>OX388048.1:7216018-9716018 GCA_947578705.1 Lacanobia wlatinum
GTGACAGATCTACTATTTGGAGGACAAACCCTATTATTTAAGAAACACAAAACTAATTAAATTGGTGATAGCTTAAATGATACCCTTTTTTTTCTAGTTTGACCCCCAAAAGTACCATACTAAAAATTTAATAATTTACGTAACGCGTTCGTGTTTGGGTCACAGAAATGCCAAATTTCAACAGAATCGGTTCTGTGGATCCGGAGAAAACTGGTTGTGATAGACGGACAGACAGACAGTCAGACACCCGAGTGATCCTATAAGGATACCGTTTTTTGTTCGGAACAATAAAAACAAACAGTAAAACCAAATCTCTGTAATATTTCGCTTCGAATCCTTAAACTGCGACCGACAGCGCGATTTACACAATCACAGAAGATACTCCGATGATATTAGGTTTCATTGACACTTATCGTGTATTTACTTTTTTATTTTTGAGGAAAAACTTTTTTACTTGCGATGGGTTTACTCTTAACTCTATTCTAGGTCAGAGGTGATAGAAACAAAGTCAACGATGGAGTGAGCTTACCCAGAAGAAGCCTTCTCACTCTAACTTTGAACAGATTAGGGTTGAATTCGTTCGGAAACACAGACGCTGGTAGAGAGTTCCACTCCTTTGCTGTGAGAAACGAAGAAATATTAACCAATGGAATTGCATAAAAATTCTGCGGTGTACAATAGAAGTGAAAATAACTCTTTTTAAGGTTTTTTGCCAGTCTCTGTACACCTGCACCCTGTGGGTTCGGTATACGCAAAAGGCATACAACGCCCTTAGAGTTCAGTATAATAATGCCTTCAGGGTGTTGTTGCTCCCACGTTACTGCAGTGCATCAGGAATGTTTTCGGAAGCACGCACTGATGGCTTCACCATCATCCTTCGGAAAAGGACAGCATCCATGATGCGCAAGGTGCGTGGGAGCGGCAATGATATACTGAAGGTCATTAGTGATAAGCCGTGTTGCGCCATCATGGCGCATTGGTTACATACACATGTGCATGTGCCCGTTGCGTCAGGTGAGCGAAACAAATATGAGAATTAAAATCTGTTTTGTATTGTGTCTGTTACTAACATAGTTTTTAAGTAATGTGCTTTACTAACAAAATATGGATCAAGATCTGAAATAAAATAATTTTATTTATTTTTTATTTCTCATTTTCTCCGCCCCGCTGCCTCGCTTAAGGACAGGCAGCCTTAAGGTGCCGCCTGGGGCGGACTGCCCCCACTACGCTACGCTACTGTTCCATTTGGTCAAAGCGTGATGTTATATAGCCTATAGCCGTCCTCGTTGTATGGGCTATCCAAAACTAAATGATTTTTTCAATTCAAACCAGCACTTCCTAAGATTAGCGCGTTCAGCTGAACACACTCTTCAGCTTCAAAATGGTAGTACCTATAGATTGACCCAACATAACCAGAAAATGACCTTTATATAAAGAACAGAGCCAATTGTTTTAGTTCTCTCTGCCTATGTCCGTGTTTCCAAACGCTTACAACCCTAATCTCTTCAAAGTTAGAGTGAACAGGCTCCTTCTGGGTAAGCTCGCTCCATCGTAGACTTTGTCTTTATCATCTCTGACCTAGACTAGAGTCAAGAGCAAATCCATCACAAATAAAACAAAAAAGTTTGATAACATATCACCAAATGTGGCGAGCAACACAGTTTATACAAGTCCGACCAAAACAATCCACCCAGTTTTTCGCCAGCAGAATTTAGAATATTTTTTCATCCCACTGTATGTTTTGTTGAGCAAACTGACTCATTTTTCAACTGTGTAACAAAATTACTGGCACAGTGTTACTGTCACGTCATACCCAGGTATGGGTGTATTATCCGGGTCTCTAAATTATGGCTTGTCATGATCCGACAAAGGGGTTTGTTCTATTGTATTCTAGCGTTTTTTGTTTACAAAACGAGGTAAAAATGTCTTCATTGTGGTGGTAATTTTGGGCGGTGTCTGGAATTTATGGTAGATGTTAGAAAATCAAGACGTTATTTAGCCATTTTTCTTTATATTTTTTAATATTGGTAAGTATGGTTATCCTTACTAATTACTAATCCTTACTAATATTATAAACGCGAAAGTAACTCTGTCTGTCTGTCTATCTGTCTGTCGCGCTTTCACGCCAAAACTACTGAACCGATTTAAATTAAATTTGTTACAGAGGTAGTCTAGAGCCTGAGAAAGGACATAGGCTACTTTTTATCCCGGGAATATGTTCCCTAGGGACCACGCGGGCGAAGCCGCTGGCAGAAGTTAGTTTCAATATATTTTCTGTCTGTATTTTCGTATATAACACAGATTTTTTTTTATTAATTTATTTATAGCTGTTATTGTTTTATGTTTATGTATTTTATTTATGGGCCATAGACGCCTGAAATAAAGGATTAAATTTAAATTAAAATACGTATTCATAATTGATTTGTTTACGTTCCACATCCGTCTTAAGGTGTCAGAAGCTTATAATATGTGCACCAGGTTTGGACTGAATCTGAATGAAAATTGGCTGTGACAAACGGACAGACATCCAGACACATGAGTTTTCTTATAAGGGTTCCCTTTTTTAATACGGACGTAAGGAACCCTTAATCCTACTAATATTGTAAATGCGAAAGTCTGGAATAAAACATAGGCTACATAATATCTCGCTAGTATATTCCCAAGGGATCACGTGGGCAAAGCCACTGGCAGAAGCTAGTAATGGTATGAAAATCAACGTATGTCCTTGTTCTTTATTTAAAATTGAGAGCAAAACACACTTATTGTAACAGTTGATGTGGGCCAGCGCGTGCCATTTGGCCACATTTGCTGACGTGACGAAGCGTTGTTGAACACGCGTCGATAAATCGCGTCGGGTGTCGCAATACTGTTTCTGGCCTTATGCACTCGTGGACATTATTACCTACTGGGTTTTTAGATGTTTTACTTGATTGAGATCAAAATAAGTATTTCTATTTATTTCTATGTAGTCCATAGTGCAGTACCTGCGTCCATTCTTGTCGACTTTTTCGATGCAGCGACAAATAGTGGTAGGTGCACATAAATATAAAGAACAGGGTAGGTGCAATATCACTACATAGTATAAAACAAAGTCGCTTTCTCTGTCCCTATATCCCTATGTATGCTTAAATCTTTAAAACTACGCAACGGATTTTGATGCGGTTTTTTTTAATAGATAGAGTGATTGAAGAGGAAGGTTTATATGTATAAAAACATCCATTGAATAGTGGAGAAATACTGTTATTTTTGAGGTTTCTAATGTGAATAATTACATTTTATGACGCAGACGAAGTTGCGCGGGTCAGCTAGTGGAAAATATAAAGCGTTGTTATGTTACCAACACCCTTTAAAATCCACATAAAATCCTTGAAAAGGTAAAACCCTTAACCGGCTGACGTCATCGCCTCCCCTCGGACCACTACAATCGATTCATAGATCAAATAAAACGGCGCGTGACACGGGTAACAAAACGGATCGGAACGGATCGAACGGGTACGGGTATAAAAGGGTCGTCCGGTTAGGGTTGGCGATTGTTCGGATGATTTGTAAAATATGTGAAAATGTGGAATGTATCACCTTAGTGGTAACCTGCAGTGTAAAAGGTTTTGAACGGGACATCGTTTTTTAAAACTTATCGTTGTATTGTACTCATAAGTATATTTATGGAAAATATTTGTTAAATATATTGATGGATGGATGCGTTTACCTGTTCTATTTATGGATCACCATATAAATAGTTCCTAGTCAGCAATGTGAAAACAGACACTGAATTTTCACCATTTTTTTTCTATTGATATGATTCTGAGGGCGCCTTCAAATTTGTCGCAAGGTGCAGCGCGGCAGCAGCTAGTCTAGGTACCAAACAAACGTACATTTTATCAAAGATCGTAAATCGACCATGCCAAAAGGCAGTTTATGTCAAAACTCTCACCCCAGTACATTTCAAACTTTTGACATTCGTTAACGCTGGTAGAATGTCATAATCTGGAGCTCACTCTTCTAAATTATCGTTATTACATTATATTTAAAAGCTGGGGCACATTTATAAAATATAAATGTGAAAGTAAGTATCCTCCCACAAGGCAGATCGCTGACCGCAATGAATGCGAGACGCACAGGACACCAGCTTGTTGTGGCTTGTTGTGGACCGGTTGTTGTGGCGATGCTTGGGGGAGGCTTATGTCCAGCAGTGGACGTCTTTCGGCTGATATGATGATGGCTGATCAGATTTGGCACATCGGACCTTAGACTAACCTGACCTTTTTTTATTCCGGACATAATATATTGCTTTAGAATGATTTCCGACTTTCACACTAGCATATACTATTTAAAAATAAAATCTCCGCGTAGACAGCCCTGAAAACTAGCTCGCACCTTCGCTCTATCCCTGGAGTATCCAACGTTTACAAGATTACATGGTAAATATTTACCAGTTTGTAAACGCGGTTTATTTGAGGGCTAAAATTCGATACATTTTCATTGCTGCCCAACGGATTAGAAGGGGAGTTTCGAATGCTTGTTTTGCGTATGACCTAGTTGCCTTCTTTAAGAATTTGTTGATGGTTGAGTTGGCATCTTTGAGAAGGTATTAGATGGTCAGTTGACCATTTATAACTGAATTTTAAGGCTGAATGAAGATCTTATTCTTGCCCATGATCTTATAAGGCCCACGTTATTAAATTATGTCTAAGATCTTGAAAGATCTACAACCTGGAGTCTTAAGTCAAGAGTGAATAGGTTACTTTTAGGCAAGCGTGCTCCATCTTCAACCACATCATCGCTTACCATCAGGTGAGATAGTGGTCAAACGCGTGCTTATTAATTGTAAAAAAATATCTTCCTAGGTGACACTAAAATGATTATTATTTTGAAATAAGAATTTATGAACGGTGAATGTAGTCAGAAGGCCATTTCTCGTAACATAATCTCTAAGTGGAAAAATGTAGGGAAATTAACGCTCTTTACACATAATAGATTTTCTTGTGGATGCTTTTTAGGATTCCGTACCCCAAAGGGTACGCTGTCTGTCCGTTCGTCCGTCCGTCTGACAGTCAGCGGGCTATATCTCAAGAACCGTGTTAGGTAGACAGTTGAAATTTTCACAGATTGAGTATTTCTATTGCCGCAAAAATTAAGGTTTATGGTACGGAAATCGTCGTGTGCGACTCGCGCTTGGCCGGTTTTTTGTGCTCTTCTTAATTATCATTTATATGTGACTGAAGAAGTCGGTTAAAAATCGGTGCATAGATTAGTTGACCTGTCAGGGTTGCAGAATTTGTTCGAAAGAGTCAATACGGCCCTGCAACGCAAAGAACACGGTTGGGTTTTAGTCAGAAAGAGTCTGACACTCCCTTTCGCTCCGCCCAAAGCAGGAGTCATTTGATGATCTCCCTGAAAAGAAAAATGCATAAGTTGAAATTTTAGTAAATGCTTAGATTTCGTACGACATCGAAGTTCGATTTTTGTTTCGGTGGTAAATTTTATCGGAGATTTATTTTAAGCCAAGTGGGCTTAAACACTTCAATAATGTTTGTTTCTCATCTTTCCAGATAATGACGGAAATACTGTCAATATGAGACGCTGAGGTCACCAAGATGACTGCAACTAAAGTGAGTACTTTTATTCGCATAGTAGAATTTTCCGACTTTACCTGTTTTTTCTTTTCTTCGCTCTCTCTCTATACTAAGGATCATGATATAACGGGTTTCCAAGGATCGCTCTTTACTGGAGTATTTAAAAGAAAAACTTAATAGTCATTAATTCAAATAAGGTTGTGAGTCACGTCAAAGTTCTACATAAAGACAGTCCCCCAAAACGGCCGCCCGTCACCACTTCCTAGTGTTATAGCTGGGGAGAAGAAGTGGTGTAACAAACTCCCCAGCAACAAATACTCGAACAGCATAAAAATAAAGTAAACTATAATGGTTAGTGATGCGAAATTCTAAGTGCAGGAAGAAATAATTATTATCTAAAGTGCTAATCGAAAAATATAATACTGTGACGCTACAGGTTAGAGTCTCTGCAGCGTCTGGGTCGTGAATAAAGAAAAAACTGCTGGAGATTTTAAGAAAGCAGTTATCCTAAAAAAACAAATTCATAATTCGAACCTAATCTAAATCATATTACCTTTTTACCCTCAATTTTGGCCCATTCATAGAGGCAAAGGCTCAAGTGGCTGCCAGAAAGTTGGGGGTCCTGGCAAAGGTGAGACGGTACTTCACGCCGGAACAGCTGCTCAAGCTCTATCAAGCGCAAGTTCGATCGTGTATGGAGTACTGCTCTCATCTTTGGGACGGATCTGCCAAATACCAGCTTGATGCCCTTGAGTCAATTAAGAAACGAGCCAAGAGGATCATCGGTAATGACAGGCTCGTCGAGTCGAAGCTCCAAAGCCTTGAGCATCGACGCCGAGTTGCTGGCCTGTCGGTTTTCTATCGCTTGCATTTTGGGGAGTGTGCGACGGAATTGCATGATTTAATTCCGCCAAGCCCGCTCCATCATCGGACCACAAGACGAACGGCGATGCGCCACCGGTACATGGTGGACATCCCACCCACACGCACTAAACGTTTTGGGAACACATTCATAGTGCGAACAGCTAAGGAGTGGAATTCCCTGCCAGAGTCTGTGTTTCCAGATAGCTACAACCTGGGAGTCTTTAAGACAAGAGTGAATAGGTTGCTTCTAGGCAAACGTGCTCCATCTTCGACCACTACATCGCTTACCATCAGGTGAGATTGTGGTCAAACGTATGCCTATACATAGTAAAAAAAAAAAAAAAAATCTTCTTAAGCTTTTATCAAGAAGTTGATGCATCCAAGGAGGAAATATTACACTACTAACAGTTTAAAGCGGAGATAAACCTCAGTAGCTGATTTTAAAATAAGAATCACGTCTAAACGGCTGGTCGCATTTTTTGGAAAAAATATATGTTACATAATATTATTTTTTAAATAATTTGATATATGTAAATTTTGAGTTTTATTCGTGCAACATAGTGTAATTAATTTGTAAAGTTACGTCTAACACGGACATAAAATAGACAATCGGGTCAAAACCGCCGGGCGTATTTTAATGGAATTTGCACTATCTCAAAGACAATTTAATTATCTACCATTTGATATACAGTTGTTTTTTTATGGAAAGTACCAAAACCTTGAATTTTGTTTCGCGCGGGTGACGACGAGTGCGCGTTTTGTTCCCTCAAGGTCGCTGACGTATGTCGTCGCCTTAAACAGAATCAAATTGATTGCAAAACTAATGAGATACCAATTTTAAACGAACATCTCTCTCTTTCGTGAAAACGCCGTTTTCTATGGAAGCTGTATGAGCATTACGGCTTTTGACGTCAGAGGCCATTTTGCACTTCTTTTTTTTACTATTGATAGGCTCGCGTTTGACCACTATATCACCTGATGGTTAGCGATGATGTGCTCTTTCTAATTATTTTATACCAGCGTCGCTGACTTTATTTCTTCAAAAAATCATTCATTTTTAGGGTTCCGAATAAAAAGGAACCCTTATAGGATCACTCGGGTGTCTGTCTGTCTGTCTGTCCGTCTGTCACAGCCAGTTTTCTCCGGATCCACTGGACCGATTCTGTTGAAATTTGGTACACATATAGATTTCTGTGACCCAAATACGGACGCGTTACGTAAATCATTACATTTTTACTATGGGGGTCACTTTTGGGGGTCAAACTAGAAAATTAAAAAAAAAGTTTTTTTAATAGTATCGTGTGACATATCAAATGAAAGAGCTTACTGTGAGGGTTTTAATTATATTTTTTATCATTTTAAAATAAATGGTTTTGAAGTTATTCAAGAAACTAGACGAAAAATGACCATTCCCCCCCCCTTATCTCCGAAAGTACTGAGCCTAAAATTTTGAAAAAAATCGAGATAATAGATCTTTACCTAAAGATTACAGGAAAACCTATTAGAAGTCTGTAGTGTTAAAATAACATGTTAAAAAAATTAAATTCGTTCGGAACCCTTTGCACGCGAGTCCGACTCGCACTTGACCAGTTTTTTTTCAATACTATGTATGTACTAGCCGCCCGTTCCCGTGCGAATTTCGGGAAATCCTCTCTTAATGCTCACCTACACTCAAAGAACCTACATGCCAAATTTCAGCTTTCTACGACCAGTAGTTTTGGCTGTGCGTCTTCTGTCAGTCACTCAGTCAGTTAGTAACGGAAGAATTTTATAAATATTGATTTTATTTAGCAATCAAAATATGCCGAGCGTATTACTCAATCTGAATGCTCCTATGAATTGGAAAATATAAAAGAAATATTTAATACATAGGCGACGAAACGAACGTGTTGTTATTAAATTGCTGTGTATTTTTGTTGCCATATTTTTCGGATATACCTTTCCGCGTCGGGATAAATCGAATGATATTATTTTTGCCTCCGGTTTGTTTTTATTGTGTCCCGCAGGAAAAACATTTAAACCGACTTACTCAAATATTTGTATGGAACAACACTGCATTGGTGTTCGCGACTTTTATTGTTAACTTTTATGCTGCTGGGTCAATATTTTTTTGGGTCCCGTACCTCGATCGGCAAAAATGGAACCCTAATAGGATCACTTTGTTGTTCGTCTGTCTGCCCGTCTGTCTAGAACCTTTTTCTCAGGGACGCGTGGAACAATTAAGCTGAAATTAATATCAAATACTCAGGCCTACTACCCGTTGGATTAGTGAAAAACTTAAATTTCTAAGTCAATGCAATCTAAAGATAAGGCCGTTTATGGCGCATGTTTTGACGCTCGTTAAGAGGAAATGCTGGCGGCGAGAATTTGTATGTAAAACGTCATAATTCGAGGTTTGGCTCTCGGTTGTTTTCTCCTCCAATATTGGACCGATTTAAGAGATATTTCACAAACGAATAAGAAGGATATATACTGTGGCCCTATGTTTTCCTTTTTGATTAATAGTTGCCAAATTTGTACACTAGGGCTCTGTTGACAGCGATTTATCGGACAATTTTAAGCATTTTGTGAAAGTTCTAGTGCTTATATGGCTAATAGATCATCAAAAAGGAAAACATAGGGACACAGTATATATCCTCCTTATTCAGTTTGTGAAATATCTGATATATCGGTCCAATATTGGAGGACAAAACAGTCGAGAGACAAACCTCGAATTATGACTTTTTACATACAAAGTCAAGCCGCCAGCATTTCCTCTTAAGAAATCAAAACTTATAGGGTACTTCCCGTTGACCTAGAGTCGTGAAATTTGGCAAGAAGATAGATCTTACAGGACAAGTACACTTGTACGGTTTTCTCTAACATATATACCGATTTTTATTACTACCGTGTTTGATTTCTGTGTGCCTTTTTGGACTAGTCTTGGTTCTTACACTATTGTACATGGTGATTTTTTGGACGATACAAGAAATTTTTATGTCTAGAACTTTACGATGCTTTATTTCCAAGGTAATGGGCATTTTTAGGGTTTCGAACAAAAAAACGGAACCCTTATAGGATCACTCGGGTGTCAGTCTGTGTGTCTTTGTCTGTCCGTGAACTGATTCTGTTGAAATTTGATACACATATGGAGTTCTGTGACCTAAACACGAACACGTTACGTAAATTATTAAATTTTTAGTACACTTTTGGGGTCAAACTAGAAAATTAAAAAAAAACTTTTTGAACAATATCGTGTGATATATCAAATGAAATACTATAGAAATCATATTAAATGAGGACAAAATTGAACTTGTGAGAGAGGCAAAATTCTTGGGTGTTCACATAGACGAATCTCTAAATTGGAAAAAAGAACTAACTGCCATAGATGCAGCTATATCATCGGCGTGCTATGCGTTAAGAACCCTCAGAGACGAAATTGACATAAAACAAATTAAAAATGGTATACTATGCGCTTGTAGAGTCTAAATTAAGATATAGCATCCAATATTGGGGAAATAGTTACAATTATAATTGCCAAAGAGCTTTTGTCCTTCAGAAAAGAGCCATACGTACAATTGTCCGTATTTCGCAAAGGGAGAGCTGTCGTCCACATTTCATAGAATTAAAAATCCTTACAGTTCCCAGTCTCTACGTTTTAGTGCTCCTGATTAATCTGAAAAAGTATCTACCTGAATATGAGACACATGAAGAAAGACTGGTTAGAGAGAACACACGTAGGAAAGATTTGAGGAATAAAATAAGTCCTCTATTTAATATTGTGAAGCACAGTTCACAATATCAAGCAGTGCAGATATTTAACAAGTTACCTATTGACTTAAAAAGCTTGATTTACACATCCTCATTTAAAGCAAAGCTTCAAGCATTCCTATTAGATAAATGTTTCTACTCAATTGACGATATGTAATATTACCATGAGTTTTTATTAATATTATTATTTTTTTCTTTTTTTTTCCCTAATTTCTGGTACACTGTTTTGACTTATTCTTGACATTATCGTATTAAAATTTCATTGACACTGCCGGTGTTGACATTGAATTTATTGTTTACATTGCCTGAGTTGACATTTAATTTATTGTTTTATGTTTTGTGTTGTTTTGAATTAATCTGTTATTATTATTTTTAAATGACCATTTGACCAATGTATAATTATTCCTATTATTTAATTGAGTTGACATCAGATTATTCTTAAAAGTATGTTTAAATGGAAGTTGTTATTTTTATCATGTATTATTTTCAGGAATTATTTCAGAAACAATGTAAATTGTTATATTGAATAAATAAATTGAAAATTGAATTGAATTGAATTGAGAGATTTATTCGTTTACTAGCTTTTGTCCGCAACTTCGTACGCGCAAATCCTGGTTTTCGGGAAATCCTTACTTAGTGCTCCCTTACACTCGCCAAGGAACCTACATGCCAAATTTCAGTTTTCTATGACCAGTAGTTGTGGCTGTGCGTTGTCAGTCAGTCACTCAGTATTGGTAGAATTTATATATAAGGATGAACTTTCGTTACAGTAGGTATCAGTTTACTATCTAAGTGAAGTAGATTTCTCACAATTAAATCGTCATTTTTGACCGTGAGGTCGAAAATTTCCAACTACACTTGACAATATCGCTTGAAAATCACCAATTTTCGTTCCCAAATTAACGGGTCAAAATCTTTGCATATTAAGCTCTAGAACACTCTATTACCGGCCACCCAGTATAAGTGCTCAATAATGCCATTAAAAAACCGGCCAAGTACGAGTCGGACTCTTCCACGAAGGGTTCCGTATAATAAACCGAATAAAAAACACGTTTCTTGTATGGGAGCCCCTTTAACCGTTTTTAAAAACCGTTTTAAGAATCCGTAAGTCCCTATTGGGCCTCGCGCGATTTAAACGTTATTTGTAGGCGTCTTGGCCTACAAATAACGTTTAAATCGCGCGAGTGTCGGCTTGTCCCGAAAGGGACTTACGGATAATGACGGTTGGGGCGATTTTGTCCCGAAAGGGACAAGCAGATCCTTGGTGGTTAAATTTTTAATTTAATTTTTATTATGTGTTGTTATAGCAGCAATAGAAGTATCTGTTTATCTACTACCGTTCTTGAGATACATCCGCTGACAAACACACGGACGGACGGACGGGCTGCGGATGCTTAAAAATAGGGTTCCGTTGGTTACCCATCGAGTAACTAATCATCAACACATAAAATATTTTGAGCTCGCCCCATCGTTTTCCCTTAAACCTCCGAGTCTAGTGAAGTCAAGTCACGAACCCAAATAAAACTAAATACCAATACGAAATAACACAAAACATACGATAAAAGACCGTGGCACGATCCATTTATTAAATTGTCACCATACCAACGGTATTTTTTGCGACATTTTCCGGGTGTATGGTAGACGCCAGATAAACGTGCAATAACGGTAATTTTTTGGAAGAAATGTTTAAGAGCGCTATTACATAAAAAACTTTTTTACAAAAAATGTAACCGACTTCCAAAACAAAACACTACAAAGTATAAAATAACAATAATTTCGGAAGTCGGTGTTTTTGGTTATTTCGTTTTTTGACACCGACTTCCGAAATTAATGTTATTTTTCACTTTTTAGTGGTACCTGCGTACCCATTCACAGCGTACCGGCGTGATGTTATGAAAATAAAGCTTTCAATGTAAAGGTCTCGTCAAAACGAATGAAATAAGCCCAAACACTTGGTACTTCCTACATACCGATGTGGAGTTCCCTTGACTCTCTGTCGTCTCCATCTTCAGGTCTGATCCAAACCTTCATTCTTTTGTAGTATCACCCGATATACACACGAATATCAAGTTTTTACCAGATGCGTGCCTACAATTTTCGAGAGTTGCCCTCGATTTCTCAGGGTTTCCATCATCAGATCCTGATGTAATGGCAATGGAACCATCTCGGAAGCATACCCTTTCATATAAAAAAAGATTCATCGAAACCAGATCATAAACGACGAAGTTATCCGCGAACACACATAAAAAAATATATATACGCTGTCGAATTGAGAACCACCTTCTGTTTTAGAAGTCGGTTAAAAAAGAATCAAACTTTCTTGTCCAATATATATACTTTTTAATTTGTGGCTATATCTAAACCATAATCACATATAAGAAATGTAATAGCCCTCTTAAGACGCTGGCAGCCAAAAGGGAAGAGAAAGGTGTTGTCATTGGCGAAGCAAGATTGAACAATCTACGTCTCACCGACGACATTGTCCTATTTTCTCCCACAGCCGCTAGACTGAAGCTCATGCTACAAGACCTTAGAGATGCAAGCCTTGAGGCTGCTCTCTCGAGAAATGCTTAAAAACAGCGTGCAGTTGAAGCAACTTTTCGTTAGGATTTACTGAGAAATCAAATCTGAAAAAAATAGGTAGTAATCTACATGATATGATACGTAATTTGGTTAAGCTAGAATTTATGTATCGGTATCACATAATAAGAAAAAAACACCAAATCACCTCCAAATCGTTGAGATGAAACCATTTTACTGTTTCATTTTTTAACAAGTCTAAAAAAATATCTACTGCTTTGCAATAAAAATGAAAATAATTTGGTTTTGTTATTTTTCTAAATACGTGTTATTTTTTTTTTTTAATAATAAATTAAAAATGCGGGTAGCGGAGTGGCGTGTAGAGGAGTAGTTAGCTCCGTTTATATGGACAAGGTCATTGGCATGTATACAAGCCTTAAGATGAACATGTCGAAGACCAAGATCATGACCAACAGTTCGACAAGGAACATATACGTAGGCGGGGAGAATATACAAATTATGTCCAAGAATATCTTGTCCTTGACCCCACATGCATTTATTGACTTACTATCTTTCTTAATATCAAAAAACAAAGACATTAAGATGTCCTAAATCGACGTCTATCGTGATCCTTTACGTTCTCTAGTATTGAAAAACTGGCCAAGTGCGAGTCGGACTCGCGTGCAAAGGGTGCCGAACGAATTTCATTTTTTTTAATGTGTTATTTTAACACTATAGACTTCTTATAAATTCCTTTCCTGTAATCTATAGGTAAAGATCTATTATCTCCATTTTTTTTTCAAAATTTAAGGCTCTGTAGTTTCGGAGGTAAGGGTGGGGGGGAATGGTCATTTTTCGTCTAATTTCCTGAATAACTTCAAACCCCGTTAAATTAAAATTATGAAAAAAAAAAATTGAAACCCTTATAGTAAGCCCTTTTATTTGACATGTCACATAATATTGTTCAAAAAACTTTTTTTTTAATTTCCTAGTTTGACCCCCAAAAGTGACCCCTATACTAAAAATTTAATAATTTACGTAACACGTCCGTGTTTGGGTCACAAAAGTTAATATGTGTAACAAACTCGGTTTAGTGGATCCGGAGAAAACTAGTTGTGACAGACGGACAGACAGACATACAGACAGACAGACGGACAGACACCTGAGTGATCCTATAATGGTTCCGTTTTTTGTACGGAACCCTAAAACCGGTTCATAATTCATTGTTCGATTATCTACGAAGGGAAAAGGTCAATGTACTTTTTTGCAAGTTTATCTGCCGCCTACCATAATATATCCACTACCATAATACCCATGTCTTAAAGAGGAAAATCGATAGGAACGTCTTTTATGACACGAGGGAGAGATATCAAAAATATGACACCAAGGGGAGAAAAATATGGGAGTATATTTTAGTGATGTTATTTTTAGGGTTCTATACCGAAACGATAACCAACGGAATTCTATTGCTAAGCCTCCGCTGCTCGTCTGTCCGTCCGTCCGTCAGCGGGCTGTATCTCAGGAACCGTAATAGGTAGACAGTTTAAATTTACAGAGTGTGTATTTCTATTGCTGCTATATAATAAAAATAGAATTTAATTAAAAATTAAAGGGGGCTCCCGTACAAGACAACTTCATGTGAGACGCAGTTGATTTTATAGGGTTTTGAATCTCCGTATGGAAAAACAGAACCCTGAAAAGATCACTGTCTGGTGTGTCTGTCAGGCTGGCTATCTGTCTGTCCGTCCATCTATTACAACTAACAGAATTTTGAAAAAAAAAAAGAGTTGATACCTAGTTTTATAGATAACTAGGTGACCCGCGTAACTTCGTCTGCGTCACAATTTTCATTACTGCTCCGCTCCTATTGGTCTTAGCGTGATGATATATAGCCTATAGCCTTCCTCGATAAAATGGGATACCTAATACTGGAAGAATTTTCTTAATCGGACCAGTAGTTACTGAGGTTAGCGCGTTCAAGCAAACAAACAAACTCTTCAGCTTTATATTTTAGTATAGATATAGATAGTTTATTATTTTAGTAGACCTTCTGTGTAATCTGTCTTACAACAAGCGTGTGCCACACGTCAGTCTTTCAGTAGTTCCTGAGATTAGCGCGTTCAAGCTAACAAATAAACAAACTCTTCGCAGATATTAAAGAAACACTTTAAAATTTGATTCGTTCGGTACCTTTCGCGCAAGACCGACTCGCATTGGCCGGTTTTTTTTGTATACGTAGATACCAATTGTACTTGAAATATTAACTCGAGATTATTTGAATCTATTGCCACACAATACACACTCAGCATCTCAAAAACGTCCGCAAAAAACCAGCGCAATATGTATCAATGTGCGCAAGTTTGTAAAGACAACTTTAAGCGATCCGTGTAAGGTTGAATTTGCAAAAAAAAAATGTTTATAGTATAACTACACACAACTCACACATGACACTTGATACATGTCAGTTTTTGACGACAGTTTCGAGTGTTGCATTTGTTCGAGACTGTGCATCTTGGGTTTTTTTATATATCAATGCCACCAACTCAATAACTTTACCGTTTTGTCATCATCATCATATCAGCCAAAGACGTTCACTGCTGGACATAGGCCTCCCCCAAGCGTCGCCACAACGACCGGTCCTGTGCGTCTCGCATCCATCGGCTACCCGCGGCCTTCACCAGGTCATCGGTCCTACCGTTGTGTATTTAATGTTAATTTTCATCTCACAATAGGGAATGCAATATTTTCATTTTTACTTTAGTTTTAAAGAACTCCATATAGAATAGACCACCACATAAATAAGAAATGAAAACGCTTTAATTTATTCAAAATTGCGTTTTTAAACGGTTTAAATTTTCACGCGACAACGGACAATGACGTCACTCCTGTCTGCCACTAGTCCTAACTCCTAACTGACCTAACTCAAAGACATAAGGTTTTCCCTTTTCGCTGTCAAAACAGCAGTGACGTTAATAAACACTGATTTTTAGGGTTCCGAAAAAAAAGGAACCCTTATAGGATCACTCGGGTGTCTGTCTGTCTGTCCGTCTGTCACAGCCAGTTTTCTCCGGATCCACTGGACCGATTCTGTTGAAATTTGGTACACATATGGATTTCTGTGACCCAAACATGGACGCGTTAGGTAAATTATTAAATATTCAGTATGGGGGTCACTTTTGCGGGTCAAACTAGAAAATTAAAAAAAAAGATTTTTGAACAATATCGTGCGACATATCAGATGAAAGGGCTTACTGTGAGGGTTTTAATCATATTTTTTTAATAATTTTAAAATAAACGGTTTTGAAGTTATTCAAGAAATTAGACGAAAAATGACCATTCCCCCTTATCTCCGAAACTACTGAGCCTAAAATTTTGAAAAAAAAATGGAGATAATAGCTCTTTACCTAAAGATTACAGGAAAACCTATTAGAAGTCTGTAGTGTTAAAATAACATGTTAAAAAAAGTTTTTTTTTGTTTTTAAATACGTTCCGTTTCACGTTACTTTAATTAATTAATTTTGTTAAAACCCGATATTAACTAAAATAAAAACGTTGCAATGGCCTTAATTTTATACTTTTTTATCATATTATTAACAACATTCTCTAAAATTCTGTATTTGCATCTTCCCTATTTGCATTGTAGTCCTAATAAATCTGAATTTGCGGTCTTTATAATTTTAAGTGCAATTGTTTTTATTTTCGATTTAAAAATGATTTGTTGTATCATTTGCCCAGCCTTTCAACTACTGTGATTTGAGAATGTAGTATCTAAATACCAAAGTTACCAAATGTGGGTATTTAACATCCTTATCTTATCGTGTGGGCAGTAAGGTCTAACGACCCCACACACCCTAGTGTCAGAGTTTCTAAACCGCCGCAAGGGCCTCTGACATGGTTTATTTGACGACCGCCATTTGGCGGCCGGGACTACCGGCTTATACGAGCCTTCCGAAACGGGGTCATCTTTTTATTAGACAACCAGGTGATTCAAACCTGCAATGTCCTAGCCAAACTGGAAACAACTTTACAAAGTATGCTTCCCGTGGGAATCGAACCCACAACCACCGGGTCACAAAGCAGACGCCTATACCACTCGAGCACGGAGACAGTTACATTAACATCCTAATGTTGAAAACTCACATTTGGTACTTAAATAGGTTAATGCTGACTGATCAGCAACCATTTCTAACATTTTGATTATTTAGTCGCCATAGCAACAGAAAATCCCGTAAATTGATTCTGATTATGAATGAATAACGGAAGCTCAATTCTACAAATTTATATAAAATATAACCGACTTCAAACAAAACACTGCAAAGAATAGAATAACCTTAATTTCGGAAGTCGGTGTTTTTGGTTTTGTTTCTTTGTTTTTTAACACTGACTTCCGAAATTAAGGTTATTTTATTCTTTGTAGTGTTTTGTTTGGAAGGCGGTTATATTTTTTTGTAAAAGTTTTTTTTTATATTTCACTTTTAAGTGATGATACTTGGACGACGTCTTCGTCAAACGCAGAAATTGAAATAAGCAAAAATTCTCATAAAATAAAAACTACTGAACCAAACTGAAACAAATTTTTACGAGACCAAATGGCAAGTATACTGCATCGAACTAAAAAAGAATCACAGAAATCGGATCAGAAAACTCGGAGTAGTACATAAATAAAAAAAAGAAAATACCCACCGAATTGAGAACCTCCTCCTTTTTTGGAAGTCGGTTACAAATAAAAAAAAAAGTTTAATTCAGGCTATTCTAAACCTATAGAAATCAATCAATAACTACAACATTTTATCCTTTCACAATTTACAAAACATGTCATGAAATTAAAAATTAAATTATATTTATCACATTAAATTGAATTTTTACACATATTATTATTATCCATTGACATAAATCCAATAAATTACAAAATTGATATACTAAATTAATAAAAAAAATACCTCATTACAGTCCATTACAAATTTTAATACAATAAAATTCACTACAGCAGCCTCTTATAAGCGACACTACGTAACTTGTCTGTCACAGCAGTTTCGCACATAAGGACAGTCCAACCTGTTTGCATTCTCAGAACGGCATTGGAGCTGGCCCGCACTCTGCGCACAAGAGACGCGCAGCGCTTCCGCATGGTAGCATGGAAACAGTCCGTGCGTGCCAATGCAAACATACCTGAAGCGCTGCGGTAGCGGGGCAGACCCAAAACTGCCCTGAAAGCGTTATTAAACTGGATACGAAGGGTGCTGTAGCTTTTCTGCGTGTTATTAGCCCACAGGCTGCAGGTTTTTTTTTTACTGTGTATAGTCATACGTTTGACCGCTATCTCACCTGATGGTAAGCGATGATGCGGTCGACGATGGAGCACGTTTGCCTAGAAGCAACCTATTCACTCTTGTCTTAAAGACTCCCAGGTTTTAGCTATCTGGAAACAAAGACTCTGGCAGGGAATTCCACTCCTTCGCTGTACGCACTATGAATGTGTTCCCAAAACGTTTAGTCCTTGTCGGTGGGATGTCCACCATGTACCGGTGGCGCATCGCCGTTCGTCTTGTCGTCTGATGATGGAACGGGCTTGGCGGAATTAAATCATGCAATTCCGTCGCACACTCCCCAAAATGCAACCGATAGAAAACCGACAGGCCAGCAACTCGGCGTCGATGCTCAAGGCTTTGGAGCTTCGACTCGACGAGCCTGTCATTACCGATGATCCTCTTGGCTCGTTTTTCGTGTTTAACGGTGTCCATAGACGTGCAATATGCTCGAAAAAGAGTTATTTTCACGTCATTTGAACACCGTTAAACACGTTTAAACAACGTTAGCATATATATGTCAGTCGCATACTGTCAAAAAAAACTGGCCAAGTGCGAGTCGGACTCGTGTGCAAAGGGTTCCGAACGAATTTAATTTTTTTAACATTTATTTTAACACTTCTTATAGGTTTTCCTGTAATCTATAGGTTAAGATCTCCATTTTTTTTTTAAATTTTATGCTCAGTAGTTTCGGAGATAAGGATAAATTAGACGAAAAATGACCATCCCCCCGGGATGGTAATTTTTCGTCTAATTTCTTGAATAACTTCAAAACCATTTATTTAAATAATAAAAAAAAATGTAATTTTGATATGATATGTCACATAATATTGTTTAGTTTTTTGAAGTGAAAACTTCTTTAGCGGCGTTGAGCACTTTTTCTGTAATGGGTATAAAATCTTAAACTCGCGTCAGGGTCACGTGACCTAATCGCAAAAAGCGTAAGACGGCTCGCGTCAGGGTCACGTGATGCGAAAAAGCGTAAGATCGAGGGGAAGGGAGAGGAACTAGTATCTCCCACTCTTTCTACCGTGCCTGAGTGTGCTGCTCCGCTTATGCGGCACAGGGCGCTTGCGCGAATGTCCGTCTGTGTTTATGTACAGCGTGCCACGCGTATCCAAGGATACGAAATTACGGAATTACAAAATTATGGATGAAAGTTGATTTTTCTAAGAGATAAAAATTAATGTAATATATAAATAAATAACGATATAATATTATGAATAATAACATGTAAATTGTCATATTTGTGTACGATAGCGCAATAAATAAACATTGTATTCTACCTCATAAATGATAGTATTTTTGTACTTATAATTAAACACAACGTTATTGAAGTGAAAACTTCTTTAGCGGCGTTGAGCACTTTTTCTGTAATGGGTATAAAATCTTAAACTCGCGTCAGGGTCACGTGACCTAATCGCAAAAAGCGTAAGACGGCTCGCGTCAGGGTCACGTGATGCGAAAAAGCGTAAGATCGAGGGGAAGGGAGAGGAACTAGTATCTCCCACTCTTTCTACCGTGCCTGAGTGTGCTGCTCCGCTTAGGCGGCACAGGGCGCTTGCGCGAATGTCCGTCTGTGTTTATGTACAGCGTGCCACGCGTATCCAAGGATACGAAATTACGGAATTACAAAATTATGGATGAAAGTTGATTTTTCTAAGAGATAAAAATTAATGTAATATATAAATAAATAACGATATAATATTATGAATAATAACATGTAAATTGTCATATTTGTGTACGATAGCGCAATAAATAAACATTGTATTCTACCTCATAAATGATAGTATTTTTGTACTTATAATTAAACACAACGTTATTTTTTGTTGTTTTTATGGTTCGTTTTGTTTATGTCAGGAACTGTGTCAAGATTGACATCTGTCACTGACAGTCGCTGTCGCGGCCACACGTCAGTGTCTTTTTGTTTATTTTGTTGTCGGTGGTTTGTCTATGATGTGACCGCGACAGTAAGGATGTATTATTTACATGTTTTCACTTCTGCCGGCACTCCCGGAGTGCTACCGGTGTTTTTTTTTTTTTTAATTTTCTAGTTTGACCTCCAAAAGTGACCCCCACACTGAAAATTTAATAATTTACGTAATGCGTGCGTGTTTGGGTCATAGAATTCCATATGTGTAATCCATATGTCTAATTTCAACAGAATCGGTCCAGTGGATCCGGAGAAAACTGGCTGTGACAGACGGACAGACGGACAGACAGCCAGACAGACACCCGAGTGATCCTATAAGGGTTCCGTTTTTTGTTCGGAACCCTAAAAAGCCTTAATTTCGCTACATTTTCGACAGATTGCGACTAACGTGCGAATGTGAGCGTACCTCGCAAAATACTAGTATTGCCCCTCTGGCTATAAGATTTTAGTGCCGTCATCTTTACTGAGTCGAGTTGGAATAAACGCCTTAGAACAAAACCCTTACTCATTCCGAAAACCAAACTCGCGAAGGAGTCACATTCTCGCCAACTAACTTGCCAAATGTGCCGTTTCATTCCATCATTATGCCTTAAGACGCCATATTGAGCTCCATCCAAGGCCTCAAGGCTTTGAAACATCGTTTATTATCTCGCCTATAAATAAATATGTCCTTCACGAGTACTGCCGAAGGCTCCCGAAGCATACCGAAGTGAAGAGGACCTTGATCGCTATTTAGGACAACTTTTATCAGGGGGTGAAGTATAAACAGGCTATTAGTTTGGTCATAGAATAATAAGTTATGTAGAGATGTTTGAAGCTTTTTTTTTAGGGTTCCGTTGGTAACTCTTTGGGTACGGAACCCTATTACTAAGCCTCGGTTGTTCGTCCGTCGGTCCGTCCGTTCGTCCATCCATTCATCTGTCGTAATAGGTAGACAGTTGAAATTTTCAAAGAGTGTTTTTCTATTGCCGCTATAACTACAAATGAAAAAAAAAGAAATTAAATTAAAGAGGGGGAACTCCCTTAAAAGATACTTTTTTTTCGGTTTATTGTAGATACGGAACCCTTCGTGAGTTCGACGTGTACTTGGCCGGTTTTTCCGGTATACGGTTTTTAGCTTCTATAATCCAGTTCATCTAAATTGTAGTTTTGGTCTAAAGCTGAAATCCATCAAGACATCATCGGCTCTCATAATATACTACTGAATATAGAGGCTAAGAAACAGCCGCATGGCTCGATCTTCAGTGTGTACGGAAGGGTCACCTAGATTAGTTCATCATCATCATCATAACAGCCGAAAGACGTCCACTGCTGGACACAGACCTTCCCCAAAGAGGGGGGGGGGTTGCCATAATCGCCACGCTTGGCAGGCGGGTTGGCGATCGCAGTGAATGGTGTTGCGTTTTACAGAGAACGTTGCTGGCCATTCTCTGGTGAGTCCCTTAGTCGCCTCTTAACTCACGGGAAGTGATGGGATGGTATTATTCTTTTACTGCACCATATGGCACCGGCCGACACCATACGGCTAGATTGGTTTCCTTTGTGCCTTGGAAAACATGTTTAGCCGTTGAGACCGTCTGTAATTTTTAGGGTTAACCAACGGAACCAGCCTCCGCTGTCCGTCCGTGGGCTGTATCTTAAGAACTTTAATAGATAGACTGTTGAAATTTTCATAGAGTGTGTATTTCTATTGCCGCTATAAGAACAAATAATAAAAATGATATTAAATTAAAAGTGAAAGAACTCCCCTTTCATTTTAAATTTAATTTATTTTTTTCCATACTATTATTTTTATGGTACGAAATCCTTTGAATTGTGGACCATCTTAAAATATCGAGAGTCCTCTGTGCCTCGGAAAGCACATTAAACCGTTGGTCCCAGCTGTATTTTTTAGTCTTTGACAGACTTTACGGGTAGTCCGAAACCAGCAAAAGCCAAACCATGTAAAATACTGGAGTACCAGTATTTTACATGGGTTAGCCGAACTTAGAATGGTTCGGAAAAGGCTACGCCGATTAATCCTTACTGATGTTATAAATACGAAAGTAACTCTGTCTGTCTGTCGCGCTTTCACGCCAAAACTACTGAACCGATTTAAATGAAATTTGGTACATAGATAGTCTAGAGCCTGAGAAAGGACATAGGCTACTTTGTAATGCGAAAAAAGGATTGTAAGGGGTTGAAAGGGGGGGATGAAAAGTTGTATCGAAGTATCGTCATTTTTGGAACTAGAAGCTTGAAACTTATTTTTTAGGCTGTTGATTCGATATGAATAAATATGACATTCAAAGTTTGTAAAAGTTATACCCTCAAGGATGTAAAATAACAATAGAGGATGAAAGTATGAATGGAAATATGTAAAGTTTATGTGAATGCAAATAGCTCATTAAAGTATTTATACGTATGTGTCTTATTTGTAAAGTAATTAGCCTAAATAATTAAAAATAGCTACCCAAAGACACTATTCCACGCGGACGAAGTGCTAGTTTTATAATAATTCGTCCCCAACAACTTTATCATGAACCAAAAAAAAGCAAAAACAATTCGGGCTGTCAGTGTTGGTTATGAATGTTTTCTGATCCCTCTATATAATTTTTTACTCTATGGTTCCAAGCCACGCGGAATGAAATAGCTGGATCTATCACCGTTGTGTGGGCTGGCTGGCAACACAGTTCTATTTTTAAATTACTAAATGGCATTTAAAAATAGAATGGCGCCAAATTGGATTTTCATTGGGGTTGAAAGTTTCGGTTACAGACAGATTAGATTTTTAGGAATGTTCATAGTTCATTGCCTTTTCATTTCAATAAAACGAAAATTACATTTTTATAACCGTTTTTAGGATTCCGTACCCAAAGGGTAACCAACGGAACCCTATTACTAAACCTCCGCTGTCCGTCCGTCCATCCGTCCGTCTGTCTCTCAGCGGGCTGTATCTTAAAAACCCTAATAGGTAGACAGTTGAAATTTTCACAGATTGTGTATTTCTATTGCCGCTATAACAGCAAATAATAAAAATAAAGGTTTGGGTACGGAACCCTTCGTGTGCGAGTCGGACTCGCAATTGGCCGGTTTTTTTGTAATGTTCCAAATTCATGTATATGTTTTTCAGGAATGTTGATCTCCGCAAGAGAACCAAGGTTACCGACATAGCCCGAAGGATCGCCAAACTAAAGTGGCAGTGGGCAGGGCACATTGTTCGCAGAACAGATGGTCGATGGGGCCAAAAAGTTCTGTAGTGGCGACCGCATACCAGAAGACGTAGCGTTGGAAGGCCTCCCACAAGGTGGACCGATGACCTGGTGAAGGTCGCGGGTAGCCGATGGATGCGAGACGCACAGGACCGGTCGTTGTGGCGACGCTTGGGGGAGGCCTATGTCCAGCAGTGGACGTCTTTCGGTTGATATGATGATGATGATGTATATGTTTTGCAGTTACTTGCCGTATTTATGTAAGGGCCATTTCTACTATTTTTAAAGGAACGCATTCACATCTCAGTCGCAATGTGCCAAAAACTTCTCCAATTTAGAGACACCACACATTTTGAGACTTACATGCTAATGTGAACGATGCTCAAAACCAAGTAGGATTAGCTCTAAGATTTGCAATATTTATTGATTTAACAATTAATGTAAACAGATAATAAATAGATAAGAAGAAAATAGACACAAAAATGATGCTTATTTCTAAAGAAATCCCTTCCAGGATACTTGCGAAAGGAGAGTAGGAAAAAAGAGATATAGTATAATACTAGTTGACCCGCGCAACTTCGTCTGCTTCGCTCCTATTGGTCTTAGCGTGATGATATATAGCCTATAGCCTTCCTCGATAAATGGGCTATCTAGCACTGAAATAATTTTTCAAATCGGACCAGTAGTTCCTGAGATTAGCGCGTTCAAGCAAACAAACTCTTCAGCTTTATATATTAGTAATAGAAGTAAAGATGTTCAGAAATTTGTTCTGCAGTTACTTGCCGTATTTATGTTAGGGCCATTTCTACTATTTTTAAAGCAACGCATTCACATCTCAGTCGCCATGTGCCAGAAACTCCTCCAATTTAGAGACACCACACATTTTGAGACTTAAATGCGAATGTGAACGATGCTCAAAAAAACTGGTGAAGTGCGAGTCGGACTCGCGTACAAAGGGTTCCGAAAGAATTTTTTATTTAACATGTTATTTTAACACTACAGACTTCTAATAGGTTTTTGTAATCTTTAGGTACAGATCTATTATCTCCATTTTTTTTTTTAATTTTAGGCTCATTGGTTTCGGAGATAGGGGGGAATGGTCATTTTTCGTCTAATTTCTTGAATAACTTCATAACCATTTATTTTAAAATTATGAAAAAATATGATTAAAACCCTCACAGTAAGCCCTTTCATTTAATATGTCACACGATATTATTCAAAAAACTTTTTTTTTAATTTTCTACCCCCAAAAGTGACCCCGTACTAAAAGTTTAGTAATTTACGTAACGCGACCGTGTTTGGGTCATAGAAGTCCATATGTGTACCAAATTTCAATAGAATCGGTTCAGTGGATCTGGAGAAAACTGGCTGTGACAGACGGACAGACAGACAGACACCCGAGTGATCCTATAAGGGTTCCTTTTTTTTTCGGAACCCTAACAAGTAGGATTAGCTCTTAGATTTGCAATATTTATTGATTTAACAATTAATGTAAACAGATAATAAACAGATAAGAAGAAGCTACAAAAAAATAGACACAAAAGTGATGCTTATTTCTGAAGAAATCTCTTCCAGCATACTTGCGAAAGGAGAGTAGGAAAAAAGAGATAGTATAATACTAGTTGACCCGTGCAACTTCGTCTGCTCCGTTCCTATTGGCCTTAGCGCGATGATATATAGCCTATAGCCTTCCTCAATAAATGGGCTATCTAACACTGAAATATTTTTTCAAATCGGAACAGTAGTCCCTGAGATTAGCGTGTTCAAACAAACAAACTCTTCAGCTTTATATATTAAGTACTAGTTGACCCGCGCAACTTCGTCTGCTCCGCTCCTATTGGTCTTAGCGTGATGATATATAGCCTATAGCCTTCCTGGATAAATGGGCTATCTAGAACAGAAATAATTTTTCAAATTGTACCAGTAGTTCCAGAGATTAGCGCGTTCAAGTAAACAAACAAACTCTTCAGCTTTATATATTAGTATAGAAGATTGTGTAGAGCTGTCAAAGTGCTTGTGATTGACCTCAATCTCACCTGACGGAAACCGATAATGTGGTCGACGACGGAGTACGCTTGCCTAGAAGTAACCTATCCACTAATGACCTCCAGTTTGTAGTTCTATCAAGAAACACAGATTCTGGCAGGGAATGCCACTCCTTAGAGTCAAAGGCCTCTTAAAGTTGTCGTATCCCTTTCAATTCCAAATGCCCCAAAAAATAGGATTACCAATTACTTACCTTCAAAAATAAACACTCACCTGACGGAAACGACAATGTGGTCGACTATGGAGCACGCTTGCCTAGAAGTAGGTAACCTATTCACTTAAGACCCCCAGTTTGCTGCTATCAAGAAACACAGACTCTGGCAGGGAATTCCACTGCTTAGAATCAAAGGCCTCTAAAAGTCGTCGTATCCCTTTCAATTCCAAATTCCGCAGAAAATAGGATTACCAATTACTTACCTTCAAATATAAACAAGATCAAACGGCACACTCGTGAAAAGAACGAATCAAAACGAAAAGGCTGCCGAAAACTCAACATCAGGCTTAATCCGTAAAAAATAAACTGATTTCTAAAGAAAAACAGTGGAGGGTTCCGTGGCCGCGATAAATATTTACACATCAATATCTGATATTTTTTAAATAATGTTTCTATATTGTTTGTTATTTTTTGTACAGATCAATAACTTGTTTGTTTGGTTTTTAACTCTGAATTGAAGTTGGTTATAATAATAAATAAATCTTTACTTCTTTACTAATCCTTACTTAATATTATAAATTCGAAAGTAACTTTGTCTGTCTGTCTGTAGCGCTTTTACGCCAAAACTACTGAACCGATTTAAATGAAATTTGGTACACATTTTTACAGTCTAGAGCCTGAGAAAGGACATAGGCTACTTTTTATCCCGGGAGTATGTTCCCTAGGGAACACGCGGGCGAAGCCGCTGGCAGAAGCTAGTTATAAATAGAATAAATCGTCATATTGAACAGTATTGATTTTACTGACTGCAAAAATGCGTTTATATTTTATAGCCATTTCAAGAAAAAAATTGAAAAACAATATTATAGAGAGCAACCCCTAAATCTTACTTACCTTTTTCCACCTATTTTGGGGTTATACAGTCTGTGACTAACATTATCTAACCCACTTAATCGCTAATAGTCAAGTGGGTTAGATAATGTTGGTCAAAGACCATACAACTCTAACCAGTAAGTCTACCATAAGTTTTATCAATCCATACTCGCTGACGACTGTAGTTAAAAAATGCATGAAAACTTTTAAAAAACAAGTTTCTAATTTTTTTTTTAGTTGTTAACTAAATAATTACTTGCGACTTGCTTGCTTGTTAGGTAACAACTTAAACAAATAAATTAGAAACTTGTTTTATAATAGTTTTCATATATTTTTTTAACTACAGTCACTAGCGAGTATAGATTGATAAAACTCATGGTAGACGTACAGATGTAGCTGTACCAGTATTTTACATGGAACGACTGCGTATCTGGCCTCAGCAACCCAGTAACTGAGCAGCACGATACTACTTGGCAAGACAGCTGTCACATTTTTTTCCTTCTCTCCCGTTACAACTGTCAAAGATCTTCAAATAACACCGGCAGCGTAAATACAAAGGCGGCTGCAACACAGACAATTGCTGTTCTGTAGCGCAGCCGGGTCCGTATTTATTATTATTTATTTATTTATTTGGCACACAATTTCAATGACCAACATAAAACATACAAGACATACAAGTAAATTAAATAAAGTTATTCATCAATTCATTAAAAATATAGATTATTACAAACACGACTGTACCACAGACATCTGGAAACTATCTGTACTGTGATCGGTTTCGTAACACTTTGTTTTAACAAAAATGGCTGCAATACAGAACAGGTCTTTACCTACTCGCTAATGTCTGTACTATGATCACGTTCGGAACGACAACGTCGCGCAAATGCGGCGGCTTTGCAGACAGATCGAATTTTAGTTTCACACCGGCTCCAATAGTTCAACGTGCTTTCCGAGGCACGGAGTAATCTCGGTACGTTAAAATGATCAACTATCCAAGGATCGACTCCTAATTATTATATTTTTTTATTCATTTCCACCATTATTTAGCGTCTCCACCCACAATCATCGAAATGGTCTCCTAGTAAGGGTATTTTTGTCATTTAGATACGGAACCTTAAAAAGGAATTACCTGTCTGACGTCGAGTCTTAAATATTTATTTGAGACTTGAGATCAAACCTTTTTCATCCACGTTAAGGCAGCACACACCAAGTCGCGATGCGACACGACGCTGCGCGCACTTTTTAGGATTTTTTTTTATATATGGGAAATCATCAAATGACTCCTCTCGCTCTAGGTGAAGCAGAAGGGAGTGTCAGACTCTTACTGACTAAAACCCATCCATGTTCTTCCTAATGCCCTTTGCGTTCCAGGGCCGCAGTGACTCTTTCGAATAAATTCCACAACCTCGGCAGGCACTGGCCTTTGCGGGCCCCGTGTTTTATGCTGACAGCTCTTTGAGGCGTGCGTGGAACACAGCGCGCCGTTGACCCGGGCCTGGTTCTGATCGGATGGCGAGCCACCCAATGCTCGCCGTCCACAGGCCCGCGCCTACGGTGGCCGGGAATCGCCCTGCGACTCTCTACGACCGGGGGCATTTTTTAGGATAGCGATACAATGTACCTAGAACACGCTGCTAAAAATTACACTTGTATCGAAAGCTCATTCTTAGGAGCTCCAAATCTATTGTTCTCCAATAAATTTCTCTACATAAATCTTTTCCAACAGCTCCAAAAGTTTTAAAGTGCAAATTGCTCGAAAAGACCGTAATTTTTAATTCCATACCTTCATATTGTGTGACATAAATTCAGTGTGTGATGACACAAAGTGCAATGTGAGATTATGTTTTTCAATTTTACAGTAGGTATAAGTACATACTTAGCATAAGATATATTTCTACCTTTGTACTGAAACTATTTACCACGAAATTATAACATTAATGTTAGCAATTTGTGTTTTATTGACCTTACGCAATTTGATTTGGAGCCGCTGGGAACAAAATTATGGAGCGTCTGGGAATAAGGCGTATTTGAAACCCAACCGCAAAAAATCTAAAAAGATTCTAACAAACATTTTTCAAGAAATCTTGTTTGTGGCATATATTTTAGTTTAGTCACAGAATTTAAGCCACCGACTGATAGTATTTTTGCGCTGTAACTAAAGTTGCCATTTAGATACGGAACCTTAAAAAGGAATTACCTCTCTGGCGTCGAGTCTTAAATATTTATTTGAGACTTGAGATCAAACCTTTTTCATCCGCGTTAAGGCAGCACACACCAAGGCGCGATGCGACACGACGCTGCGCGCACTTTTTAGGGTAGCAATACAATATACCTAGAACACACACAAAAATAAACAAGTGTATTTATTGCAGTCAATAAATACACTTGTTTATTTTTGTGCTGTAACTAAAGTTTTTTTTTGTAAAGCTTCGTCCTAAACAAAGCGATCATCACGCGAATACGCGATCGTCGCATTAGTTTTTTTTTTAAACGTTGCCCCACTAGGAATTTCTAGTGCATCGTGGATGTGTTATCAAATATACAAACTCACATGCACAAGCAGCCAGACATGAACAAACTCTCTGTAGGCCATACAAATTTCCGTTCCGTGCAGGAATCAAATCCGCGACATGCATTTGTAGGTACGTCAAAACAACTTGCTTCTTCACGGTGACAGGAACAGGACAAAAATATGCAATTTATTTAGCCACGGCAACACAGTCCTCACAAGTCAGCAAACGAGTGGAACTCTCTGCTTGCGTCCATGTTTCCGAACGCATTCAACTTAAAACATTCTCTTTAAAGTTAGACCCTTCTTCTGGGTAAGCTCACTCCATCGTCGACTTTGTCTCTGTCACCTCTGAACTAGACTAGAGTCAAGAGCACAGTCAAGTGCTGGTCCTGCTCCATATGACAATCAATGTTGTGGACAAAATCAAACTGGTTGCTTTATAACTTCATAGATGTTCTGTTTCTTTTTGTATTGTTCTGCTAACTCACACACTGTTAATAAGTGATTCCAATATTTGTAAATGTGTAAGCATCATGTACTTATTTACGGAGTTTCTTGTCCATTCTTCTCCATAAGAATCTACCTTTTCGAATGGACAGTAGAGTCACTTTAGTATTTTATATTATTTGAAATGTGAATGACGTTCAAAAGTGCCGTTTAATGGCCTAATTGGAATAAACGTTTTGACTTTGACTTTGAAAACCCATCTCAAACAAAAAAATAAAAACGTTCAAAGAACACGCAGTGTCGCGTCGCCTCGCGTCTCGGTGTGAGCTGACCCTAAGGCGCTCCCAACACTTATCGCAGGGAAATCGCATTAAATCGTTCATAACGTCAGACGGTGACTCTTATTGCCTTTATGAGAAGAAATAAATCTGTCAGCAGGCGTCTTATTGCTGGACTTTTTAGGGTTCCGAACAAAAAACGGAACCTTTATAGGATCATTCGGGTGCCTGTCTGTCTGTCCGTCTGCCTGTCTGTCTGTCCGTCTGTCACAACCAATTATCTCCGGATCCACTGGACCGATTCTTTTGAAATTTGGTACACATATGAACTTATGTGACCCAAACACGGACGCTTTACGTAAATCATTAAATTTTTAGTATGGGGGTTACTATTGAGGGTAAAACTAGAAAATGAAAAAAAAATAATTTTAACAATATTGTGCGACATGTGAAATGAAAGGGCTTACTGTAAAAATTTTAAATATATTTTTTTCATAATTATAAAATAAATGGTTTTGAAGTTATTCAAGAAATTAGACGAAAAATTACCATTCCCCGCCCCGTATCTCCGAAAATACTGAGCCTAAAATTTTGAAAAAAAAATGGAGATAATAGATCTTTAACTATAGATTACAGGAAAACCTATAAGAAGTCTATAGCGTTAAAATAACACATTTAAAAAAAAATCGTTCGGAACCCTTCCCACCCTAGTCGACTCGCACTTGGCCAGTTTTTCTCATACAGAATTGGAATTGATTTTAAGCACATTTTGCACAGGGTGATTTTTAACAGCATTATGGGAGCTTTTTCAGGGGATATAAAAGTTCTCCTGAATATGAACAATTTTCGCTACGGGTTTTGCCTACTCTGAAATACTAAAAACCGTCCAAGTCGGAGTCGGACTCTCATACGGAGGGTTCCGTACTATAAACTGAAGAAAAAACATGTTACTGGTATGGGAGCCCCCTATAATTTTTAATTTTTATTATTTGCTTTTATAGCAAATAATAATGCAGTCTCCTCATGTTGGCTGTGTTTTTTTTTTCCTACTCCTCCGCTGTACTTTTCTGATTAATTTCGTTGCGGGATCCAAGACAGTTGGATCGTTTCTCCGGGACTCGTCGGGCTTCATTGGCTCGGCGTTTTTCTGGTGCTCGCCACTGTTGATTCCGGTTTTCAGGAGTTGCAGTGGTTGGGAATGTGTGGTGGGCTTGCCCATCCGACGTCCACAACCCAGAAACTGGGTAATACGTTACCCCTTAGCAAGACTAGTCAGATTTCTCGGCTACTGACTCCCTGCCATGACTGTCAGCGACTGCCCTACAAAAGAGAGCTGGGAGTAACCAGTTGAACCTTGACGTGCTTTCCAAGCCACTGAGAAATCTCGGTATATTAAAATGGTCACCCATCCACTGAACATCCACGCATCAGAAGGCTTAAAGTCACTCAAAGGGCAATGGAGAGGGCAATGCTTGGAGTTTCCTTGCGTGATCGAATCAGGAATGATGATATCCGCAAGAGAACCAAGGTTACCGGCATAGCCCGAAGGATCGCCAAACTAAAGTGGCAGTGGGCAGGGCACATTGCTCGCAGAACAGATGGTCGATGGGGCCGAAAACTTCTGGAGTGGCGACCGCGTACCGAAAGACGCAACGTTGGAAGGCCTCCACATGGTGGAACGATGACCTGGTGAAGGTCGCGGGTAGCCGATGGATACGGGACGCGCAGGACCGGTCGTTGTGGCGACGCTTGGGGGAGGCTTATGTCCAGCAGTGGACATCTTTCGGCTGATATGATGATGATGATGATGACCCATCCACTGAGCTCGGCAAGCGTTGCTTAACCTTGTAGATCGTCCCGTGCGGCTATTATTATATAACCGCGAGCTTTTCCTAAAAGTTAAAAATATCTTAACTCTGATAAACAACTAAATATAACTGTTTTGATAAGGTATGCGCACAATCTTTCATCGTGAGAGGGATGATTTCCCTGCGGTATTAAGTAAATCTCATAAATTACTTTACTAAGCTGTTCGAGTGCGTAAAATGTTCGCCCGTAACGTCCGAGGTACTTGTAAAAGTTTTACTGTCGTCATCCTCGTCTCCGTATTCCAAATTCGTCATCTCTTTCCTAACCTAGCTATTTTTCGAGGTTTCCGTACCCTGTAATCAACTGAACCTTATTACTAAACCTCCGCTGTCCGTCCGTCTGTCAGTGGACTATGTCTCAAGAACTGTAATAGATAGACGGTTGAAATTTTGGCAGAATGTGTGCCGCTACAACAGCAAATAATAAAAATTAAGTTGAAAATTAATGGGGCCTCCCATACAAGAACGGTGCTTTTATTTGGAAGCCGTCGTGTGAGAGTCCGACTTGGCCGGTTTTTTTGTTTTATTGATATACTCGTGTTTGATCAAAATCTCACCCGATAGAAAGCGACGATGTGGGCGATGATGGAGCACGCTTGTCTAGAAGTAACCTATTCACTGTTGACTTTAAAGACCTCCAGATTGTAGCTATCATAAAACACAGACTCCGGCAGGGAATTCTACTCCTTAGCTGCACGAATACTTAGCTTAGCACTAACTTTTCACACAATCCATCTATAGGTCTTTCTATTCTCTTATAATATATACCCATTACTGTTATCATTTTCCTCACTTTACGTGCCTCATTACTCCACATACCATGCCGTAATTCAAAGTTATTTCTATGTCACATCATTCATCATTTCAGCTGATTTTTGTCCGACAATTTCAACTATCGTCATATTTCAACTAATTTACACAAAAACTTAATGAATTGAAACATCTGAACCTTTCTGAAGAATCATTCCGTCCAACTGTGAAACCGTATCAAAACCCGTTTGGCATTTTTTTACCCGCCTGCGCCTGAAGGAGGGTTATGTTTTTCGGGAGTATGTATGTATGTATAATTGTTTGGCACGCTCTGCGGCCTGAACGGCTCGATGGATTTTAGCTTGAGAGGTGTCGTTAGATTCGTTTTGATTGTGAGAGTGACACTGGGTATATAAAAATTAAAATGGCCGATTTTTGGCCCCATATAATGCCTTCAATTTATTTTTTTAATTTTCGAAACCTATCGAGTGGGGTGGGTGGGGAAAGGGCTCGAGGAGACGATTCCAAAAATATAAATCAAGCAGTCTGATGCAGTTCAATCACTGATCTGATGCCACCAGCTGCATCAAACTGCTTGAAAAACGATTTGTTTCGAAATTGACAAAGTAATTTTTTTTCTACAGCCTACGCTTTCCATCCATCTGCCCGTCCGTCTGTCAGCGGGCAGTATTTGTATGTCTATCTTATTACAGTTCTCAAAAACCAAACACAGAACCAAATAGGCATGGGCAAAAAGTATCGATATATCAAAATATCGATACTTTTCCATACAATTATCTATACATATCGTCGATATTTTTAATCGCGATATGTCGATATTCGATATTTTATTTTAGAGAATCGAATTATTGTAGCAATTTCAATTTTTTTTAACGCAACTTTGGTTTCGTGTTTAATGTTATTAGATGCTAATGTCCATATCTGATGACTAACGGTTTGATTAAATTGTTTATAATTGTTTAGGTTCGATCATTAATAAAAATACTATTTTCGTCTATTCGTTTTTACGAAGTTTGAATGCTTTGGGAATATGTATGAATAATCATGCGAAAACTGACGATATATCGATATTTTTCACTCGATAATTATCGATACTGTTTAACAATATCAATACGATAAATATCGATATATTTTTTTCATTTGCCCACCCCTAGAACCAAACAAACATAAAACAAAAACCAAACAGTTAAAATTCACAAAGTGTGTATTTCTATTGCCGTATAATAAAAATAATAAAAATTTAATGGGGCTTCCTTACAAGAAACGTGTTTTTTCGGTTTACGGTACGGAACCCTATGTGTGAGAGTCCGACTTGCACTTGTTTTTATCTCGTACAGACATACAGACGCAGCGAGGAGACTTTGTTTTATACTATGTACTAGCTTTTGCCCGCGACATCGTACGCGTATATCCCGTTTTTTCCCGTATCCCGTTTTATCCCGTTCCAAAAAACTATCCTATCTTTTAAGTTGGATCAAATAACAGATAGTCACAAAGTTTCATCAAAATCGGTTCCGTAGTTTAGGAGTCCATCGCGGACAAACAACGTGACACGTGATTTATACAGGGTTATTTGTAAAACACCAACAACCTCTTAGGCAGTGAAAGTACACATGATTAAAAATATCAGCTGTTTCATACAAAATGCAATATTTAGCCAATGAAAATGTATGAAACAGCTGATATTTTTTTCGAGGTTTCAGGGTTGGTCTCAAAGTAAAAGTTGTTTATAATCATGTGTACTTTCACTGCTTAAGAAGTTGTTGGTGTTTTACAAATAACCCTGTATAATATGTAAGTGATAGAGACAAACGATCAGTGAGATATTGGAACCTAAGTTCCTTCCTTTAACGACTCGTAAGACATAGGAACCCACAAGAACTCACGACACGCGACCCAGTACTTTTGCGGCTTATATAACATCGTGAAAGCTTCCCGACGCATCCATCATACTGCCGGCCGGCCAAGATGTACCACTTACGAGGTATTAAACTGACTTCGTGTCGGGCCCGGCTTTCCTTTGGGATTTTTCCTTATTTTTTGTGCTTCATTTTATCTTTTTCTGCGTATATTTTGAGCTTTTAGTAGGTGTTAGATGAGCTTATTAGCCAGTATCATGTTCATTATGGTTTTGTTCGTCTTTTTCAGTAGGTGTTAGATGTGCTTATTTAGCCAATATCATCTTCATTAAATTATATTAATTTTGCAAATAAGTTACAAGTAACTCTGTTACACGTCAATATTTTTTTGGTCATATTAATTTGAATGAGGCCGATGTTTCTTTGCTGTCTCATTGACAGGAGGATCGTATATGTATTGCTTTCTTTTAGATACATATCATACAAATACGAGAAAGCACTGAGGGATACCTGATTATTATTTTTGTAAAATTATTATTATTGAAACGTGAAACGTGGTCGCTCACAACGGGCCTCATCAGCAGGCTCTATGTCACTCAAAGGGCAATCAATGTCACTCAAGGCAAAAACTTATGTTTATGATTAAAAGGCTCACATTTGACCACAATCTCAAATGATGGAAAGCAATGATGTGGTCGACAATGAAGCACATCATCATCATCATCATATCAGCCGAAAGACGTCCACTGCTGGACATAGGTCTCCCCGCGCGCGTCGCCACAACGACCGGTCCTGCGCGTCTCGCATCCATCGGCTACCCGCGACCTTCACCAGAAGCACGCTTGCCTGGAAGTAATCAATTCGTCCACTAAAAGAACCCCAGCTACAATGTTGCTTTTGTAACCTTGTATCGTTCAAAGAGCGTTTCTTTGGTATATTTTGCATAAATTAATGAGTACCAAGTTTTGATTGGGTTTGAACTTATAGCTGAATTAAATATGTTCAATGTTGCGTCAAAACTTCTTCTTTCGTAAAACGACTGAAGCCTGTGGCGTTCTGGCCAAATTCGGTATTTTAATAAAATGATTAAAAAGATGTAAAAGAGGTGTTCCCTGGATAAAAAACAGTGTTTTCATTTAGTTCGCCAGACTATCAAATATATAGGACAATGATTGAACACGTATTTATTTCCTTATTAAATCAATAGAAATCAACAAATATGAACGCAAAATTTGAACGAGGCTAATGATAGAGCTGTATAGGTTGCTCTATACTGTTCGGCAACTGTAACCCGGCGGGTGTGCTCTAACACACTCCTACCCGTGCATAAGTAAATTTAGAGGGTATATAAATTTAGGGAAATAAAATGTAATCAAACAAGTAGGTACCATTTAAACAATTTCAGTTTATTTTAGGAATAAGCACTAGGCAAGTACTTACATTTAAAACACTGGTTTAGAAGACTTACAAACTAGTCCCTAACCCCCAATTAAGGCACGGTGTTCCACCTGCAGCGATCCTCGTCTCCGTTCCGTGGTGCTACAGTGGGAACATGTGCATGACAAAAGTATACAAAACTCAGGGTCGCTTAATTTACACGAAAAGAAGAATGCATCAAAGTGTGACTTGTGACGTCACTTTTAGGTAAAAAGTGTACTAAGGCGTGGCATTTTTAGGGTTCCATAGCCAAAGGGTACCCGACGGAACCCTATTACTAAGCCTCCGCTGTCCGCCCGTCTGTCTGTCAGCGGGCTGTATCTCAATAACCATAATAGGTAGACAGTTGAAATTTTCACAGATTGTGTATTTCTATTGCCGCTATAACAACAAATAACAAAAAGGAAAAATTAAATGGAGCTGCCATACAAGAGACGTGTTTTTCCGGTTTGTTTTACGGAACCCTTCGTGTGCGAGCCCGACTCGCAATTGGCCGCTTTTTTTTGTTTACGGGACAATAAAACAATAAAAAACTGTACTGTTGTGTAACTAACTAAGTAATATTTTAAAAAAAGCCTATTGTAAATATAATTATTTTATTTCTGTATTGTTGCAGACGGAAATGGTCCACGCGGGCAGCAGCTTCCAATGGGACAAGCTGTCGCCCGCAGAGTTCCAGCAGTTGCAGGAGTTGACGTCGTGTGAGTATTATCATCATCCACAGCCCGACTTCGCCCATTGCTAAGGATAGGACTCCCTTTTCTTGTGCCAATACCCACAAGAACGTGGGTATTCCACGTTCTTGTGCCAGCCTCAGTAGTTGACCACTGGAAAGTCATAATGACGCTTTTATATCCAGTGGTCAACCACTGACACTCCATTGAAAGAAATGGCATAGAATCTTGTCAAAATCAACCATTATGAAATCAATGATAGACCATTCTGACACTATTGTATTAGCAGACTTGGGGCCCAGGTTCTTCCTGCGATAGCAACAATGTCATCCGTCCAACTCGCCGCCGGCCGACCAACACTTCTTCTTCCAGTCCTCGGACACCATTCGGTCACTGCCTAACTCCTCCTATCATCATCGCGCCTTGCCAGTATTATAATAGAAAAAATATATATTTACTTAGCACAAACACATATATCTTCTTAAATACACGTAACACGTTTACAGGACAAACAAAACGCTCAGTAGGTATTTTTTTAATTTTTTTTTAAGGATGGAAAATCATCAAATTACTCCTCCCGCTCTGGGTGAAGCAGGAGTGTCAGACTCTTACTGACTAAAACCCATCCGTGTTCCTCCTAGTGCCCTTTGCGTTCCAGGGCCGCGGTGACTCTTTCAAACAAAGTCCGCAGCCCCAGCAGGCACTGACCTTAGCGGGCCCTGCTTTTAATGCTGACAGCTCTTTGAGGCGCGCGTGGAACACAGCGCGCCGTCGACCCGGGCCTGGTTCTGATCAGACGGCGAGCCACCCAATGCTTGCCGTCCGAACGCTCAGTAGGTATAGGTTTCTAAAATTGTCTAGTATTAAAAAACTAGACGAGTAGACGACATGTTCAATTAAAAATCATTTGAAGACGTATATCTGTCCATTAAGAGCTGGAAATGAGAGCCTCTAAAATTTGAGTTACTACTCTTTTTTCCCCTAGTCTAGGTCAGAGATGACAGAGACAGTCTACGATGGAGCGAGCTTACCCAGAAGGAGCCTGTGCACTCTAACTTTGAAGAAATTAGGGTTGTAAGCGTTTGAAAACACAGACTCAGGCAGATAGTCTACTCCTAACTAAACTTCTGGCTACTAAACAACACCGGCTCGTTAACATCTACCCTTAATTTTGGCCCTTTCATAGAGGCAAAGGCTCAAGTGGCTGCCAGAAAGTTGGGGGTCCTAGCAAAGGTGAGACGGTACTACGACCGGAACAGCTGCTCAAACTATATCAAGCGCAAGTTCGATCGTGTATGGAGTACTGCTCTCATCTATGGGACGGATCTGCCAAATACCAGCTTGATGCCCTTGAGTCAATTGAGAAACGAGCCAAGAGGATCATCGATAATGACAGGCTCGTCGAGTCGAAGCTCCAAAGTCTTGAGTATCGACGCCGAGTTGCTGGCCTGTCGGTTTTCTATCGCTTGCATTTTGGGGAGTGTGCGACGGAATTGCATGATTTAATTCCGCCAAGCCCGTTCCATCATCGGACCACAAGACGAACGGCGATGCGCCACCGGTACATGGTGGACATCCCACCTACACGCACAAAATGTTTTGGGAACACATTCATAGTGCGTACAGCTAAGGAGTGGAATTCCCTGCCAGAGTCTGTGTTTCCAGATAGCTACAACCTGGGAATCTTTAAGACAAGAGTGAATAGGTTGCTTCTAGGCAAACGTGCTCCATCTTCGACCACATCATCGCTTACCATCAGGTGAGATAGTGGTCAAACGTATGGCTATCTACAGTAAAAAAAAAATACTATTGACAACTATTGACTCTCCACACCTAATTTTCATATATTCCCATAAACCAATTTTGCTAATATCTCGAAAATCACCTAACCTTTCCCAAAGCGTACAACATGAAGCCACGTAATACAGCGTCCGAAGCGTCCACTAGATAATATCATTAAGCCCTTACATGGTTCGGTTTTACACAGGATATCGGCGTCGGGAAGCGATCTAACCAATTTAGTTAATAATATTAGCTTCGCCTCTACCTGTGTACCGTTTACCCTCAGATGTAAACATTGTTTTAAGAGCATTTACTCCTCATGGTATGATTTTTAGGGTTCCGTACCTCAAAATGAAAAAACGGAACCCTTATAGGATCACTTTGTTGTCCGTCCGTCTGTCTGTCAAGACCGTTTATCTCGGGAACGCGTGGAGGTATCGAGTTGAAATTAAAACCATATACTCAAGTCTATAGCCCCTTGCAGCTGTGAAAAATCAAACTTCTAAGTTAACGTAAAAATGATACGGTCGTTTATGCCGCAAAAAACGTATATTTCGACAGTCTCAAGGGAATCAAAATGAATAGGGTATTTCCCGTTGACCTAGAACTATGACATTTGGCAAGTAATACTATCTTATACTACAAGTATAGGGAATAGTCTGAAAACTATACATTTGTACTTAAATCATAAAAAAGCTTGAGAGGTGTCAAGGGACACCCGGATGGAACGAAGTTCCTTTCGATTATTTAGTGAACGAATTGTAATATTTTTTTTAAGTAATAATAATATTTTTTATATTATTAACAAATATAATGTAATATAAACTTAATCAGTAAGCTCAATTTTAGTAATAATTGGCTTGTCAAAATAACTGGCTTGCTTTCTATGAGAGAGAGAGAGAGAGAGAGACAGACAGAGAAACACGCGCACTCCGCACGGCTTACAACCATAGCAAAAAGTGTCGTTACAACTTTTGGTCTTAATTTTTTTCTTCTAGCCCCCTTTCGCAACGCGCGATAAGGAACTTCGTTCCAATAAAGCCTTATTTAAAGTAAGTTGTAGCTACTTGTACGGAACCCTCGGTGGACGAGTCCACCTCGCACTTGACCGCTTTTTTATTATATTGATACGCACTTGGCCACAATATCACATAATAGAAAGCAATGATGTGGTCGACGATGGCCTATGCTTGCCTGAGCAAATTAATAATTATGCGAATTAATATATTACTTCTAAAAAGTAATATATTAATTCTCGACCATCGGCACAGAATGAGGGTTTTCTGTAATATCGAACACCAGATGGCAGCACGGTCACGCCAGTCCCGAACACCTATCACATCGCTTGATTTCTGACATTTGTTAAGTTGACGTCGACGTCATGTTAATGTCAAAGTCACTTTTTCAATGAAGAGGACCTCTCGCCTATGTGGCGCCAACTGGTGGAGTAAATTTTCCTACAAACCCTCTTTCCCAGCAGAGAATTCCAATGTTTAGAGGTACGCACAATACGGCTTTTCATCAAATGGATGCAGCTGAATAACAGTAACTTGGAGGAAGAGAATTGTTCTCTGATCTCCGAACAGACCAGTTACTGGGTTACACAATACCAATGCCAAGACTGCGAGTAAAATTTTCTGGCTTGTAACTACCTGTAAATCTATATCTATACTTCTATATCTATCTAATATATAAAATTCTCGTGTCACAGTTTTCGTTGCCATACTCCTCCGAAACGGCTTGACCGATTTTGATGAAATTTTTTGAGCTTATCCGGTATCTATGAGAATTGGCCAACATCATCCCCCTAAAGAGTAGGGTAGGAGTAGGGTAGGAGTAGGGTAGGAGTAGGGTAGGAGTAGGGTAGGAGTAGGGTAGGAGTAGGGTAGGAGTAGGGTAGGAGTAGGGTAGGAGTAGGGTAGGAGTAGGGTAGGAGTAGGGTAGGAGTAGGGTAGGAGTAGGGCAGGAGTAGGGTAGGAGTAGGGTAGGAGTAGGGTAGGAGTAGGGTATGAGTAGGGTAGGAGTAGGGTAGGAGTAGGGTAGGAGTAGGGTAGGAGTAGGGTAGGAGTAGGGTAGGAGTAGGGTAGGAGTAGGGTAGGAGTAGGGTAGGAGTAGGGTAGGAGTAGGGTAGGAGTAGGGTAGGAGTAGGGTAGGAGTAGGGTAGGAGTAGGGTAGGAGTAGGGTAGGAGTAGGGTAGGAGTAGGGTAGGAGTAGGGTAGGAGTAGGGTAGGAGTAGGGTAGGAGTAGGGTAGGAGTAGGGTAGGAGTAGGGTAGGAGTAGGGTAGGAGTAGGGTAGGAGTAGGGTAGGAGTAGGGTAGGAGTAGGGTAGGAGTAGGGTAGGAGTAGGGTAGGAGTTATATTATAGATGAAAATTGTGACGCAGACGAAGTTGCGCGGGTCAGCTAGTACTAATATATAAAGCTGAAGAGTTTGTTTGTTTGTTTGTTTGTTTGTTGGTTTGCTTGAACGCGCTAATCTCAGGAACTACTGGTCCGATTTGAAAAATTATTTCAGTGTTAGATAGCCCATTTGTCGAGGAAGGCTATAGGCTATACGGGAAATGGGAAATTCCTACGGGAACGGGAAAAACGGGATATGCGCGTACAAAGTCGCGGGCAAAAGCTAGTTGTAAAATATTTACAAATTATAGCCGGTATCAACAGCTACAAGTCTTGTCAAGAAGTAACGTGTTACCCAGTTAATGGGTTGTGGAGGTCTGGTAGGCAGCCGCTCCACGTAAAATACTGGTATTCAAATGAATCCGGTTTGACTGGAAGCCGACCCCAATATAGTTGGGAAAAGGCTAGGCAGATGATGATCATATTGATCAGCAGCAAGTGCTTTCCAAGGCAAGGACGGGTCTTGATATGTCATGTTTAGTCAACCACCCACGATACGGCCTCGGCAAGCATTATTTATCCTTTTAGATCGATCCGTACTGCTGTTTTTAATCAGACACGAGCCACCCAACATTAGGGAATAAGCATAAAAAATATTTATTATCTCTATAGTTTATCTAAAAATATACAAAAACTAGCTGACCCGCGCAACTTCGTCTGCGTCACAATTTTTATTACTGCTCTTAAGACTAATACTTAGCGTGATGACATATAGCCTATAGCCTTCCTCGATAAATGGGCTACCTAACACTGAAATAATTTTTCAAATCGGACCTGGTTCTTGAGATTAGCGCGTTCAAGCAAACAAACAAACAAACTCTTCAGCTTTATATATTAGTATAGACATAATACTAACAGCGAAAATAGAATCAAAATTGCTCGAAAAACAAACGAGATAAAATTATTTTAAACAAATACATCTGTCCCTCTCACGAAAACGCTTTTTTGTATGGCAGCTGTTTAATCATCATAGACTTTGACGTTAAAGTTCACACCGGACTTGTCTTTCTAATTATAATCTTTGAAGCTTTATAACTTCATCGCTGATGAAGGTATTTAAAAAATAATTTCATGCTTGTTTACTAGAGGTAATTAATATTTCATTTAGCAAATTAAAAAATCGCATGCGTGCTCGTATTGGCAATTTATTATGAATTATTTATATAAACCGCACGAACTTACAAATAATACCAATCTTTATACCACTTAACCCACCTCAGGTAAAAAATAAACCCCAAAAATTCTTATTTCCCAAAGGTAAAATTTACCTGCGTTTTACCCGATTAGTAGGTACATTATATCATAACACTAATGTAATCCAATCTTGTTCGAATTCAATTAGACGTATGGCCCGTGGGAGTATGTTTTAGCAAATTAAACTTTTACACTTAGCGAATTTCGATAGGGGTGCTACCAACTCGGGTATAATTCGAAGGGTATGGTAGTCGAGCCGGCTTCGTTACAAAACAAATATTTGAGATAATAAGGAAATATTGCTTTGTAATCTACTGATCCGATTCAATTGCTATTTAGTTTCAACATGTCATCATATTTTTGGTACCCAAAAAAATAATATTGGTCAGTTTTCGTGTTTTTCTTTCATATCAAATAAAAGGCATTATAATGAGGGAGCTACATCTTTTTATTGATAGTTAAAAAAAAAACAGATGATATATCAGAAATTAGATGAAAATTATTGGCGAATCTGAGCGGAAAATTAAAAAAAATACAGATTTTATTCAAAGATTACAGGAAAAGGCTCTGTAGTATTTTAAATTATCATGTTAAAAAAATTTGATTCGTTCCGAACGTGAGTCCGACTTCAACTCGACCAGTTTTTTATTAATTTTATCCTCATCAAATTATTTTTTGTCATCTAATATCCACCAGCCCTAAATGGAATAATACCGAAATAGTTAGCAAATAATCACATAGTGAACCGTAGTACATTATATGACTATTGTTAGCATATAGAACTTAGTCTGATGAACCTGGACTAATTGGGATTAAAAGCTTTTGAACATATACGGCTTTATTCGTATATTATCAACTTTATGTCTGTCAGGAGCCAATTACTTTGGAAAAGGTGTGGCATTAATGCAAATCTGTCCTGAGCTGTCCATACTTGACACTTTCTATTGAAACGAACTATCAATCTTCCTTGCCTTTGATGTTGCGACCTCGTACCTGAAGACGCAGCGTTGGAAGGTGGCCCGATGACCTGGTGAGGGTCGCGGGTAGCCGATGGATGCGAGACGCACAGGACCGGTTGTTGTGGCGACACTTGGGGAGGCCTATGTCCAGCAGTGGGCGACTTTTGGCTGATATGATGATGATGATGTTCATTCTGCCTAGTTTTTTCAATCAATAGACTCAATCAAAATCTCTTAAAAAACAATACGATCTAGGGACTGATTCCGAAGAAAGTTATGCTTGAAACGGCTGGGAGGAGGCTCTAGAATTTCAGAACGCCAGTTTTAGATACTCAAAGACGTTAGGAAGTTGGAAACCATTTGAACGTTTTTTATTTATAAGAGGGGACTCTAGACGGTAACTCTTGGGCCTTTCTCCACACAAACGCATTCCGCTGTTTTCTTCGTGGATACCTAATGCTGCTAGAGCAATGATTTTTTCCAAAAAACTAGATCGAATTTATACATGCCTCTATCATTTTCTTTTTTCCAAAACATAATTACTTAAAGAATTATGACAATCCAAAAAACCGAAAAAACAACCCGTTTTTATTGCTATCGTCTTAACGTCTTTTGGTCAAGGATTTTATAGGTAAAATCAGCCTCTGCTGCAGTTGTCGCTTTCGTACTTTAGTTGATAGGGCGCAGCGCGACGACATCGGAAATAGTTTCTTCAAATACCTATTTTTTAAATTCCTCGGGACTAGAGTCACCTCTTAATATTTTAACCATCTTTCTGTTCTTTTATTTGCAGATTCAACCAAAAAGCTTCAGGATGTACTCAAGGAGTTCTGTGAAGTCAAAAAGCAGAGTTCGGATGGGGTAAGTTGTTTTCTTCAACATTTGTTTTATGTGCAGTAAATTACGTGTTATGTGAAAATTATCATGTAAGACACGGTTTTGGAGCTAAGATGTTCGTAATTCTTTTTTTTCCGAGTGCGCGTCTCCTTTTTAAGGACTTTTCTCGCCGACTGATCGACACTTTGTATGACCCAGAGGGCTGGCTCATTCTTTGCTCAAAGAATTAGTATTGCCATTCAACGTGGCAATGCTGCCAGTCTTCTGGGCACGTTTCCGTATGACAGCGATGCGGAGGAATTCTTCGACGCCTGAGTGTATTTGTTTTTGTACATTTATATGTACATAGTTAGGTTTATTTAGTTCGTAACGTATTAAAATAACATTGATAAATAAAATATTAAAGTTAATTTTTTTTATAATAAACATTTACTGGAATGTATGTTTCAAATGATCATATTTACATACATAATTTTTCACGACTTTTTAGGGTGCTATAAATAATAATAGTACATTATTGCGCCACTACAACTCTTCCCAGTAGAAAATTAAATAAAGAAGGCGAGGCTTATTTCAGAGACACCTCAATCGCAATCTACGTCGTATCTATCTTTGACGGCACGGTTGGTACGGGAGAAATTCTTTTTTTTTTATTTTTTTTATTTGTGATGGGTTTGCTCTTGACTCCAGTCAAGGTCAAAGATGACCGAGACAAATTCCTAGTGTGGGCAACATTAAAAAAAAACAAAGAAAATGTGGGGGAATCATAGGTGTTTTTCACAGATTTCGACTGAGAATGTTGCTTAAAAATTAATAGAATTGACGCTCAGGTTAATTTGAATAAATAAGTTTTTATTTGCTTTGGTTTAGCACGTATTCTCCAAATAGATTTCGCCTATCTTATTCTTAGTTTCGTATCCGTAATACCAAACTTAAGTTTTATTTTGTCTCTTTTTACACAATCTGCCTGCGTTTCTCACCCAATCAAAAAACTTGTGAATAAGCAGTACCTTTGAGCTATTCTCTCCGTGCATAATGTTCTATTATAATAAGTGTTTTATGTGTTAGAGGAGCTCGTAGCTAAAGAATAACAGCTGCACGAGTCGATCTTCAAGGTTAAGCAACGCTTGCCAAGGTTGTTCTGTGCATGGGTGACCATCTTAACATACCCTTACCAAGGATCGTCTGTAGATGACTATCTTAACATATCGAGTTTCCTCCGTGCCTCGGAAAGCACGTTAAGCCGTTGGTCTCGATTGTCATTTGTAGATCTTTGGCAGTCGTTACGGATTGTCAGAAGCCACTAAATCTGACTCCAGTCTTGCTAAGAACTACCGTGTTACCCAGTTGAGTCTGGTAGGCAGCCGCTCCACGTAAAATACAGGTATTCAACTGAATCCGGCTTGACGGGAAGCCGACCTCAATATAGTTGGCTAAAGACTAGGCAGATGATGAAGTTTTTTGTGTGTACTTAAATAAACAGGTACATACATCTCTGTCCACCACTTCGGGGAAACAGGCATACCTAATGTTATAATCATTATTCAATGTTTTTCCACCACAATAATCTCATCCACAAACTACATTATAGAAAATCCGCGAAGCATTGTGGTAACGTAGTTAGTGTCACGAAACTTTCTGCTCACAAACTAATCCCACCAAAAATATTATCATGTAAAATGTTGCCAAGACGAGATCATATGGCTGGCACTGTCAAAAAGCCAGATCTCATGTAGAGCCAAGCTTCTAACTCTACACGCCCTAACTCTGCAAACCAAAACGCTTCACAAACTCTACACCTTAGTCAAAATATTTGGTTTGGCCGTTAATCTAAAACCAGGAGGTTAGACATGGAGCTAACCCCCTTTTTTATGGATGGGGACTCCTCCCGCTCTGGGCGAAGCAGAAGGGAGTGTCAGACTCTTACTGACTAAAACCAATGCGTGTTCTTCCTAACGCCCTTTGCGTTCCAGGGCCGCGGTGACTCTATCGAACAAATTTCGCAACCCTGGGAGCTAACATGGTGACAGATTTTCTGGCTTCTGACAATCCGTACCTAACGACTGCCGAAGATCTACAAATGGCAGCCAGGACCAACGGCTTATCGTTCTTTCCGAGGCACGAGGTAGGTATGTTAAGATGGTCACCCAACACAGTTTGGCTTCGACAAGCATTGATTAACCTGGAAAATTGTTCCGAGTGGGTCTTATTATTTAGCCACAATATCCTCGGGGAACGTATTGTTATGTTATTCGACGTTTTTCCTCCCCAATAACCTCATCCACAAACTGCATTATAGAGCATTGCGGTAACAAAGTTAGTGTCACGAAACTTTCTGCTCACTAACTAATATCGCGATGCATTAGTATTGGATATAACTTGATCTAGAACAATTTATTGTTTGACCTGTGACGGCTGGAGTTTGTGTTATTATGTTAATGTTTGAATGGTGTTTCCTACTTTGGTATCTTGTTTATAATACAATAAGGTTGGAAATGGTATGCATATTGAAATGATGGCTGACAGTAATGTAAAGCAACGCTTGCTGAAGATTTCTACCATCTCTAGGTACTATGGTATCTATTTTTCAGCCGGGAGTATGTTTTCTTTAGATAATTTTGACCATAAAGATAATATGTAGCTAGAAAGGGGATGAATATTGAGATTCAGATGGATTATAATGATGTATCGCAACTCCTGCCGAGGTCGGTCTATGAAGGGTGTCTATAACTTACATACCAAGACTCGTGCCTCGGTAAATGGTTTAAGCCGTGGGTCCCGGCTGTCATTTGTAGATCCTTGAAAGACGATAAGAAGTCAGAAAATGTTCACCTGTCTTAGATCAGGGGTGTCGTGGTACTTAATGGATTGTGGAAGTCAGATAGGCAGCCTTTCCACGTAAAATACTGGTATTCAGCTAAATCCGGCTTGACTGGAAGCCGACCCCCATATATTTGTGAAAAGGCTAGGCAGATGATTGTTTTTATTATTTCCTCCACAATAACCTTATTCATAAACTGCATTATAGAACATACGCGAAGCATTGCGGTAACGAAGTTAGTGTCACGAAACTTTCTGCTCACAAACTAATATTGCGATGCTTTAGTATTGGATATAACTTGATCCAGAACAATTTATTGTTTGACCTGTGACGGCTGGAGTTTGTGTTATTATTTTAATGTTTGAGTGGTGTTTCCTACTTTGGTATCTTGTTTTTTATACAATAAGGTTGGAAATGGTATGCTTATTGAAATTATGGCTGATAGAGTAATGTATAGCAACGCTTGCTGAGGATTTCTACCACCTTTAGAAACTATGGTATCTATTTTTCAGCCGGGAGTACGTTTTCTTTAGATAATTTTGACCATAAAGATAATATGTGGCTAAAAAGGGGATGAATATTGAGATTCAGATGGATAATAATGATGTATCGCAACTCCTGCCGAGGTCGGTCAGTGAAGGGTGTCTTACATACCGAGACTCCTCCTTGCCTCGGTAAGTAATTTAAGCCGTGCGTCCCGGCTGTCATTTGTAGATCCTTGACAGACGATAGGAAGTCAGAAAATTTTCGCCTGTCTTAGATAAGGGGTGTCATGTTACTTACTGGGTTCTGGGGGTTTCGTAGGCAGCCGCTCCACGTAAAATACTGGTATTCACCTGAATCCGGCTTGACTGGAAGCCGACACCAATATATTTGGGAAAAGGCTAGGCAGATGATTATTATTATTATTTCCTCCACAGTAACTTCATTCACAAACTGCATTATAGAACATACGCGAAGCATTGCGGTAACGAAGTTAGTGTCACGAAACTTTCTGCTCACAAACTAATATCGCGATGCATTAGTATTGGATATAACTTGATCTAGAACAGTTTATTGTTTGACCTATGACGGCTGGAGGTTGTGTTATTGTTTTCTTTTGAGTGTTTTCTACCTTATTTATTACTAGCTTCCGCCAGCGGCTTCGCCCGCTTTGTCCCTTGGGAACATATTCCCGGGATAAAAAGTAGCCTATGTCCTTTCTCAGCCTCTAGACTATCTGTGTACCAAATTTCATTTAAATCGGTTCTTTAGTTTTGGCGTCAAAGCGCGACAGACAGACAGGCAGACAGACAGATAAACAGACAGAGTTACTTTCGCATTTATAATATTAGTAAGGATGGTAATTAAACGGTTGGAATATAGGATGTCCATGCTAATCCTACTTCCTGAGGATGAATGGATGAATTTTCGTTACTCTTTCACGTCAGAACGCCGGAAAGGATCTTTATGAAATTTGGCACAGAGGTAGATTATAGTCCGTTTTTTTTTTCTTCACTAACGCGGGCAGAGCCGTGGGCGACAGCTAATATTATTATTATTATAAGCCCGTGGTGTCCCACTGCAGGGCAAAGGCCTCCCTTCCTTCTATCCACTCCAGTCTCTTGAGCAATCCGAGTCCAATTCCCCAGGTAGGAGTCCAGCTCGTCCCGCCATCTCCGTTTGGGTCTACCGCGTCGCCGGTTCCCGATGTTCGGGACCCAATCCGTCGTTATTTTTGCCCAGTTCTCCTGTGACATGCGACAGATATGGCCTGCCCAGTTCCACATCAATTTGGCAGCTGTGTTGCCTACATCTGCGATTTGAGTTTTGGAACGAAGTATATTGTTCCTGATATTGTTCCTTAAATGCGAAAGTTACTCTGTCTGTTAATTTGTTTTTTCTCCACGTCTTAATGGCTAAACAGATCGGAATGAGACTTGTCACAATTTATCCCGGCAGAAAATATCCCAAGGGATTTTTTTTTTGTACATTTTTAAGGCTAGAAAGGGGATGAATATTGAGATTCAAACTGCATAATGTCCGGAGAATGATGAATATATTGGAGTTACATTAAGTTTGATGATTTATAAGTTATTGATCATCATCATCCCATTGTAAAACATAAGAGAAAATTTTAACTCATATTTATTGTACCGCCTATATATGTCTCGGAATGTTGCAGCTGAATTACTAAACTGAACTTAAAACTTAGAATGTTGATGACATTCTTTTGTTTAAAAACAACGCCTTTTTAGGTAAAATACGGCTCTAACATTTCGTTAATCACGCGGGTGACACTACGGGCAAAACCTAGTTTATTATCTATATCTATACTTAATATACAAAGCTGAAGAGTTTGTTTGTTTGCTTAAACGCGCTGATCTCAGGAACTACTGGTCCGATTTGAAAAATTCTTTCAGTGTTAGATAGCCCATTTATCAAGGAAAGGCTATATATCATTACGCTAACACCAATAGGAGCGGAGCAGACGATGTTACGCGGGACAACTAGTTATTTCTATAAATAGGCCACAATATCGAATGTCCTACAAAGTTGAGACACACAGCACTACACCACATTAAAGTTTATGAACTAATATTAGTTCCCGACTATGCCTGACCTCGCACCGCGTTGTTGCGAACTCGTACTCATTTCCAATGATTATTATCTAAGTGGATTGCTTTTTATATACTAGGGAAACAGACATAGATATGGGTACATAGTGATAGTTTTCAACTAAAAGTAATTGGTTTTATTAAGTTTAAATTTGGTATGTTTCCTTTTTTGGTCAAAGTTAAAGTCAAAACGTTTATTCCAATTAAGCCATTAAACGGCACTTTTGAACGTCATTCACATTTCAAATAATATATAATACTAAAGTGATTCTACTGTCCATTCGGAAAGAGAAACTCCATAGTAACTCTTGTCAAATATACTGTTACAATATTGGGTATACAAAAATTCAGTTATAATATGAAGACCATGCACCTAGGGTATGCAGAGGTAGACTTATTTATTTTCTAAATAAGTACATGATACTCACACATTTACAAATATTGGAATCACTAATTAACAGTGTGTGAGTTAGCAGAAAAATACAAACACAAAAAAGAACCAAAACAACTATAAAGTTAATACGTAAAGCAACCAGTTTGATTTTGTCCCCACCCTTGAGTGTCCTATGGAGCAGGACCAGCATGCTTCCAAGCATTCTTATCCTGAATGTAATCTTCTAATTTTTGGGTATCTGTTGTTGCAGTACAGTGTGTCAAACGGATCTTAACTAAAGGAAAGTCAATACGGCTCATATTCCAAGTCATGTCGTCGGTTGGACGTCAAATCGAATCATCATATGAAGAATTTTACTCGTAAATTGTCATGATTTGTCATTAAACAAAAACAAAACAATTTTTTTTTAAATTAAGCCGACAGTCAACACTTTTGAACGTCAAAAATTTTCATAAGGAACCCAAGTGGATCTGGAATTTCTTTCGATTTTGAATTTCGATATTTTAGCCGGAATAATAAGCCTCCCAAACACCACATTAAAATAATTCCAAACCCCAATAATAATATATCCGAAGCGTTTTCAAAATAAACCCGAGAATGTCATAATATTGAAATCTGATTAAATAGTGACCCAATAGTGGAGAGCGTTATCATTATTTATCACGACTGATATTGGCACCTCATTATGAGAGATAAAGTGTTCATTACATACTAGCCGTGTGCTCGGCATCGCTTGTTATGTGTGGGAGTCGGAAAATAAATGATTTAATAGTCGATTATGCACCGAGGGGATAAAGCGGTGTCTTATGTCACGGGTGTCATATTGAATCCCGAACGCAATTAAGGTTTCGAGAGTTTATAAACGAATCCTGAATGCAGCGAGGGATTCGAGCTAGCCCAAGGCAAAGATACCTTTATCCCTGAGGAGCATACTCTACTTTTCAGACCTGCTGCGAGAAAATTGTGTTCTCCCCATGAAAATAGGTGGCGTGCGTCGGCCTCCATTGCTAGGAGCAGGACGCGTGTCCGAATCTGTGGCTACAGCGCACCAATAGGCAATAATATTGTACTGAATTTCATTAGCGGGCAATAATGTGATTTGGATTTGGAACGCATTTTGACTGTGCGCGCTGCACCTGGCAGCGACGGCGGACGAGAGCCGCTGCGGGTTAGAATGATGTACTTTAGGTTAGGTTTGCGTGGCAAATAATTTGACGTTTTCGTGCAGGTGCACAGTGTGTTATTTTGCCTTAGTTGCGGACATGCCAGTTTTATTTTTTAGCTTTATAGATGCCAGTTTTAATTTTTAGCTTTATAGATGAAACCTTAATGAAGCATTCCAAAAAATAACTTTTGTAATATTTCACTTCATTTAGGAGATATAAATACTTTAGTGAAAGGTAACTGACCTTCTCAAAAAAGTTCTTTCCCTGAATTTCTTGAATAAAGCAAATGTCAGTCTCTTGTAAAATACAAATTAATTGTTGGTTTGAAATCGGATATTACGTTTCAATTTTTTTTTTTTATTTCTATGGAAATAGGGTTGTCACAAAGTAGTTGTAGTTAATATTTAAGATGATTATTTCAATCGATTAAATCAATTATGCTAGCCAATGCTAAACGCTGGACATATCCTCGCCATCGGATTGAATCAGCATTTCGTCAGTCGTCAGCGTATATGTTGCACACATGTTTGATTGACAACCCTAGCCCACAATTTTAAAATTCAATATTTCCGAAATCCTGGGTGTGTTTTTTTTTACTATATATAGGCATACGTTTGACAACAATCTCACCTGATGGTAAGAGATGATGCGGTCGAAGTTGGAGCACGTTTGCCCAGAAGTAACCTATTCACTCTTGTCTTAAAGACTCCCAGGTTGTAGCTATCTGGAAACACAGACTCCGGCAGGGAATTCCACTCCTTAGCTGTACGCACTATGAATGTGTTCCCAAAACGTTTTGTGCGTGTGGGTGGTTTGTTTGAATTCTTTTTAGGGCGATAGTTATTATAGTGATCAACATTTAAGTATTAATAATAACCATGAAGAGAATCGCCGTAAAAAAAAATTGACAAAATCATAGAAAAAAAAAAACATTCTGACTTGTGTGAGCAAAATTAGAGCCGGCGGAGTTTTAATAATAGTTTAATTTGATTGTCAGCTTTCTAAAAAACACATAAAACGAGCATGTCCGCATCTAAGGCAAAATAACACACTGTGAGGTGGTATGAAAGCTTTATTTACAGCATGTAGTGGTACATAGGCAAACTTCATACATCAAGACATTCTCTACCAGTCAACATATGGGTTAAAAAGACTTTTAAATAGGGCCAGAAATACGTACTGTTTGGGTATTTCGATTAACACACAAGAAAAAATTAAAGTACTGTCGATCGAGGGAAACCGGATATAGTAAAGAACAGGTTAGCTGTCAAAAACAACTTGACAGATGTCACAACTATGTGTCCATCTATATTTGTACATCTATTTCTGGGAGTACGGGGATAATATATAGCCTATGTTACTCCCTGATAATGTAGCTATCCGATGCCAAAAGATTTTTTCAAATCGGACCAGTAGTTTCGGAGCCTATTCAATTCAAACAACAAACAAACAAATCTTTCCTCTTTATAATATTAGTATAGATTAGGTATCTTCTATACTAATATATAAAGCTGAAGAGTTTGTTTGTTTGCTTGAACGCGCTAATCTCAGAAACTACTGATCCGATTTGAAAAATTCTTTCAGTGTTAGATAGCCCATTTATCTAGGAAGACTAGAGGCTATATATCATCACGCTAAGATCAATAGGAGCGGAGCAGTAATGAAAATTGTTACGCAGGCGAAGTTGCGCGGGTCAGCTAGTTAATAATAAATCTGTAACTTTCTGTGTTTGTGCGCAGTAATCTTCAAAACGGGCGAATCTGGGCATGATCCTTAACTCAGTCTACTTTTTAAGGTTCTGTATCTCAAAAGGAAAAAACGGACCCCTTATAGGATCACTTTGTTGTCCGTCCGTGCGTCCTTCCGTCCGTCCGTCTGTTTGTCAAGACCCTTTATCTCGTGAACGCGTGGAAGTATCGAGTTGAAATTACCATACAACCATATACTCAAATCGACAGTCCCTTGAAGCTGTCAAAAAATTAAACTTCTAATTGACGCCGAAAAAAACGTATATTTCGACACTCTCAAGGGAATCAAAATTTATAGGGCATTTTCCGTTGACCTAGAACTACGAAATTTGGCAAGTAGTATCGTCTTATACTACAAGTATAGGGAAAAGACTGAAAACTGTACATTTGTAATTAATACATGAAAAAAATATTCTTTATTTTAATTAATATGTACCAAGAAATTTGTACGGAACCCTCGGTGGGCGAGCCCGATTCGCTCATGACCGGTATTTATCCCGGTATTTACTCGGATTAGCGGATACTGTGGAGGAAGTGGAAAGCTGAGTGCTAAAGATTCACAAGTACCAGAGGACCAGAAACATAGCATTAAAGAAAAAAATATATTATTATTATTTTTTTGTCTCTAGGGAGTTTCTTTAGAAGTTTGTAGATTTTTTTTTAAACAAAAATATTTTATCTGATGTCATATACATTTTTTTTTTCAATTCGGTAATGACTCCACGTAAAATACTGGTATTCACCTGAATCCGGTTTGACTGGAAGCCGACCCCAATAAAGTTGGGAAAAAGACTACGCAGACTTTACACAAAATAATATTTTCTTCCAATATTATAGAGTACCTTACATCCCGATATTGGAAGCCAAAAACCTCGTAAAACACAATAACACACAAACACTTATAATTTTACCTTCCCTTTTACGACAGGGGACGGCAGATAAGGGGAGAAAACTCCATTTTCATCCCCGAACCCATCAAAATAGTCATTATTATGAAAACACAAAAACTTTTTATAGACTTTCTTCTATTTACGTACTCCTAATCTGTATGAACGAGACGGCGAATATGACGTCATATCACCTTTCTCCTTTTCTCTTTATGACGTCACATGCTGCTTGACAATCGATGGCAACCTTTTACGTACGCAAAGAAAAACCAACTTTAGTTCTAACGGAATAGTATTCAAAATCGAAGTAGAGCGTTAGGATGTGGAACCGTGACGTCACAGAAAAGGGGTGTAAAGAAGAAAAATAAATATTTATCACCGATTACACTGTGGACTTTATTGCGTTCGTGATAAGGTTCGATTTTGTGTGCGGTCTATAAATAAATTTGATGGCCCACTAAAGTTTCGCCAAGGATTCCGAGGCCTATTTGCTTGGCATTAAGTGTTTTCCCTTGTAAAAACCTACGTGGGGATCAAAAGAGGGGTGAAAGGGGGTGGAAAAGGGGGTGTTTTGTATCTTCCGGGGTTAGTGGAGGTCGAAGTGTCATTGTAAGTTAAAGAGACATTAAGTAGATCCTTTACATAGAGTTTCATTGCTTGGAAACTACTTGGGAGTCAATAGTTCTTTGGGATGGGATTGTTTAAGCTGAAAACGCTATCGATAAACAATCCCTCGGGATTTGAATTGAGAATTTGGTGAGAAGAACGTTTATGTCGTACGGCATTTCAAAAACTTTCTAGCCCTTATTTTTCGAAATGAATGAAACGATTTTAATTAAACTTCCTACGCATAAGCAGAATAAAACTATTAGAAGTCTGTAGTGTAAAACTAACATGTTAAAAAAATCAAATTCGTTCGGAACCCTTTGCACGCGAGTCCGACTCGCACTTGGCCAGTTTTTTTTTAATAAGATGTTACTATTTTTTTCATTCAACGTGGCAATGCTGCTAGTCTCCTGGGCACGTTTCCGGATGACAACGATGCGGAGAAATTCTTCGACGTCTAAGTGTATCTTGTTTTTGTATAATCATAGACAACGTGTAATAGAATAAACGTAAAACCTCTTAAGGGGTCATTGTACTCATGATTATGAACAACTTTTACTATAGGACCAATCCCGAAATCGCGAAAAGAAATCAGCTGTTCAGTACATTTTGGTCGAGTTATGTGCACATAAATAAATGTATGGGGGAGTCGATTTTTTTTTCACGATTTCAGTGTTGGTCCCATTGTGAAAGTTGTTCATAATGATGAGTTCAATGACCCCTTAAGAGGTATTGCGTTCATTCTGTTACAGGTTGTATATAATACAGTTAGGTTCAGTAGTTTTTCTTTTTTTAATAAACATTTTAGAAAAATAAGGTCTTGAAAGTTTGTATGGAATGTCGTACGGTGTAAACGCTCTTAAGAACGTGTCAAACCTTACTTTATCGGCGGCATCTACATGCAAGCAACTCGCATGCAAGTTTAAATTTCATTGCGGGTCAAGATCGAAGGATTGAACACATTATACCTCGGTAGCCAGCAATGTAGTGCAATTTGCTTGCGAGCTGGTTGCTGGTGGAAAAGTGGTCCACCAAAGTTTAGGTTTAAAGTTAGGTTTCTCACAAATACTCAATTCCTATCTGGAATCCTTCTTCAACTCATCTGCTCATAGTTTCTGAAAACTGATTGCAAAAGAACAAAAAAAAATTATATCTGGAGAAGAATGGTTAGAAGAGCCGACTCCAATTAGAAATGAGACAAGGCCGGAAGAAAAAGAACTCAATTCCTATTGCTTCAGAAACCAAAAGATTACTTAGACTCTGAAAGTTGAAAAAATATAACCGACTTCCAAACAAAACGCTACAAAGTATAAAATAACCTTAATTTCGGAAGTCGGTGTTTTTGGTTTTATTTCTTTGCTTTTTAACACCGACTTCCGTAATTAAGGTTATTTTATTCTTTGTAGTGTTTTATTTGGAAGTCGGTTATATTTTTTTGTAAAAAGCTTTTTTTATTTTTCATTCACTTTTAAGTGGTAATTAATACTAGGGCGACGTCTTCGTCAACGCAGAAATTCAAATAACCAAAATGCTCATAAAATAGAATCTACTAAACCAAACTGAATCAATCGAGTAATCGGTGTACATACATAAAAAAATACCCACCGACTTGACAACCTCCTCCTTTTTTGGAAGTCAGTTAAAAAAATATCAGCTGGCTGATATCTTTTTCGTGATTTTATAGCTGGCCCTATGAAAAAGGGGTTCACATTCGTGAGTATTCTCATCCCATAAAATATTGCCTATACATTTAAAGTAACCCTATAAAAAATCATAGCAGTTTTTTCGTCTAAATAACAAATAAACACGGCTATACGATAAGTATTTGTGAGGAGGAAAACTGCATCGAAAAATAAATAAATTACATGTGATTGTTATCTCTTCCTCGACGATCACTCTTGTCACATTATGTCTTGCTGCCTTCCTATAATTGTTGTCACTTTTCCCATTTCGGTTTGAAGAAACTTTATGCTCAATAAAGACATTAGTCACTTACTCGAGAACAATACTAAAAAAAAACTGGCCAAGTGCGAGTCAGACTCGCGTGCAAAGGGTTCCGAGCGAATTTAACATGTTATTTTAACAATAAAGACTTCTTATAGGTTTTCCTGTAATCTTTAGGTAAAGATCTATTATCCCCATTTTTTTCAAAATTTTAGGCTCCTACTGAGCCTAAAATTTTGAAAAAAATGGAGATAATAGATAGAATTTCGGAGATAAGGGGGGAATGGTCATTTTTCGTTTAATTTCTTAAATAAGTTCAAAACCATTTATTTTAAAATTATGAAAAAATATAATTATAGGGTTCTCAGTAAGTCACTTGATATGTCACACAATATTGTTCAAAAATCGTTTTTTTTTTAAATTTTCTAGTTTGACCACCAAAAGTGACCCACATACTAAAAATTTGATGATCTACGTAACGCGTCCGTGTTTGGGTCATAGAAGTCCATTTATGTGTACCAAATTTCAACAGAATCGGTCTAGTGGATACGGAGAAAACTGGCTGTGACAGACGGACAGACAGACACCCGAGTGATCCTACAGGGTACCTTTTTTACCATAAATGTTTTACTAAAGGTTCGTCATCAGCTAGTATTACATGTTCCATCCAATGCAATCATTTCTCTAGAAGTGATTGATCCGCAATTATGTGCTGGCTAAGTTGGGATTTGAATGCATTGAAAGAGTGTAGGTTTCTTAAACAGGACGGTAACTTATTAAAGAGTTGTGCTCCTTGAAAAGTTGGATTTTTTTTGCCATAGTTGGTTCTTGTTTTGGGTAAAACTAGCAAACTTGCTCGCCGTGTGCTGCGTTAACTAACTTGTTTATATTGGGTGAGTGTTCAGTTTGAGTGAACGCTTTTGTTGAGAATGTTTCTGATGAAAATACATGTGTTGTAAATATATAGTTGTTTAATATTCATTATTTTTGTGTCTTGATAAATTTTACTGGTTGATGTTAGATATGGATAGCCGAAAAGTATTTTTATGAGTTTATTTTGGGAAAGAAAGAAAAGACGTTTATTTCACCGAAAGCGACGCACAAAACACAAAATTAAAAGGAAATAACTTAAAAACTAACTACAAACTAAATAACCTATTATCGCTAGAGGTCTATGTCGGGACCGGGCATCAACTGACACGTCTTGGTTCACACCACAGACAAACAGAACACAGTTCAATCATCGAGTGGAAAAAAATAAGTACATCACACACACACACACACAGTTCACATCCAGTTTAATCGGATACCGCTGAATACCAGTATTTTACGAGGAGCGCCTGCCTATCTGAACTCCAAAACCCAGTCACCCAATCTGAATAACGCGATACAACTTCCCCTTTCCATTTGGTTTTTTTTTTATTTAAGAGGGCTATTACATTTTTTCTTGGATTTGAGCATTTGACTCGAGTTTTGATGTAGCCTCAAATTTAAAAAAAATATAGCGCAAGAAAGTTTGATTCTTTTTCTGCTTTAAATAAATATTTCAATTTGTTTACGTAAATTAATAAAAACCTTGTCTCTGCAAAGGATGTTTCATAAAATATTACTTTAGGCATCTTTTGCTTTGTTACATCGAAGATATAATAATTTAATCAATAATAAAAAAAATATAGTACAACTGTGTCTTCTACTTTGGAGTGCTTTAATCAATTTATTATGTTTCATACAGCAATATGCTAGAAATAATTCTGTATAACAGAGAGTTACTGATAATTTTTTGTCCGAAATTATATATTTTTTCTATGAAAATATAATCCAAATTCAAACAAAAAGTAACTTATAACCAAGGTAACTATGTTACCATGCTTGAAAAAAAATATTTGTCTAATTAAATGTAAAACAATATTTTTAAACAATTGTTGTATACAGCGCTACAATCACTATAAATCTCGGAAAACGCGGTCTGTAGCTTTAGTCCGGGCCAAGCGCTCGATTTTATAATAGCACCCTTAAGATGGGTTTTTCACTCTGACTTTAAAGAGATGAGGGTTGTAAGCGTTTGGAAACACAGACGCAGGCAGAGAGTTCACTCCTTTGCTGTGCGCATTATAAAAGACGTTTGGAAATGCTTGGTACAAATTGATGGAATAGCAACAAGGTAGGGATAATAACTTGCAGTGCCTCTGGCTGTCCGATGATAGAAGGGGGCCGATAGGATGAGGTAGTGGAGTTCTTGGGCACACTCACCGAAGTACTATCTGTAGAAGACCGTAAAGCAGGCAATCTTGCAGCGATGAGTCAAGCTGTGTAGCTTGGCATCCACCAGTTTTATGCGCCTCTTAGCTCTGCGTTCCACCGAGTCAAGCGCGGCAAGCCGGTATTTAGCTGAGATTTTGTAGGAGTCTGTGTTTCCTGATACAGTAGTACCCAACTGATATGACTTACCGATGTACCTGCGCTGAAGATGAATTTTCAAAGCGCGGGAAATGCTACTGACCAATCGGCACGCTCCACCAACCGCGCTTCTTTTTCCTGTACCGCTATTGGTCGGCAGCTGCCTCCATGTTAGCGCGCGCTGCGTGGCATGCACGTGACTTGCGAGTGAGACGGAACTAACAGCTGCAGTGTATTATGAACCTTATAGTAGTGTTCCAAGGTTGATTGTAAGTTTGTTTTCTTTCGTTAATCCTCGGGGCCTTTCTTTTCTGTGCGAACGAAGATTCACGACGCGCCTTATCGGTTAGTTACCACCATACCTACAACCTTCTAGACAAGCGTGCTCTCGACCACATGATCGCTTCTGGCTCATTACTAACGTACATTCCAACCAGTCCATATCAATTACTTTATTTCTATGCAACAAATTGCTTAACTTTATATTTGCAACAAGTGTAACCCCATTTCGTAACCAGGCTATCTCCATCCATTCCAGGTTGCCTGGAAGATATCGCGGCATACGATAATGCTGCCAATGTTTTTTAGTTTGAGGTTTCCTTTCTGTATTTTAATTGTATGTAAAACAAAGTTTATCTAAATAAATAAATAAATTTAACTGTCTATCTCCGAAATTCTTCATCAAATCTTTACGAAAAAATTGACCATTATGGAATACAATTTTTGAACAACAAGTAATCTTGAAAATCCGTCTATAGATGACGCCCGAACATACATAAAAAAACACCGGTAGCACTCCGGGAGTGCCGGCAGAAGTGAAAACTTGATTATTAACGTTGAGCATGTTTGATATTTTGGAATGGTTAGGGAATAATTTTGCACCAATTGCTTTATCAGTATAAAAGTACTATCATTTATGTGGTAGAATACAATATTCATTTATTGCGCTATCGTACACAAACATGACAATTTATATTACATTAAAAATTTAACACTTTAAAACTATTGCAATTATTTTACATTAAAAAGTTTATCTCTCCGAAAAATCAACTTTCATCCATAATTTCGTAATTCCGTAATTTCGTATCCTTGGATACGCGTGCCACGCTGTACATAAACACAGACGGACATTCGCGCAAGCGCCCTGTACCGCCTAAGCGGAGCAGCACACTCAGGCACGGTAGAAAGAGTGGGAGATACTAGTTCCTCTCCCTTCCCCTCGATCTTACGCTTTTTCGATCAGCATCACGTGACCCTGACGCGAGTCCGTCTTACGCTTTTTCGATCAGCATCACGTGACCCTGACGCGAGTCCGTCTTACGCTTTTTCGATTAGGTCACGTGTCCTGACGCGAGTTTAAGATTTTATACCCATTACAGAAAAAGTGCTCAACGCCGCTAAAGAAGTTTTCACTTCAAAAAAAATATAAACATACGAATTGAGATCGTCTTCCTTTTATTGTTGGTTAAAATCTTGCCTTATCTAAAAGCGAATCATTTGCTGGATCGCCACGAATTTAAAACTCATTAAACTTCCCCATAGTGGAATCAGGAAACTCTAAAAAAACTGCAGACGATGAAATTCGGAAAGGGAAAGTCTTCCCCTGACAATAATCAATATAAACAAGTCTATAAATTGTTGGAAAGCGTCGTGATCCCTCCCTCGTCGGTCGTTTGTCGTCGTATTAGTCCCCTACGGCCTGTGCTTATACGTTTAAATTGCATGACATGTATAAAAATAGATTTCCGTCATGGTTCTGATAAAAGATAAACTAACGGCTTCCAAAGGGCTTGTAACAAGAATATGCTTAGCCTAGTCTTTCACAACTATGCTATTTTAGGGTTCCATAACCAAAGGGAACCCTATTACTAAGCCTCCGCTATCCGCCCGTCCGTCCGTCCGCCTGTCTGTCAGTGGGATGTATCTCAAGAACCGTAATAGGTAGACGGTTGAAATTTTTCTCTGGCCAGTATACTGTTTGATATTTCGGAACACAGCCCTCATAAGTTCTAGACAAGTGATAATCTGTCAGCGGTAGCGTGACGAACGCGATTGTGAATACGTCAAATTTGGGATTGACAAACGCTGTCAAAATGTCACGTGATCAATCCTTTATACAACGTGTAATGGAGTCATCATTCTAAACAACTTTTAAAATGGGACCAATACTGAAATCGCAAAAAAAGATCGACTGCCCCATGATTGTATGTGCGCATAACTCGACAAAATGTACTGAACGGCTGATTTTTTCGCGTTTTTGGGCTTGGTTTGGTCCCATAGTAAATAAGCGTCGAAATATCAAAATTCGATTTCGTCGAAATTGGACAGCCGCATTCGCTTATTGAACAACACACACACACAAATTCTTGAAGTATTGAACAATGGACTTACAAAAGCTACAATTTCCAGAAACAATAACAACATTTTATGACCATCATTATGTTAGTTCAGAGTGCCAATTTTACTTAAGTTTTAGCTATTGTAAGTCTATGGTTCAGGCCAGTGTAAAGGACAAAAACTACAATTTTCTAAGTAACGTTCGAATTCACATCTCTGTCGCAATATATATATTTTTTTTTGTTTTTATTTGTGATGTGTTTGCTCTTGACTCTAGTCTAGGTCACAGATGACAGAGACAAAGTCTACGATGGAGCGAGCTTACCCAGAAGGAGCCTGTGCGCTCTAACTTTGAAGAGATTAGGGTTGTAATATTTAAAAAATGTATGGAATTAGAGGCTTTTTGGACAGATAGCGACTAAGATGCGAATGCGAACGTTACACTGACCTAAACCATTGAATTACAATAGCTAGAATGCCAAACACTAACAAAACTTTATTACCATCGTCATGTTAGTTCTCCTCTCTCATGAACACATCTCCGCATTGTGATATTAACCACTTGTCTTTCAGAATGTCATCTTAAGGCGATGTTAGGAGGAAATGTCCCGAAATAAGTGCTATAGCGACGACGTGGGCCTTTGTAGACGGTTTTAAGAGGGGGAGCCATGGTTTTTGGGGTTAGATGGACAGTCCAGTCTTCAGAGTTAAGTGATAGTTTTATTAATTTATTTTTATTTAGCCTTTGCTGCTCCACTTCTTGGCATAGGCCTCCCGTATATTTTTCCAGCAAACTATACTGCTGCCTTCTTCGGCCAATACATCAGGAAGATATGATAATATTACGCCTGTTCATCTATACTAATATTATAAAGAGGAAAGATTTGTTTGTTTGTTTGTTTGAATTGAATAGGCTCCGAAACTACTAGACCGATTTGAAAAATTCTTTTAGCATTGGATAGCTACATTATCAGGGAGTAACATAGGCTATATATTATCCCCGTACTCCCACGGGAACGGGATCTACGTGGGTGAAACCGCGTGACGTCCACTAGTCTATATACTATAATAATATAAAGAGGAAAGATTTGTTTGTTTGTTTGTTTGAGTTGAATAGGCTCCGAAACTACTGGACCGATTTGAAAAATTCTTTTAGCATTGGATAGCTACATTATCAGGGAGTGACATAGGCTATATATTATCCCCGTACTCCCACGGGAACGGGAACTACGCGGGTGAAACCTCGTGACGTCCACTAGTCTATGATAAATCAATTCAATTTGATGAAATATGATACCTACTAATAGAATGGTCATTTTCATTTATTTATTTTGTTTACACGATCGACTGAATTGGTCTACTAAAGTCCAGTAGATGCTGAGCAAGTTAGATGTGATAGATGGTAAGACAGACAAAAAACCACGATAGATCCTGTATGGGTTACGTTTGTCATCGACGTACGGAACACTAAAATAAAATAAAAACGCAGAACGCTCGGTGGAACGCAAAGCTAAGAGACTCATTGGCGACGTAAAACTGGTGGATGCCAAGCTTCACAACTTGGCTCATCACCGCAAGGTTGCCTGCTTTTCGGTCTTCTACAGATTGTACTTCGATGAATTCTACGACCTCATCCGACCGGCTCCCTTCATCAGTCAGCTCGACGCACTGCAAGTTACCACTCCAACCTGTGTTGCTATTCCACGAAATCGCACTAAGCGTTTCCAAACGTCTTTTTTAATACGCACAGCAAAGGAGTGGAACTCTCTACTTGCGTCTGTGTTTCCAAACGTCTTTTTTAATACGCACAGCAAAGGAGTGGAACTCTCTACTTGCGTCTGTGTTTCCAAACGTCTTTTTTAATACGCACAGCAAAGGAGTGGAACTCTCTACTTGCGTCTGTGTTTCCGAACACATTCCGAGTTCATGTCCGCGGCCTAAAAATACCTACCAAATATTTTTTAGTCTTGAGCCGAAAAAAAAACATCAAATGAGACGGATTCAGATTCCCGAGAAAATTACAAGATTAGGTTCTGAAAAATAAAAGAAAAAATATTGAGAGAAATATCACGTATTTATGTAAATCTGCGGCGTCAGTTTAACATTTAGGGATGGTCCAAAATGTGAATTTACTATTTTATGATTTCATTTATCTTTATTTTTTATTTTTTATCTACACTAATATTATAAAGAGGAAAGATTTGTTTGTTTGTTTGAATTGAATAGGCTCTGAAACTACTGGACCGATTTGAAAAATTATTTTAGCATTGGATAGCTACATTATCAGGGAGTAACATAGGCTATATATTATCACCGTACTCCCACGGGAACGGTAACTACGCGGGTGAAACCGCGTGACGTCCACTAGTAATTTATAAAAAGGAATGATTTAAAGAATAAACTCAAAAACTACTGGACCAGTTTAAAAAAATCTTTCACGATTAGAATGCTACATTATCCCTTAGTAACATAGGCATATATTTTTACTAGAAAAAAAATAGAAATCCCTACGAAAATTGCAATTCAAACGAAGTCGCAAGGGAAGTGCTAGTTGTAAATATTAAGATCTTCATATCGTGTGGGCAGTAAGGTCTAACGACCCCACACACCCTAATGTCAGAGTTTCTAAACCGCCTCAAGGGCCTCTGACATGGTTTATTTGACGACCGCCGATAGTTAAATAAATTTGGAATGGTTAGGGAATAATTTTGCACCAATTGCTTTATCAGTATAAAAGTACTATCATTTATGAGGTAGAATACAATGTTTATTTATTGCGCTATCGTACACAAATATGACAATTTACATGTTATTATTCATAATATTATATCGTTATTTATTTATATATTACATTAATTTTTATCTCTTAGAAAAATCAACTTTCATCCATAATTTCGTAATTCCGTAATTTCGTATCCTTGGATACGCGTGGCACGCTGTACATAAACACAGACGGACATTCGCGCAAGCGCCCTGTGCCGCCTAAGCGGAGCAGCACACTCAGGCACGGTAGAAAGAGTGGGAGATACTAGTTCCTCTCCCTTCCCCTCGATCTTACGCTTTTTCGATCAGCATCACGTGACCCTGACGCGAGTCCGTCTTACGCTTTTTCGATCAGCATCACGTGACCCTGACGCGAGTCCATCTTACGCTTTTTCGATCAGGTCACGTGTCCTGACGCGAGTTTAAGATTTTATACCCATTACAGAAAAAGTGCTCAACGCCGCTAAAGAAGTTTTCATTTCAAAAATAATAAAAAGAAAATATAAAATATTAAGATAATTAGGGAAAATTGGAAATTCGAGGAATCTGGTCTCGGATTCCAGTGAAGGTATAATTATAATTATGAAGATTTACTGCTAATTATCTTGAATGTGATTATTTTTGTTTTCTACACTAATATTATAAAGAGGAAAGATTTGTTTATTTGTCTGAAATGAATAGGCTCCGAAACTACTGGACCGATTTGAAACATTCTTTCAGCAATGGGAATTTCAATCAGGGAGTAACATAGGCTATTTTTTATCCCCGTACTCCCACGGGAACGGGAACTACGCGGGTGTAACCGCGTAACGTCTACTAGTGTTTTATAAATTGTGAATTTCAGTTCACTCACGAACTGAAATAAGCCTTAAAATCGGCCGAGTGAGAGCACATGACAGGAGTTTAAGACTTCCCCTACTCTAACCCTATTACTAAGCCTCCGCTGTCCGTCTTCTTGTCAGCCAGCTGTATCTCGTAAACCGTAATAGGCAGATAGTTGAAATTTTCTCTGAGTGGGTACTTCTATTGTCGCTATAAGGGCTACATGCACCCTCTACCACCCGACTTCTTGGAACCTCAGGAACACCAGCTCCTGGACGAGGTCTGCAGTGGCCTATATGAAAAGCGCTCAATCGGTTGCGCACCCAAGTAGGCCGATGTAAAAACAACTTGGCAAAATGGGGTTTCACTGACCTGCTTGACACCAAGTGTGAGTGCGGCGTCTCCGTCCAAAATATAGCCAACATGTTGGAGTGTCCCAAGTGCCCTTACACCTGCACCATTGAGGACCTGATGAATGCCACTGATGCTGCTGTGAACGTGGCCACCTACGGGGCACAAAATATATAAGGGTACCATCGAAGAACAAGAAGAATTAAATATTATGTTATCTTGCAATCGCGTAAACCTTCAGTAGATTTTTTGTACGGGTATTGACTGCTGAGATTCTTTGAGCGAAGTATCTGCCTCAAAAAATTGTTTGTGCTTTATTCAATAAAGTTCCATATGTGGTAGCGTTTAAACTTTTTCATAGTTAATAAACTTTGGTTCAAGGTTGACTGGTAGAGAAATATGAATAACTAGTGGACGTCACGCGGTTTCACCCGCGTAATTCCCGTTCCCGTGGGAGTACTGGGATAAAATATAGTCTATGTTACTCCCTGATAATGTAGCTATCCAATGCTGAAAGAATTTTTCAAATCGGTCCAGAAGTTTCGGAGCCTATTCATTTCAAACAAACAAACAAATCTTTCCTCTTTATAATATTAGTATAGATATAGATCAATAGTGATAAATAAATAAATAAACTTAAGACCAATTCTGTGGATAGATATCCTGATTTAATTTCTCATTCGGTGGTAACCCTGTCGGCGTCGCGTCGGCGCCTCGTAATCAAAGTACACTTATCCCCCACTCGGATAGGCACACTACATCGCAATATTAAACACGGACAGTTCCCGAGGAATTTACTAGTACATTATGGGAAGCGTCAAGTGTAAAGTGTAGTGTGAAGCATTATGGGTGCGAGCAGTGGTGGCCGAGTGGTAACGGCTCCGACTTACGAGTTGTAGGTCGCGGGTTCAAACTCAATCAGGCACATTACTTTGTGTAATTTATTTCATCACCACTGCTCTCAAAACGGTGAAGGAAAACATCGTGAGGAAACCGGCATGTCCTAGAACCAAAAATTCGAAGACATGTGACATTCACCAACCCGCATTGGGCCCGCGTGGTGGATTACGGCCCATTCCCTCTCCTAGAGAGGAGGCCTGAGTCCCAACAGTGGGAACATTATAAGGCCGACTATGACTATGGGAAGCGTCTGCAATATCCGGCAGTGAAGATCAGGCTGTTTGGAAGTCGGTGTTAGTTTTGATTGTAGGCTTCTAAAAGAAAAAATATTGTATTTGACATTTTAAGGTCTTTTTAAGGCCTTTTTGACGATATATTAACCGCATAAGCACTAGAACCTCGAAAAATGCTCAAATTCGTCCAAGAAACCGCTGTCAACAGAGCCCTAGTATACAAATATGGCAACTATTAATGAAAAAAGAAAAACATAGGGACACCGTATACATCCTTGTAATTCAGTTTGTGAAACTTCTTTTAAATCGGTCCAATATTGAAGGAGGAAACAGGCGAGAGCTAAACCTCGAATTATGACTTTTTCCATACAAAATTTATCCGCGCACATTGCCCCTTAACGCCTGTCAACCCTAAGCTCATCAACTCTTGAACCAGAAATACCCTCCGAGACTCAATCGTCTGAAGTTCTCCTATTTAGCGCAGTTATTGTCTACAATGCAGGCATTTTGCTTGTTATATCATCGATAAAGACAATTAGAGGACATTTATAAGGTTTTCTGTGCATATTTTTCGTGGAAAAATAGTTATAATATGGGCTTATTCTTTCATTATGGGTTCGTGTTTTGATCTGCACTGTCTCATCATCATCACATCAGCCGAAAGACGTCCACTGCTGGACATAGGCCTCCCTCAAGTGTCGCCTGTGCGTCTCGCTTACATCGGCTACCCACGACCCTCACCAGGTCATCGGTCCACCATGTGGGAGGCCTTCCAACGTTGCGTCTTCCGGTACGCGGTCGCCACTCTAGAACTTTTCGGCCCCATCGACCATCTATTCTGCGAGCAGTGTGCCCTGCCCACTGCCACTTTAGTTTGGCGATCCTTCAGGTTGGTGGAAAAACAGAGAAGTTATACGCTTTTGAAGCTATTCTTTTATCCTTGTCATACAAAATGACATTTTTACTGGATGGTTTCAATTCAATATGGCGGGACTTGTGATTGACGTCACACGCCATCAGTGCTGTCTCTGCTGATTTTAAAACGGTAATAACACCGCCATTTTTTGAGACTTTTAGGGCGAAAATGGGGATTTTGATTGGATTTTTTTTAACGGACTTCTAAAAAAGAAGTTGGTTCTCAATTCGACCGCGTATATATATCTATATAATTTTTTGTGTGTTCGCCGATAACTTCGTCGTTTATGAACCGATTTCGATTAATCTTTTTTTATATGAAAGGGTCAAGGGCCCATTACCACCACGTCAGGATCTGATGATGGAAACCCTGAGAAATCGAGGGCAACTCTCGAAAATTTTAGGAACACATCTGTTAAAAACCTGATATTCATGTGTACATCGGGTGATACTACAAAAGAATGAAGGTTTGGATCAGACATCAGGTCTGATCCAAACCTTCATTCTTTTGTAGTATTGATAGAAACGATAGAGAGTCAAGGGAACTCCACATCGGTATGTAGGAACTACCAAGTGTATGGGCTTATTTCATTCGTATTGACGAGACCTTTGCACCAAAAGCTTTATTTTCATAACATAACATCACGCCGGTACACTGTGAATGGGTACGCAGACACCACTAAAAAGTGAAAAATAAAAAACTTTTTACAAAAAATATAACCGACTTCCAAAAACAAAACCCTACAAAGTATAAAATAACTATAATTTCGGAAGTCGGTGTTTTTGGTTATTTCGTTTTTTGACGCCGACTTCCGAAATTAAAGTTTTTTACATTTATTTTTATTTTATTATATTTTTACGCGACACTTTGCGAAGCAGCGCAGCAGCAGTGCTGCAGCCGTTCGGCACTTTGCGACAAATTTGAGCAATATTTTTTCTTCTTTCTGCTCTCTAGGTTTGGAAAAATTTAATACAAAATTCCAGTCAAATTCATTATTTATAACACAGATTGTACCATTGATTGGCCTCCAAACTGTAGGACGATAACGCAATTTTATTCGTTAGTGGCACTTTCAATTCTACAAAGTATTATTTCTATTACCATAAAACCTTCGCTTGATTACACCCACGTGCAGAAAAACGTCAGCTCACTTCTATCCAGAAATACACCAACGCATACAATATTATCCTACCCGCCGGGAAATATACACAGTCGTTATCTTGATTTAACTATATTTAGCCCAAGGGAGCTAAGGGACCATACATATTTAACAAAGCCACATAATATTGACGATGAGGACTAAAATGGGGCCAACTGTCATTACTCATTAAAAAAAACCGTCAAGTGCGAGTCGGACTCTCACACGAAGGGTTCCGTACCATAAACCGAAAAAAAAAACATGTATCTTGTGTCGGAGCCACCTTTAATTATTAACTATTTATTTTTTTCTAATATAACTATTTTCGGAACGGAACCCTATACTAAGCTTCCGTTGTCCGTCCGTCCGTCCGTCTGTCTGTCTGTCAGCGGGTTGTATCTCAAGAACCTTAATTGGTAGACAGTTGAAATTTTCAACTAGAGTGGATTTTATGTCCGTTATAACATCAAATAAAAAAAAACTGGCCAAGTGCGAATCGGACTCGCGTGCAGAGGGTTCCGAACCAATTTTATTTTTTGAACATGTTATTTTAACACTTCAGATTTCTTATAGGGTTTCCTGTAATTTTTAGGGTATAGAACATCATGAATCTGCATTTTTTTTTTCAAAATTTTAGGCTCAGTAGTTTCGGAGATATGGGGGCGGTGGTCATTTTTGGTCTAACTTCTTGAATAACTTTAAAACTATTTATTGTGACAGACGGACTGACGGACAGACAGACACCCGAGTGATCATATAAGGGTTCCATTTTTTACAGATGTTCGGAACCCTAAAAATAAATTAAATTGAAAATTAAAGGGGGCTATACAAGAAACGTGACTGTCGGTTGATGATGGAGAACCCTTCGTGTACAAGTCCAACTCGCACTTAGCCGGGTTTTCCATACTTTGTGTTCGCCCGCTTAGTTTTATCTGTAGTGTGCCTAAGTATATTTGGAGTACAAAGCTGGAGAGCTTTCCGCCGGGTAGCCTTGTGGAGACAAGATAGTATGTGTAGATACAGCCACGACCGCGACACAGTCGTGTGGCACGTAATTATGTTGTTCAGCGTTATCTTAAGTCACGCCTTTAGACGTGAACGACGGAGACGGAAGTCTGATGGGTATATTTGGACGTGTTTTCGAGATAGCGAGCTTCGCATCATTTATTTTTGCAAAGGTATGGCTAATCAGTTGCGTGCATCTATTTCTTTTTTTTAAGGAAATGCAAGCTTACCAACAGGTGAGATAGTGGTCAAATGCGTGCCTTTCAATAGTCACCTGTCATTCTGTTTGCTTGTAAAGAGTTTTTGCTAATTGCTCAAAAACTGTGCCAATAGAAGACATTTTATAATTCCTGCGATATTTTACGACATCATTAGCAGTTTCTGCCCCTACTATGGCGTGCCAATGAATTCATGATCCTGTTGTAAAAAAGGAATAGAGATATTCGTCCTGTATGCCTCCGTCTCTCTCTCACCACGTAGTCAAAGTAGCTTTGGCTCCTTACAGAAGCAGAAATGACAGGATTTTGGTATTTCTTCTTTTTTACAATTTTAGTACAGAGCCTTAAAACCTACGTTTGCGGAGGGTAGATAGGCAGTTGCTTCATGTAAAATACTGGTACCCAGCTATATCCAGTTAGTCTAGAAGCTGAACCCAACATCGTAGCAAAAGATTAGCTTGGATACGTTTAGTGCGAATTAGTGGAATAGCAAAACAAGGTAGGGATGGTTACTTGCAGTGCGTCTGGATGTCCGATGATAGAAGGGGGGAAGATGATGTGGTCGAAGATGGAGCACGCTTGCCTAGAAGTAACCTATTCATTCTTGACTTAAAGACTCCCAGGTTGTAGCTATCAGGAAACACAGACTCCGGCAGAGAATTCCACTCTTTAGCTGTACGCACTATGAATGTGTTCCCAAAACGTATTGTGCGTGTGGGTGGGATGTCCACCATGTACCGGTAGCGCATCGCCATTCGTCTTGTGGTCCGATAATGGAACGGACTTGGCGGAATTAAATTATGCAATTCGGTCGCATATTCCCGAAATAGAAATGCACACTCTGTGAAAATTACAACTGTCTACTTATTATGCTTCTTGAGATACAGCCCGCTGGCAGACAGACGGATAGACGGACGGACAGCGAAGGTTTAGTAACAGTCTTCCGTTTGAGTACGGAACCCTAAAATAAAAAATACAACATAGTTTAAAAATAAAGTATTATTTCGCCCATTTAAGTACGAAACTCTTGTATGCCAGTCCGACTCTCACTACGCTCATTTTTTATCACAACATTAGTACAGACACTGCTCCTAATACCGTCACTTCCGACATAATTAAGGATCCTCTAATACCCGCAAATACGTCACTGCCAAATGCCGGCAATACATCACGGATGTTACGTCATGATAATGACGCACATCTATTGTGGATGTGTCAGAATGATTACGTAGTTATACGTTAGGTAGTAAGCAAAAAGAAATAGCTTGTAGTATCATAAATAAAAATTAATAAACTCAATGAGGTTGAGAAAAGCAACCTAGCTTATTACAAACTTTTTTTTAGTATTGATAGGCACGCGTTTGACCACTATCTCACCTAATGGTACCCACCAAAAAGTACGAAATGTTTGCAATTGCAATTTGTACGTTTTGACAATCGTTGACGTTAATGACATTTGTCACTTTGCCTATAGCTTAGGCAATTATTTTTAATGCGGTCTATTTCGTATTAAAAATAAAATTCCCGGAATATCAAAATAGCTTACCTACTGAGTTTCGTCGAGAAAAACGTTAATATTCCTGAAAAAAAAAACAGAAAAATATCTTTTAAAACCAACATTAGTGAACTGTAATGTAACCTAATGGTCACACTCACATCATTCTTCAACTTTTTGTTCACTCCATAAATCAAGAGCAGACTCTTTCATTCAGAACGAGAACGAATGAACTAAATGAACGAAAGGACAAAAACGTTCACGGACCGTGGGCAGTTTAAACTTAGTTTGGTTTTTGCATTTTTTACTTCAGCTTTTAACTTAGTTATGAAGTAAATTGAATGGCACGATTCGGTCCAAATTTTTTAGGGTGCCAGTTTTATTAAATGAATGTTCTCGTTTTTGAACATAGCGAGTAAACTTTGAATATTTTGTGATTCCATGTAGACTTCGAGGCTAAATTATAACAGCCGCCCGGTTCGCTCTTCGAGGTAAAGCATAGCTTACCGAGGTCGTTTCGAGGATGGATGGCAATCCATTACGAACAAAAACCCAAAATTCTTCCGTGCCTCGGAAAGCCTTTGGTCCTGGCTATAATTTGTAAATCTTTGACCACATTTTTGACAATCTTTACGGTTAGTCAGAAGCCACAAAATCTGACCAGAAAAACAGTCTCACCTAGGTTATAGGGACCGTGCACGGCGTTGACTATGCCATCTAGTATCGCATATTCGAAACTTTTAGGGTCAGAATACTTAACATTGACGCTTCTGTGCTGCCACCTTTTTTTTTTTTTTTTTTTTTTTTTCTGTGGGGAAATCCTCATGGATATACTCCATCTGGGGGAGACGGATTATTATGTCGGACTCCTACCGACTAAAACCCCACAGTTCCTACGGTTACCATAAGTGGGAGGCCCGGGATACAATAAAATTCACGCGCGCCCCCGACTGGTATCAGACCGCCATTGCTAGCGAGTTCCACCTCTTAGTGTGGCCGCGCTTCTACGACCGCACATGCTCCTATAAAGGCGCGCACTGAAACTGCGCACCACGTCGTTTAGGCCCGGCTGGTCAGGCGACTACTCGGCCCCAAGTTAGCCGCCCGCAGGCCCCTTCTTATGGTGGCCGGAGATCGTTTAGCGCCCTTCGACGCCCGGTTACCCTTCTGTTGCGGTTGGATTGAGAGGTATGCTCTCTCTCCCTCTCCCTCTCCGCCGCCTCTTTTGCGTGCATCACCTCCTCGCAGAAAGAGGCGATGGCATCCCACGCGTTCTCGCTTCCGACCATAGTTTTAACTACGGACGGAAGCGAGAGATCATTTACGCGAAGTGCCGCAACGAGTGCACAGCGCTGTTGTGCCCAAGCTGAGCATTCCTCCAGTGTATGCTGCGCCGTGTCCTCGGGACAGTCCACACAGTGATGACAAATGGGCATCCGCTCCCGACCTATGCGACGCAGGTACTTTCCAAAGCACCCGTGTCCAGTGAGCACCTGCGTCAGTCGAAAACTGAGCGCACCGTGCCGCCTCTCCAGCCACTCTTCTAGAACAGGCCTTACGGCCACTATCGTGGCGTGCCCCCATCTGGGATGTGCCAGTCGCTGGCTCCATTCGGCCACTAGGTTCTGGTGGAGCTCGGCTCTTCGTGCCTCTATTTCTCGCGGAACCAACCGCTGATCGCGCGCTAGGTTCTCCTTTCGCCAGCGATAGAGGGACGCAAGAGATTTCGCATCCAGATCCCAGGGCGTTGATCCGGCCAAGAGCGTTGCTGCCTCGTAAGAGATCGTGCGATAACCCCGTATCACCCTGACGGCCATCGCTCTCTGCGGTCTTCGCAGTATTGCGGCATTGCGGGCCGTCAAGTTATCTGCCCACACGGGTGCCCCATATAGGGCCATGGACCGCACGATCCCCACGTAGAGCCTCCGGCAAGAGGCGTTGGGCCCTCCCAAATTGGGCAAAATTCGTGCAAGAGCAGCTGCAACCCTCATCAACTTGGGGACAAGACGCTGCATGTGCGGCTAGAAGTCCCATCGGCTGTCGAGGACGAGTCCCAAATACTTCATCGTCGACTCGACACCGATGCGGACGCCTCCTACCACTATGTGTGAATCCCGCGGTGGCTTATTCCGAGGCCCATGAAAACAAAGGGCCTCAGACTTATGTAAGGCCACTTCGAGACCCAAACGCCGGATCCTTCCAACGACCTGTGCAACCCCTGCCGTGGCCAGTATTGCCGCCTGGCGATACGTTTGCCCTCGGGCCGTCACCAGGGTGTCATCAGCGTAGCATATAACGTCTACACGCTCGGGCTGTGCTGCCACCTGCGGTTCCTGCACGCTCAGTTTAGGGGAACATGTACGAAGTAGACTTTGCCATCTAGCGTAGCTATTTCGAATTTTATACGACATTTCTGTGCTGTGTGCGTGCACGTTCCTAATAGGGATATAAGGAACGTGCACGTCGTTGACCATGCCATCTAGTGTTGCATATTCGACTTGATATTGACGCTTCTGTGCAGCCACCTATAATTCTTGCACGCTCCGTTTATGGAAACGTGCAGGAAGGTGCCCGTTCACACATGGTCTCGGTTTTACTGGTCCGTTTTATCGGATACGTTTTTTTTTTTTCATCAATGGCGTATGGAGTTCTGAAATGAAATGGGAAAAAAAAAAACAAACGAGTAGTGAGGGCTCACAAGACACAAACTGTTTTTCCAAATTTAGTTATTATACAACTCCATACGCCATCGATGAAAAAAAAACGCATCCGATAAAACGGACCAGTAAAACGGAGACTATATGTGAACGGGCACTAAACGTTGCAATTTTGAAACTTATTGTTCAAATATACTTGACAATGACATTTCTGTGCCTGTAAATATTAACAGTCGCATAGCGTTAATATTATCTAGCCACGAGCTCTAGTTTAATAGAATAATCCATTTGTTAACGCGCTCTACGTTTATTGATTACCGAAGACCCTGCTTATCTCGGAACACGACCACCAACATAGATCAGAATAACTATCTACATACGTAGTGTATCATTAGTTTTGTTACGCCACGACAATAAAGGGGACCACACACGTAGCTTGTCAAATACGCGTGAAGATGTACAAAGCTGGTATGAGCGGTCATAATCGGTACGAGTGTGACGAATAGACTGTCGGTTTTAACGTTAGTTGTAGTCTGGCATGACTTCATTACACGCTAGAGAATTCGGTATTAGTATAAAATAGGTAAAACACCGGACGTTTCGATGTGGTGACACTAAAGTAAACTGCCTCCGTGGTCGAGTGGTTTCGGCGTTTACCTTGTGGCCCGGTGGTCGTGGGTTCGATTCCCACGGGAAGCATACTTTGTAAAGTTGTATCCAGATTGGATAGGACATTGCAGGCTTGAATCACCTGATTTTCTGATAAAAAGATGATTCCGTGCTTCGGAAGGCACGTATAAGCCGGTGGTACTGGCCGCCAAATGGCGGTCGTCAAGTAAAACCATGTCAGAGGCCCTTGAGGCGGTTTAGAAACTCTGGCACTAGGGTGTGTGGGGTCGTTAGACCTTACTGCCTACACGATAAGAAGAAGAGGACCGAATTTTGGTCACGGTGGCCAATCACAATGTTCTTCTGCTTCTTCTTCGTGTCGCTGGCACGACAGGATTTTTTTTTTTTATTTCTTTGGTGGCCCAAAGCATTTCCACCTCCACAGCATCTGTTGTGGCAGCACGAAGGTCTCCTTGGGTGCATGTTTTGGGGCACAGAGGGCAAGATAAGAGGTGGAGCATGGTTTGTAACTTGGCTCCACATCCACACCTTGCAGTTGATCCGTAGTGGTAGCCCCACTTTGCGAGGTTGTGATTACACCTTCCTACTTGCGTTCTGAGGCGGTTCAGGGACTTCCAAGATGTTCACTTGGTGGTAAATAGTTCATGGGCGGTGGAGAAGTGTCCTGCCGCAGTTTGCAGCGGGCGTCAGGTGGAATTCCTGACAGCGGAACTACCAATTTAAGGAAACTGTGTCTGCTGCTTAGTCTTTGAGTTGGTAAGAGCGGGCCGCGGTCCGAGTAGATATCACTATCAAAAACTACCATCTGAGGACCAATAATTATTTGCATGATTTAATTCCGCCAAGCCCGTTCCATCATCGGACCACAAGACGAATGGCGATGCGCCACCGGTACACGGTGGACATCCCACCCACACGCACTAAACGTTTTGGGAACACATTCATAGTGCGTACAGCTAAGGAGTGGAATTCCCTGCCAGAGTCTGTGTTTCCAGATAGCTACAACCTGGGAGTCTTTAAGACAAGAGTGAATAGGTTGCTTCTAGGCAAACGTGCTCCATCTTCGACCGCATCATCGCTTACCATCTGGTGAGATTGTGGTCAAACGTATGCCTATATATAGTAGAACAAAAAAAATTGTTCAATTTTTTAACCAATGCGCAACGATCGCATTCGAATCTGTGGCAATTTGTCGAAGACACCTTAATTTCCCTACATTTTTGCGACAGTTTTTACTTGATTTGAAGAACTACAATACTATTTTATCAGAGGATTTTGGCTAGTGTGACTGCTACACTCAAAAAACCGGCCAATAGCGAGCCGGACTCGCACACGAAGGTTTCCGTAACATAAACCTTAACTTTTATTTTTTGTTATAGTGGCAAAGGAAATACATAATCTGTGAAATTTTCAACTGTCTACCTATTACGGTTCTTGAGATATAGCCCGCTGACAGACATACAGACAGATGGACGGACGGACGAACACGGAGGCTTAGTAATAGGGTTCCGTTGGTTACCCATTGGATACGGAACCCTAAAAATATAAAACTTCTACTCCTTTTGGGGCAGTCAGGTGAAACTACGTTATCGGCTTAAACATAAAGCAATATACCTGTAACTACACAAATTACAGTAGCACAAGTAGTGAGTACCGTATCTAGGTACAATTCTCGTACGAAGCTGTGACGTTTGCCAGTCTCTGGAGACACATACGTTATGTGGCTCGATTGAAGTTTAAACAAGCAATGCGATTGAAGTCTCCTGTGGGTTGAGAGTAGATGTCCGTGCTACGCCGGCGTGCCTTTGCCGAGTTAGCTAAGTCATTAAAAAAATATATTAATTCATCATCTGGTTCTTATATAAATCCCAATGGCCTTGTGCATATAAACGGAGCTAACTACTCCTCTACGCGCCACTCCGCTACCCGCATTTTTTATTTTTTATAAAAAAAAAATTGCGCGTATTTAAAAAAAGTAACAAAACCAAATTATTTTCGTTTGTATTGCAAAGCAGTAGATATTTTTTTAGGCTTTTGTTAAAAAATGAAAGAGTAAAATGGTTTCATCTCAACGATTTGGAGGTGATTTGGTGTTTTTTTTTTCTTATTATATGATACCGATACATAAATTCTGGCTAAACCAAATTACGTATCACATTATGTAGATTACTACCTATTTTTTTCAGATGTAATTTCTCAGTAAATGCCGACGAAAAGTCGCTTCATCTGCACGCTGTTTTTAAGCATTTCTCGAGAGAGCAGCCTTAAACTTTTAGTCATTATGGACCATTTCACGAAATTTCTGTTTTGCCATGGACCATCAACTTTTTGGAGGTAATAATATAATTAATGTAAATCAATAAAAACAATCTATTCTTGAATAAAACACCGCATAGGTAAAACTTTGCAAAGCAATATTTGTTTATTAAATATTTCCCAGAAAAAGATATTATTTTAAAGCGGTTTTATGACTGCATACCTCCTATTTATTAATTTCTGAATTCTTGATTCAGTGCTCCTCAAAGCCAAATACACTGACATCCAACCGATTTTGGTGATTGTTTTTAAAATAATCAAAAGTGCTTAAATATAGAACTTACGGATATTTCCGCGGACAACTTCGGGTGGTACCAGGGACCACCGCTTAAGAACCACTTATCTATCGGATTCAGCTGAATACATTTCACACAGTATTTTACGTGGAGCGGCTGCCTACCAGACCTCTACAACTCATTAACTTCTGCTCTTTCTTCTGCTTCTTCTTTCTCTTCTCTTCTTCTTCTTTTCTCTTCTTAAAAGAGGACTTCTAGCCGAAAGGTATCATATTTCGTCGTTTCCGAGGACGTTTACGCGACACCACGCAGCGAAACACGACGCCGACAACGTTTCGTGTTAAGTTATGGTTTCTATAAGGTTTTTGCTATAATATGTATTAGTTTATTATTGTTTAAGATAATTTTGTGTATTGTATCTATGGGCCTCAGTTGCTTGATAATAAAATGAAAGGGTGCTCCCATACAAAAGGCGTTTTTTTTTTCGGTTTGGGTACGGAAACCTTGTTCGTGTGAGAGTTCGAGTTCGCAATTGGCCGGCTTTTCTAAGATTGCTGGAGATAATTAGCTACGGCTAACCCTACTATAATATAAAAAAAAAACATTTCTTTATAATCTACACTTCTACACTAATATTATTAAGAGGAAAGATTTGTTTGTTTGAATTGAATAGGCTCCGGAACTGCTGGACCGATTTGAAAAATTCTTTCACCATTAGAATTCCACGTTATTCCTGATGAACATAAGCTATAGAATATTTTCAAAAAAGTTAGGGATCCGTATGAAAACTTCGATTATGTAACCCAAGGTGTGAAAAAAATACCAAAAAAGATCCTTATATCGCGTACGCTGCGGAAACTATTGACAATAGAGCAAAGTGATGTACTACAGTTTTATAGAAGACATAAAGATCTACAAAAAATTTTGTTAGGGTATGTATCTAACTATTATGATTAAGTCACAATGACCACTTTTTGTTCAAATTATTCAATCAAAACCCGGGTGAAATGGAGTAGAGGTGATTTTAGCATCATGATATTGATCCTTATCTATTTAAATTGGTTAATAATTAAGGTTGGTTATGCGCATGTAAATTACACTTTAAATTATTCAAATCGGAGCTTTCGTTTAAAAGTTACGACGGTTTTAAAAATACTCTAAGTAAAAAAAATGTTGCGAGTGAACCGCCCTACGCTTAGTCTGTTAATAAGTAATTTACACATACCCTTGAAGAAGTTAGATGGGAGATAAAGTTCGTGGAGTACCAACCAAACCCACGCGAAAGAAGTCGCGGGCGAAGTGCTAGTTCATTATATTTTCTAAGCACATTGACAACATTGATAAAAAACCCCTACCTCCGATATTAATAAGTAAGCTCAGTAGAAAAAAAAAGATAGGACTGTAATAGTTATTTCACCAATACTCTTATCAACTATCCTTATCACACGAGAGTCTATACAAACCCGTTATCTTTATCTCGAAGGCATGGATGTGTCTCGATATCTAATGATAGGTACTCGTATTCCGTCGAAAACAACCGTTATCAACCGTAGATAAATATCGTAGACCCATCGCTACGGCGTAGCAAATTGCTACGGCGTAGCAACTCGCTACGAACGCCTATCTATATCTATAGAGATGTTACAAAGGTGGTTTTATCGGAACCAAAGTCAGAATCGAAGTCGGAATCGAAATCGGAGTCGGAGGCCACCATCTCCAGTGGCAGAAAACACAAAGCAGGCCTAATAAAATGAAATAGTACAAAAGTTATTCTTTAATTTCTATTACAAAAATAGTTAACCTAAATAACATAGTCGTTGAAACTTAGTATAATCGTGTTTTTATTAACAGGTAGCAAATCAAATGAATTGACTAAAAAAAACGCGAATTATGTTCCGACCTCCGATTAAAAAGTATCGGAGCCGAAGTCGAAATTCCGATTTACCGGAGTCGGGGTTGAGGCTCCCTAACATCTTTATTATGTACCAAGGTTACAATATCTTGATTGGCAACCAACACTAAATTTCCTGTAAATATTCGTTTTCAAGTAAATACGTGGCTATTACTTTATTTAACAAATTCTTTTCAACGATAAAATGAATAGCAATACAGCAAATATCGTTATCAAGATATTTGAATTTTGCTAAACATTTACAAGCAAATTTCAACATTAACACCAGCTTATAAAGTTGTAAATAACTTGAGAATTCTGCCTTTACATTTGTGTGGGTGGTAATATAGTCCTTGTGCTGAATAGAAATAAGGTTGTGTTTTGGTCAAAATGTGGTAGGAAGAGATCGACCTAGTGATATTTGTGTGACCTATATAAGGACTATTATCATTTAGATCGCCATATCGCATCCGAGGAATGTGATGTGTTTAGGGATAAGCACAGCCACAGATCGAGGGTGAAGATGCTTTTGGTGTTCTCAAATAGCAGTAGATATATATTTTATATCGAATGTGTTTGTGTGTAACACCAATATTCTATGTCTTTTTGGGAGGAAAACTCCGCTGGAATCAGCCTTGGAAACATAAAAAAAAAACTTGTAGAATGTAGGGATAAAACCCTAAAGGTCATAGCACACATATCAATTCGAAAAGGGATCGTCACCGTGTCGTTTTTTGCCTCGCCGTCAAACAGATGGACGTAACCAAAGCGGATCTGTAGCTCGGGTACGCTCGACCGCTGAACTGGTTAAACTGGCCGGGACAGTTTGAGTCCGAACTTCAAGTATAGCACACGTTTATGTTCCGGTTCACAATACGCGATATGGCTATTGTATATTATATAAATAGCAAAAGCACGTTCAACAACAGTCGTGTGTTGCAGGCAGGCCGCGAGAGTAGTGAGACTGAGAGGGCACGGAGAGACGTCAGTACGGGCTCGATTAATCGTAACCTGCCGCTGCAGCGCTGGTCGCGTCAAATGCATAGATATATAATGAAACGGCCCGCGTTGCCGCGCCGCTCCTTGCCCGCTGAGTTCGTGTCCGCGGCCTAAGCGCGGTAACTGCTAGTTGACCTCGCACCACACTGCGGTTCGTGCGGAGCTTGTCCCGAGGCGAGGCGATTACCTTACGATTCCGAATAGCGTGCGTTGCAGTAGGGAGTTTCATACAAAGAATATTGCACTGCTCACGGTGACGATCCTTGTCCGAGTTGATATGTGTGCTATGTATGACCTTTAGTCTGTTCTGTATGAGTTTCTGTCGTTAGAAAGGATACGCGACATCTTTTTATTTTACTATAGATAGGCATACGTTTGACCACTATCTCACTTGATGGTAAGCGATGATGCGGTCGAAGATGGACCACGTTTGCCTAGAAGCAACCTATTCACTCTTGTCTTAAAGACTCCCCGGTTGTAGCTATCTGGAAACACAGACTCTGGCAGGGAATTCCACTCCTTAGCTGTACGCACTATAAATGTGTTCCCAAAACGTTTTGTCCATGTGGGCGGGCTGTCCACCATGTACCAGTGGCGCATCGCCGTTCGTCTTGTGGTCCGATGATGGAACGGGCTTGGCGATTTACATCTTATAAAAATGTAAATTGATTTGCAAATGTAAGTTAGGAGATCAAACGCGATGTTGTGGTAGAGATGGGGTGCAATATAATTTCCATCCAACGTCGCAATGCTACTGGTATCTAGGCAGTTTTTCAGCAATGTAGATGATTTTTAAAACCCAATGCAATCTTTTCATAAGCGTCGGTACATTATTATTATCAGATTGTTCATTTATGCAATTTTTTCATCTACTTGTTTATTTGTATATTGTAGTTATATTATGTTATAAATAAATGTTGATCTACTTTTGATATCACTTATCACGTTATCACAGTCATATTTAGCGTACAGCTAAGTAGTAGAATTCCTTGCCAAATCTGTGTTTCCAAATAGCTAAGTAGTAGAATTCCTTGCCAAGTCTGTGTTTCCAGATATCTCAGTAGTAGAATTCCTTGCCAAAGTCTGTGTTTCCAGATAGCTAAGTAGTAGAATTCCTTGCCAAGTCTGTGTTTCCAGATAGCTAAGTAGTAGAATTCCTTGCCAAGTCTGTGTTTCCAGATAGCTAAGTAGTAGAATTCCTTGCCAAAGTCTGTTTCCAGATAGCTGCAAACTGGGAGTCTTTAAGTCAAGAGTGAATAGGTTACTTCTAGGCAAGCGTGCTCTATCTTCGATCACATCATCGCTTACCATCAGGTAAGATAGTGGTCAAACGTGCGCTTATCAATAGTAAACAAAAAACATCTCCTACCCAAACTAAATAAAAAACAATCTCCCACAATAATAACCCTATATTTTTCCCATATCTACAACTCGTCCCATTTGCTTGAGCATCTGACACGCGTTTCCCATTCTTGGCAGCGCGCGGAAAGTTCCCTCTTTCCCTTATATTTACATAAATCAATCTATATTGATTGGTATGTCGGTGCGTACGTGTGTTGATGGCCTATGTATATGAATACTTATGTATGTACGAGTGTGTTTGGTTTCTTTTGTGTATCTTTAAGATTATGTAGTTTGGCGTCGTTAAAATCGGTTGTCATAGGCATGTGATGTTTGGATGAGGAAGATCTCGAAATAGGGAAGCCACGTTTAAAGCGCAAAAGCGCTACATGAGATCTATGTTTGGGCTTCAGGTGACGGACAGTATACCATATTTCAGAAAACATAAAATTCTGACATACCAGCGTTGTATATTTATGAAACTGCCTTATTTGTGCGATTAAATCCAAATTTATTTCCGTACCTATCTGACCCTGTACAACGTAACAGGCAAAATGACATGCTTTGCGGACGCAGAGCCAAGACAGCTCTCTTGCGGAAAAGCATATTCTGCAGAGCCCCGCAAATTTATAATAAAATTAAAAAACCTATTAGAGAATTAAATTTGGCTGGATTCAAGAAGCATTTTAAAGAATTTTTATGTAATAAATGCTATTATAATTTAAATGACTACCTAAATGACACTGACATATTAATTTAGTTCAATTATTATTTATATTTTTTCATTTTGTGACATTCTCTTTTGACTTTTAACTATAATTATTGAAAATATTGTTATTTATAATATAATGTAAATCACCTTTGTAACATTTGTTTAACATTTGTACGCCCATGTGGTAGAATATGATGAAACAATACTAATAAACTTAAGACCATGTAATGTACATACCAACCATGTTCTGATAAATAAATTATGATTATTATTATTATTAAAACATAAAAGGTTCAACTAAATGTGCAATCCTTTGATCTAGGCCAGTGGTTCTTAACCGGTGTTCCGCGAACCATTGATGGTCCCTGGTAGTTCCAAAGTGGTCCGCGATGATCCTAAAATACGCAATTTTCGCACAGCTGAATAATATAGAACCTTCAAATACAAAGTTCACAAAACAAGAGGATAAAATGCAACATATTACAGATACATTTTTCAAATATTCGTGACAAAAAGTCTATACTCTTAATGCCTCCAAAAAGTTTGTGGTCCATGCTACAACAGAAATTTGGTCAAATGGTCTCTCATGGTAAAAAAGTTAAGAACCAATGATCTAGGCAATTAAAATCACGATAATGCTGATTTTTAACAATAATAAAGGAGAATTGCGCCTTTTTATTGAATACCTTACTTCTCCAGAAGGAGAGTTTTTTTTAGAGAGTACGTGTGAAAATGATCTAGGAAGGTAGCTTATAACACAGATTATTTTGTCACTTAAAATTTCCCTGAAAGAGATGAATTTTCAGTACTAAACAAACGTATAATTATTCCTTTTAAGACAACTTCACACACACTCCACTCGATTGAGTCACCAGGACAACAAATAAATGAACTCTATGGTAGATAATATTTTTCAACTGTAAACAATGACAGAAAAAAAATACTTGTCAACATTCATCATCATCATCATATCAGCCGAAAGACGTCCACTGCTGGACATAGGCCTCCCCCAAGCGTCGCCACAACGACCGGTCCTGTGCGTCTCGCATCCATCGGCTACCCGCGACGTTCACCAGGTCATCGGTCCACCTTGTGGGAGGCCTTCCAACGTTACGTCTTCCGGTAGGCGGTCGCCACTCCAGAACTTTTCGGCCCCATCGACCATTTGTTCTGCTAGTAATGTGCCCAGCCCACTGCCACTTTAGTTTGGCGATCCTTCGGGCTATGTCGGTAACCTTGGTTCTCTTGCGGATATCATCATTCCTGATTCGATTACGCAAGGAAACTCCTAGCATTGCCCTCTCCATTGCCCTTTGAGTGACTTTGAGCCTTCTGATGAGGCCATTGTGAGCGACCACGTTTCAGTTCCGTATGTCATCACTGGCAACACGCACTGATCATAGTCAACATTATGACGCTCAAAAGCGTAACTCAAAGGTCACGGTCCCAGAGGAATCTAGGAGGAGCCCAACCGGTTAATTTAATCCTTTATTTCAGGCATCTCTAGGGCCCATAAAATAAGCTAATACTAATAAAAGGCCTTCTACACGGATGTAATCTAGCGTTCCATCCAATCCTATCCAAGGTGATCTTGCTGGATTGCATCCGTGTAGACAGCAGATGTTATCCAAATTAATACTAAATTCGCGGATGGAAATCAAGATCCCACCAAGGTCACCTTGGATAGAATACTGGATTAAATCTGTGTAGAAGGGGTTTAAGATACAATGCTAATACTAATAAAAGGCCTTCTACACGGATGTAATCTAGTGTTCCATCCAATCTTATCCAAGGTGACCTAGCTGGATTACATCCGTGTAGATGGCAGGTGTCATCCAAATTCATACAAAATTCACGGATGGAAATCAAGCTCCCACCAAGATCACATTGGATAGAACACTGGATTAAATCCGTGTAAAAGGGGTTTAAGATACAATGCTAATACTAATAAAAGGCCTTCTACACGGATGTAATCTAGCGTTCCATCCAATCCTATCCAAGGTGACCTTGCTGGATTGCATCCGTGTAGACAGCAGATGTAATCCAAATTAATACTAAATTCGCGGATGGAAATCAAGATCCCACCAAGGTCACCTTGGATAGAACGCTGGATTAAATCCGTGTAGAAGAGGTTTAAATAACGAAAAACAATCTGTCAATTTGATTCAAGGGCGCTCAAGGTCAAGTCAAGTGAAGGAAACGACTTCGAATATTTAGAGACTAGCTTTTGCCCGCGACAACGTATGCGCATATCCCGCTTTTTCCCGTTCCCGTAGGAATTTTGGGAAATACTCTCTTATTGCTCCCTATACTTCCCAAGGAAGCTACATGTCAAATTTCACCTTTCTACGACCAGTGGTTTCGACTGTGCGTTGACTGTCAGTCACTCACTCAGTCACGAAAGAATTTTATATATTAGGATAAGTTTTAAAGCATACAATGGATTATATATCGGTATTTTCATTTGAAAACCAACTTAAAAAAAGAGTTCAAATCAAATCATTGTTTTTCGTAAATGTAGGTAGGTTTCAATACAATAGGATGTTTTAGTGAGATGGTCAGTTTTACTCGAGAGGATACAAATAATAACAAAGTTGGCAGTGTCGAAACATCAGGCACACATTTAAAATAAAATAACTCAATTACTTACATACTAACACACAATTACCAATGTAAAAATAATAAAAATAATTAAATGTAATATTGTATAAGATAAATGTTAGTTGTGTCCTCCATAGTTTTAAGAGTATTATTAATATGATCGCGTTTGACGTAAATCTTACCTAATGGAAGCGGTGAGGCTTGCCTAGAAGTAATTCTTGACACGCTCCAGGTTGTAGCTCAAACAACACAAACACAAACTCAGGGAATTCCACTCCTTAGCTGTACTCATGCTCATGAATCAAAAAGTTTTGGAAACATTTTCCAAAACTTTTTGGAGTTCTAACGTGCTTTTTCGTCGCTTAACAAAACAGAAGGCAAAATTCAACACTCCGACCAACGACGCTAAAATATTCAAACAAACGAACACAAGTTGTCATATGCAAATGTGTAAATGCATACGATATAGTGCTGTGAACTCCAGTATGCATTTATTTGCATATTGCATATACTCGTACCGTTCAACGGTAGCGCGCTGGCCTTTTTGGGGTTATGTAAATAAATAGTCAGGTACGGAAAATGAGAGTTGGAAACTGAGTCTCTGGGGACTCTGTAAAAAGAATATATTTATTTATTTAATACTTTACGCACATAGATGTACAGAGGCGGACTTAAGCATTTTCTACCAGCCAACCTTTGGGTGATGAAGAGAATAATAGTGGTAGATGCAATGTGGATAAAAAAAAAACCTGAAACGCGATTCAAATTAATAAACTAATACACAAATATACTTAAACAGTTTATGCAAACAAATAATGAGAGAAAAAAAAATTAAAAAGAAAATTAGCGCTGTGACGATACTACTGCCAACTTCTTACGAATGTGCTCTCGAACCTTAACCTTGAAAGTTAATCGGTTGGTTGCCATCCTGATATCCTGGGGAAGCGCATTCCACAGAGAACTGGATTGTATAAAAAAAGAATTGTGAATGAAATCAGTACGGTGAGATGGACAGTGAAGAAGAAGATTATGGGATGAGCGTAGATTTCTATTGTGGTTGGCGCAAATGTATTGGAAATGAGGGGCTAGATAACTTGGGGAATTAGGAGAGTGAAGAAATGAGAACAAGGTAGTTAGAGCCCTCTGCTCTCTGCGCTGACGTATGGGCAACCACTTTAGAAGCGAGCGGTGCGCAAAGACATGATCATATTTGCGTAGATTGAAAACAAATCGAATGCAGTAATTTAGAAGGCGGTCAAGTTTGTTGAGGAGATCTGCATTCAGGTCATAATAACACACGTCACCATAATCGATGATGGGGAAAATTAAGGTCTGCACAAGCATTCTTTTTGTGGTACAAGCAATATAAATTATATATTATAACTAGTGTTTGCCCGCGAGTTTGTATGCGCATATTCCGTTTTTTTCCGTTCTCGTAGGAACTTCGGGAAATCCTGTCTCTCTTTGTGCTCCCCTAAGCTGAAATTTGGCATGTAGGTTCCTTGGGGAGGGCCCAGGAACCTACATGCCAAATTTCAGCTTTCTACAATCAGTAGGGTTATAAGTTAAGTTATTATAGCTGTAAAAAGACAATTTTTCAATATTTCTCTTACGTAGATACGGTAGATCTTCTTTTTGTCTGTAAATAAAACATGTTGTGTCTTTTAATTTTCATTGTAATCAAATAATTTTATTGTTTTTAAGTTAAAATGTATAAGTAAGCACTTTCTAGCCTGAAGCACAGGTTCATCCTAGTTCAGGCAAATTAGCTATTGTGTTCTTAAAAATAAAATGTAAGTTATTTTAATGTAAATGTGACCCTTTTTATAAAATAAACGATATTATTATTATTAGTAGTTTCGACTGTGCGTTGACTGTCAGTCAATTACCAGTAACAGAAGAATTTTAATTATATTGATTTTTAAACGCATGTGTTTAGATAAAGCGTTGAAGTAACCATGATTTCTACTAAATATCCCACCATGAAAAGCTATATTAATTTAATAGCTGGGCTTTAGGAACATTCCAGGGTCACATTCGTGAAATAACAGTAAATAAAATGATTAAAAGCACAACATAGGAAATCCAACCAAGTTCCAGTACTAGAAATTGCTCCTCTATCGTGGGTGCATCTACAAACATAAAAACTCTTATTATTTATTTATTATATACTTTATTGTACACCTCATAACAGGCATAGGAAAAACGCTTATAAAAACTAGTGTACAATGGGCGGTCTAGTCGCACAGGGCAATCTCTTACAGACAACCTTTGGATGGACTGAACTAAAGACAGGCGAGCAAGTACACGTACTTATGGCTCGACGACCTTTTTCTATACGCGTCTTGTTTTTAAGTACGCGTACTTAGGGTGACACACGAGCGAAGAAGGTCGTCGATCCGTAAGTACGCGTACTTGCTCCTACGTCTATCACTCGCTTTACACGAACAGCCAGACCCGGGACAACAATCTGTAGCCCATACAAATATTTGTTCCGTGCGGGAATCGAACCCGCAACACGCACAGCATTCAATCGGTCAAACACTGCGGCAACCGTGCCGTCAAAATTTTAAAATTCTGTCCACATCTCCCCGGATACACTGAGGTGAAGTGAACATGAGGTGAACTGTTATTCCTTCCACCAGTCTTCTACCATAAATAAACAATAAATACTCCTTATCATCAACTCTTATACCCACGCGAATACTATTTATATCTCAAGCTCCCGACCTCTTTACAACATACTCATAATTCCGTATTACCAAAGTTGTTTGGGACAAAAAAGACCTTATTTTAAGAGCAAAAATACTATTATCGTTGTAATAAATTTCTATCGAGGCCGTAAAATGTTGAGGGCCGGTTGGAGTGGGGTGTATGTAGTACATCTGGATGACTATTACACCGGAGTGAATGTTGGACTGTAACACTGTTGCTGCCACAGTTTTAAGATAGAGCCGTCTAAACGTTTGCACGTTCACAACGGCATTTTTAATATCTCGCGTACACGACCACTCCCGTAGTTCGCCGAACGCTTACCGAGTTCGCTTCGGTCGAGACGAGCCTTTTTGTGGCGTCAAAAAGTGTGCAGTCTACTCGGTCCTGGCTATGTCTGGTTAACGAGTAGCTATGGAGTTTCTTGTCCGTTCTTCTCTATAAGAATCTACCTTTCCGAATGGACAGTAGAGTCACTTTAGTATTTTATATAAAAATCTCGTGTCACGGTGTTTGTTACCGAACTCCTCCGAAACGGCTCGACTGATATTCATGAAATTTTGTGTGTATATTCGGTAGGTATGAAAATAGGTGGTAGGTTGAGGGCAGGAAGATGATGATGATTTGGCAAAACAACGTTTGCCGAGTCAGCTCGTCTACACTATCTACACTAATATTATAAAGAGGAAAGATTTGTTTGTTTGTTTGAATTGAGTAGGCTCCGAAACTACTGGACCGATTTGAAAAATTCTTTTAGCATTGGATAGCTACAATATCAGGGAGTAACATAGGCTATATATTATCCCCGTACTCCCAAGGGAACGGGAACTACGCGGGTTAAACCGCGTGACGTCCACTAGTATTTTATATTATTTGAAATGTGAATGACGTTCAAAAGAGCCGTTTAATGGCCTTATTGGAATAAACGTTTTGACTTTGACTTTGGTTACTTCTAATAAAAGAATCGGGTCAGGTATACGTATGACTTACAATGGATTCAAGCGTCAATTTAACAAGTTTCGGAAAAAAATAGCGTTTTTACAGGTGCCTGGACGAGTGCGGCCTAATGTTATTGTAATTATGATGAAACAGAGGTAAAAAAATTGCACTTTGTTTCAAACGTGTCCTGAGGTTAAACGCCAGCACATAAAAAAAAAAAATATTTCACACAAAAACAACCAACCGTCAAATTTCTTTAATAGATTTCAACTTTATCGTCGAAGCATTAGGTTCAAGGTTTATTGGGAAAATTTGACAGTTTCGGGTATCCTGACGTGCTTATGAGAACACAGACAAAAGTTCTTATACTGAGACAATCCGTCTTGATTAAATTTCACAAGAAATAAAAGTCTTTTTTTTACAACGCACTAACTTAACCAGGTGTGCCGTTAACAGCTACTTATTATTTTATCGTATCGGGTGGTGGTTCAGATAGCGTAATATTGCAAGAAATCGGCCAAAGTAAGTACCTATTAGACCCTTATGCGCCGCACCTCCAAATAAAACTCTGAACGACCTCTAATAACGGTATCCGGTATTTTTAAATACGTATAACGTTTAAGAGCGCCGGTTATGAAATTCAACGGTCATAAGTTTTTTATAGAGGAACTCACAGTCAAATAATAACAGCTATATTGTTCTTGAGATTCCTGCCAGGGTTGCGGAATTTGTTTGAAAGAGGCATCGCAGAGCGCATCCCCCTGAACCGAAAGATTTTCACATTCGTGGCTAAATAATAACAGCCGCACGGGTCGATCTTCAAGGTTAAGCAACACTTGCCGAGGTTGGTCTGTAGATGGGTGACCATTTTAACATACCGAGTTTCCTCCGTGCTTCGGAAAGAACGTTAAGCTGTTGGTTCCAGCTGTCATTTAAAAATCTTTGGCAGTTGTTACGGATAGTCAGAGGCCAGAAAATTTGATACCAGTCTTGCCAAGTTAATGGGTTGTGGAGGTCTGGTAGGCAGCCGCTCCACGTAAAATACTGGTATTTAGCTGAATCTGGTTTGACTGGAAGCCGACTTCAATATAGTTGGGAAAAGGCTACGCAGATGATGATAATCTTTAAACAGTTGACAATTTTAGTTTTAGTTTCTGAGGAACGTGGGAGTCTCAGTGTGTATTGTTTGGTCACCCATCCGCGGACTGACCTTAACAAGCGTCGCTTGATCTCAAGAACCATTTTTTTTTAAGATGGGAAATCATCACATGTCTCCTTCCGCTCTGGGCGGAGCGGAAGAGAGTGTCAGACTCTTACTGACTAAAGTCCATACGTGTTCCTCCGAATGCCTTTCGCATTCCAGGACACCAGGCTTGCCAAGAGATATGATTGAGTGACAACCTCCAACACAATATTTGAAAAATGACTAAGCAGATTGATTATTTATGAGTTTTTTCTACTTAAATATTTGTAAGGTACATCTTCTGTTGACATTAATCGAAAGTTTTATCCGTTGTCATGGCGACTCATGTCGAATAGTGGAGGAAAAGTCCTTCAAAAGAATTTATACAACGTGTTACAAAATAAACGCACTCTTATATTGTGCTCATCATAATGAACAACTTTTACTTTGGGACCAAACCCGAACTCGTTAAAGAAATCAGCTGTTCAGTAAACATTTTCGAGTTATGCGCACATAAATGTATGGGGCAGTCAATTTTTTTTTTCGCAATTTTTGTGTTGGTCCCATAGTGAAAATTATTCATAACTAGCTGACCCGCGCAACTTCGTCTGCGTCACAATTATCTTTACTGCTCCGCTCCTATTGGTCTTAGCGTGATTATATATAAGCCTATAGCATTCCTCGATGAATGGGCTATCTAACACTGAAAGAATTTCTCAAGTCGGACCAGTAGTTCCTGAGAGTAGCGCGTTCAAGCAAACAAACAAACTCTTCAGCTTTATATATTAGTAGTATAGATGATGAGTACCATGTCCCTTAAGAGATATGGCGTTTATTCTGTTACAGGTTGTCTAGGTCTTTTCTTTTTCTTCGTTACGCTTCGGTGTAACAGGCAGCCTCTATAATGAAGATCGGTGTCCGTTCGAGCCGAAGAGCCACCGTCATTTGTTTCTATTAGTTTTAAACACGGCGCTTGCCTTTTTTACCAGTCTTTACTGCCTTGGGTACTTTGTTCAGAGGGGAGAGTGGACTTGGTTGAAAATAAGGGGTGAGTTAGGTAGAACTTACTTCTAAAAAAAAAAAGCTGGGCATCCTAAATAGGGTGAAGCGATATTTCAGGCCTGGACAGCTTTTAACCTTATATTAAGCGCAAGTCCGATCCTGCATGGAGTATTGTAGCCACCTTTGGGATGGTTTAGCTAAGTATCAGCTTGCCGCGCTTGACTCGGTGGAACGCAGAGCTAAGAGGCTCATCGGTGACGTAAAACTGGTGGATGCTAAGCTGCATAGCTTGGCTCATCGCCGTAAGGTTGCCTGCTTGTCGGTCTTCTACAGATTGTACTTCGGTGAGTGTGCCCAAGAACTCCACGACCTCATCTCACCGGCCCCTTTCTACTATCGGACATCCAGACGCACTGCATCTTACCATCCCTACCTTGTTGCTATTCCACCAACTCGCACTAAGCGTTTCCAAACGTCTTTTATAATGCGCACAGCAAAGGAGTGGAACTCTCTGCCTGCGTCCGTGTTTCCAAACGCTTACAACCCTAATCTCATCAAAGTTAGAGTGAACAGGCTCCTTCTGGGTAAGCTCGCTCCAACATAGACTTTGTCTCGGTCATCTCTGCCCTAGACTAGAGTCAAGAGCAAACCCAACACAAATAAAAAAAATACCTTGTAGATGCAAGGTAAACTAAGAATCACTATCTGTTTTCAACTAACTTGTAGGTAGTTATGATGATAAGGGTAGGTAACCAACGGAGCTCTATTACTGAGCTTCTGTTGGCCGTCGGCCTGTCTGTCTGTTAGCTGTATCTCATGAAACCTAATAGGTAGACATGGGTAAGCAATTTAAATTTTCAGATATATTTTTTTTCTAAAACTTTTTTTGGTTCCGAATAAAAAACGGAACTCTTATAGGATCACTTGGGTGTCTGTCTGTCTGTCCGTCTGTCACAGCCAGTTTTCTCCGGATCCACTGAACCGAATCTGTTGAAATTTGGTACACATATGGACTGTTGTGACCCAAATACGGACGCGTTACGTAAATCATTAATTTTTTAGTATGGGTGTCACTCTTGGGGGTCAAACTAGAAAATTTCAAAAAAAAGTTTTTTGAACAATATTGTGTGACATATCAAATGAAAGGGCTTACTGTGAGGGTTTTAATTATATATTTTTCATAATTTTAAAATAAATGGTCTTGAAATTATTCAAGAAATTAGACGAAAAATGACCTTTCCTGAGAAGATATAAGAGATAGGGGGGGGGGGCTATCTCTTATATCTTCTCTAGATCTTAACCTATAGATTACCGTTAAATATAAGAAGTCTATAGTGTTAAAATAACATGTTAAAAAAAATTCGTTCGGAACCCTTTGCACACGAGTCCGACTCGCACTTGGCCAGTTTTTTATATACAACTTAGGACCCCAAAATCTATGGTTTGAATCTATAAGTGTGAGGCTGTTAAAAAATATATGTTAATCTTGACTATGATTAACATATATTTTTTCTACAGCCTCAAACTTATAGATTGGGCAAAAAATATATATTAAACCTACTTATACCCGTTGCCAAGGCAACCTTAATATTTTCTCACTCGGTTATTTTTTGTAGCAAAACCGTAATGTTTCACGATTCCTAAAACCGCATCTAGTAACATATGAAAAAACTCACACGAGTTTATGAGCCATTTAAAACCGTTCGTTTTATAATATTAACGGTTTTGATAAAATGTGGCTGTGTGTCAGCTGCGTAAAAAGGTATGGTTATTTGCTTCAACAGCATCTTTGATATCGGTTTTAAGGTGTAGTTCGGTTTTTAATACCTCATATCTTTTTACCCGACTGCGATGAAGCCCGACGAAGACGAAGCGGAGTAGGGTGTTATGTGTTTGACCTGCAGGTATGTTATTCTTCATATCGTGTGGGCAGTAAGGTCTAACGAACCTACACACCCTAGTGTCAGAGTTTCTAAACCGCCTCAAGGGCCTCTGACATGGTTTATTTGACGACCGCCATTTGGCGGCCGGGACCACCGGCATATACGTGCCTTCCGAAGCACGGAATCATCTTTTGGATGTATGTTCGCTCGTAACTACTCGTCAGCAATACCATCCAGATCTGTTCAGCCGTTTTAGCGTGATTGAGTAACTAACAAACATACATTCATCCATCATTCCAAACTTTCGCATTATTAATACTTAGTGGTTAAATTAGTGCAGGTACATCGGTAAGCCATATCAGTTGGGTACTACCCAACTGATATGGCTTACGCTATTGGTCGGCAGTTGCCACCATGTTTGCGCGCGACACGTGGCATGTTAGTCAGCCGTGTATTATGAACCTTACAGAAGTGATCTAAGGTTAATTGTAAGTTTTAACCATTCTTTCGTTAATCTTCGGGGCCATACTCTCTCTTCTGCGCGAACGAAGATTCACGACGCGCCTTATCAGTTGGGTAATGACGTCTCTTTTTTTGCGATTCCGAGTTCTGTGTCCTTACAAACACAAGTTATTTGTAAACAAAAATAACAATAATATTATCAGAAAACAGTAATACCTTGCTAATGAGCAACTCCTTTCTCCGATTTGCCGTTCTTAGTAAATAAATAATAACAAAGTATTCTTGTGAAGTTTGCTTTCTCAGTATTGACTACATTGTGATTTTAAAGACGAAATTTTATCGCTGAACTAAGGAGCTCGTGGCTAAATAATAACAGCCGCACGGGTCGATCTTCAAGGTTAAGTAACACTTGCCAAAGTTGGTCTGAGGATGGGTGACCATCTTAACATACCGAGTTTCCTCCGTGTTTCGGAAAGCACGTTAAGCCGTTGGTCCCGGCTGTCATTTGAAGATCTTTGACAGTCGTTACGGATTGTCAGAAACCAGTAAATCTGACTCCAGTCTTGCCAAGAAGTACCGTGTAACCAATTACGTTTGTGGACGTCTGGTAAGCAGTTGCTCCACGTAAAATACTGGTATTCAGCTAAATCCGGTTTGACTGGAAGTCGACCCTAATATAGTTGGGAAAAGGCTAGGCAGATGATGAATTTTACCGCTGAACTAGACTGAGAATCAGCATTTTTTAACGTCAAAATTGTACATTATATGACGATCCTCCAAAATGCCCGCCCTTCACCACTTCCAACTGTCACTTTGTCTAGAGCTGCACGCAAAATACGCGCTAAGACGTGGAGTTGCAGACACCAGCCCAATTTACAATACACAGCAACACATTGTCTACAGCGTGTAATTGTGTTACACATTAAAAATAATATCTGCGATCTCATCCCACCGGCCCCCTTCTACCATCGGACATCCAGACGCACTGCAACTTACCATCCCTACCTTGTTGCTATTCCACCAATTCGCACTAAGCGTTTCCGAACGTCTTTTATAATGCGCACAGCAAAGGATTGGAATTCTCTGCCTGCGTCTGTGTTTCAGAACGCTTACAACCCTAATCTCTTCAAAGTTAGAGTGAACAGGCTCCTTCTAGGTAAGCTCGCTCCATCATAGACTTTGTCTCTATCATTTCTGACCTAGACTAGAGTCAAGAACAAACCCATAACAAATAAAAAAAAAACTTGAGAGGTGTCAAGGGACACCCGGATAGAACGAAGTTCCTTTCGATTTATTAGTGAAGGAATTGTAAGATTTTTTTTTTAAGTTATAATATTTTCTTTTTATTATTAACAAATATAATGTAAGCAGAAATAGAAAGACGAAACGAAAATAACTGGCTTGATTTCTATGAGAGAGAGAGAGAGAGACAGACAGAGACACGCGCACGCCGAACGGCTTACAACTATAGCAAAAAGTGTCGTTACAACTTTTCGTATGATTTTGTTCCGTCTAGCCTCCTTTCACAACGCGCGACAAGGAACTTCGTTCCAAAAAGTGTTACAGAATAAACGCAATTCCCTTATAATGATTTCAGTGTCAGGTCCCATTGTAAAAGTTGTTCTTAATGATGAGTACAATTACCCAGGAGGTTTGGTAGGCAGCTGCTCCACGTAAAATACTGGTATTCAGCTGAAGCCAGTTTGACTGGAAGCCGACCCCAATATAGTTGGGAAAAGGCAGATGATGATGAATGACTCCTTAAGAGATATTGCGTTTATTCTGCTAAAATAGGGTTTTTACTGAAAAAAAAAAACGAATTATTCCGTCAGATAGATTTCCAAAAAATATTGAACATATTTTTTTCTTTTAAACAAAAAACTGGCCAACTGCGAGTCGGACTCGCGTGCAATGGGTTCCGAACGAATTTCATTTTTATCGTGTTATTTTAACACTATAGACTTCTTATAGGTTTCCTGTAATCTATAGGTAAAGATCTATTATCTCCATTCTTTATTCATAATTTTTTTTTTACTTTTTTTTTTTAATTTTCTAGTTTGACCCCCAAAAGTGACCCCCATACTAAAAGTTTAATGATTTACGTAACGCGTCCGTGTTTGGGTCACAGAAGTCCATATGTGTACCAAATTTCAATAGAATCGTTCCAGTGGATCCGGAGAAAACTGGCTATGACAAACGGACAGACTGACAGACAGACACCCGAATGATCCTACCTATAAGGGTTCCGTTTTTTGTTCGGAACCCTAAAAATGACGAAGATACAGTACGTTGAAAACTCGCGTGACGTCACTACGATAGTACAATTTTTACAAGCGACGTGACGTCACCAGCCCCCTCTCCCGAGTTTTGATGGATTTTATCTTTGTCATATTCAATGATTTACAAAAACAAAAATACATGTCCATTGTTTTTCAATACTCTAACAGACAGACTAAATAGATTCGCAATTTATTTATGGTGGAGACTAGCCTATTTGTCACCATTTTTTGAACCCCCAAAACTTCTGCTCGTCACCACTTCCAAATTTAATTTTGTCTGGAGGCCCTAGATTGAACTGTAGTATATGCAACGCTTCTTCTTTTTGTCAAGTCGATGATTAAACATTTCTTGCCCAGTAGGTGACCACGTTTACAGCGACATTCATTAAGTCTTCAATGGCTATATAATACTAGCTGACCCGCGCGTCTTAGTGTGATGATATATAGCCTTCCTCGATAAATGGGCTATCCAACACTGAAATAATTTTTCAAATCGGACCAGTAGTCCCTGAGATTAGGGGGTCAAGCAAACAAACAAACAAACTCTTCAGCTTTAAATATTAGTAAGTAAGTATAGGTACTGACCCGCGCAACTTCGTCTGCGTCACAATTTTCATTACTGCTCGGCTCCTATTGGTCTTAGCGTGATGATATATAGCCTTTCTCGATAAATGGGCTATCTAACACTGAAAGATTTTTTCAAATCGGACCAGAAGTTCCTGAGATTAGCGCGTTCAAGCAAACAAACAAACAAACAAACTCTTCAGCTTTGTATATTAGTACTAGCTGACCCGCGCAACTTCGTCTGCGTCACAATTTTCATTACTGCTCCGCTCCTATTGGTCTTAGCGTGATGATATATAGCCTATAGCCTTCCTCGATAAATGGGCTATCTAACACTGAAAGAATTTTTCAAATCGGACCAGTAGTTCAAGCAAACAAACAAACAAACAAACTCTTCAGCTTTATATATTAGTATAGATAGATAATAGATTTTATACTAGATTTTGCTTGCGACTTCGTACGCATATATCCCATTTTTTTTTCGTTCCCGTAGGTATTTCGGGAAGTCCTCTCTTAGTGCTCCCCTACACTCCCCAAAGAACCTACATGCCATCCATATTTCAGTTTTCTACAACCAGTAGTTTCGGCTGTGCGTTGTCTGTCAGTTATTCATCAGTAACGGAAGAATTTTATACAGGGAAATTGAAAAAATACTTAAAACCTCTTTAACCTGACTTCGTATCATGACCCTGAACAACATTTGTTCTACGACTTTGACCTCAACTGAACAATGTAGCCAAAAACAATTTGTTTTCATTTATTTGAAGTCTGTAAAATTCACGTACACTTCGCGCGCGCGTTCAGTGCCGCGCCACCGCCGCGCCGGCCGGGCGGCGGCGGCCTTCGTCGGCCGCCTCATGAAGAACATGCAAAATTTAGACTGGTAATATTTTTCGTATGAAAAAATAATATCTCGAATTTTGAAAAGTCGTAGAACAAATGTTGTTCAGGGTCAGTGTATGAACTCAGGATTAACCGGTTTTGGGTATTTTTTCAATTTCCCTGTATATTAGGATTTCTTTTAATAGGTACACAACGCTAAACTCGGTATTTAAATTAGTGGTAAATTATTTTGAACCCAGGTTTCTCTGTAGCAACACAACTTAAACACCACAAATATTATCAAAACACCCACAATGCCCCGTTCTAGAAACTATTTCAATAACCTTCAATAAAATACAAAGTTTAAACAGTACAGTCTGCGTCCTTACTTGCCCCAGCTCAAAACCTTGGTCCCAACGTTGGGTCCAATGCCAATAGTCCAACTTGTGGATCAAGGAATTTGGTCCCAACGCCTCCAACATTGGCCAGTAGCAATTTGTGAATTCATTATGCTTTCATGCGAAAGACCTCCCCCAAGCGTCGACACATCGACCTGTCCTGTGCAATTCATCATCATTATCATATCAGCCGAAAGATGTCCACTGCTGGACATAGGCCTCCCCCAAGTGTCGCCACAACAACCGGTCCTGTGCGTCGTGCATCCATCGGACCCTCACTAGGTCATCGATCCATCTTGTGGGAGGCCTTCCAACACTGCGTCTTCCGGTACGCGGTCGCCACTTCAGAACTTTTCGGCCCCAGCAACCAGATGTTCGCAGTGGCAGTGGGTAGGGCACATTGCTCGCAAAACAGATGCCAATGTGCCCTGCCACTGCTACTTCGGTGCAACTCGCATCTGACAGTTTCCCGAGAACTTTTTGGCACCATCAACCATCCATTCTGCGTGGAAAAGTTAAAATATATTTTTAAATTAAACTGAGGATCAATAAACAGTACTATTGAACAAAAGCCGGAAAGTCTTTCTACAGGGTGGCCAACTTAGAGGTATACAATACTTTTTTGCCGCCATTTTATTTTGACGCCATATTTGACAGTTATTTCATCATATCAGCCGAAAGACGTCCACTGCTGGACGTATGCCTCCCGCAAAAGGGGGGGGTTTGCCATAATCGCCACGCTTGGCAGGCTGGTTGGCGATCGCAGTGTATGGATTGTGTCGAGTTTTTATAGAGAACGCTGCCCATTCTCTGACGAGTCCCTTAGTCGCCTCTTACGACACCCACGGGAAGTGATTTGATGGTATTATTCTTTTACGGCACCATACGGCACCGGCCGACACCGTACGGCAGTTATTTGATAACAATTATTTCGTATGGATACTGCAAATTTGATATGGAGCGTTTTTCGATTGAACGTGTCTTAATTATCAAAACGTTCTACTCAAACCTATCTTCTATTGCGAAAACAGTGAATGGAGATCGTTACCATGAGATGATCAACAATTGTTTGTTACATCAAATGAATCAGTTGGGCATAGAAAACATGTGGTTCCAACAAGACGGGGCCAAATGTCATACGGCTAGAGACACAATCGAAATATTGAGAAGAATCTTTTCAGGTCAATTAATTTCAAGAAATGGTGACATTGATTGGCCCACAAGATCACAGGATTTGACAGCTCCTTACTTTTTTCCGTGGGGCTATCTAAAGAGACTATGTTAATAAGCCGAGAAATGATCAACATTTAAAACAGAATATCCGATATGCAGTCAGTTGGATTGCCAGAGAATGGGCAGCAGCGTACTCTGTAAAACTTAACACCAAACACTGCGATCGCCAACCCGCCTGCCAAGCGTGGCGATTATGGCATACCCCCCCTTCTTGGGGGTGGCCTATGTCCAGCAGTGGTCGTCTTTCGGCTGATATGATGATGATAATGATGATGAGTCTGTTGGATAGCGCTGAAAATGTGCGAAAATGTGATGAGAAACGCGACAAAAAGAGCTCACATTTGTCGCGCTGCTTGAGGTGGACATTTGGCAGATGTTATTTTCCATACGTAATTGCCAAGCCTAAATATAATATTTTTGAAACAATACCTAGCAATTTCCATTTTATGTAAAAGAAAATTTATAAAATAAGTTGTATACCTCTTAACTCGCCACCCTGTATCACCACACTTGACAAGAAATATCATGTTAACCAGTTTCGGGTTGTATGGTAGGTACCTTTCCCTTACATCCCGTATATACCCGAACAATAAATTATGAACCGTTTTTCATTACTAGAGAACGTAATGGAAAATGGAGAAAAGCCGATCCAGGACAGCTTTGTGTCTTTTTTTAGAGTTCCGTACCTCAAAAGGAAAAAACGGAGCCTTTTTAGGAACACTATTTTGTCCGTCCGTCCGTCCGTCCACCTGTCTGTCTATCAAGACCCTTTATCTCGGCAACGCGTGGATGTATCTATAGTCCCCGCCACGAGAATCTATAAATTTTGTAAACACACATTCAATTGTTTCAAATGTTTTTTCCATGTGTCAGACGCGTTCCAGTACCACAAAACATTAGACGACTAACTCTTTACTAAGTGAAAATGCTCGTTACTTCCGTATTACATGTATGTTACTTCGAGTTGATTGATTTTGGGATTATTTGTTGTCGCTACGTAGCTTATTAGAAGTTCTTTGTTTACAAAATTTATAGCTTCTCATGACGGGGACTATAGTTGAAATTGAAACCAAATACTCAGGTCTACAGTCCCTTGAAGTTGAGCAAAAAATCAAATTTTTAAATTATTGTGAAAAAAAGTTACGGACGTCTATGCCTCAAAATCGAATATTTCGACACTGTCAAGTGAATCAAAATTTATATAGGGAAAAGTAAAAACTATCCATTTGTAATTAAATTATAAAAAAATTACACTTTATTTAAAGTAATACGTACCTACGTATGGAACCCTCGGTGGGCGAGTCCGACTTGCACTTGTCTGGTTTTTCAATTTTTAATATTAAGCAAGTCAATATATGAATGTGGGATCAATGCCTGTTATTGCACATTTATCTGGCGCCTACTGTAGAGGTTCGACAGGTAATCCCTCCATGTAAAACATTGGTATTCGGTTAGACTCGAAACCGACCCTGAAATCTATATATATATCTATACTAATCTATAAAGCTGAAGAGTTTGTTTGTTTGTTTGCTTGAACGCGCTAATCTCAGGAACTACTGGTCCGATTTGAAAAATTAATTTCAGTGTTAGATAGCCCATCGAGGAAGGCTATAGGTAATATATCATCACGCTAAGACCAGTAAGAGCGGAGCAGACGAAGTTGCGCGGGTCAACTAGTAGTTGATAAAAGGTTTGGCTGTTGAATGCGTAGGCAAGCACACTAATTTTATTCCTGTTTTTTTAAGGATGGGAAATCATCAAATGACCCCTCCCGCTCGAAGCAGTAGGGAGTGTCAGACTCTTACTGACAAAAACCCATCCGTGTTCCTCCTAATGCCCTTTGTGTTCCAGGGCCGCGGTGACTCTTTCGAACAAATTCCGCAACCTCGGTAGGCACTGGTCCTAGCAGGCCCCGTCTTCTATACATTAATTGTATTCCTGGAGGCTTATTTAGCTAAGTTACTAATTAATGCTTGAGTGTGTATTTTGTTTTAAAGTATCATAGAGTGTGCTAGCTAACAAGTGACAATTATTTTTCTTTTTTTTGTGTCATGTATTACTTTACAATTGTATAAATTCAAGTTCATAAACATTGATATATAAAAACCCAAGATACACACTCAGCATCTAAAAAACGTCCGCATAAAACTAGCGCACAATTTAAAATTGTGCGCTAGTTTCAGTCTCGCATCGCTCGCCATACTGCACTGCTTTGTAAAAACAACTTTAAGCGATCCGTGTAAGGTTGAATTTGCAAAAAAATTGTTTATAGTATAACTACACACAACTCACATATCGTCGACGATACTGCAATAGCGCTGAACTACCATCTGCAATACCGCGAAACTGCAAAAAGTAGCGAACACTACTTTGAATAAGCCAATCAGAACCTCTCTGACGTTTCGCTGCAATAGCGCGATGCGTTTCTTTCGGTTGTAGTTGGAAGTGAATACCGCGTAACTGAGCAAAACGTAAACAAAGTGTTGTGATTACTTTGCGCTCCGTGAAAATTATTGTTAAAAAGTGGTTATTTCTGCATGGAAAGTACCGGTAAGTGATGTAATCTATTGATTTATGTATAGGCTTGCTATTTTCAATCATGGATTGTACATTTGTGTCATATTTTATGGATAAAATCGATTTTAATGCAGGGTTGTAATTCCGCGGTTTTGTGTTAGGCAAAAGTAAACTGTTTTTGGTACTTAAGCGGTTTTGATTACTTTTGAAATTAAACAGTTTTCTAATTTTTTTTTATTGCAGAATCTGTTTGTGTGGAGGATGTCTGCTAACTTGCAGGACTTAGTCAAACGACGGGAGGAGTTGCTCATGAGAAGGCAATCAATTATAGCCAAACAAACACAACCAGGCACAAGCTTCAGCAATGGCAGTGATATTTTTCCTGGAACCTTGTCCTCAAGTGCCTACCAGACTTTACCACTTGAGTCCATCAGCACGGTAATTTGCGAAGATACTTACGAACAAGATTTTAGCGGCTTTTTATCAGACGATTCAGTAGCTGACCCTGATTTTGTGTTACCAATAGATGAGCTTGTAGGCAACATTCGTTCTTCAACAATACAGTCTCCTGTCATAGAATCGCCTCTTCTCCAATTAGAAGATATCGAGAATTTCCCTGAAAGATCTATTGTAGAGGAGCAAATGTCTACAAAGAAACGAAAAAGAATAGCGGACAAAGATTCAAGGAAAAGAGAAGATAATAAAAGACTATTGAATTTCTTTCAAGAAATCCCAAAACTTCCATCACATTATTGCAGAAAATCAAGCCAAAAACTGTATTTAGAACCGATTATTCAATCCAAGGCCCATCTATACCGTTTGTAAGTTGAATGTGCGAATTCTCTTTCCTCTCCTGTAGCAAGTCGAAAGTTTTTTGAAGATATACTAGCTCAACAAAACATTGCCATTTTTAAGCCCAAGAAGGACGAGTGTGATACTTGTTGTGCTCATAAAGCTGGCAATCTAAGTGATGAAGAACACAAAATACATCTGTCTCTCAAAACAGCAGCTCGCCAAGAGAAGAATAAGGACAAAGAGGTGGCGATCAAAGAAGAAGTTAACGTAGTAACTGCCGACTTGCAAGCCGTGATGTTGTGCCCATATTTAAATGCCAGTGCACTGTACTTCAAAACGAAGCTTTGTGTGCATAACTTTACAGTTTACAATCTGAGTAACCACAAAGTAACATGCTACTGGTTTGACGAAACGGTAACAGACTTAAGAGCCACCACGTATGCATCGTTTTTTATCGATTACATTACTAACTTAGTTCAAAATGATGCTAAAGATGTCATTATATACACAGATGATTGCACAGCTCAAAATCGTAATAATGTGGTTTCAAATGCTTTGTTGCGGTTCGCTGTCAAATATAATGTAACGATCACCCAGAAGTTTTTAGAAAAAGGGCACACGCAAATGGAAGTTGACTCGGTTGACCGTCATAGAAAGAAAATTGAAAAATCGCGAAATTCACCTGCCAAGCCAGTACGCTATGATTTCAAAAGAAGCCAGAATAAAACCTTTCCCCTATGACGTGGTGATGCCTGATTATACTTTCTTCAAGGATTATAACCGGAAAGACTATCTCGTTTATGACTCTATAAGACCGGGACGAGTTGTTGGTGACAGATGTGTAACAGATATAAGGGTGCTAAGGTACAACACGAATGGTACTATTGACTATAAATTAATGTACTCTGATGAATACATGCGTTTACCCAGGCGAGCGAAACCAATAGAATCGCTCTTGCTCGAAGCTCGCCCGCTCCATGATGGCCCACAGAAAATAACTAAAGCTAAATTTAATCATCTACAAGAGCTGAAAACAGTCATTCCGAATGATTGCCACGAGTTCTATAATAATTCAATTTTTGACGATTAAAATTTTATTTTGATACTTAATAAATTCGGAGTTTTTTATATGCCATGAATATGATTAGGTAAAGCTAGTTATTGTTGATTTTGTTTCCGAATAATTTATGTTTTGTTACAGTTATTTTTATTTTTTGGTTATAGTCTTTATGGTTAGGTAAAGGTGAAGACTGAACAACTTAAGTTAGTGTTGTAATTCGTTTAATTTTTTTTTTTTAATTTAACTGTTTATTTTCAAAATAATTGTGATTTAGAAGTGCCTTCCATTTGTGTTTTATATGAATAAATAATTGTTTTGTACTCTTTATCATAGTTTCAATTACGCGTATCTGCCCTTTTATAACATCTTAAGACTTGATATTGATACAAAAAAACCGCGTAAGTACCATAAAATCCAAACCACTACAAAAACCGTAAATTTTCTGCCACTGACTGATGGCCTGGTACTCTAAGGTCCCTATATTTCAATAAGATGCACTTATCATTCTAAATACTAAAATTATGAAGTCTTTTTTATCTCCTGTAAAGTTATCAACCTTGTAGTTACGCACTATTGCAAATAGTAGATCAGCGCTATTGCAGTATCGTCGACGATATGACACTTGATACATGTCAGTTTTTGCTGACACTTTCGAGTGTTGCATTTTTTCGATTTTTAATATATCAATGTTCATAAACGACTTTTGAATTTTGAAATGTCAACACCTTGGACCATGTTGGACGAGTGAGGTTGGGACCAACAATTGGCACCAAAGTGTAGACCCACCTTAACATATATTTTCGTTCAAACTTCTCCGAACCGCCTGTGGGCGTCTCGCCTCCACTTATTCTAAAAATGTAATAAATATTGGATTTCGAAGTAAACACCTTAAAAAGCGTTTCTGGAACCTTCTGGCTGTTATTCCGTTTGTTTATTTGATATTTGAGGCTTACGGAATGGGCGTTTTTATTGGGAAGATGGGGTAGAATGTTGGTAATATTGGCCTGTACTTGTACTGGGGCTAAGGATCTCTTCTCTTTCAAGAAGGTTGTTGTTGTTATACGAATATGTGGGACGGTCGTTTTAGGTAGTCAGGAGCAACAAGTCTGGTATTCGATCTTTAAGAATAGGCTTAAAAACCGGCCAAGTACGAGTCGAACTCTCAAACGAAGGGTTCCGTACCATACACTGCAAAAAAACACGTTTCTTGTATGGGAGCCCCCTTTAATGTTTCATTTAGTCTGATTTTTATTATTTGTTGTTATAGCGGCATTAGAAGTACACACTCTGAAAATTTCAATGGTCTACCTATTACGGTTCTTGAGATACAGCCTGCTGACAGAGAGACGGACGGACGGACGGTCAGTGGAGGTTTAGTAATAGGGTTCTGTTGGTTCCCTTTGGATACGGAACCCTACAAATATTTGGGGAGTTCTGACATTCATGTAAAATATTTTAATTTTACTGAATAAACCCGACTGTCTACGATGAATAACGAAGTTCGCTTCGTTGTTGTTATGTTTTATTTTTTTTCTTTTTATAATTGAAAGGCTCGCACCGGGCTCTCACCTGCTGGAAAGTTAATTTCGTTTTTTCCTTCCTTTATTTTACTTACAACAGTATAATAGTAATTGCAATACGTGTATTTTATTTTTGATTTGCCTTTTCAGCCTTTGCTAAATAAATATGTTTTCTCTCTTCTTCTTAATATCGCAAACCTCTACGTGCACGTCCTACATAGCAGTGGATTGTCGCCTTTATGTCCGACTACCCACTATGTGGGAACCCCATGGGAGCAAAGCAATCCTAAGTCTGCGCCATCGTAAACCATGGTTAATCCCGTTTTATGACTAGTGATGGGCGTGTGTCGCGGATATTTTAGTTTATCCGCTAGTCTCGCAGATATCTTCTCATCATCAACATGTCAGCCGAAAGACTATAGGGCTCCCTCAAATTTCACCACAACAACCGGTCCTGTGCGTTTCGCGTCTATTGGCTACCCGCGACTCTCACCAGGTCATCGGTCTACCTTGTTGGAGGCCTTGCACACTGCGAACTTGGAACACTGCGTCTTACGGCACGCGGTTGCCACTCCAGAACTCGCGCGGATATCTTTTGTAATATAATAGGGTAAAAAGTTTAGGGTGCCTTAAAATTTTTCGCAGAGGCCACGCGGCAGCAGCGCGGCTGCAGCACTGCCGCCGCGCGGCATTTTCCGTTTATTATTTGTATGGATTAACAAAGCAGCGCTGCCGCGCGGCACTTTGTGACAAATTTGAAGGCGCCCTTAGAAGGGGTTTTAAAATTCATCACTAACACGAAAAGAAGGACAATTAGAATTTTTTATGCGATTGTAACTCTATTTGTCTATCTCTTTAAAACCTTTTCAAGTCTTAACGGCTGTATGGATGTGGATGATACTTGGCACACAGGCAGTGCAAGTTGCTGTGCCCTTATTCTACTGGACATAGGATACTTTTTAACCTGGGAGTGTGTTTCCTCGGAACTTTAGACTATCAAGCGGGCGAAGCCGCTGGCAAAAGCTCGTGAAAACATACATTGGTGTTAAGGCATTAGTAGAATTACTCGATTCTTACTCCTCATTTGAAGAAAGAGTTTTTAATATAGATTAAACTCAAAACAAACAGAAAAGTAACGCAAAAGTTTGTCTTACCCATCTCACTCGGCTCAAGGCATCAATATTACCTCCACCCGTACTTACAATATTTCAAAACAATATTCATAGACCTTCAACTATGTAACGTTCCATCGGAATCACTTACAAAAATATCCGAATATTCTGAACCCAAAAATATTCGCAAACTTCTTTAGAAACTTCTGACGGCTTCTTTGCCATTATACGCAAAAAAAACCGCGTCGCTACTGAGGAGAGTGAGGGATAGTCGGAACAGCATCCTGAAAACTGTAGCCGAGAGCTTCGGCTCTTCAATTGTACAGAAGTTTGTGCGGAGATTGATTGTTACTAACACTAGGAAATAAGATATTTTTTGTATTTTTTTACTAACACAATATGGATTTTTATCCGAAATAAAGATATTATTATTATTATTTAGGTTGGTAATGTTCCATCGGAATCACTCAAAAAATAACCAAACCCAAAAAGATCCGCGAACTTTCGGATCAACTTTATCCCCATCCCTAGAGAAGGGTTAATAGTTTGCCCCCGGCCCCATCTGGGGACCTCTTACAGGCGAGCTTTTCTTTTGTTTCCCTTAGAATTTCCACGGAAATAATTTGGAGGAAATATTCTGGAGAGATGAAATATGTCATGTGAAGGTATTTTTGGCGATTTGTTCTGTTGTACATTCTATTAGAGGATCTCTAGGCTAAATAATAACACCCTCCCGGATCGGTCATCAAGGTTAAGCAACTCAAGCCGAGGTCGTTCCGGGGATGGGTGATCTTAACATACCAAAGTTTCGCTATGCGTCGGAAAGCGCGTTAAGATGTGGGGACCGGCTGTCATTTGAACATCTTTGTCAGTCGTTGCGAGTAGTCATGAGCTGGAAAATCTGTTACCAGTCTTGCTAATAGGTTTTAGTAGTAGGATTTGTGACCATTATTATCTAACTCACTTGTCTATTAGCGAATAATAGTCAAGTGGGTTAGATAATGTTGGTCACAGACCGCACTACCCAAGTATTGGGTTGTGGAGGTTAGATAGGGATTTCCCCTACGTAAAATATGAATGTGAATGATACTTTAGCGGCATCAATGCCGCCACAAGAAAAATCAACAGAACAAATCAACATCGCAACAAAACCGCAACGCCATCTATCTAACTAGCAGCAAACTACTACGTCAAATCCTGCATCGCGCAAGCAGAGTTTACCGTGCGATTTGAACATATACATCAGCCCGAAAAAAAATTACTCTCTGTTCCACATCCCTCCAAACTGGTGACCCTCGACATTTAACGGTCTGGCAGGAGGATCCTCCCTTTTCAATAGAGGTTTCGTATCGTATCGTTGCGGGACTTTACTCTCTGTTCCACTACCTCCAAAATATTATTTTATAGTAAAAGAGATCTCTAAAGAGATCTCCTTTACTTTATTATCTACTAACTTTTAGTATCATAGTAAAATCATATTTTGTTTTTAAGTATTAAATAAGCAGACCCATCTAAAATATTTCTCAACACAATGCAACTGAAATAAATTCCAAGTAAACCTCGAACACAGCTCGAGAAACCATTTTATTTCGATCACATCTAGTAGAAAAGCGATCGCAATAAATGTGCTACGACGTAGCACACGACGTGACGTCACGCCTACGCGACTACGCTTTCGTAGCCCATTGACTACGATTTAAGTCATTTTTCTTGCGACTTTGTCGTACATCGTATTATTATTTCGTATTGCAAGATTGTTTTATTATTACAAGCAGACATTGATATATAAAATACCCAAGATGCACAGTCTCGAACAAATGCAACACTCGAAACTGTCGTCAAAAACTAGCAGTGCAGTATGGCGAATGATGCGCAATTTTTTTTGCAAATTCAACCTTACACGGATCGCTTAAAGTTGTTTTTACAAAGCAGTGCAGTATGGCGAGCGATGCGAGACTGTTTGAAACTAGCGCACAATTATACATTATGCGCTTGTTTTTTTCGGACGTTTTTGAGATGCTGAATGTGTATCTTGGGTTTTTTATATATCAATGCAAGCAGTTTTCAATTTGATTTTATTTTCAAACTTTCACCCCTAATTTCATATCTTAGGATAAATAAGTTAAAACGTTTCTCAATGCCATAATAACCTTTATTGACAGCACCGTTGGACTCGTGATCGCATGTGAATACCGTGGTCGTAGGTTCGATTCCCAGTTGGTCTACACAAAATGCCATTATGTTAGCGAAGGCGGTTGTCAATATGCTAAAATATACGAGATTGATGACATGATATTCCAACAGTGTTTATCAATGCCATACATTTTTAACACGCTACCGCTGACAGCATGTCACTTGTTTAGATTCTCTGCGGGTCTAAGAAGTTCATTTTCATCTTTATCACTAACACGTTAGGTTCAAGATTGATTGGGAAAATTTGACAGTGATGGATAGCGTGATGTGCTTTCTGATTCTGCTAAAGTGGTCTTTTTAGACCCGCTTTTTTTAAGGATGGGAAATCATCAAATGGCTCCTCCCGCTCTGGGTGAAGCAGAAGGGAGTGTCAGACTCTTACTGGCTAAAACCCATCCGTGTTCCTCCTAGTGCCCTGTGCGTTCCAGGGCTGCGGTGACTCTTTCGAACAAATTCCGCAACCCCGGTACAAATTCCGCAACCCCGGTACAAATTCCGCAACCCCGGTTTTTAGACCTGGTTGCCAATTCAACTAATCTTAAAACAAAGTTCGTATTCGCATGTCAGTCGCAAAGTATTAAAAAAGTACGAGTCGGACTCGCACACGAAGGGTTCCGTACCATAAAACCTTAGTTTTTATTATTTGTTGTTATAGCTGCAATAGAAACACACAATCTGTAAAAATTCCAACTGTCTACCTATTACGGTTCTTGAGATATAGCCCGCTGACAGATTGACGGATGGATGGACGGACGGACGGACAGCGGAGGCTTAGTAATACGGTTCCGTTGGTTACCCTTCGGGAATTGTCTCTACATTTTTGACAGATTTCGATTGAGACGCGAATGCGAACGTTGCATAAAAAATAGTAAATATGGCGCTCAGCGGGTCTAAAAAGGCCACTTTAGTAGAATCAGCCAGCAATTCAAACTACTCAAAACTGTCAAATTTTCCCAATGAACCTTGAACCTTGACTTTCTTGACTTAAGGTCCTATGACTCCTAGCTGATAGGACCTTAAGTCAAATCCGTAAGTAAGTCCTTAAATTATCCGTATGGTGGCCGCCGGTGCCGTATGGTACCGTAAAAGAGTAATACCATCCCATCACTTCCCGTGGGTGTCGTAAGGGGCGACTAAGGGACTCGCAGGATGGGCAGTAGCGTTCTTTGTAAAAATCAACACCATACACTTTTTTTTTTTTTTTCTCTTTATAGGCTCGCGTTTGACCACTATCTCACCTGATGGTAAGCGATGATGTGGTCGAAGATGGAGCACGCTTGCCTAGAAGTAACCTATTCACTCTTGACTTAAATACTCCCAGGTTATAGCTATCAGGAAACACAGACTCCGGCAGGGAATTCCACTCCTTAGCTGCACGCACTATGAATGTGTTCCCAAAACGTTTTGTGCGCGTGGGTGGGATGTCCACCATGTACCGGTGGCGCATCGCCGTTCGTCTTGTGGTCCGATGATGGAACGGGCTGGACGGAATCAAATTATGCAATTCCGTCGCACATTCCCCAAAAAGCAACCGGTAGAAAACCGACAGGCTAGCAACTCGTCGTCGATGCTCAAGACTTTGGAGCTTCGTCGCGACGAGCCTATCATCGCCGATGATCCTCTTGGCTCGTTTCTCAATTGACTCAAGGGCATCAAGCTGGTATCTGGCAGATCCGTCCCAAAGATGAGAGCAGTACTCCATACATGATCGAACTTGCGCTTGATAGAGTTTGAGCAGCTGTTCCGGCGTAAAGTACCGTCTCACCTTTGCTAAGATCCCCAACTTCTTTGCAGCCACTTGAGCTTTTGCCTCTATGAAAGGGCCAAAATTGAGGGTAGATGTTAATGTAACCCCAAGAAGCTCAAGTTGGTCGGTTATCGGCACGGTTGCACCTCGGAAAGATGGAGCTGGGTGGAATTGGCTCCGTTTAGCGGAAAATAGACACGCTTGGGTCTTAGCAGCATTGAACTTGACCAGATTGGCTTCGCCCCATTCTGAGACAGCCTGTAAGGACACGTTCAAGCGCTCAACCATAGCCTCCCGGAGAGACCGGATCTGCGACCCACCAGCTCGTGCGTCGGACACGTATCTCTCAGCAACAGTGCTGTCGTCTGCATACCCAAAGGTACCGGGTTTAAGCAGATCATTAATATGCAGCAAGAACAGTGTTGCCGAAAGCACCGACCCCTGAGGAACCCCGGCATTAATATCCAGTAGTCCAGACGAGCAGCCATCAATGACCACTCGTATAGACCGATCCCTCAGGAAATCCGCGATCCAATCACACAATCCGGCGGGCAGACCGAAGGAAGGAAGCTTACTAATAAGGCTATCGTGCCAGACCCTGTCGAAGGCCTTCGAGATGTCAAGGGAGACCGCTAGTGCCTCCCCGTGCTTCTCTATGGCCTCACTCCAGATGTGAATGGCATACGCTAGAAGATCCCCAGTAGACCGATTTCGGCGGAATCCGTATTGTCGGTCACTAAGGACATCATTTGCTTCTAGGTATGCCAGGAGCTTATGATTCAGTACGCGTTCCATACTCTTACAGAGTATGGACGTTACTGAGATAGGTCTATAATTCGACGGGTCAGCTCGACTACCTTTCTTGGGCACAGGCTGCACGTTAGCTTGCTTCCAAGCCTTCGGCACTTTTCCAGTCTCAAACGAGAGGCGAAATAGGCGTGTCAAGATCGGAGACAACTCAGGCGCACAAGTCTTCAGCACAACTGCCGGTATCCCGTCGGGGCCACTAGCCTTGTTCACGTCTAGGTTACGCAGTACCCTACGGACGTCCTTCTGATGAATGCGGATGTTCGACATACTCGACTCGCATCCAGCAGGAGAAGCAGGGGGCTCCGCGCCACCAGGATCCAGACGTGAAGATTCCGCAAACAAAGAAGCAAACAAGTTCGCTTTCTCCTCAGCGGAGTGGGCCAACGTCCCGTCGGGTCTCAGCAGTGGTGGTAGTGAGGGGCGGCAGAAGTTCGATTCGACGGACTTAGCCAGGGACCAAAAAGCCTTACTACCTGCTGGGTATGAAGAAAGTTTGTTCCCTATTCGGCTAATGTGGTCAAATCGAGCCCTCCGCAACACCTTCTTGCAGGACTTGGCAGCCCTGTTGAAGGCTCTCTTCTTCTGACTCACATCATTTGCTTTGCGCGTACGAGCGTCGATCCATGCTAGGTACGCGGCGTGCTTAAGCGCATCAGCGCGATGGCACTCGGCACCAAACCATAGACGAGCTTCGCCAGACATTGTTACGTCAGAGAACGGAATGTAGTACTCCATTCCCCTCCGCAACACATCCGTTACGGCGTCCGCGCACGACGAAGCATCAGTCGAAGAAAAGCAAGTAGGCTGCCAAGGGTAACAAGCGATCGCCAACCCGCCTGCCAAGCGTGGCGATTATGGCAAACCCCCTTCCTTTTGGGGGAGGCCTATGTCCAGCAATGGACGTCTTTCGGCTGATATGATGATGATGATGATGATGATGATGACCCCTAGCTGGGGCAGAGGGCGTCCACAGTAGTTCTCCATCGCGAGCGGTCTTGAGCTTCACGCTTCACTTCACGTCAGTCCGATGCTCATCGCTTCTGCCAACACGGTGCGTGGCCAGGTTTGTCGGGGACGGCCACGCTTCCTTTTCCCTTGAGGATTCCAATCCATAGCCTGCTTGGGAATATGATCGGGATCCCTCCGGAGTGTGTGACCAATCCACCTCCACTTACGACGCTTGATCTAGCGGTCGATCGGGTTCTCGTGGCATTTCTCCAATAGCTTTGTGAACAAGCATATTACAAATTAGATGATTATATTCAAGATAAGAATGCTTGGAAACATGCTAGTCCTGCTCCATAGGACAATCTAAGGTGTAGTAGACATAGTGAACCTGGTTAATATGCTTGTGTTTATTATATTAATATTTACTATATATATAGGTGTATTTACTGATTTTTATATTTAATTTAACTCACACACTGATCATATAAATCAATAGTTGCAAAATTTGTACGTATGTGAGTACTATGTCCCCTTACTAGCAAACTTATTAATTTTACCTCTGCTGGCATTTCTTTATTGTACCTATTAGTAGTATATAAGTGCTTTTTTGGGAGCAACGTCCTCGCATATAATCAATTGATTAATGTATGCAAATATTGTAAAGCTTATTTTTGAAAAGAGTAACTATGGAGTTTCTTGTCCGTTCTTCTCCATAAGAATCTACCTTTTGCAAACGGACGACTAGAGTCACTATATTTTATTTTCATTTCACGTTCAAAAGTGCCTTTATTGGTCTAGTTGAAATAAATCATTTGACTTTGTCTTTGACTTTGAGCTCTACGTTGAACCTAATGATTTAGCAATAAAGATGAAATGTAATTTGACAGATTATTATACGATTAACATTATGATCCTAATATGGTTCTACAGTGCTAAAGTGACTTTTTACACCCACTGATGTCAATATTAAAAAGTTCATAAGAAAACTAAACCAAACATAATATAAAACACAATTTTCACTCCATCACGCCTCCTTTTATCTTTACGTCAACAGAAACAAGTCAAACAAGTTTCTTTATACATTAAACATAAGAGCAGAAATATTTACTTACCATCTTTATACTGAGGAAATATTTGCCTCAAATAGGGGAAGGAAAACTGTTTATAAAGCCAGGTGTGCTATGAGGGCTATTGCATTTCGGGCAATTCACCGCTAGGGGCGCTAGTGAGGTTGTAAATGTCAAATTTCACTGTTGGTTGGCTAATGACGCGAGTTTATTTACTAATTTGTTTTGATTTTTATTTTATTTGTATTTTCCTTCCAACTTTGTTCACATGCGCGTAATAACAACTTTAATGCTATATTTAAGAACCTTACTCGACAGTGGCGCCAACTGGTGAGTACAAAAACGGTAGCCCTCATTCCGTAAACATATCACCGTGAAAAACTTAAGTGAAGTGAACGTACAGAGTGAACATTAAGTGAAATGTCAAACTGTGTAATCAAGATGGAATGACAGTTCCATTATGCCAGAATTGACCGGCTGCTCATTATGTCAGGCTGGACTAGGCGAACGAGTGAACGAACGCTAACGAATGGGAATCACCGCATGCTGGTGCTCGCACACCTTGACACACAAACATCCGTTCGTTTGCTTAGTCTGCACCCCGCCGAGGCCTCAAACAGTTGTCTCTCTCTGAAGCAAGAGACATGTATGATTGATAAACAAACTATAAAAAACTGGTCAAGAGCGAGTCGATTCGCGCCCCGAAGGTTCCGTACCATCATTATAAAACGTGAAATGTTTTTAAATTTTCATCGGTGAAGCCTATAGTCGTCAGAGAATTTTAACACTGCGGTGTATATTGCAATGTAGATCAACGCCTTCTCTTGACCAACAGTGGAACTAATGTAATTTTTGTTAATAATTTCTCGAAAAGCGTGCTATTTAGAGACATCGTTTTATTTTTCTTGTAAACTTTACATAAACTTCTATCACATAAAATAATTTTAGACTTGTCTCAATGCAAACTTCGGAGATAAGGAAGATTAGTTTTTCGTCAAATTTTGAAAACCATGCAACCTAAAAAAAAAAGAAGAAATGTTTGAGAATGTGTAAATAGCGTTCTTTATATGATACCTGCCGTAGTAGCCCCCACTTCGATTTTTTACGAACTTCTCAGTCGCTATTGCAAAAAAACAACATACACATTTTCTTTCTTATTTGCAAAATAGTGGAGCAAACGTCATCTAAAACTATTCCAAATTTTAAGTTGATAGCATTAGTAGTTCTTGAGAAATCCAGCTATGACAGACGGACAAACTAAGTCACACCATAAGGTTTTAACATTTTGGTACGGAACCCTAAAAACAAGAACAGAAATATACAATTACACAACAGCAAGTAGGATTTACCTCTTGTAGTATTTACATAAAGTGTTTGAGCTTTTACCATGTAAGCTCGTAATGTTATTTGTATTCTCATGTAAAACATGGGTCTGATTAATTTTACTATTTGTACAAGATGATCGTATTAAATTGTACTTGGTGAGGGTATTTTCATTTCTAATGAATAATTTCATTGTTCTTAGAAGCAAAAGATAATATAATAGATACGGGTATCATTGTGGATCTTTCCATTATTATCTTTGTTGAAAATGAGCTCACCCTTGCACCCCAATTTATCTTATTTGAATTTACAAATTAAATCATATTTATTTTGCGCCATCCCAATGTATTTGAGGTCAGTGCTACATGTTGCGTGTGTTGTTACGAGTCGGACTCTAACACGACAGGTTCCGTACCATCAAACGAAAAAAACAGGTTTCTTGTACGTACTTGTCCCTTTAATTTTTATTATTTGTTGTTATAGCAGAAATAGAAATAACCACTCTGGGAAAATTTCAACTGTCTACCTATGACGGTTCTTGAAATATTTTTCTTTCTTTTTCTTTAGAACAATAAAAAATATAAACGGACGAATGGATGACGTAGGGACGGACGGACAGCGAAGGCTATGTAATTGGGTTTCGTTGGTTACTCTTTGGTTACGGAACCCTAAACAACAGCCGAAGAACACTTAAACCCAATGAAAACTAAAATCCTCTATAAAACCTCAACAAAGAGCCATAAGCACAAGGGGAATTTCCTAGAAAACTCGATATTCTCCAATATCCTCTGATATTCTCCACAATAGCCCGATATTTCCCACAATGCAAGACTTTTCTTATTTAATCTGATAACCATTGTGTAGGATAGACAGGGAACAATATCAAAAGGAAAACATACTGAGCTTATGTCACTAAATGGGGATAGGATTGGTTCTATTCACGGAACCGCTGTGCAAGCAACAACTAGAGACACCATTTTCATAAGTGCACTGAGCACAGGGTTTTGGCAGCCATAGGCTTCACACGTACCACAACCACACCATACTGTCGCGATAAAAAGTGGTCAAGCTGTGGTTTCATGTGAATGGGCCTCATCAGCAGACTCAAAGTCACTCAAAGGGCAATGGAGAGGGCAATGCTTGGAGTTTCTTTGCGTGATCGAATCAGGAATGATGATCCGCAAGAGAAGCAAGGTTACCGACATAGCCCGAAGGATCGCCAAACTAAAGCGGCAGTGGGCAGGGCACATTGCTCGCAGAACAGATGGTCGATTGGGCCGAAAAGTTTTGGAGTGGCGACCGCGTACCGGAAGACGCAGCCTTGGAAGGCCTCCCACAAGGTGGACCGATGACCTCGTGAAGGTCGCGGGCTGCCGATGGATGCGAGACGCGCAGGACCTGTCGTTGTGGCGACGCTTGGTCGAGGCCGCCGTCTAGCAGTGCACTTCTTTCGGCTGATATCATGATGATAATGAGTGTCGCTGCGACTTTTTGCAATTGCGTTGTGGTGCCTATACAACATACCTACAAAATGTGGATGTGTTTGTGATGTCTCCGGCCGCTATAGTATCGCTTTTTTTTTTTAATTGGTGTCAGTTTCTATGAGTAAACGGTGACATTAACTGGCAGGACACGTTTTTTTTGTATGGAAAGTTTGACAGTGACGTCTCAATCAGTAGCCGTTGTCGTCAACTGTCAGTACCGCTATTGTTTAAAAAAAAACCTGTTTTTTTAAACGTGTTGTTATAGTTTACTCTGATTGTGAGTCAGCGTGATACCGGAATGCGGAGGGAAAACATTCATCTTCGATTTGTTGGTGAGTCCGAATAGGCCGTCAATTTGTATGAGCAAGCGGTGATACTCGCCGACAAGCTTGGTTTGTATGGAAAATTCTAATAAAACCGTGTCGCCGAGGCGTCTCCGTGGTCTGTGGTTCTGTCCCTTGTGCAATCTATGGGGCATAGAAAGAAGAAAAAGCTGTTTTATACAATCCTACACTATGATACTAATTATACTTAAGTATGGGGAAAGAGTTCCTGGAAGAATTCGCAGAGGCCTTTATCCGCTAGTGGGATACTACTGGCTAAACGAAAACTACTCTTTACATTTTCATCCGTGAAAAAATAAATTGCGTAGACGGAACCACGCGCACAGCTAGTATACCCTGACATAGCGTAACATAGATATGTCAAAGGCGTTTTATTTGTTTGCCGGCGGTATCAAAGATGGCTGCCATTAGAGACGCAAGGATCGTTGCTAGGCAACGACCCACCTGGGTATTATCGGCACACTTGTAGATGACACCTTGAGGAAAACGTTCTAATGGTATTTTTTTATCATACTATTATTTTTTTATTTTTAATGGCTTATTTTTAAGGATGAGAAATCATCAAATGACTCCTCCCGCTCTGGGCGAAGCAGAAGGGAGTGTCAGACTCTTACTTACTAAAACCCATCCGTGTTCCTCCTAGTGCCCTTTGCGTTCCAGGGCCGCGGTGACTCTTTCGAACAATTGCGCAACACTGGCAGTGGTTTTTATGGCTACTTGGCAACTGAAAAGACTGGTGGCTAAGCTACAACTTAGTGGATTATGTTGAGATGGGTGACCAAGATTATTAGTTGGACCCATCATGGACCCCTTGTATGGAACCTCAATTAAATGAGGGCTGCTAGGCAACGACCCACCTGGGTATTATCGGCATATTTGTAAAGGACACCTAGAGGAAAATGTGTAGTTGGATTTTCTTTTCATTTATGTTTTTTTGTGGTTTTAATGGTGTGCTTTGGCTACTGAAAAGACTACAAGTTAGGCGGGCTTTCTTGGGATTGGTGACCAAGATTATTACATTTACCCATCATGGAACCCTTGTATGAGACCTCTATGAAATGAGCGTTGCTAAGTGACGACCCACCTGGTTATTATGCCGCATATTTGTAGGGTCACTTAGAGAAAAATATGTTATTGGATTCTCTCTTTATTTTTATAATTTTTGTAGTTTTTGATGGTTCGTTCACATGTTTTTTTTTTTTGTTGTGCTGTTATCAAATGACTCCCGCTCAGGGCGAAATAATCATAAAACTGTACTTTTGACAAGTTTAGGTTACTTAAACTTTAGGTTACTTAAAGGATATTATGCGGCTAAGTATTTTACGCACATAAGGTCAAACATGTAAGTAAGCTTTAATCTAAGTGCATTTACTTCCTACATACATACGTAAACTAACGCCTTTCTTCATGATGGTAAGCAGAGTAGCTGCAGAGCGGAGAGCAGAGAGAAAAGCTGTGTATTTCCCTAGAAGGTCGAGGTTAAGCAACGGTTTCCCAGGTTGGTCTATGGATGGGCGTCCATCCATTCTGATCTTTTTACTTATTTACATTAAAAATCTAAGTTACACAATTTGTGTACCACACAACTTGTTTCTAACACAAAACGTAAGTATCGATTTGTTTCCGAAATAAACAGTCTGGGCTTATAAACATCTTTGTTATTAGAAGTAAAAGATGGCGGCCGAAGATAACAGGTGGCCGGAGTTGTGTTGAACTTTATAATGATTTGGCGATCCGTAGGACAAGAAAATACCTAGATCGTTTCTTTTATATCAGTCTAGTGTTACGTATAACAAATTTAGAAGGACATAAGGGTATATGAAATGGGCAAAATTATTGCCTGATAAAAACTGGATAGCAATATTCTTAACTGCGGAGTAGCATTTCCAGCTGTTCTCTTTTGATCAGGCGCTCTAAAAATATGATGTCGAGCGTGGGTGGCTGGAAACTATAAGACCGGGTTTCCACCTGTAAGAGCAACAAATAATGGTGTACAGACACGTCATGCACCACCATCACAATTCTATAAAACAGCGCAATTACTATCGGTACTAATATGTAGAAAGATAACGACGAGTATGACGCGTTCGGGGTCCTAGGATCACGTTTAGTTACCTCCATTTTATGTAGCTCTTTTTCAGTTTATATATCACTAGCTTCTGCCAGCGGCTTCGCCCGCGTGGTCCCTAAGTAACATACTCCCGGGATAAAGGTAGCCTATGTCCTTTCTCAAGCTCTAGATTATCTCTGTACCAAATTTCATTTAAATCAGTTCAGTAGTTTTGTCGTGATAGCGCAACAGACGGACAGACAGAGTTACTTTCGCATTTATAATATTAATTTTAGTAAGGATTGTTTCGAACACAAAACGTATCGATTTGTTTCCGAAATAAACAGTCTGAGCTTATAAACTTCTTTGTTATTAGAAGTGAAAGATGGCGGCCGGAGATAACAGGTGGTCGGCGTTGTTTGAAGCGAACAATAGTAGTGAGAGGGCAATAACAAGCTAGATCGTTTCTTTTTTAAAGATACATATATTTTTGCTCACGACTTTGTTCGCGCATAACCCGTTTTTTCTCGTTCCTATAGGAATTTCGAGAAATCCTCTCTAAGTGCTCCCTTAAACTGCCCACGGAACATGTCGAAGTTAAAACTTAAGCAAAGTGAACGACAAGTGAACTGGCAAATAATACAAACAAGATGGAATGACAGCTCACTCGTCGTTCACTCCGCCTAAGCATGCATTTTACGCGACCAGCACTGCAGCGGCGCGTTCAAATGCAGAGATGTATAATGTAACTGCCCGCGCCGCCGCCGCGCCGCTCCTTGCCCGCTGAATTTGTGTCCGCGGCCTAAGTGTACACGGTGAGATGTCGACAGAATAGACCGGGAGTAGTTTTGGCTGTGCGTTGTCTGTCAGCCACTCAGGCACTCCAGGCAATCTCTCAGTCACCAGTAAAAGGAGAATTTTATTCTGGTGAAAAGCTAATAGCAATGTTTTCAAATGGAGAGTAGCATTTTAGCTATTCTTTTTTTTCAGGCGCTAAGCCTATAGTAATAGATACAAATACAAATCTCTCTATTACGCTCTACACAAAGGTTCACATTGGTAAACATATAATTCTTACAAAAATAAGTTATATAACACCCAATGCGAAACATATATGATCCTTTGTGAGAGACTGGAGTCCATACTAGGATACCATGTGTGACGGATCACCAGGCCCTGACCCCGAATTTGCGTTAACAATAAAAACGATACTTTCATAAATGTTTTTTTTCAAAAATTTCTTATTTTCCCAAAAAATACAGATAATTATACTTGAAGGTTACAATTTTTGAACTTATGTCAGAGAGCTATACACAAAACATATGGATGCAACAGAGATCTGTACACAATAGATTAAACTCTGTCTCTCAAACTAGGGTATCCTGTATCTTAAGAGACAGTGTTTCGCAAAGAGGTTCCAATTGCTATTTATATGTATGAGTGGACTGTGTGGATTTACATTCAGAAGGGAAGAAACAACTAAATATTAAAATTTACGAAAGTTTTTAAGTTATGAATGAACATGTGAGAGTGCGAGGGTGAGGGCGAATGAATGTGATTGTAAGTATGTAGGTGTTTGTATGTGGATGAGTAGGTGATGTGGTGGTGGTGTGTAGGTAAGTAAGTGGGGGAGTTGTATGTTATATGTTTGTTTCCAAGATTCTGTAGATTTTTTGTCGATACTAAGAGTGGTTGGCTGAAAACTAGGCGACACCTCAATATTATTGTCAAGTCAATCAATATATGAAAAATCTATAGACAAGTCTCAACACCGCGATATTATCGCGTCGATTCTACGAGTGATATTGACGAGCAAAACATCAACTTGCGACTATTCACTGGCGTGTGAAAATGGTGCCTAATCAGACAGTGCGTTCTATTGGAGATTTCGTTCACATCATCAACACCTGTCTTTTTCTGGAAAAGACTAACATCTTCATATTAAAAACATCCTTATAGGAAAAAGTAAACCCGAATAAGTGCGAATCATAATCGCGCGCAGACTGATCCAAACCAATAATAATATTTTAAAATGTTATTTTTAAACGCCCGTGTTTGGGTCGAAGATGTTCATATGTGTGCTAAGTTTCAACTGACAGCGACAAACAGACACACGGGTAATCCTATAAGGGTTCCGTGTTTTCGTTCGAACGTACGGAACCCTAACAATAAATCAACGGTACTCATATTTCAAGCATTTGTCTAATGAAATCGTTCTCTATTGTTCCAGGACATTGACTATGAAGGCTTCCGATGGTTCCTGGACACCTTCCTGGAGGTGTCTGCCCCTGATGAACTATGCAGGTACTGTATTTGTTTATTTACACTTAAGTACGAGTAACTAAGTAATACTTAACCTGAGTTCTAGGTTACTTATCCTGGGTTCGATTCCTAGGTCGGGTAAACGGTGTTAGTGGGTTTTTCCTATAGGAATAGAAAAGAATAGAATACTCTTTATTATGTACACCATATAAGATAGATGAAGAAAACATTACATAGGGTGACACAATGGGCGGCCTTATCGCTAAAAGCGATTTTTAAAGACAACCTTTGGATGGATTTTAAAGAGAGGAGTGACAGTACTGCAGGTAGTCTTAGGTGTACTATTTATATATACAATAATAACATAATTGATAAATACATTTATAAACAATAATAGCAGAGAACCCAAGTAAAGACGATTAAGGAGAGAGATAATGATTTTTAACCATAGTTTTAATAGTAGACAAAGATTGAGCACGCCTTACCGACACCGGCAAAGCATTCCATAACCGCACCGCCTGAATCGTAAAAGATTTGTCATAGAAGCTGGTGGAATGCATCGGCATCTCTAGTCTCAAGTTTTCGGATGACCTTAGATATCTATAGGAATTTCTCTGTGATGACCCGTAGTTTGGAAGTTGGTAGTGTGATACTCCGGTGCTACGGAAAGCACGTTAAAAGGAAATGCTGGTATGTAAAAAGTCATAATTCGAGGTTTGGCTCTCGACTATTTTCTCCTCCAATGTTGGACCGATATCACTACATCGTATAAAACAAAGTCGCTTTCTCTGTCCCTATATCCCTATGTATGCTTAAATCTTTAAAACTACGCAACGGATTTTGATGCGGTTTTTTTTAATAGATAGAGTGATTGAAGAGGAAGGTTTATATGTATAATAACATCCATTAAATAGTGGAGAAATACTGTTATTTTTGAGGTTTCTAATGTGATGTCATAAATTCGCAATTTCGTCTGCATCATAAAATGTAATATTTTATAATGCAGACGAAATTGCGCGGGTCAGCTAGTTAAAGATATTTCACAAACTGAATAAGAAGAATGTATACTGTGTTTCTATTTTTTCCTTTTTTGATTAATAATTGCGAAATTTGTACACTAGGGCTCTGTTGACAGCGATTTAAAGGACAATTTTGAGCATTTTGTGGGAGTTCTGGTGCTTATAAGGTTAATAAATGATCAAAAAAGACATACACGACACAGTATACATCCTTCTTATTTAGTTTGTGAAATATCTCTTAAATCGGTCCAAGATTGGAGGAGAAAACAGTCGACAGCCAAACCTCGAATTATGACTTTTTACATACAAAGTCTCGCCGACAGCATTTCCTCTTAAGCCGTTGGCTCTGTGCCAGATCTCTCTCTCTGTTCGTGTCGGGTCGCCGTCCCATCGGAATATGAGAGTGATGGAAGAGGGAGTACACCTGTGTTCGCGCACACACGCCAAACTATAATATGTTCCGCGCCGATGGCTAGTCGCCGTTGATATTGGCCGCCATGGCCGAAATTGGTCAAAAGGACTATACAGGTTGAATTTTTAGTGTGCCGGGATGGCCGAAAATCGGAAACTATGAGGAATATCGAAAAACACTGAAAGGAGTCTCGAGCCCGATATCGATGAAAACTAAAACTGCATTATTGTATTTTTGAAAAGTCAGTATTTCTAGCCATGAATCGAAGCGGTTGATTTTTAAAAAAAAAACACACTGTATTATTTCACCATCCAACAGTGTCACTACTAAAGATCAAATTCTGAAACAAACAAACATGGCAAACTGAAGGAAAGCGCTTAATTTTTTTTGTATGCCCCATGTAATTGATTGATTAAACTTAAACATCATCATATCAGCCGAAAGACGTCCACTGCTGGACATAGGCCTCCCCCAAAAGGTGGGGAGCTTGCCATAATCGCCACGCTGGGCAGGCGGGTTGGCGATCGCAGTGTTGGGTTTTACAGAGAACGCTACAACCCATTCTCTGGTGAAACTTAAACATATTCGTGTCTTATTGTCTATAAATATTGATGACTGATTTTGACTCCCGGACAGTTCCCGGGTATACATTATCAATCTGCCTAGCCTATGTTAGGGACGGTTTCCAGTCTAACTGGATGCAACTTAGCATGAGTATATTACATGGAGGAACTGCCTATTTGACCTCCAGAACTTAGCAACTGCGGAACACGATACCCCTAGCAGACAAACAGTTTGTCTGAATTTATTGAAACATTAGCATTTTATTTTGGATTTTAATTTTGATTTCGGTTTTTAATTTGATTTTAATTTTGATTTTTTTTATTTTGATTTTAATTATAATTTTGATTTTAGTTTTGATTTTGATTTCAATTTATTAAATTAGATTAAATTGTATTGTAATTTGGTAATTTTTTAATTTCTTTTTTTTTGTAATTTTGTGTTTTTATACTTTGTATTTTTAATTTAATTATACTATTGGGACTTAGTGCCCTAATAAATAAATTTTATTATTATCTCATATTGTTTTTATACGCGTTTGTATATAATTTTGTGATTATTAGTCTAGGTATTTATAAGTCTGAATTGATGTAATAATTTTTGTAAATGAACATTATACGTTCTGAAAATAAAACTCATTGTCTTAAAAAAACTTGCTCCTCATTCCAGACACCTATTCCTCTCATTCGTCCGTCGCGACCGCCGCCCCGCGCTCCGCGAGATGGCAGCAGCGAGCTCTACAGCCGCGTGCGCAGCTGTCACGGCGCATGCTGACCATCAGGTACGGCAGGTATATGAAACAGTATCAAACACTGATATATAATTCAAGTTTTTTGTTTAGCGTCACAGAGTGGAAGTGGTTGAATTCTCGTTTGCAATTACAAGATTCAAGAGGAAGTCTTGGAGTCTGAGGTTTTGGACCTACTTCTAAGGATGCTTCAAAACATGATGACCAAAAATTTAGTAAGACCGCAGTTAAAGGTTCCATTGGTTTAAAAACTGTAATACGTCTAATATAAATAAAGAAAATATAATAATTAAGCAGTCCATGAAACACAAAAGCATATATTAATATATATCCTTAATCCTTAACTTCCCTAACTAATATTATAAATGCGAAAGTAAATCTGTCTGTCTGTCTGTCGTTCTGTCTGTCTGTCTGTCTGTCTATCTGTCTGTCTGTCTGTCTGTCTGTCGCACTTTCACGCCAAAACTACTGAACCGATTTAAATGAAATTTGGTACACAGATAGTCTAGAGCCTGAGAAAGGACATAGACTACTTTTTATCCCGGGAGTATGTTGCCTAGGGACCATGCGGGCGAAGCCGCTGGCAGAAGCGAGTTATAAAATAAATTATTAATTAAACATTTGATACCAATATCATGGGGGTGCGTAAAAAACATTCATCCGTCATAACAGACTGATGCTGAAGAATCGAAATTTATTTGTAATAATACATTTCGATTCATAATAAGGTCGATACACTGATTCTATTATTTCAATTTATTGTTCAGTCTGGACTGAACCAGTCGATCAGTCAAATTTCTTCTTTCCGAAGATACCCGATGGAACCTTTAACCATGGTACAAATACGTTAAAATACGACGTTACGTGAAAACGTGGATTTCGTAAGCAAAATTGTTTCATCAAGTTTATTCATTTTGTCTATTTAATGCATTACCTATTTCAAATTATATTCGATATGCAAAAAGCGTGCTTATTTTTATTTATTGCGATCATAGATTCATAGTAAAGATGGGGTCGTCCGAAACTCCGAACGTTTGCATTATACACGTTCACCATACAAGAAACATGGCATTTTTAATATCTCGCGCATGCACACGACCGCTTCCGAAGATTGCCGAACTCGTGGCGAGTGCGTGGTGTCATAAAAACGTGCGATCCGCTTTGTCCTTACATAATGGCAGATCCCAAAGCTGCTAAACCTTACTTATTTTCTCAAAAACTCAAATTGGCCGCTGTCCCAAGCTAGCATGTTTGTGCATATATTTGAAGTACATACTATCTACATTCGTAACAATCTAAGATTGGTCGGATTTGACAGCTGAGTAGAGAGGGATAGAAGATCGCTCTACCAATAAGTGCGAAAGAGATTTATTTCATGTCTCTTTCATACATACTAGTAAAGCAATGTTATATCCTGCTGTTAAATTGGACTTCCTAGATTGTCACGAGTATAACTAGTCAATACCACATTTTGTTACTTACTGAGTAAATAAGTAAGGTCTGGGGTCTCTGGAATCTTGGACTATAAGGGTGCCTGTCCATTACAGCGGAGCGAGGCAGCGGAGCGGAGAAACGGAGAAATATTAACCAATCAGTCAAAATGTCAGTGACTCACGTGGTGCGGAGGTTTTATGCAATTCCATTGGTTAAAACATCTCCGTTTCTCCGCTCCGCTGCCTCGCTCCGCTGTAATGGACAAGCACCCTCAGGCAATGATTGCGATACTAAACAATTTGGGTTTCTACTATTTATCATTATACTGGCTTATAGCTTCTACGCTAAATAACTGGGTACTCATGCTTGTTGGTTGCCAAAGCTCGCAAACATTGGTGATGGTGATCTCATCAGACATTTGCTCGTCTTCCAGGGTAAGTTGAGCCTGGCGTCCAAGATACATGGCTTGGCGGAGAGGCTGCAGCAGCTGGGCAAGAGTTCTGGCGACTCTGTTGATGGAAGTGATAAGGGGTCGAGGAGTCGCACGGGTAAGATGTTTATATTGTTATGACCACTTTGATAAATTTAAGCAAGAAAAAATAAGAAAGAAAGGAAAAGTATTTGCTGTGACAGAACTGATATCATCATTATCATATCAGCCGAAAGACGTCCACTGCTGGACATAGGCCTCCCCCAGGTGTCGCCACAACAACCGGTCCTGCGCGTCTTGCATCCATCAGCTACTCGCGATCCTCTCCAGGTCATAGGTCCACCTTATGGGAGGCATAGATACACCAAAAAATATGAATTTAAACTAAAAAATCGTTACAAATTAGCTGTAGAATATCCCATTTCGAGGAACGCACTAATTTACCAGTCACCCTGTAGATGAAAATGATGATGATTATGAGAATGATGAATACTCACTTGAACTGTCCTATTTTTTGTGTATTTTGGAGTGAAACTCTCTGCCTGCGTCTGTGTTTCTGAATGCTTGCAACCCTACTCTTCAAAGTTATAGTAAACAGGCTCCTTCTGGAAAAGCTCGCTCTATCGTCGACTTTGTCTCTGTCACCTCTGACCTCTGACCAAGAGCAAATACATGCACTGCTCCTTACTCTAACCAAGAAGAACCAGCACACCTATCACTGATCACTCACGAAACATTCTACATTACAGGAAGCGTCCACCCGATGTTCACAGTGACCACGCACCCCTCATACTCCTCCCACGAGCTCTGCCTGGACAGACGTAACGAGACCAGTCCCAGCCACAGCCAGATGTCTAGGAACTCCTCAAGGAAAAGCAGCAACTCGTTGAGGGTTAACCAGTCGACGAAGATCGAAGGTAGGAAAGAAGATTGTTTATGTGATTTTGCCACACATGCATAGCCAGATGTCCAGAAACTTCTCAAGGAAAAGCAGCAACTCGTTGAGGGTCAGCCAGTCGACGAATATTGAAGGTAAGGAGAAAGATTGTTCATGTGATTTTGCCACATATGCACAGCCAGACCTCCAGGAACTTCTCCAGAAACAGTAGCAACTCGCTCAGGGTCAGCCAGTCGACGAATTTCGAAGGCAAGGAGAAAGATTGTGCATAAGGTTATGCCACATATGCACAGCCAGATGTCCAGGAACTCCTCAAGGAAGAACAGCAACTCGCTCAGCGTCAACCAGTCGACGAAATTTAAAGGTAAGGAGGAAGATTGTTTATATGATTTTGCTATATATGCACAGCCAGACGTCCAGGAACGCCTCAAAGAAGAGCAGCAACTCGCACAGGGTCAACGAAAATGCCATTGCTTTAAGATCCTGGCTAAAACCAGTTTAAAATCATCGAAATACTCGGGTTACATTTAAGGAATAAAAATGAAGCAACACTTGTACTTCTTTAATAATCTTGTGAATAAATGAGAATAGACAAAGCCAGCCCATCCAAAACAATCAATGAGTAGTAAGATCATTATTAATTTTTGTTAGTCAAAGAATGAGGACAGTCAAATAAACTACGTGGATATAATACCTACCTACCAAGTGAAATTGTGGTTTCAATGCATGAAAGGAACCAAAGTTCACTGCAATATTTAATACAGTTCGTACAGTGGTTTAAATCTAAACACAGACAAACGTATTCTCGTTTTTTATCTGTTTCTCAAATTCAATATTTTTGCTTACAGACTTCAGACACCTGATGAGACGATCGTCGACGCTAGAAGTGCATACGGCGAGGGTGTCACTCAAGGACATCGTGTGCTACCTGTCATTGTTAGAAGCTGGGAGACCTGAAGACAAACTAGAATGTGAGTACACCAATAACCAATCAAAGGTTCCGTGATAATCAACATACCTATCAGCAAGGTGTTAAGAACTGCTACCCATAACATTTTTACTACGGAACTGAACTGGCCCGGTGTTAATTATATAAAGTGGATTAGATGCAACCCTCTCATTATTTAGTTTAGGCTCTCCAAACTAAATAATAATAGAAATAATAAGAAAGCAATTCTCAATTTCCTTCCTTTCAAGTTACAGAAGACTCCACTGGCAAACCTGTTTTTATTGTTGTCTCCAATGAAACTAATATTTCAGAAGACCTTACTTAGTTCATTATCTCATTAAGGTTTTGTGTTCTCATTCCAGTCATGTTTCGGCTCTACGACACGGATGGCAATGGTGTGCTGGATACAAACGAGATGGACTGCATCGTCAACCAGATGATGACAGTCGCCGAGTACCTGGGCTGGGAGACTTCGGAGCTTAGACCAGTGAGTATAGTGCCTCAATTCAGTCATGTTCTGACTGTACAACACAGATAGCAACGACGTGCTGGACACAAACGACATAAACACGAATGAGATGAACCCAGAGATGGATTGCATCGTCAACCATATGATAACTGTCGCCGTGTACCTGGGCTGGGAGACTTAGGAGCTTAGACCAGTGAGTATACAACACGTACACTTGATGGCAACGGCGTGCTGGACACAAACGAGATGGACTGCATCGCCATCAGATGATGACAATCGCTGAGTACCTGGGCTGGGAGACTTCGGAGAAGATCAGTGAGTATACAACACGTACACTTGATGGCAATGGCGTGCTGGACACAAACAAGATGGACTGCATCGTCAACCAGATGACGACCGTCGCTGAGCACCTGGGCTGGGACTTCGGAGCTTAGACTCAGGTCAGAGGGGTATAAGGGATTGAATGTACTTCTTCATAACTTTCGTAGTCTAAAAAAAGGTCTCGTGTTAAACTGAATTCCGAATATAACAGCATGATCCGAGAGCACCCCGGACAGTACTTATTTTTTCAGTAACAAAATGCGTGGGATACAGTAACTTGGGCCGACAACTTGTGAGGGTGCAAAACTAGACTTAATTATATCGGCTTACCTACTGCAATGCTATCGAGGTCTGTTATTATTTCGGAAAAGCGACATGTCACCGTTACTGCACCATAACTTTATTCGTATTTTGCAGATCCTACAAGACATGATGGTGGAGATAGACTACGATGCTGACGGTACCGTGTCCCTTGACGAATGGAAACGAGGAGGGTCAGTATTATTTTTTGATAAATCTTTGGTCCCCTAGTTACAGCCATGCATTGCCATTATGAGTAAACAGTCGTGTACCTACATCTATCTGGAAAAAGAATACTACACTAAAGCCGTATACAGGGTGTTAAAGGAGTGCGTGCTCATATTTAAAGGTGTCCAGTTGCTGCTATAGCTACAGGACACCACCCTTAAATATGGCCTCGCACTTCTGCAACACCCTGTAGAAAGATGCTCTTGTAATAACCGTTTTGCTCCTGCCAAAGATCCTGAACCACCATTTTTAAATTAATATTCTTCTCTACAGCATGACCACAATCCCTCTCCTCGTGCTCCTAGGCCTCGACACGAACGTCAAAGAGGACGGAGAACACGCGTGGAGACTCAAGCATTTCAGTAGACCTGCGTACTGCAACCTCTGTCTCAACATGTTGGTGGGGCTGGGCAAGAAGGGGTTGTGCTGCATCTGTGAGTATTTAGCTCTACTCACGTCTAGCTTGAGGACGTCTCACAGCACTAGTGGAGACTCTTGCACCTGTCTCAATATGCTGCTGGGGCTGGGTCAGAAGGGGCTGTGCTGTATCTGTGAGTATTAAGCTCTACTCACGTCTAGCTTATGGACGTTTCACAGCACTGGTGGAGACTCCTGGCACTTCAGCAGAACCGTATAAAATCTTGCAAATAAGAGCTCCAAATTGTCATGACAAGTTAGACGTCCCAACTGAACTTCTTTCTTTCAACTTCTTGGCACGGTGGTCTGTGCTGCAGTGGCTGCTGCAGATGCAGAGAATCTCTAATGGCGATATGTTTGAGCCGTTATGGGTTAAAATACTAGGGCCATGGGCTCCATGTGCTTATCGACTTTTTTACACCATGAGCTACTATTAGCTGATGACAAAAACTCGACTTTTCACGTGAGTGGTGGGCTGGTGGTGGCCATTTTTCGGCCAAAGAATCAGCATTGCCGCCAATAGTTCGGGCAGTGTTCCCTGGCAATAAGTAATGTTGTCTCGTTGTGTTGCAGTCTGCAAGTTCACGGTGCACGAGCGCTGCGTGCAGCGCGCGCCCGCCTCGTGCATCGCGACCTACTCCAAGTCCAAGCGCGCGCCCGCCACGCTCGCGCACCACTGGGTGGAAGGTACGAAGACTTTCATAAAAATATTTTTTCAACACACTCACTCGAAAACTGGCTCCTACTTCACCGCTTTTACAAGTACAAAATAATGATTCTTTGACGTCTTTTCGAATAAACGGTATTGAAAGAAAACATCACCACCATGTCCTATCTCTAGAATATGGTTAAAAAGTATCCTATGTCCCTCATCATCATCATCATATCAGCTGAAATACGTCCACTGCTGGGCATAGGCCTCCCCCAAATTTTGGGGGAGTAGTTTGCCATAATCAGTGTTGCATTTTACAGAGAACGCTGCTGCCCATTCTCTGGCAAGTCCCTTAGTCACCTCTTACGACACCCACGGAAAATGATGGGACGGTATTATTCTTTTACAGCACCATACGGCACCGGCCGACACCATACGGCATATGTCCTCCATAGGATACTTTAAACTCCGGTGATAGAAAGTATCTTGCGTCCTCTATAGGATACTTTTTATCGCGGGAGTGTGCTTGCAAAAGTTAGTAATGAATTAATCTAACCAATCTCTTCAACCGCTTTTCAGGCAACTGCCACGGAAAGTGCGCGCGGTGTCGGAAAAAGATCAAGGGGTACAACGGAATCACTGGACTGCACTGTCGTTGGTGCCATATCACTGTGAGTAACAGCCATAATCTTAGCAAATATTATCCTCTTTGTAATTTGAATTCTCAGCTAAGCCGAATATATATATATTGATCTTTGTTTAAAGGATTGCAGAATTATATTTATCTACTGTAGTGATTGAAAATTTAGGCCAGCAAAGTAATCGGACCCTATTCGAACATTTTTTTTCCCCATAATTTATTATCAGGCCTAAAATGCATAGATAGGTAATGCATATATAGGTGAAAAGGGGTCTTAAAGATTCATAAGTTCATCCCAAAAAGAGAAAATATAAGAGGCATATCTGTTACCGTATTGCCTACGACGCCGCTCGACGGTAGGCGCTTGAGAACCCTCACGACGGGGGATGTCGGTGTCCCGAGGAAGGGTCGTCTTGGGGATGTCTCTTGATATCGCCAATGCCTTTAATACCTTGCCCTGGAGTTGTATCAGGGTATGCCTCCGGTATCACCGTATGCCTAACTACCTCCGTTGCGTGGTCGAGACTTATTTGACATAACAGGCCGTCATCTACCTCCGTCAACGGGGAGATTAGAACCAGGGAGAGGTGTTATGCAGTGTTCCACAGGGATCGGTTCTGGGGCCGCTCCTGTGGGACATCGGGTATGACTGGCTGCTGCCTGCCACCCTCCCTAGCCGTCCTAGATGTCCGATAAGGACGCGTTGCTAACCACGCGCACCTTAAAGGGATGTCAGCATAGTTGACGGGACCCACAAGGGCCAGTGCCTGCCCGGGTTGCATAATTGTTCAAAAGAGTTACCGCGGCTTATCACGTGCTCGTGCTGGACTGACAACGAAAGCGCTCGTAACTATGTTATACCTAGCGACGTCCTATAGAGCCCGATGACATTAACCTCACCCCTTACACTATTATAGCTACACAACCGATGCGTGGGTAGCGCGGGCGGCGCGTGCTCATTAGGCAGGCACGCGCGACACATCCTGCCACCCACGGCTATCCGGCCGCTCGTGCTGGACCGACAAAGATCGTTACCGCATCGACCGCAGCATGATCAGGTAAGATAACTCACTTTCTGACTGTTTGGCACGTATTTTTAAATAAGTTTTAAAATAAAAGGCATCATTCTCTCATCAGGCGGAATTCAGGCATTCGTAGTTTTTTTTTTCAGAAATTTTAGTTCTGGATAAGCCTTTCCTACTTTCCAAATTATTACCTACGAACCTTTCCAACACGCTTAGCTTTCTATGCGTGTTCAGTTGGGAAATGTGTTGACCTGACTAAGGCATTTGATTGAATATATCACGAAACGTGAGTCCTGAAGCTCGAGCATTACGAACTATGGGATGAGAAACAGCGTTGAACTTGGTAAATTCTTATTTAAATTACAACAGCACTTAGTCACTGTGTCGGTTCGTTGGGATTTAACACGAAAATGGGGGACAACCAGGGCTCAATTTTAGGGCCTATTTTATTTCACAGTTTTTAGTTTTTGGGACCAATTTCAATCGGACTCTCCCGGAAGACCTTAGTAGTGCTATTTCTTATTTCACTATCCTAAAATCAGAGAAATCAATTCTAAATATGCCATTCTAGTAAAATTATTAATACAAAAGAAAACTAATACTCATTTCCAAAGATCATTCTAGAACTATCGATTAATCAGACCTAAGTTTAGAAAAAAGTATAGCTGGATCTTCGGTAAAATTAAACTCTCGCGACAAGAAACCTGTAAATTCGAAGTTTAATTCTACCAACATCAACTAATAGATTCATTCTCTTTTCCAGCAATCTCTCCCCACCTCAATATCCCTCCCAATCTCAATAGCAGCGACTTCAGAAGAGAAGAAGGAAGAAAAAGACAAGCGGGAAACGCGAGCACCCCCAATCTCCTTCCAAATAACACCCCCGGACGGGTCCTGCCCCCTACTCGTGTTCATCAACCCCAAGTCCGGGGGGCGGCAAGGCTCCAGGGTGCTAAGAAAGCTGCAGTATATCCTCAATCCGCGGCAGGTGCATGATATTGCGAAAGGGGGAGGGCCTACACAGGGTGAGTTTTTGATAAAGTTTATTTGTTGATTGGCCTGTTCTTTTTCTGACCGTACTTAAAATCTATTATCTATTTGTGTATATTTGTGTGTATGTTAATTGTAATTAGATTTGTATTTATTATAAGATAATAATGTTTTAGTTAAGTTAGTATAGTTTATTTTAAGTTTCCTTCTCTGTTTCGTGTCTACTTTTCTTGTCAAATTCTTCTGTCGCAGGTCTGCTGGAAGAAATTTCTGTTGAAATAAGCAATACCTTTGTGCTCTTTTCTCTGTAAAAAAAATTATTTTATGTATATTGTGTGTACATAAATAAATAATAAAAATAATATAGTAGTATAGCTCTTGGTGAAGAAAATCATCCTAGGAAGTATTATCACTGTGCAATATCTCGACACGCGGTAGTGTCAGCCAAGTTCGTAACGCAATTATTAATTACTCGGAAAAAGCTCAATTTAGCCCCCACTTTAGAATGTACTCAATTATTTATAAACCTGTATTAAAATAACTTTACCATCCGGATTACATATTATTATTTAAATTTTTCAGGGCTGCAGATGTTCAAAGACGTGAAGAACTACCGCGTGATATGCTGCGGAGGTGACGGCACCGTCGGATGGGTTCTGGAGACTATGGGTGAGTAACTTTAGAAGAATGTTATAAATATAGAATAGAATAGAAAGAACTATAATGAGGGACTTGAAAACAAGGCTGAATGGGTAACTTGTAGGCAAACGTGCTTCATTGTCGAATTTTGTATATTGTTGTTTTGTACTAACATTAGGTTAAGACTAACTAACAAGCTATGGATAATTTTATCTGCAACTAGTGGACGTCACGCGGTTTCACCCGCGTAGTCCCCGTTCCCGTGGGAGTACGGGGATAAAATATAGCCTATGTTACTCCCTGATAATGTAGCTATCCATTGCTGAAATAATTTTCCAAATCGGTCCAGTAGTTTCGGAGCCTATTCATTTCAAACAAACAAACAAACAAATCTTTCCTCTTTATAATATTAGTGTAGATAAATCTTTATAACATCAATTTCTATCAGGTGGGATTAATAATATCTGCAATAAATCTTTATAACATCAATTTCTATCAGGTGGGATTAATAATATCTGCAATAAATCTTTATAACATCAATTTCTATCAGGTGGGATTAATAATATCTGCAATAAATCTTTATAACATCAATTTCTATCAGGTGGGATTAATAATATCTGCAATAAATCTTTATTACATCAATTTCTATCAGGTGGGATTAATAATATCTGCAATAAATCTTTATAACATCAATTTCTATCAGGTGGGATTAATAATATCTGCAATAAATCTTTATAACATCAATTTCTATCAGGTGGGATTAATAATAATAATAATTCCATTTCAAATGTCTAACGGGGCCTCTGCGAGTTGGCTTCGACTCCTCGTACGCCTATCAAAGGACCGGGTCTCCAGGGACCCGAGAAAGTGAAAAACAAATAAAAAATAATAATAATATTTTATTTGTATAGAAACATAGTACATTTAAGGTCTTATTAAATAGAGAACTGGGATCTGACAGTTTCGCCATATATTGGCATACAAATATTCGAACAACAGACATAATTATTTTTAACAAATGTTAAAAAGAAAAACTAGTAAACTAACATAACTTAAATTATTAGAAACATTTGAATTCTTATAAGTTTACATTATATTAAAATAAAATTAGCTCTATCATATATTTGTTGTCAAACTTATGAATACAAAAATTGACTGTCTGTAAAGTCGGTTTACGAACGATACTTTGACGTGATAACGTCATAAGAAAACAATTGAATTCTTAACATACAAGCCGAACGCTTAGGCCGATCGTGCCTCTCTATCGCTTGTTCCGCGCTCATTTTTTTGCGGAACGTGACCGGACTTTTTCGTGCGTGCAACCGGTGTTCATCTATACTAATATATAAATCTATAGTAATATATAAAGCTGAAGAGTTTGTTTGTTTGTTTGTTTGCTTGCTTGAACGCGCAAATCTCAGGAACTACTGGTCCGATTTGAAAAATTCTTTCAGTGTTAGATAGCCCATTTATCGAGGAAGGCTATAGTCTATACGGGAATGGGAAATTCCTACGGGAACGGGGAAAAACAGGATATGCGCGTATAGGCTATATATCATCACGCTTAGACAAATAGGAGCGGAGCAGTAATGAAAAATTGTGACGCAAACGAAGTTGCGCGGGTCAACTAGTCTATTGATAAGACGTTTTCACGTTAAAATCTTTTTTTAAATTAACTAAACCTGTCACAATTAACCAATGATCTTATTGTATCCGTCTGTTTGAAATCAAAAACTTCCTAACTCAACAGTATTGATTTATTCAAAAGAAATCCCTACCCTAGTTGGTCTGTACCTAGGTAAGACTGAAGTAATCGAGATTTTATTTAAATTACAGACAAGGTACAGATGGACACGCAGCCAGCAGTAGGGGTGATACCGCTGGGAACTGGCAATGATTTAGCCAGATGTCTGCGATGGGGAGGCGGGTAAGCATACCAACCCTTTATTCATTCCAACAGAGGGTCTAGACCAGCTATCTCAAACTGCGGCCCGCGGGCCGCATGTGGCCCGTCAAGCTTTTCCGTGTGCCCCTGTAGCCTAGCACATTATTGATACTATATTAAGTCAGTGTATCAATGTGTATTAACATGAAAAAGTTCTTTTTGAAAACGGTCTTTTTGTCACAAATTTGAAAGTCCCATTAATGTAGATAAGTACTATTTAAATCGAATCAGAAGTTTAGTAGAATTTTATTTTACTGTGGGTTATTACGGCCCATCATGATAATGATAGAAGCGCAATGTGGCCCAAAGAGAAAAAACTAGCCAAGTGCGAGTCGGACTCACGTGCAAAGGGTTCCGAACGAATTTAATTTTTTTAACATGTTATTTTAACACTACAGACTATATAATAGGTTTTCCTGTAATCTTTAGGTAAAGTTCTATTATCTCCATTTTTTCCAAAATTTTAGGCTCAGTAGTTTCGGAGATAAGGGGGGGAATGGTAATTTTTCGTCTAATTTCTTGAATAACTTCAAAACCATGTATTTTAAAATAATGAAAAAAATATAATTAAAACCCTCACAGTAAGCCCTTTCATTTGATGTGTCACAAGATATTGTTAAAAAGCATTTTTTTAAATTTTCTAGTTTGACCCCCAAAAGTGACCCCCATACTAAAAATTTAATGATTTACGTAACGCGTCCGTGTTTGGGTCATAGAAGTCCATATGTTTACCAAATTTCAACAGAATCGCTCCAGTGGATCAGGAGAAAACTAGCTGTGACAGACGGACAGACAGACAGACACCCGAGTGATCTTATAAGGGTTCCGTTTTTTTTTCGGAACCCTAAAAAGGTTGAGTACGGCTGCTCTAGACAGATGATATACTGTCAGCGGTTGCATGGCGAAAGTGATTGTTGTCACGTCTAGTATTGGATTGCCAAACGCTGTCCAAATGTCACGTGATCAATCTCTAATATTTTGGCATTTCGACAATCGCAAGCGCTGATAAAATGATACTTTGTCTGGAGCCTCAGTACGACTATCACTATCCTTTTCTCACAACGAAACTGTGCTGACATTACGTCATAATAGGAGGTTGTTTAATCGACCAAAGATTGATATCAAACGTAGCTTTAAAATAATAATGCGCCCACTTACATTACAGTATATTTTTAATCACAAAAGCATTCAGCATAATTATTTTTACCTTAGAACAACCACACCTGAATGGAATACAGCTAACTCACATTTGTTTAAAATAATAACCAAATGAGCTTAACTTTACAGATACGAGGGAGAGTCCATCCACAAGATCCTGGACAAGATAGCGCGAGCGAGTACCGTCATGATGGACCGGTGGCATATCACCGTTGAGAACTCTTCCGCTGATGTGAGTCACCTCTATTTTATTATTATTATATCGGTTATTCATTTTATTAACATATAATTTTATATTTTTAAAAATTTCATTAAAAAACATATTAAAAAAATTAAAAAAATAGTAGCCCACCGGTATCGGAAACAGGGTCCAAGCTACCGGTGGTCAGGGCTCCAAAGAGAGGAACCTCCTAAAAATACGAGCCGTGTCCAGAAGTACCGCTTTCTGAATCAAGCCCTTGACCCAGCTGCCCAATGAGAGCCTCCTGAGGTATTGGTCGAGGCTCGTGGCTATTAAGCCGTTGGCTGACACGACTATCGGTACAATTATTGCGGAATCCACAATTATTTATCTATACTAATATAAAAATTAGACACTTTCAATGAAAATCAGGTAAAAACAAACTAAATAAAAAAAAACATTGTCTTAATTGGTATTTTTTTTTTAGTTTGTTGAAAGGATATTTATTTATTTATTCAATTAAACTATACTAATATTATAAAGAAGAAAGATTTGTTTGTTTGAATTGAATAGGTTCCGAAACTGCTGGACCGATTTGAAAAATTATTTTCGCATTGGATAGCTACATTATCAGGGAGTAACATAAGCTATATATTATCCCCGTACTCCCACGGGAACGGGACTACGCGGGTGAAACCGCGTGACGTCCACTAGTTTATTATAATATTATTATAGCCTTTATTTAACAATCTTACAAACGTGGTTCTTAAAGTAACTTTAACTAATATTCGTTTAACGTAAGGTATTTAACTTAATTATTTACTTAACTACTATCTAATTAATTATTTGACAGGCTTTAGGGGAGGCCTCTGCAGCTTTGCGGAAACGCAAGGCAATCTCAATACCGATGTCAATTTTTATTATTGACTAGCTTTTGCCGGCGTCTCCGTACGCGCACATCCCGTTTATTCCCGTTCCCGTCTCTTCTTAGTCCCCCCTACACTCCCCAAGGAAGCTACACGCCAAATTTCAGCTTTCTACGACCAGCAGTTTCGACTGTGCGTTGTCTGTCAGTCACTCAATCAGTCAGTAACGGATGAATTTTATATACACCGTGTTCCGGATAAATTTCGACCGGATGATCAGAACATGGAAATAAGCATTTTTCACTATGGGCACATTAATTCTTACTTTTTATTTTTTGTTAATTTTCAAACAAACTAAATACCTTGACGTAAATCACCCGATATGCAAATAAACAAATAAAATTCAAATAGCATTTGATAGACTTTACATTTTAATTGCACTAAGACCCTTTCATACTGCATAGCTCAATTAAATGAAATGGCAAATATTTTTGTAATGAAGCCTTTTCAAGTACTACTTCCTTTGTTTGATTTGATTTGTTAAAGCTTTAGAAGCGTTTGCTAAAGTTTATGGATAACGTGAAGACCACGGTGTATATTGATTGACAAAAAATACCTCTTGACTTTGTTGGGTCAGTGGTGGTCAGCGTTACGGCTTCAAATGGTTCCTGAGTTCGATTTTTATGTCTGGCAACCTGTGCCTGATTGATGGCAACACGTTAAACCTCTTTTATATTTCTACTAGCTTGTAACTTCGACTTGTTTTGCGTGTATGTCAGAACGGGATAAAATAAATTATATGTTTTAATACAGGTCATATTTTATTTAGTCCTCACTCCATGCATCCTCACATACTTTCACATAATAGGATAGAATATTAATAGGATAATGATGGTGATTAATAGGATCTACCTAAATTCACGAAGAAATCCGATTAGGTTAAGTTTTTCGGCCCTAACTTACAATTTCAATATGTTATGTTTCCAGTGTGAGCAGCCTCAAATGCCAGACTCGGCGCCGCATCCGACGGTGGTACCCTACAACATCATCAACAACTACTTCTCTGTCGGCGTTGTAAGTATCAAACATTAGTGCCATATCTTCTTGGTTAGGACCCATCTTATTTCTTTGCAAGTTTTTGTCTCAATTGCTTTAGCAAAAAAAAACTGCCGAAGTGCGAGGCGGACTCGCGTGCCAAGGGTTTGGAACGAATTTCATTTTTTAACATTTTATTTTAACACCACTTACTTTTTATAGGTTCAAAATTTTAGGCTCAGTAGTTTCGGAGATAAGCGGGGGGAATGGTCATTATTCGTCTAATTTCTTGAATAACTTCAAAACAGTTTATTTTTAAATTATGAAAAAAAAATATTTAAAATCCTTACAGTAAGACCTTTCATGTGATATGTCACACGATATTGTTCAAATTTTCTAGTTTGACCCCCAAAAGTGACCCCCATACTAAAAAAAAATATAATTTACGTAACGCGTCCGTGTTTGGGTCACAGAAGTCCATATGTATACCAAATTTCAACAGAATCGGTTCAGTACATCCGGAGAAAACTGGATGTGTCAGACAGATAGACAGACAAACAGACAGACCGACAAACAGACACCCGAGTTATCCTTTAAGGGTTCCGTTTTTTACGGATGTCGGAACCATAAAAACGAGGCTTTCCCACTCATTTGGCTCTTAATTTTTATATGAACTAGGAATTTGTAAGCCCGTAGAAGACAATGTTACCGAAATAAAAGCCAGATAGACCATGCTCACTCTGCAGCTATGCCAAGGAAAGAAGTGTAAAGAACTGTCTTCTATTACATCCCTTTACAAACAAATAAAGCAAATTACGCTTGCCCAGGACAATAATACCTGGTTAAAATTCGGGGGAGGTCCTTGCCCAGCAATAGGATACCGTGGTCTCATAAAAAATAATTTTCTTCTACCGGCCACTTTTTCCAATAGTTCTTTACATTACTCTCTACATAAGTCTTTACTGTCTCTCCCAGGACGCGGCAATCTGCGTGAAGTTCCACACGGAACGCGAGCGTAACCCCGACAAGTTCAGCTCGCGCATGAAGAACAAGCTGTGGTACTTCGAGTTTGCCACGTCCGAGCAGTTCGCCGCCAGCTGCAAGAACCTGCACGAGCACATCGATATTGTGGTGAGTCGTGAACATTTTTAGGAGTTCATTTCAGCTCATGGGACATTCTTCAACCGTTCCAAACGCAGTGCCAGCGTCGAGCCCTGCCAGAGTTGCAGAATGGTTCGAAAGAGTTACCGCGGACCTGAATGTAAAGGGTATTAAGAGGCAGTAAGTCTGACGATCGCCAACCCGTCAGCCAAGCGTGGCGATTATGGCAAACTCCCCCTCCCTTTGGGGGAGGCCTATGTCCAGCAGTGGTCGTCTTCCAGCTGTTATGATGATGATGAAGAGTCTGACACTCCGTTCTGAGCGGAAGGAGTTAGTTGATGACTTCCATTAAAAACAAATTGTGAAGCCCCATCACAGTACACGCGTCTTCATGAGTAACCCGTCGGGCACAACCATCTGCACCATCCAAGATCTTTACTTAACTCTAACTCTTAACGAGGCGAATGATAGAGCTGTACAGGTTGCTCAATACTGGTTGAATAAAATTTAATACGAGTCAATCAACACGAAAAAACGAAGAAAAAGCTAATCATCACCATCATCGCAATCGAAAGACGTCCATTGCTGGACAAAAGCGAGGCTTATGTGCAGCAGTGGACGCCTTTTGCCCCAAGAATTGCCACATCTACCGGTCCTCTGCGTCTCGCATCCAACTAATTCACGCAGTCTTCACTTGTCTTCATTGGTTCAACTTGCGGCAGGCCTTCCAACGCAACGTCTTTCAGTACGCGGTCGCCACTACCGGTCTTTTCGACCCCATCGACTCTCTGTTCTGCGAGCAATGTGCCACTTTATGTTTGGGGATTCTTGGAGCTATATCGGCCATGAAGAGCTCATGGCTAATATCCGCACGTGGCGATTTTCAAGGTCAAGAAAAGCTTGCCGAGGTTTTTTCGTGGATAGGAAACCATCCATTACATACCGAAACGCCTTCGTACCTCGGAAAGAAGGAAAAAAGAATTCCCGGCTGTTATTTGAACGTGATATCGGCAAGAGAACCAAGGTAACCGACATAGCCCGAAGGATCGCCATACTAAAGTGGCAGTGGGCAGGGCACATTGCTCGCAGAACAGATGGTCGATGGGGCTGAAAAGTTCTGGAGTGGCGACCGTGTACCGGAAGGCGTAACGATGACGCGGCCTCCCACCGCGGTGGACCGATGACCTGGTGAGGGTCGCGGGTAGCCGATGGATGCGAGACGCACAGGACGGATCGTTGTGGCGACGCTTGGGGGAGGCCTATGTCCAGCAGTGGACGTCTTTCGGCTGATATGATGATGATGATTTGAACATCTTCGACAGTCGTGTAGTCAGAAGTCATTTATTGTATGTAAAATACTGGTACTCAGCCAACTTTGACCACATCTCACTTAATGGTAAGAGATGATGTGTTCGACGATAGAGCACGCTTGCCTTTTTTTAAGGATGGGAAATCCTCAAATGGCTCCTCCCGCTCTGGGCGAAGCAGGAGGGAGTGTCAGACTCTTACTGACTAAAACCCATCCGCGTTCCTACTAATGCCTTTTATGTTCCAGGGCCGCGGTGACTCTTACGAACAAATTCCTCAACCCCGGCAGGCAGAGCTCGCTTGCCTAGAAGTAACTTATGCACAATTCTACAACTTGAGTGTCCTAACTTCAAGACGCTGTAGATTTGGCTGCTCAATATTATGCCTGTGACAAGACAGTCTTATGCTTTCAGTGCGACGGCGCTTCCCTGGAGCTGAGCAAGGGCCCGGCGCTGCAGGGGGTGGCGCTGCTGAACATCCCCTACGCGCACGGCGGCTCCAACCTCTGGGGCTCCTCCGCCGCACACCGCAGGGGGCGCTTCCCCAACGCACAGCAAGGTAAGGAAAAAACGGAAAGATCTTCAAGGTGACTGTCTTACATAGGTACCGAGATTCTTCCGTGCCTCGGAAAGCACGTTAACCTGTCGGTCCCGGCTGTCACTTGTAGATCTTAGACAGCCATTATGGGTAGTCAGAAGGGGTTGGGTTGTGGAGGTCAGGAAGGCAGCCGCTCCACTTAAAATACTGGAAGATGACCCCAACATCAGGGGACTACTCTCTAAGCCCGAAGTTTGTAGTTTCGGGCTTAGTTGCGGGCGTATTCTACTCCGTATCACCTACGGACTTACGATTAGTCCCGAACCCGAACTAAGAACGAATGACAACACGACAGTAACTGTCAAATCGTGTTGTCATTAATTCTTAGTGGGGTATATTCTACCCGTATTACCTAATACGGAATAGAATATAGCCGCAACCAAGCCCGAAACTACGGACTTCGGGCTTAGAGAGTAGACCCCTGACTAGGCATATTTTATTATTATTTTTTAATTTATTTATTTTATAGGTACACCAACGACCTATTCACTAGAGACCATAACATAATAAAAATAACATATCCATTGAGTTATGGTGAATTAATCACTTACAGGCGTACACAGCACTTACGTAAAAAAAATTGCTTCTTATACATATGTTTAACAAGATTCTTTACTCGTGAGGATAGAAAAAAACCAAGAACAAAACATTAAGTAAAAAACAAAATCATTATAGAAATTAGAATCAAAAATCAAAATTATCATTAAAATAATTAGCGTCATGAGGGCAACTAGGGCATCTAAAGCGTAAGTACCTGGTGAAGGCCTTCTGTATACGATCAATCCTGTCAATATGGACACGATATTTGATCACTAATAAAATTGTGATTCGTAAAATAATTGTTGTAAACACTGTTACAACAATTATGTATGTATATCCTATCTAACTTAATGTGTATAATTCTAAGTTGTAATTTTTCATTGGATTTTTTTTTCATTGTTTCCATACGTGATGAGGTACTTATATCTAAGTCTGGAATGGTTTCTTGTAAATGTTATAGTGTACTCATTGTTGAAGAGCCAAATAAAAATAAAAAGAAATAATAAAAATTATAACCTTTTTAAATAAAAATTAATCGCCAAAATGTATGTACATTGTACCTACGCGCATAACTTTATAACGCCTGGTTCAAATTAACAAAAATAAATATAAATATTTGACAATTGTCAGGGCGAAGTGTCAGGGAACGGGCCACTAGTGGGTTATAAATTACAGAAAATAATCAACATAGCCTGCATGCAAAGGCTACGTTGAATTCAAAAATTTCTTTATAACTTCCAATGTACCTATGATGGTGATGGATGAATGATTCTATTCTAACTTATTATAACTTGTGAGCCACATATTTTACCGATGTTAGGAATCGCTTGTAACCAAACCATACCGCGATCTAACTCGACGCCAACGCCATCTAGTTATATTTTCAGAACTAACAATATTGAAACGGCTGGTTGACACTTCCCGTGATCCAAGTCTTTATTTATTTGTGGTCAGCTCTCCTGGTATTCTTACGCCACATACTATTTAGTTATTATTTGTAGTTGGAGCGATTAATTTAAAAAATACACTGAAAATTACAAATGGCTACATATTATGGTTGTTGAGATTTAGTTTGCTGACAGACACACGGACGGATTTACAAGGACGGACGGACAGACGGACAGGCGGACAGACGGACAGATGGACGGACAGATGGACGGACAGACGGACAGACGGACGGACAGTTGGACAGACAGATAGGCAGCGGGTACAGAACCCAAAAAACTATGGTGAATTTGTGACTTCCCACAAGTACCCTTGCGGGAAGTCACAAATTCACCATAGTTTTTGCGCCATTCGCCGATGCGTTTATTATTATTATATTCTTTACTAGCTGACCCGCGCAACGTCGTCTCCGTCACAATTTTCATTACTGCTCGGCTCCTATTGGTCTTAGCGTGATGATATATAGCCTATAGCCTTCCTCTATAAATGGGCTATCTAACACTGAAAGAATTTTTCAAATCGGACCAGTAGTTCCTGAGATTAGCGCGTTCAAGCAAACAAACAAACAAACTCTTCAGCTTTATATATTAGTATAGATTTTCGGACAACAATGATCCAGCGTGTTAGTAAACAATATTATAACTTATTACTAGTGTTAGTAGCTAAAATACAACAGAGAAGAAGGCAGAACAGAATAAATAGTATTCTAATAATAAATTCTATTTTAAATATGTATTTATGATTATTACTGTATTGTTTCCAGATATTGGCGACAAACTTATCGAAGTTATCGGCTTGGAGAACTGTCTACACATGGGACAAGTCAGAACTGGTAAGTCGCATTCACTTGTTACATATTGATAAAGATTTCTATGTATTTCTACGAAATGGCTTACATAGCTAGGGACACGTCGTCTACATCGCTATTTCATAGAAATAGGTAAGTACAAAGAAACCAGTGCTGTGCCGGCGACACCTGTCACCCGTCACCTGCTGCTGCTGCCTGCAGCTACATACTTGTCGGGTACAAGTCGAGAAATGCTTACAAACAGCGTGCAGATGAAGCAACTTGTCGTTGGCATTTACTGAGAAAATACAGCTGAAAAAATAGGTAATAATCTGCATGATATGATACGTAATTTGGTTTAGGTAGAATTTATGTACCTATCACCAAAAAAATCACCAAATCACCTCCAAATCATTGAGATGAAACTATTTTACTCCTTCAATTTTTTAACAAAAGTCTAAAAAATAATATGTACTGCTTTGCAATACAAACGAAAATAATTTGGTTTTGTTACTTTTTTTAAATGCGTGTTATTTTTTTTATAATAAATTAAAAATGTGGGTAGCGGAGTGGCGCAAAGATAAGTAGTTAGCTCCGTTTATATGCACAAGGTCATTGGCATGTATACAAGCCTTAAGTTTTGAATTGAGCAACCTTCCAAGCATGTAGAGTCAACAAAGCTATTTAGTAAGCAGGCAGCTAACTTGCAACTACTTTTAAACAAGGTTGTTAGTGTGCTGAGTAGACAAATATTGTACACTACACTCGTAAGTGTGTCATAAGCTTCAAAAGTTATAATGCAGTCATCTATATTTACACATATAAAAATGAATTGCTGTTCGTTAGTCTCGTTAATTCTCGAGAACGGCTGGACCGCATACGGGGAAGGTTTAAAAACAAAAAATAAATGGCTAGGGTAGGTAAGTAGGGTAGATAGGCAGGTTGGTAGGTAGGGTAGGTAAGTAGTGTAGGTAGGTAGGGTAGGCAGGTAGGGTGGGGTAGGTAGGGTTGATGGGTATGGTAGGTAGATATAGTTGACGGGAGCGAAGCTGCGGAGACAGCTAGTTAGAAATATTGACAGTGCACTGCATAAAATAATATTTTTGCCTGTATACCAAATAGCTTTGTTGACTGTCAGACATATCCTGGCCATTCCACAGCCAAGAATCTGCAGTATTTGTCAGCGACATAAACATTTGTGAATGTTTTTTTTAAAACTTACATTTTGTCTTTGAAAAAAAATCGAATTGTTTTCTAATATATGAAAATCTCGTGTCACGGTGTTTGTTATCGAACGCCTCCGTAACGGCTTGACCAATCGTAATCAAATTTGTGTATATTTGGTAGGTCTGAGAATGGGTCATAGTCTTTTTTTATGGCAAAACAACGTTTGCCGAATCAGCTAGTAACCATCAATATATATAAAAATCTTCCGATACTGAGTGAGTGAGTGACTGACAGACAACGCACAGCCGAAACTACTGGTCGTAGAAAGCTGAAATTTGGCATGTAGGTTCCTTGGGGAGTGTAGGGGAGCGAGGATTTCCCAAAATTCCTACGGGAACAGGAAAAAACGGGATATACGCGTACGAAGTTGCTAACCTGTCGGTTTTCAACCGGTTGCATTTTGGGGAATGAGCGACGGAATTGCATAATTTAATTCCGCCAAGCTCGTTCCATCATCGGACCGCAAGACGAACGGCGATGCGCCACCGGTACATGGTGGACATCCCACACGCACAAAACGTTTTGGGAACATATTCATAGTGCGTACAGACTCCGGCAGGGAATTCCACTCCTTAGAGTGAGACAACCCGAGAGTCTTTAAGTCAAGAGTGAATAGGTTACTTCTAGGCAAGCGTGCTCCATCTTCGACCACATCATCTCTTACCAACAGGTGAGATAGCGGTCAAACGCGTGCCTGACAATAGTAAAACAGAAATGAAGTCGTGGGCAAAAGCTAGTAATATATAAATATAGTCCTCCAGACCGTTTTCGGTCATGGCGGCCATTCTCAACGGAGACTAGTCATCGGCGCGGGACATATTATAGTTTAGCGTGTGTGCGCAAACACAGGTGCACTCCCTCTTTCCATCACTCTAATATTCCTCAGAGACGGCAACCCAACACGACAGGACAGAAATTAACGGCTTAACGGCTTAAAAAATCAATAGAAATTTATTCAAAACACTTTTTGAGCATCAAAATTTACATGAAGACAGTTGTCAAAATTGTCCAGCCCGTCACCATAGGGATGAATGGGGTTAGCAAGTGAAAGCTGATCTCAGATGGCGCCACCACTACACGAACCTTTGTGTTTAACAGTTGTCGGCCCCATTGTTATACCGTCTCCATAGGCATGAATAATACACTATACTAAAGTAATACGTCATAGGGAGTACTTCAAAACAGATAATATACCAACCAATGGTTTTTTTGCACTGTTTTAAAAGGGTGTCCGTAGAGTTTCATGCACATTCTTCTCCACACCGCAACCTAATCCGCCATCTTTAACAGTAATCATCAAATCTCAGCCAATTTAAACAAAACATTAATGAACTTTACACACAAACCTTCTTGATGAATCAGATCGTTCATTGGTGAAAAACATATGAAAATCTGTTCTTGAGTTTTCTCAAACATGCTTGGAAATTTAAGCATTTTGACAACCTTCTTCGAGATAAATCGAAATTGCTGTACTGTCCAAATACATGTGAGCAGCGGCCGGCAAGAGTTATATGAAAATCCATGTCTGTCGTGGTTTAGCGGTCAAATAAATTACATAGTAAACTCTTATCTGTCATGTAATTTAAAAATGGAACGATCTTTTACTCCAAAACATGGCAACCAAAGAGGTAAAATTTAAATAAAGGTTTTATTTAAATTTTATACTGGCTTGCAAATAGAAAGCTGTTTATTGAAAATAAAAAATATGAACACTTTAACGCGGGAAAAATTATTGTTGTTCGTTGTTCGATGGTTGTTCGTCATTGATTTTGAAAAGTAATTATATTTTAATTTCCGCGAATTATTTGACAAAAGCATTGACAACAACTAGGCATTGATGGACTTACGTATGTGGGCCGTGGCAAAGTTCGTTCATCAATGCCTCCTTTGCTGGCCGCTGCAGTAATGTACCTTCTATTATTATGGCGCACAGACAGACAAACAAAAATGGGGACTTTGTTTTATAACTTACTAGCGACCCACCTCAGCTTCGTGAGAGTGCAATGTAGATACTAACATTAAACTATAGATACGTATGAACCTTCCTCTTGAATGACTATATTTATTGATGAAAACCGCAATAAAATTCGTTGCGTACGTTAAAAGATCTAAGCGTGCAGGCGGCGGGAAGCGACTTTGTTCTATACTACGTATGTAGAGATAGTGAACGTAAGCAGTGATCGTGACAGTAAAGTGATAGTGATGATAAATGTCTTTATTTAGATTTTCTGCCATTCTAAACCGTATTTATAATATTTCCCAGGTCTCCGTGCCTCAGGTAGGCGGCTAGCGCAATGCAGTTCCATCACGTTGACGACTAAGAAGACATTCCCCATGCAGATAGACGGGGAACCGTGGATGCAGCCGCCTTGCAAGGTAACAACCCAAGTAAAACTAGTTTTTTCACTTTTCCTTCAAAATGGAAGCTCTAATGCTGCAAGAGTAGTAGTAGTAGTGTGCCTCGGTTTAACACAGCCGCAACAGGACAAGACAAGACAAGACCAGACAAGACAAGACAAGACCAGAAAGACAAGACCAGACAAGACAAGACCAGACAAGACAAGACCAGACAAGACATTTATTTGTAGAAACATGAGTATACATAAAAGACATACAGGTAGTTCATAAACAAAACAGATCAGTCATGTTCAGCCTTTGCGGCATAGGTAAAAGTCATTTAAAAATTAAAATTATTATTAAATAAGCTTGTTCGCTGTACCAGCAAGTCGCACCATTGTTCGAGCCCAATTCCCTGTCCCGCTCACTCTGTGGTGTTTGTGTGTATACGGCTGTGTAGTGGTTAAAGCTCCAGAGACAGGAACGTCCTCACAATGCCGAGGAGTACTGATTTCTGTATCAGGACATTAACCCAACCGCCCAACGCTAGCTTCGAGAGATGGTCGTCGAAGCCATTATTATGCGTTACGAAAATCGGCACAATGACAGCCGAGTCTACCTCGACATTCCACATATGTCGAGGTAGACTCGGCTGTCTACCTAAATGAAAAGAAAAAGGCTAAATGAAAATACTTTATTTGTAGACCAACTTAAAAAAAAAAGGAGAAGTTTCTCAATTCGGTTGTATTTTTACCCGACTGCGCCAGAAGGAGGGTTATATGTTGAGGGTTGTGTGTTGTGGGTTGTATGTAGGGTTGTGTGTGTGGGTAGTATGTATGTATGTATAATTGTTTGGCACGCTCTGTGGCCGAATGGCTCGATGGATTTTAGCTTGAGAGGTGTCGTTAGATTCGTATTTACTGTGAGAGTGGCACTGGGTTTATCAAAATAAAAACAAAATGGCGGATTTTTGGCGCCAAATTCAAATGTTTGGCACGCTCTGCAGCCTGAATGGCTCGATGGATTTTAGCTTCAAAGGAGTCGTTAGATTCGTATTAATTGCGAGAGTGACACTGGGTATATAAAATATATATATAATTAAAATGGCCGATTTTTGGCGCCGTATTATGCCTTCAAAAAAAAATTAATTTCCAATCCTATCGAGTGGGGTATCAAAAAAAGGGCTCGAGGAGACGATTCCAAAAATGTTACTCACTAAAATGTAAAAAATACTACTGTTAAAAGTACTAAAATGGAAATAAAATATTGACTTTGTCAAAAAACCCAATCGCTAAAGTTTGAAACAAGGCGCTTTTCAAGCAGTCTGATGTAGTTGGTGACCGCACTGCAACAGACTGCGACTTTTTTCGACCTTTAGCGTTCGGGGTTTTTGACAAAGTCAATGTTTTTTTATGTTTGTTACCATATAACTCCGTCATTTACGAACCGATTTGAAAAATTCTTATTTTATGTGAAAGAATGTAGGTACTTTCCGATTGGTCTCATATAGTTTGGCTTTTAAATATAAATAGAAGGAATTCATTTACTTAGATGACGTATTTGTTTTGTCATTCAAGTAAACGAAATTGCGTATTTTGCTTTCCTGCGACTTTCCAGTGGTGTTGTTAGGTGTGGGTGTACCTACCACTAAAAAGTGAAAAAAAAAACTTTTTTACAAAAAAAGTACAACCGACTTCCAAATAATAAAAAAAGTATAAAATAACTTTAATTTCGGAAGTCAGTGTTTTTGGTTGTTTCTTCGTATTTTAACACCGACTTCCGAAATTAAAGTTTCCCATCACATCAAATGTTGTTATTAATACAAGGTTTTTGTATGTATTTACTATTGTACAATTTAAGTAAAGCATAGTTTTGAAAAACTATTTATATAATAAATGAGAATGATGTATATAAATGCGAAATTTCGAAATTGATTTTTGACACTTTTCTTGCACCACCTCTTACCAGCCTTCTTCTAAAAATCTTTAGCATTTCCTTAAAACGTACCCCTATAAACAACCACAAACTAAAATTCTGGTCTCCATTTTGCAGATAACGATAACTCACAAGAATCAAGTACCGATGCTGATGGGGCCGGCTCCAGAGAAGGGGCGGGGATTCTTCAAACTATTCACACATTGCTAAATTACACTTCTACTTCAACCTCAAGATTGATCAATCGTTTGGTTTATCAGGTTTGGACTGTTCACATCTTTGCTGATATTTTAATTCAAACGTTTTTGATTTATCAATCATTCAAGAAATTGTGTTAGGTTTTTCTTGGTGTACAAAAGAATTGGATAATTTCAAAGGATTTTTTTCGAACACAATAATTGATTTTATTTCAATGTAAATAATGTAATGTAAATAAAGGAATATCCATTGAAAAGAGTCCAATTCTTTTTTCACAGGATTTTTTTTATTACCACATTCATGTTATAAAATAAAAAAGTTGCAACACATAGATAGTTTTAGCATAAGTGTAGTTTCAACACTGATTATTGAACTCAAAAGTATTAAAAATATTTTCCCTTACTTTCCTGCAACTAAGATTCAGTAAGTAAATCTAATATTTTGTAATCTTAAACTTTCAGAGAAAATATCGATTAGTTGAATCATAATAATAAACCAGTTAACCACCTTTACGTTATTACGAATGATTTAAAAAAAAATTGATTGATCAATCAAAAAGTTGATTCAACCAATAATTAGTTTACAAAAAAACTGACTGACAAAATACAAAAAAAATTAAACGAAGTATGTATAATAATTTATCAACCTACAAAATATTAATAAGGCCAAAATATTCACGTATTTTCTGACACAAATTTGATACAAGAATTGAAATATACTTACATGATGATAGAAAATCTTTCATATTTTCATACATGGAATTGATCATATTTTGAGCAGCATACCTAAATATATAATCACTAAGCAAATATATATATATCTAATTGAGTGCTTATCGCTACTGAAATAAACTCAAAAATCATGCAACAGAAAACGGACCAACGCAATACATGTATCGATTTAAATCGATCATACATCATATTATCGACCAATACCCGTCGATCGAGATTAATAAAATCTAATTATAATGAAGAGACTAGCCATGTGTTCAATATGGTAGCCTAAATATATCACAATTCTTATTAGTATTCAACTTATAGCTTTCTTGCTGGTATAGTCGGCCTACGAGAAGCTAAACCTAACGCACTTCGGTTTAGACGGGCCAATTTTTCGGGCGTCAAATCCATGTGCAATCCGCCCTTTTCTTTTGGTATTCGGGTGGAAATCCTCATAGATGTCCTCCGTCCTGGATCTATCAGACTCCTACTGACTATAACCACTTCGTGTTCCCTGGTTTCCCGTGCTACGGGAGTACTTAAGCACTCTTCAACACAGCCCCCGACTGATGCCGTCTGGTCAAGCGGAGGGAGTGAGGTGCTTAACTACCCTCGTGGCGTCTTAGAGGGGCGCGCATGGAACAATACGCGCCACCACGTCGAGTGTGCAATCCGCCCTGTCCTAAGTTAGGTACAATTTTCGAACCTCTGGTTGATTCAACCAAATTAATATTATGCCACCATCGCAAGGTTCAGATTGTATCAGTAATTAAAGAACATGTTTCCACACACTTTCCTTTCACGTAAAGGCCTATGCTGCTTTAGCTACTTTTTTCTTAGACCCAGTTTCGAAACAAAAATTATCAAAACTAGTCACAACACAAATTAAATGCAATCAAGTGATGCGAAATAGTAATAAGCATTTTATTGTCGGGCAACTGAGGCCTATAGATCAAATACACAAAATAAAAATATACAATATTATCTTAAACAATAATAAACTAATACATATTGTTGTAACCTTATTAAAACTATAACTATATACGTAACGTTGCCGGCGTTGTTTCACTCCGTGTCTTCGGAAACGTCATAATACGACACCTTCTGGCCAAATGCTGTTGAAATTCATTTGATGATTCAACCAATCACAGCAGATGAAGCACGTTCGATAATTTGTCACTATAATTCTCGTTTCAGAAACTGGGCGTTAGCGTCCGTGAAGTATTTTAAATTCACAATTCCTAATTACGACGTCTGATTTCTTGAACTCAGCATCTTCTATTAGTAAGAAATGCTCTAGCAGAAACCCTAACGTCCATTTTTGCTAAATTAGACATAAATATATACATTTTTAAATATATTTATATGTAAAACATATATTATCTACATTTAAAGTCCATAAATTATTAAAATTAAATGAAAATGACGTGCCGTTAAAAGATTATTTTATTAGTCAGTGTACACATCAACTTTATTTTAAATTATCAGAAAAATACTTTCAATCTGGCTTCATTTAAAGTCAATCTTGCATCAAGAAAATGACTTTTACGCGTTTAATTGTAAGAAACATAAAAAATAATATTAATGTGTAATAAAGCCAAAAAACATCGGCAATACTAGTTGAAAATATGCCAAAGATAGTCTTAGGTCTCATCAGACCTAAGACTAACACAGAACATCTATGAGGGTCATCTATATAAAAATTAAATGAACCGATAAAAAAAATAAGTGATACAAGTAAAAATATCAATTTAATTAAAACATACAAATATGTTACTAACATAATAAATGTGAAAAATATTATAAAAGTGTCGAGAATGTGTGAAATGTATTTATTTCCAAATAATATTACAAAAATATATTATCTTATATTTTAAGTACAATTAGTTCAAAAGTCAAGGAGTGACTGTTAGTTTTTCCTAATGTAGGTATTAAATATAATTACTAATTATTATTTATTGACTTACGTGCATTTTGTTATACGTCCGATTTATTTATAAAAATGATAGTTTTCCGTATTAAATGTAAACTTTAATGTAATTGTAAAATAAGTTGTAAGCAAATGATTGTGTTTATAATTATGAAATATTAAACTAACTGTTATAAAATGTTTAAAAATATTTAAGACATTATCAATGTGTTGTTTTAATTTAAGATGTAATATTTTAAGGCTTCTCAATGTGAAACTTGTACTGATACATAACAATTTATTCATTTTAAATGAAAAATTATGTCGTGTTAAATGTAAATTTTGTGTCGTGAAAATGTTAAAGCTTTGTCGTAATTATGGCACTCAAAGTTTCAGTTATTTGTCAGTATATTATTAATAAAAACTCCACTACAATATAATTTATTAAGTAACATAAATTTGTCATATTTTAAGTTTTATTTCATATTACATTAGTACAACTTATATTAAAAATTCAACTTTGGAGAAATTTTAATTATCTGAAAAAAAAAAACTATTATAAAAATAAATTATATCAATGTTGTGCCAAGAAAAAATGGATACGTCCTTAATTCCTACGCCAGCATTTTTGTAAATATTTTTCTATAGGAGATTTTATCCATTTATAGGAAACTGATAGATCTATTTAGTTAGTATAATTATAGCGCCATCGCAAACCAGGATTTTAGTATTTCAGTCGTGATCAACATGCACGGAAGTGAGTAAAATTGATGCTTCACAAAAAGACGTTTGCCTAGCTACGATAAAAAAGTAACGTTACTATTAATCATAATAGTAATCGTTTACTTGACAATATATTGCTAAATTAACAGCATGACAGAGTAAAAAACCTTCTTACTCTTACTGGTAAGAGTATTAGGCCAACGTCAAACGTTGCGTCCCCTGGTAATAAGTTAAAATAACCCCACGAATAATACAACGTGTTTTGAATATACTACTAAAAACAAAGATAACATGGCATGTGATGATGATTAAATCAAGCTGGTAACTATTATTTAAATTTAATCTAATGCATTAAGCACATAATTAAGTCATTTAATGATAGTAATGATTGTAACATGGTGATGTAGCGGCATCAAGAAAAACAAACGGAGCAAGTCTACATCGCAACAAAAAAGAACCGTGACGCCATCTATCCAACTAGCAGTGAACTACTACGTCGAAATCCTGCATCGCGCAAGCAGAGTTTACCGTACGATTTGAACATATACATCAGCTCGAATATCAACTATGGGGCAGTAGCCCGCCAGGCATAACAACAGTCTGGTAGGAGGATCCTCCCTTTTCAATGGGGTATGCGGGACTTTACTCTCTGTTCTGCATACCCTCCATACTACCCCACCGATGCTGCCGCTACAGTAACTACCTCGAAATATCTCGGGCAACGTGACACTTTAAGGCACCATGATCCTAACAAATTAATAACTTTTAATATTTCATTTCTGGCATGTTGATCGCGATAGATGTAAATATGTGTATAATTTGATAAATGTACCAGTGTCTGTGTATGTGTTGGTGCTTCTAGTATTAATGTGTAGCATATCCTTTCAGAGCACTCGGTATAAAGTTGTGAAGTATTCGAGTTTAGTTCAGATGGCCTAGCACGAATATTCTCGACGTATAGTAGCGTAACGTAAAATTTTACCATAGCTACAATAATAATAATAATAATCATTTATTTCGGACATTAATTAAAATCCATAATGAGTTAGTAACAGAAAAACTTACAACTATGTTAGTAACCTTAAACAAAATAAATTAATCAAAAAAGTTTAATTCATAAACTTTCCCTTTGCACCGGGCCAGCAGGCATGCCTACGGGACCAGTGCGCCAGGAAAGGGCAGTCCGGTCTTTCAGCAATAACGCTTAGGATGCTGTTAGGACTCCTACGTATCCTACGCATCAAGGAGGCCGCCCTTTTGCGCATGATAGCCTCAAAACTATCTATAGGCGCCTCAGCAAACAAGCCCGACGCGCTGCAGAACCGTGGAAGCCCCAGCAGCACCCGGAAGGCGTTATTATATTGAATACGAAGAGCGTTGTAGGCCTTCTGCGTATACTTGATCCACAGGCTGCAGGTGCAAAAAGTCTGGCAGTATGCCTTAAATAGTGTAATTTTCACTTCTTTAGTACACCTAGCAAACCTGCTGTCGTTTCGCACATAATATTTATTTGAATTAGATACTATATTCATATTTTTGAAAAATATAAATCGGGTATGTCCCCATAAAATTAAACCAAAATACTATAGGTTTGTAGTTTTTCACATTCATAAATCACTAATAATATTCGTGCTAAGCCCTCAGAAGAGTTATAGTGATGTGCGTTGTGACATTTGTGTGACTCTTAAAAAGCCATTTTGTGTAAAAGATAGTTTTCATGTAAATTTGGCACTGTTTTATTTTAGAAAATTTCTCGTGTGTTTTATATTCTGGGCTTGAATTGCTCATTGTCGAGTTCATCGTTCAGAGCCGTTGAACTTTACTAGAATGGCATACCTAAGTTTAATTCTGTTAAATCTTAACAATAATAGGTAAGGATGCTTCGCACTGTTATATATTTAAAAAATATTCAAACATAAGGAACGAAGGGAAGTAACGTAAGGAATCTCACTCATATTTTTTTCATAATTGTAGCACAAATATTTTATAGAAAAATTGTTCATTCTCTAGCGCACAAAAATATTCAGGAACAAATTGAAAAAATCTTTGCCTATTTTTTAAAAGCTTTTATTTATTAATAATCTAGTTACGAATTGTAGCGTAATCTTGACACTTTTCGAAATGCACATCACTGTAATTCTTTCTATCGAGTAAATTTGTTGTACTGTTTCTAGCTATTGTTAAATTATATTATCGAAACGAGAGGTTGAAATAATTGTCTTTGTAAAAGTCAACTTATACCTATTAATAAAATAATTACCTACGGAAAATAATTATTTTTATCCTTAAACATTCCACTTCAATTTTATGTCACAATCTTTTAAATATTATTTGACGCGAATAGCTGTTCTTTTTTTAATATCACTTGTGTTTTCATTGGTTAGCCTTACCAGAGGTCTGACTACAGAGTACCCACTAGCGACCTGCCAGCATTTCACGAGTAAAAATTATACACATAATAAACCTTTCTCGTATACTGGATACGAAATAATGGATTTTTATACGATTAGACAAAATAAAAACACGAAATAGGACTCTGCCTATTTTAGTGAAAACCATATAAAAATCCTTTCCCTTTAGTAGAAGTAAGCGGAGAAACAGACATTGGTAGGGCCACTTTGTTTTTATTCTATTTAATGGCTACTGTCCTACCACTGGCAAAATCTCTAAACTCTTCAAAGTTGCAGTGAACAGGCTTCTTCTGGGTAAGCTCGCTCCATCTTCGACTTTATCTCTGTCACCTCTGACCTAGGCTAGAGTCAAGAACAAACCTATCTAAAAAAAAATAATTATAAATATATATATTTTTAATGGCAATTATTTCAACCTCATTGTTTCAAACAATCCATTAATGGATCTTTGCTCTGTTAAGATATAATCCCACTTTGCAAAACCATGCGATGTCAACTAAACAAAATCATAAGGTTTGATACTTACATTTAAAAAAATATATACACATATACTAAAAAAGTATTATAATAAAATAAATACACAGTCACATTGTTTTGAAAAGGGGGATATAATAAAATAGGACTGTTTAAGGAATTTCTTGACATAATATTTGAAATTAAATAAAAATGTTGGTCGATTTTATTTCAGGGTCAAATTATAATATTAGTTAGACAAACTCATATACTTTGACCCAGTAGTCAGCTGTGTGTAATGGGGTTGGCAAGTGAAAGCTGATCTCAGATGGCGCCACCACTACACGAACCTTTGTCAAAGTGAGATAAACACTATTAGTCTGTGATTCCAGTCTTTACGATTCATTTGTTCGTTTGTTTGTGTATGGCAGTCTGATTTCTTTTAAGGTATATAAAATCGAATTCGCATTAGGTAACATTATAGGTTTGGTGAGGTTATGTGATGCAAGTAGGTTTGGGATCGTACAAACAATTGGAAATAGTTTTTGACGATCTAATCAAACTGAAAGCCATCTTTTCATGAAAAACTGCTTTGTTATTGGTCTGTGCGCTACTAGCGCCACTTTGACAATTTTATTGTCAGCCCCATTGAAATAAAACATTTTAAGGTTTCGTATACGAAGAGTAACCAACTGTGCCCTTTTTTAAGCGTCCACTTTGCGACCGTCTGTCTATTAGCGGTCTTTATCTCATAGACCGACATAGGTAGACAGTAGATATTTTCACAGAGTGTGTATTTCTATTGCAGCTGTAACCTTTAAAAATGAAAGGGGATACAAATATGTGTTTTTTTTTAGGTTTATGGTACAGAACCCTTCGTATGCAAGTCCGTCTCGCCCCTAGCCGGCTTACATTTTTTTATAAAAAAAGTAATTGTTTGCCTTGTTTCTAATTAATTTAATTCGAGACTATTTAAAAACATTTTTAAAGGCCTGAATCCTTAAATAGCCCTGTTTTAAATATTTATCTTATATGTTATTGCTGTATTATTATAAATAGTACTGATTTTTTGTAATACATTGTTTTGAACGAGGCATTGTAAAAAATCCTGTCCTTTAAACAGTGAGTTTTTCAGGAAATAAATTAATCGATACGTCACAAATAATTCGCAAGTTAAGTGGTGCCGTTGGCGTCAGTGTTTTTACATTAATTTTATTTTGCTTGAATTTTTTTTTATATTGTAAAAAATCTCAAATGTGGACATTTTTTATATTGTGCACTACTGTCGATTAAGTTTTTAATTTGAATTTTTGCATGCCTCGTGTATAAGTAAAATAATTATTAAAAATCAGTACGATAAAAATAGATAGATATACGAAATTATCGAATTATGATATCGGATAAAATAAGAAGCTTAATGCATAGTTCAAATATACAAAATAGATAGTTTATTATTATTGTTATAATTTAGATATTATTGTTATTATTTTATCCGTTAAACTGAGATTGAACTTATGTTTAAGTTCAACCGTGGTACCCATTTTTTTTTGTATTTATTATTTCTGTAAAATAAACATAAACCAATGCAGAGCTTTTTAAATGTTATAAATTATTTCGTTTGACGTGCTTCAATGATATTAACTGAAATATAATAATGACTGTGTTTTAGCAAATTTTCATATTATATGAATGTTATAAATTAAAAAAAAATAATGCGCAAACCTCTGATCCTAACACGTTCATATATTTTATTTTATTATTACAATAATAGTGTCAACAATCAATATCGAAGTAGTTATTGTGAATAGGAATTATTATCAAAATAATTCAAACTTATTATTATTTGATAATCATGAAATTAGCGTTGCGATAAAACAAATGAATATGTGCCAGCTTTAATAGTGTTATAAGAGATAATTATTATATTGCATTATTAAAATATTATTATTATTGTAACGAATATATGTGCATATGAAAATTTATTTTTGGTGTTTTATTTAAAAACTAGCGGCTACGCCCGCGTCAAAGTAGATAATTATCCCAAGGAAACGTACTCCTGGGATCAAAATGTGTCCCTCCTGAAATAAGACCTCTATTTCAGGACAACCTGCCTCTGCATCTTTTTCAGGATCCCTGTGTTCCAAGTTTCATCTAAATCCGTTCAGCAAACAAACTCACTTTTACATTTATAATATTACCTAGTAAGCGGTTTAAATGATGCCAGCGTCCTAGGCTGCACCCCTTCTGCGCCCCCCGGTTGTTCATGAATAAGTTAAACCAGCCAGTGTAGCCAAACTCAACCAAGATTAGCGTACGTAGGAGATTTATAGTGGACAAGTGTGTGCATTCGGTTTTCCTTTACTCCCATAGTCCTTCGGAATGATAATCCGCCACGACCGAGGAGAAATCAAGCACAGGACCAATGGCTTTACGTGCTTTTCGAAGCACAGGAATGTCACTTCACCAACTTTCAAACTTCAGGTTCCTCCAGCTACTAATAAATTACTAATGAATAAAACCAAAAAACACTTCGTCCGACACGGGATTACGGGAATCAATCCCCGGAGTTCAAGCCCAGAAGTCGCGCTTGCGACCACTACCACGAGACACATTGTTATGAAAAAACTGGCCAAGTGCGAGTCGGACTCGCGTGCAAAGGGTTCCGAACGTTATTTTAACACTATAGACTTCTTATAGGTTTTCCTGTAATCTTTAGGTAAAGATCTATTATCTCCATTCTTTTTCAAATCCAATTTTAGGTTCAGTAGTTTCGGAGATAAGGGGAATGGTCATTTTTCGTCTAATTACTTGAATTCTTCAAAACCAGTTATTTTAAAATTATGATAAAAATATATTTATAACCCTTACAGTAAGCCCTTTTATTTGATATGTCACACGATATTGTTCGAAAAACTTTTTTTTTTTAATTTTCTTGTTTGACCCCCGAAAGTGACCCCCATACTAAAAATTTAATGATTTACGTAACACATCCGTGTTTGGGTCACAGAAGTCCATATGTGTACCAAATTTCAACAGGATCGGCCAAGTAAATCCGGAGAAAACTGGCTGTGACAGACGGACAGACAGACATACAGACACCCGAGTGATCCTGTAAGGGTTCCGTTTTTTGTTCGGAACCCTAAAAACTAACCGTACCTACTCATTCTTTCAAACATACATCAAGTATGTGTTCATAAGATCTTCACAAAATAATCAACGACGGACGGCTCTGTAGTTGGTCACCCTAGACAAGTAAACAAATCTAATTAATTCGTATACTTTAATTAACTTTACTGTAAGGTATAATTGGATGACGTTATGAAAGAGTGCACAATGCTCGTCGATCAAACGTTGCAAGTGTATTTTTTATGAAATACCTAAATACTTTGGCATAATAAAGTATAGTAATGTGGAGCTCGTGGCTAAATAATAACAGCCGCACGGGTTTTCTTCAAAGTTAAGCAACGCTTGCCAATTTCAGTCTGTGGATGGGTGACCATCCTACTATATAAAATTCTTTAGTTACGCACAGCCGAAACTGTGTGTTGTAGAGAGCTGAAATTTTGCATGTAAGTTCCTTGGGGAGTGTAGGGCTGCTTTAAGAGAGGATTTTTCTGAAATTCCTACGGGAACGGCAAAAAACAGGATACGCGCGTACGAAGTCGTGGACAAAAGCTAGTCTTAACATATCGAGACTCATCCGTGCTTCGGCAAGGACGTTGAGCCGTTAGTCCCGGCTGTCATTTGTGGATCTTTAGCAGTCACTCACCGGTGACGTAAAACTGGTGGATGCCAAGCTACATAGCTTAGCTCATCGCCGTAAGGTTGCCTGCTTGTCGGTCTTCTACAGATTGTACTTCGGTGAGTGTGCCCAGGAACTCCACGACTTCATCCCACCGACCCCCTTCTACCATCGGACATCCAGACGCACTGCATCTTACCATCCCTACCTTGTTGCTATTCCACCAATTCGCACTAAGCGTTTCCAAACGTCAATGCGCACAGCAAAGGAGTGGAACTCTCTGCCTGCGTCTGTGTTTCCAAACGCTTACAACCCCAATCTCTTCAAAGTTAGAGTGCACAGACTCCTTCTGGGTAAGCTCGCTCCATCGTAGACTTTGTCTCTGTCATCTCTGACCTAAGCTAGAGTCAAGAGCAAACCCATAACAAATAAAAATAAAAAAAGTCGTCACGGATCGTCAGAAGCTAGAAAATCTGACGCCAAGAAGTACTGTGCTATCCGATTATCATGTGAGGATTTCAGATAAGCAGTCGTTCACGAAAGAGAAGGAATCCTCTGTGCCTCGGAAAGCACGTTAAGCTGTTGTTTCCAACAGTTATTTATAGATCTTTGGCAGTCGTTATTACCGATAGTCAGAAGCCACAAAATCTGAACCCAGTCTTACCATAGGGTGTCGTGTTTGTTACCTAGTTGGATGAGATTGTAGATATCAGGCAGTAGCTCTATGTATAATATCATTCACCTAGCATTTTCCCAACCGCTCCCCCTTTTTTTTTAATGATGGGAAATCATCAAATGGATCCTCCCGCTCTGGGTGAAGCAGGAGGGAGTGTCAGACTCTTACTGACTAAAACCCATCCGTGTTCCTCCTAATGCCCTTTGCGTTCCAGGGCCACGGTGACTCTTTCGAACAAAGTTCTCAGCCCACTCCCCCTAGCTCTATGTACTAGTACTCAAATGAGTGGGAGCCGACCCTACAATGCGTACAAGCTTTTACCAGCGGCATCGCCCGCCCGTTATCGGAAATTATCCCAAGGGAACATATTCCTGGTATTAAAAGTATCCTGTATTCAATAGAACCACAAATACCAGGAATATGTGTTATGTGTATGTGGTTAGAATTTTACAGTAACTGTATTTGACAGTAACTGTCAAAACGTGAACGTTCTTGTCCTGATTATGAATCGTGTTGTCATTCATTCTTAGTTTGAGTTCGGAACTAATCGTAAGTCCGCAATAAACGCTCGCAACTAAGGCCGGAACTACGGACTTCGGACTTAGAGAATGTGTATCTGATACACAGTAAATAAACAATTGCATATTAAAACATTGAGTTGTTCAAAAACCAGACTGCAAAAGGGACTCATCATCATCATATCAGCCGGAAGACGTCCACTGCTGGACATAGGCCTCCCACAAACGTCGCCACAACGGCCGGTCCTGCGCGTCTCGCATCCATCGGCTACCCGCGACCTTCACCAGGTCATCGATCCACCTTGTGGGAGGCCTTCCAACGTTGCGTCTTCGCGGTCGCCACTCCAGAAGTTTTCGGCCCCATCGACCATCCGTTCTGCGAGCAATGTGCCCTCCCCGCTGCTTCTTTAATTTGACGATCCTTCGGACTATGTCGGCAACCGGAACATAATCTCGGGATAAAATGCTTCCAATGACCTTCTTCCTGAAATTGTCAACCCGGATGCAAAGTTTCATCCAAATTCATTCAGGTGCTTAGACGTTAAAAGTGCGTGCAGCGTCTTATCACGTTTCGCTATGCATAGAGTTCACGCAACACTCTTACTTAATATTATCCTTTTAGATAAAACTTATAATAAATGGTAATGGAATTCAGAACTGACCATCGCTTAAGGTGAATCTGAAGATATCTTTATAAACGTTTATTGAGATAAGAGGTACAATACGATTGCTCTTGCTGTTTCAGTTAATTCTTATTGTAATGCCGGCCGCAAACTAGGAAACTGTTCGCGGCAACTGTTGCGAGATTGAGCAGTTGTTGACGCCACCATCACATAACCCAATAATATTTTAAGGTTAAATAGAAAATTAACAGATTAAACTCAATACCTTTTAATAGGTCATTGTACTCATTATTATGAACAACTTTTACTATGGGACCAACCACGAAATTGCGAAAAAAGGCTCAGCTGTTCAGTATATTTTGTCGACTTATGCGCACGTAAATGTATGGGGCAGTCTATTTTGGGTTCCTTAGTGAAAGTTGTTCGTAATGATGAGTAAAATTACTCCTTAAGAGGTATTGTGTTTTTCTATTACACATTGTAAATATGCGCTTCTTACAAAGGAGAATCTACCTGACCCACTCACCCTAGCAGAACGTCTTGGAACCTTGAGATAAGTTATAAGGGATGACTATAATGCCTTGGAAGGTGGGTAGGCCTTTGGTGTGGGATGCAACATGTGTCGACACCCTTGCGCCATCCCATCTTTTTAGCACGGCGGGCTGCGCTGGGGCGGCTGCTGCAGGTGCAGAAAACCTCAAACGGCGCAAATATAACAACTTAATTGGGAGTTACATATTTGAGCCGTTTGGCGTTGAACCATTAGGTTCATGGGATCCGAGTGCGCATCGAGTCTTTCGGGACATCAGTAAACAACTTGTCGACTGTTCACGTGACCAGAGGGCTGGACTATTCTTCGGCCAAAGAATCAGCATTGCCATTCAACGCGGCAATGCTGCCAGTGTTCTGGGCACTTTTTGGGCCATTGACAGCGATGTGGATTATTTTTTTGATGCCCAATGATTAATTTTGTTTTTATACGCGTTTGTACATAATTTCTTGATATTTAATGTAGGTGTTTAAGTCTTCATTTATATATTAAATTAAATATTCATAAACTGAAAAAAAAAGGAAGATAAGACTAGAAAGAAGAAGAATAAATGTAGTGAGGCGCGCGTCAGTGGTAACAACTCGTGGCTAAAGCATACAAGCCAAACAGTTCGACATTAAAGGTTAAGCAACGCTTGCGGAGATCGATCCATGGATGGATGACCATCGAGAATCCTCCATGCCTCGGAAAGAACGTTGAGGCGTTGGTTACTTATAAATCTTTGACAGTGGTAACGAGTAGTCAGAAATCGAGAAATGTGACAATAGTCTTGTCAAGAGGTATCGTGTGGTAACCCAGCTACTGGGTTGTGGAGGTGAGATATGCGGTCGCTTTATATGAAATACTAGTATTCGGTTGCATCTGGTTATACTGGAAGCCAACCCCGACAGAGTTGAGCAAAGGCTAGGCACATTGATTGCACTTCATTTTAGTAACAAAACCAGTAAAAGCTGGTCCGTATTTTCTTGAAACTGTATTTACCCTCGCCCAACGAAAAAATTATCACAGTACAATAAAAAAAATGCATAATTTAATTCCGCGAACCCCGTTCCATCATTGGATCACAATACGTACGGCGAGGCGGCACCGGTAGTACCGGTACCAACATGGACATCTCACCAACACGCATAAAAAGTTTTAGGACCACTTAAATTGTGCGTACAGTTAAAGAGAGGAATTCCCTGCCAGAGTCTTCCTGATAGCTACAACCTGGGAATCTTTAAGCCAAGAGCGAATAGGTTACTTCTGGGCAAGCGTGCTCCATCTTCAACAGCATCATTGCTTACCATCAGGTGAGACAGTGGTCAAAGGTGTACCTATTCAAAATAAAAATAAAACTCCATTATGCTGTAGATTTTCACGAACTTCCTATGCAACAGTTGCCTACAACGACCACAAGTCGCAAATTAGTGGCGACCACTCGTTCACTATGCAGCTGCATTTATTCGTCTCAAAAACCACTCATAATAAGCGCCCTTGACATTCAGCGTTAACTGACAAGGCGTATATGATAATGTATAATGTATATTAATGTATGGGTGGAAGAATGCAGGTTATTTTATTTACCGGTTTCATTTGGATGAGCGAGTGTGTAAATTGTTGTAAGTATTTTGATATTTTTTATACTTGTATACCGCTGATTGTTGTTGTACCAAATAACTTTAATCAAGTTAAGTAGATGTGTCAGATCTTTTTCGCGTTTACCTTTTTGCTCGTTTAATGGAAGTTGTAAAGCCGTAGTCCTTAATGCCAATGAGGGCTACCGTTTTTGTACTCACCAGTCGGCGCCACTGTCGAGTGAGGTTCTTTATCTTAGCATTTAAGTTGTTTTTACGCGCATGTGAACTAAGTTAGAAGGAAAATAAAAAAATAAAACTAAAAATCAAAACAAATAAGTAAATCTTCTTCTTATCTTAAACGCCATTCGTGTTCAGATTTTGGGGGTTTTTTGGAAGAACACTAAACAACTTAATTCTAGACCCGGTGTTCCTGTGAGTATTGATGGTGTCTCCAACTCGAAAGATGTTGCTGATTTATTTAGTAGGCATTTTGATGTGAAGTCGCGATTGGGTCCGCCGTGCCGGGAGATTGATGTTGGGGACAGTGCTACAGAAATGACTATAGTCATCCTAGCAAAAGATGTCAAGACAAAAATTAGCAACATGAAGAGGGTCAAATCCTCTGGGCACGATGGGCTCAGCATCGAACACCTGCAGCATGGCGGATACCATTTGCCTCGTGTGTTGGCTCTTCTGTTTAATCTGTGCCTGAGTCACTCATACCTTCCTCCCGATATGTTGCGGGCTCTGGTGGTACCAGTGGTCAAGAGTAAGACTGGAGACATCTCGGACAGGTCGAACTACAGGCCGATTTCCTTGGCTACCATCGTGGCTAAAATACTTGACAGTGTGCTTAATTCTCACCTGAATGGCCACATCAAACTGCATGATGCCCAGTTTGGATTTCGGCCAGGGCTGTCTACAGAAACCGCTATTCTTAGTTTAAAACATGCTGTCAGGTATTACACAGACAGGAAAACACCTGTCTATGCGTGTTTCCTAGACCTGTCCAAGGCTTTTGATCTTGTCTCTTTCGACGTTCTCTGGAAGAAATTATCTGATGCCGCGGTGCCGCTGGAGCTCGTCTCCCTTCTGCGGTACTGGTACATTAATCAGGAGAGACAGGTGCGATGGGCAGGACAGCTCTCAGAGCCAAGTAGGCCAGAGTGCGGCGTGAGGCAGGGTGGCCTAACCTCACCTTTGTTATTCAGTCTGTACGTGAATGCACTGATCGAGCGGCTCTGCAGCACACGGGTCGGCTGCTTCATTGATGGAATATGTTTCAATAATTTAAGCTATGCAGACGACATGGTTCTGCTGGCCCCCTCGGTCAGTGCGCTCCGTAAGCTTTTCGGTGTTTGCGAGTCGTACGCTCCTTCTCATGGCCTTGTATACAATGAAGGCAAGTCAAAATTCATGGTCTTCAAGTCCGATAGCAAGTGTCCCTGCACTGTCCCTCCTGTGGCACTGAACGGTGTGGAGTTGCATAGGGTGGACTCTTTTAGATATCTGGGGCACTTGGTGACGGACGATTTGAAGGACGACGCGGATATGGAGAGGGAGCGCAGAGCATTGTCGGTTCGGGCTAATATATTGGCCCGCCGATTCTTCAGATGTACAGCGGCGGTCAAAATAACGCTTTTTAAAGCATATTGCATGTCGCTGTATTCGGGGAGCTTGTGGTTCAGCTACACCCAAAAGGCCTACAATGCTCTGCGGATCCAATATACGCATTTAGAGTGCTGTTGCGTCTGCCTCGGTTCTGTAGCGCGTCAACTATGTTCGCTGAAGCACGTACCGACGGCTTCAATGCTGTGCGGCGTAAGAGAGCGGCCTCGCTGCTGAACAGACTTCGGGGCAGCCCCAACAGTATTCTACGTACTATAGCCGATAGGCATGATAGCCCGTTGGTGCGGTCGCTTGTCACCTGTACATTGGCGAAGCCAGCGGGCCTGACGGCATTCCAGCGAGAGTGCTGAGGCAATGTGCACCTGAACTGTCTCCTGTATTGGCACGCCTGTACCGCCTCTCTCTTGAAAAAAGAACGGTGCCGAAATCATGGAAGCTTGCGAATGTGCAACCGGTGCCCAAAAAGGGAGTTCGTGCTGACCCTGCCCATTACCGTCCGATCGCCATTACCACCATCATTTGCAAGGTTATGGAAAGGGTTCTTTACAGTAAGCTGCTGACCTACCTTGAAGACACTGATCTCCTCAGTGACCGCCAATATGGCTTTCGCCGGGGACGGTCAACTGGCGATCTTCTTGTGTATGTCACGCACTGCTGGGGCGAGGCCATCGAGAGACACGGCGAAGCACTTGCCGTGTCGCTCGACATCTCGAAGGCCTTTGACAGGGTTTGGCACGCAGGTCTACTGAGCAAGCTTCCTGCTTATGGCATCCCAGCTGGTTTTTGTAGCTGGATATTAGACTTCCTGAGTGAACGGTCGATCCGAGTTGTCGATGACGGCTGCTCCTCTGACCACATGGCTATTGATGCTGCAGTTCCTCAGGGGTCTGTTCTCTCTGCAACTCTTTTCCTGCTGCACATCAATGACCTACTTCAGCTTGGTCTGGTTGGGTACGCAGATGACAGTACGGTTTCAGAGAGATACTTGTCCAGCGCAACAACCAGCGGGGTTGAAGTTCGTTCCTTGAGAGAGGCCATGGTAGAGTGGACAAATTTCACCTTAAGCCTTGTCTCCCAGTCGGGTGATGACAATGTGTTCACTTTTAACGCCACCAAAACACAGGCGTGTCTTTTAACCGCAAAAAGGAGTCGTTTTGACCAAACTCCTACTTTTCGGGGTGCATCTGTTCCTGTGACTGATCGGCTCGAGCTCCTAGGCATGGAGTTGACATCCAGTCTCAACTTCGGCGCCACCATCGAGTAAAAAGCCCAAACCGCGGCCAAAAAGCTGGGCATCCTAAATAGGGTAAAGCGATACTTCAGGCCTGGACAGCTTTTAACCCTATATAAAGCGCAAGTCCGATCCTGCATGGAGTATTGTAGCCACCTTTGGGATGGCTCAGCTAAGTATCAGCTTGCCGCGCTTGACTTGGTGGAACGCAGAGCTAAGAGGATCATCGGTGACGTAAAACTGGTGGATGCCAAGCTGCATAGCTTGGCTCATCGCCGTAAGGTTGCCTGCTTGTCGGTCTTCTACAGATTGTACTTCGGTGAGTGTGCCCAAGATCTCCACAACCTCATCCCACCGCCCCCCTTCTACCATCGGACATCCAGACACACTGCATCTTACCATCCCTACCTTGTTGCTATTCCACCAACTCGCACTAAGCGTTTCCAAACGTCTTTTATAATGCGCACAGCAAAGGAGTGGAACTCTCTGCCTGCGTCCGTGTTTCCATACGCTTACAACCCTAATCTCTTCAAAGTTAGAGTGAACAGGCTCCTTCTGGGTAAGCTTGCTCCATTGTAGACTTTGTCTCGGTCATCTCTGACCTAAACTGGAGTCAAGAGCAAACCCATCACAAATAAAAAATAAAAAATAATAAACGTTCCAGTATTTAGACGTTCGATTTATAGTGTTCGATCAATTGATATTCGATTATTTGGCATTCGATTTGGCATAGTACACCCCTGAGGAGCATACTCTGCTTCACACCTACTGTCAAATAGTGACTGGCGACCGCGAGGGGCACTGTATAGTTCCAAATTTCAAATCATTTATGAATTCAAAAATAACTTTAATAAAAGATTTTTTCCTTTTAAATAAATAAATATACAATGTAAGAGTACCTACACATTTTGGGGATTTGTTCGAAAGAGTCACCGTGGCCCTGGAACGCAAAGGGCATTAGAAGGAACACGGATGGGTTTTAGCCAGTAAGAATCTGACACTCGCGGGGGTATTCGATAAAATCCCTTCCTTAAAAAAATAAATCACATATTACACATACTAGCATAACATTAATTCAACTTCAAAATAAAGTAATTACCTAAGTACTAACAAAGCTAATAAATCACTCGGGTTAACAAGAAATAATTAATAATCGCCACGATAAAATTACCAATAATTGCCGTTTTTATAACTGAATTGCTACATATTACATGAACTGACCAATTATCTACGCGTCAACTGCAATCACAAATAGACAAGGAGCTATCCGTTTATTAATTTTATGCTACATGGACATATATAGAACTTGTTTTGTCCGCGACTTCGTACGCACATATCCCATTTTTTCCCGTTCCCGTGGGAATTTCGGGAAATCACATGCCAAATGTTGATAACGTATTATAATCTCTAAAGTTGTTATAACTATTTTCGACATAACTACGGTTGATTCACATATGTGTTTTATTTTGATTACTTAAGCTAAAATTTATTGCACTAACGAACGATTCGTCTAACGATTGTTTAAGATATTGTATGAAACACCTAATGGACAACACGCCTACAGTGTATTATTACTACGCACTCGTTTTATTTCTAAAGTATTCTACAAACCCGTTTACTTTTCTTTAATAATTACTGATTTTACTTCAAATTATTAACATAATTATATGTAAATAAACTATGATTTAACGATTTTTTTTTTTGTGTCTTCTTAACTTTCTTATTTTTATTATATTTCAAAAGAAGACGGTTGGACGGACGGTTGACTGCAGGGTGTAAAGGAACCTAACATGAATGGGATCAAGGGAGCTAAGTTCGCTCGCTTCACTCGCTCACTCTTACTCCCGCAACCCCATTCGAACCTAACCTATCCGTGTCGGACTTTTTTTTTATAACGGGGGGAAATCCTCATGGATGTCCTCCGTCTGGGGTCTGTCAGACTCTTACTGACTAAAACCACCCCGGTGTTCCATCTCTCACCTACGCCGGAGATCGCGGGGGCTTACGACTTCCGTAATCCGCGGCTGGTGCCGGCCCGCCTCTGCAGGCCACCTCGGGTCAGCGGGGGGAGTGAGGTGTTTGATTCCCCCCGCAACGTCAGCACGCGAACGGCGCACGGGAACACCACACGCCGCCACCTCGGGTCCAGATGAATGAATGGGGGGCGACGGACATCCCCAAGTCCGCCGCCCCTGGACCCAGTTAGGGGGGCCGGAAGAGGGCAGCGTATGCCCTCCTTCGACGCCCGGTGCGTCTGCTGCGGGCCGGGAGGGAGGTTGAGATCTCCCTCTCCCTTTCCGCAGCCTCTTTCTGCGCGATAACTGTTTCGCAAAAGGAGACCACCGCGTCCCAGGACTCCTCGCCGTCAACCATAGCACGGACTACGGCTGGCAGCGAGAGGTCACTGCCTACCACAGAAATGAGGGCACGACGCGGCTCCTCCCAAGCGGCACACTCTGCCAGCGTATGCCGCGCCGTGTCCTCCCGACAGTATCCGTGTCGGACTGCTCTAAGATCCCGAGCTGGCGCGGTCGCTCTATGTTCAGCGGTTAGATTAAATGTCAATTATACAGATCAAAGAAAAAAAAACAAATAAATTAAAAATATACTAAACGAAATCACATTTTTTATTTCTTATTTTCATTATAGGTATTTCAGAAGAAGACGGTCGTCGTTTAGTTGACGGAGACTCGCTGCGCGGGGCTCCTATTTCTGTCAGCAGGGTTTAAAAGAACCTAACCTTACCGAACCTCGGGGTGCCCCTAACGTCAACCGTCTTCTTCTAATTCATAAGCAGAAATCAGACAAAATCAGGTTTTTGATCAAAAACCAACAGTAGGAATCGTCCGTTAGTTCAGTCAAGCTTAGGTTTATTAACTGTAGGTGAATTAAGCGTAGGTTAATTAAGCGTAGGTGAATTCACCTTTATGTATTTCGTTCATTAGTTATTACAAAAATATGTGAAACGATCTTTAGGTATTTTAAACAGTAGGTCTTTTGACCGTAGTTATCTCGAAAATAGTTAGAATAACTTATGATATTTAACCCAAATGTCAGTTTTCTACGACCAGAAGTTTCGGTTGTGCGTTGTCTGCCAGTCAAACAGTCAGTCAATAACAGAAGAATTTTATATCTAAGGATAGCATTTTTAGGGTTCCATACCCGAAAGGTAACCAATAAAACTCTTTTACTAAGCCTTACGTGTTCGTCCATCATCATATACGTCTGTCTGTCAGCAGACTGTATTTCATGAACCGATAGGAAGTCTGTTGAAAGTTTCACAGTGTGCATTTCTAATGGCACCTATTAAAATTTAAGACAAACTCCGCTGCCCTATATAATAAAACTATTAAAATCTATCCTATGACTACTGAAGACTGCAAAAAGTCAATAGTTCAATGGCTAAAACTGAAGACCTATGATGACATTGAGTTATTGCTGCAAGCATCGTGACTATGAATTGAAAACATGAGAGAATACGCACTCACACACCATCACACACACATACTCACACACCATCACACACACACACTCACACACACTCTTTTAGGATATAATATCTCTTAGTTCCCTTTTAGGGTTCCGAAAAAAAAACGGAACCCTTATAGGATCACTCGGGTGTCTGTCTGTCCGTCTGTCTGTCTGTCTGTCTGTCTGTCTGTCCGTCTGTCACAGCCAGTTTTCTCCGGATCCACTGGACCGATTTTGTTGAAATTTGGTTCACATATAGAATTCTGTGACCCAAACACGGACGCGTTACGTAAATTATTAAATTTTTAGAATGGGGGTCACTTTTGTGGGTCAAACTAGAAAATAAAAATAATAATAATAATTGTGTGTCATATCAAATGAAAGGGCTTACTGTGAGGGTTTTAATTATATTGTTTTCATAATTTTAAAATAAATGGTTTTGAAGTTATTCAAGAAATTAGCCCCCACCCCCTTATCTCCGAAACTACTGAGCCTAAAATTAAAAAAAAAATATGGAGATGATAGATCTTTACCTTTAGATTACTGGAAAACCTATAAGAAGTCTATAGTATTAAAACAACATGTTAAAAAAAAATTAAATTCGTTCGAAACCCTTTGCACGCGAGTCCGACTCGCACTTGACCAGTTTTCTTTTGTTAGTTGCCTTTATTTAGTCATATCTTGTTTAAATTGTGATCTACCTTGTAATTTTTGTTTTGTTTAAATTTTGTAATCTTTTGTACACTACTTTTACCATTTAATTATTTGTCATTGAAGAGCGGGATCTCCTAGCATCATTTCATTTCATTACAAAATAAAACCGGCCAAGTGCGAGTCGGACACACGTTGGCCATAAACCGAAAAAAAACTAATCTATACTAATATATAAAGCTGAAGAGTTTGTTTGTTTGTTTGTTTGTTTGTTTGCTTGAACGCGCTAATCTCTGGAACTACTGGTCCGATTTGAAAAATTCTTTCAGGGTTGGATAGCCTATTTATCGAGGAAGGCTATAGGCTATATATCATCACGCTAAGACTAACAGGAGTAGAGCAGTAATGAAAAATGTGACGCAGACGAAGCTGCGCGGGTCTGCTAGTTCCTTTATGAGGGCGCTACCTTACATTTTAAACACTAATTATTATTATTTGTTTTCTGTAGCAGCGAATGAAATACACGCTGTAAAAATGTTAACGATCTACCTTTTACGGTTTATATCGGCGGAGGCTTAGTAATATGGTTCCGTTGATTACCCTCCAAGTACGGAACCGCAAAAAAAATATACTCCTGATCCATTTAGTCACTTGACATTATTATTGCTGTATATCTTCACTGTGACAAAAGCCTGATTTATGAGCAAAAATAAGAAATTATAATAAATTAATGACAATGTAAAGTATGCGATAAATAAAGACAATGTTTTAATAAATCGTTCTTGGAAAGTGCAGCGTGTTTTTGATAAGGTTATCAAAACAAGGAATACTTTTTTGATGAATGTGGTTCCTATAACTCAAATGGTTGACATCGAACATGGGAAGTGATAATGGGCCCGGTGTGTCACCATATGTAAATCCTTGCTGAATTTGTTCGAAAGAGTCACCGCGGCCCTGGAATGCAAAGGGCACTAGGAGGAACACGGATGGGTTTTAGTCAGTAAGAGTCTGATACTGCCTTCTGCTCCGCCCAGAGCGGGAGGAGTCATTTGATGCGCAAAGATTTTTAGATCCATATCGCTTCTTCTGTTAAAAGTTCGTCTACTTAATATCTTACAACATGCAACGAATACCGTTGTAATGACAAACGAAAGAATGTACAATAAGGATCTATACAATTCAATAACCTACTCCCAATTCAAAATAAATAAATGACAATTCAAGAGACGCCATACAAAAAACTAGTGTTTAAAAATAATAAAAATTGCCGCCGGCATTCCGGCCTTCATTACATAAAGTACCGAGATAATCACTTCGGCGTCACATTTGAATAATTGAATTATTTATAGGCGCTAATAGGCGTAGTGTATATGCTTTAATTATTGACATTTACTGTCAAAATGTGTTATGTTTTTTAGTATTTACAGGGTGAGCTGGTAAATTAAGACTACTTGTATCTTAATTACTAACCAAGAGCAATATCTTACTCGAGTATCTATATTCTATAGGTACTAATATATAAAGCTAAAGAGTTTGTTTGTTTGTTTGAACGCGCTACTCTCAGGAACTACTGGTCCGATTTGAAAAATTATTTCAGTGTTAGATCGAGAAAGGTTATAGGCTATATATCATCACGCTAAGACCAAAAGGAGCGGAGCAGGCGAAGTTGCGCGGCTCAACTAGTTAGGTACAGTTCCCGTCACGCAAGTTTACTTCCCCGAAATACGTTGCAATCGACTGCGCAGGATGTCAATTTGACATAAAACAGCGCTGTCCTACGCATGCGCGGGTAGGTCACGCATGCGCGTTTTCGCGCAAGATGGTGGGTGTAATGGCATCTCACTCGCTCGTATACGTTCTATGCATACGTGTGACCCGCTTGCTGAATGCAATACGACTGTTGATGCGAAAAGTGTTACACGTTGTTTTTGTTTTTAATTAATTATTTTGGTTATTTGTTACTATTTGATTTGTTTTCTGTGTATTTTTATGCTGTAACTTTTTGATATTGTTATTGTTACTGGTAGTCTTTGTTACTCGTTTATAATATAAATACGTAGGTATAAACAAAAAAATATTCTAGGAACGTAACACTTGTTTACGCGATAAGGTTTTAACCTAACTTCGGAGGGGTAAATAACGGTGATGCGAACTGTATAAAGCTTAAGAATTTGTCTGTTTGTTTGGTTGAACGCGCTAATCTCAGGAACTACTGGTTCGAATTAAAAAAATATTTTATTGTTGGATAACCCATATCGAGGAAGGCCCAATACGAGCGGAGCAGTGAAAAACGTGCCGCAGACGAAGTTGTGCGGGTCATCTAGTCCTAATATTTATAATTCTTCCGTTACTGACTGATTGAGAGACTGAGTGAGTGACTGACAGACAACGCACAGCTTCTTCTTATCGTGTGGGTACTAAGGTCTGACGACCCCACACACCCTAGTGTCAAGTTGAGTTTCTAAACCGCCTCAAGGGCCTCTGACATGGTTTATTTGACGACCGCCAATTGGCGGCCGGGACCACCGGCTTATACGTGCCTTCCGAAGCACGGAATCATCTTTTTATCTTTTTGACTTTACAAAGTATGCTTCCCGTGGGAATCAGACCCACGACTACCGGGTCACAAGGCAAACGCCTAAACCACTCGACCACGAACGCACAGCTGAAACTACTGGTCGTAGAAAGCTGACATTTGACATGTAAGTTCCTTGATTTTAGGGGAGCACTAAGAGAGGATTTCCCGAAATTCTTACGGGAACGGGAAAAAACGGGATATGCGCGTACAATGTCGTGAGAACGCGATCCACGATCAAAATCAATGATCTGAGGGCATGAATATTTTTGTGTATGTAACATAAAATTTTACCATAGCTACAATACTCGTTTCGCACATAATATTTATTTGAATTAAGTAGATACTTTTTTTAATTATTCATATTTTTGAACGATATAAACTGTGTCCCATATTATTAAACCAAAATACTATGGGGTTGGTGTTTTTCACATTCAAAATTCACTTAGGTTAACGTTACTATACGTCAAAACCTCTGATCCGTGGATCCCGTTCGTAACCTTCCTTCTGGTGCGATCGGGTAACAAGCTCTTGTACCGTAATGTATACTTTTGGACCTAGCGGTTCAAGCTGTACCTACGGTTTCTCACGTCTGTCCGTAACAAAACAATTCAAGTTTTTATTAAGTAGGAAAAATGTCAAGTACCTTTTTAGTGCCGATACGATTTAAAGCAATACCAACATTGTATCGGACCAAAGAATGCGATAATGAAGACATAACAAGGAAATACAGCCTACATAAAATACAACACATTATAATAATCTTTCACCGTGGTACTTGTCAATGATTTTTAGGGATCCGAACGTTTGTAGCAGCCTGTTAAAAACTATAGCATCTAAAGTGGAACTGGGCTGGCCACATCTGCCGCATATCGCAACAGAACTGGGCATAAGTTACCACCAATTGGATTCCGAGCAACAGGAACCGGCGACGCGGTAGACCCAGGAGGAGAATGCGAGACGACTTAGACGACTACCTTAAGGATTGGTCAAATATAGCAACGGACAGAGATAAGAGGAGGGAAGGAAGGCAGGCCTTTGCCCTGCAATGAGACTCAATAGGCTCATAATAATAATAATCTTCGTGTCAGCCAACGGCTTAATAGCCATGAGCTTCGACCAACACCTCAGGAGGCTCTCGTTAGGCAGCTGGCAGCTAGATCAAGGGCTTCATCCAGAGAGCAGTACACGCTAGACACGACTCGTATTGTTAGGAGGTTCCTCTCTCTGGAACCATGACCGGCGTAGCTTGGACCCTGTTCCCGATACCGGTGGGCTAGTATTTTTTTTTTTTGTGTTGAGAAATTGTTAAAAATTAGTTTTAAAAGTGTATAAACGGGTAATGTTAAAAACATAAACGATTCATTCGGAATCCTTGGCGCGTGGGTCCGAATCGCACTTGCCCGGTTTTTAATGCTAAGTTCACATTTACCAGATTTGTGCGCAAATAAAGAGGTATTCAGTATATAAGTAACCTTTATAAGTTTATGACAATATTCAATTGTTATTGGCAAAGGGAATATTACAAGTGACGTTTGGTTGCAGGAAGCAGGCTCTTATGTTGTGTACGATTTTACTGCGAGAATTTTAGGGCGGTGTCACAGTAGTAGCGGCAATGAAATTTTCGCGCTAAAGATATCTATACTAATCTATCTACACTAATATTATAAAGAGGAAAGATTTGTTTGTTTGTTTGTTTGTTTGAATTGAATAGGCTCCGAAACTACTAGACCGATTTGAAAAATTCTTTTAGCATTGGATAGCTACATTATCAGGGAGTAACATAGGCTTTATATTATCCCCGTATTCCCACGGGAACGGGAATACTAATATATAAAGCTGAAGAGTTTGTTTGTTTGTTTGTTTGCTTGAACGCGCTAATCTCAGGAACTACTGGTTCGATTTGAAAAATTATTTCAGTGTTAGATAGCCCATTTATCGAGGAAGGCTATAGCCTATATATCATCACGCTAAGACCAACAGGAGCGGAGCAGTAATGAAAATTGTGACGCAGACGAAGTTGTGCGGGTTAGCTAGTATATAATATATAAAGCTGAAGAGTTTGTTTGTTTGTTTGCTTGAACGCGCTAGTCTCAGGAACTACTGGTCCGATATGGAAAATTCTTTCAGTGTTAGATAGCCCATTTATCGAGGAAGGCTATAGGTATATCATCACGCTAGTGACTCTTCGAACAAATTCCGCAACCCTGTGCAGTCGATTATTATTATTTTATTTTATTTATCATAAACAAGTTTTACAAAAATCTTTCTTATAACTATGCTCCACAAACCGTGTTGACAACCGTGTTGACAAACCGTGTTGACCAAGACAAACTGTTGCTACAAAATATCTTATAGTAGTAGATGCATCCCTATGGTTGTGATGATAACTGCAATATAAGTTTAAAGCCGTTTCTGTTAAATACTTACCTACTCAAGCCTATTTTAAATGATTAAAAACATATCTCCGCTCTCACTAACGCCTCGCTTGTTATGGAGGCCAGCCCAGAATGTGGACCAATAAATTAAATTTGAATGTCCCAATAACAGTGGGTGGTTACAGCTTGGTATCGAGTTGTCTAAACGATCGCCATTATGGCCACGCTAGCCTTACCGAGGTTGCATTCTGATGTAGTAGGTATGTTGTCTATTAGCTGATAACGGGGAGATTGTGTGTCACTATGGAGATTTTGTTCTGATTCAAATGAAAACAATATTTTAATTCATACAGGTGCTTGATAAGATTAGTCTCTTCCACTATATTTTTTTCTTTCTAAGTATAGCGTTCTACTTGTTTCATCACAGGATAAGACCACAACTCAGTTTTGAATTGTGGTGTGTGTGGTGACGCCTATCTTACTAGGACACCATGGTGGAGGCCACCGGTCGCGCCACCAATAAAATGTATGCAGTTGAATACAGGGTACCTCACCTTGTCACAGCTTGGTTGCGCAACAAATTCGTTGCTTGCAACCGAATCTCTAGCTGTTTGTTCTGGTGTTTCTCGCTTGGTAGCCCACGGAAGCGCGACTGGTTAGGCCACCATGGTGTTCTAGTGAGACGGGTCCTAACTGGTGGTGTCGTCGGCGATGGAGAACGTTTGCCTTGAAGTAACTTTGTCACTTTTGTTTCAAAAAGGTAAAGATTATAGCTATTAGGAACACGGAGCAATTTCCTTTCGCTGTATGAATGATGAGTTTAATCATTCCCATGCACAACGAACTGAATGGGAGTCTAAGTACGGATAATGGAGTCCCTACTCTACTCTACAATTTATGTATTATCAACAACTCTAAAATTAGGACCTTCCCCAACATTGCCGTTAGCTCCCAATGGCAAAAAAATCTCACCTTAAGGCATTAACAAAGTCTCTCCATCTATCCACAGCTATCGTCAAGCAATTAACAACATAAATTAACAACGACCTCCATGCGTCCTTCCCAGCCTATATACATATACATAATTACATACATAATAAATAAAGATATACATGCTAGGGTTGTGACGCATCTTCGCCTTCGATCCGCAAGGAATCTTGCCTTGTAAAACTTGCAGAGGCGGTAACAGTACCGCCTCGGCAAGTTTTAAGAAAAGGTGTATAGGATTTTGTAACCGGAGTGTTTGTTGGTACAAAAACTCGGGTGGCAAACAAAAGAAAATCTCCCCATGCGGCAAAATCAAAATCCCTGCATCCATCTACAGCTATAGTCAAGCAATTAACAACGACCTCCATGCGTCCTTCCGACGTCACCAGATAATCCCGGCCTACATACATAATTACATAAATAAAGACATACGTGCTATGGTTGTGACACATCTTCGCTTTCGCTTCCGCAAGGAATCGTACCTCGAAAAACTTGCAGAGGTGGTAACAGTACCACCTCTGCAAGTTTTGTAACGGTCTAAACCGCCTCAAGGGCCTCTGACATGGTTTATATGACGACCGCCATTTGGCGGCCGGGACCACGTGATACGTGCCTTCCGAAGCACGGAATCATCTTTTTATCAGACAATCAGGAGATTCAAGCCTGCAATGTCCTAGCCAAACTGGAAACAACTTTACAAAGTATGCTTTCCGTGGGAATCGTACCCACGACCACCCGGTCACAAGATAAACTCCTAAACCACTCGACCACAGAGGTAGCACTATGCGCTGACTACGCTATTATTTTTCTTCCCACCTCCGCCTCCGCTAAATGACCTCCGTTACATCCTTAATGTAACATACAGATAATGACATACATACATACATGAGTTCTCAATTATAATGTAAAGCGGCCCCGCCCGGCGCCGGCATGCGGAAACACTGCTCAATGGAGGATTGCTGCGCTATGGTGATGTCGAAATTATAGGAGGTACGATGTGGTGGAGGCGGCGACAAACTAAAGGGAGATTATCTGGAAGATTCACGCGGCATTTCCGTTTGTGTCGGACTCGTGTATCGAGTAAAACCTCACTGATTGTATCACTTTTATATCTATGAGTTAGGGGCTTGAGCTCTTATATTCGAGAGTAGACTAACATTTCTTTTTTTCTCTCTCATAATACTGAACTTTGAAAGTACCACACTTAAAAAAATATATATCTAAAAAAACCTGGTGGTCGCCTATAGAACTTGAAAAGGGGACGGGCGGTTTTTACTATCCTTTTAAGAGAATATTCTATTAAGTATATGAATATACTCGTATGTTGAAATAACAAAATGAAAGGATATTGCGATCGAATTTATTCATTTTTGTATTAACTTCCTACACAATTGGGTACTTCACCATACGCACCAACGTATTTTATTTCATCATTGCATCATCCAATGCCGTATGGTGTCGGCCGGTGCCGTATGGTGCCGTAAAAGAATAATACCATCCCATCACTTCCCGTGGGTGTCGTAAGAGGCGACTAAGGGACTCGCCAGAGAGTGGGCAGCAGCGTTCTCTGTAAAACTCAACACCATACACTGCGATCGCCAACCCGCCTGCCAAGCGTGGCGATTATGGCAACCCCCCCCCCTCTTGAGGGAGGCCTATGTCCAGCAGTGGACGTCTTTCGGCTGACATGATGATCATCCTTCAATCGGGTCTTTTCTGAAAAAATCTAATAAGTCCGTCCAAAAATAGGACACGTATTTTTTTTTCTTTTTGCACGTAATCAAAAAAATGAGGAAGATACAGTGCGTTGAAAACTCGCGTGACGATACATTATTGTACACTTTTTATTAACATGTGCTGTCACCAGTCCCCACTCTTGAACTTTGATGGGTTTTATCTTTATGATTTTTTATCGATTTGAAATGGCAAACAAGTCCCAAATTAGAAAAATCAAAAAACTCGACTGCAAAAGTCGAGACACTTTTATGAACGAAAACTGTTTCCTAATTGAATTTAAACATAGGATAGCTTTAAATATTTTTTGTAACCTCCATTTAATTTCCTTCACGTTGATACCCTACTCGGCCGTTACCGTATGGTGCCGTAAAAGAATAATACCATCCCATCACTTCCCGTGGGTGTCGTAAGAGGCGACTAAGGGACTCGCCAGAGAGTGGGCAGCACCGTTCTCTGTAAAACTCAACACCATACACTGCGATCGCCAAGCCGCCTATTGAAATTAATAAAATAAATGAAATTTACTGTATCTAATAAAATTATAGTTATGTACCTATTTTTTTTTTATTATTACTATTTTTCTATCTAGAAAGTTCCCAAATCAGACAATGCAGAAGTGCCGCATCCAACTTTGCTGACTCTGTTTCCAACATCCCAGGCATATAAAGAGTACTTTTTGTGATGCACTTATAAGTTCACTGGTAACAAGTACCTACCTACGAAATATATGACAAAAAACATCGATTACACATTAATATGTATCTTAATCACCTTGAATTAGCTTTTATTTGTGATTTAATTGATTTATTTGTGATTCCGGCGTTTTTTGCCTAAGTGTTGCATAAGTACGCAGCATTTATTTGCTCCAGTTGCCTAAATTGCTGAATAATGCAAACAAGATTTCGGATCGTATGATATTTTCCAGTTTTTAAGACGACAGCACTTAGTGTGACACTTTCTAGTTTTTAAGACCTTTGTTTTTACCCGACTGCGCCAGAAAGACGGTTATGTTTTTCGAGAGTATGTATGTATGTATAATTGTTTGGCACGCTCTGCAGCCTAAACGGCTCTATGGATTTTAACTTGAGAGGTGTCGTAAGATACATATTTACTGTGAGAGTGACACTGAGTATATCAAAATAAAAAAAAATCAAAATGGCGGATTTTTGGCGCCAAATTCAAATGTTTGGCACGCTCTGCAACCTAAACGGCTCAATGGATTTTAGCTTGAGAGGAGTCGTTAGATTTATATTTACTGTGAAAGTGACACGGGTATATCAAAATAAAAAAAAAAAACAAAATGGCGGATTTTTGGCGCCAAATTCAAATGTTTGGCACACTCTGCAACCTGAACGGCTCGATGGATTTTAGCTTGAGAGGTGTTGTTAGATTTATATTTACTTGAGAGTGACACGGGTATATCAAAATAAAAAAAAAAAACAGAATGGCGGATTTTTGGCGCCAAATTCAAATTTTTGGCACGCTCTGCAGCCTGAACGGCTAAATGTATTTTAGCTTGAGGGGTATTGTTAGATACGTCTTTACTGAGAGAGTGACACTGGGTATATCAAAATAAAATAAAAACACAAAATGGCGGATTTTTGGCGCCAAATTCAAATGTTTGACACGCCCTGCAGCCTGAACGGCTCAATGGATTTTAGCTTCAAAGGTGTCGTTAGATTCGTATTAATTGTTAGAGTGACACTGAGTATATAAAAATTAAAATGGCCGATTTTTGGAGCCATATTATGCCTTCAAACAGTTTTTAATTTTCAAAACCTATCGAGTGGGGTATCAAGATAAAGGGCTCGAGGAGACGATTCCAAAAAAATGTAACTGACTAAACTGTAGGAAATAAAAAAAAAATCTTTGTCAAAAAACCCGACCGCTAAAAACGACTAAAAAGTTCGAAACAAGTCGTTTTTCAAGCAGTCTGATGCAGTTCGATCACTGATCTGATGCCACCAACTGCATCAGACTGCTTGAAAAGCGAAAGTGAGTGTCAGACTTTTACAGACTAAAACTCATCCGTGTTCCTTCAAATTATGCCCTTTACATTCCAGGCAGTAGCGGCCAAAGACTACAATAGTATACTGTAGCGGCTTTAGGGCCAGGCGAATCGGCCGGCCGCCCGGGACGCCGGCAACTGAATGGCGCCGGGTCATACAGGGCGCTGCGCGTAATTTTATTACCTATTTCTTTCGATATAAAGAAAAATTCAGACATTGATGGTGATTTGTTCTACGATGAAACACAGGCACACAGTCGCCACACAGTCGGGAACATAGTCTCGAAGATATTCAGGCAATACCTATCGAAACCTTGAAACTTTAATAAAAAGCACAATCTTCAAGAATATCGCTGTTACAAGTGGTAAACGCAGTTTTTCTAAACTTAAATTATAGCTCACCAAACGAAAGCCAAAAACTGCCAAATAGGAGAAATAATTCGTGCTGTGAAATCGTGTATAAACGAATTATGGCATAGGTGTAGGGAATGGTGTTTTAAACAACATCGTAAAAGTACTGATGGATGGAGATGAAGCTATCGAGGTTGGGTGTAAAGGTTTTTCTAAATAAGTTATTTGAATTATATTGAAATTTAAAATCGCGCCGAATGCGTGACTCACCCAGGGCGCTTAGATGGTTAAGAAATGCTGGCGGCGAGACTTTGTATGTAAAAAGTCATAATTCGACGATTGGCTCTCGACTGTTTTCTCCTCCAATAATGGACCGATTTAAGAGATATTTCACAAACTGAATAAGAAGGATATATACTGTGTCTCTATGTTTTCCTTTTTGATGGTTATTAACCGTATAAGCACTAGTCCACACTTTTCCTACTCCTCCGCTCCTCTGATTCGTTTTCGTTCAATCCAAATTCGTTGCAGGATCCAAGACAGTTGAATCGTTTCTCCGGGACTCGTCGGGCTTCATTGGCTCGACGTTTTTCTGGTGGTCGCCACTGTTGATTCTGGCTTTCAGGAGTTGCAGTGGTTGGGAATATGTGGCAAGCTTATCCCAAAAAACTGAACTATTTGTTAGATAGTGTTCAGTCGGTCTATTACTATTCTGTCAACATCTCACCGAGTCAACTTAGGTGGAGAGTGCGCGTGAAGTGAACTGTCAGTCCATTTTGTAAGTATGGATTGACAGCTCATTTCAGGCTAGGTGGAATGACGATCTTCGTAGGGTAGCTGGTAGCAGATAGATGCGAGTTGCCGGAAATCGAGTTTAAGAGGAAAACATGCTGGCGGAGTGACTTTGTATGTAAAAGTCATAATTCGAGGTTTGGCTCTCGACTGTTTTCTCCTCCAATATTGAACCGATTTAAAAGATATTTCACAAACTGAATAAGAAGCTCGCCGCCAGCATTTCCTCTCAAGGCCGGCCCTTTTTCACACCTACTGCGAGGTACCTAATTGAAAAATCCTTGAGGAATGGCGCTTAGCCACCGCGAGCGGTGCTGGTCGGCCTTAAGGGTTCCGTTGGCTACCCGTTGAGTAAAGATATATAAAAAACGTACACCTAAAGCACTCTCATGATTAGCAATTAATCCATTCATCATCATCATCATATCAGCCGAAAGACGTCCACTGCTGGACATAGGCCTCCACCAAGCTTGGCAGGCGGGTTGGCGATCGCTGTGTATGGTGTTGTGTTTTACAGAGAACGCAACTGCCCATTCTCATTCATTCATTCATTCATTCATCAATCCATTAAATATAGTTAAATATTTTTTTAGGGTTCCGTACCCAAAGAGATTCACTAAGCCTCCGTTGTCCGTCCGTCCGTCCGTCCGTTCATCCATCTGTCCGTCCATCCTGTCTGTCAGCGGGCTGTATCTCAAGAACCGTAATAGGTAAAAAGTTGAAATTTTCTCAGATTGTGTATTTCTATTGCCGCTATAACAACAAATAATAAAAAATAAGGTTTATGGTCGCCTTCGTGTGCGAGTCCGACTCGCACTTGGCTTTAAGGACACCCTTATCAACTCAAGAATTTCCTAGAAAGTTACGAACATCACCTGGAGTTTAATTTCGATTTTAATTTATCACAAATACTCAGATTCCTGGATCATTTTCTTCCCATGCACCGTCTGCAAAACCGATCCATAAACAAATAATAAATATCCAGCATTTAATAAACATCGATACCAACTATCAGTATCATCTATCTACTCCACAAAAAGTAAAAAATCAGTCATTTCCTACCACACACCACTCGAGGCAAACCCGACTTTAAAACTAACGTACACAAAATCCAATATCCTTTGACACACACACATTAACCTGACAATGTAAATCCAATCTTAACTTTAAGGATACAAAGTTAAATATCCTTTGGGAAGTCTTCCTTAATTGGTAATCGAATTCGTCCAGTTAATGCGAACGGTGCCAAATATGGCGTTACTTAAAGGGCAGACTTATTGTGACAATAAAATGAGTGCAATGATGATCTGATGCGAAAATTATACGTCTTTATGGATTCTTTATGGATTCCTTATGTGGGCCAATCGGTAGTTAATCACGACATAGCTTGTAATCAGGGTACCGGCTTGAACACTTGATTTGAGGCAGTCATTATAAGATGATTCCGGTAGGAAATGAATTTCCAGTTTATGGAGGAGCTCATGATTAAATAATTACAGCCACACGAATCGTTTTTTGAGGGTAAGCGACGCTTACCGAGGTCAGTTTGTGGATGGGTGACCATAAAGATAAAGATACAGGGTCTATGCTAAGAACGTTTAGGTAGAAGTGGTTTAGACTTAAGAGACTATGACCTCTAATAATTGATTATTATGCACCGAGGGGATAAAGCAGTGTCTTATATCACGGGCGTCATATTGAATCCCGAACGCAATGATGATTCGAGAGTTAACTCCCGAGCGCAGGGAAGGAGTTTAGATTTTAACTCACGACCGCGAGGGATTCCAGCTAGCTCAAGACAAATATACCGTATCCCTGAGGAACATACTCAACTTTTCACACCTACTAAGTTACCTCCCTACGCTCGGGATTTAACTCTCGAATCCTTTATTGCGTCCGGGATTTAATATGACACCCGTGACATAAGACACTGCTTTATCCCCGTGGTGCATAATCAACTATTAGAGATCACAGTCTTTAAAGTCCAAACCATTTCTACCTAAACGTTCTTAGCATAGACCCTGTATCTAGGCTAGATGACTGATCAGGACACCTGATATCCTTCTGTAACCCACACCGAAGTTCGTCAGGTACTATTTAATAGCCTGACCTTGCTTGTTGCGTGAAGGACACAGTTACAATGACTTAATATTTCGTAACAAGATAGTATTTGTGCGGTAATTGAGTGTTATTCAATAGATTTTTAAAAATGCTTCACGATTGCTTATATTTAGGAACCTGAAGTGCTCAGATCAGTGAGCAGTATTCCAATTAATATTTTGTTTCAGCGCAACATGTTCTTCCATACTTGTTCTTTTGTCATCATCACCTTTCGTCACCCCCTTTCTAGCTTTATATATAGGGTGTAAAGGAATTGCGGAATTTGTTCGAAAGAGTCACCGCGGCCCTGGAACGCAAAGGGCATTAGGAGGAACACGGATGAGTTTTAGTCAGTAAGAGTCTGACAATTCCTTCTGCTCCGTCCAGAGCGGGAGGAGTCATTTGATGAATTCCCATTCCTAAATATGAAAAGGTGTAAAGGATCGGCGTAATTGTATTTTAAAAACTGCTTATGATAAAGAACTTTCTTCAAGGAATAGACAATTACAAAAAAAAAGGATTATACCTTACAAAGTTTTGAATGGAAAATCCACGGCTAGAAAAGCCACAAATCTCACGGCTGCGTACACAAATACCCTTCAAACTGAAACACAGAATCGCTGCTTGTCCGTAAAATAGCTAGCTTGATGGTCAACTGGTAAGTGCTTCCTAAGAAGTTCGCTTAGATCTATGCTTTTTAGATGATTCCGTGCTTCGGAAGGCACTTATAAGCCGGTGGTCCCGGCCGCCAAATGGCGGTCGTCAAATAAACCATGTCAGAAGCCCTTGAGGCGGTTTAGAAACACTTGGGTGTGTGGGGTCGAGTCGAGGTCTAAACCTTACTGTCCACACGACAAGATGAAGAGAGGGCTCCGTACGCGAAGGGTAACCAACAGAACCTCGTTACTAAGCCTCCGCTGACCGTCCGTCAGCGGGCTGTACCTTATGAACCGAAAGCGATAGACAGTTGAAATTTTCACAGGCACCCATTATTTTGGTTAATACAGCGGCAATATAAATACACACTTCTATTGTGTGTCTCTTAGGGTGTTATTTTTATTGTTGCTAACAAAAATAAAAAATATTGACATTTACATGAGGAACATTACAAAGCAATTCAAACAACACACAACTAGTCAACTACCATAGTCTGGGCGCACTTGGCAACGACACATGTACAGCGCACAGTAACAATATTTAGGAGACTGTTGTCGCTGTCCCGCACCCGACGTAGCAATGATGCTGTTTTTTTACGCATACAAGAATGGTTTTTGACACGGAGCCAATATTATGCGACCTGGATAATTTTATCCCTTGGGATACTTATCGACTTTCAGGCTTGATACCTATGTTATTTATTACTCATCATCATCATCATCATCATATTAGCCGAAAGACGTCCACTGCTGGACATAGGCCTCCCCAAGCGTAGCCACAACGACCGATCCTGTGCGTCTCTCATCCATCGGCTACCCGCGACCTTCACCAGGTCTTCATCGGTCCACCGTGTGGGAGGCCTTCCAACGTTCCTTCTTCCGATACGCGGTCGCTACTCCAGAACTTTTCGGCCCCATCGACCATCTGTTCTGCGAGCAATGTGCCCTGCCCACTGCCACTTTAGTGTGACGATCCTTCAGGCTATGTCGGTAACCTTGGTTCTCTTGCGGATATCACCATTCCTGATTCGATCACGCAAGGAAACTCCAAGATTGCCCTCTCCGTTGCCCTTTGAGTAACTTTGAGCATATTCCCATGCATGTTGCATGTTGTTGTGTGCATGTTTTTTTTCCCATATTTATTACTATTCCAACCGATTTCAGCTATGGCGTCCAATCTCAACGAAGGCTACCTAGCCATCGGAGCGGGACTTATAATTTTGCACAACCGTGTGCACAAACTCGGATACACTCACAGACAGACAACCTTCTTCCATCACTCTCATATTCCAATGGGACAGCACCCGTCACGACTGGAAAGAGATCTGGCGTAGCACCGGTGGTACGAACTTTGGAAATTGATCGTGTTACACTCCATAGGACCTTCTTTTTTTTATAAGGATGGGAAATCATCAAATGACTCCTCCCGCTCTGGGTGAAGCAGAAGGGAGTGTCAGACTCTTACTGACTAAAACCCATCCGTGTTCCTCCTAGTGCCCTTTGCGTTCCACGGTGACTCTTTCGAACAAAGTCCGCAGCCCCAGCAGGCACTGGCCCTAGCGGGCCCCGTCTACGATGCTGACAGCTCTTTGAGGCGCGCGTGGAACACAGCACGCCGTCAACCCGGGCCTGGTTCTGATCAGACGGCGAGCCACCCAATACTCGCCGTCCGCAGGCCCGCGCCTACGGTGGCCGAGAATCGCCCTGCGACTCCCGACGCCCGGGGCTTCTTCTGTTGCGGCGGCTGTTGCGTGAGGTTTGCATCTCTCTCACGCGTTCGGCTTCCTCCTTCGCTAGCATGACTGCTTCGCAGAAGGAGGTGACCGCTTCCCATGTCCCCTCGCTCTGGACCGGCTTGAACCAGCGCCGAACGCGAGAGGTCACCGCCGCCGATCGCCTCGACGAGGACACGGCGGTGTTCCACCCAAGCAGGGCAGACCTCCACCGTATACTCCACCGTGTCCTCCGGGCGATCCTCGCAGTGTTGACACCCGGGCGTATCCTACCGCCGAATTCGAAACAGGTACCTCCCGAAATAACCGTGTCCGGTGAGTATTGTGGCATGCCCAACTCCAAAGGACCTAGCACGAATATTTTGACGTATAGTCGGTCGTAAGTCGCTCGTCGAGTCGAAGCTCCAAAGTCTTGAGCATCAACGCCGAGTTGCTAGCCTGTCGGTTTTCTATCGGTTGCATTTTGGGGAGTGTGCGACGGAATTGCATGATTTAATTCCGCCTAGCCCGTTCCATCATCGGACCACAAGACGAACGGCGATGCGTCGCCGGTACATGGTGGACATCCCACCCACATGCACAAAACGTTTTGGGAACACATTCATAGTGCGTACAGATAAGGAGTGGAACTCCCTGCTAGAGTCTATGTTTCCAGATAGCGACAACCTGGGAATCTTTAAGACAAGAGTGAATAGGTTGCTTCTAGGCAAACGTGCTCCATCTTCGACCGCATCATCGCTTACCATCAGGTGAGATAGTGGTCAAACGTATCTACAGCAAAAAAAAAGTGAATTTTTAATGTGAAAAACTACAACCCCATAGTATTTTGGTTTATTAATATGGGACATACACAATTTATTTCGTTCAAAAATATGAATATAGTATCTAATACAAATAAACATTACGTGCGAAACGAGTATTGTAGCTATGGTAAAATTTTACGTAACGTTACTATACGTCAAGAATATTCGTGCTAGGCTCCTTGGAAAGCACGTTATTTATTACCAGGATGCAACAGGGGAAATAGTGCTGCGAAGTCATAGCATTTCCCCATTTACATGTTCTAGAAAAATCTAGAGTCCTGTTAACCCTCAGCTGATGTAATTCAGGCGCGTATTACAATGAGTACCTAAGTAATATACGCGCACTATTGCAGGCAGCGAACTCCGACAGATTGCGGCAACAGCGATCAAACTGTGCGTGAAATACTAAACAAATGGACATCACAGTGTCAGAAATTTAATTAATATGACGGGGAATGTTGGTAATTAAACATTACGTTTGTTTTTCAAGAACGGGTAGGCAGAGGTTCACCAGGTCTGTAGGAACATGCCTGCCTAGTTCCTATTAAGACCTACAAAGAGTGATGTGATGCTATAATGCAACATCGTAGCGACAATACTCTTTATCGACTTTAAAAATGCTTTAGCTCTCAATTTTCCAAGTCTCAACACGGAGGTTCTCCATTTCTTTTCTTGTATATTTGTTCAGCGTTATCTTCACCAAGTATTATATTTTACCTACTAGCCATTGCCCGCAATTTCGTACGCGCATATCCCGTTTTTTTCCCGTTCCCGTAAGAATTTCTGGAAATCCTCTCTTAGAGCTCTCTTACACTCCCCAAGGAACCTACATGCCAAATTTCAGTCTTCTACGACCAGCAGTTTCGGCTGTGCGTGGTCTGTCAGTCACTCAGACGGAAGAGTGAATAGTCATCATCTGCCTAGCCTTTTCCCAACCATATTGGAGTCGGCTTCAACCAAACAGGATTTAGCTGAATACCAGTGTTTTCCGTGGAGCGGCTACCTACCATACCTCCACAACCCACTAACTGGGTAGCACGGTACTTATTGGCAAGACTGGAATCAGATTTCCTGGCTTCTGACAATCCGTAACGACTGCCAAAGATCTCCAAATGACAGCCGGGACCAACGGCTTAATAGTATTTTCCCGAAAAAATTCGGTGATGGTTTGATGAAGATTTGCGGAGATAGATAATGGAACTCTGCAATAAATATATAATAGCAAATCTCCGTCATTGCTAAATTCGCATTTGTGATTATTTTTTACATAACATACAACACCACGCCCGCGCCGCGGCCGGTACGCTTTGAAGGGATACGCAGTTACTCATCTTGTGTTTTCTGTAGAGGCATCGTTGTATCATTGTCGCGTCGAACCTAACTGCAAGAACCTTTAAGGAAACTCAAGAACAAGAATCCCTTTACTTTCCAGTCCCAATGCTTTCTGACTCGTTTGGTTTCGTACCCCGTACGACCACGTCGTAGGTCAGAGCTCTTCCACTGCGCCGTGGTTGCTACTGTTCGTGTCGTCCTTATCTATACTAATATTATAAAGAGGTAAAATTTGTGAGGTTGTAGGGGGTAATCTCCCTGCCGGGGTTGCGGAATCTGTTTGAAAGAGTCACCGCGGCTCTGGAACGCAAAGGGCATTAGGAGGAACACGGATGGGTTTTAGTCAGTAAGAGTCTGACACTCCCTTCTGCTTCACCCAGAGCGGGAGGAATCATTTGATGATTTCCCATCCTTAAAAAAAAAAAGGAGTAATCTCAGGATCTACTGAACTGGTTTTAAAAATTCTTTTACCAATAGAAAGCCACGTTATTTGTGAGTGTCATAGGCTATATATTAACCTGAAAAATACCGCCCAACGAAGTGGACATGGGTCAGCTAGTTTATTTATAAAAAGAAGTGAATTGGGTATTTTTGTATCCCCAAGGTACAATTCAATTTTCATAATTTTCAATAAATTATTAAAAAAAATATAACTAAAACCCTCACAATAAGCCCTTTCATTCGATATGTCACACGATATTTTTAAAAAAGCTTTATTATATATTTTCTAGTTTGACCCCCATACTAAAAATTTAATAATTTACGTTACACGTCCGTATTTGGGTCACAAATATCCATATGTGTACTAAATTTCAACAGAATCGGTCCAGTGGATCCGGAGAAACTGGCTGTGACAGACGGACAGACAGACAGATAGACACCCAAGTGATCCTATAAGGGTTCCATTTTTTGTTCGTAACCCTAAAAAAACTGAACATCGCTTAACTTAGTGATTAGGTATAGAAATGTCAGCAATGTCCTTGTGTTATGATATGACAACGTATATCTCTGAGTGCTTCCCACAAAATAGGTAATACTTCTGCAACTCTATCCTAGGAATTATTACTACAGCCCCTCCAATATTGAACCGATTTAAGAGATATTTCACAAACTGAATAAGAAAAATATATACTGTGTCTCTATGTTTTCCTTTTTTGATTAATAGTTGCCAAATTTCTACACTAGGACCCTGTTAACAGCGATTTATCGGACAATTTTGAGCATTTTGTGAGGATTCTAGTGCTTATACGGTTAATAAATCATCAAAAAGAAAAACATAGGGACACACTATATATCCTTCTTATTCAGTTTGTGAAATATCTCTTAAATCGGTTCAATTTTGTTGGAGAAAACAGTCGAGCCAAACCTCGAATTATGACTTTTTACATACAAAGTCACTCCGCCAGCATATTTTCCTCTTAAACTCGATTTCCGGCAACTCTCATCTATCTGCTACCAGCTACCCTGCGAAGATCGTCACTCCACCTAGCCTGAAATGAGCTGTCAATCCATACTTACAAAATGGACTGACAGTTCACTTCACGCGCACTCTCCACCTAAGTTGACTCGGTGAGATGTTGACAGAATAGTAATAGACCGACTATACACTATCTAACAAACAGTTCAGTTTTTTGGGACAAGCCCGCCACACATACCCAACCACTGCAACTCCTGAAAGCCAGAATCAACAGTGGCAACCACCACAAAAACGCCGAGCCAATGAAGCCCGACGAGTCCCGGAGAAACGATTCAACTGTCTTGGATCCTGCAAAGAAATTAATCAGAGGAGCGGAGGAGCAGGGAAAAAAATTATAATTTCCACTTCCCTCCTTATCAAGCAGGAGACAGAATAGAGCTAGACCAATAGGCACCAAGGGACATAATATACAACTTGGTAATAGTTCAGTTTGCTAAATAATATCTCCTGTAACCAGGGGCGTAGCTACCGCATGCCAGATACAGGGTCCCCGAACAAAAAGGGCCCCGCAAAGCTAAACAATTAGTCCCGCCGTCACTTTCGTGGCCTGCCAGGACAGTCCTTAGCTAGTTAGCCTATTTCGTTTAACACTTTTAGTGCCAAGCACTCAACATATGGGTCGAACAATAATTCCTTCGTGTGACCACAACCCGCGCATGAACATAACTCATCTATAGCTACTTAAAACGACGACTCTGGGGGGCTACTCTCTAACGAAATCCATAGTTTTGGGCTTAGTTGCGGGCGGGCGTATTCTACTCCGTATCACCTACAGACTTACGATTAGTCCCGAACCCGAACTGAGAATGAATGACAACACGATTTCACAGTAACTGTCAAATCGTGTTATCATTAGTTCTCAGTGGTTAGGTGATACGGAGTAGAAAATGCCCGCCCGCAACTAAGCCCGAAACTACGGATTTCGTTACAGAGTAGCCCCCCAGATGCGGGTTGTGGGCATACGAACGAATTATTGTTCGACCCATATGTTGAGTGTTTGGCACTAAAAGTGTTAAAACAACAACACCCCTAAAAACGGGCCCTCAACACCCCTAAAATTGGGCCCCCCAAAAAGGTTTGATACAGGGCCATTTTGAGTCTATCTACGCCACTGTTACATAGGTATATGATATGCAATCCACCTTCACGGTCAGATGTAGAGCATTGACAGGAATTGAAGGGAAGAAACACGCTTTTTGCGATTTGCAGGAAGAGGTTATTCCCACAATTAATTTGTTAGGACATCCAACAGCTTGTAAAATCTTTATTTCCAATCAAAATCCACAAAAACTGAGAAAAACACTAACATAGGCATATCAACACTTTCTATTTTTTACAAGGTGGTCTTACATATTTATGCATACTGTCAATTTTACAGGAGAGTGTTTTCAAGGCAAGCTTAACTTTAAAATTCGTTTTTTTTGTTTTAGAGTTTTTATTGGTGGCTAAAAACGTGTTCTTTTTTTTTCAGCAATAAAAAGCTCTTTTTAGAATCAATTTTCTCTAAGTTTTTACCCAGAAACTATCGATCTACCGAGCAACCCCTCACAGTTTCGAGAAACATTACAATAGGCGCAGTACTACGCGTCAACTCCTGCGCAGTATATAAGCCACTCGCGACCAAGGTAAGGCATCAGTCTCACAGTTCTGTCGAGAGGATACACATACCTACAGCAACATGTACGGAAAATTGGTGAGTGGAAGTTTTTTAATTAAATTAGATAATATATTTTACTTAAAATCTCGCAAGTGAAGTGGAATAATCCGAGAACATACATAAAAAAATAAAAAATGATCCCGACGAATTGAGAACCTCCTCCTTTTTGAAGTCGGTTAAAAACAGACCATTTTTGAGGTTCATTATTTTCATTTTCTTAATTTATTTGAAAGTATCATAAAAAGGCGTCACAATAATAGTCTATGTAAATAACGATCGGATTTTTTTTCCCTATATAATTAGCAAAAAAAAAACGAGTTACACTTCAATCAATTTAAAAGTGCCATATCAAGACATTATCCGGGGCATATAAACAAAAAATGTAAATCAATTATAATCTGAATATATTTTTCCCTCCAATTACTCGTAAGCAAAAAATGCAATTGTTGAAAAACTTAAAACTTCAATTAATACAAGTTACAAATCAAGACTTATTATCCTGGTTTTAAGACTTTAAGCAAACTATCTGTTTTCTTTGTCCCATTAAAAAAAAAGCAATAATTTAGTGCCAGTTTAGTATGACCAAATCAAGGCTATGTCCTTACTATATCTAAGTAAACGCCAATAAACCCAACTTTTTGTGTATTATTAACTGAAAAACCTAAAACAACAAGTTACTATTCTATAAACATTGATTACTTAAACGTATGCTAAAATGATACAAATTTTCACACTCATCTAGCAAAAAATGAGCGTCTAAAACTCAAAGAAAAAACGCTCCACGCTCCGCTACCATTATAAACGTAGCCTTACCCTTACCTAACAAACTAACAATACAACCGACTGTCAGCGTGGGCCTTTATAACGACAAATTATAAACTAAATTGTGATTGATCTGTGAATATACTCATGCATAAGCAATCAGATAGTCTATTCTGTAAGTAACTATTTCGATATCGAGCTTCACCTGAGTGACAAAACTCACAAAGTGAGCTTTATTGCACACAACATAAAGGTCTTAATTTGAAACTCACCTCGGATTCCACTGACGAGATACGAAAATGTTTTTACGGATTAGCACTACTGAATATTAATATGAAATATTTGACAGTTGTCATGGGTAGCCAGAAGCCAGAAAGTCTGGGTCGGGTTTTACTTGTCGCGGGTTTTGCATAGTCGTGGAGTGTCATTCCTTGTCAGAATCTGTGTTTTCTGATAGCTACAACCTGGGAGTCTTTACGTCAAGAGGGAATGGGTAACTTCTAGGCAAGCGTGCTCCATCTTCGACCACATCATTGCTTACCATCAGGTGAGATAGTGGTCAAACGCGAGCCAATCAATAGTAAAAAACAAAAATGGCTTTGCCGTAGTCGGGTAATAGAAAATTTTGAAACGAAAGTACAATTGGCAAAGAAAGTTTAAAAATAAAATTGAGCAAAAAATCATTAAAAAAAAATTTGAGATTGAACTTTAAAATAACAAAAACTGAAATTATAAAAAGCAGTGTTTCCACAATTATATCTAATCTTTAACAGTATCTAAATCGGAAAAGATTGTTCCAATAAAATTGTCAAAAAACAATGACCCTGTTGACGTAAAATTGTCTCATTCAAAACCAGCCGTGAATTGCATCTACATTTTTTTTTTCTAATCACTATCAATATGTAAATTATAATTACATTATGTAAAACAAATCTCCACAGCACATTTGATACAGTGGGTGCAAGGTAACATTATACGACAAGTGTAGCACGCATTAATTAATTCAGCTTTATTAATATGTATGTTTCTATTATCAATCATAATTTAAGTGATAATTTGTCCGGTGGCGATAATTAGAGGTTGTCATGGTGATATACATGTTTATATGTCAATTAGTTTATTGTAAGGTGTTGAGTTGTCTGGTACCTAGTTGGTATGTGTTATTAAGTGTTGGTATGTTATTATAAAAGTAGCTACTTGAATTAAATATGTATTGCTGCTGGAAGATTGACTATAAGGCTATGAAGCTAGGTCAGTATATTTGTTACGATTAAAATAAACAAGTGGCTTACATAGTTTTAACAAATCGGTTGACAATTTGCGAAAAAAATGCTGTATTTCAACAAATATTTTTGAATAAAAACAGTTGAATTGAGAACCTAGGTACTCTTTTGTACAAACAAACTAGACGCAAATCTAATTTAAAATGAAAACTTAAAATAGCAATACCAGCCACTCCCAACTCAAAATGGAATCTCAAAATTTAAAGTGAATTATTTACCAGATTGATTGCATCAATCAACAATAGCTAGATCGCCTGAAACTGTGCAATCTGCACAACAATGTCATTCAATTTGAATATTCACTGCATTCATGCATATTTACATTGTAATACTGGCACTTCACAAGGCGTAGTTATTTGTCAAAATATTTGCGTTACATCGTCACTACAAAATCAACCTTATATGGAAGATGGTAAGGTATATTTTGTATTAAAGAAGAGACGCAAACATTTTGACAAATATTGACTAGTTTGTTTGATAACGCCTACTTAATGGAGTCGAGTAATTGATAATCGAAATTGCATTGTTAGGGAATACAAAACAGTAAATTACAATTTAGGAAAGGTATTTCAGGATTTACATATATTTAAAGATGCAATCAATCTGGTTAGCCTTTTGGTAGATATGTTGGGGTTGGTTTTGTTCCAGTATTTTACATGAAGGTACTAGGTCTTAACTGATATAAGATTATTTTATGTTCAACTTTTAAATAATTTAATTTAAAAAATTTTTTAAAATTTTAATCGTCATTTCTTTGCTAACCGTATTGAAGATAGCCACTTAATTTTATTCAATGTTCGAAGTTTTGCTTATTTAATTTATAGGCTCGCGTTTGACCAACATCTCACCGGATGGTAAAGCAATGATGCGCTGCCGATACCATTTTTTTTTTAAATTGACATGGGGTGGATCTCTTGACTCTAGTCTAGGCGAGAGATAACGTAAAGTCGACGATGCGACTTGCGAACCCAGAAGGAGCCTGTTCACTCTAACTTTGAAGAGATTAGGGTTGTAAGCGTTCGGTAACACAGACGCGCCTTCATAACCGTGTAACCTATTTCATAACCGTGTTTATTTCGTAATAAAGTATATTTTAGTCATTGATATATAAAAACCCAAGATGAACAGTCTCGAACAAAATATGCAACACTCGAAACTGTCGTCAAAAAACTGACATGTATCAAGTGTCATGTGTGAGTTGTGTGTAGTTATACTATAAACAGTTTTTTTTGCAAATCCAACCTTACAAGGATCGCTTAAAGTTGTTTTTACAAAGCAGTGCAGTATGGCGAGCGATGCGAGACTGTTTGAAACTAGCCCACAATTATACATTGTGCGCTTTTTTGCGGTCGTTTTTGAGATGCTGAGTGTGTATCTTGGTTTTTTATAAATCAATGATTTTAGTATATTTTACTCAGTAGGTTCTATTTTTAAAATAATAAGAAAAATTGGATCAATACTTCATTACGAACATAAATTTTACAAAAATAATTTCTTACAAACAAATAATCCTATAAAAAATAAAATAACTCCAAATAATTAATCTTTTCACCTGTCATAATTTTTAATTCCAATAGGTTAAAAATCTTTTTTGCTACGCACTAATAATTTAATTCAGAAGTGACCGAATTACACTGCACACATTCACCAATCAATGAAAAATCTAAAAAATAATTAACACAACTATAAAAATCATTCAAAGTAACATATCGTGTCAAACACCGATTCATACCGAAAATTCATTAGTTTACAGTTGCGTTAAATTTTACATGCAGTGTAATACATTGCCTAAATTACACTGCGCTGCAATGTTACCTACATAGCGCGTTACGGCCTGCTTATTCTGACAGACAGTGTAATCGTCAATAAGGGATTGGTGATTATTGCCTCGTTAGTCTTTTTTTTATTTGGGTGGAAAATCATCGAATCGTCGGTCGAATCACGAAAAGGCGTATCTGTGTTTTGGTAAATTTTAAAGCAGAGCCATCGTCACGTTATGTACTCTCATAACTTTATGTCTTAAGATTTAATGAGCTTGGTATGATATTTATGTAAATACGTAGCTAAGACTGATTATATATTTAACTATGGTTTAAGTGTACTGTAGTTAATTATAAGGATATTTATATTTTTTTAGAAGGTTAGAAATGTAGCTGCTGAATGTTGGGTTTTGAGTTTGATTTGATATTTCAGGCACTGTTATAAAGTGTTTCTGTCCAACTGGTCCGTGGGTTGTCGCTAACAACGGCTGCTGAGCGTGAGGGCCTGGGTACGATTACCAGATTGGGCGAAGTCTTACTGGGTTTTCCGGTCGGAAATTCTCAGAACCAGGCTGGAGTTTAGATTTGTGACCTAACGATGGCAACAAGATACCTTATTCATAAAAGCAAAGTCTGGATTTGAACCTAGTTGATAGCAATAGGCTTAAACAAAAACAAAAGAATTTTGCAAAATGTTGGTGTAATTGGCAACTGGCGCTAGTAGCTCACAGACCAATAACAAAGTAGTTTTTGATCAAAAGATGGGTAGGTAAATACTTATTTAATTATGACTTTCAGTTTGATTAGATCGTCAAAAATTATTTCCAATTATTTGTACGAACCCAAACCTACCTGCATCACATAACCTATAATGTAACATAATGCGAATTCGATTTTATAAACCTTAAAAGAAATCAGACTGCCCATAATACACAAAAAAACGAACAAATTAATCATAAAGACTGGTATCACAGACTAATAGTGTTTATGTCACTTTGCTATGGGTTCGTGTAGTGGTGGCGCCATCTGAGATCAGCTTTCACTTACCAACCCCATTGCTATCACTACTCCAGTAGCATACCTACCCGCTGTATGCGGTGTGATGACAGTTTGTAACTGAGTCTGAGTGCCAATTCTACGTTTGAAACAACGTTAGCATTCGCATCTTAGTTGTAATCTGTAGAATTAACACTCTGATCAGTAGAACAAGGGTTATTCCTAAAGAAGCGCAGGCCATTCTTTAGGGCCTTGTCTTCCTTTTTTAAAATAACTAAAAAAAGTGCGATAGTTCCTACTTGTTGTTACCTAAAAGCATCAGTTTTGAAATTAGAAGTATGACTTTGTAGTTAGTCATCATCATCATCATATCAGCCGAAAGACGTCCACTGCTGGACATAGGCCTCCCCCAAGATGGGGGGGTTGCCATAATCGCCACGCTTGGCAGGCTGGTTGGCGATCGCAGTGTATGGATGGTGTCGATTTTTTACAGAGAACGCTGCTGCCCATTCTCTGACAAGTCCCTTAGTCGCCTCTTACGACACCCACAGGAAGTGATGGGATGGTATTATTCTTTTACGGCACCATACGGCACCGGCCGACACCATACGGCGGCATATGTAGTTAGTCCGCTTCATTTTATTTTTCTTTTCTCCACAGTTGATGTTCTTCGCTTTGGCGGCGGTAGCCCTTGCACGGGAGTACCCTGCTGGCGTTCACCCCGCGGTCTGCCCTAACTACCCCTACTGCGACGCCGACGCGCTCGCCAGACACACCCCCGACGGCATTCCCATCCCCCAGTGGGGATACAACCCCGCTGTGGCCCCTGCTCACCCTGGGTAAGTTTTTTGCAGGCCGCGAGGTTCGTACTACCTCTTCTATGACGCTGTCACGCTAGCCTTATATAGCCCCGATGACATGCCCATCCCCCAGTAGGGACACAACCCCGATACAAAGACAATAACTTTCTAGTCCCAATCCAGGACGAAAACTAGAAGTAAATATTTGTGTCTTATAAGATGATAATTTGAAAGGAGCAACAACAGAAATAAAACAGCTTATCACAGTAAATTGATTAATTAAAAACGCGGAAAGACTGCTGATTGGAATCTATCAGACTGCTATAAATTTTGATTTTGAAACAGATGCAATATGTTACGAGTATAAATATCGACAAATAAGTAGCCTTTTAACAGTGTAACGCTTCTTGAAGTTTTGGTAGCATATTTCACTAAACTATACGTTTTGTATCAACAGGCCCGTCCCCGCTGCCCCGAGGTACCCGGCAGACTTCCCCGCCGCACTCTGCCCGAACTACCCCTACTGCTGGTGATTACCCCATAAGACCACAACTCTTTCCTGGCATCACATTATGACAGCTTTACTTATTGACATCTTCTTTTTAGAGAGTATCCGATCGCATTTTTTAACTGTGCTTATGTCAAAATCTGACGCTGACATCTGTCAAAAACTGTTAGGGATGTCTCTTCTACAAACATTTTAAAAGCGTCTTTGTGTAAACCCCCTATGCTACTAAAAAATATTTGGTGTTAACATACATTTTGAATTTAAAATAAACTGTAAAGCGAAGAGGTCACTAAAATCAATCTAAATAGAGATTACAGGTCGAAAGTATATATGAACAATTCAAATCGAAAAATTACATATTTTTCAAGTGATTCCCACTTTTTCGGAATATTATTCCTGAACAACAAGAACTTTCAATATTAAAGTGAACTTTTCTGCCCACAATAAGCTTGTCGCAGTAATAAATTGGGTTTTCTACAATATTTCGTCATTTCTAACTGACGCACTGCCATATTGTATAAAATAAATATAAATAGACGCATTTCATCTTCCGTATTGGTAAGAAAATGCTTGTCTGCATTTGTAATTATATTTTTTGTAAAAACGTGTATAAAAATTGTAAATAAATATATTTTTATAACTTTTTGTTTTGACATTGCCTATCTACCCCTTTAATTTTTATTTATCTATTTATAACAGACTAATAAAGTGTTCTCGCTCCATTTGTAAAAATGTGGATTTTCGGCGTTGATATAATTATAAAAAAAACCCAAGATGCACAGTCTCGAACAAATGCAACACTCGAAACTGTCGTCAAAAACTGACATGTATCAAGTGTCATCTGTGTGTACCGTATTGAAGATAGCCACTTAATTTTATTCAATGTTCGAAGTTTTGTTTATTTAATTTATAGGCTCGCGTTTGACCAACATCTCACCGGATGGTAAAGCAATGATGCGCTGCCGATAACATTTTTTTTTAAATTGACATGGTGTGGATCTCTTGACTCTAGTCTAGGCCAGAGATAACGTAAAGTCGACGATGCGAACTTACCCAGGAGGAGCCTGTTCACTCTAACTTTGAAGAGATTAGGGTTGTAAGCGTTCGGTAACACAGACGCGCATGCATAACCGTGTAACCTATTTCATAACCGTGTTTATTTCGTAATAAAGTGTATTTTAGTCATTGATATATAAAAACCCTAGATGTACAGTCTAGAACAAAATATGCAACACTCGAAACTGTCGTCAAATAACTGACATGTATCAAGTGTCATCTGTGAGTTGTGTGTAGTTATACTATAAACATTTTTTTTTGCAAATCCAACCTTACACGGATCGCTTAAAGTTGTTTTTACAAAGCAGTGCAGTATGGCGAGTGATGCGCATTTTTTTTTTGCAAATTCAACCTTACACGGATCGCTTAAAGTTGTTTTTACAAAGCAGTGCAGTATGGCGAGCGATGTAAGACTGTTTGAAACTAGCGCACAATTATACATTGTGCGCTTGTTTTTTGCGGACGTTTTTGAGATGCTGAGTGTGTATCTTGGGTTTTTTATATATCAATGGTTTTCGGGGAAAAACACGCTGCCCCATTTAGCGCCACTTTGGTGAGAAGTCCTACGCTTTGAAAACGTAACCTATGATGCACCTACCTAAACATGATGTGGACATCAGTACAATTATACTGAATTCTATGCATCAATAAACAAATTTCGGAAAACATAAACGTAATAGACAGTGAATTCAATTAAAATCTTACCTGCATTTGGAACGAGTGGCACCGCTTATCTTTACCACGTAAAAATGCACTGTTCGACAAGAAAAGGCAAGTAAAATAAATAAAAAAATGGTCACAAATCATAAGTAATCAATTTATATCACACACGATTAACAAATCGATACGTTTTACTGATTAAATCAGTATCCACGCAATTATTTATGAATGCATCGTATTGTATTGAAATATCCGAACGCATTTGGTATTGCAAGGACGCGCATCAAAATGAACGTTCCCGCGCTGTCAAGATGACAGTTGGGCAATAATGATCGGTAATATTTCGCGCCTTTTCTTGTTCTTGCGATGTAGCGACGCAGACATTTACGCAGAACGATAATAAAATTGGAATTCAGTTTTTTTATATTTAAATTGCGGTATCCCATATCCAAAAAGTTTTGTAGTGAGGTTCGTAGCTTCGTAGTTCAATTCCAATCACGTCTAACGTCTAACACGATCTATCCATAGTTACGTACCCACCTTGAATTGGGTTTGTCATGAACAATGCGAAAACCTCCATCACTATAGGGAAAGTGCACGGCGTTGACTATGCCATCTAGTGTAATTCCATATTCGAAACTTTAAGGTTAAGAATATAGACATTGACGCTTCTGTGCTGCCACCTATAGTTCCTGGGCGCTCCGTTTAGGGGAACGTGCACGAAGTTGACTGTGCCATTTAGCATTGCAAATTCAAAACTTATAAGTAAAATATACTTGACATTGACGCTTCTGTGCTACCTGATAGTTCCTACACGTTCCCTATAGGTACACCTACCTACCCACCTACTTTATTTTGAGGAACTATACTGGAAAATTAAACGCTAGTAACTATTCAATAATGGCTTGTGTTTAAACGCCTACCAGAAATGCACCTGTTTTACTACCAATAAATATGAAGTACCTACCAGAATGCATAAATGTTCACCAAAACCTAACCTAACTAATTTGGTGAGCATTAATCCATTTTGGCAAGAAAAAATAATTGTTTTGGTGAGCATTTAAATTGTAGCCTTTAATAATAATGTTTTGATATTCTTGACTTTTGAACTACATTTGGCATAATTTTTCTGTGAATCCTGCGATAGAGGACAGAGAGACGGAGAGTTTTTGCAACATCTTAACATCATTGATTCAAAAGATGAATTGCAATGCACAAAAGAACCAGACACAAGAAGGGAATTAATTGTCATTACAATAATATACTCGTAAATCAATACTTACTATAATTTTTTAAAAGAGATTAATGGAATTTATCGATCATTTTTCAATACAGATAACTGACAGTAGAGAGAAGTTATAAATCTTACGAAATAATAATAACAGCTGAGAGAAACATTTAAATTCATTTGGGAGCAAATAGTATAATAATACCTACCTAAGGTTGCCAACCGTACTCTAAAATAGAGTATTGTACACTATTTTGCGTAGAAGTACTTTATAATCTCCAGAAGCAATGGAGTAGGTACGCTAAAATACTCTATTAATCTTAAACTGTACTCTTCATTTACCCTTCCTAAAATAAAAAAGGTACCACTACTTATCATTTCTTTTAAAATAAAGTTGGCAACTTATCCTACCTACCTCGTAAATTAATTTTTGGTGGGACGATGCGACGACGATGCCTAAATAATAACAGCCGCACGCGCACAACGGCTAAGCATCGCTTGCTGAGGTCAGACCGAGGATGGGTGATCCATCTATTTCATGCCTTGACTCCTCCGTTCTTCCGAAAGCACGTAAGGCCGTTAGTCCCAGCTATTATTTGAAGATCTTTGACAGCTTTACAGAAGTCAGAATCTCTGACACCAGTCTTTCCAAGGTGTACCGTGTTACTTAGTTACTGGGTTGTGATTCGATAAACAGTCGCTCCATATAACATACTGTTTAGCATGTTCCACACGGATGTAATCCAGCGTCCCATCCAAGGTGACCTTGATTGTTACCATCTATGGTAGACGGTAGATGTAATCCAAATTCAAAAAGAATTCGCGGATGAAAACCAAGCTCCCTGCTTGTTTTACTACGAAGATTTACGAGAGATAAACAGATACAATTATTTCCATTTTAGAGTGCCCAAAGAGCCTTTAACCATTTATAATGAACATAATGAAAACCTGCTCGAGTAGTAAATAATTGCAATTAACTGCATCACCTTTCTGCGCATCTTCTCGCCATAATTTCTGAACGTCATTCATTTAGGCGGCGCACGTCAACTTGTAGCGGCCATGTTTAAGTCTTGAAACGTAGCACGCATCATTCAACTCACGGCCTTGCAGGTGATATTGTGTGGGAGCAGGTGGTTGATGGTATGTGAGATGTAATCAGCCAAGTATTTAGTAAACTGGTACCTATTTAAAGTACTTTTTTTTGGAGAGCGACTGCAATTTCTACAATAGAATATTAGTTTGGCTGTTGGCTTGAAGTTATTACGTAAGTTTCTCAACACGTTTAAAACGTTAACACGAACAGAGCACCAAGACGCTTAGGTGGCCACTTTAAGGACATAGTCAAAAATATCCATGCCAAGCTAAGCGTGTCACCGTTTAAGACATTGAACACATATCAACTCAGAAAGGGATCGTCAACGTATCAACTAAAGCCGTACAGTATTCTTTGTATGAAACTCCCTACTGTAACGCGCACAAAGCTTGCGTTTACGTTACGATTCCGATTAGTGTGCGTTGCAGTAGAGTTTCATACAAAGAATACTGCACGGCTCGAGTTGATAAAGTTAGGTACGATCCCTTTCCGAGTTGAAATGTCTGCTGTGTCCTTAAGTCGTACAAATTGACGGCCCGACTTACTTACCTGTGAGCACCCTGTCGTAATAGCCGTCGCGATGCAACAACAATTGAATAATTTATTGTAAAAAAATCGGCGGCCGCCATGTTTCTTGGTCGATCGGGGGCCATAGGATATTAAACACTGCGTTTTTTAAAAAAAGAAGCTTAAAACGCGTGATTTGGTATGGCATGTGGGATGCCATTATGCGTCAATTTCAGTTGACGCCCAATGGCACACACGTGTGCCCGTCATTATCGGTTAGCCCTTTCATAATGATATGCTACACGACACATTTTTTAACTTTCTAGTTTTTTTATTTTTATTTAAGTTATTCCATGTTTGGACACGATTTTAATGTCTACCAAATTTTAAATGAATCGGTCCAGTAAAGGAGCAAATTAGCTGTGATAGACAGACACACGAGGCATCCTATCAGGGTTCCATATTTTTCATACAGACTATGGATTCATAGGTGTTCGGAGATGCCTGCCACGGTTGCGGAATTTGTTCGAAAGAGTCACCGCGGCCCTGCGGGGTTACTCTCTAAGCCAGAAGTTTGTAGTTTTGGGCTTAGTTGCGGGCGTATTCTACTCCGTATCACCAACCACTAAGAATTAGTGACAACACGATTTGACAGTTACTGTAAAATCGTGTTGTATTTCATTTTTAGTTCATATTCGGGACTAATCGTAATTCCGTAGGTGATACGGAGCAGAATACGCCCACAACTAAGCCCAAAACTACAAACTTCTGGCTTAGAAAGTAGCCCCTCTGGAACGCAAAAGGCATTAGGAGGAACACGGATGGGTTTTAGTCATTAAGAATCTGACACTCCCTTCCGCTCCACCCAGAGCTGAAGGAGTAATTTGATGCATTACCATTCTTAAAAAAAGGTGTTTAGAGAATAGTTAAACAAAGTCACAGGCAAAAGCACGTCTATAATAACAATTCTTGGTTCCCTCTCCAGTAACACCATCGCCCAAAATGTCACATATCAATTGCCGTAAAAATCTGGTCGACGCGGTCGTTTGTACGCAAGCTTCCTGCAACATTAAGTTTTTATATTCTTCATTATACGCGTGACAATTGATTGAGATAAATGTTCATGAATGTACTGCACTTATTTGGGTACAGCCAATTTATACGGTGGCGAATTAATAGGAAGTTTAAATTGGCATGTCGGACTAAACGAGCTTTTTCGATTTACGGTGGCCACGACGGTATTGTAAAAGGTGCTAATGCTTTCTCTGGTTTCAATCAGTTATCTAAATTAACGACTTTATTAAAGCTTTTTAATTTATCTAACGAACTTGAACTTAATCGCATAAAAAAGTAACTTAAAATCTGACATGTTTAAAATATTCTAACTTGATTTACTTGTTTATTAAGGAGCTCGTGAATAAATAATAACAGCCACGGTTCAATTTTAGAGGTTAAGCAGCACTTGCCGAGTTTGGCCCGTGGATGGGTCAGTCTCCAATACTGCAAGAAATCTGACAAGATCCCGTGGAATTGATCACGGGAGCAAAGCCCAGTTATCAAAATACACAGTTTATAGAACATGACAAAAAATATATTTCTTACAAGATTGTAGTATTACAATGGCCTGACTTTTAGAAGTATAATATAAAAGAAACTGTAGGCTGCCTCCCATCAGGCACCAACACAGGATGCACCTTGTTAAATCTATTCTTCTTCGAACTTCTTTCTTTAGCTTTAACCACATTCTCCTCCATCAGCTGTATGCTGTACTGATCTTGCAGAAGTCTTTTGAAGATACTCAAAATGGCGGACGATGATTCCTCTTCGTCTGTCATAGCGTCGAGTTTGACAGCGATTTTGGCGCAATTTTCTGAGGACAGCTGTCAAAGGTAACGATATTATTTAACTAAACCCTTTTTCACGTTTTGCAGAGATTAAAAGAAAAAACGCTTATGAATTTAATCACGCTGGACTAATAGCATCTATACTGTACCTGTGGCCATTACAATGAACTAGAAAAGTGTAGAAAAAACATTGCATTCTAATCTTATTGGAGTTAGTTTTAGAGATATATATGCCGGAAAAAAAAGAAATTAATAAACTATATCAATAGGAATTTTAAGTAATTAAGTATTTAAACACCTACCTTTTGAATTATTGGCCTAAGTCTTTCAAGATCTTTGTTATTTTTGGTGACTTCATTTTGAATAGGTCTTGATGTGAGCCAGCCGTAGTTATTGGCACTATGCTGCATGCTCGCTTCTCGAAGTTTTGATTCTTTAAGCAGCATTTCAGCCTGGAATTGGATAAGGTGAAAATGAAAAGACTTTAGTATTAGGTACATAATTATAATGACCGAACAAAGAAAGAGTGCTGGCCCGCTCTGGACGTAAACACCGCAGGATAAAAATAATAATATTAATATAGCTTTATTTAATTTCATACAAATGTGAGCATACTTAAATAAACTAAACTTAATTTACACTTAATGTGAAGTGGGTAAAAGCCTCCAAAGATAGTCACTTTTCTTTATTTTTAGCCAATCCTGGCCTACTGTTTCCACTATCTCGTTTCACGGTACAGAAAATGCTCCAATTTGCGTTTTATCGGAGATCCCGGAGACAACAACTTGAATTTTAAATGACAGCTATTCATGGATGGTAGGTAGTTAATCAGTAGACAACCTTTCGCCTCACATCACACACTCACGTCTATACAGGATTGAAAATTCACAAAAATTACACCGAATGCTCTTCACAAAACAATGGGAAACTATTAGGTCGTTACAAATGAAATTGGCGTTTTGTCGTACTGGCCACTTTGATCTCAAATATCTCATCTTGGTTTGGAATTCCAATTTCAAATTTATACAGCTATTTACTCATGCTTTTGTGTTTCGAAAACCGTAATTCATTTGCTTTTTCCTCTTTTGGTTTTTTCTTTGCGCCAGTCAGTTTACAAAACGGAAAACTTGAAATATCGCGTTATTTACGAGTACGAGTTCCATCGTGGCACCAGTGCTGCAGAAAGGGCTCCAAGGATTAATGATATGTATGGTGACGGTGTCGCAAAAGAAAACAGTGCGTTTTTGGTTCTGGAAATTCGACCTGCCGAACAAGCCCCGTGGACGGCCGGAGACCAAAGTTGATAATGAAGAATTTGTTAGGTTTTGATTTGTGTAATTACACTAAATTAAGACTGTCTGTCTACAGTAAAAAGGCTTTTATTGTTAATTTGTACTCGATTAATTATTGGAATTTACTTATTGTGCTTGCAATACTGAAACGATTCAATTTATGTCATTGTCTTTGGTTTTGGCGGGAGTTTTGGGGAATTAAAAAAAAAACGGATTGGTTGTTGGCGCTCGTGGAGTGCTGAAATAAAATAAAATTGTTTAGCAGTAATTACTATTTCGTTTAATAGCTATTTAGTATTCGAACTATTAGTAAAGAAATAAATACTATTCATTGAAGTGAGGAGTTTTATTACAATTCAGAAGTGGTAAGTGCACGCCTATTTATACATATGTAAGTGCATGAAAAGTTTTCCACACATGATTTTAGATTATGATTTTATTAGATTAGAATTGATATTTGAGCGGTAAATCTAAATTAATATGTTATGTGGCAATAATGAAATGTGAGTGTCGGATCGAACATTAAGAGTTATATTTTTTTTTTATGTAAGGATTGTTTTCCATCCTGTGGGACATTAAAAAGGGGTGAAAATTTTATTATTTTTGAGCTCAGACGCACTTTTTCGAGATATTTTCAATAGAGCCTGCAAAAATTTTCATCACGTTTTTGTCTAGTTTAATTTACTTTGACTAGTTCTAAAACTATTTGTATTTCTGTTTTATGGACTCCAATATGCCACGCGATCAAGAGACTAGCTCGCAGCGTTTATCAACACCAATGAGGGGTCAATCGCGCCACACAGATGGGGCCAGATCGGCAGCGCGGAGCCGCGCCAGTGCGAGGCAAAGCAGTCACAGGCGCCTTCGAAGTCGAAGTCGCAGTCGAAGCCACCACACAGCCGAAGTCAGATCGACAGCGCGTAGTGGCGGCAGTGTGAGGCAAAGCGGTTACAGGTGCCCTCGAAGTCGAAGTCTTCGCCGGAGCCCTACTTCCTCGAGTCTACGTGAGAAGGAGAAAGAGCTGGAACGAGAGCGAGAGCGTCTCAGAGCTATGGAAGAGGAGGTGAGCAGAGCACGTAGTCATTTATCGTCAAAACGCCGGTATAGTCCGCGTTCTCGGGAAACGTCCGTAAATCGCGTAAATCATGCGAAGCCAACTTGTCGTCGTACGAATGGTCGTTACGGTAATACAAATGTTTCTAATAAGGCAGAACAACCTGTAAGATCAAGCAGCGTTTCCTTTAGTACAAAAGATGTAACTCTTCTGTTAAATACCATCAAACAACTTACGTCCCAGCCATCAACGGTGCCTACCCCGACGAACCGAAGCAACGATTCTAAAAACATTTTGCCCGAGTTTAACCCTTCGTTGAAAAATCAACGCATTGACGTGTGGATAAAGAAGGTTAACGAGTGTGCGTCTGTTTATGGGATGGGATGAAAGAACAACTATCCATTACGCGATGCCTATTATGATGATAACTACTAACCAAAAAATGGACTCTGTCTGAAATATAAGATTTTTATTTATTATATTATTAGCCTTGTTTCGCAAATCGAACCGTTCGTTGCTTCGCTCTAAACGGAATCAATCGCGGAGGCCTAGCAGTAGGGTCCCGTCAGCACAGCACCTTTGGTACGGAACCCTACAGGCCTGATCCGCAAGTCGAACCGTCCAGAACTTCGCAAAACTAAATCAGTTTAAGACTCTACGATAATAATGCACTTTAAACGAAACCAGCACCAGAAATTTAACCAATTATGGTCCCTAACAGTTTAAGACCTTTCAGAGACCAAACCGAAATTCCTTCGAAACACGACTGTGTTTAGAAATTGTGTGAGGTCATTCTCCAGCGGAAAATCTTAACACCGCAATTCAGAAAAACGCGTCATCAGTGCAACGCCATCTATCGACCATGTAAACTGACAAAATATTTGGCAGCGGAAGACGTTAAATAAGAAGCCCGTATGTAACGGTAAATAACGATAAGGTATTAAAATGTTTACTTTTATTTTGCTACGTCTACGTATTAAAAGTTTCACAAATAACTCAATCAATGTGTTTTGGTGTAACATTCATGCTTTCATGCATTTTTTGGTTCCTCAATAGATGGCGCTCTGAGTAATCAGATTATATAAGGAAGTTTCTTACTAAACTAAAAATTCAATATCTTTTGATTTTGTGGGTCGATTTTGATGAAATAAACGCTAAATGTTACTCGGGTGATCACTTAAAATTTTAAGTACTTAGATTTGCAATCTAATCTGTGGTTTAAGCGTGATGCTCCCACAAACGCACAGACAAATAGACAAAAACAAAAATTGCATTTTTGTGTTTTATGTCTTTTTCCTGAGTTTTCTGTGTAATTTTCATGCAAAAATATTCAATGTACAGACACGGTTAGTCTACGATTTTATTATGTGTATAGAAGACTACGTCTACGTAGTAAAAGTTTCACAAATAACTAAATCAATGTGTTTTGGTGTAACATTCATGCTTTCATGCATTTTTTGGTTCCTCAATAGATGGCGCTCTGACTAATCAGAATATATAAGGAAGTTTCTTACTAAACTAAAAATTCAATATATTTTGATTTTGTGGATCGATTGTATCGCTCAATAACGAAAAGGTATAAAATGATCACTCTTATTTTGCCACGTATTAAATGTTTCACAAATAACTCAACAATTTTGAATGCTTTCATGCATTTTATTTTTCTCAATAGATGGCGCTCTGACTCATCAGAATACATTAGGAAGTTTCTTCCTAAATTTAAAAATTCAATATCTTTTGATTTTGTGGGTCGATTTTAATGAAATAAACGCTAAATGTTACTCGGGTTATCACTTAATATTTTTAAGTATTTAGATTTGCAATCTAATCTGTGGTTTAAGCGTGATGCTCCCACAAACGCACAGACAAACAGACAAAAATTTCGAAAATTGCATTTTTGTGTTTTTTACCTTTTTCCTGAGTTTTCTGTGTAATTTTCATGCAAAAATATTCAATGTATAGACACGGTTAGTCTACGATTTTATTATATGTATAGATTGATGGCTATTGTGGAAGCGGATCCATCGCAAACCACGTCCGAGTTAGCTGAAGGCTGCGGTGTTAGTGATAAAACTGTTTTAATCCACTTGAAGCAAATTGGGAAGGTGAAAAAGCTTGAAACCTCATGAATTGAGTGCAGCAAACCGACAAACGCGCGTAGACTGCTGCGTTACATTACTCAACCGGCCCAATAATGAAGGGATTTTAAATCGAGTCATTACCTGTGATGAAAAGTGGATCCTGTACGACAATTGGAAACGCTCATCGCAATGGCTAAACCCTGACGAACCAGCCAAATCCTGCCCCAAGCGAAAATTAACTCATAAAATATTACTTGTGAGCGTTCGGTGGACTATAAGTGCCGGTGTCGTTCACTACAGCTTTCTTAAATCTGGCCATACGATTACGGCGGATGTCTATTGTCAGCAACTGCAATCCATGATCGAAAAGTAAGCTGTTAAACAGCCGAGGCTGGTCAATCGCTCTAGGCCACTGCTGCTTCAGGACAACACTAGACCACACACTGCACAACAGACGGCTAACAAATTAGAGGAGCTTCAATTGGAATGTCTAAGACATCCACCGTACTCCCCGGACCTTGCTCCAACAGATTACTATTTTTTTCCAAATTTGGATAACTTCTTGCAAGGGAAAAAAATCAACTCCGATGGGGTAGTCCAAAGCGCCTTCAAAGATTTTATTGATTCTCGTCCGAATTGTTTTTTTTAGTAAATGGATCAATGAAATACCTATGAGATGGCAAAAGTGCATAAATAGCAATGGTACATACTTTGATTAAATAAATATATTATACTAGCTGACCCGCGCAACTTCGTGTGCGTAACAATTTTCATTACTGCTCCGCTCCTATTGGTCGTAGCGTGCCTATCCTCAATAAATGGGCTATCTAACACTGAAAGATTTTTCAAATCGGGCTAGTAGTTCCCGAGATTAGCGCGTTCAAGCAAACAAACAAACTCTTCAGCTTTATATATTAGTATAGATAAAGATAAAAAAAAATCGACTTTGTGTTCCTCCCTTACAAAACGCCAATTTCATATGTAACGACCTAATATTTTGCAGCACTCCTTTGGATAGCATTTAGGTAGGTAATTATTACTATACATTAAGGTAGTAAAATTTCTTTCAACAGCAAAAGAAATTAGCTAAATAAGTACTTACATATTGAAACAAATCCGTCGGAGAAAAACTGTTATCTGCGCTCACCATTTTATTTAAAAGCAAAAGGAAAAATACGGTGTAATTACTGGTAGCACAAAACGTGCTACCTACCAGTGTTACAGTTGATGGACCAATGACATTGACAATTCTATTCCCTAATAATAAAATGAACTTTCACAATACGATAATTTGGTATTCTATCTAATCTAATCAAGAGGTAAAATTGTTGGCTTCGTTTGTTGGATCAGTATCCCTAGTCTCAATACCTTAAAAAACTGGCCAAGTGCGAGTCGGTCTCGCCCTCCGTACTGTAGGTACTTTAAATAAAAAAGAAGTTATAAAAATATTTTTAGTAAAAATATTTTTATTTAATTACATATGTATAGTTTTCAGACTTTTCCCCACACTTGTAGTCTATGACGGTATCACTTGCCAAATTTCATAATTTTAGGTCAAAGGGAAATACCCTATACATTTTGATTCCCTTGAGAGTGTCGAAATATACGTTTTTTACGGCATAAAACGGTTGTATCTTTATTTTATGTTAACCCAGAAGTTTTATTGACCATAGACTTGAGTATATACAATCAAAAATGGCGAACTATCATTTCCGCATTTTTTTTCTGAATATTTTGTTGCCATTGCACGGATAAAATTCACTCTCACGGATGACAAATTTCATATAGGGCCATCAAATTTTTTTTTACTAATACAGTAAAAAAAATTTTGATGGCGCTATATGAAGTTTGTCATCCGTGAGAGTGAATTTAAGAATAACTTAAGAAATTAAAAAATAACTTAAGCGCTGTACACGTTTCAATTGAATGATGTCTTTTGGTGGTTATAGTCACCATGGACGGTATATACTCACAGTGGACGGACGCTTGAGTGGACCCATATAAGATCCTAGTCGACCTGATTTTTTCCGACCTAGGCTACTTTTACCAATGAAAATTCATTATAGATAGTTCTTTCTTTCCTTTTCTTAAAAAAAACTTTGCTCTGCACTAGCTCCTGTATCGTGGGTGCATTTACAAACATATAAACTCATAAACACAAACAGCCAGACTATCTGTAGGCCATACGAATATTTGTTCCGAGCGGAAATCGAACCCGCGACACACAGCGCAGCAGCCGATCGCTCAACCACTGCGCCAATCTAGGCCTCTGGAGCAAACACGCGGGTAAAACCTAGTCAGTGATACCTACTCTTCTGATAAACTGATTGATCTGATACTAAATTAATTAAAAAGAAGAAGCTAATTATATATTATTATTGGATTGATAACTAGATACCATCACTTGATATAATTGTGTTTTGAAAAAGTTCACGTGAATAGGTACTTTATCAGGTTGATAAGAAACTTTAATAAACTGATACTAGATTATGTGCATACCTTATTAAATAACGAAAAACCTGGGGGTCTATCTAAATCGAGCTTTCAATTTTTGGACGTATTTTTTTTATTGTACACTGGTCTGCGCTGCAATTTTCTAAAGCATCCCTAATTTTTTTCTAGACAATTTTTTTACTAAAACCTTCCTCGAGAACCATTCTATACATTGGTGAAAACAGCATAAAAATCCATGCAGTAGTTTATGAGTTTATCGCGAACAGACAGACAAACAGACGCGGCGGAGGACTTTGTTTTATAATATGTAGAGATTTTATGCATTAGTAGATAATGCTATTAAAATATTGATAGGATCGCGTTGGACCATTATCTCACACACTGGTAAGCGATAATGTAGTCGACGAAGGAACACGCTTGCCTAGAAGTAACCTTATTTACCATTGACTGAAAAACCTCCAGGAAGTGGCTTGGCTAGAGACAGAAAGGACTTCACATTTATTTTAGACTTTTTAAGGAGGCTGTTCTTTTACAGTTTTGTTAGCACCTCCTGGCGTCTAACGCTAAAGCTCTGGATTTTTTAAAATAAAAATCTTGTCATAACCAAAAACTTCAATCAACTGTCAAATGCGAAACATCAACAATCTATCCAAAGATGCGGTCTATAATATTGGCGAAATACTTGAGTTTTTATTATTTTGGCACAAAAACCTTAAATGATGAAACATGGCATGGAGCCTATGTAGGTAGGTAAATAAAGAAACACTTAGATACCTACAACAATGCCAAATATTAAATCAATATTCAAAAGAAAATCTAGCACTACCTCAAGAAGCAAAATATGCCAAGACGAATACAAACAGTTAACACTAGCGTTTAAAAGTATTGTACGAAGGCTCATTATCTGTTACAAATCCTTGTGCTGCTTTCCCTTAGATCAAATAATACCAGCTAAGCCCAGGAGTGTCAACAATGGCTTAAATAATTTTAACCGAAAATCAGGATTATGCCAGACATCACAGAAAGGTTTGACTGAAATTAAAATAATACACATCCTACCCAGATCTAGAGTCTCTTTTAGCGAGCCATTGAGAACCAAAAGCCAGATTTGCCCAAGAAAATCAATCAACAGTAAAATCTCCGTGCCAAAGAAAGTCAAAAGCGATTATTCTATCCTCAAGAAAGACAAAAAAGATGATTTTTCTGAGATTAAATTAAATATCAAAAAAGAAAAGCCAAAGAAAAATTCAAAAACCAAAACCCTCAAGGAAAAAAGTAAAAAGATCCTTGACTTTGGTTCCGGAAGCATAAAAAGCACATTTAGACACGGAAAGAAATCTAGCGGATCATTTAGAAGCACAGATACGTCAGTTAAGACCAAGATAAAAAGTAAACACGATATTTCTAGAGAAAACAGATGGAAAAGGACTAAAAGAATGATGAATATGTCAAACGCAAGCAACTTGAAATGGATCCGCCATGACACAAAACGGCGGGAAAGTTTGACAGGTACGAGCACAGATAACGAAGAACCTGCTGGGGATGGCTTAGTGACACCGAAATTATCAAGAAGTAATAATAAAATTCCTCTTCAGTGGAGCTTGGTGAAAGAGCAGATTTTTAGTGATACAGAATCAGATTTAATGAAAAAGGGCACTGATGAGCAGGTCCCAGTGCAAATCATTTGAGTTATTTTGGTTTTGTATAGGTTCTGTTTTGTATTGTTTGTTCATAAAAATAAAACTTACATATTGTTTTTGTTTTGATGATTTCGTTTTATGCTAGTTCCTTTGCTAAAGTTTAGGTACAAATAGGTATTATAACTTTTCAATAAAACCACAAAATTACTAAAAACAATTTAATTTACCCATATTAATACATTTTATGTGCATTGGCATTTTGCAAGGCAATTTTACATAAAACTATTTAACACAAAGTAAAAAAATCTATACATATTTTGGTATAAATAGGCGACAATGCAATTCGTCAGAGAACCTGTTCTAATTTCAACAGGTTCAAATCTTGCGAAAAGTCGGTGTACACTGCACTGACACCTACTTGTTACAAATTGCATTGTCCCATGAAACTTCACAGTTTTACTTGGTGACATAATAAATAAATCTATATCACTTGATTATACATACAAAAACCATAGCCTTATTATTGTAAAATAATAAAATAAATTCTATTTTATATCAGGACTAAGTCATTGGACTTAGTAAAATAAATAATTTTGGAAATTATCACAGGAAACGTAAAATAATACAAAACAATAATAAATAAACCCGTTTTTGTACCATACAAATCACAAACTGGTTAAAACTATTTACATTAATTGACAAACAAAACTATAAAAACGCTTAGTGTGCTAATGGAAGATAAAGGTGCTACAGATCTTTTGCCAGGGGGCGCAGTTAGAAAACATTTATAAAATTATCTGTGGAATTGAAAAAAATATCGTCACGAGACGCCCGGCTGATGTGAAACACCTATGTTAATAATAAAACTCTTCATTAATAAAAATCTTGTAAATTAGTTCCAAAGTTCGCCGTCTGTAACAGGCGGCGTGGTGGGGGCATCACGACATGACGTCATGTCGTTTTCGTCACGCCAATAGGTGTTTCACATCAAAAAATGGTGGCGTTAATTCAGAGTTTGGTCACGCGCTACAAGATTAGGCGCAAATTGTTTAGCTATTTACATGATTCAACAGTAAAACTGAAACGGCACAAGAAAAATAACGAAGCTTTAAATTGTTTCAAGTTTTTTGTTGCGCTTTATATTTTACTAGTGAACGTCACGCGGTTTCACCCGCGTAGTTTCCGTTCCCGTGGGAGTACGGGGATAATATATAGCCTATGTTACTCCCTGATAACGTAGCTATCCAATGCTAAAAGAATTTTTCAAATCGGTCCAGTAGTTTCGGAGCCTATTCAATTCAAACAAACAAACAAATCTTTCCTCTTTATAATATTAGTGTAGACAATTTTTTTTTACACTTTTCCAAATACCTATATTTATAGTCTCGGTTTTTTTTGCACTAAGGCCAAAGGCTAAGGCCACATCTTTCTAACGAAGCATTGCGATAGCAAATGAAATTTTTATACAAAAAAAAACTGGTCAAGTGCGAGTCGTGCTCTCACACGAAGGGTTCATACTTACATCCGGTTTCCCTAAACAAATTTTCAATGCGCTAAAAAATAAAACGTAAATCAAGTAACGCTATTGGCTGTTGAAAATTCATTCAATCATCACGGAAGCAAACGTGCGTTTAACAATTTATCTCATCGATTTTAGTTCCAGACACTAAGCCATGACCAAGCTTTTAATAACTGATGACAAAAAAATCTAGTAAAATAAATATCTAAACATAATGTTAGTAGAATTATTTCTAAAAATTTTCTAGCTACATTAATTGACTTAACACATCGATATATAAAAAACCCCAAGATGCACAGTCTCGAACAAATGCAACACTCTAAACTGTCGTCAAAGACTGACATGTATCAAGTGTCATGTGTGAGTTCTGTAGTTATACTATAAACAATTTTTTTGCAAATTCAACCTTACACGGATCGCTTAAAGTTGTTTTTACAAAGCAGTTCAGTATGGCGAATAATGCGCAATTTTTTTTGCAAATTCAACCTTACACGGATCGCCTAAAGTTGATTTTACAAAGCAGTGCAGTATGGCGAGCGATGCGACTGTTTGAAACTTGCGCACAATTATACATATTGCGATTGTTTTTTTTGCGGACGTTTTTGAGATGCTGAGTGTGCATCTTGGGTTTTTTATATGTCAATGCCAGCACATCAAACTTCCCGAAACTGTCAAATTTTCCCAATCAAACTTGCACCTAATGCTTTAGCGATTAAGATGAAAATTGTTTTGACTCTTGGACCGTAGCCCACGGTCCAAGAGTCAAAACAATTTTCATCGAGTGCTCACGTGTTATTTAAAGAACTAGCTAAACGCTTAGTTGACACTTCGCGTGACCCAAGGGCTGGCTTTTACCTCGGACAGAGGATAAGCATTGCCATACAACGTGGCAATACCACTAATCTTTTGGGCTCACTTCCAGTCGACAGCGATGCGGACGAATTTTTTGACGCCATATTATAGTTAGGAGATATATACGATGAGGATATTAGGTAGGACACAGGTATCAAAAAAAAATATAGCTTTTGGATTTAAAACCTACAAAATTTCGTCTTGAGCAGCAGCATTTTACCAGTTAAATTAGAGTATTTTATTATCTGTGTATTCAATGTGACATAACATCACTCACGTCAAAGTTTTCAAAAATGAATTGTCAATTACCTATGGTAAGTTTTTTTTTTCTTCGGAAATTGCTTTGATTTCGCATGAAATTTTATTGAATTATAGTAATAATAATCATCAATAAATGCAGTTTTGAACACTGACGAGAGTGATAGATAAACCACATCAGTCCTTTGTATAACGGGCTATACATTTTGCTATATTTAAGAAAGTAACGTGTTAACTGTTTGTATAGAAGACTTTACATTTCTTATTAAAAATCAATTGTCTCTAATTACTCGGTACATAGGTGACGAGTTAAAATATACAATGGGGGCTAACGTTTTTGTACTCACCAGTTGGCACCACTGTCGAGTATGGTTCTTAATCATGGCATTAAAGTTATTACTACGCGCATGTGAACAAAGTTAGAAGAAAAATAATGTATGATGCCGTAAACGTGCGATGTGTTACATGGACTCATCACAATAGAAAAAAAAGGAGATAATATACATATTTGTAACTAAAAAAGAAAGTTCAATGTCGTAGTCGGTAGAAACTTAACTTATCTGCTACAGTCAGGCTGTTTTAGTAATATTCACAAAAAATAAAACAAATAAGTAAATAAACTCGATTCAAAAGCCAACCAGCAGTGAAATTTGACATTACGAAGACCTCACGCTACACTAGCGCCTTTACCGGTGAATTCAAACAAGATAGCCCTCATTGCGCTCGCATACATCTAGGTGTAATTATGTTTTGCATTTGTTTCTTGCTTGGGTTGGGTTGCGGATTATAGCATGTGTTTTCTTTTAATAGCGAAAACCCGCAACAAGAAGGCACCGCATTCTCGCTTTGGTTCCACCTGAACATAGAAGATCTGACGATAGTCGTGTCTCTTCGGGAGAAGAGCGTGAGGAATCTCATCTCTTTCGAAATTGCGTATTTTCAGACATCTGAAAATCCTTAAATTGACTCGTCTCTAGAGCGACTGGACCTGTTATCAGAAGACTATTTCGTACCCACTCTTGCCCCTGAACAAAGTTTATTTGCACAAGAATCGAATCCGAAGATGAAACTGCACCGTCCCATATTCGTCGTCCGAATCTGATACTGAATTTGAGCATTAGCCACCACACACTACAAAACACTACTTCGCCAAAAACGAATACCAACTATGCTGTGGATGAAATCCAAGTGATATTTTACCTGAAGAGTCCTCACCCACTGCAGTAATGCCTTCTTGCTTCAAGCTGGTACCACTTATGGGCGTTGTCGGTATTGTAAATTGCAAACAAATGATTTTTATACCAAATGTCAGCATAGACTTTGTTTTATCCCAAATAAGCGTAACTGCTTTCATAATTTTCATATTATTAAATTTTGATAATTCCTTACATTCCAATTGTTTGTTCTGATTTTCACCCAAAACGATCTCTGAGTTAGAAATGTATAGTATATTGTACTAATGTTTAAAGCGCATCTTTTTTGAACGTCGTGATATGTATTATTTATACTAAACATTTCTAAAAAATGGACGCCTGGTTATTTTACTTTCTATTTTTTTCTCCTTTTACTAACACAATTTAGTATAACAAATTCAGAAAATTAGTAATTAAATGAAGTTAAAATCCTGCCATATTAAGGGTTTTCTAATATATTGTACTGTTTTATTTACGCTACGAACAGTGAACTGTCGGTCGATTCTATTAAAATCTCACTGTAAAACTTAGGTGTAGTGAACTTGGAGTGAGCTGTCATTACCAGTGATCGGCAACGGGAAGGCTGCTTGTTCAGACGGTTCCATCCTGACCCCGGCGGGTGAAGTAAGCATGCATAAGCGCGGAAAAACCTCAACTGGGAAGAGGAAACAAGGCGATTGAATGCGCACATTCTGCGAAGGCAACAGCCAGCGCGGCGCGCAGACGGTCGCCACAGAGGAAGTAAGCGACCAGCCACGAGTCCGAGAGTGATTGCGAGTCCGGTTTAAACCAGCGCGAAAACAGCCGAACGCAGAAACGCGTGACCGGGGACGAGTCCGCGAAGAGGTAACTCAGCGCGAAAAGTCGCCCTCGGAAATGTTGGAACCCACTAGAACAGAAGGTCGGAACCTAGACCGAGGACTAGACACGGAACGACGACCACCGAAAAGGGAGAGGTTGAAACGGGCTGGAGCTGCACACAGGGCAATCATGAAGTCGAGCGCTGTTCAAGGCACCTCTGAACTACAATCTGGGCCAAGCGGCTTAGGAGCAGCGAAGAGGGAACGGCCGGATGATACGGCCTCGCCGAGCACGCTGCAGGGAAACCCGAAGCGTGTGAAGGTCCAGACCGCTCAGGGGGAGCAGAGAACCTACGCGCGGGGCACAAAGGACATTGCGGCGCGGCTCTCCGTAGCGATCTGCTTCCCTCCCCCCTCTCGAGACCTGACACATACTGAATCAACACTGATACGGACCGAACTGGAAAGACTGGTCATGGAAACTGACCCGACTTAACCACTCCCGGCCTTCCGCGGTTACCCTAGGGTAACTGAGGGCGGGGTGCGTGCAGAAAACTTCCTCGTGTGCCGGACGGCTGCTGGTTCCTTACGAATACGTTCAGGAGAAAGAGCAGTTGTCGGGCCGGTACACCCTGGGCACGGGCAATAGTCTCTTCATGTCGAAGGGGCTATTGTCTGTGGCGAATTTCTGCGGGAGGGGGAGCATTTTGCTCCACGACAGTTTCCCCTCGTGTCCCTCTGATTCACAGAGGGTGAAGAAACTTCGGAGATGGGGTCGCTCCTATCCGATCGACAGCTGTCGATTGGCAAAGGGTGTGACCAATGCCGCTGCGGTACAGGCGCACCAACGCGGCAGTCGCTCTCTCCTCACGAAGCAATCTTGACGAGAGAGCTTCCGGCGGGTCCGCTGAGTCGGGTTGGACACCGGACGGAGGCATGTATAATGTCGCCGTCGGGGGCTTGGCTTAACCGCCCGGCCCAGACGAAGGCTACCTCTAAGATAAAAAAACACCTAATCCTAAGCTTTGAAGCGCGGCGAGGAGATGAATGGCTGGAGGCACCTAGGCTCTGCCCGGTGGAAATTTAGTACCTATATCTACTCGTGGGAACTAATGAAAAATTCAAACCAACACCACAAATAATAAGACGAGGCTCACGCGCCCCCTCTAACTTTTGGGGCAAACGTTCACGCGGTGAGGGCGTAAATCCCTCATCAAACGAGGAACGGCTGTCGGCTGCAAAAGTGCCGACAGCTCGGAGAGGTGGTCGCGCAGCTATGCCGCAGCGCGACCAAAGGGGTCGATTCCTTCGGCCTGGCACGCCGATTCCAGGGAAAACCGGCTGCAGAAACATGCGGCCCCTGCAGCTGCCGGCTCCCCAGTGATTGCGGCTCCGCCGTCAGCCCCTGCCCCTGCACTCGCGCCCGATGCGGATATCGAGAAGATCGTCTGCATCTGCATGCAGCAGTTTGGGGGCATGATGAATGCCCGCCTGGAGGCCTTAAAGTCGAGGCTCCTCCCGGCCCAGAACCTCCGGCCACCAGTAGCGGCGGATAAAAGGAGGATGGAGGAGGCCGCAAGGCCAGGGCCGTCGACCGTGGCGGCCAAAGCTGGAAATGGGGGCAAAAAGCCCGCGGAAGGTGCGTCAGCACCTCTTCCAGCTCAAATGCGACCCTGGCGACCGCGTCCGGCCCCACCTCAGAGGCTTCCGCGGCTGTGGTACTCACAGTGCAGCCCGGAGCCATCGAGAGGGGCCTTACATACAAGGAGGTCCTCGCACAGGCGAAGGCCAAGGTCGCGTTCCCCGACCTTAGCACACCGAACAACTTCAGGATGTAGTCGGCGGTTACGGGGGCGCGGCTGTTTGAGGTGGCGGGTCTTGAGGGCAGCCAGAAGTCGGCGTCCTGGCCGCCAAATTGAGGGAGGTCCTCAATGAAGAGGAAGTTCGAGTGTCCAGGCCCGTGAAGACCGCTGAATTGCGTGTCGATGGCCTGGATGACTCGACGACCCCGGAGGAGGCCATGGCGGCCGTCGCTCAAAGCGGGGGATGTCCGCCGGCGACGTACGGGTGGGCGAGATTTGCGCCGAGGCTGCCGGGTCGGCACCATCTGGTTAAAGTGCCCGGTAGCGGCGACGAAATAGATCGCCGACAGCGGGCGTCTTCTGGTGGGGTAGGTTGCAGCACGGGTGAAGCTGCTGCAACCCAGAACAATGCGGTATTACCGATGCGTTGACGTTGGGCACGTCAAGGCACGGCTGACTCCTGGTCTAGGAATGGTGCCGAGAGAATGGATTGTGCGTAATGGCACAATTCTATTTCCTCAAGGGTAATATCAACCACTCTGCCAGGGCTCAGGATCTTTTACTCCAGAGCATGGCAGAGTGGTCGATTCATGTGGCTGTGGTAGCCGAGCCGTACTACGTCCCCTCCACCGAGATAACTGGGTGGGTGACCTGGACGACTCAGTGGCCATCATTGGCGGGGCTCTTGCCGACCCGTCCCGAGGTCACGGCTGGGTGGCCGCCCTCGCGGACGGCATCGGGACTATTGGAGCGTATTTTTCGCCAAAAAAGAGCCTCACCTACTTAGAGAGCTTCCTTGTCGAGTTGGGTGCCGTCGTGAACCGGTACCACCCACGCCCAGTGCTGTTGCTCGGGGATCTCAACGCCAAGTCTGCGACGTGGGGATCCCCGGTCACCGAATGCCAAGGGTGAGACCGTCTACTCCGTTAGAGGAGTGGACGGTCACGACCGGCTTGGCCGTCCTGAATCGGGGCTCGGTCTACACGTGCATGCGGCAGCGGGGCGGTTCCATAGTGGAAGTGTGAAGTCTCCACTTGACTTCGCACCCGACTACGGTAGTGGACGGTCGCGTTGTAGTGCGCTCCGTGAAATTAAATGAACCCTCCGGCTTGGCGGTGGTGTACACGAAGAGACCACTCAGCTCCCCAAAGGAGTCTCAGGGCCCTCTTCGAACAACGCCGCGGGAGCAGGCGCCACCAATCAGTGGTATCCTGTCGGCACAGCCGGCAAGCATCGGTGTAGGGGAGGCTTCCCGCCTTGCTAGCTCTCTGCCAGAAGCGTCTAGCACGCCGGTAGAGGGTACGGGACTGCCGGGGATGAGCAAGACCCAGCTCATAGAAGAGGTATACCAGGCCGTCAAGGGGATTAGCGAGGTGGCCAATGCCAGGAACAAATTAAACATGGCCGATAAGGGACTCACTGCCGGATACAGCCAGGATATCCTGCTGTATCCGGCAGCTCGGAGACCACTTGTGGCTCTAAGGAACCTAGGCGGGAACCCAGAGGCGGAGGAGGTCCTTATTGACCTATATAGAGTGAACCTGGCTGAGGACCCATCCTGGCCTCTAGATAAGATCCGACGGGAGGCGAGGTTCGCCTTCAAGAAGGGTAGGCGGGGAGGGCGAACCACAACCGTGGTGTTCGAGGTGTCTGCCTTATTGAGGGACAAGCTCGTGGGACTGGGCAGAGTTTACGTGGGGTGGGACGCAGTGGAGGTCTACGACTTTGCACGGGTGACCTGCTGCTTGAAGTGTCAGCAGTATGGAGACCCCGAGAAACACTGCAGAGCAGTCGCCATGGTGTGCAGCCGATGCGGGGAGTGCGGGCACAAGGCGCAGGAGTGCCAGTCGACGACTGAGTGCTGCGCCACGTGCAAGCGCTTCAAGCGGCCCGAGGCGAGCACCCACAAGACTGCGGTGATGGATTGCCCCGTACGTGCGTATGCGGAGAAGCAGGCCATAAATATGACTCAGTATGGCTGAACATTCGCGGCCGCAACAACAGTGATCGCAATATCACTAAGCCTAGACCTTGTTCTAGTCCAGGAGCAATATTCAATACGGGTCCGACACCAAGGCAGGCATCCTGGTGGTGAATCCCGGGATTGCTGTCACATTCCTGGGGCACCTCAGCAACGACCATTGCGCGGTGGCGCATGTGAGCTGCCCAAACTCGACGAGCGGCCTATCTGTTGTGTCCATCTATTGCCAGTACAACCACGACATTGCAGTGCACCTGCAGCAGTCAAACCACGTTCTGGACCATGTGGCATGTACTGGTGGGACGCGCACTCGCCGCTGCGAACGGAGGCAACATACAGGTAGGGGTCCAGACACTGAGTACAGGCGGTCGCAGATGGAGGAGTTCTCATCATCCACAATGTGGAGAGTCAACCCTCCATTTTTTCTGGACCAAATGGCCAGTCAAATGTGGACCTCGCCCTGACTAACAGGGCCTCTCAGTGCCACGGTGGACTGTGCACGAGGGGGTCAGCCTAAGTGATCACCAGCTGATCACCTTCGAGGTGGGCAGCGGCACTGCACGGATAAGAGGTTATGCTGGGGAGAGACATAGGGTCGTCACGACGGTGTCCTTTTGCGAGAAGGGAGTGGACTATGAGCGATTTCGTATGGTGCTCCATAACCAGATGGGTAGGCTCCAGACATGGAAGCCGGCACAAGAAATCTGCTCACAGTACTCGGAGCTTCTCACCTGCGCTGCAGAAGCCTGTTTGGGTAAGCGCGGGAGAAAGGACACCGGCAGATACGAATGGTGGACAGCAGAGCTGGATGAACTACGACGCAAAACGTACGGCGCCAGACGAGCGTGGCAGAAATCGCTCAGGGCAAAGGATGGTAGGGAGGAGGCAAAGCTTGAGACCCTGCGCGCGGCTAGGATCTCCTATAAGTCCGCTATGCGAGAAGCAGAGGTGGCCTTCTTCCGGGGCAACGCGGAGACGGGGAATGATGACCCCTGGGAACTAGCGTATAGAGCCGCATAAGGCAGAGTACCCCGTCATGTCGTACCGAATGTCATCAGCGGAATCCGTCTGGTGGAGAAGTATTCCACGACAACGGAGGAGACCACCACGCCTCTCGAGGCATGGCTGCTTCGGGAGGTTCCCGTGTCGCATAGGCAGGGAGCCGGACGCTCGGTGTCACCACTGCGTCGACTATCGGGAGGACACGACGCGACATACGCTGGCAGAGTGTGCCGCTTGGGAGGGGCCGCGCCGTGTCCTATCTCTGCCGGCCGTAGTTCGTGCTATGGTCGACAGCGAGGAGTCCTGGGGCGGGGTGGTCTCCCTCTGCGAAATAGTTATCACGCAGAAGGAGACTGCGGAAAGGTAGAGGGGGATCTCGACCTCTCTCCTGGACTTGGGGATATCCGTCGCTCCCCATTCATCCGGACTCAAGGTGGCGGCACGTGGTGTTCCCATGCGCCCCTCTTTGACGTCGCAGCCCCCCGCGACGAGTCAAACACCTCAACCGCCCGCAGAGGCAGGCCGGCACTAGCCGAGGATTACGAAAGTCGCATTAGTTCCCGCGATCCCCGGCGTAGGTGAAAGATGGAACACCGGCGTGGTTTAAGTCAGTAAAAGTCTGACAGACCCCTCAGCCCGTCCGAGGAAGGACATCCATGAGGGGATTTCCCCCTGTAAAAGGAGGAAATCCCCTCATGGATGGCCAAAAAGGGTAGCGGAGGACACCGTGCAGATGTGGTGTGAGGACGACAACGCCCTAACCTGGTTGACCCTAAACGTGCCCAGAATTAGACTTCCGGAGACTGACCAGAAACCGACCGTCATGCGACAGCATGAAGTTCCGACCCGTGCCTGAGCTGCGCTCTTCGTCCCCAGGTAGGTATAATGGGGACATAGCGCGGCTCCAAGGCATTCTTATTCGTCAGAATACCTGGTACGACATAGGGAGGTGATCACTGTACAGGGCGACTTCTGTCGGTGGGGATAACCACGGGACATATTTGACCCTGGGAATCCCGGCCAATGAAGTTGAACAGGTCTTGGGGCAGGAGCGGCGTATATCGTACCTATTGGGTTCTATATACGTCCGCTTCTATCACAGAACCCAGCCCTCTGACGTCAGGACCGACACTGACACAAAGACTACGACCGAAACTGAACCGACCCTGATGACAGTGACAGATTCAGATTCAATTTATTTTCAAAAACATGTGTAAATAATATACATGGACAATCATAATACATGCTTATTACAGGTGTTACATAAATCTTTGGCTCAACATGTTTGATCATGGCTGGTGTACAAATCACATGATGCAAAGTAAAAATAGAAAAAAATACAGATTAGATTAATAACAATAAATACATCAACAATTAACATTAAAATTAAATTTAAAAAAATAGGTAAATAGTCAAAATAAATAAATATATTTAGTCATTACAGCGATTTGTCATTCATTGACACTATAACAAGCTTTTTCTGTCAGTATTTTTCTAAAGTTTTTTTAAACTGGTCTGTATTTAATTTTTTAATATAGTTTAATATCCCAAACTATATTAAGCGTTGTATGCATGGCGCCAATAATTATTGGCGCCATGCATACAACGCTTTTACGCAGCAGCGCTGTCTTAGCTGGCTGAACACGAATTTTACTATTATCCAGGCGATTACGCATTATAATATCCGATAACCGAGGAAACAAATGGGTTTTTTTTCTGACAAACAGGGATATGTCTAAAATATAAATTGAAGGAAGTATTAGGATTTTACATTTTGTAAAAAGTGGCTAACAGCTCTCGATACTGAGAATGCCGAACATGGAACGTATGCATCGTTTTTGCATTTTAAATGCCATATCTTTAATTGTTGAGATATGGCACGGCTTGAGGAGAAAATGGCGAGAGCAGCAAAGGCCGATGCAGAGACAGACTCCGCACCACCCACATCAGCTGGGTGGACGTCCCAGCTGCTTGCATCCTCCCCAGCACAAGACAACTAGCCCGGAATGGAGGAGAGAGGGAGACTATCCGATGGACCGTCTCCTCCTAACTCCACACCACCAGCGATGCCGCCCACACCCAACACCATCCAAACCAGCGAAGGTCTCCTTAGTAGGAGACAGTATGGGTTCAGACCACAATGTGGTACGGAGGACGCCTTGTACGATACGATCAATTACATCCGCCGAGGTATTCGTGCAAAGAAGATCGTTGCCATTATTTCATTGGACATTGAGGGCGCATTCGATAATGCTTGGTAGCCAGCCATATTGCAGCAACTGCAAAGTAAAGGCATAGACAGGGAAACCTTGAGACTCATCAACAGTTATTTATCGGATCGCAGCATCACGCTCGAGTATCTCACTCATACTGTATCCAAACCCACTACTAAAGGTTGCATTCAGGGTTCAATATGTGGTCCCATTTTCTGGAACATTCAACTGGACCCTCTTATGGTTGCGGCTGAGAAACTCAGGGCTCATATACAGGCGTACGCGGATGATCTGGTTGTCCTCGCACAGGCGGACTCGGGAGCAGAACTCCAAACCATTGGGAACGAAGCGCTTGTCGTCATTGCGGAGTGAGGAGAAAGGCACAAGATGAAGTTTGCGGCACATAAGACGCAGGCCATGGTCGTGACCAGAAAGTTAAAGTTCGAGGAACTAAACTTTTTCCTCCTTGGAACACCTCTGGAAAACACCAACCGGCTGAAACTTCCTGGTCTGACTATAGACGCAGGACTGACCTTTCTCCCACATCTGGAGGCAGTCACGAAGAAAACGGCCAACCTGATTAAAATGGTGTCTAGGGCAGCACGAGCGCAATGGGGACTTAATGCAAACATCCTGAGGATCATTTACTGCGGAGTGATAGAGCCCATAGTAACGTACGGGGCCAGCTCATGGGCGGAAGTCGCTGGGAAGAAATATGCAAAGAAGAAACTGGACAGTATTACCAGGATGTACGCTATTAAGATCTCCAAATCGCACAGGACCACATCATTGATTGCCGCGGCCGTTCTTGAAAGAGTGATTCCACTCAACATGAGGGCTGTAGAGTACCTCAAACTATACGAGGTGAAAAGAGGAAGGCCTCTGGAAGAACTCCCCGGAAGAATGCTGGAACAACGCGTGCATCCATCCGAGGTCCCGCACCCTGCTCTACGGACTATCGTTGATTTTCAACACATCTCGGACATTAAAGATCTCGAGACCATCGAAAACCACTGGCCTCGGCTTTACACTGATGATAGTAAAATTGAGGGGAAGGTTGGCGCCGCGGTGTCCTGCTGGAACCAAGATGGTGAAATAGCCAAGTTGGAGTTGAAGTTGAGCAACTACTGCTCGGTTTTTCAAGCCGAGATGATTGCCATCCTCAGAGCGCTGGCCTACGCTCGTGAAAAAAGCCCTCAACTTCCGCCAACATAATATCAGACTCCAGATCAGCACTGGAGCCTATTTCGGATCCGAACACCAGGAATCCTATAGCACTGCAGATATAGCAATGTATTGCCGAGGCTAATTGCTCTAGTAAAGAAATAAAGTTATACTGGATCAAAGCACACGTTGGAATACCAGGAAACGAGACAGCGGATGAACTGGCAAAGCATACTGCCCTACATAGAAAAACTTCCCACTGTCGTATATGACAGATTCCCACTGTCGTATGCAAAGCGAACCATCAGGAAGTCAACGTTAGACAGCTGGCAAACAAGATATATCGAGGAGACCAACCAGGACGAAGGCATCAGACTCTTTTTCAGTGATGTCCGCAATGCCTACAAGATACTGGAGAAGATTGGGACACAAAATAACCTCAGGTCCCAGTTATTCACAGGGCATGGAGGTGTCCTTGAATACCTACACAGATTCAAGTTGACAGGGACCCCAATCTGTGTTTGCGATGATACGTCTATTGAAAAAGTTAAACATATCTTAATCGACTGTCAAAGATTCGCTCGAGAAAGGCATGATTGTGAACAGAGACTTAGGCGCCCCTTGGACGAAATCGAGGAGCTTTTGAGTGACGATAATTGCCGGACTAAAAGTACTTGAAAGAGCTGCAAAAGCTAATGGCTCAAATCTGCCTTAAGCTTAGCCAACAACATTTTCAGGCCCTTGACTCAGGACTTCTTTTGCGACTTTGCCTCTGGTATTGTTGGAAGAGTCACTGGCCTGTTACTATGTCTGATAAACTAATTCAAAAGTATAATTTTAAGTTTTGAACAATAATTTGTTCATCTTAAGTTGTTGTAACGTATAAAATTAGTAGAAACAAACCGAACGATAAAGGAACGAGAAAAAAAAAGAGAAGAGAAAAACAATTAAACGTTGGTACATCACTGATTTCGGAAAGCAATTCCAGAAATGATGAGAGAGAGAGAGAGAAAAAAAAAATATATTGCCACCAAGTTTAACAAAGGTATGATAAGATTGATTGTGTAACTAGATATAAGTGCTGAATTAAAAATCAGCAATATTTGAATGTAAGGAAGGAGAGTGGTTTTAGTCGGTTGGAACCCGACACTATCCAGACTGGCTCGTATTGTAGCAACGGCTAGCCTACGCAAGGCGCTGGAGACGAAACCAAAAACAATTGCACTTATACAAGAGCCGTGCATGTGACAGGATATGCGGCCTTGGAAGCATCGGAGGTAAATTAACACTCAGCACACACAACACGCTAACACCACGAACATGCATATACGTCCCTAAAGACGTGCCTATTCCGCCACTAACTCAATTCTGTTCCAGAGATATGACAGTGATCAGGCTACAAACTGATACAGATACCCCAGATCTCGTACATGCTAGGCGACGACGAGCACTGCCCACCAAAGGAGATGACTGATTGGGTCCAACACTGCGAGACCGCCAAACTGAACCTGATCATCTACACCGGTTCAAACGCTCACCACCCACTTTGGGGCAGTGAAGTATCGAACACCGGAGGTGAGGCATTATCCACTTATTTATTTTTGACTAACCTTAATATCGTAAACCGTGGCTCTGAACCCACTTGGGGTTTGGAGGTATGCGGTACAGAGAGTAAAGTCCCGCAAACCTCCATTGAAAATGGGAGGATCCTCCGACCGGACGGTTGTTGTGTCCCGTGTAGGCAACTGCCCGATAGTTAGTATTCGGGCTGATTTGTATGTTCAAATCGCACGATAAACTCTGCTTGCGCTATGCAGGATTTCGACGTAGTAGTTCGCTGCTAGTTGGATTGATAGCGATGATAGATGGATTCTTTTTTTTGCTATGTAGATTTGCTCCGTTGATTTTTTCTTGTGGCGGCACTGATGCCGCTACATCACTTCCCTCCGGAGACCGGAGGTCGATAGTGGATGAGCCGTCCATACATCTTGAGATGCTTGCCAGGCCAGTAGAAGGTTGGTTCCAGTGAGTCGGAACCGGAAGTCCGAGTTCTCGGTGAGTCGGACCTTTCTGTGGTGTCCCAGTGAGTCGGGGTGATGAGATCCCAGTCAGTCGGGATGATGCTGCAGGCTCCAGTGAGTCGGAGTAGTGCTGCTGCTGGCTCCAGTGAGTCGGAGCGGCGCTGTGCGACGTAATGACGATACTTCTAGGGTCGACCAGGAGAGGTTCTTCATGGCTCTTCATGTGACTGGCCGAAGGTGCAGTGTGCTTGCCAAGGTCGCTGTGGATGACAGAGGCTGAGGATACTGACCAGGAATGCGCAGTCGCTGCATGCTGGTGGTCAGGATACCCGTAGAAGCCGTGGGTACTGGCTGGCTGTATGACACGCTGCTCGAAAGCTTTGAGGTCATGATGAGGAAGTGATGATGACGTCACGCTGAGGTAGCTGCACGAAGGCTGCGCTGACGTTCATTGTCTTGGGTCACCAGTTTGGAGGTATGCGGTACAGAGAGTAAAGTCCCGCAAACCTCCATTGAAAATGGGAGGATTCTTCGACCAGACGGTTGTTGTGTCCGGTGTGGGCAACTGCCCGACAGTTAGTATTCGGGCTGATATATATGTTCAAATCCCACGGTAAACTCTGCTTGCGCGATGCATGATTTCGACGTAGTAGTTCGCTGCTAGTGGGATAGATGGCGTCGTGGTTCTTTTTGTTGCGATGTAGATTTGCTCAGTTGGTTTTTTTCTTGTGGCGGCATTGATGCCGCTACAGGGTCACCGCCAGGGGACAAACGATCATAGACTTAATGCTAGCCACAGAAAACGCGACAAAGTTTCTCTCACATTGGCGAGTATCAGATGAACCATCCTGCTCCGACCACAGAAGGATTCGCTTTATACTAACAGCCAACACAAAAAAGCCCAAACCCAGGCGGAATACGCGCCGAACAGACATACCTGTATTTAAACGTCTCCTAGCCTCTTTGCTAGCAAAGCACCTAATGCACTAAACCAAATAAAAGATAACTAAACTAAAAAACACTGTAACAAAACTGACTACATAACCGAAGCATATCATACCTGCTACCCCTGGTGAATACTTTGTATGAGATATGATGATGATATCCACATCAAGACACCAGTGATGACAATCACACATTAACAGCGTTTTTGTATACTGATGTGCCGATAACTGTACCTAAATGAAGCAAACAGTCGCGAATTCGTGTAAGTAAATACAGTTGTGCAGTACTTATCTCGATCTATTGCTTACAATATTATGTGCAAAGATCCTCAATAATATTGAGGATTAATGGTGAGGTACTTTAAGGACCTTAATACCCACAGTCAGAAGGTCATAAAACCCAAAGTCAAAAGACCTTAGGACCCGTAGCTAAATTATCTAGACCCAAGAGCTAAAAGATCTTACATCCGAGGCCAAAAGGCTTAAGACTCAAAGCCAAAAAAGACCCAAAGCCAAAATGCCTTTAGACCCACGGCCAGAAGACTAAGACTCAAGGCCAAAATACGTTTAGACCTATAGTCAGGACCCAAGGCCAAATGCTTTAAGATTAAGACCCAAGGCCAAAATACTTTAAGACCTAAAGTCAGAAGATTAAGACCCAAGGCCAAATGCTTTAAGATTAAGACCCAAGGCCAAAATACTTTAAGACCTAAAGTCAGAAGATTAAGACCCAAGGCCAAAATACTTTAAGACCTAAAGTCAGAAGATTAAGACCCAAGGCCAAAATGCTTTAAGACCCAAAGTCAGAAGATTAAAATCCAAGACTAAAATGCCTTTAGACCCAAAGTCAGAAGACAAAAGCCAAGGCTAAAATAAAGCATTTTAGCCTTGGCTAAACCCAAGGTAAAAGGACTAAGACCCAAGGCCATAATGCTTTAAGACCCAATGTCAGAAGAATAAGACCCAAGGCCAAAATGCCTTAAGGCCTAAGGCCGGAAGACTAACAACCAAGGCCAAAATATCATACTTGTCGAATTGAAGGCCTGTTACTCGACCTTCGTCTTAGCCCCTCTAAGACCACATAGACAGCAAGGGCTTCATTCTTAGCAATAACAATAACTTGGCAGCCGCCAAAGCGAACTGCATCGCATAGTAGGTACCTAGTAGCGTCAGACATTAATTCCAATATTTTTACTATGGTTATCTAAGTTTTTATCTTTATAACTTAAAATTAGACTTTTTGACTCCAAGTCAAAACCCAAAAGACATTAGGACCCAAAGCCAAAAGTAAAAAAAAAACAAACAAGTAACCTTGGACACTGTATTTAGGGCTTGGGTCTTTGGAAGTCAAAAGCCCCAAAGTCATAACACTCAAAGCCAAAACACCCAGAGTCAAAAGACCTTGGACCTAAAGTCAATAAACCTACTCCACATTCGTCTTAGCCTCTCTAAAATACCACATAGACAGCATTGGAGTCATTCTTAGCAACAACAATGGTTCAGCAACTGCCAAAGCGAACTGCATCGCGTAATATCTAGTAGCGTCAGACTTACAAAATGTTATCTTATATGTGTTTACTTTATTTACTCCAAGATTTTATCTTTATCCATTATATAAAAATCTCCTGTCACGGTGTTTGTTACCGAACTCCTCCGAAACGGCTCGACCGATTTTCATTAAAGTTTGTATGTATATTCGGTAGGTATGAGAATAGGTGGTAGCGTATTTTTTTTTGTATGGCAAAACAACGTTTGCCGAGTCAGCTAGTAACTTATTATTAGTTTTTTTTTACTCCAAGTCAAACGCCAAAAGACTTTAGAAGCCAAAAGTCCCAAAGTCAAAAGACCTTAGTTTTCTGACTTTGGGACTTTTACCTACCTACTAGTTCCAGGGTGTTTTGACTTTGGCACTTTTGACTACCAGACCCAAAGTCAAAATACCTTAAGACCCAAGTTCTGAATACCGTGTCCAAGGTTTTTTGATCTTGCGTGCGACCCAAAGTCAGAAAACCTACTCAACCTTCGTCTTAGCCCCTCTAAAAGGCCACATAGACATCATGGGCGTTATTCTCAGTAAAAGCAATGGTTTAGCAGCCGCCAGAGCGAACTGTATCGCGTAGTATCTGGTTGCGTCCGCCTTGCACATATTGTCTTGTATGTGTTGGTAGTATACTGTATTTATTCCAATATTTTCATAACGGCAATCAAGTTTTTATCTTTATAAATTATAATTAGTTTTTTTTCTACTCCAAGTCAAACGCCAAGACTTTAGAAGCCAAAGCCAAAAGACCTTAGTTTTCTGACGTTGAGACTTTTGACTACAAGTCCCAGAGTCTTTTGACTTTGGGACTTTTGACTACCAGACCCAAAGTCAAAATACCTTAAGACCCAAGGTTTAAATACCGTGTCCAAGGTTTTTTGATCTTGGGTGCGACCCAAAGTCAGAAAACCTACTCAACCTTCGTCTTAGCCCCTGTAAAAGGCCACATAGACATCATGGGCGTTATTCTCAGTAACAGCAATGGTTTAGCAGCGGCCAGAGCGAACTGCATCGCGTAGTATCTGGTTGCGTCGCCCTTGCACATATTGTCTTGTATATGTTGGTAGCCCATCAGAATGATGGCGGTAGAGACTAATGATATGAGGATCGACCTGTGTTTCGTGTAGTGGCGGTATCTGTAACAAAGATGGAGATTATTGCATTAGTAGATCGTATAAAAAATAATTAACGGTTGCAATATTATTAAGTATATGAGTACCACGTCCCTATTTAGCAAATGAATTTATTTACTTACTAGTGGACGTCACGCGGTTTCACCCGCGTAGTTCCCGTTTCCGTGGGAGTACGGGGATAAAATATGGCCTATGTTACTCCCTGATAATGTAGCTATCCATTGCTGAAAGAATTTTTCAAATCGGTCCAGTAGTTTCAGAGCCTATTCATTTCAAACAAACAAAGAAATCTTTCCTCTTTATAATATTAGTATAGATTGCCTATGGTAGGCGCCAGATAAACTTGCAATAAAGTACATTGACCTTTCCCTAATATCCCTTCGTTAGCCGACCATAAAGCTTGTTAGTCACATAATTAGATAGGTAATGAACATGACATACGATCGTGTTTCGACTAACAGAAAAAAATTAACAAGTGACCACAAAAAAAAAATGTTTTGTCTGTAAAGTCGATTTACGGACGAAAATTTGACGTGATAACGTCATAAGGAAAAAATTGAATTCTTAACAAACAAGCCAAACGCTTAGGCCGATCGTGCCTCTCTATTGCTTGTTCCACGCTCTCGCTTGCACACTTGGCTCAGGCGGAACGTGACTCTTTTACGTACGTGCAGCCAGTGTTCAACGATTTATAAGACGTTATCACGTCAAAAAACGACTAAAAGGTTTCAAATAACTTTCAAGCAGTCTGATGCAGTTGGTAGGATTAATCTCGAAAACCTATGTATAAAAGAGTCTACATATAAATAAAGAACAAAAACTGGCCAAGTGCGAGTCGGACTCGCGTGCAAAGGGTTACGGACGAATTTTATTTATTTAACATATTGTTTAAACACTTCTTATAGGTTTTCCTGTAATCTATAGGTAAAGATCTATTATCTCCATTTTTTTTTTCAAAATTTTAGGCTCATTAGTTTCGGAGATAAGGGGGAATGGTCATTTTTCGTCTTATTTCTTGAATAACTTCAAAACCATTTATTTTAAAATTATGAAAAAATTATAATTAAGACCCTTTCAATAAGTTCTTTCATTTGATATGCCACACAATATTGTTCAAAAAACTATTTTTTTAATTTTATAGTTTGACCCCCAAAAGTGACCCCCTTATTAAAAATTTAATAATTTACGTAACGCGTCCGTGTTTGGGTCACAGAAGCCCATATGTGTACCAAATTTCAACAAAATCGGTCCAGTGGATCCGGAGAAAACTGGCTGTGACAGACGGACAGACACCCGAGTGATCCTATAAGGGTTCCGTTTTTTTTCGGAACCCTAAAAATAATTGAAAAGTCTTACTCAGCAACAGCCGGAGTGACACAAAGCGCCCAGCCTAGCAGGCTCCCCGTAGACACCACTAACGCGTACATCGGAGTTGTGGATACATGTATAGACTCTGGGTTCTCACACCACCGGAATGCCTGGAAACAAAGAAAAAATATGTTGCTGTTGGTCCGTAAGGAAAAATGCAATGAAAAATTTGAAAAAACTTTCCGTCTCCGTCAAAAGTTCCTTCTAAATTAGTTTTGGGCTTCTAGCTGGTCGATTTGTATTCCTAATCTGTGTCTCAACCAAAATTTTTGTTAATATCATTGGATAAAACAAGCGTACGTTGCGTGGTAGCCATACTTCCAGATGAATGGGTTCATGCCAGCTTCCATATATTTATTAACCGACTAGTGGACGTCACGCGGTTTCACCCGCGTAGTTCCCGTTCCCGTGGGAATACGGGGATAATATATAGCCTATGTTACTCCCTGATAATGTAGCTATCCAATGCTGAAAGAATTTTTCAAATCGGTCCAGTAGTTTTGGAGCCTATTCAATTCAAACAAACAAACAAACAAATCTTTCCTCTTTATAATATTAGTGTAGATTTCCAAAAAAGGAGGAGGTTCTCAATTCGGCGGGTATTTTTTTTTTTCATTTTTTTGTATGTATGTACACCGATTACTCCAAGGTTTCTCATCCGATTTGTGTGATTCTTTTTTAGTTCGATGCGGTGTACACTTGCGGTGTATAGTTTAGTTCAGTAGTTTTTATTTTATGGCCATTTTTGCTTATTTCAATTTCTGCGTGGCTGAAGATGTCGTCCAAGGATTAACCACTTAAAAGTGAAAAATAAAAAAAAAATTACAAAAAAATATAACCGACTTACAAAAAAAACACTACAAAGTATAAAATAACCTTAATTTCGGAAGTCGGTGTTTTTCGTTTTGTATCTTCGTTTTTTAACACCGACTTCCGAAATTAGCTGTTTTTTTTTTTGGAAGTCAGTTATATTTTTTTGTAAAAAGTTTTTTTTGCTATAGAAGCTTAGACAGGTAAATTTCGACCCCTAGGACGAGGTCGAGTCGAGGATGAGTAGAAGATGAGTCGAGACTGAGTAGACGATGAGTCGAGACTAAGTAGAGGATGAGTCGAGACTGAGTAGAGAATGAGTCGAGACTGAGTAGAGAATGAGTCAAGACTGAATAGAGGATGAGTCGAGAGTGAGTAAAGGATAAGTCGAGACTGAGTAGAGGATGAGTCGAGACTGAGTAGAGAATGAGTCAAGACTGAATAGAGGATGAATCGAGAGTGAGTAAAGTATAAGTCGAGACTGAGTAGAGGATGAGACGAGACTGAGTAGAGAATGAGTCGAGACTGAATAGAGGATGAGTCGACAGTGAGTAAAGGATAAGTCGAGACTGAGTAGAGGATGAGTCGAGACTGAGTAGAGAATGACTCCAGACTGAATAGAGGATGAGTCGAGAGTGAGTAAAGGATAAGTCGAGACTGAGTAGAGGATGAGTAGAGACTGAGTAGAGAATGACTCCAGACTGAATAGAGGATGAGTCGAGAGTGAGTAAAGGACAAGTCGAGACTGAGTAGAGGATGACTCGAAACTGAGTAGAGAATGACTCCAGACTGAATAGAGGATGAGTCGACAGTGAGTAAAGGATAAGTCGAGACTGAGTCGAGACTGAGTAGAGAATGACTCCAGACTGAATAGAGGATGAGTCGAGAGTGTGTAAAAGATAAGTCGAGACTGAGTAGAGGATGACTCGAAACTGAGTAGAGAATGACTCCAGACTGAATAGAGGATGAGTCGACAGTGAGTAAAGGATAAGTCGAGACTGAGTAGAGGATGAGTCGAGACTGAGTAGAGGATGAGTCGAGACTGAGTAGAGAATGACTCCAGACTGAATAGAGGATGAGTCGAGAGTGAGTAAAGGACAAGTCGAGACTGAGTAGAGGATGACTCGAAACTGAGTAGAGAATGACTCCAGACTGAATAGAGGATGAGTCGACAGTGAGTAAAGGATAAGTCGAGACTGAGTAGAGGATGAGTCGAGACTGAGTAGAGAATGACTCCAGATTGAATAGAGGATGAGTCGAAAGTGAGTAAAGGACAAGTCGAGACTGAGTAGAGGATGACTCGAAACTGAGTCGAGGATGAGTCAAGACTGAATAGAGGATGAGTCAAAACTGGGTCGAGGTTGAATTGAGGATAAGTCGAGGTAAATTTAGGAGTAGTGCTATTGTTATAACCCTTTTGAAAATAGACAAAAACACTAACCAGTTTAACAGTCCAATGCGGGTCCCATCCTAACAGCTTCAGGCCCGCGTACGTTACCCCCGCGATCAGCGCCGACGCGACGGTGCCGAGTACGTGGCACGCTACTGCGCGACTGGTGGCGTACGTCGCGTGGTGGCCGTACTTCCAGATGAAAGGGTCTGATACATAGATGCAGAGGGCTGGGGCGAGGAAGGCGCCTGGAAAAAGAGGGAAAGGAATATTAAAGTTCATCATTATACCCGAAAGATGAGCACTGCAGGGCGTGGACGTACGTCCCAGGCATCACCTTATGCGAAGCAGTAATGCTAGCGAAGGAGGATACGCGTGAGAGAGAGGGAATCCTCACGCCCCAGCCGCCGCAACAGAAGAAGACGCCCCGGGCGTCGGGTGTCGCAGGGTGATTCTCGGCCACCGTAGGCGCGGGCCTGCGGACAGCAAGCATTGGGTGGCTCGCCGTCTGATCAGAACCAGGCCCTGGTCGACCGCGCGCTGTCTTCCACGCGCGCCTTAAAGAGCTGTCAGCATTAAAGGCGGGGCCCGCTAGGGCCAGGGCCTGCTGGGGCTGCAGACTTTGTTCGAAAGAGTCACCGTGGCCCTGGAACGCAAAGGGCATTAGGAGGAACACGGATGGGTTTTAGTCAGTAAGAGTCTGACACTCCCTCCTGCTTCACCCGGGAGCAGTCATTTGATGATTTCCCAACCTTAAAAAAAAGGCATCACAGTATCGATCAGTCATGTGCATCTCACTTCCGACGCCCGCTATGAACAGTGCCTGCCATGGTTGCGGAATGTTCGAAACAGTCACCGCGCAATGCATCACCATATCAACCGGTCCTTGTTCCTGTCCAGCTGATTCCTGGTTCCTTGACTTCGTCATTGACCCTATATATTTACTCTAGTCAAAAATAAATGGATATAAAAAAGGCCGTAACAATAATTTAAAGTTTTTCTTCATACGAATATAAAAAAAGAAATGCTAAAAAATTACAATTTATGTTCAAGCTGTGACTGTTTGACTCAGATCAAGATCCAATCACTTCATTATAATATGACTATTATTATGGCACCGTCGCTGATTTTCGTTCCTGAAATGGGGTGTTTAGTACGTAAAATTCAGAGGAAGAATACTTCACTTATTTTGGCCTTTTACCTGAATACAAACGGTACTCGCCAATAAATGCGTCAATCAGACACTGATACGAGAAGTGAGCAGCTATAATAAAAAAGCGGCCATGTGCGAGTCGGACTCGCCAATGAAAGGTTCCTAAGCAGTAAGTAACATAATAGTGGTCAAACGCGAGCCTATAAATAGTAAAAAAAAAAATGTTCTTGTAGTTCGTTGTAACTTTATAATTATTATTTACTTAGGCACCTATTACAGATTTATTTTTAGAAAATAATGGTTCACAGTTTATGCATAAGGTTTATGTTTATGAACTAAAATGTTTTTTTTTTTTTGTATTTGAGTTGATTGAATGAAAGGTAAATTGCGGTTTACGATTTATGACATATTAAAAAAAAAACTACTTACTAGATCTCGTTCAAACCAATTTTCAGTTGAAGTTTGCATGGTAATGTACATCATATACTTTTTTTTAGTTTTATTATTCTCTTATTTTAGAAGTTACAGGGGACACTTCCAAAGTGGTAAAATGTGTCCCATTTTACCACTTTGGAAGTGTCTCTCGCGCAAACTATTCAGTTTAGAAAAAAATGATATTAAAAACCTCAATATCATTTTTGAAGACCTATCCATAGATAGGCCACACGTATGGGTTTGATGAAAAAAAAAATGAGTTTCAGTTCTAAGTATGGGGAAGCCCCAAATTTTTTTTTCTATTTTTGTGTGAAAATCTTAATGCGGTTCACAGAATACATCTACTTACCAAGTTTCAATAGTATAGTTCTTATAGTTTCGGAAAAAAGTAGCTGTGACATATATGTACAGACAGACAGACATGACGAATCCATAAGGGTTCCGTTTTTTGCCATTTGGCTACGGAACCCTTAAAATATCAGAGTTTCTGACTTCTGACATTGCATCGAACGGCTTAACATGCATTCCGGGGCACGGAATAAAGCCTTGCTTAACCGTGAAGATCGACTCGCGCAGCTGTTATTACTTAGCCACTGGCACCACCTCAGTTGAAAACAATATACTGCAAAGAATCATCATCATCATATCAGCTGACAGACGTCCACTGCTAGACATAGGCCTCCCCAAAGGGGGAGTTTGCCATAATCGCCACGCTTGGCAGTCGGGTTGGCGATCACAGCGTATGGTGCTTGCGACACCCACGGGAAGTGATGGGATGGAAATATTCTTTTACGGCACCATACGGCACCGGCCGACACCATACGGCACTGCAAACACCATACGGCACTGCAAAGAGTACTCACCGACAAATGCGCCAATCAGACACTGATGTGGGAAGTGTGCAGCTACGAACAACCGCGCCAACATCACTGAGCCTAGCGCCGCAGCGAATAGCGGGTACATTATGTGCTTCCACCACCAAATGTAGTACTTTCTGTTGAGAAACAATACAATTTGTAGGTATTCAGTTGTTCGGATGCGTATTTGTTGTTTTTGTGTTTTTTGTTGATTTTATTGGGTTTGCTCTTGACTCTAGTCTAGGTCAGAGGTGACAGAGACAAAGTCGACTATGGAGCGAGCTTACCCAAAAGAAGCCTGTCCACTCTAAGTTTGAAGAACTTAGGTTACTTTCTGTTGGCTTTGGTTGTTTTTGTGTTTGTTGTAAGTTTGGCAGCTGTCTTGAGAGTGACCGGAGAGGCTGCCGGCTGTCTCGTATGTCTTAGTTTCTGCTGTAGTACGTGTCTGTGTACCCGTTGTGTTTGCTGATTTTGTGAGTTAGTTTTTTGTGTATTTTTATGGTGACATAATAAATACAACCACAAACACAACAACAACATAGTAAATAAAAAAAACGAAGCACTGTTTGTTGTTTACTTTGTTGTTCTTGTGTTTGTTGTTGTATTTATTATGTTGTGTAAATTTTTTTAAAAGGAGGGCCTGTCAAAGTCGACGAATCTTGAAAATTTTAAATTCGTAGTTTAACAAATAGTCTCAATTCTCGGAAACTTGAGGCAATTGTGTCATTATTTTTTATTGGGATTCTAGAAATGTTATTTAGGATTACGTTTCCAAAGTTCAAATGAACAAAAATAAAAAAGAATAACCACAATAACCGAAAAATGGTACAGTTTGATCAAATTTCTAGGTTTTTCTTAAAATGCTCATAATTTTCAAACTGCATGGGATAGATTTTTTTTCAGATTTTTCTCGTGATGGTTATGATCAATCCTGTCACCTCGTTTCGGCTTGACGTTGAGTTCTGGGACACCCTGTATATAGATTAATACCAAAATCACTAACTTGTCATGCATCACATGTGATATCTACATCAAAGATAATATCAGCATCATGGCAGCCGTCATAGAATGACCGGAGAGGCTGCCAGGACCTGCCTCGCATGTCTGTAGTGTCTGCTGTAGCACGGGTCTCTGTTCCTGTTGTGTTGTATTTTTATTGTGTTGTATGTTTGTTGTGTTGTGTTTGTTGTTGTTGTGTATTTTTGTGTTATGTATTGTTCGTTGTAATCTGTAAGGCCAAAATAATTCACTTGTCATGCAGCACATGTGATATCCACATCAGAGTAAGGATTAGCATCTCGCAAGTCTGCAGTGTCTGCTGTAGTGTGTGCTGTAATGTTGTGCGTTTGTTTAGTTACGTGTTTTTTGTTTGTTAATGTTAATTAAATGTTGTTGTGTCTGTTGGTGTATTTATTATGTGTGAGTTGTTCTTTTTAAGTGTGTCGTCTGTAACAGAATAATCTGTCAGATTATTCACTTGTCGTGCATCACATGAGATATCAAAATCAGTGACAATATCAGCATCATGGTAGCTGTCATAGAGTCACCAGACAGGCTGCCGAAGGCCTGTTTCGCATGTTTGTAATGTCTCCTGTAGTACGGGTTTCTGTTCTTGTTGTGTTGTATTGTGTATTTGTTTGTTGCAATGTTGTGCGTTTGTTGTGTTTGGTATTTGTTTGTTGCAATGTTGTGCTATTATTGCGTTCTTGTTTTTTATTGCTGTGTTACGTTTTTACTGTGTGATTGTTTCTTATAGAGTAATAGGGAAGGCCAAAATCACTTACTTGTCATGCATCACATGTGATATCCACATGAGAGATAAGATCAGCATCATAGCAGCCGTCATAGAATGACCGGAGGGGCTGCCAGGGCCTGTCTCGCATGTCTGTAGTGTTTGTTGTAGCACGGGTCTCTCGGGCTCCGAGTAGAATGTTGTTTCTTTAATCCACCAGTATGGACGATCTTCTAGGAACCACCTAAAAGGAAAAAAAACATATTTATATAAGTATGTGTCCAGTTTTTGGCATGAAATTGATTTCGTCGTATTTACAGAAAAATCCTAAACAATTTACAGTTTTTCTAAACTAAGTATTTACTGGCCTGCACTAGCAAAAGACAGAATTGTGGGGAAAAGGGAGAGGGAGTCCTTTACTTAGCCGCAGAAAAAAATAGGCAAGACGGATTGATAGAATTGCTCAACATACACACCCCCGTATATGTTGAGCAATTCTGTTTCCGAGAGACTTACAAGGTTCATTAGAGGGAGTCCTTTACTCAGCAGTAAAAAATAGGCACGATGAATAGATAGAGTTGCTCAATGTACACACCCCCGTATATGTTGAGCAATTCTGTTTCCGAGAGACTTACAAGGTTCATTAGAGGGAGTTAAGAACTCAGCAGAAAAAAATAGGCACGATAAATAGATAGAATTGCTCAATGTACACACCCCCGTTTATGTTGAGCAATTCTGTTTCAGAGAGTCTTACAAGGGTTAGTTTGAAGAAATGCTTTGACCTATGCTATAACTGGGCCATCCAGGATAGTTGTAAGACCTACTAAACCAAATTAACATTTTTATTACTAACACATGTTTGTTTGTTTTTACAAATTCCTTAAATAAATCCATTTTTTTATTTACCATTGATAGGCACACGTTTGACCACTTTCTCACCTGAAGGTAAGCGAAGATGCGGTCGAAGATGGAGCACACTTGCCTTTTTTTTATTTGTGGTGGGTTTGCTCTTGACTCTAGTCTAGGTCGGAGATGACAGAGACAAAGTCTACGATGGAGCGAGCTTACCCAGAAGGAGCCTGTTCACTCTAACTTTGAAGAAATCGGGGTTGTAAGCGTTCGGAAACACAGACGCAGGCAGAGAGTTCCACTCCTTTGCTGTGCACATTATAAAAGACGTTTGGAAACGCTTTGTGCGAATTGGTGGAATAGCAACAACTTACAGCTAATTTTTAATGATGCATTTTATTTATACAAATAAGGCTAATAATAAAATCTTATCATATCCTCTCACAATAATGTCTGCTTCAATTAATTATTCCATAAATAATTAAAACAAACATACCATTTCATTACAGCATTAAGCCATCCTCCAAAAGACAGGCACAGCAGCAGTTGAGCAGCGAACACTGAGTCGATGACTGCCAGCAATGGAAACAAGTAGTCTATAGCATATTGTGGGTTGCAGAAATGGTTGACTATCTCGAAGAAGTCAGCATTGTCTTCAAACCTGGGGACAGGGAGTAGAGAATTTGTCAGTAATATCTTCATCAGTTACTATTTTACCATTGTAGCTTTTATATTGATTTAATATATTTTGTACTAGCATCTGCCAGCGGCTTCGCCCGCGTGGTCCCTAGGGAACATTCTCCCGGTATAAAAAGTCATCATCATCATCATATCAGCCGAAAGACGTCCACTGCTGGACATAGGCCTCCCCCAAGCGTCGCCACAACGACCGGTCATGTGCGTCTCGCATCCATCGGCTACCCGCGACCTTCACCAGGTCATCGGTCCACCTCGTGGGAGGCCTTCCAACGTTACGTCTTCCGGTACGCGGTCACCACTCCAGAACTTGTCGGCCCCATCGACCATCTGTTCTGCGACCAATGTGCCCTGCCCACTGCCACTTTAGTTTGGCGATCCTTCGGGCTATGTCGGTAACCTTGGTTCTCTTGCGGATATCATCATTCCTGATTCGATCACGCAAGGAAACTCCAAGCATTGCCCTCTCCATTGCCCTTTGAGTGACTTTGAGCCTTCTGATGAGGCCCATTGTAAGCGACCACGTTTCAGTTCCGTATGTCATCACTGGCAACACGCACTGATCATAGACTTTCGTCTTGAGACACTGTGGTAAGTGGGACGAGAAGATACCGCGCAACTTCCCGAACGCTGCCCAGCCGAGTCGGATTCGACGGTTGACCTCTTTCTCGAAGTTGGCCCTGCCTAGCTGGACCGTTTGTCCTAGGTAGACATACTCGTCTACAACTTCGAGTGTAGAGTTTCCGATCTTGATGGGAGTGGGTGCTACATGGGTATTTACCATGATCTTGGTTTTGTCCATGTTCATTTTGAGACCCACCCTTTCGGAAGCTCTACCGAGGTCATCGAGCATTGTGGTGGTGATCCGGCTCGAAGGACCAAACTATGTTTTGGAGATGAATGAAAATCTTCTTCGATAGCAATAAGGCGTTTAATCAAAAAATTACAGTTCTTTGACAAGAGTAATGCGTTTGTCGTATGCGTGTTTGTCGAGCGATTCGTTAAGTGACCGAGGCGCCGCGCGCGGAGGAATTCGGAACCACACCCGTGACGTCTAGTAGTAGTGGTGAGCTCGTTCATGATAATGATGCGTAAACATTCCGCCCGCCTTGGAGCGACAGCCTCCAACGAACGAGAAGCAGAAGAATGTACAAGTTAGGGTTCTTCCTCCTTTAGCAGCGGACATAATCTGGGGTACGATCTTCGTATCACTCCGTTAGCGGTTTTGATGTCAGCTACACGTGCCAGTTCATCCTTCCCAGGTGAAGTGCTTGTGACTCGTCCAAGGCGCCATTTTAAGGGTGGCAGGTTGTCTTCTTTGATGAGCACCAAGGTATTGGGTGCTATTGTGTCGGTGTTGGACTGCCATTTGCTCCTTGTCTGCAGCTCCGAAACGTACTCCTGCGACCAGCGTTTCCAGAAGTTCTGCCTCATCTGTTCGATGCGCTCGTAGCGGACCAAGCGTGACGTGTTAGCAGCTGTGAGATCTTCGTAGGTAGGTGCAACGAGCGGCCGGCCAATCAGGAAATGGGCTGGTGTAAGAGGGAGTAGGTCGTTTGGATCTGAAGACATGGGATACATAGGTCTGGAGTTTAGCAGGGCCTCTATTTGTGTTAATAAGGTCGAGAATTCCTCATACGTGAAGTTTACGTTTCCTACACGCCGGAGATGATATTTAAAAGATTTGACCCCTGCCTCCCACAAACCCCCAAAATGTGGTGAGTACGGAGGAATAAAGTTAAACTTAATATTTTCACTTGCAGCGAAATTTAAAATATCGTTTTCACTAGCATTAAAAAAATTAGAGAATTCCTTTAGTGCGCCTACAAATGTTTTCCCGTTACGACGAGATAAAAACCTTCTCAAAGCCAATAAGTATGCTTCCGAACTTAAACTTGTTACTAGTTCTAAGTGTATCGCACGAGTAGCAAAGCATATAAATAGGCAAACATAACATTTTTCTAGTTTTGAACCCCTTCCTCTGCGATTCAATATGAAGAAAGGTCCAGCATAATCTACACCACAGCGCAATAAAGGATACCCCGGTTCCAATCTTTCGGGTGGCAACAGTGGCGGTACCTTCATATAAGCCCAAAAGCCCGGCTCACTAAAATGCCTTACTAAAATGCTCGATAGAGAATCAATATCAAGCCCGAACTATTTAAAAGTTCGCGCGCTTAATTCTTATCAAAATAACACAAAGTATCTACCTATGCCACATTATTACATAACTACACATTGCGATTGTTCGCGCGCAGAGTTTCGCATTTGCAGCATCTACATATAGCTATCTCGCTTACACGTACCGGCTTTTACCGGGCTTTCAAATACTATCTCCGTCTCTTTCGCAGTTATAGCGATGTGCCGTATAACGAGTTCTAAACCTTGTGCGTCTACAAATCGATCAGTATGGAAGATTAAGCCGTGCATGCGTATGAAGTTGCACGCGTATGCGTGACCTTGTCACCTTGCCAACTCTGCAGTGTTGTCGTTTTAGCGACGTTGTGAGATCTTGGAGATTTTTAACGAGTTTGGGGACTTTTTTTAAGATTTAGCAACAATAAAAACTAGCGACTTTTTAAAATAACGAAATTAAATATTCAAGCAATATCTTAAAAATAAAAAATTTGCGACATCTAGCTAGATTTTTCATATACCTGGCGACTTTTTTTGCCTAAATGACAACACTGCAACTCTGCGTAAGTAGTTCTTGACACCGGAGTGCAACTCACTTCAGTTTTATTTGCTTGAGAGTTGAAAAGTTATGTTGTTAAAGTTTTTTGTGTGTTTTCTTAGATTTTCTCAGTGATACAATTGTTTTGGTGACTTACCTACAACAATGGAGGTAATTGTACCTTGTGAGGATTTAAAATGCGTTCAAGTTTTGATTGGCGAAGATAAGGTAAAATCTTTAAACTTTGCTCAGAAAAAACAGTTAATTTCTTCAGTAAAACCGACGCCTAATCTGTGTTTTTCTCAGACTAGTAAATCGCATAAACGAAAATTTTATAGATCAGTGTATAAAACTAGTTGGATCGTTGGCTGTTCGCACACTAATAAGTTGTGTTCGTGGTGCTGCCTATTTTTTTTCGAATGAAGATTCCGTTTGGAATACATCTGGTTATAATGATTTAAATAACATATCTGGTGCCATTAAAAGGCACGCAAATTCCCATAAACACCTGTGTGCAATGGTTTCTTTCGGTAATTTTGGTAAACAACGAATTGAGACATCTATATTAGTTTATGAGAAAATTGCGATGATACATACTCAGTCGAAAACTGAACTTTCTTTTTTTGAAATCGGTTAAAATTTTATTGGGCTTGCCTTATTTTGAAACCCTAGGCACGCCAATGGGTGGCAAGTTACCCATTTTTACTGACAGTACCTTCCCTTTCTGGCGAGTACATGTAACGCACTTATGTACTGTTTGCTTGGCTAAATCACGACACTTGAGTGGCCACCAACTTTCTCTGATAGTAGCCAAGAGCAATTGTGGACCAGCATGAAGTAGACGTTTATGTTCAAGTTGAAAAAGAAGACGCGTGAAAGTATGTTTTGAACATAATAATATGGGATGTTTTTTACTATAAGAAATGGTGTGTGAACTTACTAGTCTGCCTCCTACTCTTATGACGCGATCAGAATCTAGGAACACATCAAGACTAGATATGTTTCTCATTGACTTGACAGGTAAGTTTTTTATTAATGCAGTAAAGATGTCTGGAAATGATGTTTGTTGTGCTAAGCGTACTAGAAATAAAGTTGATTTATTTAACTCATCAGTCGTAAGCAGACCAGTAGTGCTATTCTCTACCAACAATTTCGTATCTCGACAGTAGAATTCGAGGTGAGTTTCAAATGAAGACCTTTATGTTGTGTGCAATAAAGCTCACTTTGTGAGTTTTATCACTCAGGTGAAGCTCGATATCGAAAGTTTCTTACAGAATAGACTAGCTGTGCTACGTTATGTTTTGACCTTGGTTCGTGCATTATGAATGAATCGTAACGAGTAAGCGGCTGCACGTCTCATGCGATTAAAATTTGAAAAACGTTCAAAGTTGAAAATGCTAGTAAAAGTTGATTGTGTAAATAAAGAATTAACTGTTGATTTCATTTCTGGTAAATCGTGTAATTCAATCGATTCATTGTGATTATCATGTCTAATTTTGGTGTTAATTTCAGTTTAAAAATGCTGGCCCGTGCCACCAACACCAACATCTGAATTTTGAAGCGCGTCGAGCGAGAGCCCGCGAGATAAAAGATCAGCAGGGTTATTTTTACCAGCAACATGTAACCACGGCAACTCACCAGTCAATTCATTTATTTGCACTACTCTGTTCTGGACAAATGATTTTAACAAGTTAGGTGAAATTTTAATCCAATTTATGACAATCATGGAGTCAGACCAAAAGTATATGTTACCAAAATTGAATCTCCATGACTGAATTATTTTTTGATAAAACTTAGCACCAACTAAAGCTCCGCACAGCTCAATTCGCGGTATTGTTACAGGTTTAATTGGTGCGACTTTGGTCTTAGCACAAAGTAACCTAACAGTGACAGGTGAGTTGTCGTTGTATGTAGGTACTTATGAATGCACATGCACCGAATGCATCCTTTGATGCATCCGTAAAAATATGTAAATCTGTGTATTTTGTATTTACTTGTCTGACATGACGGATTAATTCGCCTAAGTAGTGGTCCATCTCTGCAGAATACTAAGCTGGGATGGGTGATATCTGGCTCAATGTTGAATAATAAAACTTCACGCAACAATCGAGTTCAGTGCAACTATTCACAATCATTAGACGCTCAACTTAGAAAATTCTGGGAGTTAGACAAACTCGTGCGATACACTTATAAAAAGTAGCTCTAGACTATCTGTGTACCAAATTTCATTTCAATCGGTTCAGTAGTTTTGGCGTGAAAGCGCGACAGACAGACAGACAGATAGTTACTTTCGCATTTATAATATATGTATAAAAATAATATAAAATATAAATGTATAAAAATATAATATATTATAAGTAAATAAGTATAAGTAAGGAAGTAAGGATTATTAATTGCTTTATATAGATCACCATCATACAATAATTTAACGCCTTTTTTAGCATCCCTCAATTCAACTTTATCCAACTTAAAAAAACATTAAATCTGCAGCTATTATAGGCGATATAAATATAGATATTTCAATGCATTCACATGATCCTAGAACGTCCGAATACCTAAATATCATTGCTTTTCATGGTTTCTTACCAGCCCATACCTTTCCCACCAGGCAAGGTAAAACGTGTCTGGATCACGTTCTTCTTAAAACTAAATTAAAATCACATACTTTTATTTTAAATTCCACCATTACAGACCACAACGCGGTGTTACTATGCCTTTATCAATCTCACAAAGAAAATCATCCGCAATCATCCATAAATAAACTTAACGTAGCTATTCGTGAACAACTGAGCAATTTGGATTTTAGTCTAATTGAAGAAATAGAGGATCCTTGTAAGGCCATGAACAAGTTTGTTAGTATGTTGCAGGATGTGATAGCTGAAAACATCACGATAATAAAAATACCTCGTAAAAAACGCATTATAAGACCCTGGATAACTCCGGGATTGCTTAGATGTATTCAGAACAGGGATCGCCTTCACAAAGATTCACTCACGTCGCCTGATAATGAAACTCTAATATTAACATACAAGCGGTATAGAAATCACTGTAATAATTTATTAAAAAGACTCAAAAAAACAACACGACAGAGAAAATTTAGACAAAAATAGTAATAACAATAAAAAGCTTTGGGAAGTTATATATAAAGCTTTGGTATGTTGGACGTTCTCTGGCAAATAGACTTCTAAACTGCCCAACAGTAGCTCAAACTCCTGTAGATCTTCCTGTACCAAACCACCCTACTAACAACTCATTCGTATTACTGGACACTGATGAGAGCGAGATCCTGTCACTTATAAATGGCTTAAAATGTTCTAGCGCAGTCGGACATGATAAAATATCTAACAGTCTACTTAAATCCATAAAAGATATCACTATCCCACCCCTTACTTATTTATTTAATGTTTGTCTAAATCAAGGTGTCTTCCCAAATGTTCTTAAGAAAGCTATAATTGTTCCAATTTTCAAGACAGGCGATAAGCACCGTGTCTGTAACTATAGGCCAATTGCGTTGCTACCAGCGATCTCTAAGATTTTGGAAAGAATAATTAACAGTAGACTAGTCAAGTATCTTGAAAGCAATAGTTTAATTTCCTCTTGTCAATTTGGTTTCCGTTCTGGGAAGTCAACCGAGGATGCGGTGCATAAAAATCACATTCTTTTCATGTCCACCCCGCAAATACTTCTACATGTAACCTGTCTGGTTAGGAGATCCGAAGTAAAATATTTGGGCGTCATTCTAGACTCATCACTGAACTTCAAGGCACATATTTCGTTACTTCAATCCAGACTTAGAAAATTGATTTATGTTTTTAAGAACCTACGACATGTAGCAGATATTTTGATTCTTAAAAAAGTTTATAGGGCACTCTGTCAATCGCTTCTAACTTATTGTATTTCTTGTTGGGGTGGAGCTTCCAAAACCACGCTACTTCCTCTCGAAATAGCACGGCGGGCAATTCTAAAGGTCAGCTCCTTCCGACTCATTGACTACCCTACACATCTCCTGTATCGATCCTGGAACCTACCAACCGTTCGCCAGCTGTACATCTTAACAACGGTACTCAAACAGCACTCCTTTACCCCCTTGGACAGGAATACTCTGCTTAAACGTCGCCGCAATGCTGTAGTCTCCCGTTCCCATCTATGTAAGCATTCATTTACACATAGGTTCTTCTGCTTCACCGGTCCCTTTCTCTATAATAAACTAAATACTACACTTAATATATATACATTAAGTAAACAAGAATGCAAAACTAAAGTGTTAGATTTTCTACTAACATGTGATTATAAAACTACAGAAGAGCTTCTGAAAGTTTTGAGTTAAAACTACACACGCAAACACATTAAACGCAAGCACACAACACTCACAAAACTCCCTCACAACACTCACACAACTCCCTCACAACACTCACACAATACTTACGCTTTTTGCTATTATATGTTATCTGTTGTAAGTTATATTTTTCTTTTTTGGACTGATATAATAATTATGTAAACGTAAAACCTATCTACTGTAACTACTAGTAATTTATTTCTGGAAAGTGAACTGCGTCCTGAAATACAGGCTCGGCCTAGCTCAGGCGCAGTTGCTCATTTTTATTGTTTTGCAAATAACAACATTTCAATTTTAATACTGTACAAATTGTAACAATGTCTTAGATAAATAAAAAAATTATTATTATTAATTAAAAAAATAAATTTATCCTTTACTATCCTTTGATAAAAAAAATAAAAATTATTATCCAGCACTATTCTAGTATTTACTACTTATGGCTGCGAAACTTGGTCAACAACACTCAACCACAGGGAGAGGCTAACAAAATGCCAACGTGCCATGGAAAGAAGCATGCTAGGGTTAAAAATCAAGGACAGAGTCAGAAACGAAGACATAAGAACAAGAACAAAACTCATAAATATTCTTACCCGGATTAACGCCCAAAAATGGAGATGGGCTGGACATATGCTACACCACCCCATTAAAAAATGGAGCAAGCAAGTCACCCTCTGGCAACCAAGAGACGGCAAAAGAGGAAGGGGACGTCAAGTCAGGAGATGGGAAGATGACTTGAAACAGACAGCGGGACCATTTTGGTTGAGAATGGCCAGGGACAGAACCCATTGGAAGGAATTGGAGGAGGCCTATGCCAAAAGGCACACCGAACTTAGGGACCTCTTGTAACCCTATGTTTAGGAATAAAAGGCTATTATTATTATTATTTAAGGTGTGTCTTGAACAATCTCGGGGCCGAAGCCAACTCGCAGAGGCCCCGTTAGACATTTCTAATGGAATGGGGCATCAACCCACGATTATCCCTATATGCACTATCAAAGTTTACCTAAGGACAATCCCCGGTAGGTGCAAAACTATTGCATAATATGGAAACAAAAGGTGACAGGCTATGGGTTTGGGTGGTTTAGTGGATTAATTAACGTATACTATGAAATAACTATTGGCCCCTGCCTGACCACTGAAAATATACACGGCTTTAAAATGGCAGGGGGTGACTTGCACACTCAATAAATGGGCCCCCGAAAACGGTCACTAGCACAAAGTGACGTAGCTCCAAGGAGGCAACATATCCTGAGGTGCTAGAGGAGTGGAGAGGTATACCACGGAAGTACGGTCAATCCCGGAAGTACGGTCAAGATCCCTACCAGCATCTTACTGGATTATACATCCTTTTCCCGAGCACGTTTGCTCTTGCGAATCTCCACTCAGACCGGCCGATTAAAGCAAGAAAGAGGTGGGAGCTCTGTTCCTCATCAGTGTTCACTCCAGCCAGCCAATAAAGGCAAGCCGGAGATGAAGAACAAGACTTCTCCCGGGAGATCAGGTCCGTGGGGTCGCTACTGCCCAACAGTTCGCCACAAAACTGCCTTGCGGATTGTATCTCTCTTTGTCTGGCCCCTCACTCTAAGTATGAATACCTAAGGTTCATTGGGGCACGCAAGCCCCACCACGACGTCAACGTAGAGATACGGCGGTGGGGTCAACGTAGAGATAAGGCGGTGGGGTTATTATTATTATTATTATATTCTAGTATTTAGCTGGGAGCTCGTGGCTAAATAATATCAGCCGCACAGGTCAATCTTTAAGATTAAGCAACGCTTTCCATGGTAGGTCTGTGGATGGGTGACCATCTTAACATACCGATTTTCCTCTGTGCCTCGGAAAGCACGTTAAGCCATTGGTCCCGGCTGTCATTTTTAGATCTTTGGCAGTCGTTATGGAGTATCAGGAGTCAGTAAATCTGACTCCAGTCTTGCCAAGAAGTACCGTGTTACCCAGTTAATGGGTTGTGGAGGTCTCGTAGGCAGCCGCTTCACGTAAAACACTGGTATTCATCTGAATCCGGTTTGATTGGAAGCTGACCCCAATATAGTTGGGAAAAGGCTAGGCAGATGATGATTCTAGTATTTAGTTGATGCTTGTTGCTCTTATGTTTTTAGATTTAAGAATGATATATTTTACAATTTAATGTACTTTATCCGAACCTAATTGAAATTATGAGCTGTGATGTACTAAATTTAATTAATTAATGTTATGTCTTAATGTAGTTTAATTTAATAATTGTTTTTACTTTAATTTTTGTTTTTTACTATTGATAGGGATGCTTTTGACCACTATCTCACCTGAAATTAATTTAAATGCTTGGTAGTGGTGGTGGTAGTGGTAGTAGTAGTTAAGGTTTAGGTAATCTTGATGTGTCTTTTTAATCTTTTTTTACAATAAAGTACATAATAAATAATAATATTAAAAACTCAATTTAAAAATAAAATGCAACTAAAAACCAATTTAACACAAAAATAATGATTACTAAATCAATTGAACCACTAGTTCAAAGCAGAAGTTTATTTGTTAAATATGTGTTTGTGTAAAAAGTCAAATCACTACTACATCATTTATCTAAATGTGTGACTTGAAAAGATAAAGTCAGAGGGAAATAAGACCAAAATTATAATTATCCTACAAACATTGTAAATGGGGAAGTTATACTGAATTTTTGTTATACATTCATGCTGAAATAATCAAGCTTATTTAGATATTATTTGGAACACAGATAAACCATAGCCTGGATTGTGACATGGGATACTTTTGACCACAGAATATTCCCATGGAATTATTTTCGACTTTATGCAGCCAAAGTCGCTGGTAAAACCCTGTTTAAAATGATTCTAATTAGAAAGCTCTTGGGATGTGTAGTGTTATGTGTGGGTAGGTACTTTAAAAAAGTAATAGAAGGTACTTGTACTGATAGCTGATTAAATTTGAAATACAGTGCATAGGTACACCGGAATGACTGGATAAATAATTTTAAAAGACAAGACGACTTAATGTTTTAAATTGAAATAAAATTACCTATTTAAAAAGATCCCGCGCTAAATTAACCCAAGTTTTATCAGTACCGAACCTAATTTTCTAAAGCAATCACGTGTGGAACTCGCAACGGATCGCATATTGTATTTGGAAGAAAAAAATCAATATTATGAATTCCTTACCAGTATTGTACGAATTCTATGCATGTCACACCAAATGCGTAGATTTGCTCCATCGTACCACAATTTTAACTATTGAGTTTTACAGGAACATTGTACAATTATGTAATAGAAGTTCGTTTTTTTTCTATGTATTAGTTAATTACTTTAGTATTTTAACCAAAACAAATAGTGGTAAATTTTGATAACGAATGTCAAATGTCAATGTCATTGTCAAACTTAGTAGAGACTTGACATCGCAAAGTTGTACATTGCCATTTCAAATAAATAAACTTATGTTCACCATTTATTTTGTGCAAATCAATCTTTTGTAAAAGTTATAAATTAATACGGTCAGTGGAATTAGTCTAGAAAAATGCATGTTCTAATTGAATTCCTCAAATATAAGAACAACGACATCTTGTGTATTAACACAGATTCTAGAACTATAGTGCCATCTAGTAGCGAATAGCTGAACGTTTTTTCAAGTCTTAATTAGAATTGCTATTTAATAAGAGATGGCGAAGTGACTATCTACTTTTTCATAAATTTGCAGAAAGATTAGATTATAGTAATTAAGATATTTCATCGTGTCTGTTGTCATCGTGACAATTTTCAAAACTGTAATAGGTACTCGTACTTAAGAGGTAGGTACTTAGGTAATTACTGCTATTCGGGAAACATAATAGACACAATGTGACCTGCGGAATATTAAAATACGAAGAACAAGAATATGTTTATTTGTATAAAACATGGTACATATTTTAAATTCTTATTAAATATAGGAAGCCACCCGGAGCAGGTGAAAATAGAATTCGTTATCTATTATTTCGAAGATTAAAAACGTTGTCTGGCTGTGATCTTCTGTTCCATGAAACAGCTCTTCAATGTAGGTACTTACTTTATTGCTTTATCTGGGGCTTACCATCATAAGGCTGACTGTCCACTGGAACAGAGAGGAAAGGAGCGGAGTGGAGCTGTGCCCATATTAACCAATAAAAAGAATATATAAAATTCTTCCGTTAATGAGTGACTGACAGACAACGCACAGCCGAAACTACTGGTCGTCGTAGAAAGCTGTAATATGGCATACAACTAGGTTCCTTGGGTAGTGTGGGGGAGCACTAAAAGAGGATTTGTGGACATTCTTACAGAGACGGGAAAAACGGGATATGAGCCTACGAAGTCGTGGGCAAAAGCTACGTACAACATGAACGTCGTCTAAAACTATTCCAAATTTGAAGTTGATAGCCTACTTCTTGAGATATCCAGTTATGACAGACGGACAGATAGACTGAGTCGCACTGTAAGGGTTCCTTTTTACCATTTTGGTATAGAACCCTAAAAGTAATAAAAATTAAAGGGTGCTCCCATGCAAGTTTTTTTAAGGTTTGTGGTACCTACGGAACCCTTCGTGCGAGAGTCCGACTCGCACTTGGCTGGTTTTTGTGTCATGGCTGTCCTAGAAGAAAATAGGCATCCAACGACACTCTCATAGACTCTATGTAAAAGATATCTCAAATCAGAATATATCTCAAACAACCTAAAAACATAACCTTCCATAGCCCCCACTCAAAAAACAATTTGTTAGATTACCGAAAGGTTAAAGCGTTAGAGCGACGCTAGATGGCGCTGCTCTCCCCCGAGACGCGTGAGGGCGGATTATTGTTTTAATAATTGAATATTATACTATGGTAGCGATACAACGGGCAACGCAAGTTTAAAACGAACGGGCGAATATTTTTGGGACGTGTGAAATTTTTAGGTAGTTGTAAGTCAAAACAATCGATTCTGAAAACACAACTTAAGACTTATTTTTTGTAGCTTAGGTGTTCCTAGACCTACAAAAGCTTATAAATTGTCGTTTATCAGCAAATCAGTTTCGGGTTTTGTTATTAGATATTTATCTATTTAGCACGTTAAAATTTGGTGTTATTTCCGAAGAATTCCCACCTCATTTAAATACATCGGTAGTTTTCATGAAATGTCTATCTAACTTCTGAAAGGACTAGATTTCAGCAGCAAAGTATTGAAGTCGTAACTACGAATTTTTGCGGTAGGTACCTTACCTACTTGTCCTAGACGTTAGGTACCATTTATGAAAGTGGATGTTACTCTATTAATTGAATACCCATGGGTCTTTACCTGATTATTTTTTTTTTAAATAAATGAGCTAGGTAGATAGGCGTCTGTTGTCTGTCTGCTCATGGGAAAGAGTCATCAGGTAGCCTGAATAAAGGTGGCCTATGGAAACTATAAGTTGATGAATTTTTTACTTAGTGGATAAAAGTCATTTAATTAAATCATAGTTCCCTCATGACACGACTTTAAACAAACATGTCTCCCACCATAGACACAATCTATTGTCTGAACTGTACGCAGAAATAAACTTCGCTCAGATTTGGCCAAATTTAATCTTAGCAGCGGCGGCGAGGACTCTGAGTTGAACGGGTGAGAGATCCTGAGATGGATCGTAAGATAATGAAGAAAAGAAAATATTGACACGTCACAAATTAAACAAAAGTTAACTATAACGAGACTCATTCAACCAATGCTAGCTAGATTCTATAACTATCCTGTACCTTTAATTAATTTTAGCCATACACTAGTTTTAAGTTAAGCACTAATTACCTTTTTGTGCCTATTTATACACATTTTATTGATTTTTTTTATAAATAATTTGAAATAAATTGTATCTATCTTTCTATATAAGTTTGAAAAATTTTCACAATTTGTGACAATTTTCACTCGAAAAACAGGACCATAAAGGCTTAAGGGTCTTATGTTTATCTTCCTCCGATTAGAAGTTATTAGTTTAGTTAGATTAGGACCCCAACATAGTTGAGAGAAGGCTAGGTACTTTGAGTGACGTAAAACTGACACCAGCCGTGATTCTGAAGAAACTAGTGCAACCTCAGGAAGTCACTGCGCTACCAACATTACCTACTGGCTTGCTATAACTCCTCGGCTGCATGACTTTTCTCCCTCGTTCTATCATCCTTAGACTCTTTAGCAGCCTACCGGGGTTGCGGAAGAGTCACCGCGGCCCTGGAACGCAATGGGCATTAGGAGGAACATGGATGGGTTTAATTCAGTAAGACACTCACACACACACACACACTCTCACACTCACTCCCACACTCTCTTCCGATCCGCCCAGAGCGTAAGTAGTCATTAGATGATCCTTAAAAAGAGCTTTCATCAGAGAAAACATGATTGATGCAAAAAGAAAATGCTGTGCTAAAGAGAAAAGGACACAAAAACCAAATAGTTACATTTTAAAAGGTTTTTCTACTTAGATGGTCGATGGGGCCGAAAAGTTCTGGAGTGGCGACCGCGTACCGGGAGGCGTAACGTTGGAAGGCCTCCTACAAGGTGGACCGATGACCTGGTGAAGGTCGCGGGTAGCCGATGGATGCGAGACGCACAGGCCCAGCCGTTGTGGCGACGCTTGGGGGAGGCCTATGTCCAGCAGTGGACGTCTTTCGGCTGATATGATGATGATGATGATGGCATCTTATTCGCAATCAAAAAAGGCTCAATTCCTAGACATTTCTGACAGTTTTCGAACGAGATGCGAATTCGAACGTTGGTATAATTGGCATTTGTGGAAAAACCTTAGCCCAACTGCGCACGGTTCGGCGGTCAGAGTTCATCCAAACCCATTCAGAAGTTTTTGCGTGAAAGAATAAGAAACAATCCATCTCTTGATCCCTCCAACATCACAAACTCTTACATTTATTAGTAGCAAAGATAAACAGGAAAGATAGTGGGCTTTTTTTTGGGACAAGCCCCCCGTACTTTCCCAACCACTGCAACTCCTGAAAGCCAGAATCAACAGTGGCGACCACCAGAAAAACGCCTAGCCAATGAAGCCCGACGAGTCCCGGAGAAACGATTCAACTGTCTTAAATCCTGCAACGAAATTAATCAGAAAAACATAAATATACGGAGTTATTTGTAAAACACCAACAACCTCTTAGGCAGTGAAAGTACACATGATTATAATCAACTTTTACTTTGAGTCCAACCCTGAAAACTCGAAAAAAATATCAGCTGTTTCATACATTTTCATTGGCTAAATATTGCATTTTGTATGAAACAGCTGATATTTTTTTCGAGTTTTCGGGGTTGTTAATTTGTTGTAGCTGTATAATTTCCATCAAAATAGTGGGATATTAGAAATTACAAATGAATTTCAATCCTATCTAAAGTTTGCAGATATCTCCGGAACCATCCTGCAATCTTTATCCCGCACACACCGCCCTCTCGTAAACGCGGTATGATCACGTAGAATTATTGCGTTAAAATATAATCTGCGCTGAGCTGAATCCCTGGTAGCCTGGGAGGATGGGCGGAGGTGTAATATGCTATGTTCACGCTATTTAGTAAGCGAGTGGAATGAGCAGTGAGGTATTTGACGTCTCTAAAACTAAGGAACTTGGAGGAATCTAGGCTTGTAATTTGTAGTGACCCATCCACGTATCGACCTTGGTAAGCGTTGCTGAACCTTGGGAATCCACCCGTGCGACTGTTATAACATTGCTAAAAAACTCCTTATAGATGGTGCCTTTGGGCGCAGATAAGGTTCAGTAGCTGATTTTAAAATGAGCATCATGTCTAAAAGGCTGGTCGCAATTTTTTGAAAAAAATATATGTTACGTAAGACAATTTTCTTAATAATTTGATATACGAAAATTTTGAGTTTTATTCGTTTAACATTGTGTAATTAATTCGTAAAGTTATGTCTAACAAGGACATAAAAACGATCATCGGACCAAACCCGCTGATCGTATTTTAATGGAATTTGCACTATCTCAAATACAATTTAACTATCTACATTTTGATATACGGTTATTTTTTTAAAGTCATATATTTTTTAATAATAGGGGTAAAGTACAAAAAAACTACTGAATTTTGGGTCGCGCGGGTGTAAAACGAGTGCAAGTTTTGTTCCTAGTCTAACGTCACTGGCGTATGTCGTCGTCTTAAAAGTGACTAGTAGATAAACGCGTCAGGATCACGTAGAATTATTGCGTTAAAATACAACGTATTACAGAATAAACACAATACCTCTTAGAGTTCATTGTACTCATCATTATTAACAACTTTTACTATGGTACCAACCCAGAAATCGCGAAAAAAAAATCAGCTGTTCATTACATTTTGTCGAGTAATGCGCACATACCAAAATCTATGGGGAATTAGATTTTTTTTTTTGCGATTTCAGTGTTGGTACCATAGTGAAAGTTGTTCATAAGAAAGAAAAAAAGAAAATCGCATTTATATAACGTTACTTAGACCGAGAGAGAGAGTTCAATGACCCATTAAGAGGTATTGCGTTTATTCTGTTACAGGTTTGAATAATCTGCGCTGAGCTGTGTCCCTGGTAGCCTGGGAGGATGGGCGGAGGTGTAATAAGGACGCTTTTATCCTGCTCGTCTTTTACATCGTTCTCACATGTTTGTATAATTTCAACTTGATGTAAACAAAAATTTGTAACAATTTATCATTTTTTAAAAGAGTGTCCGTGGAGTTTCTTGCACGTTCTTCTCCATTAGAGATCTACGCTTTGGAACGTGCAAATAGCTTCATCTTTTTGGACTGACCGACCTTGACTATTCAAAAGTGCCTGTAAATGGTTTATTTGAAATATACGATTAGATTTGATTTGAAAAAGGTATGTTCACGCTATGTAGTAGGCGAGTGGGATGGGCAGAGAGGTTACCGGTGTTAGTGGTAAATGGTGTTTCATTATAGAATGGTTTTGGCCGTCTTCTAGATCCTAAAAATCACGGAGTCTCGGTACGTACAGTCAACAAAGCTATTTGGTATGCAGGCAGCTAACTTTCAACTACTGTTGTGAGTAGGCTGAGTAGACAGTTATTGTACACCAAACTCGTAAGTAGTCATAAGCTTAAAGAGTTATGCACGCATTAGAAATAAATAATGGCAGTGCAGTGGAAAAATTAATATTTTTGCTTGTATACCAAATAGTTTTGTTGAGTGTGGATGGATGGTCACCAATCCACGAACCGACCTTGGTAAGCGTTGCTTAACCTTAAATATCGATCCTTCCGACTCGAACAACTTATCCAAAAGCATCGTTTGTATAAATAGCAAATAGGGAAGAACTAGTTGACCCGTGCAACTTCGTTTGCGTCACAACTTTCATTACTTTTAGACTTCATTGTTTTAAAGTCAATATGTCTGTGTCACCGGATAATTGCAGATACCCTAAGATTGTAAAGTATCGCGTGAAATAGCAAACTCATTTTTCTAATCACAAATATATAGGAAACTGCTGAATTATGATAGGACTAGTTGACCCACGCAACTTCGTCTGCTCCGCTCCTATTGGCCATAGCGATATGATGATAAGCTTATAGCCTTCCTCGATAAATGGGCTATCTAACACTGAAAGAATTTTTGAAATCGGACCAGTAGTTCCTGAGATTAGCGCGTTCAAGCAAACAAACAAACAAAGCTCTTCAGCTTTATATATTAGTAGATAGATTTGACGTCTCTAGATGCTAAGGAACATGGAGGAATCTCTGTATATAACTGACAGTGACCAGTCCACACACATCGATCCTGATAAGCGTTCCTTAACCTTGAAAATCGACCAGAGGTGATCAGAGCATCTGTTGTAACTAAGCCTAAAACTAAACTTTTTATCTAACAGAGGATGCCTTTTTTAACCGACTTCCAAAAAAGGAAGAGGTTCTCAATTCGGCGGGTATTTTTTTTATGTATGTACCCCGATTACTTGGAGGTTTCTGATCCGATTTCTGTGATTATTGTTTAGTTCGATGCAGTATACTTGCCATTTGGTCTTGTAAAAATTTGATTCAGTTTGGTTCAGTTGTTTTTATTTTATGAGCATTTTTGCTTATTTCAATTTCTGCGTAGACGAAGATGTCGTCCAAGTATCACCACTTAATAATTTCGGAAGTCGGTGTTAAAAAACAAAGAAACAAAACCAAAAACACCGACTTCCGAAATTAAGGTTATTATATTATTTCTAGTGTTTGTTAGGAAGTCGGTTATATTTTTTGTAAAAAGTTTTTCTTTTTTTTTATTTGTGATGGGTTTGCTCTTGACTCTAGTCTAGGTCAGAGATGACAGAGACGGAAGTCTACGATGGAGCGAGCTTACCCAGAAGGAGCCTGCGCACTCCAACTTCGAAGAGATTAGGGTTGTAAGCGTTTGGAAACACAGACGCTGGCAGAGTTCCACTCTGTTACTGTGCGCATTATAAAAGACGTTTGGAAACGCTTAGTGCGAATTGGTGGAACAGCAACAAGGTAGGAATGGTAAGATGCAGTGCGTCTGGATGTCCCATGGTAGAAGGGGGCCGGTGGGATGAGGTCGTGGAGTTCTTGGGCACACTAACCGAAGTACAATCTTTAGAAGACCGACAAGCAGGCAACCTTACGGCGATGAGCCAAGCCATGTAGCTTGGCATCCACCAGTTTTACGTCACCGATGAGCCTCTTAGCTCTGCGTTCCACCGAGTCAAGCGCGGCAAGCTGATACTTAGCTGAGCCATCCCAAAGGTGGCTACAATACTCCATGCAGGATCCATGCCTTGCTTAATTAGGTACTTAAAAATAGTGACTAGTAAACGCGCTAAGTTCAAGTATATTTATTGCGTTAAAATACTGCGCTGAGCTGAATCCCTGGTAGCCTGGGAGGATGGGCGGAGATGTACAGTTCCCGTCATGCAAGTTTAACTCCCCGAAGTACGTCGCAATCGATTGCGCAGGATGTCAATTTGACAAAAAACATAAACAGCGCGTTTTCGCGCAAGATGGCGGGTGTAATGGCATCTCACTCGCTCGTATACATTCGATGCATACGTTTGACCCGCTTGCTCAATGCAATACGACTGTTGATGTTGTTTTTAATTAATTATTTTGGTTATTTCTTACTATTTGATTTGTTTTTGTGGTGTGTGTGTTTGTGGTGTTACTTTTTGATATTGTTATTGTTACTTCTAGTCTTTGTTGCTTGTTTATAAATATTCTCGGAACGTAACACTTTTTTACGCGATTGCACCTGCGCGGTCGTCACTAAAACCTAACTTCGGAGGGGCAAACCACGCTGACGCGAACTGTAATATGGTATGTTCACGCTATTTAGTAAGCGAGTGGAATAAGCAGTGAGGTATTTGACATCTCCTAAAACTAAGGAACGTAAAGGAGTCTAGTTATGTACCTAATCGATAGTGACCAATCTATGTACCTACCAAGTTGCGGAATTTGTTCGAAAGAGTCACCGCGGTCCTGGAACGCAAAGGGCATTAGGAGGAACACGGATGGGTTTTAGTCAGTAAGAGTCTGACACTCCTTTCTGCTTCACCCAGAGCGGGAGGAGTCGTTTGATGATTTCCCATCCTTAAAAAACTACCATATTTGTTAACGCTACTTGGTGGAGAAGTAGGACTGGCGAGGCCTTTATAGGTCTTTGAGAGAAATCTCAGATAGTAGAATGGGAGTTGGTGTGGTTTATACCACGTGTAACAGAATACACGCAATACCTCTTAAAGGGTAATTGTACTCATCATTATGAACAACTTTTACTATGGGACCAATCCCGAAATCGCGAAAAAATAATCAGCTGTTCAGTACTTTTTGTCGCGTTATGCGCACGTAAATGTATGGGATAGTTAATTTTTTTTCGCGATTTCACTGTTGGTCCCGTAGTGAAAGTTGTTCATAATGATGAGTACAATGACCCATTAAGAGGTATTGCGTTTATTCTGATACAGGTTGTAGACGGGCGATGTCTTTGAAAAAGATCGTAGCTAGGTAGCTGCATCCACCAGGGTTGCGGAATTTGTTCGAAAGAGTCACCGCGGCTCTGGAACGCAAAGGGCATTAGGAGGAACACGCATGGGTTTTAGTCAGTAACAGTCTGACACTCTTTTCTGCTCCGCCCAGAGCGGGAGCAGGCGTTTGATGGTTAACTGCTGGTAGCTGCCTCAATTCAAGTTACTAATTAGATACCTAACTGTACCTTTAAGGGACTCAACTCCACAAGAAACATTGTTAAGATTATTATAGTTATTGAGAAAAGTTACAGTGAAATGACAATAACGCAGTAACTAAGAGTAAATAATAAAATCCGTTACATCTGGCGACATATTGGACCTGATTGGACCATTGATGAATACTTACCTAAACATGTAAGTATTATATATTTTTATCTATAGAAAAAAAAATCTGGCCAAGTGCGAGTCGGACTCGCGTGCAAAGGGTTCCGAACGAATTTTATATTTTTTAACGTGTTATTTTAACACTAGAGACTTCTTATAGGTTTTCCACAGGTAAAGATATGGTAAAGATCTATTATTTCCATTTTTTTTCAAAATTTTAGGCTCAGCTGTTTCGGAGATAAGTGAATTTCTCAGTCAACTTCAAAACCACTTATTTTAAAATTATGAAAATAATATAATTAAAACCCTCACAGTAAGCCCTTTCATTTGATACGTCAAACGATATTGTTCAAAAAACATTTTTTTTAATTTTCTACTTTAACCCCCAAAAGTGACCTACATGCTAAAAATTCAATAATTTGCGTAACGCTTCCGTGTTTGGGTCACGGAAATCCATATGTGGACCAAATTTCAACAGAATCGGTCCAGTGGATTCGGAGATAACTGGCTGTGACAGACGGACAGACAGACAGACACCCGAGTGATCCTATAAGGGTTCCGTTTTTTGTTCGGAACCCTAATACGTTTTTTGTATGAGAGCCACCTTTAATACGAGTACTTACTAATATTATAAATGCGAAAGTAACTCTGTCTGTCTGTCTGTCGCGCCTTCACGCCAAAACTACTGAACCGATTTAAATAAAATTTACACAGATAGTCTAGAGCCTGAGAAAGGACATAGGCTACTTTTTATCCCGGCAGTATGTTCCCTATGGACCACGCGGGCGAAGCCGCTGGCAGAAGCTAGTTTTTAATATATTTTTGTTTTTATTATTTTTTGTTATAGCGATAGGTAATAGAAATATACACTCTGTCAAAATTAATAAAACTACAAACTAGGATGGTCCTCAGTGTGTGTCCCTTCTATGTACGAAAGTAAGATTTTGTCCTCTTTCAGGTCCTTGTTAAATTAATAATTTAATTTAAAAAAAAAAAAATAATAATAATAATTTGGATATAATAAATAGACTTTCCATCAAAACCCTTTATCACTCACAAGTAAAACCAAACAAATTCACTTAAAACAATATTCTACTTAAAAAAACAAAACAGCGCCGTCTCTATAATAATGTCCAACATAATAAGAACCAGACTTTTTATTAATTTTACGACATTTCGAGCAAAGTCAGGGACAACCAAAGTTATTCATTTCACGGCTTTCTTTTAAAACATTTAATTAAAAGGCTAAAAAGGCTAATTATAAAAAAGCACTCAACGACGACACATTAATGCCAAGAGGATTAATATCGACACTGCTGAAAGTTTCAGGATAGGGTTGGGAACGTCTTTGTGTGCCGCCGTCAGATACAGTTATCCGAAAAATTTTTATACAAAAGCAAGTCGTTGAAAAAGGAAAATACTATTGATGAGTAGAAAAAATAGAAAGATATTAAATAATTTCATTTCTGTCTGTAAGCCTTCCAATTTATTGTACTCCCTGTACATTGAGGACTTATTACACAGAATCTCCGCACGCTTCAGTACGTCTACCATGAGTTTTATCAATCTACCTACACTCGCTAGCGACTGTAGCTAAAAAACTGTATGAAACCTTTAAAAAAACAAGTTTCTTATTTATTTGTTTAAGTTGTTAACTAACAAGCAAGCAAATTGCAAGTAAAAATTTAGTTAACAACTAAAAAAATAAATTAGAAACTTATTTTTTAAAAGTTTTCATACATTTTTTTAACTACAGTCGCTAGCGAGTATAGATTGAGAAAACTCATGGTAGACGTACAGAAAATGGTTCGGGTAGCACAGCTGTGGGTATTCAAGTGTTAATCAATTGGTACTTAAAAAGTTAAATACACAACCTTATTCATAAAACAAACTACTAGGACCATTATTTTCTGTTTAATAAAATTGCTAATCCAAGTACTTAACATTTGTAGGTATGTATTATTTATCTCTAGATATCTATTCTAACCATAACATTTTAAGCGATACACGCACAGGAATGTCCCCATATTTTTTCAGCAACGGCTAAACAGACACCTTCAATGATTGCGGATACTTACTCGGATCCACAAAAAAAATCGTCGGATATCCGCACAACCCTACACGAATCCACTTAAAAAGTGCTTGTAAAGAGCTCCTAATATGTCACTAATAAAGAAGCGACCAATAAAGAAGCAATTAGCTGAAGTTTTTTAAAACGTAAATAGAATAGGGGAAGGGGAATCAGATGCGTTCATTTTGAACGCGACCAAATAGACTTCTGACAGTTGGTTGATTTTTTTGTGAGTATTGATAGAAATTAAAGTACTTAAAAACGAAGTTGAAATATGTTATATTCTATATTAGTACCTACGCAAGTATGTTTTCTTTTTCGTTTGGAATAGGTATATTTCATTTGCAATTTTACCCGAAAAAAAAATGCTGAAATATTTAAGTTCTTGTTAACAACTACCAACATCTGCCTACGTATAGGCACCTAATATAACAGCAGTGCGATTCTGTAAACATGTCGAAGTGAAAACTTAGGCGAAGTGAACGACAAGTGAACTGTCATTCCATCTTGTTTGTATGGTTTGACAGCTCACTTGTCGTTCACTCCACCTAAGTGTACACAGTGAGATGTCGACAGAATAAACCGGCAGTTAACAACGTACCTAGACTTCGTTGTGTAGTGTTATTCCTAAAGCTATGCAAACATGCATAAATTGTTAAAGAAAGAAATAAAGAAACTATGCTAGAAAGGTTTAGGTAGTTAAATAAAGGAAAATATTCTTATTGTGACTTTTTACGCAAACAAATATTAAACAAATAAACTACTGCTTAAACCAATGGTTCAATTGATTTAGTAATCTTTATTGTTGTATTTACATTGGTTTTTAGTTGCATTTTATTTTTAAACTAAGTTTTAAAACAAAATAAGATTAAAAAAGATACATCAAGATTGTTTACCTTTTTTAACTACCTAAACATTTCTAGTATAGTTTAAAGTAGGTAATTTGCGTACATACACGGCCGTTTACGAAACTTAGTAGATACTTTCAGGGTTCCCTACCCAAAGCGTAACCAACGGAACCCTATTCCGCCCATCCGTCTGTCTGTCAGCGGGCTGTATCTCAAGAACCGTAATAAGTAGAGAGTTGAAATTTTCACAGATTGTTTATTTCTATTGCCGCTATAGCAACAAATAATAAAAATTAAGGTTTATGATACGGAATCCTTCGTGTGCGAGTCCGACTCGCACTTGGCCGGTTTTTACTTCTTTCTCCAATTACAACCAATTAATCTCCAGTTTTTTCAACATTAAAAACATCTCCATAGTCACACTTTCCACCACCCAAGCAACCCTATCAAACTTATCCAAACCTATTACCGCCCTCAGCCACATGTGTAATAAACAAATTAAACTACCCTATAACCCTGCACCCTCGAATAATTCGCGAATCAAAATAATAAACTAACAGCCATTTATATTCGAGACAGGCGTTGATTTAGCCGAAAAAAAGCCGGCAGAAAGGCTCAGGTGGCATTTAGCGCCCCCCACCGGCAATTTGACAGACTATTAATCCGGTTTTAGCCGGTTTTAAGCGGCTTAGGGCGGGTTTATCTCGCTCAAAGTGGTTTAAAGCAGTGTGTTTTTGTTTTTGGTAAATTGATTTGTGGCGGTGATTTGGAATTGTTTTTAGTAGAGCACTGTTAGTTTCTGTTGATTTAGTAATAGTTTGCTATTTAATTTAGATCATTTTTGTATTTATTTATTTATTCACAAGGCAATTACAACAGGTTACAATCATAATAAAATAGTAACAAATTCACATCACAGGTCTTGACCTGATTATGACCCAAAGCGTAATCTATAATAATTAATAATCTTTTGCAGACCACAACTTTGGTATTACGAGTCAATATTTTTGCTGTGTGCGGTTGGTTACAAGACATGTGTCAAAAATAAAAAATTTTCGTTTCATTCTACAAAAAAAGAAAAAAGTCTTTTTCACGAGCCAACCACAAAAAATAGACAAACAAGAGTATTCATCAGCGTCTTAAGGAATATATTACCATAATAAAAAAAACACATTGCGTAGTTTATTCCCCAATACCTGACCACAAATTACGAAAAAAGAAGTTACAACTTTCTTTCAAGCAGTCCCGAACCAAAGAAGTCGGCATAGAAATTACAAAAAAAACCTTCCCGCCTTCTTCAAGGACGCGTTCATAATAGATGAAATAAATGTTTTGTCATTTCTTCGGTCTCAAAGTTACCGCCATAAAAGGAAAATAGCTTTATTGCTCTATTCCGACCACTTTACGGTAGTTTTAAATTGTTATATTGCGACCGTGAGTAATCAGTATACTACCGCAATATTGCAAGGAGACATCTTTCTTTGACATTTCGAGAAAATGGCGGCAACTTTGATAGTTACCCGCCATATTTTATTTTTAGTTGGTTTATTGGATATGTATTGTAAAAATGTGTTTGTAAAATTATTATTGGCTGTAATATACGTGCCTAAGTCATGATATTTTTGGTGTTTCTTTCACCACTCACCACATAATTATTATAAGGAAATTAGGGATTATTACTTGTTTTATGCTCTCTTAAATCATGTAGATAATAATTACAACTCAGTGAACACGCTCTGGAATAATTTAGGTGAGATAGTTGATCATGTCTTTATATTTTGAATCTTCAATATTTTTTTCAGTTAAGTAGGATTGAAGCTATCGCCAGATAAATGTGGTATAACGGTTACATTTATTGACTTTCTTAATATTAAACACCGAAATAAATATAATAAAGCTGTCCTGAATCGACTTCTATCGTGATCCTTCACGTTCTCTAGTAATGAAAAAACTGTTCTTAATTTATATTTCAGATATCTACGAAGGAATGAGGATAATAACTGATCCTTTGTCAGTTTATCTTCCAACCACTGTTTTGTTCTGGCTTGTAGGTATCTATATAACAAAACGGGGTAGGTAAACGTTTTCAAAAATATCAATACTGTAGTAAATAATCTCTAAACGTACTGATCCGATTTCGAAAACACTTTCTTTGAGAGAAAAAATAATAATTTCTGGAAAGTAATAAACCCGTCAAAAATCAAATGCAAATCACGTGATGAGAATTCATACAGGCGGTCGATTCTTTAAACATGTCGAAGTGAAGGCTTGGGTGATGTGATCACGAGCTGTCATTCCATCTTGATTACTTGGATTAACAGCTCACTTCGTGTTCACTTCACTCAAGCCTTCACTTCGACATATTAACAGAATCGCATTGCAGGCTACATAACGCACAACTAAATAACGCCCTTGACAATTTGTCACAATGATTTTCTGATAATTTTCATTCAAAAAACTGGCTAATTTTAATGGAAAAAAAAATATATCTATAATTTACCTAATGACTAACACCTAGGTACTTAAAAAACTGTGTATCTCAATAACTATCGTAATTGAACTTTTCACCGCACCTTCTGTAAAGTATTTACGCCCCATTTAAAGTACATCAATATGTAAACTAACAGTTTTAATACCAGCGTAGGCCTACCAGAGGGCAGCACCCTCCCTGCCTATCGTAGCAGTTACAAGGAGGGTCGCCACGGAGATAGGTTGGTGGCCCATCAACCGGGCAATTATCTTGTCAGACTGATTTTAAATAAGTGTTTAAGGGGAGAAGATTTTTCGTGCTAATTTACTGAGGTATCATAGTAAAATTGTTCATTTTGACCTTGAACTGCAAAAACACGATCAAAGCTAGTTTTAGCTTGGTTTTGTGGATTTGGTCCAAGAAACTACATTTTTACAAAAAAATACAATAGACTTCCAAACAAAAAACAAACACAAAATAAATACTTAAGTATAAATAACTTTATAACATATAGTTTTTTATTTTTATATTTATAGTGGTACCCTACACCTAACAACGCCACTGGAAAGTCACAGGAAAGTAAAATACGCAATTTCGTTTACTTGGATGATATATGTTGTCCAGCTATTTTGATTTAAAAACTCAACTTCTGAACCGATTTTGATGAAATTTCTATGGGACCAATTGAAAAGTACCTAGGTACTTATATCTTTTCCACATAAAAAAATATCAAATCGCTTCGGAGTCATGAGGTAACAAAACAGCCATAGAAAAACGAATAACTAATAAAACTTGTTGAAAACTAATCGACAACGTCATCTTTCTTTGTCATAAGGAAAATATACCAACACTAGCTTCTGCCAGCGGCTTCGCCCGCGCGGTAATTAGGTAATCATTACCATTCGCTTACCACGAGGTGAGATAGTATGCCCGTGTGCTTACCAATAGTTAAAAACATCCCAAGGGAACGCACCTACTCCCAGAATAAGGTCCGTGTTCTAAGTTTTATTCAAATCCGTACAGCCATTGAGACGTGATGTATTAACAAACATCAAAACAAACTTGAATTAAATATTAGTTTGATTAAAGAGAATGTCCTGACAACTGCCGCTAAGGTGCTGGACTGGACACAATGTAGCAATGAACACACGGTCTATTAACTTAACATTAACACCTTAGACCCAATCAAAGTCTGAAAAAAGCAACCAACCTCATTGTGCTACCGATCTCCAAAACTCCTCACTACCCATATAAAATTTAACAGTGGCGACCCCACCTCTCGATAGCCATTCGTAGCAATAAAAAAGAAACGAAAAAAAAGGATTGTCTTTTGATTCCAATTTTGAATTCAATTCGCGCGGGAAGCGCTCCATGATTTTATTTTCATGAGCGTCGCGGGACCGAAGGGAGTGTGTAACGAAAATTTTAATAATAAATGAATTAAATTTCTTGTTATTATATTAGTTGATATCAGCGAGGGATTATTGTTTTTATTTATGATTTGGGGCGCCTCTGTTATGGATTAAAGTGATAAAGATTTTGATGTTATTTTTTGGGATTTGATTGATGAAGTTCCAAGCGTTGTTTGTCAAATAGAAGACTGTAGATTATACAATACAGCCAGCAATCTCAGACTTTATTCTTCTGCTTTAGGCAAGGTTTACATTACAGGTGACCACATCTTAAGTTTCACTGGAGCGAGCTTTTGTTTCTCTTCCCCGTGTTACATAAAACTTTAACTTTGTAGGTTTTAGAAGTTGGTCTGATTGTTTATGCATTGTTACTAGCGTTTTGAATAATAAACGAAAAAAAAATACACGCAGATCTCCCACAAAAAAATCATTAACCTATCTCCTTTTGATAGCCTTTTCAATGGGTGATCTAAGAAAAGGTCTCGGGCTTCATAAGCTGCACAGCTAACAATTTTATATTCCCTTATTTCCAAATAACACACCAGCCGTTAAAACAGCATAAACGCACTCTCATCGACATCAAAAACCCTAAAACAGGCCACCACTACTTCGCAGCCATCACACAAAATTAAAGAAAAAAAAGGCGAGCGAATAACCCGACCCTCACCTACAATAATATCCGGCCCGGCCCATAACACCTTTACCCGTTTACTTTTTAATCCGGCTGCGTCGTAAACCGCCCGGGCCGGGTATCACGGATATACCGGGCCAATCATCCGGCTATCTACACTATTTTTTCCCGGGAAAATGTAGCATCGGTCCCGGGGGACGTCCCTTAATATATGTTTTATTTGGAAACTATTGCCCGGCTGTTTTTTTTATGCCGGTTGGTGACAAGGATTTAGAGAGGGTTAAGCGTGTGTGTTTTGTTTTAGATTTTTTTTAGTGTTATAACGTGTTGGAATTACTGGGTTGGAGATATTAGTAGGTGTTTAGTTGAGTGTAGGTACCGTTGATTATAGGCCATCTTTCGGGATCCCAAGCGAAAGGTTTCTTATTGAGTTTTCCCATGGTATTTCTTCGTAGCAGACCGGAGTCTTAATTTGTGCTCGTTTGATGGCAATAGGCTCGCTATTTCGGTATCTACATAAGACTTTAAGGTAATAAATTGGCGAAATGTGGTTGTAGATAATATAGTTCTTAACTCGTCAGTAGACACCCGCTCTCTCTGCTTTTGCTGCCTTGCTTAGAAAGAATGTAAAGGTACTTAGAATCGAAGTATAATAAGAGCCTTGCTCTTCGGGGAAAATCCTAGTGATATTAAGTAGGTAGGTACGTATGCAAATGTGTTTTGAGATTATTATTACCAACATTCTTGTGGCCTACCTAAACTACTTATACATCGACAGGTACTTACATAACTTATTGGTAATTACAGTATTAAGCAGCTTGGGGTTGAAACGATTGGGTCCAGGTGCGTCTTTTTTTAAGGATGTTTCTTGCCATCTCATTGACACCGTGCGTGACCCGAGGGCTAGTTCATTCTTTGCCCAAAGAATTAGCATTGCGATTCAACGCGACAATCTGGCTAGTGGACTTATGCATTGCATGCGTAACCAAAGTTAATCATAGGTTAGATATTTCCTAATGACGACACGTCATGTTAGTTCGTGCCTCCCAGTAAAACGTTTTTTAAAGAAAAGAAATGGTAGCAAAAATGCGTCAAATAAAAAAACGTTTCACCATTGCGACCTCTATATACAATTTCTTAAAAACAACCCTTATTTTGTGTAAACTTCACCATATTACATTTCTTCGTGCGGAACTAAAGAAATTCGTCACCGCTGAGCGCAATAAGCGTCTCAATGGAAAACAGACAAGATTATTTACACATTAAAATGGCGACCGAAACTAATCATTTGCTACTGGTAGCCAAATAAACAAGCAATGCCCAGCGGGTAACGGCCTATTATTGTATACTAACCTTTTTTCAAGAATTTTAAACCATAATTGTGAACGTAACCATAAAGTTTGCTTCACGAAATGTCAAAATGTTTCCCGCGTTTTTTGTTCTTTTTTTTTTCGGCGGCCACATTGTTATTCTATTATGCCCGAGGCTGTAAAAGTGTTGAAAGAAATATTGTTTTCGGGTGAAATTGTTACAATTTCTTTCCGATGCGTCGTAAAAGTTTTTGGTTCCATGAACTCGTAATTAAGCGTTTAGTTTGACGTTTTTATCGTGATTCGGAAGGTGGCGAATGCTTTGTTTTATTTCTTGTCGGGCAACACAAGTACTTATAAGGATGGCTATCATAAGTGTAATTAGTATCGCATGAATACACACAGTATTTGCTTCTGCTTTCTATTATGGTTTCTTCTTTCTTTGAATTCTATTTATAAAAAGCTTTTATCAAAAGTCAATGTCTGATATTTTTAATACATAACATAAAAATGTTTTCCAGTAAGTAGATACCTACCAATCAATAAAAGACATCGAGTGTTTGATTGTTTGGCAAAAACCAAACATAAAAAAAGAAAAAGATATCAGCTGGGGCCTAGGAAAACATACTATGTACTCTCTCTGTCTACTGTGTTTTTGTGACTGAACTGCTAATTAATTGCATTAATCGTGTGTGTTTTCTCTTAATTGTGGATAGCCTCGCGTTTGACCACAATAATATCAGCAAATGGAAAAAGATGATGTGGTTTACGATGGAGCATGCTTGCCTAGAAATATAACCTATTGACCATTGACTTAAAGACCCCCAGGTTATAGCTATCAGGAAACATACTGCGCCAGGAAATTCCACTGTTTAGTTGTAGGCACAATGAAAGTGTAGGTAGGTAATGGAATTTCAGTAGGTAAGTAACCAAGTGATTTTATTTTCAGAACATTGACAGACTTTGGCTACCAACCATGCATTTAACATCCATTGAAGAAAACCCAAAACATTTAGCTTCGACCGTCTTCCTTCCAAACATTCCTTCAGCAAATTCAAAATTCCAAATCTGTCATTTAGCCAAACAAATAGTCTGCCATTTTGCGTCGGTTTCGCGCCAAAACGTACGTCAGTGAAGCGTTCGGATACAGACGCTGAATAAACTGTTATCATTGTCGGTGAACTGGCGGTGGTAGCACTGTTTTATTATACGCCGGTTAAGTCTAAACTGATTGGGGATGTAACTTGACAAGTGAAAACGGTTATTGCGAAATTCGCACCCAAAAAAGGTATTTTTGGTTAGCCGGTGCCACAGGCTGATGATTGGCTGTGTAAGAACTGGAGTCTCTATTTCCTTATAGCTACAACCTGGGGTCTTTAAGTCAAGAGTGAGTAGGTTACCTACTGCTCCATCGTTGACCACATTATCGCTAACCATCAGGTGACATAGAGGTCGAACGCGAGCCTAACAATAATAAAAACCAAAAATAATTACAGAAATCGGATCAAAAACCTCGGAGTAATCGTTGTACATAAAAAAATACCCACCGAATTAACTACCTCCTCCTTTTTTGGAAGTCGGTTAAAAAGAAGACACTCAATTCGTGGACTCAATCCATTTCAGAATCCATTCTAACCCTGGTTTATGGAAATAAATTATAATGATTGCTACACGAAGTCACAAAATAAACGATCAAAAGTTAAATGATGCGATTTGGCAGCTGAAAATGCATTCCACCAATAATAATCATAATTTATCATAATAATTTTACAGTAGTTTTCACTACATTATCTAGGCCTTAGTAATCCATTATGGATTCCCTAGACACCGTTTTGGTCGCTTATTAATCAATGTCAAGCAAACATCGAACAATCTATACGTTCACTACCTCTACATAGTATAAAAAGTCGCTTCCCGCCGCCTACGCTTAGATCTTTTAAACCATGCAACGGATTTTATTGCGGTTTTCATCTATAATCTATACTAATATGTAAACCTGAAGAGTTTATTTGTTTGTTTGCTTTCTTGAACGCGCTAATCTCAGGAACTCCTGGTCCGATTTGAAAAATTCTTTCAGTGTTAGATAGTCCATTTATCGAGGAAGGCTATAAGCCAATAGGAGCGGAGCAGACGAAGTTGTGCGGGTCAACTAGTTATCTAATAATTGTAACAACATCAGAAAATCAATATCATCATCATTTCAGCTGGAAGACGTTCACAGCTGGACATAGACCTCCCCACAAGTTGCTACATCGACCGGTTTCGTGCATCTCTCATCCAGAACATTCCCGAGGACCTCACCTAGTCGTCGTTCCACCTTGTGGGACTTCTTCCCTTAGCAGTATCAGAAGATGCATCTATGAATTTAGAAAAATAAGATAATGAGTACACTAAACTGTGCAGTGCTTGTTAGGCGGAGAGGACACAACTGTCGTAACTCCGTAGGTAAATACTTAGTTGAAATATGTGTCTAAAAGAATAACAGTTAACATTTCTCACAACCGCATAGTTTTAGTTTATTTTTTGGCACTGGTTCAACAAAATAATTAAAATAAATTAACAGTTTTATTACCTAAATAGCGAATAAATTGTTATTTTATTATCATAACTTTAATTTTTAGTGTGTCGTATTTTTTTAAATTATTATTTAGATCCATTTAAAAACTTATATTGGGAATTAAGCACATTTTTATAGATGTTGTAAAAACATCTCTGCAATTTAATCTATCAGAGATGCTACAGAAATTTCTTTAATCCCAAAAAGAAACTTAACTAAGCGTCGCCACAACGACCGGTCCTGTGCGTCCCGCATCCATCGGAAATAAGTAAGTATGTCTGAAAGAGAAAATTCATTTGGAATTTTTCTCATCAAAGTTTTTCAGTAATTGATGTATGGATAGAAGTTTTAAATAAATAATCAAAGTTAATATTTTAGCAATCCCTATACATACTAAGTAGATACCTACCTCTAATATTGTAAATTCGAACATAAGTTTGTCTATTATTTACCTCTTCTTCAGCCCTAACGGCTGAATGAATTCGGATAAAACTAGACACACTAGACTAGGTAGAATATGTCCTAGAATAACAGCACAAATAATTTAGACTTTTTATCACGTGAAAACTTTCTGAGGATGATTTCCGAGTTTCACGCGGGGATACCACACGCAGAAGCTAGTTATTTCTATGCCAAAAGTGGCAGTATTTTTTTTTATCTCAAACGACCAAAACCTATTTAAAAGATTTTGGCACAACTACTAATTGAAAATTGACTGTGTCAGGGATTTTAAGTGAATATAGCAAGGACAACTTTTAAACTCAACAGAAAAATACAGCGTTTAGTTCCTTAAAATTAAAATAATACGCGAAACGCAAACAGTTACCCTCTAACGCTCCTACCGCCGCTGCACGCCGAATAAAAGCGGGAAAATTACTTCACCAACACCCATACATGAAACATCCTAACCACCACCTATTTCCCTCTCACTCCCCAACGCTTTTCTCTCCATCTCCATCCCTCTTCCACTCACGGGGGAAAGCTAGCGAGCTAAGCTTTTCCAACTACGGAACACATTCATGAATCGCTTCGGGTTCCATGATGGCTGATTATTCAATGCAATACGGTCCGGAATCCCGTGAACAGTTTTCCTCCTATTTATACGGGAAAATGCTCAGGGACTTTCAGCACGGTTTGCTAGAGCGAAACGGGCCTTTATCTACGTCCCGCCATTGGCTGTTTCAAAAAAAGTCCGCTGCCTGTGATTGGCCAAAACAAATTGTTAGCGGCGCGTTCTTTATTACAGCGTTATTCGAAACGTCTTAAGCGCCAGTTTAGTTTATGACAGAATAGTCGTAAGTTCAGTACTAATGGGTGGTGCTTACGGCTTTTTAGCGCTGGAGTGAGAAACGACATACGAGTTTGAATTGAGAAGAGGAATGAAATTGCAATATTAGAACAATTATACGAGTTTTTCTTTTTTGCACAGAGTTGTTACGATTAGAGGTGGCATTCATTTAATCGTTTTTTGTTCCATTATAGATAGATAATAACACTTCTAGCTCGGGTCGATTTTCGAGGTTAAGTAACGCTTGCCGAGGTTCATCCGTGGATGGGTGACCAACCCTCACATACCGATATTCCTCCATGCCTCGGAAAGCACGTTAAGCCATTCGTCCCGGCCGCCATTCGTGCATATTTGACGGTCATTACGGGTACTCAGAAGCCAAACAATCTAAAATCAGACTTGTCAAAGAAAGAGTAAGTACTGTGCTACCCAGTAACTGGGTTGTGGAGACCAGATCGGCAGTCGCTCCATGCATAATACTGGTGCTCAACTGCTTTCGGGTAGAAAGGAAGCCGACCCCAACTTACTTACTTAACGTGGTGTTAAACTAAAAATTATTTAAATTCGTGTTTCTCAATATTTTCACATAAAAGTGTAGGTAGGTCTTAAAAAATACTTGTAAATTAGTGGCAAAAAATCAAGTAGACTTTGAGGAGGTAGGTATCTAAGGAACTTGTTTAGAGACTGGACGCCTATCAATAGTAAAAAAATCTCCTCTGTGCTTTTTATTTAAAACGTAATGAATAACACCATATTATGTAAATATAACATTCAGAAAAGATTTCTGGACAAAGATCCCTTCTTCGATGACGTCACCACATTCATTCGACAACACTACGTTTTTAAACAATGTTTTTGTTTGTATTGATAACTTGCGACAATACTTAGCGAGACGAATCATCTGCTACTGGTTGAACTCTACAGGGGGTAAACACAAGAACTATTAGTTACCCAAAAAGCCACAGAAAAAAATTACGGTGAGACTAAAAGTCATAATTAACCGGCCAAGTGCGAGTTGGACTCTTACACAAAGGGTTCCGTACCATGGGGGCTATCCTCTAAGCCCAAAGTCCGTAGTTTCGGACTTAGTTGCGGGCTTATTCTACTCGTTATCACCTAACCACTAAGAATTAATGACAACACGATTTGACAGTTACTGTCAAATCATTCTTCAGTTCAGTTCTCATTCATTTTCATCATTCTTAGTTCGGGTTCGGGACTAATCGTAATTCCGGAGGTGACACGGGGTAGAATATACCCACAACTAAGTCCGAAACTACGGATTTCGGTCTTAGAGAGTAGCCCCCAATAAACCGAAAAAAAAAATCATCATATCAGCTGAAAGACGTCCACTGCTGGACATAAGCCGGGGAGCCTTATGTCCAGCAGTGTCGCTACAACAACCGTTCCTGCGCGTCTCGCATCCATCGGCTTCCCGCGACTCTCACCAGGTCACTTATTAATAAATTGGACTAAATGTTCCTTTGTTCCTTTTTTGATTAATAGTTGCCAAATTTGTACACTAGGGCTCCGTTGACAGCGATTTATCGGACAATTATATCATTTTGTGAGGGTTCTAGTGCTTATACGGTTAATAAATCATCAAAAAAGAAAACATAGGGACACAGTATATATCCTTCTTATTCAGTTTGTAAAATATTTCTTAAATCGGTTCAATATTGGAGGAGAAAACAATCGAGAGCTAAACCTCGAATTATGACTTTTTACATACAAAGTCTCTCCGCCAGCATTTCCTCTTAAGCCCGAAATTTTTCTATAGTTTATAGGTATTATCTGCATTATTTTAATCATTTTAGGCCCAGTGGTTTAGGAACAATGACCATCACACAATATAGAAGCGCATCTAATTCCCAGCTACTGGGCATTGATCGAACGCTAAAGTATGGAGTATTGGACCCCCACAGCGTTCATTACAAACTTATTCCTAACTTGATTTTACACGCGGTTTCGCACCCGTGGCCTTTGCTACAGGTTTCCGGTAGAAAAAATAATTTACTTATGCATTACACAACTTATTCCTAACTTGATTTTACACGCGGTTTTGCACCCGTGGCCTTTGCTATGGATCGCAGTGAAAGAAATTTCATTTTCAATTTTTTTTTTTTTGTCTAATCACAAATTTTTTTTTTTAGTCTAAACTGTTCCCCAGCTGGAAAAAGCCCACCCCCTAGCATTATGTAATCCTTCTGCCACCGGTTTCGCCCGCGTTAGAAATTATCCCAAGGGGACGTACTCCTAAAACAAAACGTATGCCTATGTGCTATTCCAGACTATAATCTATTTGAATCTCTGTGCCAAATTTCATTCACAACCGTTCAACCGTTCTCGTGTGATTGAGTAAAAAATATCCATCATCCATACAAATTATCGCATTTAAGATAGATTATTTTAAAGAATCAAATGACTATTATTACTATATTACATCGCTTACTAAGTATTAAAAGAAAAACATAGTTGTCACACAAAATAGAAGCGCGACTAATTCCCAGCTACCGGACACTGATCGAGAGTTGAGCGTTGCTGAGTATGGACCCCCACAGCGTTCATGACAAAACTTATTCCTAATAATAGAGTGGGCTACTATTTGTGTGGACGTGTTTATTGTAAGCGTGACTAAATTAGTTTGGTTTTGTTTTAATTTTAGATATGGTGTTTGTTGTTATGCGTAGTGTTGGTTTGTTTGAGGACACGCTATTTTTTTAACTGTTTTTTTTTTAGATGTCTTTTATTTTATTACACGGTTTTTAATAGATAATATAAAATCCAAATGAACAAAAAAGTATAGTTTTTCTCAATCCTACTTATTTTAAAAATATGAAAATCATGTCTCAACGGTACGTATATGTCATAAGCATTAATAAAAAGGTATTAACGGGTTTTATAATATTTCAATGGTCATAAAATACTTTTCATATCGGTAGGAAATTGTGCGCTGGATGCACTGGCAAAGCAAAGCCAAAATGTAAAATAAACATTTAAGCCCTTCATTCGCTACAAGAAGTAACAATTATATTATTTTGAAATTATTAATTTATTTTTTCTTAATTCGCAACTAGCCTTCCAAATTCAAACCCGCTAATGCCGCGTCTACACGCTCCTAACCCCACAGCCCGTCCATAATGGCGGACGTCGGTTCCGAGGCAATTTTTCACATCGTATCTCCATCGGGCGCTAAATAATAGAGCAGCATAAACTTTATATTTCATTAGTCGCTGCTGAAACACCATTATTGCGGGCCAGAGTAGTTTACAGCTTTATGACCCGTTTATACAGTGGGCCATGCTGGTTTGGGTGACCATAGATAATTCATGTTTTTTTAGGTCATAATAATAATTGTAAAGGTAGATGTAATTTGTTCATTGACTTTTCTCTATATCTCTTCGTACCTGGGCCCACAACCTCGACAAAGAAAGCGATTTCTGTAACTTTTAGGTATCGATTGTCAAAAACTAACGAATAAAAATGATTAATCCTTACTAATATTATAAATGCGAAAGTAACTCTGTCTTTCTGTCTGTCTGTCTGTCTCGCTTTCACGTAAAAACTACTGAACCGATTTAAATGAAATTTGGTACACAGATAGTCTAGAGCCTGAGAAAGGACATAGGCTACTTTTTGTCCCGGGAATATGCTCCCTTGGACCACGCGGACGAAGCCGCTGGCAGAAGCTAGTTATTAATAAGAACTATTCGCGGTAGCTAGTTCACTACAAATAAAACAAATTTACTTTTAGACAAACAATACAATGTTATAATATAAAAAACTAACACTTCGCATACGACTTCGTTCGCGCAGTTTTTGTACTGCAATTTTCGTAGGGGTCCCTATTTTTATGGAAAATAATTTATAGCTTACTAGCTACTGCCAGCGGCTTCGTCCGCGTGGTCCCTAGGGAACATACTCCCGGGATAAAAAGTAGCCTATGTCCTTTCTCAGGCTCTAAACTATCTGTGTACCAAATTTCTTTTAAATCGGTTTAATAGTTTTAGCGTGAAAGTGCGACAAACAGACAGACAGACTCACTTTCGCATTTATAATATTAGTAAGCAAAATGTAGAATTTTTTAAATCGCATACAAACTTTGTTTGTATCTGTATTCCCAGTACGTCTACCATGAGTTTTATCAATCTATAATCGCTAGCGACTGTAGTTAAAATAATGTGTGAAAACTTTTAAAAAACAATTTTCTAATTTACTTGTTTAAGTTGTTAGTTAACAAGCAAACAAGTTGCAAGTAAAACTTTAGTTAACAACTAAAAAAATTAATAAAAAACTTGTTTTTTATAAGTTTTCATACATCTTTTTAACTACAGTCGCTAGCGAGTATAGATGAATAAAACTCATGGTAGACGTACTGGTCTACTACTGTTATGTTTTCCGTTTTTGGATTGGATGTATTGTATGTTATTGTTTTTTAAATAGTATCTCTTTGTAGTAGTGTATAAATAATCTGGCGTGTTTTTGTCAATGCTGTGTTTGCCCGTAATTGGCATATATATTAGATTATTACCATAAGACTCAATGTATCTATGTCCATATATGTGCCGTGGGTGAACCTTATATAAACAAACTAGCTGACCCGCGCAACTTCATCTGCGTCACAATTTTCTTTACTGCTCCGCTCCTATTGGTCTTAGCGTGATGCTATATAGCCTATAGCCTTCCTCAATAAAGGGGCTATCTAACACTGAAAGATTTTTTCAAATCGGACCAGTAGTTCCTGAGATTAGCGCGTTCAAGCAAACAAACAAACTCTTCAGCTTTATATATTAGTATAGATAAATCGGTCCAGAAATTTTTGAGTTTATTCGTTGCAAATATACAAAAATACAAATCTTTCTTCTTTAACATAATATAACTAGCATTTCGTCCGCACTGCAATTTTCTTAAGTAAAATAAATTACAGCTATATTACTTCCTAATAATTTAGCTATCTATTGGTGAAAAAATGGAAAAAAACGGTTCAGCAGTTTCGGAGCCTATTCGGTACAAACAAACAAAAAAATCTTTCCTGTTTATAATATTATTATAGATTATACGTAGATAAACTAAAGAATGCATAAACTGGATTAAAGTATGAGATAACCCACAAACGAAAATATTAAAAATATTTTTGTTTGTAAGTTATCATGTACCTAGTTGATGCAGTTTGTGTGTCAGTACGTTACAAATAATTACATTAAAAATGGTTGTATAAAACGCCTTTGTATTCTTTCGGCTACTGCTCTTCCAGTGCCCGTTTCTGGGAACAAAAAACATTGCTTAATTAATTTTATTTTGATCTTAGCCAAACGAAAAAAGTTTATTGGTCATAATATTTATTTATATAATAACTAGCTTTTGCCCGCGCTTATCCCGTTTTTTCCGTTCCCGTAGGATTTTCGGGAAATCTTAAATCTCTTCTTTTATTGCCCCTACACTCCCCAAGGAACTTACATGCCAAATTTCAGCTTTCTACGACCAGTAGTTTTGGCTGTGCGTTGTCTGTCAGTCACTCAGTAACGGAAGAATCCTTACTAATATTATAAATGCGAAAGTAACTCTGTCTGTCTGTCTGTCGCGCTTTCACGCCAAAACGACTGAACCAGTTTGAATGAAATTCGGTACACAGATAGTCTTAGAGCCTGAGAAAGGACAAAGTAGTATGTTCCCTAGGGACCACGCGGGCGAAGCCGCTGCCAGAAGCTAGTTATATATATATTAATAGTGATATTAAATAAACAATTCTCACCAGTAAAGGTATATTCAATGCAAACATCAAGGCTATCACGGGTGTTGTCCACATAGTCCATTAGTTCGTGCTTAATCCTCATGTTATGCAAAATTGCACAAAAAAAAAAGAAAAAAACAGTTGTTTATTGGTACCGAAAAAAAACATTCACAATATCATTACTTCTAAATAAAAAGGAACAGTAATCGCAAAAGTTGCTGATGCTGGTTCCCAAACTAAGCTGTCGCTTGTATTTTGGGCCTCAGTGTTCAGTCGTGGACAAACGTTGACAGTGAGCCCAGCACTGTAGGGCTCATACATCAGCTGGCGTTGATGTGACAGGCACCTGAAAACCGACTTCTGCACACCACAGCAACTCTCTACGACATTCTTTGCAGAACGGTGAGCATTAGTAAAGCGATGCTCAGGTGTGCCAATTCGTTGATGTTTCGATCATCAGCCATGGCTTCAATGGATATCCATCATCACATTAAATAAATGAGGAGACAGTATATTTTCTATGGCTGACTTATTTGCACCAATCACATACATTCAGTGACTTTTATCTTACCAAGCAACCATGTTTGGCAGTCCCCACCATCAAAACGCTATTGCATGGTTGTGCGCACTGGAGAATTTGCACATATATGGGCATCATGCCTTGTTACTGGCCATCGAGCATTTACATCTAAAATAAAAAATTCGGGGTCACACACAAAACAATAAAATATAGTATTATGTATAAAGGTCGGTACACTGCGAAGGCTGGTTCGAGATGGCGCAAGAAAAGAGTGGCTGGAAGGATATGTGGGAGGCTTTTGACCAGCAGTGGGACACAATAAGCAATTAAAAAAATGGTCATCACAGACGCCAGCATATCAAGCTATATATAGATCTTCAACTTTATCGTCAAAGGATTAGGTTCAAAGTTAATTGGGAAAATTTGAAATTTTCGGGTACCTTGGATGTGCTGCTAGTCTATTCTGTAAATTGCATTTAACTGCCTCCGTGGTCGAGTGGTTTAGGCGTCTACCTTGTGACCCGATGGTCGTGGGTTCGATTCCCACGGGAAGAAACATACTTTGTAAAGTTGTTTTCCAGTTTGGCTAGGACATTGCAGGCCTGAATCACCTGATTGTCTGATACAAAGATGATTCCGTGCTTCGGAAGGCACGTATAAGCCGGTGGTCCCGGCCGCCAAATGGCTGTCGTCAAATAAACCATGTCAGAGGCCCTTGAGGCGGTTTACAAATTCTGACACTAGCCCACACGATAAGAAGAAGAATACTGTAAATAACTATTTCGATATCGAGCTTCACCTGAGTGACAAAACTGACAAAGTGAGCTTTATTGCACACATATTACACATAAAGGTCTTAATTTGAAACTCACCTCGGATTCCGCTGTCCGCGAGATACGAAAATGTTGTTACAGAATAGCACTACTGGTGTCAGTGCATATAATAATATATTAGTAATAAGAAAATGACCGCTATTTTAATTAAACTTACAACTTGCACATTCAGCGAATGGCCTTCATGGTGACCACTCACATATGCCTCGTCATGTAACCTTGGGGCTATCATTTTGATGTGGCTGCAGTCAATGACCCCAATCGCTCCTGGAAATGGCTGTGGAGTATGCCGTGGTCCTGGAACGCAAAGGGCATTAGGAGGAACACGGATGGGTTTTAGTCAGTAAGAGTCTGACACTCCCTTCTGCTCCGCCCAGAGCGGGAGGATTCATTTGATGATTCACCATACTTAAAAAAAAAAACATACCGCTCTTTCTGGGTCTTGGGGAACTTCATATGTTTCCGTAGTAATTTTTCATTAATAGCCTCAGTTACAGCGTGTAATACTCGGCTAACCGATTTCTGGCTCGTGCTACAACCCCACTGGAAGCCAATAGGAAGCTGGTAAGCTGACTGCTGTCAGTATCTATTATGTGGAACGAAATAAAACAATCAATTATTGTGAGAAAATCTGTAGAATAGAATCCAAACTAGTCCTTACTAATATTATAGATGCGAAAGTAACTCTGTCTGTCTGTCTGTCGCGCTTTCTCGCCAAAACTTCTGAACCAATTTGAATGAAATTTGGTACACAGATAGTCTAGACTCTAAGAAAGGACATAGGCTACTTTCACCGTTTATTTTAAAATAATGAAAAAAATATAATTAAAACTCACAGTAAGCCCTTGCTACGTCACACCATATTGTTCAAAAAACTTTTTTTTTATTTTCTTTTTTGACCCCCAAAAGTGGCCCCATACTAAAAATTTTACAATTTACGTAACGTATCCATGTTTGGGAACAGAAGTCCATATGTGTACCAAATTTCAATAGAATCGGTCCAGTAAATCCGGAGAAAACTGGCTGTGACAGACGGACGGACAGACAGACAGACACCCGAGTGATCCTATAAGGGTTCCGTTATTTGTTCGGAACCCTAAAACGTTGTGCTCATTGGATAGTTTTAAGTAATGAAAGTTAGGTGCGCAATGACACTCACTTGGGACTCCACAGAAAGTCCGTAAGGCCGTAGTTTATCCAAAGATGGCTTCAGTTTGTCCACGAGCTCTGCAAACATGGCTTTGTTGACCCGGTACATCGACAAAAACTGATGTTCCTCTAAATCTAAGGGGTGTTCACATCCGCGCCGGGTTCGTGCGACTTGTTGTGTGACGGCGCATTATCATGTCGCGCCTGAGTCCCAATGCCACCAAATCCCACGCTAAGTACGCTTCCGACATAATAAAACACAAATTAACAGTAAATTATAATGTCAAAACTTTCAATAATATCGTTGCCATGGCTACCGGATAATATCTATATACTAATATATAAAGCTGAAGAGTTTGTTTGTATGTTTGCTTGAACGCGCTAATCTCAGGAACTACTGGTCCGATTTGAAAAATTCTTTCAGTGTTGGATAGCCCATTTATCGAGGAAGGCTATAGGCTATATATCATCACGCTAAACCCAATAGGAGCGGAGCAGTAATGAAAATTGTGACGCAGACGAAGTTGCGCGGGTCAACTAGTCTATATAAGCTATTTCATACATTTTCAATCAATCAATGGTTGCCACCTATAGTTTCTGCACTCCTGCACGTTCCCTATGACATAGAGCTGACTTTGACAGCGTGCTAAGCGTAGCGATATTATTCGCTATTGATTGAAAATGTATGAAATAGCTTATATTTTTTTCGAGTTTTCGGGGTTTTCTCAAAGTAAAAGTTATTTGTAATCATGTGTACTTTCACTGCCTAAGAGCTTGTTGGTGTTTTACAAATAACCCTGTATAAAAAACCCAAGACACACTCAGCATCTCAAAAACGTCCGCAAAAAAACAAGCGCAACATGTATAATAGTGCGCAAGTTTTAAACATTCTCGCATCGCTCGCCATACTGCACTGCTTTGTAAAAACAACTTTAAGCGATCCGTGTAAGGTTGAATTTGCAAAAAAAAAATTGTTTATAATATAACTACACACAACTCACACACGACACTTGATACATCTCAGTTTTTGACGACAGTTTCGAGTGTTGCATTTGTTCGAGACTGTGCATCTTGGGTTTTTTATATATCAATGGTGGCAACACAGAAGTGTCAATGTCAAGTATATTTCACTTATAACATTCGAAATTGCAACGATAAATGGTACAGTCAGGAGGTCTAAAAAGGCCACTTAAGCTGTACGTCTACCATGAGTTTTATCAATCTATACTCGCTAGCGACTGTAGTTAAAAAAAGAGTAAAAAGTTTAAAAAAGCAAGCTTCTAATTTATTTTTTTAGTTGTTAACTAAAGTTTTACTTGCAACTTGCTTGCTTGTTAGTAAACAACTCCGATACTACTACAACATTAGATAAAACTCATGGTAGACGCACAAAATCAGCAAGCACGTCACGCTACCCGTCACTGTCAAATTTTTCCAATCAATCTTGAACCTAATGCTTTAGCGATAAAGATGAAAATGAAATTAGGCAGATTGTTGTGCGGTTAATATTATGATTCTAATATGATTTTGCGAAAGTGGCTTTTTTAGACCCGCTGCTTCGTGCACGTTATCCTAAACGGAGCGTGCAGGAACATAGGTGGCAGCACAGAGGTAGTAACGTCAAGTATTCTGAACATTTAAGTTTCGGATATACAACTCTAGGTGGCCATAGTTTTTTTTTTTACTATTTATAGGCGTGCGTTTGACCACTATCTCACCTGATGGTAAGCGATGATTTGGTCGAAGATGGAGCACGCTTGTCTAAAAGTAACCTATTCACTCTTTACTTAAAGACTCCCAGGTTGTAGCTATCAGGAAAGACAGAGTCCGGCAGTGAATTCCACTCCTTAGCTGTACGCACTACAAATGTCTTCCCAAAACGTTTAGTGCGTGTGGGTGGGATGTCCACCATGTACCGGTGGCGCATCGCCGTTCGTCTTGTGGTCCGATGATGGAACGGGCTTGGCCGTCCACGTTCCCAATATCGAAATTCGTAAAATTTAAGAGGGGACTCTAGTCCCGAGGTATTTGAAAAATAGGTATTTGAAGAAACTATTGCCGATGCGTCGCACTGTGCCCTATCAAGTAAAGTGCGAAAGCGACAATTGCAGCTTAGGCTGATTTTTACCTATTTTTTTTACCTTGACTAAAAGACATTTTGTATTCCGCTGTTTTCTTTTTCAAAACTGGACTGATCTAAAAAAAAAATCAAGAGTAAGAATATATCTATGCTTCTATTATTTTCTATCTTGTTAAAAACTTTTCTTTGTCTGACAGTCGTCTGAATATGGCGGTAAAAACAGGCTGTTTTTTTCGGGTTTTTGGATTGTCATAATTCTTTAAATAATTATGTTTTGGAAAAAAGAAAATGAAAATGGCACGTATTAATTCGATCTAGATTTTTTGGTAAAAAATCATTGCTCTAGCAGCATTATCCACGAAGAAAACACCGTAATGCGTGTGGATGGAGAAAGGCACAAGAGTTACCGACCCGAGTCCCCTCTTAACAACAAATTTCGGTAATTTTACCTTTGCTAGAGACTGCCAAATATCGGTAAGTTCAAATTGTTAGGAATTACCGACCGAATTCGGTTGCTACGCGATCGCTATCCATGGTCAGACTGCAGGCCCTGGAAATAAATTATGAATCGTTTTTCATTACAGGAAAATGTAAAGAATCATAATAGATGTGTGTGTGTGTGTGTGTGATGTGTGTGTGTGTGTGTTCTGTTTTTGAAATTAAGAATATCACTAGATGACCCGCGCAACTTCGTCTGCGTCATAATTTTCATGACTGCTCCGCTCCCATTGGTCTTAGTGTGATGATATTATAGCCTTCCTCGATAAATGGGCTATCTAACACTGAAAGAATTTTTCAATTCGGACCAGCAGTTCCTGAGATTAGCGCGTTCAAGCAAACAAACAAACAAACACTTCAGCTTTATATATTAGTATAGAGTATGATATAGGTGGGTCAATGACTTCAAAATTTAGCGCTTATTAAGTCTGAGTTTGAATCATGTAGTAAAAAGCAAATGAATGTGCCAAGCATACCTATTCTGCAGTGCCATTATTTAAGACAAGAGTGAATAGGTTGCTTCTAGGCAAACGAGCTCCATCTTCGACCGCATCATCACTTAGCATCAGGTGAGCGTGAGATAGTGGTCAAACGTATGCCAATCAATTGTGAAAAAATAAACATTTTACAAAAAATAAATTGTCAAAACTATTTATTTTTTACGTTTATGTGGTGATACTTGGACGACGTCTTCGTCAACGCAGAAGTCGAAATAAGCAAAAGTGCTCATAAAATAAACACTACTGAACCAAACTGAATCAAATTTTACGGGACCAAATGGCAAGTACATCGCATCGATCTAAAAAAGAAACACGGAAATCGGATCAGAAACCTCGCAGTAATCGGTGTACATACATAAAAAAAATACCCAACGAATTGAGAACCTCCTCCATTTTTGGAAGTCGGTTATAAAAAACTGCTCACCGTAAATACTTTAGCTTTGGTGAAATGACACTTCACGTTCTTCACGTTCATTTCACTTCACTTACGAGTTAGGTATAGCTAACAACTACAAGAAAACCTTTAAATGGACTGAAAGAATCATATTTCTTACTAATGGATTTTTGTTACTCAATCACGCCAGAACGGCTGAACAGATCTAGATGAAATCTGGCAAAGAGATGACTTACTTGACTTAAGTTCCTGTGTCCCCTAGAGGGCGTCCACAGTGCGCCGCCATCCTGAACGGTCTTGAGCTTCGCGCTTCATTTCGCTCCAGGTCTTTCCTAATTGCTTCGCTTCTGTAATGATCGTCCGGCGCCAGGTCTGCTTGGGGCGACCACGTTTGCGCTTTCCTTGGGGATTCCAGTCTAGGGCTTGCCTCAGTATGTGTTCAGGATCCCTTCGGAGCGTGTGGCCGATCCAGTTCCACTTGCGGCGTTTGATCTGCTGGTCGATAGGAGTCTCACCGCAGCGTTCCCACAGGTCTTGGTTGGAGATTTTCTCGGGCCAGTAAACACCGAGGATACGACGAAGAAATCGATTGATGACGACCTGGAGTTTTTGCGAGATGTCCTTAGTGACCTTCCACGTCTCCATTCGTCGAAAAAGAGATAGATTTTAATTTTTAGTCTGTTTTAACAAACAGGATACGTTTTATCCCGGGAGTATGGGCCCTTGGGATTATTCCCGATGAACCTGCAGGCGAAGCCGCCGGCAGAAGCTAGTTTAAAATAACCAGCCAAGTGCTATTCGGACTCTTACACGAAGGGTTTCTGTGTATCCAGTATAATTATAAATAAATCAATATCTAATATATAAAAATCTCGTTTCACAGTGTTTGTTACCGAACTCCTCAAAAACGGCTCGACCGAATTTCATGACATTTTGTATGTATATTTGGTAGGTATGAGAATAAGTGGTAGGCAATTTTTTTTTATATGGCAAAACAACGTTTACCGAGTCAGCTAGTACATATACAAAATTCTTCCGTTACTGACTGATTGAGTGACTGACAGCTACAACGCACAGCCGAAACTACTTGTTTTAGAGAGCTGAATTTTGGCATGTAGGTTCCTTGGGTAGTGTAGGGGAGCACTAAGAAAGGATTTCCCGAAATTCCCACGGCAACGGGGAAAAATCGGGATATGCGCGTATCAAGTCGCGAGCAAAAGCGTACGTGTTGGTAGGTATTAAAAAAACAAATAATAATAATAATAAAAACGAAACAAACATGTTTGTTATGGGAGCCCCCTTTAATTTTTAATTTAATTAAATTTTTATAAAAATATACACACAATGGGTGCCCGAAGATGAGACGGCGCCGCCGAGGCCGGTCCAGAAAGAGGTGGCGGACGCGTACCGTGAGGGCTGGTACGAGGTGGCGCGGGAAAAGAATACTTGGAAGGACTTAGGGGAGACCTTTAGGCAGTGGGACAGTACAGGCTAAATAATAAATAAATAAAAATATACACACTATGAAAATTAAAACTGTCTACCTATTACGGTTCTTAAGATACAGCCCGTTGACAGACAGACAGACGGACGGACGGACAGCAAAGGCTTAATAATAGGGTTCCGTTGGTTAGGTATTTTTTGGGTACTGAACCCTAAAAAGAGGGAAGTCTGCGGTGTATTTTCTTTTTGTCAGCTATTTGCGCAGCCGTCTCCAAACACACTTTCATAAGTTCACTGTAATTAGTTACCGAATCTGTATCTGTATAAGAAAGCTGAACGGATGAAGTCACATGGTTACGAGAGCAGAGAAGAAAATAGTTATTCTAAAAACCCACTCACAATAAGCCCTTTCATTTGATATGTCACACTAGGTACCTACACTTCGAAAAACTCTTTTTTTACTTTCAAATTGTCCCCGAAGAGTGTACCCATTCTCAAAATGTATTTATGTAAGTCATGCATCCGTGTTTGAGTCACAAAAGTACATAACTCTACCAAATTTCATTAAAATCGGTCCAGTAGATTCTGAGAAAATCAGCTGAGACAGACGGACAGACACGAGTGATTCTATAAGGGCTCCGTTTTTTTTTCCTTTTAGGTTCGGAACCCTAAAAATAGACTAGATGAAAACCTAATTTTATTTCACGAACATCGAAAAAACAACATAATCCCATCAGAAAACGACACAAACTATATAAAAATAACGTAATTGCGAGAAGAACTCCCGGCAATAATAGTTCGATAACAAATATGGCGGACTACGTCTGGGCACTGATAACTGAGTCGTAAATGATAAACTAGTGCTGAGGAATGGGAGGCTGAGAGTAGGGTGACTGTGCGGTTCGAATTAGAGGGGACCTTCCCTATAAAGATGACGCATTAGTACCATTGATATATAAAAAACCCAAGATGCACAGTCTCGAACAAAGCAACATTCGGAACTGTCGTCAAAAACTGACATGTATCAAGTGTCATGTGTGAGTTGTGTGTAGTTATACTATAAACATTTTTTTTTGCAAATTCAACCTTACGCGGATCGCTTAAAGTTGTTTTTACAAAGCAGTGCAGTATGGCGAGTGATGCGCATTTTTTTTTGCAATTTCAACCTTACACGGATCGCTTAAAGTTGTTTTTACAAAGCAGTGCAGTAGTGATGCGAGACTGTTTGAAACTTGCGCACAATTATACATTATGCGCTTGTTTTTTGCGGACGTTTTTGAGATGCTGAGTGTGTATCTTGGATTTTTTATATATCAATGATTTGTACTATAAAAAGCATTGATTCTATTTTTTAAAAAAACGGTACTCTTATGGGATCACTTTGCTGTCCGTCCGTCAAGACCGTTTATCTCGGGAACGTGTTAAGGTATCGAGTTGAATTTAAAACCATATACTCAGGTCTGTAGCTCCTTGCAGCTGTGAAAAATCAAACTTCTAAGTTAACGTTAAAAAAAGATAGGTACGGTCGTTTATGCCGCACAAAAACGTATATTTCGACACTCTTAAGGGAATCAAAATGTATAGGGTATTTACCGTTGACCTAGAACTATGAAATTTGGCAAGCAATACCGTCGTATACTACTTACAAGTATAGGGAAAAGTCTGAAACTATGGTGTTCCCTTGTTTCGCAGACAGAAATTTGATAGAATTTCGTTTCGCAGAAAATGTTTCACATAATATTTGATCCTTATGATTTTATGTCGAATAATCTTGTTTCAACAACTATTTACTTGAATGAAACATATTTCACAGAAACACAATTCAATGAATTTCTATTCACATTTTTAGGGTTCCGAAAAAAAAGGAACCCTTATAGGATCACTCGGGTGTCTGTCTGTCTGTCTGTCTGTCTGTCCGTCTGTCACAGCCAGTTTTCTCCGGATCCACTGGCCCGATTCTGTTGAAATTTGGTACACATATGGACTTCTATGACCCAAACACGGACGCGTTACGTAAATTAATAAATTTTTAGTATGGGGGTCACTTTTGGGGGTCAAACTAGAAAATTAAAAAAAAAAGTTTTTTGAACAATATTGTGTGATATATCGAATGAAAGGCTTACTGTCAGGGTTATAATTATATTTTTTTCATTATTTTAAAATAAATGTTTTGAGAAGTTATTCAAGAAATTAGACAAAAAATGACCATTCCCCCCCCCTTATCTCCGAAATTACCGAGCCTAAAATTTTGAAAAAAATGGATATAATAGATCTTTACCTAAAGATTACAGGAAAACCTATTAGAAGTCTGTGGTGTTAAAATAATTTGTTAAAAAAATTAAATTCTTTCGGAACCCTTTGCACGCGAGTCCGACTCGCACTTGGCCAGTTTTTTTATTTAACAAACTTATAAAACAGTAGAATAATTTTTTAACGAATATACGAGTTTGTTCGGTATATTTTTCCATGGTATTGTATCAAATCAAATCAAATCGTATATTTCAAATAAACCATTTACAGGCACTTTTGAATTGTCAAAGTCGGTCAGTCAAAAACATGAAGCACGTTCCAAAGCGTAGATCTCTATGGAGAAGAACGTGCAAGAAACTCCACGGACACTTTAAACCATGTGATGTATTACAAAAATCTTGTTAACATTATCTTTGATTGCTTCTATATGTGAGGACAATGCATAGAACAAGAAAATATATAAACAATTTAAAGTGTAGGTACAGATTAAAATAAGCCAGTGGCAGGTAAGAGATGACCAGTCTCAAATGACGGCGCCCATTCACGAACATGACGAGTGCATCAGCACCATCTAAGTCAACCATTTTGAAGGGAACCAAATGATCCAAAACACGCGCCACCATAAGCAAAACATTTTTGTGAGCATGACAAGCTCTCAACTGCCACGCTCGTTCATGTCAAACTAATTTAATAACGAAATCTATAACTAATTACATATGTAAACGGCTCCATAGTGCTCACATTTACAAAAAATTGAAAATTTGCTTCTACGTTACACAAAACTATGGTTTTCAAGTAACTAAGAAAAGAAAAAAAAGAAGGCTGCTTTATTGTGTATACTTGCTTTGCTAATACAATATTGCAAAGAAATAATAAGTAAATGATTGTATAGGAGAACAAAAAAAAGGGTAAGCATTTCTTCCAATAATCAAAAACCTAACTAGTGGACCCATACTACTGTGGCTGTAGAGCAGGGGTGCTACTCTCTAACGAAATCCGTAGTTTCGGGCTTAGTTGCGGGCGGGCATTTTCTACTCCCTATCACCTAACCACTGAGAACTAATGATAACACGATTTGACAGTTACTGTGAAATCATTCATTCTCAGTTCGGGTTCGGGACTAATCGTAAGTCTGTAGGTGATACGGAGTAGTATACGCCCGCCAGGACCGGCGCGGACCGGCGAAGCCGGCCAGCAAGCCGAGGCTGCGGTGGTGAGCGTTAAAACCATCTGCGACGATAAGTTCGCGTGGGATCGCCGAAGCCCCGCAGCGCCGGAGCCTTGCATGCTGCATGCTTGCTTGCATGCTGTATGCTTTTTGCATGCTTGCTTGCATGCTGCATTCTTGCTGCATAGTGTATGCTTGTTTTTATGTTTGCATAGTTTTGTCTTTTATCCCCATCGCCATTTCCCGCCACCATCGCTTCGTGGGGCTCTGTCAACTGGGACCGAATGAAAAATTTTGGCTTGACTAGAATTTACCCGCATTTTTTTTGTGAATGCGGTGTAGGAGGGTATGGACAATGACAAAGGGGGAAATTGAAGCGTTTAGAAACTGTCATTCGATAAAATGTTCTTCTTGGTAATAAGTTTTATATAAAACAAACAATATGAGGATTAAGAATATTTGATTTGTTATTCTATGATATGAAAATCGAAACTTTGAATTTTATTTGTAACAAAAATGGATCATTTAAATGTATTCAAAGTGAGTATTCTGCGTACTGAGTATTCTATGAAATGATTATACGAGTAAAATTGTATGTGAAACGAAATTCTATTTAACTATTTTCTATAAAACAACGTACAACCCTGAAACTATAAATACATTTGTAATTAAATCATAAAAATATAGTTTTTTTTTAAGTAATTTGTAGTTACTTTGTACGGAACCCTCACTGGTGGGCGAATCCGACTCGCACTTGGCCGGTTTTTAAGACTATATTTTTTATGATTTAATTACAAATGTATAGTTGTAATTAAATCATAATGTAATGTATAGTTGTAATATTATCAGTCGGAAAAAACTTTGTGATTGAACTAAAACAAATGCCACCAACTGCATCTGACAGCTTGAAAAGTGATTTTTAAGACTATATTTTTTATGATTTAATTACAAATGTATAGTTGTAATTAAATCACAGTGTAATGTATAGTTGTAATATTATCAGTCGGGAAAAATTTGTGATTGAACTAAAACAAATGCCACCAACTGCATCAGACAGCTTGAAAAGTGATTTTTTGGAACTTTCACACACTTTTAGCTAAGTAGTTAAATATTGAAAAAATCGGCAAAGTGCGAGTCGCACTCGCCCACCGAGGGTTCCATAAATTTTGTAGGTACATATTACTTTTAATATTGACTATTTTTTATGATTTAATTTCAAATGTATAGTTTTCGGACTTTTTCCTATACTTGTAGTATAAGACGGCATTAACTGCCAAGTTTCATAGTTCTAGGTCAACGGGTATATACCCTATACATTTGGATTCCCTATATATTTGGATTCCCTTGAGAGTGTCGAAATATATGTTTTTTGCGGCATAAACGGCCGTAAATTTTTTTTTACGTTAACTTAAAACTTTAATTTTTTCACAGCTTCAAGGGACCATAGACCTGAGTATATGGTTTTAATTTCTAACTCGATACCTCCACGCGTTTCCAAGATAAAGGGTCTTGACAGACAGACAGACGGACAACAAAGTGATCTTATAAGGGGTCCGTTTTTTTCTTTTGAGTTACAGAACCCTAAAAATTGTGTCGTTTAAAAAAAAACTTTGTGACTGAACTAAAACAAATGCCACCAACTGCATCAGACTGCTTGAAAAATTTTTTGAAACATTCACACACTACCCTAAAAACTATGTGTCGTTTTAAAAATAAATGACACAATCAACTCTAAGAAGTAACCGATTACAATGTCTCAGATTTTCCTACAAACCGTGGTCCCCCTACAAATCCACATAGCCTATCCAGTTATCATCTCAATCTGACTGCTGCTATATTACTGATGCCTATCATCCACGTATCATTACACGGACTCGTTCGTGACTAACTTCACGTCGCTGTGTGAGCGCGCTTACTATTCATAGCTGTTTGGCTCATCTAGTTGATTATTTTTATTCTTTGTTTTCTTATTTATTAAAGATGGATGGAGAGATGTTGTCGAGTTATTTTTTATAGGTATGGGATGGTAAAAATTAGATATGTTGCTAGAGTAAATTCTTCAGGATACTTGCAAAACACACAATCAGTGCGAATGTCGTCAACAATTCAACAATATACAACGTGTAAAAGAATAAACTCTTAAGTAGTCAGTGTACTTATCATTATGAAAAACTTTTACTATGGGACGAATCACGGAATCGCGAAAAAAAATCTCCTTTTCAGTACGAGTCGAGTTATGCGCACAGAAATGTATGGTAAAGTCGATTTTTTTTTCGCGATTTCGGGATTGGTCCCATAGTAAAAGTTGTTCATAATGATGAGTTCATTTGTTCTGTTATAGGTTGTATATTACGTTTTTTACGCTATGGTACAGACTATTTTTTTAAACCTATGCAGCAATGAATAAGAAAAAGCGTTCTAAATCCGCCGAATCTGCTGTCAATCACCGTAAAGATCAATAGCGCTTTGGTAGTGGTAGGTCCATAGGTATGGCCGATGAAGCAAATCACATGAGATCTAGGCAAACGACAGTGTGAACTAGAGGTAATCGACGCCCAAGCCGCCGCCGTCATAGGAGACACTCTGGGCGTCAGAATTTGCAGGGTGATTCGCGGCCACCGTAGCAAATAGGTACGGACGGACGGCGAGCGTTGGGTGATTCACCGTCCGATAAGGATATATAGCCAGCCGATTCTGTAAGTGTTCACGAAGTGAGCTGTCATTCCATCTTGATTAAGTACTTGGATTGACAGGTCAATATGTGATCACTTCACCCAAGCCTCCACTTGTACATATTTACAGAATTAGACTGCAGGCCAGGTTCGACAGCGCGTTGTGTTTCACGCGCGCCTCAATGACACATAAGAGACACGTCAGCATAATAGACACGCTAAAGCCAGTGCTGCAGGATTGCAAAATTGTTCGCAAGACTTACCGCGAACGCAAAGGGCATTTATAGGAACACGGATGGGTGAGTTTTAGCCAGTACCAGTCTGACACTACCTCGTGATCCACCCAGAGCGGAAGAAGTCAATTGATGATTTCCCATCCACAAAAAACCTAAATACCTGCTTAAAACCAGCCTTCCTTTGCTGTCTATATATACATATACAACTATATACAACGTACATACAGCCTGTAACAGAATAAACGCAATACCTCTTAACTCATCATTCATCTCATTGAACTCATCATTTTGAACAACTTTCACTATGGGACCAACACTGAAATCGCGAAAAAATTTACCCCCCCATACATTTATGTGTGCATAACTCGATAAAATATACTGAACAGCTAATTTTTTTTTCGCGATTTCGGAATTGGTCCCATTGTAAAAGTTGTTCATAATGATGAGTGATGAGTATAATGATCCCTTAAGAGGTATTTCGTTTATTCTGCTACAGGCTGTATGTACATCGATACGTGCCATCGTTTGTGGGATGATCCGGACTCAGAGACTTCACTGCACCAGCCTACTGTCTACATACATACAGCCCCAATCAATACACCTCTATACAACACAACACAGCACAGGTATGTCATATATCACTCACATTAACGGAGTCGATACGTGCCACCGTTTGTGGAATGATCCGGACTCAGAGACTGCAACCCAGCCTACTACCTATGTATAGGCATACATACATACAGCCCCAATCAATACACCTACATACAACAAAACACAGCACAGGTAAGCCATACATCACTCACGTTAACAGCGTCGATACGTGCGACCGTTTAATTAACACACACACATACACTGGCAGAGTCGAGGATACAGGGATGGATTTGAACGGCAGTTTGAAAAATCGAAGGAACATTCTTCTCCGAACTATGTGTAGCTATTTTTGGAAAATTTGGTCATAGGTAGATACTTGATTAGAATACTTTGCTAAGGGCGTGCACTCCCAGTCACACTGTTGAGCGGCAAAGAACGTTACAAATTTTCTTTTAAAGCAACTAAAAAACGTTGTGCATGACATGAGCAATGATTTTAGAAACTTCGAGAGAACGTGGTATACAGAAGGTACATAAGATCTCACCACTTTTATAAGCGTAGCCGTTATATTATAGAGAACTTCTGCTCCTTCTGGGTAAGCTCGATCCATCGTAGACTTTGTCTCTGTCATCTCTGACCTAGACTGGAGTCAAGAGCAAACCCATCACAAATTAAAAAAAAAAAAAAGAACTTGGCATTCTTTCACATTAATGTTTTAGTGGGATATCATAACTTTTTCAGTTCAATTCTTCCTGTTAGTTAGAATGATTCGCTTCGAAATTCATATGGTGCCGATGATTTTGTGTACAAAATTACTAAAATTTCAAACGAGTCACTTTGCATATAGCCTGAAAAGAAAGCAGTCTACAGTTGTAGGCATCTACTTTGGTTCAGTCACAGATTTGATCTCACTTCCCACTACCTGTCGTTAAAAGTTATCAAAGGCTTAGGCTGCAGGCCGTGCCATAAAATTAGAGTTTGTACCGAAATAGTGCGCGAGCGGCGATAATGATTAATGTTACCGACATAGCCCAAAGGATCGACAAACTAAAATGGCACTGGGCAGGGCACATTGCTTGCAGAACAGATGGTCGATGGGGCCGAAAAGTTCTGGAGTGGCGACCGCGTACCGAAAGACGTAACGTTCGAAAGCCTCCCACAAGGTCGACCGATGACCTGGTGAGGGTCGCGTGTAGCCGATGGATTCAAGACGCACAGGACCGGTTGTTGTGGCGACACTTGGGGGAGGCCTATGTCCAGCAGTGTACGTCCTTCGGCTGATATGATGATGATGATGAGGTTCAAAGAGTACTTTATACCACAGAACATCAGTTGTTTCGAATCCGGCCCTGCACCCCGTGTCGTGGTCGTCCCTCTGCTGTGGGTAACTGGCGTCTTATTAGGTAACGCAGTGCACACAGCTGATGGGTAACTCGTTATTAAACGGTATATAAAAGTTAGCTGCCGCAGTTTACCTATAGATAGAGTTTAACATAAGCACAGAACATTTTGGGAATACTTTCCTAGTGCGCCCAGTTAAGGAATGCCCCGTTGGAGTCTGTGTTTCCTGATAGCTACAACCGTGATGTCTTTAAGTCAATAGTGAATAGGTTCCTTCTAGGCAAGCGTGCTCCACCGTTGACACCTCATCATTGCTTATCATCAGGTGAGATTCTGGTCAAACGAGAGCCAATAATAAAGAAAAAAGTATTGATGCCTCCTGGTTGGTTTGATGTGTCAAGTAGCTAATTTCTGTCAAACTCAATATCATTTACATGATGGTTATTTAGGGCTCATAGTTAAAAATCGTTCAATTTCAAGTCGCAACTGTACGGAAATTCTACATAATTGGGAAATTAGAGGTGTTTTTGTCGGTTTACGACTGTGACCGATCTTTAAAAATGATATGAAAATAACTCTGGTAAATTTCGATTAAAACATTCAATAGTTTCAGTCATATTTTCACTTCAAAATAACATGTAAAACGCATAAAACGTTATGTGGACGAATTTCGTAGGCAGTCTACGCATTCGTAGCGCGATCGTAGCGCGAGCTACGCCGTAGCACAGCGCGTAGATAATTGAAATCTGCAGACCTACGCAAGGGTTTCTATGGTCGGCGCCAGATAAACGTGCAATAAAGTACATTGATTTTTCCCTAATATCTCTTCGTAGATACTCGAACAATATTTTATGAACCGTTTTCATTACTAGAAAACGTAAAGGATCACGATAGAAGTCGATTCAGGACAGTTTTATATCATTACTTGCTTCTTTTTTCGAGAGAAAAAAAATAGCTTACCACCTATTCTCGTTCCTACCGAATATACACACAAAATTTCATGAAAATCGGTCGAACCGTTTCGGAGGAGTTCGGTAACAAACACCGGGACATGAGATTTTTATACATTAGAGATTTCTGTTTTTGATATTTAGAAAATCAATAAATGTATGTAGGTCAATGACCGTTATTGCACGGGTATCTAACGTCTACCATAGAATACTGATTTTTTTTTCATTTTTAACCGACTTCTTCAAAAAGGAGGAGGTTGTATGTTCGGCCGCATGTAAGTTTTTTCATGTATGTTTACTGATTTCTCCGCCAATTGTGGACCGATTTAAAAAAAATATTCCCATTGTCACCAAATCATAATCTGATGATGGGATCCCATGAAAATCGAGAGAAACCCTCAAATTTTATAGGCACATACAATGTTTTTCATGAACTTTCTAACGTAATTCAGATATTTGTGCATAGTAATTATCACCATCTCATGTTGCTGAGCTGATGATGGAAGGTATAAGTTAGGATCTGATGATGGGATCCCATGAAAAATGCTTGATCAGCGATACAAAGTATAAAAACTTTGTAGTGTTTTGCTTTTGGAAATCGGTTCTATTTTTTTGTAAAAAAGTTTTTGTTATTTCGTGACTAAATAATGACTGCCACATAGGTTTATCTCTAAGGTTATTCAGCGCTGTTCGAGGTGAGTCTATGAACTGGTGACCATCTTAAGATACCGAGATTCCTCCATTCCTTGGAAAGTACGTTAAGTTATTGATACTGACCGACTTTCAAACATGTTCAACGAACAGCCGTGACCAACGGCTCAATGTGCTTTTCGAGGCACAGGGAAGGCTGTGTATGTAATGGATGGTAACACAATGCTCCTTAGCAAGACTGGTCTAGGATTTTCTATCTTCTGACTGTCCGGACTGTCAAAGATGTTCAAAAGACAGCCAGGACCTGCGGTTAAAGTGCTTTGCAAGGCACAGAGGAGTCTTGGATGATCCACGGACTGACATTTGCATTGTATAGACTCAATTTATTTAGCATTGTATTATTTCATCCATTTTAACGGCACATGTGTGAGTACTGTGTACCTTAAACTATAGCTATCAATTTTAGGTTTGTTTTTGACTTGAATGTACCCTGGCGGTTGGGAGTGTCATGCTCACACAAAAGTCTAGCTGATGGTGGCATATGCGTTGGATCATTTGGCTCCCTTCAAAATAGTTGAGCCGAATGGTGCTAGCGCATGCGTCATGTTCGTGAACGGGCGCTGTCAGTTGGGACTAGTCATTTCTCAGCTGCCATGGTTTATTTTAAATATTTCTTTGAATTGTTCCTTTTTTTACTGGACCCTTTTATCCTGCTCGTCTTTTACATCGTTCTCACATGTATGTTTAATTTCAACTTGATGTAAACAAAACTTTGTAACAATTTATTATTTTTAAAAGAGTGTCCGTGGAGTTTCTTGCAGGTTCTTCTCCATAGAATCGCTTTGGAATGTGCAAATAGCTTCATCTTTTTGGACCGACCGACCTTGACAATTCAAAAGTGCCTGTAAATAGTTTATTTGAAATAAATATTTTGAGTTTAAGTTTTGTAAGCGTAGCTAGTCGACTTACTACACCTACTAAAAGATTATACAACGTGTACAAACACAATAACTCTTAAGTCACAACCTTCAAGTATCTGAACCACTGGGTTTCCGAATACCTTAACGACAAACTGGATACTGAGCGTGACCGCAAAGCGTTGGCTGTCCGCTGCAATATGTTGGCTCGCAGATTTGTGAAATGCTCGACTGACGTAAAGGCTACGCTGTTTAGAGCGTGTTCTCAGTCCTTTTATACATGCAGTCGTGGGTCAACTATATACGCAGAGCGAGTCCAATATAATAATGCGTTCAGGGTGTTGATGGGGTTGCCGCGCTACTGTAGTGCATCCGGCATGTTCGCGGAGGCGGAGATTGATAGTTTTCACGCCATCATGCGCAAGCGATGCGCTGCCACCATGCGCCGGTTACGCGCCAACCCCAACAGCATGCTGAGAGCTATAGCGGACAGGTGGGACAGCCCCATACTGGGGCATTGGATAGGCCTACATATGACTGTGATGAAGTAGATCGTATGTAATTTTATTTTTCCAGTAGTTACAAGTACTAACACTAGTTTCTAAGTTTTTGTATCCTACTTACCAAGAAATATAAGTTTTTTTTAAGGGGTCAATGTACTCATCATTATCAACAACTTTCACTATGACAGACACAGAAATTCCGAAAAAAAATCGACTGCCCGTACATTTATTTGCGCATAACTCGACAAAATTTACTAAACAGCTGAATTTGTTTTCGCGATTTCGGGGTTAGTCGCAAAGTAAATATCTATCATAATGATGTGTACAATGATCCCTTAAAAGGCGTTTGTGTTTATTCTGTTACACGTTGTGCACAGGGTGAATTTATAAAGTGTGCCAATTACCCAGGAATTACGGTTTAGATAGGTAGATATTATAAAAACTAATTTGTTAAAAATGTGCTCTTTCCTTTCCATTGCCATGTACATATCGCACCCTTAAAAATATAAGGGCTCGAATCAAAATTTTTGTAAAGTTTGATTTTGAATGCTAAGGGCAAAAAACGAAATTATCTATCGGCTACCGCTGACAGAGAGAGAAAAAGAACATTAATGACTCGGTAACTATATATGTGTCTCTCTCACACTCCCCCCGCTCGTCTCGTCATATTATTATTTATTTTTATTGATGACTACTAATAGTCTAGGTATTGAAGAATAAATCTGAAGAAAATCACATTTATAACTAAAGTACTAAGCATTTTATTAAAAAAATAAGCTGGAATGTAACAATTCAGAATCTTTAAACACGTATTCCCAAAAAACTACTTTTTTGTTTTAGGCCTTTATATTACTATGGGTGCGATATGTACTTCCCAGAATTTGATCTTTAATAGCTACACTTTTGCATTGTATACTAATACAGGTGATTTTGTTTCTTTCAATGTTTTTCGATATTCCTTAAAGATTCATATTTGGCCCTGAAGGCACTGTTGAAAAATTCACCCTGTGTAGGGAGGATGTTCACACAGCCCCAACTTACTTTACCAACCCTTTTACCAACTTACTTTTTTCTACCTTGTCGTTAGTAATCTGTCCATTCAAATAAAACAACTAAATAAATGTATATAATAACTTTCGAATTTATTCTTTTCTTTTATATTTTAAAATGTAATTTTTACAATGTTTTCTTAACAACTAAGATATTTTATTTAAAGTAAATTAATTAATTAAACAAATATCTATTTCATTATGAACACTAACACTTAATTATTTAAACATTTATATTTTATACAACATTTACAATAAAAAGTTCGACACAGACTTGCGACTAAAAATCGCAGTCATATTTTTAGCTTTATCATTGAGCTCAATGTTTCACTGGGTTCTAAAATGGCGTTATCATCCGAACATAGATAATTATTTCGTATTCAAACGATTAGTCGCAAATCTGTACAAATCCATAATGTCTGAAAGTATTACCATTTCTAAAAATGGGTTTTCTCGTACATGATGACATTAAAATTTAATATATTCTCGGTATTGCACTATTTTTACTACATTTTAACACACTTTGGCTTTATACATTTTCTACATAAAAAAGAATGCAAAGAAAACAGTTTTTTGTTGAAAAGAAATGATACGAACGGAAAATTTTGAATAATTGTTCTAAAAATCATAATTCTAAAATAAAACTTATTATAGACCAAACTACTAATTTGGAGCTTTTAACATGGAATGAATAATCACCAAAACTTAATAATTTACTGTACAATACATTTATACGTCTTTTTTAAATTAATATTACAAAATCATTCATTTCGTTCATTCACAATAATCGTTCACTCACAGGTATGACCAGCATTCAATAAATTAACTATGAAAAAATATTTACAACCATTCTTGTCTTTCCGAATGGGGATACCATTTTGTGTTTTTGGGGGTCGACGAACTCCAATTTGTTTTATCGACCCGCAAATGACACAAAAAGTTTGTATTTCTCTTCAACATTGTATTTTTTGGTGAGTGACACTGAAATGTTCCTTTTGACCTCCAATTTTATGCAAATCTATTGTTTTCCACCCCAATAATTGCGTAATAATACCACCCCATTTGGCTAACTTCTTAAACCCATCGGGAAAATTAAGACCCAAAATTATTTATCCACATTCAAGTTAAAGTTCGAATACGCAGGCCTTAGTGACGTCGCTTCAGCGTTTACGGGCGAGGGAGGTGTTGGGGGGATGTAAGGGTAGCGGGGGTACGTAGGGTAGGGGTAGGGGTAGCCGGCGGGTAGCAGCTGGGGGTTGTGGAATGGGGGAATTAAGGCCGGGGAGGGGTACCCGTAAGGTAGGCCTACTGACGACGCCGCGGCTTGGAGGATTGATGCGGCGAAGGCTGGGTCGCTGTATACGGCGGCGTACGGCCAAGCGACGGCGATGCGTTGTCTCTTGTCTTTCATTCTTCGGTTTTGGAACCATACCTGTTGGTAAAGAGATGAGGTTTAGTGGGATGAATTTTAAACATTTTTTGTGGGTTAGGATAAAAAAAGTAAAGAAAAAGATTGAAAAGAAAAAGAAAAGAAGAAAAAGATTGAAGGAAAAGATTGTAACTATGACTGAAATATTGAAAAACTTAGATGCTCTCTTATTTTTGTTCTGTTTTCAATATTTATAGCACAAAACCTCCTTCCATCCTGGATTTCTCCAGAAAAGAAACTTAATTACATATTCTAAAAGTTTTCGATTGTCTAAATTCAAATGAACAAAAATGCATTTTCAAACAAAAAGTGTGTGAATTTAATAAACCTACTCACAAAAATTCATAATTAATTATTTCGCCACAAACGTCATGCCAATAAAATAGAAATCTTTGATTCGAACCGAACATCATTATACAAAGTGTTAATAGGTATCATAAAACGCTATTATCGCAATACATGGCGTTTTGAAAGCGAGGAACGAATGAGTATGGAACGAATGAATGGTTTACTAGGTTCGTCCATTAAAACTTGTACCTAACTACCTAAGGATTTATATTTAAGTTTAAAATATTGGGAGTAGGCAACTGATTGTTTAATTTTAGTTGTAAATATTGCAAAAACACGGTCTCTTTTTAAAAAAAAAACACTTCCACTATGTTTAATAAAACTGTTACTAGTTCAAAATAGGTGCAACAGCTTCGAACATAACTCTAATCTCGTCGCACTAAGTTTATACACATCATAGTAGACTAATAAAAAAACTAAAAAACCGTAACTTTTTAGCACTTTATCGCTAATTAATTGCATGTTCTCATATAACTGAGTTGTCATAAATAGTTAAGTGTGATTAAAATCTAGACGGTATCAAATTGGCGAACAAGTTTAGAACATTTTATCAAAGAAGGTTGCATGTTTAAACCAGTTTAGAAATAATAAAAACATCAATATGGAACAGGATTTCGTGGCACTGAATTTATGAAATATTTTGAAAGACAAGAACCACTTGGGCGACTAAAATCCTCCATCAAAGTATAAACAAAACCTTTCCACAGTACTTCTCAGACCGAATCCTTCTAAAATCATTAAACACGGCATAATAGCCGCCCTTACAATGTATGTACACAAAGACTTTCCCTCCAAAAGGCCGCCATCTTTGTTCGCAAAGTGTTAATTGGCGGGAACCGCGCGAACGTTCGCACAAAACGACTTTCCTTTAGCACTTCCAAGAAGATTATTGCATTTTATTGTGAAGAAATAATAAAACAAGGGGCTTAACGGCTTGGCTAAAAGTCAACGCTCAAATATAAAGGCGGAGAACAAACTTCGAATGTAAATACAAAACCTCTTTCGTTACAAAATTTAAAAAAAAAATCAGTGTTGGTAGATAAGTTTTGACGTCTGTTTTTTTTAATGAGCAATGATACGCAATGTACAGGTCAAAGTCGAACCTCTTAGATCATTATTTCAAACTAAGAACATCAATCAAAGCCGCCAGCGACAATCTTAACCGTTCATTGCGCAACACTAATCTGGAAATTCAAAACCTCGATTCATTTATTGACACGTTACACAGCATTTACGATAGCAATAAAAATTAATCACAATAAACAAACATACGAATAAAAATCCAGTTCTTTATAACTCATCAAATGGTAGCCGAAAGGTATAATTTAATAGTTTTTAATTGGTATTATCGCGTCATAAAACAGATGCCCATAGACAACCGATGAAGTGTTTTCATTCACTCACTCACTAATGATGGCGGGTCCGAGGTTTTGTTGACAGCGGATAGCGGGCATTTTACTCGCTCCGTTTTTATAGACCGCCTTTTAATACTACTACTAGGTACCTTGTTAAAGGCATTGTAACAAAATAGTATTGAAGTATTGTTTTCACTATAGCGATTTTAAGCTTTAAAAGAACAAAATGCAAAAAAATGCAGATTCTGTTTGAATATCAACTAATTTTAAAAGAAAAAACCCATCGTTTCAGAAAGATAAATAAGTTTATAACTCTAACTTCACTGTCTCACAAAAGCAAAACAATGTGTCTTCAAAAGCAGGTGTCACAAAACTCAAATATTTGGAATTTTGTCACACCTTTCATCAACATTTCTATCCACCAGTGGGACCCTGTACTAATATGGTCATTTTATAATCCCTGCGTTCCGTTCCCCGCATTAAATGTTCATTAGCATCACACAGCTACCGAATAACTCGGTCGGCATCTTTTAATGCTATCGACAAATTAGCATGAATGTAAAACTCGAATGAAGCCATAAAAAACATATGTTTTTTTTTTTGCTTTACGGTTTTTCTTTTTTTATTGGAAGTGATAATTGACATTATGACCGAACTCAAGAATTTAAATTTAAATTGGCGTGTAGTTTTTAAAGTGGAATTTTTATAATTGAAACTTTTTTGTTGATAATGAAGAGTTTGTAACGAAAATTATGTGGGTTTGTTAATGTCGTTTGGCAGATAAAATGGCGTTGAATAATGCGTGTTTTTGCGTCACTTATCTGCTGACATTAAAAGCCTTATTTAAAGCTCGAATCTATCAAACATTGCACACTCAGTGCAATTTATTATTGAAATTTAAGTTAGCCGCAGAAAATTCTGCACATACTTTCGCAATGTTCAACGAAAAGGAATTACAAATAAACCTGTGTCTATTCTTCATTCCCTTAACAAATGAATATGGTCCAAGTTACCACTCATTAAAAAACCTGTCCTAACTAATATTATAATTGCGAATCTGGGTTTGTTTGTTTGTTGCGCTTTTACGCCTAAATCGCCGGAACGATTTTGATGAATTTTAGTTCATCAGTAGTGTGATGAGTTTTAATTAATCATTGAAAAATGTATACAAGCTAGTAGAAAATAGGTAGGTATATATAAATGTACAAGCAGAGTAAAAAGGCAAAAGATGTTCAAAGATGGATAAAGAAAAGACGGTTAGGTACATGAAGATTACTTCATGAGGCCAAAGCCGCGGGCAAAGGCTAGTATAGCTTTAATTAAGCTATTTCTTCGCAGCCATAACGTTTATCAAATCTCAATTGAAACTGACCAATTCTTCGCACATTTGTACACAAATTCTCGCGAATTAGCGCGCATAATAGACCGTTCGTCTATGGAAATCATAGAGGATCTAATTGAAGTTTATTGAGGCATCATACACTGTAGTCACGAGTTCTAGTTAACAAATCAGTTGTTTTTTCGACTATTGTTAGCTAGTGATACAGTTTTCGACATTCAGTATGAATTTTAGGAATAAGTATTTTCGCTTTTTGTAACTTTCCTTTGTGTTTATGAAAGCAAAATAACTACTTATTTACTACCGAACGAACGAATGGAAATCATCTTCACTATGACATATGCGATACGAGTTACTTTTAAAAGCATAGGCAGCATCCCATAATGCCTAGGTAACTCCTTCACTATGATAGATAACTTTTTGAACGCAAAGGCAACATCGCATTTTGCCACAGTAAAAAAACCGCAACTGTTATCATGTCTCATGTGATCTGCTACTCGTTACTAAGTGACGTTCACTTGTCAATAGATAGTGATGTTACGAAAACAGTTGTCACTTCGTTGAACAGAGGTCGGTTTTATTCGGGACAAATCGTGGGTGGCACGAAGTATGAGGTTCTGAAATAATGCCCGTTTTGTATGTGTCACATTGAGGGGGCGAGCTGAAAGCTTAATTTAATTACCTACTTTCGTTTCGCAAACGTTTTCTAGAGAATTTTTAGGGTATAATTGGTTGAGTCATTGAGATAGTAGTCAAAGACTTAGTGTGTCATCGCTTAATAGATACCTACTTGTTTAGACTAGAATGATGATCTAGTAAAAACATGTTAAATGGCAATAGCTAAGTGGCTGAGAATCGAAATAAATACAAAGTTGAGGAGGTCTTTGTCCAGCAGTGGACTCCTGTATGCATTGATGATGATGAAAATACAATACGAAGACTTACTATACAACAGTCACAATCTTTAATTTGCTTGTCTATTTGAAATAAGAACAAAATCAACTGTCATTTATGGCCGAAAAAAATGGCGGCATTCGAATTTTGAATCGACATCGATCTTTACCTTGATAGTGGACTCGGGAAGCTGCAACTGTGCGGCTAACTCGCATCGTCGTGGTCTTGAAACGTAGTTCTCTTTCATGAATTCTTTCTCTAATCTTGCTAGTTGTTCTCGTGTGAATGCGGTGCGGTATCTCCTAGAGAACAAGAGAAGATAATTATGTTATTTACCGTGTATAAATATATTTTACCTACGAATATAAAACATAGTCCTAAAGAACTTATAGGTATTCTTATTAATTTCGTATTAATTTGCAATATTTTTTTTTACCTATTTCGTTGATTCTAAATCCATACAATCGTAAAAAGTCTTCTTTATTTAGTAGGTAAAAGTAAGTGTTTAACAAACCTAATATTGGGGTCTGGTGCCGTTTGGTTGGAGTTGGTCATCTGTTCCGATTGTGGACTGAGAGATTCTGTGGACAAAGAAACCATAACGTTAATAAACCCATCCAATTTTTCCTTCGTTTTGTGTTGACATCTTCATTAACTATATCGAGATACATACGAGCTTTCATTTTATTGATACCATTGTTTTTATCTATTTACATTATTATCAATGTAATTCATTGTACCTAATGTCGGTTTATTCTACGAAATTTTCACAGCAGGAAATTAGGCGTTTTCTCTAAAAGAGGATTCAGACTATAGTTCACACCGGCACAGCACAGTGAACGTTAGCGCTCAATTTCGGTCGACATCTTTTTTTTTTAAAAGAACGAAGCACCCTTAAAATACAATTATACCAAAGCCCGTCACATTAAAAACACCACACAACCAGTTAAAAATCTCTCAAGTCTCAATAGAGATTTAGTGGATCGATCACGAGATATCTTAACATGCTCTAAAGGGTTGTGAGTACCACTCGAGCGCGGTTCGCTTTATAATTATCTTAACTACCGTTATGTCTAGACGCTTAGACATTAGCTACTTGATCAGGCTGCAGGACACTTGCTCCTTCTGTTCTTTAATTGATGCTGGGGATTTCACGTTATCGGAAGTACCAAGGATTGAAGATTTGTGACGCAAAGCCGAATTTATGAGTCTACAAGACGTGCGATGATGCGCCACCGGTAGTTACATGGTGGACATCCCACCTATACCGCCTGTACGCAAAAAATAACATTTTGAGAATACATAATTGTGCGTACAGCTACGGAGTGGAATTCCCGGCCGGAGTCTCTGATAGCTATAACCCGGGGACCTTTAAAGTAAGAGTGAGCAGGTTACTTTGAGCGTGCTTCATCTTCGACGACATCTTCGCTTTCTATCAGATGATATTATGGTCAAATACAAGCCTATCAATAAACAAAAAGTCTTAAATTGATTCTGATACATAAATTCATATAACCCAGGTGTGTTTAAAGTTCAAAAAGAAAGCCATCAATCCTCAATGCTTCTTAAAAACTAATTATTCCCTTCGGATCCGAAATTGACTTGTTGTAAAACAGTAAAAAAGATATAACCGAGCTTCGGTCGGGAGCCAGTAGCCCGTAGGTGCTAATTGTGCGCACCCAGACTTTCAAGAGCAACATTAACAGAACAAACACAAATAAGCTATTGTCTAATTAAATATTTTCCCATGCACAGTTTGTCTATTTCATATAAACACAACACAAAGAGGCCGAAAGCAAAAAGCCTCAGTCGATCGCCGCTCAATTTAAAAAAATAACCAACCAAAAAGCCGACTTTACAAATCTGATTAGTCGCTGAAGTGGTTCTAAATTTAAAAGGGCGCGGCAAACGGGAGCGCTATTTGACATGCCCGTTTTGAAAAAAGAACATCGAACGCTTTTAAAAAGTCACGTATTGTTTTAATGGCGGCGTGATTAAGTCGTTCATTCCTATTTCCGTTTTAGAATGACATTAGCGTTGTTGCTTACGTTCTACGTAAATTGAGATGCTAAAAATCTTTTCTGGGTTAGCAGTCAATTCACATGCTCAATAAAGATGTTCGATAAATAAATGATAAATAAATAAAAAAGTATGACGAAAACTTTAGCTGTAATAATTTCGCATTAGAGAAAATTTATTGCTTTCATAAGTGCGTCCGACTAAACGATTCATGATTTTTTTTAATCGTCATCCGTGGCGACGGAGCCACTTGAGTCGTTCCCATGCTGGGTGGCGACAGAACACTCAAAAACCAATTTGCAATAGTCTAGCCAGTGGCGGTGGCTTCCTCTCAAGAAATTGTTGTTGTACAAACTTTTTACGTTACAACCTCTTTAGCGAGTTGTCTATGGTCCCCAGCTGCGCTATTATGGCGTGTGTCTTTTTGAAAAAAGAACGAGGAAACGATTGAGATTTAAAAAGTTTCCGTTTAAAAGCTTCCGTTCTATATTTAGAAAGGACATCATACTTTAGTGTGGTGACATGGAAAGTATTTTACGTTTGTTTTTTTAATGTCAATTTATATGACCGATGCGCATAACACTTTAGTTTGTTCCTGTTTATTAATTTAATAGTAATAATCGTAAACTGACTGAACACAAAATGCTATGAAATAAGTTTTAGTATACATATTAAGTATTACATATTTATATTTTCTTCATTTTATTCGTAGCATTTGTTAATCCTAAGAAGTAGGTAGGTACTATAAATGCGAAAGTTACATGCCTAAATCGCTGAACCGATTTAGATAAATTTTGGTACAGCAATAGATGTGATCCTAGCGACGGTAATAGACTATCCTTTTTGCGAAAAGAAAACTAACGCAAGCGAAACCGTAGTCAAAAGCTACACAAGAATATTTTAACACTTATATAGGTAATACCGCATGAGCGTTCATGACAAACTCATGAAGCATGACGTCATCGTCCAATGGTGTCGCTTCGTCAATTTATTTCGAAACGCATCTTTGTTTCAAAATGCCCGCTAATGCGTAGAACACACAATACTTGGAACGGTCATAACGTTTTAAGGCTGGGTTACACTGTAGGTACAGGGATAATTAGCGTGAGAGACTTTTCTTTTGTGTGAAATAAGGTTTATGTGTTTTTTTCAGCTGGGAAAAAGGAAAACTTTCTTATAACTAGTAACCAAGCTGTAAATATGAATCTTTAAATATTTTCTTAATGTGTGGAAGAGACGAAGAAACTACAGAGAGCAATAAAATCAACGCACTAATATTAAATCACAAGAGCCTTTATTACAAAGCACTGAAAACGTCTAACTCTGAGTAGAATAAAGTTTGTATAAAAGAGTTGTGTAACTATTTAGGAGCAAAATAGAGTACTTACAGTCTATCATTCAATCTGTCTAATGCTGGTAAGGCTATAACCTAAAGATCTCTAGTTTTCCAATTTTCTTCAAAGAAAAAAAACTCAACCAGTGTCAATTTTTAACAATTACCAATTTTCGTACACTCAAATTCTAAATTCAAAACCAAAACCGTTCTTTCCAACATCCGGTGGTGTTACAACTCTATCTAACTAACCTTGGCGTTCTGATAAAACAATATATAAACACAAACTCCAAGCCATTATTGAAACGTTATGAAACAAAACGTGTCCCGTTTATTAACATGGACACCAAAACCAGTACTCAAATGATTTACCTAATAAATGATACCTAATACGGCACGAGACTTTTTGGTATAATTATCACTGCCAACACTGTAATTGGCTGAATGCGATCTGATCATAACCAATTTGTGGTAGGTATTAAAGTGTTAAGGATGTGCCGCCATAACATCAAATTAAATGTCGTATTGGGTAATCGTTTATAAATAGGTACCTAGGTATTTTAAAATTATGATAAATACACACTTTCTTTTTCCAATCTATTTTAGAAATTGGCTGAATAGTCGACATCGGTTTTGATTGTCATTTAGGTATGAAAAAATAGAATAGAATAGAAAAATTGCGAGAAAAAGCCACTGAAACTGAAAAAGCTGTGTTTTTTCTCGATAGACTGAAATCAGAAGTTAAAATGTTTAGGTAGCCGTAAACACCCTATCTATAAATAAACTATTTTTATTTGTTATCCCAAACACACTAACAACAATATTAACCCATGACACAACACAAACTCAACAAAAGAATAATCCAATAAAACTTCCCATTCACAGACCGATACTAAACGGCTAATTAATCGCGACACCGCTCAATTTGCGCACCAAACTGCCGCAGTAATAGGCGGAAACCGATAGCCTATACATTAACAATTGGATTATCGAGAATTGCCGCCGCCCCGTGCGTGGCACGCTCCAGTAATTGTATTGCCGTGAATGGGGAGCCCTAATACGTTTATTGTCTATGAATACTGGCTGGTTTGATCGTTCTGCTGATTTTGAATTAAAACAAAATTACCTTGGTATTGGATTTGGTGTGTTGGAGAATTTAGCGACGTTTTCGAACGATAACGGCTTCATACTAGGTATAATTATCATGCTTTTTCTTTTCCCACTTCAATGCATCTTTTGCGAGGATAAGTTCTTAAGAAGAAAATGACGACTAATATTTTAAATGATAACATGGTCTCCACACATAGTAATCTTCAGTCAAACCAAAGAAACGCAAATATCTTTCACCAAAAAAAAAGCTCTACAAAACTTAACAACAGTTATCAACTCCAAGCATAATCAAAACTAAGTCCCTTAGGAATTAAAAACAATTTACAAACAACAGAACAGTGGCATAAGACAATTACTGCTCAAATAAAACCAATTACACGGTGTCATCCCCTTTCGTAAACTCCCCCAAGTCCAGGGAACAATTTGCGCGATAAAATCCGTATCTACTAGTCGAAGTAATGAAGATTAATATCGCTATGGGGAGGCAATAAAAACGAAATCAGTTTAAGCCCAATTGACAAGAAATATTACAAGGTTGATCGGAGAGATGTCGATTTGTTGTCGTTTTGCTGATAAACTGGGAAACAATGACTTTTTTTGAGTAAGTGACCAGTTGGTATGTAATAGTTTTGTAAAACTTAAAACAACAGAAAAAAAGAAAAAATATGGTTCATACAAATCCTAAGTTATATCTACGTATTATAAATGCGAAAGTGTGTAGGTATGTTCATTTGTTTGTTACGCTTTCGAACCTAAATCGCTGAACCAACTTTGATGAATTTTGATACAAAAATAGATGAGGCCATGGAGACGGTTATGGGCCCTTTTTTGGCGAAAATTTGTATTAAGAGCGAAGCTGTGTGCAAAAACTAGAAATAGAAAAGGGTTTAATTTATGATTACATATCATAAACTAAACCATCTCATTTCTGTATAAAGACAAAAGGTATGTTTTTCAACATTATAAACCTATACTACGAACTATTTATGGAACATTACCTAATACCAATAACTGAACAAGGCAAATCCTGACGCCCAATTAATTAACATCTCTGTACAGCCATATGCCCATATAATTAAACTAAATCGAACGACATTATTTCGCTCCACGTACGCTAAATATGTTCCGGGATTTATTGGCGCCAATTAAAATGGCGGCTAACTGTCATCTGTCAAATTGTGGCGGGATGTCCACCCACGCTTTCTTTCATCAAGCGATGTAACTTTTGCGGTGGCAGCTGCAGTAAACTGTATTGGTTTTATTTGACGTAAATTAGTGTTGATTTAATTTATTATTGTTGGTTGTGTTAATTGTTATTGCGACTGTTTAGTTAAATTGTAATTGTTAACGGGTTCTCGTTTAAGTCAAAGTCTTGTGTCAGAACAATTATTTTATTGATTGGGCGACTATAAACTAATTTAAAATTTTATAATAGCGACTTTCGTCAATGGTTTTTAAATAAAAATTGCAAGTGAAAACAACCAAATAAGGCCATTAGCACACTGAGAGACAGTTAACCTTTTTGCTAGACTCAAAAAAAAGTACAACCTAACGGTATTCTCAGATAACATTATAGAGTAATAAAAATATTTAACCCAAGACGAACAGAAACGAAAATTATTTTTAATATTTTATTGACACCAACAAAGAGTCGGCGAGACTCAAAGACAGTTGTAAAAAGGCAATAATTGACTTAACAATTTGGCAAAATTACCTTTACCGGTTAAAATAACTTAATAAGGACTATTTCCCATCGATATAAAGCTTATTTTCGTATAGCAAAGAGATGATTGGGTGGCAAAGTTATGGTGGTTTGGGTATTACCTGCCAAAATTTGTGTGTTTATAAAAATGTACCGTCCGTTAGTCGGTGCTTTGGGGATTATTGCGAAGGCTATCGTTTATTACTGTTATAATAATTATTAATTTAACAACTCATTATTGAGGATGTGTTATGTCGCCGACAAGAAGAAACGAAAGATTGAGCTGAAATATGTTGTCATATTAGCACAAAAATAACGTGATAAATAAGCCCGTATTACTAAAGTTCATCATAATATTGTTCCGCAGAACACATGGGTAATTACACCTAGGTAATAGAATATTTATAAAAACTTACTAAGTACAAAATAAGTTAGGTACTAACAACAAAATAAACAAACTAAGAAGCGAAACTGATTCATTTCATGATGATTACTCAAGAGTCTTTTTTTAACACATAACATCGTAGTATTTATCAATCACTCAGCTTTTAACATCAATCAACTGACACCCTCCCACAAAAATATAAGCACAATGGTAGATGTTTTTGATATGGAAGAAATACCTAATTAATATGATAGTAGGTAGGTAACTACTTAGGCAGGTATCATACAAAAAATGTAGTACCTAAGTGAAATCGCAAAAAAATATTGCGACAACTAATCGAAACAATATCAAACCTCAAATGGTGCTACCGTGTTAAACTTACAAAGTATAATTATGTTAAATTTATTAATGAAACACATACCTTTACTCTTAGGCGACGACGGCGGAGTATTCTGTACGCTCAAATCACTATACACATGTCCTTTACCCATTAAATCTACAGTTAACGGCCCTCTCATCAGCGTAGTATCAAAAGAATAATTCCTAAAAGCCTCCATCACAAAAAAAAAGCAACCTCGCTTGTTGCATTTGCCTTCAACCGAAAAAGTGAACTGTCAACTGTCAGTTTGTTTTTGGTACACGCCGCACCGCCTCACTAAAAATCTATAATGCGTTGACCAATAACGTTGCCCGTTTCCATCCCCACCAATCAGGGCGGGGCCTCGTAATCGCTTGCCGTCTCTTTTACTCATGAACTTCGTTGAAGCTTCGGTCGGTGGCACAATGGGGCCTTGTTCTAGATTGTCAATGGATTTGTCGCAATAGATTTTCCTTGTTTTAACTTTTTTAAGTGAGCGTTGGCGGATAACAATTGATTTGACATTGTTTTGATTTTTTTGTCGTTTCTTTTAGTGGGACGTTGATGTAATTGTTAGTAATTGATGTTAAGTGGTGATTACCTCTGATTTGATGTCCCAAATAGAACTCTTGCCAACGAGATTTACGAGAAAACTCTTAACAAAAAATCATTTAAAATACGTATTCATTCTTCTAATCCAAAAACGCTTAACAAACTATTTTTTTTTTGCTACATATTGAAATACCTATTGCTGTGCCCGACAAAGTCCATAATTATTTGTATTTTTTTATATTAACCACCTTTTTCTGTATATTATGGATTGCAATAAACGATTTGACATTTGAAATTATATTTCGTGCACGAAGAACAAGCCATAAAAAGATATCGATTTATAAATTGCTCGCTTCAAATTTCATCCACATTTTCACACTCAAAACCTAAGCAACAAAATCCACTCCCTTTCAGGCTCCCGTTGCAGCACCGCCCTAAACTTTTAATCATGCGCTCTCATCTTCCATAACGGAGAGCCGTGAACATCATGGACCCTTATTACAGTGAGCCAGGTTATTAATACACGAACTAGCTGTTTCTGTGATCTATAGCTTGCAGAGAGCACTGGATAGGTTTATTTTATAGGTTTCTGCGAAGAACTGTTTAAAATGGAGGAGAAATCTAAGCTCTATCTTAAACTGTCCCAGAGGAATCCTAATCCCGACTAATATTATAAAGACGAAAGGATGGATGCATGTTTCTCAATCAAGCTAGTACGGCTGAACGGATCTGGATGTTTTGCACAGGCGAAGACATAGATTAATATAATCTAAGTCTGTGCCTGTGCAAAAAGTGGTAATATTCCAGACTATTAAGTCTGGAATCTTACCACTTCTTTATTATTGTTTCTTGTTCCAATCCTTACTATTCTAACTAATATTATAAATTCGAAAGTAACTGTGTCTGTCTGTCTGTCTATCTATCTGTCTGTCTGTCTGTCGCGCTTTCAGGCCAAAACTACTGAACCGATTTAAATGAAATTTGGTACACAGATAGTCTAAAGCCTGAGAAAGGACATAGGCTACTTTTTATCCCGGGAGTATGTTCCCTAGGGACCACGCGGGCGAAGCCGCTCGCAGAAGCTAGTAAAATAATATTTGTATATTTTTTTATTATAAATGCGAACGATTGGATGGCTAGATGAGTGTTTGTTACTCAACCACACCTGAATGGCTGAACACATCTAAATTACATTTTTTTATATAATAAGATTTATTGAGCATTGTTACATATTTTCTTAATTATATCTACCGTATATTAATTTACTTAATTGTAACTACTTTGCATTTAACATAAATTACACAGTATTCCACGACCTAGGCAACGCCTGTATCTCGGGGGCCGGACTTGCGTTAACATTAGGCACAGAGATACTTAGATTCTAGTCTGGAATAGCACATAGCTACTTTTTATCCCGCTGATATTTAATAGGTTATGGCGAATATTTGTTGGAGGAAGTTTGAAATGGAGGAGAAATCGCTTTGAGAATAGACAATAGGTACTTTATGGTATAAACTTTATATGAGATGCAAGTCACCATCTCGTTGTTCTACAAAGAGTTGAGAATTAGTATCTTTTAGTTGGGTAAGGGTTCGTTGAACCTTAAACAGTATAACTACTGTTTAAGGTTCATCTGTAGCTAACAGATGAGTAATTTACTTAACTATTTTTTCATTCTATGTATTGCGTTAAAGGCTGATCGTTTTTGCGATACAAATGAATGGAAAAATTACCTTCTTGCTACTAAAAGATTCATGAAAGCAATCTATCATCATCTGCCTAGGCTTTTACAAGACAATATTGGGGTTGGCTTCCAGTCAAATCGGATTCGGCCGAATACCAGTATTTTACGTGGAGTGGCTGCCTACCAGAACTCCACAACCTATTAAGGTAATCTTTAAATTCGACGACTGTCGGTCGGTCATACGCACACATAACTGCGGTGTTGAAGGTGGAAAATGAGATAATATGTACATAATTTTTATAAACTTTCTTTGCTTTTTGGCGTTTGACCTGACAAGTGATAATACCTTTAGGTATCTAGGTACTTAGTTTAAAATGAAGCACCATGACATAGCTAGTAAAATTTGTGAACTTGGGACTACTCAAATGAATATCCTAAATTCTAACCTTCAAAATTCTAAGGAATCATAACAAAATGTGAAAAGAAAGAAAAGCTGTACCAAATTAACCGACCATATCGAACAAGCAACAATTCGAAGAAACATTACGTATTCACCAAAAATGTGGAAGCAGTAAAACCACGTTAATAGCGATGACAAGGCTTTAGCGACAGTCATAAAAGAGAAATTTTGTCTTCCAGTGTGGTCACAATAGACCACTCCATAATTGAGCAAAGACAATACATTATTGTGCCAACATGCACAAAAGAGAACGAACTCTTTACAAACGTCTGGCTAGGTTTTGGCGGCAATTTTGACAGACGTCATGCTGTGACAGTGTCATAGACAAAGGCTTATTTTTCTTTGAAACAGTAGCAGTTTTGTATAAAATGCTACTGGTCTAGAGATGATTTGTCAAAATTAAAGCGTGAAGAGCCTAGAAGGTTATATTATAATTGTTTTTCTTAGTAAAGGTGTCGTAAATCGTAATATAACGACCTATGATGTGCCAATAGCAAGATATCGCTAATTGTACATGAGTAACCAATTTACGTGTATGATCGAAGGTCTCTCCTCGACAAATTGTCAGTTTAGTTGTTTTAAAAACTAAAATGGAATCGTTTGCTTGACATTTTTAAATTGGACCACAATCTTGTGTTCCTGGCCAAGACATAAACGTCTCTAAAGCAAATTGCTCGCAATCATATTATGCATAATACGCTGGCAACCAGACGGTAGTCTGAAATGCCAAGATCGCAATCTTGTTTAAAACGAATAAAAAGTAGATAACCGTAGTTTTCTCAAATTACCGACTCAATATAATTTCATGAAAGTTATTAACACTTTGATGTCACTGGAAAATTACAAACTTTGTAAGATTTTAATAAATCTACATTAGATTATCATTTCTCGATATATGAACAAATAATTTTGAATATAATAAATAAATTCTTCTATATACCATAAGTTCCACATGTTCTGTGGTATGTTGCTGTTGCGTTCTGTGTAACCAAAGACTACAATAGTATACTGTGTGTAACTAACTGACACAGTTTGTTTGCTTGCTTCAACGCGCTAATCTAAGGAACTACTGGTCCGATTTGAACAATTCTTTCAGTGTTAGATAGCCCATTTATCGAGGAAGGCTATAAGAATATACATATCATCACGCTAAGACCAATAGGAGCGGAGTAGACGAAGTTGCGCGGGTCAACTAGTCCTATCATAATTCAGCAGTTTCCTATATATTCGTGATTAGAAAAATGAGTTTGCTATTTCACGCGATACTTTACAATCTTACGGTATCTGCAATCACCCAGTGACATAGACTTTTTGACTTTAAAACAATGAAGTCTAATAATAAGGCCAGACAAACACTGAAACACTTTTTTTTCTTTTCGCAAAAAAAAAGAAACTAACAAGAGAGAAGAAGTTACATTATTTTACCATTCAATTATCGTCAATCCATGTTTTTCTTACCTACTACTATTACTAAGTAAATTTAACTCAATAAAAATCAAATTAAATATTATCAAAACATGCATCTAAATCAAATAAAAATTTATCAAATAGAAGACACTATCTGTAACATACACACCCTAAAAAAGCTCGTGTCAATTTGTCGGCATCGCACAAATGGGACCCTTTTTTGTCTCCCCTTTTCTCTAAACGCTTTATTTTGTAAACAATCTGATGCCCAATTGAGTTTTTATTATGTAAATATTAGTTGACAATTCAAATATTCTGAGAGGGACCGATAAATTGTAGGGATTTAAACATCATCAGCGGATTAGTTCGGATAAGACGGATCATTATTAGTAGGGATGATTAAAAGGCATTGATGCACCGAGTTCTTTACGTTTGAGCTAAAGAAGCTTAATGGAATCATCATTAAATGTTATCTGTTTGGCAAATATTTGTTTTCTTGTTAGCACTTTTTTACTTAGACTATTTTTTGATAACACACTTTTTTTAATTTGCCTTATTTTCTTCATCTTTTCCTTTTTTATCCCGTCGAAGAAATGCGTCGGGAAATTTTGAGATATTTTTTTACTCTAGGTAATACTTAAGTAAGTAAATAGTACATACGATATGATTCACCGTTCGTTATAAGTCCGCCTGTGTACTACTATTGTACAGGAAGTTTAAACAAATAAATATATAAAGTCTGATCGGTGAGTAAGAATTCCAATCGATTTTAAGATGTTAGTTATAACATAATTAGTACCTATAACAAGATGGTTTACCATTCAGGATCCGTTAGTCCCTTTCGGGAGAAAATCGCTTGCGCAATCGCGCGAGTGTCAGCTTGTCCCGAAAGGGACTTACCGATTCTGACGATTGGGGTTATTTCTCCCAAAAGGGACACGGATCCTGAGTGGTTAACAGGAAAGGTATGTTTTAAAAAACTTTCGGATGAAGGAAATGCCGGTGGTAAAGGTCTCTCATTTTATGCGGTATTCATTTTTAATGTTTTGAAAACAAAACCTAAAAGCCCCGTTACCTTACAAAAAAAAGTTTTTTGCTAACCTCAAAACAAACGTCCTCGCTAATATACCTTTTACTAACATCCAAACAAAATACCACGTTATCGAAAAAAGAGCAGTTATAGACATTTTACAGTTGCATTGTAAAACATCAAAGGAAAGGCGGGCGGCGTCGGGCGGCAAGCAAAGTCGGTTACTTTGTATTACAATAGGTACCGATTACAGTCGTTAAGAAATTTACCGCTATACAAAGTAATGATTTTATTAGCCTTAAAATTCTGGTAGAATGAAAAAAAAGGCTATAACTTTAGAACGTTCTTTAAGTAATTTCTAATACTAAAATAAGTAGTTTTTGGAGTTATAAAGCTATTAAGGTATAATAAGTAAAGCAATGAAAGTGATCTCATCTATCAATATAAATAAAACTCTTCCGTTACTGAGTGATTGAGTGACTGACAGACAACGCACAGCCGGAACTACTGGTCGAAGAAAGCTGAAATTTGGCATGTAGGTTCCTTGGGGAGTTTAGGGGAGCCCTGAGAGAGGATTTCCCGAAATTAATTCCTACGGGAACGGCAAAAACGGGATCTGCGCGTGCGAAGTCGAGGGTAAAAGATAGTTTTGGATAAAGGTACATTTTTTTTCTTCGTCGGAAAAATAATTCGTCATTTTTTTTTTTTACTATGTATTGGCATACGTTTGACCACAATCTCACCTGATGGTAAGCGATGATGTGGTCGAAGATGGAGCACGTTTGCCTAGAAGCAACCTATTCACTCTTGTCTTAAAGACTCCCAGGTTGTAGCTATCTGGAAACACAGACTCTGGCAGGGAATTCCACTCCTTAGCTGTACGCACTATGAATGTGTTCCCAAAACGTTTAGTGCGTGTGGGTGGGATGTCATTTGCCTAGACCTTTATTCGAGAAGGTAAGTACCTACGTGTAAGTATAATTAATTATACGTAACGTACGTTAGTTAACTACTACTGGGTATACCTAATAACTAACTAAAGAAGCTGTAGAAAAATGCATTAAAACGCAAAAATAAGCTGCCTATTTTTTGTGTTTGCAAAATTCTCAGTGTATCGCAAACCTATTGAGAAAAATGGCTACCTAAGTATTAATTATGACCTCGCACTTGGTTTGTTATTATTAAACTTTTGTTCAAATAGGTTAACAATAATAATAACGAAAACTTACAAATAGGTACACTAAACTAACAACAAACTAAAATATAACATCAAAAAATTCGTCCTCAACGCTGTCAGCTGGTAATGTGCCCAAGAGACTGGCGGCATTGCCATGTTGAATGGCAATACCTAAGCTCTGCCCAAAGTAAAAGCCAGCTCTTGTGTCACGGGAAATGTCAACCAGCCGTTTAAAATTTCTTTGAAAATAGGTTACTTTCAGTCTTGACTAAAAATTCAGTCTTACACAATGCTATTACTGATCCGTCGCAAAAAGTCCCAAGGATTTTTTTTTAAATATTTTCTTTATAGGGTATTTACATAATCAAATTATTTTTGCAATCAAGCACATAATCAACCTATTGTAGGTAGGTATTAGGGACTTGCATATTTCTTATTAAAATTTTAACCTATCCGATTTTTTTTAACAATTTTGTTATCTTTTTACATTATGACTGACTTACAAAGGATTACAAATAAACGCCTTCGATTACAACATATACTTAAATCCTTAAATAACGCTCACATACGAAACATTTAATATAAAAATTACATCACGCGTCGGAAGTCCGTTCCATCTATCCGAAAAACCGGACTCCAGAGCCAAAAAAAAAAGAAAAATCGCTTACCATGAGGTCTATCATCAACCCCATCGCTGTCCACCTCGCTCCTGACACTCCCAGGACTCGCCCTCTTCAGTTCCTCCTGCTGCCCTCCTTGCTCACTCTGGAACCCTCCCATCCTCTTATCGTAACTCATGAAAAACGGGAAATTCGGGACACGATTCTGTTGAAAATAGTATCCCATTTTTCCGTCCCTAACTTTGAGTTCCTCGTCTTCCGAATGATCGTTGTTAGCCGAATAGTCCTGGGAAATGCTGTTTTCGATATCGATTTCGGGGGATCGACGTTCGTTGAGCCCAACAATCGATTCGATTGAGAAGTTTTTTGATGGTAACTTTGTCTGCATTTTGTTGATTTCCGATTCCATCACTACACTATAACACTGGCCACTTCGCGATTTCTCGTATTTTTGTATTTGGAACGTCCGAATGTCAGTTGTGTACTGATGTCAGTGCGGTGCGAGTCCGCTGTTGAGGACCACGCCTTCTAGTTGAGGGGAGGTTATTCTATTATCCTCTGCTTGTCAATTGAATTTCAACCTTATTGCTGTTCTGTTACAGTTTATTTTCTTTTGACTGACATCCAAGTCTCCCCAGCAGCCAAAATGAGATGAGTTAATATTGTCTGTAAGTTGAAGGTGGTAAGGTAGGTTTTAGAGTGAGCGTCACCTAAATAAATACGTATTATGATCTGGGTATAATGCGACAAAAAATGGCGACCAATAAATAATTTAAATAAATAAGAGAGTCGATGATGCGACGCGTTAACTACTGTTATAAAGGTTTATTTGTTTCAGCAGAAATATGGTATGAAAGTAATATGGTGTTTTACTCTGTGTTTGACGAAGATATTTATGTTTGTTTAATCTTTATCGTGGTGATTTTTAGTTGAATTAGGCTGTGCGCGAATGACTGAATAAGATACGGTCTTAACTTTGGTTTTACTAACATTAGGTACGCGACGCACAATAATGTTATTTTAATTCAGAAATCATCAAACAATCAAAATCCCGCAAACCTAGAATCCAGAAAAGGCGAGATCCCTCCCCATTTTTGCGGGAAATAACTACCTACAGCGGGATAAAATTACCTACAGAGTGGGAGAAAAATGCCGCAAATGTTGTTCTTAATATTGATGTATCATTAACACACGATTAAACAACTTACGCCATGGTACTCATGATTTGTCTCCTTACAGATGTCACCGGGTTATTGCAAAACGACTTAGTTCATAGTATGTAGGGGGAGTCCGGGAGAGTTTACCCGCCTTCGACTAAAATGCTCATAAATCGCTTTATATTTACAAAAAACTATTTTCTACAAATTGTACCCTAAGCTGCATTATTAAGCTTTATTTTTTCTTAAGAAAGTTTTATAAATCATTATTACTTTATGAGTAATTAACGATTTCTACTGAAGTGAGATTTGGCTAATATCTCCCGCCTAGGTGGGAGACTTGACCCCCAAGAAGGGAGACTTTACCCGGGTTTAAAACTAGGCAAAATAAAAATAATAAATTATAATTAAATAAAGAAATTTAATAAAAAAAACATGGCACATAATAATACGTAGTAAATGATAACACGAACTATATAATTTGAGTATCTTTGACAAACAGGTAGTGAGGAATTAAGTACCTATCACATATTATATTTCTTAAGATAAGTAGTTGCGTTTAAAACAGTGAGTGTTTATAAACTTTTACCATTAGAAACTCTTTCTAACATAACTTATAACCTTATTAATAAGAACTTTCACAACCAACTGTTACTGCATAATAATTTCAGTCTTTCTACAGCAAAATATCTTAAAAATTTAACAATATCTTATCAAAATGGAGAAAAATCAAAGGTAACTTAGGTATCTTCATAGCAAACATAATAGTCTGAGCCTATTCTATCTACGTCATAACTAGATAACAAACTTACAAATAGTTAAACCTTAAAAGTAGATATTGCAAATCAGTTTAAAGTAGGACACCATGTATGTGGTCAGTAAAATAAAAATACTTTCAAAATTAAGAACAAAAGTAAAATTCAAAACAAAACCTTATAAAAAAAAATCATAATAATCAGTCTTCCTTTTTTAATTAGAGCAATCAGGACAAATAAACTGTTCCTTATCATCTCTTTTAATTAGAGCAATCAGGACAAATAAACTGTTCCTTATCATCTTTGGACAGTCCAACACACATCTCATGGACATATTTACCACAAAAAGCGCAAAGTCTCATATCCATAACTTTATTTTCTCCACAGATGAAACAATACCAATTATCAATAAGATCTGGTACTTCATCCCATGGACTATCAGAGCTATCATCATACTTGGGTTTGTCTTCAGGGTCTGTCTCACTATCACTTGACTGTAAAACTTGTCTTTTTACTCTCTTTTTCTTTGCATTACCTTTTCGTTTCTGTTTAGTTGTCTTGATTTTTTTATTTTTTGGTGCGTTTTCATCTCTATTCTCATCTTGGTCTTGCTTTTCTGGCGTTTTTGTTAAAATTTTAGTTTTTCCGGGCTGTCTACCACGGCGGAAAGTTTTTCTTGGAGAAGCTTTTGGAAATGGACGAATCGTTTGTGGTAAAACTATTTTTGGTTTTAGTTGTGAAACAGAATCTACCGTACCTTGAGACGTAGAAGGCAGCTCTGCTGATTCTCTTATTAATGCAATTGCTGGCTCAGATTCCTGAGTCAAAATTGATGGCGAACTCGCTCTAGACTCCGCAGTTTCATTTATAAATATTGGCGCTGAAGTTGAAGGCTCTGACTGACTTTGTAAAGTAGGCGATGTAGGTAAAACGATCGTTGTCACATCTGAAGGCAGTGCTGCAGTTACTGAGGGTGAAGCAATCGAAAAAACATCTTGCTCTGGAAGTTCACCAATCATTTCTCTGTCTGTTACTGCGGAACATAGAAAGTCTTCATCTGTAAAGATGTCCGGGTTATACGGATGTATTCCAGTTTTTCGAAAACCACTCAAAATATTTGATTGACTAAAAGCCTGTGACATAATTGTGTTCACAAATCCGGGTATATTGTAAATCGTAACAGTTCTGCCTGGGTTACTAATCATCCAATTATTCATGGCTGAGTTATATCTAGCCTTGAAGGATGAATAAATGGCAACGTCTAATGGCTGCAACTTATTGCTGCAATGTGGCGGTAAAGTCAGCAAAGTTACTCCATTTAATTTTGCGTATTTCACGATTTCAATATTGACATGGCTTTCGTGGTTGTCGAGGATAAGCAGGACTCTGTTTTGAAGCGATGCGTTCGAATACTTCACAAAATGCTGCATGAATTTTAGAAAACTCTTCGTCGTCATCCATCCACTCGGGTAGGAATCACCTTGTGACCCTGGTGGTCCACTATCTACAAAGGTTTCGTTATATTTAACCCTAGGGAAAATGAAAAATGGTGGAATAACATTTCCCAGAGCATTCACGGCGAAACAGACGGTTACAAGACTGCCACGTTCAGCTGAAGTAACTTGACCTACTTGACGCACATGCTTGCTAGCTAAAACTTTAGGACACTCTTGCACCGTCGTACATCCTGTTTCATCACAATTGTAGATGTTATGAGTTTCAAATTGATATTTATCTCTAACTGCCTTGAGGTTTTCGAAGAAATCAGTAACGTTTTTTCTGTTGAAGCTGGTGGATCTGGATAAACTGGTTGCTTCTGGGGTTCTCAAACTTAGTTCAAGGTTTCTTTTCATAAATCCTCTGAACCAATCTTTCCCTGCGCAGTTGTTAGAAGTCCATGAATCAGGAACCTTTTTGGAATTAATGGTTGCATATTCATACGCAAGTTTCATAGCCGCCTGTCTGGTTAAGCCATAATTCATTTTGCTGCAAGTTAGAACATATTCAACAAGTGCTTTTTCTTCCTCGATCGTAAATATCATAGCTGTTTTGAACTGACTTCCCTGTTCACTTATTTTTGACAATTTAGTCCTGTCTCTTAAATAATTACGTAAAGTATTTCGATCTATTCCATACTCCAAAGCAGTAGCTCTAATAGACTTGCCGTTATCAATGTCACTTACAGCATTTCTTATTACTGACAGGTCTAAATTGCTTCTGTTTCTTGTTGTTTCTTTTTTTTTATATTTGAAGGGCATTGTGGATACTTATCTAAAATAAAACAGAAAATATTATTGCAAGAGAAACAGAGGGAGAGATTACCCTGGGTAAAGTCTCCTCCCGTCGCCATGGTAATGTCTCCCACCCCACGCCAAGCTGTCCGTTATTTAATTTACAAAAAAAACTATAATCTTTAAGCAAAAACTGTCTATCGTAAAGGTAACAAGGATAATTACACTAAGGATATGTATGCATGACATGCTGGAATCTATGAACAGTAAACAACAGTAATCAAATATCGAAAATTGAAAAAATTAACTTACCGGGCATAAAAACGTGTTTTCACTTGTAACGTCAAAACGAAACTGCTGATCGCAACATCGCCGCGTGAGCTAGGTGGGAGGCGCCTATGAGCTGTGAGAAGTGTGGCAACGTCGCAATATCTAGTTATACAGGGATTCTATGATCAGTGGCTATTGTCTCCCCCCTGCTAAACTCTCCCGGACTCCCCCTATATCGCGTGTTTGTAAACCCATTTTTAGGGTTCCAAACAAAAAACGGAACTCTTATAGGATCACTCAGGTGTCTGTCTGTCTGTCCGTCTGTCACAGCCAGTTTTCTCCGGATTCACTGAACTGAATCTGTTGAAATTTGGTACACATATGGACTTCTGTGACCCAAACACGGATGCGTTACGTAAATTATTAGTATGGGGGTCAAACAAGAAAATTAAAAAAAAAAAAAAATTTTGAACAGTATCGTGTGACATATCAAATGAAAGGGCTTACTGTAAGGGTTTTAAATATATTTTTTACATAATTTTAAAATAAATAGTTTTAAAGTTATTCAAGAAATTAGACGAAAAATTACCTACCATTCCCCCTCATCTCCGAAACTACTGAACCTAAAATTAAAAAAAAGATAATAGTTCTTTATTCATAGATTACTGCAAAACCTATAAGAAGTCTATAGTGTTAAAGTAACACGTTTAAAAATTAAATTCGTTCGGAACCCTTTGCACGCGAGTCCGACACGCACTTGGGCAGTTAAATCGCTGTTAACAGAGCCTTAGTGTACAAATTTATCAACTATTAATCAAAAAAGGAAAACATAGGGACACAGTATATATCCTTCTTATTCAGTTTGTGAAATATCTCTTCAATTGGTCCAATATTGGAGGAGAAAACAGTCGAGAGCCAAACCTCGAATTATGACTTTTTACATACAAAGTCTCGCCGCCAACATTTCCTCTTAAGACGGGACTCGGGTCGGTAACTCTGGGGCCTTTCTCCATACAAACGTATTCCGCTGTTTTCTTAGTGGATAATGCTGCTAGAGCAATGATTTTTTTTCCAAAAGATCTAGATCGAATTATGACAATCCAAAAATCCGAAAAAACAGCCCGTTTTTACCATCACGTTCAGGCGATTATTAGTCAAATTTGATAAGTCTTTAACAAAATAGAAAACAATAGAAGTATATAATATATAATTTTATAGAACAGTCCAGTTTTCAAGAAGAAAACAGCGAAATACAAAAAGTCTTTTGGTCAAGGTTTTTATAGGTAAAATCAGCCTCTGCTGCAGTTGTCGGTTTCGTACTTTACTTGATAAGGCGCAGCGCGACGGCATCGGCAAGTTTCTTCAAATACCTATTTTCAAATTCCTTGGGACTAGAGTCCCCTCTTAAAAGACAGATGTGTTGCTGGGTAGTTTGTTGCGTCACTTCTTCTTCACAGCTAAATCACTAGGAAGTGGTGACGGGCTGCCGTTTTGGGGATTGGCTTTATGTATTACTTTGACGTTCAATCAAAAAGTGCTGGCGTCTAGCCTTATTTGGATAAATGACTTCTGATTCTTTTGAAGGACTGGTGATCGTATTTAGTTTTTATCAATGACTTACTTGACTTAAAATCCTATGTTTTACAGCCCCGGATTTACGATTTTTCTGAACCGGGGCAGAAACTTAATAGTGGCACACCCCCCCCTCTCTTCCACGTTTGTGATTAATTTTATCATGTATCGGGTGTAATGACTAGTTATTTCCTTCAAATAGCTTGGGATCAAGGATGAAATCAAGGTACTGGCTGGGATTTTTAGTGACCCATAAGAACCTTCCAAAATAAACAACCCAAATCCAAAGTAATAACACTGATTACTCTCACACTCAATCGATTTTAGGGTTCCGCCTCGAAAAGCCTTTTAGGCTTAAATGTTGAAAAAGAGACAAGAGTTTCAAACCAGGGCGAGCCCGAAAATTCTTGCACCCCACTTCGAATTAGATTTTTTTTCAAACTTTTGAATTTGGCGCCCCTTGAACTTGCCGCCCGGGTCGCAAGCCCCGGTTTGCCCCCTCCCCCCCCCCTAGATCCGGGGCTGGTCCCCTAGCTGCCGCAGTGGCCGTCTCGCGTCCACAGTAGTCTTCCATCGGGAGCGGTCTTGAGCGTCACGCTTCACCTCGCTCCACATCATTCTGATGCTCGTTGCTTCTGACAATGTTGATGACGATGACGGCCACAGGAGGGTGATTCCTTCCTATGTTATCAATAGATCCAATTAGACAGTCTATGGTAATCCTTTCGATGGAGGAGTGGTGATGGTGGAGTGGTGGGTCTGGTGTGGATGATTTTTGTAATTGGACAAAAAACATCCACACCACAACAATTTTATGTGCGTCACTTTAACGAGAATAAATAGTTTTTCTTTCTTTCTTTCATGGAATCTTTACTGTGGTAGGCGCCAGAAAAGTTTGCAATAAAGTTTATTGACCTTCCCCGGCCCTGATATCTCTTCGTAGGGACCCAAAAAATAAATTATTAATCGTTTCCCATTACTGAAATTTGTATAGGATTGTAGCGGCCCGATCATTCCGATGATTCGGGCGAATCATCAGCCCGAAGATTAACTATCGGGCAGTTGCCCGCCAGGCATAACAACTGCCTAGTCGGAGGATCCTCCCTTTTCAACGGAGGTTTGCGGGACATTACTCTCTGTTCCGCATACCTCTAAAGGATCACAACTTAATGTCGCTATTTCCGTTTTTAAATGAAGAATTTCAATAAGTAATTAAAGGTGAATCAATTTAACTTTTTGTCTGTTGCCACGGACTTGGTAGTTGATAATGTTTACATTTGTCAGGTTTTTTTTTAAATCTACCCTAAAAAAATTGTGCTGCTCAAATTCTTTTGTTTTTTAATTTTATTCTTTACTAGTTTTTGAACACGACTTCGTACGCGCCGTTTATCCCGGTTTTTCCCGTTCCCGTAGGAATGTCGAGAAATCCTCGAAATGCTCCCCTACACACTCCAAAGAACCTACATGGCAAATTTCAGCTTTCTACGAGCAGTAGATTCAGCTGTACGTTGTCTGTTAGTCAGTCACTCAGTAACGGAAGAGTTTGATTCGATGATAACGTATATTTACTGTGTTAAAAATAATATCTAAATGTTTGCGACATGTATAGCTATGCTCAAGGAGATATTGTTTAACCAATCCAAATCGTTTTGCTACATTTGTGAGAACATAATTAGTGATGACATACGGAACTGAAACGTGGTCGCTTACAATGGGCCTCATCAGAAGGCTCAAAGTCACTCAAAGGGCAATGGAGAGGGCAATGCTTGGAATTTCCTTGCGTGATCGAATCAGGAATTATGATATCCGCAAGAGAACTAAGGTTACCAACATAGCCCGAAGGATCGGCAACTAAAGTGGCAGTGGGCAGGGCACATTGCTCGCAGAACAGATGGTCGATGGGGCCGAAAAGTTTTGGAGTGGCCACCGCATACGGGAAGACGTAACGTTGGCGCGGCCTCCCACAAGGTGGACCGATGACCTGGTGAAGGTCGCGGGTAGCCGATGGATGCGAGACGCATAGGACCGGTCGTTGTGGCGACGACGCTTGGGGGAGGCCTATGTCCAGCAGTGGACGTCTTTCGGCTGATATGATGATATAATGAATTATGTAAAAGCTAGGTATATCGGAGTTCGTTAAAAATACCTCTGTATTTTGGAATGCATTTGGATAAAAATGACATACTTTAGGCAACTGATTATGTTTGTAAATCGTGTATTGAATATTTAATATTATAGTACCAAAAGATGTGCTTTCAATTTCCAAACACCAACTATTTGACGAGAACCAAAAACCTGAAGCTCAAAAACCAGAGATGATAAAAAAATCTACTTATTTGTATATAATTTGAACTTAGCATACCATATTATGTGAAGTCAACAACAACCAACATTTTTCCGGCAACAGATTTACTGTAAACTAGTGTAATCGCTATAGTAAAATTTGGCACTATGTATGTCTCAAGAAATTAAAAACGGGCTAAGTGCGAATCGGACTCGCACACGAAGAGTTCCGTAGGTATCATAAATCTTGATTCTGATTCTATTTGTTGTTATAGCGGCAATAGCAATACACTATCTGTGAAAATTTCAACTGTCTACCTATTACGGTTCTTGAGATACAGCCCGCTGACAGACAGACGGACGGACGGACGGACAGCGGAGGCTTACTAATAGGGTTCCGTTGGTTACCCTTTGGGTGCGGAACCCTTAAAAGAAGTTCGATACCTATGTATAGGACTATCTACTAATACTAGATATTTTAATTAAGTACCTACTCGAATTTTAAAGATACAGAAAAAAATGATTTCATCTACGACGAAACCGCTCTCGTATAAAAAGTACACTTAAAGGAGGACTAAACCAAAATTTTATGGCCTATAATTTTCTTTTCAGTGATTTTTAGGGTTCCAAACATCCGTAAGAAACACAACCCTTATAGGAACACTCGGGTGTCTGTCTGTCCGTCTGTCACAACCAGTTTTCTCCGGATCCACTAGACCGTTTCTGTTGAAATTTGGTACACATACCTATGGACTTTTGTGACCCAAACACGGACGCGTTACGTAAATGATTAAATTTTGAGTATTGCGGTCGCTTTTGCGGGGGGGGGGGACTAGAAACGTGTGACATATCAAATGAAAGGGGTTACTGTGAGGGTTTTAAATATATTTTTTTCATAATTTTAAAATTAATTAAACTACTTACTAATTTTAAAATTAAGCTATTCAGGAAATTAGATAAAAAATGACCCCTTATCGCCGAAACAACTGAGCCGAAAATTTCGTTATAGATATTTTTTTACCTATAGAGTACAGAAAAACCTATGAGAAGTCTATAGAGTTAAAACAACATGTTGCAAAAATGAATTTGGTTCGGAACCCTTTATACGCGACTCCGACTCGCACTTGTCAGTTTTTGTGTCAAGCCAAATTGCAAGATTCACTTTCCAGCCTACTAGTCTATCTCCTGAAAGACAGATTCAACAGTGTTTACCAATAAAATAACAGCAACTACCAGTCGGTAAAATAATCAAAAGATTCAGAAATAATGTCATAAAGCTGTCCTGAATCGACTTCTATCGTGATCCTTTGCGTTCTCTAGTAATAAAAAACGGTTCATAACTTATTGTTCGAGTATCAACGAAGGGTTATTAGAGAAAGTTCAATGTAGGTATTTTATTTCACGTTTATCTGGCGCCCACCATAGTTATTATTGCACAAGTTTACATAAACTGGTTACACAAACGTAAATACATTCCTGCAAAAAACAATTTTTGAAGTTGCCACTACTGCTGCCATCTAGTGTGAAGTAGCTCCAACTGATTTACAGCGCCATCTATTATCGAGTACCAAAATCGACTAGTAAGCAAGTTAGCTTATTAGTGTTATGGTTATAACACTAGATGGCACTGTTTGCAATAATTCACTTTAAAAATGTTGATTTAATTAATTATCTGTGATAGTTATTAGATAACTCTGTGGTGTCAAAACATCGCGGGCGTTAAAAGCTGGTATCAGCAGAAGTGAAGCCTGCAGGCAGAGTTAGATACCTTTATTTACCGCTTATTAACTTTAAAAGAATGTAAATTAATCCTAGTAGATTTAAAAAAAAATGTAATGTAATATATTGAGGAATGAAATAATAATCTATCTTCTCTTAAAATATAAAAATCTCGTGTCACGGCGTTTGTTATCGAACTCCTCCGAAACGGCTTGACCGATTTTTATGATTTTTTTTTTGTGTAAGTATACTCAATAGGTCTGAGAACAGGAGAACAGGTAGCTGACCCGCGCACCTTCGCCTGCATCACATTTTTTTATTTAATGCTCCTCTCCTGTTAGTCGTAAAGTGATGTTATATCGCCTAATAGCCTTCCTCGATAAATGGGCTATCCAACACTAAATGATTTTTTCAATTCGAACCAGTAGTTCCTGAGATTAGTGCGTTCAACCAAACAAACTCTTCCGCTGTATAATATTAGTATTGATTTGCCTGTTCCCGAGAACTTCTCGATGGCATGAACATACTAAGTACCTACTTGAAGCCCAAGCATAAACTTAATTGTAAGTAGATACCAAAAAATATAAAAAATAACTAATATATACATTCGTCAAATAAACCATGTCAGAGGCCCTTGAGGCGCTTTAGAAACTCAGACACTAGGGTGTGAGGGATCGTTAGACCTTATTGCCCACAGGATAAGAAGAAGAATTATAAGTACATATATTTCAGTTTAAATAACTACCTAAGTAGTTATTTTTCGTTAAAGCAAACCTTAGATTTTTAAGGTTTGCCTGTATTTGGCTAGTAGGCAGGTACCTAGATATAAAGAAAACGCAAACTTCAGTCTCACGAGATCACTAAAAATAAACTCTAGTTATCTAAATACAAAACAAACACATGTGCGCTTAAAACCAACTAAAAAACCGCTTAAAACCAACCTTGTCACACTCTCAACCATTTGACACATTACTGCTAATCCGTTGTACCAATAACATTATTATAATTACGTAGGTATCTACTACTTATCACTCTTCTTGAATATTTGCTAAAGTTAATCGACAGCAAGTGGACTTAAGCATGATCGCGATCCGTAATTTTCAGATCTCTGAACGGTAGTCTCTAAGCTCGAAGTCCGTAGTTTCGGGCTTAGTTGCGGGCGTACCTATTCTGCTCCGTATCACCTAACCACTAAGAATTAATGACAACACTATCAGACAGTTACTGTAAAATCGTGTTTTCTTTCATTCTTAGTTCGGGTTTGGGACTAATCGTAAGTCCGTAGGTGATACGGAGTAGAATACGCCCGCAACTAAGCCCGAAACTACGGACCTCGGGCTTAGAGAGTAGCCCCTCTGATTCGGGTGGAGTCATCTGCCTAGCTTTTTCTCAACTAAATTGGCAATTTGTGTGTGTGTGGCTTTCAGTCAAACCGGATTCAGTTGAATGGGTACCATTATTTTACGTGTAGCGACCGCCTACCTGTACGTCTACCATGAGTTTTATCAATCTATACTCGTTAGCGACTGTAGTTAAAAAAATGTATGAAAACTTTATAAAAACAAGTTTCTAATTTATTTTTTTAGTTGTTAACTAAAGTTTTACGTGCAACTTGCTTGCTTGTTAGTTAACAACTTAAACAAATAAATTAGAAACTTGTTTTTTAATAGTTTTCATACATTTTTTTAGCTACATTCGCTAGCGAGTTACATAGATTGATAAAACTCATGGTAGACGTACTGACCTCCACAACCTAGTGTCTGGGTAAATAGGTACTTCTTGGTAAGACGTGTCAGATTTTCTGGCTTCTGACAATCAGGAACGAATGCCAATCCTTACTTCCTTAAGTACTAATATTATAAATGGAGTTTCTTATATACTACTGATTTAAATGAAATTTAGTACACAGATACTTAGTCTAGAGCCTGAGAAAGGACATAGGCTACATTTTATCCCGGGAGTACTTATGTTTCCTAAGGACCACGCGGGCGAAGCCGCTGGCAGAAGCGAGTGATCTATAAATGACAGTCGGGACTAACGGCTTTCGTGCTTTTCGAGGCACGGAAAAAAGCAAATTCCTTATTGAATGAGAACTGGCAGGTTATACCTGCAGCTATGATACACGGCTTTCTTCGACCATCAAGACTAGCGACCAGCATGAACTAGATTGATTTGAGCCAGTTTGTATGGACTTTAAAAGAAACTTTGACCTCTCTTTGTTTCGGGTTTCGGTGTTTCTTCTCAGGGTAGTCAGCTAGGAAACACCGGCCTCATCTACCTTCAAATGACCAATGACGTGTAAAATGTTACGTATTTAACCTACTTGTACTTACAAAATAAATATCATTAAGTAAACAGTTTTAAGCATTTTTAACCGAGATTCATGCTTGAGTATCTTTTTAAAATACCCTAATAATAATCATTCTGCTAAACCAAAAGCGCGGGTCAGTGGTGTTTTGGCGAGAAGAATAATATTTAGGTACCTATTGTTCAGAGGATGCGCTACTTATTTTACATTTTTGTCCTGCCAGCGCATGTTGATTACTTAGTTTAATTAACGTAATCTATGCAGGAACCCACACATTTGTAACTCACCAACGCATTTTCAATTAATCACATATTTATTTATTCCAAACATGAGGGTTCCTGCGTACAAGCGCTCATTCAAACTGATCTGTGAGTGGTTGGCAAGGCTATAAAGGCCATGGACTAATTCTATACTAATATTTAAAGCTCAAGAGTTTGTTTGTTTGGTTGGTTGATCGCGCTAATCTCAGGAACTACTTACTGGTCCGATTTGAAAAATTCTTTGTGTTAGATAGCCCATTTATCGAGGAAGGCTATAGGCTATATATCATCACGCTAAGACCAATAGGAGCGGAGCAATAATGAAAGTTGTGACGCAGATGAAGTTGCGCGGCTCAGCTAGTTATTTCTACAAAAATCTTACTAGTAAGTAAAGCGCCTATATATCACGTACATAGGCGTTGACAACACAGTTCTTCTTCCAGTCCGCGGACACCACTCGATCACCGTCTTGCTCCACCTGTCATCACTGATATCGTCGCCACGCAAAAACCTGTGTCGCAGACCAGGAAGGGGGCTAAGAAGAGTTGCTGTGAACCTGCCGACAGGGGTTCGAAACAGCTAGGGCCAGTTACAGGCAAGTGTGACAAGGATGGCTTTGTAAAGGTGGAGAGGAAGAAGAGGAAGAAGCCTCCTAGTCGGAACCAGTGCCGGACCGCGCTGGTAGGACCCAATATGCTGCGTCCAGCAATACCTTCGACGCAGCTCTATGTGTCCCGGCTACATCACACCACGAAGGTGGAGGAGATCGTGGAGTATGTTCGAGCAAAGACCAACTGGATGTTGAGGGTCGAGATGTTGGAGTCGCGCCACAACACCAATTTCAAGTCGTTCGTGTTGCGAGTACCGACTCATCATATTGAGACCTTCCTCAAGGAAGAGTTTTGGCCGAAGGGTGTCGTGTATCGGCGATTTCGCGGAAGGCTACGCGACACCACGCAGCGCAACACGACGCCGTCACTTCGTGTACAATAGTTAATTTATATTTTTAAGGTTTTTATAAATATGTATGATAGTCTGTAAGGTATATATGTTATGGGTCTTTGCTACCTGAATTAAATGATATATATATACTGCGCCTCGCCAGATGTAGACATGACTCAAATGGAGCTGGGCTCCTCTCTCGTAATTCGTTTTCCGATGTCGAAATTCTTTATACATCTTCGGATCTCGACGTTTGCCACTCGGTCTATTGTGCCATATAAATACTTATAATATATGGAAAAAGCGGCCAAGAGCGAGTCGGACTCTCACACGAAAGGTTCCATACCAAAAACACGTTTTTTAGGGTTCCGAAAAAAAAACGGAACCCTTATAGGATCACTCCGGTGTCTGTCTGTCCGTCTGTAACAGCCAGTTTTCTCCGGATCCACTGTACCGATTTTGTTGACATTTGGTACACATATGAATTAAATTTTTAGTATGGGGGTCACTTTTGGGGATCAAACTAGAAAATTTAAAAAAAAGTTTTTTGCACAAAATCATGCGACATATCAAATGAAAGGGCTTACTGTGAGGGTTTTATTTATATCTTTCTCATAATTTTAAAATTATTGATTTTGAAGTTTTTCAAGAAATTAGACGAAAAATGACCATTCCCCCCCTTATCTCCTATTCATTCGGAACCCTTTGCACGCGAGTCCGACTCGCACTTGACCAGTTTTTTTTTGTATGGCATCCCCCTATGATTTTTAATTTAATTTTTATTATTTTTTGTTGCATCCGCAATAGAAATACACACCTATTATGGTTCTTAAGATACAGCCCGCTGACTGACAGACGAACGGACGGACGGACGGACAGCGGATCCGAGGCTTAGTAATAGGGTTCCGTTGGTTACCCTTTGTACCTACGGATCCCTAAAAATGAAATCCAACGCCAACCTAGTTAGTCCCAAGGCCAACATAATGATAATAGCTGAAGAAGAAAACAATTTTTGTCACTATTTGCCAAAATAAACATGCATGTTACAAGGAAGGACTCTTATCTAAACGAACAGTTCAACATTGACCCAGTAAACGTGACATTACAGTAATATAATCGTAATTTTACCTACAAACATACATTAAATCCATCGTTTAGTGTAATCTGTGGAGATGAGATAAGGTCAGAGTCTGGCGTTGTCCTAATACAGTGTTCAAAAAACTTTTAACACTAGAAAGTATAAAATAACCTTAATTTCGGAAGTCGGTGTTAAAAAACGGAGATACAAAACTTAAAACCGACTTCCGAAATTAAGGTTACCTATGTTATACTTTCTAGTGTTTTTTTTTTTGGAAGTCTGTTATATTTTTTTGTAAAAAGTTTTATATTTTACACTTTTAAGTGGTGATACTTGGACGAAGTCTTCGTCTACGCAAAAATTGAAATTAACAAAAATACTCATAAAATAAAAACTACTGAACCATACTGAATCAAATTTTTACGGGACCAAATGGCAAGTACACCGCATCGAACTAAAAAAAAATCACAGAAATCTGATCAGACACCACGGAGTAATCGGTGTCCATACATACAAAAAAAAATACCCACCGAATTGAAAACCTCCTCCTTTTTTGGAAGTCGGTTAAAAATGTGGGTGGATGGTTTTAAGAAAATCATCAAGCCTACCCGAGACGGGGTGCAAAATTCTAATGTGTCATCATCCAGTACTTGCGGAAAAATAGTCCATATTGTCTTTTAACAAACAGGGATATAAGAAAATTCCTGGAAAAAGAATCTGCGTCACAAATGGAGCACAACCCCCGGAAAAATGGGTTACGAATGCCGTACCTAACCAGAACGAAAATTGTAACGCCTTATTCATTTCGGGGCCCGGGGCTGCATTTGATGATGCACGCTGCTAGGACACAAGCAAAGTGCTTTTATAGGTACACCACTAGCTGACCCACGCAGCTTCGTCTGCGTCACATTTTTCATAACTGCTTCGCTCCTATTGGTCTTAGCGTATAGCCTATAGCCTTCCTCAATAAATGGGCTATCTAAAACTGGAAGAATTTTTCAAATCGGACCAGGAGTTCCTGAGATTAGCGCGTTCAAGCAAGCAAACAAACAAACTCTTCAGCTTTATATATTAGTATAGATGTAGATGGTGACCCAGTGCTTATTGGTGAATGTAACATTAATCTGCCAGACTTTTCCCATAATCATTTGTTTCCTTAAAAGGTACAGATTTTACTTAATAAAGGGCATAGAAGTATTAAGGCAAAGGCCCTACCCCCCGCCCCCCCAACCCCGGGCATTTTGATTTTTTGTATAAGGAAGTGTCCTCTACCCATATATATGTAGGCTACATAACATCACGCTACAACCAATAGGAGCGGAGTATTAGTTAAAAAAACGGTGTTCATACATAAACAAGTGCGAGTCGGACTCGCACACGAAGATACGTACCATAAACCTTAATTTGGATTATTTCTTGTTATAGCGGCACAATCTGTGCAAAATTTCAACTTCTACCAATAACGGTTCTTGAGATACAGCCGGCTGACAGACAGACGGATGTACGGACGGACAGCGGAGGCTTAGTAATAGGGTTCCGTTGGTAACCCTTTGGACACGGAACCCTAAAAAAATACATACATACAACCGAACATAGAACCTCTACCTTTTTTTTTTAGTATCCATAGGCATACGTTTGACCACTATCTCACCAGATGGTAAGCGATGATGCGGTCGAAGATGGAGCACGTTTGCCTAGAAGCAACCTATTCACTCTTTTTGAAGGTAGTCGGTTAAAAACGTGACGCAGAAGAAGATGCGCGGGTCAGCTAGTAGGTAATAAAACTAGACAATATACAATTTATCTTATTAACGCAATCGTTTATCTTTTAATAAGTATCGTCATCAATCTTACTCAAGATTCTATAAAAAAAATGGCTAAGTATTTAAAACCGAAACGTTTTAAAGATAGATGTAATACACATCAAGAATTCTAAATAGGACTTTATGGCGTCGTCCTGCATTATTCACCATTTTTGTTGATCGATTCGAGTCAGTATATTCGAAATTTTAGTTTTTAGACTCAAGTTTCTGACTCTATTTCTTTGGAGATGGGCAGGTCATATGATTCGGAACACCAAAGGATAATGGAGCGAAGCCGTAACAGAATGATACCCAGAAACCGAGGAAGGCATAACCTAAGATGGGAAGATGATATCAAGCCAACAGCTGTACCAATGTGGAGGAGGGTTGCTCAGTGTGACATCGGGACCGCACTCTTTATCGTCAAGCAGGGTAATTTCGCGTAGTGGCACAACTTACATTTTGGGAGTACCCCACAAACATTATGTTATAATACAAAGCAAGTTTATGATATGTATACTTAGTAATATACGTTATATTTATTGTAAGTCCGAGTGTCGAAGAACAGTGATTAGTTTTTATATTTAAATTTGTTCTCATGTAAGTGAAATGTAAATTTCTTTATGAGAATAAAACGTCTTTAACCAGAAAAATAAAGTGTGCGTGGATATGGCGTGGATATGGCGTGGATGGCCAAAATGCGAAACTATAAGGAATATCGCCGAATAGCCCGATTTTAAGGCTTGTATACATGCCAATGACCTTGTGCATATAAACGGAGCTAACTACTCCTCTACGCGCCACTCCGCTACCCGCATTTTTAATTTATTATAAAAAATAACACATTTTAAAACAGTAACAAAACAAAATTATTTTCTATTGTATTGCAAAGCAGTAGATATTTTTTTTGACTTTTGTTAAAAATGATGGAGTAAAATGGTTTCATCTCAACGATTTGGAGGTGATTTGGTGTTTTTTTTTTCTTTTTATGTGATACCGATACATAAATTCTGGCTAAACCAAATTACGTATCATATCATGTAGACTTACTACCTATATTTTTCGGATGTAATTTCTCAGTAAATGCCGATTAAAAATGGCTTTATCTGCACGCTGTTTTTAAGAATTTCTCGAGAGAGCAGCCTTAATGTAAACTAAAACTGCATTAGGTATTGTATTTTTGAAAAATCGGTGTTCCTAGACAGGAATCGAACTGGTTCATTTTGAAAAAAAAAGACACCCTGTATTATTACACCATCTGAAAGTGTCGCTACTAAGGATCAATCAAATTCTGGGAAGTAATAATAAGTACATGTCAAACTAGCGGAAAGTGCTCATTTTTAACTTTAGCATTTAATGTTGGCATGCGGGTTCCTTGGGGAGTGTAGGGGAGCAATAAAAGAGGATTTCCGAAAATTCTTACATCATCATCATGATCATATCAGCCGAAAGACGTCCACTGCTGGACATAGGCCTCCCCCAAGCGTCGCCACAGTGACCGGTCCTGTGCGTTTCGTATCCATCGGCTACCCGCGACCTTCACCAGGTCGCGGGTAGCCGATGGGTCCACCTTGTGGGAGGCCTTCCAACGTTGCGTCTTCCGGTACGCGGTCGCCACTCCAGAACTTTTCGGCCCCAGCGACCATCCGTTCTGCGAGCAATGTGCCCTGCCCACTGCCAATTTAGTTTGACGATCCTTCGGGCTATGTCGGTAACCTTAGTTCCCTTCCGGATATCAACATTCCTGATTCGATCACGCAAGGAAACGCCAAGCATTGCCCTCTCCATTATCCCAATATTTTTACTGCATTTTTTATTGCAATTCTTGCGTAAATGGGAATAAATGGGATATGCGCGTACGAAGTCGCGGGAAAAAGCTAGTAGATAATAATAAATTAACTATAGACACATATATAGCACTAATTACCAATTGGGCTTTCAATACTAATTATTTCCGTAATTAAAACGGATGGGTTTTCCGTGTCTAATGCTTTACTTCTTTGTATTTTCTATTTCTTTTATTTGCTCGCCGCGCCATGTACATTTACATCGTTGGTCTAAAAATAATATTGTTCTGACGTAATCTTTTTAGCAAAATTTTGTTCAGCGACAGAGAATGTGAATGAATCAGGTGCGGATCCAAGATTGTCGTTTGGGGAGGTTGACCCCGCTGAAGGCACGTGTTAGCATAGTAGCACCACTATAAAGGCACAAAAAAGAGATTTACTTAACACATATACCAACTTACCAAGCGTCCTTAGATAACTTTTCGTAAAATCCACAAAGACAACGTTAGGATGTAGACTATCAAAGATATCTAGGTCTTTGGGGGGACCCCCTCCCCCCAAAGATAGAGATATCTTTGCTTTGGCTTGAATCTGCCAAGTCTTTTCCCAATAATATCAGGGTGGGTTACCTGTGGTTCTACAGTAGAACCAGCTTTGCACCAGTTTTGCAAAGGAGTAGAACTTCTACTCCTTTGCAAAACTGGTGTAAAATTTTGGGGCGGGTTACCTATGACTCTACTCCTTGGCACGACTGATGTAAAATACAGGCTTCCGACTATCCATAACTAGTGTCAAAGATCTTCAAGTGAAAGTCGACCTATGTGACTGTTATTATTTTGCCACGAGCTCCTCAGTATTTCCGGCATAAGGTCTAATTTAGAACACTACAAAATATCCAATCATTTTTCTACGATAGGTACACTGGCTGAAAACGGAGAATTTCTCCCTGAAACCTTGTTTTTAACCAAGCCCCCAACGCAAGAGCTTCAATCCGGACACACAACGCCGCTTTTTGGCAGCAAAAACACTTAGGTAAGACTACAACTCAACAAACTACATAATTCAAAATCAAACTGAATTGGATGAATTAACGAACAAACTAAATGACAAATTGAGTCAGTTTAAATACGTTCTTGAACCTGAAAACTAGCAGCAAATTACCTCAACGACGTACAATCTGCATTTAAACAAGACCACATCAATTCCTAACTTGTTTACCGACAGCCATCACGCGATTCACTCGCCTCTTATAAAAGAGGTTCCACTCGAAACACGCATTTCATTTAGCATTACAGCCTTTTTGACGAGTGCATGTGCGAAACGTTTAAAAAAAAACAAGTGTCATTTGTCAGTCAGTGCAAAAATTGTTCAATAACACTTAAAATGGATTTATTTGAGGCGCGGCCGTAATGAATTTGTACATTTATTTAATATCTCTAATAGTTTGTCTTGTGGCATTAGAATGTTTTAGATTAGCAATGAAACCAATAGAAAATTAGCAAAAATGATGTCGTAATAAAAAATGTTGTGAACTGTCACTTTTCCCGCCAAAACCCAAAAATACAGATAATATAAATTCAAAAATCTCGTGAAAGTAGGCGAAAGCAATAAATATGGATTCAAATTGGACCATGTATCCACGCATGGGGCTGCGGTCCCCAAACCTGACGAATACCACTGTAAACCTACAGGAGAGCTTCGAAATAGATCTGGAGGACACCAACTGGATTCTGACGTCATCGTTCATCATTTTCACCATGCAAACAGGTAACACTAAAAAACAGTATTTTGCTTAATGCTTTCTATAGGCATCCTGGCTCGCACAATGATACGTGGTTAGTAGGTATAAAAAGCGGTCAAGAGCGAGTCGGACTCGCACACCGAGGTTTCCGTAACGTTATATAAAACGTGAAATGTTTTCAAATTTTCATCGACGAGGCCTACATTTATCAGAGAATTTTAACACTGCGGTGTATATTGCGGTTTTAGATCAGCGCCATCTCTTGACCGATAGTGGAACTAATGTTTAATGTTGTAACATAGAATATTTTTTTAAGAACCTCTTTCAGTCGCTGGTGCAAAAAAAAGTATAGGTACCTTTACAATTTTATTTCTTTCTTATTTGCAAAATAGTTAAGCAAACGTCATCTAAAACTGTTCTCAATTTCAAGTTGATAGCATTAGTAGTTCTTAAGATTCCAGCTGTGACAGACGGACAGACTTAGTCACAGGGGTTACCATAAGGGTTTCTTTTTACCATTTTGGTACGGAACCCTAAAAAATATAAAATTCAAACTTACACTAAGTCTGCGTAGACTTTAGAGGTGGCGCGCAAATTTTTTGTCCCATATTCCATCTACTTCGACATTTTTCTGGTTTTAAAGATAGAAAAGAAACAAAGAAAAATGTTTATTTGGGACTCGCACAAGACATATATCGCACATATATAAACTTTAGCGCTCATAACTCAGCCCAGAAAAAACTTCGATTTGTTTCGTTTCTCCTGGTATTTTTTAATGCTAACCACTCACAATTCCAGCTTCGAAAATACTTCGACATGTTTCTGGTATCCTGGTACTTGTGAATCTTTAACGCTCATAATTACAGCCCGGAAAAAACGGCTATATGTTTCTGTTTTCCTTCTTCACTTTTAATCCTAACCACTCAAAATTCCAGCGCCGGAAACATTAAAACATTTTTCTGGTCTCCTGGTACTTGTGAATCTATAGCGCTTAAAATTCCTGCCGAAAGTATAATTTGAAATGTTACTGGTCTCCTGGTACTTGTGAATCTGTAGCACTCATTATTCCAGCCCGAAAATACTTCCACATTTTTTTGTGGTTTTGGTAATTTTGAATTCTTATCGCTCATATATATCTAGCGCGGAAATATTTTGACATGTTTCATGCTTATTGGTAATTGTGAAACTTTAGCATACACAATCCTAGCCACGATAATACTTCGATTTTATTTTGGTCTCCTGGTACCTTTGAATCCTAGCCGCTCACGTTTCCAGCGCCGGAAATATTTCGACATGTTTCTGGTCTCCTGGTACTTGTGAATCTGTAGCGCTCATTATTCCAGCCCAGAAGATACTTCTAAATGTATCTGATCACCTGGTGCTTTAGAATCCTAACTGCTCACAATTCCAATCCTGGAAATACCTCGTCATGTTTCTGGTCTCCTGGTACATAATGAATCTTTAAGGCTCATAATGCCTGCCCGGGAAAACTTCCACATTTTTCTGTTGTTTTGGTAATTTTTTTTTGAAGTGAAAACTTCTTTAGCGGCGTTGAGCACTTTTTCTGTAATGGGTATAAAATCTTAAACTCGCGTCAGGGTCACGTGACCTAATCGCAAAAAGCGTAAGACGGCTCGCGTCAGGGTCACGTGATGCGAAAAAGCGTAAGATCGAGGGGAAGGGAGAGGAACTAGTATCTCCCACTCTTTCTACCGTACCTGCTCCGCTTAGGCGGCACAGGGCGCTTGCGCGAATGTCCGTCTGTGTTTATGTACAGCGTGCCACGCGTATCCAAGGATACGAAATTACGGAATTACAAAATTATGGATGAAAGTTGATTTTTCTAAGAGATAAAAATTAATGTAATATATAAATAAATAACGATATAATATTATGAATAATAACATGTAAATTGTCATATTTGTGTACGATAGCGCAATAAATAAACATTGTATTCTACCTCATAAATGATAGTATTTTTGTACTTATAATTAAACACAACGTTATTTTTTGTTGTTTTTATGGTTCGTTTTGTTTATGTCAGGAACTGTGTCAAGATTGATATCTGTCACTGACAGTCGCTGTCGCGGCCACACGTCAGTGTCTTTTTGTTTATTTTGTTGTCGGTGGTTTGTCTATGATGTGACCGCGACAGTAAGGATGTATTATTTACATGTTTTCACTTCTGCCGGCACTCCCGGAGTGCTACCGGTGTTTTTTTTATTTATTGTTTGTTTTGGTAATTTTGAATTCTTACCGCTCATATATCTAGCGCGGAAATATTTTGACATGTTGCTGGCCTCCTGGTACTTTTGAATTCTAACCGGTTACAATTCCAGTGTCGGAAATAATTTGATAGGTTTATGGTCTCCTGGTACTTGTGAATCTTTAGCGCTCCTAATTTCAGCCAAAGATAAACTTCTTCAAAATGTTTCTGGTCTCCTGTCACATATGAATCTTTAGCATTTACAATTCCAACCCGGAAAAAACTTCAAAATACATATTTCTTTTCGGCGTTTAAAAAAAAAAACAAAAAATATTCTAGCCTAAAAATACTTTGACATCGTTCTATTCTCCTGGCACTTGTAAATCTTTAGCGCTCCCAATTTCAGCCCCGGAAATATTATGACACATTTCTGTTCTCCTGGTACTTGTGAATCTGAAGTACTAAGGCAGCAGATGTGCTGGATTTCCACTTCCTCCTCAGTCTCCATTAAGCTATGCCTTTTACCGGGATAAAAAATAGCCTATGTTTGATTCCAGGGTGTGAACTATATGTGTGCCAAATTTCATCCAAATCCCTTCAGCCATTTTTGCCTGATTGAGGCACAAACATACAAACATACAAACATACAAACATACAAACATACAAACTTTCACATTTATAATATTAGTAGGATAGTAGGATTACTATTGTTGTGTTTTATTTTATTAATGACTAGCACTTCGCCCGCGACTTCTTCCGCGCTGCAAGTTCATTAACATTCCTAAATTTTGTTTTCTAGGCAAGTTGTATACCGAAACGTTTCTCGAGACCCACTCTATCCATTGGTGAAAATAGCGTGAAAATCGGTAGTTTTTGAGTAGGTATATCGCGAACAGATAGACAGACAGGCACGGCGGAAGACTGTTTTTAACCAACTTCCAAAAAAGGAGGAGGTTCTCTATTCGGCTGGTATTTTTTTATGGATGTACACTGATTATTCCGAGGTTTCTAAACCGATTTCTGTGATCTTTTTAGTTCGATGCGGTATTGGCATTTGGTCCCGTAAAAATTTGATTCAGTTTGGTTCAGTAGTTTTTATTGAAGTGAAAACTTCTTTAGCGGCGTTGAGCACTTTTCTGTAATGGGTATAAAATCTTAAACTCGCGTCAGGGTCACGTGACCTGATCGCAAAAAGCGTAAGACGGACTCGCGTCAGGGTCACGTGATGCGAAAAAGCGTAAGATCGAGGGGAAGGGAGAGGAACTAGTATCTCCCACTCTTTCTACCGTGCCTGAGTGTGCTGCTCCGCTTAGGCGGCACAGGGCGCTTGCGCGAATGTCCGTCTGTGTTTATGTACAGCGTGCCACGCGTATCCAAGGATACGAAATTACGGAATTACGAAATTATGGATGAAAGTTGATTTTTCTAAGAGATAAAAATTAATGTAATATATAAATAAATAACGATATAATATTATGAATAATAACATGTAAATTGTCATATTTGTGTACGATAGCGCAATAAATAAACATTGTATTCTACCTCATAAATGATAGTATTTTTGTACTTATAATTAAACACAACGTTAATACTAAAGTTTTCACTTCTGCCGGCACTCCCGGAGTGCTACCGGTGTTTTTTTTTATGTCAGGAACTGTGTCAAGATTGACATCTGTCACTGACAGTCGCTGTCGCGGCCACACGTCAGTGTCTTTTTGTTTATTTTGTTGTCGGTGGTTTGTCTATGATGTGACCGCGACAGTAAGGATGTATTATTTACATGTTTTCACTTCTGCCGGCACTCCCGGAGTGCTACCGGTGTTTTTTATGAGAATTTTTGCTTATTTCAATTTCTACGTAACCTATTAGACAAATGCCTACAGCTCTATTTAAAATACATTTAAAAAAATATCTCGTAAATAAATGCTATTATACCATATCGGATTTCTTAAATGAGCGCAATTAATTAATTGTATTTTTCTGCAGTTACGACATTTTTACAATTTGAATCACAAATCTATAAAACCTAATCTGTATAGTTTCTTCTTTTTAAGTAGTATTACTATGAAAAAAAAATGGTTTGTTGTTTAGAATCAAATCTTTTGGGGTTATTTTAAACCAAATATGTTGTTTTTGTACGCCATAAATGGCAAAACATGCAGATCTAACCATAATTATAAGCCCTTGCACATGTTATGATGTATACTCATGTTTTACAATAAAAATATATTCTATTCTATTCTATTCTACGTAAACGAAGACGTCATCCAAGTTACGCCACTTAAAAGTGAAAAGAAAAATAAAAAACTTTTTACAAAAATATAACCGACTTCCAATCAAAACACTAGAAAGTATAAAATAACCTTAATTTCAGAAGAAACAAAACCAAAAACATCTACTTCCGAAATTTATGTCCTACACATAGGACAGTAGGCTTATCTGGGTTAAGGTTATTTTATTCACTGTAGTGTTTTGATTGGAAGTCGGTTATATTTTTTTGTAAAAAGTTTTTATAATATGTAGTGATAGTAATACTGCTACTGGCAATAGAAGATAACGCGTTACCCAGTTACTTGGTTTTAGAAGTCAGACAGGCAGTCGCACCTTGTAAAATACTGGTATTCAGCTAAGTACATCCGATTAGACTGGAAGCCGACGACCCTAACTTTTTTTGGGAAAACGGCTAGGCATATTGAGTTTTAGGGTTCCGAACGGAAACGGAACCCTTATAGGATCACTCGGGTGTCTGTCTGTCTGTCTGTCTGTCACAGCCAGTTTACTCCGGATCCACTGGACCGATTCTGTTGAAATTTGGTAGGTACACATATGTACTTTTGTGACCCAAACACGGACGCGTTACGTAAATTATTTAATTTTGAGTATGGGGGTCAGTTTTGGGGGTCAAACTAGAAAATTTAAAAAAGTTTTTAAGTTGTATCGTGTGACATAACAAATGAAAGGGATTACTGTGAGGATTTAAATATATTTTTTCATAATTAAAAATTAATATTTTTGAATCTATTCAGGAAATTAGATCAAAAATGACCTTCCCCCTTATCTCTACAACTTCTGAGCTTAAAATTTCGAAAAAACATGCAGATAATAGTTTATTACCAACAGATTACAGGAAAACCTATGAGAAGTCTATAGTGTTAAAACAACATGTTACAAAAATGAAATTGGTTTGGAACCTTTTGCACGCGAGTCCGACTCGCACTTGGCCAGATTTTATTCCTACTGGCAATAATTGGGCCAATAGGTGGCCCCATTTTACAAAATGTGGAACTGCTTTTGAGTAATGTGCCTGTGCCATACCCCTATGTTACTTTAATCAGACATCTACACTAATATTATAAAGAAGGAAGATTTGTTTGTTTGTTTGTTTGAATTGAATAGGCTCCGAAACTACTGGACCTATTTGAAAAATTCTTTTCGCATGTGAAAAGCTACATTATCAGGGAGTAACATAGGCTATATATTATCCCCGTACTCCCACGGGAACGGGAACTACGCGGGTGAAACCGCGTGGCGTCCACTAGTGTTCTATAAACTTGTACTCGGCATCAGCACTCGTAATCCATCAATTAATCTATCAGAAGTGGTATTTCAGTTACAAACAGCCCGGAAATGGGACTTTGTTGGATTAATGACGGTAGGCCCGCCCCCCAATATCTCCTTATCATCCACCCCAAAAGAAACTACCGTGCTTTACAGGTCGTTGGTTCAAAACCATCGTTCATTTGAATCAAGTTCTTCCAACTTAAGGCACTTGTCACCGCCAGCGAGGAAACGAGTACCTATCGACTATTTGCTCGCTGAGGAAAGGGACAAAAGATATAGATCTCACATGAGTAAGAGACACATAAATTCATAGTTGATAGCTGGCTGTCCACACTGCCAGCGAGCGGCTCTTACCTATGTCTAATTGATCGCAGCGACAAGAGATTGTACACGCTCAGCGACGCTCGGCGATGCTCGCGTGGCGGTCAGAACTCACCAAACAGCGGTAATTTCTACCTATAGTGCGGGCCAGAGCGAGTATTGCGAGTAAAATCCCGTCGCACAAAAGCACTCGCTGAAAGTCTAGAGTCATATCAAAACTTTTCACTCGCTACTCGCTAACTCTTTTCGAGTTGAGAACCAATAGCAGTCATCGCCTTAAGAACCAATAGAATTGCTTGTGCTGAGGGAGGCCAGCTAGTCTATTCTGTAAATAACTATTTCGATATCGAGCTTTACCTGAGTGACAAAACTCACAAAGTGAGCTTTATTGCACACAACATAAAGGTCTTAATTTGAAACTCACCTCGGATTCCACTGTCGAGATACGAAAATGTTGTTACAGAATAGCACTACAGGTACTTAAATGAATTCATTCTCGCACATTTTGGGTGGAAACGGAGCCTAACAGACATATGTGGTGGTGGGGAGTTTGTTGCGCCACTTCTAAAAACTAGGAAGTGGTGACGGGCGGGCGTTTTGGGGGACTGTATTTATGCAAAACGTACTCAGCCTAATTTGAATAAAACCCCTTTTGATTTTGATCCATTGTCACTGAAGGGTGATCGTCTTTAAATGACCGCCTCCTAATTTCTCCTAATCATCTACCCCAAAAGAAACCGTGCGTTACAGATTGTAGGTTCAAAACCATCGGGCCTGCGGACGGCGAGCCACCCAATGCTCGCCGTCCGCAGGCCCGATGGTTTTGAACCTACGATCTGTAACGCACGGTCAGAACCAGCTAGTCTATTCTGTAAACAACTATTTCGACATCGAGTTTCACCTGAGTGACAAAACACACAAAATGAGCTTTATTGCACACAACATAAAGGTATTAATTTGAAACTCACCTCGGATTCCACTGTCGAGATACGAAAATGTTCTTACAGAATAGCACTACAGGCCCGTGTCGACGGCGCGCTGTGTTCCACTCGCGCTTCAAAAAGCTGTCAGCATAAAATACGGGGCTCGCTAGGGCCAGTGCCTGCCGGGGTTGCGGAATTTATTCGAAAGAGTCACCGCGGCCCTGGAACGCAAAGGGCATTAGGAGGAACACGGATGGGTTTTAGTCAGTAAGAATCTGACACTCCCTTCTGCTTCACCCAGAGCGGGAGGAGTCATTTGTTGATTTTCCATCCTTAAACAAAAAAATAAAAGTTTCAAAACCATCGTTCTCATCAAGTTCTTCCAACTTAATAGATATGTGTTGTTGGGAAATTTGTTGCGCCACTTCTAAAAACTAGGAAGTGGTGACGGGCGGGCGTTTTGGGGGACTGTATTTATGTAAAACGTACTCAGCCTAATTTGAATAAAACCCCTTTTGATTTTGATCTATTGTCACTGAAGGGTGATCGTGTGATCGTCTTTACAGGCATGGCTATAGCTTTCTCAAGGGGGGTTCCGGGGGTCCAAAAATGTACAAAGGTGCTAGTTTTTGCCCAGGATTCACGCAGAATTTTGAACTTCAATCTCATTCAACAGTGCTAGCAATTATTATATTTTGGGCACGGATTATGCGTCCAATAATTATTAGAGATTTTAATTTTCGTCGTATGCTTAGGGGGGGAGGGAGGTTCGGACTAACCGCTTAACCCATAACACAACTTGCGATTTGAAATCGTTTACTAACTAATAAACGAATTGGAGTTTCTGCCCAAAACGCTCGCGAGTCGCGAATCAATATTGATGAATTTTGGTTCAGACAAAGATCCTGGAAACGGATATGCCTACGCTACGAAGCCGTTGGCTAAAGCTAGTCTATCATCATCATCATATCACTGCTGGACGGCGGCCTCCCCGCGCGCGTCGCCACAACGACCGGTCCTGCGCGTCTCTCATCCATCGGCTACCCGCGACCTTCACCAGGTCATCGGTCCACCTTGTGGGAGGCCTTCCAAGCTAGTCTATACTAAATATTATATAGCTGTTGTTTCTTTGTTTGGTTGAACGCACTTATCTCAGGAACTACTGGTTCGAATAGAAAAAATCTTTTCGTGTTGGATAGCCCACTTATCGAGGAAAGCTATATGACTACGTATACATATAATATCACGCTACGACCAGTAGGAGTGGAGCATTGATGAAAAATGACACAGACAAACTTGCGCGGGTCAGCTAGTCTGAAATAAATCAGTAATAGTCCAAAGTTTTTTGTTACTAACCGCAATATTTTACCATTTAATTGATTAGTCTGATAAAAACCCCAAGAGCAGGGTTTTTCCCACTAAGCAGGATAGGTCATGATGACAGAGCGGTCATTATGCACTAACTAAATGAATAATAATGAATTTGTTGTAATAATACAACCGGACCTCTCGACAAAGCCTCTAAGTAAAAAACCGGCCAAGTGCGAGTCGGACTCGCGCATCAAGGGTTCCGTAACATAAACTTTAATTTTTATTATATGTTGTTATAGCGGCAATAGAAATACACAATCTGTGAAAATTTCAACTGTCTACCTATTACGGTTCTTGAGGTACAGCCCTCTGACAGACAGACGGACGGACGGACGGATAGCGGAGGCCTAGTAATAGGTTTCCGTTAGTTACCCTTTGGGTACGGAACCCTAAAACCGGCCAAGTGCGAGTCGGACTCGCGCATGAAGGGTTCCGTACCGTCGTCATTATTATAATACACTATTATGCCGTTAAAATTGAGCGTAAAAATTCTTATTTATTTAGTTTAATCACGGTTTTGTACCACCAATTGCTTCAGACTGCTTTAAAAGTGATTGTTTTGAAACTTTTTATTCCATTTCAGTTTTTAAATACATTTTTTGCATACTACTTCTCTACGCGCCACTCCGTTACCCGCATTTTTAATTTATTATAAAAAAATAACCCATATTTTAAAAAAGTAACAAAACAAAATTATTTTTGTTTGTATTGCAAAGCAGTAGTTTTTTTTTTGACTTTTGTTAAAAAATGAAGGATTAATATGGTTTCATCTCAACGATTTGGAGGTGATCTGGTGATTTTTTTATTTATTATGTGATACCGATAGATAAATTCTGGCTAAACCAAATTACGTATCATATCATGTAGATTACTACCTATTTTTTCAGATGTAATTTCTTAGTAAATGCCGACGAAAAGTTGCTTCATTTGCAGGCTGTTTTAAGTTATTTAAGTACGCGTACTTAGGGTGACACACGAGCGAAAAAGGTCGTTGAGCCGTAAGTACGCGTACTTGCTCGTACGTCTATCACCCACTTTAGACGGCAGGGACGCCCTCAGCTATAGGTAAAGCGACGATCTTCGCAGGGTGACTGATTACAGCCTTCTTTTGAGATATGCTGAGAGTCGAGATGGATGGCATGCGATTGGAGAAGCCCATGTCCTGTTGTGGACTGCTGTGAACTGATGGATGATGATGGAAATCATCAAACAGCACTTCACAATGTACACCGTGTTTTTCACGTTATCCATAAACTTAAGCTAACGTTTCTATAGCTTTAGCAAATCCTTCGTTCTTAATTTAATTTAAATTTAATTGAGCTATCAGTATGAAAGGGTCTTAACTTGGCATATGTTGCCGCTTAGTGCAATTAAAATAAAATAAAAAAACTATCAAATATTATCTGCATTTCATTTACGACGTTGCCTATTCGGATAAAGAGGCATGCATATTGGGTGATTTACGTCAAGGTATTTCGTTTGTACGAAAATTAACAAAAAATAAAAATTGATTAATGTGTCCATAATTGAAAATACTTATTTCCATGTTCTGAACATCCGATCAAAGTTTGTGTATATCGTCCGGAACACGGTGTATATATATTTATTGGCCTATCTACAATTTTGTTAGGTACACTGTTTATCCTAATGATGCGAGCAAAATGATACCAGCAGCATAGTGTACAATATGATGCGACAGACAAAGTATGCTAAACTAAAATTATAACATCAATAAAATTACAATACTGAATAGTGCAGAAATAACACTTACATCAACTACATAGTGTTAGTTTAATTCCTGCGGGAACGGGAATAAACGGGATATGCGCTATGAAGTCGCGGGCAAAAACTATAAGTCTATGCATCATGTGTACCTAGGCTTAGCTAAAGATTGCCATGCAGCCTTTTCAAGTTAATCACCTTGGCTTTCAAGAGATTCAAGTTAGCTACAAATTATCGTGCAACCATGATGTTTACCGTCATTGCCTGCAAATTGTATGTATTCTACGTATTAGAGGAAAAGTCGTAATAATATAATAATGTTGTCTTTCCTTCACAAGATGATCCTTGACCTAGTCTGGTTTGGTAGCTATTGAGAAGGTCAAATAGAGATTAGTTTTTTAAAGTTCCGAACATTCGTAAAAAAGGAACACTTATAGAATCACTCGGTTATCTGCCTGTCTGTTTGTCTATCTGTCTGTCTGTCCGTCTGTCACAGCCAGTTTTCTCCGGATCTTCTTGTATACATATGGACTTCTGTGACCCAAACACGGACGCTTTACGTAAATAAATAATTTTTAAGTATGGGGTCACTGTTGGGGGTCAAACTAGAAAAATAAAAATAAAAGTTTTTAAAACTGTATCGTGTGGCATATCAAATGAAAGGACTTACCGTGAGGGTTTTAATTATATTTCTTTCCATAATTTTAAAATAAATTGTTTTGAAGTTATTAAAGAAATTAGACCAAAATTGACCATTTCCCCCTTTTCTCCGAAACTGCTGACACTAAAATTAAAAAAAAATTCGGTAGTCTGTAGTGTTAAAATAATATGTTAAATAAATGTAATTGGTTCGGAACCCTTTGCACGCGACTCCGACTCACACTTGGCCAGTTTTTTTACTATTGATAGGCACGCGTTTGACCACTATCTCACCTGATGGTAAGCGATGATGTGGTCGAAGATGGAGCATGCTTGCCTAGAAGTAACTTATTTACTCTTGACTTAAAGAATCCCAGGTTGTAGCTATCAGGAAACAGACTCCGGCAGGGAATTCCACTCCTAAGCTATGCGCACAATAAATGTGTTCCTAAAACGTTTAGTGCGTGTGGGTGGGATATCCACCATATACCGGTAGCGCATCGCCGTTCGTCTTATGGTCCGAGGATGGAACAGGCGTGGATACTAGCTTCTCCCCACAGCTTTACATACTACCGGGATTAATAGTATCATAATTTAATAGGAACACTCGGGGTCAGGTGTTTGTCCGTCTGTCGTAGTCAATTTTCTCCGAAACTACTAGACCAATACTGTAAAATTGACCTTTTTGTAAGGCGAAATCATCAAATAAGTTCTTCCGCTCTGTGTGGAAGAGACTCTTACTGACTAAAACCCATCCGTGTTCCTACTAATGCCCTTTGCGTTCCAGGGGGGCTACTCTCTAACGAAATCCGTAGTTTCGGGCTTAGTTGCGGGCGGGCATTTTCTACTCCGTATCACCTAACCACTGAGAACTAATGATAACATGATTTGACAGTTACTGTGAAATCGTGTTGTCATTCATTCTCAGTTCGGGTTCGGGACTAATCGTAAGTCTGTAGGTGATACGGAGTAGAATACGAACGCCCGCAACTAAGCCCGAAACTACGGATTTCGTTAGAGAGTAGCCCCCTAGGGCCGCGGTGACTCTTTCGAACGAATTTCGCAACAAGTAAAATTGATCTTCCAATAAATTGTATTCTTAAACGTTCAATGAAGACAAATAATATAAATAACTCTCGTTGGCAAAGCACACCGATTAAGAAAGTTAACTTGTTACAATAATTATTCCATTAAAATTCTGTGTCCATTCTGTCATAAATAGTGTAAAGCGGCAGGGTTGGCCTCTGCTGGCAGAGTGCCAGATTGCCAAGTCATGTCATACGTGTTCTGAGCGAAGTGCCAACCTACTTGGCAGAGGGAGGGGTTATTGGAATAGAGTAAATGACTAATTAGAAAAGTATATCTGAATCCTTAAACTAAAACTTTCGTTAAATAAAAGCGAAAATACCAAATTTAGAGGTCGAAACATCTCGACCAGCCATAAAAAATAAACATTAGTGTCTCATGCAGATTGAGAAAATATGCATCACATACGCGGTAAAACGGCTATCGTAGAGTATGGTAGGACTTAGGACTCGCATGTGAGTCAGAGCCATGGTGTTGGTTTTTAGCGATTTTGTTTGTAAGCGCGGGGCCCGTATCATTTGCTACTCTTGCTTGCTATGGGTAATCCGGCACAGTGTGGTCGGATATTATCGCTTACAATTACATCAACTTCCGGCTTCACGAAAGTTCTAGAACAATTCCGAATACTCTTTAATGTTTCTCCAGTGTCTCTCAGTTCTTTTGTCTTTCTAGGTTTTGGCATGCTGGAGTCAGGATGCGTCTCCATAAAGAACGAAGCGAATATCATGATGAAGAACTTAGCAGACATTTCTTTGGGAGGTAAGATATCTACAGGAAGAAAACATCAGACAAAACACAAAGCCATTTATTGAAATTAAAATCAGGCTGTGTGCCAGCACTTTTTAAACGTGTAAGTTCCACAAAACGACTTACGAATTTTGTAATGCACCTAATATGTTAAACGAACTGTGAATGTGGTTATACAGGTCTACAGTCCACCTGAGATTGTTACCAAAATCGATCGATCGTCGATCAATGGTAGAATGGATTAGTCGACGTCGATCGATAGTTTCTGCTTGTAGTGATGTAACGAATGTCATATTTTGGACATTCGCGAATGCGAATATCTGCTGCCAGCATTAGCGAATGCGAATATTCAGTTCTTGTTTAAATTTGGCGCCATTTGTCTATGGCTTGGTGACTTTAGCGGCAGTCCCGTTCGAACGAAGTGCGTTCCGTCTGTTTTTCGTTCCGAGAATAGCCGAGTTAATACGAACGCATCCGATTGAAGTGTCATTCCGCTCGCGCCGGTGTTTTCGTAAACAAAACAAGTGAATTTTGAGGTTACAGTGTGAATAGTGAAATGATTATAAACATGAGTAAATCAAATTCTAGTGAATCAAATAAAAAATTATACACGCAAAAACATTCGCAAAAGCATTCGCAATAATTTCGCGAATGCGAATGTTCGTTACATCACTATCTGCTTGTTTCTTCGATCAGCCGAAACTACCACACCAATCGATCAACTTTGATCGATGTCTCGATCGTGTAGTAACACCCTAACGTATCTACTACACTACAGAGAGCCTAACTCCTAAATTCATAAACCAATGAGGTGTCCACCTTCCCAGGTCTAACCTACTGGATCTTCGGCTATGGCATGTCGTTCGGCGAGGGGACGTACTCCAACCCCTTCATAGGGGTGGGGGACTTCCTACTGGACCCACCTGTGGGGGACGCCCTGATGGGACCCGTGTTCGCTTCGTTTTTGTTTCAACTGTCCTTCGCTACGACAGCCACGACTATTGTCAGTGGGGCTATGGCTGAGAGGTAAGATTGTTTTATATTTTCGTCTATCTAGGTATAGATAATTTCTGTCAATAGATTGTTTTTAGGGTTCCGTAAGGAAAAAACGGAATCCTTATAGGATCACTTTGTTGTCCGTCCGTCTGTCTGTCAAAACCGTTTATCTTATTTCGAGTTGAAATTAAAACCATATACTTAGGTCTAAGTTAACGTAAAAAAAAGATACGGTCGTATAAGCCGCAAAAAACGTATATTTTGTCACTCTCAAGGGAATCAAAATGTATAGGGTATTTCCCTTTATCGCGTAAAAAGTATTACGTTCCTAGAATATTTTTTTGTTCATACTTATTCAATTATAAACAAGTAACAAAGACTACCAGTAACAATAACAATATCAAAAAGTAACACCACAAACACATACACAACAATAACACAAAAAACAAATCAAATAGTAAGAAATAACCAAAGTAATTAATTAAAAACAATAACAACGTGTAACAATTTTCGCATCAACAGTCGTATTGCATTGAGCAAGCAGGTCACACGTATACGAGCGAGTGAGATGCCATTACACCCGCCATCTTGCGCGAACACGCGTATGCGCAACCTACCCGCGCCTGCACTGTGCTATGTTTTCTGTCAAATTGACATCCTGCGCAATCGTTTGCGACGTACTTCGGGGAAATAAACTTGCATAACGGGAACTGTACCACTCTACGTCTCAGCATCACACAAAAAGAGAGATGTTCCTCAAAGCAGAGTTTTGGCCGAAAGGTGTCGTGTATCGACGTTTCCGCGGCCAGCTGCGCGACACCAGTCAGCGAAACACGACGCCGTCATTTCGTGTGCAGTAGTTTATAGTGTAATTGTAATATTATTATGTATTAATTTATTTATTGGTGTTATTGTTTTATATTTATGTATTTTATTTATGGGCCATAGATGCCTGAAATAGAGGATTAAATTAAAAGGTTGACCGGTAGAGAATGCGTATAGCATTAAATCCGCTTTTGTACATTAATTTATGTGTATAAAGTATAAAATAAATTTATAATTCAAATCGTCTTCCGCAGGTGTAACTTCAAAGCATACTGCCTGTTCTCCCTTCTCAACACTATCGTGTACTGCGTCCCCGCCGGCTGGGTCTGGGGATCCCATGGGTTCCTCAACAAACTGGGCGCTGTGGACATCGCAGGCTCTGGACCAGTGCATCTTATAGGTAAGACTATCTGTACTAATATTATAAAGCTGAAGAGTTTGTTTGGTTGTACGCGCTAATCTCAGGAACTGCTGGTTGGAATTGAAAAAATATTTTAGTATTTGATAGCCCATGTATCGAGGAAGGCTTGGCAAGAGAGGAGCGGGGCATAAATGAATAGAGGGACGCAGACGAAGTTGCGCTTGTCAGCTAGTCACTTGTACGTAACAGCCGCAAGGGTCGATCGTTGAGGTTAAGCGACGCTTGCCGAGGTCAGTCTACGGATGGATAACCATCCATTACATACTGAGTCTCCTCCGTGCTTTGTAAAATACATTAAGCCGTTGGCCCCGACTTGCGGATAGTCAGAAGCCAGAAAATCTAGAAAGAAAGAAAGAAAACAAGTTTATTTGGCTCACACAGATACACACAATGTAGGTACAAATAAAAAGGAAACTTAGTTCTAAAACAATAACATTGTGTGCCCCGCGGCTGCGCCAAATAGGTCCAGTTCAGCAAAATGCCAGACAACTAGGAGCTGCCTGACGCTGGTCTTCAACTGAACCTTACGTTGTGAATCAGTTTGAAACTATTAAATACTAGTGGACGTCACGCGGTTTCACCCGCGTAGTTCCCGTTACCGTGGGAGTACGGGGATAATATATAACCTATGTTACTCCCTGATAATGTAGCTATCTAATGCTAAAAGAATTTTTCAAATAGGTGCAGTAGTTTCGGAGCCTATTCAATTCAAAAAAACAAACAAATCTTTCTTCTTTATAATATTAGTATAGATACAGTTAAATAAATATATTATAGTGTGTAATAAACAATACAACATGAATAATAATTTGGTGTCAAATGATAGATAAGTATGTGTTGAAGTGATAGATAAGTATAACAACGAAAAAAAATAATAAAAAAAAAAACAGTGGAAAACAATTGACACAGCAGGTACAACTCAATGACATCCAATTTAATAAAAGTATATAGATGTACATCCACGCAAAGTAAATAAATAAAAAACGTTCCTCAAACCGAACAGAAACCGGTTTCGTTAAATATTGTGCGATTCCCAATCCCGACAATGCGTATCAGTCGGCGCAGTGCACGTTACGTAACCCATTACGCCATAAGTAGCTGAGCCAAACAGACTGACTGCAAGCAATGTTTAATATTAAAAAGTTATTTATAACAATACAATACAATACAATGGGTTTATAAATTTATATATATTTTTGGTTTCCCGTAGTTGCGGGTCATAATGGTTGCCGAGCCACAAAATCTGACTCTAGTCTTACCAAGAGGTATCGTATTATTCGTCCGTTTCGCAGTATGATTTCCGACTAATGTGTGCATGGACGATGGTCCCAATAAAAGTTATAATTTAACTCTGAAGTCGTCTTATTTCAAGAACCTCACTCAGCTCCACCAGAGCCCAGGCAGCCCCAAACACAACAGTCACGAATATAATGGAACTCTTTGCCCGCCCGCCCTGGGAATCGAGCCGCAAAACCATCGGAACAGTCGGTCTAAGGACTTAAGATAATATTAGAACTAATACATTTACAACAAAAATATGAGAGCTACTATAAATATCCAAAGTCTCAACATCATGTCTTTTCTCTAAGGTGGAGCATCAGCCTTCGCGTCAGCTCTCATGCTAGGCCCCCGTCTGGGGCGCTACGCTCACGGCATCGCGCCGCTTCCCATGGGCAACCCCGTCAATGCCGTCATGGGGACCTTTGTGCTGTGGTGGGGGTGGCTGGCTTTCAATTCGGGCAGTACTTATGGGGTAAGTTGGTCTGTATTTCCTGTTGTTAGAGGTTGATGCAGTGGATTTTTTTTTCACAGAGTGTGTATTTCTATTGACGCTATGACAACAAATAATTTAAAATTAAAATTAAAGTTGGCTCCCATACAAGAAACACGTTTTTAGGGTTCCGAAAAAAAAAACGGTACCCTTATAGGATCACTCGGGTGTCTGTCTATCCGTCTGTCACAGCCAGTTTTCTCCGGATCCACTGGACCGATTTTGTTGAAATTTGGTACACATATGGACTTCTGTGACCCAAATACGGACACGTTACGTAAATCATTAAATTTTTAGTACGTGGGTCACTTTTGGGGATCAAATTAGAAAATTAAAAAAAAAGTTTTTTCAATTCAATTCAATTCGTTTATTAATTCAGACTAATAATGTCCATAATTGTTAGTAACAGAGGTCTTAAAACTATTTTAGTCAATATTAAAAATCAAATAGAAACAATTAAAACAATACAATCAATAAAATTAAATTCAAAATAATAATAATAATTGTTTGACGCCTTATCTTAGTTAGGATATTTTATTTTAAGTGTATATATTTATTACTTTAATGCTGTACCTAGTTCATATCTAAATAAACGAAATAATAAAATCAGTAATGTCCACAATAAAAATGTCAAAAAGTAATAAGTAAGTAAGTAGTAGTAGTTAGTAAGTAATATCGTGTGACATATCAAATGAAAGGACTTCCTGTGAGGATTTTAATTATATTTTTTTCATAATTATAAAATAAATAGTTTTGAAGTTGTTCAAGAAATTAGACGAAAAATGACCTCCCTTATCTCCGAAAATACTGAGCCAAAATTTTGAAAAAAATGGAGATAGATCTTTACCTAAAGATTACAGGAAAACCTATTACAATTCGTTCGGAACCCTTTGCATGAGTCCGACTCGCACTTGGCCAGTTTTTTCTATTAAACCTAAATAACTTGCGACCGGGTGTCAGCAGGCTCTTGAATATCTCTTCTCTGCATATTAATACCGTGATCCTCACGTCTTGACCATTGCCTTCGTCTTAATTTATTCACATAAAAAGTATGCCAAAGCTCTCTATTACTTTTTACTAAGACTACAAAAAATGACAATAGAATGGGATGTAATTACAACATAAACACATAATAAATGTATGGCCCCGTGATTGTCAAATAAAACGCGAAAACAAGAGCAGGAAACAGTGAGATGTCACTTAAAATAAATATTAAAATGGCGATGAACATGCGACGACACTTACTACTATCGGTAGGTGCGCTCGAGTCGGAACTGCGACAAAGTAAACACACAATAATAATAATAAAAAGCAAATTGTTTATAATGAATGGTAATAATAGAATGCCATAAATAACATCACTTGAAAAAAAAAAACATAGAGTTATTGCAATGAGGGTTATTACTAAAGGCGCTACCCAACCAAACAAGCCACTTACTAAATATCATCTCTGGATATGTCCATTTAATACTTTAACAAAGTCAATGTAAACCATATGACTTATTACTACCAACCAATGGCCTCTCACTGACATTGTATAAAACCATAAAGCAAAATAAATCTTAGGGTCAATGGCATAAATTATAATTAAATAGTTAATAAAATCCACTCCAAAATTGCCTAAAACATGTGCCAAAATCAGGTTGAGGTATACATAATTCCTGTAATTGCGAAACTTCCTTATGATACACCATGATGTCACTCCGTATATCAATGCAAGTATTGTCACCGCATAGTTAACGTAATTTAAAACTAAATCAGCAGTTTTTTCTCCCATTTTGAATGTCACTGGCGCAATCTTGATTGATGCACTTTTACTTAAGGAGCAGATTTGCGAACTGCTTGACACAGCACAACACTGACATTTATACAGATGTTGCCTCCAGAACATCTGTCGACGGAATTATACTTTTAAGTTTCAGCCAAAACGTATTAAATCAATTATTGTAACTATCTCATTGGTCCCACAGTATTCTCAGGACGGGCAGACTGTTATTGGGTTTTTCTTCTTTGTTGGTTCTACGCCTGACCACTTCTAGTTTACGACGAAATATTAAGTGGACTTCTTTACACTTTGCACTACCGCCACCTTAATACAGTTGTTGCCTCGAAAACTGTCGATGGAGCAATAATTATTTATATTCGAACAAAAATTATATCAACCCTGCAGGCAGAATTGCATAGCTTCGTTTTCCTTCCAAACTTTCCTGTTTTTCATATTATCATTACCTTATGTACCTATTCAATAGAACGTGAGGCAGCACAGCGAATTTTGTTCGGGTAATTTAATTTTAATTATTTATTCGCTTCGAACAGCAATATAGTCCATTTTTAACCGACGAAAAAAAAAGGAAGTTCTCAAGTATACCCCGAAGTTAGTCCCATATAAATTTGGAAAAAAAATCTTACCCTAAGAGTGGGAAAACAGGGGATGATTAATTGTTCACTCACTGATTGCAATGTATGACCACACATAACTTTTTACAGAGCAGTCCGTTTTATTGGAAAGGGTATACCTCGAAATTGGTCCCATATAAATTTAAAAAAAAATCCTACCTTAAGGGTGGGAAAATAGGGCTGATTTATTGTTTACTCACAGATTTTAATGCTGAGTTGTGTAGAATTTTTTGTAGGCCTATCCATGTTGATATATAAAGCCTGTTTTTTTTAGTGTTTATATCACACCACAAATAATAGTAAAAGTGGGATTATATAACAGTTAATAGCTAAAGTAAGGTATTTCTGGTGCTGGGAATGTGAACGGTAATGATTCATAAGTACCAGGATACCAGAAACATGTCGAAGTAAATACTTCAGAAACGCGAAATACACGGAAATCCGTGGCAGGAATTGTGAGCGATAAAGACTCACTAACGACCAGGACACCAGAATCGTGAAGATGTGTACCAGCGGGGTACTACTTTCACATTTATGTATCTACACTTAATGGGTACACTACATTAATACGAAAAACTTTATTCCGACAGTCACAAATACGAATTTCAAAATACCGATTTTCATAATTCCGAATGGTTCAAAATTCCTAATATAAAAGTTCCGATTTATCATTCATGCTTTTTTATGATTCCGACATATCAATATTCCTTATGCTTATAATTACTTTTCTTAAAATACCGAGTTTCAATAGATCGAATAACAAAATGTCCTACTTAATGATAATTCGAAACATCAAAAATACGAATTCCAATTATTAAAATACCTATTAATTAGAATTCCGAAATAAAAAACGGCTTGTAAAACTGAATGGCAAGACATATAAATACAATTGCTCGTCAGAACAAAGTATAATATTACATGAACATACAGCATGCAAGCAAGCCTGCAGCTTACATGCAAGCATGCAGCATGCAGCATGCTTTATGCAAGCAAGCATGCAGTATGCAAGCGAGCATGCAACATGCAGCAGGCATGGTTTCTGCCACAGCTTCGGCGCTGTGGGGCTCCAGCGTCCCCTGCGAACTTATCGTTGCAGATGGTTTTAACGCTCACCACCGCGTTCGTTCGTTCGCGGACCGCCTCGCCCCTCCACGCCTACGCGGGCTTAAATTACACTCTAGGGGTAGGGCAGACTAGACTACGTGGAGTCGGTTTTACAGGGATTCGTTTCTGTCACTTACTTTTATAGTAAAACTTATTGACTGTTAAGACAATATTTTAATTTAAGGTTCAAAATGCTTAATCAGTATAATTGAATATTATACTGATTCAATCTAAATCATAATCTTAATTTTAGTAGTTTCTTCGAAGTATTGAAAATCGGAATGTCGTTTTTCGGTCCGAAAACCCATCGAGCATTTGATTCTTCGGACGTATGAAAATCGGAAAACAAACAAATCGCATAAACGCGCATAAGGCGTGATTTTTAATAATAGACATTATAATTCTTAGGTATTATGAAATTCTGACTTTTGAAAATCGGAATATCGAAATCAGGAATAAAATATTTCGGAGTATTTAGGTGTTCCCATACTTAATATTATAAAGCAGAAGAGTTTGTTTACTTGGTTGGACACGCTAATCTCAGGAACTACTGGTTCGAATTGTAAAAAATATTTTAGTGTTAGATATTCCAGTTATCTATAAAGGCTATAGGCTATATAAATACACGCTACGGCCATTAGAAGCGGATTATGAATGAAAAATGTGATGCAGACGAAGTTGAGCGGGTCAGCTAGTAATGTAAACAAACTAAACGTACAAAAAACAATAAACATTTTTCTTTCTTTAATAACGTCCACACGAATAGACCTTTCAGGTTAAGCAACGCTAGCGGAAGTTGGTTAGTGGATGAGTGAGACTATTTTCCTCACCAAGATTGTTGCCTTCGGAAAACACGTGAAACCGACAGCTCCGTCCTTCTGATTGTTCAAAGGGGTAGTCAGAGGGCTGGAAATGATTTTTCCCATACTTTTAGACAATTTTTTCCCATACTTTCAGGTTTCAATTGAATTTTTTTTTACAACTAAAATAATTTTTCAGTTGGATCCAATAGTTCCTGAGATTAGTGCGTTCAACCAAACATACTCTTCAGCTTTATAATATTAGCATAGATGTCATTTAAAATATATAGTCCACAACCAAGTACTTAATAGTAGGTCACTGGCCTTCTATTAATAACTGTCGTGTCATATAGATTATATATTATATTAGGTATGTGTTTTGTTTTGACGCTTAGGTTCTGAATAAGTTTTAGTGCATTTTGTGGTTATCCTTACCACAAAATGCACTAAAACTTACAAATAGTATGATGACACATTTAAATAAGCGTCAAAGGTTCAACGGTTAGGTTGCGGACACGAAGTCAGCGGGCGCGGAGCGGCAGCGGTGGCGGCGCGGAGAGCGACGCGAGAGTGGCGCGGCAACGCAGACCCCATCTCAAAGTCAGCGGGCAAATCGCGCGGCGTAGTAAATTAGTGTCTTTGTTCGCGAATGAAATGTCTAAACAGCGACGAAAACATCTTTTTGACACAAATTTAGAAACGTATTTTAAAACGTCAGTCGTTAAAAAGCAAAAAAATAAAATGCACATTACTACGTCAACGCAGACGCGCGGACACCGCTAGATCGGTGCGCATCGCTCATACGCCGCCGCCGCACCGCTGCCTTTGAGGCCGTGGACACGAACTCAGCGGCGCGTTCAAATACATAGATGTATATGGAACTGTTCACGAAGGCAGCGCCGCGGTAGCGGCGCGGCTGCGGCATACAAGCGGCGCGCGCCAGTCGAGCGGTGCTCGCGCGTTTGCAGAGACGTAGTCATAGACAGGCAACTTCTCATACCACAACACTACGCGCGACGCTCTAAAGCCGCGCGATCTACCCGCTGGCTTCGTGTACAGGTCTGCGTTGCCGCGCCTCTGCTCGCGCCGCTGCCTTCGCCATTGAGTTCGTGTACGCGGCCGGAAGCAGCTCCATATAAACGTATGTATTGAAACGCGCCGCAACCCATGCCGTTGTCGCTTCGCACTTGCTGAATTCGTGTCTGCAGCCTTAGTACGCACTTGTATGCCATGAAGCATCTCAACAGTTTGGAAAATTCCATTCTATCAATGAGTGAGAGTGACCGTCAAAATACCAAAATGTCCAGATTGCTCACGCGACATCGCGATCCCATACATTTTTAGGGGTCCGTACTCGTAGGGTAACCAACAGAACCCCATTACTAAGCCTTTGCTGTCCGCCCGTCCGTCTATCCTTCCGTCCATCCGTCAGTCCGTCCGTCCGTACGTCCATCTGTCTGTCAGCGGGATGTGTCTCAAGAACCGTAGTAGGTAAACAGTTGAAAGGGGTTCGAACTTTTTCCTATGGGAGCTGACATAGCCGGGGCGCCGCCATTTTAAGTTTTTTTTTACAAAGTTGCGGCGCACGATCTAACATGCATATATGAGTAGAGGATACTTAAACATGCAAAAAATGTTAGCAGCATGGTGACCTAAAGTGTCACGTTGCTGAGGTATTTGAAGGTAAAGTCGAGAAAGTAAAGAAAGAAGGTGAATGTGAGAGTCCGACTCGCAAATGGACAGATTTTTTTTTAAATTTTCGACTATACATAGTTGTCGCTAATAGAATGTCACTAATGTTGCTACAGCGGGTGTTACATGTTCATTGCATGACCTTTGTTTTGTTTATCCTATGGCTCTACACGACAGCCAAATTATGATAGATTTGTGATGGAGATGCAACGTTGGAAGGCCTCCCACGAGGTGAACCGATCTTCTTCTTCTTATCGTGTGGGCAGTAAGATCTAGCGACCCCACACACTCTAGTGTCAGTTTCTAAACCGCCTCAAGGGCCTCTGATATGGTTTATTTGACGACCGGGAACAACGGCTGGAGGTGAACCGATGACCCACCCAGTGAGAGTCACGGGAAGGATGCGTGACGCACAGGACCGGTTGTGTGGCGACACTCGGGGAGGCCTATGTCCTGCAAAGGACGTCTTTGGGCTGATATGATGATGATGATTTTGACAGCGATTGCCAACCTCATATATACAATTTCGACGTTTTGACGACATCCTTCGCAACGCTGCCTCTTACGGAATGACACTCGCTTAGAGCCCATGAACATTTTGAACTGTAGGTAGTGTAGTTATCTACGAGGCGATGAAGCGATTAGCTATCGACTATATGCTCGCTGAGGAAAGGGACAAAAAATATAGATCTCGTGTGAGTAAAAGACACACATACACTCATAGTCGATAGCTTGTGTAGTTGATAGCTCTCTTGTTTGAGAGCAGAGAAGCTAAGCTGCAATCGTGCAGACACAGCAAGCTGACTATGCCCTGAATCTAGCAACGCCATGACTTGGGTGGCTTCCGTGGGCGAGATATACATATCTGTTAAGAAAAAAATCTGGTAGGATATTACAAAGCGTATTTAACAATCAATATTAAAAAATGGATATTTTTGCCAAAAAAAATGTGATGAAATGCTGAAATTCCGAAAACATTATCTGAACATAATCTCTAATTTCATTTCCTAGATGAAAATTCGAAAATATAAATTCAAATTTGGAATTGTGTTAACTGCCAGCTGTTTATTGGCGTATTTTTTAGGTTTCCCTACCTCAAAAGGAAAAAACGGAACCCTTACCTATAGGATGACTTTGCTGTCCGTCCATCCCTCCGTTTGTCTGTCTAGACGTTTTATCTCGGTAACGCGTGGAGGTATCGAGTTGAAATTAAAACCATATACTCAGGTCAACAGTCCCTTGAAGCGGTGAAAAAATCAAAATTGTAAGTTTACGAAAAAAAAAGATACGACCGTTTATGCCGCTATGTTTATAAAAAACTAGTGGACGTCACGCGGTTTCTCCCGCGTAGTTCCCGTTCCCATGGGAGTACGTGGATAAAATATAGCCTACTCCCTGTTACTCCCTGATAATGTAGCTATCCAATGCTAAAAGAATTTTTCAAATCGGTCCTCGGAGCCTTTTCAATACAAACAAACAAACAAATCTTTCTTCTTTATAATATTAAGTATAGATGTATATTTCGACACTCTCAAGGGAATCAAAATTTACAGGGTATTCTCCGTTGACCTATAACCATGAAATTTGGCAAGTAATACCGTCTTTTACTAACCGTATAGGGAAAAATCTGAAAACTCTACATTTGTTATTAAATCATAAAAAATAGCCTTTATTTAATGAAATATGTATTTATTTATTTATTATACACTTTATTGTACACCAAAAGTATAAACAAAAAGGAAACTTAAAACTAAACACATACAATGGGCGGCCTTACCACATTCCGCGATCTCTACGTACTGTACGTACCTACAAATTTGTACGGAACCCTCGGTAGGCGAGTCCTACTCGCACTTTACCGGTTTTTTTTACACGTACGAACCCTTCAGCTGTGAATCCGACTCGCACATGGCCAATATTTTACTCATTCTCCTAGGTTTTCTCGCTACTCCAACTGGCCAAGCGGTTTTTAAAGGAGTATTTTAAAAATACTTTAAACCGCAAAGTAATTCACTGAACTCCTTTAAAATATTTATAACGTGTCGTCCAAGGTCGAACGAAGATACTTACAATCAATTAGTTTAAGTGATAGTTTGAATAAGTAACTAATGTTAGAGTCGGGTACACGAGTCAGACACAGGCACGCCTCTTCTTCACTTGTAAAATTATGTAGTTTCTCGAAACTCGAGCTCTATAGGAAATGCTACTGACTCTTTTCTCAACGTTATTATGGGTAATAATTAGGTAATTATTGTAATAATGACTTCAAATGGAGTAAGAATTTACATAAGTGACATTATGATCGTAAAGTTACTAAAATAGACTTGTAAATGGCGCTTCTTAGTGACAACTGACAAGGTTATTTTGTATTCAGACTTATATCTATGTAATGTACTCGTAATAATACACTTGTCTTCTTATAAGTATTACTTAGAACAATACAAGTTTTAGGTATCAGAATGGTATTACCTCACCGGCTTTGTAACTGGCAAGTATAAATCGTCAGTTACCTACCTGTAGATATAGATAGTTTTTCAAAATTCTACTCGTTTAACCATTTTCGTCAAAACAAATCAGTGAAATATAACTTTACATCGTTGAATAGGATTTTTTAATGGGTATCATTTAAGCTATCACCAATTTAATTAGTTTTGTGTTTCTTAAATAATAGGGTTTGTCCTCCAAATAGTAGATCTGTCACCAAAATGTAGTCACCAAACAATATAAAATCAATTCCACAATAAATCACCTAAAATCATGGAGATATAGGGTCTAGTACCAAATAAATGTAACGCATATGGTTTATAAAAAAATAACCACGAAGGGGATGGCGGGGTCTATTCGCTCGCTTCGCTCGCTCACTCGACCCAGCCATCCCCTTCTAACCTAACCTGTCCGAGTCGGGGTGTCCCGGCTATAAAAATCCCGATAAAAAGGAGTCGCAGTCAGGGATCGATAATCGATTTATTTGGTGACAGATCTACCATTCTGAGCACAGAGCTATTATTTAAGTAACAAAACTGTTTTTATAAGAACGAAGTTTATATTCATGTAATCTTATTTTACACATATATTAACATTAATTTGATAATTCATACCTGGGAACAATTTTTGTTTATCTGAGAACGAAAATATTTCGTGGCGATAGATCTATTTATTAGGTGATTCAACTTGATGACAAATATACATTTTGGTGATAGAAAATATAGTTCCCTTTTTTAATTTGTGGGAAAGAACAGTTTTCGATGTCATCGCCATGAGTGAAAAAATAGTCTCAGAACACTATCAAGGTGACAACACTCTACTATGCTAGCCTACAGGGTCACAAAGACACAGAGAAGCTTTCATGACAGCCACTTACATGGAATCCACTTGGCTAGAAGAAAATCTTTTCTAAATCGGCTAAGTGCTAATTCGGGCTTTAATTTTCATTATCTATTGTTATAGCGGAAAAAGAAATACACTCTGTGAATTTCAACTGTCTACCGATTACGGTTCTTGAGATCGCCCCTCCTCCTCGCATCGTATTCCTCATTGCTGAGGGTCATGAATTCCTCGATGAGTGGTCAATTTTCGCTGTTCAATGTCTCTCCACCAGTGCTTGTCCTTGGCATCATGGAATGCGTGCCATGATGTCAAGGACAAGCACGCAGCTTGATGTTGAGCGTTGAACGAATCTGATCGGATCATCTTATAGGGCTACGTCCTCTAGACACAACCACAGTAGAGTCAATCTTTAAGCGGCCTTGAGATACAGCCCGCTAAACGACAGACGGACGTACTGACGGACGGAGAGACGGACAGCGGAGGCTTAGTTAGTAATAGGGTTCCGTTGGTTACCCTTCGACTACGGAACCGTAAAAAGGATAAAATAAACGAAATATCATCAAAGTCAAAGTCAAAATATTGATTCCAATTAGGCCATTAAACGGCACTTTTGAACGTCATTCACATTACAAAAAATATAAAATAATAAAGTGATTCTACTGTCCATTCGGAAAGTTAGATTCTTATGGAGAAGAACGGACAAGAAACTCCATAGTTACTCTTTTAAAATAAATCTTTTACAATATTTGGTATTCAACATTTTAGTTATATGTAAGGACCATGCACCTAGGGTATGCAGAGTTAGACTTATTAATTTCTAAATAAGTACATGATACTCACACATTTACAAATATTGGAATCACTAATTAACAGTGTGTGAGTTAGCAGAAAAATACAAACACAAAAAGAAACAGAACATCTATCATATCATCAGGTGAGATAGTGGTCAAACGCGTACCTATAAATAGTAAAAAAAAAATCTGTCTATACACCAAGTGTCTCCTTAAGATCTAGTTCTGCCCGACTCGTCTACCAGCCCACTAACAACATTTAAATATATTCTCTGTAATGCGAATCACGTTTCCCCGTCATTCGGGCGATTGTCGGTAAACGTCGCCATTCAACGAATTATACGAATCACCAGTCATTTGAGTTTCATGACCACTTGTCCAACTAATTGATCGGCTGAATGCTTTGAATACGTTATTATGGTTATTGTGTATGCGGTGCCGGTGACGTACTTAGAAACGTTTTTATCTACGCTTGTAGATAGTGACATTGTTTTGACAGTTTACTTTGTTTTGGGCCTAAAATAAACTTTAAAAACCGGTCAAGTGTGAGTCGGATTCTCACACGTAGGGTACCGCTTCCGTACATAGTCATAGCATAGTCGGCCCCCACTGATGGGACTCAGGCCTCCGCCTCCTCTCTAGGAGAGGGAATGGGCCGTAATCCACCACCACGCGGGCGCAATGCGGGTTGGTGAATGTCACATGTCTTCGAATTTTTGGTTCTAGGACATGCCCGGTTTCCTCACGATGTTTTCCTTCACCGTTTTGAGAGCAGTAGTGCTATTCTCTAACAACATTTTCGTATCTCGACAGTAGAATTCGAAGTGAATTGTTGTGTGCAATAAAGCTCACTTTGTGAGTTTTATCACTCAGGTGAAGCTCGATATCGAAATAGTTTCTTACAGAATAGACTAGCAGGGGTGATAAAATATATTACACAAAGTAATGTGCCTGCCTGGGTTTGAACCCGCGACCTACAACTCGTAAGTCGGAGCCATTACCACTCGGCCACCACTGCTCATACCATAAGGCGAAAAAAAACACGTCTCTCGAATGAGAGCCACCTTTAATTTTTTTTTTAAAGCGCCAGTAGTAATACTCACTTTATAAGAATTTCAAATTCTGTCTACCATTTACGTTTTGAGACTATACAGCCCGCTGACAGGCAGGACGGACGGTTAAGTTTCATCAAATCAATCATTATTATTTCTTCAGCTAAGAAAAAACGTCGGGAAAAAAAGAAGTCGGTGATAAAAAACAAAGTAACAAAACCAAAAACACCGACTTCCGAAATTAAGGTAATTTTATTCTTTGTAGTGTTTTGTTTGGAAGTCGGTTAAGTTTTTTTTATTTTTCACTTTTAAGTGGTGATACTTGGACGACGTCTTCGGCTTCGTCAACGCAGAAATTGAAATAAGCAAAAATGCTCATAGAATAAAAGCTACTGAACCAAACTGAATCAAATTTTTATGAGACCAAATGGCAAGTATACTGCATCGAACTAAAAAAGAATCATAGAAATCGAATCAGAAACCTCGGAGTAATCGGTGTACATACATAAAAAAAATACCCACCGAATTGAGAACCTCCTCCTTTTTTGGAAGTCGGTTAAAAATGCGACGTTATCATATTTATGTAAAAAACCCTTAGGCCACTATCCCACTGGGCGTTTTACGAGCGTTGGCGTTTCTCCAACGTTTGTGCAGCGACAACGCTGCGCAGATGCGACGTTGACGTCGCGAGTCTCTAGTGGCAAACGTTAATGTCGCGTCAAAGCGCCGTTCACACCGCGTCGTTGTCGCTGCGCAGACGTTGGAGAAACGCCAACCCTCGTAAAACGCCAGTGGGATAGCGGCCTTAGTGTTACATGAATCGACCGTCGACTTTGTTGAATTATTTTGTATGAAAAACGAAAACGAAAAAAAGCTCAAGCCTTCCCCCCTCCCCGCCAAAGACCTAGTTTCTTTGATAGTCTACAACCTAACGAATTCATTGAGGAATTTACGTAAAGTAATCCAAGAGGACTTGTTATGCATTAGGACAATTAAATTTTATGTGCTTTTTTAGTTAAGCCTTCGCAAAAGACAATCCAGGATCAGCCCCTGGTTAATAAACCACTGGTCCATGATATGCCAGCTATATTTTGATTGATATGGTACATTTTGCTGTAGGTAAGCGGTGCCAAATGGCAGTACGCAGCACGAGCAGCTGTCATGACAATGATGGGCTCGTTTGGAGGCGGCTGTTTCGGTTTGCTGTAAGTTTAAAAGTTCAATTTTCTTCTTCTTTTTGAGTCAATGGTTAATTCCTTAGATTTTTGGGTCCAGTAGGTGGCCACGTCAATTGCAGCGTCCCCAATCCCGCAAAGTACAGGTGCAACCGTGCGCCGTATGGTGTCGTATGGTGCCGTAAAAGAATAATAGGTACCATCCCATCACTTCCCGTGGGTGTCGTACGAGGCGACTAAGGGATTCGCCAGAGAATGGGCAGCAGCGTTTTCTGTGAAACGCAACACCATACACTGCGATCGCCAACCTGCCTGCCAAGCGTGGCGGTTATGGCACCACCCCCCCCCCAATTGGGGGAGGCGTATGCCCAGCAGTAGACGTCTTTCGGCTGATATGATGATGTTGATGATGACAGGGGCACCGCACTCACATTGAGTATCTGACGGGTCTATGAAACCTACCTGGGTGCGCAACCGATTCAGTGCTTTCCATATAGGCCACTGCAGGTCTCGTCCAGGATGGCGTTAAGGGAGAATGCATACGAACTACAACCACACAATAGCGCAGCGACAAAAAGTGGTCTGGCAGTGGTTCGTGTGAATAGGTAGTGTCGCTGCAACTTCTTGCAGTTGCGTTGTGGTAACTACAGAATGTCGATGTGGTTTGCGCTGTCGCTCATAGTTGCGATGTGGTATGGTGTGTGGTAACTCACATTTGTAATCCACAATACAGGAGAAATCATAGAAATATAAAAACATTTTTTTTTATTGGTTTTTTTATTTATGGGAGAAATCCTAGTGTGGAGCAAAGTTTAAAAAAAACTACATTTTCGAAGAAATTAATAAACGCCCACATGGTGACATTGTGTGTCGTAGTCCATTGTTGGATACAGTACGTCTACCATGAGTTTTATCAATCTATACTAGCTAGCGACTGTAGTTAAAAAAATGTGTGAAAATTTTAAAAAAACAACTTTCTAATTAATTTTTTTAGTTGGTAACTAAAGTTTTACTTACAATTTGCTCGCTTGTTAGTTAACAACTTAAAAATATATAAAGCGAGTCTAGATTTATAAAACTCATGGTAGACGTACTGGCCCCGCTTAACTTTCTGCTTACAACATTACGTAACCGTAACTACTAAGTATTTAACTTATACGTGGACTTTAATTTCCATACTATTTTCATTTCAGCTTCACGCTAATTAAGAACAAGGGCAAGGCAGAAGTGATGGACCTCATCAACAGCATCCTTGGATCACTCGTGTCAATCACTGGTAAATAATATTTTGCCTTTAGTTCTATTATTTATATACCTACTAAATTATATAACAATTTGATTACTATCCGCGTATTTCGTTGTAAATTTTCTACCAATTTCGTAGATACTTAATTTTAAAACTTGACAACATTTTAATATTGGGGGATAACCTTACGTTTTTTAAGCTTATTAAGTTGTCTGCGCGCTCTACGATAGCTTTTACGTTGTTCAACAAGGTAGTCATTCCACCAATCACATCTACGAATATTGGTCATAGATGCGCGACCAATAGCAATGTCAGCACAGTAAGTGAAGGTGTCCGACATTATCTCAGCACTTTCCTCAGCTGACAGTCCATCGCGAGTGAAGTCTTTGGCATGACAAGCAAAAAATGAGCTAAAGAATTCCCAATTCGCGCCCCTACTTTTATATCTAAAATTCCCAATTAAGTGTGACGAACCTTGAGTAAACATAGGAACAAATTCGTACACGATCAGGCGATGATTACTACAAGACGCGTCAGGAAGGACACGCCACCTATCCAAGCGTACGTCTGCACTAGAAAGTGTGACTTCAATACAAGATTCGCCCATTTGGCTACAAAAAGTAGGCGGTGCGTCTGGGGTGTTATGAATTGATAAGTTCATCTCAGCAATAAAATCTTCAACGGCACAACGTCGTTCGTAATCAGTGGCCCGAACTTTGCCATACCACAGGGAAGAAGATGCATCCACTATAACTTTGCAGCCCGCGAGCGACCGCAAGACGTGACGGAGATTATGTATATGTGGAGTAACTGGGTCTGAATATTGAAAGTAGCAGCTCACAACGTAAACCTTAAAGGTAGGTGATTATACTTCCGCCACGGCGCAATGGGGCGTCATGAGATTACATATAGATGTTACAGTAAAGCTCGAAGAACGCGCAACAAAAATTCCGGCTCGCGCCTTGCAATCCAGCTGAACTACCTTGTGACGTAAGCGCGCGTTTTGATATTGTTCCTGAACAAGTACTATGTCAAGGTTATAATCCACAATCAATTTATCCAGCTCAGATGTCGCCACCCTATCGTTATGGAGATTTAATTGTCCTATGGTTAAACTATCCATTTTTAGTAATTAGTGTTTAGGATTAATTGTTCGAGTTTCAGTTTGTAAGTAGTACCTACACTCTTGAGATCCACAGCGATGATCACACGGTTTTTTAAAGCGTTTACACGCCACGCAAGTCGGCTTGAAATTTACGTCGTTCTTATGCGGGCAATCATTTGTTTCGTGTGCCTCCGAACAATTAGCACAAGTCGGTTCTTTATTAACGCAGTGTTTCTTAACGTGACCGAACTGTTGACAATGTAAGCACCGAACGACTTCAACATCGTCAATAAAGCGGCAGGTAGCCCAATCAATAAATAATTTATCCTTGGTAGAAACTAAGTGTTTACGTACTGCGGAATCTAACTCGATGCCTATCCACTTACGACCGTTGTCTAACGAGCGCCTACGGATAATTTTAGTAGACTTAATAAAGTCATCCTCTTTCATTTGAAGCTCATCTTTAATATTTTGGCGGTATAGCGCGATCAGAAAAGCGCCATCATCCATTAAAGATGGCACATCCTTAACTAATACTCGAGGGCGTCTACCTTTTGGTTTTTCTAGTCGTAAACCAGCGGCCTTAATTGCGTCCACGGATTCCAATTTTTTAAGCTGATGTTCACTAGCGACACGTAGAACATCACCGGATTTCGCGGTTTTTTTTCACGCCTACAATTTGAAAACCGTCATCACAGGGCTTAATTGCTTTCATAAGCGCTTGTTTTGTCGCGGACGAAGTGCTATAATTAGCTGATCGAGCTGCGGTCGGATAAACCACCACACACGGCAATGGTGGACGGGATTCCATAATTGCTGGAGCTACTTTTGGCAAACGTAGTTTCAACGAGTCCACATACGAAATTTTACAATTGTTATTATTATTATTGACAGGATTGGGATTGACATAGTTATTCGAATTGATTTTTTCTAATTCGCGTTCCGTATTGGCTAACTTCGTTTCGTTGCATGATGATTTTATGGCCAGCATAGAAACGATGGCCGTGACACGCTGTGTCATATCCATAATGGCAGATTTATTTGCTACGTTAATGCGAGAGCCCTGATCATTGACTAAGTCGTTAATTTTTGACAGGTAGTCTGACGCCTCGGAAACTAAGTCGCAGTAATCGGTATTGCTCACATTACTGATATTTAAAATCGGCGAGGATTTTTCCACGGTTTCGAAAGTTTGATGAACCCGTTTTGACCTATCATCGGGCGAAATGTATGATGGAGACATTTCGCTGAACAAGCGTTTCGAATTAGCGGAGGTCGCCACGGGCGACCTTTGGGTTTTTGTATTTCGACGAAATATATCTCCGCCACGATCTGGAGGGTCATCATTTGTTGACATCATGAATTACGTTATAACAACACGGATGAATTAAAAAAATCAAAAGAACTAAACAAATAGATATCAATCGATTAAGTTATTTCGCGTTACCCACACACAAGAAAAATAAATGCACTTACCGAAAGCTGGAGAAATTGACTAATTAACAGTAAATAAATAAACAGACACCTTGAAAAACTTACAAAACACGCACTTACTACACTATAGCACCGCTAGGAACAATTCACAAGCCTTAAAATAAACACACAACGCGAATTCCGAATTTACAATACGGAGCGATATAATAAACACCGCAGTGCGCGCGAGTGGGTGGAGGGGTCTGTCAGACTCTTACTGACTAAAACCACCCCGCTGTTTCATCTCTCACCTGCGCCGGGGATTGCGGGAACTTGCGGGGGGAGTGAGGTGTTTAACTACCCCCACGACGTCAAAGAGGGGCGCACGGGAACATCACGCGCCGCCACCTCGGGTCTGGATGAATGGGGGGCGATGGACATCCCCAAGTCTGCCGCCCCTGGACCCAGTTAGGGGGGCCGGAAGAGGGCAGCGTATGCCCTCCTGCGACGCCCGGTGCGCCTGCTGCGGGCCGGGAGAGAGGTCGAGATCTCCCTCTCCCTTTCCGCAGCCTCCTTCTGCGCGATAACTATTTCGCAGAAGGAGACCACCGCGACCATAGCACGAACTACAGCCGGCAAAGAGAGATCACTGCCCATCACTATTTTCTCACTTTCCATAATGTTTCTTAATTCTCAGCCGGCTGTTTCCTCTACCGCGCATGGGAGTCGCTGCTCATCGGCTTCATTGGCGCCGCCATAGCGTCGGGCACGTCTCCGCTGTTCGATATGATGGGTGTTGACGATCCTGTTGGCGCGTCCGCTGTGCACGGCGCTTGTGGGCTTTGGGGTAATATTATTTTTATTTTATTATTATTAACAGTTCAGTTTTTTTTATTTTTATTTTTTTATTATTATTTTTTTTTTTTATTTTTTTTTTTTGTAATTTTTGTAATTACAAAGACGGCAACAAAGAGTGTGTAGGTACACAAATAAACATATTTTATTTGAAGAGTGGTATCGTCATGAATCCTAATTTCTATTTACTTTCGTTTTTACAGGTGTATTAGCAGTCGGCCTGTTTGCTGATAATCCAATTCCTATGGAAACGACGAATGGCAGGTCCGGGTTGTTCAAAGGTAGCTTTAATTTTTTCTGGAATTATTATTACTAGCTCGAGGATGGACGGTGCCACAGAGGTCAGCCTAGGAAGTGGTAGCGAGCCGACCTAGACGCCTACTGCAATAGTTGTCAAAAAATAAGAGGCCCTTTTTGATAGCAGGATACAACATTACTTTACTAGTAAGTATGAAAGAGACATAAAAATAAATCTCTTTCGCACTTAGTGGTAAAGCGATCTTCTATCCTCTCTACTCAGCTGTCAAATCGGACCTCTTAGATTTTGGTGACTTTAGGATTGGTTAGAGGTGGCTCGGAACAAAAATATCTGGAAGGACTTAGAGGAGGCCTTTACCCTGCAGTGGAACAGTATAGGCTGCAAAATAATAGCTTAAGAGTTTCCCACCGCAGGCTAAAAGCCCCCCTACTCTCCTTCCACTTCTCTGTCTAGACCTATTTGAAACCAACCTAACCACCAATCAATCACCAATCTTAATATTAAGACGTATTATTTCCACGTAGGCGGCGGCTGGTACCTGCTGGGCGTGCAGTCGCTGACGGGCGTGTGCCTGGCGGCGTGGGGCATCCTGGTCACCGTGTCGCTGCTGTGGCTCATCGACAAGATCATGCCCATCCGCATGGACCCCTACACCGAGCTGCTGGGCGCCGATATCACTGAGCACAGGATTAGACATGGACAGGTAAGATCCTTACTTCATACGTACTTTAATATTACAAGTGCTGAAGAGTCGTGGCTAAATAATGACAGCCGCACGGGTCGGTCTTCAAGGTTAAGCAACCCTTGCCGAGGTTGGTTTGTGGATGGGTGACCATCTTAACATACCGAGACTCCTCCATGCCTCGGAAAACACGTTAAGCCGTTGGTTCCGGCTGCCATTTGTAAATCTTTGGCAGTCGTTACGGATAGTCAGAAGCCAGGAAATCTGACGCCAGTCTTGCCAAGGTATACCGTGTTGTTACCCAGTGAATTGGTTGTGGAGGTGTGGTAGACAGCCGCTCCACGTAAAATGCTAGTATTCAGCTGAATCCGGTTTGACTGACAGCCGATCCCAATATAGTTGGGAAAAGGCTAGGCAGATGATAACGAAAAAAACTAGCCAAGTGCGAGTCGGACTCGCATGCAAAGGGTTCCGAAGGAATTTAATTTTTTTTAACGTGTTATTTAACAGTATAGACTTCTTATAGACTTTTGGGGGTCACTATTGGGGGTCGAATTAGAAAAAAAAAATTAAACAATATCGTGTGACACATCAAATGAAAGGGCTTACTGTGATGGTTTTAAATATATTGTTTTCATAATTCTAAAATAAATGGTTTTGAAGTTATTCAAGAATTTAGACGAAAAATGACCCTTATCTCCGAAACTATGCCTTAAATTTTGAAAAAAATGTAGATAATTGATCTTTACTTACAGATTACAGGAAAACCTATAAGAAGTCTATAGTGTTAAAACAACATGTTATTTTTTTTTTAAATCGTTTGGAACCCTTCGCACGCGAGTCCGACTCGCACTTGGCCAGTTTTTCTTTGTAATCTGCTGAATCTGAATAGAAACTAAAGCAAAGGCCAAGAGCCACGGCCATTGGCTCAAGAACCCACAATAAATTATTACAACAAATTGAATACATGTTTATTTCCACCAGGTTGGTATATCCCGCGCCGTCTCTGCGCTCCGCCCCTTCCACCGCTCCACCAGCATAGAGCAGATAGCCACCGTCGGCATGAACACGGGTCACGGCTTCATCGTCGACAAACTGCACGAGGCTAGTACCCATTTATGATGTGTGGGTATTATTGTTAGACGCTTACAGCTAATAATATCAAATAGATGGTCATGGTCGGCATATGGTCACAGTCGGGATATAGCCACAGTCGACATATGGTCACAGTCGGCATATAGCTACAGTAGGCATGAACACCAACCACAGCTTCATCATATCAGCCGAAGTATGTGCCGTATGGTGCCGCAAAAGAATAATACCATCCCATCACTTCCCGTGGGTTAAGAGGCGACTAAGGGACTCACCAGAGAATGGGGAAGCAGCGTTCTCTGTGAAAATCAACACGATACACTGCGATCGCCAATCCGCCTGCCAAGCGTGGCGATTATGGCAAACCCGCCCCTTTTGGGGGAGGCCTATGTCCAGCAGTGGACGTCTTTCGGCCACAGCTTCATCGTCGACAAAACGCACAAGGCTAGTGCCTATTTACAATGTGTGTGATGCTTACTGCAAATAACATCGAAAAGTTCATTCGTCTACACTGCTTTTAAAATGTCATATTATATTATTAGCCTGTGTCATAGATAATAATAATACTAGCGGTACCTGTGTTTACCGACTGCAGGGCAAAGGATCTGTCATTTTTTCGTTCCTCCCAGTTTTCAACAGCGTGGACTTAAAAGTTTTCTTAGTAGGTGCTTAGCTACCAGGGTTGCGGAATTTGTTCGAAAGAGATACCGCGGCTCTGGAAAGCGAAGGACATTAGGAGGAACACGGACGGGTTTTAGTCAGTAAGAGTCTGACACTCCCTCCTGCTTCGCCTAGAGCGGGAGGAGTCATTTAATGATTTCCCATCCTTAAAAAATGTTGTCATGTTAGTTCATCATCATCATATCAGCCGAAAGACGTCCACTGCTGGACATAGGCCTCCCCCAAGCGTCGCTACAACGACCGATCCTGTCATGTCAGTTCACTAATAACAAATAAAAATTTGTTACAGGCAAAGAAAAAGAAAGGCATCTTCCAAATGTTCAACAACAAAGCTTTTGTTGGAGACGACGAGCCATCAGTGTCATCGGTTACTACAAATAAGGGATTTTTGCACAAGCGACCTGGCAACCCCGGGAATAACCCTCACAAAATTCTAGACTCTATGGTCCACGAAATCAATGATGCTACACTAATAAATAAAGAAATTAGTAATGTTGTAAATGTTATTCCAGAAGAAATTAAAGGGAAGAGGTATAAGGATTTAACTCCGAAGGAATTAGAAGAATTAGGCAGGATTAGTGCGAGTCAAGATAGATTCAGGTATAGGTTTACTGAGGATGATTATAAAAATGATATTGAAAGGAGTGCCAGTAATATAAGGTGGTTAGATTAAAAATAAATCGATGAAAAATTTCAGGTTTTTAGAATTTATTCTTGTCACACTAAACACATTTCTTTTGGATGGTGTTGCTAGTAACATCAGACTGTGTTCTCTGTAGGTATATTTTGGTATAACGTCACGTCTCGTTATCTATACTAATATATAAAGCTGAAGTTTGTTTGCTTGAACGCGCTAATCTCAGGAACTACTGGTCTGATTTGAAGCTATATGCTACGCTACGCTAAGACCAATAGGAGCGGAGCAGTAATGAAAATTGTGACGCAGACGAAGTTGCGCGGGTCAGCTAATATTTGGAATATAAGGTAAATACTATAGAATAGTACTATTGTAGGTATTTTATGTACTAGTATTTAGTAGTTTAATTTAGACTACAATTTTCTTTTGGTAATTTAATTAATGTTAATATGGTTTTGACTGATTTTTTGTGTTGCTAGTTTAAATATAACATTTTTGATTTATGTGAATTCGCTAATATATTTAGAGCTAAGTAGGTACTTAGTGTGGTATTTTTTTTTTTTCGAAACCTAGTAGGTACCTGTTTACTTATTATTTATTAACCTGTTTTCACAAACTTTACTACAACATCTAAAATAATGCTTAAAAAAAACGAGTTGTTGGATTTTCAACGCTCAGCTCTGCGCCAAAGGTTGAGTCTCAAAACAGGGGGGCTACTCTCTAAGTCCGAAGTCCGTAGTTTCGGGCTTAGTTGCTACTCCAAATCACCTACAGACTTACGATTAGTCCCGAACCCGAACTAAGAATGAATGACAACACGATTTCACAGTAACTGTCAAATCGTGTTATCATTCGTTCTTAGTGGTTAGGTGATACGGAGTAGAATATGCCCGCAACTAAGCCCGAAACTACGGACTTCGGGCTTAGAGAGTAGCCCCCCAGGCTTGTAGTTTAGTTGTTATTTAATCGTAAGTAGATAAGACACTAATAATAGAATAGAGAATGGAAAGTGAAATAAAAGTACAAATTATTTAAAAATATAGTTTTATTTATTTATAATGTCTTCACACACAATCATCATTATCATCATCTGCCTAGCCTTTTCACAACTATATAAGAGTCAGCTTCCAGTCAAACCGTAATTTAGCTTAATACCAGTATTTAACGTGGAGCGGTTGCCTACCAGACCTCCACAACCCATTAACTGGGTACAGTGGTACCGAACTGATAAGGCGCGTCGGGAATCTTCGTTCGCACAGAAATGAAAATATGGCCCCAAAGATTAACGAAAGAAAACGAACTTACAATCAACCTTAGATCACTAAGGTTCATAATACACTGCAGCTGTTAGCTCCGTCTCATTCGCAAGTCACGTGCATGCCACGCGGCGCGGTACAGGAAAAAGAAGCGCGGTGCGTGGAGCGTGCCGATTGGTCAATAGCAGGTACATCGGTAAGCCATATCAGTTGGATACTACTGTAACACGGTACTTTATGGCAAGACTGGAGTCAGATTTACTGGCTTCTGAGTATCCGTAAAGACTACCAAAGATCTACAAATGATATCCGGTGTCGATGTTCCCCACAATGTTGCCAACAAAAAAAAAACAACAATCAAAATTCAAAAGCTTTTTTAGAATTCCTCCATCATCCTCCTCCTCCTCCTTGCGTCGTATTCCTCAGTGCTGAGGGTCATGACCTCCCTTCTGTATCACTTTCACACGTATGATGTTTCTCCACCTGTTTCTGTCCCTGGCGGTGTGGAGGGCGTTGTGAACGGTGGTATCAAGGGCGGTGCGAATCTAGTCAGACCAACGTATTGGACTACGTCCACGAGGCGACTTCCATCATATTCGTATTCATTTATGTATTTATGATAAGATAAGGTAAGATATTTGTTTTTACCATAGTTTCCAGTAATGACATGACCCAGCCAGTCCCTTGCTGTCCTCCCCAAAACGACGCCGCTGAACCGAGGTCCGTACCCCACAGAAGGTGCACTCAGTGAGCGGAGTTTTAGTTTTTAAGTTGCATAGTCTCGGCTGGGGGCCTTAAATTCACTTGAGGCCCACACAGGCAAGTCCGGTTAAGTAGTTACAACCTTCCCAGGTTCGTAAATGCGAGTGGCCTTCGTCATAAAAAAAAAAACCAGTTCCACCAGAGATTTGCGAGGATGCGTTTTTTTTTTACAATAGATAGGCATACGTTTGACCACTATATCACCTGATGATAAGCGATGATGCGGTCGAAAATGGAGAGCACGTTTGCCTAGAAGCAACCTATTCACTCTTGTGTCTTAAAGACTCCCAGGTTGTAGCTATCCGGAAACACAGACTCTGGCACGGAATTCCACTCCTTAGCTGTACGCACTATGAATGTGTTCCCAAAACGTTTTGTGCGTGTGGGTGGGATGTCCACCTAGCTATAGCTATATATATCACGCTAAGACTAATAGGAGCGGAGCAGACGAAGTTGCGCGAGTCAACTAGTTTAAAAATAAAATAAACGTTTATAAAATTAAACGATTTTAATACAAACGCAACAAACAAAACATCCACATGACAAAGAAAATAAATATACAAGTAATTCATTTGTGTTGATAACACTTTGAAAGACATTTTCAGTATGACCAACCTATCGATACACAGTGTGACTAGCGTCCAGCACACTTGACACATCACTTACTATAGGAATGTTTCTGGATACAAAATAATAACTGGTGGATGCCAAGCTACATAGCTTGGCTCATCGCCGTAAGGTTGCCTGCTTCGCACTAAGCGTTTCCAAACGTCTTTTATAATGCGCACAGCAAAGGAGTGGAACTCTCTGCCTGCGTCTGTGTTTCTAAACGCTTAGAACCCTAATCTCTTCAAAGTTAGAGTGAACAGACTCCTTCTGGGTGGGTAAGCTCGCTCTATCGTAGACTTTGTCTCTGTCATCTCTGACCTAGACTAGAGTCAAGAGCAAAACCATCACAAAATAAAAATATATTCACTTGGTAAGTTAATTTCGAAAAAAAAAAAAATACTTTTTGCGTCAACAAATCGCTAATTTACAAAGATAAAACTCATCAAAGTTAAGATACATCAAGTCTCCTCTTGTGATGTCCTTCTTGGTAAAAATATGACACGGCGTGATATCACGCGGAGTTTAAACGCACAGTATCGTCACTGTGTTCAATATTTTGAGGCAATCTTGTAGCGGCAACAATGTCGCCACAAGAAAAGTAACTAAGCGAAATTTGTACGGCAACAAAAATAACCGCAACGCCATCTATCCCGCCAGCAGCGAACCACTAACGAAATCTTGCAGCGCGGTATCAGTTATCCCGTGTAATTTGAACATAAAATATACAAGAGTTCGAATATCAACTATCGGGCAGTTGCCCACCGGACACAACAACCGTCCAGTCGGAGCATCCTCCCTTTTCAATGGAGGTTTGCGGGACTTTACTCTCTGTACCTCTGAAATCTAACTTCTTATCGTGTGGGTAGTATGGTCTAAGCGACCCCACACACCCTAGTGTCACGAGTTTCTAAACCGCCTCAAGGGCCTCTGACATGGTCTATTTGACGACCGTCATTTGACGGCCGGGACCACCTGCTTAAACGTGCCTTCCGAAGCACGGAATCATCTTTTTTATCAGACAATCAGGTGATTCAAGCCTGTAATGTCCTAGCCAAACTAGAAACAACTTTAAAAATTATGCTTCTCGTGGGAATCGAACCCACGACCACCGGGTCACAAGACAAACGCCTAAACCACTCGACCACGGAGGCAGTTGAAATGTAACTAACGGATTAAATAGTTTTTTTTTAATGTACCCAATTTTCCCACAATAACACTTCTCACTGAAAGGTTAAGCAGAGATGTACCTATACAACACCCACATTTCACCAGAAATAGTTAAGTCCCGTTTCACAGTCGCCTTTAAAAAGTGTTACCAACACAAAACAGAATTGCCATGCACAAAAAAAATTCAAACAACAGAATTATTGAACCAATGATTAATTTCAGTCGGCAAAGCCTTGAAATTCTTCACAGCATCGCTTATATCTTCATTGGGGACAGCTAAAGTGTATAACTTATATTCTTTCTGGACTCTACTGGCTGTGGTGTCGGAGGTATTGTATATTGAATCTGTGGTTCGTACCGGCATTATGATTTCTAGTTCTTGGAGATGTTCGAAGGCTTTCAAGATGACTGGTCGAGGGACTGTCTGCGTTGATGAGTTTGAATTGGCGAATTTTGTGTACCTGTGGACAAAATTTTTATTTATTAAAACTTAATGTCAGTAGTGGTACATAGGCGGACTTTATGCAACAAGGCATTGTCTACCAGTCAACCAGTTTGAATAGGACGTTGATAAAATACATCCAAATACCTTCAATTGAAATAACAATATTTTAATGAATTACTGGCCAAGTGAAGCATGTTTTTACCCAACTGCAAGAGACCAAAAGCAGGGTTTTAGTTTTTTTATTACTTACTTTTATAAAGACCATTGTAACACGTACTTTGTAAACAATAAGCAGGTTGCCTATTACGAGTAAAAATTAAAGCAAAAGAATTGTGTCAGACAATCAGGGCCCCAAGTCTGCTATTATAAATGCCATTTCTTTCAATGGAGTGTCAGTGGTTGACCACTGGAAAGTCATAATGACGCTTTTATATCCAGTGGTCAACCACTGACACTCCATTGAAAGAAATGGCATAGAATCTTGTCAAAATCAACCATTATGAAATCAATGATAGACTATTCTGACACTATTGTAATAGCAGACTTGGGGCCCAGGTGATCAGTCGGGACACTTTGTTTTAGTAACTTTTAGATGGTAATAAACCATTATATCCAAATTTAAATGAGCTGTCATGAGTGGTTTTTTATACTGAATGTAGTTCATTAGAACCTATAAATCTGATTTAACATGTGGCGGCATCTATACCGCCGATTACGAACTAAAGACCTGACTTCATATAAATCTTGCATCGCGGTATCAAAGTTTTTCGTGCGATTTTAACATATACAACAACCCAAATATCAACCATTGGGCAATTGCCCACCACAACCACCGTCTTATCGGAGGATCCTCCCTTTTCTATGGAGGTTTGCGGGAAATTAAACCCTCTATAAACATAACATAAAAATACTTTAATTTCACTCACCTATGCAACACCATTTCAAAATTCATAGGCTGTCCATCAAATATCTCCATGCCATGTTTCATAGCGATGACCAGAGACAACTCCAGTATAGACAATGATTGCAGCAGCTTTACTCTATGCTCTGGGGCGACCGTCTTGTCTATGACTGATGACAGATCTGATACGTCTATGAAGGGATTGTCGCTGGATAGTTTTGATACTAGCTGAAACTGTAAAAGAAAAATTGAAATGGTTGACTAAGCAATTTTGACATCTTCTATCAATACAGAGATGAAAGGGCATAGAATCATTGTAGCCCCCGCCGCCATTTTAGCAACTTTACCTTGAAATATCTCGATAACGTGACACTTTAGAGCACCATGTTGCTAACGATTTTTGATTGTTTGTGTCCTCTGTCTACAATGCTTGTTAGATAGTGCGCCAAAACATTGAAAAAAAAGGGGGGGTGGGGGAAGGGCTATGTTAGCTGTCAGAAAAAAGATCGACCCCTTGATTTTCGAAAACCTGAAATCTGTTCTGTATGAAACAGTATTTTGAGCTTCGAATACCACCCTCTTTGATCTTTTGTCCTCCTTGAGCTATGCAACAGCTCATAGCAATTCAGTAAAGTTGGGGCAGACTACCCAGAGAGCATTGTACACGCTAAAAACGTTGCTTTCAATTTTCTCCTATGATATAACTAAACATCTGTTTTAAAGCATGCTATGTACCTGTAACTTAGGGAGTACACATACTAAATATCTACTGATTTTCGTTATTTGTGTCACGTCCATGTATAATATCGTTCAGGGATCCAGGAGACCCTTTTTTTTCTTTTTTAATGATGGGAAATCATCAAATGACTCCTCCCGCTCTGGACGGAGCGGTTGGGAGTGGCAGACTTCTGACTAAAACCCATTCATATTCCTCCTAATTTCCTTTGCGTTTCAGGGCCGCGGTGACCGATTCGAACAAATACAGCAACCCAGGCAATACAGGGAACCCTGGAGATGCTACTAAGTTACTTTTTTGCAAGTTTATAATAACGCAAGCAAAGACGCTGGCAAAAGCCAGTTTTAATTAGTATCAACTCACCAGAACATTCCTAAAGATCTGCTCATTAACAGTATAGTAACACATCTTCTCTAGACAGTCCGTCACTTCGGATTCCTGTGCCAAGCTCGCCACGTGCTCATTCCAGTCCGCTATGAAGTCTGGATCCAAAGCTTGTAGGTCTACCCGGGACTGTAAGTGAGGCGGTAGGGCGGGGGTGAGGGGTGTGCTCTCTGTCTCCATGTCGTCTGTGGTGGCTGGAAAAGAGGGCGATTTTAGTATAACAACATAATATGTTCCTGACGCCACATCGAACCGCACACGGCGATACATGGCCTTATACGCCCCCCGCGATCGTCGTCGTCGCCGCAGCTGCGGCCGCCACTCACTCGCCGACGTCTTCAACGCGCGCACACATATCGGTTGTCTTTAACTTGCAATCAGTACCTACAGTACAGTCTTTTCAAATAGCGAAGTAGTTTTATTCTATAGCCTAGACCACCAGCAGCACACCTGGAGCTTGACACTCAACATATGGTCCTTAGAGCCGGATGAGCTACTAAATTCACGCTGAATATGTTCAATATTAAGTAATGCCTGCCCGTGATTATTAATGAATAATCTTTCACTGTTTTACCTTTCAGACAACAACTGCCAAGCCGTACTATAATTATCAGCTTTGAAATCGATGCTTTTTATCATTAAAGACGCGTTGCCGATTATGCCGGGCCAGTGCTGATGGCCAACGGTAGGGGTAGAGGATGTAAGTTGACTAAGTCTTACATTTGTTTTTGTGTGCTTTGCAGTCAAAGCCGCACATTTGGAGCTGGTTTTCGACCTCACCAAAGAAGCTTTCCTAGCGGCTTTCAGCCATTTTATTAGTCGTCGGGGCAAGCCTCACCTGTATTCCTCCAACTCCTTCCCTTCTTCCGGAGCGTGGCGTCTATCCTCTCTCTCCCCGGCACACTCAGCAGCTGCACCAGTACATCGCGGTACTCGTACTGCGGCGCGCTCTGCGGCTCGTCTAGCAGTACTCACCTGTGTTCCTCCGACTCCTTCCCTTCTTCCTGGGCGTGGCGGCACACTCAGCAGCTGTACCAGTACATCGCGATACTTGTACTGCGGCGCATTCTCTGGTTCGTCTAGCAGTACTCACCTGTGTTCCTCCGACTCCTCCCCTTCTTCCTGGGCGTGGCGGCTGTCCTCTCTCTCCCCGGCACACTCAGCAGCTGCACCAGTACATCAAGGCACTTGTACTGCGGCTCCTCTAGCAGTACTCACCTGTGTTCCTCCGACTCCTCCCCTTCTTCCTGGGCGTGGCGGCTGTCCTCTCTCTCCCCGGCACACTCAGCAGCTGCACCAGTACATCAAGGCACTTGTACTGCGCCTCCTCTAGCAGTACTCACCTGTGTTCCTCCGACTCCTCCCCTTCTTCCTGGGCGTGGCGGCTGTCCTCTCTCTCCCCGGCACACTCAGCAGCTGCACCAGTATATCGCGGTACTTGTACTGCGGCGCGCTTTGCGGCTCGTGCTCAGTAGAGAAGATGAACAGATGACGGTGAGAAAAGCGGGACTTGACGCGCTTCTCCAGGAGCTCCATTACGTCTATGCGGTTCGTTACCCCTGAACGAAAAATAACAAAGATAAGATGGATAGATTGAATGAGGCATATGACAAGCTGTCAGTTTACAGGAAGACAATGTAAGAAGTGCTTGGAGTCTTCCAAGCAACATGGGAAAACAGCAGGAAGATGATGATGAACTTCTTTGAGAACAATCCTGGAGCTAAGATAATTTCTAGTAGTTTTCATGGGCGTATCAAAACGTGTAACAGAATAAACACAATCTATACTAATATATAAAGCTGAAGAGTTTGTTTGTTTGTTTGCTTGAACGCGCTAATCTCTGAAACTACTGGTCCGATTTGAAAAATTATTTCAGTGTTAGATAGCCCCGCTAAGACCGGAGCGGAGCAGTAATGAAAATTGTGACGCAGACGAAGTTGCGCGGGTCAGCTAGTACCCCATAGAAGGTCAATGTATTTTAAATTATGAACAACTTTTACCAAACGTGAAATCGCTAAAAAAAACAGTTGTTCAGTACATTTTGTCGAGTTACACCAAAATGTATGGGGCAGTCGATTTTTATTTCGCTATTTCAGTGTTGGTCCCTTTGTGAAAGGTGGTCACAATGATGAGTAAAATGAGCCCCTTGTATTGCGTTTACTCTATTACACGTTAAGGGAAGGTGGTCCAGGGGGTCCATCCCACCTTCCCTTAGCATACAACGGAATTAAAAATCGCGGAATCTTGGATGTATTTAGACGTCTTGATTGGACTCATATCCCGATGTTGAATTTACTTTCTTAGTCTGTACTTTGATCGATATAAATATTAATAACTAGTGGACGTCACGCGGTTTCACCCGCGTAGTTCCCGTTCCCGTGGGAATACGGGGATAATATATAGCCTATGTTACTCCCTGATAATGTAGCTATCCAATGCTAAAAGAATTTTTCAAATCGGTCCAGTAGTTTCGGAGCCTATTCAATTCAAACAAACAAACAAACAAATCTTTCCTCTTTATAATATTAGTGTAGACAAGAAAACGAATATAGGTAAACGTATTATTATAGAGGTATAAAAATATATATTTTCTCAAATTTGTCACCGAATCGGACCTAGCCAAAACCCTGCTTTTCAGGGTTCTATAGTCAACAAGGAACCCTTACAGATTTTCGTCTGTCCGTCTGTCTATGCGCGGTTTAACTCTAGAAAGTTGTAGATCTAATTTGGTATGGGTACAGATATTAAACGCACCGACAAAGTGCTAAAATAAAATCGTGAAAAATATTTTTTTAGGGTACCGTCTATCCCATACACCCTACACCATATATATATAGCTGAAGATAGGTATAGATAGGTGGTTTAAAAATTTGGGGGTGTGCGAAAACCATTTTTGCATCCAAGGATCCGTTTGCGAAATATTAAGCGCTATTTTTTTGGGAGAGTCGAAGTATCCGGGAGAGACACTTGAGAAAGTTCGTAAAATAAAACAACTTCTTAATTCTTTTTTATGTCGTAAAAACAGACGATAAAACAACGACATTTTGACCTTGCGATGTAAAGAAATGGTGTTTCACAAAGACCCATTTTTAACCGACAAAAAAACGGAGGAGGTTCTCAAGTCAACGCGTATATATATTTATATATATATATATTTTTCATGTATGAACACGCAAAACTTTTTACAGAGTAGTCCGATTTTGATATATCTTTTTTTAGGGTTCCGAAAAAAAAAGGAACCCTTATAGGATCACTCGGGTGTCTGTCTGTCTGTCTGTCTGTCTGTCTGTCTGTCTGTCTGTCTGTCTGTCTGTCTGTCTGTCTGTCCGTCTGTCACAGCCAGTTTTCTCCGGATCCACTGGACCGATTCTGTTGAAATTTTGTACACATATGGACTTCTATGACCCAAACACGGATGCGTTACGAAAATTATTAAAATTTAGTATGGGGGTCACTTTTGGGGGTCAAACAAGAAAATTAAAAAAAAAAGTTTTTTGAACAATATCGTGTGACATATCAAATGAAAGGGCTTACTGTGAGGATTTTAATTATATTTTTTTCATAATTTTAAAATAAATGATTTAGAAGTTATTCAAGAAATTAGACGAAAAATGACCATTCCCCCCCCCTTATCTCCGAAACTACTGAGCCTAAAATTTTGAAAAAAATGGAGATAATAGATCTTTACCTAAAGATTACAGGAAAACCTATTAGAAGTCTGTAGTGTTAATATAACATGTTAAAAAAAATAAATTCGTTCGGAACCCTTTGCACGCGAGTCCGACTCGCACTTGACCAGTTTTTTTTATTGGAAAAGGTATACCTCGAAGGTAGTTCCATAAAGTTTGGAAAAAAATCCTACCCTAAGGGTTGGAAAATAGGGGTGATTTATTGTTCACTCACAGATTTTAATGATGAGTTGTGTAGCATTTTTTGTAGGGCTACCCGTGTTAGTAGTAATTAGTACATTAAAGCCACAATAAATTATAAAATAAAAAAAAATAACAAAGAAATTAAACCTCCCAAAAAACTGAAAAGCAAAAAATAATAAAGTGTTTTTGATTGTTTCTTCGTATTTTAACACCAACATCCGAAATTAAAGTTATTTTTTTGTAAAAAGGTTTATTAATTTTTGCTTTTCTGTTTTTTCGGAGGTTTAATTTTTTTGTTAAAAAGTTTTTGTTGTGGCTGTTACGTCTTGTACTTTGACATACCAGATCTGGCAACGCTAGTTCCGACACATAGGTACACGTACACGGATAGGTTGTAGGTACGTGCCACAAAATCTCTAAAATTTTCAAACCCGCGGACCCCCCCACCCCCTTACGAACGCTTTAGCTGCGCCCGTGATTTCCACCAACGGAATCTCTTCGCCGCCCGCATTCGGGTTGACTCGAGCAGTTCAAATATCCCAGCCCTGATGATGAAATTTGTCTTGGCTTGGATATCGCGAGTAAGACGCCCGGATGGTGTCGTTTTTAGGGTTCCGTGCCCAAAAGGTAACCACTATTACTTAGCCTCTGCGGTCCGTCCGTCTGTCTGTCAGCTGTACCCAAGAATCTTAACTGTTAGACTGTTGAAATTTACACAATGTGTATTTCTATTGCCACTATAACAACAAATAAAAAAAAAATAAAGGGGACTCCCATACAAGAAACGTGTTGCTTTTCGTTTTATGGTACGGGACCCGTTCGTATGAGAGTCCGACTCGCACTTGCCGATTTTTTAAATCTTCATAGTTACGACTGTTTGAATCGCTAACAAATCTACCTATGGCCAAATATCCCTATTTGGTCATAGGTAGATTTGTTAGCGATTCACGTGCAGAAACTATAGGTGGCAGCACAGAAATGTCACTGTCAAGTATATAACAAGCATAAAATTCGAAATAGTTACGCTAGATGGGACAGTCTACTTCGCGCTCATTCTCCTAAACTGAGCGTACAGGAACCGCAGGTGGCAGCATAGAAGCGTCAATGTCAAGTATTCTGACCCTTAAAACTTCGAATATGCGACACTAGATGGCATAGTCAACGCTGTGCAGTCCCTATAGTGTACACTGTAACTCAACCAAGTTGCAAAAGGGTTCGCCTGGTGGCTTTTTTCTCAGTCTTCTTCGACGGTGAACACTAACCAATGCGCGCTCGATGATGTTGACTTTAGATAGAGTCATTGTGTGGCGACTTGAATGTTTGAGTCGTTAATGAGCAATGATTACAATTTATTATCTGCACAATTATAATGGCCACGACTCTGAGCCAATCGGTTGTCGGCGAGACATTATCTGCGGATCTGGTGTGAACACAATAGAAATCTATACTAATAAGTAGCTTATGCCCGCAAATCGTACGCGCATATTCCGTTTTTCCCCATTCACGTAGAAAGGAGAAATCCTGTCTTGGTTTTCCTAAACACTCCCCAAGGAACCTACATGCCAAATTTCGACTGTGCGTTTTCAAGTCAAATCAAATCTCAAATTGTTTATTGCAATCCATAATGTACACATACAGGTAGTAAAATGAATAAATAGAAACAATTATGGACCCTGTCGGGCACAGCAACACTTTAAATAATTAGGAGAGAGGAAGAGCGCTTTAGATCATTTTTCTTGTAAAATAAATGTTGTTGTTGCTGTGTTTTTTCTGTTAGTTTGAGTCATTAATGAGCAATGATAATGTTGTGCGTGTTATGGTTAGGGTCCAGAATAAATTATATGCACTTTAAGTTTGTACTGAATACGATAAAAGTTTATTGTAGGTTCACAATTACCGGGTTATATTGCTACAGTAAAATAGGACGTGGCTGAACGGTGGTTCATTTGAACTTTGGAAACGTAATCCTAAATACCATTTCCAGAATTCCAAAAAAAAATAATGACACAATTGCCTCGTTTCCGAGAATTGAGACTATTTGTTAAACTACGAATTTACTGACTGTTTCGCAGAAGGAGACCACCGCGTCCCAGGACTCCTCGCCGTCGACCATAGCATGGACTACGGCCGGCAGCGAGAGGTCACTGCCTACTACAGAGATGAGGGCACGGCGCGGCTCCTCCCAAGCGGCACACTCTGCCAGCGTATGCCGCGCCATGTCCTCACAACAGTCGACGCAGTGGTGACACCGAATGTCCGGCTCTCTGCCTATGCGACACAGGAAATGACAAGGAGCCGTGTCTTCTCTCGATGGCCGCGAACCTGAGCCAATTGGTTGTCAGATAGTTGTCGGCGAGACAATAGCTGTGCATCTGGTGCAAAAACAAAAGAAATCTGTACAAATAATATAAAGCTAATCTCAGGAACTACTGGTTCGAATTGAAAAATCTTTTAGTGTTAGATAGCCCGTTTATCGAGGAAGGCTATATAAATTATACATATAATAGGAGCAGAGCATAAATGAAAAATGTGACGCAGACGACAGCTAGTTTTAAATAAAATTACCAGCTGTCGGTCTTAATTTTTTATTTAAAGACCCACTACTACATAGGAGTTAACCGCCCGCTGGGGGTTGCGGTGTGGGACACAGGCTATTCACCTCGTTGCTGAAGAACATGTTACGATGCGGGTTGGGTTGCCCGATGGGCACCGCCGCGAGGGTATCGATGTTATGATAGTTACTGTTGCGAGTGTCGCGCGCTTCCACCCTGACGGCCACGCCGACCGGCCGATGGATGATGGTCATATCACTGTAAATATCGTAACTGAAAGCGACGGTCATGCGTACGTAGCGAAAGCCGGGGTCTGATCTCACCCATCGCTCCACATAGCGCTCCATAGTGTTCCATAGAGAGCCGGTGCCTCGATTCATAGACCGTGTTTGGGGAAAAATGTTGAACGGCGCCGCGGGTCCACCAAGACGAGCCGCGATCATATGACCGCGCTCGTCGTAATCGTTCAAGGGGCGATTCAATCCCACATCCATACCGTTGTAATTATCGTTGGTGGCTGAGTTGAAATGCTCTCTCCTCTGATCCAACGTGTGGCCAGTGATGACGGCCCGCACGTTCATTGGTAGCTGTATACCGCTATCTTGAACGTCGTCAAAATACGAGTGACTTGGCAGTACTCTGAAGTCGATTATGGGATTGGTGTCGGGAGTAATGGGATTCTGCGGATCGAATCGACGCAAAGTCACTTGTGGGAAATGCATTTCGTGTATTAACAACAAATCTTCGATGTCTGCCCCGCAGTCCTCGTAGCGCAGCTCGTTGTACGGTCTGGGGGTTTGACGCTTGGATACACGATGTCCGTTCCGACATCTCAACATCCCGTCGTCGGAGTCCTGATACAGGGAACAGTTGTATCGGATCTGATCGTTGATTTTTTCAAAGTACCAATGCTGCGGTAATGGATCTCGAAAGCACTTTTTCCATTTTTGGCTCGAAGTATAGCATCGCGTGTCATCAGGTTCGTACGATTTGCACGCACCAACGCATCTTTCGCCGTTTTCGGCGGGATTGTCGAACACGTGTGTGCGATCTTCAGGGTTGCAATAGCCCCAAGATCCGTCCGCCGTATGACACCAATTGTAATTTGAGTTGCGCTTCTCACACTCATCGACGCAAACGGCGTATTTGTTGCTTGAGCGCACCACCTGGTGGCCGAAAGTGGCCGATCGACTGGAGCACAGACCCCACTCGTCGTAAAGCCACACACACCATTCTTTGCCGTAGTTGTAGAAGTCGTAACAGTCGCTCATGCAGATATGGCCGTCCAAAGTCACGTAGCGTTTGGTATGAGTCCTCCTGTCAGGCCGGCAGGTGCTCTGTTTGGAGTGCCACGACACGTAGCATCGGTCTTCGTTGTCTGCATCGATGTGTTCGCAGTCACCGATGCAATGGTTACCATCTGTAGCCACAGCCACATAGAATGAGATAAACGAAGGGCTACTGCTAGCGCGAGCACCGACGCACAAAGCGAACAGCACAACAAGCATCCACATGAGGACCAGACTACTGTGAGCATTTCATTTGTGGCTGGCTTATATAGTGACATATATTTACTTGGATGAAAATGATAGGCGGCCTTATCAGAAGGAGTCAAAGATCATCATTAGTAATTTAGTTTTCTAAACAACACATTGTGTAGTTTATAAAAACATCGATAACAAATAAACAACTTCCTAATTTTTTTATGTTGTAAAAACAGACGATAAAACGACGACATTTTGACCTTGCGATGTTAAGAAATGGTGATTCACAAAGACCTATTTTTGTTGTGGCTGTACCGTCCTGTACTTTGACATACCGGATCTGGCAACGCTAGTTCCGACACATAGGTACACGTACACGGATAGGTAGCAGGTACGTGCCACAAAATTTCCAAAATTTATGGACCCGCGGACCCCCTCTCCCCCTTACGAAACCTAATGCGCCTCCCGCTCTAGGCGGAGCAGAAGGGAGTGTCCAGACTCTTACTGACTAAAACCCATCCATGTTCCTCCTATTGCCCTTTACGTTCCAGGACAAACGCTATAGCAACGCCTGTGATTTCCACCAACAGAATTTCTTCGCCGCCCGTATTCGAGATGACTCGAGTAGTCCAAAAATCCCAGCCTTGATGATGAACTTCGTCTTAGCTTGGATATCGCGAGAAAGACGCCCGGAGAGCCATTGTGTTTTCTCTTCTCTTAAATTAAACTAGGTGCTGAGGTACCCTTTTTCAATAATTTCATAGTGTTCTGAAGAAGGCCACTGTCCAGATGTGGCAGTATCAGCTTTCGTGGGGGCGTATACTACACAATGTGTTGTTTAGAAATAAATGACTTATGACCTTCGACTTTATTACCCCTACTGATAAAGCCGAATTCCATCTAAGTGATTATATGCCACTATATAAGCCAGCCACAAACGAAATGCTGACAGTAATCTGGTCGTCATGTGGACGCTTGTTGTGCTGTTCGCGTTGTGCGTCGGTGCTCACGCTAGGAGTAGCTCTTCGTTACCGCAGCGTTGGTACTTTGAAAAAATCAACGATCAGATCCGTAACAACTGTACCCTGTACCAGGGGGGCTACTCTCTAACGAAATCCGTAGTTTCGGGCTTAGTTGCGGGCGGGCATTTTCTACTCCGTATCACCTATCCACTGAGAACTAATGATAACACGATTTGACAGTTACTGTGAAATCGTGTTGTCATTCATTCTCAGTTCGGGTTCGGGACTAATCGTAAGTCTGTAGGTGATACGGAGTAGAATACGCCCGCCCGCAACTAAGCCCGAAACTACGGATTTCGTTAGAGAGTAGCCCCCCAGGACTCCAACGAAGGGATCTTGAGATGTCGGAACGGACATCGCATAACCAAGCGTCAAGCCCCCAAACCGAAGAACGAGTTCCGCTACGAGGACTGCGGGGCAGACATCGAAGATTTGTTGTTGACACACAAAATGTATTTCCCACGATGGACTCTGCGTGAATTCGATCTGCAGAATCCTATTACTCCCGACACCAGTTCCATTATCGACTACATGGTACTGCCAACTCACACGTACTTTAACGACGTTCAAGTCACCCGTATACAGCTGCCATTGAACGTGCGGGCCGTCATCACGAACAACACGTTGAATCAGAGAAGAGAACATTTCAACTCAGCCACCAACGGTAATTACAACGGCATGGATGTGGGATTAAATCGCCCCATGAACGATTCTGACGAGCGCGGTCATATGATCGCGGCTCGTCTCGGTGGAAACGCGGAGCCGTACAACATTTTTCCTCAAACACGGTCTATGAACCGAGGCACCGGCTCTCTATGGAACACTATGGAACGCAATGTTGAGCGATGGGTGAAATCAGACCCCGGCTTTCGCTACGTACGCATGACGGTCGCTCTTAGTTACGATATTAACAGTGATATGACGATCATCCATCGGCCGGTCGGCGTGGCCGTCAGGGTGGAAGCGCGCGACACTCGCAACAGTAACTACCATAATATCGACACGCTCGCGGCGGTGCCCGTGGGTCAACCCAACCCGCATCGTAACATGTTCTTCAGCAACGAGATGAATAGCCTGTGCCCCACACCGCAAACCCCAGCGGGCGGTTAACTCCCATGTAGTAATTGGCTCTTAAATAAAAAAAAATTAAGACCGGGCTGGTAATTTTATTTTAAACTAACTGATCTGCGCAACTTCGTCTGCGTCACATTTCTCATGAATGCTCCGGTCCTATTATATTACACTTTAGCCAAACTCTTCACCTTTATAATCATCATCATCATATCAGCCGAAAGACGTCCACTGCTGGACATAGGCCTCCCCCACGCGTCGCCACAATGACCGGTCCTGTGCGTCTCGCATCCATCGGCTACCTGCGACCTTCACCAGGTCATCAGTCCAACGTTGCGTCTTCCGGTACTGGTCGCCAGTTCGCCACTACTACGCTGTGTGTGTGTGTGTGTGTGTGTGTGTGTGTGTTATAATCTTCTTCTAATATATAAAAATCTCGTGTCACGGTGTTTGTCATCGAACTCCTCCGAAACCGCTTGACCGATTTTTATTTGGTCGGAGAATAATTCGTAGGCTATTTTTTATATGGCAAAACAACGTTTTCCGAGTCAACTAGCATTAGTATAGATTTCGGTAGTGTTCACACCAGATGCACAGATAATATAAGTATATTGCCTCGCCGACAACCGATTGGCTCGGAGTCGCGGCCATTATAAGTGTGCAGACAATTGTTATCATTGCTCATTAACGACTCCAACATTCAAGTCGCCACACAATGACTATCTAAAGTCAACATCATCGAGCGCGTATTGGTTAGTGTTCACCGTCGAAGAAGACGGAGAAAAATGTCACCAGGCGAACCCTTTTGCAAGTTGGTTGAATTACAGTGTACACTATTTGGCAACTATGAAGGGAACGTGAAGAACAGTGGTAACTATGAAGATTTAAAAACTGGCCAAGTGCGAGTCGGACTCTCACACGAAGGGTTCCGTACCATAAAACGAAAAAAAAAAACTTTTTACAGAAAAATATAACCGACTTCCAAACAAAACACTACAACAAAACAACAAAAAACTACTACACGTGGTGATACTTGGACGACGTCTTCGTCAACGCAGAAGTCGAAATAAGCAAAAATGCTCATAAAATAAAAACTACTAAACCAAACTGAATCAAATTTCAAATTTATGGGACCAAATGGCAACTATACTACATCGAACTAAAAAAGAATCATGGAAATCGGACCAGAAACCACGGAGTAATCGGTGTACATACATAAAAAAAAATGCCCACCGAATTGAGAACCTCCTCCTTTTTTGGAAGTCGGTTAAAAAGAAACGTTTCTTGTATGGGAGCCCACTTTACTTTTGAATTTCATTTTAGTTTTATAATTTGTTGTTAAAGCGGCTACAGAACTACACATTTATGAAAATTTCAACTGCCACTGACAGACAGATAGACGGGCGGACGGACGGACGGACAGCGGAGGCTTAGAAATAGGGTTCCGTTGGTTATCCTTTGGGTACGGAACCCTAACAATGACACCATCTCGTCATTTTGCTCGCGATATTCAAGCCAAGACAAAGTTCCATCATCAGGGCTGGGATTTTTGAACTGCTCGAGTCATTCCAAATGCCGGCGGCGAAAAGATTCCGTTGGTGGACATCACGGGCGTAGCTTTAGCGTTCGTAAGGGGGTTGGGGGGGGGTCCACGGCTCGTGATGTCCGTCGCCCCCATTCATCCGGACCCGAGGTGGCGGCGCGTGGTGTTCCCGTGCGCCCCTCTCTGACGTCGCGGGGGGAGTCAAACACCTCACTCCCCCCGCTGACCCGAGGTGGCCCGCAGAGGCGGGCCGGCACCAGCCGGAGATTACGGAAGTCGTAAGCCCCGCGATCTCCGGCGCAGATGAGAGATGGAACACCGGGGTGGTTTTAGTCAGTAAGAGTCTGACAGACCCCTCCGCCCGCCCTAGGGCGGAGGACATCCATGAGGATTTCCCCCCGTTAAAAAAAAAAGGGTCCGCGGCTCCAAAACGTTAAGGAATTTTGTGGTCCGTACCTTCTACCTATCCGTGTACGTGTACCTATGTTTCGGAATTAGCGTTGCTAGATCCAGTGTGTCAAATTACAGGACGGTACAGCCACAAAAAAAAATGGTTTTTGTGAATCACCATTTCTTTATATCGCAAGGTCAAAATGTCGTCGTTTTACTGTCGGTTTTTATTAAATAAAAAATAATTAAGAAGTTGTTTTATTTTACGAACTTGTATTTTTTTACCGGAAATAATTCATTGCATTTGGATCCAAACAGGAAAAGGAAATAATTTTCCCCTTTATTAAAAGAATTATTTAAGGGAACCAGTAACTCCTTTACGAAAAATTTCAATAATTATCTTGCAAAAGATAGGTTTACTTTTAATAACACTGACTATTCTACTATTTTTTTTTCTGCACTTTTTTACTATTGATAGGCACGCGTTTGACCACTATCTCACCTGATGGTAAGCGATGATGTGGTCGAAGATGGAGCACGCTTGCCTAGAAGTAACCTATTCACTCATGACTTGATGACTCCCAGGTTGTAGCTATCAGGAAACACAGACTCCGGCAGGGAATTCCACTCCTTAGCTGTACGTACTATGAATGTGTTCGCAAAACTTTTTATGCTTGTGGGTGGGATGTCCACCATGTACCGGTGGCGCATCGCCGTTCGTCTTGTGGTCCGATGATGGAACGGGCTTGGCAGAATTAAATAAGGTATGCAATTCCATCGCAAATTCCCCAGAATGCAACCGGTAGAAAACCGACAGGCTAGCAATTCGTCGTCGATGCTCAATACTTTGGAGCTTCGTCGCGACGAGCCTATCATTGCCGATGATACTTTTGGCTCGGTTCTCAATTGAATCAAGGGCGTCAAGCTGGTATCTGGCAGATCCGTCCCAAAGATGCGCTCCTTATTTTTAGGCATGACTAATTGACTAGCTCCTGCCAGCGTCGCTGGAAATCATCCTTTTGTCCATCCACTGTGGCAGAACATGTCAAGCTCTTCGCTTCACTTGAAGGCAGCTCAGTAAGAAAGCTAGGTTTATTAAGCACGGGGGTGTCATACCAGCAACTGCCAAACTACGGGCTGTCACAGAGAAATTCCTAATGGAAAAATCCAATGACACTTTTTGCCCCAACTTGGGTGTCGAATCCAGGACACGCTCAGCAGTTATGGGGCCATTCATATATTATGTAAGACGATTTAGGGGGTCGACCATGTCTTATTTTTTCTTACAAGGGGGTGGGAGGGAGTCTCGATAGTTCTTACGTAAGATCACAAAAATGCGCAAAGTTAAAATTACATTTTAAAAATCGCGGGCAACCGCGTTAGTGCCAAGGTTCGCTCGGATGCGTTTAGGTATTTTTAACCGACTTCCAAAAAAGGAGGTTCTCAATTCGGTGGGTATTTATTTTTATGTATGTACACCGATTACTCAGAGGTTTCTGATTCGATTTCTGTAATTTTTTTTTAGTTCGATGCAGTATACTTGCCATTTGGTCCCATAAAAAATTTACTTCAGTTTGGTTCAGTAGTTTTTATTTTATGAGCAAAAGTGAATGAGTCGGTGTTAAAAAACAAAGAAACAAAATCAAAAACACCGACTTCCGAAATTAAGGTTATTTTATTCTTTGTAGTGTTTTGTTTGGAAGTTGGTGATATTTTTTTGCAAAAATTTTTTTTTAATACAAGTAAACATTTCTAAAAATTGTTACTTTGAAAAATAAACATTAAAACAAAACAAACGTGTATTCATTCTTTCCTTTAGATTCTTACGTCATTAATATTAAACAGGGGGGAGGGGGTCAAAAACTAGCGTAAATAGTCTTAGGTATTAAATGAATGGCGCCTATGCTTGCGACCGTTACCCAACGGAGTAGTTACCCAGTCATACTAAGACGGTGAGTTAAACAAAAGCTTGTAAAAAGCTTACCTAAAACACACATTGGAGCCTGCTCGCTATGCGTGATATCAAACAAGTTGTACAGCAGCGTCTGAGTCCGTCCGCTGTGGCAGAACATGTCAAACTCTTCTAATATGAACAGCATACTCTTGCAGCGTCTGTCGGCTCCACTTTGTAGGCAGCTCAGTAAGAACGCTAGGTTCTCTGCGAATGTTCCAAAAACTCGGTCGCCTACTGCGTTTTCTAGTTGCATCTGAAAAAGAGAAAGGGTGGTGAAATAATTTAATGCTTTTATGCCACATTCAAGGTTTGCAGAAGAGCGATGGAACTTCGGTAAACCCGGTAATTGGTCCACCTTGTGAGAGGCCTTCCACCGCCGCGTCTAACCACCACCCGTACGCAGTCGCTACATCAGAACTTTTCTGAACCATCGACTATCTGTTCTGCATGCACAGGACCGATTGTTATGGTGACACGCGCGGGGAGACCTATGACCGGCAGTGGACGTCTTTCCGCTGATATGATGATGATAAACTTAACTAGCAAATCAAACTGACCGACCGCATCTGGAACACTTTTTTAGGGTTCCGAACAAAAAACGGAACCCTTATAGGATCACCTGTCTATCTGTCACAGCCAGTTTTCTACGGATCCACTGGACCGATTCTGTTGAAATTTGGTACACATATGGACTTTTGTGAATCAAACACAGATAAATTATTAAATTTGTAGTATGGGAGTCACTTTTGGGGGTCAAACTAGAACAATATCGTGTGATATGTCAAATTAAAGGGCTTACTGTGAGGGCTTTAATTATATTTTTTTCATAATTTTGAAATAAATTTTGAAAAAAATTTGAAGTTATTCAAGACATTATACCAAAAATTACCATTTATCCCCTTATCTGTGAAACTACTGAGCCTACAATTTTGAAAAAAATGGAGATAATAGATATTTACCTATAGATTACAGGAAATATAAGAAGTCTATAGTGTTAAAATAACATGTTTAAAAAAAAACGTTCGGAACCCTTTGCACACGAGTTTGATTCCACTTGGCCAGTGTTTATTGCTGGACAGGCATTGCCGCTGTTAGAGATAAATCTACAAAGCTAAAGTGCGATTGGGTAGGTCACATTGACATATTGACAGGATGCATGAGGACAGATTGGCCATTGGCCAAACAAAGGTAAAGTGAGCTGGAAAAATATGGAGGCGGAGTCCTCCCCATACTAGCATTTTGCATTTTTTTTAGGCAACGTCCTAGCAGTTGTAAAACATAATTACGCTTATAAAAAAATATTTTAATGATGTGAAAAACAGTTTAATTATTTCTATATACATAGAAAATTTTTGATCTTTGTGATGCAATGATAATAAGTTAGTAACTGATTTACCTGTGCAGTAATAGACTTGAGAGCTATTTTATCATCATGATGTATCAGCCCGTTGAGCCTCACAATAATGGCATCATTTGATAGATCCACCTCCTTGCTGATTTGATGCAGCACTGAGTTTATAAGCTAGAATAAATACATACTAAAAATAAGACAATCGTTTACTTGTTACATTCTCCTGCCTAAACTTCTGGACTAATTCTGATGAATTTTGACATAGTCGAGATGGATTCTACCTTGATCCAATATAAAGACTAAATGTGGAGACTGAATCCTTTGGAAAAGGACAAAGGAATTTTTAACCCAAGAGTCGCATTCGTCAAATAAACCCTTGAGGCAGTTTAGAAACTCTGACATTAAGGTATTTGGGGTCGCTAGACCTACTGCCCACTCAATAAAAAGAAGAACCCAGGAGTACTAAGGGATAAAAACCCTAACACGAAGCAAGTCGCTCTACAGTATCAAATACATATAACAGCAGGAGTGAAGGGTGCTAACAACATATGTTTATTTATCAAACGTAATCTCTGGATGACTGATCAGATCTTTTTTTAAATTTCAAATGCCATAAGTTAGGTTAGATAGCCTCTGGTCGGCCAGGACCTCTCACTTCCGGCGTGGTCAGTGCCATGCTGGAGAGTGAGGAGGCCTGGGCAGCAGACGTCATCTCGCAAAAGGAGGCGGCGGAGCGCGAGCGGGAGGACGACCCTCTCGCTGCGCCGCTCCGTAGGCGAAGAAAAGGTCGGAGAAGGCGTGGCCTTCTCCCCCCTCGTGGTGGTGATGGGCGGGTGATAGGCGCGGGTTCGCTTTCGCCCGCATAGCACCCTGGTGCAGGGTGCTATGCGGGCGAAAGCGAGTCTTCGTCGGACATTCCCGGCCCGTGAAGCCGTGAAGGCGGGCTCGACGTCGGAGGAGAACTGGACATAAAGGCTGTGCCAATCTCCCAGTCCCCCGCCACTCAGACGATGCGGGTATGCCGCTGGGTTATTTTAGTGGGTATATCGGGCCAGCCCGGGAGTCCCATATAGCCCCCCATCCCCCGATGGGAGGATATGCGTAACGAATTTTTTCCCAGCGCAAAAAATAAAGGTTATATAGCCTCAAGACCAAAACCGAGGGAAAAACCTAGTACTTACTAATATTACAAATTTTGAACGGACGGGAACAAGTTCCATAGCCTATTTAAAGTAAAATTAAGAGCCCTCTTTTACCGTGGTCTTGCCGCTTCCCCGAGGCCCAATCATCAGCGCAGAATGCGATTCACCATGAGCAACCGTCCTTTTGAACAAATCATAGACGTGGTTCCTTTCCTGACTGTGGCCTCGAAAAGATGTATTGTCCGCCATTATTTTCAGCTTCAAATACTTTCTTATTAGTTTGATTTGCACCGCAAGAGTATTATCCGTTTGCAGGCCGCACATGTTTAGACTTAGAGAAAATAAAATTAATAACAAACAATAGACTTGGTTCGCACACTTCGCGCCGGCCGATCAATTTGACAGGAATGACAGAACGTTTTTTTTTTTTTTAATATTTTTTTATTCATGACCATAGATACAAGTCTTTCAGTCGGATACATTGATGGGTTTTTACAATGTAATATTACAACTAATTAATTTATATAAATTTATAACAATAATTAATTTATATGAATTAAATTTTCTCTACTGTATTACAAATATATTTAAACAACACACTAAAATATTTCTTATTTACTAATAAATCCTGAACACTGCGGGGAACACTTTGATGTTCAGTATGTTCACTAATGTCATTGTCATTTAATTCATTCAATTCATACTCTTTGCTCAATTCACTGACCAAAATCAAACGTTGAATGTTAAAACTTGAACAGTTTAAGATAATATGATCCAAATCAGCATCCTCTGCTCCACAATGATGACATCGGCTATTGTTAATTATGCGAAATCTGTTCAGGTGAGCTGGAGTTAAGCAATGTCCTAATCTCATGCGTGATAAAATAGTTATGAATCTTCTTGTAATGTATTTGAAGTTATAGTACCAAGGTTTAATCGGTAATTCTTTTTGTATTCCAGCATACCATCTGCCTTTCGTTTCCACGGTTATGTCCCAATACTCCTTCCATAACTGTCTATTACGTTCTTGAAAAAGGCTATAGTAATCGGTGAATGGAACCTTGATTAACTGGGATCGATCTTCGTCATGGTCTGACCGGGCAGCAGTGTCAGCTACTTCATTTCCACGAATGCCACTGTGTGAAGGTACCCATACTAATTCTACTTTTGTATACTTATCAAGCAGATTTAGGATTATAAGTCTAATATTACAAATAATATAATTTAACTTAAAAGAAATATTTACATTATGTAGAGCAGACAAAACACTTCTGGAGTCTGTAACTATCAAAATATTATGTACATTATGTACAAGACTATTTACATGCTGCAGTGCACAATAAATTGCATAGCATTCTGCAGTGAAAATGCTACACACCCTGTTTAATTTAATACATTTACTGAAATCTAATTGTGGATCATAGAAAGCTGCATTTACATTATGATCTGTTTTAGATCCATCTGTGTATATAATATAATATTCTGGTCTATTATCTTTAAACAGTAAAAAATCAAATTTATTTTTTACCACATCTAAATGGATTGAAAAGCTGTTAATAATACCATTATAAGGTATTTTGTATATAGGCCAAATATCATTTTGAAAAATATCTTTTGAATTATTTTTTACTTGTTCAAATATTGTTGGCATTTCAGGTAGAGTTCCACCAACCAAAGAAGAGGCAGAGATGGCATTGGAAGCAATTGACTGTGAGATTTCAGGATGTATTGTTAGTTTCTTAAGTAAAGGATTATCATTTGACGCCATGACTTTTAATAAAAACCTCTCAGCCAACAACAACCTTCGTAAAGTCAAGGGAGGTATACATGTCTCAACCTCTAACGAATTAATAGGTGTGGAGCGCATAGCACCACAAATAAGTCTCAGTCCCATATTTTGAATTACATCTAATTTTCGTAACAAGGTGCTATTGGCATTCATGTAAGCTAAACTGCTGTAATCAAAATGGCTTCTCACTATACTTTTGTACAGCAAATCCATAACTTTGGGGTCAGAGCCCCAAAAACTGCCTGCTAAATGCCTCAATAGATTAATACCTTTCAATGCTTTGTTACTTATATCTTTAATATGTTCTTCAAATTTTAATCTATCATCAATAATGACTCCTAGGAATTTATGTTGCTTAACAACAGGAATTTCTACATTATTGTATGAAATTTTAACATTGCTATGAGTGTTTACATTTTTACTGACAATTAAAACTGAACTCTTTTCTGGACTTATTTCTAATTTAAGTTTATTATGGTAATAGCTGTATAATTGAGACAAAGCCTTATTGATATTAGACATTGCTATATCTATGTTTTGATTTATGCTGTACAAAAGCAAGTCATCTGCAAATTGCAGGATATTTACACCTGGTGTATCTACATATTTTAATATTTCAGAAGTATACAAGTTATAAAGTAAAGGAGACAAAGTTGCCCCTTGCATTGTGCCTTTGTTAACAGTCCTGGGTCCATGTAATTTATTATTATATTTAACAAATACAGTCCTATTGTTTAAAAAATTATAGAGCCATTTTAGAGTATGACCAGGTATACTAATATCATGACATACTTGAATGAGTTCTTCTATGTTTACATTGTCAAAAGCACCTTTTACATCTAAAAACACGCAGATTGCATTAGAGTGGCTTAATTTAACCTGTCTTACATCTGATAATAAAGATACAAAGCTTTCAGAGCAACTTTTACCTTTCCTGAAGCCAAACTGCATAGAAGGAATTAAGCTTTGTGATTCAACAAAATAATCTAATCTTAACTTCAACATATTTTCAAAGAGTTTACCCAAACAAGATGATAAAGAAATAGGTCTGTATGAAGAAGCACTATTTATAGGTTTATTAGGTTTTAAAATTGGAATGACACACTGTGTTTTCCAAGACTCGGGTATTACTAATTCATTCCATAGTTTATTATAAATATTAAGTAATGTTGTTTGTGCATTTAAATGTAATTTTTTGATTAACATATAAGGTATGTCATCCAATCCCGGTGTAGTATCTTTCCTACTCTTTAAAGATGTTTTCAACTCTTCTATAGTGAAATTGTTTTTGAGAAATACATTTACATCATTTTCCGTAGCATTTTCGAACAAATACTCAAGCCTATTGCCATCTATTTCAGTAGAATCTGCCAAGTTATCTAAAAAACGTGGAACCCACTCATCATTTATGTTTTTGTTTCGATTTGATCCAATTTTTTTAAATTTTTTAATGTATCCCCATATCCTAGAAACTGGAGTTAGCCTGTTGAAGCTACTACATAAATTACGCCAAGAAGAAGAACTTTCTTCCTTCAGAATTCTTTTCTTTTTCGCATCTAATTTTTTATACTCTATCCAGTTTTGAATGTTCGGTTGAGAAAAATAATACTTTAATGCATCTTTTGATTTTGCGACAGCATCACTACATTTTGCATTCCACCATGGTACTGGTTTTTTAATAGCTGTGTTTGCACATAATTTTCGTTTTGGAATTGTTTTATTCCTCAAATCGTTTAATGTTTCTATAAAATGGTTATATGAATTGATAGGGGAATCATTTATTGAGTCCAAGTGGGAAAAACAAGTTTCAGATAGGCTATAATATTCATCCCAATCTGCCTTACTATAAATATATTTCTCTTGATCCACAGGAGGTGACATGCCATACATAGATGACTGAATGTTGATCTCAAGTAAAGTTGGAAGATGATAGCTACCCATGGGATCGTCATGAACATACCAGTTACATAAATGAGCTATTGAGGAGCTAACAAGGGCAAGATCTATCGCTGAAGCATGTCTATTAGGATAAGGAACAGTTGTTGGTGATCCATCATTCAAAATACATAAGTCAAATTCATCAATTATATTATATAAACATGTACCTCTATTATTATCACTGTGGCATCCAAAGGCTATGTTATGAGCGTTAAAATCACCCATAACTATACAAGGTTTGGGTATGTTATTGATTAAGTCCTTTAACTTTGCTGAATCAAACCTGATACTGGGAGGGCTGTACACACAGAGTATTGCCATTGCTCCAAATTGTGTTTCTATAGTGATACATACATTTTGAATAGATTCTGAGAAGTGTGTATTAACTACTTTGTACTTTAAACGATGATTCACCAAAATGGCTACTCCATTATGAGAATTTATGGAATTTTTGTGGATTAAATTATATGTGGGAAAGTGTGGAATTATAGAATTAGATTTGAACCACGTCTCATTAAGAAGACAGACATCTATGTTTTTTTCAAACAATAAATTTTGTAATAGGGTCTTTTTACTCTGCAAACTTTGTATATTATACTGTAAAATATTTAGATAACTATCCATGTTTAAATTAAATTTGATAAAAATATTTCTTTTATTTTCTTATGTGTGAGTGGCCCATCAGAGTCACTCTTGTTTCCTAATGCGACCAACGATTTAACAATTGCATTAATTATAATATCATTATTTGCTATTTGCTTAGGATCTAAAGTATCATTGATTTTTTTAGGTTTATCAGTAACTTTGGGTAGAACAGGGAAAGATTTCTCATTAAATGTAGGGGGTGAGTTCACAACAGTGGCATATGATTTCTGCTTAAGAAATTTGGCCTTTTTCTCTTCAATTTTTTGTTTTTTAATGGGACAGTCTCGTGAAATGGCAAGATGATTACCTGCGCAGTTGATGCATGTGATCTCTTCGACATCGCATTCTTTGTAGGAGTGACGACCAGCACAAGAAGAGCAATGTTGCTCGCCTCTGCAAGCCTTAGCAGAATGGTTAAATTTAAGACACTTATAACATTGCAATAATGGTGGTATGTATGCTTTGACTTCGTATCTAAATAGTTTTATATAGGCGTATTGCGGTAAAGATGTTGATGCAAAGGTGACGGCAACTGTATTGAGGGGCACTAATTTTCCCTCTTCTTTACGCATGAATCTTTTAATAGAAATAACTTCAGAGTCGCACACTATATTTTTATATATTTCCTCATTGGAGAGTTCTTTAGGCACGAACCTCAATACACCAATCCTTTCAGTCAAATACGATGGTATAAAGGCTTTAAACTTATTTTTCCAGAGGAAGTCTTCCATCTTCAGAAAATTGTTGGCTGCAGCCGCTTTTCTGAATGTTATTCCTATTTTGTGTGCATTTATTCTATGAACTCCTAAGACTCCTTTAACATTGTCAGATATTAAGCTGGTGAGTGTGATAGGATTTTTATTCCCTATCTTCTCCTGCTCTGTTGACTCGACGTATACTACGTATTCAGAATTGGTGTTTTCTATAAAGAGTCTTTTATAATTTGGTTTCGTAAAAATTTTATACTTATTTGAATCAGGGCCGATTGTTCGAGTATTGTTGTACTTGCGTTTCTTCTTTTCCCCCGGCTCTGGCGGCTCCTCACCGCCACTGGTGACACTCATGGTTGTTTGAGACCTTATTCGTTTTTATTTATGTAATATTTCCGTACGTTTATTTAATTTTAAACTTTTGGCAAAATCAAAATTACCGCCTCGTTTGACTTCCCGCCAAAAAGTCTGACAGAACGTCCGTTGAAAATGTTGCCAGACGTTTGTCTAACATCTCCTACAACTTTATTCAATAAAACTGTTGAATTTCAAGTTTTTGCAGAGAACACAGAGATGGGAACCGGAAAAGTGGCTCTGTGCTCTCTCTCTCTCTCTCTACAAGCGAAAGGCCAAAGGTGCAACTCATAATTATTGAGGGGGGGGGAGTTCATTCGTGGGGTGACATCACATTATCCGCCCCGGGTGTCACCCATGCTAGCTACGCTACTGTCAACACCTCAAGGACCTTATCTGTTCAGGCGCTAGGTAAGCTGGTGAGTTGCTTTTGAAGGAGCTCACGGCTCTGATTAAACTCATACTCTCCGGCAAGGTGAACGAGGCCGTCATCGACGTCTTGTACGGGGCCAACTTATGTGCCCTGCGCTAGAGAGATGGCGGGATTCGTCCCATTGCCGTGGGAACTACTTACCGTCGTATGGCAGCCAAGATTTGTTGCAAATTTTATGGTGAGGTCGTTTTGGAAAAATTTCAGGCCCCCTTCAGTTGGGTTACGGCTCCAATAGGGACTGTGAGGCTGCCGTACACGCATTGTCGACCTACGTAAATTCTGGCAAAGGAGAGTTCATCCTGAAGGTTGACATCAAAAACGCTTTGAACTCTGTAAATAGCAAGGTGTCCTGCTGGCAGAATCTAAAAAAGAAATACCTCAAATTTTCAGTTTTCTCTGGCAATGTTATAGACAACCATCTAAATTACTTTATCGGGACAACCTTTTGGAATCCGCTGTTAGCTGGCAACAAGGTGATCCCCTCGGGCCATTGATCTTTAGTTTAGCTAATAACCCAATCATTCGACAGCTAAATTCTAAATTTAATGTTTGATATCTCGATGATGGAACCCTTGGAGGTGATGTAATTTCGGATTTAGCTGATCTACAATTTTTAAAAACTCTTTTTCATTCCATAGGACTTGATCTGAACTTTTCTAAATGCGAATTATTTTTATCTGACAGTACTGACCGACAACTCACACTTTCAAAATGTAACGCAATAGCCCCTGAAATCAAATTTATGGACGAAAGCTCTCTTCGCCACCTTGGGTCGCCAATTTTTGAGAATTCCTTTCCCAATTTTGTCAAAGTAAAAGTTCAAAATTTCTATGATGTTTCGGAAAGACTGTTAAAAATTAGCATGCATTCGGCCATCACTATTGTGCATTACTGCTGTTTCGGCCCTAAATTAACACATTTCTTTCGTGCTTCCTATCTATGAAAGCACCCTCACCTTCTGGAAAAAAAATTACCAAATTATCAAGCATACACTCTCTTCAATTTTAAATGTGGCCATGGGCGACCGAGTTTGGGCTCAAGCTACTCTTCCGATCCGTATGGGAGGCCTTGGCGTCCGCAAAATTACCAGTATTAGTTTATCGGCATTTATATCCTCGGTTCACGGCACTGAAAAATTAGTCAGGAATATCCTTCCACACTGATTGATTTTGATGTGTCGTGCTTCATTGAGACTGTACCTGCCTGGAGACTCGCTTGCCCGAATGAAAATTTACCCGACAACCCATCATACCAGAGACGGTGGGATGATAGATTTCGTAGTTGAAGTGCATATAGTTTATTATTTAAATGAAACTATTTTTCTGTTGTACAGCAATCATAAGATACAAAACCTTTTCGCTTCAACTACGAAAGATCCCAAACTTGGGTGAATTTACTCTACTTTGGCAGCACTTTTTGAAATTGTCAAAATGACACTGACAGCAAATAGAACGATTGAATTGGTAATTTAGTGTTGTACCACCCAAAAAATGTTGAATGATGTTGATTGAAAATGTAGGAAAGAATACTAAAATAACAGCTTTTGCACAATAAGGTTAATTTTCTTGGTGCATTGGCACCAAGAAAATTATATATACCATACCAGATCAAAAAGGGAGGGTTAAATGGGATTTTATAAACCGCTGATTTTATTATAATTTTTGAAAATGTTCGCTGTGTCAAAGCAATAAGTGTCCAATGTCTGACTTTATGAAAAAAGTCGTTGGGCGGTATTTTTCGGGTTAATATATAGCCAATGACAGTCACAAATAACGTGGCTTTCTATTGGTAAAAGAATTTTCAAAATCGGTTCAGTAGATCCAGAGATTACCCCCTATATTCTACAACATCACAAACTTTACCTGTTTATAATATTAGAATAGAAGAATAGATATGGAAGTATAGATTATAACATTAGTATTAGATATCTATAAACCACTAAATGTCAGTGTCACTCTGTTTTGTAAAAACATGACAGATATTAAATATCACGGGGCTTCATCGTTCCGCGCATGTGCTACTATTATGTCTGACCGCGCAACACGGCAAGCAATCGATAAACGAAGTAGTATGTACACAAGAGATCTGCTTCGAGAGATATTTATATAAGCCGAATAATATGTCGTTAAATAATTCTTATTAGCCTTGGTCAAAATTTTGCTCTCTATTTTATTTAGTCAAGTAGACAAAATAGCAAAAGCTCTTCATTTTTCAAAAAAAAAAAAATTTTTTACCATTTCTATTAACTATCCATTTAATTTCGTATTTTATTATAATATCATGGTCTTGAAATAATGTAATCCAAAAAACAGAATTTCGATTATGTTTGCGAAAAATATATCCCAAGATATCTAGCCCATGTATGTTACCTTGATCTTCGCCATGCCTCTCTTTCTATCATTTCCTAAAATAGGTTTCCTATCCCTTTCCTGACCTTAAACCCTGCAGATTTCATTGTGTCCCACATGAGACACATTTTATGAGTGGTTCTGAATATATAATTTTAAAATCTAATAAACCGTTTCAGTACTAATAGTAATGTTTCGGTGAAATCTTTGAAAGTAGACGTGAAGTGAAGAAGTGTATCGTAGTGTAAATTCTACTTCGTATTTCCTCTTTTTTAACGTGTGACATAGTTCCCATATCACTACGGTCTTCAGTGTAGCTAAAGAATTGTGAAAATGTTTAGCATGAACGACAAATTCAATTTTTATTCATATTTATAGTGTTAAACTTTAGTGATTGTACAAACTAGTAACAATGAGTGCTAAACAGTGCATCAGGTTTTGAAATAGTTCAATTATTTATTGCAAATTTCGCACACGACACCAGCCATAATAATCACAATGTAATTTGTATAATATTTTCATACGATTAGAAAACAGCAGTGTGGCACCGCTTTCAGTGTTAATTAACAGTGAAAAGTAATAGGACGCAAAATTGCTTAATGCTTCAAAATTGTAAGTGGTATCGCGTTTCTATGATTGATTTGCATTTTATTGTAAAGTAGCTCTAGAAAAGAAGTAGTTAGTACTAGAATATTATGCTGTAAATAAATTCAAACACAAGAAATATGAATAGCGATCCCAATATTTGGTTGACCAAAAATAGTCGTGACATTTATTATACCTACTCCTTTATTAATCAGTTAACAGGGCAATTTAACCATCCCGCCAAATCAATACTAGGACTGGTTCGCGCATTTTCTAGTTCAAGGTCCGGACTATTAAACTATCCCATAGCCACTCTTATCGGCCTTTTAGCATAATTTGAGTGATTCGGAAAATGTAGGTTCGAGTTAATTAATTACCAAGTCACGTTATTTTAAAGGCTTTGACATAACTTTAGGGCCTTGAAAGTTAACAAAAATATTATAAATATTTGTTTTATTGCTGTGTTTCACATGAAAGTAATTACTGATTCAAGATTTTTGAACGGTTAAGCTTTAAGTTTTGCGCTGTTCTTTGCATAATAGAGAAACATTATAAGCTTTAGTGATATTTTGTTCCGTGAATGTTATGATGAATTTTTAATTTAAAAGCTTTTATTTTATTGGTTGGCTTGTTTACCAAATTAATGTTATTTGTTGGTTAGCAATAATTTTTTCATCTTCTTTACAGATTTTTGAGCATAATTTCTTCCACAACGTTATTCATTTTTATTTACACTTTATCTTCATAATCACTTTTTCACATGTTTGATTATTTATAACGGTCTTCACAAAAGCCAGATGTTTTGGTTTCAATCGATTCATTTGAGAATATCAATAGAATTCCTCATCACTAGTAACAATTAAATCAGTTCATTCGAGCATTAGAAATCATTCGTTCTTCAAGATAAACCTACAAAATGATATTGACAGAAAAATCCAAGAGCAGTTTTGTTTCTATCTCTTTAATCTAAAAGATATCTTTTGGAAATTAGACAAGGACAGAGTAATATTGAGCCTGTGCCTTGAGCTCAAATTACGGTGATTCAATTTAAACGTGTTACAATTAAAATAAAATTGTATCGTTCCTTGCTGTGGGTGTTTATATTTTTATTTTGGATTTTTAAATAAAAAAAACTTGTGAATTGAAATGTTTATTTCCCGAAACGATTAATTAAATTATACTTTAGTGATAACAACGTCTTAAAACGTAAGTTTCCTTTCCCTTGTTATTTATTTTTTACTATAGAAAATTATTAAACAGTAGCAGACCAACACAGTTTTCATAAGAGAAAAATAATTTGTTATCGGCGTTTCGTAAGCTAATGTAATATCAAAGTTTGGTTTATCTAAAGTTATCGGGAGTGGTAATTGTTCATAAATTAAGCGTTGGCAGTAATCACTTTTGTTAATTTGCTCTTCCTGTGATAAAATAGATGATTCTATCGCGCAAGTACGGTCTTTGTCTGGCCAGATGTTTGAAATGTTTATGTACTTAGGAATTGCCTACATATCTCTGCCTTTTTACTATTGTGTCGTAAAATATGTCTATTAAAAGTCAGTGGTGTGGACAAAGTGCTAATACAATATGAATGTAAATAACACACTCTACTGGTGTAAATAACTAGGGGATTATTGATAAATTTCGAAGAGCATTCGTGAGATGCTTGTCTATTGTTTGTATTACTGCTTTTGTTTCAGAAACTATGCTTTAGAAATTGCCTGTCAGTAAACTATTCATCTGAAAGTTATTTTAAAGCAGCCAGTATTATTCTGAACTCTATAGCTGCGTATGGTTTGAATACTGTCATAGAGAGCCCATCTAAGACAAATCAAAATATGTACCTACTAGCTAACCCGCGCAACTTCGTCTGCGTCTCAATTTTCATTACTGCTCCGCTCCTATTGGTCTTAGCGCGATGATATCCTTCCTCGATAAATGGACTATCTAAAACTGAAAGAATGTTTCAAATCTGACTAGTAGTTCCTGAGATTAGCGCGTTCAAGCAAACAAACAAACTCTTCAGCTTTAAATATTAGTGGTATAGATTAGAAATTTTCACATTTACAAAATTTGTCTCTTGTATAGCAAGTAATCCACCAAGAATCTGATTAAGATTTAGTTGAGCATAGCAAATTATTTTTAAAACTCTATTAATATTCAATGTGTGTAAATAAAGGGAAACCTACTGAAACCAGAGTTAGTAGAGTACTTTTAATTTTCAAATTCATCAACTCTTTGCATAAAAAAGTTATTCGCCAAGTACCATAAAACATGAAACAAATCATATTTGTAATCAGAATGTACCAATAGTTCACAACTAACAAAAGCAAGTATTCCACAGTCTATATTTAGCAACAATAAGCAATATACTGATAACAAGCACACGCTTGCACCTTTCTGTTAATTATCTACAAGTATTTCACAATGCATTCATAATTATTTGTACACTATAGTCACCAAAATCTAATAAGTCCAATTTGACAGCTGAGTAGAGAGGGATAGAAGATTGCTTTACCACTAAGTGCGAAAGAGATTTATTTTTATGTCTCTTCCATACTTACTAGTAAAGCAATGTTGTATCCTGCTGTCAAAACGGGCTTTTTATTTTTTGACAACTATAGCTTTTGGCCGCAACTTCTCATGCGCATATCCCGTTTCTTCTCATTCCTGTATAGCTTATAGCCTTCCTCATGAATGTGGCTATCATATTCAAAAAGAATTTTCCAATCGGTAGTTTCAGAGATAAGTGCGTTCAAACAAACAAACTCTTCAGCTTAATTGTATTAGTATAGATTTAATATGTACATACGCTATGTACATATATTTATTCACTTGTCAAGATGTAAATGTCTAAAAAAGAATTGGCAAGTAAATTTTCTATCCATTCATCCAATTTTTATTATCTACCCATTACTTCTCCATGTACAACTATTGTACATTTTAAAATAAATAATGGAGTGTTTTGATAAAGGTATTAAATTATGGTAGAGAGATTTTAAATTATGATTATGTATCGGTATTCTCTTTTTTAAACTTGTCACAACCACACTGCTGAATTAAGGCACCCAAAGAGTCTTCAACCAGCAAGAGCATAGCAACAATAAGATTTTTTTTCCTCTTTCATCTACTCTAATATTATAAAGAAGAAAGATTTGTTTGATTGTTTGTTTGAATTGAATAGGCTCCGAAACTACAGGACCAATTTGAAAAAATCTTTTAGCATTGGATAGCTACATTATCAGGGAGTAACATAGGCTATATATTATCCCTGTACTCCCACGGGAACGGGAACTACGCGGGTGAAACCGCGTGACGTCCACTAGTATTCAAATAAATCACTTGAACTAACACATAATTCATCTTCACTGAGCCTTTCACACCTTACTTAACCTTTTTAATTATCTCAATAATCCATTGCTGGACATAAGCCCTATAGCTTCTCCCACATTGCAGCACTACATATAAACTAATCTTCAGCATCCCATGTTTTCCCACTTCATGGATATTGTCTCCTGTGAAATCCATTTGAAAATGGGCTTTCTAGACAGACTACTACTAAATTCAAATCTTCCACCACAGCAAATGGTCTCTTAAAACCCATGCTGCTGATGAAGAACTAGCTTTGCCTATCTTACTGATCAATGTCTGATCATCTCAAAACTATTTCTGCTAATGAAGACTTTTCTGAAACTACCATCTATCTCTGTCTAACTCGTGTCGTCTTGCAGATGTCTCTCGCTCGCTCTAGCGCAGTTGTGACGTGCCTAGCGCACATGACGGAGGAGCATGCGCGCGATACTCTTTCTCTGTCTAACTCGTGTCTTCTAGCAGACGCCTCTCGCTTCTCGCTCGCGCTAGCACAGTTGTGACGTGCTCAGTGCACATGACGGCGGAGCATGCGTGCGATACTCGGTCTCTGTCTAACTCATGTCGTCTTGCAGATGCCTCTCGCTCGCTCTAGCGCAGTTGTGATGTGCCTAGCGCACATGGCGGAGGAGCATGCGTGCGATACTCTGTCTCTGTCTAACTCGTGTCGTCTTGCAGATGCCTCTCGCTTGCTCTAGCGCAGTTGTGACGTGCCTAGCGCACAATGGCGGAGGAGCATGCGTGCGATACTCTTTCTCTGTCTAACTTGTGTCGCCTAGCAGATGCCTCTCGCTTTTCGCTCGCTCTAGCGCAGTTGTGACGTGCCTAGCGCACATGGCGGAGGAGCATGCGTGCGATACTCTGTCTCTGTCTAACTCGTGTCGTCTTGCAGATGCCTCTCGCTCGCTCTAGCGCAGTTGTGATGTGCCTAGCGCACATGGCGGAGGAGCATGCGTGCGATACTCTGTCTCTGTCTAAATCGTGTCGCCTAGCAGATGCCTCTCGCTTCTCGCTCGCTCTAGCGCAGTTGTGACGTGCCTAGCGCACATGGCGAAGGAGCATGCGTGCAATACTCTGTCTAACTCGTGTCGTCTTGCAGATGCCTCTCGCTCGCTCTAGCGCAGTTGTGACGTGCCTAGCGCACAATGGCGGAGGAGCATGCGTGCCTGGTGCGCGCGCGCTCAGATTCTGAGGGTTCCTCCAAACATAGCTTTGGCACTATGACGTACACTGAAGATAGACTTAGCGGTAAGTAACTCTATTACTCTATGGATAAAAGTTGCTTAACCCGTACTTTGGCTTAGCTATGTTGCCGTCTTTATCTTATGCTTGTAGATCTACAGTTGTGCGACTGTGACAGAAGTAACGCTAAGACAAAGTAACCATTAAGAAACGTTTATCAATCTTGGCTTAAAGAACAACGCACATTTGGCGAAGGGCAGCATCTGCCGAAAGAATATCAACATTTACGTACGTCAGAATGAGAGCATCTCTGCTCTGAAGTTCACGCTGACTTGTGGTTGTTTATTTATTTTCGACCTTATGTTAATGCGAGCAATGTTGATATTTAAATAATATTCTGTCCTTCTCCAAGAGTAGCAATTGTTAAGTCGATATTGGTTTATGAGTAACCTACTTTCCCATCTTCATAGGCACAGAGAGCGGCGGTGGAGAGCCCGGCAACACAAGCCACATGGCGACCAGCCCGCCCGACCACACCGGTGACGCCAACGAGAACGGCGAGCTCCTCGACTACAATGACTCCAGCGTGTTGGAGCAGTTCCACGAGGACGCGCTGCGACAGGTGGGCTCTTAGTCTATGTCAACACGAGCCACATCGCCACCAGCCCGTTCGACCACACCGGCGACGCCAACGAGAACGGCGAGCTCCTCGACTACAATGACTCCAGCGTGTTGGAGCAGTTCCACGAGGACGCGCTGCGACAGGTGGGCTCTTAGTCTATGTCAACACGAGCCACATGGCTGCCAGCCCGTCCGATCACACCGGCGACGCCAGCGAGAGCGGTGAACTCCTCGACTACAATGACTCCAGCGTGTTGGAGCAGTTCCACGAGGACGCGCTGCGACAGGTGGGCTCTTAGTCTATGTCAACACGAGCCACATCGTCACTAGCCCGTTTGACCACACCGGCGACGCCAGCGAGAGCGGTGAACTCCTCGACTACAATGACTCCAGCGTGTTGGAGCAGTTCCACGAGGACGCGCTGCGACAGGTGGGCTCTTAGTCTATGTCAACACGAGCCACATGGCTGCCAGCCCGTCCGATCACACCGGCGACGCCAGCGAGAGCGGTGAACTCCTCGACTACAATGACTCCAGCGTGTTGGAGCAGTTCCACGAGGACGCGCTGCGACAGGTGGGCTCTTAGTCTATGTCAACACGAGCCACATCGTCACTAGCCCGTTTGACCACACCGGCGACGCCAGCGAGAGCGGTGAACTCCTCGACTACAATGACTCCAGCGTGTTGGAGCAGTTCCACGAGGACGCGCTGCGACAGGTGGGCTCTTAGTCTATGTCAACACGAGCCACATCGTCACTAGCCCGTTTGACCACACCGGCGACGCCAGCGAGAGCGGTGAACTCCTCGACTACAATGACTCCAGCGTGTTGGAGCAGTTCCACGAAGACGCGCTGCGACAGGTGGGCTCTTAGTCTATGTCAACACGAGCCACATGGCCGCCAGTCCGTCCGATCACACCGGCGACACCAACGAAAGAAAGAAAGAAGAAAGAAAAAGAAAGAAAAATGGTTTATTCCGCCCAAACAGACGCACATTAATAGTAGGTACACAAATAATAAAAACAGCTATAAAACAAAATAAGAGAAAAACATTCTTCCGTACAACCACTGCCAGCCTGTGTCAGGGACGGGCATTATAAAAAAGTCATAACTGTCGCGGTCATGTCATAGACAAACCATGAATAACAAAAAAAATAAAATAGATATTGACATGTGTGGCCATGACAGTGACTGTCAGTGAGTCATGGATGCAAGATGGTTGTCATCCTGACACAGTTCCTGACACAAGCAAAACAAAACAATAAACATAAAAAACAACAAACTTAATTTAATTAAACCTAAAACTACAAAGTTACGTTTAGCTGTGCGTCGCAACGAGACCGGTGAGTTCCTCGACTACAACGACTCCAGCGTGTTGGAGCAGTTCCACGAGGACGCGCTGCGACAGGTGGGCTCTTTATCTATTAAAGTTAGGAACTCTCTCCCAGCATCTGGCATCTCCCTACCACCTACGACCCGTCCGTCAGCCTTCATTTAAAGTAAGATTGAACTCCTGGACTTGCTCCGTTGAAAGCTTAGTGCTCGTTTACAGTCTTTCAGCCCCATTGCCGATCCGTTTCCCGTGCTCTTTCCAATATATCCACTGACACTTAAGTTTGGTAGGTCTTCTTCGAGCTACGTCGGTCCTCGGTACTCCTTCTAAAAAAGGTAGTTGGTAGGTAGATAAGCAGTACATGGGACCCTGAAGTCGGTTACAGGCTTCTTTAGCGAGAGAAGCCGCGGGCTAAAGCTAGTTTTTCTAATAAAGCTCTTCTCCCACAGGCTGGTTGCGGTCTCTCCCAAGCGCGGGTGACGCTGGCCGTGTTCCTGGCGATAGCGGGCGCTTCGCTTGAGCTCTCAGCGATACCGTTCATACTGCCCTCTGCGGAGATCGAACTGTGCATACTGCCACATGAGAAGAATTGGCTTGGTAAGAAGTTATCGGTAGCAGTAGTAGTTTGTACAGTAAAGGACATAGATTGTGTACCACCTTACGGTTGAATGTCGTCTGCATCTCATAAAACGGCAAGGGCTTTTTGTCTATTTGACAATTAGATGGTTTCAACCTTGGTGAGGATTCGATTTACTGGACATTTTGCTGGAAAAGAGAGGATGCTCCGACCGTGTTTTGTGTCTGGTGGGCTTATTTTTAAATGTAGTCTTCAAATGGCGGTATAGATTTATTTACTTACTAGCTGACCCGCGCGGCTTCGCTCTCGTCAACTGGCTACCCTACCTACTTACCCTACCCTAACTACCCTACCCTACCTGCCCTGCCCTACCCTACCCTACCCTACCCTACCCTACCCTACCTACCTTACCCTACCTACCCTACACTACCTACCCTACCCTACACTACCTACCCTACCCTACCCTACCCTACCCTACCTTACCTTACCTTACCTTACCTTACCTACCTACCCTACCCTACCCTACCTACCCTACCCTACCCTATCTACCCTACCCTACCTCCCTTCCTCCTTACCTACCTACCCTATCTACCCACCCTACCTACAGGTAATTTTTTCTCTGCGTAAAAACCATCCTCGTACTTCATGGAATATTCTAAAAAAAGAATTAGCGAAAACGGTCCAGCCGTTCACGCGTGATGCGATGACCAAGGGAAATAGGGATTCATTTTTATATATATATAGATTTAGTTCATGAAGGACTTACAGCTAATAAAAACAAAAAGGGAAACCATAGTCACCAGCAAGCCAAATAACAAATCCTCACATATAAACCTAGTATGTAATAAAAACACACCGCTTAAATTAATCTAAGAATTAACAATATAAATACTTGCTACTAAAAGAATTAGTGGCTTACGCACATGTATGATGTCGCTACATGCCAATGTTTTAGGTATCACGAAAATAGAACTTAAATAACAATTCATATCATTATCTGCACCGCTGTTACAGTTTTAGAGTCTCAATATACAAGTCTTTTTTTTCCTGCAGTAATGATAAGCCTGGTAGGAGGCTCCCTAGGCGCGGTAGGCTGGGGTGCCTTATCGGAGCGACTCGGTAGAAGACGATGTCTGGTGTCGTGTCTAGCGGTCAACGCGGTGTTCGCTGCCATAGCTGCTTTCATGCCTACGTACGGGACCTTTATGATGGCCAGGTAAGCGGTAGTTACAAGAATGAATTTTATTTCCGTTTTAAAATGTGTTGCTGGTTTTAAAGCTATGAAGTCACCGAAAGTTGATGTTCTTGTTGTAGATGTGTACATTTTGAAAAGAATTACTGCTACAGTTACGCCATTTGTTCGATTGAAATCTATAAAACCCCTATAAAGAAAAAAAAAATTTTTTTTTTTTTTTTTTCTAACATTATTCAGCTAATGCACGACAAAATATTATACCCAAAACCAGTTTAAGAGCTCTTCAAACGATCTTTTTCAGCTAGCAAATAACTAACCCTAAGAGTAACTTTATAAAAAATACACACGCGAAATCCAATCAACCATCTTTGCCGCCAGATTCTGCTCCTCAATTGGTTCCGGCGGCATAATTCCGACCTCCTACACATACGCGGGTGAGATGTGGTGGCGAGCTCGACGTAGACACGGCCTCGCCATCCTCCCGGCCGCTGCGGCCGCCGGCTCGCTACTAGCTGGCGGCCTCTCGGCAACTATGCTGCCACAGACCGGCGCCACCACGCTCATAGAGAACAAGGAGCACTTCAGTGCCTGGCACAGGTGAGCACACAGACACGGTCTCGCCATCCTCCCGGCCGCTGCGGCCGCCGACTCGCTACTAGCTGGCGGCCTCTCGGCAACTATGCTGCCACAGACCGGCGCCACCACGCTCATAGAGAACAAGGAGCACTTCAGTGCCTGGCACAGGTGAGCACACAGACACGGTCTCGCCATCCTCCCGGCCGCTGCGGCCGCCGACTCGCTACTAGCTGGCGGCCTCTCGGCAACTATGCTGCCACAGACCGGCGCCACCACGCTCATAGAGAACAAGGAGCACTTCAGTGCCTGGCACAGGTGAGCACACAGACACGGTCTCGCCATCCTCCCGGCCGCTGCGGCCGCCGACTCGCTACTAGCTGGCGGCCTCTCGGCAACTATGCTGCCACAGACCGGCGCCACCACGCTCATAGAGAACAAGGAGCACTTCAGTGCCTGGCACAGGTGAGCACACAGACACGGCCTCGCCATCCTCCCGGCCGCTGCGGCCGCCGACTCGCTACTAGCTGGCGGCCTCTCGGCAACTATGCTGCCACAGACCGGCGCCACCACGCTCATAGAGAACAAGGAGCACTTCAGTGCCTGGCACAGGTGAGCACACAGACACGGCCTCGCCATCCTCCCGGCCGCTGCGGCTGCAAATCTTTTATCCCAAACTCCCAGGTTTTCTTTGTCAAACTCCCAAACGAAGTTCTTTGAACCGAAAGTAACTCCCGAACTCCTAAGCGAAGTTCTTTGAACAGTAAGTATCTTCCAAACTGCCAAGCGAAGCTGTTTGAACCGCAAGTATCTCCCAAACTCCCAATCGGAGTTCTTTAAAATGAAAGTATCTCCTGAACTCCCATACGAAGGTCTTTGAACTGAAAGTATCCCGAACTCCCAAGCGCAGTTCTTCGAAATGAAAGTATCTCGAACTCCCAAGCGCAGTTCTTTGACCTGAAAGTATCTCGAACTCCCAAGCGCAGTTCTTCGAAATGAAAGTATCTCGAACTCCCAAGCGCAGTTCTTTGACCTGAAAGTATCTCGAACTCCCAAGCGCAGTTCTTTGAACTGAAAGTATCTCGAACTCCCAAGCGCAGTTCTTTGAACTGAAAGTATCTTGAACTCCCAAGCGCAGTTCTTCGAAATGAAAGTATCTCGAACTCCCAAGCGCAGTTCTTTGACCTGAAAGTATCTCGAACTCCCAAGCGCAGTTCTTTGAACTGAAAGTATCTCGAACTCCCAAGCGCAGTTCTTTGAACTGAAAGTATCTCGAACTCCCAAGCGCAGTTCTTTGAACTGAAAGTATCTCGAACTCCCAAGCGCAGTTCTTTGAACTGAAAGTATCTTGAATTCCCAAGCGCAGTTCTTCGAAATGAAAGTATCTCGAACTCCCAAGCGCAGTTCTTTGACCTGAAAGTATCTCGAACTCCCAAGCGCAGTTCTTTGACCTGAAAGTATTTCGAACTCCCAAGCGCAGTTCTTTGAACTGAAAGTATCTTGAATTCCCAAGCGCAGTTCTTCGAAATGAAAGTATCTCGAACTCCCAAGCGCAGTTCTTTGAACTGAAAGTATCTCGAACTCCCAAGCGCAGTTCTTTGAACTGAAAGTATCTTGAACTCCCAAGCGCAGTTCTTCGAAATGAAAGTATCTCGAACTCCCAAGCGCAGTTCTTTGACCTGAAAGTATCTCGAACTCCCAAGCGCAGTTCTTTGACCTGAAAGTATCTCGAACTCCCAAGCGCAGTTCTTTGAACTGCAAGTATCTCGAACTCTTAAGCGCAGTTCTTTGAACTGAAAGTATCTCGAACTCCCAAGCGCAGTTCTTTGACCTGAAAGTATCTCGAACTCCCAAGCGCAGTTCTTTGAACTGAAAGTATCTCGAACTCCCAAGCGCAGTTCTTTGAACTGAAAGTATCTCGAACTCCCGAGCGCAGTTCTTTGAACCGAAAGTATCTCGAACTCCCAAGCGCAGTTCTTTGAACTGAAAGTATCTCGAACTCCCAAGTGCAGTTCTTTGAACTGAAAGTATCTCGAACTCCCGAGCGCAGTTCTTTGAACCGAAAGTATCTCGAACTCCCAAGCGCAGTTCTTTGAACTGAAAGTATCTCGAACTCCCAAGCGCAGTTCTTTGAACCGAAAGTATCTCGAACTCCCAAGCGCAGTTCTTTGAACTGAAAGTATCTCGAACTCCCAAGCGCAGTTCTTTGAACCAAAAGTATCTCGAACTCCTGAACGCAGATCTTCGAACTGAAAGTATCTCGAACTCCCAAGCGCAGTTCTTTGAACTGAAAGTATCTCGAACTCCCAAGCGCAGTTCTTTGAACCAAAAGTATCTCGAACTCCTGAACGCAGATCTTCGAACTGAAAGTATCTCGAACTCCCAAGCGCAGTTCTTTAAACTGAAAGTATCTCGAACTCCCAAGCGCAGTTCTTAGAACCGAAAGTACCTCGAACTCCCAAGCACAGTTCTTTAAACTGAAAGTATCTCGAACTCCCAAGCGCAGTTCTTTGACCTGAAAGTATCTCGAACTCCCAAGCGCAGTTCTTTGACCTGAAAGTATCTCGAACACCCATGCGATTTTCTTTGAATTGCAAGTATCTCGAACTCCCAAGCGCAGTTCTTTGAACTGAAAGTATCTCGAACTCCCAAGCGCAGTTCTTTGAGCTGAAAGTATCTCGAACTCCCAAGCGCAGTTCTTTGAGCTGAAAGTATGTCGAACTCCCAAGCGCAGTTCTTTGAACTGAAAGTATCTCGATCTCCCAAGCGCAATTCTTTGAACTGAAAGTATCTCGAACTTCTAAACGCAGTTCTTTGAACTGAAAGTATCTCGAACTCCCAAGCGCAGTTCTTTGAACTGAAAGTATCTCGAACTCCCAAGCGCAGTTTTTTGAACTGAAAGTATCTCGAACTCCCAAGCGCAGTTCTTTGAACTGAAAGTATCTCGAACTCCCAAGCGCAGTTCTTTGAACTGAAAGTATCTCGAACTCCCAAGCGCAGTTCTTTGAACTGAAAGTATCTCGAACTCCCAAGCGCAGTTCTTTGACCTGAAAGTATCTCGAACTCCCAAGCGCAGTTCTTTGAACTGAAAGTATCTCGAACTCCCAAGCGCAGTTCTTTGAACTGAAAGTATCTCGAACTCCCGAGCGCAGTTCTTTGAACCGAAAGTATCTCGAACTCCCAAGCGCAGTTCTTTGAACTGAAAGTATCTCGAACTCCCAAGTGCAGTTCTTTGAACTGAAAGTATCTCGAACTCCCGAGCGCAGTTCTTTGAACCGAAAGTATCTCGAACTCCCAAGCGCAGTTCTTTGAACTGAAAGTATCTCGAACTCCCAAGCGCAGTTCTTTGAACCGAAAGTATCTCGAACTCCCAAGCGCAGTTCTTTGAACTGAAAGTATCTCGAACTCCCAAGCGCAGTTCTTTGAACCAAAAGTATCTCGAACTCCTGAACGCAGATCTTCGAACTGAAAGTATCTCGAACTCCCAAGCGCAGTTCTTCGAAATGAAAGTATCTCGAACTCCCAAGCGCAGTTCTTTGAACTGAAAGTATCTCGAACTTCTAAACGCAGTTCTTCGAACTAAAAGTATCTCGAACTCCCAAGCGCAGTTCTTTGAACTGAAAGTATCTCGAACTCCCAAGCGCAGTTCTTTGTACTGAAAGTATCTCGAACTCCCAAGCGCAGTTCTTTGAACTGAAAGTATCTCGAACTCCCAAGCGCAGTTCTTTGAACTGAAAGTATCTCGAACTTCTAAACGCAGTTCTTCGAACTGAAAGTATCTCGAACTCCCAAGCGCAGTTCTTTGAACTGAAAGTATCTCGAACTCCCAAGCGCAGTTCTTTGAACTGAAAGTATCTCGAACTTCTAAACGCAGTTCTTCGAACTGAAAGTATCTCGATCTCCCAAGCGCAGTTCTTTGAACTGAAAGTATCTCGAACTTCTAAACGCAGTTCTTCGAACTGAAAGTGTCTCGAACTCCCAAGCGCAGTTCTTTGAACTGAAAGTATCTCGAACTTCTAAACGCAGTTCTTCGAACTAAAAGTATCTCGAACTCCCAAGCGCAGTTCTTTGAACTGAAAGTATCTCGAACTCCCAAGCGCAGTTCTTTGTACTGAAAGTATCTCGAACTCCCAAGCGCAGTTCTTTGAACTGAAAGTATCTCGAACTCCCAAGCGCAGTTCTTTGAACTGAAAGTATCTCGAACTTCTAAACGCAGTTCTTCGAACTGAAAGTATCTCGAACTCCCAAGCGCAGTTCTTTGAACTGAAAGTATCTCGAACTCCCAAGCGCAGTTCTTTGAACTGAAAGTATCTCGAACTTCTAAACGCAGTTCTTCGAACTGAAAGTATCTCGATCTCCCAAGCGCAGTTCTTTGAACTGAAAGTATCTCGAACTTCTAAACGCAGTTCTTCGAACTGAAAGTGTCTCGAACTCCCAAGCGCAGTTCTTTGAACTGAAAGTATCTCCCAAACTCCCAATAGAAGTGGTTTGAACAGAAGAAAGCATCTCCCTAACACCCAAGTGAATTTCTTTGAACCGAAAGTATCTCCCTAACTCTTAATCTACAGAATGGCACATAAGCAAGGCCCAAATTTTCCTTCCTCGTATTGACGGACGATAAGGCAGCTCCTTACACACGTATCCATCGTCCTTCTTTCCAGCTAGGAACAGCCCGCTCGTCACTACTTCCTCGTGATTCAGCTGTCCGTCTGATTATGTAGAACTTTGACGTTCAAAGTGCTGGCTCCCTGCCAAATTTGAATAAATAATTTTTACATTTTGTTTTTAGCGTTCCGAACGAAAAACCCTTATAGGGCCACTCGGGTGTCTGTCTGTCTGTCCGTCTGTCACAGCCAGTTTTCTCCGGGTCTACTGGACCGATTCGGTTGAAATTTGGTATACATATGGACTTCTGTGCCCCAAACACGGACGCATTACGTTAATCATTAAATTTGTAGTATGGGGGTCATTTTTGGGGGTCAAACAATAAAATAAAAAAAAAGTTTGAACATAATTATATAATTAGACGAAAATGACGATCCCCTCCTTATCTCCGAAACTACTGAGCCTAAGATTAAAAAAAAAAATGGAGATAATAGATATTTACCTATAGATTACAGAAAAACCTATAGGAAGTCTATGGTGTTAAAATAACATGTTAAAAAATATTAAATTCGTTCGGAACCCTTTGCATGCGAGTCCGACTCGCTCTTGACTGGTTTTTGTTAACTAAACCATATTTTGTTACAGGTACCTCCTACTCTGCACCATCCCGATCTTAGCGTCGTTGGTGAGCCTCATATGGACGCAGGAGTCGCCGAGGTACCTGCTTGATGTGGGCAGGGAGGTGGATGCTATGGTGGTTTATCAGGTATTTATTCTTTTTATCTCTCTTAGCTGTATGGTTCTTTCCTTTTTGCTTAAAAATATTTATTTATTGGCCTATCTACAATTGTTACACTGTTTATACTAATAACACAAGCAATATAATACAAGCATAGTGTACAATATGATGCGATAGACAAAGAATGCAAAAAAAAAAAACTATAATAATAGTGCAGAAATAACACTCACAACAACTAGTGGACAGCTTCAGAAACAGAGCAGATACAAAAATAACAAACAAAAAAAAAGAGGTAATATATCGATTAGTTTTTATGGACTTGGCGCTTGAATTTTTGAAGTGATGTGGAATAAATATCTATTGATTGATGGCAATTATTAAGAAGCCTGCACATTCTGGGGATGGGGGAGTTGGATCCGGATAAAGTTTTGCGGAATGGGGGACGTAACAGTTTGATAGGATGACGCGGATAATTATAGGGTACGTTAAAATTAAACTTACTTAACAACTTGGGGCAGTCTATTTGACTCAAAAGTATTTTAAAAAGAAAAATCAAGTCTATGTTATCTCTTCGTTTTTCCAGTGAAGTCATGCCAAATTTTTCAAGACGTTTTGCGTAGCTCGGAACTTTTTTGTCTAGTCTGGCAGAATAAGCAAGATGGCATAAAAATCTTTTCTGGATCCTCTCTAACCTAAGACTATGTGTTGCATAGTGGGGACGCCACACAACCGCGCAGTATTCTAATACAGTACGAACGAGACAGTTAAAAAGATGAATCTTAGTTTTAGGCTTGCGAAAGCATTTAGCATTCCGTAAAACAAAACCGAGTGTCTTTGAAGCTTTTTTAATTATGTTGTCCATGTGGGGAATGAATGTTAATTTCCGATCAAGAAGGACTCCCAAATCTCGGATTACATCAACCTTACTGAGGTACGTACCGTTCATACTGTAATTAAAATCAATGAAGTTAGCCTTGCGAGTAAACGTAATTTGGGAACATTTTTCTACGTTAAGTTGCATTTTGTTATTCTTATACTAGCTTTTGCCCGCGACTTCGTACGCGCATATCCCGTTTTTTTCCCGTTCCCGTAGGAATTTCCCATTCCCGTATAGCCTATAGCCTTCCTCGATAAATGGGCTATCCAACAGTGAAAGAATTTTTCAAATCGGACCAGTAGTTCCTGAGATTAGCGCGTTCAAGCAAACAAACAAACAAACAAACTCTTCAGCTTTATATATTAGTATAGATATAATATAGGGTCGGTCTCCATGGTTAAGCAACCCCGTTGGTCATTTTTAGATCTCAGTCGTTATGTGTCCAGAAGCTAGACAATCTCCACCCAGTCAATTGGTATTATGTCCTTGTCCACCAGGATAATCACTTTTTGAAATAGTTTTATTTACAACTAGCTGACCCGTGCCCACTTCGTTGGGCGGTATTTTTCGGGTTAATATAGTAGCCTATGACACTCACAAATAACGTGGTTTTCTATTGGTATAAGAATTTTCAAAATTGGTTCAGAAGATCCAGAGATTACCCCCTACAGCCTCACAAGCATACCTCTTTATAACATTTGTATAGATAGACTAGTGGTTTTTTATATCTGCACAAGGTTACACTAGAAACTAACCCCAAAATATTTTGTAAAAAGCTGCAAAATATACAGCTGCAGAACTTAATCATTGTTGTTTTTTCCAATGTCTTCAGTCTTCTCAAGTCTTCTCACCCAATAACAGGAGTTCATAACACAAATATTCTCGGTTCTTCCCCAGAACATCCACAGCAGTAACAAGTTCCGTCTATGCGGCAGTGCGCACGTTAGCGCAGCCAACGCCGAGTACCGGCTGGGCGAGCTCGCGCTACCGGGCAAGAGGCGGCCCCCTGCCTTACACCACGTCAGGCATAGCGTGAAGATGGTGAGTGTTATATTGTGTGTGTACACCCACACACAGCAGTAACAAGTACCGGCTGGGCGAGCTCGCGCTACCGGGCAAGAGGCGGCCCCCTGCCTTACACCACGTCAGGCATAGCGTGAAGATGGTGAGTGTTATATTGTGTGTGTACACCCACACACAGCAGTAACAAGTACCGGCTGGGCGAGCTCGCGCTACCGGGCAAGAGGCGGCCCCCTGCCTTACACCACGTCAGGCATAGCGTGAAGATGGTGAGTGTTATGTTGTGTGTGTACACCCACACACAGCAGTAACAAGTACCGGCTGGGCGAGCTCGCGCTACCGGGCAAGAGGCGGCCCCCTGCCTTACACCACGTCAGGCATAGCGTGAAGATGGTGAGTGTTATATTGTGTGTGTACACCCACACACAGCAGTAACAAGTACCGGCTGGGCGAGCTCGCGCTACCGGGCAAGAGGCGGCCCCCTGCCTTACACCACGTCAGGCATAGCGTGAAGATGGTGAGTGTTATATTGTGTGTGTACACCCACACACAGCAGTAACAAGTACCGGCTGGGCGAGCTCGCGCTACCGGGCAAGAGGCGGCCCCCTGCCTTACACCACGTCAGGCATAGCGTGAAGATGGTGAGTGTTATATTGTGTGTGTACACCCACACACAGCAGTAACAAGTACCGGCTGGGCGAGCTCGCGCTACCGGGCAAGAGGCGGCCCCCTGCCTTACACCACGTCAGGCATAGCGTGAAGATGGTGAGTGTTATGTTGTGTGTGTACACCCACACACAGCAGTAACAAGTACCGGCTGGGCGAGCTCGCGCTACCGGGCAAGAGGCGGCCCCCTGCCTTACACCACGTCAGGCATAGCGTGAAGATGGTGAGTGTTATGTTGTGTGTGTACACCCACACACAGCAGTAACAAGTACCGGCTGGGCGAGCTCGCGCTACCGGGCAAGAGGCGGCCCCCTGCCTTACACCACGTCAGGCATAGCGTGAAGATGGTGAGTGTTATATTGTGTGTGTACACCCACACACAGCAGTAACAAGTACCGGCTGGGCGAGCTCGCGCTACCGGGCAAGAGGCGGCCCCCTGCCTTACACCACGTCAGGCATAGCGTGAAGATGGTGAGTGTTATGTTGTGTGTGTACACCCACACACAGCAGTAACAAGTACCGGCTGGGCGAGCTCGCGCTACCGGGCAAGAGGCGGCCCCCTGCCTTACACCACGTCAGGCATAGCGTGAAGATGGTGAGTGTTATGTTGTGTGTGTACACCCACACACAGCAGTAACAAGTACCGGCTGGGCGAGCTCGCGCTACCGGGCAAGAGGCGGCCCCCTGCCTTACACCACGTCAGGCATAGCGTGAAGATGGTGAGTGTTATATTGTGTGTGTACACCCACACACAGCAGTAACAAGTACCGGCTGGGCGAGCTGCGCTACCAGGCAAGAGGCGGCCCCCTGCCTTACACCACGTCAGGCATAGCGTGAAGATGGTGAGTGTTATGTTGTGTGTGTACACCCACACACAGCAGTAACAAGTACCGGCTGGGCGAGCTCGCGCTACCGGGCAAGAGGCGGCCCCCTGCCTTACACCACGTCAGGCATAGCGTGAAGATGGTGAGTGTTATATTGTGTGTGTACACCCACACACAGCAGTAACAAGTACCGGCTGGGCGAGCTCGCGCTACCGGGCAAGAGGCGGCCCCCTGCCTTACACCACGTCAGGCATAGCGTGAAGATGGTGAGTGTTATGTTGTGTGTGTACACCCACACACAGCAGTAACAAGTACCGGCTGGGCGAGCTCGCGCTACCGGGCAAGAGGCGGCCCCCTGCCTTACACCACGTCAGGCATAGCGTGAAGATGGTGAGTGTTATATTGTGTGTGTACACCCACACACAGCAGTAACAAGTACCGGCTGGGCGAGCTCGCGCTACCGGGCAAGAGGCGGCCCCCTGCCTTACACCACGTCAGGCATAGCGTGAAGATGGTAAGAGTTAAGATTCTTAATACCTGTCCCAAGGCCACCAGGTTTGCGAAATCGTTCGAAAGAGTACCGCGGCCCAGGAACGTATAGGACATTTCAAGGAACACGGTTGGATTTTAGTCAGTAAGAGTCTGACACTCCCTCGTGCTCCACCCGGAGCGGCAGGCGTCATTTGATGATTATATTTCCTTGTTCGCAGTTCTGGCAGTCATTCTTCCAGTTGTTCTCAAGTGCGTACAGGAGTACTACGCTGTCACTCGGAGGGACGCTACTCTTCACTATGGCGATACAGGTAAATAAAGTACATAATTTGCGAAAATTAACATTGTTGTCAATTCTTTGATGTCACTTTATTAAGCCAGAAATAAAACATAACAAATGTCGACCTGAATAGGGGGGCAAAAAGGCAACTTTAGGAGAATCATAATATTAATCACACAAAATCTGTCAAATTTTATTTTCATCTTTATCGCTGACGCATTAGGTTCAAGATTGATTTGGAAAATTTGACACTGACGGTTAGCGCGATGTGCTTTCTGATTCTGCTAAAGTGGCCTTTTTAGACCCGCTGTTCTACTCCTAAGCTCCCCCGTTCCTTCCATTTCTCTCTTTGTTGTGCCACTCCACGCCAATTCACTAGGAAGCCATCCGAAGTCCTGCCATCTTCTCCTTGGTCTACCACCACACCGCCTCGCTCCAGTCTTGCAATATACAAGCCCACAGCTTCGGCATGCGGTATCCTTCAGATATAGTCTATCCAGTCCCACTTCGTCTATTTTTTTTACTATTTATAGGCACGCGTTTGCATCTTGCAGCTTTTTAACCTACAATATTGCAATCTGCGTTCTGGAGCTCAGCGTGAAAAGAACTATGCATCATACTTGGCGCAAAATCACAATTTTCTTTCTTTTCAAGTTGTTTTTTTTTTTTGTTATGGGTTTGCTCTTGACTCTAGTCTAGGTCAGAGATGACAGAGACATAGTCTACGATAGAGCGGAGCGGAGCGGAAGGAGCCTGTGCACTCTAACTTTGAAGAGATTAGGGTTGTAATATTTGTCGTCATCACACTCTTTTCATTATAATACTGACTTTAAATAACAGTCAAACTTTTCCACCATTTCATCATTTGTGTCATTATTTTACAGTACTACCTCGCCTCTTACATACCAGCTACTGTCGTTAAAATGGAGAGCGATCTCTACGAGGCATCGAAACGAAGCATCGGTAACGAAACCTACACCGACGTACAGTACAATACTACGATGGAGAATGTCGAATACTACAATGTTACGTTCAACAAGTGCACCATTCGAGACATGTTGATGTCGCACGTGACGTTCAAGAATTGCTCGTTTACTAATGTGGCGCTGTCGAATATTAAGACGTCGTTTACAAGTTTTGAGGGCTGTCTGTTTGTTAATAGCACGTAAGTAATTTATTTTTTAACTAAGACAGTGACGCTACAACAATATGACAATGGAATTACGATACTAAAACAATACGACAGAGAAAATAATATGAAAATGACAGTAGAACAATGTCACTTCGTTAACATGACAATGACACAATGTCAATAGCACTATATCTATATTAAACCGTCACTTATTGCAACATAACATTCAACAAGTGCACCATTCGAGATAACATGTTGATGTAGCGTTCAAGAATTGCTCCTTTACTAATGTGGCGCTGTCGAATATTAAGACGTCGTTTCCAAGTTCTGAGGGCTGTCTGTTTGTTAATAGCTCGTAAGTATTTTATTTTGTAAATAAAATTCAGAATATAAAACTATAAAACACTAGAATTTAAACTACGACACTATGACAATGGTACTAGATGAAATGCCACTATGACAATATAACAATCTTAATAAGACAATAGTCATCCGCTGGATGCGACCGCACATTGCCGGTCTATGTGGCGACCTCTTGGGGTAGGCCTGTGCCCAGCAGTGAAAGGATTTCGACATAAATGATGCCTCGGACAATACGACAGAGAATCAAAGACATTATGAAAATAAAACATAATAAAGAGGCAACCATAGCTAAAAGACATTCAAAATCGTTTGCAAAAGCTTAGTGTAATTTGAACTTTATCTTGAATGACAGTATGGAGGGTATGCGGAACAGAGAGTAAATTCCGCACACCTCCATTGTAAAGGAAGAATCCTCCGACCAGACGGTTGTTGTGTCTGGCGGGTAACTGCCCGACAGTTAATCTTCGGGCTGATGTATATGTTCAAATCGCACGGTAAACTCCGCTTGCGCGATGCAGGATTTCCATGTAGTAGTTCGCTGCTAGTTAGATAGATGGCGTCGCGGTTCTTTTTTTTTTGTTGCGATGTAGATTTGCTGTATTGGTTTTTCACCACTACATTTTATAAAACAAATGTCCCTCCGCGATAAACTCAAAAACTATCGACCGGATTTTCGTTAGGTTTTCACCAATGGACGGAGTGATTCATGAGGAAGGTTTCGGTGCATTATTCATTAAAGGCAATGTGACGATGATTTTGTTGAAGATAGCACTTCGCCCGCAACTTCGTTCGCGCGGTTTTAGTAGGATCTCCACGAACTTCATCCCCTATACCTCCCTCTTTATAGGATAATGTGTAAATCATGTAAATGACTTATTAATAGACTCAACGCAGGGCAGTTCGCTTTAACCGCAACATTTTTCTTAGTAGAGCATTTTATTTTAGAAAAGTCAGATTTGAATAATTTAAAGTGTAATCACATGAACATAATCAACCTTTATTATCAGCCCATTTAAATGGTTGAGGAGTAATATCATGATACCAAAATCACCATTATTCCGTTCCACCCAGGTTTTTATTAAATTGTTTGAACAAAAAACGATCATTGTGACTTAACTATAATAGTTAGACATGTACCCTCGCGGATTTTTATAGTTAATAATGAGTACTTCAATTATGTACTATATTAGTTTTATGTATTATCAATAGTTTTCTTAGCGCACGCCAAATAATGAATTTTATAGGCAAATTTTTGCTACTTTGGGTTACACATTATCGCAATTTTCTTAAGGATCTCTAATTTTTATGAAAATATAATATAGCTTATGTTAATTTTAATATTTTTTTACTGTAGATAAGCATACGTTTGACCACTATCTCACCTGATGGTAAGCGATGATGCAGTGGAAGATGGAGCACGTTTGCCTAGAAGCAACCTATTCACTCTTGTCTTATAGATTCCCAGGTTGTAGCTATCTGGAAACACAGAGTCTGGCAGGGAATTCCACTCCTTAGCTGCACGCACTATGAAAGTGTTCCCAAACGTTTTGTGCGTGTGGGTGGGATGTCCACCATGTTCCGGTGGCGCATCGCCGTTCGTCTTGTGGTCCGATGATGGAACGGACTTTGCGGAATTAAATCATGCAATTCCGTCGCACACTCCCCAAAATGCAACCGATAGAAAACCGACAGGCCAGCAACTCGGCGTCGATGCTCAAGACTTTGGAGCTTCGACTCGACGAGCCTGTCATTACCGATGATCTTCTTGGCTCGTTTCTCAATTGACTCAAGGGCATCAAGCTGGTATTTGGCAGATCCGTCCCATAGATGAGAGCAGTGTTCCATACACGATCGAACTTGCGCTTGATAGAGCTTGAGCAGCTGTTCCGGCGTGAAGTACCGTCTCACCTTTGCTAGGACCCCCAACTTTCTGGCAGCCACTGAAGCCTTTGCAAGGGCCAAAATTGAGGGTAGATGTTAACGTAACAACAAAAAGCTCAAGTCGGTCGGTTATCGGCACGGTTACACCTCGAAAAGATGAAGCTGGCTGGAATTGGCTCCTTTTAGCGGAAAAAAGACACTCTTGGGTCTTAGCAGCATTGAACTTGACCAGATTGGCATCGCCTCATTCAGAGACAGCCTGAAAGGACAAGTTCAAGCGCTTAACCATAGCCTCCCGGAGAGACCGGATCTGCGACCCATCAGCTCGTGCGTCGGACACGTATCTCTCAGCAACAGTGCTGTCGTCTGCATACCCAAAGGCACGGAGTTTTAGCAGATCATTAATATGTAGCAGGAACAATGTTGCCGAGAGCACCGACCCCTGAGGAACCCCGGCATTAATATCCAGCAGTCCGGACGATTATAACCACTCGGATAGACCGATCCCTCAGGAAATCTGCAATCCAATCACACAATCCGGCGGGCAGACCGAAGGAAGGAAGCTTACTAATAAGGCTATCGTGCCAGACCCTGTCGAAGGCCTTCGAGAAGTCAAGAATAGAATAGAATAGAATATTCAAGGGAGACCGCAAGTGCCTGCCCGTGCTTCTCTTTGGCCTCACTCCAGATGTGAATGGCATACGCTAGAAGGTCCCCAGTAGACCGATTTCGGCGGAACCCGTATTGTCAGGCGCTAAGGATATCATTCGCTTCTAGGTATGCTAGGAGCTTACGATTCAGCACGCGTTCCTTACTCTTACAGAGTATGGACGTTACCGAGATGGATCTGTAATTCTGTAATTCGACGGGTCAGCTCGACTACCCTTCTTGGGCACGGGCTGCACGTTAGCTTGCTTCCAAGCATTCGGTACTTTTCCAGTCTCAAACGAGAGGCGAAATAGGCGTGTCAAGATTGGAGACAACTCAGGCGCACAAGTCCTCAAAACATTTGCCGGTATGCCGTCGGGGCCACTAGCCTTATTCACGTCTAAGTTACGCAGTACCTGAATAACGTCCTTCTGATGAATGCGAATGTTCGACATACTCGACTCGCATCCATCAGTAGAAGCAGGGGGCCTCGCGCCACCAGGATCCAGATGCGACGATTCCGAAAACATAGAAGCAAATAAGTTTGCTTTCTGCTCAGCGGAGTGAGCCAGCCACCCATCGGGTCTCAGCAGTGGTGGTAGTGAGGGGCGGCAGAAGTTCGATTCGACCGACTTAGCCAGGGACCAAAAAGCTTTACTACCTGCTGGGTATGAGTCAAATTTGTTCCCTATTCGGCTAATGTGGTCAAACCGAGCTCTCCGCAACACCTTCTTACAGGACTTGGCAGCCCTGTTAAAGGCTCTCTTCTTCTGACTCACGTCATTTGCTTTGCGCGCACGGGCGTCGACCCATGCTAGGTACGCCGCATGTTTTATCGCATTAGCGCGATTGCTCTCGGCACCAAACCACGGGCGAGCTTCGCCAGACATTGCTACGTCTGAGAACGGAATATAGTACTCCATTCCCGTTCCATGCTTGTAACATCGTAACAAACAAACAAAAAATCAAATCTATCCTCTTAAAAGATTAGTTTAGATAAAGAAATCATGCCGACGGGGCAACGTGCGAAGCCGGAGAGGGTTTATTGGTTCATATATAGTATCAAGTTGGCAGATATTTTTCACAATATCCCGTTCTCCACAGAATAATCGACACAGACATGGAAGTAGGCCGCGAACTAGACGAGTGGTGCGTGTTCAACAGCACAATCATACGAGGCATGCGCGGCGGCTGTGCGCGACACGCCGACCTCACGTCCAAGCTGGGCGGCATGACGGCCGAGCAGAGCTACGTGTCGCACGCCATGTTCCTCGTCACGTTCATAGCGTTGATGCCGCATGCTATGAGGCCCACAGGTATCTATCTATATATATCGACCTCACGTCCAAGCTGGGCGGCATGACGGCCGAGCAGAGCTACGTGTCGCACGCCATGTTCCTCGTCACGTTCATAGCGTTGATGCCGCATGCTATGAGGCCCACAGGTATCTATCTATATATATCGACCTCACGTCCAAGCTGGGCGGCATGACGGCCGAGCAGAGCTACGTGTCGCACGCCATGTTCCTCGTCACGTTCATAGCGTTGATGCCGCATGCTATGAGGCCCACAGGTATCTATCTATATATATCGACCTCACGTCCAAGCTGGGCGGCATGACGGCCGAGCAGAGCTACGTGTCGCACGCCATGTTCCTCGTCACGTTCATAGCGTTGATGCCGCATGCTATGAGGCCCACAGGTATCTATCTATATATATCGACCTCACGTCCAAGCTGGGCGGCATGACGGCCGAGCAGAGCTACGTGTCGCACGCCATGTTCCTCGTCACGTTCATAGCGTTGATGCCGCATGCTATGAGGCCCACAGGTATCTATCTATATATATCGACCTCACGTCCAAGCTGGGCGGCATGACGGCCGAGCAGAGCTACGTGTCGCACGCCATGTTCCTCGTCACGTTCATAGCGTTGATGCCGCATGCTATGAGGCCCACAGGTATCTATCTATATATATCGACCTCACGTCCAAGCTGGGCGGCATGACGGCCGAGCAGAGCTACGTGTCGCACGCCATGTTCCTCGTCACGTTCATAGCGTTGATGCCGCATGCTATGAGGCCCACAGGTATCTATCTATATATATCGACCTCACGTCCAAGCTGGGCGGCATGACGGCCGAGCAGAGCTACGTGTCGCACGCCATGTTCCTCGTCACGTTCATAGCGTTGATGCCGCATGCTATGAGGCCCACAGGTATCTATCTATATATATCGACCTCACGTCCAAGCTGGGCGGCATGACGGCCGAGCAGAGCTACGTGTCGCACGCCATGTTCCTCGTCACGTTCATAGCGTTGATGCCGCATGCTATGAGGCCCACAGGTATCTATCTATATATATCGACCTCACGTCCAAGCTGGGCGGCATGACGGCCGAGCAGAGCTACGTGTCGCACGCCATGTTCCTCGTCACGTTCATAGCGTTGATGCCGCATGCTATGAGGCCCACAGGTATCTATCTATATATATCGACCTCACGTCCAAGCTGGGCGGCATGACGGCCGAGCAGAGCTACGTGTCGCACGCCATGTTCCTCGTCACGTTCATAGCGTTGATGCCGCATGCTATGAGGCCCACAGGTATCTATCTATATATATAAATAATACTGCATTATATTTAGAAAATAAAACTTGAAAAACCTTGTATGTCCTTAGGCCCTATACAAAAACTTGTATGTCCTTATCATTTTCGTTATCAGGTACGCCAAAAACTATGAAAATGATACCGATGGCCAATTATTTTCATTTCGAGCTCATTTTCGTTGTAGCTATCCCGAAAACCATGAAAGTCCCAGAAATTAAATTGAAAATTTGATCGAGCATTGCATTGTATTAACGTTATTTTTTTCTTTTCAGTGGCAATGTGTGGCGCCTGCATGTTGCTGTCTCCCTTAGTGTACATAGCGCAGAGCGAGACGGCGCTATACGTGGTGGAGGCGGTGTACCGCGTGTTCATCACGCTGGTGTTCTTCTCTGTGTGCTTGAACGTTGTGGATACTTATCCGCATAACTTGAGGTAAGTCTTTGTTCAAAAATCCAATTATGCAGTTTTACGAGTAGTTTTCATCAAAGATCATCGAGATCGAGGCACCTTTGAGTATTTTTCGATATTGCCCATAGTTTCGGATTTGGCCATCCACGCCCACTTGAAAAATTCACCCTCTGTCATTGATATATAAAAAACCCAAGATGCACAGTCTCGAACAAATGCAACACTCGAAACTGTCGTCAAAATCCGACATGTATCAAGTGTCATGTGTGAGTTGTGTGTAGTTATACTATAAACCATTTTTTTTGCAAATTCAACCTTACACGGATCGCTTAAAGTTGTTTTTACAAAGCAGTGCAGTATGGCGAGCGATGCGAGACTGTTTGAAACTAGCGCACAATAATTATACATTACGCGCTTGTTTTTTGCGGACGTTTTTGAGATGCTGAGTGTGTATCTTGTGTTTTTTATATATACCTATCTCTCCGAAACACATTTCTATTTTATTTATTTAAATATTTGTATCACACTGAAGTATTTTGAACCCAAAGGTTGACTGGTAAAGAATACCTTGTTGCATTAAGTCCGCCTATGTGTGAACTTTTTATATTATTAGTTTTTAATTACTTGTATGGAAATATCTTATTATCAAACTCTTACTCCACAGATGCACAGCGCACGGCCTCATCCTCTCCGTCACATACATGGGCGGTGCCATAGTACGAGGCGCGGGCGACGGCGGACCTATCGTCAGCTCTATACTGTGCGCAGTACTGGGCGCCGCCGCCACCGGCACTGCGCTCGTATCCAATATACATTAGATACAAGGTACGTAGAGTTACACTTTCAACCTTATGTCTAACTGCATAAGAGACCAATCGTCAGCTCTATACTGTGCGCAGTACTGGGCGCCGCCGCCACCGGCACTGCGCTCGTATCCAATATACATTAGATACAAGGTACGTAGAGTTACACTTTCAACCTTATGTCTAACTGCATAAGAGACCAATCGTCAGCTCTATACTGTGCGCAGTACTGGGCGCCGCCGCCACCGGCACTGCGCTCGTATCCAATATACATTAGATACAAGGTACGTAGAGTTACACTTTCAACCTTATGTCTAACTGCATAAGAGACCAATCGTCAGCTCTATACTGTGCGCAGTACTGGGCGCCGCCGCCACCGGCACTGCGCTCGTATCCAATATACATTAGATACAAGGTACGTAGAGTTACACTTTCAACCTTATGTCTAACTGCATAAGAGACCAATCGTCAGCTCTATACTGTGCGCAGTACTGGGCGCCGCCGCCACCGGCACTGCGCTCGTATCCAATATACATTAGATACAAGGTACGTAGAGTTACACTTTCAACCTTATGTCTAACTGCATAAGAGACCAATTCTACATATACTATGCTCAGTACTGGGCGCCGCCGCCACCGGCACTGCGCTCGTATCCAATATACATTAGATACAAGGTACGTAGAGTTACACTTTCAACCTTATGTCTAACTGCATAAGAGACCAATTCTACATATACTATGCTCAGTACTGGGCGCCGCCGCCACCGGCACTGCGCTCGTATCCAATATACATTAGATACAAGGTACGTAGAGTTACACTTTCAACCTTATGTCTAACTGCATAAGAGACCAATTCTACATATACTATGCTCAGTACTGGGCGCCGCCGCCACCGGCACTGCGCTCGTATCCAATATACATTAGATACAAGGTACGTAGAGTTACACTTTCAACCTTATGTCTAACTGCATAAGAGACCAATCGTCAGCTCTATACTGTGCGCAGTACTGGGCGCCGCCGCCACCGGCACTGCGCTCGTATCCAATATACATTAGATACAAGGTACGTAGAGTTACACTTTCAACCTTATGTCTAACTGCATAAGAGACCAATCGTCAGCTCTATACTGTGCGCAGTACTGGGCGCCGCCGCCACCGGCACTGCGCTCGTATCCAATATACATTAGATACAAGGTACGTAGAGTTACACTTTCAACCTTATGTCTAACTGCATAAGAGACCAATCGTCAGCTCTATACTGTGCGCAGTACTGGGCGCCGCCGCCACCGGCACTGCGCTCGTATCCAATATACATTAGATACAAGGTACGTAGAGTTACACTTTCAACCTTATGTCTAACTGCATAAGAGACCAATTCTACATATACTATGCTCAGTACTGGGCGCCGCCGCCACCGGCACTGCGCTCGTATCCAATATACATTAGATACAAGGTACGTAGAGTTACACTTTCAACCTTATGTCTAACTGCATAAGAGACCAATTCTACATATACTATGCTCAGTACTGGGCGCCGCCGCCACCGGCACTGCGCTCGTATCCAATATACATTAGATACAAGGTACGTAGAGTTACACTTTCAACCTTATGTCTAACTGCATAAGAGACCAATTCTACATATACTATGCTCAGTACTGGGCGCCGCCGCCACCGGCACTGCGCTCGTATCCAATATACATTAGATACAAGGTACGTAGAGTTACACTTTCAACCTTATGTCTAACTGCATAAGAGACCAATTCTACATATACTATGCTCAGTACTGGGCGCCGCCGCCACCGGCACTGCGCTCGTATCCAATATACATTAGATACAAGGTACGTAGAGTTACACTTTCAACCTTATATCTAACTGCATAAGAGACCAATTCTACATATACTAAGCGCAGTACTGGGCGCCGCCGCCACCGGCACTGCGCTCGTATCCAATATACATTAGATACAAGGTACGTAGAGTTACACTTTCAACCTTATGTCTAACTGCATAAGAGACCAATTCTACATATACTATGCTCAGTACTGGGCGCCGCCGCCACCGGCACTGCGCTCGTATCCAATATACATTAGATACAAGGTACGTAGAGTTACACTTTCAACCTTATGTCTAACTGCATAAGAGACCAATTCTACATATACTATGCTCAGTACTGGGCGCCGCCGCCACCGGCACTGCGCTCGTATCCAATATACATTAGATACAAGGTACGTAGAGTTACACTTTCAACCTTATATCTAACTGCATAAGAGACCAATTCTACATATACTATGCTCAGTACTGGGCGCCGCCGCCACCGGCACTGCGCTCGTATCCAATATACATTAGATACAAGGTACGTAGAGTTACACTTTCAACCTTATATCTAACTGCATAAGAGACCAATTCTACATATACTATGCTCAGTACTGGGCGCCGCCGCCACCAAGGTAACAATCAACCGGCATAGCCTTTTCCCAACTATAAACCTTTTTATAACTTTAGTTTTTCTCACTTAACGTACAGATGTGTTGCTGGCGCATTAGTTGCGCCACTTCTTCACAGCTAAAACACTAGAATTAGTCCGGTCAAAATAGACATTTCAAATAACAAAAACTCCGACGGAGCTGAATTTTGGTAGAGACCTTGGGTACACCAGTACAAATTAAAGTGCCAAAAGTCCCCATCGATCCCATGTGTACTAGAAAAGTTATTCAAGGTCAAAATTTTCGGTTTTTTGGATTTTTCTCGAAAACGGTTCGGTAAGTTTTATCAAAAATATTAATTAGATATTAATTATTAAGTTTTATTAAAAATTGTAGATCACAAAATTATCTACTATAAAATGGTATTTTTTTTCCTTAGCATTAACATTCCGAAGATATAGCGGTTCTAAAAGTTGAAGGAGTTACATTCTACATGATATGCATACATGCCACGAAATTGATTCTTTTCTTCAAGAAATAATCAGAAAAGGAATTCGTTTACTTTTTGCTGTATAGGGAGTTTAAAAAAAATTCGTTGTATACATTTACCTTTGACCTTGAATAACTTTCTTAGCACACATGGGATCGGTGGGGACTTTTGGCACTTTATTTCTACTGGAGTACCTATGGTCTCTACCAAAATTCAGCTCTGTCGGAGTTTTTGTTATTTGATCACAATTTTTTGTCTAATTTGAACGGACTAAATGGGCGGCTGTCTTATGTAAAATTTTTGTTCAAATTGACGTTCAAAAATAGCCAACACCTTTTAAACGAAAATTTGAACAAATTGCTTGATTTTGATTATGTAGTGGTCGTCTCCCAATCTAACCAGGAAGGCTAGTCTCTTAGCCCGAAGTCCGTAGTTTCAGCCATTGTTGCGGATGTTTTCTACTCCGTATCGTCTAATCACTAACCCCTCTCCCCCGTCCTAAGAATGAATGAAAACACAACTTGACAGTTACTGTGAAATCGTGTTGTCATTCATTCTTAGTTCGGGTTCGGGACTAATCGTAAGTCCGTAGGTGATACGAAGTAGAAAACGCCCGTAACTAAAGCCGAAACTACGGATTTCGGGCTTAGAGAGTAGCCCTCCAGTTGTAGTAGACTACCAATATTTTAAGTGGAGCGTTACCCATCTGATCGCCACAACCCAGCCATCCATTGTGACTATATATTTCATTCAAATTGTGTACAATTTGTTATTTTTATCTTTTCAGGTATTACAAGTCCCATGGACTTAAAAATGAGTATTCCGAGGAACCACGAATTTGTCTAAAAACGACGGCATATTTTTATTTTTGACGTAACATCCACTTAGGTTGTAGAAAATAATATTATGTACGAGTACGTTAGTTTAAAATGTAACTAAAGTTGGGTTTTGCAAATGCGATTTGTAAAAAAACTGAAAAAAGAACGCTGACTGGTGACAAATGACAAGCGACAATTTGACAATTCTACAGTTTTGTACAGTGGTACCATTGATATATAAAAAACCCAAGATACACACTCAGAATCTCAAAAACGTCCGCAAAAAACAAGCGCATAATGTATAATTTGCGCTAGTTTCAAACAGTCTCGCATCGCTCGCCATTCTGCACTGCTTTGTAAAAACAACTTTAAGCGATCCGTGTAAGGTTGAATTTGCACAAAAAAACTGTTTATAGTATAACTACACACAACTCACACGTGACACTTGATACATGTCAGTTTTTGATGACAGTTTCGAGTGTTGCATTTGTTCGAGACTGTGCATCTTGGGTTTTTATATATTAATGAGTGGTACCCCACTGATAAGGCGCGTCATGAATCTTCGTTCGCGCAGAAAAGAAAGTATGGCCCCGAAGTTTAACGAAAGAAAGCAAACTTACAATCAACCTTATACCACTAAAATAAGGTTCATAATACACTGCAGCTATTAGTTCCGTCTCACTCGCGCGTCACGTGCATGCCACGCGGCGCTAACATGGCGGCAGCTGCCGACCAATAGCGGTACAGGAAAAAGAAGCGCGTTGCGTGGAGCGTGCCGATTGGTCAATAGCATTTCCCGCGATTAAAACATTAGGTTCAAGGTTGTTTGGGAAAATTTGACAGTTTCGGTTAGACCCGCAGGGCCCTGGTTGTCGCATTGTCGCAGCCTTATCTCAAAAGAATGTCATTTAAATAATTTCAAAAAATCTATTGTGAAACCTAACTTTTGTAATCGAAAAGCAAAACTTGCCATGACGAATATCCTACCAAAGTATTGACGACTGAATTCATTTTATATGTTTTAAAATTAACAACTAGTTTGAGTGTATCAAGTAACTTTGTGATTGTTTTTGCGATTGGTAGAGTTCTTTCTAGCTTTATGTCAATACTAGTTGACCCGTCTGCTCCGCTCCTATTGGTCTTAGCGTGATGATATATAGCCTATAGTCTTCCTCGATAAATGGGCTAACTAACACTGAAAGAATTTTTCAAATCGGACCAGTAGTTCCTGAAATTAGCACGTTCAAGTAAACAAACAAACTCTTCAGTTTTTAGTAGTATAGATATAGATTTCCCAGTGCAACAGAATTTATTCAAATTAAGGCCAACATCTATACTAATATATAAAGCTGAAGAGTTTGTTTGCTTGAACACGCTAATCTCAGGAACTACTAGTCCGATTTTAAAAATTCTTTCAGTGGTAGATAGCCCATTTATCGAGAAAGGCTATAGGCTATATATCATCACGCTAAGACCAAAAGGAGCGGAGCAGTAATGAAAATTGTGATGCAGACGAAGTTGCGCGGGTCAGCTAGTTTTATAATAAATGTAGGGTTTTCTGAAATGACGTCACTAGAGGCGCTATAATGAACATCCACGGCGTTGTATAGACCATCTAGTGTTGCATATTCGAAACTTTAAGCGAGGCTACTACGAGGCTACTCATAAAAATATCAGTATTATTGAAATGTCAGTTGCGAATCGCAGTTGCAAAGTTACTTGATCAGCCCCTCTGGTTCAGAACTTATGATCCGAATAGATTAATATTAAATAAATAATAATAATAATTAATATTAATATTTTTTATATTAATTAATATTGTTGTTGTTACATGACAAATTACATAGCTAATAATTTATTTGCTAGCACGAACTAGCAGTATACCTACTGCTAGCAAAAAACGCCAACTATGAAAAAAAAAAATTGGTTGTCTGTGAAATCGGTTTACGAACGATAGTTTAACGTGACAACGTCATAACAAAACATACGATTACATACAGTATACTTAATTTCAAATTAAATGAATTTCAAACCTCTAAGGGCTGACTTTTCAATCCTTGGATAAAACTTATCCGTCTAATAAAGTATTACACAGTAATATTAAAATGTCACCTGTAAAATAACAAAAGATGGGAAATTAGAACACATTTTTGAAATGGTTAATTAATACGATATTTGAAGAATAAGTTTTATCTAAGTATTGAAAAATCGGGCCTTAGTAAACAATGAGCGTTACGTTACAATGAGCGTAACGGGACAATGAGTCATCCTTTTCGTGCGTGCAGCCGGCGTTCATCGATTTATTGGACGTTGTCACGTCAAAAAACAATTGGAATAAAAGCAAATGACAGATTCAGGTCCAAGTTGCCACATACTGCTGCAAACTGAATTTTGAAAAAACGAGTTAATCGACACGAAATGAAGGTTAAGAGAGAATTAATGGAAAAGTTCTGAAGTAGAGGGGTGTACCGTACCCCTTAGAAGAATAACTAACACAGAGGGAGTGATTAAAAGTAAGTATATCCGTGACGATCTAAGAAGGATTTGACAGCTGAGTAGAGAGGGATAGAAGATTGCTTTACCACTAAGTGCGAAAGAGATTTATTTTCATGTCTCTTTCATACTTACTAGTCTGCTGTCAAATCCGATTTCTTAAACTATCACGAATATAGTAAGTTTTACTATGAGTTATATTTGAGAACACAGCCTTTCGTTGTAACGCGACGATAATTTATTTCTAGAAACTGGCGGTAGTTAGATAATATACAGATGCTTTCTAAGGCATTTGTCTCACCGCCGCCGAGGAAGCGATAAGCTGTCGACTATGTGCTCGCTGCGGAAAGGGACAAAAGATATAGACCTCGTGTAAGTAAAAGAGACACAAATATTCGTAGTCGATAGCTGGCTGTTCACACTGCCGGCGAGCGGCTCTTACCTCTAGTTGATCACAGCGATAAGAGCTATTAAAGATTGTACTCGCTCAGCGACACTCGCTCGGCGATGCTCGCTTGGCGGTCAGAACAACCAAACTGCGGTATTTTCTACCTACAGTGCGGGCCGGAGCGAGTATTGCGAGTAAAAGCCCGTCGCACTAAAGCACTTGCTGAAAGCCGAGCGTCAAAACTATCGAAACTTTTCACTCGCTAATCGCCGGCGGTGAGACAAGTGCCTTATATTAGACCTATATTAAACATTGACATATTGACAACAGCAATAACAATCATATAGCAATGAAAAGACAATTTAGTTTGTATTGAAATTAAAATATAAACTCGTGGCTGAGTTTACTGTAATAAGGATGTTTCCTGGGTAAATAATAAATAATTATGTTCTGTTTAGTCCGTCAGATAGATATTGGACACGTTTTTTTCTTTTCTTTATCAAATGAATAGAATAGAATACTCTATATTGTAAACCATGTAAGTAGGAAAAAAAGTAAAAGATAGATAAAATTTAACAAAAATAAAACGTATCTAAGTTCAGAAGTGGGAGCTTGTTACGTCACTCCTAGGTAAAAAGTGGTACTTACACATTTACGTAGACGTGACGTCACTCGAAATTTCAACGCACTGTATCGTCTTCATTTTTTGCTTACTTGACAAGGAAAAATACGTGTACAGTTCGCGTCACACTTGTTTGCCTCCCCGAAGTTAGGTTTTAGTGACGACCGCGCAGGTGCAATCGCGTAAAAAAGTGTGACGTTCCTAGAATATTTTATTCTTTATACGTGTTATATTAAAACAAGTAACTACCAGTAACAGTAAAAATATCAAAAGTAACACAACAAACACATACACCACAAGAACACAAATCAAACAGTAAGAAATAACCAAAATAAATAATTAAAAACAATAACAACATGTAACACTTTTCGCATCAACAGTCGTATTGCATTGAGCAAGCGGGACACAATTTTACATCGAACGTATATGAGCGAATGAAACGCAATTACACGCGCCATCTTGGGCTGCGCGCATGCGCTGTCCTATGCGTTTTGCCAAATTGACATCCTGCGCAATCAATTGCGACGTACTTCGGAGAGGTAAAGAAGGGTGATGCGAACTGTACAGTATTTTTTGTTAATCGAACTGATGGACTAAATAGTTCTTTTATAAGGAATCTACCGTATTCATGATTGTGTAAATTAGTGTAAATACTCGTAAATGCTTAGTGCGCGGATGGAGAATCGATTCTAGAATTTTCAAAACACCGAAATGTTACGGTCACTGCTATAGACCGGCATCCATGTTTTGTGATTGAATCGATTTTTATAGTATTGTGACATGGTCCAAGACTTCTGAAAAGTTGGAGAGGTAACTTCATGCATTTCTTGTATGAATAAATAGTATATAAGTCGTTATGGGAAATATTAAATTTTAAATATCGTGATTTATGAGCACTGCCAAAAAAATTCAACTACCTACAGCATTTCTTTTAATCTTGCATTTTTTCTTCAATCTCTTCTTTTTCAAAGTCCTGGACGAATGTAAGAGCCGTACGATTTGACATCCGCGTCACTCTCATGCCATTACTACCTTACTGCACATGTGACTGAGTTTTCATACTGATAATTGGATTGTACTGAAATATTACTGATTATGCGAAGAGATCTGGAGGACTAAAAAGACCACTTTAGGAGAATCATATTAGATTCATAATATTAATCACACAACAATCAAATTTAATTTTCACCTTTATCGCTAACGCATTAGGTTCAAGGTTGATTGGGAAAATTTGACAGTGACGGGTAGCGTGATTTGCATTATGATTCTGCTAAAGTGGCCTTTTTAGCCCCCCTGGAGAACTTTTGACGGACAAAATATATTCCAATGTACACCAAAATTATAACACGACAGAGATAAAGCATCCTTTGGGCTAGCTCGCTCAATTTCAATGATCTCATCTATCGCCAAGGGCGGAGTAAGTTTTAGGATTTTTCCAACTGACTTAAAATTTGAGTCTAAATTAGAACCAATATCGACCGCATCATCGCTTACCATCAGGTGAGATAGTGGTCAAACGTATGCCTATCGATAGTAAAAAAAAAAGGTTAGAAAATTGCTAAAGCGAAAGGAATTAATTAACTGTCTTGAAACCCGTTACGACAACAGAAATTAAAAATGGAGCCTCCAAAACCGACTATCCGTAACATTTCAGTGCAATACGCATTCTTGTAAAGGAAACCTAAAATTCATAATACCTGTACAGGATTATTTGTAAAACACCAACAACCTCTTAGGCAGTGAAAGTACACATGATTATAAACAACTTTTACTTTGAGAAAAACCCCGAAAACTCGAAAAAAAGTATCAGCTGTTTCATACTAAATGCAATATTTAGCCAATGAAAATGTATGAAACAGCTGATATTTTTTTCCAGTTTTCAGGGTTGGTCTCAAAGTAAAAGTTGTTTATAATCATGTACTTTCACTGCCTAAGAGGTTGTTGGTGTTTTACAAATAGTCCTGTGTAAAACTACCAATATCCCTACTAAAATAGATTTTTATACACATACTCACTACCACTATAGTTATTCTTACTCACGGCTTTGTAGAAAAAATATATTACAGTTTTTGTAACCGACTTTGTGGTTGACAGTTGAGGCAACTAAACATATACATATTTTTATTAAAATTTCTACTGTAGACGTAGATATGAATAGTAACAACAGTTTTTTATTTAATGGGAAATTATTAAATGACAATGTAAATATTCTTGATATTTGTATCGATACAAAAATGAGGATCTATCCTCATTTTTGTGGGATATGCGTTTTTTAAACAACGTAACGTAATGACATGTCGTGAAGTAATTCGTCATTAAAAAGACGTCTAAAACTGTCTGAATTCATGGGCACAGGGACGGATGGTGCAAAAGGGTGCACTCGCACCCCCTTGAGTTTCAATGAAACATACGAAAACAACAAGATACAAAAAAAAACTACCTATCCTATTCGAGGCGGGGATTTGGAGATGCGCTTCCCTGAAAATAGTCTTGCCGGCGTCCATGTCTGAATTGTCTGCTACGTTTTTATCAAAATTTATCTATTACTGCTCTGTTAAAAATATCACAAAGTCGTTTATTAAAACTATTAGAAGTCGCATGTGCAGTGAACTTGATTGTATAGTCATTAGAAAATACAAAAAAAAAAACCTTTTTCTGATATTGGTATTTATTTACAGCATTTTTATTCAGCAAATTCGAATGACTATACAACAAGTGTTGCCATATAAAAATATTAAAAAACGAAATGGTAGAAAAATTTCCCCCTAATGTAAAACTATTGGTAGCTTTAAATTTAGTATTTTTCAATTATTATTGTTATAATATTAAACGTATGTAGTGTACATACAAGGCTGAACATATCGATGATGACGATAGAAAAAGGTTGTATCTTTGTTTTTTTTTAAACCTAAATGGAATATGCTGGCTGGCTACACAGAAAAAGGGATTCTGAGCTGGCTCACTTCATCATAGACCTCATCCATCGCTTATAATCAGGCAATATCGAGGTAAAGAGCGGACTCATAAAAAATTTAAAAAGGAGGTTTTTTTAGCAGCTCCTTAAAAAAAGGTGGATAAAATACTCTTTTAGTATCATCAAGAACTTACGCTTTATATAAGCATCTACATTTTTTTCCCTAAAGGCAGTATGATGGTACCTTTTTTGTGTAGCCACCCAAAATCGAGGATTTTATTTGAATCAATTCATCGAATTGTTTACTGTAACTGAGGTGACAGAATAGTCGACAATTTAAAATGTGTACCTACCCTCAACCAAATGTTTTGTTGGTAGTTAACCTTTTATATAGTACCCGGTTATGCCGCATTTCGGTTTTTAGAAAACGTTCGGCTTTGTAGAGCGTTGTTCTAAAACCCGATGTGTCAGATAGCCGTAGGGATACTGAATAGCAAGAGAAATAATAAACATATAGAACGCATAAAGCACACTTCAACAGAGGGATCTCTGGCTGTCGAAGTGTAAACAGACTGAAAAGTGTGAGCGAGACAAAGCGATAGTGCGACCAGCTTTTATCTTTTTCTAAAATTCTGATTGGTTCGCGTCAGAGTCTGTCAGAGTCACCTTCGTCACTACTTGTCAGTAAGAAAAGAGACAGATAATGCCCGCAAAATCGCTTTGTTTCTTTCTACTTATTAGTCAGTTTTGGGACGGTAATCCGCTTTCAGTTCTATATGTTTTAGGAGAATAATTTTGCCCCATATTCATAATGAATTAAAAGGCTTCGTAGGATTTAAATTTATTATGCTTTGAGTTTTTATTTTTACTATCAGCACAATATCATGACGTGACATGAAATTCAGTTATTTTAAAAAGTTGTTCTATGTGAGGATTATTTGTATGCCCTTTAGAGCGAAATCCACTCGACTCAGTCGCTGTGACAGCTAAAACCCATCGATTAATGTCAATGAGTAAAAAGCTATGGGCACCGGGACGAAATGCAGAGGACTTAATTCTTTGCCAAAGGACATTCAAACCTATCTAGTAGGAATACGACATAAATGCCACTGTGATAAAATGTCTTAGACATCCTGCGACGTGTCGCTCCATCCCGCCGCGGGATCTATGCGGCTAGTGTGCGCTGACCGGTGGCAAAGTCCTGTGCGATTCTGCCCCGGTGTGAGTAGGCCTATAAACGGTTAATTTAATCATTCGAGGTGGAGTCGAGTTGGAGGACATGACTTGAAATGTAGAAGTAACGTTTTTATCATAACGCGACCGATTAAGAATAACCTTTTAAAATAATTGAATGATTCTATGAGCGACTATACTATCACCTTGCCATTAATATAAAGTTAGTGTTGCCATATCTTGATTTAAGTGATATATCATAGACTGCTTATTTCCTAGATAAAATTTTAAAAAAGACATTTTTTCATATACCCACATTAATTAGATTTTATTTAAAGTAATTTAATATCGAATCATTATTGCTTTAACGAGTGACTGAGTTTAATTTTCTTTATAAAAATGTATTTTCTTTTTTTTGTTTGTTTTGATGGTAGAATTTAAATATGTAAATTGGCAATAGTAAATGTGTTTTTGGGAGATTTCTAATCGTCGTTCGGTAGATTTATTAAATTGAATTGTATGTTGTGAAATTAGTAAATAAATAAGAATATAAAATTAATATAAGGATAAAGTTTTGATTAAGAAAAATTTTTGGATATTGAAATTTCCCTGAGAAGGTGTAAAAATAAATGTTTTCAGTTAATTTCCCTTTTTGTAAGCAATATAATGGCCTAAGCATACCGGGGCCAAATGGCAAAGGATTTAAATTTTTACCAAAGGACATTCAAACTTATCCAGTCAGAATATGACATAAATGCCAATGTTATAAATTGATTCCGTGGCATCGGAAGGGATTTTTTGACACAGTATTGGAGTGCGCGCTAAGGGATGCCGCGGCAAGTCGCGGGATGTTTTTTAAAGGCCGCCGGAATGCTACAATTAGCCCTCCGGCGGTTCCGCGGCATCCCGCCGCGGGATCTAAGCGGCTAGTGTGCGCTGACCGGTGGCAAATTCCTCAGCTATTCCGTCCCAGTATGCGTAGGCCTTAAAATCAAAGTGGTGATTATCAATATTTCATTATCAAAGTCATTTGCCCAAATGCTTATAGCAGTAGCATATTTTTAGTAATCACTAATTTTAATACATTTGATATACTTTCCAGATGTAAATATGAAAAATCCACATTCAGGAAAAGTTGACCTAGGTACTGGTACCAAAACCCTGGATCCTAGACTATTCCCAACTTGTAATGGTCGGCTTCCATTCTAACAGAATGCAGCTGAATACCAATATTTTACTTGGAGCAACTGCCTACCTGACCTCCATAACCCAGTTACTGAGTACTTTTACCCAGTTACTGGGTCGTGTTACCCAGTTACTGGGTAGTGTCATCCAGTTACTGGGTAGTGTTACACAATAATTGGACTGTGGAGGTCAGGGTCAGATGCAAGAATGGTTGACAGACTTTCTGGCTCTCTTTCTAAAGGTCAATGTGTCATATTTATGTCCGGATTATCTGATTCTTTCTCCATTCCCTTTAGTTTGCGACTGATCACTTACGTTTAGCCATGTACCCCTAGTCAGTATTCGTTTCTTTAATAGAAATGTTCTTAGTGTTGTTAGCGTCATAAGAATGTCAACACGCCATAAGAATCTCAACTTGTCATAATGAAATCTGAATTTAAAATCGTACTTCCTAAGCAATAGGAGTGCTTTTGCTTAGTATGGTAGGCGCCAGATAAATGTGCAATAACGGTCAGTGACCCACATACATTTATTGGCATTCTTAATTCAAAAACAGCAATAAAGACAGCTGTCCTGAATCGACTTCTACCGTGATCCTTTACTTTCCCTAGTAATCCGCAACACATTTATACTTTCCAAGACAAGTATCGCTGATGTTGGAGACAAAACAGCGAGGCTAAAGTGGAATTGGGCGGGCCACATTTACAGGATGCACGAGGACAGATGGGCCAAGATCGCCACGCAGTGGGTGCCTGAAGATTGACGTCGCAACCGAGCCAGGCCTAAAAAACGCTGGCGTGACGATTTGGACTCATATCTAACGGATTGGCCGGAGAAGGCACCAGATAAAGTTGGTTGGAAAAATATGGGGAGTCCTTTGCCCAGCAGTGGAGCAACATAGGCTAACAAACAAAAAAAAAATTGTTCGGGTATCTGCGAAGGGATATTAGGGAAAGGTGCACTTAATTGCAAGTTTATCTGGCGCCTACCATAGTATCCGTCTAAAATATGTGAACACAATTCATAAAATTAAGTTTTATAAGAGCAACTTCTATTGAATGAACTACTTTTGTCTTTGTCTATAAGAAAAAGACGTGAGATTATGTTGAAAACTACTCAAATATAACTGTCTCAGAATATAAACGCTACATCACATAACTAGTCTAAAAACATGAATTTGTTCTTCACAGTGTTAATATTATTATGACTCTGACTACAAAATCCACTACAATACGGCAGAAATATTTCATGGACCTAATCCCTCTCTTTTTAAATCCCGTCTCACTCAGCACAGGTCCATGCATATTTCATCCAACACTCAATGCTCTAGTAGCTAATGAAGCAAATATGGCACATTTTGGACGTCTCTAGCATCTTGCATTTCAAAAAAATGTGTCAAATTTGGGTCACTAAGCAATCTGTTTTTTGAAAGAATGAAATTAGAAATGTCTATGTGCGTCACGCTTTAGATAGATATGTATGAACAAGAGGCATATATCTGCTTAGCCTTTTCCCGACTGTGTCGAGGCAGGCTTCCATTCAAACCTAATGCAGCTGAATACCAGAATTTACATGGGGCTGCTGCCAATCTGTCCTCTACACCCTATACTTCATAAAAGATAGCTTTATCTCTGCGACATATGTCAAACCTAGGGTTATCAGAATATAAAAAAATTGACGATAGAAATTATCGACGTTTCTTACTATTATCGATGGTAATGTAACATGTAATTTGGGTTTAATTTAATTACAAACGTTACTAAATTATTTTACATCAAGTATGTACACATGTAAATAATTTTATGATATTAAAATATACAATAAAATTAAAAGATAAATTAGTTTTCAATTAAGTTTTATTTAAAATATCGATAGTTTACAGTCTGTGGTCACGATGATTCATTCATCACTAATTAGGTCGGCGTGCCCATAAAGTATGACATTGACAGGTTCATAGGCGTGATTTTACTGACAGCTGTCACAGAGATCAAGCTATTTTTTAAGAAGTATAATTAGCGTCTAGGCAGATATAGTCCCTATATTTCTGACTGTTCTTCAATAAGCAGATGAATGCTAGAGCTACAAAATAAAAATATATACCTATACATACCCGATTATATTTTTATATACACACACATGTCAAGTTTTGTAGTAAGTTAAATATAATTAAATAATTAAAAACACGCAATATTTAGTTCGCAATGAACGACTTTAGTTTAAATTTATTGTTAGGTAGAATATGTCTTGTACTGTAAAAGGTTTGATCCGATGTAAATAGCGATCATTTGAGTTGTACCGTCCGTCTTGCATATTATTATAGATTCTCGCATGAGATTATGGGTTCTTGCATTATTACTATTAATTCTTGCGTATTATAATTGTGCGTTTTTGCATTTATTGGGTATTGTAACTTGCATTTGCAAAAATGATAATGATTGATTTCTGATTATTTTTATTACATGTTTATTTTAATTTTGTGTTATTAGAAGCTCAATGTATCATTATTTATATCGTTTCAAAGTAATTAAAAACAATACTTTGCGCCATACTGAGGCTAATCTTTTGCAAGACCATGCAAGAAAAATATAACATTTGACAGATGTCAACAAATTCACATTTATCCTCAATCTTGCATTCTTGCATATCTTAGTTAGGTTAATTGATAATACCGCCACCTGGCGGCCATGTTCGGCAAGTATTGTTACGGTGGATTTACACAATGGTCAATATTGGTCATCTATGAAATGAAATATTCTAATATTTAAATGTATTTCTGAGGGCAAAAGTTTTTATCCACCCTGGAAGTTAAAAAGGTGATCCTAAGTATTCAGTGCACTTACTTTGCCCATGGGCCAACACGAGCCATTGTGTAGAGGCATCTTTATGTTACATGTGGCTAGTAGACGATATAGACTGAAAATTGTATTTGTCATCTGATGTGTGTAAATAAAGATCAAATATGTTCATATTTACGATTATTTGTTTCATTTTAGAGAATATCCAAAACACTTCTACACTAACCACTGCAGTGTGGAATGACAGCTTGCTTCGTTATCACTTCACCCAAGGCTTCACTTCGAAATCTTTACAGAATCGACCGGCTGTTATACCATCGTCTAAGGACGTCTGTAATATCAAGAGTAGTGATGGGAAATTCTCGAGAACATTCTCTTAGCGAGAACTTTGCGGATATGTTCTCGAGAATGTTCTCCGAGCAGAGAATTTACGAGAACTTAAAAACGGAGTAACAAAACATAACTTTAATATAATGCAGTCTTGAAATTTGTATGATAGATGAAATTTATAGTGTGTTACTTGTATGTTTTATGTATTTTGAAACATTTCGTGAAGGAAACTAAATTATGGGGAATTTCGAATCTAAAATACAGTACCAATTGATAACAAAAACCATCTTTTTTAGCTTTTTCAGGGTTCCGAACAAAAAACGGAAACCTTATATGTTCACTCGGGTGTCTGTCTGTCTATCTGTCTGTCTGTCCGTCTGTGTCAGCCAGTTTTTCTCCGGATCTACTGGACCGTCTCTGTTGAAATTTGGTACACATATGGACTTTTGTGACTCAAACATGGACGCGTTACGTAAATAAATAAATGATGAGAATGGGGGTCACTTTGGGGGTCAAAGTAGAAAATTTCAATTTCGAACTTTATCGTGCGACATATCAAATGAAAGGTCTGTGAAAAATTTTTTTTTTTTTTCATAATTTTAAAATGAATAGTTTTGAAGTTATTCAAGAAATTAGGCTAAAAATGAACGTTTAGCCCTTATCGCCGAAACTACAGAACACGAAATTTTGAAAAAAAAAAATGCAGATAATAGTTCTTTACCTACAGATTACAGGAAAACCTATAAGAAGGCTAAAGTGTTAAAATAACCTGGTTAATTAAATGAAATTGGGTCGCAACCCTTTGCACGCGAGTCCGACTCGCACTTGGCCAGATTTTTTTTACTAGTTAGGCAAGCGTTTGACCAGTATGTTACTTGACGGTAAGCGATGATGCGGTCGAAGATGGAGCATGCTTGCTCGAAGTAACCTATTCACTGTTGACTTAAAGTCTCCCAGGTTGTAGCTATCAGGAAACAGACTCTGGCAAAGAATTCCACTCCTTAGCTATACGCATTACGCACAATGAATGTGTTCCCAAAACGTTTTATGCATATAGGTGGGATGTCCACCATGTACCGGTGGCACACCGCGCCGTACGTCTTGTGGTCCGATGATGGAACGGGCTTGGTGGAATTAAATTATGCAATTCCGTCGCAGATTCCCCAAATTGCAACCGATAGAAAACCGACAGTAACTCGACGTCGATGCTTTAATTCTACGAGCCTATAATTGCCGATGACCCTCTTGGCTCGTTTCTCGATTGAGTCAAGGCATCAAGCTGGTATCTGGCAGATCCATCCCAAATATGAGAGCAGTACTCCATACACGATCGAATTTACACTTGATAAAGTTTGAGCAGCTGTACCGCCGTAAAGTACCGTCTTACCTTTGCTAGGATCCCCATGTTTTTAGCATCCACTTGAGCCTTTGCCTCTATGAAAGGGCCAAAGTTGAGGGTAGATGTTAACGTAACACCAAGAAGCTCAAGTCGGTCGGTTATCGCCACGGTTACACCTCGGAAAAATGGAGCTGGGTGGAATTGGCTACTTTTAGCGGAAAAAAAGATTCGCCTGGGTCTTAGCAGCATTGAACTTGCCTCATTCAGAGACAACCTGTTAGGACAAGTTCAAGTGCTCAACCATAGCCTCCCGGAGAGACTGGACCTGCGACCCAACAGCTCGTACATTGGACACGTATCTCTCAGCAACAGTGCTATTGTCTGCATACCCAAAGGTACCAGGTTTTAGCTGTTCATTAATAAGCAGCAGGAACGATGTTGCCGAGAGCACCGACCCCTGAGGAACCCTGGCAGGCTGGCACTAATATCCAGCAGTCCGGACGAGCAGCCATCTATGACCATTCGGATAGACTGAACCCTCAGGAAATCTGGAATCCAATCACACAATCCGGCGGGCAGACAAAAGAAAGGAAGCTTGCCAATAATGCTATCGTGCTAGACACTGTTGAAGGCCTTCGAGATGTCTAGGTAGACCATAAGTGCCTTCCCGTGTTTCTCGATGGCCTCACTCCAGATGTGAATGATATACGCCAGCAGATATTTCTTAGAAAGAAAGAAAAATGTTTATTTGGGACTCGCACAAGACACACAAAATAAAAAAAATAAAAAATTGTCAAAATAAAATAAAAATAGGAACATCATATTAATTTCTCTTGATTTAATCTTGGTTCAATGTTGGTTGGTTTCTACTAAAATCACATATTCATAGCACTTTATAGGAGGTAAGTACTTCTAGATTCTATAATCTTTGCTATAGTATTTTTCTTATTTAAATTACTTTGGTTTATGTTGATTATTCGTTAAAGACTAGGAAGTCATTTTCAGGCTGTGTTTGTTTAATAGATCATCGAGTTTTAATCATAAATACTTTTACAAAGTCCAGAATCAAACAAGTAATTAAGTTTATCATAGCTGCTAGTTATGGCACCACTGTCCTATTTATAGACAATGAAATATATGTTAAATTACATCTAATAATGAAAATAAAAAAAGGACCAAAGTTATCTCTTTCATGTTAAAACAGGAAGGATCACCGACTCGTTTTAAGTTCTCATAAATTCTCGTATGTTCTCCGCTCACGAGAATATTCCCGAACATTCTCGTTCCGAGAATATTCTCACTGTGAGAATGTTCCTTTTCCCCATCACTAATCAAGAGTGATGACTCTTGTGTTACGATGGTAAGTGCGTTGCTATCGCGGGCCAGCGGGTAGCGAGCGATGGGTCTCGCTGTCCGATAAAGACCTGGCCCGGGAAACGGCGCCTTATGTTCTTCGCCTGTCTCAAAAAGATTCAGCATACTTGACGGGGCCCTTAAGAGGGGCCTCTTGTCGATAAAATATCGGTATATTTAAATAAACTATTGTTGATGCCGTCGCGCTGCGCCGTACCAAGTAAAGTGCGAAAGCGACAACTGCAGCTCAGGCTGATTTTACCCATAAAAACCTTGACCAAAAGACTGTATTCCGCTGTTTTCTTATTCAAAACTGGACTGATCTAAAAAAGTAATTTATTAAAATTAAGAGGAAGACTCTATGCTTCTACTATCCACGAAGAAAACAGCGGAATGCGTTTGTATGGAAAAAGGCCCAAAGAGTTGCCGAATAGAGTCCCCTCTTAAAGCCAGTGCCTGCCAGTGTTGCGGAATTGTTCGAAAGTGTCACCGCGGCCCTGGAACGCAAAGAGCACTAGGAGGAACACGGGTGGGTTTTAGTCAGTAACAGTCTGACACTCCCGCTCCGCCGAGACATTTGATTGATTTCCAATCCACAAAAAATAAGTACGTTGCCATCCCAGAGACAAAACTGAAATGTTTCATGTACCAGTAATTACACCGGAACCCATACCATACAGTTTGGTGGCAGCAGAAATATGGATGGTAAGTAGTACTAAGTAAACTACTCAGAATTCGTGTCCCTTTCGGGACAAAATCACCCCAACCGTCTGGATCCGTAAGTCCCTTTCGGGACAAGCCGACACTCGCGTGATCGCGCACGCTATTTTGTCCTGAAAGGGACTTACGGATCCAGTGTGGTTTTGAAAATAAAAGTGAAATTAAACAAATTATATTGACAATATAGTGTATATTTCTTTAATTATAAATTAATTACATATATTTATTTACATACAAGAACAGTCCGCAAGGTTAAATGAACGTGAACCAATTCACTAATGGGGCCCTGGCAAAGCGGGTTTATCTCTGCATTCTCTGAATTTAAATCAATCTTGCAATTGTTGAAATAGATATGAAAATAAATTATCTTGTATTAGCTTATACCTAAGCGGGAATAGTTGCGGTAAAAGTTGTTGTTTATTTTCGACTTTATTTTAAGACTCAATGTTGATATTTCTTTGGTAGTGAGTGACAACTGTGCTACGCCAAGTCTGCCGGCCCTAGCGGAGGCCGTCAAACATAAGGGTAAAACGCACTAAAAGGCTGCTTGCCACGTAGGTACCGCTAGGCTTTAATTCACAAGGCTTTAATTCACAAGTGTTCAATTTCATTCCATCGTTGTTCCAATGCGAAAATGAACGGAGCTGTACAACGTGTAACAAAATAAACTCAATACCTCTTAAGGGGTCAATGTACTCATCATTATGAACAACTTTTACTATGGGACCAATCTCGAAATCGCGAAAAAAAATCAGCTGTTCAGTACATTTTTTCGAGTTATACGCACATAAATGTATGGGGGAGTCGATTTTTTTCGCGATTTCTGTGTTGGTCCCTCAGTAAAAGTTGTTCATAATGATGGGTTCAATGACCCCTTAAGAGGTATTCCGTTTATTCTGTTCCAGGTTGTATATTTTTTATTTTTATTTATAATTTATTTATTCAGACTACAAATGCGGTCCACTGTGTTAGTAACAAAATTACTTAGCCTATGTTAGTACTTAATAACTAAAACAGACCTCGTTCGATCGGCTAGAGCCCACACAAGCGGGCTATCTGCCCGGGCAGCTATCGAGTGCAGAATGATGTTAGGACTATCACGCAACCTGTGAAGTAACGAGGCAGATTTCTTGCGCCATACTGCGTCAAAGCTGTCAGTGCGCGCATTGGCAAACATCGCCGACGCACTGCAGAAGCGTGGCAGTATCGACAGCACCCTGAACGCATTGTTGTATTGGATACGCAGAGCATTGTAAGCCCTTTGGGTATATCTGAACCACATGGGGCCCCCGAGTACAGTGCAGTGCAATATGCCTTAAAAAAAAGGCTATTTTAACTGCGTCCGCACAACCCACACGCCCGGACTGACAACGCTCTGCGCTCCCTCTCCAAATCTAAATCATCTTTCAGGGTATCTGTTACCAGGTGGCCCAAGTATTTAAATTTATACACCCTGTTTATTGTGTGACCTTTAAGTATCAAGGGAGGGACCGTAGCTGGACACCTGGCATCAGACCTGAAGACCATATATTCTGCCTTTTTGCTGTGTAACTTTCGGAGAGCATTAATCGAGGGAGCCAGCAGCAACATATCGTCCGCGTAGCTCAGATTATTAAAACAAACGCCATCCACATAACAGCCGACACGCTCACGCGACACGCACTCAGCAGCATTGCTGAGTCGCTCGACCAAGGCGTTCACATACAGACCGAAGAGCAAGGGCGAAGACAGTCCCCCCCTGTCTCACCACACACTCCGGCCTGCATGGCTCCGAAAGCTCACCTACCCATCTCACCCGAGTCTCTTGGTGTAAGTACCAGTACTTGAGGAGAGATGCGAGCTCTAGAGGCAAGGAATTTATAGATGACATATGATAATATAATTAGTTGATTTTGAATTTATTATAATGAATGTGGATTATATTCTTATTATTATTATTTTTTTTCTCTTTGGTTAATTTTTATGACAATTCTTTTTTAATTTTAAGTTGGTATAATTTTGACATTCCATTTTTATTGTAATTTTTTTTTTCATTTTGTTTTATTTTTATTGTGACATTTCTTTTTTCATTTAAGTAGGTATAATCTTGACATTCCATTTTTATTTATATTATTTGGTGTTGATTCATTAATTAACTGTATTTTAGTGTTTGTATTGTTTATTTGTATTATTTGCTAGCGATGTTTTTATTTTATTTTCTACACAATTTATGTTGTTTTGAAATAAATGACTTATGACTTAGTGTTGTGTCACCTAGCTTCTGCCAGAGTAAATCATATGAGACTAGGTCAAAGGCCTTGGATAGGTCCAGGAAAACCGCGTAGACTGGTGTTTGCCTATCCGTGTAATACTTGACAGCGTGCTTCAGACTAAGGATGGCCGTCTCCGTTGACAGTCCTGCCCGAAAACCGAACTGGGCATCATGAATCTTGACATACCTATTTAGATGTGAGTTGAGCACGCTGTCAAGTCACGCATCATGTCCGAGGGCAAGTATGAATGAGACAGACACAAATTGAATAATAGCGCGAGTACTCGCGGCAAGTGCGCACCCGCATGCTGTAGGTGCTCGATGCTCAGCCCGTCGTGCCCTGGGGATTTTCCTTTAACCATATTTTTAATTATGGTCCTGACCTCTTTCGCCAAGACCACCGTTGGTACCTCTTCGCTTTCGGAAAGAGCATCGAGCTCCCTGCATGGTAGTCCCTGGGGTGACCGTGTGGTGAACTGGGTTTTGAACAACTCCGCAATATCTTTTGGGTTGGCAACCCCATCGATACTCACAGGAATACCAGGCCTAGGATTCAACTTATTAGTACTTTTCCAGAAACTTTTAAAGTCTGAATTGGCATAGTGCTTTGCCAGCAAATCCATCCTTAACTATTCCTGGTGGTTTTGGCACCACTTGACTTTTCCTTTGAAAATTTTCCGCGATATCACCATTGAGTCATAAACGGGACCAGATGACGGCTTGCCGTAGTTGCACCATGTACTAAAATCCTGTCTGGCATTTCTATGAGCCTCGATCACATACCTGTTCCACCCAGCCAATGGCTTCCTTCGTTTACAAACCTTTTGCTCGTAAGTGGAAACAGCGTTTGTACATAAGATACTTATTACCTCTTTATAAATACTATCTATAACCTCTCTATGAGAGGTAATATTACAATATTTGCCACCGCACTGCTGTAGCTCAGTATGCAAATCAATGAGTCTAAGTTTAGAGTTACATAAGCTTTCGTAGGCTAAACATTGACTTGCATTCCTATTTCCCCATATAATTTGATTACAAACAGGGTACATCAGCAATGCTTTTTGTTTAACAACATCTAGGTTGCAGCTGATGACTAGTGGGAGATGGTCAGACCAATAGACGTCATATTTTACATATACATTGGTAATGCAGTCCAAGGCTGCGCTTGTAACCATGCAATGCCAAGCCAGTGTTTGCATCCATTTTCCTCACTAACAAACGTGAACGTCTCAGATGTTAACTGTAACCTACTAGTGTCCACGCAAGTCCAGTCTTGTTCCTGGGAGAAAGTTAAATGCTCACGATAAAAACGCTCACCTGGATGCGCGTTGAAATCCCCCAGCATGATTACAGACTCGATATCACTGTCATCAATTAGGGCACTCACCGCACTTAAACAGTCTGTGAATTCCGGCACATTTTCCGCGCAGTCAGTGGGCATATAAACACTAATCACTAGCACTGGCCGATTATTCGTCGTTATACGTATAGCTGCAATACGCGGATTCACACACGGGACCACAGAGATGCATGGGAAAAGCGCCTTACGCCACAGCAGAGCAACACCACCGAAAGGTCGACCCCTGAGAACACTGGCAGTCGCGTCAACAGCCGATGTCCCCGTACTCCCAAACTCACTGTGCACGTCAGCCAAGTACTGCATTTCATCCGGCAGCAACCACGTCTCTTGCAAGGCAATTATATCTGCAAAGCTACACAGCTGCTGTATACCCTCTACTGAACGCTTGATATTCTTACAATTGTATGTTACTAAGGTTGTAATCATAATTGTTTTGAATGTTTTCTATTTTCATTCTTATCGGACTTAGGGTTCTTGTAAGGCCTGAAACTTCTACATGTTATGCCTGCAGGCCACAGGTCATCGCTTAGAAACACCTCTAACTTGTCATTGCAAACTATTATTTTAAACGCATTGTATTCTTTTTCCGTTTTCATTTTTATTCTTTGTAGAACCACTTTTTCGTTAGTCTTCGAATACACGTACTCCACAATATCGCTCTCCAACGTATCTTTGTGTACATTGGAGAGGAACAAAGGTATTTTCGAACTGGCGGGCTTAAATTTATCTTCCGGCAAGTAAGCGGCTTTTCCTCTAACAACAGAGTCTGAGTGCATGTTTCTGTGCCTCTTCCTTTGCACTGTAATCCATCAATCTTTGGGACATTCCGATTTCCAAACACTATCTCGCGTTATCTCTGCTAATGACTTACTTTTGTTTACATCAGTCGTAACGATACGGCGGTCTAATGAGGATCAGTCCGTAAACTTACTATCCGAGGTGTAGTGTCAAAAATTACGAGCTCGCTTCGCTCGCTCTTGTTTCTGCCCTCTCTAAGTTAATAAGCTTTCTTGCATTGCTCCATAAAGTTACTTCTATTTAAGTATGAATTATCAAAAGAAAATAAAACCTATCCGATGTGGGCTGCGCCATGGCAACTTCCAGCCTTATTATTTTGCAGAACTGCGGGTAATCGCCAATGTACTTTGTCTGTTGTTTTATTTATAGGTGTACTTTCCACATTGCTGTTATTATTTGATAAATTCATGATACCGATGGGACCACTATCACAACCTCCCTCCAGTAAGTATCCACCGCGTCTTTTGTTTACAAACACTGGCCGTTCCGTATCCACCAGCGACGCATACTTCATATGGTCGATATCCGCTCTTAAGCTATTTATTTGATCTATCGTCACACTTGATCGTTTTAAATTTTGAATTTCCGATTTCAAAACAAGAATATCTTTTAACAGAGCCGAAACATCGATGTTTCTCCAACATTCGGGCCACGAAGATCGGGGTCTTATCTGGATCTGTTGACTTTAAGACGCATATAATGTCTTCAATATTTTTCTGTTCTTTGTTTCTTCGCCTCGATATATTGCGGGTACTTGTAGAAATAGACTCGAACAATAAACTTTTTGCCGTTGCAATTTCTCCCTCATTATAGGTGCTAATACACAAACGGATCAATCTTTCTTCGTCTATAATGTCAATTTTATTTTGAATAAAACATAACAACTCGTTTATCACTATATTACATGATATACACTTTACTTTCTCAGAAGACATTTTCAACACCCGAACGCTTCCGAGTTCGCGCGGTGACTGCATAGGGTATAGGGTATGCTGTATAGGGTAGGTAAATTAAATAGTGCCATCTCTTTCTCAATAAAACGAAGACCACTTCAGCTAGAGAAGGTCTGGCTATTTAAGAACGAAGCTGAGTCATAACGCGGTGTTTCATTCAAACTTTCAATTTCAAGTCCAAAATCTGGCAAATTAATTAAAACGCAAGACACCTTCATTTTGGAACATGTTTTTTTGGCCTAGGTAGGTAACTTAATGCGTACGCGTTTCAAGTTCAATTTATATCAGTTTATTCAATTCAAAGTTTTGTACTTGAAAGTTTGTACCAAATACTGAGCCTTACTCGTGTTACAAGATCGAGTTATTCTAAAGACATAAGTATAATATTCGCCTAAAAATACTAGTCGAACTCTAAAATAATTAACATTTTGAACTCATGTGAAGCAGTAGCGTAGCTAGCATGGGTGACACCGGGGGCGGATAATGTGATGTCACCCCACAAATGAACCCCGCCGAAATAACTATTGAGTTGCGCCTTTGGCCTTTCGTTCTTGTGATGGTAATCGTAATTAATTTTTCGGAAAGCGGGGGGGGGGGAAGGTGATTACTTTGATTTTGTTTTCATCATTATCTAAAGTCAATATTGTTGATTAACGCAAGTAAGCTTAAGAACTAAAAGAGGGCAGAACACAAGAGCGAGCGAAGCGAGCTCGAAAATTTTTGCAGCCCACATCGGATAGGTTTTATTTTCTTTTGATAATTCATACTTAAATAGAAGTAATTTTATGGAGCAATGCAAGAAAACTTATTAACTTAGAGAGGGCAGAAACAAGAGCGAGCGAAGCGAGCTCGTAATTTTTGACACTACACCTCGGATAGTAAGTTTAAGGACTGATGCTCATTAATTGAGAAAGAGCAGAACATAAAAGCCAGCGAAGCGAGCTCAAAAATTTTTACATCTCACCTCGCATAGGTTTTGTTTTCTTTCGATCATTCATACTTAAAAAGAACCTACTTTATGGACTCATACAAAAAGCTCATTAATTAAGAGAGGGCAGCAAACAAGAGCGAGCGAAGCAAGCTCAACAATTCATGGACCCCGGAAATTTCCCCCGGGATTTTCTTTTGATCATTCATATCAAAGTTAAATAGAAGTAACTTTATGGACTGATGCAAAAAGCTCATTAACTGAGAGAAAACAGAACACAAGAGCGAGCTCGAAAATTCATGCACGCCAACTCGGAAAGGTTTTTATTGTCTTTTGAAAATTTCATACATAAACATAGTCATTTCGTTGAGTTATACAGAAATGCTCGAGAACAAAGAGAGAGTAGAATGTAAGAGCGAGCAAAGCGAGCTCGAAATTTTTACATCCCACCACGGACGGGTTTCATTACGTCGCCCGTTAAGGGGTGACACCCGACCGTGACAAAAAGTCAACGAACGAGTGTCATCCCTAAATGCAGAAAACCTGAAGAAGTATAGAATTTTTTGCACCTCATTTCGGAAGAGTTCTATTGTATGTTGATCATATATAGGTACTGAAATTGAAGTGTTTTGTTGATTTATACGGAAAAGCTCAGGAATTTAGAGAGTGCAAAATGCAAGCGCGAGCGAAGCCAGCTCAAAAATATTTGCACCCTACTTCCGACAGGTTTCATTCCGTCAAACGTTAGGGGTGCAACCCGATAGTGACAAAAACCAGTCAACGAGCGGTCGGGTGTCACCCCTGAACGGGTGTCACCCGGTGCGGGCCGCCCCCCCTCGCTACGCTACTGATGTGAAAAAGAACAATCTCAATTGTACAAATATGAATCATAAAATCTTAAGATCGTCCATCTGTGGACTGGCCTTAACTCATAAAATAGCCGGGTCACAAATAATTCTATAAGTACACCTTCAGAGAGAACTTCTATCTGCGATAGGCTAAAGAAAACAGAAATAAGGATTTTCTCATGACATTGAAATTTGAACTATACACTTTATTTTTAGTGTCATAAATCAGAGTAAATATGGATACATCCGAGTTAAAGTAAATAATTGTTAGAAGACTCTACAAAGCCATCCTCTAAAACTTGGAGTGTAGCAACGGCTCTTCGAGCATCCTCGAGCGCCTTCGTGTAGACTCATTTACCTACACTTTATATTATACTTTACACTTTATAGTATTTACGCATTATAAAGTTTTTTTCATAATTACCAGAACATGAGCCATGATTAAGCCGTTGGTCCCGGCTGTCATTTATAGATCTTTGGCAGTCGTTACGAATTGTCAGAAGCCAATAAATCTGACTCCAGTCTTAATAAGTACTACCGTGTGACCCAGTTAATGGGTTGTGGAGGTCTGGTAGTCAGCCGCTTTACGTAAAATACGGGTATTCAACTGAAGCCGGTTTGACTGGAAGCTGACCCCAATATAGTTCGGACAAGGCTAGGCAGATGATGATGAGCCACATATTAGAGCGCCCCAAGTGCCCATAGACCTATACCTACTTTTTTTTAAGGATGGGAAATCATCAAATGACTCCTGCCGCTCTGGGTGAAGCAGAAGGGATTGTTCCTCCTAATGCCCGCCGCGTTCCAGGGCCGCGGTGACTCTTTCGAACAAATTCCGCAAAGACCTATACCTACTTTGGGGGATTTAATGAAAGCCACCGATGCTGCAATGAGGGCTATCGCCTTTAATTTTCACCGCTAGAGGCGCTAGTGTAGCGTGAGGTCGTCGTAATGTCAAATTTCACTGTTGGTTGGCTTTTGACTCGAGTTTATTCACTTATTTGTTTCGTTTTTTGTGAATATTTTACTTAAACAGCCTGACTATAGCAGATTTAAGTAACTTTTCTAACGACCACAGCATTGAACTTTCTTTTTTATCTCCTTCTTTGATGAGTCCACGTATCACTGCGACACTATTTATGTTGTACTAGCTTCTGCCAGCGGCTTCGCCCGCGTGGTCCCTAGGGAACATACTGCCGGGATAAAAAGTAGCCTATGTCCTTTCTCAGGCTCTAGACTATCTGTGTACCAAATTTCATTTAAATCGGTTCTGTAGTTTTGGCGTGAAAGCGCGACAAACAGATAGACAGACAGACAGACCGACAGACAGACAGAGTTACTTTCGTATTTATAATATTAGTAAGGAAGTAAGGATTAAATCGCACGTTTACGGCATCATACACATTTTTTCTTCTAACTTTGTTAACATGCGCGTAATAACCACTTAAATGCCATGATTAAGGACCATACTCGACAGTGGCGCCAACTGGTGAGTATACAAACGTTAGCCTTCATTAACGTAGCCGCCTGCCGCGCCCAAACGATCTAGGGAACGATCCATCAACTCGAAAAGAAGAATTAGAAAATCCTCTGTTCAACGTTGCTTGAGCCTCAACGGTCCCTAACATTTAGCATCTAGTAAGATAGCAGAATAGATCGACTGAATTCAGCCCTGTGATGGAGCCATAGACAACCGACGGTTTAACATCTATTTATGAATAGGTAAACTTAGATAGGTAATCTTTACGTATTATTTCACATTTCATAAAAATGGCACCGGATAGTTGCAGACGCCGTAAAATTGTAAAATATCGTGTGAAATAGTAAACTCATTTTTCTCAAGAAGACACGGATTATTGGAAATTATTGAATTTGGATAGGATTTATTGCATTCAAAATGATTTGTTCACAATTTATAGAGAATTATAATTTGTCGACAAATTGTGAACAAACCATGTTACCTAATAAAAATTTATAACAATAGATCTTACGGAGTTTGCAATTTTCCGGTGACATTTATAAACATTCCAATAGCGAGTATTTGAAATTACTGTATTTCTGAAAAGGGGTCATGTCAATTATCATTAAGCATAAATAACTTTTACTATGGATTTGTGAAGAGAGTCTGCTCGCTCTTAGCTGTGACTGTAATATGGGGGGGGGGGGCCCATATACAGTCACAGTTAAGAGCGAGCGGGGCGAGTTCGCTTCGGTGTCGACGGACCAGTTTGTGGTGCCAGGAAAACGTGCGGTCTTGTTCGGGTATCTCGAGACGATGTACGGTAGCATTTTTTTCAGGTTTTATGATTTCAGTGTTGGTTCTTTTACAGTAGTTCAGAATACAGATGTAATAATAATCACGATTTAAAACACTGCCTTTTTCATGAAAAGAATCTTCGTAAAATACTTAAGATAAACAAAATTGTGATTAATTTCTAGCTTCTGACGGGCAGTCAGAAGCCTACTAGAAATGACTGTCAAAGATTTACGAATGACAAACAACTTCGGCTTAATGCTTATGCTGGCGGAGAGACTTTGTATGTAAAAAGTCATAATTCGAGGTTTGGCTCTCCCCAAGTGTCGTCACAACAACCAGTGCTGTGCGTCTCGCATCCATCGGCTACCCGCGACACTCACCAGGTTATCGGTCCATCTTGTGGTATGCGGAGGTTTAAACGACGATTCGTTATACAACGTGTAACAGAATCAACGCAATACCTCTTAAGGGGTCATTGAACTCATCATTATGAACAAATTTCACTATGGAACCAACACTGAAATCGCGAAAAAAAAATCGACTACCCCCATTGTAAAAAACCCAAGATGCACAGTCTCGAACAAATGCAACACTCGAAACTGTCGTCAAAAACTGACATGTATCAAGTGTCATGAGTGAGTTGTGTGTAGTTATACTATAAAAAAATTTTTTACACATTCAACCTTACACGGATCGCTTAAAGTTGTTTTTACAAAGCAGTGCAGTATCGAGCGATGCGAGACTGTTTGAAACTAGTGCACAATTTATTTTTTTAAATTGTGCGCTTGTTTTATGCGGACGTTTTTGAGATGCTGAGTGTGTATCTTGGGTTTTTAATATCAATGACTCCCCATACATTTCTGTGCGCACAATTCGACAAAATGTACTGAACAGCTGTTTTTTTTTTCGCGATTTTGTGATTTGTCCCATAGTAAAACTTGTTCATAATGATGAGTACAATGACCCCTTAAGAGGTGTTGCGTTTATTTCGAGCCTGTACTTTCAACCAATTATAATCAACATATACAAATGTTGAATGCAAAAATAAATATTGTAATAAAACTAAGAGCATAAGACAAAAAAATTCGAAAATAGATCAGACTAAGGTATTCCGTGCAACGAAACCATAGCGCGATCTAATTCGATCCCAACGCCATCTAGTTGCATTGTTGGAATTAATGAATTGAATTCAGTTTCAGTCACGGGATAATGAATGCACTGTTCTTCTTTGCTCTGAAGCAGGGATGTTGCGGATGCAGATTTATTCACATCCGCGGATTAGTCTGCTCTGCTCCTATTAGTCTAAGCGTGATATTATATAGCCTTCCTCGATAAATGGGCTATCTAACACTAAAAGAATTTTTCAAATCGGACCAGTAGTTCCTGAGATTAGCACGTTCAAGCAAACAAACAAACTCTTCAGCTTTATATATTAAGTATACAGTGGCGGTACCTTCATATAAGCCCAAAAGCCCCGGCATGCCTTACTAAAATGCTCGATAGAGAATCAATATCAAACCCGAACTATTTAAAAGTTCGCGCGCTTAATTCTTATCAAAATAACACAAAGTATTACTGCCACATTACTACATAACTACACATCGCGATTTTTCGCGCGCAGAGTTTCGCATTTGCAGCATCTACATATAGCTATCTCGCTTACACGTACCGGCTTTTACCGGGCTTTCAAATACTATCTCCGTCACTTTCGCACTTTAGCGATGTGCCGTATAACGAGTTCTAAACCTTGTGCGTCTACAAATCGATCAGTATGTACGATTAAGCCGTGCATGCGTAAAAAGTTGAACGCGTATGCGTGACCTTGTCACCTTGCCAACTCTGCAGTGTTGCCGTTTTAGCGACGTTGTGAGATCTTGGAGATTTTTAACGAGTTTGGGGACTTTTTTTAAGATTTAGCAACAATAAAAACTAGCGACTTTTTAAAATAACGAAATTAAATATTCAAGCAATATCTTAAAAATAAAAAATTTGCGACATCTAGCTAGATTTTTCATATACCTGGCGACTTTTTTTGCCTAAATGACAACACTGCAACTCTGCGTAAGTAGTTCTCGACACCCGAGTGCAACTCACTTCAGTTTCATTTGCTTGAGAGTTGAAAAGTTATGTTGTTAAAGTTTTTTGTGTGTTTTCTTAGATTTTCTCAGTGATACAATTGTTTTGGTGACTTACCTACAACAATGGAGGTAATTGTACCTTGTGAGGATTTAAAATGCGTTCAAGTTTTGATTGGCGAAGATAAGGTAAAATCTTTAAACTTTGCTCAGAAAAAACAGTTCATTTCTTCATTAAAACCGACGCCTAATCTGTGTTTTTCTCAGAATAGTAAATCGCATAAACGAAAATTTAATAGATCAGTGTATAAAACTAGTTGGATTGTTGGCTGTTCGCACACTAATAAGTTGTATTGCTGTTGTTGCATATTTTTTTCGAATGAAGATTCCGTTTGGAATACATCTGGTTATAATGATTTAAATAGCATATCTAGCGCCATTAAAAGGCATGCAAATTCCCATAAACACCTGTGTGCAATGGTTTCTTTCGGTAATTTTGGTAAACAACGAATTGAGACATCTATATCAGTTTATGAGAAAATTGCGATGATACATACGAAGGTACCTACATACTCAGTCGAAAACTGAACTTTCTTTTTTTGAAATCGGTTAACATTTTATTGCGCTTGCCTTATTTTGAAACCCTAGGCACGCCACTGTAAGTATATAGAAGTATAGATAACTAGTTGACCCGCGCAAGTTCGTCTGCTTCGCTCCTATTGGTCTTAGCGTGACGCATGATATATAGCCTATAGCCTTCCTCGATAAATGGGCTATTGAACACTGAAAGAATTTTTCAAATCGGACCAGTAGTTCCTGAGATTAGCGCGTTCAAGCAAACAAACAAACTCTTCAGCTTTATATATTAAGTATAGATATATGAATGAAGAATAAAAACAATAATAAAGTAATTATAAACATGTTTATTAATGAAAATTAGTATTAAGTATAATGCTACTACTTTTTTAACTTCACTTATTAATTTTCATATTAGGAAGTGAAGTTAAAATTGGAGCATTATATTTAACTAGTTGACCAGCGCAACTTCGTCTGCTCCGCTCCTATTGGTCTTGCGTGATGATATACATATAGCCTATAGCCTTCCTCGACAAATGGGCTATCCTAACACTCAAATAATTTTTAAAATCGGACCAGTAGTTCCTAAGATCAGCGCGTTCGAGCAAACAAACAAACTCTTCAGCTTTATATATTAGTATAGAAGTATAGATAAAGAGTAATATTGCCGCCTTTTCTGATTCAAGGCGGTTACGCAGAGGTTCGTAAATTAAACCCGCGCTACTAAATAATTGTTCGCTAGGAACACTGCCTGGTGGAGTGGATAATAATCTTCGTACTATCGGTGATAATATCTATATAAATTCCTCTCGATGAACACTCCACCATTTAGGAGGATTTTCATCCACATTGACGCTTTTTTTTAGTGCGGTAAGAAATTAACGTCGTGCCATTCGCCGGCCCCGCCCCCGCCCAATTTCTTTCTTGTCGCAACTTGTATTACATTGGCATCCGCATGAACATCCGCATTGATAATTGCGGATGCAGATGTCCAAATCTATGCAGAATCATAATAAAAAAATATATGCAGCTCCGCATTTGCGGATTTATGTATTTAGAATTTTAGTAGGTCCACACGATTATAGACTTCTCTGTACAGGCTTTTTTTTGAGGAATGGGCTTGCTTTTGACCACAATCACGCCTGATGGAAAGCTATCGATGAAGTCTATGTTGGAGCCAGCGTGCCCAGAAGATGCCTGTTTAGTCTTGCTTAAAACTCTGTATAAAAATATCTATCATAGCGATATTTGTCTGCATTGCTTTGTTCCACAAACAAAATTTTATAGAAATTAATACTGACTTATATAGAAGTTATATACTGTGTCCCTATGTTGTCCTTTTTGATGATTTATTAACCGTATACGCACTAGAACCCTCACAAAATGCTCAAAATTGTCCGATAAATTGCTGTCAACAGAGCCCTAGTGTACAAATTTGGCAACTATTAATCAAAAAAGGAAAACATAGGGACACATTGTATATCCTTCTTATTCAATTTGTGAATTATCTCTTAAATCGGTTCAATATTGGAGATAAACAGTCGAGAGCCAAACCTCGAAATATGACTATTTAAATACGAAGCCTCTCCGCCAGCATTTCCTTAATAGAAGTTCGTTTCGTGTAGACTCACGATACAGACTTTAAACTCTGTATACCTACAATTTATTCTAACACACCATTTTGTTTGCATTGCTTTGTTGCGCAGACAACATTGTATAGAAATTAATGGAAGTCTGTATTGTGTGGACGCGGACGGTCCAATACCGTTGGTTGACTTATTATAACCGACTTCGAAACCTGTTTATTCAAAAAAAGGGGGTTTGAAAATGTTTGTACGGGAGCTAGTAATTTTGAAAATTGCGCAGCATGTTAAAATTTGTTTATAGTCAGAAGACACATGAACAAATAAAAAGAAAATGGTACAATAAAGACACCTTGCAATTAGAATAAGATCCCAGACGATACTTATTTTCTCAGTAACAAAATGTATGGGGATATAGTAGTGTCAGTAAATTGTGGCTGGGGACTATGTTAACTCTCATAAAATTTTCAAACCCCTTTGAATTGTGAGTATATTTTTAACGTCAGCATCCGTGGAAACAACAAGTAATGCCTAGAAATTGGCGACTTTACCTATAAATATCTCAGCAACATGACACTTTGGAGCACCTGTTTCTAACATTTTTTGGTTTGTTTAAGGGTATATATAAAACGTACATCGTGCGCCGCAAATTTAAAAAAAAAATGGCGGCTGGGGGCCAATATAATGCGCGGCGTGTCGCGCGTTCGATTTCCCTCCAAGATTAGTAGGATTCGCCGTCCTAGGCATACCCTCGTCGATCCTGACGACCCAATCACCATCCTTCAAGAAAGCTGTAGGGAAACCAGCACGATCAGAAAAAACAAATACAGACCGCGTTCCGTATTCCGGCCTCGCCGTCGAGGCCCGTCGCGACGTCCCAGTAATGCTCCCTCCCGTCTTTTGCCTAACGAGCCAGCCCGCACCGCTGAGCCTTTAGAGTTAAATATTCCCCAAATAAATATCATGACCCAGCCAGTCCCTTGCTGTCCTCCCCAAAACGACGCCGCTGAGCCGAGGTCCGTACCCCACAGGGGGTGCCCTCAGTGAGCGGAGTTTTAGTTTTAAGTTGCATAGCCTCGGCTGGGGGCCTTAAATTCACTTGAGGTCCACACAGGCAAGTCCGGTTAAGTAGTTGCAACCTTCCCAGGTTCGTAACTGCGAGTGGCAATCGACAAAAAAAAAAAAAAGCGCGTTCGATTCCCGCACGGAACAAATATTTGTATGGCCTACAGATAGTTGTTCCGGGTCTGGCTGTTTGTGTATGTGAAATTGTATGTTTGTAAACGCACCCACGATACAGGAGAAATTCCTAGTGTGGGGCAACGTTTTATTAAAATAAAATAAAAAGATTTTCAAACCCCTTTGAATTATGAGTTTATTTTATAAAGTTAGCATCCGCTAAAAATATTTTTTGGAACTTTCTACTTTAGGAGGGAGGAAGGGAGGGGGAATTATGAATGAAAGGTCTTTGAATTTTGATACAGTTTAGGTAAAATAAAAGAAAGAGCGTTAAACGGGAAGTGTGTGTATATTATTTGCCCCCGAGCAAAGACGGGCGGGTTGCTAGTACTTAAATACAATGCCTCCAAGTCCATATTTTAGTTATCAACATAAAATCTATACAAGTCAATCAACATAAAATATTTGACCTGGCTACACCCATGGTTACTTTAAATTAAAACTAAATATAAATTAATTATTTTTAATTAATAAATAAATAGAATAGACCCTTTCCTTACGACTGTTTCTTTGTAGAGATAATACACACAGTGAGCTTATTGTATTGAATATTTAACTTTATTTTTAGCGACATAAAGTGCTAAGTCAGAGCAGCGGCGAAAATATCAAGCGATACAAGTATATTTTGCACTTTGACTTTACGAAAATAAAGTTTGTTATTCATTGTCATGAAAAAATGTCTGAGACTTTTTTACCGCTATGGTCTCGTCTAGGCCAATATGAATATGGTAGGCACCAGATAAACTTGCAATAAAGTACATTGGTATATCCCTTCGTGGATACCCGAACAATAAATAAAATTATGAACCGATTTTCATTACTAGAGAACGTAAAGGATCACGATAGAAGACGATTCAGGACAGCTTTGTCTTTATTTCTATTTTAAACCGACTTCAAAAAAGGAGGGTCTCAATTCGTCGGAATCTTTTTTTTATTATATTAAGAAAGTTAATAAATGTATGTGGGTCAATGACCGTTGTCGCACATTAATCTGGCGCCTACCGTACCCGTAGTATCTATCTACAGATTCAATTTAAATTAAATAAGGACTTCACACACTTGTGACTTAGATATTTTTTAACCCTGACAAATTCAGATACCAAACAGAGCTCACAACAACTCGATTCCATTTAGAAACGAAAGGCTATGATTTTGAAAGTTCGTAAAGAGAGAATGCTACATTCGCGCTGAAAGAAAGCAAGCCTATAGGGACCGTGCACAGCGCTGACTATGCCATCTAGTGTCGCATCTTTAAAGTTATAAGGGTCAGAATACTTGACATTTGACGCTTCTGTGCTGCCACCTGTGGTTCCTGCACGCACAGTTTAGGGGAACGTGCGCGAAATAGACTGTGCCATCTAGCGTAGCTAATTCGTACTTGTTATATACTTGACAGTGACATTTCTGTGCTACCACCTATAGTTTCTGCACGCTCCCTATTCGAAGTAAAACATTATTTTGTAGCATTCTAGCTACACAAACTTTTTAGAACCACAATCACTCGTTTCGGAATGAATTTGAATGGTTGTGAATGCAGTTCTGTTAAATTTCGCTTCGTCCCAGTCAATTCAATAGTCCAGTCAAATTAGCATAAATCTCGGAATTAAATGATTTCTTATCTATAAACAAGGTATTATTCACCGAGATTCACGATTGACCATATAATATTACAGTATGGCTGAGCGCTGCGCGCTCCCCGCCCTCTATCTAAAAAAAATATTGAGCGCATGAAATAGTGTTTGTTACGAAAATTGTTGCAAATTTTACGCTCTACAACTTTCATCATAGGTGTAAACATCATTGGAGCTGTAAAAGCCGAGATAATCGTGAAAAACTGATTCTGGTGACCTTTGACTTTCAATAACTCACGACGCAGACACGAGATGTTACGAGACTTGACACATTTAGAACGCCAAAATGAAGGTGTATTCGAGTTTTCTGCTTATTATCTCTCATTCCGAGGTGAACGCTAATTTGATTGGACTATAAGATGACTGGTTGGGACACCAAAATGAACGTTCAAATATTATTGCACGGTTGGGTTTTCAACATCCAGCGCTTTAATTAAGGCATTCAGTATGGTGTCACCCAGTGTTAGTGAAGGTTATAAAGCTCCAGGATAATATGAGCCACACAAATAACTATAATTTCAATAAGCTTAGGCCTTAGAATCAAAAACAGAAGGGTCAGAATCGCCTGGCAATTTGAACGAGTGAGAAACTCATGCCGTAGCAATGGATTACGTATTCACTGTGTAGCTAACACTTTAGTGTATTATCTCTAATTTATATTTACATCTTAAATCTAATTCGTCTATTCAAAGACGTATTTGCCTCTTTAGGCTAGCTCTAGTGAAGTTTTACATTGCCATCAGCGAATTATATATCAGAATCGTTACTTTACCTTTTGAACGTCATTGTTACAAATATAGGGTATTTCAGAAGCAAGACAAGTATGCTCTGGCGTTCAAAATGTCAAAATAAATCTATCATGAACTTAAGTGCCCGTTCCCACTATGACGTACCGTCTGTTTAAACGGAAGACAGTGGCCGGACGTACGCGTTCACAATTAGACGGAAAGTCATAAATTGTACTGCCACTGGCATTTCCGTCTCTTTGGATTTAATAATAATAATATATCATTTAATTCAGGTAACAAAGACCCATAACATATATCACTTGTCTCACCGCCGGCGATCAGCGAGTAAAGCTTGAAACTCGAAACGAGTTGGCGAGTAGCGATTAGCGAGTGAAAATTTCCGATATTTTGACGCTGGGCTTTACTCGCACCACTCGCTCCGGACTGCACTATAGGTTGAAATTACCGCTAGTTGGTGAGTCCTGACCGTCAAGCGAGCATCGCTGAGCGAATACAATCTTTGATAGGTCTTGTCGCTACGATCAACTAGTGGTAAAAACCGCTCACCGGCAGTGTGAACAGCCAGCTATCGACTATGAATGTATGTGTCTCTTTTACTCACACGAGATCTATATCTTTGTCCCTTTCCTCAGCGAGCACATAGTCGATAGCTAATCGCTTCCTCGCCGGCGGCGAGACAAGTACCGTAGACGGACCGACATAGTGAGAACGGGCACTAACTGACCAGCATATATTGGAACGCTGTCAGTTAAAAATATGACAGATTGTAAACATTTTATATCTGGCTAAGGGACCTTACTGTATGCGGCAGCAAAATTCAATGATGATTATTTTTTAATTCTTATACCAAAGCTGTCATCAAACCGCCTGTTTGTTTCCTCAGATTAAATTTATCTATTGTAAAATGTGCCCTAAATAAAGTACACAAAGTCACATATTTAAAGACTTTGTGCACTTTATTTAGAGCTCATTTAACTTTAATAACTTTTAGCCCAATCTTGCATTTGAAAAGACTTCACATATACACTTTTATTATTATTGAAAGGCTCGCTTTTGACCAATATCTCACCTTATGGTAAGCGATGATGTGGTCGAAGATGGAGCATGCTCGCCTAAAAGTAACTTGTTCATTCTTGAAAGATACTAAGGGGAGCCCCCTTAGTATCTCCAAGTGTTTTATATGCAAGATTGGTCAGAATGTCTGTCTATAACAGTAGATTAATTTATGTATTGCTAAAAGTCCATAAAAATTACACCCAGGGTAGTCTTCACCCCTTCAGGTAGGTGGGATGTTTACAAATTTCTTCAATAACCAATTGTTTAAAAAAAATGAGTGACGGCGTTAGGGCAATCAAAAAGTCGCACTTTCGATCCCTAATTCTGTCTCCGTTCATTAGTTCACATAAGAATTCTACAAATTATCAATTCGACTAAAATTGTGTTAGTTCTCAGAATTTTCTTAATTAAGATCCACTTTTATAAACTTCCTGAATTGCAAATAAAAGTAACCATAAGTAACTGTTAGAAAATAAATGTAGTTACTTATACAAAATTACAGGTGCAACTGCTTGTTCCAGAGATAGCCAAGTTAAGGCGAAGACCCACCGCGGCGTACGGGGCACGGGCACGCGGCACATTTAACCTACGTAGATTCATTTGTTTGACAAAGTGGGTCTACGTTTCCACTGCAGTACACACTACACATCCACAACTATGTACACATGTAGCGTTGCCCACCGCGGCGCACTGTGCTGCGATACACTTGTACATAGTCATGGATTAATATTCGTGTAGCGTGTACCACATGCACAGGGTGCATGGCGTTGACAGCGTTGAGCTATGTGAGCGCCATATTCGACTCAAGCCTCGCATATACTAATGATGCGAATTGATGCGCAGCGTGTCCGTGGGTTGCAGTGGACACAACCACATACATTTTTTGCAAAGCGAAGTTAAAAACACGTGCGTAGCCACTCCGTGCGCCGCGATGGGTCTGCGCTTTTATGTCAACCTTTGGCATATTAGTCGAAGATCCCAGAACCACCAGATGGTATTTATTTTCTCAGTTACAAAATGTACGAAGTATTAATATCTAGCTAGCTTGGGCAGACGGACAATACTGCTACCGAGAAAATAAATGTAAGGTGGTTCTGGAATCTTGCTCTATACGTGTTCACATTATAAAACGTGTCACAGAAAAATAACACAATTCCTGAAAAGGGGTCAATGATGAAAGTTGTTCATAATGATAAGTACAATCACCCCTATAAGGTATTGTGTTTATTCTGTTATACATTATATTTGACTATTAATCAGTGTTCTGGAAACAGAGGGCTATGTGCGAGTTTTTTAACGCACTCGATCGCGTTAGCGTCAACTTTCAATTATGTCAAATTGTATAGAAAAAAACCAGCCTAGTCATAGTCGGACTCGCCCACCGAGGGTTCCGTACACATTTGTAGGTACATATTACTTTAAATAACAACTATACTTTTTTTTAAGATTTAATTACAAATGTATAGTTTTCAGACTTTTTCCTATACTTGTAGTATTGACGGTATTCATTGCCAAATTTCATAGTTCTAGGTCAACGGGACCACCCTACACATTTTGATTCACTTGAGAGTGTCGAAATATACGTTTTTTGCGGCATAAACAGACGTATCTTTTTTTTTCGTTAACTTAGAACTTTGATTTTTCACAGCTTCATGGGACCGTAGACTTGAGTATATGGTTTCGATACGTCTACGCGTTTCCGAGATAAAGGGTTTTCACAGACAGACGGACGGACAACAAAGTGATCTTCTAAGGGTTCCGTTTTTTCCTTTTGAGGTACGGAACCCTAAAAAGATTTTCCGTAACTGTCACCAGACAACGCTTGTTCAGTTTCAATACAAATTGACGTTAACGCTAACGTAATCAAGAACGTTAAAAAACTCACACGAAGGACACAGAATTCATCTGAAATCTACACATTTCACAAAATAAATATCATCATAATTATGTCTTCTTCATTCATACAGCGAACTATTAAATTATTCTGTCAGCGAATTTTCTATACAATTTTCTTATAAAACTTTTTCGGAATCAGACTTGTAACATTTGACGCGATGTTACCATAAAAGGCGCTAGAAAAAGTGTCATTGCATAGAATGGCAGTCGCATTCGCTAAGACATAAATATTATCTTCGTCCTCTTCTTACCGTGTGGGCAGTAAGGTCTAACGACCCCACACACCCTAGTGTCAGAGTTTCTAAACCGCCTCAACGGCCTCTGACATGGTGTATTTGACGACCGCTATTTGGCGGCCGGGACCACCGGCTTATACCTTCCGAAAAACGGAATCATCTTTTTATCAGACAATCAGGAGATTCAAGCGTGCAATGTCCTAGCTAAACTGGAAACAACTTTACAAAAAGTATGCTTCCCGAGGGATTCGAACCCACGACCACCGGGTCACAAGGCAAACGCCTAAACCACTCGACCAAGGAGGCAGTTAATATTAACCTGAAACACAGGTTTAAATTAACCTAGTTCGGGCTGGGCGCTACCTAACATTGCAATTCCGAACCACCATCACTTGCACCTATAATAATAATATCTTAGTTTTAGTTTATTTTTAGGCACTATAATTGTATGGAAATCTTATCACTGTTGGCTAAATGTACACTTTTTGTAAAGGTTTTTATTTAAATAAATTTATTTATAATTTTATTTATTAGCGAATGCGATTGTCGAAACGCCAAAATGCAAAAAATTGATCACGTGATATGTCGACAGCGATTGGTAATCCCATACATTTTAGATTTTTTGTCAATCGCCTTCGTCCGCTCTACAATGTAGGCAATATGAGGGGATTTCTGTTTTTTTTACTATTAATAGGCACGCGTTTGACCACTATCACCCCTGATGGTAAGCGATGATGTGGTCGAAGATGGAGCACGCTTGCCTAGAAGTAACCTATTCACTCTTGATTTACAGACTCCCAGGTTGTAGCTATCAGGAAACACAGACTCTGGCAGGGAATTCCACTCCTTAGCTGTACGCTTTATGAGTGTGCTGCTCCTAAAACATTTTATGCGTGTGGGTGGGATGTCCACCATGTACCGGTGGCGTATCGCCGTTCGTCTTGTGGTCCGATAATGGAACGGGCTTGGCGGAATTAAATTATGCAATTCCGTCGCACATTCCCCAAATACAACCGGTAGAAAACCGACAGGCTAGCAACTCGGCGTCGATGCTCAAGACTTTGGAGCTTTGTCGCGACGAGGCTATCATTGCCGAGGATCCTCTTGGCTCATTAAAATTCATCCTTTTAGGGGGTGAAAAGGGGAACATTGTTTAAATCTGCCCAGACGTAGTCGTGGGCGAAGTGATTGTGTTAAATTATGCGATTGGCAATAAGGATGATTCCTGAGTAAAAAAAAATATGATTCTGTGTAGTCCGTCAGATGGATTATCGAAAAATATTGGACATGTATTTTTCGCTTTATTAAATCAACTAGCTGACCCGCGCAACTTCGTCTGCGTCACCATTCTCATTACTGCTCCGCTCTTAGCGTGATGATATATAGCCTATAGCCTTCCTCGATAAATGGGCTATCCAACACTGAAAGAATTTTTCAAATCGGACCAGTAGTTCCTGAGATTAGCGCGTTCAAGCAAACAAACAAACTCTTCAGCTTTATATATTAGTATAGATTTAGATTAAAACTGACGAAGATAAAACGCATCAAAGTTCAGGAGTGGGGGCTTGTCACGTCACTTCTATAGTTGTCAAAAAATAAAAGGCCCGTTTTGGCAGCAGGATTCAACATTGCTTAACTAGTAAGTATGAAAGAGACAAAAATAAATCTCTTTCGCACTTAGTGGTAAAGCAATCTTCTATCCCTCTCTACTCAGCTGTCAAATAGGACTTCTTAGATTTTGGTGACTTAAGTTGAAAAGTGTACTTATATGTGACGTCACACGAGTTTTCAACGTAATTAAACAAAAAAATACGACGATACGTATTATACGACGATACGTATTATACGACGATACGTATTATAAGACGATACAGATTATACGACGATACGTATTTTTTTGTTTATGTGAAAAAAGAAAAAGTACGTGTTCAATATTTTTGGAAGTCTATTTGACGGACTAATTAGAATTTTTAGTCATCTACCCATTGATATATAAAAACCCAAGATATACACTCAGCATCTCAAAAACGTCCGCAAAAAACAAGCGCGCAATGTATAATTGTGCGCTAGTTTCAAACAGTCTCGCTTCGCTCGCCATACTGCACTGCTTTGTTAAAAACAACTTTAAGAGATCCGTGTAAGGTTGAATTTGCAAAAAAAAATGTTTACAGTATAACTACACACAACTCATACATGACACTTGATACATGTCAGTTTTTGACGACAGTTTTGAGTGTTACATTTGTTCGAGACTGTGCATCTTGGGTTTTTTATATATCAATGCATCTACCCTATTATTTACGTACAATATTACTAAACATTTTTATAAATACAGCGAAAACGATTAAGTTACAAAAAGCACAAGAAAGCACGCCACACCACGCTTTGTAAAATCGCGTCAACGGTTACAAGTCTGTCTTCACCTTAATCTAAAACGCCGTAAGGAAAGAGTACACACGTTATTTCAGGAAGATACGCCCTGTATGTTCCTTCTTTGTCTATGCAAATAATAACGCGCTTCGTGTTGGCTACACGCGCGGTTAACTTTAGTACACAATTATGATAGTTGATACTTTGTTTCATTGCTTCGATTTTTTTAAAGCCTTGAATATATATTTCATTACCTCGCAAGAAACATGCAAGTAGCTTGCATGCTATTGTGAAGCCCAAAATGCAGATGTTAGTAACTTGCGCGAATTTATGCAACTATCTTGCATGCCATCGTGCCGTATCAATTCCTGATTGGTACAACTGTACGTCACTTTGGCATGCCTGCTACTGGCATACCTTTGTGCAAGTTACGACCCAAAAGTATGCAAGGAAATCATCAAATGACTCCTCCCGCAGCAGAAGGGAGTGTCAGACTCTTACTGACTAAAACCCACCCTTCAAATGACCTTTGCATTCCAGGGCCGCGGTGACTTTTCCGAACAATTCTGCAGCCCTGGCAGATGCAAGCTTGTACGCTAAAGTGACATAACAACTTTTGATTGGTGGTGGTAACACAGCGATGCAAGATTTTTGCATTATTATTCAGCAAGCGACTGGCATGCGTTTCCCTGGTTCTGAAATCTTGCATGCCATAATGGCATACACCAACCAAAATTTGGTATGGCACAATGGTATGCAAGTATCTTGCATACTATGCAAGAAACTTGCATACCATGCAAGAAACTTGCATACTATTCAAATATATAATTTCACATAGATACAATTACAAAACCATTTTATAATTTGTGTAAATTAGAGCTATTAAATATAGTCAACATTTAAACATTTTTTTTCTATAATTATTTAGTAAAAATTTAAACACTTATTTTCCGATTCTCTAAAAAACGGCATTAATGTCAAAACCGTCAAGAATTGAAATTTTCCACAAGAAAGAAATTTACGTGAGGTTAAAACGTAACCGACTATTTTCGTGACAATCTAAGAAATCGGATTTGACAGCAGGGGGGCTACTCTCTAAGCCTACGTAGTTTCGAGCTTAGTTGCGGGCGTATTCTACTCCGTACCACCTACGGACTTACGATTAGTCCCGAACCTTAACAACACGATTAAAGACAACACGATTTGATAGTAATTATCGTGTTGTCATTAATTCGTGGATACGGAGTAAAATACGCCCGCAACTAAGCCCGAAACTACGGACTTCGGGCTTAGAGAGTAGCCCCCCAGGATACAACATTGCTTTACTAGTAAGTATGAATGAGACATGAAAATAAATCTCTGTCGCACTTAGTGGTAAAGCCATCTTCTATCCCTCTCTACTCAGCTGTCAGACCCGTCTTCTTAGATTATCACGAATATACAGGGTTATTGTAAAACACCAACAACCTCTTAGGCAGTGAAAGTACCTACACATGATTAAAACAACTTTTACTTTGAGACCAACCCTGAAAACTCGAAAAAAATATCAGCTGTTTCATACAAAATGCAATATTTAGCCAATGAAAATGTATGAAACAGCTGATATTTTTTTCGAGTTGTGTTTTACAAATAACCCTGTATATATAAATAGAAAAATGCTGATTCGTACCTGTTAGTACGATTTGATAATATTATTCATAACGTAGCAATGAAACGAAATATAAACACTAAATCGCCAATTGTGTACTAAAGTCATTACATCATTTATTTATTACACAATTTAATTTATTTTAAAATGTTATTAAAACTTTTTACCGCCACGTTACCGCAAAACGTCAGACAACTTATTTTATAAAAGATAAAAAAATATACTAAAAGCTTTCCGATGTATTAATGACGCAAGTAACAAGATACAATATACAACTTTATTTGCCACAAATTTGGGTACACAATTCAGTGACAGGAATCCGAACGAAAAGGAATCTAAACTTTGAAGTTATTGTCTCACTGAAATGTGTACCTTTTCACGTTGTAAATAAAGTTCATATTAATTTGCTATCTTTTAAAACGTACACGCGACGTCGCGTCGCGTCTGCGAGACTTAATTTTTGTTTCAAAACTAAATACAGTGTGTGGATTTAGGGCGAGTCTTTTAATCTGTTGTTAACTCAACAATATAGAGACAAAAGTTGTCATACAATTTAGTTAAAATACGTTTTTAGACCAATTTATAACTTGACCAAAGGTCAAATAAACAACTAGGTAAGAACTGTAAGTTACTAACGAACAATTAATTGAATGAATTTAAAATTTAAAAACCCCCGACAAACGAAAAACTTTAAAAAGTAAAAATTTCATACGTATTGATCCATTTAATTTAATATAGGATTCTTTGGGCCAAGCGTTTTCGCCTCGGGAGACCGCAAATTTTTGTATTTGTTAAGTAGCTATATTATTAACAGTTTCCCGACGCGATGACGCTTGGCCCATAGAATCGTACCTATATTAAATTAAATGAATCAAAACGTATTATTTTTTTACTTTTTAAAGATTTTTTTAGTCGGGGTTTTTTGTAAATTTTTAATTAATTTTTATTTCATGCTTTTTAAACTTAATTTACCTAATAGGTACTACTAGAAAACCTATGATCTCATCATCTTCCTGCCCTTGTCTCATGTTACTTGGGGTCGGTGCAACACGTTTTTTACTTCCATTCTGTCCTATCAGCCGTCACGCTATCACTAACTCCCTTTTCTTTCATATTGCTCCTCACACAATACATCCATCTTTTTTTGGGGTTCCTCTCCCTCTCCATCCATCCACATATGATCTACACTCACCTAAACGGCACTACATCCTATATCGTACACCAATCGGCATACGATATCATATCGGTAGAACGAGTGAAAGTAGCTTAGCATCTTTCACTAATGTAATCACTCATTTCTCTTTTCTGCTTCATCATCAGCCCCTGATCACAATCTATTTATAACCTATCCATTGTGACCATTTAAATGAATACGAAAACGGAAGGTCTGCTGTAAGTTAGTGAGGAGTTGGGTATCCTGCAGATTTCAGGACATGCTTCAGCATCAGGTTAAGGTTACTGATCTAAATATATTCTGTTCATTGAAACCATTCTAGTGAGTTCAAACACAATACCTCTGCTGTAATTTAGAGAGGAGTTGGGTATTCTGCAGACCTCTGGTTATGCTACAGCATTAGGTCAGTATAACCATGTTCTTGCAATGTCATTGAAGCAACAGAATACCAAATTCCGCATCGATCAGACCCGTAAAAGCTGAATAAATGCCTTCATCAACTAGAAAAGAGCTGATTATCTTCAAAAGGCTCAACCGATTTCGATAAAACTTGTCTAAGAACCATCGCTAAAAAACCTTCTTTCAAATAAAAAAAAACCGCATCCAAATCGGTTCACCCGTTTAATAGCTACGGTGCCACAGACAGACACACATAGCGGTCAAACTTATAACACCCCTCTTTTTTGGTCAGCAGTTAAAAAGGTTAAAGAAAATTTAAACAATAGGAATGATTCCTGATTAAAAAAGTATGATTCTATTAAGTCCGTCAGAAAAAGACTAAGTACTAAGACTAAAACACATCTAAGATCTGGACTGGGGCTTTGTGACGTCACTATTCTGTAAAAAGTATACTTACATGTTACATCACACGAGCTTTCAACGCACATCTTAGTCATTTTTTGTTTACGTAAAAAAAAAGGAAAATTACGCGTCCAATTGTTTTTGAAACTGTCTGACGGGCTAATAAGACTTTTTTAATCATATACCTTTTGGTTGTTACCTACCTATTGGTTGAGTTAACTACGGAGTCAAAAAACTCGCTCTTAATCGTCGACCTTACTGAGGTGTTAATGCCATCATGGGTCCAGTGTGAGAGAGAGACGGAGATATACAGGACGAATACCACTATCTCTTTCTCACAACGTAATCGTGATGGTATTTACACGTCATAATACCGCCCTAATTTCTTGAGTTTGCATAGACTAAGCGAACGAACGAACGAGTAGGAATCAATTACTTCCGTTCGTTTGCATTCCTTTGCTTGGTCTATACCCCGCAGAAGGTAAGCGAACATGCGTTGTCGGCGATCCCTATTGGTTCGCTTTCGTTCGAATAGATTGGACCCGACACTATTGAGACTTTGACCCCTGTACGTCTACCATGAGTTTAAAAAATGTGTAAAATCTTAAAAAAAAAACAATTTCTAATTTATTTGTTTAAGTTGTTAACTAACAAGCAAGCAAGTTGCAAATAAAACTTTAGTTAACCACAAAAAAAATAAAATAGAAACTGGTTTTTTTAAAGATTTCACACTTTTATCTAACTACAGTCGCTAGCGAGTATAGACTGATAAAACTCATGGTAGACGTACTGAGTTTGTTTCGATGTTTGTTCTCAGGGTCACCAGCTAGGAAACACCGGCCTCATCTAGACTAATATAAAACGCACGCAAATTCGTCTGCGTCACATTTTTCGTTAGTGTTCCGCTCCTTTTTGTCGTAGCGTGACGTTATACAAGGAAATTGAAAAAACTGACCAAGTGCGAGTCGGACACGCGCGCGAAGCGTTCCGAACAATTTTTTTTTTAACATTTTATTTTAAGACTGTAGACTTCTTATAGGTTTTCCTGTAATCTATAGGTAAAGATCTATTATCTCCATTGTTTCAATATTTTAGGCTCAGTAGTTTCGGAGACAAGGGGGGAATGGTAATTTTTCGTCTAATTTCTAGAATAAATTCAAAGCCATTTATTTTAAAATTATGAAAAAAATATAATTAAATCCCTCACAGTAACCCCTTTCGTTTGATATATCACACGATATTGTCCGAAAAACATTTTTTTTTAATTTTCTAATTTGACCCACACTAAAAAAATAATGATTTACAGTAACGCGTCCGTGTTTGGGTCACAGAAGTCCATATGTGTAGCAAATTTTAACAAAATCGATGCCGTGGATCCGGAGATAACTGGCTGTGACAGACGGAAAGACAGACAGACACCTGAGTGATCCTATAAGGGTTCCGTTTTTTGTTCGGAACCCTAAAAATACTCAAAACCTCGTAACCTTGATTTCGTATCATGACCCTGAACAACATTTGTTCTACGACTTTTCGAAATTCAAATCATTTTTTTTTCCATATATAAAATATAAACATAGGCTAAATTTTGCATATTCTATATGAGGCGGTCGACGAAAGACCGCCGACCGGCTGGCGGCGCGGGCCTGGTTGCACGCGCGCGCGTAGTATACGCGAATTTTACAGACTTCAAATAAAAGAAAACAAATTATTTTTGGCTACATTGTGTTATTGAGGTCAAAGTCGTAAAACAAATGTTGTTCAGATTCATGATACGAAGTCAGGATTAAGAGGAAATGCTGGCGGCGAGACTTTGTATGTAAAAAGTCATAATTTGGGGTTTGGCTCTCGACTGTTTTCTCCCCCAATATTGGACCGATTTAAGAGATATTTCACAAACTGAATAAGAAGAATATAGACTGTATCCCTATGTTTTCCTTTTTGATGATTCATTAACCGTATAAGCACTAGAACTCTCACAAAATTCTCAAAATTGTCCGTTAAATCGCTGTCAACAGAGCCGTAGTGTACAAATTTGGCAACTATTAATCAAAAATGAAAACATAGAGACACAGTATACATCCTTCTTATTCAGTTTGTGAAATATCTCTTATATCGATCCCATATTGGAGGAGAAAACAGGCGAGAGCCAAACCTCGAACTATGACTTTTTACATACAAAGTCTCGCCGCCAGCATTTCCTCTTAAGAGGTTTTGCGTATTTTTTCAATTTCCCTGTATAGTCTATAGCCTTCCTCGATAAATGGTCTATCCAACACTAAAATATTTTTTCAATTCGGAACATACTCTCTAAACCCGAACTCCGTAGTTTCGGCCTAATTGCGGGCGCTTTCTACTACATATCACCTAACAACTAAGAATGAATGACATTACAATTTGACAGTTACTGTCAAATCGTGTTGTCAATCATTCTTAGTTCGGGACTAATCGTAAGTCCGTAGGGAGCGAGCAGAAACTATAGGTGGCAGCACAGAAATGTCACTGTCAAGTATATAACAAGTATAAAATTCGAAATAGCTACGCTAGATGGCACAGTCTACTTCGCGCACGTTCGCCTAAACTGAGCGTGCAGGAACCACAGGTGGCAGCACAGAAGCGTCAATGTCAAGTATTCTGACCCTTAAAACTTCGAATATGCGACACTAGATGGCATAGTCAACGCCGTGCACGGTCCCTATATCACTATACGAAGTTGAAAAAGCCCGTAACTAAGGCCGGAACTACGGACTTCGGGCTTACAGAGTAGCCCTGCAGTAGTTCCTGAGATAACCACGTTCATTCAAACATACTCTTCAGCTAATATAAAAGTTTAGATTTTTCGTTTAGCGCTGACGTTTTAAACTACCGTGGCAATAAAAAGGGTTAAAACACGGGGTTTTTACCCGCACCTATCACTATAACCCATAGCAGGGCAATGAGAATTACCCGTAAACCCACCACTCTAGCGCTAGAATTAGAGAGGTGAAAATATCGATAAGAAACATCGACTACGCGAAGATTGCTGGCACATCGAGTTATAATTTGTTTCGTAAATAGTCATTTTAATCAGGGATGTTACGGAGCTTCGACTTCGACCCCGATATATCGGAACTTCCGCCTCCGGTTCCGACTTCAGTTTCGATACTTATAAGTTGGAGGTTTATTAAATATAATTTGCTACTTCTGGAGTCAATTAGTTTGATTTAATTATCTAACTGTTATAAAAATGTCATTATTTTTGTTTGTGACACCTATATGATATGGGTTTATTATTTTTTAATTGAAATTAAAGAGGCTGACTGATTAATGTTTGTACTATTTTATTTTATTGCCTGCCCTTAACACATGTTTCTTATGCCATCATCTCCGACTCCGAAAAACCAAATTTTAAAACACCGACTGCGACCTCCGTAACATCCCTAATTTCAATTCTGTGACAACAAACACTTTTCTTTCTTTTCTTTTATAACATCTATAAAATCTATAGTCCCCTCCACGAGAAGCTATAAATTTTATAAACACACATTCAACTGTTTCAAGTGTTTGTTTCATGATTCAGACGCGTACCACAAAACATCAGACGACAGCGCTTTATGTCAATAAAATATAACCCGACCAAGTGAAATTGTTCGCTAGTTTCGTATTACAGTGGTACCCAACTGATAATGCGCGTCGTGAATCTTCGTTCGCACAGAAAATAAAGTATGGCCCCGAAGATTAACGAAAGAATGCTTAAAACTTACAATCAACTTTAGACCACTACTATAAGGTTCATATTACACTACAGCTGTTAGTTCCGTCTCACTCGCAAGTCACATGCATGCCACGCGGCGCGCGCTAACATGGCGGCAGCTGCCGACCAATAGCGGTACAGGAAAAAGAAGCGCGGTGCGTGGAGCGTGACGATTGGTCAATAGCATTTCCCGCGCTTTGAAAATTCATCTTCTGCGCAGGTACATCGGTAAGCCATATCAGTTGGGTACTACTGTACACGTATGTTACTTTGAGTTGATTGTATTTGGGATTATTTGCTGTCGCTACGTAACGTAGTAGAAGTTTTATAAAATTTATAGCTTCTAGTGACGGGGACTATATTTGGAGGATACTCCTCCACCCCATACCACTCGACGTAGTCGCCATGGCAACGACAAAAAAGCCTCGATTAATATTAATAAAAATAAATCATTTACTGTACAACTATTTTTAATGTCTCTCGGCAGTCATCGCATTTCCAAATACAAACGAATTTCTTCCCATTTACAAAATAAATTACGTTAAAAGAGTATTAAAAACTATAATACAACGTGTAACAGAATAAACGCAATACCTCTTAAGGGGTCATTGTACTCATCATTATGAACAACTTTTACATGGGACCAATCCCGAAATCGCGAAAAAAAATCAGCTGTTCAGCACATTTTGTCGAGTTATGCGCACATAAATGTATGGGGGAGTCGATTTTTTTTTTCGCGATTTCAGTGTTGGTCCCATAGTGAAAGTTGTTCATAATGATGAGTTCAATGACCCCTTAAGAGGTATTGCGTTTATTCCATTACAGGTTTTGTTTACTTCCAAGTTCATTGAGAGCGTCCGATCAGCACCAAGTGCAAAGGGCAACTGACAAAAATCCGACGACTAAACACGAAGTTTGCCGAAGGACATTAAAAAAATAATTGTACTTGTACATCACATTCTCTTATAGATATTTCCATTATCTAATTCTAACGACAGGGTACTCAAAACGGTGGGTATACAATCACAAATCAAACACATACTAATTTAGACTCGCGCCGACATAAGCCAAGTGTATGTATAATTATCTAACTTAGGCAACGTTAGCAGCATGTGAAAATGAACCTTATTATGTGCACAAAACGTGGATATTTTTTTGAACGAATGTAATTAAACAAATATGCACATTAACTTTATGAGAATTGTGTAAAGTTGGCAGCGCAGCATATGAAAATGAAACTTATCATATGAAGTTAACGTGCATATTCCTTTGAACAACTGTAATTGAACGAATGTGCACATTATGTTTAGAAGAATTACGTAAAGTTGGCAGCGCAGCATTTGAAAATGAAACTTATCATATGAAGTTAACGTGCATATTCCTTTGAACAACTGTAATTAAACGAATATGAACATGCACTTTAGAAGAATAAGGTTCATTTTCTACTGTACTTAGCTTCAACAAAGTTCAAATTATCAAAATTAGGCAACATTGGCAACCCAAGTAGCACAGATAGCTGTATAACTACTCACTTTTAGACATATTTGAAACTCTATGCGTATTAAGACTCTTTTAAGAGTACACTGGTGATCCTGCAGCTGCATAGTAGCTATCAGTGATATTTAAACAGCTTAGGCTGGTTAAGAGCTGCATTAAGGCTGATTAAGACCGACAAAACTACCATTAAGATGCTAAGGGTGCTATAAAAGTATATTTTCAACGACTCTATTCAGCTTTTAACCTTTTCTAATGCGTTAACCGTATTAAGGGCTATTTAGTGGATGTAATTACGCCAGATGCTGTATAAGAAGGTATTTGTGAACTCCTATTACACTGACTTATTAAAGGGGCACGTGTGAACGATTATCACGTTAATAGCTGTATAATGAATGATTTGTGGCCCACATTATAGCTCATTGCTGAATATCTCTACCGCTAATCAGCCTCTATACTGCTATTGATATTGTCTGCATAGCGGCTGTTTACACATTCACTAGATGCCTCGCAGCTGCTTAGAGACTCACTAGTGTATCAAATTAACGGCTTCTACTTTATAGTGGTTACATAAGTACCATTAATCAGACTTTATCTGAATAAAAGTAACATGTGGTACTGTAATCAGTCAGTGTAACTAGTTGATGATGGCGATTATACTGACGTATTTTTTGTTGCTTTATAAATATGAATTCGACTAATTCGTGGAAAATTAAAGCTAGGCATTTGACGAAAATTATCGATAGAGTACCAAAGAATTATGAAGAAAGAAGAAATAAAAGCTTCAAGTCGAGAAGTAACGCAAAGGGTGACACATAGTTTGAAACAGTATGGTTCCGTACAAAATATTAGTCGCAATAGCTCAGAAGATGTTGCACATTCAACAAATTATGTGTGTCCAAGTTCTTCTTCCAGTAAACTCGGTGATAATATTAATTGTTTAATTCTAAACACCGACAATCATAACTCAGAAAAATATCGAGTTCTGAAGATGATGACGACGGCAACTATAGTGATGATGTAAAGCACTCACTGTTAAGGGAAAAAATTAGAACGTGGGCTGTAGAAAAGGCTATTAACCATGTTGCTCAATGACTTGCTTCCGCAAATATTACCAACTGATTCAAGGACAATTTTAGCAACTCCTCGAAATGTCAACATAAAACAAATCGAAGGTGGCGAATACTGGCACAACAGAATAGCCAATTCTGGGATTAAAATATTGAATAGTTGGGATGTAGCTCCAGACAAAATTTGATTGGTATATACAAAGCTACAAGTTCGGGTGAATGTGCTAACGCCGTCATTTTAGATCTTCGGGAAATAAAATGCAAATTGGTATGTATTAAACATAAAGAATACCATTATTTTATTGCATTATTACATACTTTGTAAATAAAACAAAATAAATGATTGAACTTATACATATTTATTGATTCATTTAGCTCACATCATTTGGTACTCTATCAATGTAGGTATCATCTGTCACAGAAAAGTAAAAGGTAACAACAACAAACTTAACAAAAACTTTGATATCACTATTGTACTCGTATCATATCTTTTACCTACACTTTCATGCAACTAATAAAACCTGCATAACAATAAATCACTTATTAACAAAGTATTTGAAACGTGAACATAAAACAAAAGTACTGTTAATAAAAATATAACAAAACAACGAAATCTGAAGCCTACTTGATCATAACATAGTCTAGATCAGACATCTTTCAATAAAGTGACTTGTACAGGTTGTTCGTTTCTTGGCTGGTTCAGTTTTTCTGATATGTCTTCTAACTGAACAGACATGCAGATTTTGTTCACCATGTTTTCTATAATTTTATTTTGATTATAAATCATATTAACCATCATATCAATTTTGTCCGAAAGCATATTCTGGTCTCCACAAACTTGTAAAATTACTTCTCCAGTATCAGGCGTATTATTGATGGACTCCGTACCCAGAAATATAACAAATACTTCCGTATTTGTTATATTTCTGGGTACGGAGTTGGTGTTCGTCTGAAAAAAAAAAACATAAATGAAATATACCGTACATATAAATATATGTATACACATATATTATACTCATATATGAATGACGCTTCTAGCGCGCGAACGACAGAAAGAGATGGCCGCATTTAGGCACAATAGGCTAGGTGACAACACAGTTTTATAAACGAGAGCCGCGCGCGCGTGGACTGCGCAGTGGTCGATCCGAATCCGATACATTATGAGGATCAAATGTCTCTAAAGGCCAATTTCATAAATACAATACAAAAGTCAGAAATGAGCGTCCAAGTTCTAAATTCAATTACAATCAAACGCAAGGTCAGTTATCGTTTTACTAAACGAAAATTAAGCGTGAGGTCACGTTTTGAGTAACAGCCTTCTTAGAGTATGTAAAAACTAGGAAATTAAAATATGTTGAGGATGAAATATTGCATTTATGTTTATGTTGCAGTACAATTTATTTTACTATAGAAAAATAATATATCTATTTATATATTAATATCTTTCTACCCAATTTGAAAGTTTTGCGCGCGCGTAAAACGGTGTGTTAATCTAAATAATATCACTTTGGCAATTTTGAACTAGAAGTTATCCATGCGGTGGTTTAAGATATAATACTACGGATCCCTAAAGAGTCTGCATAACAACTGTTTAATTGTTCACATTATGGCTAACGATAGAGCTTGTGGACCATTAAAAGTAAAGAAAACAGCTTATAGCTGCATACAGTTCACATGTGTAATTTTATTCAGTTTTTTGCTGATTAACAGTACACTAGTGAACTATAACACAGCCTTTTGCAGAATATAAGAGTTTTAACTATTCACGTCGCTGTTTAACATTGTATTGTATAACCTATAAATATACTGATTCATTTTTCAACTTTTATGATGTTTTGTGTATGAATTAGAAATGTATTGCATTAGTTTTTACTTCCTGATAACATAATAATAACTTTTTATCTTATAATTCTTTTCAAAGCACTAAAAATTCTTTATTCAAGTTTTCATCACGGCTTATTTATATCACAAAACTAATTAAAAACAGAATATTTTCGTGGCGCACTAAAATTTTCTTAGACAATATATATGTATAATGTCAGTGAAATTACATTCCCAATCATTTTTCTTTTATTAATATGTAAAACAATGTACTTACCACGAAATATGAATATTATCCACGTATAATTCACTCCACAAAACAAGTGTTCAATTGGCAGCTAGTGTTATATTTGCTTCTATATGTTTGCTACACCAAATATGTTCACTTTTACACTGGGCGCAAGCAGCCTTTCCCGGTTTAAAACATCTATTAGAGCGTAGATGTGACATATTTACTGAATAAAGAGTAACTTGTGATCTCAAAGTCAGTCGATATTCAGCGCATAGTACTGTCGTTACCCTTTATAACACTGTTAAAATGCTGCTACACACCTCCTAAGCAGCTACGTGAACTTAAGGCTGAATAATTTGTGCCCATTTAAGAGTTATAAGAGCTGTATAAGGCCTTATACAACCCTTATGCAGCTTTTTTATTCAGCTTTAAGCATGATGGAAATCGGTTATTCGGCTAATAAGCAGCCTAGGGTGCTACTTGGGAATGCAGCATTTGAAAATGAAACTTATCATATGACGTTAACGTGCATATTCCTTTGAACAACTGTAATTAAACGAATATGAATATTCACTTAAGAAGAATAAGGTTCATTTTCTACTGTACTTAACTTCAACAAAGTTCAACTTATCAAAATTAGGCAACATTGGCAACGCAGCATTTGAAAATGAAACTTATCACATGAAGTTAACGTGCATATTCCTTTGAACGACTGTTCTCAAGCGAATATGAACAGTAACTTTTGGAGTATAAGGTTCATTTTTAAAGGTTTTTTTTTACAATGAGACCAACACTGAAATCGCGAAAAAAAATCGACTGCCCCAAACAGCGACTGCGACAAAATGTACTAAACAGTTTGTTTTTAGGGTTCCATACCCAAAAGGTAACAAACGGAACCCTATTACTGAGCCTCCGCTGTCCGTACATCCGTCCGTCTACCAGCGCGCTGTATCTCAAGAACCGTAATAGGTAGACAGTTGAAATTTTCACAGATCGTGTACTTCTATTGCCGCTATAACAACAAATAATAAAAATTAAGGTTTATGGTTACCATTCGTGTGCGAGTTCGACTCGCACTGTGTCGGTTTTTTTTTTTCACGATTTCAGTCTCGGTCCCTCAGCAAAAGTCCATAATGATGAGTACATGACCCCTATTCAGGTATTGCATTTATTATATTAAACGTTGTTTAATATATGTTTAATATTGTATACTCTTTAGCTAAATGTCGGCGCGTGTCTACAGCAGGTAAAACTTTCCGAAGTAAAGTAAATATAACTTAAGATAAATATATATATCGTTAGAACTAAGTCTTACGATGGTGCTTCCTCTCTATCGGTCGCTTGTATAACCTGGAATACAAAAAAATATTCTTAGATATAAAATAAAAAATATAAAGGAGAGGGTAGTGTTGCGTACGCGGGTCGTGCGGGGAAGGGGTGTCACAAGTGCAACGCTCGCTAGCTGTCAACGCACTGATTTATTCGCGAGTAGGACACACGGTTACAACAGATGGCGCGGGGGAGCGCGCCTTGCACACATACATAACAGGCAGTTAAGATACTGGTAAAAAAATTGCCGTCACGGGACGCCCTACAGATGTGAAAATGTATCGGGCTGCTAAAAAACAACTCCACTCAACAAACTCTTCCCGCTTACAGGCACCTGCTGTACGAAGGGATGTTGCATGCGCGCAACAAACTGATACACAACAAGTTTGATTGCCCTGAACTTGTCAATAATATATTTTATATCGTGCCCAGAACTGTAATAAGACGTGAGGCACGCGCTTACCCACTCTTTGCCACTAGTCGTACAAATGCGGGTGAGCGGACGCCTCTCCACAGATTAGTCAAAATGTATAAACAACATTTTGTTAAAATAGACATATTTGCGCTATCTCACAATGTTTTTAAAAAGGAATTGGTTATTGCACTCAAAACCAATAAATAATTTTGTATAATATTAAGATTAGCCCCACCTTTCATCCACACTGAATGTCAGTAAATTATACTAGTAATATGTGGAAACGTTGTTGATTGTACGTTAACCTACTTAATTGTATACTTAGACGTAAGAAAAAATGTACAATTGTTTGTTTTCCCTAATATAATAAAATTAAAACAAAAAAAAACCAGGAAACCGATTCCCGACATCCCGTCTACGGCCACTCGTCAACCTCGGGTAGACTAAAGAGTCGCAAAAGCTTTCTTCGACACATAGAGCCAATCCAGGATAGGCCATCTAAAGAGAGAGAGGCAAACTGTAGGAGGACAAGTTATCCACCGCCATTTTTTTTTTTTGGCAAGCCCGCCACACATTCCCAACCACTGCAACTCCTGAAAGCCAGAATCAACAGTGGCGAAAAACGCCGAGCCAATGAAGCCCGACGAGTCCCGGAGATACGATTCAACTGTCTTGGATCCTGCAACGAAATTAATCAGAAAAGTACAGCGGAGGAGTAGGAAAAAAAAATTAAGAAAGTAAGTATCCACTGCTTCACGATTTTATGAAAACCAAAGAGCAGTCGCCTCCAGGTAGTGAATTGCGGTAGCCTGTTCGGAAAGCTTTGAACCGTTTGCGGACCCAAGTAGGCCGCTGCAAATATAACTTGGCGATATGGGATTTCATAGACCCGTTGAATACTCAATGTGAGTGCGGTGCCCCTGTTCAGAATATGTGCCACATGCTGGAGTGCCCCAAGTGCCCATACACCCGTACTATGGGGATTTGACGAATGCCACCGAAACTTCAATTAACGTAGCCACCTACTGGGCCCAAACGATCTAAGGAGTTGTACATCGATTCGAGAAGAAGAAGAAGATGTGAAACAGATGTTTCATGTTAAGAAGTAATAATTAATAAAAAAAATTATAAATTAGTTCCAAAGTTCGCCGTCTTTAACAGGCGGTGTAGTGGGGGCATCACGACATGACAGCGTCGTTTCCGTCACGGCATACGATTTGGTTTTATTGCCAAAGCGCGCCAATAGATATTTCACATCGAAAACTTAATTTAGGACTAACTAAAAAAAAACTCCTTAGTTTTTCAAAAGCCTGTCAAAAAGAAAATATGGATCGAATTTTAAAATCGATGCGAATTTTTAATTTAATTATCTATTTTTTTGTTATTCAGCCTATACTGTCCCACTGGACAGAGGCCTCCCCAAAATCCTTTCTCAAGTATTTTTTCCTCAGCTCATCTCGCCACCTCTTCCTAGGCCGGCCTGTTGTCGGCACTTTGTGGAGACTATTGCCCAGCGGTCACTGTGCATGCGGCTGACGTAACCCGTTAAATCCCATTTTAGCATGGTATAATAACTTCTTGGTCGCCGAAGAAGGCCTAGGAAACGCTGACATGACGAATTGAGGCGTTCATGACAGATTAGTCGCAGAGGGCAACCCTGGGAAGTGTGGATGGCTCTGTTGGAGACCTTTCCCCAGCTATGGCATAATATACAGGCTTCCTTCGCGTTTTCCTTCCATGCAATCAGTATCAAACAACACAATAACAAAAACAGCCTAACATAATAGAACAAATATAACAACAATAATAAAACACAATAATATTAAACACAACATAATATGTTCATAATAGAACATTATTTTATGAAAAGATTTTTTTTAATAAACAATATGACTTTGATTACTTTACTTTTGATTTCGTTCTTACGTGTTCGGAGGCAATGCACTACGCATAGAATAGAATAGAATACTCTTTATTATGTACACCATATAAGTTACAGAAAAAAATAGATGAAGAAAACATTACATAGGGTGACACAATGGGCGGCCTTATCGCTAAAAGCGACGTACGTAGCGCATTGCCTCCGAAGGAACCCTGTATACAACCTGTAACAGAATAAACGCAATACCTCTTAAGGGGTCATTGAACTCATCATTTTGAACAACTTTCACTATGGGACCGACACTGAAATCGCGAAAAAAAAATCGACTCCCCCATACATTTATGTGCGCATAACTCGACAAAATGTACTAACTAAACAGTTGATTTTTTTCGCGATTTCGGGTTTGGTCCCATTATAGAAGTTGTTCATAATGATGAGTACAATGACCCCTTAAGAGGTATTGCGTTTATTCTGATACACGTTGTATTTATGTAGGGCATAAAAAGAAAAAAGACCTGCATATGGTATTCGTTGACCTCGAAAAGGCATATGACCAGGTGCTTCGTGAGGTTTTGTGGTGGGCCCTTAAGGAGAAAGGTGTGCCTGGGAAGTATGTGCAGTTGATCCGAGCGATGTACAGTCGATGCAGTACTCAAGTCCGGTCTGCAGTGGGCACCACTGACAGTTTCAGTGTGGCGGTCGGTTTGCACCAGGGGTCGGCCCTCAGCCTTTATCTCTTCCTGATGATAATGGACGCTCTGACGTCGGACATCCAGGAAGAGGCTCCCTGGTGCATGCTGTTTGCTGATGACATTGTGCTGGTTGCCGAAAGTGGCCAAGAGGTCCAGAGCAAATTGGAGACGTGGTGGCAAAGATTGGAGAGTGTTGGCCTGAAATTGAGCAGAACCAAAACCGAGTACCTGTTCTGCGATTTCGGCGGTCTCTCCAGTCCGCCTATAACTCTCACCGGAACGCCTATACCGATTTGCTCCGACTTTCGGTACCTCGGGTCGCTTGTCCAAGGAGATGGCGATATAGACCGAGACGTAACTCAACGGATCAACTCAAGGTGGATGAAATGGCGGCAGGTCACTGGAACAACTTGTGACCCTCGAATGCCCCTCAAGTTGAAAGGGAAAATCTATAAGTCTGTGATAAGACCTGTCGTAATGTATGGATCAGAATGTTGGGCTGCCAAAAGGACGGATGAAAATAGATTGCATGTAGCGGAGATGAGAATGTTGAGATGGATGTGTGGAGTAACGAGAATGGATAAAGTGAGAAATGAGTACATTAGAGGTAGTTTTAAAGTGGCGCCAGTGACGGAAAAGTTAAAAGGGAATCGCTTGTCTTGGTATGGTCATGTGAAGAGGAGGGATGAAACGCATGTAACTAGAAGAGTTATGAACATGAATGTGGATGGATGGAGAGGGAGAGGAAGGCCAAAAAAAAGATGGATGGATTGTGTGAGTAGCGATATGAAAGAAAAGGGACTTAGTGATAGAGTGACGACTGATAGAACAGAATGGAAGAAAAAAACGTGTTGCGCCGACCCCAAGTAACATGGGATGAGGGCAGGAAGATGATGATGATAAAAAGAAAAAATACCTTAAAATACTCACACTGTATTCCCAGTACAGTCTTCATTGATTTCGAACGCGACCTTCTTGAACACGCACGCCAAAGGACATTGCTCCTGACTGACGTACTTCACCGCTTGCCCAATAAACTCGTTGATCGCCACAATCTCCTCCTCAGCAAACGGCCCCAAGAACTTAAACTGCGTATAACTCTTAAACTTCGCAAACTCAGTGAAATACTTCACAATCTTCTTCATTACTTCTGACATTTCCGGCAATACTTCTGCCGCGACTTTCGCTTCTGGAACGACTTTCGCTTCTGGAACGACTTTCGCTTCTGGAACGACTTTCTCTTCTTTACATTCAGAGTCGGACTTCTTCTTTAAGTTGCGCGTTATGCTTATCAAGAAGGGGTTTGTTTCTTCTTCTGGTTCCAATTCTTCTGGGACTTTCGGCTCTTCTGGGGTTGGGGGTTCATCTTCGACTTCGACTTCTAGTACTTCTTCTCCGTTGTTCTCTGATAGGAACTGCTGACGGAATTCGTCGGAGAAGAGAGAGTCCGTGTGGTCTTTTAGTTTGTCTGGAGTGATGAGGTAGACATCGGGCGGGGCTACTTTGAAGAGACTCAGTTGGCTGGAAATAAAAAGAGAGAAGAATTATCGGACCTCTCTTTTTACCCGACTGTAAAGAGAAGGAGCGTACAGTAGTACCCAACTGATATGGCTTACCGATGTACCTGCGCAGAAGATGTATTTTCAAAGCGCGGGAAATACTATTGACCAATCGGCACGCTCCACGCAACGCGCTTCTTTTACCTGTACCGCTATTGGTCGGCAGCTGCCGCCATGTTAGCGCGCGTGGCATGCACGTGACTTGCGAGTGAGACGGAACTAACAGCTGCAGTGTATTATGAACCTTATTGAAGTGATATAAGGTTGATTGTAAGTTTGCTTTCTTTCGTTAATCTTCGGGGCCATACTTTCTTTTCTGTGCGAACGAAGATTCACGACGCGCCTTATCAGTTGGGTACCACTGTAATATGTTTGAAGAGTATATACGAATGAATATTTCTTTGGCACGCCCTGTAGTCTAAATGGCTAGATGGATGAGGTTTCATTAGATTCGTCTTGAGAGCCGAAGACAGTACAATAATTAACAGTAGCATAACAAAAAAAAAACTTTTTTAAATATAATAAAAAAGTCCAATCAAATTACTTTTCAGGCTGATACAGTTAATGCCATATTTTTACTTCAACCACAGATTTGATGCCAACCGCTCAAACTGGTGGAAAATTGTTTCTTTTTGAACTTTTTACTTGTTTCCTTTTTTTATGTTTTGCTGTATATCAGATACACAACATCAACCTTAAATATGACACTGCAGCACTTCTGAAACACCCTGTATATGTTCGATAAGCCCTTTTCAGCTCTAAGCTATCTCTAATTGTAATTCATTTTTCAGCCAGCACAAAATCTCATCTTATAGGATGAGTTCCATAGCTCTACGTATGCAGTATATAGTTTTTATCGCTGATCTGCAGCACTATGGCCATTTGAGCCGGGTTGTCGAAGCAACTGGGGCAAATATGCTCAACATATCGAAGTAAAATCTCACCGTTTAAGATAAGTCAATTTGTAATTATGATCAACTATTTGACCCGCGCAACTTCGTCTGCTATCCTCTCTCTGCGTCTGCCTTCCTCGATAAATGGGTTATCTAACACTGAAAGAATTTTTCAAATCGGACTAGGAGTTTCTGAGATTAGCGCGTTCAAGCAAACAAATAAAAAAACTCTTCAGCTTTATATATTAGTACTAGTTGACTCGCGCAACTTCGTCTGCTCCGCTCCTATTGGTCTTAACGTGATGATATATAGCCTATAGCCTTCCTCAATAAATGGGCTATCTAACACTGAAATAATTTTTCTAATCGGACTAGGAGTTTCTGAGATTATCGCGTTCAAGCAAACAAACAAACAATCTCTTCAGCTTTATATATATTAGTATATAGATAACCTGCCTGAAGTAGTACGTGATGTCAGGTGTCTGCTATTCGCGGACGACCTCAAGTTGCTTCTGGTCATCGAAAACGAGGGAGACTGTCACCGCCTTCAGCAGGACATTGATCGTGTAGTTAAATGGAGTCGGGAATGGAGTTCAATGCTTCGAAATGTGTAGTTATGACATTCAGCCGGGAAAAAATACCACTTCGATACAATTACAGGTTGGACGACGCGCCTATGAAAAGAGAAGAAGCAGTGCGAGACCTGCACGTTCGTATGGATGCGCAGCTGAGATTCCGCGAGCATATCGTGAACGTTTGCAAAAAGGCATACAAACGACTGGGATTCGTGCTTCGCAGAGCAGCAGCGTTCACGAATGTTGAGGCTATCTCGGCATTGTACGACGTGCTAATTAGGAGCCAGTTGGCCCCACATGAGGCGAAATATACTCATGTTGGAGCGCATACAAAATAAATATATGGGGGTCATTTTGGGGGTCAAACCAGAAAATTAAAAAAAAAGTTTTTTGGACAATGTCGTGTGACATACCAAATGAAAGGACTTACTGTGAGGGTTTTAATTATATATTTTTCATAATTTTAAAATAAAAAGTTTTGAAGTTATTCGAGAAATTAGACGAAAAATGACCATTGATGAGGTAAGGGGGGTCCCTTATCTCCGAAACTACTGAGACTAAAATTTTGAAAAAAAAATGGAGATAATAGAAACTTTACCTATAGATTACAGAAAAACCTATAAGAATTCTATAGTGTTAAAATAACATGTTAAAAATACAATTCGTTCGGAACCCTTTGCACGCGAGCCTGACTCGCACTTGGCCAGTTTTTTTTTTGTTACGCTACTGTTAATTATTGTACTGTCTTCGGCTCTCAAGACGAATCTAATGAAACCTCATCTATCCAGCCATTTAGACTACAGGGCGTGCCAAAGAAATATTCATTCGTACATACTCTTCAAACATATTACAGTGGTAACCAACTGATAAGGCGCGTCGTGAATCTTCGTTCGCACAGAAAAGAAAGTATGGCCCCGAAGATCAACGAAAGAAAGCAAACTTACAATCAACCTTATATCACTTCAATAAGGTTCATAATACACTGCAGCTGTTAGTTCCGTCTCACTCGCGCGTCACGTGCATGCCACGCGGCGCGCGCTAACATGACGGCAGCTGCCGACCAATAGCGGTACAGGAAATAGAAGCGCGTTGCGTGGAGCGTGCCGATTGGTCAATAGCATCTCCCGCGCTTTGAAAAATCATCATCTGCGCAGGTACATCGGTAAGCCATATTAGTTGGGTACTACTGTACATGTACTTTAGGCTGTATGGAGTATACCCCCTGTATCCCTTGATATATCCTACCCTATTTATTTTAGCCATGGTGGGATAAAACAGGTTGGAGATAGAAAGGATCTAGCGTTGGCATCTTACGGCCTTGGGAGTATTCCGGGGTAACATAAACAATCCTACCCGGATTTTTACAGGAGATAGGTTTGCGCGTGCCCGATGGGTACGTACAGCGTCGTAGACGACCCTATCGCACTGTCGCGCGGTCGCACCAAGCTAATGGCCAAGGCTCCACTCTCGCGTACATTGCGCACACTGAACCTGGTTGCTTATAAAATAGATGTCTTTTATAATGCGCACAGCAAAGGAGTGGAACTCTCTACCTGCGTCTGTGTTTCCAAACGCTTACAACAACCAACTAATCTCTTCAAAGATAGATTGAACAGGCTCCTTCTGGGTAAGCTCGCTCCATCGTAGACTTTGTCTCTGTCATCTCTGACCTAGACTAGAGTCAAGAGCAAACCCATCACAGATAAAAAAAAAGATTTTCTCTCTTGTTCACTGAGCGAGTTCGCGAAAATAATATTACACATTCTATGTTATGGGAATTTAGATTTATTGGAATAATTATTGTATTTAATTGACTAATTTATTGTATTGTGTTGTTTTGTATTATTACCTATATTTGATTGAAATAATTGTATTTAGTTGATTAATTTATTGAATTGTATTGTTTTTCAATATGAATTTAATTAAATTGTATCTGTAAAGTGAAATGTATTTGTTTTGTAATTATATTTTTTTCTACACTATCGCATTGGGTTAACTGTAATAATAGATGTACGTATGTCCGCAATAAATGAAATGAAAAATTAAAAGTCCCATAGCTCCGCGTATGCAGTATTTAACAGTTCTTATCGCTGATCTGCAGCACTAGGTCCATTTGAGCCGAGCTGTCGAAGCAACCGGGGCTCAAATATATATTGCTCAACATATTGAAGTAAAATCTCACCGAATAGGATAAGTCCCATAGCTCTGCGTATGCAGTATATAACAGTTCTTATCGCTGATCTGCAGCACTAGGTCTATTTGAGCCGGGTTGACGAAGCAACCGAAGCTCAAATATATTGTAACGAGCGTTTTCGTCTCGCTACATGTTCGGTAAATCTTAGTCGATTTTCGAACGTCACATCTCTAGTTTTTTTTTTTTCTTTTGTCTATGGAAGCATGATGGCGTCACTTTTCGACCCTTTCGCAATGAGTGAACATTAATTTTTGCCTGTCGTCAGAATTCTATTTAAATCCTGTGAAATCTCGATTGTTTCGGGACAGGTTGTTGCTCTGAATGTTTTGAGCAGGATATTCCAATTGATGCAATGAAGAATTTGCCGTAATTCGTGGTAAGAAACCATTCTTCTAGACGGAATGTCTTTATCAAATCATATCGGAAAATTTACGCATAAGTTCATATTTTCAGGTTTAGTTGTTTTTATAGCAACACCCACAACCCCTAAATGGAGTCGCGTGGCGATTACCTGATGATTTTATAAAGAAACGGTAAGTTTTTGTCCAAAGGACACACGAAGCCACGTGTTCGTACAGTTTTTTTTTATTGTAAAATTAACCTAATTATTGTTTGTTACAGCCAGCAATATCAATTCACGGTTGGCGTTTTTCTTTTTTTCGACTTTTAGTTTAAAATTCTTGGGTTTTCTCACATTCAAAGGACTTTCCTCATTTTTATTGGATTTTCAAGACATGAACGGAGACCGTGCTGTTTTGCCAAAGTAATTTTTATTGGATTTTCAAGACATGAACGGAGACGTGCTGTCTTGCCAATGAGGAATCCTGCCTACATAATTCCTGTGGTTAACTTGTAAATTTATTTTTAAAGCAAGCAATCTGGTAGGAAATTCAAATCTATCTTACTAACTCATAAACAAGATGCAATAATATCAAAATAATATCAATAATATCAAAATAATATCAATAATATCATAATAATAACTGATCTTTAGAATCCCTATTTTAAGTTAATTTTAGAAACTTTTCAAGTGTTCGAAGCTACTGGCCTATAAATAGAGAAAAGACAAAAAGGGTTTCAATTGTTTTATTTCTCTATTTAGCCACCCACCTGCAGATTAAAGGTCTAATTCTCTCCAGTTATTTTCTTTCCGGTTTAATTTATTATATAGTGGTCTCCAAGGCGCCCGAAATACATTCTTAATTTAATTTAATTTTTTTTAGGAGAACACACCCTCATTTTACATTTTATTTTGTTAGTCTACCTCACCAGAGAGAAGCCAACATAAATAATATTCTTATTCTCTCTCTCACCCAATTTCTTATTATTACATTTGTCGCTCTGCGAACAGGGACATTGAAGTAGCTTTATAACCTTGTATGAGATATTATTGCATCTATTCTATTGTTTTCAGAACACCTTTTGTTTCTGAAATTTACTATTTATTGTTGTAAACAACTTAGACTTTGGATATTTTTTGTAGACAATATTTTCCTACTAACAATATTGTACTATTGTGTTTGTTAACTTTTATTGTTACAGCATATATCTTTTTACCCTTACAAAACCAACATAATTGTATGGTAAGACTTGTTTTGTATCTCAACAGTTATAACATAGTGCGGTGTAACTTAGTTTCATATTTAATTCTAAGTGAAGTTTAGTTTAACTTTGTAATTATACTATAAGGAATTTAACTTATCTTGTGAGATAATATTGCATCTTTTCACTGTCAAACACTTTGATATTTTCATAAAAATAACTTTAAACTTTAAAAATAATTCAACTTAACCTCAAATATTTTACAACTTTTTGAAGTTTTGCTTTTTGGTTTGTTAGCTCATTGTTTTGCTTATTCATCATGGATAAGGAAGTTCAGTTTTCTCCGCCTCCAGCTGATAAAAACAACTTAGATTCTGATGTTGCATGTACAGTTTCTAATGCTAATGCACATGTTCCTGACATGATTAATTTGACAGAAGTTCAACATTGTTTCGATCATAATGACCGGGTTGCACACTCTTCCTCAGCTTTAGCTACGCATGCACTGCCTTCTTTTAATTCCATGAATGCTTTGGTTAATGAACATATTAAAAAGAATTTGCCTTCTGCAACTAAGTTGCCAGATTTAAAAAAGAGTAGACTTAAATTTAATGGTAAAACTTGTGTTAGAGAATTTATTACTGAAGTTGAAGAATATTTCTTATATAAAAATTTTGATGAGATTTTATTGGTTGGTTCATTTACAGACTTGCTTAGTGACATTGCTCTTAAATGGTTTCGCACGGTTCGTATTCATATTTCATCTTGGCACGAGCTTAAGCTTGCTTTACTTAAACGTTTTGACAGGCCGGACTTCGATTATTTTTTGGAAAGTGATCTTCGAACGAGGAAACAGAAGAGTTCTGAGTCTCTTCCAGACTTTATTACTGAGATTATGGACATGGCTAGTCGTCTTTCTTTTCCATTGTTTGATACGGTTTTGGTTAGTATAATTAAACATAACATGTTGCCTATTTACACACCTTTTATTTTTGGTAAACATATTGATTCTGTGGAACAATTTCTTGACCTTGCAAAAGAACTTGAAGTTTTTGTCAATAGAAAATCTAGTTATAAAGACCATAAAACTGATAAGCCTACAGTAAAGTCTAATGCAGTTTCAACGGATTTAATTTGTTTAAAGTGTAAAAAATCTGGACATCATTTTAAAAAATGCACATCCATTCCGGGCGTTATTTGTTTCAAATGTCAAAAGGTTGGAGTCACCTCTAAGAATTGTGATGTTTGTAATATTGATGATAAAAACTCTAGTGAGTCAAAAAACTGATTAGGTCTCATCGAGCCCCTGTTATTGATATAACTGCGAGTGTCTCGATAAAGAAAAAATTTGCTAAATGTCACAAACCTGATGATGTTACTCGTAACAAAGACTTTGCAAACTGGTTAGTTTATTTAAAAACATTTTTCAAAATTTATAGATCAGCTCCTGTTTTATTTGTTAAACATAATGACACTAGACCTTATTTACGATTTTCTGTAAGTAACCATACTTTTTCTGGTTTGTTAGATAGTGGATCCAGTAGTTGTGTCTTAGGTTCAAATAGTCATGAACAATTTTTACATTTAGGTTACAAAATAAATTCTGTTTCTAGCGCAGCTTATACAGCTGATGGTTCTTCACAGAAAATTATTGGTACTATTGAATTGCCAGTTACCTGTGATAATATAACTAAAAATATTAATTTCCTAATTATACCTTCTTTTCAGCCTGATTTCATTTTAGGTTTCGATTTTTGGTTAAAATTTGATTTGGCTAAAGATTTATGGAAAAATATAACTTATGTCCAAAGCAATAAAGTTCAAGTTTGTACAGTCACTTCTGCTAGTGAACTTTCTCCTTCTGAGAAACAAAAATTAGATGATACTGTTTCACTTTTTGAAAATATTTCTTATGAAAAGAAAGGCTTAGGTCTTACTCATCTTGTTCAACACAAAATTAATGTTACTAGTGAACCTTTTAAACAAAGATATTGGCCTTTAAGTCCTGCTAAGCAGAAAGAACTTTATGATGAAGTGGAAGTTTTATTAAAGGAAGGCATCATTCAACCTTCTAAATCACCTTGGTGTTCACCTGTCTTAGCTGTAGAAAAGAGGGATGGTAGTACTAGATTATGTTTAGATTCAAGACGTTTAAATTCAGTTACTATAAAAGATTCTTACCCTCTTCCTTATACCTCTAGAATATTAGATAACCTTGGGGGAGCCAAATATATTAGTACAATTGACCTTTCTAAAGCATTCTTACAAATTGCTCTTGAAGAGTCTTCTCGAGAAAAGACTGCTTTTGTAGTTCCGGGAAAAGGACTTTTCGAATTTGTTCGTATGCCATTCGGTCTCACTAATGCACCAGCTGAGTTGCAGAGACTTGTAGATAAACTTTTTGGTCCTGAATTCGATAATACCGTGTTTTGTTATTTAGACGATTTAATTTGTGTAAATTCGGATTTTAATTTACATATAGAGTATTTGCACAAAATTTATAATATACTGAAAAATGCTGGATTGACAGTTAATTTAAAAAAGTGGAACTTTTGTAAAGATAGACTTCGTTATCTTGGTTATATAGTTGATAGTAATGGTTTGCATACTGATCCTTCTAAATTAGATACCATTAAAAAATTTCCACGTCCTGAATCTGTTAAACAACTTCGTAGTTTTCTTGGTTTATGCTCATATTATCGTAGGTTCATTTGTAAATTTGCTGATATTGCTTCTCCTTTAACTAAATTAACAGCTGATAGTAAAAATTCTAAAAAACCACTTTGTTGGAATGATGTAGCTGAAAATGCATTTCATGAGTTGAAACATACATTAATTACTGCTCCTGTTTTGCAATGCCCTAATTTTGAAAAACCTTTCTTTTTACATTGTGATGCCAGTTCTGTTGGCATTGGTAGTGTTTTGAGTCAAGAGGATGATAATGGTGATCAACATCCTATTGCGTTCTATTCTAGATCACTCAATAAATGTGAACGTAATTATAGTACCACAGAACGAGAATTATTAGCTATTTTAGTTTCAATAGACCATTTCAGACCTTATATTGAAGGAATGAAGTTTACTGTTATAACTGATCATGCTAGTTTAAAGTGGCTTTTAGGTCTTAGTAACCCCAGTGGCCGTTTAGCTCGTTGGGCTGCTAGAATTTCTCAATTTACTTTTGATATAGTTCATAAAAAAGGATCTTTACATTTAGTTCCAGATGCTTTATCCCGTATAGAAGTTTCCGCTATAGGAATGTCTCAGAATAATTTAGTTTTGCCTGATGATGATATTTATGATCCATGGTATAAAAAAGTATTTATTAATTGTCAGAAATCTCCTTGCAGATATAAGAACTTTAGAGTGGAAAATAAAACTTTATATAAATTCTGTAAAAATAAATTTGATCCCAATAATCGTCTTAACTGGAAAATAGTTATCCCTAAAGAACATATTTTAGATACAATTCGTTCTAATCATGATGATATTAATTCTGGTCATCTTGGTATTCATAAAACTTTAAATAAATTAAAACAACATTATTTTTGGAAAGGAATGTTTAATGATGTTCAAAAATATATTCTAGCTTGTGATACTTGTAAAGCTTATAACATAGCACTCAACCTCCTTTTGGTATTATGATTAACCCTAAAAAAGTCGATAGACCTATGTTAATGCTTTCAGTGGATATTATAGGTATACTACCTAAGACTTATTCTGGACATAAATATATTCTCTCAGTTGTTGATGTTTTCACTAAATATTGCTGGATTTTTCCTGTGATAAATGCTACTACTAGAGTAATAAATAAACTTTTTGAAAAAGAAATATTTCTTAAATTTGGTTGTCCAAAGATAATTGTTTGTGATAATGGTACACAATTCACTTCTAAACACTTCGTAGAATTTTTAAAAGGTTTTAACATTACTAAAATATTTTATAATACTTTATACACCCCTCAAAACAATCCTGTTGAGAGATACAACAAAACTATTGAAACTTGCATAGCTTGTTTTGTTAAGGATGATCATAGAACTTGGTCTAAATATTTACCTCATGTTCAATTAGCCTTAAATAATAGTGTTAATCTTGCTACAGATTTCACACCTAACTTTTTGATGTTTGGTAGGGAACTTATTTTTGATGCTGCTTTACATCGTTTAAGTAACTCTATTGATAACTTAAGTGAACTGGAAGTTACCGATAGAAATCACTATGCTGATTCTTTTAATTCACTTAGTGATATTTTTGTTAAAGTTCAAAATCATTTATTAAAAGCTTATCAGCGTAATGCTCGCTATTATAATAAGGGTCGTAAAGTCATTTCTATTGATGTGGGTGATGTTGTGTGGAGGAGGAGTTTTGTTCAATCTAATGCACCTACTTATTTTTCTGCAAAACTTGCTCCTAGGTTTATTAAGTGTAAAATTGTAGATAAGATTTCTGATAACGTTTATGTTCTGAAAGACCTGAAAAAGGGGACAACTGGTCGTTATCATGTTAAAGATATAATTAAATTCTAATTTGGTTACCAAGTGTTGGTCTTGGTTTTGATATTTTTGTCTGAAGGGCGCGTATGATAGTGTGATGCATGAGGGGACGGATGATAGGTTTACAGCGCTTTGAATGAGAGAGTATGTTAGGTAACTTCATATAGATTTATTGAATTCAATTTCTTAGCATTCTAAAGTATAACTTAGGACATTTTAGGTTTATTCTGATAACTTTTCCACCCACACAAATACATTTTTCATATCAAAAGATCTTATCATTTTTTAAATATAGTATTGTATACTACTTTTATACATTGTTGTAAACAATTTCTATATATATTCTTATACATACCTATTTGTATACACTTTAGGTATTCTTTTTTGTCTAGGATTTGCTCCTAACTTTTTTGTGTTAGGATGCAAAATCTTAATTTTTTTTAAGTAACGCGGATCATACTGGTTCTCTTTGTGGCAATAGTATTGATATTTGTGTTCCTTTTTCTTTTTTTTTGCAGAACTGCTAGCTCTTGTTTTCAGGTTGGTTATTCTGTACTTACATTTGTACTCTAAGGATTTCGATACTTGTGTTCTTGTTCTCACTTGTAGACATTTTCCTATTTTTTACGGATCTCGGTATTTTTTTCCTTGATTTCGTCTCTTTTTGCTACTGTGCCCGGAAGGTCGGTGTTGTTGTTCCGATCACAGTATGCATTCTTTTTTTGCTACTGTGCCCGGAAGTTCGGTGGTGTTGTTCCGATCACAGTATGTATCCTCTTTTTTGCTACTGTGCCCGGAAGGTCAGTGATGTTGTCCCGATCACAGTATGCAAGTTTTTCCGCTATTGTGCTCGGGAAGTTGGTGGAGTTGAGCCGATCACAATATGCGTTTATTTTTTTGAAGATGTTTGTGCTCGGAAAATTGGTGGTGTCATGCCGATCACAACATTCTTCTTTATTCTTTTACGTCCTTAGTGATGTAAAGATTTAAAACTGTGTTATATAGTTATAATTATAATTTGTTTATTGCTAGTCAGTGGCGATGGTGCCTAACTGTACTCTTAAAAACATTTTCGCATTACTCTTGTTAAACAGCGGCAATTGCGCCTAACTGTATTCAACTTTGCATTTATTTTGCTTGATACTTGTTAGTCGGTGGCGATGGTGCCTAACCGTACTCATAATTGTTTTTTTTGTCTATTTAATTAACTTATACTTGTAAGTCGGTGGCGAAGGTGCCCAACCGTACTCAAATTGGTTTATTCTTTTGATAGCCTTACACATGTTGGACAGCGACGGTTGCGTCTAGCTGTACTTGTAATATTTCTTGAATTTAGCTTGTTAGTCAGTGGCGCAGGTGCCTAACTGCACTCATGTTGGTTCTTTTTGTATTATTGGTCGGTTATGCGAGTGACTTAACTGTGCCTATAGTTTTTTCTTTAGATGTTTTGTTAAGGAGTTATATTCTTGCGGTTTTTCATTCATCTTCTGCGGTTTTTCTTTCATTAGTCTTTAGATCTGGTTTGTTGATGATGGACTTGACAGATATTTTCCTTGCAGTCTAGTTATCCTAATCATTTCTGGGATGGTTGTGAAATCGTTATTTTTTGGATTTTCGATTTCCTTCTTTTTCAAGAAGATTTTTTTTGCTTTTCCTTTTTGCTTTTTTCTTAGCATAAAAGAAATGGCTTTCTTTTATTTTTTCGGGGAGGGATGTAATGTAACGAGCGTTTTCGTCTCGCTACATGTTCGGTAAATCTTAGTCGATTTTCGAACGTCACATCTCTAGTTTTTTTTTTTTCTTTTGTCTATGGAAGCATGATGGCGTCACTTTTCGACCCTTTCGCAATGAGTGAACATTAATTTTTGCCTGTCGTCAGAATTCTATTTAAATCCTGTGAAATCTCGATTGTTTCGGGACAGGTTGTTGCTCTGAATGTTTTGAGCAGGATATTCCAATTGATGCAATGAAGAATTTGCCGTAATTCGTGGTAAGAAACCATTCTTCTAGACGGAATGTCTTTATCAAATCATATCGGAAAATTTACGCATAAGTTCATATTTTCAGGTTTAGTTGTTTTTATAGCAACACCCACAACCCCTAAATGGAGTCGCGTGGCGATTACCTGATGATTTTATAAAGAAACGGTAAGTTTTTGTCCAAAGGACACACGAAGCCACGTGTTCGTACAGTTTTTTTTTATTGTAAAATTAACCTAATTATTGTGTTTGTTACAGCCAGCAATATCAATTCACGGTTGGCGTTTTTCTTTTTTTCGACTTTTAGTTTAAAATTCTTGGGTTTTCTCACATTCAAAGGACTTTCCTCATTTTTATTGGATTTTCAAGACATGAACGGAGACCGTGCTGTTTTGCCAAAGTAATTTTTATTGGATTTTCAAGACATGAACGGAGACGTGCTGTCTTGCCAATGAGGAATCCTGCCTACATAATTCCTGTGGTTAACTTGTTAATTTATTTTTAAAGCAAGCAATCTGGTAGGAAATTCAAATCTATCTTACTAACTCATAAACAAGATGCAATAATATCAAAATAATATCAAAATAATATCAATAATATCAAAATAATATCAATAATATCATAATAATAACTGATCTTTAGAATCCCTATTTTAAGTTAATTTTAGAAACTTTTCAAGTGTTCGAAGCTACTGGCCTATAAATAGAGAAAAGACAAAAAGGGTTTCAATTGTTTTATTTCTCTATTTAGCCACCCACCTGCAGATTAAAGGTCTAATTCTCTCCAGTTATTTTCTTTCCGGTTTAATTTATTATATAGTGGTCTCCAAGGCGCCCGAAATACATTCTTAATTTAATTTTTTTTAGGAGAACACACCCTCATTTTACATTTTATTTTGTTAGTCTACCTCACCAGAGAGAAGCCAACATAAATAATATTCTTATTCTCTCTCTCACCCAATTTCTTATTATTACAATATTGCTCAACATATTGAAGTAAAATCTCACCGTATAGGATAAGTCCCATAGCTCTGCGTGTGCAGTATTTAACAGTTCTTATCGCTGATCTGCAGCACTAGGTCTATTTGAGCCGAGCTGTCGAAGCAACCGGGGCTCAAATATATATTGCTCAACATATTGAAGTAAAATCTCACCATATAGGATAAGTCCCATAGCTCTGCGTATGCAGTATATAACAGTTCTTATAGCTGATCTGCAGCACTAGGTCTATTTGAGCCGGGCTGTCGAAGCAACCCGGGCTCAAATATATATTGCTCAACATATTGAAGTAAAATCTCACCGTATAGGATAAGTCCCATAGCTCTGCGTATGCAGTATATAACAGTTCTTATAGCTGATCTGCAGCACTAGGTCTATTTGAGCCGGGCTGTCGAAGCAACCCGGGCTCAAATATATATTGCTCAACATATTGAAGTAAAATCTCACCGTATAGGATAAGTCCCATAGCTCTGCGTATGCAGTATTTAACAGTTCTTATCGCTGATCTGTAGCACTAGGTCTATTTGAGCCGGGCTGTCGAAGCAACCGAAGCTCAAATATATTGCTCAATTTATTAAAGTAAAATCTCACCGTATAGGATAAGTCCCATAGCTCTGCGTATGCAGTATTTAACAGTTCTTATCGCTGATCTGTAGCACTAGGTCTATTTGAGCCGGGCTGTCGAAGCAACCGAAGCTCAAATATATTGCTCAATATATTAAAGTAAAATCTCACCGTATAGGATAAGTCCCATAGCTCTGCGTATGCAGTATATAGCAGTTCTTATCGCTTATCTGCAGCACGAGGTCCATTTGAGCAGGGCTGTCAAAGTCCACAGCCGCCATGTCTTCAGCACTCAGCTTAAATTGAACTAAATGGTGGATCCTCTTGCGTTCGTCCTTCTTTAGGTTCTTATCGAAGAGGAGTTCCACCTGGAAGACAGAAAATAATTTAATATAGACCTATTGCAACATAATGACGTCTAAGGAGTTCGGTTTTCACTGGGGGATAGGGAACGTGCAAGAACTATAGGTGGCAGACACAGAAGTGTCATTGTCAAGTATATTTTACTTATAAGTTTCGAATTAGCAACATTAGATGGCGTAGTCAACGCCGTGCACGTTGCGTATTATGTCATTTAGCTGCACTATTTATCTCGTAGAAATGCTTGCAGCAAGGATGTAATGGATATCATATTTCGGATCTGGATACGGATATGGATCATCATCATATCAGCCGAAAGACGTCCACTGCTGGACATAGCCCTCCCCCAAGCGTTGCAACAACGACCGATCCTGTGATATGGATATAGGAATAAAATTATATTGGTTTCGGATACGGTTACGGATATGTAATAATTTCGGATGATCCGTTAGTTTCGGTTACGGATATTAGAATGAACTAAAATATAAACACAAATAGTATGTACTCTTAAATAAAAAACTAACTAGTTATGAAAGAGGTTTTGTTATGACTAGAACATTGATATACAAAAAACCCAAACTACACACTCAGCATCTCAAAAACGTCCGCAAAAAACAAGCGCACAACGTATAATTGTGCGCTAGTTTCAAACAGTCTCGCATCGCTCGCCATACTGCACTGCTTTGTAAAAACAACTTTAAGCGATCCATGTAAGGTTGAATTTGCAAAAAAAAATTGCGCATCACTCGCCATACTGCACTGCTTTGTAAAAACAACTTTAAGGGATCCGTGTAAAGTTGAATTTGCAAAAAAAAATGTTAATAGTATAACTACACACAACACTTGATACATGTCAGTTTTTGACGATAGTTTCGTGTGTTACATTTGTTCGAGACTGTGCATCTTGGGTTTTTTATATATCAATGAACTAGAAATAACAAACAAACTGCAAGATTCACGTGGCGCGCGAGCGGAGAAACAAAAACCTGTTGAAACATGTCGTTTTATTTAGACTTCGCTTTATCCGAAACTTGTGAAACGGATACGGTTACGGATATATTTTTATTTCGGATATCCGATAGTTTCGGTTACGGTTACGGAGCTCCATAACATCCCTGGCTGTGCTTCGGGGACCGCATGCGGTGAGTCTGTACGTGGCTCTATATCTATTGTTTACACAGTGAGTCTTACCTCGGAGTTGTTCTTGACGAACTCGTAAATGTTGAGCAGTACGTTCATCTCGTAGAAGTGCTTGCAGTCGGTCTTCTTGCTGTGCTTCGGGGACCGCACGCGGTGAGTCTGTACGTGGCCCTGGCCGAAACCTATCTTTGTTTTTGCCTGTAACAATGGAAAATGGGAATATACATATATAAGTTACCGTACAATTTAAATACTAAGTTTGACGAAAAAACGCCGTCGACTTGGATCGCAACAAAAGTGTTGTAACGATCCGATCTCATCACATTTTCGGTTTAAACTTGGTTAGAGATCTTTTTTTTTACTATTAATAGGCACGCGTTTGACCACTATCTCACCTGATGGTAAGCGATGATGTGGTCGAAGATGGAGCACGCTTGCCTAGAAGTAACCTATTCACTCTTGACTTAAAGACTCCCAGGTTGTAGCTATCAGGAACCACAGACTCCGGTAGGAATTTCCACTCCTTAGCTTAGGTTTTGTGCGTGTGGGTGGGATGTCCACCATGTACCGGTGGCGCATCGCCGTTCGTCTTGTGGTCTGATGATGGAACGGGCTTGGCGGAATTAAATTATGCAATTCCGTCGCACATTCCCTAAAACGCAAACGGTAGAAAACCGACAGGCTAGCAACTCGTCGTCGATGCTCAAGACTTTGGAGCTTCGTCGCGACGAGCCTCTCATTGCCGATGATCCTCTTGACTCGTTTCTCAATTGACTCAAGGGCATCAAGCTGGTAACTGGCAGATCCGTCCCAAAGATGAGAGCAGTATTCCACACACGATTGAATTTGCGCTTGATAGAGTTTGCTGCAGCTGTTCCGGCGTGAAGTACCGTCTCACCTTTGCTAGGATCCCCAACATCTTTGCAGCCACTTGAGCTTTTGCCTCTATGAAGATCGCACAAGATCGAGAGGTATGGAAGGAGAAAAGGAGGCGTTTGCATGGAGTTTCTTGCACGTTCTTGTCCATAGGAACTAGAGGTTCTTTGGAACGTGCAACTGCCGCGCTGGAGACAGGGTCGGTGAGTGCGTTTTGTTACAGAGCAACTTGCTGCTCTTGTCGCTAGCGCGGCAGAATTAGCTTCATCTATTTGACTGACAGACCTTGACAATTCAAAAGTGCCTGTAAGTTCTGGTCTATTTGAAATAAAGGATTTTGTATTTGTATTTGTTTTCCCAGCAGTGAGACACAAATTAGTTAATCTAGTAAAAAAAATATCTTGAAATAACTATAACATACTTATAAACAACTAGACTAATAATCGCGAAATTATGTACAAATGCGTATAAAAACAATTTATTTTCTTTTTATACTTGGTTTTTATAATTTACAATCACTGGCACTGGTCACACTGCCACTGGTCACTGGCAAAAGTGCCCAAACCACTGGCAGCATTACCGCGTTGAATGGCAATACTGATTCTTCGCCGACAAAATGTTGAAACTGAATAAAAGCTAAATCTAGAATATATTTTTGTTTCGCTTTTCGTCTAGAGCTAGAGAAGGCCTTTTTCCCTGTGGCCTTTTAAACCTCGCCTTTTCTGGACATTCTGGACATTATAATGGCTTTGATGAAGTTAAGATTACTTACATTATTGCCCACATAAACAGCGTTAGGCGCGATTGGCTCCACGATTCCATCCCCACTCCGACCCAGCGCTCCGCCCTGCCAGCCCATCTTCTGCATCATGCTGGAAAAGAAACCTTAATTTATAGGCTACGAAGGTTGATTTTCCGAAATCACATTGTTGCACAGTAGAAACTCGCAATGCTTGGCAATGCTTATGTCCTGCAGTTGAAGTCTTTCAGCTGTTATTTTTCATTTTTTTCAAACCGTTGCCCCACACTAGGCTATTCTCCTGTATCGTCGGTGCGTTCACAAACATACAAACTCACATACACAAACAGCTAGACCCGTGGCTCTCCGATCTGTAGGCCATACAAATGTTTGGTCCGTGCGGGAATTGGACCCGCGACAACCCGAGCCAATTGCTCAACAATTGCGTCAACCGTGTCGCCAATATGATATGATGAAGAAGACGTAATCCTTTCTGAGATATTTTTCTTAGAAGGTCGACTACCAGTCGTCTTTAAGGTGGTAGGTGCAGAGATAGAACATGGCAGATGTATCTTAAAATTGACATAGTAAAATCCATCCCAACAAAAACATTTTCATGTAAAGTGACGCCAAGACAAGTACACATTGCTTGCACTGTATAAAAGTTATCAGATCGTATGGAGCTCCTAACTCTACATGTCCTAACCTAACACTCTAACTCTCATCATACCGTACAGCATTCTGCATGAATCCTAGTCTTAAGTTCTCTGCAAACCCTACACCTTGGTCAAAATTGGCTGTTTCATTACTCAAGGACTTGGCACAAAATTAAAGCCTAGTGAATTACTTTCTGTTAATAAGCCTAGGTGTGTCTACGGTTCTCTTATGCTTTTAATTTACACCAAACGACGAAGCCACATGTTTTGACTAAAGTGTAAGGTTTGTAGAGCCTCAAAACTTACCTCTCAGCCTTGGTCATCTTCACAGGTTTAGCGAGCATCTTATCAAGCTTTTTCTGGATATTGTTGGGGCCCAGCACGAACCTCTTGCGGCCCCTGCTGGGCCCCTGGCCGCCGTCGGGGCATATCTCCGTGGCCTTGTGCCAGTAGAACTGGGTCCAGTCGAATGTTGGGCTCTTGCTGGAGGGGCTCCCGTCGAGGAGTGATGCTTGTGGTGTGTCTGGGATGTCTGCTGGTCTATAGGAAACATATATATATTTTTTACTAAAAAGTTACTGGCTTCATAAAATAGAAAGAGTACTCGTAAAATTAAAAATATGTCATCCAATGACATAGCTTTCCTTTTTTAAAGTTGTTTAAAATTAAGAGTCATAGTGGGTAGGTAAAAGTAGGTAGTAGTCAAGGGCAGAAGTTGTTTTTTCCTCTACTGTGTGAGCCACCTCAAGACTATATTGCAGTCTGTGCTCATGACCTAACACTTGCTTTATGGAAACCCTTGAATGAGGTTGATAGAACAATTGCGCCCAGAAGATGCCTGTTCAGGCTTGCTTAGAAGGCTTGTGAGGCTGGCAGACACTTACACAATTGAACTATTTCAAAATATTATATGAATGAACAGGGAGACAATATGTATAAGGAGATGAGTGACAGAAGATAATGCAAGATTTTTCTACTTGCATATTACAGCCCATCGGCTCATTGGTCTCTATGTTGACATAGAGACCAAAACCACTAATGGTTTTCCAGGTTTTGCAACCATGTCGACTAAGTATTCTCCATAAAAATGGAAAACACTGTCTTAAAATTGCAATTTTTTTGGATTACAAAAATCCTTACTTATATTATAAATGCGAAAGTAACTCTGTCTATCTTTTTGTCTGTCTGTCGCGATTTCACGCCAAAACTACTGAACCAATTTAAATGAAATTTGGTACATTGATAGTCTAGAGCCTGAGAAAGGACATAGGCTACTTTTTATCCCAGGAGTATGTTCCCTAGGGAAAACGCGGGCGAAGCCGCGGGCATCAGCTAGTAAAATATATAATGTAATTGTGATAGAAGATGTAAATTTCAGGAGCAGGTGTGTTTAGCCTGAATTGCTAGTTCTATTCTTGAAGCTGCATCTTGGATGTCTGCACTGAGGAATTTATTTCAGTATACTAATTCTTTTTTTATTGCTGTTTTTTTTTTTGTAATATGCCAGCTCTTAACCACTTTTTTGCCTATTAGAAATCAATATAAAATTGAGTTGAATATTTTGCAAGCAATGCATCTATCAACAAACTAGACTATGTTCAGCAGGTGGCTCTAACAAGCCAGTAAAAAGCTGAATTTAAATAACTTCTATATACCCTATAAAAAAAACAAATAATAACTAAAATGAACAAATATATTAAACTATAGAAAATCACAAATTATAACAGCTATGAATACTAAAAAACCAATAATGATTTAATTGAGAAATAAAATAATTACATAACAGCTATTTAATTAACACATAATGTCTACTGGAAATATATCCCACAAATTAATGTTATTTAAAAACAACAAATATACTGACTTACTTTTTATAAAATTCTGCTTCATGAAAATAGTTTCAAGTCAATATAGCCCAGCTTTGGCAAATATAACACAAAAGTATGTAGGCATATGGATTATGAAATTTTTATTACAATGCCATAAAACTATGATTGCTTTACTATCAGACACAACTTTTGGCAAAACAAAAAAATAAACAAAAATTTACTGTTCTGTTGAAATATAGATTTCTTATCGCTCATCAATTGCAAGCCGCAAGATATCATAAATTGCGCGTCAAAGCGACATAAATACTAATGTAAACAACAACAAACTTACGGAGGTTCCTTGTTGAACGTTTCAGGGTCTTCGTACAAGGAGTCGCGATCCACAGTCCTGCGGTTCAGCCTGTCCGGGGGCTCCGGGGCCTGCGGCACCTCCGCCGGGTAAGACGTCCATCGCGAAGCCTTAAACTCCTGGCTAATCTCACTGCCAATCGTGCCATTTCGATTCGCAAAATTTTGCGGGGACAGGTTTTTTATATCATAATACTTCGAATTACCCCACAAACTATACGTATTCGCGTAAATATTATCATGAATAACCTGCTCATCGCACAAATCACTCATTATTTACTAAGAAAAACACAAAATCATAACATTTGTTTATACTTTGTCAGTGAACGCGAAACGCGTGTTTTCACATTATTTCAAGTTAGTTTTCACTGTTTACTCAAATATTATATTGAGGAATGCTGCCGAAGCCAACGGATGTTATGTTTGTCGCGCAATTTAGTTGTTTTTACTATTTATTTAGAATAGTATTTATTGATTCAATCGATCATGTACCATTCAATGACACTCATGCGTTTCAAGATTTCAAGGTTTGTAAGTTCATTCATTACGAAATCAACAAACATACTTGAAAATCATATGTTAGACGGAGACAGCTATACCAGTGCCTATTATGTAAGAGAAGATAGGAACGCAAATAATAAACTCAACATTCAATTAGCTGTAACCTGAAACGCGGCGCCTGCCTTCTACGTAAATGTCAAGTTTGTCAATTTTGACATCTCGTACGAACGTTCCATTGTATGCAAAATTTACAGCCATTTTTTTTTGTCAAAAATGGGGCGATGTTTTAAGAAGCAAACATCTTATTATCACCAATTATCTCCAACAAAGTGGAGATGAAAATATCGAACAGGAAGTCACACTAACTTTGATTGGCTTATAATCTGACTGATGCTTATGATTCACACTCATCGAATGGGGTTGGCAAGTGAAAGCTGATTTCAGATGGCGCCACCACTACATGAACCATTGTCAAAGTGAGGTAAACACTATTAGTCTGTGATTCCCATTGATATTTAAAAAACCCAAGATGCACAGTCTCGAACAAATGCAACACTCGAAACTGTCGTCAAAAACTGACATGTATCAAGTGTCATGTGTGAGTTGTGTGTAGTTAAATACTATAAACACCATGTATAAACAGTTTTTTTAGCAAATTAAACCTTACACGGATCGCTTAAAGTTGTTTTTACAGGGCAGTGCAGTATGGCGAGCGATGCGAGACTGTTTGAAACTTGCGCACAATTATACATTATGCGCTTGTTTTTTGCGGACGTTTTTGAGATTTTGAGTGTGTATCTTGGTGATTCCAGTCTTTAAGAATCATTTGTTCGTTTATTTATGTATTATAGGCTGTCTGATTTCTTTTAAAGTTTATAAAATCGAACTCGCATTATCTTACAATATAGATTATGTGATGCAGGTAGGTTGGGATCGTACAAATAATTGGAAATAATTTTGACGATCTAATCAAACTGAAAATAATCATTTACCTAAGTATTTACCCATCTTTTCATCAATAACTGTTTTGTTATTGGTCGCTATTAGCGCCACTTTGACAGTTGACGGCCCATTTGTGCCGCTGCCGCATGGTGGTTGATTGGCTGGCACAGCCAGCTCTTACTGACATGACCCAATGGAAACCAACATTTAGCAGCAAGTTTTTGAGATTTTCAAAGGAAACTCCTTATTAAAACAGAAAGTGGTAGTGTGGGGCAAGACACAATGAAACAAATACTAAATTTCAACATTTATTACTCTACAAATCAATATAGCTATTTGATTGACAAAGTAAAACATTAGATAAGTTGCTGTATAACATGATTTCTTGATCTGTAACACTGTTAGCTTATAAATAAAATAATTACACTTAAAAATTGTTAAAAGATGATACAACAAAAATCTCATCGAATGCCTTACTTTTTAAAGACTGCAGTAGTGTGTGAAAAAGATGCGGAATGGAACGCAAAAACCATAGACAGTATTTTACGTATTATTTTTAGTCGTAAACAGCCTCTTATCGCTTTTACGTATTAAAATATTTCCTATATGCCGCAGCATATTTAGTTTTCATTTCTTATTTACATAAAATCACAACGCAGAATAAAAAGCAAAACAATTCCCGTAAAATTGTTAACCAGACATCGCTCTTCTCTTTCCCACACACATAACCGCTGTCTATGCGTCTCTCTCGAACGGCCGAGCCGTTTACTCGGTCATCCAGTAGAAGCGAGAGCCGAATCTTGCTGGTTTCCTTTCGGCGTCCTCTGGTAACGCTGGAGTAGCATCTGGGTAGACCGCCTTCGGTTCTTCCAAAGGCTTAGGCCTGATAAATAAAATTGTCAGATGTTAGTCAAAAATCAATCTTATGATTACAGCATCATAAGTGCGTGAATCGAATAACGACTGTGATAAAAGGTACATTAAAAAATAAAATAAATCGAATCAACAATCTGCCTAGCCTTTACCCAACTACATATAAATCCAGTCAAATTGAATTCAGCTGAATACCAGTATTTTACGTGGAGGGGCTGCCTACCAGACCTCCACAACTTATTAACTGGGTAACACGGTACTCCTTGGCAAGACTGGTGTCAGATTTACTGGCTTCTGACTATCCATAACGACTGCCAAAGATCTACAAATGACAGCCGGGATCAGCGGCTTAACGTGCTTTCCGAAGCACGGAGGAGTCTCGGTATGTTACGATGGTGACCCATCCACAGACCAACCTCGACAAGCGTTGCTTAACCTTGCATATCGACCCGTGTAGCTGATATTATTTAGCGAGCAATTTATACCTATGGATAAAAAAAATCTACATAATAAAGGCCACATTTTACTAATAACGCAATTATCGCGCAAATACGCGATCGTCGCTTTCATTGGTACAGCAAACCCGATCGCGGCACTAGTTTTCAACGTGAATGAACTGTGCGGATGCGCTCTGTACGTCTACCATGAGTTTTATCAAACTACAGTCGCTAGCGACTGTAGTTAAAAAAATGTATGAAAACTTTTAAAAAACAAGTTTCTAATTTAATTGTTTAAGTTGATAACTAACAAACAATCAAGTTGCAAGTGAAACTTTAGTTAACAACTAAAAAAGTAAATAATAAACTTGTTATTTAAAGGTTTTCATATATTTTTTTTACTACAGTCGCTAGCGAGTGTAGTTTGATAAAACTCATGGTAGACGTACTGTTCGATTCTCAACGTTCGGCTCGACGCCGTAAGTTGAAAATTCAATTGCAAGTTATTCAATCGTCTTGAAAGAAAGTGCCCGTGCGAATGTGGTATTAGAGCGAAAATGTCGCTTCTATACATTCTTATTCCATGTTGGCGTTTAGGACGAATTGATTTTTCAAATTCAGTTGTCCCATTGCTGAGCAAATACAGAAAACTCAGACTTAAGAGTTATTCTCGAGAGATTGGTTGGAGTAGATAAATCGGAAAAAAGACCATTGCCCAGTAAAAGATTAAATTAAAAAGACAATTTAAACTTGATAACCGACTTCCAAACAAAACACAACAAAGTATAAAATAACCTTAATTTCGGAAGTCGGTGTTTTTGGTTTTGTTTCTTTGTTTTTTAACACCGACTTCCGAAATTAAGGTTTTTTTTTTAAAAAAAACTTTTTACAAAAAAAAAATAACCGACTTCCAAACAAAACATTACAAACAATAAAATAACCTTAATTTCGGAAGTCGGTGTTTTTGGTTTTGTTTCTTTGTTTTTTAACACCGACTTGGACGACGTCTTCGTCAATGCAGAAATTGAAATAAGCAAAAATGCTCATAAAATAAAAACTACTGAACCAAACTGATCAAATTTTTATGGGACTAAATGGCAAGTATACCGCATCGAACTAAAAAAGAATCACAAAAATCGGATCAGAAAACTCGGAGTAATCGGTATACATACATAAAAAAAAAAACAACAAAAAAAAATACCCACCATATTGAGAACCTCCTCCTTTTTTGGAAGTCTGTTAAAAATATAACATACCTCTTAGAGTCATGGACGCGAGCCTCGCAGAAGTACCCGAATCCTGGACGCTCGATATTCATCTTCTCAAGCACGCACTTGTCGAACACACCCTGGGTCTTGCGGCAACTGAAAACATAGGGCAAAGGGTCAACAATGCAGAATTAGAATAGAATACTCTTTATTCAATTAAAGCGCGTTTACATTAAGTCGGTCACCGAATGTGGCGACTGCATCCGCTTTTACCGAATTGATTCATAGAATTGAGCTGTTTACATTAAGTCGATCAACGAATACGCAAAACGGTCATCGTATTCGGTGACCGTATTCGTTTAAATTGTCCGTTTGCCGGATTCGGAAAACGGTCTGCGGCCGAATACGTCTAACCGAAAACCAGTTTACACTAGTTGGTGACCGAATACGGATAACCGAAAACTCATTTACACTAGTCGGCTAGTCGGTGTCCGAATACGGTCTGCAACTGAATCCGTGTCCGTGGAGTTGCTTGCACGTTCTTCTCCATAGAGATCTACGCTTTGAAACGTGCAAATAGCTTCATCTATTTGGACCGACCGGCCCTGACAATTCAAAAGTGCCTGTAAATGGTTTATTTGAAATATACAATTTGAATTTCAGTTTGAATCGGTCAAAACGACCTAACGTAAATGAGCTATTAGTAGGCCTTTTCCCAACTATTTTGGGTTTGGCTCCCAGTCCAAATGGATGCCGCTGAGCACCAGTATTATACAAGGAGCATCTGCCTGTATGACCTCCACAACCCAGTAACAGCGTAAAATGGTACCCCTTGGCAAGCCTGGTGAAGAATTCCAGGCTTCTGACTATCTGTAACAAATGTTAAAGATCCATGAAAGACAGCTGGCAGTTACGTGCTTTTCAATACCGACGACTGACCAAAGACCGACTTCGGCAAGCATTGCTTAACCTCGAAGATTGGTTGTGATTTAGCCACGAACTCAAATATAACTGGCGAAATATATGTGTAGATATGAATGTCTTCTTTTCAAGTAAATGGTTAACTCTTTAGTTTGGGTCCGGTGAGTGGCTACGTTTATAGCAGCATTGGTGGCATTCATTAAGTCCCTCAAAGTACAGGTGTATAGACACTTGGTGCACTATAACAATAAGTACACTGCTGGCTAACCCTTTGGTGAGAAAAACTGCAGGTCTAAAAAGGCCACTTTAGCAGAATTAGAAAGCACATCACGCTACCTGTCACTGTCAAATTTTCCCAATCAACCTTGAACCTAATTTGTCAGCAAAAAAGATGAAAATGAAATTTGACAGATTGTTGCGTGATTAATATTATGATTCTCCTAAAGTGGCCTTTTTAGCCGACCTGTACTGTCATTTTAAGTACGATAATAATGATCAACTTACTGCTTCAAGCTATAGTCTCCAGAACTCTTGTCAACACAGTGGCTGTACTGGTTGAACTCGTCCAGGCAAGACTTCTTCACCTTGCGGAAGAAGTCCAACGTGCATGCGGTGACTGCTTTGCCTTCGTTGATGCATTTCCGAGGGTCTTTCTCCTCCACACGACAGAGCATGAACTCCTGGAAAATGGATAGCAAGAATGTTAGCCAAAAATAATATTTTGCTTACATTTCAACACGAGGTTTCATAGAGTAAGCTGAACTCTTTTGACAAACACTGATATATCTGAAGCGTGATGAGCCTTTGCACTGTTTTTTTACTACTGCATAAAATTTTATAAATAATATAACCCTACACATGTAGAAGAATAGGAAGGCTCATGCTCTATATTAGGAAAAGAGGCATGTTATCACAATGATAGAATAAGATTCCCCTTTATATATCCTTAATAAATATAACACATGTAATTTGAAGACAAATCTCTGCAATACCAGGTATTGCTAGAAATACATTATTTGTCTGCAGTAACCGATTATTTTGCAGAGCAAATAAACCAAAACAACTTCAGCATCAAAACTGCATAAATTGCAGTTTTAATGCTGAAGTTAGACTTATGCTTAGGCTTATGCTTTTTATTATTTTCGAGAATGCTTGTAAAGTCTTAGAAAGTCATCATCAAGGCTCATTTTATTTATTTTGTATACGAATCACAAAACTGTTTATTAAACAAAAGGTTTACTGGTGGAGAATGCCTTGTGGCATTAATTGTATCCACTTTGTAAAAGAAGTTTCAATAAATAAGAACAGTAAGAAATATAATGGGACAGGAGTATTGTATATAGATATTTCATTTACATGAACAGACAAATAGATCCTAAGATGACTCACTGACCGATGGAAAGGATTCTGGTGTGTATTTATTAGATCTTAGGCACTTCAAAAATTAAAGTATAACAGCCCTAAAATCTATCATAACATAACCTCAATAAAAGTTTGATTATGCAATCAATTTAACTCTAACACAACAAATGCAAATTTAAAACACAAACATTATAAAAAGCAACGTTTAATAAATAAAGTAATAGTTTTACTTACATTATTAGCTTTTTCACAATATTTTCCTAAATGAAAAGAACCAGCGATCAGAGTTGCTGTCGATAAATTGACCTCGTCCACAGTCAATTCGGAATCCTCCGGAAGATGAACATCCATGGACACCACCATTTTGTCTTATTTTAATTCACACAAGAAATTTAGATGTTATTTTCCAGAATAAATAGTGAAATTTCTTCCACAAAATTCGTGGAAGAAATTTGAGATAATCCTAAATTTTCTGAAGATCGTTTCGATTGGGATAAAAAGAGATAAACCGTTGCACTTTCGTTAGGCGTGAAAGAGACAGACAAAAAGAAAAGAAGTTTTCTATTTTTGTGGGGTAATAACTTTTGACTTTGACAGATAAATTGAACATTACGTTCCAGTCTACGTTACAGCTAAAATTCAGTAAGTTTTCATACTAAGTAAATAAAACAAAAAGGTTGCATGCATGCTATAATTATCATTTATTTAACTTAATTAGGACTAGAATCAACAAAAATAGTGAAATATTAACGTCACCAAAAGTCATTTCATATAGTGAGAGGTCGCGGTTACTTCACCGTTTCATGTTCTGCAGTTGTTTCGGGTAGTAAGCTTCAATCGGCACATTATACTCCTGTGTTTCACCTGCATAAATAAAGTAAGTCAGTCAGTAACACGTCCAAGTTTTTAAAAGCCAGATTAGGTACTACAATAATTTCTTCTTTACCATCATATACATCAAAGTTTTCCGAAGGCAGCTGATAGAACTTGGGGATGTCAAAGCGGTTTTCCTGTAAATTAAACGAAAGTTATCAAATCTTTTTTATTCCATGTTCCTATACACGTGTTCTTTAGGTCAGTGGGCCTGGACATCGGCCCCTTCTCAACTGTCTCGGAGACTAGTCAACTACGCAGCAAAAGATATCTTTCTCTCTCTTTTCTGAATTCTTTAGTCACGACGGGAGAGGGATCATTTATATGCCAGTCTGCCACACCGCCAACTTCAGACTATCTGTAGGACAACATTTTTTCTGGACCAATCCGGAATTTGAACCTTGGACCTCGTGTTTAGCAGCCACGGTACCCAATGAGGCATAAGACAGTCAGAATAAAGGTTCAGTTCACTTACCGAGTCATAGTTCCTTCTGCCCATGCGTGGTATATTCTTATTCGTTTTAATAACATAGCCAAAGCTTCCTTGATCGAATGGAGTTGCTTCATTACTCCTTCCGACCCTTGGCACATTATTAGGCTTTATAAAAGACCCTTCAGCCCCGCTGAAAAAGTGGATGAGGCAATATGCCATTAATACCGTTGCCAATTTGGAGTTCATTTTAAAGTTTGTAAAATGGCGGGAGTTTCGTAGAAAGCCGAAATCCGAATGATGTCGAGTTGTATTTTTTCTGGCTGTTTTATACCAAAAGGTTTCGATTGATCCCGTATTATGTAAAGATCTGATCAAAATCCATTTACTCTTTCAGAATTTTAAATAGGTAATAGAGTTTATCAGGGAATTCATGATGCGGGTAAGAAGATTGTTATCTTTGATAGGTAGAAACAGCGAAACACCTATTACACTATGGTCCATTTTGGACAAACTTTGGAGACCTCTACATTTTACAAGATTTTCTTTCAGACCATCATCAACATCAGCAAATAAGCAAGGACAGTGGCGTCGCTAGTCTCAAAGGGGCCCTGTATCAAACATTTTTTAACCGACTTCTAAAAAAGGAGAAGGTTCTCAATTCGGTGGGGTTTTTTTTATGTATGTACACCGATTACTCCGATTTCTGTGATTCTTTTTTCATTCGATGAGGTATACTTGCCATTTGGTCCGGTAAAAATTTGATTCAGTAGTTTTTATTTTATGAGCGTTTTTGGTTATTTATATTTCTGCGTAGACGAAGACGTCGTCCAAGTACATGGTATCACCATGGACCTTTTTTTTTAGGTCCATGGGTATCACCACTTAAAAGTGAAAAATAAAAAACTTTTTACAAAAAAATATAACCGACTTCCAAACAAAACACTACAAAATATATAACCTTAATTTCGGTGGTAAAAACAAAATCAAAAACACCGACTTCCGAAATTAAGGTTATTTTATATTTTGTAGTGTTTTGTTTGGAAGTCGGTTTTATTGTTTTGTAAAAAGTTTTTTGAAGGCCCTTTTTTAGGGGTGTTATTTTTTTAATCAAAAAGCCTGTCAAGACAGTGAGCTAGTAGGGCCACTTAGCTCAGAACTGTCTTGGCAGGCCGCGAAGGAGATGGCGGGTCTAAATGTTTAGCTTTGCGTCCAACTCCCGGGGCCCTTGTAGTCCGGGGGCCCCGTATCTTCGATACGGCTGATAAGGCGGTAGCTACGCCCCTGAGCAAGGCAAACTGTTCTATAGGGACCGTGCACGGCGTTGACTATGCCATCTAGTGTCGCATTTTCGAAGTTTTAAGGGTCAGAATACTTGACATTGACGCTTCTGTGCTGCCACGTGTGGTTCCTGCGCGCTCAGTTTAGAGGAACGTGCGCGAAGAAGACTGTGCCATCTAGCGTAGCTATTTCGAATTTTTTACTTGAAATTGAAACATACTTGACAGTGACATTTCTGTGCTTTCATTTCATTTCATTTATTCTAACAATTTACATTGTGTCGAATTTATACATGTGCAATAAACTATCAAACTTAAAGCCACCTATAGTTTCTGCACGCTCTCTATGTTGGTTAATTTTAGTTGAATTCCATCAGAAAATTCTCAAAACGCTACGCAGGTGTATCTATCAAGCACCTCTGGCTATCCGCCCATACTTTCGAGGAATTCAGGCGAAATGTTATTCAATGAGAGAAGAGAATCCTCTATTTTGCGTTCCTAAGGTACGACGCTGAGCCCATGAGAAGGAAGAGTAGGAGTTCGGCTGGGAATCGAACCCATAAAATTAAACAGTTCACTGCCGTAACTTTCGAGTACCTACAAACAAGAGGTCTCCTTATGCAGTACCTAGGTTTGTAACATAAACTTCAGTGATACCTACTTACGCCTACCACACCACAAAAAAGAATTTGGTTCAAAATGAACTCTTTTCTTTTTTGTGCTACGTATTGTTACTTCCCAGATTTTAATCCTTAGTAGGTACCTAGCGATACTTTCGGATGGTGTACCTAATAATACAGATTTATTTTTTCAAAATCAAACGCCTCGATTTCCGACTACGAAAACCGATTTTACCAAAATCCAATGATGCACGTTTTATTTTTCGTCAAAATGGAGCTCGAGACTCCTTTCGGTGTCGTTATTCCCGGATTTGGCCTTCCACACACACTTGAAAAAATTAAGCCTCTGTGATAAACTTTATTAAACTACCTACCACGTATCTCAAGTGCTGCCATTCGTTAACGCAATTTTAACCTTCTGAGCGCCACTGTCGGCTTTAGCCGGCAAACGAAAAAGTGCCCAACACGCCACCGTCGGCTATAGCCGACAATCAAACAACATTTTTAAGTACAAAATAAATATACTAAATCAAGTTTTCTGTGATTACGTTACGAGTAATATTTTATTTAAAAAATATGGAACGAAAAGCAACGATTAATTGGTGTTCAATAAGATTGGAATCCGTATTTTTTTTTTAGATATTAGCGCTGAATTTGTGCTTGGTGTGGGAGGGACACCGATGCGTTTACGGTCTGGCGGTCAAAAGGTTAAGATGCACAAGCCATCTAGCAGGAGGAGCTCGTGGCTAAATAATAACAAGGTAAAGCAACGCTTGCCGAGGTCGATTTGGGGATGGGTGATCTTAACATACCGACACTCCTCGGTGCCTCGGCAAGCACGTTGAACCGTTGTACCCGGCTGTCATTTGTAGATCTATAACAGTTGCTACAGATTATCAGAAGCCAGAAAAGAAGAAAGAGGTCCCTACCGTGTTCCCCAGTAATTGGGTTGTGGACATCAGATAATGGGAAGGCGCTCCACCTTAAATACTGTTTTTTTTTACTATTAATAGGCTCGCGTTTGACCACTATCTCACCTGATGGTAAGCAATGATGTGGTCGAAGATGGAGCACGCTTGCCTAGAAGTAACCTATTCACTCTTGACTTAAAGACTCCCAGCTAAATCCGGTTTGACTGGAAGCCGACCCCAGGCGATGCAGATAATGACACACAAGCCATCTTGCAGATATATCTATACTAATATATAAAGCTGAAGAGTTTGTTTGTTTGTTTGTTTGCTTGAACGCGCTAATCTCAGGAACTACTGATCCGATTTGAAAAATTCTTTCAGTGTTAGATAGCCTATTTGTAGAGGAAGGCTATAGGCTATACGGGAATGGGAAATTCCTACGGAATTAGAATTAGAATTATACAGATATAGATACAAAATAAAACAACAACGGTTTTTTTTTATAAAAACTTCAGTAAAATTTATTTTTATTACTCTTATTTAAAATCCTTGTACAAATAATTTAAAAGTCGTATCTATTATTCTGCGCCAGTGTTGCCGGTATAAAGACTTGGTACTTCGGCGTGGTACCTCCTTTTTCTACGATGGCTCGAACTAGGGAAAATGGATCCAGTTTCTTCTTCACGACCAGAAATCTGAAATAGAAAGTTCAGTCAATACAGGAATATAAAATTCTTCCGTTAGTGACTGACAGTCAGCGCACAGCCGGAACTACTGGGCGTAGAAAGCTGAGTGGCATGTACATTCCTTGGGAAGTGTTGGCGAGCACTAAGAGAGGATTTCCCGAAATTCCTAAGGGAACAAAACGTGATATGCGCATGGGTTTGAAGTCGCGGACAAAAGCTAATCTTATAATATATAAAAATCTCGTGTCACGGTGTTTGTTACCGAACTCCTCCGAAATGGCTAGACCGATTTTCATAAAATTTTGTGTGTATCGGGTAGGTCTGAGAATAGGTGGTAGGCTATTTTTTTTTTATATGGCAAAACAACTTTTGCCGAGTCAGCTAGTGTTTGTATAATTATAATCTTTAGCCTAGTTCGCAACAATGTCGGGGTTAGCTTCCGCCCGAAACTCAAACAAACACACGGCACATGGTGGACATCCCACCTACACGCACGCACCTACAAAACGTTTTGGGAACACATTCATTGTGCGTACAGCTAAGGAGTGGAATTCCCTGCCAGAGTCTGTGTTTCCTGATAGCTACAACCTGGGAGTCTTTAAGTCAAGAGTCAGTGAATAGGTTACTCCTAGGCAAGCGTGCTCCCTCTTCGACCGCATCATCGCTTACCATCAGGTGAGATAGTGGTCAAGCGTATGCCTAACAATAGTAAAAAAAAAACAATATTTCCCTTCAAGGTCAATGCCAAAGGACAATGACTGTGTTGGATGCGATATACCCTTGCTAGGTAACATTAAGCTAGCTAGCATTATGACTATTAAAGTCACCAAAATCTAAGAAGTCCGATTTGACAGCTGAGTAGAGAGGGATAGAAGATTTCTTTACCACTAAGTGCGAAAGAGATTTATTTTATGTCTCTTTCATACTTACTAGTAAAGCAATGTTGTATCCTGCTGTCAAAACAGGCCTTTTATTTTTGGCAACTTTATTTCTGTAACAGTGGACTGAAAAGACTAGTTGTCTAATCGGAAAAAATCTCAAGATCTACCCAACCTTTCATCTGCTTCAGGGCCAAGGTCGAAAGTATCAGATGTTTTAACTATTAATTCACATTGTCAATTTCAATAAAGAAAATGGTTGAACATAATGATTTGCTTTTGTTATTGTGTAACAGTCCCCTGTTTACTGTCCATTAGATTCGGATCAAATTGGCTTAGACTCGCAAGACAGTCAGCCACGAGTGATCCTTTAAGGGTTGCGTTTTACATTTGGCCCTACGAAACACTACAAATATTAAGATCTAACCAATCTGTCATAATTCAAGGTCTGACACCCTGTTTATTCAGAGACACTGTGGATTTCAATAAAGAAGCAGTTGAAAATGTGGAGAAATATAACTCTTGCTGGCATTCACCTCTCGGCGCCTTCCCCATAGCTCTGGGACGCCAGCCCATTCTTCTGCGCCGCCTGGTGTAGTACGGCGCGCTCCTCCTTACTAAAGTCGTGCGTGAACATATTCACCTCTTGGCGCCCTCCCCATAGCTCTGGGACGCCAGCCCATTCTTCTGCGCCGCCTGGTGTAGCACGGCGCGCTCCTCCTTACTGAAGTCGTGCGTGAACACACTCACCTCTTGGCGCCCTCCCCATAGTTCTGGGACGCCAGCCCATTCTTCTGCGCCGCCTGGTGTAGCACGGCGCGCTCCTCCTTACTGAATTCGTACGTGAACACACTTTCCTCTCGGCGCCCTCCCCGTACCTCCGGGACGCCAGCTCATTCTTCTGCGCCGCCTGGTGTAGCACGGCGCGCTCCTCCTCACTGAAGTCGAGCGTGAACACACTCACCTCCGCGCGCCCTCCGGGACGCCAATCTACTCTTCCGCACCGCCTGGTCGTTCGTGAACACACTCACCTCTCGGCGCCCTCCCCATAGCTCCGGGATGCCAGCCCACTCTTCTGTGCTGCCTGGTGTAGCACGGCGCGCTCCGCTTTACTGAAGTCGTTGGCAAACACCAGGTCCAGCTCGAAGGTGTCGGATGCTATGTAGCGCTGCATGAGAGCGTGTGCTGCACGCCGCAGCATGCGGACGTCTTGTGCGCTGCCCAGGCCGGCACGGTTTACCTACAAACTAACTTGAGTAAGGGCTGATTCTCATTAGTCAGATAACGTTTATTGGAAGAATAAATACGTCATATTGACATATTTTCCATACAAAAGCTGTCAGACGGCCATTTTTATTCCTTGGGTAAAAGTTGTTGGACTATTGAAAAATCAGCCCTAAGTAGGCTATTTTGTAGAGACTTAAACTACAGCGCAATATATTAATTTATGATGATTGATATACAAGAAACACAAAAACGAAATTCAACCTTTAGGGAGGTGAATACAGGAAATATTGTTTGTACTAATTCTACAATTTTAAATTCTACAATTCTAAAATTAGAAATTATACCAATGGACGTTCCAGTGGTATCCCTTGCCTTAATCTTACTATTCTTACTAATATTATAAATGCGAAAGTAACTCTGTCTGTCTGTCGCGCTTTCACGCCAAAACTGCTGAACCGATTTAAATGAAATTTTGTACACAGATAGTCTAGAGCCTGAGAAAGAACATAGGCTTTTTATACCGGGAGTATGTTCCCTAGGGACCACGCGGGCGAAGCCGCTGGCAGAAGCTAGTGTCTTCTAAATGCAAAAATTAGGATAGATTGATGTTTTTTAATCAATCACGCCAGAACGGCTGAACAGATCTGGATGAAATTTGACACAGAGGTAGACTACCTATAGTCTGGAATAGCAGATAGGCTACCTTTAACCCCGGCAATTTGTTCCCTTGGGATAATTTTCAACACGCACGCGGGCAAAGCCGCTGGCAGAGGCTAGTCGCGCAATCTTCTTCTTCTTCATGTCGCTGGCACGATATTTATTTTAGACTAGTTGACCCGTATCCACTTCATAGGGCGGTATTTTTCGGATTAATATATAGCCTACTAGCCAGCGGCTTCGCCCGTACGGTCCCTAGGGAACATACTCCCAGGATAAGAAGTAGCTTATGTCCTTTCTCAGGCCCAGACAGACAGAGTTACTTTCGCATTTATAATATTAGTAAGGATGACTCACAAATAAAGTTGCTTTCTATTGGTAAAAAGAATTTTCAAAATCGGTTCAGTATATCCAGAGGTTACCCCCTACAACCTCACAAACTTTACCTCTTTATAATATTAGTATAGATTTGGGTGGCACAAAACATTGCCACTTGCAGGGCATAGTTAGTGGCAGCGCATAGGTCACTACGGCTGCAAGTCTTGGGGCACACCTCGCAAAGTGGGGCTACCGTGACGGATCTACTGCAGGGTGTGGTGTGGGGCCGAGTCACAAGCCATGCTCCACCTCCTACTCTGCCTTTTGTGCTCCAAAACATTCAGCAGTCCCGCAATAAGGTAGTCCTAACTTCCAAAGTTGGAAGGCCTCCCATAAGGTGGACCCATGACCTGGTGAAGGTCGCGGGTAGCCGATGGATGCGAGACGCACAGGACCGATCGTTGTGGCAACGCTTGGGGGAGGCCTATGTCCAGCAGTGAACGTCTTTCGGCTGATATGCCGATGATGATGATGACGAACTTCCAAAGTGCGCCACTTCTGATAGCGTGGTTAACACTCACCATTTGTAAGTTAGGTTTGATGGGTTCCGATATGCCTTGCGCGTCGACGCCCAAACCACCACCTTGCCAACCCATCATTTTCATCATTCTGGAAAAGAACACCAACTTTATAAATAGGGTATTTTCCTGAAAAAAAAATCTAAAAAATCCGTTAGTTAGACTACCAAATATATTGAACGCGTATTTTTTCTTTTTATACGCAAAACAAAAAAACCGGCTAAGTGCGAGTCGGACTCGCACACGAAGGGTTCCGTACCATAAACCTTAATTTTTATTATTTGTTGTTATAGCGGCAATAGAAATACACAATCTGTGAAAATTTCAACTGTCTACTTGTTACGGTTCTTGAGATACAGCCCGCTGACAAGTAGACGGACAAACGAACGGACAGCGGACGCTTAGTAATAGGGTTCCGTTGGTTACCCTTGGGGTACGGAACCCTAAAAATGAAGACGATAAAGTATGTTGAACTCGCGTGACGTCACGCGTTGGTACACTTTTTACCTGACTTCTAATGAGAAGGCGAAAAAGAATATGGGATTTCAGCGGTGTATGCCGAAACCCCATATTTTCTAAGTTATTTTAACTTTTATTATGGACATAAATTATTTGATTTGATTCATCTAGTGTTTTCCGTTGGCTAAGGCTCAGTTTCTCGAATGAAAATCATCACAAAATTACCGTAAATAATTCACCTTTCAAACAAAAAATACAAAATCAAAATCGGTTTATCCGTGCGGGAGCTACGATGCCACAGAGGTACAGACAGACACACACACACACACACACACACAGAGAGAGAGAGAGAGAGACACGTCAAACTTATAAAACCCCATCGTTTTTGCGTCGGGGGTTAAAAATAGTCAAACGCGCTTTATTTCGCTGTGATTGGTTGAATGAGTTTTGAACAGCCAATCGCTTTAGATACTTGTCTTGCATTTTAATTGTGACTGATTTATTTACTTTCCAGAAACCGGAGAAAGGAAATTTGGGTACAGTGGAGGAAGTTTTATTAGAGAGCCTTTACACATACTTACACACACATACTTTATTAGAGAGGATTTACAGCATAGCCGAATATACACTTCTGCTTTTCCCGATCAGGTTACTTAATATTATTTATTTGGAATAACAATTACATAATAGAAGATAGTAAAATTGTAATTTTATCAATAACTAGTTGACCTTCGTCTGCTCTGCTCCTATTAGTCTTAGCATGATACATAGCCTATAGCCTTCCGCGATAAATGGTCTATCTAACACTGAAAGTATTTTTCAAATCGGACCAGTAGTTCCTGAGATTAGCGCGTTCAAGCAAACAAACAAACAAACTCTTCAGCTTTATATATTACTAGCTGACCCGCGCAACTTCGCCTGCGTCACAATTTTCATTATTGCTCCGCTCCTGTTGGCCTTAGCGTGATGGTATATAGCCTATAGCCTTCCTCGATAAATGGACTATCTAACACTGAAAGAATTTTTCGAATCGGACCAGTAGTTCCTGAGATTAGCGCGTTCAAGCAAACAAACTCTTTAGCTTTATATGTATATTAGTATAGATTATTATTTATTATACAGAATGATGATGATTTTTTATATTAGTATAGATATAGATATTAAGTATATAGATGAACACAGATTACAACGGCGTGATGTTATACTAACTTCATAGCCACAGAGTTCTCCACGGGAGTCCCGAACATGTCATCTTTCTTCTTCCCTGATACGTCGCTGACGCTTATCCTTGCGTCTCCCTGTGCCATAAACTGCTCCTTGATTAGTACGCTGACTACTTCGCGTCGTAACCTCTGTTGACAAAGAAAATTAAAAACTCAAATTCAAAGCATATTTCAAACCGCGCAATTTCGTCTGCTCCGCTCCTATTGGTCTTAGCCTACATAGCCTATAGCCTTCCTCGGTAAATGGTCTATCTAACACTGAAAGAATTTTTCAAACGGGACCAGTAGTTCCTGTGATTAACGCGTTCAAGCAAACAAACAAATTCTTCAGCTTATATTAGTACTAGCTGACCCGCGCAGCTTCGTCTGCGTCACATTTTTCATTACTGTTCCGCTCCTATTGGTCTTAGCGTGATAATATATAGCCTATAGCCTTCCTCGTAATTTTTCAAATCGGATCTGAGATTAGCGCGTTCAAGCAAACAAACTCTTCAGCTCTTTATATTTGTATATAGAAGCATAGATAAACCATTTACAGGCACATTGGAATTGTCAAGGTCGGTCAGTCAAAAACATGAAGCTATTTGCACGTTCCAAAGCGTAGATCTCTATGGAGAAGAACGTGCAAGAAACTCCACGGACACTCTTTTAAATCATGTGATGAATTACAAACATCTTGTTAACATTATCTTTGATTGCTTCTATATGTGAAGATAATGCAAAGAACAAGAAAGTACATAAAACAACTCAAAATGTACAGATTAATGTACTGACGGCGCCCGTTCACGAACATGAGGCGCGTATTCAGCACCATCTAGCTCAACCATTTTGAACCGCCACCATCAGCGAAAAAGATTCTTAAGTTGGCACAGAACAAAGAAGTGAACATTTAATGCATTGACCTTTTTAAGTACCTTAGAAATAAGCGCTTTTGTCGCTTACTGCTGTGCCTAAGTATAGAAACACAACAACAACCATGTATAAGCCTCGCAGTCAACGCAACATATTAACAAATTCGACCAAAGCCATCCAATACAAGATTTATACCAATCACTATTGAATTCTCAATTAACATATATTTACATGATATTTTCTATTCTGGGGGGCTACTCTCTAACGAAATCCATAGTTTCGGGCTTAAAGAAAATCAGCTGTTCAGTCCATTTTTTCGAGTTATGCGCACATTAATGGATGGGGCAGACGATATTTTTTCGCGGTTTCGCGGATGGCCACGTAGTTAAAGTTGTTCATAATGATGAGTGCAATGACCACTTATAAGGTATTGCGTTTATTCTATTACACGTGGTATAACTTACCTCCCAAGCTATAATCTCGGTCGCATTCCTCGCCTCCACTTTACTCTCGCCCCTAGCTTGCGCCAACAACTTCTGGTTGATACACAGAGAGTAGATTTTGTTCTCATACCCGTTCGTTAAATTCACGCCACAAACTTGACAACTGGCTGAAAAATAATGAAGTAGGGATTATCTTGAAAGAGGGCGAAGATGCGATATAATACCGTGGTATGTTCAAATATGTACTGGATTGGGTAAATAAGAGACAATTTGTCTTCGGGACACTGGTAGAAAATACTAAAGCTATGAAGTTAGTGTAACATTGTTTTCTGAAATGTCACCAGGTGGCAGCACTGAGGCGTCAGGTAGTAAACATAAGCATTTTCACAGGACTGGCCTTTGAAAATGCTTATGTTTGCCGACATTAGTTAAATTGACGTCAACGTATTGTTTACGTTTTCAAAGTAGATCTCTCGCCTAAGTGGCGACTAGTGGTAGCATGAATTTTCCCGAAAAGCCTCATTGCTAGCAAAAATCTCAGATATTTATTCAAGGTCAAGTTGAAAATATTCAAGATCATAATGTGATGGACTTGAATATTTTATTTTGAAATAAGACAGTGACACATATAGGAGTTAATTATTTGGAAAAGAGTTTTAAGGAATAGCTTTTACAAGATATTTTTTGCAATAATGATTTTCTAAGTATTACATTAATTTTTTATAATAATTTTTGTTGTATTATAATTTTAGCTAGCAATATCTCACTTTGTATGTTCCACAATTTCCTCGCCCAAGGTCGAACTAACAGTACCAGACGTCCAAACGTAGACTGAAACATATCATCTCCAAACAGTCTAACATCCAAGCACTTTATACTCGACATTTCTTTTATATAGTCATCTGTATCAATTAAATCTGTGTTTTTTCTTTCACTTGTTGACATATTCTGATTAACAGATGTTGCGTTATCTTTCATTTCAATATCCTCATCTGATGCATCATCTTTGTGACCTTGACCTTCATCGTCAGATTTTTTTTCGTCTGTTTGTTGGTCAGATATTTGACCTTGGGGTACGAATGCAATGTGTCCAGACTTCGGTTTGTTCTCAGTAACAATTTCTCCCCCAACTCGTTTGATTCCTCGTGCTCTGTCTTCAGCTGCTGTTGATGCGGAAACAAATGTTCGTTGCAGTTTTGTTTTCTTTTTGTCTTTATACTTTTGTCCTACCTGGAAGATTAGGATTCAGTTATTACTATACTTAAAAGAAAACAGCTGATTATAGCTGTTTTCTTTTAAGTACATTATTTTATTTATTTATTTCATTGGGAAAACAAACAGTTACACAAAAGTTTCTTAATTAATAATCCTAAGTATCTAAAGTTAATAGTGTATGTGTAACTCACAACGTTATCCACATGTTACATATTCAGATTATATATGAACTATTTAGGCATGCGAGTGAATTTGAATTTCATAATTTTTAGGTAAAAGTTATAAAGTTAATTTAGTTTGTTAATTTTTGGATTAAATTGTTGCGAAATTTGTTAGATGTTAGAGTAAATATATCTATATCCGAAAAAAATCTGTTATAGTTATTTGCTATGCGACGTAGAGGCGCGCGAACTCCAGCATTGGTGCGGCAAGATGGAATGGCAAATAGAGGGCGTGCGCGCGTCTCACGTCTCATAACTGTTCTGGGTACAACATAGCTTAATTTATTTATTCAATCTGAGCAGTCATATCTGCCGTTACATATGTCATACAGAAACATCATCTCTAGGAAAAGGCGTCTAGACTTCAAATCCATCAACTTAACATCCCTACAGGAGTCATTAGGGCTGAAACCATGGCGGCAACGGTAACACACAGCTTCGATAAATTTGTGCTGTACTTTTTCTAAGCTTTCTACGTATCTTTTGTATAAGGGATTCCATATTGACACAGCATATTCAAGTTGTGACCTAATAAGAGATTTATACAGATGTATGTAGGTATCAGGACGCTTAAAGTCTGAAGTGTTTCTCATCACAAAACCATACATGCAGTATGATTTATTAATAATTTTATGAATATGTTGATCCAGATGGAGCTTACTATCTAATATTTCCCCCAGATCTTTCACCAACGTAACTTCACTCAGAGGAGCATTGCTAAGAATATACGCATGTTTTATAATATTTTTGTTTTTTGAGAATGTAATTGCTACACATTTAGAAGTGCTTAATTGAATTTTGTTCCTAGTGCAGTACGCAGAAAATCTATTCAGGTCGCCTTGAAGTAAGTCACAGTCGGTAAGTGTGCGTATTGGTCCTGTATATTTTGAGATCGTCTGTGTAAGGTAAAAATTTTGAATGAAAAAACATTACCCCACACTAAGAATCCTGTATTGTGGATGTGTTTACAAAACTCACATATAAAAACTGACCAACCTGGAACATGTATGCCAAACAAATATTTGCTATGTATGGGAATCGAACCTGCAACACGCATTGCAGCAGCTAACCACTGCGCCAACCGTGTCGGCAATTTCATTCCTATTGTTGAGAAGCTCTTATGTAAACTATTTAGGAAAATCAATCAATCAGCCTGCCTAGCTTTGCCCAAATCTAAATGCAACTATCTTCTCCATTCCGACATGGGGAAAAAGAATTTCAATAATAGCAGTCTTTTGCCGACTATGTTAAATTTAGTTCCAGTAATCCAGTGTACCTAAATGCTGAATGGCGATATTTTATATGAAGCAACTATCAACTAACTGGGTAACACAATACCCATTGGAAAAAGTGCAGCCCGATTTCAAATAACTTGTGTTAGTTGTAAATGTTGTACAAGATGTACTTTAGTTTTAAGGAAGGCTACAGAAGTACGGGAACCTTGCTTGGAAACATTCAAAGAAGACAGATTGTTGTCTTTTAAAAGTAAACAATGTTTTGAGGTTAGAATGCAAATCCATTAAATTAATTCTTTGTTGTAGTGTTTTGTTTACCTCGAAGGATAGTTGAGCTATCTGCTGCATAACCGGCGCAGGATATCTACAGCCCATGAACTCGATATTCGTATAAACTCGCGCCAAACAAATTAATCTTTCCTCGGGGAAATTGTTCTTCCACTTTTCCATGAAAGCTTTGCGTAGTTGCCAATGTTCTTCGCATTCATGTTCATCTCTGTATTTTTCAACGTCCCAGTTGACATCAAAGTCACCTTTTGAGTTATTTTCCACGGAATTACCTAATGTTTTGTTTGTATTAGACATTTTTGTTTCGATAAATTCACCATCAAAACATTGTTTGATAATGATGTTGCAAAAATAAAGTTACAAATTTCTACTATAAAGTCAAGTGAAACTATAGGTATGTAGTAGCATTTCTAAAATTATGCTACGAGCTACAAGTAAAGCAATACTGCACTTCCAACGTATTTGTACATGTTTTGAAATTTGTAAAAGTCAAAATATTCTTCGCTTAAATATCAAAAATGTAAGCAAAATCTAAATCTATTTGTTCAAATATAAGCTGATTTTTACTTGGCAATAAAATCAGTCTATCAGTAAGTATGACAGTCAACGTTACCAACGTGTAGAGAATTCCCCAAACTACGGTGAATTTCAAGTTGATTGGGGATTTGTATTTTGCGGTGATTTTGTAAGGTCCCCTTTTCAACCCTTTTCGAATGACTCCTTGTTTAGTTATTTTCATTGCACAAATTAAATTTTTGGCTTTATTTCGGCAACTTTACGTTTCGTATAATTCTGCATTTTTTTTTACATTTTTTATCTTTTGCATTCATTTTTTTTTAATTAAAGCAGAGAACTACAATCCGCAATCCGCAGATGCTGTAGTGCTTTTTTATGACAGCAAGGAAAGGAATTTAAAACACTCCATCGAGTACAATACAATGTTTTTTACTAAAATAGGAAATCCTGTGAAAAAATAAATAGAGTATCAAAATTGAGAAAAATAAATCTTATAAAATTAGTTGAAACTTGTTTCATTTCAAAAAAAGAGGGGAATTTGTGGGGAATCTGTTGATTTTTGTTGGGAACTTGACTTGGATTTTCGCGGAATTTGACAAATTGTTGCTGGCAACGCTACTGACAGTTTTCCGCGTTCCGTAGAGGGAAATTTGCTATCGTTGACATATTTCAATGTTTTCCTTTTCTAACTTTTGAAAAGTTGAATAGTTGTTATTCTGTCATGCAAATGCCATAAATCATCATTGAGGGTAATTGTTTATTGATTTTGATTTATTGAGAAAGAGGGTTGCCGATGGCCGGTGATTCACCGGTTGATATTGAAATCTTCAATTTTTATTGATCTTTGAGGATAGGTAAGATTTTGTAAATCGTCTTATTTATTTATAAATCGTTGTTAACGTTGCCTAGCCTACTGCTCTAAAGTGTATTTATGTTTTAACTTTCAGGCGACATATATTTTGGATGTCTGAAGATTTTAATAACTCGTTTTGATAATATTTTTCTTTTGTGCCCAAGTTTGTGCCATGGATATTCCTAAAAATAATTTAGAGGCAGCCGGTGGCAGTAAAAGTTTGACTACTAAAGTTCCGTCTAATAAATCCAAAGAAAGTTTTGACTGGTTTGACGACACAATGCCTTCTGTTGATGATTGGATGGATTATGATGACGATGATGATGAGGAAAATCAGTCTGGTACCGTCGAATCAGCTCCTGAAGCAGTAATAGAAGTCCCGCCAAAACATGACAGACCGTCTTCAACAGTTTCATTAACCCCACCGAAAAATAAAAAAAGAAAATTTCCAAATTTCGACGAAATACTACAAAATTTAAATTTCGACACTTTGAGCTTGAAATTCACGAAATTACTGATGTTTTTGGAAAGTGATAAAAAGGAACTGACTCTTCCTTTTACTTTGAAAGAGTATGAGGAGTTTTTTATAATAATTGTGAAGGATATCAACATTTTGAAATCTAAGAGTTTGGATGCCTCTTATAGGGATGTTTGTGATAAGATAATAAAAGCTGCAACTGGTTACTCGCTAACTTATGTGCACGAGTATAAGACTGAATTCAAAAAGTAAGTAATAATATACAGTAAAGAATCAATTATCTGGACTTTGGTTATATGGATTTGCGATTATCTGAATTGCCAATCGCAATCAAATATCTATATCTTTGTACATAATGTTTGAATAAATTTATAAACCGCATATCCCGTTTTATCCCGTTCCCATAGGTATATTACAGAAATCCTCTCTTTGTGCTCCCTTACATTCCCCAATGCCAAATTTCAGCTTTCTAAGACCAGTATGTTCAGCTGTGCGTTGTCTGTCAGTCACACACTCGGTAACGGAAGGATTTTATATATTAGGATTCTGGTGATATATCTCGTCTTCCAAAAGTTAATATGTTTTACAAAAATTGCTTTACTTTATGCATTTAAATATGGATTTGCCAATAATCAAATGTGACATTCCCAACATTCGTTATGTTCAACTGATATGAAGATTTGACTCTAGAGCTAACTTTAGTGTGGCTTTGACATTTTGCTTTAATGTGAGCGGCGCTAATATGGCGCGATAATTCGGATCAAAGCGTGGACCTAGACATGAGACTAGTGATGATGAAATGATGATTCAGCAGTTATGTAAAATTATTTGTTATTCAATTACTTCATTTAAATGCGTCATTTAGAATCATATACTAAAACATTCCGATTTTCCACTACAAACCCAGTAGTAGGAAAAATGTGTGACTTAAACCCTTCTACATGGATTTAATCGAGTGTTCTATCCAAGGGGACCTTGGTGGGAGCTTGATTTCCGTCCGCGAATTTTGTATGAATGTGGATTACATCTGCCGTCTACACGGATGCAATCCAGCAAGGTCACCTTGGATAGGATTGGATGGAACGCTAGATTACATCCGTATAGAAGTGGTTTAAACAACGACATGACATGGTAATTTCATCAAGTCTTTTAAGTAATTTTGTATTAATTATCAACATAAAAAAATGACTGCATACATATTTTGATTCTCCAAAAATACATCAAGAAATGTCAGCATCATCATCAGGTGTCAGTTAATTGCACAACTATTCATTTTCTACTTTTTTTTTCAGTACTTATAAATTTTGAGAAACAGTATGAATTCTAATGAAGTAATTATTGGTACAACAGTCTCTTCTGCAGTGTTAAATCTATGGGGACATCAAGTTGTCACATGTTACCTACTTAAACATATGTATAAGCACCGTGTAATTCATGGCACTTACGACGTTTTGTTTGGGAGAAAGCTATGCTTTTGCGATCTAGCACTGCCTGTTTTAATAGTTTAATTAGACGCAAAAGCAATTATGCAAAGATTTAGCGCTGCAGCTAACTTTAGTTCTAATTTACCATTTTTTGAACAAAAGGTTTCTATGAATATTCTTCTTTATCGGTAGAATATATTATTTTAATGTACTATAATAATTGGTCCAGTTAATCGAGGCTCCACTTTATCATGAAAATAAATAATTGTGTAAGTCCACCTCATTGGTATAGTGATTGTTAAGGCTACTGCTGATTACAGGGGTCAATTCCTGGCTTAGAAAAAGTCTTATTGGGTTCAATCAAAGCATTATCTAGAATTTGTCAGTAACAGCTCGAAACTTGAAACAAAAAAGAAATGGCGTTCAATTTTATGTTTTTTTTTAATTTGCAGATTAGTCATGGTGGTCAGAAAAGAAAAAAATAATTTGGTGGCTCAGTCAAAAGGGGAAACCTATTCATATACTTGGTGAGTTACTTATTTTATTACCAAATTACAGCGGAGGGTTATTTGGTTTATCTGTTCCCTAATAACTTCTAAATCACTTATTGTAATTAGGCAAATGATTGGAGTTGGAAGCGTCTTGATCGTCCATTGGTTATAGGTTATGTTTTTTTTTTAATTTGTGATGGGTTTGCTCTTGGTCAGAGATGACAGACAAAGTCTACGATGGAGCGAGCTTACCCAGAAGGAGCCTGTTCACTCTAACTTTGAAGAGATTAGGGTTTTAAGCGTTCGGAAACACAGACACAGGTAGAGAGTTCCACTCCTTTGCTGTGCGCTTTATAAAAGATGTTTGGAAAAGCTTAGTGCGAATTGGTGGAATAGCAACAAGGTAGGGTTGGTAAGTTGCAGTACGTCTGGATGTCCGATGGTAGAAGGGGGCCGATGGAATGAATTCGTGGTGTTCGAGTATGTAACGTCACACTAAATTGAATGTGGCACCCTCTGGGGGATATAAAGCCATGAACTAAAAAACTGGCCAAGTGCGAGTCGGACTCGCGTGCGAAGGTGCGAAAAAAAAAATTCGTTCGGAAACGATTTTTTTTTTAACATGTTATTTTAACACTATACACTTAGGTTTTCCTGTAATCTATAGGTAAAGATCTCCATTTTTTTTTGCAAAATTTTAGGTTCAGTTGATTCGGAGATAATTTATTTATTTATTAAGAGTACTGCCACATCACATACATATAACATTAAAAATATTATAAAAATTATCATATAAGTGGTCTGATGCACGTGACAATAACGGCGTACATAACATTGACATTTTTTCAGCTCGGTGATAAAACAAATATTTTATCACCGAACCGAGCGATATTAAGATAACGGGGGAATGGTCATTTTTCGTCTAATTTCTTGAATAACTTCAAAACCATTAATTTTAAAAGTTTGGAATAAATATAATTAAAACAATCACAGTAAGCCCTTTCATTTGATATGTCACACGATATTATTCAAAAAACCTTTTTTTAAATTTTCTAGTTTGACCCCCCAAAGTGACCATGGGGGTCACTTTTGGGGGTCAAACTAGAAACTTAAAACTTATTTATTTCCGTAACGTGTCCGTGTTTGGGTCACAAAAGTCCATATGTGTGCCAAATTTCAACAGTCCAGTGGATCCGGAGATAACTGGCTGTGACAGACGGACAGGCAGACCCGAGTGATCCTATAAGGGTTCCGTTTTTTGTTCGGAACCCTAAAAATAAACATTTCTTAATGAAGCCGTGTTAGGTATCCATCAATGAAAGGGCTATATTAGGCAGCACGTTTTAAAAATATATATTTTATTAGCTGTCGTTCGCGGCTTAGCTAGCGAACACCCGATAAGTAAGAATTATTAACCTTGACTAGAGAATCCCAGTTAGAATCTTTGAGAAGTCACGCCTCTCAAGTGCGTGTTCAGGGTCTCCCTTGACGAGAGAATCCCGACTCGAATCAATGAAAAGTCACGCCTCTCAAATGTGTCTTAGAGTCCTAGCGGCCCAGAGTTTTCCACTACCGAGAGAGTCCCGGCTCGAATTAATGAGAAGTCACGCCACTTAAGTGCGTGTTTAGTCTCCCTTGACGAGAGATTCCCGTCTCAAAATAATTAGAAGGCTCACCTCGCAAGTGCGAGTCCTAGAGTCTTCCTCTACGAGAGAATCACGACTCAAATTCATGAGAAGTCACGCTTCTCAAGTGCGTTTTCAGTCTCCTTTGACGCGAGAATCACGACTCGGATTAATGAGACGTGTCCTAGAGTCTTCCTCTACGAGAGAATCACGACTCAAATTCATGAGAAGTCACGCCTCTCAAATGCGTGTTCAGCTTCTCTTGACGAGAGAATCACGCCTCGAATTAATGAGAAGCCACGCCACTCAAGTGCGTGTCCTAGAGTCTTCCTCTACGAGTGAATCCCGACTCGGATTCATGAAAAGTAACGCCTCTCAAGTGCATGTTCAGCCTCTCTTGACGAGAGAATCCTGACTCGAATTAATGGGAAGTCACACCCCTCAAGTGCGTGTTCAGTCTCTCTTGACGAGAGAATCCCGACTCGGATTCATGAAAAGTCACGTTTCTCAAGTGCATGTTCATTCTTCCTTTTCGAGAGAATCCTGACTCGAATTAATGAGAAGTCGCGCCTCCCAAGTGCGTGTTCAGTCCCAAGGGACTGAACACGCACTTGGGAGGCGCGACTTGAGTCTTGAGGATTCTCTCATCAAGATGAGAGAATCCCAACTCGCATTAATGAGAAGTCATGCCTCTTAAGTGCTTGTCCTAGAGTCCTCCTCTGTGAGAGAATTCCGACTCGAATAAATGAGAAGTCATGCTCCAGAAAACCATGCAGTTGAAAACTTGAAAAACCTACAACAAACAGAGACGACTACAGTCTAAGTCGATCCACAGACAAAGAATAATTCGCAAACGCAGACTTTTGTTCGAAACCGATGATCACAAGTTTAACAAAACTATTTGAGAATAGATGTTTCCGACGAAATTTATTTATTATTTACCTTATTGTACATCTCATATTTAAAACAGAATAAACATTTTATAAAACAAGTGGAAGGAAGTGGAGTGGAATTCCCTGCCGGAGTCTGTGTTTCCTGATAGCTATAACCTAGGAGTATTTAAGTCAAGTGTGAATAGGTTACTTCTAGGCAAGCGTGCTCCATCTTCGACCACATCATCGCTTACCATCAGGTGAGATAGTGGTCAAACGCGAGCCTAAAAATAGTAAAAAAAAAGTGTAGTAATTTCAATAAAAAAATCTTTTCAGGTCCGAAGAATGCCTAAAATCATCATCATCCCAAACATCAAGTAAAGTGGACACCAAAAAACAAAGTAGTTCATTGACCGCTTCCACAAGTAAAGCAGACACCAAAAAACAAAGCACGTCATTGACCCCCTCAACTGTATCCAGCGGGTTTAAGCTCCACTGCCTCCGTACAATCCTGGCTTTCATAAAGTACGATGAGACAAAATCCAAGCAGTTCCCAGATTTGAGTCCCGATCAGGCACTCTACATGCAATCGATACTGCGATACAGCGGTGCAGCGTTCAATGATTTTGAGCGCAGTCAGGAAGTAAAGGACCTGCACAGAGCGCTGTGGGAGGCCATGAAGATTTACAGCTTGAAATATGAGTTCAAGATTATGTGTGAAGACAGTTGGGCTGGAAAAAAGTAAGTTTACCTTCGTATTACCAGGGCTCTTGGTCATCAACCGAAGTGGCCTATTTGGAAAGCTCTGAATCGATTACGTACCCAAGTAGGCTGCAGCATATATAATCTGGCCATCATCATTATATCAACCGAAAGACGGTCACTGCTGGACATAGGCCTCCCCCAAGTGTCGCTAAAACAACCGAACCCGTGCGTCTCGCATCCATCGGCTACCCGCGACCCTCACCAGGTTATCGGTCCACCTTGCGGGAGGTCTTCCAACACTGCGTCTTCGGGTACGCGGTCGCCACCCCAGAACTAAGATAATCTGGCGAAAATGGGGTAATACTGATCCGCCAAATAGAGCAGAATTTTAGTAATTTTTAACAGCTCCTCTCCCCTTGTCAGCGATAGTAATCAAAGCTCTTACCCGTCCCTCCTATCATAACGTAAGCATTGTTATAGTTTTTACTCGCGCTGCACCTATATCCCCCACTTTTGTAATTTCTTACTTAACTATGAATTATCGCGTGAGAATAAAACCAACTAACTAGCCATAATTATGTCAAAACAAAATATACAAACTATGATTTGTAAACAAAAATAATAACTAAAAATTAAAATAAATAAATTAATTGTTTATTGAACAATTGCTGACGTAATTACTATTTATACACCCCGTCCCCCATGTCATCATAGATAAGCAGCGTAAGACTCCACCGCCCCCCATTGGTGCTTACGTAATATTTGAACGGCCCCATACCATACGCTGGTATCCTTGATGTCGTTAATAACGTCTCCATCAAAGCCATAAAGCTGCATTTCAATCATAGATGTGCGAGGATGCGTAATGTTTGCTAAGAACCAATAGGGAGCGTGCAGAGACTATAGGTGGCAGCACAGAAGTGTCAATGTCAAGTATGTATAAGAAAAAGTTCCAAATTCACAACACTAGATGGCACAGTCTACTATGTGAATGTTTACCTAAAGGGACCGGGTAGGAGCTTGAGGTGGCAGCACAGTTGCGTCAAATTCTAGTTTTTATAAGGAAAAAGTTCCGAATTCTTTACACTAGATGGCGCAGTCTTCGCCTTGTACGTTCCCTATAGAATCGGTAATGAAGCGGTTGCGGAATTTGTTCAAACGAATCACCGCGGCCCTGGAACACAAAGGGCACTAGGAGGAACCCGGATGGGTTTTAGTCAGTAAGAGTCTGACACTCCCTTCTGCTTCGCCCAGAGCGGGAGGATCTTTTGATGATTTCCCATCCTAAAAAAAAACTGACCAAGTGCGAGTCGGACTCGCGTGCAAAGGGTTCCGAACGAATTTTATTTTTTTAACATGTTATTTTAACACTATATACTTCTTATAGGTTTTCCTGTAATCTGTAGGTAAAGATCTATTATCCCTTTTTTTTTCAAAATTTTAGGCTCAGTAGTTTCGGAGATAAGGGGGGGAATGGTCATTTTTCGTGTAATTTCTTGAATAACTTCTAAACCATTTATTTTAAAATTATGAAAAAAATATAATTAAGACCCTCACAGTAAGCCCTTTCATTTGATATGTCACACGATATTGTTCAAAAAACTTTTTTTTTTAATTTTCTATTTTGGCCCCCAAAAGTTACGTAAATTATTAAATTTTTAGTATAGCGGGTCCAAACTGGATGCAAATAGCGCAATCCAGAGAAAATTGGCTACATTTTTACTAAAAAAAAAAAAAAAAAAAAAAAAAAAAAAAAAAAAAAAAAACCTAATTTTTGTAAGCGTACATTTTTCTGGAGGAAATAAAAGGCTTTTTTATTTTTATTTTATAGGGGTCATACTAAAAATTTAATCATTTACGTAACGCGTCCATGTTTGGGTCACAGAAGTCCATATGTGTACCAAAATTCAACAGAATCGGTCCTGTGGATTCGGAGAAAACTGGCTGTGACAGACGGACAGACAGACAAACAGACAGACACCCGAGTGATCCTATAAGGGTTCCGTTTTTTGTTCGGAACCCTAAAAAAGTTAAATGAAGCGATTCTATATTATACTATCCTGGGAGTATATTCTGGCTGGCGAGGCGTCTCGGTGCTCAACACTTTAAATTTTGTTGGCCAATATTATTTTATTCTTTTTCACAACAATTTTTTTATGTTAAAATATTAACTAACGTAATTAATTGTTTAACTAACAGGAACTTGACGTTTGAAAAAATACCGAAACAAAAATGTTCGATCCCGAGCTTCGAAACCGATTCAAACCAGACAGTGTAAGTATTTTTGCTTAATTAACTTCAACATCTGGCTATCCTAGTCCCAACTATTTTGGTGGTTAGCTTTCAATCTCTCCCGATGCGGCTGTATTTACACCACTACACTACTCGCGAAGTTACTTCGACGAAGTTGACCGAAGTCCGAAGTACGTGACTATACACTCGTGCAACCTCGCGAGGAGCTCCGCCGCCCGGCGCCCGCACGATAGGCATCATAGATAACGTTCAAGAGGCAGCTGCCGTTGCAATTTGTACTCTCGCGTATTATAAATACGTGCGTATTTATTACGACTCGACGCGAACTGAAGTGAGCCGAGTAGTCTAGTAAGACGCTTCGTGAACGCTTCGAGTCACGACTGGAAGTCGCCCGAGGCGAGGCGAAGTTGCACGAAGCGAAACGAAGTGCCCCTCTACACTATCGTATTCGCTCAACTTCGATCAACTTCGCGAGTAGTGTAGTGGAGGCTTTTCATTTAACATGTAGCAGAAGTGAAAATGAAAAAAAAAACATTTTGAACGTCAATCTTATTTACTACGAAAGTTTGGATGGATCACGCCGGAATGGCTGATGGATGAAATTTGTTACGGAAAAAGATTATAGTCTGGAATAGCACAAATGGGCTTTTTATCTCGGGAGTTTTTTCCCTTGGGAAAATTTCTAACATTCACGGCCGCTGCCAGAAGCTAGTTTTATATAATGACAGTCCCCCATTACGCCCGCCCGTCACCACTTTCTAGTGTTTTAGCTGGGGAGAAATGGCGCAACAAAGTCCCCAGCAACACGAGTGAAATTGCCGTTTTGACATCCACAGCCGAGTTACTAGATAACACAAAATCTATAGGTTCAACCATTTCAACTGATTTATTATATCCCACTAAAACTCCTTTTTGACGTGATAACGTCTTATAAATCGACGACTGCCGGCGGCACACACGAAAACGTGTCACGTTCCGGGAGCGCGAGCGCGGAACACGCGATAGAGAGGCACGATCGGCCTAAGCGTTCGGCTTGTTTGTTAAGAATTCAATTGTTTTCTTATGACGTTATCACGTAAAATTATCGTCCGTAAACCGACTCTACAGACAACCAATTTTTCAGTTCAGTTTCAAGTTACCCTCTTTTTTTTTTGTTAACAGGAATCCAGCAATAGAGTTCCAAATGTCAGAAATCCAAAAGCCAGAAAATCCAAAGTCAGAAAGCACAAAATCAGAAAACCCAAAGTCAGAAATTCAACAGCCAGAAAACCCAATGCCAGATGTAGCAAAACCTTTGTTTGCAAAGCCAGAGGTCCCAAAACTAGTCCCAGTGCAACAAAATACGCGCATTACAAAAAGAATGCTCAGAGAGCAAATCAAACGAGAAAATGAAACACTAATCATAAAAAGACAACCAACTGAATTTGTTGTGGATACTCTTAACTTAATCCTGGAGTTCTTACAGGACGATGACCAAGAGAAACTGGTATTAGTGCCGCAAACAGCTTCCGAATCAGAGTTCTACAACAAAATAATCGACTGGTGTCGAGCTACTAGAGTTGACTACAGTTTATCCACGTACGGAGGAGAACTTGAAAAGTTACATTATTTGATTCAGTCACAGTTGCCTCGAGTGGATATTAAAGCGTCTAAATCTAAAAAAATTGATGAAACTACTGGAATTAAGTAAGTCATTGTTTTTTCATGGTGTAAATAGCTGCACCGCGCGTCTTCTGTTGTTCTATTGTTGTTTGTAGCGTGATGTTTGTAGCCTATAACCTTCCTCGATAAATGGGCTATGCAAAAATAAAAGATTTTTCCAATTCGAACCAGCAGTTCTTGAGATTAGCGCGTTCAATCAAACTCTTCGTCCGCGATTTCGTCCGCGCTGCAATTTTCTTAAGGATCCCTAATTTTTTCTAGACAAATTATATACTAAAACCTTCCTCGGGAACCACTCTATCCATTCTCTATCTATCAAAACAGCATGAAAATCGGGGCAGTAGTTTTTGAGTTTATCGCGAACAAACAGACAGACCCGGCTGAGAACTTTGTTTTATAATATGTAGTGATAGTGAAGTATAGATTATAATAAGTATAGTATAGATTTTACAACGCCCACAACTCTGTTACCGTTCCTATAGATTTAGTAAAATATAGTTGACTAGCGGACGTCACGCGGTTTCACCCGCGTTTTTCCCGTTCCCGTGGGAGTACAGGGATAAAATATAGCCTATGTTACTCACTGATAATGTAGCTATCCATTGCTGAAAGAATTTTTCAAATCGGTCCAGTAGTTTTTAAGTTCATTCGTTACAAAAAAAAACTTACAAAAAATTATAACCGACTTCCAAACAAAACACTACAAAGAATAAAATAACCTTAATTTCGGAAGTCGGTGTTTTTGGTTTTGTTTCTTGGTTTTTTAACACCGACTTCCGAAATTAAGGTTACTTGGATACTTGGACGACGTCTTCGTCAATGCAGAAATTGATATAAGCAAAAATGCTCATAAAATAAAAACTACTGAACCAAACTGAATCAAATTTTATGGGACCAAATGGCAAGTATACTGAATCGAACTAAAAAGAATCACAGAAATCGGATCAGAAACCTCAGAGTAATCGATACCCACCGAATTGAGTACCTCCTCCTTTTTTGGAAATCGGTTAATAATACAAATCTTTTCTCTTTATAATATTAGTGTAGAAGTATAGATAAAGATATCTATATATTTGTTTTATTCTTCCAGGAGAATAGCTTACATTAAAGTACCGCATAGAGGTAAACGTTTCGTTTCGGATACTGTACAAAGGTAAGGTTTCCTATTAAATGTATTATTTTTACGTAGTTCAGTTTTTAATCAACTTTAAATAAAAGAGGTTATTATTAGTACATGTTGTATTGTTGGAATTGCACAATATTTATTCATTATTGTGTTACATGTGCGAGTTTTGTAAACATAAGTGTATACACCGTGTTCTTCACGATATCCATAAACTTTAGCCAACGCTTCTATAGCTTTAACAAAACAAATTCAACACAGGAAGTATTAATAAAAAGGCTTCGTTATTCGATATTTGTAATTTCATTTAATTGAGCTATGCAGTATGAAAGGGTCTTAATGTCCACGAAGTGTAATTAAAATTAACCTTTTGACCGCCACTGTCGGCTATAGCCGACAAACGAAAAAGTGCCCAAGACGCCACCGTCGGTTATAGCCGACAAGCAAACAACTTTTAAGTACAAAATAAATAAACTAAACCAAGTTTTCTGTGATTACGTTCCGAGTAATATTTTATTTTAAAAAATATGGAACGAAAAGCAATGATCAATTGGTTTTCGATAAGTTGTTGGAATCCGTAATATTTTTTTAGATATTTGCGCTGAATTTGCTTGGCGTGGGAAGGACGCCGATGCGTTTACGCTCTGGCGGGTAAAAGGTTAAAAATCTATCAAATGCTATTTGAATTTCATTTGTTTTTCGTTGCCAATTCAAATAAAGAGGCATGCATATCGGGTGATTTACGTCAAGGTATTTAGTTTGTATGAAAATTAACAAAAAATAAAAAATAACAATTGATTAATGTGTCCGTAATGAAAAATGCTTATTTCTATGTTCTGAACATCCGGTCGAAGTTTATGTATATTGTCCGGAACACGGTGTATATGTATGTCCATATTATTTCTCACAAACTAGACATCGGTTTTTTTCTATGTTGGTTTTCTAAACATAAGTGTATGTATGTATGTTCATATTATTTCTCACAAACTAGAAATCTTTTTTTTATATATTTGTTTTTTATTTTTTAAATGTTTTATTTAATTTTTTATTTAGCGCACCAAAGAAGAAGAAAGTTAATTTACAAAATGTTTTAGAGTTAGCGGGCACAGAACAAATTCAGTTGGCATCAGTTGTTGACTTAAATCAGAGGTATGGCAACACTGACGTTAAATCATTCATTCATGCTTTGAAATATATCGCTCCCATAATCCAATACATATTTTTAGTATTTAAAAAAGTCAGTACAGCTAAAGATGGGGTCCTGGGTTTGATTCTCAGGCCGGGCAAAAAGTGTTATTGGGTTTTTCCATTAGGAATTTCTCTGTGACAGCCCGGAGTTCAGAAGTTGGTGGTGTGTCACCCCCGTGCCTCGAAAAGCACGTAAAGCCTGCGCTTGGTCTCTCTCCCGTCGTGTCGGATTGCCTTCCCATCAGACTGTGAGAGTAAGGGACTACTCACACTTATTCAGCTCCATTCGCGTTTCGCTGAACGATTTTAATCACACTTACACAGTTCTGCTTCTATTAGCTGCTTACAGCGTCGTAAGAATGAGAAAAGCCGATTTTTTATGTTATCAAAATGAAAATGGTGGCCATGTCAGTGTCAGTCACACAAGCAGTCGAGAGCAATCCGTGTACAGCGCTGTCCTGGCGCATTCATACTGAATGCGGCGGAACAGCGCTGAACGCGGCAGAACAGCGCTGAACTATATCTATAGCACTCGCATGATAATAACACATTTGTCCTCATTTTATACTTAAAGCTGAATAGACGCGGAAAGCTGAACGGATGCGTACGCGTCTCCATACAAAATCGTTGTTTTCTATGTGCATAAGTGGAATAGAGCTGAATAAGTGTAAGTAGTCCCTAAAGGGACAGAGATAGCACCTGTATTTGTGCATATACTTGTGTACTATAATATGCTGCTTACTTGGTTAATCTCTGTTGAAATGGCCACCGTGATCGAAATCCGGCGGGAAGGCCTTTTTTATTATGATATGATTATGAGGTAACGCGGGCGGAGAGACTTTGCATGTAAAAAGTCATAATAGGGAATATGCACGTAAAAAATATTTCTTATGTATACAGTTTATCTAAAAATATACACAAATATGATACTAACAGTGAAAATAGAATCAAATGGCTCGAAAAACAAACGAGATATAATTATTTTAAGCAAATATATCTGTCCCTCTCGCGAAAACGCTGTTTTCTATGGCAGCTGTATAGGCGCCAAGAACTTTGACGTCACAATTCATATCGGACTTCTCTTTCTGATTGTAAACTTTGGAGCTTTGTAACTTCATCGCTGATGAAGGTATTTAAAAAATAATTTCGTAATTGTTTATTAGAGCTAATAAGTAGTTCATTTTGCAAATAAAAAATCGCATGCATATTCCCTATTCGAGGTTTGGCTCTCGCCTGTTTCCTCCTCCAATAATGGACCGATTTAAAAGATATTTCATAAACAGAATAAGTATAATATACTGTCCCATAGGGACAGTATATATATATATTTGCCTTTTTGATGATATATTAAACGTATAAGCATTACAACCCCTTAAGAACTGGCCAAGTGCGAGTCGGACTCGCGTGCAAAGGGTTCCGAACGAATTTAATTTTTTTGACATGTTATTTTAACACTACAGACTTCTAATAGGTTTTCCTGTAATCTTTAGGTAAAGATCTATTATCTCCATTTTTTTTCAAAATTAGGCTCAGTAGTTTCGGAGATAAGGAGGGGTATGGTCATTTTTCGTCTAATTTCTAGAATAACTTTAAAACCATTTATTTTAAAATTATGAAAAAAATATAATTAAAACCCTCACAGTAAGCCCTTTCATTTGATATGTCACACGATATTGTACAAAAAACTTTTTTTTTAAATTTTCTTGTTTGACCCCCAAAAGTGACCCCCATACTAAAAATTTTATAATTTACGTAACGCGTCCGTGTTTGGGTCATAGAAGTCTATATGTGTACCAAATTTCAACAGAATCGGTCCAGTGGATCCGGAGAAAACTGGCTGTGACAGACGGACAGACAGACAGACACCCGAGTGATCCTATAAGGGTTCCTTTTTTTTTCGGAACCCTAAAAAGTGCTCAAAATTGTCCGATAAACCGCTGTCACCAAAGCCCTAGTGTACAAATATGGCAACTATTAATGAAAAAAAAAACAGGGACACAGTATACATCCTTCTCAGTTTGTGAAATATCTTTTAAATCGGTCCAATATTACAGCCTTGAGCTAAACCTCGAATGATGTCTCTTTACATACAAAGTTTATATGCCTGCATTTCCTCTTAAGCTGTGGCCTCAGTTTTACCGTTCGTGTGAGAGAGCTTTTTTATTGTTCCGCAAAAATTCCAGTTACTCTAAAATGTATTTGACCCTGAATTATGTTTTTCTTCTATAATGCTTGCGCTTTTTTAATATTTATTTTATTGTTTTTTTTTTTTTAAATTTAGCTTAAGACATAAAAAGAAAAATAAAAAGCAGAAGAAAGCCAAATTAAATAAAGCTAATGCAGTTGCAAGGTATGTCAGCGTTTTATGTGTCTGCTACTGTCACACATTCACTCACACACATATAAGGCCTGTTTTCGCTTTTGTCCTATAGGGAACATGCATGAACTATAGGCGGCAGCACAGAAGAATCAATATAAAGTATTTATAGAGGCCGTGAACGGCGTTGACTATGCCATCTAGTGTTGCATATTCGAAACTATGAAGTAAAGAATACTATACACGCTCCGTTTAGGGGAACGTGCACGAAGTAGACCGTGCCATCTAGCGTTGCATGTTCTAAACTTATTAGTAAAAAATACTTGACATTGACACTTCTGTGCTGCCAAATATAGCGTGTGTTCCGAAATATAACCCAGTTTACTGGTTAGTGCTCATTACGTCATGAATCCGACGCTATACTGTTGAGTCGTTCCGAAATATTCTGGCTAGTGCGTTGACGTCATAAATTGACGCCATATTGAGAATAGTGTTTGTGCTCGTTTAAAACAATCATTATTGCAAATATTAAAAATAATATTAAAAAAATGCTCAATCTCATGCACACACGCCCGTTTGATATACTACTATATACGTCCCAATTGTCTCACCAGTACAATATGGCGTTGGATTCATGACGTCATGAGTACTGGCCAGTATACTGGGTTATATTTCGGAACTCACGCATAGTTTCTCTACGCTCCCTATAACGTAAAAGATTTGTATTTGGAACGCTAGGTGGCACTGTCTGCGCCGTGCACGTTCCCTATAGGGTTTTCATTTATATACATCCATAACCCTTTGTATTTTGGGTTTACACTTATTACATTTACCTAATTGACAGAAGACTATCAATTATACTGTACACTGGACTTAATTATTTTTACAAAATAACCAGTTAGGCCCACAAACCAGAGTTATTTTTAACTCAGTGCCTGTCCATTGACGCGGAGCGAGGTAACGGATCGGAGTGACGGAGTAATGCGGAGTTGCGGACTGCGCGGAGCTAGACTGAGATAACGCGACGAGTAATTTGAGTGGCGGCCGGCAGTGTTTTCCGCTTCGCCGCTTTGCTTCCCCACTCCGCTTCCAGGTTTTTTTTATGATTTTTCAAACTAGTTCGCATATTTCTGTCCACTGAAGCAGAAAGGTTAATACTCACACAACTCTCTCCTCTCCGTTTCAGTGGACAGTCAGCCTTAGTGGCTAACACGAGGTAAAATAGAGATAAAAATAACTCTGGTATGACCAAGTTGGCCTTCATTTCTAACCAGCTTATTAGTGATGTCGCAAACTAAACGGCCACGACTCTGGCTATTCGTAGTCGTGGTCGCAACTTTGGTTGCAGGAGCTCCGATCAAGCTGCGGCCAAGTTTACTACCACTACTGGTTGTGAAGCGGCCAACTGCCGAGCTGTTTTTGATTAGTTGAACAACACTGCCAACAGTCGGACGGGTCGCATTCGTGGTCGTAGAATCAGTGCATCGGCACAAACTTTTATACATTAACTATACGTAGTTTTGGTCGCAACGACCAGTCTTATCGACCCGGTCTTCGGCTAATTGATCGTTGCAACCAAGTGCGTGTTTTGTTCCGTTATCGTTTCCCTGAGGCTCTCAATAAATTGCCATTTTATTAGCGATGGTGATTGTCGAAATGGACATTTCGACAGCGTTTGTCAATCCCATAATTATATTGTTGACGTTTTGATAATATCCTTTACTACGCTACCGCTGACTGAGTGTGTGTTCCGAAATATATTACAGTATACTGGCCAGTGCTCATGACGTCATGAATCAATGCCATGTTGAGTCGTTCCGAAATATACTGCCAGTGCGTTGACTTCATAAATTGACGCCATATTGAAAAAATCCTCAAAGTCTGATGCACACATGTCCGTTTGACGTTAGAAATACTACTAATATGTCACACCAGTACAATATGGCGTCGGATTCATGACGTCATGAGCACTGGACAGTTTATTGGGTTATATTTCGAAACACACTGAATGTCACTTGTCTAAAGCCTCTAGTCACTGCGACAAATGGTCGTGGTCGTGGCCGTCTTGTGCTTGAGATCCCTTAGTAATCCTTATGATTAAATACACATCAAAAACTTATCACCTGTCAATTTATTTACATCAATCGAATATTTTTTCATATCAAGAGTACTGATTGCACATCATATTAATGAGGCAAATGGCTTGGTTCAATATCGTTTAATATTTTTCTTTTTTTTTTCGTTTAGTTTTCAACACATTATAGCATTACTTGCCTCGTCAAATAGCATAGCGCACAGGGAGCTTCGAATTCCCCGACATTGATAGCGGGGCTCCGTCGTCGAGGTTCATAAAAATCCTCCGCTTTTCATTTAATAGTGATGCGTCACGAACTCAAATTGTTGCTAAATTAATAGTATTTTGAGGTAACTAGTTTGCTGTAGAATCAGTATTTTTGATGTTTTCTTTTTTATATGGCCCTTTGGTAAATCATCATCATATCAGCCGAAAGACGTCCACTGCTGGACATAGGCCTCCCCCAAGTATCGCTACAACAACCGGTCCTGTGCGTCTCGCATCCATCGGCTACCCGCGACCCTCCTCAGGTCATCGGTCCACCTTGTGGGAGGCCTTCCAACGTTGCGTCTTCTGGTACGCGGTCGCCACTCCAGAACTTTGCGGCCCCATCGACCATCTGTTCTGAGAGAGCAATGTACCCTGCCCACTGCCACTTTAGTTTGGCGATCCTTCGGTCTATGTCGGTAACCTTGGTTCTCTTGCGCATATCATCATTCCTGATTCGGTCACGCAAGGAAACTCCAAGCATTGCCTTCTCCATCGCCCTTTGAGTGACCACGTTTCAGTTCCATAAGTCATCACTGGCAATACGCACTGGTTATAGACTTTCGTCTTGAGACACTGTGGTATGTGGGACGAGAAGATACCACGCAACTTCCCGAACGCTGCCCAGCCGAGTCGGACTTTCGTCTTGAGTCACTGTGGTATGTGGGACGAGAAGATACCACGCAACTTCCCGAACGCTGCCCAGCCGAGTCGGATTCGACAGTTGACCTCTTTCTCGAAGTTAGCCCTACCTAACTGGACCGTTTGTCCTAGGTAGACGTACTCATCTACAACTTCGAGTGTAGAGTCTCCGATCTTGACAGTAGTGGGTGCTACATGGGTATTTACCATGATCTTGGTTTTGTCCATGTTCATTTTAAGACCCACTCTTTCGGAAGCTCTACTGACGTCATCGAGCATTGTACTGAGGTCCTCCGTAGTCTCAGCCATGACGACTATATCGTCGGCAAATCGAAGGTGGGTAATGTACTCGCCATTGTTATAATGCTGAGCCTTCTCCAGTCCAAAATCTTAAAGACATCCTCCATTGCGACCGTGAACAGTTTCGGAGAAATGACGTCTCCCTGCCTCATACCCTGCTACAGGAGGATAGGCTTCGAGCTCCGATCCTGAAGTCGGACTGACATGGTGGCGTTTTCGAACAAACATTTCAGCACCTCGATGTACCGATAGTCGATCTGACACCGTTGGAGAGACTGCAGCACAGCACAAGTCTCGATCGAATCGAAGGCTTTCTCGTAGTCCACAAACGCTGAGCAGAGGGGCAGATTATTCTTCGATCTTCTGTATAACCTGCTGCTTCGTATGTATGTGGTCTATGGTGCTCAGGCCTCTTCGGAATTAGGTAAATACCATTATAATATTTTTTTCTCCCTCATTAGCAAGGACTGGACAGATGACTCGAGCAGCGCATGCAGTAGTCGAGCGCCCAGCAGAGATAGAGCTAAAGTGGTTCCAAAAGCTCAAAAAGTTGCGAAGTAAGTTTTTAACATGTATTGTTTTTAAATTTTTAGGGTTCCGAACCTTTTATTTAAAAATGAAACCTTTATGGGATCGCTCGGCTGTCTGTCCGTCTGTCACAGCCGATTTTCTCCGAATCTGCTATACCGATTCAGTTGAAATTTGGTATACAAGGTGTAACAGAATAAACGCAATACCTCTTAAGGGGTCATTGTACTCATCATTATGAACAACTTTTACTATGGGACCAACACTGAAATCACAAAAAAACATGTGTAAATCCTAATCCTTTTTTTTTTAAATAAACCCGTTTTGTTTTCTCAGCAACGAAGCGTCTTCTAGACCAATGAAGTCTATGCCTTGGATGGAGGACGCTACAAGCGGATCCAGTAGTCGTGCAAACAGTCGGGACAGATCTAAAGGTCCGCCTAAGACCAGGTATGTATCTAAGCGGGCACCGAAGAAATTATATGTAACTAGCTTCTGCCAGCGGCTTCGCCCGCGTGGTCCCTAGGGAACATATTCTCGGGATAAAAAGTAGCCTATGTCCTTTCTCAGCCTCTAGACTATCTGTGTACCAAATTTCATTTAAATCGGTTCAGTATTTTTGGCGTGAAAGCGCGACAAACAGAGTTACTTTCGCATTTATAATATTAGTAAGGATTAGCGTTCGTTTGATCCCGTGCTGCATATTTATAACTTAATCTTTCGTTTCGTTATATAATAAACTAGCTGACCCGCGCAACTTCGTCTGCGTCACATTTTTCATTACTGCTCCGCTCCTATTGGTCTTAGCGTGATGATATATAGCCTATAGCCTTCCTCGATAAATGGGCTATCTAACACTGAAAGAATGTTGAATGAAAACTATTAAAAATTAGTTTCTAATTTATTTTTTTAGTTGTTAACTAAAGTTTTACTTGCAACTTACTTGTTAGTTAACAACTAGAACAAATAAATTAGTTTTTTTTTTTAAGTTTTCATACATTTTTTAACTACAGTTGCTAGTGAGTATAGATTGATAAAACTTATGGTAGACGTACTGGACTGGTCGATGAAGCAACACTTGGTGGAGGCCTATGACTGGCAGTGGACGTCTTTCAGCTAAAAATGTTGATGATGAAGCCTCGTGCAGTTATAGAATTCATCTAGTAGTACGTGTTTTTTTTTAGGTTTCCGTATCCAAAGTGCAATCAACCCTATTACTAAGCCTCCACTGTCCGTCCATCCGCTGTCTGTCTGTCAGCGGGCTGTATCTCAAGAACCGTAATAGGTAGACAGTTGAAATTTTCACAGTTTGTGTATTTCTATTGCCGCTGTAACAACAAATAATAAAAATAAAGGTTTATGGTACGGAACCCTGCGTCTGCGAGTTCGACTCACGCTTGGCCGGTTATAAAGCAAAGACGCTTTTTTCCGTTTGTACGCTTATATCTTTTAAACTTCGCAACGGATTATAATGTATTTTATCAATAGACAGAGTAATTCAAGAGGAAAGGTTATATGTGTAATTCGTCCCGAAGTTCCTACGGGAATGGGAAAATGGGACATCGAATAAACGGAGTAATCATGAAAATATTACGTTTTCAGAAAATCTATGAAAGCGAACCGGCGCGAAGACGAGACCAGGAAAGAACAGCTTATTGAAGCCCTGTCTGTGCCTGTCCAGAGCGATAAGGCTATGAGGTAAGTACCAGGGGCGGATCCAGGATTGTTGGTTTGGGCTTGATCCCGCTGAGGGTATTAGTAGGGTTAGCAAAGAAAACACAAGAAAAAGCACAAAACATTTAATTTTGCTTCAAGCCTCCTTGGATTGTCGTAAATTCCTCAATGACTGTTAGGTTGGACACTAAAAAGATATCTCTGTATTCTGTATTTTTTCTCTTCTTAGCCCCCTTCCTGGATCCGCCCATGGTTAGTACGGTAAATACCCGGAGTCGTGTTTTCTGATAGTTTGTGTGTGAACCTCAAGTCTTTAAGTCAAGAGTGTATAGGTTACTTCTAGGCAAGCGTGCTCCGTCTTCGACCACATCATCGATTTCCATCAGGTGAGACTGAGGCCCGCCCGTCACCACTTCCTAGTGTTTTAGCTGTGGAGAAGAAGTGGCCAACAAACTCCCGAGCAGCACATCTGGTTGTTACGTTTTAAGAACTTGAATTTATACAATAGTATGCAAAGTAATTAATTCATGACAAAAAAAAATTATCACTTGTTAGCTAGCACACTGATACTGATACATAAGTAAAAAAAAATATACTTAATAAATCATTTTGGTCGTCGTCGTCGTCATGGGTATACGTCGGAATTTCTGGCGTTTTTTAGTTTTACCTATCCCCATGGGAAAATAGCGCGAGTTTATGCATAGGAATTAGATATAAGAGCCGCGCCGGCGGCGCGCCGTCGCCAAGCATTTTTTTTTGTATTAAGATTCATATCCGTACAAAGTATGCAAGCGTTTTAAACAAATGTTAGCATTGATTTTTTACTTAGAATGTTTATGATATAATTAACGTCAACTCGCCTAGGAAGAGGTGGCAAGACGAGCTAAACGCCTACAGCCAGGGTTGGTTCGAGCTGGTTCCGGACAAATAAAAAATATCTGGAAAGACTTTGCCCAGCAGTGGGGCAGTATAGGCTGAATAGAAAACCTTACTTCGTCGATTGACCATTATATTCAAGTAGGTACTGTGATGTTCTTCTACGTATGCGGCGACAATGAACGTCCAAACCCAGGACCAGCAAACTGAACATAGGATCTAATAATAAAACAACTAAAAACTATTTACACTTACAATACAAAATAAAACTCCTAACTAAATATGGCGTCAAAAAATTCGTCCGCATCGCTGTCGACTGGAAGTGAGCCCAAAAGACTGGCGTCATTGCCACGTTGTATGGCATAGGATAGATACAACGTCGAGAAGTGAGTCAGCTGGATGTACAAAATTTACTCGAAACGGTTGACAAATAAGGCATCAGATAATGTTAAAAAAATGGATACTTTCCGGTCCATACCTACATTAAAGATAACGCAACGAACTTTTATTTTTAATGTTTTTATATTTTTTTAAATGTAATACGTTTTTATTTTACCAATGTTATTCATTTTATAAATTTTATAATTTTTACCTTTGTTTTCGAGCGTATGGCACTCGTGGGCTGCAGCTGAAAATCAGCGTCAGGTGGTATACCTTGTGTTGCCAGCTGGCATTATGCTGAGCTGAGGCCCTTTTGGCATTAATTATTTATTTTGTTTAATTTTAAGGTGTTTTTATTTGTATTATGCCAATAAACACAATTTTCTTTCTTTCTTTCTTTTCTTTCTATAGAAAATTTTATGCTCTGAGGGATCAGATATTCACAGGGTGACATCAGCTAGATGAGAGTTGTCGAGAATCGAGATGAGTGACAGGCAATTGGAGACGCCATGTTCGCAACGGACTGCTGTAGGTTGACGTTGACAACAGGGTTGGCAATGTTTAAAACATTTGTTATAAACATACGTTTAAAACACTGATTGAAACACTACAAAAAAAAAAACAAAAAAACTAATAATTTGACTATTTTTTTAACTAAACTAATTTGTTTTAAACATGTTGAAAAGACATAAAAAAAATGTTTGTAATTTTAATTAGAAGAAATTAAAAAACTCATTTTATGGTATGTTTTTTACTAAAGAGTTGGCAACATCGAGATTACTAGATGGGATTCCCCTGACTGACAAGCGGTAATGCGGTGAATGTTCATATAACGCGGGGATTTCCCGGTTTGCTTTTGTTCAGCTAGATAGAATGAAAGCCGAACGAAATCGTATTCTAATTTATTCATATGTACGTGTTTAAAACAGGGCAATTAAAACAGCAATGAAGCATTAATAAAAAACATGTTTTTTTTGTTTTTCAAATAAAACATGATGTTTTGTTCTTTAAAAAAAAAACATGTTTTTTTTCCAACCCTGGTTGACAATGAAGGGCAGAGCCCAAATGGGATTCGAAATGTGAAGAAAGTTTTTTTTAACTTCACGCCGCCCGACAGAAAGCTATTTTCTTTATAAGGCAGCCTAAAAGCGCTCCTTCAGCGATCGGTTCAAGTCCACACCGCCGCCGCTTTGGAAAATTTACATCCACGCCGCCGCCGTCAAAAATCGCCACGGCGCTCATATCTAATAGGAATAGATTTATTCTATTTATTTATTTCTTATTTAGTTAGTAACTTAACTAAGTACAAATACACACTTCTTCTTATCGTGTGGGCAGTGAGGTCTAACGACCCCACACACCCTAGTGTCTGAGTTTCTAAACCGCCTCAAGGGCTTCTGACATGGTTTATTTGACGACCGCCATTTGGCGGCCGGGACCACCGGCTTATACATGTCTTCCGAATCACGGAATCATCTTTTTATCAGACAATCAGATGATTGAATAGCCTGCAATGTCCTGGCCAAACTGGAAAATATCTTTACAAATAACGCTCTTCCCGTGGGAATCGAACCCACGACCACCGGGTCACAAGGCAAACGCCTAAACCACTCGACCTCGAAGGCAGTTCAAATACACACTATAATAAAATCAGTGAAAAATATTAAAAATGATAAAATCATTAGGTTATTTCAATGATGCCAGCACTTAAAAAAAATGTATTAATTTTATTAAAAATATTGTTTTAGCATTAGCTTAATTAAAATAACTTTTTTTAACCAGATTCACTCGATTTATACTTAATCTATTTTTAGGGTTTATAAAGGGTGTAAACCATCTCTTTTCATCGCATACAAATAATTGGCGACCTATAAGCGGGCGTAACCGCTAGAAAATGATAGTCTAAAATATCAAAACGTGACTTTTCAGAATGATGCGCGGAATGGGTTGGGATGGCGGAGCCCTGGGAGCTCGGGGCGTCGGCATAACAGAGCCTTTAATGCCTAAATTAGATTTAGTAAGTATAACCTGTCATCCCCCGGTCATCATCCCTCTTTACTGGGGATGCATGCCGTTCTTCTTCCTCGCTCATACATTTTCCTATTTCACGTGGGTAAGTAACATTTATAGCAGATTATGTGTCTCAGAGTAATAGCTAACATAGAAAGTTTACTTAATTTTGTGATTGTTAGTCCAGGGTTTCCCAAACTGCCCGAGTTGCGGAATTTTTTCGAAAGAGTCACCGCGGTTCTGGAACGCAAAGGGAGGAACACGGATGGGTTTTAGTCAGTAAGAGTCTGACACTCCCTTCTGCTCCGCCTAGAGCGGGAGGAGTCATTTGATGATTCACCATTATTTTAAAAAGGGGTTCCCAAACCTTGCGTCGCGACTCCACGGGGCGTCGCGGTGCGTCCCCAGAGGCATCGCAAACTGCCACTGAAACAAAACACAAATGTTGCAATTGGCGAATAAAATGGAAGCGCCCTGTTTTGAAAGCCTCTCTGCCATAAATTGATGTTGGTCGAACACTTATCGACCTTAATCACACAATTTTATAAATATTTTTCAGTGAGTCTTAATCAGAAAAGCAAATTCAATCGTCTCATTCCATACTCACCGTCTCATTCCATACCTACCACCATCACCACCGTCTCAATACGTACCTACTTGTTTTCCCAAATGGGGCATGCTATTCCGAATCGAATAAAGAGTTGATCATAAACCTGGCAAGTGCAAGTCGGACTCTACCGCAATGGTTCCGCACCACAAACCGATAAAACACATTTCTTGTATGGAACCTCCTTTAATTTAATTGTTATTACTTGTTGTTATGGCAGCAAAAGATTTAGTCTGTGAGAATTTTAATTATCTACCTATTAAAGTTCTTGAGAAACAGCCCGCTGACAGACAGACGGACGGACAGCGGAAGCTTAGTAATAGGGTTCCGTTGGTTACCCTTTGGGTGGTACGGAACCCTAAAAAAGCACTTGACTAGACTTTCTCCCCTTGGCCCCTTTTTGGCCATACCCAATCTTATCTACACTAATATTATAAAGAAGAAAGATTTGTTTGTTTGAATTGAATAGGCTCCGAAACTACTGGACCGATTTGAAAAATTCTTTTAGCATGGGATAGCTACATTATCAGGGAGTTACATAGGCTATATATTATCCCCGTACTCCCACGGGAACGGGAACTACGCGGGTGAAACCGCGTGACGTCCACTAGTTTATAATAAAATCTAACCACATATTTAGTTTAAATAATGATTTGCAGATTTTAAATGTAAATTCTTAAAGAGAATTTGAACCTTAAGTTGATTGGCAGAGAGTGGACCAATCAACGTGTGGGTTTCTGCTACTCAAATTCGAATTTAGAATTAGAAGATTCTTCATTTAAACTATACTCGTGATAATCTAAGAAATCTGATTTGACAGCAGGATACAACATTGCTTTAGTATTAAGTATGAAAGAGACATGAAATATATATCTTTCGCACTTGGTGGTAAAGCGTACTCTATCTCTCTCTACTCAGCTGTCAAATCCGACTTCATGTTGTTAAAAAGTTTTTATTAATAACTAGCTGACCCGCGCGATTTCGCTCCCGTCAACTGGCTACCCTACCTACAGGCAATTTTTAAAATTTTTCTCTGCGTAAGAACCGTCCTCGTACTTCAAGGAATATTCTAAAAAAGAATTAGCGAAATCGATTCAGCTGTTCTCGAGATTTGCGCTTAGCAACACATTCAGCAATTCATTTTTATATTATAGTAGATAAATAAGGCTGATCATCACACACTGTTTATTTTGTCTTCTCCTGATTATATAGATAGAGATACATAATGCGTTGCATATATATTATACACTAGCGGACGTCACGCGGTTTCACCCGCGTATTTCCCGTTCCCGTGGGAGTACGGGGAAAAAATATAGCCTATGTTACTCGCTTACAATGTAGGTATGCATTGCTGAAAGAATTTTTCAAATCGGTCCTGTAGTTTTTAAGTATAAATATGTTTTATACAGTTCTATTATTCTTCTATGTTAGTTATTACTCTGAGCTTTGACATACGATATACAATGTTTAACCTTTTTTTTCAGGCTCGAGGTGCGGGCTTAGGCCACACTATGTATTCACAACCAGCAACTACTGCCAGGAAAGTAAAAGAAACAAAAACCACAACCACAACATCCTGGGTTTCTGAAAAACCGAAAGAAGTTGAAGAACCCGAAAACGATATAATAGTGAAAAAGACTAAGGAATTGGTTCTTGAAAACTGTACGTTTGATACTATAAAGAAAATGGTTGAGCAACCAAAGTGTTCAGGTTCTAATGTTGAGCTTTCAAAACTGAATGTTGAGCTGCCAACACAATCAAAATCGAATGTTGAGCTGTCGAAACCAGGAACGCTGTGCACTGATCTAGTTATTTCTGCAACTTTCAACCGCTTAGAATATCTGAAAAACATTTTCGCACTAGTACATTCAGATGCGACTAAGAAAACTTTAAAATATATGAACGTAATACCGAGGAAAGCAAAAAAATTTGTGACAAATACTGTACGGATGATTAACAACAGTAAAATTGATTATAGTATTCTCCAACAAGAAGAAACTCAAATTATTGCAAAAATTCATGGTAAATGCCAGACATCGCCACAAATAATTGTTGATGCAGCATTTCTATATGACTATAAGTAAGTTGATATTTATTTTACCTATTATAAAAAACTGGCCAAGTGCTCTTGGCCAACTCGCGTGCAAAGGGTTCCGAACGAATTTAATTTTTTTAACATGTTATTTTAACACTACAGACTTCTAATAGTTTTCCTATAATCTTTAGGTAAAGATCTATTATCTCCATTTTTTTCAAATTTTTAGACTCAGTAGTTTCGGAGGTAACGGGGAATGGTCATTTTTCGTCTAATTTCTTGAATAACTTCAAAACCATTTATTTTAAAATTATGAAAAAAATATAATTAAAACCTTCGCAGTAAGCCTTTTCATTTGATATGTCACACGATATTGTTCAAAAAACTTTTTTTTTTTTTAATTTTCTAGTTTGACCCCCAAAAGTGACCCCCATACTAAAAATTTAATGATTTACGTAACACGTCCGTGTTTGGGTCATAGAAGTCCGTGTTTGGGTATGTGTACCAAATTTCAACAGAATCGGTCCAGTGGATCCGGAGAAAACTGGCTGTGACAGACGGACAGACAGACAGACAGACACCGGAGTGATCCTATAAGGGTTCCGTTTTTTTTTTCGGAACCCTAAAAATTCGTTTCGCTCGTGGATAAATATCCCCGCATGCGTCGATGTTCAAGGTTAAGCAAAGCTTGCCGAGGTCGGTCTTTGGATGGTTGACTATCTTAACATCTCGGGACTTCTCCGTACCTCGGAAAGCACATCAAGCCGTTGGTCCCGGCTGATATTTGAAGATATTTGGCAGTCGTTACGGATTGTCGAAAGCACTGTTGCTGAGGGTTACGTGTCCGATGTACGAGCTGGTGGGTCGCAAATCCGGTCTCTCCGGGAGGCTATGGTTGAGCGCTTGAACGTATCCTTACAGGCTGTCTCCGAATGGGGCGATGCCAATCTGGTCAAGTTCAATGCTGCTAAGACCCAAGCGTGTCTATTTTCCGCCAAAAGGAGCCAATTCTACCCAACTCCATCTTTCCGAGGTGCAATCGTGCCGATAACCGACCAACTTGAGCTTCTTGGGCTTAACATTAACGTCTACCCTCAATTTTGGCCCTTTCATAGACACAAAAGCTCAAGTGGCTGCAAAGAAGTTGGGGATCCTAGCAAAGGTGAGACGGTACTTCACGCCGGAACAGCTGCTCAAACTCTCGTCTTTGGGACGGATCTGCTAGATACCAGCTTGATGCCCTTGATTCAATTGAGAAAAGCTCGTCGCGACGAAGCTCCATAATCTTGAGCATCGACGACGAGTTGCTAGCCTGTCGGTTTTCTACCGGTTGCATTTTGGGGAATCTGCGACGGATTTGCATAATTCAATTCCGCCAAGCCCGTTTCATCATCGGACCACGAGAAGAACGGCGATGCGCCACCGTAACATGGTGGACATCCCACCCACGCGCACAAAACGTTTTGGGAACAAATTCATGTGCGTACAACTAAGGAGTGGAACTCCCTGCCGAAGTTTGTGTTTCCTGATAGCTACAACCTGGGAATCTTTAAGTCAAGAGTGAATAGGTAACTTATAGGCAAACGTGCTTCATCTTCGACCACATCATCGCTTACCGTCAGGTGAGATAGTGGTCAAACGCGAGCCTATCAATAGTAAAAAAAGCCAGAAAATCTGACACCAGTCTTGCTTAGGAATATCGTGTCAACCAGTTACTGGGTTGTGGAGTCGGATAGGCAGACGCTCTATGTAAAATACGTCTAGCCGGATACAGGTCAGGGCCTCTACCATCTAGTCGGATGTCGGATTTTCTAGATTCTGACTACCCGCAAAAAATTACAAAAATCAGCCGAGACCAGCGACTTACCCCCTTTTTGAGCCATTTTTGGATGTTGATAAAAAACACATTGTTATTATTCTGCTTCGTGTCGCAAGACGGCTTTTTAGAGTACCGAACAAAAAACGGAACCCTTATAGGATCACTCGGGTGTCTATGTGTCTGTCTGTCCGTCCGTCTCTCACAGCCAGTTTTCTCCGGATCCACTGGACCGAAGAACCTGTTGAAATTTTGTGCACATATAGACTTTTGTGACCCAGACACGGACGCGTTACGTAAATTATTAAATTTTTAGTTGGGGGTCACTTTTGTGGATCAAACTAGAAAATTAAAAAAAAAGGTTTTTGAACAATATCGTGTGACATATCAAATGAAAGGGCTTACTGTGAGGGTTTTAATTATATTTTTTCAAAATTTTCAAATAAATGATTTGAAGTCATTCAAGAAATTAGGCGAAAAATTACCATACCCCCCTTTATCTCCGAATATACAGAGCCTAAACTTTAAAAAAAATGGAGATAATAGATCTTTACCTAAAGATTACAGGAAAATCTATAAGAAGTCTATAGTGTAAAAATAACATGTAAAAAAAAATAGTTCGGAACCCTTTGCACGCGAGTCCCACTCGCACTTGGCCAGTTTTTTTTTATTTGAGTGGGCCAAAACATTGCCCTCTCCACGGCGCCGTTGGTGGCAGCATATAGGTCTCTTTGGCTGCATTTTTTAGGTGGAGCATGGTTTGTAACTCTGCTTCACATCCACAAATTGCAGTGGATTCGTCACAATGGCCCCACTTTGCGGGGTTGTAGTTACACCTTCCTACTTGCGTTCTGAGCCTGTTCGGGGACTTTAAAGTGGACCGCGGAAGGTTAGACCCTGCACGAAGATGTTCGCTTGCTGGTTTTGATTACATATACATTGTTATTATCTAAATAATAATATACAGCCGGTTCGATTCTTGCCTAGGCATACTGATTTTTCAAAAATATATCGATAGAATTTTAGTTTTCATCAAAATCGGGCTCAAGATTCCTAACAGTGTTTTGTTTATAAGGGACGTAAATTAGCTACAACATAAAATTTTGACAAAAAAAATGTCAGGTTCAGTAAAAACAATATTGCAGCCCATTACATATCCACGTATTAATAATTGAAATATTTGGTAATGAGTGCCACTAGAAAGCATTATTAGAAAAACAGTACATAACGAAATTATTACATCGCTCACGATAATTAACTAATAAATAAATAACTTAGTAACAAAACAAAAAATATACATTCATTAGTTCATTAAAAGTACATTCATTTCATGATCATCATTATTATACATGCATTAATTCAATATACATTAATTTCATTTTATTCATTATTATTAGATAGCAGTTTCATAATATTCCATTTAAATTTTGATTTATAGCATACAAAAATGATAATATTCATAAAAAAAGTATTATATGTGTCTACCATTCGGCGAATGGGGCAAACCAGAGTTAGTTCGACAGATATTTAGGGCAAATAGGGTACCAGCACGGACACTACGCTTGTTAACAGTGCGAGGGACTGCGTAACATAACCTGCTCAATGGAGGAGTCAATGAAGTCAAAATGGCTATGACCAATGTCATGCAACACAGATGCCTCCAGGAACTTACGTCTAGACTCTAAGGTAACAACCTTATATTTATTTATAAATTCGGAATACGGTAGGTAAGTCCTGTGACACCTATAATGCATGGCACGTAAAAACTTACGCTGTACTTTCTCGATCTCATCTACATATATATTTCTTACTAGCTGTGCCCGCGACTTCGTTCGCGTGGATGTCGAAAAATATCTGTTGCATAGATAAAATTTACTTTAAGTTAATCAGGATCGAATAAGACAGATCAGGATACGCATTAACCTTGCGTATCCTGATCTGTCTCAAAATTAAGAAAATAGGAACAGGGTACCTAATGCAGGGCACTCTATCATCTCTTCCGGTTGAAATGCCGATTAGCCTGGGTAATCTCCTGGTACATACCTACCTCGACGTAGGTATCAAAATCAACAAAACCGACTTTCGAACGAACGGTGGTAGGTAGTCTTCAAACTACGAAACAAAGAAACTGATGAATAAAGTTGATTCTTAATTTTGTCCAGCCAGCAAAAAGAAACAATTTCTTTCATTTTCCCTGACAATTGCAGATTACAGAACACCGATTAATTTTTTCATTTTATGTTAAATAGTTCTACCGGGTTTATAGAATCGTTTTACTGTGTAAGAATAATCGAATTTTTTAAATCGATATTTAGTAGGTACTGAAAGAGGAGACTTATTAAATGAGGAGCTCGTAGCTAAATAATAACAGTCGCACGGGTCGATCTTCATGGTTTACCAACAGTTGCCTAGGTGGCTCTGTGAATAGATGACCATATTATTTAACATACCGCGACTTCGCCGTGTTGATCGGAAGCTGATCCGAATATAGTTGGGAAAAGGTTAAGCATATATTAAAAAAGACAGACAATACCATTTGGCCCCAATTGGGGCTGACGGTCCTTGAGAGAGTAACTCTGCCGTTTTATTGTCCTTTTCATTAAATGGCGGTTAATCAGCGGCCTAAATGATCCCCAATGCGCAAATGTGTCAAAGTGGCGAATGGGTCTGTCATGTGACAATATTTAATGAACAGGCTGGTAGATGCTTAGGCCGTCTATGAATAGGGTAGGTAAATGTGTGACGAAAATATAATTATGAATTTATTTATTTTTTGAGAATCCTAAATTCTATTAAATGCGGGGATGTCACTTAGACCGTCTCCTTATTGGATAAAGGAAATTGAAACAAAATTACGTTTGTAATCTGTGCCCAGTTTTGCCAACTGTAGATTAAGTGTTTTTTACCATGAAGCAGCATCTGCCTAGCGTTTTCCCAGCTATATTGGAGTCAGCTTCCAGTCAATCGGGATTGGAGCGCTTGCCTACCAGACCACAACCCTACAATACTGGGTAACACGATACTTCTTGGCAAGACTGTAGTTGTCAGATTTGTCGGCTTCTGACAATCCGTAAAAACCGCGTGAGATCTCTTTTCGGTAGGTATGTTAAACTGGTCACCCATCCACAGACTGACCTTGGCAAGCGTTGCTTAACCTTGAAGATCGAACCGGGCGGCTTTTATATTCCGAGGTACGTAGGAATCTCAGTATGTTAAAATGGTCACCCATCGACAGACCGATCTCGGAAAGCGTAGCTTAACCTTGAAGATGGACTCGTGCAACTCATCATCTGCCTAACCGTTTCCCAACTATATTGGGGTCGGCTTCCAGTCAAACCGGATTTAGCTGAATACGAGTATTTTACGTGAAGCGGCTGCCTACCAGACCTCCACAACCCATTAATTGGGTAACACGGTAGTTCTTGGCAAGACTGGAGCCAGATTTACTGGCTTCTGACAATCCGTAATGACTGCCAAAGATCTTCAAATGACTGAATGATATTTTTTTTTCCTTTGGTATTTAGAGTTTCACAAATAATATACGCATTCATTCATGAAACAGTTCTAAACTGTTACTATTTAATCTCAATAGATGGCGGTGCATGTATGTGCTTGTGCTTCACGTAATGATACTTTAAACGAAACCTTTAAATATAAATATCTTTTGATAGAGTGAACCGTTTGCGATGAAACAAAAACTAAGTTATACCTCCAGTTACGTATAATTTCAATGCGTGAAAGTTATCTACGTTATTGCTGTACTTTTTACGTGATGCCTGCACATCCAAACAGATAAACAGACAAACAGACAAAAATTCCAAAAATGATGGAAATGGGTTCTGTAAGTTACCCTTTATCTCCCTAGCTATTTCTTTATTTTTTATTTTGAATGTACAAAAACGACTCTTCAACAGATTTATTATATGTATAGATAGAACGAGTTCCAGATTGGCGTAGCATATTCAAGCTGTGATCGTATAAGCGTCTTGTTTAAATACAGATAAGTGGAATCTCGCTTGAACTCAGCGGCTGATCTCATGACAATTCCATACATTTTGAATGAGTTATTAAAATTTTTTTCAACGTGTTAATTTAATGATAGCTTATTATCGAGTAACACACCAAGATCTCTTACAATAGATACATTAGTAAGTGTGGTACTATGCAATCTATATTTAAAATTAATGTCTGATCGGTTTTTAGTGAAATTAATAAAATAGCATTTCGAAAGGCTAAGATGTAGAATATTGTCAAGACTAACTCGCAAGTCCATCTAGGTCTTCTTGGAACTTAAAGCAGTCATCCACAGTCTGTATCGTTTTATATGCTTTTAGGTCATCAGCGTACAGGAGAAATTTTGTATTTGTAAAGCACTTATTTATGTCATTTATGAATAAAATAAATAACAGTGGTCCCAGGATTGAGCCTTGTGGAACACCTGAGGATATGGGCACGGCACCAGATTGATAGCCATTCACAACAACCTTTTGTGTCCTGTTTGTAATATAGGAAGAGAACCAGCGAAGTAGATTTCTCCGTATCCCACTGTATGCTATTTTGTTCAATAGAATTTCATGATCGACTTTGTCAAATGCCTTTTTGAAATCCGTGTAAACAGCATCTACTTGCAAGCATCTGTCGATGTTTTCAAAGAGTTCATTGGAAAATATAAGTAAGTTGGATATTGTTGACCGCTGTTGAACAAATCCATGTTGTTCGGTGATGATAGAGCAGTGCAAGATTGGATAAATTTCATTATGTACGAGTCTTTCAAAAAGTTTTGACAAAGCCGACAGAATTGAGATAGGTCGATATTGCTCAGTGTCATGTTTTGAGCCGTCTTTGTGAACAGGCGTGAAGTTAGCTCGTTTCCATACGCCAGGAAAAATACCCTCTCTCAAACACTTATTATAAATTATATATAGTGGCCTACAGATACTGTCAGCGGTAAACCTAAAGAAAAGAGCTGGGTAACCATCTGGGCCCGCTCCTGTGGAAGGATCAAGAAGCTTTAACTCCTTGAGTATTTTAGTTTCCTCAATATGCAACGTGTAAATTACTTATTAATAGACTAAATGTAGGGTGAACAACACATGGCAAACTAAAGGAAACCTCTCGAGACTCCTTTCAGTGTTTTTCGATATTTGTCATAGTTTCGGATTTGGCCATGAAGGCACACTTAAAAAATTCATCCTGAATATGTTCTGTGCTTAGTAGGCCGGCGGAATGCGGCAGTATCTAAGTGGCTAGTGTGCGCTGACCGGTGGCAAAATCCTCCGCCATCCATCCCGGTGTACGTAGGCCATAAGGGAGTGAAAAGGGAGAACATTATTTGTATTCAATCTGCGCTGATGAAGTGTACTTTATAATCTTTTATTTTCTCTTTAGTTTTTTTTTTGGTTCTTTTGTCTATACAGATATGCCAACCCCGTCGTACCCTTTAACTCTTATCAAACAATATTTAATACAACAACATTGTGGAAGTCACTGATGAAGAACTGTCATTAATCGACATAACTTTTTGGCACCTTCTGAAGTTGCTTGAGATAGAATCGAATGGATTAATGCCAATATAATTCCCTTAAAAGTGACTCCCTCTCGCGCCTGTTCCGGACACAATCCATCAACAAATGTTGCACAGCCTCAACATGATCACATTCTCTGCAGTTCGGCGAATCAGCTCTACATAAGGAATGCAAATTTTGCTGATTGATAGTGTCCAGAGCGAAGTCTTAAAATTATTTCTAATAATCTAAAACTTCTAATTTCAGGACAATAGAATTAAAAAGGACACCACCTAACCGCCAGATGGCAAATGAATCCGTAACTCAACCACAGCCGAACTTGACTTATTCGCCCGAACCAACCGCGGAACTTATTACAGAAGAACAGATAAAACACTACATCTTTTCGACAAATTCAAAATATACCTCACCTAAAGTGTTTGCACAGCTCAAATTCAAAGTACTCTTCCTTTTAAATATACTCAATTTCGTCAAGTCTCTGAACGAGGAAGTAGAAGTTACATTCAATAAGATTTTGACAGCAAAGGAGAAGGCTTACATTCAAAATGTTGTCGACGAAGTGAATATGAGGATCAACTTTGGCTCGACGCCCGCTGAAACTCAGTTGTGTTCGGAAATTAACGAGCATGTAAATGATGCGTTCTTGTGTGCGATGTTTAATCATCAGTATACGTGAGTATTCAAACTAAATTTTCTAATAACCATTAACTTCAGACAATATGGCGTAGATACTTAACGACAGACCTTTAATGGTCTGTCGTTAAGTATCGTATAGTAAAGATACATATCCAAATATATAAAACTAGCTTCTGCCCTCCCTGGATAAAAATTAGCCTATTGCCTTTCTCAGGCTCTAGACTATCTGTGTACCAAATTTCATTTAAATCGGTTCCGTAGTTATGGCGTGAAAGCGCGACAGACAGACAGAGTTACTTTCGCATTTATAATATTAAATTAGTAAGGAAGTAAGGATTCTTCCGTTACTGAGTGACTGACAGACAACGCACAGCCGCAACTACTGGTCGTAGAAAGCTAAAATCAGGCATGTGGGTTCCTTGGGGAGTGTTAGGAGCACTGAGAGAGAGGATTTCCCGAAATTCTCACGGGAACGGGAAAAAACGATATGCGCGTACGAAGGTTCGAGCAAAAGCTAGTTGGTAATAAAACTAGTGCACACGAAGCAATGACTGCGCACCTTAAACGACTACTCTCCGACCTCCGTAGTTGTGCTCCTTTTCAACTCCTAGCACATGCGTAATAGTTCGGTTTGCACAAGAATACTATTCTTAACAGGAAATGCAGGCGAATAGACTTTGTTTGTAAAAATTCGAGGTGTGGCTCTCGCCTGTTTCCTCCGCCAATATTGGACCGATTTAAAAGATATTTCACAAACTGAATAAGAAGAATGTATACTGTGTCCCTATGTTTTTCTTTTTTTCATTAATAGTTGCCAAATTTGGACACTAGGGCTTTGTTTACAGCGGTTTATAGGACAATTTTGAGCATTTTTTGAGTTCTAGTGCTTATACAGTTAATATATCATCAAAAAGGAAACGTGCAATACTTAACTTTGGTCTTAATGAGCTGCGGTATCTGGTCGTAAATGTACAACCCTGGCGAATTAACTCGACGTAAGCAGTTAAAAGGTTAAATTGATCATTCGAGATTCCTAATACGACAAACACATAAATACTATCATAGTCACTGTTTTCGATACTTTAAAACCGAGATTAGTGATGAAAATTCTGTAAAAATAAAAATTAACAATATAATCTGTCTGTATATCTAGTCTATTTTGTCCCACTGCTGGTCAAAGGGTACCCTCTCATTTTTCCATACAACTCAGTTCATAAATACTTTTTTTTTTCTCGCAACAGAGTGGTAACCCTCAACAAATATTACCGCTTTAAGCGACTCAACAGCCCAGACAATGCAGTCAAACGCAAGGGCCAAACTACCGTCAATCTCGACATATACAAGAGCGAGACGGTTAGTCAAGCTAAGCTGGGCGTATGTGAACCAACTGATAGAGAAAACAACAACAAAGCTGTTGAAAACTATAATTTTGCTGATGACGTTGCTAAAAATCTTTACAAACTTGATAAAAATTATAGTAAATATAATGAAACTAATACCACTGTAGCTGAAAACAATATTAACATTGCTGAAAATAGTAATTACGAAGTAGTATTACTGGAATCATCAGATGAAGACATAACTAATCCATATGACAGTGACGGAAGTAGTGTTGATGAATATAATAATAATAATGCCAGCAATAAAGTACCTGGACTATCCCCTGGGGAGGAAAGAGTTAACATATCCAAGTTTCTACACTTTTATGATAAAGAAAAACCTAGCACTCATGTCAAAAATAATATTGATAACGATACCGCCTCGACTACGACTGATAATATAAATAATAAGAATATTATTGGTAACGGAAACGTAGTTATTGATAATAATGATAATCAAATCATTGATATGAAAAGAGGCAGTTATTGTAAAACTTCAGATATAGGAATGGAATATATAGAAAGTGATGTTGATTCAGATGATTCTGAATATTGTGTGTGTGTTGAAATGTCAGTTGATATTGGGAAAGAAGAAGGTGATGAAGTAGATATAACAGAAAATGAAAGAGCTAGCTTAAATGAACAGCAAAACGAACATATCGATAAAGCTGCTACCAATGACGGTAGACTAGAGAATCATCAGGAAAATATTGTTATTGATAACTTTGACGAAATTATTGATGAAGACCTGCTTCTAAAAACTGAGGATTCCGATATTGAAGATTTCAACTCCCATAATGATTGCTGGGAAGATATAGTCACTGATGAAATAAATGATATTCCTGTAGACTTGTGTAAAAATAAAGATATCAAAGATCAGAATGTAATAATGAAAGAAAATGTTACTAAAATGATGGAAGTAATCAGTATTGCAGACGAAGATGATTTGATTAAAGTTATCAATAAAGAAGATGACGTAGTAGTTGCAAAAATTAATGAAGAAACGAGTATTAACCTAAGTGATGACCAAAATGTGAAACAAGAAACAACAAATTTAGATTTTAAGACTGATTGTGATAGACTCAAAGAAAAAAACATAGTTTTAAGCGAAAAAAATTGTGATACTCAATCAGTTGTTTTTAAAGTTGGTACAGAAATAAATGTACCTAATTCCCTTCACGATATGGATTCAGAAATCAAAACTGTACGCTTAGTACATGGTTGTCATCCACTCATAAAGTTAACGAAAGAAAAATTAACAGAAATACATAAACAAATTTCTAATGCCATTATGCTGACATTAGAGTTACCTTTACTAAAGTGTCATGGCGTCCAAAATGGCGCACTTGTTTACACTTGCCATAACAAAAAGACATATGATTGGCTCCTAAATAAATTCAATCTTGGCTGTTGCTTAAAAGTGTTGAACACTAAAGAAGTAACGAAAATGGAATTAAAATTTATCTGTTTTTTCGATTGTAGTAGTAGTTTGTATTTGTTTAAGATGATTGAGTTGTATAATCGGGCGTTGTCTACCGAAAATTGGGTTGTTGAGAAGATGGAAAAAAATGGTGATTATGTTATTTTTATTGTTAAAATGGATAAGTTTTCTATTAAGTTTATACAAGAGTCAGGCCACTCGTTATTTGCGGGGGTCGACAAAGTCCAGTTCACTCCAATTTGGGAGTGAATAAATGTATTTGAATCTCAGATTGTGTTTTATTTTCCTGTCTCTAAATATTAGCAAAATAAGTGATAATGATAATACAACGTGTAACACAATAAATGCAATACCTCTTAAGGGGTCATGCACTCATCATATTTGAACAAGTTTTACGAAATCGCGAAAAAAGAAAATCGACTACTCCATACATTTTCTGTGCCCAAAAATCATAAAAAGGGTTTTTTTTAACCGACTTCAAAAGAAGGAAGATATTCTCAATTCGACCGCGTATATGTATATATATTTTTATGTGTGTTCGCGGATAACTTCGTCGTTTATGAACCAATTTCGATGAATCTTTTTTTTATATGAAAGGGTATGCTGCCGAGGTGGTCTCATTGCCACCACGTCAGTATCTGATGATGGAAACCCTGAGAAATCGAGGGCAACTCTCGAAAACTGTAGGCACGCATCTGGTAAACTTGATATTAGATTAATCTAGTCCTAAGTTATTGAATAAATAAATTTATTTAATTTAATTTAATATTCGTGTGTATATCGGGTGATACTACAAAACAATGAAAAGTCAAGGAAACTACATCGGTATGTAGGAACTACCAAGTGTTTGGGCTTATTTCATTCGTATTGACGAAACCTTTACACCGAAAGCACTAAGTAAGTTTTATTAAATAGGCTCCAGTTCACAACATAACATCACGCCGGTACGCTGTGAATGGGTACGCAGGTACCACTAAAAAGTGCAAAATAAAAAACTTTTTACAAAAAATATAACCGACTTCCAAAAACAAAACACTACACTTGTTATCTAGCGATAACTTGCTGTTTCGACCCAGCATCCAGTAGAGATTTCGATGCCGTATATTGAGTTCTTCTCTCTTACATTTGACATGTTGGTTCTACGTCAGGCGGCGAACCAGGTGTATGCCCAGATACCTTACAGTGTCTGTGTGGTAATGTCGAATTTTCAAGGCGTACAGGCGGGCAGTTTTCTCTCCGAAGTGTAAAAGTGACTTGCACTGACTTTGTTGCGCTAGCCTTAATCTTCCATTTTTGAAGCCACTTCGTAATAGTGTCAAGGCCTTGTTGAAGTTGCTCTGTGGCCAGCTCAGGCTGCTTATTACTCGCGATTATGGCCGTGTCTTCGGCAAAAGTAGCAGTCATGACTCCGGCTAACAGAAGTAGGTCTGAGGTGTATAATTCACATCCTTTATAGTTTGCTGGGTGCGGACCATTGCATAGTGCACTCTGGGCAGGAGTTGTCCGGTCCCGTTTTTGACATTCCGATGTTTTATGTGACTGTCCATATTTTACACAACGGTATGGGCGCATACAATAGTTTTTCGAATGGCCATATTGTTGGCATCTTTGGCATTGGCGGATCTTCTATGACAACGGACTGATTGTATAAATATTTCAGTTCTTTTACAGCGTTTTTATTTGGTCCAGGTGCAAGATTCACGAAAAATGTGGAAGTTGGTTTTTTGTCAGGCCCAAACTGCGTTGATGATTTGTCCAGTGATTGTGTTTCCTGTAGCTTCTATGTCTTCTTTCATTGCGGACATTGGTGTTGTTGGATGCAGGTTACGTATTACCACTCTGTAACACCTCTGGTCTTTTCGATTGAAGGTGTGACCGATCAACCCATTTTCTCTTACTAGTTTTATAATTTGTTTATAGCTTTCAATGTCTATTCTCAAAAAAAAGGTATTTGATGTTCATTACTTTAAATAATGATTTTTCTTCGCGATTTAGGGTTTCATAATGATGAGTACAATGACCCCTTTAGATGTATTGGTTTATTCTGTTACACGTTGTGTAGAGGGTTGCATATTAGAAAATCAAAACTTTTCTGAGCAAATTTCAAAAGAACAACGTACAAATCAACAAAGTTTAAAATAACGATGGTCATTTGATCAAAAGTTCAGCTGACCAAAGTCTGGAATATCAATGTTTATATTATTTATTACACTATTGACCAAATCGTTTAAAGGTCAAAATGGATTACTGGACTCACAACAACCTAAAAATGCAAACATTTATATTTATAAATAGATAGAAAGAAAGGGTTGCATATTAGAAAATCAAAACTTTTCTGAGCAAATTTCAAAAGAACAACGTACAAATCAACAAAGTTTAAAATATAAAAAAAAAAATAACCACGAAGGCTAAGGCAGGAGCTCCGCCTAACCTATCCGAGTCGGGGTAGTCTGAGTCGGGGTGCTGTCTATGTTGTTGAACTATGATCAAAACCACCAATTCGAAAAATCTAGCAACTTTTGATCAGTTGTTCATTTGATGTCACATACATTGGGATTCTAAATTTTTTCTAAATAAAACATTTGGTCATTTAAATTTTGTTATTTCGCTTATTGTTCTTTTGAAATTTGCTCGAGAAAGTTTAGATTTTTTAATATGCAACCGTCTAGAGTAAGCTAAGAAATAGATATACATACTCTAGCCCGCGAAATTCGTCTGTGTAGACGTCAGTATTGGATCCAGATACATGTCAATTAACTATGTTTTATGGGTACTTTTTCATCATTCTGGTTTCCTTCTACTACTCATAATTCCAGCCTCGTAAATTTTATAAGCTCAAAAAAATGTATACCCCACTTCCGACAGGTTTCATTGCGTCAAGTGACGATCTCATCATGTTTGCGGGCTAACTTGGACAGAGATCGCCCAACACAGAGATTTTAAAGAAAAAAGGGGAGGCCTTTGCCCAGCAGTGGGACAAGTGTATAACAAAAAAAAATACTACAAGGCGACACAAACAAAAGGAAAAAATCCATACTCACGAAAAACATTATTATATTATAGCCCCAGGAGGGTCCTGGGGCTCTCGGAAAAAAGTACTTAAATAAAAACATCTTTACAGTGCAATAATCATTTATTTAAAGTAACAGTAATTATAAGCAATACTTTTAATTCAGTGCTAATGAGTCTAGCTCAGAGAATAGCCTCGGGCGTGGGCCGCAAGCCTCGAATACTGAGATCGTACACCACTTCTTCAATCTTCTTCACGTCGTATTTGAGGACGTCGAAGCGCTTGCGCAGGTGATCGTTCTTTAGGTTCAGTAACCTGGAAAAAAGGGAAAGATAATAATCGTCATAATGACGGCACCAAATCTTGCAATATTACCTATATAACATAATGTTATGTACACAATAATAAAGCGCCTGCATTCAATATCGCTGCAACTAAAAGTATTTTTGCTCGTTAAATTATTCAGGCGTAGGAAGTCAAAAATGAAGAAAGAATTTTGTACAAAAACTACTAAGAAATCCGTCACCTACTGTTGATTTTTGGAGATACAAAATCAGGTACTAAATACTGGTTTGATCAGAATGATGTAATTCGTTGTAGTTTTGGAGTACAGGCATGGTCTTGTCATTATAACGCGTTATAATGACGGGATCAATGATATCGTGAAATTTCTTTATCCCGTATGAAGTACAAATTTTTCAGGGCAGGTACAAAATAGTCCTAAATGTGTACTTATATATGTGGTAGAATCATTCAATTACAAAATTTGGTCCCGTCATTATGACGTTTATGAAAGATATACATTTAGCAAAACGTATACATGATTATGACGTACAGGATCGCTGGTTGTGGCGACACTTGGGAGAGGCTTATGTCCAGCAGAAGAGTCTTTCGGCTGATATGATGATGATGACATTATTGTGTTTGAAATAGTTGCATTGAATGACAAGCTATTATGAACTTTTTTTCTTCTATCTATCAAAAAATATTAACTGTTACGCTAATTTGATTTGACGAATAGTTGGTTTTCTTTAAAATTATTTCCAAAAACATTTCATATAAGTTTGTAGCAAAGACTTCACTTTCGCTGTTAAAAATTACAGATCTCGAGTCAAGCAAGCCAAGATCCGTAACTCCTAAAACCGGCCAAGTTCGAGTCGGGTTCTCACACAAAGCGTTCCGTACCATAAACCGGAAAAAAAAATTGTTTCTTATACAGGAGGCTCCTTTGATTTTTAATTGAATTCAATTTATATTATTTATTTTCTTAGCAGCAACAGAAATACCCACTCAAAATTTCAACTGTCTACCTTTTAGTTCTTGAGATATAGCCCGCTGACAGACAGACGGATGAACGGACGGCCGGACAGCAGAGGCTTAGTAATAAGGTACCCTTGGTTACCCTTCTTCGGTTACGAGAAAATAGTTCTTATTTACCTGAAGCCAGCATTTAGCTCCATAACAAACTTGGATATCTGGATTGGTTTCTCATAGTCGCCCCGCGTCACCGAGTTCACTGCCAAACGGGCCTGGGAACAATGAAATAACAGCTTCATTATGCTGAAAACTACACAGAGCTGCGGGTCTATTAAAGGCCACTTTAGCAAAATCAGAAAACACTGTCAAATTTTCCCAATCAACCTTGAACCTAATTCGTTAGCAATAAAGATGAAAATGAAATTTGACAGATTGTTGCGTGATTAATATTATGATTCTCGTAAAGTGGCCTTTTTAGCCCCCCAGGACTCATCATCTGCCTACACTTTTTAGCCCCCCAGGACTCATCATCTGCCTAGACTTTTAGCCCTTCAGGAGTCATCATCTGCCTAGACTTTTTAGCCCCCCAGGACTCATCATCTGCCTAGACTTTTTAGCCCCCCAGGACTCATCATCTGCCTAGACTTTTTAGCCTCCCAGGACTCATCATCTGCCTAGACTTTTTAGCCCCCCAGGACTCATCATCTGCCTAGACTTTTTAGCCCCCAGGACTCATCATCTGCCTAGACTTTTTAGCCCCCCAGGACTCATCATCTGCCTAGACTTTTAGCCCTTCAGGACTCATCATCTGCCTAGACTTTTTAGCCCCCCAGGACTCATCATCTGCCTAGACTTTTTAGCCTCCCAGGACTCATCATCTGCCTAGACTTTTTAGCCCCCCAGGACTCATCATCTGCCTAGACTTTTTAGCCCCCCAGGACTCATCATCTGCCTAGACTTTTTAGCCCCCCAGGACTCATCATCTGCCTAGACTTTTTAGCCCCCCAGGACTCATCATCTGCCTAGACTTTTAGCCCCCCAGGATTCACCATCTGCCTAGACTTTTTAGCCCCCCAGGATTCATCATCTGCCTAGACTTTTTAGCCCCCCAGGACTCATCATCTGCCTAGACTTTTCCCAACTATAATAAGGTCGGCTTCCAGTCAGACCGAATTCAGCTTAATAAAGTAACCGGCACGTGAGCATAGATGAATAGCAGCGGGGTGATCTCGTCAAAGTAACGGGGGCTAATGAAACTTGCAAGCGCAATAGTCGATGAGCATTGATTGACGAACCAATAACGTGAAGCGGCAGAGATGTCGTCGTCAAACTGACCAATCGAGAGTGTGCTCGCGATGCGTGCCGGTTATTATAAGTATGATCTCACCAGCTCTGAACACAGCTGCAGCAGTCCGTTGAGGTAGTCCTCAATGTCTAGGTGGAAGCCAGCCTTCTGCTCTTGGGTGCTAACTGAAAATGAATACAAGACGATAATAAGTATGATAGTAATATTGGTTGGTTCTCAATTACGATAACTGTTTAACAACTATTTTTTCAAGTTTTGCAGTGATGTCATATATTACTCACTATACTAAAAAGGACAAAAAAATTTATTAATACATATAAGATGGCACATAATAAAGTTTTGAAACATCAAGCAAAAATATTTTTTTGTATTTACTACAAAAACAAATTGCCCGTCACGGGCCGCTCGGTAGATATGGAACATCTTTGTTAAATTGTCTACGACCTTTTCTCAGACCTATCAAATATATGCAAAAAAAAAACATAAAAATCGATCAAGTACCAAAGCTCACCGTCAGTAACAGGCGGCCCTGGGGGGCTACTCTCTAAGTCCGAAGTCCGTAGTTTCGGGCTTAGTTGCAGGCGTATTCTACTCCGTATTACCTAACCACTAAGAATGAATGACAACACGATTTTACAGTTACTGTCAAATCGTGTTGTCATTCATTCTTAGTTCGGGTTTAATCGTTAGTCCGTAGGTGATACGGAGTAGAATAAGGGACTACTTACATTTATTCAGCTCCATTCGCGTTTCGCTGAACGATTCTGGTCACACTTATATAGCTCTGCTTTTATCAGCCACGTACAGCGTCGTAAGAATGAGAAAGGCGCTGAATACGCGGCGAAGACGGTAAGATGTCCGTGACTACCGCAGGACCACCGCCGCCAATCGCTTCCATAGTTGGTAAATAACTAGTGGTCTGGCGGAAGTCACGCTCTTTATTCATTTAGTATTGTGCTCTGAAAATGGACATTTCTATGTGCGATATTTTTATCGGTTGGCTTCTTGCAGAAGAAATAGATAAAATTAAACGTAAAAAATTAATACGCAAACGACAGTGGATCGACCCAGTACAGGTATAGTCCAAGAACTAGATCGAAGGACTGAGATTTTATCTCTCTCTGACAATTTTATGAGCTTTAGACCGATAAAACTAGAAGTATAATTCACATATTAAGAGAAATATTTTTTCTTGGCAATTTCTTTGATCTAGTTCTTGAACTATACCTTAAAAATTAAACTCATTTTATCTTCTAAACTAAGACCCCATTAAATCTGTGACTTGGCGAAAACTTGCGACTAATTAGCGACTATCGAGAGAGAAAACAGATCTTCGCTAGGTACCCAGCTTTTTTTTTCAAATAAACCAAGCTGAATAGGCGCACCCCAGATCGGCCACCTATAAACCCTTACAACTTTTGAACCAGTCATCGACTAATTCTGGTATTTGGCGACTAATTAGCGACAATTTTTTTTATTATCAAAATTAAAATCCCTGATGGTGGCCATGCCAGTGTCAGTCATACAAGGAGTCGAGAACCATCCGTGTACCGCGCTGTACAGCCGCGTAAGGCCGCGTACGACGCTAAAAGCAGCGAAACAGCGCTGAACTCCATACATAGCATTCGTATGATAAAAACACATTTGTCCTTATTTTATACTTGTTTGCCGTGAAAGCTGAAAAGACGCGGAAAGCTGAATGGATGGGGACGCATCTCCATACAAAATCGTTGTTTTCTATGGGTATAAGCTGAATAGAGCTGAAAAAGTGTGAGTACTCCCTAAGCCCGAAACTACGGACTTCGGGCTTAGAGAGTAGCCCCCCTGGGCCGCCTGTTACTGACGGTGAACTTTGGAACTAAAATAGTGGGGGCCATCACGACATGAAGTCGTCGTGGTGAAAGAATGCATCACACGCGATTCTTACCAAAAAAAAAAACTGGTGTGCAAAAAACCCAAGACGAAGTCAGATTATGCCAGAGGTAGCCAGTTTATTTAAAAATTTAAGTTTGCAAAAACATCAATTAGAAGGAATAAGTGGTTGGATGGAGCCATAAAGTCTTCCCTTCAATAACCAAGTTTTTTGCCACTGTGTATTCCAACAGTTCATAATTTCAAGTTGATTTATTCTTTTTTTCGTGTTGATTAACTCAACTGTTAAAATTCTGATAATATACAGCCGTTGGATAGTTGTGGCGCATGGGGTAGGCAGAAACTACCTCTTACATCCTTATTTTGTTTTATATTTCCTAAATGCCAAATATTACACAGTCATACTTCCTAACACCTGAGCGATGGTGTCATGTGTAGCTAGAATGCCAGTCTCCAGCCATACAGTGAGCGCGATGAGGAAGCAGTACCGCTGTGTCATGTTGCGCCAGTGGTCTTGGTATCTGAGGAAATGTATCAAGACAGAAATTTGAGTGAGATTCAAAGTATCTTGCCGGGCTGTTATATGAAAATCTTTGACAGTTGTTATGGAAAGAAGCCGACAAAATCTAACAGCAATCTTACCAAGGGGTGCAACAACCCAGTTACTGGGTTGTTGAGGTCAGTTATGCAGTTGCTTCATGGAGAATTCGCGTACTCAGCTGCATCCGGTAAGACTGGAGGCCCATTGAATGATTGATAAAAGCTTGTATGTTTAAAAAATATTAATAAGCTCTTGCTATATGGGTATGTATGTACAAACCAAAATAAAGTAATAACAAACTCAAACCTTTTCTTTATGGCAATAAGCAGAAAAAAAATATGGGGCCCTACTATGACGTGCCAATGCGATCACGATGAAGCTGAGGAAAAGGGATAGTGTCATGCGTCTTGTATAACTCTGTCTCCTTCCCACACCCTATATATGATCGCTTTAAGACGTCATAGTAGGCCAGCAGGACAAAGAATTGGACAGGTGAATAGTGAATGAGGAATATGTACTTGTAAGCTAAGCAATTAATTAATTGTGTAATAATTATGATTATTTATTTATTTAGTGTAACACAAGTAATATGAAAGAATGAGGAACATATAGCGAGAAAAGTTTTTAGCATTGACTGTGGATGGCTACATGAGTAGGCATTAGCTTGATTGATGAGGATTTTATTAATAAGTATGGCTGGTTATAATTATCTGAAAAAACTTCTGAACAGGTACTGAGATGAGAAAAACATGGAAAAAGTCATGTTGCGCCGACCACAATTAAATTGGGAAGTGGCAAGAGTATGATGACCAGTTTAAAAGAGATGGAGGGTTAACAAACAATATTCCATACTTACTTGTAATAGTCATTGGGGGGTAGAGCCTCCTTCAGTCTCGCGTACCCTTCCCGCGCTTTATCGAACAACTCTCTGGCTTTATTGCAAGCTGCCATGACTGAAAAAAAAACATGAACATCTAAATAAAAAGGGAGATTTAAAAACCATTTTCTTTTTATATAAAATTATCATCAATGCTTACTGCCAGCTTCATTGTGGTGAATAGCTTGGAGGATTGTTGTCGCTTCGCGCGATATTTGACCAACATCTTTGCAAATGTTCCGAATAACCTACATTATAGAACGTGTTCAAATTAATTCATTCTTGCAATTCTTTCGAACGCAAAAGCGTTGAAAACGCTAATAGTAGACAAAAAACACAATCTTATCCAAAGTTGTTTATTTTGATGGATTTCACAACAAAAAAGAGCGGATCGGTGACGAAAAAACTTTCTCATCAGTAATTTGCAACCTACAACCTTGTTACCTCTCGTATTTCTTGATCCATATCCATATTTCGTTGGAAGTCCGTGAAAATAGTGTTAATTACGTGATTTTCACACATTTTCGCTTATTTAAATATATTGCAGTAAAAGAAAACAGCGGTAAATACAACCTTCTCTTGACAGAAAAGAATATCAATAAATAAATAAGTTTTTTTTTTTGTCTTCTAATTATTTTGTCTTGGTTGGACTCCAACCTTTTAAGTTATCAAAGAAAATGCGCTACTTTATGATCTTTACAAACTATGGTTGATTTTTGCATCAGCACATGAATATAATGGGAAACCGAGAGCTTGATTGGGTTACGTACACGAGTTGTGTATCACGTAGCGATCATGACTAGGTTACAAAGGAAAAAAGAAAGAAACACGGCCAAGTGCGAGTTGGCCTCGCGCCGATGGAATATTTTTTTAAATGTTAGGTACTTTATATCATAGACTTTTGTTAGGTTTCCTGTAATCTATTGATAAACACTTTTTTTTCAATCATCAATTTCGAAGATAATGGGGAGGGGAACGGTAAATTTTCATGTTTTCTTTAATAACTTCGGAACAGAATGTTTCAAAACTATGAAACAAAAAATTACTTTTGAGACCCTTATAATGAACCCTTTTATTTGACATGACACACGGTATAGTTGGAATTTATTTTCGTTTTAATATTCTAGTTTGCCCCGATCATTTCCAAAATTATTTTGTAACGTGTCCGTGTTTGGGTCACAGAAGATTATACTTATGTGTTCTAAATTTCAACTGAACCAGTTTAATAGATTCGGAGAAAATCGGATCGAATCGATCAGACTGACAACCAAGTGATCCCATGAGTAAGGGTTCCGTTTTTCCTAACAGAAGTTCGGGACCCTAAAAAACGCCTTATCTCTTTTGGACTTTCCCACAATATTAATATAGGGTTTTGGACTTTCCCGCAGTCAGGCAAAAATGGAGCCCCAAGAAGTTTTTAGTGTTGGGTCAAGTAGCGCCATCAACTTTCGATAGATTTACGGTCGATAGAGAAAGATGACATCTAGCATTCGACTCGAGGACGACGCGCGGCCTGCGAAATATTAGTCTTAGTAAACTACTTTCGAGCTTTATTGACGAAACCCCTGCCAGCCCCCTGTCTTCATTGCCAAAACACAGAAACTAGGACAAGCTGCGCCACTGTTGGGGCGTTTCAAAAGTGCATGTTCAATGTGATCACATGACCCTCAAATAAGACCACGTACTTCTATGCCAATTTTTTCACGTTTTCATGCTAAAGTTTGAAGATTTTTGAAATCTATTTTTTTTTTTGAAAACGCTATGACTAATGGTACACAAGAGCTAATATTCAAGGCAAAGATAACAAATTAAGAGTACAAGAATTCAAAAACTTTTTATTAGCGTGAACCACAACACACACAACACAACAGCGCCAGCGGGCGCAACTTCACCTTATCTTAATAATCCAATATTAGAAACTATTGGGAAACAAAACACAAAAGAGATGCAACTAGAATCAACACAAAAATATCATGGCTGAATCACTAAGCGCCGCCCGCATGAATGTCTGAAAATATCCTAAGGGAACATACTCCCGGGATAAAAAGCCTATGTGCTATTGACTATTATCTATCTATAGTATTCTACAAATAAGCATGTAACCATTTAAGTATTATATCTACGATCCATCCTTATGTAAAATATTAGTAAGCTTAAACATTTAGCCTACTCTAAGTAGGAGCAAGCTACAGTCCGCTCCAAGCAAGTTTGCCTCTCGGCTCTCTGAAGTTAGGTTTTAGTGACGACCGCGCAGGTGAAATCTCGTAAAAAAGTGTTACGATCGTAGAATATTTTTCTGTTTTATACGTATTATCTTACAATTATTTTATGCATGTTCTTGTTAAGTGTATTTTTTAACTAACTTGAATAAAGTTGTAGAAGCAGTTTGCAATTGTAAGATAAGTAGGTAGAAATCCTAGTTGTTGCTTGGTTTTGTGTGTGTTTTTGGTGCACTTCACTTATACCAAAAAACTCCCACACAAAACCAAGCAACAAACAACCAGTAACAAGACAACAAAATAATAAAAAAACAACCTAATTTAAAATAATGACAAAATGTAAGCGTCGAATTGGCGTTGGCAACGCTTGTCGCCGCACGCGATGCTCGACACCCCGCGTCTCCGTAAACGAGTACTAACACTTTTGGCATCAACAGTCTTATTGCATTGAGCAAGCGGGACACTAGTATGGATCGAACGTATACGAGCGACTGAAACGTCATTACACGCGCCTTCTTGCGGCACTCACGCAAGATTCCACGCAGCGTGAGACCGCGCATGCTCACCAAACCCGCGCATGCGCTGTTCTATGTTTTTTACCAAATTGACATCCTGCGCAGTTAATTGCGACGTACTTCAGAGAGGTAAACTTGCGTGATGCGAACTGTTAGCGTTTTAATTTTATTTTTTACGTAAAAATAAAAAGACTTCAAAGATAAAGAGAGACCAATTTATAAGGAAAATGCACGAACTATAGGTGGCAGCACAGAAGTGTCAATGTCAAACTTTAAATGATAGAAATTGCACCACTAGATGGCACTGTCGACGGCCGGCACATTAATCATTAGAGGAATGTGCCGGCCGTCGACAGTGCCATCAAAATTGAAATTTTCATACACGCTCCCATTAGTCTAAAGTGAGTGATAGACGTACGAGCAAAACGCGTACTTATGGCTCGAAAACCTTTTTTTCTACGCGTCTTGTTTTTAAGTACGCGTACTTGGGGTGACACACGAGCTAAAAAGGTCGTCGAGCCGTAAGTACGCGTATTTGCTCATACGTCTATCATACACTTATTGGGAGCGTGTATGGAAGTTTCGATTTAAGAACGCTAGATGGCACTGGCTACGCCGTACACGTTCCCTATAAATTTACATTTTTTGAAGCAAGTAGAGATATTAAAAAAAAACGTGCTGCACAAACTCTTAATAAATTGAGGTAAAGGCAGGAAGAAGATGGTGAGTCTCATGACATTATTATTTTGAAAAACCACATTGCAGTAGTTCGAGATACACATCATCACTTTCGGTGTTAATTTTAGTTGTTTGCATAACCGATTCAGATATGTTACAGGACGTCTGCTTCGCTTTGTGTGCAAGAGACGCAAGATGTTCACGTACTAGTTCTAAAAACGGAATTGTTTTGTTGCAAATCCCACAATGGAATAATTTCGGCCGTATCTGCAAAAATGAAAATAAAGATCAGCAAAAAAAAAACTTTACTGCACTAGATTTAAAATGAGTTAGATTAAGTTTTGGCTTGGGCCATCTGTAAGGATCGTGCAGGAACTATAGATGGCAGCACAGAAGTGTGAATTTCAAGTATTTATAATGTTAAGGTTTTGAATTTTCAACGCTAGGTGGCATAGTCTACGTTTCCTATAGGTACCCAATAGATTCGCAAATCTTCAAATCCCTTTTACAAATCTTGAAATTTCTTGCCTAGTAGGTACTGCCTGGGAATGAGAATGAATATTTTTAGGGTTCCAAACAAAAACCGGAACCCTTATAGGATCACTTGGGTATGTCTGTCTGTCCGTCTGTCACAGCCAGATTTCTCCGAATCCACTGGACCGATTCTGTTGAAATTTGGTACACATATGGACTTCTGACCCAAACACGGAAGCGTTACGTAAATTATTAAATTTTTAGTATGGGGGTCACTTTTGGGGGTCAAACTAGAAAATTTCAAAAAAATGATTTTTTCAATATCGCGTGACATCAAATGAAAGGACTTAATGTGCGGGTTTTAATTATATAATCTTCATAATTTTAAAATAAATGGTTTTGAAGTTATTCAAGAAATTAGACGAAAAATGACCACTATCCCACTTATCTCCGAAACTACGGAGACTAAAATTTTGAAAAAAAATGGAGATAATAAATCTTTACCGATTATATTATGGATTACAGGTAAATCTATAAGAATTCTAGTGTTAAAATAACATTTAAAAAAAATAGAAATTCGTTCGAACCCTTTGCACGCGAGTCAGACTCGCACTTGTCCAGTTTTTATTTATAACTAGTTGACCCGCGCAACTTCGTCTGCTCCGCTCCTGTTAGTCTTAGCGTGGTGATATATAGCCTTCCTCGATAAATGGGCTATCTAAAACTGAAAGAATTTTACAAATCGGACCAGGGGGGCTACTCTCTAACGAAATCCGTAGTTTCGGGCTTAGTTGCGGGCGGGCATTTTCTACTTCGTATCACCTAACCACTGAGAACTAATGATAACACGATTTGACAGTTACTGTGAAATCGTGTTGTCATTCATTCTCAGTTCGGATTCGGGACTAATCGTAAGTCTGTAGGTAATACGGAGTAGAATACGCCCGCCCGCAACTAAGCCCGAAACTACGGATTTCGTTAGAGAGTAGCCCCCCAGATCCGGATCCATTTTATCGGTTCCTGAGATTAGCGCGTTCAAGCAAACAAACAAACAAACAAACTCTTCAGCTTTATATGTTAGTATAGATATAGATAAAACCAAACCGGCCAAGTGCAAGACGGACTCGCGCATGAACGGTTCCCTACCATTGTATATTTATTATTAATTTGTTATTACAGCGGCACTAGAAATACACACTCTGTCTACCTATAGTTCATGAGATACAACCCGATGGACAGACAGCAGAAGCTTAGTAATAGGATTCCATTCCCATTGGCCTTTGGGTATTAACCCTTAAAATAGTCTTGTACCTGACATATTGGCTCAAGAAGGCAGGAGATAGAGTTAGCTGAAAAAAATATGTGGAAGACCTTTACCCTGCAGTGGGCCACAACAGGCTGAAAATAAAAAAAAATATGATAAATAAGAGACAACTTACTTCTCTAATAAATTGCCCCACTTTTTCAAATGTAATGACAAATTTAGCAGCTAAAAAGTTGGTCTTATGCTTGTGACTGCTACAATGTACCTGCTCTTGACCCTGCGGAAATAACTCATTGCATGCATAGCATTTTACTTTCTTTCTGTGCTTATCCTCAATTTTGAAAATAAGAAAAATGCTGTATAGATTAATTTTCAAGCTGTTTAAAACCTTAAACTCTTTACGACCTGTTATGTGTTCCAGATTACATTCTAAAATACATTTTGTTTGAATACTTCTTGTATCATGTGGCTTTGGACTTACAAGACCTTGCAACTCCAAATTACCTTGGTGGGTGGTACCATTGACATGTTCCTCAAAAATTCTTTTGTGGGCAGATAGATACCTGTCACATATCGTGCACCACCCTTTGCTGGAAGGAAAGATTAATTTAATCGAATGTTCTTTGCCATATTTCGCCAGTTCGGATCTTTGTTTGCCATGGTCTTTAATTTGGCCATACACATTTTCTTGTGAAGATACATTAATGTTTGAACTACATGTTGTGTTTGGGGTTGTGTTCATTGCTGGTCCTCTATTATGATTAGTAACATGCGTCAACATAGTTACAAAATCGACAGCTATTTCTGTGCTACAAGTTTTGCAAGTAGCAACGTTGTTTTCTGCGGATATATTAAACAAATCTTGAAAATGGCTGATTGACTGAGCATGTGGCTTGTTAACATTAGCTTGCATTTCTGTTGGGTTCTCAATACTCTCACTAGATGTGATTTCTTCACTTTGCACAACATTACTTGCTTCAACATTTTCACGGCTCAACCAATGATCACTGAATTCCTGAGCTGAGTAAACTTTCTTACAAGAGAAGCAGTGATATTTTTCATTATTAATCTGAAATACATTGAGATTGTTTAGAAACTTCAAATCTAGACTATCTACATCTACACTAACATTATAAAGAGGAAAGATTTGTTTGTTTGTTTGAATTGAATAGGCTCCGAAACTACTGGACCGATTTGAAAAATTCTTTCACCATTATAATCCTACATTATCCCTGATACACATGGGCTATAGAGTATTTAAAAAAAGTTAGCGATCCGTATGAAAACTTCGATAATGTAACCCAAGTTGTGAAACAATGACCAAAAAAATCCTTATATCGCGTACGCTGCGGAAACTATTGACAATAGAGCAAAATGATGTACTACAGTTTTATAGAGGACATCAATATCCACAAAAAAGTCCCCGAGGGCATATATGTAACTATATGGTTAAGTCACAATAACCGCTTTTTGTTCAAATTATTCGATCAATTCCTGGGTGGAATGGAATAGTGATGATTTTGAGATCATGATATTAATCCTTATCCATTTAAATATGGTAATATAGGTTGGTTATGTATACGTAAAGTACACTTTAAATTATGCAAATCGGACCTTTCGTTTAAAACTTACGACGGGTATAAAAATACTCTATGTAAGAAAAATGTCGCAGTTTGAACGTTTAGTATATTAATAAGTAATTTACACGTTAGCGTTTATAGAGGGAGGACAAGGAGATGAAGTTCGTGCAGTACCAGTACCTACTAAACCCGCGCGAACGAAGTCGCGGGCAAGTGCTAACATGCAATAAAGTACATTGACCTTCCCTTAATATATTTAACTAGCTTCTGCTAGCGGCTTCGCCCGGGTGGTCCCTAGGGAACATTCTACCGGGATTAAAAGTAGCCTATGTCCTTTCTCAGGCTCTAGACTATCTCTGTACCAAATTTCATTTAAATCGGTGCAGTAGTTTTGTGTGTTCCTCTGTGGCCGGACCACAGTTTAGTACTCAGATGCTATAGTTCGAAATAATACCTACCTAAAGTCTACTTTCATCGGAATATATATATATTTTTAGTACCTCAAGAGATATCTTTTTAATTAACAATTTATGTGGTCCGGCCGCCAGGCAGTGCTCTCTGGCCGCGCTACCTCAAATTAAATAGAGTATAACGAACTATTAATAAATCAATATCCCGAAAAAAAACTACCTAAAGAGTACCTTGCATACGACAAATATGGTCCAATACACCCCTTTAGTTACGGAGTTATTGGTCGTAGGGTGTGGTCCGGCTGGAAGGTATACTCTGCAGCAAGTCAATTTTGCGATTTTAATATTAACTATCCATAAATCAATTTACATAATAGTACCTTTTCTCTACTCTTTGTTGATATTTTTTTCTCTCAAGAAACTATACATTTTGGTTAAGTAATCTTTAAAGTATGTGGCGCGGCTAGGGAGGATTACTTTCAGCAAATATAACAAAATATGCTTTATTTCTTTATGCCAACGAAAACTGCATAATAAGTACTTTATAAAAAGACCTGGACTTCATCTATATACTTTTATTTTTATTACCAACAATGATTTTGAAAAAGGTGCACTTTTTGGTATTTGTTTACCTGTCTACCTAAGAATAGGTAGTTAATTTGACGAAGTAAGTGAAAATTTTGGTTTAAAATGAACAATAAGAATAATCATAATCAAATATTAACAATAAAAAAATGACAATAACAAACTGCCCCCGTACGTAAACTATTGTAATAACGTCTGCACATTCTGCTAACATTGTACCGCTTATTCTATTAACTTGTAATACAAATTGTTTACAAAATATTGGAAGGCGTTTAAATTTATACTAAGTTTCGCAATTTATAAAACCTATTGTATTAACATTTTTTTATTGTTAATATTTGATTATGATTATTCTTATTGTTCATTTTAAACCAAAATTTTCACTTACTTCGTCAAATTAACTACCTATTCTTAGGTAGACAGGTAAACAAAAATCAAAAAGTGCACCTTTTTCAAAATCATTGTTGGTAATAAAAATAAAAGTATATAGATGAAGTCCAGGTCTTTTTATAAAGTACTTATTATGCAGTTTTCGTTGGCATAAAGAAATAAAGCATATTTCGTTATATTTGTTGAAAGTAATCCTCCCTAGCCGCGCCACATACTTTAAAGATTACTTAATAAAAATGAATAGTTTCTTAAGTGAAAAAAGTATCAACAAAGAGTAGAGAAAAGGTACCATTATATAAATTGATTTATGGATAGTTAATATTAAATATTGCAAAATTGACTTGCTGCAGAGTATACCTTCCAGCCGGACCACACCCTACGACCAATAACTCCGTAACTAAAGGGGTGTATTGGACCATATTTGTCGTATGCAAGGTACTCTTTAGGTAGTTTTTTTTCGGGATATTGATTTATTAATAGTTCGTTATACTCTATTTAATTTGAGGTAGCGCGGCCAGAGAGCACTGCCTGGCGGCCGGACCACATAAATTGTTAATTAAAAAGATATCTCTTGAGGTACTAAAAATATATATATATTCCGATGAAAGTAGACTTTAGGTAGGTATTATTTCGAACTAAAGCATCTGAGTACTAAACTGTGGTCCGGCCACAGAGGAACACACGTAGTTTTGGCGTAAAAGCGCGACAGACAGACAGAGTTACTTTCGCATTTATAATATTAGTAAGGATTTTTGTGGCTATAAAATGTAAAGTATAACTTATATGAGATGAAGTTCGTGGAGTACCTACTAAACCCGCGCGAACAAAGTCGCGGGCGAAGTGCTAGTTAGAGATAAAAATTTTATGGATTTTATATTAAGTATAATTGTATTTTATATTATAATTATATTTCATATATAATTATATTATACATTATAATTATACCTACAGTTAGACAAATATCTAACTGTAGGAATATTGTCTAAACTGTAGGTTTATTTTGAATAATTTTCTTCTAGAAAGGGGCCGTTTTTAAGTAAGTTTTTGTATAAAAAAAAAGTCACGGTCGACCTTCTACATACAAAAAATGTTATGTACATAAGATGAATGATTAAAACCAAAGTGTTTTACTACCAAAAAATATAAATTACTAGTAGGTAGTTGTAGGTACAAGTACAACTAACATTCCTAACAGTGTTACTTTGAAAAATAAACCAAACATGAAGGGATTCATTTTACCTTTAGATGCTACGGGGGGGGGGGGGGAGTCGGCCTATTCTTGTTTGTACCCCTTTTTCATATATACATATAGAGGGGGAGGAGTTAAAAAACTAGCAAATATAGTCTTTAGTAAATTAATGCGCTGAAGAGGTGGTGAGACTACCTACTGCTGGGAGTACTACAGGAGGGAGCCGTAAGGGCTGGTTAAAGATTACCTGAAAAGATTTGAGGGAGGCTTTTGCCCAGTAGTGGGATAGTAGATAGTAGGTATAGTCTGAATTAGTTATCAGATGGTGCTTACTTAACAGTGAGTAGGTAATAATTATGAAATTATCATACCTTTCTGTAATAGTGCTCCTTCTCATTTAGAAGTTCTGATTTCATCAATTGAATGTTGTGATCTTTTGTCTTCATGTGTTTCTGAATATCAGGCACTCTTGTGTTGCAAATAAGACACATATTATCTATAATTGATTGCCATTCAAACATTTTTAGTTTGAATTGATTAATAATAACAACATCACCGGGCACAAATTTGCCTGAGTCACATTGGCCTATTATCTTTATTACTGTTTTCGGGGTGTTTCTCATAGCTTTATGTCCATCACTGTTGATGTGTTCAGTAACAGCATCAGTACTAGAAACTGCAACGTTGCATACTTCGCAATAAAAGTGATTTACAACCTAAAAAAAAATTATTTTTTTTTCAAATGAAGGTAGTAGCAGTTTTATAAGATTGGGTCAATTGATTGGAAAAACTAAGATAAACACAGTCTACGGTCTAATACTCACTTTGTAAATAAAATCCTTTCTGAACCTTGGGAAATAGTCCTGATTTTTCAAATTCTTTCTGTGGTTTTGCCAACGTATATGTTTTTCAAAATTCTCAATTCCACAAAACTGTTCTTCACATAAAAAGCAATAGTAGACTACGCCGTCAAATAGTATAAAGTTTTTGCGATATTTATCCATTATTAATTATTGTTGAAGAACAAACAATAACACAAGCAGGATTTAAATTGCAAACTTCGTTTCGCTTTTCTTCAGAAGTTCAGACTCAATCACTCGAGGGTGGGTACCTGTGGTACTGGGTGGGTAGAACCGACTAACGGCCATCGTTGCCAATACCAATTTATCAAATTCCCCGAAAATGCAAGTCAAATTCCCCAATTTGGGGACAAAAAATCTACTGATTCCTCACAAGCCCCTCAATTTTTTTCAAAGAAATGAAACAAGTTTCAGCTGATTTAATAAGACTTCTTTATTACTTTTAATTTTTTTCCACACTTATTGGTACAAGCGTTTTGCTGACGGAGTAAACTTGACACTAAAAAGTACAGTATATGATCTGTATTTAAATGATTGCGGTTCTCCGCTTTAAAATTTTAGGACACTTCGCTCCATTCGATGCGCTCCCAAACGTCAGTATCAACAATTTTTTATTTCAAGTTGTTTGTTTGCGACCATTAATACTTTTAATATAAAATTAATAAGCATAGCTAATGTAATTTTTATAGTTACTTTGAATAAAAAAAATAAATACAAAAGAACACACATAAAATTATCTTACCATTGGTTACTGAAAAAAGATGCCGAAATGCCGAAATGAATCCGAAAATTAAATGTGGTGCAATGAAGATCATTAAAAAACGAGAGTCATTCGATATCCATGTAACTTAACAAAAATGTAAAAACACGTATTTATGTTTCGCGAAAAAGTGTTATGACAATGGCTCATCTTGCCAATCCCCAATAAATCCTCAATTAACTTAAGATTCCCCGCAGTTTGGGTAACTCCCCACACGCTGGCAACGCTGCTAACGACTTTAAACTTTATTAACCATAAAAAAAACCGGTCAAGAGCGAGTATGTCTCGCGCACCAAGGGTTCCGTGTAAAACGTTAAATGTTTTCATATTTTGGTGAGGCCTATATTCGCCAGAGAATTTTAACATTGCGGTGTATATTGCAGTTTTAGATCAGCGCCATCTCTTGACCGCTAGTGGAACTAATTTATTCTTTGTGTTGATTATTTCTATAAAACCGTGCTATTTAGAGACCTCGCTTTATTTTTCCTGTAATCTTTGCATAAATTTCTATCAAATAGAATAATTTAAAATTTTTCTTTATGCAAACTTCGGAGATAAGGGGGGAATGGCGTACATGTGACGTCACACCAGTACAAACCAATGACAGCCACGCTTTCTTGTAGACTTTTGCTCTGAATGATCGCTATTTTATTGCAGTTTACAATTTCTCAAAATTAATTCGAGAAATTACAAACTATAAAACGATGCGTTCACATTCCAAATGCTCAGTTGACAATTTAACGAAAGTTTACAATCTCTCAAGTTATTTTATAATCTTACGAAGTTTTGCCATTTTCCGGTGACATGTATGGGCATTTTCAGTTTTAGGTGTACCCACCATTTTGAGCCTGTCCCACATATTCAAAATTTTTATCGAGTAAAATAATGTCCATATTGTCTAATTTGTTTAATAAAAAGGTAAAACATATTTTAAATTAACGAATTCATCTGCAATCCTGGTAATAAAATGTTCAAATTATTAATTTACTAGCTGACCCGCGCAACTACGGCGGTCGCGTTTCTTTGTATGAGATGAGGCATCTGTACGCTAGTATTATATTATGTGGTACCAAGACAGTTTTTTATCAGGGTACACTTAAAAGTGAAAATGCCCATAACGTGATGTATAATTTGAAAGGCAATTTTGATAGCACATTTCATTAGCAAATGACATTGAAAAGATTTGAAATTAATATAATTTTCTACCAAAAGGGAATTATTGCAATAGGTCGAAGTTGCGGATGTCTAAAGTTAGGAAAAAACAACCACTTCAAACAAAAAAAACTAATTTTATTCTTTTATTTATAGACAATGTGAATAATGCTGGTTCCACACTTAGCCAGGAGGCCAGTGCATCTGGCGGCCTCCTAGGATGTGAATATGAAGGTGGTAGACACTCTGGGCCCCATTCTTGCCATCATTGATGACCAGGCGGAAGCCAGACTCGTCCAGACCCTGGGAGTGGGCAACTTTGCGGGCAGCAATCATTAGATGTCCTGAAAAAATAAAATGAAGCATGATAGAGTGATAAATGATATTTATTTTGCAAATAGTTTACAAATAACTCTTTTACATGTCATTTTTTTTTGTCATATTAATCTAGATGAGGCCGGTATTTCCTAGCTGACTACCCTGAAAAGAAACACCGAAACAAACTCAGAGGTCATAGTTTTTTTTTAAGTCCATACAATCGCTAATAACATATGAAAAACCATGTAGGTTAATGTCTGAGGTGGCCTTTTGAGGAAAGCACCATACCGGTTTGAGTGGGCTTGTCCAGACAGTGCAAGCATTTGTCAGTTATCGTGCAGCTCAACTCCAAAGTTTGAGGAGCTCAACCAACCGACGAACAATGCCAAAGTAAAGACAATTGGGTAAGCCGCATAAAATACTCCAGTGATAGAGAACTAGCCGGATACAATGCAGTGATTATTATAAAGTCTATATTATGAAGACGTTTGAATCTAATGAAGCTATTTGCTTAGTCTGTGGTTATGGAGAGTATAAAATTGTTATTGCAAAAAAACACAATATGAAAATTAAATAAAACTAGATGACTTACTTTTAAGGTAACCTAACTTAGCAGTACTTAGCAATAACATGAGAAGATGAAGTCAAGGTAAAAATCTCATAGCTAAAAATGCATTGATTTTTCACAAATAAACTTCAGTACCTGGATGACCAAGCTTTGCTCGGTTTTTTTGTTTTCGTTTTCTAAAAATGAAACCTAGCTAAATTGATTTATCGCTCCCGAAACCCCTGCATACTAAATTTCATGAAAATCGTTGGAGTCGTTTCCGAGATTCAGAATACAAGAATTGCTTGTTTAAAGGTATTTGATTTGAGTACTAGTTTTTCTTCTTACCAAGGAGTTGTTCATCGCTGTCTTCAGCCTTCGACAGCTGCGTGATGGGCTTCCTCGGGATCACCAAGATATGAGTAGGGGCTTGAGGGTTCACATCATGGAACGCCACACACTAGAGAAAAATATTTTGTAATAAAAAATTTTGTAGTAAAAAATTTGGTTACTCTTACTATTAAATAGTAAGAGTAACCAAATTTTTTACTTTTACTTCGAATCTAAAATCGTACAAGCTTGCAATAAATATGGGTCAGTTGGTCGTCTTAATATGCGAATATTATCAAATGATTGTAATTATGTCAGCCAGCCGGTTTGATACAATGAAATTGCCTTAGGTCTGAGAACGAAAATAATATGTATAGCTTACCTGTTCGTCTTCGTAGACAAACTTAGCAGGTATTTCTTTCCTCAATATCTTTCCAAATATCGTATCAGCGACCGGACCGGCCGATTGCGCTAATTCTACCTCACCGCCAGCCATTTTTATGAAAATATCACCGAAATTGATATCTTCACCGCAAACGTCATTCTTTCTTGATTGACGTTTAGTCGTCAGCCTCAGCCGACGTTAACGTTTCATTTTACGAGATTTAGCGGATTAGAAAATAAAATTACAAAATAAGTTACTTATATTTTATTTTACATTAAAGTAAGATATTGTTAATATAAACACGATTATAAAATTTCACTTATATTTCAGCTTTATTCTGGCGGGGCAGGGGAGCATATTGCCCAAGTTTCCTTATTTTAAAGTTATTAGTTCCTACAGCCTACATCCTGGCCCCACAGGCCACAGCATATGATGCAACGCCCTTCCGAAGACATGGAAAGATTTCAGACTTTTACTTCGATGTTCTTCATCAACCATGACGTGATAACCCGTTCTGTCGAGGCCCTTTTCTATGGCAATCTGTTTTGCTACCAACAGCATGTGGCCTGGAACAAATAAGATATTTTCCTGATTATTTTTATCAATGAGCTCTACTCTCAAACAAAGAGGTTCTCTTCTGTGTGGAATTAGTGGTGCCAAAAATACCTAATAGAAAGCATCGAGCAATGCAAGGTTTTGTCTTGTTACAGAAATTGCCACATGATGAGCCTGCCAACTGCAAAGGCCTTTGTCCCCTTGTAGCAGGGAGGGGGGGGAGGGAGGATATGTTTGGGAGCTCGCACGGACTGGCTGGCAACTGTACCGATCGCTATTGAAGAGTAGCTAAAATTAAGCGCTTATACACGAAACTATCGGGTAACAGGGCGCCATAATTTCGTGCCCTGTTCCTCATAGTAACTGCGTCACGAAGAGCAGTGAAGTTTCCAGCAAGCAAAATGAAACACCAAAGGATAAAGTGAATTTTATTTCCTACGAAAATGGCCACCCCATCTGTCTCCCGCCAAGAATTTGAACATAGAATTGTTTTACAGTTTGACAAGAATGAGGTCCTTCATTAATTACAACTCTGAATCCCGTTTTGTCTATGCCTTGGTATTTGGCGATGCGGCGCGCGATGATCAGAAGATGACCTGCGATTATATTCATTTATTTAATTCTGGTAAATGATAATCTTTCGAGTAAAAGACTGAGGGTTAATATTTGAAAAGGTTTTATTTCTTGGCACCGCCAAGAGATTTAAAGCAAAAGAAAAAAGTTTTCAAACCGAAAATGAGTCGTTATTTGGAAATACGGGTAGGTAGCTAACGGTAGCTTCATCATGATGATATCACAGAAAAACTGAGTAATATAATAATCTGACTCATTTTCAGATTAATTTTATTAAACGAAGAGTCCACACTACGACTATGTACCTAGTATTCTGATTTCTGCTTGATCATCAAGCATTTGCAACTAAATTACAAGCTGACGTCATTTCATTCATTCGTCTATGTGATCTAAAATATTGTAAATTAAAATAAATCACATATTTTTGGGCTAGGATTGCAACAAATTAAAGATTCTGGTTGAGATTCTCGTCCTCTTACTCCTATCCCAATTTATTTGGGGTTGGCAAAGCAAGTCTTCCATAGGTACATCTCTTAGATCAGTATGTCTTAGAACGTGCATGAGGATAACTATGCCATCTAGTGTTGCATATAGGGAGCGTGCAGAAACTATAGGTGGCAGCATAGAAATGACACTGTCAAGTATATTTCAAGTATAAAATTCGAAATAGCTACGCTAGATGGTACAGTCTTCTTCGCGCACATTCCCCTAAACTGAGCGTGCAGGAACCGTGTTCTAACCCTTAAAACTTCGAATATGCGACACTAGATGGCGTAGTCATCGCCGTGCACTGTCCCTATTCGAAACTTTAACTTTAAGAGTACTTGACATTGACGCTGCTGTGCTGCCTATAGTTCCTGCACGCTCCGTTTAGGGGAACGTGCACCAAGTAGATTATGCCATGTAGCGTTGAATAGTCTTAAAATATACGTAAATTTTACAATGACACTAATATGCCACCTGTAGTTCCTGCACATAAATTTTTTTACGCAATTCTTCCGTCTCTTCGTTGGTCTCCCTACCTATACTATGCAAAAAAAAAACATCTGTGCAAAAACATTTTTTCCCTTCAAAACTTCAATAAACGTCAACTGAACTGAAACGTCACGACTGAAACTGAAACGGAGTAGTTTGCGCAACATTGAACCACAAGGCTGTGATATGACCGTGTCCTCACACAAGGCCAAGGTCTGAGCCATGAGGACGACCTCGACCTTGTCCGAGGCCGTTTCGTTACCTCGTGAATTGGCGCGTCCTTTGATAACGGAAATTGATTTTAGTAATTTTATCTTTTCAACAATATGTTCGAGTCATTATGATTTTTGCTTTTTTAAGGCAGATGTTTATTATGATTTCATTGAGCTTGTGAAAAATGTGTTAGTTCAGCGAATTTATTACAATTTTTTTTTTGTTTTCTGCCAGACTTGTGTTAAGTAGAGCTAATGGACCACTGGCGGATCCCGGGGGGGGGGGGGGGGGCTAAGGGGCTCAAGCAAAAAAGGCCGAGATATCTTTGGTTGTCTACAACCTAAAGCAGTCATTGAGAAATTAACGATACGTAATTCAAGGAGAATGGCGTGCTCTAGGAGAAGCCTATGTCCAGCAGTGAACTGCTTTAGGCTGATGATGATGAATCCTGCCCAATATCTAGAACGAAAACGAACATTTGCCAAAAGTGCGTTTGCTGCTCTATGGTTGGCTTATGGTGTATTTGGACAAATATTCGCCTTACTTATTTGTTAAAAATGAACTTTATATCAATGATGTTAGGGTATATTTTCTATTATCCAAGTAACGCGAATATTTTGACGCCAAGTGAAGTGCCACCTTGAAGTGATGATGGATTCTACTGACCTAACAATAATTCGTCATCCACCGAGGTTTCTATGAGAGAAGGAATAGTTTTCTTGGGTACCACCAGGAAATGTACTGGAGCCTGTTTGTTTCGGGTTTCGTCGAATACGACGCACTGAAACAAAACAATAGAAAAATACTTAGGAAAATTTAATGTTTTATGTACCTACCTTTATAAAAATAGGTAGATAGTGAATGCTTAAGAAATTGTGTTCATTATCATATCAGCCGAAAGACTTCTACAACTGGATACAAGTCTCCTCCAAGTATCGCTACAACAACCGGTCCTGTGCGTCTCGCATCCATCGGCTACTCATAATGATCAATCTATCTCTAATGTATACTTGAATTAATAAATAATTCGACATAATATCAATTCATCGCCATTAATCAACTCGAGTAGGTATCGAGTTTTAGGTGACTATTTGAATTATAAACGGCCTGGATTGTAAAGGAATAGTACGACATAGAGATTGTTGTTCCATAATTTGACGATCAACACGAAGTTTAAATTAAAAAAAGCCTGTCAGGTTTTTATCCCCTAAAGTACACCAGGACAGACGGAATGCAGAGGATTGATATTTTTAACAAAGGACATTTAAACTTATCTAGTAGGAATACGACGAAAATACCAATGTTATGAATTGATTCCGAGGCATCGAAAGGGATTTCTTGCATCGGCATAGGAGAGCCCTAAGGGGATCCCCCCCGCCCTGAGCTCTTAGCGGCTAGTGTGGGCAAAATCCTCTGCTATTCCGTCCGTCCTGGTGTGCGTAGGCCTTAAGCTACCACAGTGTCCGCGGGCGGGTCTAAAAAGGCCAATTTAGCAGAATCATAGCACAACCCTTCCGACTTAACTGTGCACCTGGCGTTGTGACATCACTTTGTCGGAACTTATTAAAAAAAACTGGCCAAGTGCGAGTCGGACTCGCGTGCAAAGGGTTCCGAACGAATTAAATTTTTTTAACTTGTCATTTAACACTACAGACTTCTAATAGGTTTTCCTGTAATCTTTAGGTAAAGATCTATTATCTTCATTATTTCAAAAATTTAGACTCAGTAGTTTCGGAGATAAGGGGGGGGGGAATGGTTAATTTTCGTCTAATTTCTTGAATAACTTCAAAACCATTTATTTTAAAATTATGAAAAAAAAAACATAATTAAAACCCTCTGATATGTCACACGATATTGTTCAAAAAAAATTTTTTTTAATTTCTAGTTTGACCCCCAAAAGTGACCCCCATACTAAACATTTAATGATTTTTTCATCATGCATAGTGTAACTTGATATAGTATGTTAAACTTACAAAATTAACTTTTTTCAAGCAGTTCCGACAGAGGCGTCACAACGCCAGGTGCACAGTTAAATCGTACGGGTGGTACAGTTCCCGTCACGCAACTTTACCTCCCCGAAGTACGTCGCAATCGAGTGCGCAGAATGTCAATTTGACAAAAACATAATACAGCGCATGCGCGTGTTTGCGCAAGATGGCGTATATAATGGCATCTGACTCGCTCGTATACGTTCGATGCATACGTGTGACTCGCTTGCTCAATGCAATACGACTGTTGATGCGAAAAGTGTTACACGTTGTTATTGTTTATAATTAATTATTTTGGTTATTTCTTACTATTTGATTTGTTTTTTGTGTGTTTTTGTGGTGTATGTATTTGTGGTGTTACTTTTTGATATTGTTATTGTTACTGGTAGTCTCTGTTACTTATTTATAATATAATACGCATAAACAAAAAAATATTCTAGGAACGTAACACTTGTTTACGCGATTGCACCTGCGCGGTCGTCACTAAAACCTAACTTCGGAGGGGTAAACAACGGTGATGCGAACTGTACAATCATAATATCATTAACTACCTACACAACAATCTGTCAAATTTTCTTCATCGCGAACGCGTTAGGTTCAAGGTTGATTGGGAAAATTTGACAGTGACAGGTAGCGTGATGTGCTTTCTGATTCTGCTAAAGTCAATGCTAAAGTGGCCTTTTTAGAACCCCGGTTTTTTTTCCGTTTCTTTTTTGTTCATTCGCTAGTAGGGAAGTTCACCGAAGTTCGTCCCACCATATTTGTTTTGGTTTTGCACCATAAAGGAGAGTAATTGTCTTGCACACAGACAACCAGTTTGGAATTAGGAAACAATTACCTGAGCAATAATAGAATAACACACGCGCGGCCTGAAGCTACTTACAATTGTTATAAATAAAATATGATAAATTACCTGCTCATCTTCAAATATGAACTGTGTCGGTTCCTTTCCACCATTAAATTCAGCATAACTCGGCCTTTTTTGCGCCATCACCGTCGCCATTTTGTTATTTTAATTTTAATTTACTCAAAGAAACATGTATCAAAACTGTTAATATCAATTTAGAAATATCAGATAAGTACGTCCTATTTGTACATAAAGTTACATTGGAAAGATAAAACTCCAACCTGTAAATTAATTCAGATAACAGTAACAAAGAACCAAAATATTTTGCTATTTCTTTTTAGCACCCACTTATTTTGGTATGAAAGAAAGAGGTAGATGTCATATGGACAGTCATTGGACGATGAAAACAAAAATGACGAAATTAATTGAAACCGGAATGATAGAATGGAATTATCACTTATCGTATGCAACGCAACATACAATGAGTGTGTTTCTATTGCATAGTTTTAATATAAAATCAAGAGTCCATTATCATAATGCGTTGCATACGTTGCGTACCTACTTAGGACCAATGTCTCTCGCTTGAATGTTCTGATCTGCGTTCCGTTACACGAAAGTAGTACTTTCAATATTATTCCAAAGCGTATAAAGAATAAAAAGCCAGTCAAGTGGGAGTTTGACTCGCATACTATCTACTTTGAAGGTGTTTAATTGTATTTCTACTAAATAAGTCTATATCCTTACTAATTACTCATATTACTGATCCAAACTTAATATTATAAATGCGAAAGTAACTCTCGTCTATCTGTCTGTCGCGCTTTCACGCCAAAACTACTGAATCGATTTAAATGAAATTTGGTACATAGATAGTCTAGAGCTTGAGAAAGGACATAGGCTACTTTTTATCGCGGGAGTATGTTCCCTAGGGACCACGCGGGCGAAGCCGCTGGCAGTAGCTAGTATTAGATATAAATATAAGCATGAATTTGCATCGATTTACCGAGATAAGTATACCCTTGAGTAAGGATTGAGGGAACCCTTTGATTTGCTTTAACTTTTTGTTCTACAAATTTTTGAATCGGTTCTAGAAATGTTTCTACAATGTCTACTAAATCCTGACAGCAATAGTTTCTCAATTCGCGATTGGGGCCTTCAATTCTTGCGAATATCGAAGGGTTTCGTACCATTAGGAGATCTTGCTTCTTGCGGGCCTCATTTTCGCTTTTTTATCAAGTACCTAACTCACGGAAGTCCTTTTGACAATCACTTTGACAGCCGGCCAGAGAGATCCGTAAAGACGGAAGAGTTTCAATACCACCCGCTATTGGGACCGTGCACAGCGTTGACTATGCCATCTAGTATCGCTTATTCGAAGTTTTAAGGGTCAGAATACTTGACATTGAAGGAAGTATTCTTGGGCCGACTCTTTTTCTCGTTTATATAAACGATCTCCTTTGTCTAAATTCATTTCATGGCAAAATAATCTCATACGCAGATGACACTGCTCTCATTTTCGCTGCTAAAACATGGAATGAGACTTACCAGCTAGCCCAGAAAGGATTTGATTTGGTGAAGAGGTGGCTTTGTAATAATGTGCTTACTCTGAATGTTGAGAAAACTAAATACCTGACCTTTTCAATCCGTGCTTCTTCACATGCCAATCTAAACTTAATCGCTCATAACTGTTCTCAAGACACTTCTATAGATTTTAGATGCTCATGTCATTCTTTGGAGCGTGCAAAAACAATTAAGTATTTAGGCATAATTATTGATGACAAGTTTAACTTCAAAGCTCACATTCAGGCACTGAGTAAAAGAGTTCGTAAGCTTACCTACATTTTTAAGACATTGAGGCATGTAGTCACCCCTATATTGCTAAAGCAAATCTATTATGCGCTTTGTCAGTCACTTATTTCATACTGCATATCGTCTTGGGGTGGTGCACCAAAGACTACATTAAAGCAACTTGAGGTATCACAAAGATCCATACTGAAACTCAGCACGTTTAAACCTTTTCGCTACCCTACCGCGCTTCTTTATGAACATTGTGAGGTCCTAACTGTACGCCAACTGTTTGTATTAAGCATCGTTATGAAACAACACTCTACCATGGAATACAGCCCGAGTATGTTAACAAGGCGAAAGGGTTTACCTGTATGTAAGAGGATATCACACTCAAGAACTGCTTTTATTCATAGATTTTTTCCCTTTTTAGGCCCATTTTTATATAACAAAATTAATAAAACTCTTCATGTTTACTCATTGAATAGGGCAGAGATGAAAACATCTGTAACTCATTGGCTGGGGAGGCTGACGTACGATCAAACTGAGGATTTACTAACTATCTTAAAGTAGTGATATGGTGTTGTGGCAGAATTTGTGATCGGATTTGTATAATTATGCACTCTATCTATTTTTCTACATGAATCTAATAGCAAAATATTCGGAAAACTCTCTCACACACCCTCTTACTCACACACACTCATCCCTTTCATCTTACACACCCAGAGGACAATAACCTTTATTTTAAAAGTATTAAGTATATAAGCATGTAAACCTTGTTAATTTTAGTTTAGTACATATTTTAATGTTTACTTTTGTTTGTGAGCTCATACTTGCATATTACTTTGAGGGCTTGAGGCGCTGCGTACTGAAACACAGGCTATAAACCTAGTTCGGTAGCAGATGCTAAAAATAGACACAATTATGTAATTATAATTTTAAGATTATTTTAGAAGCTTGTTAACAAATTGTGTGAACATAACATGTATACCTTTCTAGTCTAATAAAGATTATTATTATTATTATTATATTATTATTATTATTGAAGCTTGTGTGCTGCCACCTGTTGTTCCTGCACGCTCAGATTAGGGGAACGTGCGCGAAGTAGACTGTGCCATCTAGCGTAGCTATTTCGAATTTTATACTTGTTATATAGGTACTTGTCTACTTGACAGTGATATTTCTGTGCTGCCACCTATAGTTTCTGCACGCTCCCTATAAATAAAGTCAGGAGGCTGAATCAAAAAATTAAAACTCAAAATAAACAAAACCATTTAATAATATATTAAGTTATAAATACATAACTTGGGCTATATACATGCACAATAATATAATACAATGCAGATCACAGTCTTATATGGTATTCAGTATTTTTACATGTTGCTTGATGAAAGACATGGTGAACTGGATACAAATCAATTTTAAAACTAGATAAACTAGCTTCTGCTTGCGGCCTTGTCCGCGTAATCATCGAAATGGAACTTACTCCCGGGATGAAAAGGCACACTTTGTAGGGTAGACTATGTTCTAAATTGGACATATAATAATGTCCAATTTAGGACATAGTCTACCCTACATTGTGTGCCAAGTGTCATCAAAGTCCATTCAGCACTTAGAAATTGTCGAACCGATTTTGATGAATCTTGGTACAGTCGGGAGCGTTCAAGTATTACGTAACGAATTTAGGAGGGGTCTTGTAAAACGTTACGATGCGTTACAAGGGCGGAAGGGGGGGATTTGAACTACGCGTTACGTAACATTAACAAAGTATTTTAGCGACTTTCGGCAGGGCTTGAAATACCGTTAAAAATATGGTATCATTTAAACTTTAGTTAATTTTTAACGTTATTATTAAGTTATATGCTACTAAGTAACACTACCAAATCGTACCGATATGCCAGGTATCTCTACGGAATACCGTTACTTAACGTTACTTTTAATGTGAATTGGTAACATTTTCAAGCCCTGCTTTTAAGTAAAAATGGTCACTTGGTGGTTACGTAACGTTTTACTAGAGGGGAGGGGGGTACAGAAAAACGTTATGGCGCGTTACATGGGGGGAGGGGGGGTCGTTAAAAATCTCCAAAAATTGCGTTACGTAATACTTGAACGCTCCCAGTGATAGATGGGACCTTAAACGCGAGCGAAGCCGGGGACAAGTGCTTGTTTATAATATGAATATGGAAGTATGAATTAAGATTAAAAATCATAGACATATAGAACTGCACTGCTCTATAGCAACTGTTTTTTTCTTCTTTGACACCAGTGCTATGAACTAGGAATAGACAACTGACACTTGTCAGAACATTTTCACATTAAAATCTGACATGGAATTCTTAGTCCAGTTCTATATATTTATGTATACAATCACTAATTTAATATATGGAATGGAAATATTATAATAGGTCTAAGTTTCTCTTGGGCGTCATTGATATCGGTGGTCCCATTGCCATTATGAATCCGTTGTGAAAAAGGGATAGTGCTATTTGTCCTGCATAGTCCGTCTCTCTCTCACAACGGAATCATGATGGCATTGGCACGTCATAGTAGAAGGGTAAGTCTTAATAGCCTTTAAGGCATTGGCCCTGCAGTGGGACAGTAGCTGGTTTCAATTTAAATAAATTCTTTGAATTCAGAATTCGAGATAATTATTCGCCTTATTTGTTGGAATATGAACTTTCTCCCGATGATTTTGGGTACATTTTCTATTATTCAAGTAACACGAATATTTTGACAAATACTGCAATGTGCCACCTTCAAATGGAACAACAAATTCTAGGACATACAAGATAAAGTTCAAATTCCATTGCAACGGATACTTTTTGAAAGCCTTTTTAAAACTCACTCATTATTAACATCATCTCGAAAACTGAATTCAAGTACCTATACAAAATCGATCATTTTCCAAATTCAAATAAACGTTATTCGAGTTTCTGACTATACTAGAAATGTTCAGGTAGTAAAATAACGGTAAACAATCTTGATGTGCCTTTTTAATGTTTTTTTATTTAAAATCTCAGTTTAAAAATAAAATTCAACTAAAAACCAATGTAAATACATGGCTTAATTTACACCGCCGGGGAACGGAAGCGTCAATATGAAATTTAATATGGCAAATTCACCCTTATCTCGACAACATGCACATATTTCTTCAGAAAAACAGAAGAAGCGCGAATCCCACGGAATACGCGCGTCTTCTTTTTATCTCTGAAGAAATATGTGCATCCTTTCCTATACAATATGTATGATTATTAGCTGTAAAATTTAATTGATTATCATACTTATTTCCACTGACATACAAAAAAACCCAAGATGCACAGTCTCGAACAAATGCAACACTCGAAACTGTCGTCAAAAACTGACATGTATCAAGTGTCATGTGTGAGTTATGTGTAGTTATACTATCCTCGTACCGCCCCATGTACATTCTATTGTACATAATATTAGAAATCATTAAAGCCCAACCATAGTTTTAAAAAGTACGCGTAAACGCCCAGCGTACATTACGATGTACAAAATAAATTTTGTGTCTAGTTTAAATTCCCCGCCAGTATACATGTTTATGGTGACTATTATTAGATTCGTGTTTAGTGTTGTCAACGTTTTGACGTCTGTCAATTTCGTAAAAGGCATTGGTTGTCCGTCAAAATTTCACACAAGTGGCAAGATGGCGCGCCGGCGGATACCACGTCAGTTTGATCCACTTTTATCTTTTTAATTTTACAGCTTTTTGTGTGAGATTTTGATCTTAGTGAATGAATTATTACTATAGTGTTTTTTGATATTATTATTTTCATACATATATACAAAAATATTTTTTAAATCGCTCTTAAAATATTATGTACATTTTATTGCACATTGAGCGTTGCAAGATTTGAGATCGAAGCAAGATTATTGGAAGCAATAATTATATAAACAACGATTTAATCAATTTAATTGTCCAGAAAAGCAACCAAACCGCAGTTGAGAGACATGGGCGGAGCTTAAACTTGTAATGTCTTCCATCAATTATCCTAATCTGCGAATGGCTTGGGAGAAGAAATGGAAGGTGCCTATCATAGCTGATAATATGTCTCGAAACAGATTCCTTCAGCTGAGAAACAGTTTGAAGGTTGTATTTGACAATGATATCACGTCACAAATGAGATCTCAGGATATACTTTGGAAAGTACGCCCTCTAATCCAAAATATGCAGGTTGGATGTCGCGCTCAACAAAAAGACCAAGGCCTGTCCTTAGACGAAATGATCATCCCAGTTTCAGTAAATATGGTGGTTTAAATTTAAGAGACTTGTCGTTAAGACTAATTTCAATTAAGGATCTCGATGTCTGTAATAATTATTAACGTTAATAAAATAAAAAAAATGATTTACTAATATTTTTCTTTTTATCCATAAAAGGTATATATCACCCAACGTACATTTAAATGAACAAAATAAATAACCGTAATGTAGTAAGTAACGCCTAATGTTCATTTAAATGAACAAAATAAATCGCCTTAAAAATCAATTCTTGATCTTCTACATAACGCCAGAGTATGCCCAAAAATATACAAAAAAATCCTAAGCATTACGACACACAAAAATAAGCACAGACTTGCTTGGGCATTAACCATGTTCATATATTATGTACATTAAAATGAACACTGGTCATTTAGCTCTCACGGTATTTTTTATTCTTGGGCGTTACGAGGCTATAAACATTTTTTTTTGCAAATTCAACCTTACACGGATCGCTTAAAGTTGTTTTTACAGAGCAGTGCAATATGGCGAGCGATGCGAGACTGTTTCAAACTTGCGCATAATTATACATATTGCGCTTATTTTTTGTGGACGTTTGTGAGATGCTGAGTGTGTATCTTGGGTTTTTTATATATCAATGGTTATTTCACAATGCGTGTGCTGGCTCGAAATATTCCAAGTTGGGGTTTAATATTTATTTTTTCGGACCCAACATACTGTTTTATTTTGTATAAAGGTTGCAATCACGCTCAGTTTTTATTGTATTAATGTTAATACGGCTGTAGTAGTAGTTGCTGTAGCCTAAATTTTTTATAAGAATTTAAACTAATGTTGTAGAAAAAATCTGCGAGTGAAAGTTTCTCATTTATGTTGTGAAACGTGTCTGATTAAGTTACATTGTGGAGATAAGGGTGAATTTGCAATGTTAAGTTTCAGATTGTCGCTTCTGTTCCGCGGCGGTGTAAATTAAGCCTAACGATTACAAAATTAATGGAACCATTAGTTTAAGCAGTAGTTTATTTGTTTGTTTGTTTGCTTGAACGCGCTAATCTTAGGAACTACTGGTCCGATTTGAAAAATTCTTTCAGTGTTGGATAGCCCATTTATCGAGGAAGGCTATAGGCTATATATCATCACGCTAAGACCAATAGGAGCGGAGCAGTAATGAAAATTGTGACGCAGACGAAGTTGCGCGGGTCAGCTAGTTTGTTTAATATGTGTTTGTGTAAAAAGTCACATCAAGATTGTTTACCTTTAACCTAAGTTATACACAGTCATGAATAAAAGTTAATAATAAAAAAGACATTTATTGCACAAAACAGGGTCTGAACAAAATAATTAAAAAAAAAAGATGAGCAAGAATTTCTTTCGTATTAAAAATTATAGATACACTATATTGTGAACTAAATTAAAATAATTAGGATAGTATCATATTAAAGAAATGTGACCATCCATGAAAAATAAGTGTACCTATTATTCGAGGTCCTACCTGTGAGCACCCGGCCGCAAAAGCCGTCGCGACGTAACAACAATTGAATAATTTATTGTGAAAAAAATCGGTGGCCGCCATGTTGTTTGGTCGATCGGGGGCCATAGGTTATTAAACACTGCGTTTAAAAAAGAAAACGAGTGTGCTTATGACCGCACGATTGAAATCAAACTTCTTTCGCTCCATCTGGCTATGAGAGGAAGAGAGAAAGAAAATGTGCGCGCGCACTGCTGTCTCTTGCTTATATCCCCCACTCAACGCTTACGTCACGCGTTCGCCAGCTTACTCCCCAAGTCAAGCGTGCGTAATGAAGTTTCACTTCAAAAAAAGGTTTAAACCACGTGATTAAATATGGCATGTGGGATGCCATTATGCGTCAATTTCAGTTGACGCTCAATGGCACACACGTCACGTGTGCCAATGAAAAATCAGAGGTAACTTGGGAACCTAACCACTAAGAATTAATGACAACACGATTTGACAGTTAATGTCAAATCGTGTTGTCATTCATTCTTAGTTCGGGTTTGGGGCTAATCGTAAGTCTAGGTGATACGGAGTTAAAAACGCCCGTATCTATGGCCTAAACTACGGACTTCGGGCTTAGAGAGACGACCCCCAGATTCCGATACTCGCTCCTGCTTCACTAAGAGCGGAACGAGTCATTTGATGATATGGTTCTAATGGAAAAATTATTTTAGTTTTCGATAGCCCATTTATCGAGGAAGGCTATAGGCTATTTAACGTTACGCTATGTCCAAAAGGAGCAGAACATTCATGAAAAATGTGACGGAGACGAACTTACGCGGGTCAGCTGGTTTAATATTAGTATGAATTTAACCTCTTGTCAAACTAACTCTGAGTTTTAAAATTAGTCTGGTTTCTGCAAGTAGGCCTAAATGACTTATCTTGCCACCAAGAACAATTAAAAAAATATTAATTATTAATAATAATTAATTATTATTATTAATTAATTAATTATTTAAATTTATGAATCAACAAAAGGTCACATTCCTTTAACATGCCCAATTAAAACCATAAAGAAATATTAAATAAATGGAAGATCTTTCGTTCAATTGAAAAGGAACTTATTCTAAGTTTGTGACGTCATATGTCAGTAAATAATTAATTCACAGTCTTTGGTAATGCACTATATTTTTTTTTATAAGTGAATTTAAGTCAGAGGATTATGAACTTAATTTTAAGTAAAATAGAGTTCTAAATAGTTCGAAAGAAACTATTCCCAGCGGTGGAAAGTTTGAGGGTGCTCCATCAGCTACTCTTTTTGATTTTCAGTATGAACAACTTTTACTATGGGGCCAACGCTGAAATCGTGGACAAAAAATCGACTGCCCCATACATTTAATTAATAGTAAATAAATAATTATAAAAATAATAAATAATAATTAATTCATTTTTTTTTAATTAATATATAATCCGTGGTGCTTGACAGCTGGGCTTAACCCAGTTGTATATGTCCCTTGGGGCCTATTGGCCTAGCTCTATTCTGTCTCCTGCTTGATAACGAGGGAAGTGGAAATTATATTTTTTTTTCCTGCTCCTCCGCTGTACTTTTCTGATTAAATTCGTTGCAGGATCCAAGACAGTTAAATCGTTTCTCCGGGACTCGTCGGGCTTCATTGGCTCGGCGTTTTTCTGGTGGTCGCCACTGTCGATTCTGGCTTTCGGGAGTAGCAGTGGTTGGGAATGTGTGGCGGGCTTGCCCCATACATTTATGTGCACATGACTCGACAAAATGTACCGACTTATTTCTCGATTTTTATATTATATAATATATATTATAATGGTTTTTTTCCCTAATTGAGTATGCAACAAAATTGAATTTTATTGAAGATTTTTTGTTTTACTCGTTTCTAATGCTGAAATTAAATAACAAATAGTGCATTACCAAAGCCTCTTAAATGCTAAATTACATAGTTATAATATTTACAAAATTATCTAGAATCACGTGGTTTAGTAACGTTTTATAGTTCAGTTACTAAAATGACTTACTAAATACCTTAGTTTAGTCGACTCGACTTATGTTAATGTTGGCATTATCATAATTTGAATAGCGTACTCTGAAGTCGATACTTTGGTAGTATAAATAAGTTAAGAGTAGTCAGAAGCCAGAGAATCTGCCACCAGTCTTACTAAGAGAGTATGGCTAGTTTACACAGTACGAGCTAGCGTGCGAGTCAGCCTGCCGAGTAGCTGCATTGCAGTAAGTCGCGTCGTATGGACGTATCTTACGAGTTACTGCCACGTGCGAGTTGGTTAGACATCAGAGATACTTCAACATTTTTAGGGTTCCGAAAAAAAAAGGAACCCTTATAGGATCACTCGGGTGTCTGTCTGTCCGTCTGTCATAGCCAGTTTTCTCAGGATCCACTGGATCGATTATGTTGAAATTTGGTACACATATGGACTTCTGTGACCCATTTTTTAGTATGGGGGTCACTTTTGGGGGTCAAACTAGAAAATTAAAAAAAAAAGTTTTTTTGAACAATTTCGTGTGATATATCAAATCAAAGGGTGTGTGAAGGTTTTAATTATATTTTTTCATAATTTTAAAATAAATGGTTTTGAAGTAATTCAAGAAATTAGACGAAAAATGACCATACCCCCGCCTTATCTCCGAAACTACTGAGCCTTAAATATTGAAAAAAATGGAGATAATAGATCTTTACCTAAAGATTACAGGAAAACCTATTAGAAGTCTGTAGTGTTAAATAATATGTAAAAAAAATTAAATTCGTTCGGAACCCTTTGCACGCGAGTCCGACTCGCACTTGGCCAGTTTTTTTGTTTACACTTGCCTGCTCGCCTGTATTTCACTGTGAAAAACGTTTTAACCTCTGAAGAAATACTAAAAAAAAAAATTGTAAAAAAAACTAGCGAGAATAATCCGTAAGACGCATACAAGTAACGTTTACACCGCGCGAGTGGCTTGGCCTTACGGTTTCTGACAGTTGGGGCGATTTGGCCCTAAATGGTCCTTACGGATAATGTCAGGTTAAAGGCTAAAAAGAATCTACACACTAATTATTATCAAAAAAAAACATCTATTGTTAAAAGAAAATGTATTACTGGTTTTGAAGTCGTCTAAAGGGGTACAATGTCACCCCACTTAAATAAATTACGTTACTTTGCCTATTCGGTTTTCGTTCAGTGGGGTACAATATGACCCCAGTAAAATATGGAAGCAGGTCGTTATACCCATTAGCTATGACTAGTGGCGTAGTCTCAAAGGGGCTCTGAATCAAACATTTTAGGGGTCTGTTTTATGGGGTATTACTTTTTTAAACAAAACTTAAAAAAAAAATATAACAGACTTCCACCGACTTCCACCACAATACGAGTATAACCGACCTCGGTGTTCCGAAACACCGACTTCCGAAATTAAGGTTATTTTATACTTTGTAGTCCTGTTTGGAAGTCGGTTATATTTTTTTGTAAAAAGTTTTTTTATTTTTCACGATACGGCGAAAGTTACGCGGCGGTAATAAAGAGTTCTATTCTATTCTACGCCCCTGGCTATGACGTATTCTTGTTATTTGGCTTAAAATATGGCTTCAGAGTAACGCTATTTAGTATGAGCAGTAAGCATAATTTCGTTATCCGATCCAAATTTTTCAAACCCATTCAGATAAATTCTAACATTATACTAACTTTCGCATTTTATACCACTGTCGTACAACGAAACTAAACTTTTAAAACTGGGGCCGTACTACGACATTACAATGTCAACATGATCCTGTTGTGAAAAAGGGATGGAGCTATTCTCTATCTCTTTCACAATTTCATGGGTAGACTTCATGGTCGTCTGGCAGTTTGAGTAGTTTATGCAGCCTTGAGCATACCCACATGTCCTTACAGTAGTACCCAACTGATATGGCTTACCGATGTACCTGCGCAGAAGATGAATTTTCAAAGCGCGGGAAATGCTATTGACCAATCGGCACGCTCCACGCAACACGCTTATTTTTCCTGTACCGCTATTGGTCGGCCGCTGCCGCCATGTTAGCGCGCGGCGCGTGGCATGCACGTGACTTGCAAGTGAGGCGGAACTAACAGTTGCAGTATATTGTGAACCTTATAGTAGTGATATAAGATTGGTTGTAAGTTTGCTGTCTTTCGTTAATCTTCGGGGCCATACTTTCTTTTCTGCGCGAACGAAGATTCACGACGCGCCTTATCAGTTGGGTACCACTGTACTTTGGTGTTGTTACTAATAAATGCTTGAACTGTCTGGACAGGTAAGGAATTCCCTGCCGGAGTCTGTGTTTCCTGATAGCTACAACCTGGGAGTCTTTAAGTCAAGAGTGAATAGGTTACTTCTAGGCAAGCGTTTGACCTCAATCTCACCTGATGGAAATTGACGGTGGAGCACGCTTGCTTAGAAGTAACCCGTTCACTCTTGATTTACAAGATATATACCAGTAATCCTTTATACAAGAACAATGATGTCTTTAAGATGTTATATTTACTGCCGTCACAAGAAACCAGGGCCCCAAGTCTGCTATTACAATAGTGTCAGAATGGTCTCATAATGATTTCATAATGGTCGATTTTGACAAGTTTGGTAATCTACACTGACACTCCATTGAAAGAAATGGCATAGAATGGTAATCTCGTACATAATGACAAATTAATAAATAATATTTAAAAACATATATAAAAGAAATCTGCCATAACTTGTCAAAATCGACCATTATGAAATCATTATGAGACCATTCTGACACTATTGTAATAGCAGACTTGGGGCCTAGGACGTATGTACATAAAACGAAGTAACCGGTTTCCGACATTCTTCTTATCATGTGGGCAGTAAGGTCTAACGACCCCACACACCCTAGTGTCAGAGCTTCTAAACCGCCTCAAGGGCCTCTGACATGGTTTATTTGACGACCGCCATGAAAATACCTTAAGGTCGGAAATCGGTTACTTCGTTTTGTGTCGTTACGTCCTTTTTTCTTATGACAGCAGAGTAGGTACGGCTCCAGAACTGATGTGAGTTAATTTCGCGTCAATAAAACTAGTCTAAAGTGTAAATATTCGAAAAGACTCGAGAATAAACTCGATTTTATTTACAATAATTAGTTTATCTAGCGCTATAGTGACGAGACAGCCATTCAAACCATGTCTTAATTTAAATAATTTCGATTCACAATTCCTGAAAGCTTATTCAATTATTTTGGATTACGATTCGACCTAGGCGTCCAAAAATGTTATTGGCTAAAGCTCTAGGTAGGCAGTCTGCATTTCAACTGCACTCCGACTGCAAATTTGCAGTTTGAATGTATTTGCCCAAACATGTTTACACATACAAAAATAAAAAAACGTGTATGCAGGATATTATACAACCTGTAACAGATAAACGCAATACCTCTTAAGGGGTCATTGAACGCATCATTATGAAAACTTTCACTATGGGACCAACAATGAAATCGCGAAAAAAAAATCGACTCCCCCATACATTTCTGTACGCATAACTCGACAAAATGTACTGAACAGCTGATTTTTTCTCGAGATTTCGGGATTGGTCCCATAGAGAAAGTTGTTCATTATGATGAGTACAATGACCCCTTAAGAGGTATTGCGTTTATTCTGTAACACGTTGTAAAGAAGAAAAAGTTCAGACATGTTTGCCACATACTATGGCGTGCAAATATTGTGCATAGTAATGAATAAATTACAAAGTAAAATATTATTTGAATTATTACAAATGTCAATAGTAAAAAATGAATTAATGTCAAAATATTAATCAATTTTAAAATATGCCAAAACTATGTAAAGATATTAATCAAATGTCAAAATTACAACACAAAATTATGTCAAAATTATATAAAATGTATGTAGTGTGCGTCAAATGCAAGTGGTTAAAATAAAGGAATGGAGTGTGAACCTGTCCACTAGGAGTGAGAGACTTGGCTTAACACTTTTAGTGCCAAGCACTCAACATATGGGTCGAACAATAATTCGTTCGTGTGCCCACAACCCGCGCATGAACACAAGTCGTCTATAGCTACTTAAAACGACGACTCAGATGCGGGTTGTGGGCACACGAACGAATTATTGTTCGACCTATATGTTGAGTGCTTGGCACTAAAAGTGTTACTGGTCAAATACTTGATAAGGCTTTCAGAAACTGTGAGTTATTTCGCATTAATTCGTTACCGAGATTATTACCTTAATTTTTTTCAGATAGTAAGTGTTTAGTGGAGATTAACACTGATAAAACAGACTCCATTAGGCAGTTATGGCGAAAACGCACTGGCTTGCTTAGCACTTATGGTGTACGCCAGATAGATATCTACACTGCTACACTAATATTATAAAGAGGAAAGATTTGTTTGTTTGAATTGAATAGACTCCGAAACGACTGGACAGATTTAAAAAATTCTTTCACCATTAGAATCTGACATTATCCCTGATGAACACAGGCTATAGAGTATTTTCAAAAAAGTTAGGGATCCGTATGAAAACTTCGATAAATTAACCCAAGGTGTGAAAAAAATACCAAAAAAATCCTTATGTCGCGTACGCAGCGGGAACTATTGATAATAGAGCAAAGTGATGTACTATAGTTTTATAGAGAACATAAATATCCACAAAAATCCAACTATTATGGTTAAGTCACAATAACCGCTTTTTGTTCAAATTATTCGATCAAAACCCGGGACGAATGGAATAGTGGTGATTTTGGTATCATGATATATTAATCCTTATCCATTTTAATGGTTTGGTAATTTAGGTTGGTTATGTATACGTAAATTACACTTTAAATTATGCAAATCGGACCTTTCTTTTAAAAGTTACGACGGGTATAAAAATACTCTAAGTAAGAAAAATGTCGCGGATTGAGCGAACAGCCCTACGTTTAGTCTATTAATAAGTAATGTAAACGTTAGCCTTTATAGAGGGAGGACAAGGAGATGAAGTTCGTAGAGTACCAACTAAACCCGCGCGAACGAAGTCGCGGGTGAAATGTTAGTATGCAATAAAGTACATTGACCTTTTCTTAATATATTTAACTAGCTTCTGCTAGCGGCTTCGCCCGCGTGGTCCCTCGGGAACATACTCCCCGGATTAAAAGTAACCTATGTCCTTTCTTAGTCTCTAGACTATCTCTGTACCAAATTTCATTTAAATCGGTCCAGTAGTTTTGGTGTGAAAGCGCGACAGACAGACAGAGTTACTTTCGCATTTATAATATTAGTAAGGATTTTTAGTGGCTATAAAATGTAAAGTATAGCAATAGATTTTGATTAACACTGTTAGTGCCAAGTGCAAAAGTGTTTTTACAGTTTTAGTGCCAAGCACTCAACACATGGGCCGAACAACAATTCGTTCGTGTGCCCACAACCCGCGCATGAAAACAAGTCACATATAGCTACTTAAAACGACGACCGGGTTGTCGGCACACGAAAGAATTACTGCTGAGTTCTTGGCACTAAAAGTGTTAAGGAGTACTTTCTGTGTAAATTTCAGTATTTAAATTAAGAATATCACAATAAATGAAGCTTAATCAATTACGGGTATTGTAAATTTATCTGCCGCCACCATAGAGCCAAGCAAGTCGACTAGCGAGTAATGCAGTAGAACCAATGTACTAAAATGTTCGTAACCAGCTACTCTGAGTGTCTGGCACCACGCTAGGCTCTGTCTCTCAAAGTCGGTTTAATCAGTGATGCTGTTTGTCGGGTCTCATTACGGCATTATTTTAGAAAATTCTGGAATTTCCTAGCTTGGGGTCCTGAAAGACCCCACGCCCGCGTCAACTTGAACTTGGACGTTCGATTCGCGTCATAAATGCGGATTATTGTATGACTGTTTATTTGAACTTGTATATAAAATGCTAGTACTTGTACTGTGGGGTACTGCAACACCCCAAGTGGGGTAATATGATACCGTAGGTGGGGTTATTTTAAGTGACTATGTTGACTACGAATTCGGACTTCGATATAAAATGCTAGTAGGTACTCATATAGTGGGGTTCAATATAACTCCACGTGTTCTATAGGACTTCAAATGAGGTTCTATAGGACTTCAAATGAGGTTCTATAGGACTTCAAATGAGGTCCTAAGGCAGTCCAAGTGAAATCATACAGATAACCGACTGAGGAGCTTCAGTACCACAAATGAAAGACCATGGGGTCCAAAACTACCCCAATTGGATTCCTTAAGAAATACAATTGAGGTGCCACAGTACCCCAAATGGGTTCCAATGGAGTCCAAAAGCACCCCAACTGGACTCAAACGGAATACAAGTGGGGTACAACAGTACCCCAACTGGAGTCAAACGGAATACAAATGGGGTGCAACAGTACCCCAAGTGACACTATAGTTACTCTGTTGGCTACATATTTGGAGTGGAGTACAGAAGGCGGGTACTTCGCTAGCCCCACGAGGGGTTGTACTTGGTCCAGTCGAAGTTAGGCGCGAGGTACACGCGGCGGCCGCGGACGTAGCAGGTCACTATGCCGCGGTATGCGGTGCGGGGGACGCCGCTCTGGGGAAATAAAGAAGAAGATTAAAACATCATTATCATACTAAGATTCGTTTTTTTGAATTTGAAAAGCATTGCACAGAACATGAACAAGTTTCTTACTCGGGCATCTTCTCCACAAAATGCCTCAGTAAAGGGGAAATCGCACTTCTGGCCACTGTTTTTAGAATGCTGTTGCTACTGGCCCGGGTTTTAGCTACCAGAGAAGCTATTTTCTATATTAGTATAGATAGGCAGCTTGACTCACCCTGAAGTCGTCCATGAGGCCCAGTTTCTTGGCGGAGCGCTGGAAGCTCTTGGCGTTGCTGTACATGACCTTGACGGGCGTCTTGCTGTCGTCGCTGAACACTTGCTCCGGTAACATCTCCGGCAGGCTCTCTACTGTACGCATCAGGTTTTCGTCGTATTGCTCCTAAAGGGGCGCAAAAGAAATTACATTTGTAAGAATACTTTGAAATGGAAGTTTTGTCAATGCAATCATAGTGTTTAAAAGACTGGGCCAGCTCCTGTGTACTATTAATGACACTGTTGCGCGCCAGAATTAATATTGGGTGCATAACGACATTAACTACAACCAGAGCCATCTAATATCGAGTAGCAGAACTAGTAGAGTCAAGATCTTTCTAGACTTTTCTATGCTAGAACATTTCAAGGTATCGACATCCGGTTAGTCAGGACCAGTACATGTACCTGAACTTTCTAGATGTTTCCATATTAGAAGATTCTAGAAATAACTGTCGCTCTATAAAAACGGGCGGATAGCCCGTGACTGGAGGCAGTATTGAATTGGCGATACAAGCGATAACTTCTAAAGCGATCTTCAACTGCGAATTAAATTAATTGTTTAGTAGTGTAATTGTGTTTTATAATTAGTGAAATTAAAGCTGTAATAATTGTTGTAAATTAAAGTGTAATTTTCTGGTTATGAATCGGCTGTTTTAATTGCCACGAACCCCAAGCTCGTAACAATACGATACTGCAATCACATATTGCTCAATACAATAAGAATTAAATAATATTTCATTCTTATTGTATTGAGCAATATGTAATAATCTCAAGTACTAGAACATATTATGTTCTAGTACTTGAGATTTCGTCTGCTTGACTGGTTGATCTCCTGTCTCAGGTAAAGTATAAAAATACCATTCATTCTTAACCGGATTCGGGGTTTGCGTTTATACCGCTCTGGATATCGAATACCGCGTAGGTCTATGGTCTTATATTGTGTAACGTGTTTCGCCAAAGGAATTGTAGTGCCTTCGCCGAAACATGTTGCATAGGGAGCGTGCAGAAACTATAGGTGGCAGCACAGAAATGTTACTGTCAAGTATGTTTCAAGTATTAAATTCGAAATAGCTACGCTAGATGGCACAGTCTACTTCGAGCACGTTCCCCTAAACTGAGCGTGCAGGAACCGCAGGTGGCAGCACAGAAGCGTCAATGTCAAGTATTCTGACCCTTAAAACTTCGAATATGCGACACTAGATGGCATAGTCAACGCCGTGCACGGTCCCGGGCATTAAACAATGATGTCTACAAAAGAAGAATAAATAAATAACGATGACTCACCTTCAGTAAATACGTGAGGTTGAGCTTGGTGAACTCCACGTACTCCATGTTGAGCTGTATATTGCGGAGATGCATGTCGAAGAACAAGCCTTTACTCACGCCTACCTGTTGAGGACAATGTTTATGATAAGTATTCAGTATCACTATTTCTAAAGTGGATAAAGATTAACAGCTGCACGGGTCTGTAGCGGCATCTATGCTGCCACAGAAAAAAACCAACGGAGAAAATCTACATCGCAACAAAAAGAGTCGCGACGCCATCTATCCAACTAGCAGCGAACTACTAGGTTGAAATCATGCATCGCGCAAGCAGTTTACCGTGCGATTTGAACATATACATCAACCCGAATATCAATTATCGGGCAGTGGCCCGCCACGCACAACTGTCTGGTAGGAGGATCCTCCCTTTACAATGGAGGTGTGCGGGACTTTACTCTCTGTTCCGCATACCTCCAAAAGTCGATCTTCAAGGTTAAGCAATGCTTGCCGAGGTCGCTCTGTGGAAATGTGACCATTCGTTACGAGCCGAGACTCCTCTGTGCCTCGGAAAGCACGTTAAGCCGTTGGTCCCGGCTGTTATTTGTAGATCATTGGCAGTCGTTACGGGTTGTCAGAAGCCAGGAAATCTGACACCAGTCTTGCCAAGACGTACTGTGTTACCCTGTTATGTAGTTACAGTCGCTTCATGTAAAATATTGGTACTTAGCTGCATCCTGGTTAGACTGGATGGCGACCCTAACATGGTTGGGAAAATGATATGCATATTGCTACTCAATGTTAACTCTCTAAGGGCGCTTTCAAATGCAAAGTGCCGCGCGGTGGCAGCGCGGCTGCAGCGCTACGGCCACGCTGCAACTGCTAGTTCGAGCATCATAGTGTTGTACAGTGGTACCCAACTGATGAGGCGCGTCGTGAATCTTCGTTCGCACAGAAAAGAAAGTATGACCCCGAAGATTAACGAAAGAATGCTTAAAACTTACAATCAATCTAAGATCACTACTATAAGGTTCATAATACACTGAAGCTGTTAGTTCCGTCTCACTCGCAAGTCACGTGCATACCATGCGGCGCTAACATGGCGGCAGCTGCCGACCAATAGCGGTACAGGAAAAATAAGCGCGGTGCGTGGAGCGTGCCGATTGGTCAATAGCATTTCCCGCGCTTTGAAGATTCATCGTCTGCGCAGGTACATACACTGGACGAAACACTGCTGTTAGTGTATAGGTGGCAGCACAGAAATATCCCTGACAAGTATATAACAAGTATAAAATTCGAAATAGCTACGCTAGATGGCACAGTCTACTTCGCAGGCAACTACTACCACAGGTGGCAGCACAGAAGCGTCGATATCAAGTATTCTGACCCTTAAAACTTCGAATATGCGACACTAGATGGCATAGTCAACGCTGTGCACGGTCCCTATATGGATTAACAAAGCAGCGCGGCGACAGCGCTGCAGTCGCGCTGCACTTTGCGGCAAATTTGAAGGCGCCCTAATACTAATGCTGAAGTTTTCATCTGTCGTTTATCTGTCCGTTAGCGCTATCTGTCATAACGCCATTGGTTGGTTGGTGATTAATGGACAGATAACCGACCGATAAAGTACCTCAAATACCATAAGTGGATTCCCTATGGGTGTTGTCTATCATCATCTGCCTAGACTTTTCCCAACTATATTGAGGCCGGTTTCCAGTCAAACCGGATTCACCAGTATTTTACGTGGAGCGGCTGCCTACCAGACCTCCACAACCCATTAACTGGGTAACACGGTACTTCTTGGCAAAACTGGAGTCAGATTTACTGGCTTCTGACAATCCGTAACGACTGCCAAAGATCTACAAATGACAGCCGGGACCAACGGTTTAACCTGCTTTCCGAGGCACGGAGGAAACTCGGTATGTTAAGATGGTCACCCATCCACAGACCAACCTTGGAAAGCGTTGCTTATTCTTAAAGATCGAACTGTGCGGCTGTTATTATTTTAGCCACCAGCTCCTCCCTATGAGTGTTGTCTATCAAGTTAGGGAATTCTTTTAAGTAGTCTTGACCTTGGCGTCGGGAGTAGATGTCTGTTAATGTTTACGGGCTCGTCTTCTCTAAGATGGGATGACGGGAACTAGCTAAACTCAGCCATCATCGTCATCATCATATCAGCCGAAAGACGTCCAATGCTGGACATAGGCCTCCCCCAAGCGTCGCCACAACGACCGGTCCTGTGCGTCTCGCATCCATCGGCTACCCGCGACCTTCACCAGGTCATCGGTCATCTCAGCCCCGGATCTACGATTTTTCCGAACAGGGGCAGAAGAATGATAGTGGCGCCCCCTTTCTTCTACTTTTGTGAATAAATAATGTTTGAATTTTACAACGACGAAGATCCATTGTACCAATAATTGGCATCATTTTTTTTCTAGACTATTTTGCTTCTGGAAATATTAAAGAAAACCTTACCAAGGTTTAAAAAAATTTCAGCACAGCCACATCAAAAAGTTTATTTTTTCAAACATTTGAATTTTGCGCCCCTTGGACTTACCGCCCGAGGCACGTGCCCCGGTTTGCCAACCCCCCCCCCCCTAGATCCGGGGCTAGCTAAACTACAAGGTGGTATGTGGTTATTCAAACCGATCTTGCCTCTCCTTTAAAAATATAAGCCTCTATATCTGAATAAACAGATAAGACGATAGATCTTTGAAGATAATAATAATAAAAATGTTGAATTACCTTTCCAAATGAGTAAGTCCTAGATATTTCAGGCCGTATGCACGCCCTGCCTTCAATATTGACAGGATTACGAAGCCAGTCGTCGAAAAATCTATAAAATAGAATAAAATTTATATGTTACAAGAAAAAAATGTGGTAAAAAAGCACATAGGATAGAGGTTAGGTTGGCAGTGGCTCCATTTCATTTTTATTTATTTATTTTATTTGGCTCTTCAACAATGCAGGCCGGTAGGGAATTCCACTCCTTAGCTGTACGCACTATGAATGTGTTCCCAAAACAATTTGTTCGTGTGGGTGGGATATCCACAATGTACCGGTGGCGCATCGCCGTTCGTCTTGTGGTCCGATGATGGAACGGGCTAGGCGGAATTAAATAATGCAAGTCCGTCGCACACTCCCCATAATACAACCGGTAGAAAACCGACAGGCTAGCAACTCAGCATCGATGCTCAAGACTTTGGAGCTGCGTCACGACGAGCCTATCATTGCCGATAATCCTCTTGGCTCTATTTTGCCTCTTTCGTTGGGCATCAAGCTGGTATCTGGCCGATCCATCCCAAAAATGAGAGCAATACTCCATACACGATCGAACTTCCACCTGATGGAGTTTGAGCAGCTGTTCCGGCGTGAAGTACCGTCTCACCTTCGCTAGGATCCCCAAGCAGCCACTTGAGCTTTTGCCTCTATGAAAGGACCAAAATTGAGGGTAGATGTTAATGTAACCCCAAGAAGCTCAAGTTGGTCGGTTATTGGCACGGTTATTTACCGTAAGAAACAAGATAATTGGTACTTACGCGGCTGGCCATTTAGGAGCTAGTGAGGTCCAGGTGTCCCTCCTCAGGACCCAGCCCAGTCCAGGGAAGAAGTCAGTCCGGTGTAGCAACTCTGGTCGAGTCAGGTCTATGACTCCCATCTTGCCGTTGTCGTTCCATGCTGATATGCACCTGGAAACGTTTTAATGTCAAGTTTTTTTTTGGTTAAGAATGCCATATGCCGAGGTCGTCAAAATAAATTTGTTAAAAATGAGAGCTTTCCTTAAATATGCCATGTGTTATTACTTCCCAGAATTTGATGTTTATTAGCTACACTTTCGGATGGTGTAATAATTCAGAGTGTTTTTTTTTTTTCAACACAACCTGTTCGATTTCCTGTAATAACATTTTTTTTAAAATCCGAAGATGGTGATTTCAGTGTTTTTTTGATATTCCTCATAGTTTCGGATTTGGCCATGAAGGCACACTTGGCACTCACAAATAACATGGCTTTCTATTGGTAAAAGAATTTTCCAAATCGGTTCAGTAGATCCTGAGATTACCCCCTACAACCTCACAAACTCACAAACCTTACCTCTTTATAATCTTCTAATATGTAAAAATCTCGTATCACGGTGTTTGTTACCGAACTCCTGCGAAACGGCGCGACCGATTTTCATGAAATTTTCTGTGTATATTCGGTAGATACGAGAATAGGTGGTAGGGTATTTTTTTTTTGTATGGCAAAACAACTTTTGTCGAGTCGCTAGTATTAGTACAGATAAATGACACAGACGGACTGAAAGACACACGACGACGACACGACGAAGACGACAGGGCGACGAAGACACGACGACGAAGTTTTCCCGTATGGAGGTTTGAAACCCTAAAAGTGGAAAATGAGCATAATCAAATTCTTTTAAAACTTACCACAGAGACTTATCCTTGAGCAGCAAAGGATATGTGCCGAGGAAGTACTCGAAGAAATCCGGGGATATGTCGAGGTCATCTGGAAATAATAATAAGTACAAATTAATACAATAATCATATTACTTTTTAAAACAAGACGTAGAAATGAAGTAAGTATGCAAATGTTTGTTTTTTCCTTGTTTGTGGCAAATTTTAATAAATGCTTATAATATTCATTACTTTAAAAGGAAGGAAAGAAGGAAAATTAATTAATTAAGCTCAAGCATAGGCATACACAACACATAGACCAACAAAACGGTAAAAAATCAATAGATCATTCTGTTTTTAAAACCATCCAAATAGGTCGTTATAGATACAAATACAGGATGGTTGATAATTGAGTGCGTTCACAAATGGGATGTGTGGGTGTCGTAAGAGGCTACTAAGGGACTCTCCAGAGATTGGGCAGCAGCGTTCTCTTTAAAACTCAACACCATACACTGCGATCGCCAACCTGCCTGCCAAGCGTGGCGATTAATGCAAACGCCCCCTATTTGGGGGAGGTTTATGTCCAGCAGTGGACGTGTTTTGGCTGATATGATGATCAATGGCCCCGGGAACTTGGGGTCCAAATTGGGTTGCTTTCGAGTTAATTTTAGTTAGTTTAGAAGTAAATCATTTCATAGTGTTTGAAATTAGAGTGAAGATTATAATTACGTAAAGATTCAAGTCCTTCGAACTAAACAGACATCAAAGATTTTTTTTTTTTACTATTGATAGGCACGCGTTTGACCACTATCTCACCTGATGGCTGCGATGTTGTGGTCGAAGATGGAGCACGCTTGCCTAGAAGTAACCTATTCACTCCTGACTTAAAGACTCCTAGGTTGTAGCTATCAGGAAACACAAGACTCCGGCAGGAAATTCCACTCCTTAGCTATACGCACTATGAATGTGTTCCCAAAACGTTTTGCGCGCGTGGGTGGGATGTGACCATGTACCGGTGGCGCATCGCCGTTCGTCTTGTGGTCCGATGATGGAACGGGCTCGACAGAATTAAATTATGCAATTCCGTCGCACATTACCCAAAATGCAACCGGCAGAAAACCGACAGGCTAGCAACTCATCGTCGATGCTCAAGACTTTGGAGGTTCGTCGCGACGAGCCTATCATTGCCGATGATCCTCTTGGCTCGTTTCTCAATTGAAATGAAAATGTAGTTCGTTGTTTGTTTAGTTCCCATAGAACCAAAAGCTTGCTCTGAGTGAGGTTAGGTAAAAGAAGCTATTGTATTGGGGAAGCTATTGGTTGGTGGTGATAAAACGAACAAATCGCTTGCTTCGCATTCTCGCACATCGGTAGTCAAAGTCACAGTCAAAACGTTTATTTCAATCAGGCCATTAAACGGCACTTTTGAACGTCATCATATACATTTAAAATAATACAGTGACTCTACTGTCCATTCGGAAGGGTAGATTCTTATGGAGAAGAACGGACGAGAAACTCCATAGTTACTCTTTTCAAATAAATGTTTTACAATATGCTCTGGTATACAAACATTTTGATTAATATCTGTGAGGACAATACACATAGGTGCATAAGTAGACTTATTCATTTTCTAAATAAGTACATGGTACTCACATATTTACAAATATTGGAACCATTAATTAGCAGTGTGTGAGTGAACAAAATATTTAAAAATACAATAATGAAACAGTAGTTACATCTATAAATAAACCAACCAGTTTGATTTTGTCTACACCCTTGATTGTACTATGGAACAGGACCAGCATGTTTCCAAGCATTCTTATCCTGAATGTAATCTTCTAATTAGTGTAAAAGGTCGTGGAAATAAGTCTGGATTATGGCTGAGTTGATGGCAATCGGCTCAACTCCTGTTCCATGGGACTTATAGCCTTACTGGTGAAATTTGGGTGAACAGATAAACCTTGGTCATTTTCGGGGACTACAAGAATGATGTAAGCAAAATTTAGATCATCTATATCAGTGTTAGGTTAGCACTCAAGTGTAGTATAACATTCGTTTGTTATTTTATAGTTGTTAGCGCTCTCCAAGCGTTACTGATAACACCTATGTTTAGTTTTATCGCTCGGTTGGACCGTAGCATTATTGCTTTCGGTTCGACAATTCACACTATTCAACATCTTTAAATACTACATATTTGACTCCCAACCGAATTTAGATCACAATTCACGGTGGCTAATGATATTTATTTTGTTTTATTTTTTTCTTATCCGTGGCTAGATAATAACAGCTGCACAGGTCGGTCTTCAAGGTTAAGCAACGCTTGCCAAGGTTGGTCTGTGGATGGGTGACCATCTTAACATACCGAGTTTCCTCCGTGCCTCGGAAAGCACGTTAAGCCGTTGGTCCCGGCTGTCATTTGTAGATCTTTGGCAGTCGTTACGGATAGTCAGAAGCCAGTAAATCGGACTCCAGTCTTGCCATGAAGTACCGTGTTACCCAGTTAATGGGTTTTCAAGGTCTGGTAGGCAGCCGCTTCACGTAAAAATATTTAGGCTGTATGTGTACATCACTCTATTCTGTTATTTAGAGTGACAATACTTCACCGATTGGTCAACAAGGTCGTTTGGGCTTTACGGACGAGTCCACCGTTCAACCATTGTATGTTGACGTTCAAATGAAGCCATTGAATTGGATCGAACTCAATTTCGTTTTGTGGATTATTACGAGAGTGTTATTTTTGTGAGTTACAATCCAGATACAAACTCAATAAACGTTTTGATTAATGCTGTATGTCTGTGTATTTCGTACGAGTGCGGAAAAGTGCGCCGGCTAAATTTTGCCCTATTTTGTTACTAAACATTATTTTCTAGGGTTCCCAATGGGTAACCAACGGAACCCTATTACTAAGCCTTCGCTGTCCGTCCGTCCGTCTGTCTGTCAGCGGGCTGTATCTCAAGAACCGTAACAGGTAGACAGTTGAAATTTCACAGATTGTGTATTTCTATTGCCGCTATAACAAATTAACAACAAATAATAAAAATTAAGGTTTATGATACGGAACACTTCGTGTGCGAGTCAGATTCGCACTTGGCTGGTTTTTTAAATTCTTATTTTTAATTTCGAGTAATTTTGTTCAAAAACGTCGTGTGATACATGTCGGCATTTCACATTGCATGCCCATGCATGCACAGCCTCGTCTCGTCTTCGGCTCAGCCCGTCTATGCAGTCTCGGCTGCAATGCTAAAAGTAGCCCTCTTGCATCAAACGTAGGAGCTATTGTCATTTGTGTATGTGTATCTTTAGAGGTATACGGAACAGAGAGTAAAGTCCCACAAACCTCCATTGAAAAGGTAGGATCCTCCGACCGGACGGTTGTTGTGTCCGGTGGGCAACTGCAATCGCACGGAGAACTCTGATACTGCGATGCAGGATTTTTAGTAGTTCGCTGCTGGCGGAATATATGGCGTTGCGGTTCTTTTTGTTGCGATGTAGATCCTGCTACGTTGTTTTTTTTTTTGTGGCGGCATTGATGCCGCTACATATCAATTTGCCTCTTTCGGCTGGCTGCACGACAACGAAGGCAAGAAAGGAGTTCACATGTCACCGCTAATCGACGCAACCACAAGTTACAGTACCGCATATTGTTATGTAAATACGTCTGCTCCGTTATTCGATTCGGTCAACTTGTTCATAATAGATAGTATTCTTTCCGCAATTAGAGTGTGGTTGACAACATATCAATTTTGAGTGGTATGTGTTGTGGGATTTTCTTTTGAGCGTTCAAGTTAACGATATATTGAAATGTTTTGGGTTCAGTAGACAATACCTATTTTTTTTTTTATCTGTATGTATTTACAGCAGGGGTACACGGGCGGACGTCGGTACTTACAAGACATTGTCAACCATTCAAGCTTTGGGTTTAAAAGGGTCTGTTTGGGGTCTTCTGTTACAGATTATAATTATTGGAATTACATGATTTAATTCCGCCAAGCCCGTTCCATCATCGGACCACAAGACGAACAGCGATGCGCCACCGGTACATGGTGGACATCCCACCCACACGCACAAAACGTTTTGGGAACACATTCATAGTGTGTACAACTAAGGAGTGAAATTCCCTGCCAGCGTCTGTTTCCAGACAGCTACAACCTGGGAGTCTTTAAGATAAGAGTGAATAGGTTACTTCTAGGCAAGCGTGTACCATCTTCGACTGCATCATCGCTTACCATCAGGTGTGGTCAAACGTATGCCTAACAACAGTAAAAAAAAAATAGGTATCTCTATAATTAAAAGAAAGCCTCCAAAATACACATGTAATACCTGTTGTTCACGAAATAAAAAATAAAAAAATTGCTGTGGTACCTAGTTGTACAATAAATTAGTTTAATTAAGATTTTTTTTTACTTGTGTTGGGTTTGCTCTTGGCTCTAGTCTAGGTCAGAGGTGAAAGAGACAAAGTCGACGATGGAGTGAGCTTACCCAGAAGAAGCTTTGAAGCTTCATAACTCTAACTTTGAAGAGATTAGGGTTGAATGCGTTCAGAAATACAGACGCAGGTAGAGGTCCACTCCTTTGCTGTACGCATTATAAAAGACGTTTGGAAACGCTTAGTGCGAATTGGTGGAAAAGCATTATATTTCATTCAACAGCTGATAGCAGAATGAATGGCCAATAGTGTCCGATTTTCCCTAAACAAGATAAGTGTCAGGGTACAGGATAATCCCGCAACAATATAATTATAATTGAATCCACTCTAATTAATAGGTTATTTATTTTTATTAATAGAAACACACCACTTCATTAGAGCTAGGTTGATAGCCGAACTTGTAGTACCTTCTAAAAAATTGTTATACTGACCTTACCCTTCAACAAAGACTTCGTACCCCAGCATTTAAAACGCATGGTCTGTGTGAACTTATATTGAGTGTCTATGGTGATTCAGAAACGTTATTATTATGACCTTGACCTTGAAGAAACACTAACCTTCCACAATAATGACAGCTTCATGCCCCAGCGTCTCAAACACGTGGTTGAGAGCAAACTTGTAGTGTCTGGCGATCTTGTAGTACCCCCTGAACTTGACCTTGACCCTCGGTAGCACAATTTCAGTCAGGTCAGGTTGTCTGACCACGGATATGGTCGGGTCTGATACTGTGTAGGATTTTATGACTTCATATGTTGCGTTGTGGCCGCAATCCTGGGGAAATGAAAGTAGAAATCATTGTTAAAACTTTATTATTGATAGTAGTTTTTGCCAGTGGCTTCACCCGCGATAAAATCGGAAATCGCCCCAAGGAATACTCCCAAGGACTAAGAGTATTAGTCTAGCCAAATTAGCATAAAATATGGGTATGATGGCTCCAAAGATGTTAATACTTGAATAATTTCTTAACTTTAAACAAGGTATTATTCAGCGAAATACACGATTGACTATATATTACAGGATGACCGAGCACTGCGCGCTCTGCGCCCTCTATCTCAAAAACGATTGAGCGCATGAAATAGTGTTCGTTACGAAAATTGTTGCAAATTTTACGCTCTACAATTTTGATAAATGGAGCTATAGAAGCCGAGGTAAACATGAAAAACTGATTTTTGTGACCTTTGATCTTCAATGATTAACGATGCAGACACGATTTTATGAGACTTTTGACACAATATTTAGAACGTCAAAATGAAGGTGTACACCAGTTTCTAGCTTATTATCTCTCATTCCGAGGTGAAATGCTAATTTTACTGAACTATCCCGGGATAAAAAGTATCCTATGACCTTATCCAAGGTCCCATCTATGTCTCTCGCAAAATGCATCAAAATTAATTCAGCTGTTTAAGTGTGGATAAAAATACAGCTGTCGGTTTGTTTTTACGCCTCCACAGCTGAATCAATTCAATTACTTTCGCATTGACAATATGAGTACCCATGAATTCAAATGTAGACCATATAAATAATAATATAATGTATACATAATAAAGTTAATATTGATAATAAAACCAGTTAGCCGTATCACGCAAACCATTCCAATGCCATCAATAATGCAGGCACTTGTGAATTATCGACTGTCCAAGTGGCAGCCGTGACCGATTCTTTGAAATAAATCGAACAACCTTCATGTAAATACGAGGAAATTACGCATTGATCGTAGTCCTTAGCCCAAACACAGTGCTAGTATGGACTGTGCCGTTGCAGATTTGTTCCAAAGAGTTACCGCGATCCAGGAGATCTACTCTCTAAGCCTGAAGTCCGTAGTTTCGACTTTAGTTACGGGCGGCGGTTTAGGACTAATTGTCGTAAGTCCGTAGGTGATACGGAGTTAGAAACGGCCGTAAACAAGGCCGAAACTACGGACTTCGGCCTTAGAGAGTAGACCCCCTGAAACGCAAAGGGAATTTGGAGGAACACGCGTGGGTTTCAGTCAATAAGAGACTGACACTCCCTCCCGCTCCACACAGAGCGGAACAACACATTTGATGATCTCTATAGATATATTTACAACACATGTATTTTCGTCAGAAACATTCTCAACAAAAACGTTCACTCAAACTAACACTCACCCAATATAAACAAGTTAGTCAACGCAGGACACAGCGAGCAAGCTTGCTAGTTTACCCAAAACAAGAACTAACTATGGCAAAAAAATGCCAACTTTTGAAGGAGCACAACTCTATAATAAGTTACCGTCCTGTTTAAGAAACCTACACTCTTTCAATGCATTCAAATCTCAACTTAGCCAGCACATCATTGCGGATCAATCACTTCTACTCGGCTGGGCAGCGTTCGGGAAGTTGCGCGGTATCTTCTCGTCCCACATACCACAGTGTCTCAAGACGAAAGTCTATGATCAGTGCGTGTTGCCAGTGAAACGTGGTCGCTTACAATGGGCCTCATCAGAAGGCTCAAAGTCACTCAAAGGGCAATGGAGAGGGCAATGCTTAGAGTTTCTTTGCGTGATCGAATCAGGAATGATGATATCCGCAAGAGAACCAAGGTTACCGACATAGCCCGAAGGATCGCCAAACTAAAGTGGCAGTGGGCAGGGCACATTGCTCGCAGAACAGATGGTCGATGGGGCCGAAAAGTTCTGGAGTGGCGACCGCGTACCGGAAAGCGTAACGTTGGATGACCTGGTGAAGGTCGCGGGTAGCCGATGGATGCGAGACGCACATGACCGGTCGTTTTGGCGACGCTTGGGGGAGGCCTATGTCCAGTGGACGTCTTTCGGCTGATATGATGATGATGATGAATCACATCTAGAGAAATGATTGCATTGGATGGGTATTAACATGTAATACTAGCTGATGACGAACCTTTTGTAAAATATTTATGTATGTTTTTTAGTATTGTTCTCGAGTAAGTGACTAAAGTGAGTCTTTATTGAGAATAAAGTGTCTTTAAACCGAAAAAAAAAAGTATGGACTGTGGAACTTGGATCACAGTTTACACGTAATCTCTCTCTGCGACTAGTTTGCATAAACACCAGCATTTTCCATAATTTAAATGAAGCCTATGACGGATCTTCGAGGTCAAACACCGCTTGCCGAAGTCGGTATGTGGATGGGTGACCATTATACATCGTGTTCTCTGTACCACGGAAAGGACGTTAAAGCCGTAGGTCCCAGCTGTCATTTGTAGATCCTTGACAGTCGTTACGGGTAGTCAGAAGCCACGAAATCTGACACTCGACTTGCCAAAGGGTACCGTATTGCCCAGTTACTGGGTTGTCGAAGTCAGTAGTCGCTCCATGTAAAATCAGCTGCATCCTTTAAGACTGGGAGCCGACCCCAGCATAGTTGGGATTTTTTTTATTGATAATTTGTCCCATTTCCCGATCATTTTCGGTTCAGAAACGGTGTCAAACAGTTAAAATAGCAATGAAATAACAAAACTACATTAATTCTTTCTTATCATCGGTTGAGCATAAAACCGTGTATAATTTCATTTGATTATGAAGCGAATTACTTTTTCAAGTACATTGAGATAATGAAAATATGACAGATTTCCATGGTTACGATCTTTTTAGGATTCCGCACCTGAAGGGTTTTAGAGGTATGCGGTACAGAGAGTAAAGTCCCACAAACCTCCGTTGAAAAGGAAGGATCCTCCGACCAGACAGGTGTTGTGCCTGGCGGACTACTGCCCGATAGTTGATATTCGGGCTGTTGTATATGTTCAAATCGCACGGTAAACTCTGCTTGCGCGATGCAGGATTTCGAAGTAGTAGTTCGCTGCCAGTTGAATAGATGCGTCGCGGTTCTTTTTGTTGCGATGTAGATATGTTACGTTGGTTTTTCTTGTGGCGGCATTGATGCCGCTACAGGGTAACCAACGTAAGTTCTACAGTCCGTCAGCGGTCTGTATCTCATGAACTGTAATATGTAGACAGCTGAAATTTTCAGCATGTTTACTATTGCCGCTTCAACACCATACTACTCGTCAGTAGTCATCACCACCGTCACCAACTAAAGGCATCTGCAGTACGCCAGGTATCGCTGATGCTTTGCTCAAGAGTCTCCGAATTGATTGATCGTTTGTTTGTTTGGGATCAATTTTCCTAACTGGCGTTGAACAGAGGTGAACGTTCCTGGGTGGTATTTTAAGGACACATCATACATACTCGGAAAGGGATCGGGGGGGCTACTCTCTAACGAAATCCGTAGTTTCGGGCTTAGTTGCGGGCGGGCGTATTCTATTCCGTATCACCTACAGACTTACGATTAGTCCCGAACCCGAACTGAGAATGAATGACAACACGATTTCACAGTAACTGTCAAATCGTGTTATCATTAGTTCTCAGTGGTTAGGTGATACGAAGTAGAAAATGCCCTCCCGCAACTAAGTCCGAAACTACGGATTTTGTTAGAGAGTAGCCCCCCGGAACCGTATCGTCCTTCGCCTCGCCGTCAAACAGACGTCAACCTTACGTAACCAAAGCGGATCAGCAGTTCCGGTACGTAGACTCGGCTACGGCTAAGCGTCGCTGCGCTTACGGCTAGGCGTCGCCGCGCTTGTCTCAAGGCGAGGCGATTACGTTACGATTACGATTAGTGTGTGTTACAGGAGGGAGTTTCATACAAGGAATACTGTACGGCTAGAGTTGATACGGTTACGATTACTTTCCGAGTGGCAAAGAGGAACGCACGGTGACCATCGAAGAGGTTTTGCTAAGGTGAGCCATGAGGAGTGTGAGATTCTTAAGTCCAAACAAAATATTGCCAGGCACCTTTCGAAGGGTTTCCCCCGAAATCGACATAAAAAGGTACGTTTCCTTCCCACACCAAGAGCTAAAATGTCTCATTAACCTGAACCAATAAATTAAATAAAAAAATATAACCGACTTCCAAACAAAACACTACAAATAATAAAATAACCTTAATTTCAGAAGTCGGTGTTTTTGGTTTTTGTTTCTTTGTTTTTTAACACCGACTTCCGAAATTAAGGTTATTTTATTATTTGTAGTGTTTTGTTTGGAAGTCGGTCGGTTGGCCTACAATGGATAGATTTATCAAGCTGCATGTCAGACATGGGACTTGATAAATCTTCCTATAATCTTGGCTTTATTTTGTGTTGTATGTGTGTATTAATTAATTTTTGTACTCGTGTTTTACTACTAACATAGGTTTTTAAGTTTGTACTGATTACTAACACGCTATGGGCCGACGACGCCTGATAATAAACGATTTTTTTTTTTTTTTGTAAAAAGTTTTTTTTTAATTTTCACATTTAAGTGGTGATACTTGGACGACGTCTTCGTCAACGGAGAAATTGAAATAAGCAAAAATGCTCATAAAATACTTAAACTTCTGAACCAAACTGAATAAAATTTGTACGGGACCAAATGGCAAGTATACTGCATCGAACTAAAAAAAAATCACAGAAATCGGATCAGAAACCTCGGAGAAATCGGTGTACATACATAAAAAAAAAATACCTAACGAATTGAGAACCTCCTCGTTTTTTGGAAGTCGGTTAATAAAGAGTTAGATTCCTGCTGATCCGAGCTCCCGTTAATCTGGAAGTTCTGGGAAGCAACAACGCTGTTTGGCGGAAAATATTGGTTTTATAATACCAACTTAAAACAATATGTACTTATAGATGGGGAAGACCTATGAAAGCAGTGAAAATCTTTACTAATAAGATTCTACTAAGTATCAATTATTGTTAATACGAAACTAATTGTCTGTCTGTCTGGATTTTTCGGCGTCATCTGCTGAAGCCATATACAGGGTGTCCCGAAACTCAACGTCAAGTGGGTACGGTGCTATAGGCTAGGTTATACCAGTTCAGGCAAAAATAAAAAATAAATTCCATGTTACTTGGTAAGTGACAATAGGAATACTTTACAAATGTTGAAAATCAACAACCCTAGATCACATATTTAGGTACTGTGATCATAAATTGCCCATTTTTGTAGTGTTTTTTTTTTAATGTAATTCTAAACAACTATGCTATTGGTTGCAGTCATAAATCTATTAATTAATATGGTCACTTTAGTAAAAAGTTTTATTGGGTCATGTTTAAAAAACCTTTTCCCAGATAACTTTGACACTTCATCCGTAAAAAAATGTATTATACTACACTATACTACTAAAAAATGGCCCATTTAATCAAGATTTTAAAATGGTACTACACTTGCTACTTATCTTTCCATAAAAATATTATCAATGTTATCAACCGTTTCGAGCATTAAATAGTCGAACAAAATTACAAAAAGCAAAGAGAAAACTTTTACCTAAATAGTACTTTTGTGTGCAAGAAGTTCTACTTCACCATAGTGAAGGAGTGTGTGGAGTGTGTGAGTAGGGAATGGAGTGAAACAGACTGATATTTTATTTTTAGAGAAAGCGAGACGAATAGTGACGCGATAGAGTATTTTATTTGAGAGTCATCATCTGCCTAGCCTTTTCCCAACTACATTGGGGTCGGCTTCCAGTCAAGCCAGATTTAGCTGAATACCAGTATTTTAAATGGAGCGGCTGCCTACCAGACCTCCACAACCCATTAACTGGGTAACACGGTACTTCATGGCAAGACTGGAGTTAGATTTACTGGCTTCTGACTATCCGTAACGACTGCCAAAGATCTACAAATGACAGCCGGGACCAACGGCTTAACGTGCTTTCCGAAGCACGGAGGAAACTCAGTATGTTAAGATGGTCACCCATCCACAGACCAACCTTGGCAAGCGTTGTTTAACCTTGAAGATCGACCCGTGCGGCTGTTATTATCTAGCCATGAGCTCCTTGAGAGTATTTTCAGAAAATCCCTTGTGAACGGAAAAACGGGATATACGCGTACGAGGTCGCGGGCAAAAGCTAGTTTTATATATTAGAATTGATTGATAACAAAAGTACGTTTAGAAAATGATACTCTTTTTCAATGGGCAGTAAAATCGGGCCTACCTGTGCCAATCAGAGGCCAAGAATGTTAACGTGTAACAGAATAAACGCAATACCTCTTAAGGGGTCATTGTACTCATCATTATGAACAACTTTTACTATGGGACCAATACCGAAATCGAGAAAAAAAAATCAGCTGTTCAGTACATTTTGTCGAGTTATGCGCACAGAAATGTATGGGGGAGTCGATTTTTTTTTTTCGTTATTTTAGTGTTGGTCCCATAGTGAAAGTTGTTCATAATGATGAGTTCAATGAACCCTTAAGAGGTATTGCGTTAATTCTGTTACAGGTTGTATATTCAGCAGTAGGATGTTGGGATGTAAAGGAATAGATAATAATTTTTTGATGAATATATTAGCCGATCAGCGAGATGCTAGCAAGGATAACTGATCAGAGACCGCCGGACGGACATTCTCGAGTATCGCCTCCCGTGAGGGCTAATTTTCTCTATGTATGTTCGTACATCCTTTACAAAGCAACGAAGTAGTGGATTCGAGAAATTTGCGTCGAGATAGTGAGAGATATACCTATATTACGACAAAATTCACGGTTCTTGTGATATTTCTTTTCGTCTGAAACCAAGGGATTCCACAACTTCTAGAACGCGAGGTGCAATACGGGACCCATTCCCTCTCACAGAGCAAAGGCCGTTTTTTTAAGGATGGGAAATCATCAAAGACTCCTTCCGCTGGACGGAGCAGAAGGGAGTGTCAGACTCTTACTGACTAAAACCCATCCGTGTTCCTCCTAATGCCCTTTGCGTTTCAGGGCCGCGGTGACTCTTTTCAACAAATCCCACGACCCTGGCAGGAGAGAAAAAGCCCACTTAGAATTTAAAAAAAACTTTTTACAAAAAAATATAACCGACTTCCAAACAAAACACTACAAAGAATAAAATAACCTTAATTTCGGAAGCCGGTGTTTTTGGTTTTGTTTTTTTAACACCTTTGGTTATATTTTTTTGTATTTTTTTTTTTTTATTTTTCACTTTTGAGTGGTGATACTTGGAAGACGTCTTCGTCAACGCAGAAATTCAAATAAGCAAAAATGCTCATAAAATAAAAACTACTGAACCAAACTGAATCAAATTTTTACGGGACCAAATGGCAAATATACTGCATCTAACTAAAAAAGAATCACAGAAACCTCGGAGTGATCGGTAAAAAACAAAATTACCCACCGAATTGAGAACCTCTTCCTTTTTTGGAAGTAGGTTAAAAAGCTTCATAGATTCATTCATTCAAGGAGTTTTATGCATCTTCTTTACCATAGAGATCTACGTTTTAGAGAGACCTTGACAGTCCAGTTGGAAGCTTCAATTGTGAGTCGGTATGCAACACTTACCTGACTAACTATTATAGGGAAGATCTCCTTGCTGGGTCTGAACTTGACTAAGTTGTCCAGACACCTCTTGACTGTCACCCTGTCGCACGCTATCACTAATACGGGCAGGACTGTTTGAGCGGCATCTGTGAACAAGACAGATTTGTAAAGCTGAAGTGTTTGTTTGTTTAGTTGAACGCGCTAATCTCATGAAGTAGTGGTTCGAATTGAAAAATTATTTTAGTGTTGGATAGCCCATTTATTGAGGAAGGCTATAGGCTCTAACATCATGTTACGACCAATAGGAGCAGAACATGAATGAATAATGTGACTCAAACGAAATTGCGCGGGTCAGCTAGTGTATTTTAAAATAGCTTCTGACAGTCACAGACAGACGACTAGAGTCACTATAATATTTTATTTTATTTTAATTTGACGTTCAAAAGTGCCTTTATTGGTCTAGTTGAAATAAATCATTTGACTTTGACTTTGACAGTGGCTTGCCCGCGAAAGATATCCCAAGCGAACATATTCCCGGGATGAAAAGTATCCTATAGAATAGAATGTTTTTATTTCAGTCCGGAGTCCATAGGGTTAGTAACAAATTTACTTAAATTCTAGTACAGACACAGATAAAAATATACAATTAACATTCAGCGTGCAGCCGCATCCACCTCCGCAAGATCGGGGTATCCCACCGATCTGCGAATACACTAAGAATATTGTTGGTACTGCCGTGAACACGAGTCATCAAGGATGCACATCTTTTTCTAATAATGGCGGCAAAACCATCAATATTATTATCCGCAAACATCCCTGACGCACTACCCCGCCACGGCAGCTGCAGCAGCACTCTCAGTGCATTATTATACTGAACGCGTAGGTCGCTGTATGTCCGCTGAGTGAAGTTGACCCACAGGCTGCACGTGTAGAAGGACTGACAGTAAGCTTTGAAAAGCGTTACTTTAACTGGTTTCGTACAACGTGCAAATCTGCGGGCCAGCATTTTACAACGGACAGCCAGCGACCTACGTTCCCTTTCAATGTCACAAATATCTTTCAGATCTTCAGTGACCCAGTGGCCTAGATATTTACAGTTGTCCACCCTTCGCAGTGGTTCTCCACAAAGTTCTCCATTTCAGGACATGATCTACCCATGTGCCAAGATTCATTTAGATTCGTGCAGCCGTTACGACGTGCAAACGTAACAAACATACAAACTAACTTTTGCACATTTTATGTTATACGTTAGGATGTTAACGTTTTACATAGTAAGTATGGCCACTGACGGAAAATTGAAATTACAATGACATTGAGTAATTCGTACGCTCATGGTCGTGACCATCACAATGGTAATTTTCAGTAATTTCAGTACAGTACATTGTTTTTTAAGGACTGCTGTAGTTTGCTTGTTTTACTATCAGTACATTACTGCAGTACTGTTAAACTGAGTAACACAAAATATGTAGGATTTTTTATTTCGAATAAGCCACACGCCTATGTCCAGGGGGGCTACTCTCTAAGCCCGAAGTCCGTAATTTCGGGGATAGTGGCGAACGTATTCTACTCCGTATCACCTAACCACTGAGAAATAATAACAACACGATTTGACAGTTACTGCCAAATCGTGTTATCATTCATTATTAGTTCGGGTTTCGGACTAATCCTAAGTTAGGTGATACGGAGTAGAATACGCCCGCAACTAAGCCCGAAACTACGGACATCGGGCTTAGAGAGGAGCCCCCCAGGAGTGGACATCTTTCGGCTACAATGGTAATGAATGTAATGATAGTGATATTGATAGATAATAATGATATCGCCACATACAAGTTTAGACGGCCACGAAGTACAAAGTTCGATGGCCTGCCTTTCTGTGCTGCCGTCACGACGTGACACTGGTAGAATAGCCGGAACCGGCTCAGTTGCCATAAAAGGAAAAATAAAACTGGCCAAGTGCGAGTTGGACTCGCTTACAAAGGGATCCGAACCAATTAAATTTTGTTAACATGTTATTTTAACACTACAGACTTCTTCTAAGGCAAAACCTATATGAAGTCTGTTGTATTAAAATTACATATTAAAACAATGAAATTGTTTCGGAACCCTTTGCACGCGAGGCGGACTCGCACTTGGCCAGATTTTTTATTTCTAGTTTGACCCCAAAAGTGCCATACTAAAAATGAAATATTTATTTACGTAACGCGTCCGTGTTTGGGTCACAAAAGTCCATATGTGTAGCAAACAACAGAATCGGTCCTGTGGATCCAGAGATAACTGGCTGTGACAGACGGACAGACAGACACCCGAGGTTTCCGAGGAGTCCTATAAGGGTTCCGTTTTTTGTTCAGAACCCTAAAAGAAGTTTAGACGAGTAAATAGTACCCTGGATCGACATGAATTAAAACATTGATTACCGCCCAAATCCACCTAGCTGCCTAACCTTTTCCATGAAGCTAATGCTTTACTGGTTTTCCACCATTACCCATTGGTAGAACTATGAATTGAAAAGCGTAGCTTAGGACTTGGTAACTTGATGATTTGAAAATTATTTTTTATCAATCTATACTAATATATAAAGCTGAAGAGTTTGTTTGTTTGTTTGTTTGCTTGAACGCGCTAATCTCAGGAACTGCTGGTCCGATTTGAAAAATTCTTTCAGTGTTTGATAGCCCATTTATCGAGGAAGGCTATAGGCTATACATCATCACGCTAAGACCAATAGGAGCGGACCAGTAATGAGAAATGTGACGCAAACGAAGTTGCGGGGGTCTGCTAGTATAATATATATATAAAATTCTTCCATTACTGACTGATTCAGTGACTGACAGACAAAGCACACCCGAAACTACTGGTCGTAGAAAGCTGAAATTAGGCATGTAGGTTCCTTGGGGAGTGTAAGGGAGCACTAAGACAGGATTTCCCGAAATTCCTACGGGAACGGGTAAAAAAAGGATAGGCGCTGTCGGGCAAAAGCTAGTTATACAATAAAACATTGGATTAACTTGTAGCTTAAAAATGCATTATCAACACAATACGACACAGCTATACAAATAAACTCATCACCTAATTGGTATAATTAAACTGTTACAAACAAAAGTAAACAGTATTCCATTCACAAAAGGTTATGATTCCTCTACCCAACAATTACACTGTAGGCCAACAAAACACAGGTCACAGTATTATGATGATAATATGGTGATATTTAGATAAAAACATCGGTCCACATCTGGCAGCCATGTGGGTAATACCCAGAATGTGTGTAAACACTTTTACTGATAACACTTTTTATCAGAGTAGTAATGAAACCAGTGTACGACTAAACGCCGACAAACACTACGCCGACAGACTGAATACCGACAAGACTTTACTTCAACGGAACTCTTCGCCGACAGGACACTTCGCTGACAGGACTCTTCGCCGACAGGGCTCATCAGCGACGCAACTTATCTCCGATAATCAGATTTGGAAATCGATTATGCTTTTCTTGTAATTATACAATTCATAAAAAATAAAGATCTTGCATTGTTTATGTATCGGTATTAAGTGTACTACGTGAGCGTAAAATATTATTTTTTCCACAGAATTGCCAATGTTTATTTCTGATGTGTGCATGATTATTTTTTAAGCTTTTACCATACTTACGAGTATGTTGTACAATAATTGTCTACTCAGCACACTCACAACATTGTTTAAAAGTAGTTGGAAGTAAGCTGCTAGCATACCCAATAGCTTTGTTGACTGTACCTACCTATGATCCACAATAAAGATATTGATTGATTGGTTGACCCTGTTACCCAGTTACTGGGTTGTGGAGGTAAGATGGCAGTCCCTCCATGATGACAACTAGGATTGAAACCTAAACTTGCTGTCCGAGGCATAGATGGCTGTCGGAATCTGACGGATGGCCACCCAGCCTCAAATAAACCTTGGCAAGCATAGCGTTAAACCTATGAGCCTTCGCTGTGGCTGTAATTATTTAGCCACTAAACTCAATGCTTAATTAAAACAATAACACACCACAATTCCAAACAAACCGAAGTATTGAAAACAATTACCACTGTCTGTTGCATTCAAAATCAAAGTCACACGCACAATACCATATCACAATACAGTTCATAAAAAATTAAATATCTATGATTTCACAGTGAATAACCATTACAATGGCATGAAACGTAATATTCACTTCACTTCACGGCACCTCCTGTGTCGACTATATGTTGTCCGTGCAATGGCATTGTGTTTGCTGTCTATTAAGCATGTCTTTATTTGTGTTTCATATGCATGAAATGTTTTGGGCATATTTTTGTTTACATACAGCAGCAACTGTCTGTCCGTCTGCAGACACTCCTCTGCAGACGGACAGACAGTTGATGGAGCAGACATGTGTTAGAGTGGAGACTGCGTATGGGCAAACGTAGTGTGGGCCGCCCTGCCGAACGATGATTTAAAGAAGGTGGCTAGCAACGGATGGATGTGGACTGCTCAAGAATGGGATGGTTGGCGCTCTTTGGGGAAGGCTTATGTTCAGCAGTGGATGGATATTGACTGAAATGATGAAGGATGTTCCCTAGTGGGGTTCCCTATATCAGAGTCTCTGTTTCCTGATACCTATATCCTGGGAGGCCCTCAGGGGCCTTACGCGAATAAATAATATTATTTATTTACTTCGTTCTATAGTTTATTAAATTTACAGATGCCAGTCGATCTTTGCTGATTTGTAAGAGGCCTTATTTCCTCTGTAGATAAAGGAGTAAATCAACCTGCCTAGCATTTTCCCAACTAAGTTAAGATTAGCATTCAGTCTAACAAAATGTGTTGAGTACACGGTTGTAAAATAAAATAATAAACCACACTTACTCTGCAAGACTTCCAAATCTTTAGCACTTTCTTCTTCTCTCTCAACATTCATATTTATATTATCATGTTTTATAACTAAATAGTTCTTTACTCTATCTAAAAGCTTGTTACTATCTGCCATTTGCTCATCCATTTGTTTCTGTAGCCTATCTATCCTATTTTCTATTTCCTGGGCCACATTCTTGGAGCTGGCAGACCTTGGGACCTCTATACTGGACCCATAAGTTATCATAAGCCACAAAAACAACACAATTCCGACCGCAATCGTCACTTTCTTCACATTGAAACGCATTTTGAATCACAATATTTCACCAACTTTTATGTGAGAGATTGGGTTTCATGAACCATTTATCGTGTCCATAGTCCCGTAAGGTATGTTCCCGCTATCCGGTGGACGCAACAGTAAACAAGAAACATCACTAATAATAATCCGATCAGAAATATTCCAGTTCAAAATTTTTGCACGACATTCACTTAGTTAATCCAGTTTCATACAACGTTATAACGAACGAAACCTTATTATCCTCGTTAATTAACACTCCTACGGTAGATAAAGCGTATGGATTGCAATCCGATAATTGAAAAATTACGATTTTTTCCTTTTAAAAACCACAACAAACACCGTTTGGACGTGTGTACACGTCAAAAAACAAATGACGGCTGACACTTGACAGTTGACACGACAGCGCGGTGTAACCAGTGCTCGGAATATTTTCGTACCACAAACAACAAAATAATAGTCACATGGTAGATAATGAGAATAAACCTAACATCATGAAATTAATAACAAAATACAAAACAGGGTTTACCGTTGGTATTTGACTCGTAGCAATTAATATCAGGGCACATAAGAGGAGGTCTTATTCTAGTAGTGAGACTAATAAAGAGAAGTTATTAGATTTAAATAACGAAATGAAATTGTCCCATAACAAGTATTAGTACTCATTTACACTTTGAGCAGTAATTTTTCAAAAGAACCTCATTACTATACTTAACTATGGATATAATTATGCTTTCTTCGTACAGATGTACTTAACTATCAAAGAACACAGATTATTACTTACATGTCTTCTTAACAGTAAAGGCAGGTTCCAAGGTGACCACATCGATGTCATTGTTATGACTTGATCTTTTACTAGAATCTAATAGCAGTATGTACAGTGATAATAAACAGATTATCACACAAAATACTCGAAGTGAAAGGAAACCCCACCCATGCCATCTTCTACAAACAGTAATCAACCTCATTGGTTTGTATTTAAGTCACTGGCTTATTTTGACAACATGCCGTTTCGGAAGTTTTTCCCCTTTACCTACTCACTCTCACTGTATAGGTAGGTATATATCTAACTTCACTAGTAGATAAAAAAAGAAATGTCAGTCTGTTGTTCAATTTATAAAACACATCGACTAAATTCGAGCACTTTCAGTGCCAAGTGCAAAAGTGTTTTTACATTTTTAGTGCCAAGCACTCAACACATGGGCCGAACAACAATTCGTTTGTGTGCCCACAACCCGTGCATGAACACAAGTCACATATAGCTACTTAAAACCACGACTCAGATGCGAGTTGTGGGCACACGAACGAATCACTGCTTGACCCATACGCTGAGTTCTTGGCACTAAAAGTGGTACCTAGCAATGACTATTTAATAATAAATGAAATACACAACTTTTTTTGGAAATTACACAAGCTATTTATATATTGATTTCTTTGTTGCACACCACGTAATCAAAACAGTACACACTAATAATTAACTCAGTTAAGTATTTTACTATTCTCCTATAAGAGTCCGGCACACTTCATGTCACTGTTCGTACAAATCGTACAGATTGAAATAGGGTAGGTATTCGAGTTGGTATCTGCAGTTTACGATTACAACACCGGTTGTTATCACGCCACAACCAGTAAACACAATCAAAGTGTTTTTTTTTTTAAGTATCGAAACAATGTTATCGTGAATTTTCTGCAGCATTTAAGTACTAGGTTTTGGTGCAATTGGGCTACTAGCAACTGCTAGCACGAGGTGGCATAACAAATTTTTCATACAACTGCAGGGGCAATTGTATGAAAAATTGTCAGCGACTAATTAGGAATTAAAAAGGTAATTCTGGTATTGCAAAGGGCCTTAGAAATCTCAGTCACAATTCTAAAGTTAAGCAGCACGTGTCTGTTTCGGCACGTCTAATCAAATCTGTGTGGCGCTTTCCTTAAAATACCACCTCAGACATTAACCATTAACCCGGTGGGAATTGCAAATATGTTTATGAAACATTTTAAAGTGCAATCTCCACTAGGCCCGTCGGTTGAAGCGGCCGATGCTGAGTCTGACAGTGGGGGGGGGTGGAGCCACTCACTCTTTTTTCGGATAAACAAGTAAGATCCGTCATTCAAAGCATGAGCAGAGGTAAATCGCCCGGCCACGACGGACTCAGCATCGAGCACTTCAAATATGCGGGGGTTCACTTGCCGAGGGTCCTGTCCTTGTTTTACACAATGTGCATCAGTCACTCTCATTTACCATCTGAGCTGATGCAAACTATTGTAGTACCTATAGTAAAAAGCAGGACTGGAGATATTTCGGACAAGGGTAACTACCGTCCAATCTCCCTTGCTACCACAGCGGCTAAAATATTGGACAGTATACTTGATTCGTGCCTGAAAAAGTATTTGTGTTTGCACGATGCACAGTTTGGTTTTCAACCTAAACTTTCAATCGAGAGCGCTGTGCTGAGTTTGAAGAATACTGTCCAATATTACACAGAACGAAAAACACCGGTGTATGCCTGCTTCCTGGATCTCTCCAGAGCCTTCGACCTGGTGTCATATGATGTGCTCTGGAGAAAGCTGGGTGACAGGAATGTACCGGCACCAGTGCTTAAGCTCATGCAGTATTGGTATGCGAACCAAACCAACTATGTAAAGTGGGCCGGAACGTTTTCTGAGTCATATGGGTTGGAATGCGGTGTGAGACAGGGGGGGTTGACGTCTCCACGGCTCTTCAACCTTTATGTAATGATCTCTTAGTCGAGCTCAGTAGTATGCGTGTCGGCTGCCGGGTTGGTGGTGTTAGTATAAACACCAAAAGGTCGTTAGATGTCTTACGCGTCCAGTACAATAATGTTTTTAGGATGTTGTTGAAACTGCCCCGTTTCTGTAGCGCATCGGAGATGTTTGCTAAGAACCAAACTGATGGCTTTCAGGCAGTAGTTCGAAAAAAAGTCGCATCACTGATGCGTAGAACGCGGGACAGTGACAATAGCATCCTGAAAACAGTTGTGGAGCCACACCACAATATCAACAGTACCACCCGTAATCCATCAGTTATGTTTAGGCTCAATGTTATGGGGAGTTGTGATTGTGTCATGAATCGGGAACAAAAATCCAGATTATTGACTACGACTGAAAAATTCAAAATGGAAAAACTCAATAACATCTGGGTATCGAACCCAGAACATCATGCTCCCCCTGAGCAATTTATTTGATTTATTTGCTCTGGCCACACAATCTGCCTAAGAGTCACCGCGGCCCTGGAACACAACGGCAAAGGGCATTAGGAGGCACACGGATGGGTTTTAGTGAGTAAGAATCTGACACTCACTTCCGCTCCGCCCAGAGCGGAAGCACCAGCATTTTTCGTGGAGCGATTAACACAGTAACTGGGTAATACCAGACCCCTAGGCAACACTTACCTTCCAAGGTACGGCGGAGTCTCGGTATGTAGGTAATGTTCATGGATGATTACCCATATGTCATTTGCTCTAACCATAAAACACCTATGAGGCAGTAAATACTTTTAAGTAAAATAACTGAGCTAAATATATGTAATTACGGTTTGTTGCCAAATGTTTATTGAACAATGAAGACCGATTACAAATCTGTGTTTCCTGATATCTAGGTACTAGTAGGTTACTTCCAGTAAGCGCGCTCCATCCTCGACCAATCATCGTTTTATATTTGGTGAGATTGTGCTCAAACTCAAACCTTTCACACAATTTAATGGATGGTCTCCTATCGGCTATTTGCTCTAGCCATAAAACACCTATCAGCAAATACTAAATTTAAAATAACAGCTAATATCTTATGCTACGGTTTGTTGCCAAATGTTTATTGAACAATGAAGATCGATTACGTTCACATGCCAATGTGATCGTAATGAGCTCGCGTGTTGACAAAACACGCCTAATTGCGTGATTGTAACTGATTGCGACACATTTGTGTCATTAATTTTAAATATTTCAAGATTTTAGCTGTACTTGAGCTTCTTTTGAGAGTTTAACTCTAGAGTTTAACAGAGGGGCAATGGGAAATATGCATGGAAAAAATATTTAATTTTTATACATTTCAAAAATATAATACTAACAGTAAAAATAGAATCAAAATTACTCGAAAAACAAGCGAGATTTATAGTTATTTTAAACAAATAAATCTGTCCGTCTCGAGAAAACGCTGTTTTCTATGGCAGCTGTATAGACGTCGTGTACTTTGACGTCAAAGTCCATATCGGACTTCTCTTTCTAATTGTAATTTTTGAAGCTTTATAACGTCATCAGCATCACTGATGAAGCTATTTCAAAAATAATTTCATGATTGTTTACAAGAGCTAACAAGTATGGTTAATTTTGCAAATAAAAAATCGCATGCATATTCCCTATTGTAGGAAACATATATTTTTAAGGATCGTGCGTATTCTAATCTCAGTCACAAATCGTTCAAAACACCTGTAGTCCTATTCAGCAGTGATCCTTACTAATATTATAAATGCGAAAGTAACTCTGTCTGTCTGTCTGTCGCGCTTTCACGCCAAAACTCCTGAACCGATTTAAATGAAATTTGGTACAGAGATAGTCTAGAGACAGAGAAAGGACTTAGGCTACTTTTTATCCCGTGACTATGTTCTCTAGGGACCACGCGGGCGAAGCCGCTGGCAGAAGCTAATATTCTATAAACATTTCGCCGTAAAACGTTAGGTGAAGTGAGGTGTTAATAGGCTATTTTACTAGATAGAAAAATTATGATTCTATTTAGTCCGTCCGTTAGATAAAAAAAACGGAGACGCATTTTTTACCATATCAAATCGATAAAAAAATCATAAAGATATAGCGCATCAAAGTTTTAGAGAGGGGGCTGGTGACGTCAAATCACTGGTGCAAATTGTATCGCAAATTGTGTTGCAACGCACTGTATCGTCTTCATGTTTTGATTACGTGAAAAAAAGATAAACTACGTGTCCAATATTTTTTGGAAATCTATCTGACGGCCTAATTAGGTTTTTTCAGTAAAATACCCCATTCAAAGCATCAGGGTGAAATCTCCATGAAAGCTCCATGACATAACTTTTCACGGTTAGTTTCTTTTCAGCCGGTCTATGCTTTCACTACATTAGGTATATCAAGTAGGTAAGTATATCCACTTCAGCAAAGCCTACACGGTGAGATGTTTAGCGAATCGCACCGCAGAATCGATCGGCTGTGGCTTTCCTACATTTTGATACGGTTTTGACATTGATTGTCGCGTGAGATGAGTTTGCTAATTTAATTTCAAGGTATTTATGCACCTAAGAGTAGGTAACCAAGTTCTGTGTCTTTTACACTGGTCAACTAAACAAAAATTTTTCCTTCTCGTCTTCGTATCCCAAATTACAGCTCCAGTTATTTCACGAAAGCACACATTCCATAGTGTGAAGTCGAATGTCTTTTTGTGTAAATATTTTGTGTGCCGTTAAGAGATTCCATAAATTCTTCACTTCATACAAAAACATCTTTATAGGTTCCGCACAGGTTCCGCGTCATAAATATTTGACAGTTAGGGGTTTTTTGTAGGAAGTTAATTGCTCTTGCCATAAACAAAAATTTGGATGATTTAAGTAGAATTTTGCAGGATGTGCTTAGTTCAAAGTTCGAGAGGTAACATAAGAACTATAGAATGTCGGTGTCGATTTATGATCGACCTACCTACCTACCTATTATGTAAGTTATTTACTGTTCTACAACATCAACGTTCGTAAAGTAATCTCAATTTCATTTTAAGTGTCCAAAATAGCTCTGCTTTCCATGCCCTTTTAGGTATAAGTTTTTGAGGACATGAGATGGGATTGCAATTGCATTTTTAAACTATTTTAATTCGGTAATTAGTCCTCTGCTTCCGAAGTAGGTGTTTAAATTTGACTACTTATTTTTAAGATATCTGGCTGTCGCAGGTACCTATTAGGCCAAAGAAAATAAAGAACAAGGAAAAGATGGCTTATAATATATATAAGATTGAAGGAAAGTGTGTGATTCAAGAAATAATAGCCACAGTTTTGAAGTCGTTTTCTATAAAATTAAAAGCAAACAACTATAGGTTTAGGTCTATAACATTAGGAGAGCGTAATACCTAGTTCAAGAAAAACGATTTTTAGTTAAAATGAAACCCACAACAGTGGGGAACACAGGTAGTCAAAAAAGTTTAAGATATATATGTCACCGGAAAATGGCAAATTCCGTTAGATTATAAAATAACTTGAGAGATTGTAAACTTTCGATAAATCGTCAACTGAACATTGGAAAAGCTTTTTTACGCATCAAAATTTGATAGTTTATAATTTGTCGAATTTAATCCGAGAAGTTGGGATGCCCTAAGTTAGTCTTCCAAGCTGCCGCGGTCGCTCTTTGTTCAGCGGTAAGATCAGCTAGTCTATTCTGTAAATAACTATTTCGATATCGAGCTTCACCTGAGTGACATACTCACAAAGTGAGCTTTATTACACACAACATAAGTCTTACACAAATACGAATTTGATACCTCACCTCGGATTCTGCTGTCAAGATACTTACAGAATAGCACTCCAGATGTCAATTATACTAGATGATACTTAGATCAAAAGAACATTATACTGATTAAGAATATACTAAACGAACGAAAAATCATGGGTATTTTTAATTTCGCGAAATCAAAAACGACTTTTTTATTTCGCGAAATCAAAATCCACTTGAGTGCCTTGTTTCTTGTAGACTTGTGCTCTGATTGGTCGCCATTTTATTTCAGTTCACAATTTCTCGGAATCACTTCGAGAATTGATAAACTATCAAATTTTGATGCGTAAAAACGTATTCCAAACGTTCAGTTAACGATTTATCAAAAGTCTCAAGTTATTTTATAATCTTACGAAGTTTGCTATTTTCCGGTGACATATAGTATACTAAATTCGCAGAACCATGTTTCATATATCACCAATTCCAAACTCGTTAAACCTTAACCAAGTCCGGATCAATTAAAAACAATACCCTTACCAATTACTGTAAACATTTAGGAACAAACTAATTAAGCGGTAACCACGCTCGTCCACGTGTTTATTGATGAACGACGTCGACTCCCGCAAGGCATAGAGAAGGAAACTTTTAGAAGGCCGAGTCTATACTAATAAATGTATTACAAAGAAGAAAGATTTTTTTTGTTTATACCGAATTGGCTCCGAAACTACTGAACTGATTTTAACCATTTTTTCACCAATTGAAAGCTAAATTATCAGGAGGTAACAAGCTGTACACAGGTGGTATACCTTGTGTTGCCAGCTGGCATTATGTTGAGCTGAGGCCCTTTTGGCAATAATAGTTTTAATTATTTATTTTGTTTAATTTAAGGTCTTTTATTTGTACAATGCCAATAAACACAATTCTCTTTATTTATATTATGTATTAAAAAAATAAAAAGATTCTTAAAAAAATTGCAGCGCGGATGAAGTCAGCAGCGTAGCGAGGGGGGGGGGCGGCCCGCACCGGGTGACACCCGACCGCGCGTTGACTGGTTTCATTTCATTTCATTTCATTTCATTTATTTATTGCTTCAAATATGGTAGGTACGAGTTCTTATATACAATAATAAGTAACACACATTTGGCCAATATATAGCATGCAATAGTAGGTACAAGTTTTTACTAAAAATATTAATTACTAGGTTACCACATTTCGTCAATTTATATACTTATCAATTAAATATGTCTGTGCTTTATTGTATAAAATTTACAGGGACACTTTTGAAAGAACTCATCTATCGAATAAAAACACTCTTGTAACAACCACTTCCGCTGGTTTTTGTCACTATCTGTGGTACCCTCAACGTTTGACGCAATGAAACCTGTCGAAAGTCGCTTCGCTCGCTCTTGCATTTTGCACTCTTTTTGTTCTCGTGCGTTTTTACGTTACGAAATTACTATGTTTATGTATGAAATGATCAAAAGAATCCTAATCTCTTCCATTGAAAAGGGAGGATCGTCCGACTAGACAGGTATGTCTGGTGGGCAACTGCCCGATTGTTCATATTTGGGCTGTTGTATAATTAAATCGCAAGGAAAACTCTGATACCCCAAAGGCAGGATTTGTTTGAAGTGGTTCTTTGCTGGCGGTATAGAAGTCACTACGTTAGTTTTTGTTGTGCATACGTACTACTTCTGTGCGAGTGTATAAAGTCTAACTCCAAATAAATTAAACATGTTAAATAAACATAATTTTGGTGCAAAAATATTTCTTTGATTTATGAATCTTGCACTTTTTATCAAGGTTCTGTAAAAAATTAGGTTAAATCTGTTGGTTACATAGTATTTAATTTTTAAAAAAAATATAACCAACAGTGTGTTTTTATTTGGCATAGGCCAATACGAATAGTTAAAGACATATTTATGTTATCAATTTATGTCATATTGTTTCATCAATCCATCCTATCTACCAACCTATCTATAGCCTGGAACTTCTGCCCCTTTTTTCTCGTGTCAGCTATCCTGCGCGAGCGCATACTGTAGCAATTTAGATCATTTAGATGTAGGGATCACATGCCGCAGTCAAATATGCGGAAACGTAGCAGTGTGGATGTGGACTTGTTGAATATTAATTCACGGTTTAGGATACTGTACGGCAATTAGGAAAACTGGCGCTGCATCAATACCCAGTAAAGAGTGTTTGGAAAATTATTTTCTTTATTAATTATTTATTATTATTACTAACACAAAATTTTAGAAGTTCTGATGTGTTTGTTAGTTGTGTAATGTTTAATGTTTCGTTTTGGTTTAATAAATAGAAGGCTACGACTTTTGGCGCCATTTTTAAAGTCAATAATTTTATTGGTCGGTAGGTCATCGACAAATAGGGTTAAAAAAACCTAACAACCTATTCTTACAAACGACGAATTAAGTACCTACCTAACGTACCTTTTAAAATAAATGTACCACCTCACCTCACATAAATTAATATTATTTATCTAAGAACAATGAATAGAACAAAACTAAGTAGTTACTAATAATAAATACAAACAAAATCTACACACGGAACCCGCTAACGGCAAGCAATATTTTTTTAAACGGGAACACCGAACATTCATCATTTGGTAGAAAAAAATAAGAAAAAAAGCTAAGCGCCACCGAGCTCCCATTCAGCCTAATTATGACAATATACGTCGGAGGTTTGAAAGGGCGACACGAACGATTTTTTTCTTTGTTTATTTATTTATTAGTTTTATTATGGTTTGCATTTGTTTTTGTATTGCTTTTTTTCTTTGAAACTTTATATGTATGAGTAGGCTAGCACCGCTCATCATAAAACATTTTTGAAAAAATCTTATTGGGCGGTGTCAAACCCTAATTTTTACTAGCTTTAGCTTTCTGCTTTTCAGGCTAAAACAGAAATACTTAACTTCTAATATATACTTACAAATTAGTCATTTAGAAATAGGGGTCTGTTTGTCATCTTCAATAGCTAGGCAGAAAAGGTACCTATCTATAAAGCCTAAAGAGTTTGTTTGTTTGGTTGGTTAAACGCGCTAATCTCAGAAACTACTGGTTCGGATTGATAAATTATTTTAGTGTTGGATAGCCCCTTTTATCGAGGCGCTACGACCAAAAGGAATTTACGAAAAATTTTATGCAGACGAAGTTGCGCGGGTCAGTTAGTGATGTTATAAATTCGTTCAGCGCTGTCTTGTGTCTTAAATGTCTTTAGAGATTATCTTGTGATGGGCCTTTCAAAACAAAATCAACTAAAATTGATTTTTGCCAGAGAGTTAAATAGGTAGTAAAGATAGGGCTCTTTTATCTGTTCTGTGGGGCCGACCGTTTGCTATTTAATCAAGAAACATAACACGGCATTTGACAGGACCGCCCCCGAAGATTGCCGACCGCGTGACGAGTTCACTTCGGTCTGTACGGACCAATTTGTGGCGTCTAAAAAACGTGCGACCCGCCCGGTGTCCTTACGAAGTAACTCAATGGCGTTTACACGCCTAATTTTTGGACAGAAGACCCCATGAACTGGGACTTTTTACCTATACCTGACTAAATTATATTTTTAACCGACTTCTTCATAAACGAGGAGGTTCTATGTTCGGCTGTACCCATGTATTTTTTTATTATGTCGCCGATTTCTCCGCTAATTGTGGACTGATTTTCAAAATTATTTTTTTATTCGAATCCCTATACTCCTGAGGTGGTAAAATATTCAACCGACTTCCATATAAAAACACCACAAAGTGTAAAATAACTTTAATTTCAGAAGTCGGTATCAAAAACCGAAAATCCGGCCAAGTGCGAGTCGGATTTGGCCGGTTTTCCGTACAAATTTGTAGCTACAAATTACTTTAAATAAAGACTATAATTTTTTTTAAGATTTAATTACTAATGTATAGTTTTCAGACTTTTCCCTATACTTGTTGTACAGTCTATAAGACGGTATTATTTGCCAAATTTCATAGTTCTAGGTCAACGGGAAATACCACAATTTGATTCCCTTGAGAGTGTCGAAATATACGTTTTTTGGCCCGTATCTTTTTTTACGTTCACTTAGAAGCTTGATTTTTTCACAGCTGCAAGGAGCCATAGACCTGAATATATGGTTTAACTTGATACCTCCACGCGCTCCCGAGATAAATGGTCTTGACGGACGGACAACAAAGTGACCCTATAAAGGGTTCCGTTTTTCCTTTTAAGGTACGGAACCCTAAAAATAACCATAAATACCGACTTCCGAAATAAAGTTATTTTATAGTACTTCAAGACAAGTAGGTAGTGTTTTTATTTGGAAATCGGTTGTATTTTTTTTGTAAAAAAGTTTTGTTTTGTTGTTTGTCTTGTGAGAGTCCATGCAGTAAACTTTTTCTTTAATAGTTCTATACCTGTGAGCTACTAGTCTATTCTGTAAATAACTATTTCGAAATCGAGCTTCACCTGAGTGACAAAACTCACAAAGTGAGCTTTATTGCACACAACATAAAGGTACATACTCACCTCGGATTCCGCTGTCGAGATACGAAAATGTTGTTACAGAATAACACTACAGATCCGAGATTTTGACAGACCCTGGGCGAAAAGTCTCGAACTCTCGACATCTCGACATAGGTACCTAGTTTTCGATCGCCTACCGACCGAATTCGGTCGATAAGTCCTAAGATCTCTCTCCTAAGTCTAAGTCCTGATGTTCTCTTAACTTTTTGGACCTGTGTGCTTACTTAACTATGCGTGTGAAGTTTCATTAAAAATCGGATCATTCATTTCGAAAAACAAGGATTATAAATTTTGTATGAATATATGAAATGCCGTAGGTACGTCGTAAATGTTCTTAAGCAAATACGCTGCTAGAATGCTACTCCAAAATGGTCTGAAATCGGCATTCCGAAATGAGCAAGCATCGAACAAGGCGATTTCTTGACGAAAAACGTCATTCACAAGCGGCGGCAGCGCAAGGCGTGGGCGATGTGGGCCACCGCCTACGGTCTCGCGGTCCAAAGGGCCTCGCAGCCTTGGCTTTTTTCAACCCAGAAAAATCGTAACTATGGCCAAAAAAAAACAAACTAATCCGTGTCTATTTGCAAATACAGTAGTATCACTAATCCGGCACTTCAGTAGTCCGGTACCCACTGCCCGCGCCTACCCCTACTTATTCCCTAAAATAAAAGACTAATGAGAATTAGTGCATTATGAAATGTTTTATTTTATTTATATTAATTTTTCTGAACATTCCAATAATCCGGCACCCTCTGGTTTATAATAGTGGCGGATTAGTGAGATTCCACTGTATTTTTGAGCTGTTTAGGGTTCCGAACAAAAACGGAACCCTTATAGGATCACTTGGGTGTCTGTCTGTCTGTCCGTCTGTCACAGCCAGTTTTCTCCGGATCCACTGGACCAATTCTGTTGAAATTTGGTACACATATGGACTTCTGTGACCCAAACACGGACGCCTTACGTAAATTATATTTTTTTAGTATGGGGGTCACTTTTGGGGGTCAAACTAGAAAATTAAAAAAAAAGTTTTTGAAAAATATCGTGTGACATATCAAATGAAAGGGCTTACTGTGAGGGTTTTAGTTATATTTTTTTCATGATTTTAAAATAAATGGTTTGAACTTATTCAAGAAATTAGACGAAAACTGACCATTCCCCCCTTATCTCCGAAACTACTGAGCCTTATATTAAAGATATTTACCTAAAGATTAAAAAAAAACCTATTACAAGTCTGCAGTGTTAAAATAACATATTAAAAAAAATTGTTCGGAACCCTTTGCACGCGAGTCCGACTCGCACTTGGCCAGTTTTTCTTTATTGTTAAGGTTTACTTCAGTAAGTATTGTCAAAACATTAGCCGCGGCGGGATAGGCACTATGATTTACTCGTAAAAAAGTCAAAAGAAAATCACAACTATTCGAGGCGGGGTGCGATTGAGTTCGCCGTATCTCACCCTCAATTGTAGAATCCAACCTCTGAAAACCTCATCAAAGAAACACTATTCTTCGGTAGGATCTAAAGGGCCTCGCAAAATGCCAATATTACCCACATAAAATTTTAGTCTTGCCCCGCCACTGTTCACAAGATTTAGGCACTTTAAACTCCCACTTCCACCAATTATATTTCCAGTTAATAATAAAATAAGCAAATTAAACAAAACATTAATTTCCCAATTCTAAAACTCAAAACAATTATCGAGAAAATTAAGAAGACATAATCAGAAGCAAGTCGACAGCCATAACGAAGGAACGCACAATATATCAATGGAGTCGCCACTCGTTCTATAAGCGACCATCTGACTACTCCAATTAAACGAACTAACTAAATAATTATCAGAATTAATGAGTCCGCACATATATCAGCGGACTCCTTAAATAAATCTCCCTTTTGATGTACAAGGAGTGCGCGGGCGCACGCTTTGGACGCCGGCCACGCCCCTTAACAGTGATTGGTCCACTTCTAATTATAACTTTGTGGATCTTCATGAGCTATTTGCATCGTTTAAGTATCTACAATTAATTCTACACTCTGTTCTACCACGATAGAGTTGAGATTCCACTCTGTTTCCTACTGAAATACTGTCATCCAGAAAGACGCCCATTAGTAAAGACTCTCAATCTTCATTCGGATCAGTCGCACCACTGCCAGATATAACTAATTTGATAATTAAACCATTCTCAACCTTATTCTGTTTACAATAAGGGAGATACAAGCCAAAATATGTTGAGATACGATTATGTTTTTCAAAAGAGGTAGTTAACATTCCGTCGCCAGACGTTTCAGCGGACGACTTGACAAAAACGCATCGTGAAACTTTCTTATTAGTTTAAATTATGGCCCTGTGTGAGATACTACTCTCCGGATAGTGTTTAAATTGTGATCCAAAGTGTCCCTCAAGCTTCTACAGTGCAAACGTTGATTAAAAATCCAAAAAGTATTCTAAGAATATTCCAAAATGGAAGCTTCAGAATCTACCATGGACGTTGAAGAAATAAAAACAGAAAAAAATGAAACAAAACTACCATTTTCCATAGAGAATTTATTGGCTGATAAATTCGAAAAACAAACTTGTAACGATTTTGCAAATGAAGCGAACGCGTCTACTAGTGGTGTGACTTGTGATTTAAAAACTAGTTTCGTTAGTGATGTGGCTGATAATATCGATACGGACGATGATGGAGCCAGCAGCAATAGTTCTGAAAATGTTGACGTTGAGAGTTCAACCGTCGGCGATGCGCAGGAGTTCCTTGATTTAAAGACTACTGATTATGGACAATCAGGTAACTTATTGATTTTATTTTTTTGACGTCTGTCCCTCGTGATGAGGAGGTACGTGTATTTTAACCCACTCCTAAAAAGGAGGGTTTCTCGATTCGGTTGTATTTTTTTTATGTTTGGTAGATTACTCAGAACCCCCTCCTCAGTTTATTCCTCAATACTCCGGTCATTTGGAAAATTCTTGTTTTCTAATAACCTATTGAATAACCAATAAAAGTACCTAATTTTTAAATACCTAATGTTTTAAATACCTATCTACCAAAAGCACCACAAAAATAATAAATAATTATGAATTTGGAATCAAAATGCTTTTCATGCCATAATGCCCTGAAAAATTACTCTATAAAATAGAAAAAAAGCTAGAAGAAGAAAACATTAGGTACCTACATAGGATGACACAATGGGCAGATAGAGACAAAGTCAACGATGAAGCGAGCTTACCTTGAAGAGATTAGCGTTCGGAAATACAGACGCAGGCAGATAGTTCCACTCCTTTGCTGTGCGCATTACAAAAGACGTTTGGAAATGCTTAGTGCTAATTATAACTACGAATGGTAACTTTCAGTGCGTCTGGATGTCTGATGGTAGAAGGGGGCTGGTGGGATGAGGTCGTGGAGTTCTTGGGCATCATATCTTCTCTTCATAGTGGGGTTCCGCTGATTGTAAGCAACGCAAGATCTTGTTACGGCCATGCGTTAGTTTTAATGAATTAGTTTTAATTGCCTTCGATTTATAAAACTGTCCGTATTCGGTAAGAGTTGTCTATGGAACAACAAAAACCAAGAAGAGAATCTAATTAAATTAGCTTTGGAAGCTGCAAACACAAACTGAATACTTTAATTGAACCTATGAAGTATGAACATCATCAATGTTACCGACCGAAGTAGCGACGATTGGGATTTCATGTCCAGTAGCTGTTCAAAAAATTGACATTTAGGTATAGTGATCATTATAATTTTTCTCACTTTGCCAATCAATACTAAGTTACTGTATCGTCTCATGGGGTTCCGCAGCTACAACTATATACAGGAGACCGTTTAGGTACCGCACTAATCTACTTTACGCAGATGCAAAAGTCCTGAGAGTTAGGCAGCTATATATTCTTTCAACTACGCTGCGATTTCACAAAACATCACTAAAGAGCTGCAGATCTCAGCAACGCTCCAGTCGTCTGATGAACTGGGATAAACCTCATTTTAATAAATCTTTTGGAAGGAGATCGTTTGCTTTCATGGGACCTTACTTATACAGTAAATTAAATAAAACCCACAAAATTGTAAAACTAAGAAAAAAAATTGCTCTAAAGTAGTCAACCTGTGGCTGCTCAATTTGGATTATGACAAAACAGAGGACGTGTTAAAAATAATGTCATAAAAAAAACATAGTAATATCAATAAACGCATAGGTATACGAGTAAGTATCACACTAACACTTGCAACCACTCTTACCCTTCTCGCATGCACTCACACACCCACACCTACAACACTACACTCACTACACCTACCGCACTGCACTTCCCACACTACATTCACTACACCACACTCTACCCAAACTACTGTTTGTTAAACTTAATAATAGTTGAGTTACCTAAACTATTGTCTTTGTAACTGTACCATCTGAATATGGATTGAAAGAGACTGGACCCCAAAACACAGGGAATCCTAGTGTGGAGTTCAGGGTTTTCACCTACGTTTGTAAATTTAATGAGACAGTAAATATATTTTTTTATTTTATAATTATGTCAGTTTTTCGGTCGAAATATTTGAAAATATTATAGGCGATCTTAACCAATTTTAACAATATTTCTGGTCTGGAAGTCGTGATCTGCCACGATGCCGTCGACCGACATGCTACTCTTACATAAACATAATCTAACGCTAAGCTTGTGATAGTTGCTGTAGTGAATAGGTTGGCCATTTAGCGTAGCGCACCACCCAAGAAGGAAAACACACTCAAGGTAGAACACCGACAAGATGGTCCGACGCCATAAAGAAGGCTGTTGGAGATATCATGTACAGAGCGGTCCACACTGCAGAAGACCGCATGGTTTGGAGACGCGTCATATGTGGTCGCGATCCTCAGCAGCGAGGGAACGACGAAGAAGAAGAATCACACAAGAAAAGGGGTTGTCCATCCATACACAGTCAGAAACGACACGTCACAAAATTTTGCAGTTCACAATGTTTATATGCGCTTTAGCCCTTCATGTTGGGTTTCCATTGTCAGAGCGGCCAGTGTGCTATTGGGCTTCCATTAGGAATTTCTCAGGATTTACCTGTAGTTTGGAAATAGGGGGTGTGATGCATCCGTGCTTTCTGCACGTGTCTGCCAGGTACTGGGCCTCATCTCTCCCCGTCAGGGAATCCGGGGGGAAAGCTGAAAACCGGCTAAGAAAGTATCGGATCACACGTACGTAGTTAAGTTCCGTAGGTATGACCACGGAACCGTGCCACCCAGTGTCGTATTAAAAATATCTTGACAATTAACAAGAAAAAAACAAATAATTAAAAAATTAAAAAACCCGCCTGCCATGTCCAAAAATGAACTAAAAAATTAAAAACAAGCATTGGCCCAAAAATTTAAAACTGCAAAATAACTTTTTTATTGCAGTCGGGGGACAGTAGGTAGGTACTCTGTAACATTTCTTTAATGGTCTCCCGACTGCAATAAAAAAGTTGTTTTTCAGTTTCAATTATTTGTTGGAACCATGGCTGTCCTAAAATTATTTTTTAAATTTTCATTTTTAGCGAACGAGTGCATATTGAATACTACTGATATATATTTTTGTTATGTACTAAGCAAGCTCTAGATGATGATAGTATAGGTCAGCAAATTTTCATGAAAATAAAAAAATATTTCCGTATTTTTTATGATCCATGGCTACCCCATTATATTTTTTTTAATTATGCCTATGTTACCCGGGATAACGCAACGCTTCTAACGATACCACATACATCGAAATCGGTTAAGGCGTTTAGGAGTTACGATGGAATAAAGAAACTCACAAACAAACATACATACATACAGTCATAAACCCTGAAAACATAACACGCCTTTTTTTAGGCAGTTGTGTAAAAACTAACTTCGATGTTGTTATTTAACTGTAATTCTCCAAAAAGTGAAGTATGATAGAGCTCACTTCGCTCGCTCTACTATATTTAATCTTCGTATAGCTTACTGTCGAAGCAAAGATCTAAGCGGAGCTAGTTCGGAATACTTTGCACCCATTCTCGGATAGGTAGATTTCTTTTTGTCATTCAAACAGGAAGTTACTTTGTTGAATTATCCAGAACAACCTCCTTCATCTAGTCAAGCAAGCGTAGCGAGCTACAGAATTATCGAAGATTTCATACTTTCGAAACTTTTTACATTCCGTCTGGGATAGGTTCGACAGAAGTTAGTAAACGGTTTGAATCGGTCGTTTCCTATGGAGAAGAACCTATAATGTAATTTGGGGGCTCCCAATGAAACGGGACCCTGGGTACGTGCCCCTTGTGCCCTATTAGGTATGCCCTTGTGGTAGAGACGGAACTGCTCACCGGTTGTGTCGGACTCTAGCTAAAACAGAGAGTGCACCTGTGTTTGCGCACCCACTTGTTCACTTGTAAGCTCCTGCTTAGGTAATTGTCTGACTGAACTGAAAAAAAACCAAATTAGTTCTGTAGGATGTTTTTAAATTAGATAATAATCTATGAACTTTTGCAGGCAGCGCATTAGCAACTTGAGTCGACAAGAACGCCCGCGGTCTGGTTAAATCTTGGCCTAACCTTCGGTCATCAAAATCATCGTTATTTTGCTACCCCGCGTAGTTCAACACAAACCCAACAATTTTGGCAACTTGTCTTGAGTGTGCATCCAAACTTCAGGTATTGAGAGTTCGATAAAGATTTTTTCAATACTTAGGTACTCATAAAGTGGCTCTAATTGCGCCTATTGTTGGGGTCGGAATCATGATAATTTCACGTACCTACGTTTATTCCGTTTATAACTCCAAGTACGCTTAACCGTTTTTAGGGTTCCGTACCCAAAGGGTAACCAATGGAACTCTATTACTAAGTCTCCGCTGTCCGGCCGTTCGTCCGTCTGTCTGTCAGCGGGCTTTATCTCAAGAACTGTAATAGGTAGACAGTTGAAATTTTCAGTGTAACCCCCGACACGCTGACGCTTGGGCCAAAGTATTCGTACCTACGAGGCATGCCTTTTAAGTTTTGTCGTTTGAAGAAAAAAACACAACTAGAACCTTATAGTAACTTTTCTTGTTTTTCAAAGTATTCACCACGTAGCTTAATACACTTTTCCATTCGCTCAAACCAGTTATTAAAACATTTATTCCACTCTAATGTGGGGTGTTCAAAATGGCTGACTTGAAAGCGTCGACTGCTTCTTCACCGGACTGGAACCTTTGACCACGAAGACTTTTCTTATTTATTTATTTATTTAACAATTTATGTACACACATTACATAGAAAGATAAAAAGAAGGAAACAGAAAAATAGGTACAAAGGTAATGCTTATTCCAAAAGAAATCTCTTCCAGCATACCTGCGAAAGGAGAGTTGTATAAAAGATATGTAGACAACGTGTGTAAAAGGTATAAGTACTTACAAATAAAACAATAAACTTTAATATAACATACAATATATATATATTACAATACATAAATATTACTAAATAAAATTATAAGATAAATAATAACACATACTTATATGCAACTATGACGGTAAAGAAAGGTAGTGTTCTTTCACTCTTCTATTAAAAACTGAAAGAGATTTGCAGTCTCTAATGTCAGGCGGCAGTGAATTCCACAGCCTAACCGCATGGGCAGTAAAGGAATTGGAGTAAAACTCAGTAGCGTGGGGAGGGGACTTAAGGAGATTTCTAAGATGCGACCTGCAAGGCGCATCAGAAGGACGGGAATAGGAGAAGCGTTCTCGCAGGTAGGAAGGCGTTTTAGGGTTATGAAGGATGTTAAATAGCAAACCCAATATCCGAGAGTTCCTGCGAAGTCGAATAGGGAGCCACTTGAGTACCTTGCGAAATCCAGAAACATGATCGTATTTTTTAAGGTTGAAAACAAAACGAATACAAATATTTTGCAAACGCTCAAGTTTATTTAAAAGCTCCTCGGTGGCATCCAAATAACAGGCATCAGCGTAGTCTATGATGGGCTGGATGAGAGTTTGGGCAAGGGAAATTTTGGTTTTCAAGGGCAAATAGCACTGGAGGCATTTCAGCGAGTGAAATGTGTAATGCACCTTCCGACTGACTTCAGCGATATGGTTAGTCCACGATAAATAGGAGTCCATGATAACCCCCAGGTTCTTAGCCGACTTTGCGTATTCAATCTGGACTCCGTTCAACCAGAGCGGAGACAGTGTAGCAATGTCCAGCCTATTCCGCATATACCTGCCACCGATAACCAAGGCCTGAGACTTCTTAGGGTTGATTTGCAGACCAAAGGACCGCGACCACTCCCCAATCAACATCAAGTCACGGTTCACGGCGGACACAGCGGCTTCCGCGTCTTGCCTCAGAAAATGATGGTAAAGCTGCAGGTCGTCGGCATAGAGATGGAAGCTAGAGGAGATAAATTTAGTGACAGAATTAATGAAAACTGAAAAGAGAAGAGGAGAGAGAACGCCACCCTGAGGCACACCCGCAGTAAGGGAGCACCAATCCGAAAAAGATTCATCAAGACGCACCCGCTGCGAGCGGCCTCTAAGATAGGAGTCGAACAATCTAATAAGGGAAGAAGAGAAATTGAAAGATTTAAGGATCCCAAGAAGGATATCGAAGTCAACAGAGTTAAAGGCACTGCTGAAATCCAGAAGTACAAGTAATGTCAAAGATTTGTGGTCCATAGCCCATCGAATGTCATCAGTAACCTTTAAAAGAGCTGTGACAGTACTGTGACCAGGCCGAAAGCCAGATTGGAAGGGACTAAGAAGATCATTGCTAGAAAGAAACAGAGAAAGTTGCCGCTGGACAATGAATTTCTTAATTTTAGGAAATGTAAAGAAATCGTTAGGGCTTAAGACAGGACTGTATGGAGGATGGTCAAGAATTTCTACTTTTTTCTGCTTGAAATACTCAATCGTTTGACGAGCGCTGTGTGAGCTTGCGTTGTCGTGGTGCAGGATGATGCGTCGCATTAGATTTTCGAAGTTCGGCGATGACTTGTGGTATACCAGTCTGCGTTAACCATTCTACGATCTTCAAGTGCAATAGTCGCAACATGGCCGGTTTTTCCAACGAACGTGGCCACCATCTTCTTTGAAGTGCTTCGAGAACGAACAACTTTAGTCGGCTTTGGCTCGTCTTGAAAGACCGAGATTGTAGATTGTTGTTTGGAATCAGGATCGTAGGCATAGATCCAAGATACGTCACCACTGATGATGTCGTAGACGTGATTTGACTCTCCTCGGTTGAACCTTTGTAGAGTTTTCTTACACCATCTGACGCGGGCCGCCTCGTGATCGTCGGAACGCAGATGCGGTATCCAACGGAAAACTAGCTTTCTCACACCAAGCGCTTCATGCAAGATCTTCTGAATGGTTATCCCTGAGACTGAGATGCCTAATAGAGCTTCTATCTCTCGTTACGTCACATGACGATCTTCGAGAATTAGTTGTCTCACAGCAATGATGTCATCTTCAGTGAAGGCGAATTTTGGGCGTCCTTCGCGAGATTTGTCACTAACACTAGTATGTCCACGCTGGAATTCTAAATACCAGCGTTCGACAGTCCGCAGACATGGGGCTTCATCACTGAACACAGATGTTAGCTCTTCAAAACACTGAAGCCGTGTCAGGCCTCTTCTTAAGTTGTAGAAAATTATTGCACGAACATTTTCCTTAGAAAGATTCATTTTCGTACGTAACCTGACAGATTCCAATCGACGCTGTGACTAAACAATAGCATTAATCCTAATACTTTCAACTGTTTTGAGATTCAAAATTTAAACACATTCGAATATAGAACAGTTCCAAATTCAAAATTGCCGGGAAATATGGAAACGACAGAACTTAAAGGGCATATATGCCTATTATATTAAACTAAATGGATCAAAATAGAATAATTACCTACTTTTTTACTTTTTTGAGTACCTAATTTTATCGGGGGTTGTAAAATTGTTTTTTTTTTTTCAGTGTATGGTATAAAGAATAAGGGTTCCACACAAAAATCTCATCATAACACCATTTTTCTATTCCATCACAAAGTTTACTGATGGTTTCCCGTCGGCTTATTGTATTTACTTTAACTTGTCTTTCAATCCTCGCTCGCTTAAATGTAAATGATGCAGTTGAGGCATGCTGAAAAATCATTTTCAGATCAACTTGAAAAACTATCTAAGTACTGGTCTTGAGAATGCTTGAGGGTTGTTATTATTTTGCAAATCAGATCCTGGAATTCTGTCTCTTGCCAAGCCTATTTGTTCCTTAGCAGGATTATTAAAAGACAATAATATGTGAAAGAAATTGGTCTCGTAAAGACCTTTATGTTGTGTGCAATAAAGCTCACTTTGTGAGTTTTATCACTCAGGTGAAGCTCGATATCGAAATAGTTTCTTACAGAATAGACTAGCTGATGCCAAACCAGGAGCCGGTATAAAGTCGGGAGTTCGGTTTAGTTCCGTTTCTATATTGACAATACAGATAGACCGACAATACACAGCAATAATAACACATTGGTCCTACCTTATTGACGACAAGCGTTCATTAATGCCATTTTCCCTTACACTAGGAATCACCCGCCTAAATGTTATTGCACTGTGGGATTTTCAACCCTCCCATTGGAAATACAACAGTGCACTTTTTATTAGGCATTCATTTAAACGTCATTGTAACGAGGAAATCTAATTATGCCGCAAATGTCTTGGCCTGCTAATATAGGCTGCCGTAGGTAGGCAACCATCTACTAGAAATTTTCTAAAGGATCTTTGCGTTTGCAGTATTCACGAGAAGGGGAAAAAAATATCTCAAAATAACTCGCCAAGTCCGAGTCGGACTCGCGTGCAAAGGGTTCTGAACGATTTTTTAGGGTTCCGTACCTAAAAAAGGAAAAAACGTAACCTTCATAGGAGAATTTTTTTCTCACGTTACCTACTTTATAATTATAGACTTAATTTTTCCAGTAATCTAAAGGTAGGTAGGTGGGTTTTCCTATACCTATACAAAAAAAAACATACATAAAGACCTGCATTTTTCTCAAAATTTTAGCCTCAGTAGTTTCGTATGAAATGGTCATTATTCATCTATTTTCATTAAAACTTCAGAAAATATATTTAAAATGATAAAAAAATTACTTTTGAGACCTTTACGATAAGCCCTTTGATTCGATGTGTCACACGGTACAGTTAGAAAAACTTAATTTCCACTCCAATTTAACTGAATCAATCCAGTGGATTCGGAGAAAAACGGCTGTGACAGTCGGAGAGACCGACAGACAGACAGACAACCGAGTGATCCTATACTATTTACAAGGGTTCCGTTTTTTCATGCAGAGGTTCGGAACCCTAAAAATAACTAATACCGTTTAGAGATAAACTTAAAAAAATATCCTAACTTCAAACTCCGACACTAATAATTACTCCTTCCGGCGACAAAATAATTCTTAAAAATATACAATTTCAAAATTGAAACCTATTTGAAACAAACAAATAAATCACAGAAACGCGAGCTTGTAATTTGAAACAACATAATTAATGAAAAAAGATAAAAAGTAAAGCAATTGACGCCTTCCCGCGCCATTTGACTTCATGCTACGCTCCCGCGCTTCGTGTATTTTTGGCGCCAATTAATCTGTTCGTGCGTTCGGATATCTTCACTTTTTTAATGACACCCCTGAAATTTAAACTTTGAGAGGACAAGAAATTATTTATTTAAAAATTAATTACCAACATATTCTGAAAGCACGGATGGCAGCTAAAATGTGTCGGCGAATGCTAATAAACTTTGACTAATTGAATATTTTCTATTGAAATGATTCCAGTCATATTTAAAACGTTGATCTTTCAACCATAACATTAAAATCAAAGTGATCATAATCTTACTACTATTTTAAATGCGAAAGTTTGAATGGATGAATGTTTGTTATAACTCAATCACGCTAGAACTGCTGAACAGATCTCGATGAAATTTTGCACAGAGATTATAGTTTGGAACAGCACATGGGCTACTTTTTATCCCGAGAGTGTTCCCTTGAGAAAATTTCCGACAGAAGCCAGTTACGAATATTTTGATTAATTAAACGAATTGCATTTTTATTCTTATTAAAACTATGATAACCTTAAAAATCTGCATTGAAAAGAGTGAGGCAGATGAGGAAAACACTTTAAAAAAATGGCAGTACAGTAATTTTTAAGATTCCAGTAAATATTTTAGAGTAAAATGCGTCGTTTCTTTCACTGATCTGTTACAAACGCGACAAGACAGCTGACACTGCTCGTTTCTCATCGATTTTGGACGCACTTAGAAATGGTTGATTAATGATTTTCTTGTTTACAAAAATCATAAATACTTTCTTCCCGTGTGGTCCAATCATAGTCACCTCAATTTTGTTAGTGTTCATGCTGTTTAACACCGCAAAAGCTGTTTTTTTTTAAATGAGCAATGAGATCAAGCCCGTAGGAGACCGTATCAAGGGAAAAATATGTAAAATAATGTTTTTAGTTAGGATTCCGATCGTCCGTATGAAAAAACGGAACCGTTATAGGATCACTCGTGTGTCTATCTGTCTGTCCGTCTGTCACAGCTAATTTGTTCCGAATCTACTGGACAGATTTAGTTCTTTGAACTTCTATTACCCAAAGACGGACTTCTATTACCCAAACTATGCCATGTGACATACCTAATTAACAAATGGAAGGACTTCTTGTGAGGGTCTCAAATATATTTTTTCCTTAATTTAAAATAAATAATTATGTTATTCAAGAAAATAGTTGAAAATTGAACAAATCCCCCGTAGCACCGAAACGAAAGGCCGAAAATTTTGAAAAAAATCGGGCAAATTGGATATAAAAAGTCTAAATTATAAAATAACATGTTAAAAAATATAATTCGTTCGAAACCTTTGCGCGCGAACTCGCACATCGGCATTTTTTTTTATATTTTCTCACTGCAGTTTAACTAATCTTTCCATCATTTAAAATTGCTTAGGCAACACAATTTCATGGACTCTTTTTGAGAGGATTTAGGGCTATTTAAGTTTAGTTGAGCGGCCTCAATAACAGCCGCACGCGTTGCTGTTCGAGGTTAAGCAACGATTGCCCTGGTCGGTCCCTGGATGGGTGACGACCCATTTGCGAGGCACGTTAAGTCGTTGGTCCCGACTGCCATTTGTATATCTTTGACAATGGCTACGAATAGTCAGAAAATCAAGCCCAATCAGCAATCAGTCTTGTCAAGACAGGTGTCAGATTTTATATAATATAATATAATATCTTTATTCGTTCCAAAATTAGTTCAATACATATACAACATATTATTTCAGCAAATTTAGACACAAAAAAAAAAAACAATATATCTCTGGCCCCCACACTAGGATTCCCTGTGTGGTGGGGGTCCAGTCCTTCCGTACGATTAAAGTATACCTATAAAAGTAATGCATTTGTTGTATATAATATATATAAATTATCAAACTATTATTTGTTTCTTTGTAAGACATCTAAAAAGAAAGAAAATTTACAAAAAAAAAGTAATGATAACAAAATAAAATACTACTTAAATGAAAAAAAAAGCAAGAAAACTAAAAAAAATAGGAGTGCATTTATGCGAGGGTGTGTTATGGAGTGTTAATGTGTGTATGCGTGAGTGCGCTTGCGTTTGTGTGTGCTTATATACGAGTATGTATTAGTCAGTATAAGTGCGAATTCGTGTGCGCGTGATATTAAAAAACTGGCCAAGTGCGAGTCGGACTCGCGTGCAAAGGGTTCCGAACGAATTTTTTTTTTTAACATGTTATTTTAAGACTACAGACTTCTAATAGGTTTTCCTGTAATCTTTAGGTAAAGATCTATTATCACCATTTTTTTCAAAATTTTCGGCTCAGTAGTTTCGGAGATAAGGGGGGGGAATGGTCATTTTTCGTCTAATTTCTTGAATAACTTCAAAACTATTTATTTTAAAATTATGAAAAAAATATAATTAAAACCCGCACAGTAAGCTCTTTCATTTGATATGTCACACGATATTGTTCAAAAAACTTTTTTTTTTAATTTTCTAGTTTGACCCCCAAAAGTGACCCCGTTGCAAAAAATTTAATCATTTACGTACGTACGCGGCCGTGTTTGGGTCACAGAAGTCCATATGTGTACCAAGTTTCAACAGAATCGGTCCAGTGGATCCGGAGAAAACTGGCTGTGACAGACGGACAGACAGACAGACAGACAGACACCCGAGTGATCCTATAAGGGTTCTTTTTTTTTTCGGAACCCTAAAAACATGTTTACCGTTTTCTGACTACCGTGTTACCCAGTTACCGGGTTGTAGAGGTCAGACAGTTAGTTGATCCATATAAAAATCCGATCCGAGATTCCAGCTGCTTCCGATTAGACTGGAAGCCTAAATTCATCATCATCATATCAGCCGAAAGATGTCCACTGCTGGACATAGGCCTCCCCCAAAAGGGGGAGGTTTGCCATAATCGCCACGCTTGGCAGGCGGGTTGGCGATCGCAGTGTATGGTGTTGAGTTTTACAGAGCACGCTGCTGCTCATTCTCTGGCGAGTTCCTTAGTCGCCTCTTACGACACTCACAGGAAGTGATGGGCTGGTATTATTCTTTGACGGCACCATACGGCAAAACTCCAGTTTGGAAAAGGCTAGGCAGATTTTTCCGTCGGGTCGCCACACACAGGCAACAGAATTTAAGTTTAAGGACCATTATATTTGCTCATTGCAACAGAATTTAAGTTTAGGGCGGACAGTTATATTTGCTGGATTTATTTGATCTTTTCTATTTAGAGTATCTGCACATGTGACTGTTCCTTAGTTACCCTAATTGTTAAGGTCGGTCCTGCCCGGAGGGAGACCGACCTCAGCAATTAGGTTAATTCTAGGAAAAACGAAAATTTTATCAGCCTAGAGTATCTTAGGAACAGTCACATTGTAGGTAGGAGTCAATAGCTTCATATACGCAGGTGTTGAAGTTTTCATTCACGAAGTGTGATCTACTTTAGGACTAGGTGATCTTTGGTCGTCAAACCTTCATTACCAGAGAATTGAAAGTACCTACTTAGGTACCTACTTAATAGTTGAGTGGTTATTGCTTGAAATATTTTATTTTCCTCTATTTTCAGTGTACAAATAAAAATATCCACAACACATTATATTGAGCAATAAAATACAAAAACATAAATCGTACTTTAAAGTAGAAACATAATAAAAAATATCAGAGGATTTTTTTCAGCAACAATTGCCGATAACTCGTTGTAACGAGCTTAAAGCGAAAAAAAAACATAAAACGCTAATTTATTTACGATCTGCCAACTATAAAGCGCCTCCGGACATTTTTGTTCGAGCAATTGCGGCTCGAATTAGCCGTTTGAATTGGTTTCCCGCGTTCCACTCACACTGTCAAATAGAACGATTTAAATTTACTCACACACGCTCCAATAGGGACGACTCTCTCGTATTTGTTGGATAGAATAGAAAAATTCTTGCTTTTCGCATCATTTATAAATTAGCTAGGTAGCGTGTCATCGGTTTTTCTTACTGCGGAAATTGATGACAGTATTATTGCCTCTTCAATAGCGGATTTAAAGTTTTTAACATGATTGTCAGCAGAGGAAAAAATCTCGAACTTTTAAGTTCTTAAAGTATTGTACAAAATCCCAATTTGACAATGTAATATTATTTAAGACTCAGATAGGTGTCGAGTTTTAAAATGAAATATCACAAAACAAATTAACTCCAAGCCAGCAATTTATCACAGAGTTCATAAAATGTCAAATATTTTTACTAAACTGACAGCCCTACACTTATACACCCGTTAACCGCGCAGTGATGTCTCATTTTCTAAATTTGTTACGAAAAGATAAATCTCCACGCGTCCCGGCTCTCGTTAGCTAAATCTTTCTCCCCCGTAATTATTCACCCGTTAGAAAAAAAAGGAAATAAACATGAAAAGAAACGTCTCACAACTGAAATTTAGTAAGTGGCCTGAGCTCATTAAAAAGCTGTAAAATTCTATTACCAGACAACGGATGGGTGTGTATCCGAACGAGCCAAACGTCATACGGGACCAACCACTTTATTTTTATCGTTTGACAGTTGAATGTCATTTGAAAAGAGACTTTATTTCGACGGTTTAGGAGTGTCAAATAAGTGATTTGTTAGTAAATAAAATAGTGTAGGGTTTACAATGCCGGGAAACAAAGACGTGAAGCGTTGACAAGCGAGGATAAATTGACATTAATTGCCTTACCACTGTCGGAGTGGTTTGCAAGCATGTTACGTGGTCGTTTTTGACGGCAATCGGATTATTTTAGGCGCTAATTAATTTACTTTCTACATTATTGCGGGCGATTTGATGTATTGCGTCTGGAAGCCATTTTGGTGTTAGAAATGTTTGATGTTAGACGTTTGGATACGTTTAATTAGTAAACAAAGGATTTATTTTAATCTAGTTTAAATGCTTCTGATTCCGGGTACGACGCGACGTTAGCGTTAACCTACTACGAGGCTATGTCAACTAGCTTCTGACCGCGGCTTCGCCCGCGTGATAAGTATTCTATTTTCTAACCTAAGTCACAGTCTGGAAGACCTGACTTTCACAATTATAATATTAATATTGTATGTATCATATCACACACTGTACCAGCGTACTTAGGTAAATAAAATACGATGGGTACCTTCTTAGTAAATAGACAAGCAGCTAGGCTATTCTGTAAACAACTATTGACCTGACTTTCACAATTATAATATTAATATTATATGTATGTATCATATCACACACTGTACCGGCGTACTTAGGTAAATAAAATACGATGGGTACCTTCTTAGTAAATAGACAAGCAGCTAGTCTATTCTGTAAACAACTATTTCGATATCAAGCTTCACCTGAGTGATAAAACTCACAAAATGAGCTTTATTGCGTACAACATAAAGGTCTTAATTTGAAACTCACCTCGGATTTCACTGTCGAGATACGAAAATGTTGTTACAGAATAGCACTACAAGACGTGTTACAATTAAGGACGATTGAAGACTGATTACTGAGTTTAGTTTTTAAAATTGAGTAGGTGGGCGGGACTGGGTTTGTTTTTGGATTACACAATTATTATAAACTGTAAAACTTTAGAGTAGGTTTTGACACGTTCTTACCTCAAAATATATAGGCCCTTCATCGTTATGAATTTGATTTAACTAAAATATGTAACATAGCGTACCAATTACCAATATTTTATGATCTTGTATGTAAAATTCTTCCCAGCGTCATGAAAAAGATAGCTGGTCCAGAATGGACACGTATTGCAAAAGACAGGACAAAATGGAAAGCATTAGAGGAGGCCTTTGTCGAAGGACAAGCTGAAAAAGTTAAAGTTTAAATAAAATTAAGTAGGTTTAAACAAAGTAAAAATCTTTAACTAGATAAAGTTTAATTGTAAAATAGATTTAAGGGAATGTTAAATTAAGTTTCAGCAATAAAGGCTTATTTTATTTTATATTTTTTTTATGTAAAATTAAAACCTATGTTTTACAAATAAATTATTCTGATGTACCTATTCTTGAAATATTTTCCAGACAAAACATTTTTAAACATGATACCATCTGAAAGATCACGACGCCACTTATCAAATCGTTCGGGAGATTTATTTTATAATCTCTGATCATATCCGACTCGTTATTTCTACGATGAATTTGTTTTTTTTTAAATATTATTTTGCTTGAATTGGTTTTGGTTGATGATGTAGTAAGAGTATGACACAGACATTTTTTTCTATAAGTTTCCACACGCGAAACTTGCTTGGATGATTATTAAAGAATATCGTCCAAGTTTTGGGAACTCATGTCCTAACTGGTTTTTCTTTCAATTTTTGTCTCACTGTAGGGCTATACAAGATTCATGTTATTATTTTTATTTTGAATTATCTCAACTTTTCTAATTTTATAATCTCTTAGTACATAACATTAAGTACCAATTAATTGGCTGCACAGTTAATGCAGTCACAACTTCGGAATAATGTAAAAAAATACGTTTATTTTGGCGCGCTAATTAGTCCGTTCGGATATTCAGTGTGGCGCTCAGACAAATCCAAGATGGCGACCGACGCTGCCTGACATGTTGATATATTACCACTAATTACTCAAAGCGGGGAGGTGTTTATTGAAAATAGCTGTAAGGTGACGAAGAGTCATGTCTGCTTCGATTTGTATGTCCGTTCAGAATGACTTCCGTAGTAAATTAAGTGTAGGTACGAAACTAATTTTAAATTAATGGTGTAAACTGATAATGATCGTCTTTATGACTACTAGCTTTTACCTGCGGCTTCGCTGTGGCCATGGAAAATAAACAAGCCAAGTTACAACTTTTTAAGTAGGCACCAAGAGTTGTTGAGTCACTTGGCTTGCCATGAACGGACGTACATTCTTCCCGAAACTCTAGAATTAATTTTTGTTTTACTCCAGATCCGTAAAAAGTAGCAAATCCACTGAGCGGTAAAATTTTCCGCGATACCTATAAAGTTAGAAGAAAAATCAAAATTAGTCTACAAAGCTCACCGACGCCATTAAACAAGTCTCTTGCCAAAAACGCGAATATTTGGCTTGTAACAGCGATCGTAATCGATCAACGCTAAAACATAACAATTTGCAGGTGTCAGTCTTCTTTCGTTACGGCTAGCTGCGTATTTAGATCGTTACTAGTCTGATGACTGACGAGCCATTCACGAGAGTCAGTTCATTGAGGAGATGAGACACTGTTGGTTTCTTTGATCAGCTTTTCCCAGCCCCGTCGTCATCTTGTTTGTGTTGGTCTGGAAGAAGTGGTAGCGATAGTTGAGTTGTAATTTTATTGTTTTACGTTGTTGGTTTTCATGTTTTTTTTTTTATCATATAAAGCTCTCTAAATACCTAGCATTGATTTATAATGAAATAATTATATAATCTTGCGAGGGTAAAAATGGATATTTACAGCAGCTTTGCATGTAAGTACCTATATGAAGTAGATAGGTACCTATAGACGCATGGTGTAACGGACTGGGCGATTTGGGGGACTGTCTTCATGTAAATTTTGACGTTCAAAAAGTGCTGATGTTCAGCCTAGTTTGAATAAATACCTTTTGATTTTGATTTTGGTGTGGCGAACACAAGTTCGACATAATCGTGAAATACTTCTCAGAAGCCGCAGCTATTTTACGCGTCATCGCTCAAGATAAAAACCAAGTTCCCGATACCGCACCATATGTGCATTTGAACAAAAGCCTAACCTACTTAATGCGAGAACTTTTCAATAACTGTACATGAATAGTGAATAAAGCATGGAAAAAGTTTGCACATTGTAAATCAAAAAAATCCCAATCCATGCTCATATTAAGAGGAAATGCTGGCGGCGAGACTTTGTATGTAAAAAGTCATAATTCGAGGTTTGGCTCTCGACTGTTTTCTCTTCCAATATTGGACCGATATTAGAGATATTTCACAAACTGAATAAGAAGGATGTATACTGTGTCTATATGTTTTCCTTTTTTGATTAAAAGTTAGAGTAAATTAGTAAGTAAGTTCCTAGTTTGATTAAAATTTGTACACTAGTGCTCTGTTGACGGCGATTTATCGGACAATTTTGAGCATTTTGTGAGAGTTCTAGTGCTTATACGGTTAATAAATCATTAAAAGGAAAACAGGGACACAGTATATATCTAGACTAATTTTAATGAATTTTGTTTACCTAGAGATAGATCTAACTATGGAGAAGGATTTTTTTTAAGGATGGGGAATCAATCACCAAATGATTCCTTCCGCTCGCTCCGGGCGGAACGGAAGGGAGCGTCAGACTGTAACAGACCAAAACCCATCCGTGTTCCTCCCGATGTCCTGTGCTTTCCAGGGCCACGGTGACTCTTTCAAACAAATTCCGCCACCCCCGGATGGAGAATGATCATAGGATTCCTACTTTTCATCCCGGTAGTACGTCCCCTCGGAAACTTTTTCCCATCTACGCATGCGGAGCTACTGGCAGAAGCTGGTTTATTAATCGGTTCGCGTTTGACCACATCATCACCTGATGGAAAGCGATGATGTGGTCAACGATGGAGCACACTAACCTAGAAGTAACCTGGTCACTCTTGACCCAACGCTACCCAGGTTGTAGCTATCAGGGTATTAGGAAACACATACTTCGGCACGGAATTCCTTTCCTTAGCTGACGCACATGGTGGTATGTCCAGATGTTCACCATGTACCAGTGGCGCATCGCCGTATGCCTTGTAGCACGCAGGACGGGAACTTTAAAGCACGCAGTTGGTACTGGCTGTCATTTATAGATCTTTGACAGTTGTAGCAGTCCCAGGGTCAGTTACTTATAAATCCATTTTTGTTCACAGGATCATGTTCTTCTCGCGGCAAACGCGCGCGCACCGCATTCAGCGCGCAACAGATCAAGAGCTTGGAGGCTGAGTTTGAGAAGAACCGCTACCTCTCCGTGGCAGCGCGAGGCAGGCTTGCGAGGCAACTAAGACTTACTGAGACACAGGTATATGGGAGTTCATGTAGGTAATACTTCGTTGTAACTAACACCAGTGAAGCGTAATTTCTTATTCAAATGAAGGAGACAAAACTAGAGAGGATACATACAATAGAATTTCTAATTATTATAAAAGCAAGCCGCTGTCTGCCTCTTTTGTTTCTCCGTATAATTTTTAACTCCGCAACGGATTTTGATACGGTTTTCAGTCAGAGAAAAGAAAAAAATTGGCTAGACGAGTACCTAAGTATTTACAGTCAACAAAGCTATTTAGACCAGAGTCGACAATTTTTGAAACCAAAAAAAATAATAGTAGGATGAAAACCATTTGAAAAGGAAGAGAATATAAAAACAATGAAAGGCAAAATAATTTACGGGCGATCTGAGGTCGGAAAGTGGCTGGGGGTGAGTTTTTAAGTGTAAAAAAAACAGTTTATCTCGATTTCCGGCAAAACTAAAAGTCCTATGGAAAAAAGTTAAAAAGCACAGTTGTAGGTAATAAAAAGATCTACAACTTTTGTATTTACACTTTCTTCACATAACCTCATTTATGTGGAAAATTCAAATAACCAAGTTTTTGGGTTTTTATTTTTTTCACAAAATTTGGTGAAAACTTACCTTTTTATATCCCAAACACCCTGTCATTTTTTCAATTTGAATTATTTATTTTTTCACCTTATTTTGACTTAATGTCGAAAAAGCACCTAATCTTCAATCGAAAATTCTTCCATCAAATTATCAGCTTTTTTTAAAAGTCGATGGGCTTTTTGTTTGTTGAAATGTCTTCTTTCTGATAGTGTAAAAAAAATATACATTACTAAGGTAAATCTCTCTCTCAAAAAATGCAAAAAAAAACTCACCCCCATCCACTTCCCGACCTCAGATCGCCCGTAAATTATTTTTCCTTTAATACTTGTTATATTATCTTCCTTTTCCAATGGGTTTCATCCTACTATTATTTTTTTTCACTTTTTACCATTTTTAAAGGCCCTGGTCTAATTTGGTATGCAGGCTTCTAACTTGCAACTACTTTTAAACAATGTTGTGAGTGTGCTGAGTAAACAATTACTATACACCACACTCGTAAGTAGGTAAGTACTTTTTAAGCTTATGACGTATCATAAGCTTAAAAAGTTATAATGCACACATTAGAAACAAATATTAGCTGTATAGTGGAAAAATTATTATTTTAGCCTGTATACCAAATAGCTTTGTTGACTGTACTAACGCTGAAATAATGAAGGTTTTAATATTTTAATCGTATCTATTTTATTTCTTTTTCAGATAAAGATATGGTTCCAAAACCGTCGAACGAAATGGAAACGAAAATACACAAACGACATCGAACTCCTGGCACAACAGTATTACAGCAGCCTTGGCATCGTTAGTCCTCGCCCAATGTTCGTCGGCGACCGCCTATGGATCTTCAACTACCCCAACAGAGTCCCACCAACACAGCAACAGCAATGGATGAAATCGCTAAACACAATGAACGCACAAAACCAGATCATAGACAGAACCAACATGTTTCGAAATCTACCAAAACCTGACGTTCCATTTCTTAACCCTACTGTGTATCCGAACGAAAGAGTTTTCATGGATCGCGCTTTGAACATGGCGGGAAATGTCAATGTCAAAATTCCCTCCCAAAATCGTATTCTCCCAAGAGAAGTTTACAATAATATGGCACAAAGAAGTATGGATGTGTATAAAAATAATATTTTAAGCCACAGTAGCCCACCGCAAGAGTCTAATGTTGATCATTTGAGGAGATTGGAGGAGAATTTCAGTATTTAAAGCACGACTTCGTGGGAATTTGTCAGTAGGTTTATATATTTCTAAATAAAGTTTTGGTCATGATTACTCTCGTGTTTTGTCTGGTGTCCCTTGGAGAACTCCTCGCAACACAGACCAATCCAAGTTTATCAGGCTAGTTAGGGTAGAGTTTAGTAAACTACCCTCCCTTCCAGCTGAAATCCCTATAACCAACCCTAGATGAATACGTAAACAACCTCACATCAATAAAATTCTCCTAACTAGCTATGAGCAGTCTTGTCCTCTCACTGTACCTAGGCAGGGAGCAAGGGGTCCAGAACTAGAAAGACAAATTTTAAATACTACACTAAAAACAATATCACAGTTAGCATAAAAAAATGTCAAAGTACAGTTCGCATCACCGTTGTTTACCCCTCCGAAGTTAGGTTTTAGTGACGATCGCGCAGGTGCAATCGCGTAAACAAGTGTTTCGTTCCTAGAATATTTTTTTGTGTATACGTATTATATTATAAATAAGTAACAAAGACTATCAGTAACAATAACAATATCAAAAAGTAACACCACAAATACATACACCACAAAAAACAAATCAAATAGTAAGAAATAACCAAAATAATTAATTATAAAAAATAACAACGTGTAACACTTTTCGCATCAACAGTCGTATTGGATTGAGCAAGCGGGTCAAACGTATGCATCGAATGTATAAGAGCGAGTGAGATGCCATTACACCCGCCATCTTGCGCAAACACGCGCATGCGCGACCTGCTCGCGCATGCGCTGTATTATGTTTTTTGTCAAATTGACATTCTGCGCACTTGATTGCGACGTACTTCGGGGAGGTAAAGTTGCGTGACGGCGTGACGGGAACTGTATATCCTTTACTCGTAAAAAAAATCCTATCATTTATCAATACAGTTTCAACGGTGTTGCATTCGAGAGGGTCAAGGTGGTGCGGGACTTGGGTATACTATTAGACTCGGAGATGTCCATGCGACAGCATATCGATGCGATATGCAATAGGTCATTTCGCAATCTCGGTTTTGTTATAAGATCTTGCCTACCTTTCAAGAGTTTATTAAGCTTAAAAGTAGTTTATTTTTCTTTCGTCCGTAGTATACTGGAGTACGGTTGTCAGATATGGTCTCCCTGCTACGCAATACATAAAAATAGTCTTGAACGCATTCAGAAGAAGTTTATAGATCACCTTAATTTCAAGTTTCATCACTGCTCACATGATTACAAAGAGAATTGTCGGTTATACAATCTTTTAACTCTGCAGGAGAGGTGTATTCTCATGGATATGGGGTTGCTATATGACATTTTGCGGGGACGGATCGATTGCCCTATGCTTTTAAATAATATTAAGTTTAATGTTCCAAAGAAACGCACTAGACACACTACATTATTTTGCACTCCATTTCACTCCAGTAATTATGGTAAAAATAGTGTAATACCACGTTTACTCGACTCTTATAATAAACACTTTAACAGTGTGGACTTATTCATTGGTACTAAAAATGATTTCAAAAAACGAGTTTTGCTTGATTTATTATCATAACAGGGTATTTATATATCACATCAACATTACACTAAATGGCTGGTTATTTAATTAGTAAATATATATTTTCATTTCTATATTTATTTTATTTTTCTTCTTATGTATACATTGCATATGTTATTCTGTCATTATATTTATTTATTATATTTTATATCTTACATTAATATACTTATCTCTTCATAATTGCCCAATCATCTTTAATATTGACAGGTATTAAGACTGTAAATAGCATATTCATCCACCCTATTTATCTGCCGTGGATAACTATTATTGGCTACTCATGTAATCTTAGATAAGTACCTAGTTAAGATTTGGAAGCTGTTGTTATCCCAAAAAAATAAATAAATAAAGACACCGAAACAGGCTGAGAAGGCTGTTCAACAGAGCGATGAACACACGGTCACCAGGCGACTGGAACCGTTTTACTATAACCCGTAAAACCTATAAAAAACTAATACGCCTTAGAAGAAAAAACGGCTGGAGGCGTTTTTGTACTAACATAGAGAATAGCAACCAGGCAATGAGGGTCAAAACGTGTCTTGCCGCAGGTACAGATCACTCAATAGGATGCCTCAAAAAACTAGACAACACCTACACAATTAACGATGCGGAAACTAGCGAATTACTTCTCACCACCCACTTCCCAGGTTGCGAGATTGCAACCCAACAGAGTTGGGATCCGCATAGGGAAAGACCCACGAGTCACCTAGATTGGGAGGTATGGCAATCATGGGCAATCAACACCTTCTTGCCTTTCAAGGCAGCAGGGTTGGATGGTATCTTTCCGGCGCTGCTCAGATGGAGCAGAGACTCGCTAGCGGAAAATCTTGTCAAGGTTTTCCGTGCCTGTCTGGCTTGATGCGAAGTAAAAATATTTTTTTTTCCAAAACCTGGTAAGAGCGACTACACTCAACCCAAATCCTTCAGACCCATCAGCCTCACCTCGTTTTTCCTGAAAACACTGGAGAGACTGGGGGACAGAACAATTAGGAGTCAAATCTCGCTACTTAAACCTTTACACCTAAACCAACACGCCTACTGTGCAGGTAAATCAACTGAATCCGCACTCCACTGCGTGGTCACACGCATAGGAAATGGTCTCAAAGCCAAAAAACTAACACTGGGCGCCTTCATTGAAATAGAGGGTGCCTTTAACAAAACAAACTTCACCAGCATCAGCCAGTCACTAGCCATGCATGATGTGGCGCCAACGCTTATAGAATGGATACACAACATGCTAAAACAACGCGCTATTTAATTCACTGTTAACACCACCACGCGAGGTATCGTCAGTAGAGGCTGCCCGCAGGGTGGGGTGCTGTCACCATTACTGTGGAACCTAGTTGTTAACGAGCACATCACAGAGCTCAACGCTAGCAGTCTATACTCGGTGGGTTATGCAGATGACATAGCAATTTTAATCACGGGGAAATTTGAAGGCATTTTATGTGACCTCATGAGGAAAGCCTTCAAAATAATCGAGAACTGGTGTGAAAAACACGAACTATCAGTCAACCCCACCAAAACAGAATTAATAATGTTCACTAACAAAAGAGCCCTGGGACCTCATAAACTCCCTAAGCTATTCAACACAGAACTAACACTTACAGAAGAAGTCAAGTACTCAGGAGTGATTCTTGATAGCAAATTACTCTGGAATAAGCATCTTGAATACAAACTTAACAAAAGCACAATCGCACTTAACCAATGCAAGAAAATGCTAGGACATACTTGGGGGCTGTCTCCGAAGATCACGCTGTGGCTCTACACAGCTGTGATCAGACAAATGTTGACATATGGTGCCTTGGTTTGGTGGCCGAGAACTGCACTTTCGACCACCGCCTCCAGGCTCCAGCGGTTCCAAAGGCTAGCCTGTTCTACTATCACTGGCTGTATGAGGACAACGCCAACTGCAGCAATGGAAATAACCCTACAATTAACTCCCCTTGACTTGCACATACAGCAGGAGGCGGCAATAGCAGCTATCAGGCTTATGCACTTAGGCATATGGAGCAAGAACCACACTAGCTCACACGCTGGCATCCTGGACCGGGCGATTGAGTACCAACCTCTCATCGCTGCCCCGTGTAATAGGACACCAAATAAACCTATGTTCAACAAAGGTTATAGCATACAAACAACAGAGGAAGATAGACGCATTTATACAGATGGCTCAAAAACTCAAAACGGTTCAGGGGCTGGCGTACAATCCCTATACCTCAACATTAACTTTCACCTACCACTAGGCGAACACAGCTCGATTTTCCAATGCGAGTGTGTCGCCATAACACAAGCTGCAACAGCAGTAAAACGTCTAGGGATACACAACTACGCAATAAGATTCGTATCTGATAGCCTAGCTGTGCTCAAAGCCCCAGAAAACAAACAAACCAACAGTAAACTAATCTTTGAATGTCACCTCGCCCTGGAGAGCATATCACTGTCTAACAGAATCACCCTCCAGTGGATCAGGGGGCACAAAGGATCCTTGGGCAACGATGCCGCGGACGAACTTGCGAGGAGAAGTTCCGAGATGGCAGTGCTAGGCCCGTATCCGCTCCTCCCCCTACCTTTCCCGCAGTTTCGTTCATGGATCCGCCAGAGATCAACGACGCCGAAGAATCGGCCGCCCACGTCATCCTGGAATGCGAGGCAGTGGCTACCCAACGTCAACAAATCCTCGGAACGGGGAGGTCGCTCCGCGAAGCCTGTGAAACTCCCAGGAAACTTCTTTGCTTCTGGGCGGAGCTAGGCTGGCTAACTTAGCCAGAATAATCACGCACAACGGACCGAATGAGAGTCTAGGTGCGGAGAATAGAGTCCTCCACCACCACCACCACCACCACCTGGTGTCCCTTTTCAGCCCTTACCGCATCGAAATCGGCAAAAGCTGGAAGCAAGGAAGGAGTCCAGGTCACCCACTTAAAAAAAATTCATCATCATCATCATATCAGCCGAAAGACGTCCACTGCTGGACATAGGCCTCCCCCAAGCGTCGCCACAACGACCGGTCCTGTGCGTCTCGCATCCATCGGCTACCCGCGACCTTCACCAGGTCATCGGTCCACCTTGTGGGAGGCCTTCCAACGTTACGTCATCCGGTACGCGGTCGCCACTCCAGAACTTTTCAGCCCCATCGACCATCTGTTCTGCGAGCAATGTGCCATGCCCACTGCCACTTTAGTTTGGCGATCCTTCGGGCTATGTCGGTAACCTTGGTTCTCTTGCGGATATCATCATTCCTGATTCGATCACGCAAGGAAACTCCAAGCATTGCCCTCTCCATTGCCCTGAAAAAAAAATTGACTGTCAAAAAACCCGACCGCTAAAAACGACTAAAAAGTTCGAAACAAGTTGCTTTTCAAGCAGTCTGATGCAGTTAGTGGCAAAGCTCAGTGATTGAACTTTAGTGAGTTACATTTTTGGAATCGTCTTCTCGATTCCTTTATATTGATATCCCACTTGATAGGTTTTGAAAATTATTTTTTTTGTGAAGGCATAATATGGCACCAAAAATCAGCCATTTTAATTTTTGCGTCACTCACAATCAAGACGAATCTAACGACACCTCTCAAGCTAAAATCCATCGAGCCGTTCAGGCCGCAGAGCGTGCCAAACAATTATACATACATAGGTACTCTCGAAAAACATAACCCTCCTTCTGGCGCAGTCGGGTAAAAAGGCCACTTATGTACAATCATATTACGATCATAATATTAATACAACAATTTATCAAATGCCATTTTCATCTTTATCGCTGAAGCATTAGGTTCAAGGTTGATTGGGAAAATTTGACCGTTTCGAGTAGCTTGTTGTGCCGACTGATTCTGCTAAACTTTTACTATATAATGACATCAAAGCTGCTAAAGTGGCCTTGTTAGACCCGATGAACGTCAGGAGAGCACTGAATCCGGCCTAAGTATCCACAGTATTCACTTTGCATCTTGAGGCTAGCTAGGAAATACGGGGTGAGAGTGGCACAATAAAAGACGGGTCCCCACAGGTTAAAAGCCGGGCTATGAGCCCATGAATGATGGGAAAAAAACTTAACCACACAAACATAATTAAATATCCAAAATCTTCAAAAAATGTGGAACGCTTCACGATTTTGCGTGTCATCCTTGCGCAGGGGCCATGCTAATCTTCTCTGTATCGTTCCAATTTTAGTATATGTACTGCCGAAGCAAGTACACTTGCTGTGCGCGAAATCTTGTACATTAGCTCACAGTGGAAGAAAACTTTGATAGCGTGATCTAGGACTTCTTCTTATAATTTCTAAATTTTTCACAATATTCGGACGAAACCCTCTTTTATATATAGCTCTACTTATAAGAATTATATTTATTATTAAAAATGTTAAAATAATCAACCTCATCATAGATATTTTTACCAATTTCCATCTTCATAGCTCATTTGGCAACATTAGCGCCATCTATGTTTTACTTTAGAACTACGACATGATTCACTTCATCACTTTGTTTACGCTTCCATTAAATCACTGTAGATGGCGATGGGTGAGACGTTTTAGTTCCAATCTTTGACACAAGATGTCACTGTATATTAGAACCTTCACGCTTGGTCCAAGACTGCAGAGATAAGTGTTTTATAAAATAAAACTACATCTCTACGCAAAATACCTGATAATAAGCCCTTTAAGTATCATTGATCATTCACATTTAAACATCACTACGCTCGGCTATTGATTGATCAGTCAACTTTAAACAATGTAGCAATTATTCGGTGAAGCAATTAGTCGGCAAAAAAGAGGTTCTCAATTCGGTGGGTAGTTTTTTTTATGTACCTATGTAAGTACACCGATTATTCCGAGGTTTCTGATCCGAATATTTAAAAACATATATAAAAGAAATCTGGCATAACTTGTGAAAATTGACCATTATGAAATCATTATGAGACCATTCTGACACTATTGTAATAGCAGACTTGGGGCCCAGCAGTGGGACCGGGCTAATTTAGATAAGATTAGATTATTTTATTAACGTCTCTCAAGTAAGTATTCATCCATGAGTTCTCATGGTAGTCTAATACCCTTTTGTGACAGGGCCTCAGTAATCCGCGACACTTACTGACACGCTTGTATCGAAAGTGTTGATAATACAGTCTCTGGCAGAGTTGGCAAGGCGTCTCAGTGCTGTATGTGTAATGCTTATAATAAATAAATAAAATACACATAAGAGAACATCTAAAAATATAAAAAATAGTAGTCCGCCTCGGAAGCAGTACTGGTTAGCGTTCCAGAGAAAAGATGAGCCATACAATACGAGCCGTATCGAGGAGTACTTACTGCCTTCTGTATCAGGCCCTTTATCCAACTGCCCAATGCCAGCTATTCAAATTAGAAATATTTCAAAATGTAATAAGAGTATATACATAAAGAGAAGTAAATAATCTAAATAATAATAAAATACACATTAGTTTTAAATACATAATTTATTTCTATGGTACAAGATATTTCCAATGATTTGCCGTTACAGAATTTATAATTGCAATATCAAAACAAAATGTACAATGTTAACGGAGCTTTACTTGTCTAACCAAATGTTTCACAATTTTTATATCAATTTCGTTTAAATATAAAAATCTATACTCCACGCTTGGTTTATGATTATTAACACTTTATTAAATCAGCGGTTCTGTATATAAATAAATCCACCAATATTTTTTCCCTAAATGTCCATTTTTCCACGCATACGAGACACATTTTTTTTATTATTTATTTATCAATATAAACATAAAAAATAACAAATCGCACATTCATTTCTTGCTTTTACACTTTTTTTAAGACAGTTGCCGTGATAATGTGTTGTTAATGTAAAAAGTATTGCTAAAAGGAGTTCTTTCTTACATTAGGTTATGTTTCGAAAGCACTTTAGGCATTTATTTAATTTATTGTCTACAATTCATTCGAAACTCCATCGTCGAAAAGTATCGATTAAAAGTACTGGCTTAACAAATAACAGCACTGAAGGAAAAAAAACGAAATTCAAACTTGGAACAATGACTGTTTTAGCAACTGTCATGCCCCCGTAGAGTGGCTCCGGTATGGGGCTACATATGAAATGCATGTTGTTCTGTCTGTTTGAGTGTGTTGTATAGGTAATATATTGTATATGCTATGCGCCAGGCTTCGCTTACAAGTCCATATTGACACTTCACTTTACTGCAGCGTATCACGTTGTGGGTTTTGTGTTACCTGTAAATAAAATTAGAATTGTTAGATTTGCGATACCAGATGTGGTACCTAAGTTAAAATTATGGGAGAACATCATTTTATATTATTTTTGTGTGATATGATGATGTCTCACCTGGCTATCAGTATTTTTTGGGTGATATGATACTGATGTGTCACCTGGCTAGCAGTACTTTATGGGTGATATGATACTGATGTGTCACCTGGCTAGCAGTACTTTTCGTGTGATATGATGATGTCTCACCTGGCTAGCAGTACTTTTTGCGTAATATGATACTGATGTCACCTGGCTAGCAGTACTTTTTGGGTGATATGATACTGATGTGTCACCTGGCTAACAGTACTTTTTGGGTGATATGATACTGATGTGTCACCTGGCTAGCAGTACTTTTTGGGTGATATGAACTGATGTGTCACCTGGCTAGCAGTACTTTTTGTGTGATATGATGATGTCTCACCTGGCTAGCAGTACTTTTTGGGTGATATTATACTGATGTGTCACCTGGCTAGCAGTACTTTTTGGGTGATATGAACTGATGTGTCACCTGGCCAACAGTACTTTTTGTGTGATATGATGATATCTCACCTGGCTAGCAGTACTTTTTGGGTGATATGATACTGATGTGTCACCTGGCTAGCAGTACTTTTTGGGTGATATGATGATGTCTCACCTGGCTAGCAGTACTTTTTGGGTGATATGATAATGTCTCACCTGGCTAGCAGTACTTTTTGAGTGATATGATACTGATGTGTCACCTGGCTAGCAGTACTTTTTGTGTGATATGATGATGTCTCACCTGGCTAGCAGTACTTTTTGGGTGATATGAACTGATGTGTCACCTGGCTAGCAGTACTTTTTGTGTGATATGATGATGTCTCAGCTGGCTAGCAGTACTTATTGGGTGATATGATACTGATGTGTCACCTGGCTAGCAGTACTTTTTGGGTGATATGAACTGATGTGTCACCTGGCTAGCAGTACTTTTTGTGTGATATGATGATGTCTCACCTGGCTAGCAGTACTTTTTGGGTGATATGATACTGATGTGTCACCTGGCTAGCAGTACTTTTTGGGTGATATGAACTGATGTGTCACCTAGCTAGCAGTACTTTTTGTGTGATATGATGATGTCTCACCTGGCTAGCAGTACTTTTTGGGTGATATGATACTGATGTGTCACCTGGCTAGCAGTACTTTTTGGGTGTTATGATACTGATGTGTCACCTGGCTAGCAGTACTTTTCGAGTGATATTATGATGTGTCACCCGACTAGCAGTACTTTTTGAGTGATAATTATGATGACACTGATGTGTATTTCCGCAACCTTGGCAGGATGCGTCACCTGGCTAGCATTACTTTTTGGATCCTGTAATGGTGCTGACATCTCACCTGGCTAGCTATCGTCCTGCAGCGAGGTGAACCGGTTGCCGAGCGCGAGCGGCTGTCGCTGCGCGGTGGGCTCGCGCGCGGCTCCTGCGCCGGCGGTGCTCCAGCCGCCACCGCCGCGCTTGGCGCTCGCGCCTAGCACCGGGAAGTAGTCATCGTTGTGGATGTCCGGCGCGTGTTTCTAGAAGGAAAGGATAGTCAAAAGTGAGACTAGAACTGCAGTGTTCTGAGAGTGCAAGCTGACTACGGTTGATTGACACCAATAGCCGGCTTTACAAGCTCATCAATTGGTCACTCGTTTAATTGTGAAAAACAATCCTGGGTGTTAGCGGGGAGCCCAGGACGCGGTACCAGCCGGTCAATTCTGTAAACATCTCAATGTGAATACATAGGTGTAGTAAGCTTGAAATGAACTGTCATTCCATCTTGATTGCATGGGTGGACAGCTCCATTCATGTCCACTTCACCTAAGTTATCACGGTGCGAGTTTTACAAAGTATCTGGTCTTTCGTGCATGGAATCAGACGCTCAAAAGAATTCGCGAAAGAACACACGTTTTGAGACAAATAATACGGCGACCGGCTGAAAAGTTTTGAGCCTAAGGTCCATTCAATGCAAGCATTTCTCAATAATCGTGTAGCTCAAACTTAGAAATTCAAGGAGCTCAACGATTTGACGAACAACACCAAAATAAGAACATTACAGTCTGTTCCGCATATCTCTATAAGTACACACTGTATACAACAGCCCATATGTCAACTATTAGGCCCACCAGACAACATCCTCCCTATTCAATGGAGGTTGGCAGGACTTACACCCTGTTAGCATGCCTCTATAACTACATGGTACACAACAATATACAAAAGCCCAAATATTAACTAATGGGCAGTTGCCCACCAGACACCACACCTATCTGGTTGGAGGATCCTCCCTTTTCAATGGAGGTTTGCAGGACTTAAACCCTGTTCTGCATACCTCTATACAGTAACACATTTACATAGCACCTCTACGCACCGTCTATCGCCTATACCTCGCAAATTACTGGTGGGAAATCAACAAAAGAAGAACCTAGTACATATTTTCATGTGGCGCTACTAACTACACACGACTTACCGTACTCCTGCGCACATTCTCGACGGGCCGCTGACGCGACGAGGGCGGCACGTACGTCGCCGGCTTCACCTCGCGCGGCTTGGGCTCCTCTACCGGCGGAGGCGCTGGGGCTTCCACTTCCGGTTGGTGCTGTAATCAAATTTAATTGGGTTTATATTGTTGTTCTGATGACAAATTATAAGCGCTCAGCGATTTTTTAGAAAAAATCCTTTTTTTGGTGAAGAGTGTATCGAGATACCAAATCATGATGATGCTCTCTAGCCGATTTTGACCACGGCGACTGCATTCAATGGCTTTTCATAGTGGTTGCGAGCTTGGATTTGCTGCTGTTATGTGCTTTCATGTGACCTGCACTGCAAGTATAACTTGGGCACCCAGAGCACCATTGACAATATGATAAATGATAGCTGTTAGTGGTATAGCTTTCAAGCTGTCGTGTTTCTGGTCTAGTTCCAATCTTCTTTTATCCTCAAAGACCTGCACCTGGCGCTACACACGAGTCACGTTTAAGCCACCAGATGGCGCCACAAAGGCGAGCGATCCTCTTCCTTGAAAAAGTGACTAACGTAAACATGACTTTGATGTCAATTTAACAAATCAGACAGGTGCCTGGACCTGACGCCTCAGTGCTGCCACCTGGTGCTCGTCAGTTCCGGAAACCCTCATTCTGAGCCTGTTCCTCCCAAATCGTGGCTATTTCGAGTATACTCACAGGCTTATTCCAAGGTCCCTTGACCTTCCCGCCCTCAGGGGCAGTGTCCTCGGAGGCGGAGTCGCGGCCGGACTCGGACTGCTGGTTGCCCCCCTGAAGCACCTGAATCTTGAGGCCGGTGTAATCCTTCACCGGTTCCTCATACTCCTTCCATTCTTCCTCGTCCTGGAAAGAATTGGAGAGGAATTGTTTAGTGACATAGTAATAAACTTATAATAATACCAGCCAGGCATATATCTAATAGATCGAATTCCAAACGTCGAGATTCGAAGACGTACGAAGATTCCGTCGACATCGTAAAACGAATTGCGGGAACTAAAATGGAGCTGGGCAGGACATCTGGCAAGGCACGGTAATGACAGGTGGAGTAACAGTGACCGAGAGGCGCCAAGGCGCGAGGACTGGAAGAAGTATTGGTCGGCCGGCGACGAAATGGACGGATGACATTGTTGCCATCGCAGGTAGAACCTGGATGAGGCTGGCACAGGAATGTGGGGATTGGCACAAGATAATAAGAGGCCTATGCTCAGGGGGGCTACTCTCTAACGAAATCCGCAGTTTCGGGCTTAGTTGCGGGCGGGCATTTTCTACTCCGTATCACCTAACCACTGAGAACTAATGATAACACGATTTGACAGTTACTGTGAAATCGTGTTGTCATTCATTCTCAGTTCGGGTTCGGGACTAACCGTAAGTCTGTAGGTGATACGGAGTAGAATACGCCCGCCCGCAACTAAGCCCGATACTACGGATTTCGTTAGAGAGTAGCCCCCAGGAGTGAGCGAAGTCGGGCTGTGGATGATGATGATTACCAGCCAGTATTAATACCACAGATGGGTAAAAGCCACTCTTCATTCAGAGGAGGCACGACCACTAATAACCACGCTCGCTCGCGATTTGCACGGGAATCCCCGATCTTCAGGGGCTTGGTGTTAGGTACACCCCGAATCACCCTTGATTGGTTATTTAATAATTTCACTTTGAGAAAAATTTTAAACAGGAAACCTGTTATAACGTAATTATATGTTCTTCATCTGATAGCTACATTATTATTTTATAATCCCTTGTTTTTGCAGTATTGTAGTTCCCAATTATTTTTAAGTCAAAAATGGACTTGGCAGCACTATTTGCAAATCAAGCAGCTCAGTGAACAACTTTGGCTGTATTTTGCGTGATTCTCCAATAGTTTTCTGGGAAAAAATAATAAAAAAAGAACGTCCCATTCAATATTTTCCGTGTTTATCGACAATTCATTGGAACTTCAGACCAGTACCTTAAACGTTACATAAGAAATCGTTTCATTTGAAACTCGAGTCGTGTTTTCAGTAACCTAGATCTATAATGGACAGCACAAATTGTCTTGTAACTCGAGGTATTCCCCGAACTGAACGACCGCGACGAGAAACGGCTATCGAACGCGATGGTGTTTCATTCAACTCAAACAAAGGGTAAAAAGAACCACCGATTCCCATTAAATGAAGCATCATTTAATGGGATCGATGGCATCTATCGATGATTTCCTTCAATGAGCAGGGGGGCCGAAGTCCGTTATTTCGGGCTTAGTTGCGAGCGTATTCTACTCCATAACACCTAACCACTAAGAATTATAGACTACAGGATTTGTCAGTTACTGTCAAATCGCGTTGTCATTCATTCTTAGCTGGGGTTCGGGACTAATCGTAAGTCCGTAGGTGATACGGAGTAGAATACGCCCGCAACTAAGCCCGAGACTACGTTCGGGCTTAGAGAGTAGCCCCCCAGGGTCCGTGGTAGCAACAACACTGTCCTGGAGAACTTTAACTTGCCAAATAACGGTTCCTGTGGGACAAGGACTTGCGAGCGAAGCCGCGGTAAAAGTTAGTGGGCAATAAAAATGCTATTTAGTCGGAGAAATGTAATGTGTACCTTGTTATCGATAGTTGATGTAGGCGAAGGCCGAATTAACTGTTTTACAGACGATAATAATGGCTAGAAAAATGGGTGACTACTAAAATGATAAGAGATGTATACTATAGTAAGAAATAGAGAAGCAGCGCGGACCACTGGTAAATAGATATGATTCCTGAGTAAAAAAACTGGCCAAGTGCGAGTCGGACTCACGTGCAAAGGGTTCCGAACGAATTTAATTTTTTTAACATGTTATTTTAACACTATAGACTTCTTATAGGTTTTCCTGTAATCTTTAGGTAAAAACCTATTATCTCCATTTTTTTTCAAAATTTTAGGCTCAGTAGTTTCGGAGATAAGGGGGGGGAATGGTAATTTTTCGTCTAATTTCTTGAATAACTTCAAAACCATTTATTTTAAATTTATGAAAAAATATAGATAAGAAGAATATAAATAAGAAGGTGTTGCGGAGGGCTCGGTTTGACCACATTAGCGGAATAGGGAACAAACTTGCTTCATACCTAGCAGGTAGTAAGGCTTTTTGGTCCCTGGCTAAGTCGGTCGAATCGAACTTCTGCCGCCCCTCACTACCACCACTGCTGAGACCCGACGGGACGCTGGCCCACTCCGCTGAGGAGAAAGCGAACTTGTTTGCTTCTTTGTTTGCGGAATCTTCACGTCTAGATCCTGGTGGCGCGAGGCCCCCTGCTTCTCCTGGTGGATGCGAGTCGAGTATGTCGAACATTCGAATTCATCAGAGGGACGTTCTTCGGGTACTGCGTAACCTAGACGTGGACAAGGCTAGTGGCCCCGACGGGATACCGGCAATTGTTGTGAGGACTTGTGCGCCTGAGTTGTCTCCGATCTTGACACGACTATTTCGCCTTTCGTTTGAGACTGGAAAAGTGCCGAAGGCTTGGAAGCAAGCTAACGTGCAGCCCGTGCCCAAGAAAGGTAGTCGAGCTGACCCGTCGAATTATAGACCTATCTCAGTAACGTCCATACTCTGTAAAAGTATGGAACGCGTGCTGAATCATAAACTCCTGGCATACCTAGAAGCGAGTGATCTCCTTAGTGACCGACAATACGGGTTCCGCCGAAATAGGTCAACTGGGGATCTTCTTGCGTATGCCATTCACATCTGGAGTGAGGCCATAGAGAAGCACGGGGAGGCACTAGCGGTCTCCCTTGACATCTCGAAGGCCTTCGACAGGGCCTGGCACGAAAGCCTTATTAGTAAGCTTCCTTCCTTCGGTCTGCCTGCCGGATTGTGTGATTGGATCGCGGATTTCCTGAGGGATCGGTCTATCCGAGTGGTCATAGATGGCTGCTCGTCTGGACTGCTGGATATTAATGCCGGGGTTCCTCAGGGGTCGGTGCTTTCGACAACACTGTTCTTGCTGCATATTAATGATCTGCTTAAACCCGGTACCTTTGGGTATGCAGATGACAGCACTGTTGCTGAGAGATATCGTGTCCAACGCAAGAGCTGGTGGGTCGCAGATCCGGTCTCTTCGGGAGGCTATGGTTGAGCGCTTGAACGTGTCCTTACAGGCTGTCTCAGAATGGGGCGATGCCAATCTGGTCAAGTTCAATGCTGCTAAGACCCAAGCGTGTCTGTTTTCCGCTAAAAGGAGCAAACTCCACCCAGCTCCATCTTTCCGAGGTGCAACCGTGCCGATAACCGACCAACTTTAGCTTCTTGGGGTAACGTTGACATCTACCCTGAATTTTGGCCCTTTCATAGAGGCAAAAGCTCAAGTGGCTGCAAAGAAGTTGGGGATCCTAGCAAAGGTGAGACGGTACTTCACGCCGGAACAGCTGCTCAAACTCTACCAAGCGCAAGTTCGATCATGTATGGAGTACTGCTCTCATCTTTGGGACGGATCTGCCAGATACCAGCTTGATGCCCTTGAGTCAATTGAGAAACGAGCCAAGAGGATCATCGGCAATGATAGGCTCGTCGCTACGAAGCTCCAAAGTCTTGAGCATCGACGACGAGTTGCTAGCCTGTCGGTTTTCTACCAGTTGCATTTTGGGGAATGTGCGACGGAATTGCATAATTTAATTCCACCAAGCCCGTTCCATCATCGGACCACAAGACGAACGGCGATGCGCCACCGGTACATGGTGGACATCCCACCCACGCGCACAAAACGTTTTGGGAACACATTCATAGTGCGTACAGCTAAGGAGTGGAATTCCCTGCCGGAGTCTGTGTTTCCTGATAGCTACAACCTGGGAGTCTTTAAGTCAAGAGTGAATAGGTTACTTCTAGGCAAGCGTGCTCCATCTTCGACCACATCATCGCTTACCATCAGGTGAGATAGTGGTCAAACGCGTGCCTATCAATAGTAAAAAAAATAAATAATAAAACCCTCACAGTAAGCCCTTTCATTTGATATGTCACACGATATTGTTCAAAAAACTTTTTTTTTAATTTTCTAGTTTGACCCCCAAAAGTGAACCCCATACTAAAAGTTTAATGATTTACGTAACGCGTCCGTGTTTGGGTCATAGAAACCCATATGTGTACCAAATTTCGACAGAATCGGTCCAGTGGATCCGGAGAAAACTGACTGTGACAGACGGACAGACAGACAGACAGACACCCGAGTGATCCTATAAGGGTTCCGTTTTTTTTTCGGAACCCTAAAAACATGCAGGGCAGTCTTAGGGGACTGCCGATAGAAGTGAAATAAGCAAATATGCTCATAAAATAAAAACTGCTGAACCAAACTGAATCAAATTTTTCCGGGACCAAAAGGCAAGTATACTGCATCGAACTAAAAAAGATCCACAGAAATCGGATCAGAAATCGGATCAGAAACCTCGGAGTAATCGGTGTACATACATAAAAAAATACCTTCCTTTTTTGGGAGTCGGTTAATAATTCGAAAATTATGATCTAATAGCTTGACGATACAATTCACATGTTACTTAGTTTTACTTCTAACGGCAGTCCCCAAAGACTGCCAAAAACGAATGATTTTTTTTTGTCGGCGGCCGGGTCAGCTACCTGAGGCATATTTTTGTAAAGATTGTCTTTTGAAAAAAATGTACGGAGATGTCCATTCTTTATATTCTCTGCATTTGACGCGCTGCAGCGGCGCGTTCAAATGCAGAGATGTATAATGTAACAGCACGCGCCGCCCGCCGCGCCGCAGAGTTCGTGTCCGCGGCCTTAATCAAAACCATGAAGTACAAAACAAAAAAATTGGCCAAGTGCGAGTCGGACTCGCGTGCAAAGGGTTCCGAACGAATTTAATTTTTTTAACATGTTAATGTAGTGTTTTTAATGTTATTTAACACTACAGACTTCTAATAGGTTTTCCTGTAATCTTTAGGTAAAGATGTATTATCTCCATTTTTTTCAAAATTTTAGACTCAGTAGTTTCGAAGATAAGGGGGAGGGAATGGTCATTTTTCGTCTAATTTCTTGAATAACTTCTAAACCATTTATTTTAAAATTATGAAAAAAATATAATTAAAACCCTCGCAGTAAGTCCTTTCATTTGATATATCACACGATATTGTTCAAAAAACTTTGTTTTTTAATTTTCTAGTTTGACCCCAAAAGTGACCCCCATACTAAAAAAATAATAATTTACGTAACGCGTCCGTGTTTGGGTCATAGAAGTCCATATGCGTACTAAATTTCAACAGAATCGGTCCAGTGGATCTGGAGAAAACTGGCTGTGACAGACAGACAGACAGATACCCAAGTGATCCTATAAGGGTTCCGTTTTTTTTTCGGAACCCTAAAAAAAAAACAAGTTTAAAAACCAGATGAAAAAGCTGACAACTACAACAATGAAGTTGTCATTTTGCAGGAAATTATAAAATAATTTGAAACTAACAAATATTTGTGTATTTCTATCACTATTCATCTTGACTAATTATTTTGCTATTCATCTGAGCAAATATTTTCTCCTTACTGTGCAAAATGTTGGGAGGGTGTAATAAAAGTCAGAATGGAGACTGCAAAACGACAAACATATGGTAAAACTCTGAAGTTGTTAGGCTAGGCGGATCCACAGTCTTCTTTGGACGGCTAATAGCAGCTAGATGAGATTTGCCGAATATTGAAATGACTGACCAACAATTAGAGAGGTCTAGATCCAGCAGTGGACTGTTATGAGCTGATTTTGAGGCTTCTTCTGGGTAAGGTCACTCCATAGTTGACTTCGTCTATCTCAAATAAAATGACAACCAAAACCATGGGATGGACGAAAAAAAGAGTTCATCGCCACTACATAGGGGGGTTTCCTAAAACCCTACACAGCGGATCACTAGGAAACGACGCGGCCGATGAGCTGGCCAGGAGGGGTTCTGGTGCTGTGGCTGTTGGACCCGAACCCATAGTACCACTCCCCTTCGTCCAGCTGCGCACATGGATACAAGAACACACCCACAAACAAGCGGAACGCTGGTGGGCCTTGGCACCAGGCTGCAGGCAGTCCAGGGAGGCTATGCCATCCCTAAACAGGAAACTGACCAGACGCCTTCTGTGACTTGATAGGGTTAGCCTGCGAATGGTGGCGGGGACTATCACCGGGCACTGCTCATTGAATAAACACTTACACATGATAGGTATTATGGACAGTCCTTTATGCAGAGCATGCATGGAGAAGGAGGAAACGGTATCGCACGTACTCCTTACAGGCATTACCGAAATACGGAGTCAAACAATAGGGACACAAAACTCGCTTACATATGTTCTCAACACACCAGGAAAACTGATATGCTTCTGGAGGGAGGTTGGCTGGTTGGAATGACGGCTGCCATGGCTCACGCACAATGGTCCAACATCAGGACTAAGTGCGGAAACCAAATCCTAATAGATAGATAGATCCTAAAACCCTACGGAACCCTAAAAACTTATGCAGCTCATGTATGTAAATCGGGCTAGTTTCCGCAACTCCACGACTAAGCGCGTATTTTGCGTGCAGTTATGCAGCTCATGCCAACTAAATGATAACCCAAGACTTGTGACATGGTTCATCCCATTAATTCTTACAGTGTCTCATCATTATGTCAGTGGCACAACTAGATTTCAAATTATGTTAGCCCCCTACGGCCCTGTGATAATAAGTGTAGTACATATTATGAAAGAAATATTATTCAATGGAAAGAAAAATTAAGGTTAGTTGTTAGTTTTAATACAAAATAAGTGAAGTATATTTTATAAGTACCACATTATTCCAAGTAATATTTTATTATCAGACATTCTCATTTTCCTTAAATGCTATATAAATAAGACTGACATAATTGTAACAATTGTCAATAAACATCCATAAATTATAATTGTTAAGTTGTTTACATTTACTTGTTTATTATTGAACTGTGTAAAGTTAAGATTATGAATTGTTAAAAACAAAGTGGGTAGGTTAGTACAAGAACATATCTGGCTGAACACTGTTTACCTTGACAGTATCAGAAATTAGTGTATTAAAAATGAATGATAAATGTCTATGGATAGTCCATGAATAATGAATGTTTTTTACTTTCTTAGGAATTTTTGTTTGAAGAATGATAACAAAATACTGGGTATTGTGTTTGCAATCCAAGGTAATTGTTCTAGAAGAAATTAGGATGATTTGGAACAAATCTCCAGTCAAACACAACTTTCTTTTGTGAAAATGCTGTACATAACCTATCATGTTTCTTACCATGAATGACATTGCATTGTATCATCTGTGGGGACACGTCTGCCGATAAAGATTCGTATTACATGGAAAGTACCCTTGACAGTCAAGTTAATTGCACGAAATTAGGCTAACAGATCGACGACCTACTAAAAAAATGCTAGATTTTCATACGAAACCAGGTCAAACGCTATATTGCCGCGAAAAGTGATCGTTAGTCACCTTGTAATCAACAGGGCTTCACTAATAAAAGAATTACCACGAAACGGCCCAGACACAAAGATTGTCATGAAGCTGTGTTAAAATTTAATGTTTAGTGTCACAACTCACCCCTGCTCGACCTCCTTCCTCTCCCTCTTGAACCGGTCGCTCCTTCTTCGGCCTTACATCTGATTTCTGTTTTGGGTCGTCCAATTTTTTGGCTAACTCATCGGCTGTAGCGAACTTTTTCACTGCCTTCGACTTTTTGCGATCTTTTTTCGCGAAGAAATCGTCTAAGTCGGCCATATCTAATTTTGACTTACGATTTAAAGTTTTGCTCTGGTAATGAAGTAATTACAGCAATATTGGAACTAAACGTTAAGGGGGAAAATAAGCCCCCGAAAAGTGAAATGATTTCTGTAGCAAGCGTGGCCGACTGTTTCTTTTTTTTAAAATGGCAGATTCTATGTTGCCATTTTAGAAAGAAAATGTCATTCGCAAATTGCCATTGATTTAAATTAAATAAACTACCATCATCTCGACTCGAGTTTTATTTAAGAGAAAAACCATAATTATTATAATTCGTAGACTTTTCATTAATGGGAAGCACCACAACATTTATTCGTTACGATGTGTACAAATGTTGATTATTGTATGTTTATGAGAATTGAGAGAAACACACTTATAACTTATGGTCACAATAATGTAACAATGTTCGTGCTAAAACGATAACAGCATTCAAGGAAAAGTATCCAAAAAATAAGTCACAGTTAATTTGTTAAAACTACACGCATATTAATAGAAGTTTATCCTTCCTTATAACTAGCAACAGGGTATGTTGCAGTACATTATTTATTTCAGAGTTTTTATCAAAAAACTGACAAAACAAAATTGTCACTTACAACTTTTCTTATTAGTTCAAATAAAACTTCATTTTTTTTTTATCTAGAATTACATACAAAATTAAAAGAATTACCACGAATTAAATTTAGGAAAGCTGATAAAAATGAAACAAAAAGTTCTAACATTAGAAAAGTTCATTTTAATTGATAATGGAAACTCTGACCTCTAGCAAATAGGAACAGGCACCATGCCTGGTACATGCAATATGCCGATGATATTGTTCTTGTTGGTGAAGATAAACCTGAGATTCAAAAGCATGGCTAGAGCTGGAGAAAGTTGGCTTCAAAATCAGCAGGACAGTAACTGAATACCTACCTATATGTTCTGTTATTTCAGCGGTCTGACTATACGGGTAGGAGAAGACGTGATAAGCGATGGATGGACTGTTTGAAGAATGTCTATGACGACTAACAGAGAAGTATGGAAGAAGAAGACATGTGGCCCCAAATCTGAAGAGCAAGGTAATGATGTTAAAGTTTAATAATCATTTTATTTTATTTTAGTGAGACAAGGACAACTTTTCATAACCCTGTGTCATTCCTCGGACTCTTCTTAAACTACATAGGTAGGTCCCTAGAAACACAGTGAGAGTGGAGTACCACTACTTATTTATTGATGACTTGAATATGCAGATAAAACTAAAATGAATACATGTATGTGCCATGGGGTAGGCAGAAACTAGGTATCTACAGAATGCAACCTGCTAAATTTTTCCATACTCCTTTTGCTGCCAAAATTATTTATTTATTTAACAATTTATTTATTTAAAAATTTATGTACACACATTACATAGGAAGATAAAAAGAAGGAAACAGAAAAATAGGTACAAAGGTAATGCTTATTCCAAAAGATTAAACTTTAATGTAACATACAATACATAAATATTACTAAAATAAATATACACTAATACATACTAAATAATATTAAAAGATAAATAATAACACATACTTATATGCAACTATGACGGTAAAGAAAGGTAGTGTTCTTTCACTCTTCTTTTAAAAACTGAAAGAGATTTGCAGTCTCTAATGTCAGGCTATTGTATTATTTATTAATTGCTAATGGCTTGAACTTAAAATTCCATCGATCGATCATCATAAATAGTCACTTTCCAAAGTACCCGTTTTCCTTAACACCGTCAACATTACAACTCCATCACTTTAAAAAGCTTCTCATTCACACTCAAATGCTACACACACTCTACCAATTCAATATCGACGGGTAATACCAACGGATCCGTTTGCTTAAACCACTTCAGTTGAAGCTTATCAGCTCGCCGTCCGGTCAGTATCCACCGATAACCAATATATTATCTTATCTACCTTTATACCTGGCCATTTTGTTCAGTCAGTTTAGAAAACTACGTCAAAATGTTGGGCCCTCTGGCAAGGATTTCAAACCAGGCTGGCAGGAATGTTATGAGGAGTTTCGTTAGGAATGGATCCCATGGGGGTGTCCCCGGCGAGGTAAGTCCTGATTTTTATTAAATTGTTTGTTACGTAATTAAGTCGCACCTTCATGGTTTTTTTTTTTCGAATCGAAGCACATTTACTAGGGCCTTTAATAACGCGTCTAGGGGGCACTTATTATAGATATCCTGTTACTGCCCCATCCAAAGCATAGGTCTCTTCTCAGAGAAGTTACGAGCATTAATTGCCACACTTACTCAAGGCGGGTTGGTGTATTAGAACATGATTCCTCACCGATGTTGCTGATATCTTGAACCCCTCTCAACAAACATACATAGTTCTAGTTAGTACTTTTAAGTATTGTGAATGCGCAATTCCTCAGTATGCCTAGAAAATGGGTTCTTGTTTGCGAATATACTCGTAAGTATTATTTGATTAGATATAGCTCAGTAAAGGATTGGATCTAGTGTTTCGTAATCTAATGCATGGGTATGTCTTTACAAATGAGCACTCACATGAATCATAATAATGTATTTGGATTAGGTATGACGCGCTACCTCTTATACAGAGAAGGCCAGTATCCGAACAGTGGCTACATTTTAGGCTGATTTTGATATAAAATCGTCGTCGTAGGTAGATATTCTTATATTTTCTGTGATGGACACAACCGGTCCTTATGTCCACATAAGCCGCAAGTCATAACATGCCGAATGAATGCATGTTTACAAAAGCCTGGATTGTTTGTAAAACCGCACATACTCGCGAAATATACTATTCAATACACATACATGTAGCTTGCGTGCAATTACTTCGAGAAACACATATCTATTGTAATAGACATAAAAAACTAATTTCCTTAAGAGGATTGCGAATAACTTTGGTTTTCATTGTGTTGGGTTGAGAAAAATACACATATTTATTCGGCTCTTCGTAACTAAAAGCAGCGGGACAAGTCAGTTGTATTAAAGTGTGCTTTAAGCAAAAAAATAATAATATTGTTTTCTCTATTGACACATCCACAGTGCGAATTTTCCAACAGTTAAAAAAAAGTTAATTTCCATCCAATATTTAGGGCAACCACCGGTAACATTTATTGAGGTCTCTCCTTTTTCTGTCGCATCGACATGAGAGAAATCATCACCATTATCATCATATCAACGGAAAGACGTCCACTGCTGAACATAGGCCTCCTCCAAGTGTCGCCATAACAACCGGTCCTGTAATGTCTCGCAAAAATTAAAAAAAAAGTTTTTTGAACAATATCGTGTTACATATCAAATGAAAGGGCTTACTGTGAGGGTTTTAATTATATTTTTTTCATAATTTTAAAATAAATGGTTTTGAAGTTATTCAAGAAATTAGATGAAAAATGACCATTCCCCCCCTTATCTCCGAAACTACTGAGTCTAAAATTTTGAAAAAAGTGGAGATAATAGATCTTTACCTAAAGATTACAGGAAAACCTATTAAAAGTCTGTAGTGTTAAAATAACATGTTCAAAAAATTAAATTCGTTCGGAACCCTTTGCACGCGAGTCCGACACGCACTTGGCCAGTTTTTAATATTAGGTCATTGGTTAAAGTGGTATGTCATGTACTACCCTGGTGAGGCTGACTATCGTCTGCCTAGGTTCGGCATATAATTTGAGTACCACCACTGGAACAAGTTTTTATGCATCCCCAAACCTCCGTACTTGAATAATTATAGTGCTTATTTAACAGGCTTCTGCTGGGTAAGCTCACTTTATCGTCGACTTTGTATCCTCTGACCTAGATTCAAGAGCAAACCCATCTCCAGTAGATAAAAAAAATACCTATCTATAGAAATTAAAATAATTGTCTTCTAATTCCAGAACCTTCCCTTCGACATTCACAACCGCACCCGAGTGACCCTCAACTTCTTCTGGTTCGTCGGCACCGGTATCGCCGCACCCTTCGTCGTGCTGTGGCACCAGATGAACAAGAACTAAACATGGTGAGTAAGAAGTCATCATCATCTTTGTCCTGTGCCTATGCTTTATTTGGGATTGGCGCAGCGTGTTTTTTTCTTCCGTAGTTGCCGTGATTTCAATGGTCGCCTTTTTTCTAGCCATATTACTTTCACACAAGGGAAGCTCGTGACTAAATAATTATAGCAGCACGGGTCGATCTTAAAGGTTAAGCAACACTTGTCAAGGTTGGTCTGTAGATGGGTGACCATCTTAACATAACGAGTTTCTCTCCGTGTCTCGGAAAGCACGTCAAGCCGTTGGTCCCGGCTTTCATTTCTAAATCTTTAACAGTCGTTACGAACTGTCAGAACACAGTAATTCTGACTCCAGTCTTGCCAAGAAATATCGTGTTACCCAGTTAATGGGTTGTGGAGGTCTGGTAGGCAGCCGCTCCACGTAAAATACTGGTATTCAGCTGAGTCCGGTTTGACTGGGAGCCGACCCCAATATTGTTGGGAAGAGACTAGTCAGATGATGATTACTTCCCAGAATCCAGATCAATCTTATCCGGGAACGGGAACTAAGCGGGTGAAACCGCGTGACGTCCGCTATTTCGATATAAAGTTTTGCCACCGGCGTTGTCTGCGTGAAAGTCGAAAGCTATCCTAAGGGAACATACTCCCGGGATGAAAAGTATCAAGTATCTCTTAATAATCCGTTCAGTTGTTAAGACGTGAAGATAATGGATTAGTACACAGATTACTAAATAGTTACTTACTTGTTAGTATTTATCTATACTAATATATAACGCTAAAGAGTTTTTTTGTTTGTTTGTTTGCTTGAACGCGTTAATCTCAGGAACCCCTGGTCCGATTTGAAAAATTCTTTCAGTATTAGATAGCCCATTTATCGAGGAAGGCTATATATCATCACGCTAAGACCAATAGGAGCGGAGCAGACGAAGTTGCGCGGGTCAACTAGTTAGCACCTATAGTTGATAATAGTTGGAAGGTACCTAATAATTGGGTAGGAAAACAAATATGTAGGTGTAGAGTTTAGAATTCGTAAACACTCAAGTCTTCAACTCTTCGTGAGGGCTTAGGTACTATCCTGCTTCTGTAAAGGTCTCTAACGAGTATATTGCACGACGACCTACTTTTAATTCATTAGCACTAAACCTAATTACAGTGTCAACTGTCGTTCTATTAACAGAAAAAAAACAGTGCCCTTTTACGATAATTAATTAGTGCTAATTGTAGCTAATGAGGTGTCGTGAAGATCTGATTAGTTGCAAATCAATTATCTAGTTTAAAGGCTGACTTAAGACTTTTAGCGAAATAGCTGGGAAGAATCGTTGCAGGTGGCGTTCTGTGGTTGCAGATTATTTTTCGAAGGAGCCACCAGTCACCACACAAAAGCATTAGGATGAACACGATAAGTTTTAGTCAGTAAGAGTACCCTGCCGCTCCGCCCAGAGCGGAAGGAGTCTTTTGAAGATTACCAATCCTTAAAAAAAAAGATGGCGCTCTGTAGTTACTGTCTTACCCCATGGGAATAAGAGAGACGTGAATTTATGTGCTTATAGTAGTAGTACGTATTAGCGAAATAAGTATCTATTTGTTTGACTAACAGTAGGTATATCTACTTATTAGGTGTGTTTCATACAGTGTTCACCGTTCTGAAACACGCAATGGTGTTAAACATAATGTCCTTTTTAGGGTTCCAAATGCTGAAATGTTGTTCTTAATTTGTTATCCAGAATGTAGTCATTACAAAAACTTAAATCTCAAACCACGTTCCAAAAACCAATATGAAACCCACACCCCGACTCGAAAACTGACTAAGTTCTTAGGTATGCAAATATTGAATTTGCACTGAGAAAGTATCGAACCCGAGACACGAACCTCAAATGCAAACTCAGCGAATGCACAAAACCGTTGTGCAGGAGAAGAACATTATGTTCTTACTCTTGGTTGTGATATCTAAGAAATAAACCTGATACTCTTTTTACACGTCTATTGGTATAAATACCTTCTTAAGTTTTATAGGCATCATAACAAGTCTGATACGTCGCATTTTCTTGACACAGACAACTGTAGAACTTGATTCTTTATTACTGACGCGACCGCAACATTATGGCCATACGTTGTAGTCTATATCGACAGTTGAATAATTTATTGCTTATTGTTTTGAAACATGTAAACATTGACCGTGTTGGGTCATCTGTATACCGTTGCCTCACTCTAGGTTTATGTTTTGTATTTTTGTGAGTTTATGTATAGCTCCCAAGCTCGACAAATAAAAATACAACATACAACCGAATTGAGAACCTCCTCCTTTTTTGAAGTAGGGTAAAAAAAAGTACGCAGTTTGCAAATCATTGTACCCTACATAATTGTACCCTACATGTTTGGTGAAACGTTATATTATAACGTTTCACCAAACATCTACTTACTACTATCCACGGCTAGCTGATAAGTGATAACACTACATTGAGAGGGCATCAACTAAAATATTAATTATTTCTATTGCAGGTACATTCCAGCGGATGCAAGTTAAACTTAATTATTTATGAAATAATTTTGCAATAACTGTATGTAGATAAATCTCAATATAAGCATAGAAAATAAAAGACGCAGTTTCATTATTATTTTTTTCCTAAGTTACGGATGCGTTCATTTCAGAAACTACCATGAATTTAGAATAATGGGAACGCAGTGGTAGTTTTTGCAAAAACTTCACTCCCATTCGTGAAGGAAATCGAATTTTCTGTTTTTCGTGAGATTTTCGAGGAAATCTTGAAATAACAAAATGTTGGCTCCCTTAGCTCGTGTTTCCAACAAATTGGGCAGGAATGTGATGACCAACTTTGTGAGGAACCACTCACATGGAGGTGTCCCTGGCGAGGTAAGTTCCTTATTTAAAATTTTACGTCATTACATAATCTAAAAATGCGTCAATCATTTGTTTTTATTAAAGCAAAATTAACATTTAATTCATCCTACCCTGACTTTTCAATTCTAATAGCTGTAGAGCAACTCGGTAAAGAATTACTTAACATTGAATTTGGTGTTCTCAAAAAGTCATAGGTTAAGTTCTGTCATAAACTATTGATTTGTATTTTTTTTTTGTAGAAAGAAGGGTCCTTGTAATTAGTGAAATGTTTCTGTAGAGATACTAAAAATATCAATCGCCATAATACGTATTTTATCCAAAGTAAACATGTCAGAAAATAAAATTTAATTAATATAATTTTCTTTGTGGCCTCAACTCTTCAGTGTTCCAATAAAACTGTTTCAGAACCTACCCTTCGACATCAACAACCGTTACAAGCTCACTGTCTACTTCATCGGATTCTTCGGCTCTGGTCTGGCTGCGCCCTACCTGATCTGCCGTCATCAACTCCTCAAGAAGTAATTATTTTGTGTTATTTACTCTATGGTTTATCAAAAAGCATCTATGGATCTCTTTCTTGAAGAATCCTATAGATTACTAGTAGATTTGGGTCCAAAATAAATCACTTTTCTGAGAGCTCTGTTCATCGTTTATTTGGAGACAGAAATTGATTTATACAAAAATGTTTCATTTATAATTTCTAATACTTGAAAGCCTACTCATACAGGAAGGAAGGGATCTTGGGATATAACACTTTTTGGGATGGGTCAAGTGGCCATAGAAAGTAGACAGTAAACTTGGACTGTCACTTCAAGGTCTATTGTCTCATAGATATTATTTGAATATTGAACCTTATGAATATTTGCAACCCACATTAGAGCATAGTGTGCGTTAAATGGTTACCAAAATACTAAAGGCCAATACTGCCCTCCTGAATGCAAAGTGCAGTAAAACCAAACATAATGAAGTTTAGACTTTAGAGGCTTTATTTTTGAGTTCAGTTTTTTGTATTTTTGCTGTTAATGCACTTTATATTCGAGAGGGCAGCATAAGAAGGTATGGGTGGGTAAATTTGCATGTGATACTGCATGTTAATATTCCTGCAGTACAACACAGTCTTTGGTTTTTATTTTTTTTAAGCTGCAGAGGTTCTTAATCTGGCTTGAAATAATAATTTGGTATAGTGTGTACATTAAAAAGTATGCAATCCATCTGTCTATAATAGCCTATGGTAATGAAAGAAAGAAAGAAAAATGTTTATGATGTAAAATTACTTAAAACTAAAAAAAGTGGTCTATTACTTAATCACTAGTAAATTAGTCTGTGCTAGGCCAAAAAGGTCCCTAAGGCATAGGCTGCGAAATTTAAAAATAAATAACACAGCGCTGGTTTTATGATAGGGCCTGTGATGCCACGGACGCAGTTACGTAACACATACTATTGGGTCTTAATAAGTAGATACTTTTGTGCAGTCCCTAGGAATTCTGATATAAGTTGGAGAATGCCTGAGATTCGTTCCCCTGAGATGAATGTAGGTATGTTAAAGTAAATACCACAATGCATAAATAAATACTTAAGAAGATAATATGTACTACATGGTATAAATGTACTATATCCATACTTTATGAACATTATTTTTAATTTACATTTTCATTAATATTGTTCCCTTTGTTACAGGTAAGGTGCAGGCTTCAGCAGGACCGCATCAAATGTTTTAGGTTTAAGCTAGCAAACTGTAAATGTTATCATAAATTATGATTTAATAAATTCCGATTAGAGTTATCTCTTTGATTTAATTCAATGTGCTCTTATATAAAACAAAATATAAATTTTATTGTTATGCTGACCTTCAGGTGTTTCTCTTGCTATATGCTGAGAATTTCTTTATACAAATCTCATGATGACGATGATGCAAATATTTGTGACTTGGAAACATAGAAGGACATTTGAATGCCATCATTGTGTAAGAAAAACAAATGGCAATATTTATTTTTCAGATGCGTTATTTTGAATCATCATAATAGTTATGATCCTTGAAACGCTGGCAGCATTATAGCAGCTTAACTGCTATGTTTTTGGGCAAGGTGTGATCAAGCATAATGTAACTGTGGTGTGGTTCGAAACCAGCCTGAAAACGCGGTACCTGCAAGCTCATAAAATGGCATATGACTGATTTTGTGGCAGTTTTGTACCAAAACAATAAGTACCTACTTAAACGCGAACTTGTTCAGCCACACATAATATAATACTAGCGTAGTTCAGCTAAGGTCGCAGGTGCCCAGTGAGCGAACCCAAGCACAGATGGCACAGCGATCACGTGCTATCATGTACTATAATTAAGGCTCAGGAAAACCAGTTACTATCTCCCCAGGATTGTGCCCTAACAGACGTTAATCGTTGAGCGCTGCACAATCGAGGGTTTCGAGGCGGTCTTTAAGACTCTACAGATTGCATACGTTGACGGTGGATAGGGTTTTAGGCACGAATTTCACACAGCTTAACCCCAAAGTTCTATTCTAGCTGAGGACGGGAAAAAACATTCCAAACATTTTTGAGAAATGAAATGCCTATCACCCCACGATGATTTCTAGGCTTTTAAAACAAAATTATTGCCAGTGTAAATATTCACTGACCGAAAAGACTATGAATTGAATTTACAAAATGGCATATTATTAAAAAGTTAAACGTCAATTGAACTGACATTTGTTTTGTTTTGTGAACGCTTGTGTTGTTGATTTTTCCAATAAAAAGATAATTTGGAATATTGTTCGTGTAAATTGGATTCAGGCAACAAAAATGGGTGCTAAAAAATATTCTTCAACATAACAGCACTTTTCCTTTGGGTACTTTCCACCGGTAACCTAAAAGCAGAAACGAAAAATGAGTGAAACATCATGTTACATCCTCGACAACGGGGGCTACTCGGCGAAAGTCGGCTTCTCGAACATGGAGCCGAAGGTTGTCCCGAACTGCGTCATGAAAGCCAAGTCAGAAAGACGACGGGCATTCATAGGCTCGCAAATCGACGATTGTCGAGACGCGTCAGGACTTTTCTACATCCTTCCTTTCCAAAGAGGTTTTCTCATCAACTGGGACACGCAAAAAACTGTTTGGGACTACATGTTCAGCAAAGAATGCTGTCCTGTCAACTTTAGTGAGACACCTCTAATCATAACTGAGCCATTATTTAACTTTGCATCCATCCAAGAAGCTATAACAGAGATATTCTTTGAAGAATACGAATGTACTTCTTTACTGCGTATAAATGCTACAGATTTAGCTGATTACAAGTACCGAAAAGACCATAAGAATAAATGTACGCTTGTCGTTGATACCGGTTATAGCTTTACTAACATTGTTCCGTATATTAATGGTAAGAAGTACCGAGATGCTATAAGAAGGATAGACGTGGGTGGTAAAGTGCTGACCAATCATTTGAAGGAGGTCTTGTCCTATAGACAGCTGAATGTTATGGATGAGACATATGTCATTAATCAGGCAAAGGAGGATTCATGTTTCGTGTCTCAGAACTTTTTGGGGGATATGGAGATCGCTAGGAAGAAAGGTAAGATTTTCTGTAGTGATTTGAAGCCTCATTTGTCAACATCCTTCTGCTCTTGGCCTAATTTTTTTCATGGTTAGTTAAACATGCACCGTTTATTCTTTGCTGACAATTATCTATAATGCTACCATTCTACCTTCTCTCTCCATCTGGCAAAGTTAAAACCTTATTCATCAATGTTTTTAAGTTGTTTAAACCTTTTGCCAAGGAATTACCAAAATACCCTCATAATCACTTTTATTCAACTATTTAAAATCACTTTCTTCTTTGTTTTCTTAGTTTACTGCAACTGTTTCAGTTTGTAGCTTCAGTGAATAATTGGGACTATTCCCATAGTAAATAAATAAGATTTCTATGATCTTATTAATATTTAATTACTAGCTGACCCATGCAACTTCGTCTAAGTCACATTTTTCATGAATGCTCCGCTCCTATTGGTTGTAGCTTGATGTTATATAGCCTATAGCCTTCCTGGATAAATACGCTATCTAATATTAAAAAAAAAAACAATTTGAACCAGTAGTTCCTGAGGTATCCATTACACACTCATGCAAAGGTCACCCAATTCCAAAAGCCATGATTGATGGTGAGTGATGGAATTCAATCGACATCAAGATGCTCATTCCTAAATACGTCATGCACGATATGTCGACGTCGAAGTACCAATAACACGTAACTGACAAAATAAAAAAATTACACGAACTGAAAAAAAACGTTTCATTTCTTGATAAGTTAAAAATTTGTTAAAATATTTATTAATTTAGAGTAATAATAATGTATGATTTAATATTATGTGGAATTGTTATATTTTATAATAATCGATTAGATAGAAGGCAGTGCCATAAATAGACACATTGGTTTAGTTGGGAGGTATTACCACATTTTAATTTAATGCTGTTGCAACTAAAAAAGCACTTAGGAAATTTTACTAAAACATGCGAATGACGCAGGAACCGATCACTTTTCCGAATTCTTTTTGTTCGAATTTCATTTTACCGAAAACTATTGACCAACGTCTTTTTTGCTATATACATTATTTGGTATATTTTTAGATCATCGAAGTATCATTTTTCATAGGTATTATTTTATCGAACTATATTTCGCCGATTTACATAATAACTTTATGCTGTTGGCTAAAACTCTTTTGAACATTTTTCATTTGCCAAATGTTAATTTGCCATATTTTCACCACACCAAAACAACATTTTACGGAATATTATTTGGTCTTTGTTCCAAATAAATGTTTTATCTATCTATCTATCTATCTATAAGTATATAGTCTAGTAGTATGTATATAGTATAAGTAGCATTTTAATGTTATATTAAAATAGTGTCAGGAAAAGTCAAGATGTAGTGCTACAAAATTTATTGACAGGAACGAAACTCTGCAAAACCTACTTCACGCAGTCGTGTCTGCCCTACCCCTAGAGTGTAATTTAAGCCCGCGTAGGTGCGGAGGGGTGAGCGTTAAAACTACCTGCGACGAAGCTCGCGTGGAGCCGCCCAAACCCCGCAGCGCCGGAGCCATGACAGAAACAATGCCTGCTTGCATGCTGGATGCCTGCTTGCACGCTGCATGTCTGCTTGCATGCTGCATCCTTGTTTGCACGCTTCTTACTGGGACCACTTAAAACCACTTTTGCCAACGATCACCACCACCACCACCACCACCACCACCACCACCACCACACCACCATTACACCACTTAAAACATTGGTATAATGAATGTTCGGAAATATAATACTTCGAACAAATGTTATTTCGGTTAAGTGTAACTTCGGTAAAATGTTTTTCGACCAAATGAAACGTCAGAGTAACGAAAAAAATCGATCGTCAACTGATACAGTGGCAGACGTGACTTCGATAAAGTAAAAAAAAAACGAAACGATAATAGTTTACAAGTTTTAGGTGATATGAAATTCGGTCAAATATTTTTTGATCTTTTGTTAGGTAACCGAATGACGCTTTTAAATTCAAAACGATAAAAGATTAATTTCTCGAAAAACGTCAGTTAGAAGGTATTGGCATTTCACCGTCGATATTATTGGCTGATATACGGGATTCGAAAAAGGACAAGGACTGAACTATTGCCCATTTCATTAACATAAAAACTGAGTCATTCATTTTTTATTTAAAATACTATTTATTCCGCCAAGCCTGTTCCATCATCGGACCACAAGACGAACGGCGATGCGCCACCGGTACATGGTGGACATCCCACCCACACGCACAAAACGTATTGGAAACACATTCATAGTGCGTATAGCTAAGGAGTGGAATTCCCTGCCGGAGTCTGTGTTTCCTGATAGCTACAACCTGGGAGTCTTTAAGTCAAAAGTGAATAGGTTACTTCTAGGCAAGCGTGCTCCATCTTCGACCACATCATCGCTTACCAACAGGAGAGATAGTGGTCAAACACGTGCTTATCAATAGTAAAAAAAAAAACTAATAAAATATCTAGATTTTCGAAAATCAATTTCGTGCAACCATCTGTCACTACATTACACGATAGCTTATCCGTCAGTCAGAGCCTTGACTGTGGTCAAACTGACAGCAAAACCTAATGTAATGGGCGCCTGAGATTGGGTTCTCTACTTGATTCTTACCTTGTTTTCGAAAGTTGTTGATTCGATTTTTATTATATCGAACACGGTGTGTCGATAATTCAGTTGTACGATGTTTTATTCCATCGATGCTTTATTGGTGCGATGTAACGTTTGTGCGTAAAATCCTGTTGCGGAAAACCCTACAGCGATTGCTCATTAGTTCGGTAATTTATTAGTTCGATAGTATGTCGGTTCGAAACGCCTGCGGACACATCCGTGACATTTAATAAATAATCTTGTTTTGCATCATAGACGTTAATTAAGGAAATACATTAAATACAATACATATCTTCACGTCTATTTTCCTAAAATAGACGTGATAGAATAAAATAAAATGAAGTAGACAAGTAACAAATTCACCACGTTTAGCTGAGGCATGGGCCAAAGATAACTAAGACAATATCAGTGGCCGGTTACTAGCCAATTGCATGCCCACAAAACTCAAAAATGTCATACCCAATCGTCTATTTCGATATGCACGGAAAAGGAAGCAACTGGTGCACTCTTAAGTTTTTTTTAATCCTCGCCCAGTGCGGAAGCAAAATCATGACGTTTTTTGAAGATATCAGGCCGTAAGTAAGTAAGTAAATGGGTGGGCGTGGGGGCAAATGAAAATAGTTTCGTAAAATATTAAACTTTCATGATTATAGTTGGTATTGAAATGGTGGTGTGGATTGGAAACAGCAGAGCTGGTCAACTATTACAGTCATCCAAAAACAATTAAGATTTTGCTTTCGTCCGTGTAAACCCATTCCACCGACGGGACTAAAACATTGTGAATTGCCTCCTTTTACAAAAAATATTTCGTGCTAAGTAGACCGACAGAAAACGGTCTGGTCCAGCGTAAACTGGCGACTGGCGTTAAATTTTCCCCTTTCATCGTCAGCTGATCAAGGCCCATTTTTTGCATTTGACTTCCTCCAAGATACGCAACTGAAGAAAGAAGCTAAGTTCTTCACTTTTGATTAAAATTCGTCACTCTCATTACAGGTTCAGAAAACACGATCGTCAAAGACTACGTTCTACCAGACTACACATCAATTCGTCGCGGTTACCTCCGAGATATCGTCAAACCCGACGAAGATTTAGAACAGCAAACACTGCGACTAAACAACGAAAGATTCGCCATTCCAGAGCTCCTATTCCATCCATCAGACGTAGGAATCCCCCAGATGGGTATACCAGAAGCTATCATGCACTCAATAGCCGCTTGCCCTGAGGAAAACACAGAGAGTTTGTTAGAAAATATAGTTGTATACGGCGGTAATGCCATGTTCCCTGGTTTTCGAGACAGAGTCTACAGCGAAGTTCGCTCTATGGCTCTGGACCACTTTGATGTCAATGTAACAAAACCAGATAATCCTTTGACGTATTCTTGGGAAGGCGGGAAGCAAATCTTCAGGGACCCGGATTTCTATTCCTTCTGTGTCACTAAAGAGGAGTATGAAGAAGAAGGCAAGGCTTTAGCGTTCGAAAGATTCGAAATATAGCGGCGAAAACGAGCGAGGAAGTCTTCGGAATAAGGCTGCTTGCTCGGTAAAAGCTCATTAACTGAAGTGAGGACATTGGTGATAGTGAAATTGTGAAGAATAGCTCGTAGTTCCATAGATTATGAACAATGATGTATTAATTATGATGGTAACAATATAATCATAGATTTCTATATTTCGCAATTTTTATTTACCTACGTGCTTTGTATAAGTAACTTGGCTAACAAGCTTTACTATAAAACTAATGTTGTAATGTCTCATACATTTGTCATTTCACCGTCACCTATTGGTGAATGAACATTTTACTCAAGTGCGATGTAACCGGCAGAAAAAAAAAAGAAAGATACTTGATGCTTTAAGAAACGTAAGTGGACAATAGTAAATTTATAAATTAATAGGTAGTACAGATAATGTCGTTCGATCAATGGCTTACATGAAACACGGTTAAACGTCTCGCGCACACGACAGCCTCCGAAGATTGCCGACCGTGTGGACTCACTCCTTTCGGTATAGATGGGCCAATTAGTGAGAAATACGTGCGGTCCGGCCTGTCCCTAAATTAACTGTAGGTTGGTAGGTAGGTAGGAACGAAGTATAAAAGTTTTGAGGTTTCAAGTTCTGGTATTAATAAACCCAAAAGATTTTCTAGAAAGCCTTTACAATATCAATAAGGCGCTAATACCCCAAACCAGTGGCCAGTATCAATAAACGAAAAGAAAAAATATAGGCCACTCAGAAAATAAAATGTTCAAAAAAAGACCAAACCGTCAAAAACTTAACGTCTATTCAGTCATTCGATTCAACAAACTGATTCCGAACGGATCAAATTACTATGTTACTTAGACTTATAACAAAATATCTACAGCGGGGCCGAGCAATTTCTACAACGCCGGCTTTGTTTCAACAGAGAAGCTTAATCAAATTGAAGAAACTACAAGCCGATTTTCAATGTGAAGATGACCGCCCCGTTTTTCTGAAAGGGGGATTTTGTGATCGAGTATTGTATTGTGCTACTCTTGGACTATGCTTGGTTGGATTAATGTTAGTGGTAGGTACTATCTACGAAAATGCCAAACCGCCTTCTTGGAGAACAAGTCACTAAATAATCAACATTGAAAATTGTTCTGTGATTTAAAAATATATGATTTAAACAATATTTGTTTCAATTATTGTAACTGTAACTACCTTCCCTTCCAAACTAATTCTTGCTGTTAGTTTCAAGGTGATACAGTACGTAAGTGTGTTAGCGGGGCTGTCCTGGACTCCTCGTACAGTTGAACCGTTCTAGGATTATACACACACCCACATTCCCATCCAGGGTCCCCGACATCCAACTTTCCGCGCTGCGTGCGTTGCGTACTGGGCGGAGTTGAAGAGGACTACACGAGATAGTCCAAGTTTTGGGTAAGGTTGGCCAATGGCCATACAAGGGCTGCATGAAGATACCAGGATCGCCTGCTTAATGAACTACCTACAATCTTCTATTTGCTTACCTACATAATAGCCCAAGAGCCCATGACGGCCAGACCTTCGTTATTTTATACTAGTGGACGTCACGTGGTTTCACCCGCGTAGTTCCCGTTCCCGTGGAAGTACGGGGATAATATTATGTAGCCTATGTTACTCCCTGATAATGTAGCTGTCTAATGCTAAAAGATTTTTTTAAATCGGTTCAGTAGTTTCGGAGCCTATTCAATTCAAACAAACAAACAAATCTTTCCTCTTTATAATATTAGTGTAGAAAAGCTGAAAGTTTTTCTGCGCATGTCCCCTATACAGGTAAGAACGACCAGCGACTATAGAGTTTGGGTTGTGGTTACTTGGGCAGGTAAAAGGTAGTAAAGGTGTATTAAATAGTCCCTTAAATTCGCTAAAGTATAAAGCTAATTTTTTTTATATAGGTATTAGGGTTAACTTTAGAAACCTCGTCATCCATTGCCGGACACTTATTACAGTTGGTAACCTCTGCCAGACACCCCTTAACTATAATAAATTATAATTATACTTTCGTTATAGTATAAAAGTTAAATTTTTATAAATGTTACTTGGGGACCTATATAAAAACGTTACCTCAATAGCCGGATAGTTTTAATGGTATTTACATCTTGCCAGACACATTGAAAGTCCGCTGTAGGTCCGAGCGCAGGTACTTAGTCGATTGCGATCTTTTAAGATAACAAATTTAAAAAAATACGTTCATAACCATGTTATTTAAAGTAACAATAATAGATAAAAATAGCCTTTATTCAGATCAACTTCACCTAATAACAATTTCTAAAACAAACAAAACTTTTTCTAGTATTCTTGCTGCTTTTTTGTTTTCTGTAGATCTGTTTGCCAATCGGCAAAGGCCTCCTCCGACCTTTTCCATTCAAATCATTCTAGAGCCAGTCTGTGCCACATCACTCCTGCCACTTCTTTGATATCATCATCCCACCTTTTACGCGGTCTGCCTCTTTTCCTTTTGCCTTTCCTTGGATACCAAAAGACCACAACCCTCGAACAATTAGTGATAACAGCAACAATAATAACAACAAAAATCATAAACGTCATGAATTTAAAATCTACATCGCATCGCATTGGTACTTACCCTGAAAAATGAAGAAAATCTTACAGAACTAATGTATGCGTTAAAACACATCAAATAGGATATTGTTGGCTTGAATGAAGTGAGAAGAATGAGTGAAAATATATCTAGATTACATATTTTACCATATAGGCGAGACCCCGGGCCTCCATGGGGTTGGATTTATCTTTAAAAACATATAACAAAACATGTGGAAGGATTTGTAGGTGCGATGATGAATTCGAAATTACCTGAACATAAAGATCCTTGGTCAATAAAACAAATATATTCGCCTACTGAACAATCGAGTCTAGACACAATAAATACATTCTACCTTGATCTGAACAAAGCGATCCACGAGCAAGGTCATAAAAACATAATAATAATGGGAGTCTGTTATGGCCAACTTGGGCCCAGAAGAAAAAAAGGTACTAGGACCTTTCACGTACAACAATAAACCCAGAAGTAGAAATGGAGAACATATCATGAACTTTGCACTAGAAAATAACCTAACCATCTTAAATACTATGTTCATGAAAAATAAGAAAAACATGTGGACCGAAACCTGTACTTTTATTCCGGTACTTTTAACCGGTACTTTTATTTTGCTACGTCTACGTATTAAAAGTTTCAGCTTTTATAAAATAACGAAGGTCTGGCCGTCGTGGGCTCTTGCTCTATAAGTATATACACGGAACCGCTTAAGCATTTTTTTTGCTATGCTTCACGGTCAGCAGCACGGTATTTAATAACAATAATAAGGCCTTACCGCGCTCTCCTTGGCTAACGAGAACTGGCGCAAACCTGTGGTATTAGATACTAACGACCGCAGGGAGGTATGGCAGAGCAAGAAGCTTCACGGACGCTTTTATCGGGTCCTACATGGGCCCGATGTAGACTTCTTAGCGTCCGTAGCCTGGCTGCGTTTTGGTGACCTATTGGGAAACCGAAGGTTTTGTCTGTGCGATTATGGACCAAGTTATGATGCCGAACAACTACCGGAAATCACTGACGTATAAATCATATGGACTTGGCATACCTACAAGAAAAACGTGCATACCTACACTTTATGGAGAGGATAAAATGGCGGCTAATAGGGCAGCCCTTAGCGATATTTCTCTACAATAACATCGATAAAAAATTGTGAGAATGTTTTCATATTGTCACGGGACAATATCAACGGGTATTTTTTACACACTTTTCTTAGCTTAACTTTTATATGACTAACAAAATAACTGGTAACAAATGTAAACAAATCTTAAGTTATTTTTTTGACCCACACTTCCCGGTTTTTGATAAAGCTAAAATTTTGCGTAGGTACATGTTTAGTTTGGATGACATTGCTGCCGATTCTCTTGTTCAATAACTAATCTAAAATTAGAGTATCTCTATCTTTTACTAAAAGGCAGTGCGAAAATACGGCTATAGCTATGAACCAAGTTAGAAATGTCAAACTAATTTATGAGTTTATGCCTTGCCCTTCACCATGTTTTTAGTCGACAGGTTTTTACGTGCACCAACATTAATAAATTTGTATTGAAATATTAGTTGAATTTAATTAAATTTGACAGCTCTAAATTACGTCCGTCTCTTTTTCGTTTTATAAGAGAGAAAAAGATAGCAATAGCCTAAATTTAGTTTGTGCACAACAGAATCGACACCAATGCATGGTGAGCTAACTGCTAACTGAAGTCATTCTAAGGCCGTGGACACGAACTCAGCGGCGCGGCGGCGGCGCGACCAGCGACGCGTTCAAATGCATAGATTAGGGGTGGCCAACTTGATTAGACCCAAGATCGACTTTTTACTGACGAAACCCTGTACGGTCTACGAATTACATAGGTACTTCTTAAAACTACATATGAAACGGTGGGGTAAAGACATTTATGTAGTATTTTTTATTTTATTAACATAACCTATTTAGTATTTACTTACATCGTGCGCAGTCTGTTATACGAACCTATTTACATTTTTTGTCTCGCCGCGATCGACCGGTTGGCCATCCCTGGCATAGATTTATATGGAACTCTTCACGAAGGCAGCAACGTGCGAGAAGCGTGGCGGCGGCGTACGAGCGGCAGTGTTATTCTAGAGCCTTTAGTTGTTAGGTAGACGTTCGAGACGGAGCGGAGGGAACAAATTCTAAGAAAACAAATGACGTCGCATCCGCAATGGGCTCCCGGTACGGACGTCTCCCAACCAACGCCTATCTTTTCTAACATGCCGATGATTTTGGGTTTAAATTAAAAGTCAACAATAATTATTTATAATTTATAATAAAGTAATATTAAACAAATTAATCTCATTCACTTCTGAACAATACAATTTTGTTCAGGTAATTTCTGATACTCTTTCAGTAGATTTCTTCACATAATTTTTGTAAAAAAAATCTTTGATAATATTACTATAATGAGCATTTTTTTTTCTCTGTCTTCTAACTTTCTCATTAAGTCTCTATCTTCATGTTCTGTTTTTGACATTTGTCCTTTAATTTTTTAATCATTTTAATTGTGTATACCTGAAATCAAATAAAATAAAAGTAAGCTTTAATAGATATTGAACACAAGCGAGAGATATCTCCCACCCAATCTTAATTCAGTTGATGAGATGTTATCATTGAGATCAAATTCGCAAATAATGATGACAGGAAAAACTGAAGCTAGTCATACCGGTAAATCTGGCGCAGCGGAGGTGCTTGTGACTAAACCTGGCGCAGCAGAGATGCTAGCGGCTAAACCTGGCGCAGCGGAGGTGCTAGCGGCCAAATCTGGCGCAGTGGAGGTGCTGGTGACTAAATCTGGCGTAGCGGATGTGCTAGAGGCTAAATCTATGCCACTCCTCTTTGAAATCTCTCCAGGTTGATATTGAATGGTAGGCACACAAACAGCTTTGATCTAAAAACCACTCTATTATTAACATAAATATTAACAAAAACAGAAAAGTAAATACTCAAAAGTTTTATGACACTTCAAAAACAGTAGGTGATCCCACTGCTTAAAATTCCAAAAAAAATATTACCATATTAAGAGTACCACACCCAGATATTGACTGTGAGTTTGTCTGATTTTGGTCACTATCAATTAAAATGCCAGTTATATTTGATTGAATCACAGGCTGTAAAAAAGCAATAAAATTGTTACTATTTTTGATGTTTCTTGATTTTATTAATCGGTTTATTTATTATTATAAAGCACCCCATTTAATTTGCAATTGGTGGGTTGAGAAGAGTCTCTTTTCATTCTCACTCGTTCTCTAGTTTAGTAGCTCTCGAGTGGTAATGAGCTAAATAATCATACATAAGCTCACTTCACATTAACCTCATCCAAATATTCATAGGGAGATTTTTACAGAATAGCACTGTTATTATACTATTTAAAAGTAAACTGTAAAGTACTATTCAAAAAGCAGACTACTGGTGACATTTGTAACTAAACATTAATAAATTCCTTATAAAAGGAATACCATAAATGTACTTAGTAGTACAACCAAATTAACACATATTCAGTCTTATTTTGGTAATTAATCTAAGGATCACACTCAAATACATTCTTAACATCACTCTTCGTGCCCATTAGGCAAGTGTTGCAATTGACGACATCACCATCATTTATCAGCCGCTACACAATCATGTCAGACAAATTTATAACAAGCAATGTTACTTACCAATAAGGTTCGTGAAGGTAGAAGTAGAAGGTAGTATCGTCAAGCAATGTTACTTTATTCAGTTTCCAGTTGAAACAAGATTCTTCAAAGTGAAGAGAACAATTATATATTATTTTTGTTGACATCTTTAAATTTTCAACACCAATTGTTTCCAGCCAAATTTTTTTTTCCTTTATTAGCAGGCAGCCCTGCAAATAAAACAACAAACAAATAAAAAGCCATAATATAGCATTATCGATAAATATAAAAATGTCATGCATGCACTGCACTAGTCTATCCCTACAATAACAATAACAAGAAAATGATTCGAAGTAGAAATACAATTATTACTGTTGATACTAAGGGCAAAAGGGAAATTATGAATACTTTACTGTTGAAACTCTTCAACGAATGCAGAATCTTTTGTTTATTATCTAAATCCAAAGATATTTCAGCTGAAATTAAGTACATACTGGTGCAAAGTTATGTTCGGGTGATTTCCGCTTCTTTTAATGCCACATCCGATTATATTACAATTAGGCATCTTGCAATTGACGATTTCCACTATAAAACCAAGTTCAAACGTAATAACACAGCAAAATGACTTCAAAATTCACAAATTATATCCACAGCTCAAGAGTATTTGACAGTTGACGTACCTCAACTTGTTGTCAAACAGCGAGAGGATAAAATGGCGACCCGGCCGCAAATAGGTATTTAAATGACGCTAGGAATGAAGGGTTGCCATTATAGTAACTGTCAAAAACACTGTTATCCTTTTTCACTTAAGCAAAATTATGAAAGTTAAAAAGAGATGACAGTATTTTTATGATTTCGGTGTCGATATGCCACATATTTGTATAACTGTTTTTTCTATAGTCAAACATTTCAAGTCCATATGATTTATACGTCAGTGCCGGAAATACATTGTGAAGGATGGTACGGTTGACATATGTCGGGCATGTCACCGACCCGGGGAGTCCATCCGCCACATTTCTGGTTGTTCTAGTCTGGTTAACGGAGACTATTTGCACAGGCACAACCTTGTAGCCAGGATTATCCACCAGCAACTTGCTCTTAAATACAATCTTGTGGAATAGGAAGTACCGTACTATAGGTATGTGCCCGACCCAGTTCTTGAAAATGGCAATTGCACGTTGTATTGGGATCGGTCTATTATCACTGACAGGACTATTATTGCCAATAAGCCTGACATAGTGGTGATAGACCGACTAGAACGTCGCGCAATGATTGTTGATATAACAGTCCCTCATAACGAGAACTTCGTGAAGGCCGAGAAAGATAAAAAAAACTAAGTATCTTGACTTGGCCCGCGAGGTTGTCGACATATGGAATGTGAACACAGCAGTCATTGTGCCGATAGTCGTGATGGCCAATGGCATAATTGCTAAGAGCCTGGACCAACATCTGCGGAGGCTCTCGTTGGGCAGCTGGATCAAGGGCTTGATCCAGAAAGCAGTACTCCTGGACACGGCGCGCATCTTTAGGAGGTTCCCCTCTCAGGGGCCTGACCACCGGTAACTTGGACCCTGTTCCCGATACCGGTGGGCTACTATTTTTTATATTTTTATATGTTTTTTTTTATGTTTTTTAGAAATATTTAAAAATATAAATATTCTACACTAATATTATAAAGAGGAAAGATTTGTTTGTTTGTTTGAAATGAATAGGGTCCGAAACTACTGGACCGATTTGAAAAATTCTTTCGGCAATGGATAGCTACATTATCAGGGAGTAACATAGGCTATATTTTATCCCCGTACTCCCACGGGAACGGGAACTACGCGGGTGAAACCGCGTGACGTCCACTAGTATGTAAATAAATAAATGGAATAATAATAATAATAAATTGTATTTATTAAGGCACTAAGTCCCAATACTACAATTAAATTAAAAATACAAAATATAAAACACAACATTACAAATAAAAATTACCAAATTACAATACAATTTCCGTCCGTGACTACCACGGGACCACCAACGCCAATCGCTTCCATGTTTGGTAAATAATTAGTACTCAATTGGTACTAATTGGTACTCTAACAAAAAAATTGGTACCTGCCTGCGTAGTTTTCGAGAAAATCGACTTTGAAGGTGGTCCCGCGGTAGTCACGCTATTTTCAGCAGGACCACCATGAGCGCCGAAAAAAGGGGCATGCTACAGCTATTCTAAGTATACAAATAATTATACCCTTATATGTAATTCATTTCGTAAAAAATAAACAGAACTTAAACATTTTATTTACCGAGAAATCAACGATGATTACTTTCGCGCACTCTTTCAGCAGGACCACGATTTTGAATGTTGATTTCAAGCTTGAGAAGTCTGTCTCAAACCTATATAGAAAATTAGTAAGTACCCTGCAAAATAAAATTAGTACCCAAAATCCAAAATTAGTACTACATTAGTTTACGAGATATACCACGCCATTGTTGGGGTGGCCGTAGTCACGGAGTTAAAATTTCATTTCAAGATTTCCCTATTGAAAACTCGGTGATTTCTTCCCAAATTTGTACAAAAAATTAGTACTCCTTAGGAAGTTATAGTGTATTTTAAGAGGAATAAGCTTTCATAACTTTCCATACTAAATCTCCGCGTATAACCCGGACAAATTAAGTTGTCGATGGTATTTAGCTTTGTAGGAGATGTAGGTACACTCGAGCACATAAATTAATGGATGTCGGAAAACTATTAATAAATAAATAAAAAAAAACTAATAACAACAGTTTGATATCTACTTCTATAATTTTAGGGTTCCGAAAAAAAACAGAACCCTTATAGGATCACTCGGGTGTCTGTCTGTCACAGCCAGTTTTCTCCGCATCCACTGAACCGATTCTGTTGAAATTTGGTACACATGTGGATTTCTATGACCCAAACACGGACGCGTTACGTTAATTATTAAATTTTTAGTATGGGGTTCACTTTTGGGGGTCAAACTAGAAAATTAAAAAAAAAAAAAGTTTTTGAACAATATCGTGTGACATATCAAATGAAAGGGCTTACTGTGAGAGTTTAAATTATATTTTTTTCATAATTTTAAAATTTATGGTTTAGAAGTTATTCAAGAAATTAGATGAAAAATGACCATTCCCCCCTTTTCTCCGTAACTACTGAGCCTAAAATTTTGAAAAAAATGGAGATAATAGATCTTTACCTAAAGATTACAGGAAAACTTATTAGAAGTCTGTAGTGTTAAAATAACATGTTTAAAAAATTAAATTCGTTCGGAACCCTTTGCACGCGAGTCCGACTCGCACTTGGCCAGTTTTTACATTAACCGTGTACCAAGGTACTGTAACGCTACAGGTTAGGGCTTCTGCAACGTCTGGGGATCGTGATTAAATAAAATACTTTTGGATAATTAAAGAGATCATTATATTCAGCTGGTGCTCCAAAGAAAACTTTTACAGTCCTGTCCGAAAAACAAATCAATCAACGTATGTCATTATTTGAACCTATTCTAAATTATGAACTATCTTTTATCATTCTTCTAAAGCTTTTTTTTATAACTAAGTTGGTGGAGGTCCCAGGAGGGTGAGGCATCCAAAGGATGTCTGACAGTACATATTAAGAAAAAAAAATAACCAATCGTTACCCATGGTCTATGATACCTTTGTAAATGCCGTGATACTCGAATATAATTTGTTCTGTAAGTATTTTAAGTTTCCTACTTATTTACCGTTGCTTCAAGCGGCATGGTCTGTGATACCTTTGTAAATGCCGTGATACTCGAATTTAATTTTTTCTGTAAGTATTGTAAGTTCACTGCTCGACGAGGTGGGCAAGCTCTTAGCTCTTTAAAAGAGTGATTGCATACCGCCTCGTCGGGCACTTGGTGAGGGTGGGGCCGGATTTGGCGGAAAACCAGTTCGGTTTCCGCACGGGGCGCTGGACGGTGGACGCCATCATGCGTGTGAAAGCTATCTCGACGGGGGATGCGGTATCTCGGGGCAGGGTCGTCTTGGCGGTGTCTCTTGACATCGCCAATGCCTTCAACACCCAGCCCTGGAGTTGCATCAGGGAGGCACTTCGGTATCACCGGGTGCCGACCTACCTCCGTCGCGTAGTCGAGGCTTACTTGACGGACAGAGCCGTCATCTACCCCGGTCACCTGGGAGAGTGGAATCGGCGAGAGATGTCGTGCGGTGTTCCACAGGGTTCCGTTCTGGGGCCGCTCCTGTGGGACATCGGCTACGACTGGGTGCTGCGCGACGACCTCCCTAGTGGCGTCAGCGTGGTCTGCTACGCTGACGCCACTAGGGACCGGGACATTGCGAGGACCGGCTGGAGGACACGGTGGAGCATACGGTCGAGGTCTGAGGGGCTACTCTCTAAGCCCGAAGTCCGTAGTTTCGGGCTTAGTTGCGGGCGTATTTTACTCCATATCACCCACGGACTTACGATTAGTACCGAACCCCAATTAAGAATGAATGACAACACTATTTTACAGTAACTATTAAATCGAATTGTCATTAATTCTTAGTGGTTAGGTGATACGGAGTAGAATACGCCCGCAACTAAGCCCGAAACTACGGACTTCGGGCTTAAAGAGTAGCCCCCCTGCCCTGCTTGGGCGGAGCACCGTCGTGTTCTCGTCGAGGCGATCGGCGGCGGCGACCTCTCGCGTCCGGCCCTGGTTCAATCCATGGTCTGGAGCCAGGAGGCATGGGAAGCGGTCACCTCCTTCTGTGAAGCAGTGATGCTAGTGAAGGAGGAGGCCGAACGCATGCAAGAGAGGGAAACCGCACGCCCCAGCCGCCGCAACAGAAGAAGACGCCCCTACGGTGGCCGGGAATCGCAGAGCGAATCCCGGCCACCGTAGGCGCGTGTCTACGGACGGCGAGCGTTGGGTGGCTCGTCATCCGATCAGGACCAGGCCCGGGTCGACGGCGCGCTGTGTTCCACGCGCGCCTCAAAGAGATGTTAGCAAAGTAGACGGGGCCCGCTAGGGCCAGTGCCTGCCGGGGTTGCGGAATCTACGAAAGAGTCACCGCGGCCCTGGAACACAAAGGGCATTAGGAGGAACACGGATGGGTTTTAGTCAGTAAGAGTGTGACACTCCCTTTTGCTTCACCCAGAGCGGGAGGAGTAATTTGATGATTTCCCATCCATAAAAAAAACCTAAGTACCTATTAAGACCTAATTTACTGCAGTAACAATACGTTGCTAATAACATAAGTAAAATGGCTAAAGTAGTAATTAATAGGCAAATATGGAAGCGATTGGCGTTGGTGGTTCCGTGGCAGTCACGGATATGTGGCAAGCCGTTGCCAGGCATGGTATACACTGATTCATCGAGCTGGCTGTCGACTGCTCTCGAGCAGTTATCCCCTCCATCCGCGTCACACGTGCCTATCACCTTCCTAGCAAAGCAAACATCTAGTTTCAGCAGTTTTCAATGGCAGCTTCAAGCTGTTGACTATGACTACATAATCTGATTTCACAAGTCATCTTGAAATTGGTATTGATTTCAGGAAATGACAGTTTCTGCCTAACTTCCCTCATAGAGAAAAGGCATCAGTTTATAATGTGTGTCAGATTTCTGCGCGAAACAGTATTTTTTACTAGTCTGTCTGTGGTCACGGGATGAATTGTCAAATTCAATTTATGGAACTGTCAGTCAGTCTCTGTCATTTGGTTTTTGTTTCGAATTTGGTGGAATCTATGAAACTAAATCTGCTTTCATCTTGAGTTTGTGAAGTGATAATATAATAAAAAATGGCTCTGTTCCCCGGAGCGGTAGCCTTCGACGAGTATGGCCGTCCATTTATAATTTTGAGGGACCAAGATAGGCAGAAACGGCTTACCGGTATCGATGCCTTGAAGGTAATTTTATTCGATTTTTCTTTTTAGCCTGATACAATAACAACTTACAAATTCTAATTTAGAGCCTCATAGACTTCTCCTAGCGGTATCACGACAGCAGCTTTATATTCTTCCAAAATTATGAGTAATAAATGCGTAACCTAAACTTGTCAACACAAATTCGAAGAATCGAGAATTATTATTTAAAAAATGCGTTTTAATCAATAAAACTGGCGTTAAAATTCTAATTTAGCACTGTCTAACCCATATTACAACCATAACTTTAAGATCTAATGCTGATTTCTGAAGTTACATACATTTTAATAATCAGGTGTTCTGAATCACATGATTCCAAATTCGGCAACCTGTTCAATACTTATCTAGTTTTCATGTGCCCATTACCTTCAAATACTTCTTAGACCCAATATAAACCTCTATAATGGTGAAAATGAGAGGTTGTAAGTTATGTTCCCATCAAATTGTAACTTTTTTCATTGTTTTAATAAGTTAACCTAACATCTCTTTGTTTGAAGACATTGGATCGTCCACAGACCTCATAGTTGTGGTCATCTTGGATTTATTAAAGACATAGATAATTTTTATGAATTCTTATTTTTTTTTATTCCAGTTAAATTCAATACCTAATTGTTTATTTACATTTAAATTATTTGAGGAATTCTACAAAAAAAAAAGTAGTACAGAATTGAAATCAACTAGCTGTATAAGATACTTTAAATATTAAAATTGAACATAATTATGTTCCCATTACTGAGTCACAGACATTATGTCCATGAGAGGGAAGTGATGTGTGGGTATGATTTGAATAATCAGAATTAGTTATCTAGACAAGAACATGCATGCATCTATAAAATTCACCAACCAGAACCAACTAAACACTGTAATCATCAGAAAATGACTCTCATCATTACATTATTATAAATTTGGTCTTAAAAGCTTGCGGTAGAAAGGAAAATGTGTAGTTTCAATTTTTTTTTCCTCCGTGTGTATTTGCAATCAGCCCTAAGGCTATGAGCAAATCTGTTCTGTGATGCTATCATGCGGAGTGGCTTCCCATTGGAAACATCTTCTCATCCGCTGTCCAGAGCTACTGCCAGTCTTTTAGCTCTAGGATATGATGACGTTGTAGTCGTCTCACATACTGGTCTATGGTGAGTTGGTGAGCAAGTTGTTAGGGTGATGGATTAACCGCTCTTTGTATTTTGCTGCCAAACTCCGAATTTCCTCTTTGATTGTCCTCATTTCTAGGTGCTTGTAAGTTTCAATGTATCTGCAATATACTGTCCGCTGAAACCCAAGGTCACTGAAGAAAAATGGACACATTATTTTACTAGTCTGGATCCCAGGCTTATAAGTGGAGGCGACTGCATACACGACAACATCACAACAATTAAATTACAACAATAAAAATTTACAATAAATTATCACATGAAATTTTACATCGCTGGTTATCACTATCATATGTATTTTGGTCCTTTTTCTTTCTTCAGTCCATATAAGGGGTTGTCTCCACGAGCGAGAGTATCGCCGCTAGTTGACGTTTTTTCACTCATCGAATCGCCGCGATAATATCGCCGTGTGAGACACATTCTTAGAGTTTTTATAAAAATGAAAAAATTATGAAAAAATGTTTATTCAATTACAAACAAAGTTCGTTCAACAGTATTGAGGTTGACCTCTCCTTTTAAGTGTGAAAACACTTGTGCCAGGAAAGGCCGCTCTCCCTTAACTTGATTACATTTATATATATTTATAACTTAAATATTCAATCTATATGGTATGCAAAAGAAAACTAAGTAAATCTAAAAAGTAAGTCTATGTGAGCACGCATGCAATGTGCGCACATGTGTGTAGAAGCGTGACTTATGGTGCTTGTGCTTGTGTGTGACACTGTGTCTGTGGGTGAGTTTGTCTGTGCGTGTGACTGTGACTGTGTAGTGTGTGTGAGTGTGTGAAAAAAATATGGGTAGGTAACGGGATATTTATTTATTGATGTATTGATGTTTCATACATATACATACATATATTCGTATTTATTTATTTAGGTTCTTTTTATTTATATATAAATACATACATGACTTAACATGACATATAATACATTTTTACTTAATAATACGGATAATCATATTCTCAGTTTCTTCGTAGGCTAGAGTTTTTAGCCACTCAGTCACCATCCGTTTACATTCCAAAGTAGTTTTTGTATATATTTTAAGAATTTTATTAATGGTGTTATATAGATGCGAAGATTGATTTAAATATTGGTGTCTAGCAAAGTAAGTTCTACATGCGCGTGTTTTAGTTACTATATCATTTCGTCTTTTTGTTAATAAAGTGGGATCAACTGAAAGCGACTTATGTTTTTTTAGAGTGGCGTGTAAGATATACAATTTGCGGATAGTTAATACATTGGCTATTGAGTAAAGAGTAGCTGTTGGGAACCTAAGTTTTTTAAAAAACATAACCTTCAAAAGTATCCTTTGAGCACGTTCCACCTCGAGGAATTTCATTTTAGATGCGCCCCCCCACGCTGGAATGCAGTAGATCATGATTGACTGAGCCAAAGCAACATAGACCTTTTTGAGTAGTTCAACACTAGCCGAATGTCTAAGAATTTTAAATATCCAGATCAACTTCCTAATTCTACCACCGATTAGATCAATCTGAGAGTGCCAAGACAGCCTTTTGTCAATCATAACTCCCAAGTATTTTGTGGTATCTGTCTTGTTTATTGTAGGGCAGTTACAGCTGTTGTTATTACCAAGGCAGTTATGTATTCTAAGACTATACTCTGGGCGAGGTTGAGTCCTACTGTCGATTGCGAAACACATATAGTTGGTCTTTGAGGTGTTCAGGGTGAGCAAATTCTTCCTCAGCCATAGGGCAGTGATAGCCAGAGCAGATTCAGCATCCCTCTTTATGATGTCCCAGGATTTTCCCGTTATTACCATAGCAGTATCGTCAGCATATGAAAAGACTTTAGTGTTGTTGAAATTCAAGTTGCAGAGCTCATTTATGTAGATGAGGAATAGTGTTGGCCCCAGGACGGAGCCCTGGGGCACCCCGAAAGTCTGTTCAGCTTCATCACTCACTAATTGCCCCACCTTAACCCTCTGAATCCTTCCTCTCAGATAATCCTGAAAAAGATCCAAGGCGGTGCCCCTTATTCCAATATTTTCTAGTTTTTGCAAAAGAATGGGAACAGAGACGGTGTCAAACGCCTTTTTCAGGTCCAAAAATACCGTTAGACATCTACCTCCATTGTCCAATTGGTCAGATATTAAAGAAGTTAGAGCCAGTACAGCATCCTGAGTTGATTTACCTGATCGAAAACCGTACTGAGAGTCTGATAAAATTTTGTACTTCTCGAGGTAATGTGTTAATCTATTATTTATAAGCTTTTCCAGTATTTTGGACAGTGAAGGCAGGACAGATATCGGTCTATAATTATTGACATCCTCTCTGTTCCCACTCTTGTGCACAGGGGTAATGACTGCTTGTTTCAAGAGAGTAGGGAACACCCCTTTTTTAAAACATGTGTTAGCCAAATGGGAGATTATTGGAGCTAGGATGTGCCTAGCCAGTTTGAGAAAGCTAACTGGAATACGATCCCATCCAGGAGCACTATCCGATTTCAAACTCATTAAAGTTTCGAGTACCTCATGCGGATCAGTGTCCAGTAGGACAAAGGATGAGAGCTGGGACTGGCGTGGAAAGAAGGAGTCGGATAAATTTTGCATGGGACTTAATGGTGGAATCTCACTAGCAAGGTCCGCCCCTATGCCTGCGAAAAAATTATTTACAAAGGTGACCGAATCCATTTCAGTGGTTTTGATGTTAAGAAGTTTGTCGTTATCTTTTGTAGTCTGTTTTATGTGAGTAATTTTTTTAATGTTTTTCCAAAGGCTTTTCGAATTTTTAACAGATTTTTCAAGCAATTGTTTTTCATAGGTATGTTTGAGTTTCTTTAGTAACTTATTGCAGTAGTTACGGTAACGTCTGTAAGTAACACTAAGGATTTCATCATGAGGATTAGAACGTAACCTTTTCTGCATTTTGTTTCTATTCCCAATGCACCGTAAGACTCCTTGTGTTATCCAAGGCCTGATAACCCGATTCTTTTTTGGTATTGGTTTCTCGCGTGAGTTCTCTTTCAGTGATTCTGTGATATTTGTTACTAAGCTATGACATATTATTTCAGGATCGTCGCAAAGAAGTAAATCGGAGATGTTCTTGTGTAAAAGAGTATCTACAGCGCTCTCATAGTTAATAACAGTAGCAACTTTTGCAATATTTGATTTATTCTTTACGTTGGACAAGTGTAAAAACGTCGTTGAATGATCAGTTATTGAGGTCTCGAATACTGTCACTCGTGCAGATGTCTTGCTTTTATCTAACTTAAGCATAATGTGATCAAGGCAGCTTCCATCCCGAGTTGGCAAACTGTGACCAGGCATGATACCATGGATACTTAGCATATTAAGGTATTCCAGTCTATTTTTTCTCATGTATCTTTGGTCACTAGGGTTATCAATTATATTTATGTTTATATCGCCTACAATGACCATAAGTTTAGTTAATTCATTTAATTCAATGTGGGAATTTAGTGAGTCGATAAATCTTTGTGCATTGGGATTCGAGGGTGATCTGTATATAGCCAAAATTATAAAGCTGGTAGACTCAATTTGAAGACATGATGCATCATCCAGCATTATTTCCTTTACGTTAACCGATATCCCATCTTTGATATAGGCAGTAACACCATCATTTTGATTAAAATGCCTGGTACTAATGTAAGAAACATAGTTAGGCAAATTTGGGGTTGTTTTATCGTCATTAATCCAACATTCAGTAAGTACCACAAAGTCTGGATTAAATTTTAATTGAGCGAGTAATACTTGTAGGTCGTCAAAATTTTTATAGACACTCCTGATATTTTGTGACATCAATGTTAGATCATTAATTGTTTTAAGATTTACTGTTTTACTAAAATTCACAATGTCACCAAAGGACGCATGGGCTATATCTGACGTGTCTAGGTCATTTAGCGTGTTTAGGGCGTCATTCATTAGAACACAAGTAAAAATTTTTATAGGTGTTGGCTACATATATCTGATATCTGTAATGTATTTTAAGAAATAGTGTTACGGGCATTATGTTACTATCAGCTCGATACAATATATAAGTTAGGAAATTTATGGTAGTAAAATTTTCATGTAGGCGGAGTAGGTAGGTGGTGAGGTAGACTAGTATAAGACAGTGATAAATATGCAAGGGCATGTATGTTTGTGGATTAATATTATTATGAAAAATGTTATATGTGTGTGTCTGAGAAAATGTGTAGGTATATGATTGACTTGTATGTGTGTATGTGTTTATTATCATTAAGATTAAGATTAGTGTACATGTTAACACTTTAGCAAGAAACAACAAAAAGAAAAATAAAATACGGAACCAATAAACCAGACAAATCGCACTAGTTGATCCAAAAGAGTGTTCACTATATAGTCAGTCAACATTAAAAAGCTGCTGAACTTGAGCCTCGGATTTTATTGTTATAATTGGGGAGTTTTCTGATTTTCTAATGTAAACACGCCCATAGGCAGTCCAGCAGAACTTGTATTTACCAGCCTTGACGAGATCCCTTGCTAAGAAATGAAGCCGGGCACCTTTTGCTGTCAGCTGCTCCGACACGAAGATGGGGGTATCGCCGGCCACACGGTGACCCAGGTGTTTGGCGCATAACTTATAGGCTCTGGTAGTGTTGAAGGCTTTACAGAGTTTTAAAATTTCCGTTTTAATGAGAGTCGATGCCGTCTCAACTACAATCGCAGTGTTAGAAGAATCCTTCTTTTTTCCCCGCACCCTGTAAACGTCCTTGATGTCAGCTGAACTTAGTGTGCCTCCAATGGTAGAAGATAGACATAGCACCATTTGTACTAAATCCTCTTTAGTTTCACTGGGCCCGCGAGGAACATTTTTTATTTCTAAGTTTGACTTACGGGCCCCCATTTGCAAGTTTTCCATTTTTTCTTCTAATAAAATAATGTAATCCCTTTCTTTCTTTGATTTTTCTTCTAATTCTACGATCTTTTTGCTCAGTTCTTCATTTTGAGCCGTAAGTAGCGAGATCGAGTGCTCAATATTTAGATTAATTTGCTGAATCTCCTTCAAAGTAGCTGGGATAGATACAATCTCCTGCTGCTGTGTCTTCCATAAGGTAGTAATCATACTTTTTATCTCCTCCTTGAAGTTATTAAAATCGTCCAAACTGATAGTTTTACCGCGCGAAAAAACAAAGTTCGGCGGGGTAACATCAATAGTTGTCGTGTGCCTGGTGTCATCAAGTTCACACACAGACATGTCGGCAGAGTGTTCCATTCTATTTGTTTACTCACGCGGCGCGGCGTAGCAGATCACCGTCGTCGAATCACTGCGTCACCGCGTAGCAGATCCTGGCGGCACTCGTAGCACTCGTAGCACCGTAGCACACGTAGCACTCAAAGCGAACAAGCGCGTAGCCGACCCGCAGTGACGTAGCGCGTTGGTGAGCGCCCGAGTTATTTCGCACGGTGACGTAATGTTAACTTGGCGCAACGGCTACGAGCGCGGTCCCGATGCTCGATGCGTCCGAGGTTCGAAACTCACCGACTGCTTCACTTTTTCCAAGTTTATAAATTATTCTTGTAGATCGATGACATTGTTTGTGGCGACGACGACGACGACGACACCCCTCTGATGATGGTGAGCTAGCTGGCAGACGGGCTTGCAAGAGCGAGAATTCCGACACAGTCCAATATGGCCGCCGCACTCAATGAGCTCTCCCACAAGATAGAACAGGAGGGTCCGAGTTTAGAGTAGATTTCAAAAGGAATATTTGAAATAAAATTAAATTTAATTACAGTACACTGTCGCACAGCAAAAAACACGTCCAATCCGATCAACCGCCGAGGAGGGGAAAATACATGGCACGACGATATAATTCCGCCGTGATTCTCTCGCTCGTGGAGCCCTTATGACAGACAGACAGACACCCGAGTGATCCTATCACTCGGGTGTCTGTCTGTCTGTCCGTCTGTCACAGCCAGTTTTCTCCAGATCCACTTGACCGATTCTGTTGAAATTTGGTACACATATGGATTTTTATGACCCAAACAGGGACGTGTTACGTAAATGATTAAATTTTTAGTATGGAGGTCACTTTTGGGGGTCTAACTAGAAAATTAAAAAATAAAAGTTTTTTAACAATATCGTGTGACATATCAAGTCAAAAGGCTTACTGTAAGGGTTTTAATTATATTTTTATCATAATTTTAAAATAAATGGTTTTGAGTTAGTTTTTCAAGAAATTTGACGAAAAATTCCCCCGCCCTTTATCTCCGAAACTACTGAACCTAAAATTTTGAAAAAAATGTTGATAATAGATCTTTACCTATAAATTACAGGAAAACCTATAAGAAGTCTATAGTGTTCAAATAACATGTTAAAAAAATTAACCCTTCGCACGCGAGTCCGACTCGCTCTTGACCGGTTATTTGATATCGACATGAAAAACAAACATTTATCATAAACAATTATTATGTATCCACAGTCCCACATCTCGGCGGCACGCCAGATCGCAGGCATCCTCCGCACTTCTCTCGGACCCCGCGGCCTGGACAAGCTCATGGTCTCCCCTGACGGAGACGTGACTGTCACCAACGATGGAGCCACCATCCTGAAGCTGATGGATGTGGAGCACCAGATCGGCAAGCTGTTGGTGCAGTTGGCGCAGAGTCAGGACGATGAGATCGGTGATGGAACTACTGGAGTTGTGGTGTTGGCTGGTGAGTTGATGTTTTTATTTAACCTAGTTTCGAACTGAGCCAGCGATTGCAAAGGATAGAGTGGTATGGAAGGAGAGAGGGGAGGCCTTTCTCCAGCAGTGGGATACAAACTGGCTATATAAAAAACCTTTTTAATTTTGCACCAGAAATGTATTTTCAACAATACATATTACTTTCATGAAGAATTTGTGGAGGTTTTAAACAAAACTAAAAGATTGTGTCAAGCAAATGGAACACAAATTCTAAGTATCAAGAAAATGGGTAGTAGTTTACTTGTGCTGACTTGTGTGCACTTAAAATAATAATTGGAAACATTATTTGCTCAAACAAGCTTTTTACTTTACTGTGTGTTTCATTATCAGACTCATATTCAGTAGAGTAAATTCAGAAGCTGAAAATCAAAACTTAATTTACTAGCTAATCAAAAATTTATTTACTAGCTGACCCGCGCAACTTCGTCTGCGTCACAAATATCATTACTGCTCCGCTCCTATTGGTCTTAGCGTGATGATATATAGCCTATAGCCTTCCTCGATAAATGGGCTATCTAACACTGAATGAATTTTTCAAATCCGACCAGTAGTTCCTGAGATTAGCGCGTTCAAGCAAACAAACAAACAAACAAACTCTTCAGCTTTATATATTAGTGTAGAAGTATAGATAGATTGAGAATCTGCACTTAGTGCACATCAAAAATTACAAAAGGGGTTTATCGTCGAAACACCCACACTGCACACAACTTCCTAGTATTTAAGCTGACACTTCCTAAAATATGAACGTTTTTAAATAATCACACATTTCCTCGACAGGTGCCCTCTTAGAGCAGGCCTCCATCCTCCTCGACAAGGGTATCCACCCCATCCGTGTGGCAGACGGCTTCGAGATGGCTGCAGCTACCGCACTTGCTCACCTGGACAGTATCAGTGAGGCGTTCCCCGTTAACAAAGACACGAGGGAGCACCTGATCAAGGTTGCTATGACAACGCTGGGCAGTAAGGTGGTTGTCAAGTGCCATCGGTTGATGGCTGAGATTGCCGTTGATGTAAGTTCTATTTTAAGGTTTACAGGTGTTTTAACGCCAAAACATTCACTTGGGTGACATTTAAAGTCACCAAATTCTAAGAAGTCCGATTTGACAACTGAGTAGAGAGGGATAGAAGATTGCTTTACTACTAAGTGCGAAAGAGATGTATTTTTATGTATCTTTCATACTTACTAGTAAAGCAATGTTGTATCCTGCTGTCAAAACGGGCCTTTTATATTTTGACAACTATAGTTACTATGATTTTACAGTTGAATTTCTAACCTTTGAGTAAGAAAAAAAAACTATTTGTCACCTGATTTAATTTCAATCATTTGCACAACACTCTAGACCAGTGGCGTGCCTAGGGTTTCAAAATAAGGCAAGCCCAATAAAATTTTAACCGATTTCAAAAAAAGAAAGTTCAGTTTTCGACTGAGTATGTAGGTACCTTCGTATGTATCATCGCAATTTTCTCATAAACTGATAAAGATGTCTCAATTCGTTGTTTACCAAAATTACCGAAAGAAACCATTGCACACAGGTGTTTATGGGAATTTGCGTGCCTTTTAATGGCGCCAGATATGTTATTTAAATCATTATAACCAGATGTATTCCAAACGGAATCTTCATTCAAAAAAAATAGGCCACGAACACAACTTATTAGTGTGCGAACAGCCAACAATCCAACTAGTTTTATACACTGATCTATTAAATTTCGTTTATGCGATTTACTAGTCTAGAAAAACACAGATTAGGCGTCGGTTTTAATGAAGAAATTAACTGTTTTTTCTGAGCAAAGTTTAAAGATTTTACCTTATCTTCGCCAATCAAAACTTGAACGCATTTTAAATCCTCACAAGGTACAATTACCTCCATTGTTGTAGGTAAGTCACCAAAACAATTGTATCACTGAGAAAATCAAAGAAAACACACAAAAAACTTTAACAACATAACTTTTCAACTCTCAAGCAAATAAAACTGAAGTGAGTTGCACTCCGGTGTCAAGAACTACTTACGCAGAGTTGCAGTGTTGTCATTTAGGCAAAAAAAGTCACCAGGTATATGAAAAATCTAGCTAGATGTCGCAATTTTTTTATTTTTAAGATATTGCTTGAGTATTTAATTTCGTTATTTTAAAAAGTCGCTAGTTTTTATTGTTGCTAAATCTTAAAAAAAGTCCCCAAACTCGTTAAAAATCTCCAAGATCTCACAACGTCGCTAAAACGGCAACACTGCAGAGTTGGCAAGGTGACAAGGTCACGCATACGCGTGCAACTTCATACGCAAGCACGGCTTAATCTTCAATACTGATCGATTTGTAGGCGCACAAGGTTTAGAACTCGTTATACGGCACATCGCTATAAGTGCGAAAGTGACGGAGATAGTATTTGAAAGCCCGGTAAAAGCCGGTACGTGTAAGCGAGATAGCTATATGTAGACGCTGCAAATGCGAAACTCTGCGCGCGAACAATCGCGATGTGTAGTTATGTAGTAATGTGGCATAGGTAGCGTACTTTGTGTTATTTTGATAAGAATTAAGCGCGCGAACTTTTAAATAGTTCGGGTTTGATATTGATTCTCTATCGAGCATTTTAGTAAGGCATGCCGGGCTTTTGGGCTTATATGAAGGTAACGCCACTGCTCTAGACTTACAAACAAATAGATAAAATCCTGAAAACAAATGCCAAAAGATATTATGAACACACAGTTTTTATTCATATAACTGATACTTTTTACTTTTGTATTCTGGTTAAAAAAATTCATGTGGAAACCAAAAAAAAAATACCTCAAAAATTATCTATTCTCCAGACATTGTGACTCAAATCTTTTGACAGAAATTCCCTTACCCATGTAATAAACCCTAAAATATTCTCTCCTTTGTCCGCAGGCTGTCCTCTCGGTAGCAGATCTAGAGAAGCGCGACGTGAACTTCGAGCTGATCAAGGTGGAAGGCAAGGTGGGCGGCCGCATGGAAGACTCCATGCTGGTGAAGGGAGTCGTCATCGACAAGACCATGAGCCACCCGCAGATGCCCAAGACTTTGAGGGTGAGTTTCTAACCTAATTTAAAATATTCTATCGTTAATGATGAGTAGCTCTTGGCTAAAGAACAACAGCCGCACGGGTCGATTCTCAAGGTTAAGCAACACTTGCCAAGGTTGGTCTGTGGATGGGTGACCATCTTAGCATACCGAGTTTCCTCCGTGCCTCGGATAGCACGTTAAGCCGTTGGTCCCGGCTGTCATTTGTAGATCGGCAGTCGTTACGGATTGTCAGAAGCCAGTAAACTGACTCCAGTCTTGCCAAGAAGTACAGTGTTACCCAGATAATGGGTTATGTAGGTCTGGTAGGTAGCCGCTCCACGTAAAATACTGGTATTCAGCTGAATCCGGCTTGACTGCAAGCCGACCTCAATATATTTGGGAAAAGGTTAGGCAGATGATGATTAACAAAAAACAACACAAAACAACAACATACAAAAAACAAACACAACAACAAACAAACAATAAACATTTTTTTTTATTTTTTTATTTCGTTACTGATGATGACTGACAGACAACGCACAGCCGAAATTTAAACTCCTGGTCATAGAAAACTGAAATTTGGGATATAGGTTCCTTGGGGAGTGTAAGGGAGAACTAAGAGAGGATTTCCCGAAATTCCTACGGGAACGGGAGAAAACGAGATATACGCGTACGAAGTCGTGGACAAACGCTAGTTGTTAAATTTAAAACAAGTATCAAAACATATTACCTGAATAGGGGTCACACGTTATGGACAACTTTTACTATGGGACCATGGGTTTTGTTTACACGATTTCTCGTTTTAGTTAGACAGAACTTAGTGATTCATCATCATATCAGACGAAAGACGTCCACTGCTGCCCCAAAGTGGTGGGTTTGCCATTATCGCCACGCTTGGCAGGCGAGTTGTCGATGGCATGTTGCGTTTTACAGAGGACCATGGGTTTTTTTTTTCGTGATTTCTCATTGTAGTTAGACAGAACTTTTTTTTTTTTTACTATTGATAGGCACGCGTTTGACCACTATCTCACCTGTTGGTAAGCGATGATGTGGTCGAAGATGGAGCACGCTTGCCTAGAAGTAATCTATGCACTCTTGACTTAAAGACTCCCAGGTTGTAGCTATCAGGAAACACAGATTCCGGCAGGGAATTCAACTTAAGTGACTCATTATCATCATATCAGACGAAAGACGTCCACTGCTGGACATAGACCTCCCCCAAAGGGGTGGGTTGGCCATAATCGCCACGCTTGGCAGGCGGGTTGGCGATGGCAGTATATAGTGTTACGTTTTACACAGAACGCCAAGCACTGTCCATGATTGGGTGAACATCCGTTACATACTAAAACGTTGTCCTATTACAAAGAGGTCATTGCGCGAATACGCGATCGTCGCGTTGAATTGTACGGCAAGCATGATCGCGTCGTCGCGCCGACAGAGTGCGCCTCCCGGATTTACCCGATATACAACCTGTAACAGAATAAACGCAATACCTCTTAAGGGGTCATTGAACTCATCAGGGGTCATTGGTCCAACACTGAAATCGCGGAAAAAAAATCGACTCCCTCATACATTTATGTCCGCATAACTCTACAAAATGTACTGAACAGCTGATTTTTTTGCGGTTTCGGCGTTGGTCCCATAGTAAAAGTTGTTCATAATGATGATTACAATGACCCCTTAAGAGGTATTACGTTTATTCTGTTACACGTTGTATAAACGCTACAATCCCGTATTCACGAGGTTATCGCTTTATTTATAAATATTAGGATGATGACATCTAAGACCGCTCCATGTTACAGAAAGCACGTTAAGCTATTGGTCCCAGTTCGATCTTTCGTAGATCTTTGATGGTTGATACATGTAGTCAGAAGCCTGAAAGTCTGTCAACCGATCTTATCGCGTAGTTGCTTTATTGGTTTTGTTATTTTTAGGGTTCCGAACAAAAAACGGAACCCTTATAGGAGCACTTGGGTGTCTGTCACAGCCAGTTTTCTCCGGGTCCAATGGACCGATTCTGTTTAAATTTGGTACACATATGGACTTCTGTGACCCGAACACGGACATGTTACGTAAATTTTTAAATTTTTAGTATGGGGGTCACTTTTGGTCGTCGAACTAGAAAATTAAAAAAAAAGTTTTTGAACAATATCGTGTGACATCGAATCAAAAGGGCTTACTGTGAGGGTTTTAATTTTTTTTTTTTCAAAATTTTAAAATAAATGGTTTTGAATTCTTTACAAAAAGAGAGGACATACAAAGTAAAATAACTTTAAGACATAAAAATAGATTGAACTTACCAACATCGAGATTAAAGATGCACTCGAATAGTGCCTACGTCATGTCCATAAAAATCTATAATAAGTTACCCGAAATAATAAAATGTTCAAATAAATATAATATTTTTATCAATAAATTGAAATTTTTTCCTTATAAGTAAATGCTACTATAGTATAAACGAATACCTAAATGATAAATGGTAATTAATTACATATCTAATTATATTAATAAATACTCAAAATATTAATGACATAATAAATAATTGCGTAATAAATTAAATAGAAATAATTTCGGTGGGTATTTTTGAATAATTGTAATTAAATATTGTAACAAACACTCTGTATCCTTCCTCCTCTCTCCTAGTTTTTAATGTATGCTGTGCCCGACAGGGTCCATAATTGTGACTAAAATAAAATAACCCTAACATCTATGTAAACATTATGGTACGCAATAAAGAATTGAGAATTGAAGTTATTCAAGAAATTAGACGAAAAATGAACATTCCCCTCCCCTTATCTCCGAAATTACTGAGACTAAAGTTTGGAAAAAAATGGAGATAATACATCTTTACCTATAGATTACAGGAAAACCTATAAGAAGTCTATAGTGTTAAAAAATAACATGTTAAAAAAAATTCGTTCGGAACCCTTTGCACGCGAGTCCGGCTCGCACTTGGCCAGTTTTTTTATAAAACTATACTAATATCAAAATGTTTTCTTACTTAGAATGTGAAACTCGCCATCCTCACATGCCCGTTCGAGCCCCCGAAGCCCAAGACCAAGCATAAGCTGCACGTTGGTACCGCCGACGAGTACCGCGAGCTGCGCGCATACGAACACGACAAGTTCTTGGAGATGGTGCGCCAAGTCAAGGTAAAACACGCCTTCTTGTACAAGCAATAGAACTCAAGACCAAGCATAAGCTGCACGTTGGTACCGCCGACGAGTACCGCGAGCTGCGCGCCTACGAACACGACAAGTTCTTGGAGATGGTGCGCCAAGTCAAGGTAAAACACGCCTTCTTGTACAAGCAATAGAGCTCAAGACCAAGCATAAGCTGCACGTTGGTAACGCCCACGAGTACCGCGAACTGCGCGCCTACGAACACGACAAGTTCTTGGAGATGGTGCGCCAAGTCAAGGTAAAACACGCCTTATTGTACAAGCAATAGAACTCACGACCAAGCATAAGCTGCACGTTGGTACCGCCGACGAGTACCGCGAGCTGCGCGCCTACGAACACGACAAGTTCTTGGAGATGGTGCGCCAAGTCAAGGTAAAACACGCCTTATTGTACAAGCAATAGAACTCACGACCAAGCATAAGCTGCACGTTGGTACCGCCGACGAGTACCGCGAGCTGCGCGCCTACGAACACGACAAGTTCTTGGAAATGGTGCGCCAAGTCAAGGTAAAACACGCCTTATTTTACAAGCAATAGAGCTCAAGACCAAGCATAAGCTACACCGATTCAATATCTGTCGTCATCATCAGCTGAAAGACGTCCACTGCGGACATAGGCCTCCTCGTGCGTGTCGCCACAACAACCGGTTCTGTGCGGATGAGTTTGTTTGTTTGGACGCGATAATCTCTGGAACAACCAGTCTGATTCGGAAAATTCTTATTGTATATGATAGCCACATTCATCAGGAAGGCTATTGGCTATATGGGAACGGGATATGCACGTACGAAGTTGTATGCAAAAGCTAGTATAGCATATAGGGACCGTGCACAGCGTTGACTATGCCATCTAGTGTCGCATATTCGAAGTTTTAAGGGTCAGAATACTTGACATTGACGCAACTGAGCTGCCACCTGCGGTTCCTGCACGCTCAGTTTAGGGGAACATGCGCGAAGTAGACTGTGCCATCTAGCGTAGCTATTTGGAAGTTTATACTTGTTATATACTTGACAGTGACATTTCTGTGCTGCCGCCTAAAGTTTTTGCACGCTCCCTATAGTCTAGATATGTACTTGTTGTATAGCCTCAGGCTTGCCTGCCTTACTACATAGGACTTCCCACGATTAAAACAATCATTTGAAGTTCTACTGCCTTTTTAACTACAATCTTAATATTCCAACTTCCACCATCTCCCCAGGACGCCGGCGCAACCCTCGCCATCTGCCAATGGGGCTTCGACGACGAGGCAAACCACCTTCTCTTAGCCGAAGGTCTGCCAGCCGTGCGGTGGGTGGGAGGCCCCGAGATGGAGCTCATCGCCATCGCCACTGGCGGACGTATCGTGCCGAGGTTCGAGGAGCTCACTCCGGACAAACTGGGCTCTTGCGGACTTGTGAGGGAGCTTAGTAAGTGGTTGATTTGTTACTAGTTCTATCTTGCTTAATGTCGTTCCATGTTCAGACACGGACATAGCACATATAAGGACTTCTATGTGCCAAGTTGCGTGGTTGAATGCACAAATGTTGAAAGGCAACGAGGAGCTTTCGATTAGTAACTCGTCAATTGTGTTGCGCCTCTGCTGGCAACGTCACGCGTTTTTGTGCAACATTGCTGATCTTGTTAAGCGGCACGTGTTGTGCGTCAAATGTTGCCTAGTGGATACGAGGCTTCAAGCAACTTATAATTAATATGAAATTTGTCATAACGGCGTGTTTTGCGCTTTAAAAGTCGCCTATATGAGACATACGAGTATATCCTGTCTTCTGACTACCAGTAACGACTGCCAAAGATCTAAAAATGGCAGCCAGGACCAACCTCCTTAACGCGCTGCCCATCCATCCATGGCCAGATCTCGGCAAGTGTTGCTTAATCTCGACGATCGTCCCATACAGCTGTCTTATGTAGCCACAAGCTCCATTCTTACATAAACTAACAGTAATTTTTTCTGTCTGGTCCAGCATTCGGCACATCCAAAGAAGAGATGCTGGTGATCGAGGAGTGCTCCAACAGCCGCGCGGTGACCGTGCTCATGCGCGGCGGTAACCGCATGATCGTGGACGAGGCCAAGCGCTCCGTGCATGACGCCTTGTGCATCGTGCGCAGTCTGGTGCAGGTACTCTTCTTGGGACTTGAACTAGTTTACATGGATAGGTGCGACCATCTTAACATACTGAGACTGTGTCGTGCCTCGAAAAGCACATTAAGCCGTTAGCTCCAGCTCTCATCTTGGAAGTCATTACGGATATTCAGAATCCAAAAAATCTGAGTTTACTTTCTAAGCCCGAATTCCGTAGTGTCCTTAGTTATGGGCGTTTTCGACTTCGTATCACCTAACCACTAAGAATGAATGACAACACGATTTGTCAGTTACTGTCAAATCATTCTTAGTCTGGATTCGGGACTAATCGTAAGTTCATTGGTGTTGGAAACGCCCGTAACTTAGACCGAAACTACGGACTTCGGGCTTAGAGAGTAGACTGATGTCAGGGGGTCCTGACGTCAGTCTTACCAAGAAGTACCGGCACTAGCTCCACTCCAGTTTTATTGGCAGCCGACCACAATAAAGTTGGAAACAACCAGGCAGACGATGTATGTGTGATTGTTTTCATTTTGTTTATAAAATGTGTTCTCTCCAGGACTCGCGCGTGGTGTACGGCGGCGGCGCGGCGGAGATCTCGTGCTCGCTGGCGGTGGCGCGCGGCGCCGACAAGCTGTCGTCGCTGGACCAGTACGCCTTCCGCGCCTTCGCCGACGCGCTCGAGGCTATCCCGCTGGCCTTGGCTGAGAACAGGTCTGTATTCTAAACGCACCCCAATTCTATGTTTTTAGCTGTAACCTAGGTGAATTTTAGATTTAAGCTGCTTGGAATAGTCCACCATTTTTGTCTGTATTTGATGATTAGACCAGCATACACAACCATTCGATTTCATCCCAAACGAATGGTTACAGTCATTTATGATTTGAGTTGCTCATGATTGCTAATGGGAAATTCATTGGGCGTTCAGCTGCTTATTGTAAAAAAGTTATGAAATGATCACTTATTCAAATCAATTTGTACTTTATGTAGTCTGGAAGTACAACACGCGACGCTCAACATGTTACTGATCATGTGGAGTGTTGTTTTGACATTAATCTGTGAACCGGTAACCGGTTCTATCTCAATTTTCTGAAGATTTCACTTTTAATACCATATTCTGCAGCGTTGCGAGAAATCCCATCTCAGATACGTTTAAATTTGGCGCCAGAAACGACTTCATTCAACTTACGAGATACAGTCCTATCTCGTTTTTATATTAGAAGAAAACATCTAATGTTACTTTTGTTTTTAATAACATGTACAATAAAAATATTTAAAAATTACGTATTTTTGTTTAATAAACCAAATGCCGCAAAAAATGACGCAAAACGGTTTTCTTCTGTAAATTGTCAAAATTCAGTCGCTATCTTAACGTTAAAACGTTCGTTAGATAACACGATTGGCACATTGATTGAGCTATTGGCTGCTGCGCTGCGTGTCGCGGGTTCGATTCCCGCACGGAACAAATAATTGTATAGCCTACAGATAGTTGTTTCGGGTCTGGCTGTGTGTGTATGTGACTTTGTATGTTTGTAAACGCACCCACGATACAGGAGAAATTCCTAGTACGGGCCAAAATTTTTTCTAAATAAAAATGCCTTGATACTAATGTGTTTATTATAATGTCCACAGCGGTCTGTCCCCCATCGACACTCTGTCCGAGGTGAAGTCGCGGCAGGCGTCCGAGAACAACCACAACCTGGGTATCGACTGCATGGGCAGAGGTAAATATCATCTACTTGTCGGGATTTGGTTTCCGCACTTAGTCATTGTACGTTGGCCATGCCATGGCCGCCGTTACTTTCCTCCAGAAATAGATTAGGTCTCCCAGGTTCAGGATGTCTGTAAAGTGTAAAGGAACTTGGTGATCCGAGAATTGTGTCCATATTTAGGATGTCTGTGCACACAAGGAGCACTAGCGCAACTGTTTCCCCACGTTTATACATGCAACTAGTTGACCCGCGCAACTTTGTCTGCTTCGCTCCTATTAGTCGTACCGTGATGATATATAATCCTATAGCCTTCCTGGATAAATGGGCTATCTAACATTGAAAGAATTTTTCAAATTGGACCAGTTCCTGAGATTAGCGCGTTCAAGCAAACAAACAAACTCTTCAGCTTTATATATTAGTATTGATGAGGATTGTTTAGTATGCTTATTGTATGGATGGTAATACTTTTTGATATCTGTTTGACCTAATTTTTTTTTATTACTAGTTCTTTTTTTCTTCTAAGAAACATCCATTGTACCCACAAGTAAGACTCTTCAGCGTTGTCTCAAGTGTCTATAGACAGGTCATGTCACGACCAAAAGCCTCCCTTCTTTCTTTTCACGATGTGACATGATGTTAATTTCTAATACCTTAATTTTTAATCACCAGGCTCCAACGACATGAAGAACATGAACGTTATTGAATCCCTTCACTCCAAGAAGCAACAGATTGCACTCGCCACACAACTTGTGAAGATGATCCTCAAGATAGATGATGTTCGCTCTCCGGCTGACTCCATCGATTAAAAGTATTATTAAAACTCTTATGTACTGTTATATCTATGATCTTTTATAATTAAACACGCCTAACTGAACGTCCTTGTGTATGCACGGCGGAGAACTGTAACCTTGTGTCAACTAGGCAACATTTGACAGTCATATTCCTCATCATCTTGAACAACAACATGGAGCTTTTGCTTAGCAATGTGAATAAATAATAACAGCCTTACGGGTCGATCTACAAAGCTCAGCAACTCTTGCCAAGGTCGGTCTGTGGATGGTTGATCATCTTAACATACTGTGACATCCCCGGCCTCGGAAAGCACGTTAAGTCTTTGGTCCCGGCCGTCACTTGTAGATCTTTGGGGCCGTTCAAGTATTACGTAAGCACCAATGGGGGGTGGGGGGGGTCTTTACTATGCTTATTTTTGATGACATGGTGTTTATTTTTGATGACTTGTCTTTGCTTACGTAAGCATAGGAGGGAGGGGTAAGAGCTTTTGATTACTATCCCTGGCAAGGGATGGGGGGGGGGGGGTTAAATTGACAAAAATTCTGCTTACGTAATACTTGAACATCTCCTTTGACAGTCATTACGTTTTGCCAGAAGCCAGGAAGTACCTTGTTACCCAGATACTGGGATTTGGTGGTCAGATAGGCAGCCGCTCCCTGTAATAAAATACGCGTCACGTGTTGCGTGTCAATTGTTGCCTAGTAGATACGAGGCTTAAGTAAGTCATCGAGCACAGTTTTGGTGACCGACTGCTAGTTTAGGACTAGATTTGCAAATATTGGCGCATATTCTAACAATGGCTGCAAATCTTCGTGCATATGTGAGTGACTATTAAATAGATATTATTAAAATGTGGAGCTTGGAGGAGGTTGGGTTTTGCTTGATACAAATAATTTAAGACATGTTCTATCTGTGTGTCGAGTTTTATCCGTTTCTGTTCAGCTGTTTTTGTGGTATTGACTGACAAACATCTTCACAATCTCTCGCATTTATATTATTAGAGAGATTTCGTATCAAGCATAAAGTCACGGATAATTCTGTCTAAAAAACTAGATGATACAGAACTTATTGAATTAAAATCACAAAATATACATATTTTTATATGTAGTACAGAACTATTGTTAGAATTTACTTGTTTTATTATTTTAACCTTTAAACGCTAGACGGATTCGCTAGATATCCTGAAAAGAGCTTACTTTTAAATCTGTCTCAAAAATGTCAAAATCAACCCGTTACATGCATAAACTTCGTATGGGTTAGATTATTGGAACTTTGAACGCTAATAATGGTATTTTAAACTATCTTTTGCCCGCGACATCGCGTATATCCCGTGTTTTTCCGTAGGAATTTTGTGAAATCCTCTCCCCTTGGAACCTGCATACCCTTCTACGACCAGTAGTTTCGGCTGTGCGTAGTCTGTCAGTCACTCAGTCACTAAGTCAGTCAGTATGGGAAGAATTTTTTATATTAGGTATAAGCTTTTGCCCGCGACTTTTTACGCATTTATCTCGTTTTTTCCCGTTCCCGTGGGAATTTCGGGAATTCCTCCCTTAGTGCTCCCCTACACTTCCCAAAGCCTACGTGCCAAATTTCAGGTTCCTAAGACCAGTATTTTCGGCTGTGCGTTGTCTGTCAGTCACTCACTCCGTAATGGAAGAATTTTATAAATTAGGATTACTAATATGCTCAAAGAAACGCTGGCCACCGGGAGTTGAAAGTACTGATTTTCAGCCTAGTTTGAAGTATTTAGTTTTACAAAATAATACCAATATTAGCATTCAAAGTAAAATATTTCTATATAAATGTCACACGCTTAGCTGTGCTAGGCTCTCGGACTTGGCAGTAATAATAATTTTATTATTTTAATTAATTATTAAGGTCAATGCATTTCTCTGTGCGAACGGTTTGTACCAAACGTAATGGATGCCTTACTGCACTAATAAAATAATAAGCTAATTTATTTATTTGAGTTTTATTTCTTTGCCCCCACACACAAGTATACATTATTTTGCTCTTTATCGCAATCGCACTGCTGTCGCATATATAGATGGGCAATCCACCGGGTTTAAACCCGGTGCTTTGATAAAAACCCGATAAACACCCGTAAGCACCCATAAACACCCAGAAAATTGGGTGTTTACATGATTTGACGAAATTACATTAGTTATGTTAAAAAATGTGTTTTAAAAGTGATTTTCATTCATTTCATATATTTGTAGGCAACATTAGTCAGATCAGGGAGGGTAAAATAAATGGTACGAGATAAAAACGAAATTTGAAATATCACATTTTACTTTTGGATTACTTATTTTATGTTGTAGTGTGTAATTAGCGTTGTATTAGTTGTCATATTCTTCATTAGTAAGTTGATTTACATGATACCCCTTAGCTTCCTGTAAATACTTTAAGATTTGTTCATAGCATTTGGTGCGCACACATGGCTTAATGTACTTAAATTCCTTGGAGTTCATCCACGATTTAGGCCAGCAACTAAATTTACATAATGTAATGGCCGAACTGGCTAGTTACAAAACTAAAGAAAACTTTTGGGCCAGACAATTTATTTGGAATTCAGTGCGTAGCATTGAACCCATTGTGTGGTGGAAAGGAATCTGTAGTTCGACTGAGCTAAGCAAAGTAGCGGTACGCATCCTGTCAGCTCCGTGTACATCAGCAGCAACCGAGCGTTCCTTCAGTATTCAAGGATATATACATAATAACAAAAGTAATCGACTTTCAACGGAAAGAGCCGCAAAAATTTCATATATTTGTTACAACTGGAATCTTAAACATAAATTTAATAATGAGAACATTCAGTTAGATGAAGAAAATGAAGACGAAAACATAATAGAGAGTTTTATAGATGAACTTAATGAGAGCTACCAGTTAAACGAAGAAAATGAAACCGGAATAGAGAGTTCTATAGACCCAATAATGTCGGATAACGAACCTACCCCTTCAACGTCTGGGGAAGCCCGACAGCCTTTCCATTTTGTCGTCTATAACAATGTTAGTGGAGAATCCGATAGTGATTAATTGTTAAGTAGGTCATTTGTTTTTGATAAGTATCAGGAAAAAGTCTTTTTATTTCACCTAATTATGTATAATTCAATAAAAGAATAATAATTAAAAACTCAATGTCATTTATGTATAAAAATCATTTACACCCGAAATTTGGGTGGAAATCGGGTGTTTATCGCAAAACACCCAAAACACCCGGTTTAAACCCACCTGGGTTTAAACCCGGGTGGGTGGATTGCCCATCTATAGTCGCATATAGGGAACGTGCAAGGTGAAGGCTGTGCCATCTAGTGTCAAGAATTCGAAACATTTTCCTTATAAAAACTTGAATTCGACACAACTGTGCTGCCACCTCAAGCTCCTACACGGTCCCTATATGGAAACATTCACATAGTAGACTGTGCCATCTTCGAAACAGGGTCAGAATAGGTACTTTACATGACGCTTCTGTGCCATCTAGCGTAGCAATTTCGAATTTTATACTTGAAATTACTTGACAGTGACATTCCTGTGCTGCTACCTATAGTTTCTGCACGCTCCCTATAGCAGTGCGATTTTCTTAACACCTAAACATGAAAACGACACGGTTGGCGCAGTGGTTGAGCGATTGACTGGTTGCGCTGCGTGTCGCGGGTTCGATTTCCGCACGGAACAAATATTAGTATGACCTACAGATAGTTGTTCCGTGTCTGGTTGTTTGTATATGTGAGTTTGTGAACGCACACACCGTTATTATTCTAAGGGTGACACAATGGTCGGCCTTATCGCTAAAAGCGATGCTTATTTTCTCAGTAACAAAATGACCCACACTTTCTCTTTTTTAACCAACTTCAAGGTTCTGTATTCGACCTGTGTTTCTGTATTCACAAAACCTAATCAGATTTGGAATGGGGTTTTCGTTATATACGTTGACATTTTAGTCGTTCTACAAAGGGAGACCACTTAATGTACACGACATAAACTACCTCTACGAGCGTTTTTTTTTTTAAATAATTCATCAAAATGATAGGTACAATAAAAACAAATAATGCATTAGAATTATTATGTAACACCCTTAGGTAACACCCTATTAAAACGACGACTCAGATGCGGGTTATGGGCACACGAACGAATCGACCCATACGCTGAGTTCTTGGCACTAAAAGTGTTAAATATTATTCATAAACATGACGCATGACGTTGTTTGAAACATCCAGGAGCGAGCGCAGTCCGAACCTTGTGTTCCAATGACGGCGCGGTATGGAACGGCGACATTGTTTTGATACGTAAATATTAGGTATTAAGTAGCTAAATGTGACTTGTGTTCATGCGCAAGTTGCGGGTACACGAACAAATTGTTGTTCGGCCCGTGTTTTGAGTGCCTGGCACTAAAAATGTAAAAACACTTGGCACTAAGTGTTAAAAAAATGTAATTATTCAAATGTTCATAAATATCGTTTTTTTTTTCATATTTTATGTGTAGTAGTCATTGGATATATGAAGTGGGCTGCCGCTGTAAGTCAACTAAAATGTCATTTCAATTAACAGCCAATCTCCCGAGATTGCTGGAATCGTTCGTAATATATGACCATACTAGCACCTCGCCCGCGACTTCGTCTGCGTAGACTTTAGAGGTGGCGCGCGACTTCTTTGTCCCATATTCTCACCATCGGAAATTCATCTTCATGATTTTTGATTCTGGTAGTTTGTGAGTTTTTTTGGAGGTAAGAGGAACAGAGAGTAAAGTCCCGCAAACCATTCTAAAGGAGGATCCTCCGACCAGTTCAAATCGCACGGTACACTCTACTTGCGCGATGCAGGATTTCAACTTAGTAGTTCGCTGCTTGTTGGATAGATGGCGTCGCGGTCCTTTTTGTTGCGATGTAGATTTGCTCCGCTGGTTTTTCGTTGGTCAATAGTGGATGAGTCGTCCATACATCCTAAGATGCTTGCCAGGCCAGTGGAAAGTTGGTTCCAGTGAGTTGGCAACGGAAGTCGCACAGTTCTCGGTGAGTCTGAACTGTCTGCGGTGCCCCAGTGAGACTGCTGGCGTCGACCAGGAGAGACTCTTCATGGCTCTTCATGTGACTGGCCGAAGGTGCAGTGTGCTTGCCGCTGATGAGGATGATAGAGGCTGAGGATGCTGACCAGGAATGCGCGGCTGCTGCATGCTGGTGGTCAGGATACCCGTAGAAGCCGTGGGTACTGGCTGGCTGTATGACTCGCTGCTCGAGAGCTTGAGGTTACGATGAGGAGAAGTGATGATGAAGTCACGCACCTCGCATTTTTACTGTCCGTACTTTCAGTCCCGGAACTACTTCGACATGTTTCTGGTTTTCTGGTACTTGTGAATCTTTAGCGCTCGTAACTCCAGCTCAGAAAAAACTTCGATATATTTCGGTTCTCCTGGTATTTTAAAATGCTAACCACTCACAATTCCAGCTTCGGAAATACTTCGACATGTTTCTGGTATCCTGGTATTTGTGATTCTATAACGCTCATAATTACAGCCCGGAAAAAACCGCTATATGTTTCTGTTTTCCTTCTTCACTTTTGAATCCTAACCACTCAAAATTCCAGCGCCGGAAACATTAAAAAAATCTGGGGGGCTACTCTCTAACGAAATCCGTAGTTTCGGGCTTAGTTGCGGGCGGGCATTTTCTACTTCGTATCACCTAACCACTGAGAACTAATGATAACACGATTTGACAGTTACTGTGAAATCGTGTTGTCATTCATTTTCAGCTCGGGTTCGGGACTAATCGTAAGTCTGTAGGTGATACGGAGTAGAATACGACCGCCCGCAACTAAGCCCGAAACTACGGATTTCGTTAGAGAGTAGCCCCCCCGTCTCCTGGTACTTGTGAATCTGTAGCGCTCATTATTCCAGCCCCAAAAATACTTCTACATGTTTCTGGTCTCCTGGTACATAATGAATCTTTAGCGTTCATAATTCCTGCCCGGGTAAAACTTCCTCATTTTTCTTTTGTTTTGGTAATTTTAAATCCTTACCGTTCATATTTCTAGCGCGGAAATCTTTTGACATGTTACAGGCTTCCTGGTAATTGTAAAACTTTAGCATACACAATCCTAGCCACGGAAATACTTTGAATCCTAGCCGCTCACAATTCCAGCGCCGAAAATATTTCGACATGTTTATGGTCTCCTGGTACATGTGAATCTTTAGCGCTCACAATTTCGGCCAAAAAATATTTTCACATGTTTCTAGTCTCCTGTTACTTGTGGATATAGCATTTACTATTCTAGCCCGGAAAAAACATCGACATAAATATTTCTGTTTGACTGTTAAAAAATAAAACAAAAAAAAGTCTAGCCCAAAAATACTTTAACATCGTTCTGTTCTCCTGGTACTTGTGAATCTGCAGCACTCATTATTCCAGCCCCAAAAATACTTCTACATGTATCTGATCACCTGGTACTTGTGAATCTTTAGCGATCATAATTTCAGCCACAGCAATACTTCTTCAACATGTTTCTGGTCTCCTGTCACATATGAATCTATGGCGTTTACAATTCCAGCCCGGAAAAACTTCAACTTACATATTTCTGTTCGATGGTTAAAAAAGAACAAAAAATATTCTAGCCCAAAAATACTGTAACATCGTTCTGTTCTCCTGGTACTTGTGAATCTTTAGCGCTCCCAATTTCAGCCCCGGAAATATTACGACATGTTTCTGTTCTCCTGGTACTTGTGTATCTAAAGTACTAAGGCAGCAGAAGCGCTGGATTTTCACTTCCTCCTCAGTCTCTATTAAGCCATGCCTTTTACCGGGATAAAAAGTAGCCTATTTTTGATTCCAGGATGTGGACTATATGTGTGCCAAATTTCATCCAAATCCCTTCAGCCATTTTTGCCTGATTGAGGCACAAACATACAAACTTTCACATTTATAATATTAGTAGGATTAAATTGCCGTATCTAACAAAAGTGACACCTATGTTGTATGTAGTCTGTGAGTGACACTAAAAAGAACATTTTTAGTGATTTTTAGTTTGTTTTTTGAGGACGGTTCTTTGAAAATGTTTTATCTAAGAGGAGCCGCTAAAAGGTTATTTTAGGGCTCCGTATCCAACGGGTAAACAACGGAACCCTTTTACTAAACCTCCCCTGTTCGTCCATCCGTCTTTATGTCAGCTGGTAATGAAAATTAAAATAAATTAATTGAAGGGCTCTCATACAAGAAACGTGTTTTTTTTAACGGTTTATGGTATGGTTCGGATTCGTCTGAGAGTCCGATTCGCACTTGGCCAGTTTTTAGGGTTCCGAACAAAAAACGGAACCCTTATAGGATCACTCGGGTGTCTGTCTGTCTGTCCGTCTGTCACAGCCAGTTTTCTCCGGATCCACTGGACCGATTCTGTTGAATTTTGGTACATATATGGATTTCTGCGACCCAAACACGGACGCGGTACGTAAATTATTAAATTTTTGGTATGGAGGTCACTTTTGGGGGTCAAACTAGAAAATTTCAAAAAAAAAGTCTTTTGGAAAATATCGTGTTACATATCAAATGAAAGGGCTTACTGTGAGGGTCTTAATTATATTTTTTTCATAATTTTAAAATAAATGGTTTTGAAGTTATTTAAGAAATTAAGACGAAAAATGACCATTCCCCCCTTATCTCTGAAACTACTGAGCCCCAATTTTGAACAAAATGGAGATAGGTAGTCTACATATAGTGTTAACACTTTCAGTGCCAAGTGCAAAACTGTTTTTACATTTTCAGGGCCAAGCACTCAACACATGGGCCGAACAACAATTCGTTCGTGTGCCCACAACCCGCGCATGAACACAAGTCACATATAGCTACTTAAAACAACGACTCAGATACGGGTTGTGGGCACATAACGAATCACTGCTCGACCCATACGCTGAGTTCTTGGCACTGAATGTGTTAAAATAACATGTTAAAAAATAAAATTCGTCCGGAACCTTTTGCACGCGAGTCCGACTCGCACTTGGCCAGTTTTTTTTTTATAAAACAACATCGAAAATATGTGTCACCTTGTAGTGTCTCTTCGAAAGTAGCTTTACAGTATGACTGATTCTTCGAGAAAAACGTCGTTTTGCAAAAAAAAATCTCGCCCTTACAGTAAATAAAAGACAATATAGTATTACCATAATTTTATTGTAGTTGAAATAAGCCTATATACATTCCGTACCGTACAAAACAGTTCTATCGACCTCAACCTTTGGATTCTTTAGATTGTGAGTGTGCGAGCGAGCAGGAAGTATAGCTGTCTGCCTCGCTCGCATGGAGACTGGTATTGGAGACTTAAAGCTAGGAACAGTTAACATAACTCATGACTATGCTCAGGAACTTTACATTGTCAGCTCCTGCAAAAGAGAAATAAATAAAGGATTAGTATTAGCAAAATATAAATATTGGAAGAGTGGTTTCCTCAAGCAAGAGAAAGGCCATTCGACTTTTGCAGAGAAGCTTGAGAACCAAAGAAGATGGTGCAAGGGCGACTAAAGTGAGTTCTATTTACACCTCGCCTCGGAATTATTAAGTTCTCTTCTGTATGCTTGCATATTTTTAAATTTATTCATGTTTTCGTATGTTTTATTGAAAGCCAGGGAGGTGCAAATGCATGGTGTACAGAAAGAATGTTTCTGAAAGTCAAAAAGACATAAAAACGTATACAAACCATAATAGCGTTGACAATATCGGACTGGTTGTTCCTGAGCGCGCGCACGGCCCGCGCTCGCGACACGTTGGCCTGCGACATCACGATCTCCACATCCTTCTCGTCCACGCCCGTCTCGTCAACGCCTTCTTCATCTTCTTCCTCGGCTATGGGTGCCACCGTCTGGGGAAGAAAGGAGAATTGGGGCTTAGGACTCGCTGATGAAGGGGTTTTTTGAAGACTCCCTCAAAATAAACCTCCCCAAACCAACCAAATTAGACCTGACATAAACGACCTGACCTTCGATTAACGTCGATATTTTTCTCCGCGGGATTTAAACATATTCAACAGTCTGACATCAAGCAGTTGACTACTAGACTCAAAACCCGTCCCTTTTCGATGGAGGTTGCGGAAGTACGCGAACAAAGCAAAATTAGTGTGGCAGGTAGAGTTCCGTAGTTTCTGCCGACTCACAAGTGAAAAAGACGTCAGTTTATGAATGTTTTGGACACTTCAGACACAGCCAAGGTAGATTTCATGATTAATCAAAAGTATTATTTTTTATATCATCACTAGTGTCCATGATTGGATAGTAATTAAATAGTAAATATTTTAATTAAACTTAGTTTCATTTCTTGTGTAAGTTTTGTTAGAAACCCTCGATAAATAAAATTAAAACATACCGTGCCAGCAGCAGCAGCATCGTTGCCAGCAGCAGCACTCTCTGGAGCCTTGAACCTCTCGGCAGCAGCCATGGTAGCCTGTTGAGACAGGTCCTCGATCTTGGCCTCTCCGAAAACGATGTAGGTGTCCGAGTGAGGGTTCTTGTATACGTCTGGGGAGTTTATCACGAAGAGGATGTTCTTGGATTTCCTGATTGTGACTCTGTTTACACCTTGTACCTGAAAATAATATTTATAAATATTAGCACTGCTGCGTCACTGGATACGTTTGCATACTGAACTGTGAGCAGTGGACAGTTCCTCCTCATCCTAATTGTTTGTGTTCTGTGTCCCTAGCTGCTTTTCTTCTTTTTATTTTTGTGTTGTTTTGTTTTTTTTTTTTTTATATATGGTTCTGAGCTAGATGTTTTAAAGTATGCGTTGTTATATGGACAGTAGTCCGAAATAAATGCTTGTTATTATTTATTTGTTTTTTTTTTTTTAAATATTGATAGGCATGAGTTGGACTACAATCTCACATGATGGTATTTGGTCGAAGATGGAGCACTCTTGCTTAGAAGTCACCTATTCACTCTTGGCTTATAGTCTTCCAGGTTGTGATTAATGCCTAGTATAAGATTACAACAACAAAAATCACCATTTTTTATCGAGTTAACATACCACACAGATGTGGCAACCGTAAATGTTTCAAACTTGGATTAGTTGGCTTCTTGTGAAAACTACTACATTTTATCAAGTGTGTTTGTTTGTAGTTGTGGTCAGCCGCTTGATACTATGGGATTGATGCAGGCAGGAAACCACAAAATGTCGGAAATCAGTCACAAAAATATTCCGAATGTGTAAAACTTCAAATGTCCTTCAAATGCGTTTTTTTTTATTTGAGATGGGTTTGCTCTTGGCTCTAGTCTAGATCAATAATGAGAAAGTCGACGATGGAGCAAGCTTACCCAGAAGGCTTTCACTCTGAACTTTTAAGAGGTTAGGGTTGTAAGCATTATGAAACACAGACGCAGGCAGTTTTTACTATATTTAGCCTTAAAACGAGTTATTTTAATCAATTTAAGCAAAACCGTACACGGAGAGGTTAATAGCCTACATGGCTTACTCACAATGACAGCAGTTTCCAGTTTAAACAACTAACTTGCTAGAATAGTCAATGCTCCAACTAAGACAAGTTCACAAAGGTAATCTTAAATGGTAAAAGATCTGGAAAAAGAAGATTGCAGGACGAGCTTGATTCCTATTGAAAAGACTTGGAAGTTATGGAAAATCTATTTTTTCACACGACTAGTCCTTTGCCCAGCTGTGGGACAACATTGATTAGATAGGGGAGATAGTGTCGAAACCATACTTACAGGCTTAAGACCAAGTTTGCTCATGATCTTGCGGGCTTTCTTCTCACCGCGAGACTGTTTCGCCTTTGACACGATGTCGATGCCAGCGATAGGGTTGGCGATGCCTCCAGTACCGGGTGCACCTGTGAAAATCAAACTTATTAGCTGACACACGCAACTTCGTCTGCGTCACATTTTTCATTAACGCTCCGCTTCTGCACTGGTCGTATTGTGATTTTATAAGCCTTCCCTGATAAATGGGCTAATATAAGATTTTTTCAATTCGAATCAGTAGTTCCTGAGATACAAACAAACTGTACAGCTTTATAAATTCAATAAAGAATCATTATCATATCATATGTTTCTTGGGGACATTTTGACCACCTAAAACCTGATAATTATTACGAGATTACGAGCTACCTATCAAAGAGTAACATAAATAAATGAATTCCGACGAATCGAGAACAATAGAGCAGCTGAATTCATTCATCAAACTTGGTAATTACTGATTGTTCTTTAAATTCTATGGTGAATTGATTTAGGACACTTCAGACACAGCCTGAAGGTAGATTTCATAATAAATCAAACTAAATTATTTATCAGTGTCCAAGATGACATTACAAACTGTTCTATCTGATGAAAGTTTCCATGAAAACACGTTGTCGCATTGTCGCGTTGCGACTGTTTACAGGAATCTTAAGTTAATGTCCTTAAAAACATATTAATTTGACTCTAAACTGCACAACATCATGAAACATTACTCCTCATGCAATTTATTAATACTAAACCACTGAATAAGTCCAGTTATAGTTTGAAGCAAGCTTGTTAGCAGCTGTGAAGTCTGCTTCTTGTGCAGTGCACACCCTGCTGTTCTTAGAACTTGCCTTGTGTTCCACTAATAAGTTTGAAATCAACTATGGAAAGTTATCTTACCAGCATCTTCCAATTCTGGGATAGTGTCATCGGAGTCGCTGTCCGAAGAGGCAGTCTCTTCCTTGCGCTTCTCGGTCATGGATGCGGTGGCCTTGTCGAGCTCGGTCAGTTCTGGCATCTTGGTGTCTGTGTTGGTTATCTTCCTGTTGAGGAAATACAGTTTAGAATTTAATAAAACCAATATTTTTAAGCTAATTTTCTTTTTAAGTATTTCTTTTGCTTTTATTTCAAACTAGGTGACCTGTGTCCACTTCGTTGGGTGGTATTTTACAGTTTAATTTATAGCCTATGACACTCACAAATAACGTGGCTATCTATTGGTAAAAGAATTTTCAAAATCGATTCAGTAGATCCAGAGCTTAACCCCCTAAAACCTCACAAACTTAACCTCTTTATAATATTAGTATAGATAAACCATTTACAGGCACTTTTGAATCGTTGAGGTTGGTCAGTAGAAAACATGGAGCTAGTTGCATATCAGAAGATGGGGATAACCTTGACTCTTGATTCAAATTTTAGAACAAAGGGCTTAGATATGACCCAAAAAAGTACACCTCTAAGACAACCCACTGACCTATTTAGTTTTTATGGGCCTGTTTTTTAAAAAGCCACTGATTAGCAGATTCTAAATTCAAATTCCACATAGAAATCGAATTAAGAATTTGCTGAACTAAGTTGGAAGTTTTTCATAAAATATAAGGCTATGACTGCCAATATCATCTATTTTACAAATGCAAGTCAGTCAATGAAATCATCAACTATATAAGTAAGTACAAGTCAAGGAGTGCATGCAGCGTATCAGATTACTCACAAATATTTTATTATCACATTACCTCACTTTAGTCACTTATTATGTACAAACTCACAATGAGACAAAGGATTCAAATTACAGATTAATAGTTGTTTATGAACTGGAACATCAATAAAATCTACTGAGCTCAGCTTTTAAGAATGTAACATGCTTAGATTTTAGAACTACAGCACCAATAAAGCATTGCATTGAAACAGAGTTTCGTCAGAGGGACATCTTAGTAACAAAGAACGTCATCTACTCTTTAATAGGTTTTAAATGTAGTTAGGATATGCTAGGTCGAAATTAGAGGTCTCTAGTGCGCAACTGCATGTCTACAACCTAAATATAAACTCTACATTATTATATTACGTTGATTATTGCTCTTCCAATTATCAATATTGGTAGTAAATTGGTCTCAAGAAAGCACAACAGTGGTTCATTTACTCTGGAAGTTATAACAGCGAAGTTTAAGGCAATCACCGGACTAGATAACCAAGCAAATGCACTCAAATGGTATGAATACATGACCGTGCGCGTTAATCAGTAAAATTACTTCACAACGAGCTCCAATTTAGAGGTTCACACTTATTTTGTATTAAAATGTATAACACAAGCCTTTTCAACACATAATAGCACAGGAAACAATGATTATTTTAACACTTGTGCGAAATTAATATGGGCGCGGGTTTCGCTAATACACCGAACAAAATTATTGAAATAACAACGCAAATATGTCGCGATTAAACCTCAGTACACTTTAACATTTCAATATTCCACTTATACACTAGGATTTCTTTAAAAACTGCAGATTTATTACCTTTATTTAGGAATAATCGGTACCAAAAGAATCAACGGGGATTCACTTCAATTTGACAAGAGCAGAAAGAAAATTTTGTCAACTCAACAGATAAAATATTAAATGAAAATATTGAAAATGCTAAATATTGTATGTGTATCCGAACGTTTTCTAACCAAAATCATTTTTGACGAGTGGCAACATGTCCTAAAACGTCAACCTACTGTAGTGATGCACAACAGAATTGCGTTGATATCGATAAAACATTTCCACGGACACACGGAAAAAAAGATTTCATAAGTTCTAATTACAAAATGTTCACTCGTGTTCAATAAAAACCGAATGACACTGTCGCGCGTTCTATATGTTTGTGTACCGATAATTTTAGAATGGCCTTATGGTGTCGGCCGGTGCCGTATGGTGCCGTAAAAGAATAATACCATCCCATCACTTCCCGTGGGTGTCGTAAGACTCGTAAGAGGCGACTAAGGGACTTGCCAGAGAATGGGCAGCAGCGTTCTCTGTAAAAACCAACACCATACACTGCGATCGCCAACCCGCCTGCCAAGCGTGGCGATTATGGCAAACCCCCCCTTTTGGGGGAGGCCTACATCCAGCAGTGGACGTCTTACGGCTGATATGATGATGATGATAAATTTTAGAATATTGTTGCTATGGCAAATATCTGTACATAATTCACTTGCATCTATATACCTACATACTTTTTATTCACATTTCATTTTCATTACTTTATATTTCTGAATTCACAAGGGAAGTTCGGAAGGAATGTTCTGTAATTTTACCGATATCGATAGTTGTTCTCGTAGTTACAATCATCTCTTAACTTCGTAAATGTCAATATTGTCAAATCACTCAAATTCACTCGCGTTCATTTCATTTCGCTCAAAGGCGGTGCTATTCGTTCTCCACAGCACTCCACAGTTATTGTTCGTTTTCATCGCTGTTCATCAAAAATACTATCGTTGTAAATACGTCACAGTGTCGTTAGCAAATAAATAATTCATTGAGAGTGATTGTGTTGAAAACATGTCGCTAATCGTGCAGTGATTCGGTGTTTTTATTAAATCATCAATTATCAAGTCCAAAGTGCGTGTTGTTTTAAATTAATATTTCGTGTTTGTGATCACAATTGAGTCGTTTCAAAGCTCAGAAATGTCTCTGGAAGAAAAGTTCAACGCTGCTGTCAATGTGATCCGGAGTTTGCCGAAGAGCGGTGAGTTGTTTTTTATATATTTTTTTATAGCACTGTTGTTTATTGATTGCTTCGTTACGTTTGTGGTTATTACATAAATTTATCGCGCTTAATCTCTTTCTAATGATACCAGAAACGAGATGTGTTGCAAGAGGCGATTACGATGCGTGTCACGCATTGTACTAAAATGTAAACATGTTAAGTAAGCTGTTCCTTGCTATGGACTTATGTATGGTTGGCACTTAATATGTCTCGTATCCAAATATATTATTAGGTTTTTAACAATTCTATTCAACATTAACTTCTACAAGTTAATGTTGAACAGAATTGCTAAAAACCTAATAATATATACGGATAAAATTACATACAAATTGTGATCTATTTTTGCCCTGTAGTGTAAGAAGTCTGTTCCAGGCCGAACAATAATGTGCCTAGAGTGAAACCAACTGTACTTGGAGACTATTCCTGAATGGTAACCTCTGAAAAAAAAAAAATGAAAACAATGAAATTAAAATCACGGACAATGTAAAAGTTCCTTTGTTTATCCAATAGCTGTTCTTGTAATCAGTTTTATGTCATTCAATATCTTTTTTCTGATCCCATAAGTACCTCATATCAAGAAAAATAAAGCTTATCAGTAGTCTGTATATAATTAATTATGGTTGCATTAAATAGCTTGATTAACAAACTTAATTAGTTAATATTATCTATGTAGGTACAATCAATCTTTTAAAAAAATCTTTTAATTCAATTCTAACATTGTTTTTTTGATAGGCACATTTTTGAGTGGTCCCATAAATATTTCCTACACATTGTAATCCTACGGTACTCAGTGGTATCCCTACGGTACTCAGCAGTATCCCTACAGTACTCAGCAGTGTCCCTATGGTACTCAGCGGTATCTGGTTAGACTGAAAGCCGACCCCATTATAGTTGGGAAAAGGCTCGGTAGATTGATTGATAATTATACAATATTAAATGAAATGCATATACAAACCATTCTTAAGTTTATTTGCACCATTTTTAATGATTAAATAAATCCAGGACCTTTTTCTTCTATGTTGTTTACTAAATTGAAAATTAATTTGGATACCCTTGATCTTTTGATCTCTTCTTATCAAATGTTCTTCTTATCATTTGATACCAAAAGTTCAATTTTTGATTGGTAAAAAAAAAACTAAATAATTCTCAGATACTGAGCTCATAAGCAAGTGATACAATTGGTACAAATATGTACCGTCTGGGAATTGAGGTACACCTTAAATATTTTTTTAAACTCTGTATTATGTTATGGCTTTAGTTTTTAACCGACTTCAAAAAAAGGAGGTTCTCAATTCGACCGCGTATATATATACAGGGTGTCTCGAAACTCAACATCAAGCGGGTACAGGGTGATAGACTAGGTTATACCAGTGCAGGCAAAAAAAATCCATGTTGTTTGGTTAAGTGATGATAGGAATACTTTTGTAAATGTTGAAAATCAACACCCTAGATCACATATTTAGGTCCTGTCATCACAAATTTCCCAAATTTGTAGTGTTTTTTTTAAATGTAATCCTAAATAACTATGCTATTGATTGCAGTCACAAATCTAATAATTAATATGGTCACTTTAGTAAAAAAAAATAAGTTTTATTGGGTCATGTTTAAAAAACATTGGTTAAAATTTCCATTATAGCCCGCTGATTTAAGGGGCGGGGCGGGGTGGGGAGGGGTGGGGGGGAGGCTGGGTACCCCCCTGCGCCACCCCCACCACGAGCAGCCCCATGGTTATGGAGATATCCATGATTAAAGTTTTGAGGTTAGAATAGCATTTGAGTTAGAAAAAATGGTAAAAATTGAGTTTCGTTTGGCAGGGGGAGGGAGGGGGGAGGTGCCTCCTGTGCCCTGGCACCACTCCCATGTAAAGGCGACGCACCGTTCTTGAGAAAAACTAATTATAGTAACCTAACCTCAAAACGTTTTATAGCCGCTCAACATTGCGCAGTCAAGGGAGGCTTAGTCGACGGAGCCCCGCTTCGCGGGGCTCCTATTTCTGAGTGGTTTACAAAAAAATAACCACGAAGGGTATGGCGGGGTCTATTCGCTCGCTTCGCTCGCTCACTCGACCCCGCCATACCCTTCTAACCTAACCTGTCCGAGTCGGGGTGCCCCTAGTCCAGAGCGCGCTTCGCTCGCTCTTGCATCCATATTCTCCTAGTAGCAGTAGTAGTAGTAGTCAGTGGTGATTTAAATTAGTGACACATAACAACTTGTCAAAGTCAATGTAATTGCATAATATAGCAACAATTATTGTGCACATTTATTACACACCAAAAGTAGGTATGTGAATATCTAAAAATAAATTTATATTTATGAAAAAAAAACATGGCAAAATTTAATAAAATACGCTTCTAACGTCAACGGAACGTGAAATGTCAACTTTGACGTCTACTGTAACAATTTATCTAACCTAAAAATTTGCAAATGGCGTACTATTTTCCAATTTTTATTGAAACTTTAACGAATTATATCTCGTAAACCATGACTCTGCTCGTATTGAAAATCTGTGAAAAGCTTTCTATTAGTGAGTACTATCTACAAAAAAAATACGAACTCCCAAAGTAGCGGGCTATAATGGAAATTTTATCCAAAACATTTTCGTAGAAAACTTTGACACTTCATCTTTCAAAAAAATTTACTATACTACCCTAGGCAAGTTATTTAAAAAAGTGGCCCATTTAATCAAGATTTCAAAATGGTACAACACTTGCTACTTATCATTCCATAAAAATATAATCAATGTTATCACCCATTTAGAGCATTAAAAAGTCGAACAAAATTACAAAAGCCTTTTCCCAACTATATTGGGGTCGGCTTCCAGTCAAACCGGATTCAGCTGAATACCAGTGTTTTACGTGGAGTGGCTGCCTACCAGACTTCCACAACCCAGTAGCTGGGTAACACGGTACTCATTGGCAAGACTAGAGTCAGATTTACTGGCTTCTGAATATCCGTAACGACTGCCAAAGATCTACAAATGACAGCCGGGACCAACGGCTTAACGTGCTTTCCGAGGCACGGAGGAGTCTCGGTATGTTAAGATGGTCACCCATCCACAGACCAACCTCGGAAGCGTTGCTTTACCTTGAAATCGACCCGTGCGGCTGTTATTATTTAGCCACGAGCTAAACTGAAAACTAAAATATTTATTTTAAAACTATGAAAAAAAAAATTAAAACCCTCACAGCAAGCCCTTCATTTGATATGTCATACAATACAGTTTGAAATTTAAAAAAAAAACTAGTTTACCCCCAAAAGTGACACCTATAATAAAAAAAATATTTACGTAAGCCGTTTCTGTTGTTTCCGTGTTTGGGTCACAGAAGTCCATATGCATACTAAATTTCTACAGAATCGGTCCAATAGATCCGGAGAAAACTGGCTGTGACAGACGGACAGACAGACGCCCAAGTGATCCTATAAGGGTTCCGGTTTTTACGGATGTTCGGAACCCTAAAAAAGATAAATAATTGGGCATCAATAAATTCATCCTCATTGCTGTCAATGGGAAATGTGACTAGATCACCTGCAGCATTGCCATGTAGTCATGCTGAATATATATTGCCGTAATATGCCAGCCAAGTCAAACACATATAATTTTGTAATATCTAAACTAAACTCATTGAAGTAACCATTTGAAAGTTATACCTATTCAGATGCAACCTCTGCAAATACATTAACTTGTTTCCTTAGTCAATGGTTCTTTGTTTATGCTGGCAACATTATGAAACCATAGAGTTCTGACCAGTTTAGCCATATAAATAAATAATTATGTAAATATTTATGAAAACATATTTACTTAGTATTTGTTAAATGTAAAATGGCTTTCCTGCAGAATAAAAATAGACTCGATGTCTGCAGCCTGTCCCCATAGTAAAATACTGCAGCACATGATACCATTACCTAAAAGTTTAAATTTACAAAGAACTAGAATACCTTAATCACTAAATTCGGTACTTAGCACTAGTATCCGGTTGACGTTACGGTTTCGTATTCGGTTTCGGCCGAAACTAGAAAAGGAGACGAAGAGTCGGTAACAGTATCGGTTTCTTCTGAAATTCTGACTAGTCTGCCCTGTCGAGATCGTCACGCTAACTCGCAGGCCGTAGCACTTTTACGCACTAGTGTGGACATACACTTCATTACGTACCTAAAAACGGTGGAGTAAGAGTCAGTTATCAAGAAAGTGTATTGAAAAACTACTGTTCCTTCCAATAAAAATTTCAACAGACTATTTAAACCCCCTTCCTATGGATATCTAAAAGATTACCAACAAACTAGCGATCGTTAGGACCTTGGACGCAAATGTCTGTTTCACAATACTTCATAATCATGAGTTATGCGATATGGCGGTGAATCGCTTGGACTTATACGTTGGATGCCCTCGCCAACCCAGTAACTAGGTAACAGGATACCTCTTGGCAAGACTGGTGCCTGATATTATGGTTTCTGACTACGCGTAACGACTGTCAAAAATGTAAAATAGGGTTTTTACTGAAATATCGTAATTCGACCGTCAGGTGCGTTGAAGACACGCGTGACGTCATGTCGCTGGTAAAAATTGTACCATCAAGTACCCCGAGACACGGAAAATCTTGGTATATAATGGATAGTGGATAGTCACGAAGGTCGATCCATGCAGTTGTTATTACTTAACCACGTAATCCTCTCCTAAAAATGACGGTCTTCCTAAACTCCTAAACAAAAGAAGATCCGATATATATTTTTTATTAATGACGTGAAAACATCAAATGAATCCTCCCGCTCTACGTGGAGCCTGAGAGGAAGTGTCGGACTCTTACCTACCAAAACCCACCTGTGTTTTGCTCAGTAAAGGTCCTTTCAAATGAATTTTGCGTTCCAGGGCCGCGATAACTCTTTTGAACAATTCCGCAACCGTGGAAGTAGAAATCAAGAAGTCTTTTTTTTGTGATGGGTTTGCTCTTGACTCTAGTCTAGGTCAGAGATGACAGAGACAAAGTCTATGATGGAGCGAGCTTACCCAGAAGGAGCCTGTTCACTCTAACTTTGAAGAGATTAGGGCTGTAAGCGTTTGTAAACACAGACGCAGGCAGAGAGTTCCGCTCCTTTGCTGTGCGCATTATAAAAGACGTTTATAAAAGTCTTTAAAAAAACCACGTAAAATCGTGACCAATTCTCCACAACCGTCACTTTTATTCACAGTATTTTCACCATAGAACGCGACATCGAAAACAATTAATTCTAATTATCCAGCAGTACGTTGGAGCTAGTAAATAATTACCGCTTCGCGTCCATTAGACGAGGAAACGAAAGTGCTTACGTAATAACTTTTCCCTATATTCATGACCATACAAAATGTATGGGTTTAATAGGTATGGAAAATGTTCGTGTTGACTCGAAAGAAACGGTTTTAGAGAGAAAGCCCTGGCGAAGAATTGGCTGTTTCTTCAACTGTTTTATTAGGCCCGGACTCCACCAAAGCGGAAATGTGCGGAGATGTCTGAAGCGGAGGCGAGAAGAGATGTTTTTCGGCTTGGATGTATCCACCGAAACTGTGCGGAGATGCGTTCTGGCTAGGGTGGAAATGTGCGCTGACTGACTACACTGCACGCCGCATTTGGGCCCCAAGTCTGCTATTACAATAGTGTCAGAATGGTCTATCATTGATTTCATAATGGTTGATTTTGACAAGATTCTATGCCATTTCTTTCAATGGAGTGTCTGTGGTTGATCACTGGAAAGTCATAATGACGCTTTTATACCCAGTGACTATTGTAATAGATAGACACTATTGTAATAGCACTCCTCCCGCTCTGGGTGAAGCAGAAGGGAGTGTCAGACTCTTACTGACTAAAACCCATCCGTGTTCCTCCTAATGCCCTTTGCGTTTCAGGGCCGCGGTGAGTCTTTCGAACAAATTCCGCAACCCTGGCAGCTCATATAGGTACCTCTAGCAGTTAATCTCATGCATGTCAAATGATTTAAATGGCTGATGTGGGAAATGGACACCATCAGTCCAATGAGAACGGACATCGATCAGAAACGAGAGATCTCTCGAACAAGGAGTGCTAAGGGTTGATTAAAATAGCTCTTAATCTGCCTCGCTTTTTCCCAGCCATGTTGGGTTCGGCCTCCAGTCTAAGTGGATACTGCTGAATACCAGTATTTTACATGGAGCAACTGGCAATCTGCCCAGTATCTGAGACTGAGTCACACGATTACGGTACCCCTGTCGGTAAGACTGGCCTCCGATTTTTTGGCTTCTGAAGTTCTGACTACCGTAATGACTGTCAATATGAATGTCTGTCCTGCCAGAGTCTGTGTTTCCAGATAACTACAACCTGGGAGTCTTTAAGACAAGAGTGGGTTACTTCTAGGCAAACGTGCTCCATCTTAGACCGCATCATCGCTTACCAGCAGGTGAGATAGTGGTCAAACGTAGGCCTATATACAGGAAAAAAAAATTTACAAATGACAGCGGGGACCAACAGGTCAACGCGCTTCACGAGGCACGGAGGAGTTTGGGGACATAATGCATGTTTAATCAACCTTTACCAACACAGCAAGCGTTGCGTAACCTTGAAGCCCGACCTGTGCATCTGATATACCATGAGGGCGAATCTTGATCAGAAACGTGAGATCTCCCGCACTTCAAGTATTACTACATCGTAAATGATGCCAATCAGATGAACAGAACACATCAGATAATACGCATCGAACTATGAAGTCTACAATACCACTCGAGTTGAAGAATGTAATTGTGATAGAAAGATAAAAGATTACACTAAGCCACTAAGCGGCTAACGATGCAGATAATGAGTTATCTGAGAAAGATAGGTTGGTGGTATCTTTTAATGCTGGACTCTTGGTATGTGGATCAAGTGTGTGTGGTTTGAAGGTAGTTTTTGTAGGTCGTTCACCTGTGTTGGTTACTGATCTTTCAGTCTCCTCCACAGAGGCAGATAATTATAATAATCTTACTTCTACTAATTATAAAACAAAAATGAAATGATTCTGAAGCATGAGTCTCGATGTTACATTTCGGGGAGTGTGCGTCGGAATTGCATATTTTAATTTCGCCAAACCCGTTCCATCATCGGACTAGTCGTACGGCGATGCGCCACAGGTGCACGGTAGATATCCCACCATACACTCAAAACAGAAATACGTTCATTATGCGTGCAGCATAATGAACGTATTTCTGTTTATGTTCAGCAGTATGTTCCCTGATAGCTACAACCTGGAGTCTTTAAGTCAAGATCAAAAAAGGTTGCTTCTAGTCAAGCGTGCTCCATTTTCGACCACATCATCGCTTACCATCAGGTGAGATGGTGGTTAAACGCTAGCCTATAAAAAAAACCGGCCAAGTGCAAATAGGATTTGCACACGATGGGTTCCGTAACTTCCGTACCATAAACCGGAAAAAACACGTTTCTTGTAGCCCCATAAATTAATTTAATTTAATTATCATTGTTGTTAAAGCGATAATAGAAATACTTGCACACTGAAAATTTCAACTGCCTACCTATTACGGTTCTTGAGATACACAGCCCGCTGACAGACAGACGTTCGGACGGACAGCGTAGGCTTAGTAATAATGTTCCGTTGGGGTGGGGAACCCTAAAAACTGCACTATCTAGTCTAGTATCTAGGCGAATATTTTTCCCTGACATCCGACCCAGTGGGAACTAGTATCTAGGTATCTAGAGCTTCACTACAGAACATAGCCATCTACATTCGCAAATCACGTCCATTGTGCGGAGCGTGGGATATTGTCACAATGCAGTTATGAAAAGCATTGTCAGGTAAGCGTTGTGTAAGAAAAACTCGTTGGTAACTGCTTTACTTTTGACATTGAGTGGGTTATGTTTTGTAATCAGTGTGTCTGTGGCTGTTGGCTATGGCATCCGTGAGCAATCTGCGAAAAATCTAGAACCTCCGCAACCTTGCCTGTGGCCTAGTCCAATACTTAAATAAACATTAGGGTAGACTTTTTAGGGTTCCGAAAAAAAAACGGAACCCTTATAGGATCACTCGGGTGTCTGTCTGTCCGTCTGCCACAGCCAGTTATCTCCGGATCCACTGGACCAATTCTGTTGAAATTTGGTACACATATGGACTTCTGTAACCCAGACACGGACGCGTTACGTAAATCATATTTTTTTTAGTGTGGGGGTAATTTTTGGGGGTCAAACTAGAAAATTTTAAAAAAAGCTTTTTTTCGTGTGACATATCAAATGAAAGGGCTTACTGTGAGGGTTTTAATTATATTTATTTTATAATTTTAAAATAAATGGTTTTGAAGTTATTCAAGAATTTAGACGAAAAATGACCATCCCCCCCCTTATCTCCGAAACTACTGAGCCTATAATTTTGAAAAAAAATGGAGATAATAGATCTTTACCTATAGATTACAGGAAAACCTTTAAGAAGTCTATAGTGTTAAAAAAATATTTTCGTTCGGAACCTTTCGCCACGAGTCCGACTCGCACTTGGCCAGTTTTTTTTGATATATCAATGGGGTAGACCGCTCTTCTAGTTGCCTTTCCCGCTTCTCTCTCAATTCCTGAACGTTGGCCACTTCGAATAGTGACAATATCGTCTGGTTATTGTCTATCTTGTTTAATGTTCTTAGCCAACACACAAACGTAATTCTGTGAGTCATGTGATTGCCTTGGATTACCTATTCCGATTTGCTTTGAAACGTAATAGACTTCTGTGTAACTATGTAATCGGAAGTCGGGAATCGAAGACCACGTAGTCTTCGATTCCTGACTTCCGATTCGAATCATTTATTACTAGGTATCAATCACGATCACGCATCATTGGCTAAAAGGGTTGGATCAAAAGGCACATGGTCACATCGTAATCTGTGGGGGCTACTCTCTAAGCCCCAAGTCCGTAGTTTCGGGCTTAGTTGTGGGCGTATTCTACTCCGTATCACCTAACCATTAAGAATTAATGACAACACGATTTGACAGTTACTGTCAAATCGTGTTGTCATTCATTCTTAGTTCGGGTTCGGGACTAATCGTAAGTATGTAGGTGATACGGAGTAGAATACGCCCGCAACTAAGCCCGTAACTACGGACTTCGGGCTTAGAGAGTAGCTCCCCCGAGGCCTTCGTACTCGATCGCGTTAAAGTAAACTTTCAATTTTTAACCGACTTCAAAAAAAGGAGGAGGTTCTTGTCAAGTTGTAGACAAAAGTATGTTCCGGCGCTTATCCAGTTTCAATACTAATATTATCGTTTACGTTAACCCGATCGAGTAACGTTAAAAATATCCGCACTAAAGACACTGAAATAGGACATAGAAAACTTATATCCCGGTAGTATGTCTATGTTCCCATAGAAAATTACTAAAATTATAACGCGGGCGAAGCTAGACGTATCAAATTCTGATCAGTAGTGCTATTCTGTAACAACATTTTCGTATCTCGAAAGCGGAATCCGAGGTGAGTTTCAAATTAAGACTTTATGTTGTGTGCAATAAAGCTCACTTTGTGGTCACTCAGGTGAAGCTCGATATCGAAATAGTTATTTACAGAATAGACTAGCTGTACAGTTAGAGTCAAATCTAATATTTCGTGCGTTATCTCCTAAAACGATCAAGTGAGGCTCTGCAATTTAGAATTATGTAATTTGTTGCAACGGATCTTTGTTTTTTTGTTCGTTTTACAATGTGAATGTTGTAGCGTGTTTGCATAATCTAACCATACTTAATTCGTTTCAACCATAGATGTAGAGAATTGGACTGAGCGTACCGACGTGAAATTGACTAATCTGTAGAAAGAGACGAAACGAACGTGCGGTTAATAATTGTCTCTTTTCTGTAGCTCGTAGCGGCGAAGGTGGCACTGACCATTCAGAATCTTTACTAATGCTGCAAAGTTGAAGATTTTGTTTGTTTAGTTGATTGTGGTAATCTCAGAAACTAATGGTTCGAATTGAAAATTTTGTTTAGTGTTGGTTAGCCCATTTATCGAGGAATGCTATAGATACATAATATCACGCTAAGATCAATATAGGAGCGGAACATTAATGAAAAATGTGACGCAGACGAAGTTGCGCGGGTCAACTACATAGTTCTAGATAATGACAACAACTGGCCGCAAGATCATTGTGTCTTGATCATACTCTGCGACCATATTATTCACTTGACAGCCAGACGGGGCACGCTCAGTCCAGTTCTCTATGTTCATTTTGTTTATGGTTTCAACGTTGACCAGGCAAAGTAACGGATTTTATTACGTACAGTAGTGCTATTCTCTAACAACATTTTCGTATCTCGACAGTAGAATTCGAAGTGAGTTTCAAATGAAGATCTTTATGTTGTGTGCAATAAAGCTCACTTTGTGAGTTTTATCACTCAGGTGAAGATCGATATCGAAATAGTTTCTTACAGAATAGACTAGCTGCTCTCAAATGTTGACATTAAAAAGAGATTGCACTTTTAAATTAGATTGTAACGTAGATTGTGTTACAAAAATAGAATGTTAGAGTGTAAACTTGTGCATAAAGTCTGTGTAAGTGTAATTGTAAACAATTTAACGTACTGGTGTATTCTGACTATCTCACGGAGAGTATAGGGACCGTGCACGGCGTTGACTATGCCATCTAGTGTCGCATATTCGAAGTTTTAAGGGTCGGAATACTTGACATTGACGCTTCAGTGCTGCCACCTGTGTTTCCTGCACGCTGAGTTTAGGGGAATGTGCACGAAGAAAACTGTGCCATCTAGCGTAGCAATTTCGAATTTTATACTTGAAACATACTTGACATTGACAGTGACATTTTTGTGCTACCACCTATAGTTTCTGCACGCTCCTATTGGCGTATCTAGGGCTTTTCTCCTGGGGCCCCCTCTGAGATGCGACGCCCAATAAAACAAATCGTTGCTCTTATTGGGCGTCGCATCTCAGGCTGGGGGCCAGGCCCCCCCTGGACAAAAGCCCTAGACAAGACACGACAATGATCTGTGCAGGCTACTATACCTGGGTTACCGAAGTATTTTGCCCCTTATCCAGCGACCACTGGGCAGCTTAGGAGCAGATGAGCTGCTGTCTCATCCGCCATGCAGGCTCTGTAGAGTGGGCTAACTAATGACATTTTTATAGATTCGTCTGTGAGAGGCCACTAATAAAAACAGCCATCTGATGGTAACCAAGGCGTCATAATATTAAAAGGCCAATAAGTTCAACGCATAATGAAATCACTGCCCATATTTGGCAAGAATCACCAAAAAATACAGTATCAGGTATACATTGAGGTCAAGGCAAGCGTGCTGCTGCTTTAATCATTAAATTCAAGGCTGTTAGCACATCGTTATAGTACTGCAAAGTCTAGGCCTTAACATTTTTTTGACAATTAATCAAGCAGGCTCTAGAAAAATATCTTCTGTTCGTAACAGTAATATCTTGCTAACTCGCTGCAACCGAAGTTCCTAATTAAATAAGTGAGAAGAGAAGTGTACTTGAGGACCATTTTTTGTCAAATTTTAACAAAGAAATCTAGGAACATGCGCCACACCACAAAACACGTCCAAAAAATCGGAAGAAATTTTAGTTACCAACGGAACCCTATTACTAAGCCTCCGCTGTCCGTCCCTCCGTCCGTCCATCCGTCCGTCCGTCTGTGTGTCAGCGGGCTGTATCTCAAGAACCGGTATAGGTAGACAGTTGAAATTTTCACAGTGTGTTTCTATTGTCGCTATAACAACAAAATATTATAAAAAATAAATTCAATTAAACATTTTAGGAGGCTCACACATACGAGAAACGTGTTTTTTCGGTTTATTGTACGGAACCCTTCGTGTGAGTCTGACTCGCACTTGGGGGGTTTTTAGAATGACAACCACTAATACTACAATTTTAGAAGCTGACCTCTCTCCAACCAGTGTTTTTCTAAAGTTGTTTACTAACGGGCCTTCACAGCTGATATCATGATGTCCAAATATTAATTATGAAGAACTAAGTTCTTTAACCCAATTAATTTAAAATTAAATCTTAAATGTACTTGTAAATAATAAACATGCATGTCTCTAATCAGAGCGAGACTGACCCGTTTAATTATGTTTTGTTATTAATTTACGGTTATTATTTTTTTGCAAGCATTTGATAACCTTGGATGGACTTGGGCAATTTGCAATGTTATTGAGTGGAATCTTCTCATTTGGCTATTGGTAAGGCCTTGTAGTTAAAAGTTCTGGAGTGGCGACCGCGTACCGGAAGGCGTAACGTTGGAAGGCCTCCCACAAGGTGGACCGATGACCTGGTGAAGGTCGCGGGTAGCCGATGAATGCGAGACGCAAAGGACCGGTCGTTGTGGCGACGCGCGCGGGGACGCCTATGTCCAGCAGTGGACGTCTTTCGGCTGATATGATGATGATGATGAAGGCCTTTTAAAGAAAATTAATGTCGCTTTCGGGCGATGACGCAGATCATGATTTCAGAAGTAGAAGGCCCTCGGAGCAGCTTGACCGGGTGTTGTGACCTCAATTAACTTTGTTGTGTTCAGATTTGAAAGAAAGAAAGAAAAAGCGTTTATTTGCGCCAAAAAATGACGCATACCAAAAAAAAAAAATTAAAAAAAAAACAGAATTACAATTTTATAACAATTGGGAAGATATGCGTCACATTCGCGCAAAACGGCCATCGCTCAGCATAATGCTAGGAATGGTTTGAATATTATGAGGGTCGGCTAAACTGGCACATAAAACATTTTTCACACCACCTGCACGAACATGTCAAATTATATTATGTCATGCAAACTCAACATACAGTAAATCATTATTGCCCTGCAGGTTATAATGAAATTCAGTACAATATTATTGTCCGGAGGTCAATAACGTGATTTGAATTTGGAACTCAAGTTGGAGACCGACGGACCGACGACGGGACAGAGTCGCGGCCAGTCACCTCTCTTCAAGACTTGCGAATAATTTTCTCACAGTAGGTTTGAAAAGTAGAGTATACAGTATACTCCTCATGGATAACGGTGTCTTTGCCTTGGGCTAGCTTTAATCCCTCGCTGCATTCAGGATTCTTGTATTAACTCCTCCGCTACGCTCGGGAGGTAGCTTTTGGATCCGCGCTGCTGCCGCGCGGCACTTTGCGACTAATTTGAAGGCGCCCTACGTTCAGGATTCAATATTGCGCCCGTGACATAAGACACTGCTTTATCCCCTCGGTGCATAATCTACTATTAAAGTTCCTCTAAAGACTCACATCGTGCGCTGTCTCAGACATAGAAGAGGACAAGGTCGGTGGTGACCGCTTACTATCAGAGGGAGCTTTTTGCTTGTTTGCTACCCTACAACTTTACAGTTGTTATATTGTTGTAGGTTGATCCCTTGGGACCCCCAGAAGGCCACGCTTCTCTTAATAGGGAAAACCAACTACACGCAAAGAAAAAAAAGGTCATCCATATGTATACGTGAATAATCTGACAATTTGTAAAGATGCAAAATCTATTCGATAAAGGGTTTTAAAACATGATTTTTATGACGTCATAGCGAAGCAGTGCGATGCGTGCTAAGAGTGGAATTTTACCCGTTTATGTCAACAACCTCTAAAACAAGTTAGCGTATAGAATCTAGGTGAATGCTTCGCGGCTTAATTTTGCATCGTTGAATATTGGTGCACCATATTAATTGACTACTAGCTGACCCGCGCAACTTCGTCTGCGTCACGTTTTTCATGAATGCTCCGCTCCTATTGGTCGTAGAGTGATGTTATATACAACGTGTAACAGAATGAACGCAAAACCTCTTAAGGGGTCATTGTACCCATCATTATGAAAAACTTTTACAATGGGACCAATCCCGAAATCGCGAAAAAGAAATCAGCTGTTCAGTACATTTTGTCGAGGTTTGCGCACATAAATGTATGGAGGAGTCGATTTATTTTTCGCGATTTCAGTGTTGGTCCCATAGTGAATGTTGTTCATTATGATGAGTTCAATGACCCCTTTAGAGGTATTGCGTTTATTCTGTTACAGGTTGTATAGCTTATAGCCTTCCTTGATAAATGGACTATCCAACACTGAAATATTTTTAAATTCGCACCAGTATTTCCTGAGATTAACACGTTCAACCAAACAAACAAACTCTGTACGGAAATTTGTACGGTAACAAAAATAACCGCAACGCCATCTATCCCGCCAGCAGCGAACTACTAACTAAATCCTGCATCGCGGTATCAGAGTTTTCCGTGCGATTTGAACATAGACAACAGTCCGAATATCAACTATCGCACGGTTGCCCACTAGACACAACAACCGTCCGATCGGAACTTCTTCCGTTTTCACTGGAGGTTTGCGGGACTTTACTCCCTGTTCCGCATATCTCTATAGAAGAAGACGTGCTGCACGGACCCTAAATGAGTGTAGAAAAGCGTAAGAGATAAGAGAAGGAAGACACTGGAAAATGAACTTTATATTTCGCGTGTTGTTGTTTTATTTTTCAACGCAGAGATTGCTGAAAACGCCACGCGTCTGTGTTACATCCGGACTCGAGATAAAGCTTCAAAACTAAATTATTGTTTTTTTTTGTAGTTCTCGACAACATTCATGGCTTGTGTTGTGAATTAAAGTAACGCCGCTTTTGCAAGTAAATATTTTTTTTACTCATGTAGAGAGTGGAGTTGAGAAGGGACTCTATTTTCCGCATTTAGACTCTATTCGGTCCGTTGTGGGTAGGTGTCCTGTCCATGTTAGCCAGACTAGCTCCGCCCAGAAGCATGGAAGTTTCCGGGAAGCTTCACAGGCTTCGCGGAGCGACCTCACCGTTCCGAGGATTTGTTCTCGTTGGGTAGCCACGGCCTCGCATTCCAGGTTGACGTGGGCGACTGATTCTTCGGCGTCAAAGCAGCCAAAGCGCAAGTGGCGCCTATGTTAAAGAGATATTGGTTTAGGTTGGCCAATGGCCCGTAATAAATTTTTACTCATTTCTTAAAACTCTCCTAGTACCGTCGCACTATAGGCAAAGGCTTCCCCCAAATCTTTTCAGACATCTTTTTCCGAGCCACATAGGCGTCTAGGTCTTCTCGCCACCTTTTCCGAGGTCGGTAAATAGTCACCAAATAAAAAATCTAATTACAAATTCATTACTGTACAATACAAACAGTGAAAACTTAACCGTTAACCTCTGAACCAATTCCAATAGAAAATGCGTCATTCTGAAATACAATTAAGCATTTGTATATAATTATATGATAAGACTACAAGTCATTGTACTGTGTTGCATACAATACATTGAAACCAATAATTGGATAGTCTAGTTGAGTAACTTTTCTACTAGGTACATACTTTTTCATATTTTTATGGTAAAGGCGGTGTACACAGAGTTCAATGTCCTGAAATGGTCTAGATATACTGAATCGATACTCAGATTTATCTGGGTCGAAGGATAACGAAATTATATTGGACAGGAGCGAGAGAGATCGTCCGAGGAATATAAATTGTCATAACAATAGGGTAGTTGACTAAAAAAAGCAATTTAGTCCGTCAGATAGATTTACAAAAAATAATGGACACGTATTTTTTCTTTTTTTACGTAAACTAAAAATGAAGACGACACAGTCGGTCAGAAGTCGGTGTTTTTGGTTTTGTTATTTTATTCTTTGTACTGTTTTGTTTGGAAGTCGGTTATATTTTTTTGTAAAAAGTTTTTTTATTTTTCACTTTTCAGTGGTGATACTTGGACGACGTCTTCGTCAACGCAGAAATTGCAATAAGCAAAAATGCTCATAAAAGAAAAACTACTGAACCAAACTAAATCTACTTCTTACGGGACCAAACGGCAAGTGTACTGCATCGAAATAAAAAGAATCACAAAAATCGGATCCGAAACCTCGGAGTAAACGGTGTACATACATAAAAAAAAAACAAAAAAAATACCCACCGAATTGAGAACTTCCTCCTTTTTTGGAAGTCGGTTAAAAACTCGTGTGAATATCACATTCCGATACACTTTTTATCAAGAAGTGACGTCACAAGACCCACTCCTGATCTTTGATTCGTTGTATCTTCGTAACTTTTTATTGATTTGATAAAACAAAAATTTTAAAAATCTTCGACAAAAAAAAACTAAGAAGTAAAAAATAATTTCTATTGATCCTTTTGGTTTAATATAGGTACGATTCTTTGGGCCAAGCGTCTTCGCCTCGGGAGACCACAAATCTTTTGTATTTACCAAGTATGTATAATAATTATATTACGATCTCCCGACGCGATGGCACACGTTTGAGCGCTATCTTACCTGGTGGTAAGCGATGATGCGGTCGAAGATGGAGCACGCTTGCCTAGAAGTAACCTATTCACTCTTGACTTAAAGACTCCCAGGTTGTAGCTATCAGGAAACAGACTCTGGCAGGGAATTCCACTCCTTAGCTGTACGCACTATGAATGTGTTCCCAAAACGTTTTATGTCCATCATGTACCGGTGGCGCATCGCCGTACGTCTTGTGGTCCGATGATGGAACGGGCTTGGCGAAATTAAACTATGCAATTCCATGTCATGATAATGATTGATTCCATTTTGGCAGTATTCGTACTTAAAAATATCCAGAATTTATTGAACAAGGTAGCAGTCTGTCCAGTTTCTCCGCTTACTTCTAAACTACGCAACGGATTTTGATACGGATTTCAAATAGAAAGAGCCATAGACGAGGATATGATTTGCACCCATACGAAGACGTGGCGCATTATTAATAAACTAGCTTTTGCCCATGACTTGGTAGGCGCATACCCCGTTTTTTCCCTTTCCCGTAGGAATTTCGAGAAAAACTCTCAGTGCTCCCCTACACTCCCTAAGGAACCTACATGCCAAATTTCAGCTTTCTTCGACCAGTAGTTTCGGCTGTGCGTTGTCTGTCAGTCAGTCACTCAGTAACGGAAGTATTTAAATGTGTTGATGGTAATTATTTTTGTGATTTACGGAGACCAAGATTGGCCTGATTAATGACTTAAATAATACAAATACATATTATATACCTAGATTAAAACATACCCCATTGCATTAGATAGGATAGACTGTGTACACCATTTAGATACAAAGTACCCAACAATGCCGCAATCAGTGCATTGATGCCACAAAATAAATATTCTGTAAGGATTGTAAGCAAGATGTATGTGCATTGTGCAAGTACTAAGCTAAGGCTTGTGTGTTTATTTAAACATGCGTATGTTTTAAAACCACTTGTACCGCAGGCTTCTTCTATCATCGCTACATATCTATAAAGGTTGAACAGACTTATCGCAGGAACTACTGGTTCAAATAGAAAAAATATTTTAGGAGAATAAAAAAATATATGTAAATATAAGTTTTTTTATTTTTTATTGTTGCATAGTCATTTATCAAGGAAGGCTATAGACTATAATAACTTCACGCTACGACCAATATGAGCGGACATCAATGATTTTTTTTCACTCATATGTGATGTAGACGAAGTTGCAAAAAAAATGAAATATTTTTTTTTTTATTGTTGCATAGCCCATTTATCAAGGAAAGCTATAGACTATAATAACTTCACGCTACGACCAATAGGAGCGGACATCAATGATTTTTTTCACTCTTATGTGATGCAGACAAAGTTGCGCAGGTAAGCTAGTACATGCATATACGTTTCAGGAATTACGTCAAATGGTCTGTTCCAGATATAACTAATTATTTCGGATATTCAATGAATTGGAAATCTAATCTGAGATATCGGCATTTCCAAGTCATTGGGTTGCAGAAAGTAAATGGCTTTCCTGGTAACGACGGTCCCGAACTGCCGTACATTCAGTAAGAACTCCTAAAAGCATGTATTGTATGGAAAGTAAAACGAACTTATCGTTTTACTTGAAGTGCATTTGCAAATATTTGCTCAACCCATTGCTTGAAGCTATATGGGGTTTGGCAATAGGCCAGCTAAACGGTAGGATTAGGAAAATTTCGTAGCCCAGGGCTGCAAAGTATTGCGGAATTTTTTCGAAAGATTCACCGCGGCCCTAGAACACAATGGGCATTAGGAGGAACACGGAAGAGCTTTAGTCAATGAGAGTCTCCTTTCGGCGCCGAAAGCAGTCATTTGATGATTTCCCATCCAAAGCTGCAAAGTATGTTTTGCAGGACGTCCAACTTAAGCGCAGAATAGTTATTTTCACACTTTTATTTTTTGGTAATAATTTTATCGTGTGTACAGCTAAGGACTTGAATAGGGAATATGCATGCCATTTTTTTATTTGTAAATTGAAATACTTATTAACTCTAATAAACAATTATGAAATTATTTTTTAAATACCTTCATCAGCGATGAAGTTATAAAGCTTCAAAGTTTACAGTTAGAAAGAGAAGTCCGATATGAATTGTGACGTCAAAGTTCTTGGCGCCTATACAGCTACCATAGAAAACAGCGTTTTCGCGAGAGGGACAGATACATTTGTTTTAAATAATTATATCTCGTTTGTTTTTCGAGCAATTTTGATTCTATTTTCACTGTTAGTATTATGTTTGTGTATATTTTTAGATAAACTGTATAGATAATAAATATTTTTTTCGTGCATATTCCCTATTCCCTGAGTCTGTGTTTCCTGATAGCTACAACCTGGGAGTCTAAGTCAAGAGTGCATAGGTTACTTCTAGCGCGCGAGAAATTGTTTTATAATCGTTTTCAAACTTTTTAGGGTTCCGAAAAAAAACGGAACCCTTATAGGATCACTCGGGTGTCTGTCTGTCCGTCTGTCACAGCCAGTTTTCTCCGGATCCACTGGACCGATTCTGTTGAAAATTGGTACACATATGGACTTCTGTAACCCAAACACGGACGCGTTACGTAAATCATAAAATTTTTAGTATGGGGGTCACTTTTAGGGGTCAAACTAGAAAATTAAAAAAAAAAGTTCTTTGAACAACATTGTGTGACATATCAAATGAAAGGGTTCACTGTGCATTTTGAAAAAAATGGAGATCATAGATCTTAACTTAAATAAAAAAATGGAGATCATAGATCTTAACTTAAATAAAAAAATGGAGATCATAGATCTTAACTTAAATAAAAAAATGGAGATCATAGATCTTAACTTAAATAAAAAAATGGAGATCATAGATCTTAATTAAAACTTATTACAGGAAAACCTATTAGAAGTCTGTAGTGTTAAAATAACATGTTAAAAAAATTAAATTCGTTCGGAACCCTTTGCACGCGAGTCTCACACTCGCACTTGGCCAGTTTTTTTTAACTACAGTCGCTAGCAAGTATAGATTGATAAAACTCATGGTAGACGTACAGGTGGGATTGTGGGCTAACGCGAGCCTATTAGTAATAAAAAAAATATTTTGTCTTTCTTAGAGCCGGTCTATTTCACACGGCGCGTTGCGTCGACGTAACGCTATCGCTGCGTCGTTGTACATATTAATAACCATAGTGTAACACACGGCGCGTTGCGTCAACGTAGCGCTGTCGCTGCGTCGTTTTGCATACTAATAACCATAGTGTATACACGATGCGATGCGTCGACGCAACACACACGACTGACTGCAGCTCCCAAGACCACGGTAACGATATGTATACTGTGCCGAGACGAAGCCGGAAATTGCTAAATGAATCGTGTCACTTTAAAAGAGAACTATTTAGTAGCAATAAAGTGAATGGCACTAGTCTGTCAATAAGATTTATCAATACCGCTAGTATTATATTATCTGTGACACAGATAATATTCAATACAGACTTTTGTTAAAATAAAACACAATGTAAGTTTACAATGTAGAATCTGTCGCAGTTTCTTACTACATCTTTTAAAGAAAAAGCCAAAAAAATAAGCCAAGACAGTGGAATATTTAATATTCCTTTGTCTTGGCTTATTTATAGTATTGTTTAAATCCAATCTTTTTTTATTTGATATGCGTTTGCTTGATTCTAGTCTAGGTCAGAGGTGACAGAGACAAAGTCGGCGATAGGGTGAGCTTACCCAGAAGTAGCCCGTTCACTCTCACTTTGAAGAGATTAGGATTGGTAGCGTTCGAAAACACAGTTGCAGGTAGAGAGTTCCACTCCTGCGGGCTTACTCCCTAAGCCCGAAGTCCGTAGTTTCGGCCTTAGTTTCGGTGTTTTCTACTTCGTATCACCTAACCACTAAGAACGAATGACAACACGATTCGACAATAATAATTAGTGTCAAATCATCAGTTACTGCATTGGGTTTGGGTTCGGGACTAGTCGTAAGACTGTAAGTGATACGGACTAGGAAACGCCCGTAACTAAGGTCGAAACTACGGACTTTGGACTTAGAGAGTAGACCCCCTGTGCCGTGCGCATTATAAAAGACGTTTGGAAACGTTTAGTGCGAATTGGTGGAATAGCAACAAAGTAGGGATGGTAACTTGCAGTGCGTCTAGTGTCCGATGGTAGAAGGGGCCGGTGGGATGAGGTCGTGGATTTTAATAAAAAAAAAATATTTGTTAGAATATTGTTGTTACAAGGTGTTATATCCACTTAAAACGGCCATAATATTCTGCTGTTTCCAGCGTTCTTGGGCACACTCATCTAAGTAAAATCTGTAGAAGACCGACAAGCAGGCAACCTTGTGGCGATGAGCCAAGCTGTGAAGCGTCAATCCTAAATCTATGAGTCGAATGAATGGTTTCCGGACATTTCTCTATCGAACTATGTTTAGTTAAATAATAAAATTATATCTCCCAATTGCCTAGCCATTCGGATATCTTCGTCAGTTTTCGGAGGTTCTCGGAAATCACATAAGGTGATCATTTCATTACAAAGTTCTGTACGATCATCTGATTCAGTTCAGCTTACAGATAATGTAAAATCGAAAGTGGGTTCAACCAGTTTGGTTATATTCCGTTCTCGTCAAACTGGTTTGGTCTGACGTTCAAGATTTGTATTTAATATTTTATTTTGGGTTCTGGTTAAGTTTATGTTTATTTATTTATTTATTTATTTAATTTAGGTTGCAATGCTCACATGGTGCTTAGCAATAATCACTACATATTATAAAACAAAGTCTTCCGCCGCGTCTGTCTGTCTGTTCGCGATAAATGCAAAAACTACTGCACTTATTTGCACATGTTGTTTTCACCTATGAATAGAGTGGTTCTCGAGGAAGGTTTTAGCTGAAATATAATGATATTGGTGTCTGAGGTATCCACGCGGGCGAAGCCGCGGGCATCAGCTAGTCACTAATAATACATTACCCTCCATCTGGGGCAGTTGGGAAATAGCATATACCTCTCATTTCCTGTGCCAATCTCCACGCTCCTGTGCCACCCTCAGTCTGGCTGCGTGATGGCAACAATGTCGTCTAGGTACACATCTCGGTGTCGGACACCGGTGTTGTCTATACTACTAAGAAATAATGCTGTATGCTATTTGGTTGTATCCAACGCTTAAATCTAGATATTTGGACGACCTTTTTTATAGATAGGTTCGCGATTGACCACAATCTCGCCTGATGGAAAGCGATGATGTAGTCGACGTTGGAGCACGCTTGCCTAGAAGTAACCAATTCATTCTAGACTTAAAGACCCCGAGGTTGTAGCTATCAGGCACACAGATTTCGGCACGGAAATCTACTTCTCCTGTATGCACAATTAAAGTTTTCCCAAAACGTGCTATCGTGCTCTTTCTTTTCGCCTCCTGTTAGAATGTATCGTAGGTTTCTGTTCAATTCTTTGAGAAATAGATGTGAGTTTATCAAGTCTTGTCGTTAAGTTGCTTCTAAGTAACTGCTTCCATTACTTAGTCGGTTCTTAAAATAACTTAGATGACTCATATAATGCTTATTAATACAGGTTCAGTTAGCGTTGATGTGAGGGTAGTGTCTATCTATAGAATACTTACTTTATTTTTTGCTCGGTAGCTAAACTTCACATCTAAGTGTATGATTGAGCGAAGAAACTGTAGTTTTTATGTGCCTGTGAGATCTACATGCTTTTTGTTAATTGCATTTTTAAATTAAACTTCAAATGCCTGAGCTTTCTAATATTACTCTTTAATATTGTCTTCTGTTCAACTCTTTGGGAAATAGATGTGAGTTTATCTGTGCTTGTTGTTTAGTTACTTCTAAGTAAATGATTCCATTACTTAGTCGGTTCTTAAAATAACTTAGATGACTCATTTACAATTTATTAATACAGGTTTAGTTGGCGTTGATGTGTGTAGTGTCTATTTATAGAATATTTACTTTGTTTTTTTTTGCTCGATAGCTAAACTTCACATCTAAGTGTATGATTGAGCGAAGGAGCTGTAGTTTTTATGTGCCTGTGAGATCTACATGCTTTTTGTTGATTGCATTTTTAAATTAAACTTCAAATGCCTGAGCTTTCTAATATTACTCTTTAATATTGTCTGTGTCGTTTCTACTTGTTTGGAGATTTCTATTTTAAGCAGTAGACTGTTGAATTATTGAGTAGAAAGAGTCTGTTCTATTCTTTACTACTTGCTTTCGGGGTATTCTTTGGCCTGACCAACTCGCATCGTATAAAAGTTTTAGTTTTTGATGATCAGACTCATCAAAACCTACTGCTTACCCCATACTATTGTCTCATTAGAAAATGCGTACCTTAATCAGCAATTACCTTCTTCTTGAGGCTAATTGCCCAAGGTTATTAAGTATCACCACTGTAAAGTACTTAGATGCGCCCCGAATCAAACGTGTCTTAAAATTGAACCAAGATATTTACACAAGTAACTTAGATTCGAACTTTAATCTAGAAAGGGCGTTCCATCCACTCAAACGCTTGTCCTTGAGTGTAAGCAGTGAGCTGGTAATTGCCTGCGGTTGGTACAACCGAAATTACAGTAATTTGTGGTTTTGAGAGCACTGCCCTACAAACGATATAAATACCTTCTCGGTTTGGACTTCAAAACCTGTAATTTTTGTTTTAGAACTGATTTTTTTCCAAAACTGTCAAATTGGAGAACAAATTGTAGAAAATTGGGTTAACCTACGACAGTTTGACTACAATCTGATAGTAAGCGAAGATGCGATTGAAAGATTGCATGTAGCGGAGATAAGAATGATGAGAAGAATAAGATGGATGTGTGTATTCACGAAAATGGATAAATTGAGAAATTAGTATATTAGGAAGTTTAAAGGTAGCGCCAGTAATAGAAATGTTTAAAGAGAATTGCTTGTCTCTTCACATAACCATGGTCACGTGAAGAGACAATGTGATGATGAATGTAACTAAGCGAGTTATGGATATAGTTGTGGATGAATGGAGAGGGAGAGGCCAAAGAAAAGATGAAAGGATTGTGTGTAGAAAGAATTATATGAAAGATAAGAGTCATTGATAGCATGGCGGGTGATAGGAGAGAATGGAAGATAAACATTTTTTGCACCTACCTCAAGTAACATGGGAAGCAAGAAAATTATGAGTAAGAAAAGATGCGATCAACCATAGTCCATGCTTCTATTCACTCGTGAAGTGAAGATTCCCATGTAATAGCTATCGAGAAACATATACTCTAGTTCACACAGAGCTGTCAAAACCAGTCTCGTCTGAGATTGTCAGTTCGTTAGAGCGGAAAGAAGTGGATAAATGCAAATGGTATCCAATAGTATTGCAGTGTACTTTCACGACAGGTAAATTTAGTTTAGGATGTGTGAGTTCTATTTCTATTAGCTCTGCTCTTTCTGCTGCAATGGATGAGTCATCATATCAGCCGAAACACGTCCACTGCTGGACACAAGCTCCCAAGTGTCGTGTGCGTCTCGCATCCATCGGTTACACACGACCCACGCCAGGTCATCGGTCCACCTTGTGGGAGGCCTTCCAATGCTGCGTCTTCCGGTACGCGGTCGCCACTCCAGAACTTTTCGGCCCCATCGACCATCTGTTCGGCGACCAATGTGCCCTGCCCATTGCCACTTCAGTTTGGCGATCCTTCGGGATGAGTAGTCTGACAGTTTGTTAATTAGCCAAGTCAAAGGTACTTTAGATTGTTTGGAAAATGCCAGAGAGTTAGTAGTTGCCTGAAAACTAGTGTTAGTCAACTGGACCTTTTTGGGGCAGCCGTCAGTCATAAAATGTTACTGTTTAAAATTAAGACTTCTGTGTGCATTCTGTTTTTTGTGTGCCAAATAAACATGTTTTCATTATTTCTTTCTTTTTGTTTGCCATGAAAGAAATCCAGTTCTAGACTTGGAGAAAGGTATTGGTAAGGTAGTTTTAATAAAATAAATAAAATTCCCTTCAATTTAGATTGGTGAATTTTCGCTTAGTGGAAACTTCCATAGTAACAACATGATTTAAATCTGAATGAAGATGTAATTGCATTGTCTACCTCAGACGATATTCACACGCTTAACAGCAATGCAATGAAAGGTGACTGATGCATGTTTCGAAAGTCATTTAGAGGAAATGCGGGCTGACATATTATTCGTACAAACCCTCAAAAAATGCTCAAAATTGTCCTATAGACCACCGTCAACAGAGCCCTAGTGTACAAATAAGATGACTATTAATAAAAGAAGAAAAACATAGGGGCACAGTATTATTATTCTTTTTCAGTTGCGAAATATCTTTTAAATCGGTCCATTTAAAAGATATTGGAGGAGGAAACAGGCGGGAGGCAAAATTCTCTACGCCCGCAGTTCCTCTTAAGGTTTAAGATTAACAAAAACATTACATTTAAACATTCTGACAATAATTTAGGTGTTCCTCCAACATCGCTTCAAGGTTATCATCGAAATTTATTATCCAAGTGGATGTGCAGTTTTAAATAAAATCTTTATTTAAGTAATTCAATGTATTCAAGGGTGAATGTTTCAACTGTATACGTATTGTATGTTAATATCGTGGGCCGTCTTCACGCAAGTGAAGCCCATGTATAGGCGAGTTGAGGAAAAATCTTTGAATGTCGTTTGTATTCTACAAATATTTGCTTTTAACTATTCAATCTTTAAATACTAGTATCTGTGTCATCATCTATCAGTGCTGGAAAATTAACGCAGTGTTCATCGTCTGCTTCAATCGCTACTCTTTTCATGTAGTCGAGAGAGTTTTTAGTAAAACTTCTTAGGCGGCCATTCGATTTGGACGAAAATTGAGAGTGAAATTTCAAGAAAGCTTTACATTTTGGCACTTTTCGTTAGATGAGAGAGATGGTGGATACAACTCCTTCTTGCTCTCACGCTAATTCAATCATATTCTTTTTAAAGTTTCACTTTTTTCTATTATCTATTTCTGCTATCTTGTACTACGGTTCTGGTTCCACTATGATTTTTTGTAATTAACCTTTCTGTGTCCCACTTTCACCGTTACTGAAATGCAGATTTTATTTTGGATAAGGGAATTATACTGGGCTTTTAAAATACCCTTTGAATGTACTTGTTTCCTGTAAAAATCTCACCAAGATAACTTAGACGAAGTGAATATGAGCTGTCGATCGATCCCTTCAAGGCGGAACGATGGTTCACTTCAAGCACTTCACCCACCTCCTCACAGTGATGTTTACTCAATAGACTGGCTGATGCTCTAAATTCGTTTTTTTTTATTCAGTCCAAAGTATAAATGTAGACATACTTAGTCTCAAAACTGAATTGGTTCTCCGACAATTAAGTCCGACAATACGAAGGAACAGGTTACAGTAAACGTGAAAGTTACGTAAGAATGCAATCTTAAGATAATTTACGTAACCATTTGTCGGTCACGGGTGCAGAGTCGTTTCGAGAGATTGTGTCCATGCTTTGGTTTTTTTTATTATATTTAGAAGAGTTTTGGTTGGTTTAGTTGGAAAGATCTCGTTGCGATAGGCAATGTTTATTTTTTGTCTTTTTATTTCGGTTACTTCTTTAGTTCTGAGGAAATTTGTCGGTGCCTTTTAGATATTATGGTGTCTTTATTTTACAAACCATACTAAAATGATAAATGTGAAAGTTACTTTGTCTGTTACCTTTTCTCGTCTCACTTTGGCACAAGGATAGACGACGCATGTCCTGGAATAGGACATATAACTTTACATCCTGATAGTATGTTGGGATAATGTTCGCCATATTATTTCATAAGTTCCCGTTCCCGTGGGAGTACGGGGATAAAATATAGCCTATGTAACTCCCTGATAATGTAGCTATCCATTGCTGAAAGATTTTTTCAAATCGGTCCAGTAGTTTCGGAGCCTATTCATTTCAAACAAATCTTTCCTCTTCATAATATTAGTGTAGACTTCTATCATAAATTTCTTTACTTTGATAATTTCAAGGTAAAGAAAATGAGCATGTCGGGAGCAGAGACCAATTAAGTTAGTTTTTCGAACTAAGTTGATTTGGATCTGGTTCAGGGCTATTACCAGATGCAAACAGCTGCTGTCTTTGCCTATTTGTCTTTCAATTTAACTTCTTAGCGAATGATATCGACCTAATCTATATTTAAAACTAACAAACAACAATACTTGTCAAAAACATGCAGTCTCGAACTCAAACCCAGGTACAACCTGGCACATCATATCATCTACATAAATTCAGTACCCGTCCAATTTCATTTTACGTTCATTTTAATAACAATTTAATAGCATGGTGACATGAACGCTGTCTTACAAATCGATCCGTGCCCCATTTGTGATAATGGGTCGTCGACGTAATGAAACGCTATCAATGATTGTACTTTCATATGTACTTGGGACACAGTTTGGACAGCTATCATGATAGGTACATTCATTGCCTTTGTGACTACTTTTTGGGCCAAATATGGTTTCAATTATTGCTTAGTGGTTGGTAGCACGTTCGTAGTATTAAGTTGATTATGACAGCTTACCTGAGGAGCTTGTGGCTAAATAATTACAGCTGCACGGGTTGATCTTCAAGGTTAAGCAACGCTTGTCGAGGTTAGTCTATGGAAGGGTGACCATCTTAACATACCTCGATTCCTCCGAACCTCGCAAAGCAAGTGAAGCTGTTGATCCATGTCATTTGTAGATCTATGGCAGTCGTACTGGATTGTCAGAAACCAGAAAATCTGACCCTGGTCTTGCCAAGATGTACCGTATTACCCAGTAGTGAATGTCAGATAGGCAGTCACTACACCTAAAATACTGGTATTCAGCTAAATCCGGTTTTACTAGGCAGAGGGGATGAATTTGACAGCTGTACCAATCTCTTCTATAGCCGTTGCTGTTAAAGGATTCCACTTAAAAAACTACTCCGGTGTTACTGTAAAGTACTGAAGAAGCCTTGCACTGTGACATAAAGGAGGTTAATCATGTTACCAGCGTGTAAGCATTTACTTAACGCCACTACGGACTACGGTATAAATGAGGAAGAAAGCCATACTGCTGTGTTATATCTAAAATGCCGTTATCCGACATTCTGAACTTTTGATGATATATCAATGAGAATACAAATATCTATCGATCTGTGTTTGCGAATTTCCAAAGCTATTCAAGGTGTTGAAAATTCGCAAACACTGATAGATAGATATTTTTTTCAAAATCAAAATCGACCAGATGTCGGATAACGGCATTTTAGATATACCACGGCAGCATAGTTAGCATTCAGGACAAACAAATCAATTTTGTGTAGAACGTAATGTTATTGATAATTATGAGTTTTTTTTTAAGAATCTAATTGGTTAGTGGTGGTTCCATCCGCAATTTTTCAGTAGCTGCCTAGATAGAGTCTTGGGCCTGGTTGATGGCAATGGGCGCACCCGCTATAGCATATTTTGTTTTAGTTGTTTTAACATAAAGAGTCACAGTATTTTATTTCAGATAGTTTTGTACAAAATATTCGAGCGTATGATATTCATGGCCTGCAGCTGAAAATCAGCGTCAGGTGGTTTACCTTGTGTTGCCAGCTGGCATTATGCTGAGCTGAGGCCCTTTTGGCATTAATAGTTTTAATTATTTATTTTGTTAATTTTTAAGATATTTTATTTATATAATGCCAATAAACACAATTTTCTTTCTTTACATGGGGTACACGCCTGCCTAACTGGTCGGGGAATACAGGGATTTTGTTTTCTGAATATCTTTTTAAACGGCCTACGCTGTCCCACTGCTAATAATTCAAGATACACAAACTAAACAGATTGAGCTTGTCTCAAGATTTCATCGAAACCCAAGTTCAAACTTAAAAGCTGATCAATAAAAAGTAACAGAAATAGAAATCAGCAGTACCATCAATGGATCGATGAAGACCTTGTATCGCCCGTTGTTATTCAGACCACGAGTGGCTAATAAGTGGTCAAAGAATACGCAGTGAATATTAAATACGAGTGAGTTGAGTAATAGGAGCTTGCACTGCCAATAAAGAAACAACAAAAAAAAAACGAAGAAAAGTAATTAGCAAGACTAAAAGCTTGACAAGAAACCGTTTTTAACCGACTTCTAAAAAAGAAAGAGGTTCTCAATTCGACCGCGTATATATATATTTTTTATGTGTGTTCGTTTTATATGTTTCGATGAATCTTTTTTTATATGAAAGGGTATGCTGCCGAGGTGGTCTCATTGCCACCACGTCAGGATCTGATAATGAAACCTTGAGAAATCGAGGGCAACTCTCGAAAATTGTAGGCACGCATCTGATAAAAACTTGATATTAGTGTGTATATCGGGTGATACTACAAAAGAATGAAGGTTTGGATCAGACCTGATGATGGAGACGACAGAGAGTCAAGGGAACTCCACATCGGTATGTAGGAACTACCAAGTGTTTGGGCTTATTTCATTCGTATTGACGAGACCTTTACAAGGATTCTTTGGGAATTCCTTTCATTCTTTGAATCTCGCGGTTTGCGTAGGGACTCCAAGCTGCTTCAAACGGCTGTTGACGGATTGACGTGAGTTAATATTCTACCCTGGTAGCTTTTACTGTGTTTAGTAATCTCTTGTTTGACGGTACTCATATTTAAATCTTTATGTATATATTTGTTGCTCACGTAGTATGGTGTCTAACATGGCTCTCATTGTTTTGCTCTGATGCGGGTCTACTAAAGACCCTTTTAGAGACTTTTACTTAGAGAGACTTTTTAGACCCGCTGGACTCGCTCGCTCGATCCATCGCTTACACCGCTAGCGAAATCGTGATCAAGAGAGTGATTGGGTATAGTTGTTTTATCTCACGAGTGCGGGCGAGCCATAGTTGTGTAGGTACTGTACATGCACATACAGTGTATACGTGCACATTGTCTTAGTGTGCGTAAGCTTAACTGTTCGCTCCCAAGCTTACGCACACTAAGACAATGTGCACGTACATTTACCTACACAACTATGGCTCGCCCGCACTCGTGAGATAAAACAACTGTATAGAGTAAAAATGCATCTTTTGGGCTCCGCCTGCTCGATCCTTTGTTTACCATCAAGCGAGATCGTGTTCAAGAATGTGAAAAAAAGCAAAATTTTAAAGCTCAATATGTATTCACCTAGATACAAGAATCTTAACTATGGATAAGTTAGAGTTAAATCCAAACGCAGTCTAATCAATTATAAACCGACGGTTCAAGGTCCTTTATGTTTAACTGCACGACCGGTGTAGCTGGATAACTAGTTTCTGTCGGTGTACTGAATTCATAATTCTAGTGTCTATGTAAATTTTTGTATAAATATCTAGAGAGTTAAGTTTGTGGGAGTCCGACTCGCACTTGGCGGTTTTATTTCTAGGGATGAGGGTTAGAGAGTAATGCTCTAATAGAACCTGGCGGAACCTGGGCTTGCAGTCTCGACATAGATAACGATCGCGTAGCGATCGAATTTGGTCTTTAAGTCCTAAGGCCGCCCGTACACAGTAAATTTCGAACGCGATCCATGGGTCTTACCGTTGATTTTGACCGTGGAATGCGTTCGAGATTGACTGAGTATCCGATCGGTAAGTCGAGACTTCCCGCCCTGGGTTACTTTTAGGCAAGCATACTCCATCGTCGACCGTATCATTGTCTACTGTCGGGTGAGATAGTGGTCAAACGTGAGCCCGTGATAGTAACGAAAAGAATGTTGTAACCACAAAAGTTATTTCTGTAAAAACAGTAATTATGGTTGTCTTTAAATAAGTTAGCACTAAAATAATTACATTTCCTCTTTCTTTACAACATCTCGTTTATATCTTTGGAACCAATATTGAAAGTAAATGCCAAAGATAAACTTTTTCAAGATGTAGACAAAATGATGCAGTACATACTGAGAACCTCTTTCTTTTAAAAGTTGGAGCACTGTATGTTTCGTTTGAAATATATTAGTCAATAGGTAAGCATGGTGATAACAGTTCCTAAGTTACCCTAGGCTGATAAAATTTTCGTTTTTTCCTAAAATTTACCGATTTGTTAAGGTCGGTCCTGCCTGGGCTGACTACTCTGTCTATCGCTACACGTGGAGGCTAATTCTGTATGTAGGGTAGTGGAAAATTTGAAGAACCACATACGCTAAATCAGCTTCTTTAGCAGTTTGTTTACCAACCATTAAGAAAGTAAGTTCGTCTATCAAATCGCCTACGATGTATCACAGACTTTCTCTTTATGACGGGCGCCGTCCAAAATATGGAACGCATTTGTTGTTGTTATTTTGTATGCTTGCATTGCTGGGTTCAGCGCAAATTATTTCGCAAATCCAGCGGGTCTATAAAAGCCACTAGTAGAATCAGCCAGTACATCAAGCTACCCGAAATTGTAAAATTTTCCCAATCAACCTTGAACCTTACGCTTTAGCAATAAAGATGAAAATGAAATTTGGCAGATTGTTCTATGATTAATATTATGATCCTTATATGATTCTACTGAAGTGCCTTTTTTAGACCCGCGGTAACCCCAGTGGTTGCGAAGTTGTTCGAAAGAGTTACCACGGCCCTGGAACGCAAATGGCATTTTGGAGGAACACGGGTGGGTTTTAATCAGTAAGGCTTTCGGCACACTTGACGGAAATTCCGTCGCTGATCTTCCGCGTCGGAACGCCAATACATGTTATTGCATATAAATGACTAATAATGTGCTCACTGTGCGGAAGATCGGTCGCTCCGTCGTGGACCACTCGCCCTCTGCGTCTGTGCTGGATTTACCGAAACGGAAGTTCGGCGTCGGAATTTCCGTCAAGTGTGCCGAAGGCCTATGGCCTTCACCACACCTGGCGGAAATTCCGTAGCGGATCTTCAGCTTCAGAACGCCAATACATGTTATTGTAAATAAATGACTAATAACGGGTCCACTGCGCGGAAGATCGGTCGCTCCGTCGTGGACCACTCGCCCTCTGCGTCTGTGCTGGATTTACCGCATCGGAAGTTCGGCGTCGGAACTTCCGTCAAGTGTGCCGAAGGCCTATGAATCTGGTAGTCCCTCCCGCTCCGCCCAGAACGGGAGAAGTCATTTGATGATTTTCTATTCAAAAAGCTACTCTTCGTGAGATATTCAGTAACACCAGGGCGTTGTTGGCCTTCCTTGAAGGCAGTCCCTCAAGGAAGAGGTGGATCGAATGACACATTTGTGTCACCCGCACGGATTACGCGCTTGGACGTGGAGTTGCGGACACCAGCCCCACTTACATACAAACATACGTGCTCGCATGGTATGCACAAAGCTCTCGTCAACTCGTCGATCTTCAAGATTCAGCTAGTACCAAAGCTCACCAAGGTTCATCATCATCATATCAGCCGAAAGACGTCTACTGCTGGACTTAGGCCTCCCCCAAAAGGAGGGGGGGGGGGGGTGCCATAATCGCCACGCTTGGCAGGCAGGTTGGCGATCGTAGTGTGTGGTGTTGCGTTTTACAGAGAACGCTGCTGCCCATTCTCTAGCGAGTCCCTTAGTCGCCTCTTACGACACCCATGGGAAGTGATGGGATGGTATTATTCTTTTACGGTACCATACGGCACCGACTGTGGTCGAGTGGTTTAGGCGTTTGTCTTGTGACCCAGTGGTCGTGGTTTCGATTCCCACGGGAAGCATACTTTGCAAAGTTATTTCCAGTTTGGCTAGGACACTGCAGGCTTGAATCACCTGATTGTCTGATAAAAAGATGATTCTGTGTTACGGAAGGCACGTATAAGCCGGTGGTCCCGGCCCAAAAATGGCGGTCGTCAAATAAACTATGTCAGAGGTCCTTGAGACTGTTTAGAAACTCTCTCTCTCTGTCTCTCTGTGTTTGTGTGTGTGTGTGAGTGTGCGCGCGCGCGTGTGTGTGTGTGTGGGGTCGTGAGACTCGTGAGACCTAACTGCTCACACGATAAGAAGAAGAAAAAGACCGAGATTCGTTCGTATCGCTGAAAGGACGTTAAGCCGTTGGTTCCGGCTGACATTTTAAAACTATGACAGTTGTTGTAGATAGTCTGAAGCCAGAAAATCTGACACCAGTCTTGCCAAGGGGCATCATGTAAACCAGTCACAGTGTTGGGTACGGCAGGATAGCGAAGTTCGATGAACTTGACCTTCTCGTCGCACTCAAAGTCAGCTTTTAGCGATTCCGGGACTGTATTAGATTTATCTACCTGTACTTGGTGACTATCTGTGCTGTTTGATCGCTGCTGCATAATACTGGCAGAAGCCAATTTGATTGTCTATGGGTTTTTATCTCTTCGAACCTTTTGGACAGAGTTAAATATATTCTTTTTAGCTTATTGAGTCCTCAATTTTTTTTAACCGACTTCAAAAAAAGGAGGAGGTTCTCAATTCATTTGTATTTTTTATGTGTGTTACCTCATAACTTCGTCATTTATGATCCGATTTGAAAAAATCTTCTTTCATGTGAAAAGGTATACTTTCCGATTGGTCCCATTTAAATTTAATCAAAATCGGTTTAGAAGTTTGCCTTTTGTAAATGAAAATAGCTGCAATTCGTTTACTTAGATGACGTGTTTGGTTTGTTATCCAAGTAACGAAATTGCGTATTTTGTTTTCCTGCGACTTTCCAGGGCCCCGAATCTGCTATTACAATAGTGTCAGAATGGTCTCATAATGATTTCATAATGGTCGATTTTGACAAGTTATGCCAGATTTCTTTTATATATGTTTTTAAATATTATTTATTAATTTGTCATTATGTACGAGATTACCATTCTATGCCATTTCTTTCAATGGAGTGTCAGTGGTTGACCATTGGAAAGTAATAATGACGCTTTTATATTAGTAGATTACCAAACTTGTTAAAATCGACCATTATGAAATCATTATGAGACCATTCTGACACTATTGTAATAGCAGACTTGGGGCCCAGTGGTGTTGTTAAGTGTAGGGTAGGTACCACAAAACAGTGAAAAAATACAAAATACTAAGTAAAAAATACGACCGACTTCCAAATAAAAGAAAACCATTACAAAGTAAAAAATAACGTTAATTTCGGAAATCGGTGTTTTTGGTTTTCTTCGTATTTCAATTTCAACACCGACTTCCGCAATTAGCGTTGTATTTTACTTTGTAGTTTTTTATTTATTTGGAAGTCGGTTGTCTTTTTTTGTAAATAAGCTTTTTGTTGTTATGCCTCTATTTGCAGAGGCCTGCATTTCTTCCAATCAATTTTCAATCCATAATTTATTTCTTATTTCTGTACGTTCGTTCAAAGCGTACAATAAGCCCAAAGCGGCTGCATAACTTTCGGTAGCAAGTAGTTAACAAAAACACTATGACATGAATCTAACTTTCTCTTCTCTATGGTCGTTGCCTAAAACGGAACGTTATTAAGTTAAAGTAGCGTTAGTTTTGGCGTTCCGCGGGTACAGTTGAAATCGGAAATTATCGTGACATCAATTTGATTCATAATGGGAATGTTCTAGGTGTTGATGGTTCTTTGTGGTCTTGATGTATCCGAACTAATATTAATTACAAGCTGACCCGCGCAACTTCGTCTGCGTCACATTTTTCATGAAAGCTCTGCTCCTATGGGTCGTAGCGTGATGTTGTGTAGCCTATAGCCTTCCTAGATAAATGGGCTGTCCAACACTAAAATAATTTTGAATTCGAACCAGTAGATCCTGAGATTAGCGCGTTCAACCATACAAACTCTTCAGCTTTAGAATATTAGTATAGATGTGGAAGTAGAGTTACTTCCACATCTATACTAATATTATAGTGTATGTTTGGATGTTATGTTTTTACGCCTAAACCGCTGAACCAATTTTGACGAACTCTAGTTTTGGTTTGAATTTTTAATTCGAAGAAGGACAGAATACTTTTTATCTCGGGTGTTCGTTCCCTAGGGATAATCTCCCAAATCAACGCGGGCGAAGCTGCAGGCAAAAACTAGTGTTTAAAAATGTTACGGGAGCCTATCGAAAGTAAAAAAAATTGTATCTAAAATTGTACTCGCTCTTGGCGATATTTTGTTAAATCATGACTTCTTGGTAACTCACGAGAGTTTTAAAACTATTATCTCTAAATTACTTAGATAGAGCCTGTTCTTATGTCTCTATATTATTATTTGATTGTTATGTAATGTTATTCAGCTACATAACCCGGCGAATACCTACTTACAATCTAAAATGTATTATTTCTGTTAGATATTTAAATAAGTCAATTATTTTAGTCATATTTTTATTAATGTTATCTTCTATCTTTTGGGGATGTCGCTCACACGTCAAAGCGTCGAGTAAGATATTATTCCGTTTATTCCTTTAATAGACACATCAAAACGACTTTTTCACAAAAAAATTAAACATTAACTTTTTACAAAAATATTTTTTGTAAAAAGGTTTATTATTTTATGCTTTTCACTTTTTTCGGAGGTTTAATTTTTTTTTTGTAAAAAGGTTATATTTTATATTTTTTGTGGCTATAAACACTAATTACTACTAACATGGGTAGGCCTATAAAAAACGCTACACAACTCAGCATTAAAATCTGTGAGTGAACAATAATTCAGCCCTATTTTTACACCCTTAGGGTAGGATTTTCTTTTACAATTTTTTTTTCCAAATTGTATGTGAACACTTTCGAGGTATACCCTATCCACTATACAAAAACGAAAACGAATTATCAAAATCGGACTATTCTGTAAAAAGTTATGCGTGTTCACACATAAAAAAAATTATATGCGCGTCGACTTGAGAACCTCCTCCGTTTTTTCGTCGGTTAGTTACATTTTTTTATTATTTAATTAATAGATTAAAAAAATATTTAAAAAAATTGTAGCCCACCAAACTACCAGCAGTCAGGACTCCAGAGAGAGGAACCTCCTAACAATATGAGTCGTACCCAGAGTCCCAGAAGTACCGCATCGTCATTATTATTATGAGCCTGTGGTGTTCCACTGCAAGGCAAGGGCTTCGCTTCCCCCCTTCCACTTTCCCCGGTCTTCTGCGATTTTGGGCCAGGCTTTTGCTAGACTTCAGCTACTAATGCCACCTCTTTCGGGGCCTGCCGCGTTGTCGGATACCTTTCTTTTTAATACAAAATCATCAAATGATTCCTCCCGTTCTGGGCGGTGCGAGAGGGAATGACGTACTCTTACTGACTAAACCCCGTGTTCCTTCAAATGCCCTTGCTTTCCAGGGCCGCGGTTATTCTTTCGAGCAATTTGTGTGGTAATCTTCGCCCAATGATATATCTATTCTGTCAACATTTCACCTTCAATTCAATTTTAAAGGTTATGGCTCCATCGACGAACATTCGATGATTTTGCCAATTTCAAGGTACGAGATGGTCTTCTTGTTCTTATCGTGTGGGCAGTAAGGTCTAACGACCCCATAAACCCTAGTGTCAGATCTATACCGCCTCAAGGGCCTCTGACATGGTTTATTTGACGACCGCCATTCGGCGGCAGGGACCACCGGTTTATACGTGCCTTCCGAAGCACGGAGTCATCTTTTTATCAGACAGTCAGGTTACGAGATGGTAATAACGGTCGGTACTCAATAACGATAACTGTTTAATGACTATTGATCAGCTAGTCTATTCTTAAGAAACTATTTCGATATCGAGCTTCACCTGAGTGATCAAACTCACAAAGTTAGCTTTATTGCACACAACATAAAGGTCTTCATTTGAAACTTACCTCGAATTCTACTGTCGAGATACGAAAATGTTGTTAGAGAATAGCACTACTGTTTTTGTAGCGATGTCATCCATTATTCGCCATGCTACAAAGGACAAAACATTTGGTTAATAATATAAGATGGCACATAATATGAGTGTTAAAACATTAAACACATTTATACATAGATATCAGTACTGTCATACCATCTTGTTTGTACCTATATGTATATTGACAAACCCCTTCACTTAATCTAACAGCGGCTCTAAAAAGGCCACATTAGCAGAATCAGAAAACATATCACGCTACCCGTCACTGTCAAATTTTCCCAATCAACCTTGTCTTTTACATCGTTTACATCGTTCTCACATATATGTATAATTTCAACATGATGTAAACAAAACTTTGTAACAATTTATTATTTTTAAAAGAGTGTTCGTGGAGTTTCTTGCACGTTCTTCTCCATAGAGATCTACGCTTTGGAACGTGCAATTAGCTTCATCTTTTTGGCCGACCGACCTTGACAATTCAAAATTGCCTGTAAATGTTTTATTTGAAATAAATGTTTTGAGAGTTTGAACCTAATGCGTGAGCGATAAAGATGAACATGAAAATTAACAGATTGTTGTGTGGTTAATATTATTATTCTAATATGATTCTGCTAAAGTGGCCTTTTTAGACCCGCTGAATTGAACTGCAGTTCCACTTTAACCAGCTAGTCTATTGTGTAAATAACTATTTCGATATCGAGTGACAAAACTCACAAAGTGAGCTTTATTACACACAACATAAAGATCAAGCTTATGTTTATACGAATCTGATACTCACCTCGGATTCCGCTGTCGAGTCACGAAAATGTTGTTACAGAATAGCACTACTGGCAGCTATGTGCCAAAAGTCGGCATCCCGAGGCATTACGAAATACCAAAGACTAGATTTGTTTTTTAATATGTCGGGGATTTACCTCTTAACAAATATTTGTTTGATATGTTTGCAAAGTTCAAATATTTGCTCAGAGACTAGACATTGCTTCATAAGTTGCTACTTCCTAGAATATTATTGTCTTTGGTGTGTTTTGACAAGGTGTTGTTAATTAATTTTATTTTTAGGGTTTCGTACCTCAAAAGGAAAAAACGGAACCCTTATAGGATCACTTCGTTGCCCGTCCGTCTGTCAAGACTGTTTATCTCGGGAACGCGTGGAGGTATCGAGTTGAAAACTATATACTCAGGTCTATGGTCCCTTGCAGCTGTGAAAAAATCAAATATCTGAGTTAACGTAAAAAAAGATACCATCATTTATGCCGCAAAAAACGTACACTTCTCGCCAAACTTTTTGACCGCCCTGAAGTTGGCTTTCCGATGCGCAAGGCACGGCGCGGTGCTATTTTAGAACAATAATAGCTGTAAATAAATTAATACATATTACAATACTGGTTAAGGCTTGTATACATGCCAATGACCTTGTGCATACAAACGGAGCTAACTACTCCTCTACGCGCCACTCCGCTACCCGCATTTTTAATTTATTATAAAAAATAACACATATTAAAAAAAAGTAACAAAACCAAATTATTTTCGTTTGTGTGCAAAGCAGTACATTTTCTTTTTGTCTTTTGTTAAAAATGAAGGCGTAAAATGGTTTCATATCAACGATTTGGAGACGATTTGGTGATTTTTTTCCTTAATATGTGAAACCGATGTATAAATTCTGGCTAAACCAAATTACGTATCATATCATGTAGATTACTACCTATTTTTTTCAGATGTAATTTCTCAGTAAATGCCGACGAAAAGTTGCTTCATCTGCACGCTGTTTTAAGCATTTCTCGAGAGAGCAGCCTTAACACTATAATCTACTGCACACGAAATGACGGCGTCGTGTTATAATTTTGTGTAAATAAAGCTAGAAATAATAATGTTTGTTTTATCGTATGGACATTTATATAAAATCGCACTGTATACATAAACAGACTGCTAGGGTCAAGAGTTCAACTTGGTTGAAACAAAGAATTCTAACTATAACGTAAAATGTACTTTATGATGTTGGACATAGGGATGAATTTGTAATTGTAAGCTTTATCTCTGTGGACAGTAAATGACGGTTTGCGACTAGTACCTCGTTTATCATATTCCCAAAGTATATTGCATTGCGAAAATTGTTCTAGGTCCGATAGAATGCATAGCTTTCGTTATCAGCCCACAGCAGTCCACTGCTGCACTTTTGGCGTCACATGTTGTGTAAGAGGAAATATAGGCGGCGAGACTTTATATGTAAAAAGTCACAATTCGAGGTTTGGCTCTCGACTGTTTTCTCCTCCAATATTGGACCGATTTAAGAGATACAACTTCACAAACCGAATAAGAAGGATGTATACTGTGTCCCTATGTTTTCCTTTTTTTACTAATAATTGCCAAATTTGTGCACTAGGGCTCTGATGACAGCGACTTATTGGACAATTTTGAGCATTTTGCGAGGGTTCTAGTGCTTATACGTTTAATAAATCATTAAAAAGGAAAACACATGGACACAGTATACAGGGTTATTTGTAAAACACCAACAACCTCTTAGGCAGTGAAAGTACACATGATTATAAACAATTTTTACTTTGAGACCAACCCTGAAAACTCGAAAAAAAAAATCAGCTGTTTCATACATTTTCATTAGCTAAATATTGCATTTTGTATGAAACAGCTGAATTTTTTTTTCGGTATATCCTTCTTATTCAGTATGTGAAATATCTCTTAAATTAATCGAATATTGGAGGAGAAAACAGTCAATAGCCAAACCTCGAATTATGTTGCCGCTACGAGCGGGGCGCTACCCTTAGCGTCCCTCTCTTACTTGTCAGTCGCCTCGAGCGAGACACGGATTACGTCCATACCGTGTTACCTAGTAATACTTAGAATAATAACGCAATTTTCTAAGTAGTAATAGTTAATTATACACAATCAATATTGTTATTAACTGTTCATTATACAGAACATCGACATTATACGACCACGCACTTCCGAAACGTCCCTGTGTGAATGAGGATTGATCTCCGATTCAACAAGGTACTTGGAGTCGGCGTAACAAGCTTTTAGTTAACTTTTAGCCAAAATGTAGGGTTTGTACAGTTAAGGCCTTCACGAGTTAATGGGCTTGGCTCTTGTGACTTGATAATATTCAATGAAAGCGTTATGCGCTTGTGAGTTCAAAGTCAAATGATTTATTTCAACTAGACCAATAAAGGCACTTTTGAACGTCAAATGAAAATAAAATATAGTGACTCTAGTCGTCCGTTCGCAAAAGGTAGATTCTTATGGAGAAGAACGGACAAGAAACTCCATAGTTACTCTTTTCAAAAATAAGCTTTACAATATTTGCATACATTAATCAGTTGATTATATGTGAGGACGATGCTCCCAAAAAAACATTTTAGGTACAATAAAGAAATGCCAGCAGAGGTAAAATGAATAAGTTTGCTAGTAAGGGGACATAGTAGTCACATACGTACAAATTTTGCAACTATTGATTTATATGATCAGTGTGTGAGTTAAATTAAATATAAAAATCAGTAAATACACCTGTATAATTATATAGTAAATATTAATATATTAAACACAAACATATCAACCAGTTTCACTATGTCTACTACACCCTAGATTGTCCTATGGAGCAGGACTAGCATGTTTCCAAGCATTCTTATCTTGAATATAATCATCTAATTTGTAATATGCTTGTTCACAAAGTGTGTTTTTTACACTCGTTTTAAATTTTCTTTCATTTAATTCTAATATGTCAGAAGGAATTTTGTTGTAACATTTAATACAGTACCCCATCTTCTTCTTCTTCTTTTCGAGTCGATGGTTAACTCCTTACATTTTTGGGCCCAGAAGGTGGCTACGTTAATTGCAGCGTCCGTGGCATTCATTAAATCCCCCAAAGGACAAGTGCATGGGCACTTGAGTCACGCCAACGTGTGGCTCATGTTCTGAGCAGGAACATCGCACTCACATTGGGTATCCGACGGGTCTATGAAACCTCATTTCGCCAGGTTGTTTGATTGGATTATTTCTCGAAGGCTCTAAAATGCAATTCAACTACCTCAGTTTAAAATCCTTGACACACGAATCGAACTTCAATGAACTGGATAATTATTTATTTATGTATTTTATGATTATGACTTTAAACTGTTATGTATGCAACCTTGTACATGTAGAAGCCAGTTATGCGTAAATAAGTGGTAAATCTCGGTTAAAATGTGCATTTATTAGGTGTATCGGCAATTATAATAAAAACAGTGGTAATCACCTGTTCGTTGATTATTCTCATTATTTCGTGCGGTAGGTCTTATGGCATTGCCAGGGCTGCCTAATTTGTTCGAAAGAGTCGCCGCGGCCCTGGAACGCTAAGAGCATTAGGAGGAACACGGATGGGTTTTAGTCAGTAAGAGTCTGACACTCCCTTCTGCTCCGCACAGAGCGGGAGGAGTCATTTGATGATTAGGTCTTATGGCATCATCATCATAACAGCTGAACGACATCCACTGCTGGACATAGGCCTCCTCCAAAATGGGGGTTTGCCATAATCGCCACGCTAGGCAGGCGGGTTGGCGATCGCAGTGTATGGTGTTGCAATTTACAGAGACCGCTGCTACTCATTCTCTGGCGAGTCCCTAGACTATATAACGCATGACAAATGCATTGTCTGGACAGGTCCACTCGAATCTGTTGTGGTGCTTTCCTCAAAATACCACCTCAGATATTAACCTACATGGTTTTCATATTATGATATGACCAATACAAACATTGAGTTTGTTTCGGTGTTTTTTCTTAGGGTCAGTCAGCTGAGAAAACCCGGTCTCATCGTGTGTAATTTGACAAAAATAAAATAATGACATGTAAAAACGTTACGTATTGTTAACCGTCAGTCATTAAGCTACTTTTTATCCCGATAAAATGATTGGTTGATACGGGACAAGATATGGAAGCAAAGCGGCGCGCGGTGTGGCGGTTTAAGGCTGCTCTCTCGAGAAATGCTTAAAAACAGCGTGCAGATGAAGCAACTTTTCGTCGGCATTTACTGAGAAATTACATCTGAAAAAAATAGGTAGTAATTAATCTACATGATATGATACGTAATTTAGTTTAGCCAGAATTTATGTATCGGTATCATAAAATATGAAAAAAGAAAAATCACCAAATCACCTCCAAATCGTTGAGATGAAACCATTTTACTCCTTCATTTTTTAACAAAAGCCTAAAATAAATAATGTGCTGTTTTGCAATACAAACGAAAAAAAATTGATTTTGTTACTTTTTTAAAATATGTGTTATTTTTTTATAATAAAATTAAAAATGCGGGTAGCGGAGTGGCGCGTAGAGGAGTAGTTAGCTCCGTTTATATGCACAAGGTCATTGGCATGTATACAAACCTTAAATCAAGTGTATCATATAGCGAGGCGTTATCGATCGTTCGTCGGTCTATCCATTCGCTGATGAAAGGGAAGGAAATTAAATTGTGACAAGCCATTTAAGAGCGTAAACGTTAGAGGCATCAGAGTGCATCCGGTATTACTAACTTGGTTTATTGCTTTTCAAGTTTTATGAACCACTTTGACAGCCAAGAGACAGCGAAGAAGCTGAATGATAAGCTGGTCGAGTCAATTGGGGTTTTGTAGACCCGTCGGATACTCAGTGTGAGTGTGGTGCCCCTGTTCTAAGTCAAAGTCAATTCATTTATTTCAACTGGACCATTAAGAGGCACTTTTGAACGTCAAATTTACAGTTTGAAATTATTATATTATATTGACTCTAGATGAACATTCGCAAAAGGAGATTCTTTTAGAGAAGTACGGAAAAGAAACTCCATCGTTACTCTTTTAAGTTTTACAATATTTTGTTTACATTTATCAATCCTTACTTCCTTACTAATATTATAAATTAGCTGACCCGCGCAACTTCGTCTGCGTCACTATTTCCATTACTGCTCCGCTCCTATTGGTCTTAGCGTGATGATATATAGCCTATAGCCTTCCTCGATAATTGTGCTATCTAACATTGAAATAATTTTTCAAATCGGACCAGTAGTTCCTGAGATTAGCGCGTTCAAGCAAACAAACAAACTTTATATGTTAGTATAGATCCGAAAGTAACTCTGTCTGTCTGTCGCGCTTTCACGCCAAAACTGCTGAACCGATTTAAATGAAATTTGGTACACAAATAGTCTAGAGCCTGAGAAAGGACATAGGCTACTTTTTATCCCGGGATTATGTTCCCTAGGGACCACGCGGGCGAAGCCGCTGGCAGAAGCTAGTTGATTATATGTGAGGACGATGCAGCCAAAATAATACATACTAATCAAGAGCCACATTTTGGATTGCCCAAGGTGCCCATACATCTGTACTTTGGGGGATTTGATGAATGCCACTGATGCTGCAGTTGACGTGGCCACCTACTGGGCTTAAACCTTCTAAAGAGTTAATCATCGAATCGAAAAAAAAGGTCAAAGGTTTATAACGTGGAACATTGACGCCGAGCGGTCAGCATTTCGGTTTTGTATCGGTGACATTTTGGTGAATGTGCGTCGTCATACTAAAATTATAATAAAGCTAGAGTTTGTTCGTTTGGTTGAACGCGCTAATCTTAGAAACTACTGGTTCGAATTGAAAAAACTGGCCAAGTGCGAGTCGGACTCGCGTGCAAATGGTTCCGAACTAATTCCATTTTTTTAACATGTTATTTTAACACAACAGACTTCTTATATGTTTTCCTGTAATCTTTAGGTATAGAACTATTCTCTGCATTTTTTTTCAAAATTTGGCTCAGCAGTTTCGGAGATAAGAGGGGGATGGTCATTTTGAATAACTTCAAAACCATTTATTTTAAAATAGTGAAAAAATATAATTAAAACGCTCACAGTAAGCCCTTTCATTTGATATGCCGGACGATACAGTTTGTTTTTTTTTTTTAATTTCTAGTTTCACCCCCAAAAGTGACCCCCATACTAAAAATGTATTTATTCGCGTCCGTGTTTGAGTCGCAGAAACCTATATTTATACCAAATTTCAATAGAATGGGTCCAGTAGATCCGGAGAAAACTGGCTGTGACAGGCAGACAGACACCCGAGTGATTCTATAAGGGTTCCGTTTTTTACGGATGTTCGTAACCCTAAAAATGTGACGCAGGTGAAGTTGCGCGGGTCAGCTAGTCGGAATATAAGACGTACGGCGATGCAACACCAGAACATGGTGGAAATCCCACCCATACGCACAGAATGCTTTGGGAATTCTTTCTTTGCACAAACTGCTAAGGAGTTAAAAAACCATTCTGTTCTGTTCTGTGTTTTATGATATCTACAACCTGCGGGCTTTAAAACAAGAGTGAATAGGTTACTGTAAGCCAAGCCTGCTCCACCGTAGACCACATCAGCGCCTACCAGATAAGATGTGGTCAAGCGCGAGCTATCAACAATAATAAAAATGCTACCAAAATTCCTTTTTCAAATAAGACATCCTCCACAAACATGTGATTTAGCAACCCAAACCTTCGAGGTTGTAATTACAATGAAGTAAAAGCAATAACATGTTATCATAACGAAACTGAAACTTTTGCCCAAGTTAATGTCCTTGACTTACTAACTCATGACGTGTAAACACGTTTTTGATTCTTCTCACCCACTCGACCGTCGAAACTGGTTATTTTAACCCTTGGTCGTCGCAGAGATCGAAATCTTTCTTTGTTCGCGATCACTGTGCGTACTAAAAGATATCAGCTGACATTTTTAGCTTTATAAGACCAATAAAATTATGTATGGACTGTTTGGTAGATGAAAAACCTTTTTACAAACAAATATAACCTTCCAAACAAAACACAACAAAGAATAAAATAACCATAATTTCGGAAGTCGGTGTTTTTGGTTTTGTTTCTTTGGTTTTGTTTTATATTTTGTAAAAAGTTTTTTTATTTTTCACTTTTAAGTGGTGATACTTGGACGACGTATTCTTCAACGCAGAAGTTGAAATAAGCAAAAATGCTCATAAAATAAAAACTACTGAACCAAACTGAATCAAATGTTTATGGGACCAAATGGCAACTATACTGCATCAAACTAAAAAAGAATCACGGAAATCGGATCAGAAACCACGGAGTAATCGGTGTACATATATAAAAAAAAATTACCCACCGAAATGAGAACCTCCTCCTTTTTTGGAAGTCGGTTAAAAAACCGGAGTGCGAGTCGGACACTCACACGAGAGTTCCGCACCATAAACCGAAAAAAAAAAAAAGAAATTTCTTGTATGGGAGCCCCCTTGAATTTTTAATTTAATTACCACTCAGGATCCGTGTCCCTTTTGGGACAAAACGCCCCAACCGTCAGAATCCGTAAGTCCCTTTCGGGGCAGGCCGAAGCTCGATTGCTTTCGCGATTTTGTTCCGAAAGGGACTTACGGATCCTGAGTGGTGTTTATTATTTGTTGTAATAGCGGCAATAGAAACACACACTGTGAAAATTTCAATTGTCTTCGCGGTTCATTTCTGTTTAATGGCATTGCGGGAGCCAAGACGTTCGTTAGAGCTTTAATGCCTCGCCACTTTGATTGTGGTCGCTATTGTTGATTCTGGATTTCAGGAGCTGCAGTAGTTAGGAATAATGTGACAGACATTTCCCAAATTTCGAACGGCTTCTAGTAAAACCAGATGCAGCAGAACACCAGTATTTTACGAGTACATGGACAGCCGACTTCTTTCTCTGACTTCTATGTCTAACCCAGCCTTGGTATTCATAATATTAATGAAGGTATTTTCTTTCTTCTGCAGGATCATACCAGCCGAGCAATGAGTTGATGCTACGTTTCTACAGTTATTTCAAGCAAGCGTCAGAGGGACCCTGCGACAAGCCAAAGCCCGGATTCTGGGATGTAGTCAACAGGTAAGACATACCTATGTAACCTAATATTTAACCTAGAACCTTGGTTACCGATGTAGCCCGAAGGGTCGCCAAACTGAAGTGGCAGTGGGCAGGGCACATTGCTCGCAGAACAGATGGTCGATGGGGCCGAAAAGTTCTTGAGTAGCGACCGCGTACCGGAAGACACAGCGTTGGAAGGCTTCCCACAAGGTAGACCGATGACCTGGTGAGGGTCGCGGGTAGCCGATGCATGCGAGACGCACAGGACCGGTTGTTGTGGCGACACTTGGGGGAGACCTATGTCCAGCAGGGACGTCTTTCGGCTGATATGATGATGAGGATGATATGAACGTAATATTATAAAAAGCAGGGGCGTAGCTACCGCCGAATCAGTCGGGTAAAAGATACGGGGCCCCCGGACTACAAGGGCCTCCGACGTGTGGGCGGAAAGCTCCTACATTTAGTCCCGCCGTCAGCTTTGTGGCGTGCCGAGACACTTCTGAGCTAGTAGGGCCTATTTTGTTTAAAAGAACACCCCAAAAAACGGTGCCCCCAAAAAAGTTTGATACGAGGCCCCTTTGAGACTAGCTACGCCACTGATAAAGAGGTGATGATGGATGAGAGGTGAGGGATGTAATCTCTGGACCTACTAATACGATTACCTCAATAATTTCACTGATGTAAAGCTACACCATAGATGAATGCCATAGACTATGATGAATAGGATGCGTTTGTTGAGATCCAATCGAATCGCTTGCGCTGAACGAGGCTAGGTAAATGGTGGTGGTGGTAATGGTGGTAATTTTCTTTTTAATTTCTTTTCTCATTATTTGTCTGCATAAACTGTTTAAGTATATTCTTGTTTTAGTTTATTAATTTGAGTATATATTATATATTTTATTGTATGTATAGTTTATATATATTATATCTTTGTATTCATTTTAATCACGGTTCTGGTTTTTCTTTTGATCCACATGCACCTACCACTATTATTCTCTGCATCACCCAAAGGTTGACTGGTTGAAAATGCCTAAGGCATTAAGTCCGCCTCTGTACATCTGTGTGCGTAAAGTATCAAATAAATAATAAATAAGTGGTGGTGGCAATGGTGGAAACGCAGCCTTATCCAAAAAAAAGTACATGCATGGGGAAATGCCACGTGAGCAAATGGCGGGAAGAAGTTAGTATGTCGTTAAACAAAAGTCTGCAAAACTATCAGGCGCTCTTCTAGACGTTGCCAATGAGATGCCATCATTGTAGGCGTATCCCTAAAAGAAGAAAAAGAGGAAGAAAATGAAATGTTATTAAGTACCAAGGATACACTATCCAAGGCTCATGTTCACAGGGGTTCACCGCACTCACATTATGTGAGGGCGGTGACCCTGTGAACATGAGCCACAGTAAGTAGTGCACCAAGTGCTCATATATCTGCACTTTGAGAGATTTAATGAACTTGCTACCTTCTGGGCTCAAACAATCTAAGGAGTTAACCATCGAGTCGAAAAGAAGAAGGTGGATATGGCAGAAGATTTGTAACCAATATTGTTTAATTTCAGAGCAAAATGGGAATCCTGGAACAAACTAGGCAACATGACAAAAGATGAAGCAATGCAGGCATACGTCGACGAATTACACAAGGTAAATAAAAATAATCTTAATATACATGTAGGTACTTAAGGGTACTAATATCTTATTATATCCTTTAGTATAACACCACAAATCCTATATTCTGTACCAAGGCCGTAAGCAGGGGGAGGGCTTTCGGTGTTTATAAAAATATATTCGATGTTTTTTTTTTCACTATTGATAGGCCCGCGTTTGACCACTATCTCACCTGATGGTAAGCGATGATGTGGTCGAAGATGGAGCACGCTTGCCTAGAAGTAACCTATTCACTCTTGACTTAAAGACTTCCAGGTTGTAGCTATCAGGAAACACAGACTCCGGCAGGGAATTCCACTCCTTAGCTGTATGCACTATGAATGTGTTCCCAAAACGTTTTGTGCGCGTGGGTGGGATGTCCACCATGTGCCGGTGGCGCATCGCCGTTCGTCTTGTGGTCCGATGATGGAACGGGCTTGGTGGAATTAAATTATCCCATTCCGTCGCACAATTCCCAAAATGCAACCGGTACAAAACCGACAGGCTAGCAACTCGTCGTCGATGCTCAAGACTTTGGAGCTTCGTAGCGACGAGCCTATCATTGCCGATGATCCTCTTGGCTCGTTTCATAATTGACTCAATGTCTTGAATTCGATGTTTTTGGATCTATGATACGATAACAATTAAATTCTACTCATAACAAGGTGGTGAATTTCGAGCTTGCTTCGCTCGCTCTTGCTCTTTCTCACTTATCTGCTTGAGTCAAAAAAGTATCTCCTATATCAAATGGATAGAATATTTGATTGATATTTCTTCAACCTTTTTTCCGTACCGCGGTGGAAACCCCATTTTATGTTCCGGCTCTGGGAAACCGACAGGCTTTAGATCACTGGTTTTCTCTGGTGCAGGGCTCGACCCCCTGAAGTAAATTTCTGGCTTTTTTTTAAGGACGGGAAATTTTCAAATGACTCCTCCCGCTCTGGGCGGAGCAGAAGGGAGTGTTAGACTCTTACTGACTAAAACCCATCCGTGTTCCTCCTAGTGCCCTTTGCCTTCCAGGGTCGCGGTGACACTTTCGAACAAATTCCGCAACCCTGGCAGGAATTTTTTGGCTACGGCCTTGATCTGTACTGCATTCAATTGACTTTCAATCTTCCCTTTTATTGCCCAACATTCTCATCTGTCTGATACATACAAGACATTGAAGACACGCCTAAATAATGTGGTGGCTGATGCACAGGGTCACACAACTCATTTAGTATCGTTAGCATCTACCCACGAAATAGGTAAGTTGCCCTAGGTTATGGAATATGGAAGTGCTAACTTGACAACTGCTGTGTTAAGTATACCAATGTACATGGTGTCATTTATTCATATAATTGTGACGTCATGCTAGACCAAACAACTATTTAATTATTATTAAATCAGAGCCTGTGTAGTTTCTCCCACTGCAGGACAAAGGCATCCCTTTCTTTAATCCATTCCTCCCTGTGTTCGGCAAGTATGGATCTTGTTCCGCCATCTTCGCTAGAATCGTGTCTTGCTGAGAGTTTTCGTTGTCGCCGAAAATTTTCCGCCATTCTCATTGTGGTAGATTTAAGAATCTAATGCCATTGTTAATTTTGCCAACAGATAGTAGAAACGATGTCATACAACCAAGACGTGGCGTCCTTCCTGTCAGTAGACGAGGACGACCAAGGTTTCCCCAACAACGACCTCGAGCTGGTCGCGGGAGACGTGCTGAGGAGAGTCAGGTCCGGGGAGAACACTCCTGTGTGTGAGTAATACAATGCAATAGTAATACAAGCAAGACGTGGCGTCCGTCCTGTCAGTAGACGAGGTCGACCGAGGTGGACTTGTCTTTCTATATGCATTTGAGAGCTTCATAATTTTCTCGTTGATGAAAATATTTTAAAAATTATATCATTTTTATTTACAAGGGTCGTAATACGTTTTAATTTAGCATGAAAAAAATATGCATGTTCCCTTTTAAATCTATGCTAGTTCTCCCTTTTAAAGCTATTCGACTGTCGAGAAAATTTTAAGCGAGGAAATTTTCTCGACAGTCGAATAGCAAGAATGTCCGCACGAAAATGAGAGTCAACTTTATATATAACGAAGCTATAAGGATCATCTAACTCCATAACTAAAGTTTAAGGGGATATATTACCATTATGGCCGTATGACCAGTTAAATCACGTTATCTTAGGGCGAGTCTTTTGATCAGTAGTTACCCATTGATTAAACATTGTGGGCACTTTTTCAACCAAGTGTTAGTGATTAACTAGTATACTTTTTTAACTTATAGTTATTTATTTTTCCATTGGTCAAGTTAAGTATTGATTGTGAAACTAACAAGGTACTTTCGAAATGTGTGCACTATGTGTATAATTATATCAGCCGATAGACGTCCACTGCTGGACATAGGCCTCCCCCAAGTGTCGCTACATCAACCTGTCTCTTGCGTCTTGCATCCATCGGCTACCCTCTGGATGCGAGTAGTTGGACATAACACAACGACACTCAGGAGAGTATTGTCAAAATTCATCCGATGACCGATGTCAGAGTAACGAAATTTAGGTGCCCATAGCATTGATATATAAAAAAACCCAAGATGCACAGTCTCGAACAAATGCAACACTCGAAACTGTCGTCAAAAACTGACATGTATCAAGTGTCATGTGAGATTTGTGTGTAGTTATAGTATAATTTTTTTTTTGGAAATTCAACCTTACACGGGTCGCTTAAAGTTGTTTTTACAAAGCAGTTCAGTGTGGCGAGTGATGCGCAATTTTTTTTTGCAAATTCAACCTTACACGGATCGCTTTAAGTTGTTTTTACAAAGCAGTGCAGTATGGCGAGCGATGCGAGACTGTTTGAAACTTGCGCACAATTATACATATTGCGCTTGTTTTTCGCGGACGTTTTTGAGATGCTGAGTGTGTATCTTGGGTTTTTTTATATAGCAATGGCCCATAGTGAGGGTTTTCAGTAAAATTTACTCCACCAGTTGGCGCCACATAGGCGAGAGGTCCTCTTCATTGAAAAAGTGACTTTGACATTAACATGACGTCGACGTCAACTTAACAAATGTCAGAAATCAAGCGTTTTGATCTGACGCCTCAGTGCTACACATTTCAGAAAACCCTCATTGTTAACCAATGGGGAACTACGGATCAAATAACTCACCCTTAGTGAAGGTGGTCCCACCTCGCAGGTAGCACTACTTGCACCCCAAAACCGCTAACTGCACGTTCTCCTAGGTTCCGCCTCAGTATCCGGCGCGTCGTCCCCGGTGCGAGGCCAGTCGCCGCCACCGCGCCAGCGACACGACTCTGAGGACGAGTACATAGACACAGTCGATGTTAGTATTGTACGTATGTCTCCACTAATACCAATGGTGCCGGGTACTAACTGTTTGTGTGCGTATTTTACGATGCTTTCCGCGTTTTTGTATCCCATAAAATCATGCTACAGGATAATATACTTTAAATTCTCATACTTTTAAGTGCAAAACACACTATCACAATTTTATGTTATTTTTTTTAAGGATGAAGCAGAAGGGAGTGTCAGACTCTTACTGACTAAAACCCATCCGTGTTCCTCCTAATGCCCTTTGCGTTCCAGAGCCTCGGTGACTCTTTCAAATAAATTCCGCGATCCCGGCAGAATTTATGGGTTACAACAACTTTCGTGGGAGGCATTGTTTTCTTCGGCAGATCATATGATTTGTCATTCAACATGTCGCAGGGAAATTATGAAATTGGGGATTTGGCTCATTTTAACTACTCAGTGATTTGAAAGTTAATGTACATAGCAAGCCTTTGAGTTATAGAGAAAGATCACATTAGAGGGTAGGAACCAGTATACCATGTCCAATCCAGCCCTCAATATACAAAACAGGGTTCTATGTAATCTTGCAAAACTTACAGAGCGAACCAGAGGTACCGCCCCCGCGTAGAGACTCCACGCAACACGCGAGACAGACCGGCCAGAGGCTTAGCAATGGACACGCGCATCAAATAACCTCACAGCTGACACGTAAGTTATCTTATTTCAACAATTTGACATGAATAAAACTTATCAACATGTTACAGTGGTACCCAACTGACAAGGCGCGTCGTGAATCTTCGTTCGCACAGAAAAGAAAGTATGGCCCCGAAGATTAGTGAAAGAAAGCAAACTTACAATCAACCTTAGATCACTACTATAAGGTTCATAATACACTGCAGCTGTTAGTTCCGTCTCACTCGCAAGTCACGTGCATGCCACGCGGCGTGCGCTAACATGGCGGCAGCTGCCGACTAATAGCGGTACATAAAACAAAACCGCGTTACGTGGAGCGTGCCGATTGGTCAATAGCATTTCCCGCGCTTTGAAAATTCATCTTCTGCGCAGGTACATCGGTAAGCCATATCAGTTGGGTACTACTGTAAAAATAATGACTAACACTGAGTTTCGGCCAGGGCGAAGGTTCGGTAATTTTTTGGCAGAAACCGAAACAGTGGCCGAAACTAGATTTTAGGGCCGAAACTGAACCATCGGTCGGTCTTTATCGTAAATGTATTACTATTAACCCTGTCACATATTAAAGTGGCAATTTTTGTTTACGTTCCAGATCTAAAAGTACTGGAACAGTTGCCTGGAACTCTCGCGCGACTGGAAGCCGACGTGGCAGCTCTCAGGAAAGCCGTTGAGGGAGATCGCAGGATACTCGACGTTAGTATGGCTTCTAGTATATGATGTGCTGTATTTCGATTCCCGCAAGGCCTTTGATAGAGTTAATATCGTCATTTTGTTACGTCAGTTTAGTAACATAGGATTCACATACATTCCTTTTCTCCTGTTCTGACTGTCTTCAGGACCGCCAGCAATTTGTTCGTCTTACCTCATAAAATCCGCATGCTTATCGTACACGATCTGGGTGTGTGTCAGGGTTCCATTTTTGGTCCCCTATTCTTCTTGGTTATATTCGACGATCAACGTCATCATCATATACATTGAAGGAATTATATCAAAGTGACACGTTATGTCTTTATACTTAAACAAGTGCCCCGCAGCTTTCACTAGCCATGGACATTCACCATTACTTACTATAATACACTACCATAGACTATTGTGTACACGGCTATCGTCCATCATTAGTTACTGTCTATGCATGAACTATCGCAGCTCAGAATCTACAATCATGGCCCAAGACATACCAGCAAGGCCTAGCATAGACTATATAGGCTCAGCATGTAGATTCGAGGCCAAGCGTATACCATCATTAACCAACGTGGACTATCATGTTTAATAAGGTATATATTGTACTTCCAGCAAGTATCGGGCGGCTGGCGCTGGCCGTGGCAGGAGCTGAGCGCGCCGACGCTAGCGCTGCTCATTGTGTGGCCCTTCATCGCGTACAGGATCGCTTCTCGGCGCAGGCATACATAACGTGAGTCTACACGATTGAAGTCAATACAATGAATGGTGAATTGAATATAAATTGTTGGGTGAGGATTAAAGATGAACCAATGATGGATGAATGAAAGGATATTTGGTCTGGAAGGATCCGAGTGTCGGTGTGGAAGGATCTGAGTTTCGGTCTGAAAGGATCGCATACTAGTCTGAAAGGATCAGATTTTCGGTCTGAAAGGTTCAGATATTCGGTCTGGAAGGATCGGATATCGGTCTGATTGGATAAGGAACTATGAAAGGAATTAATGGATCATGAATGAATGATACTATTGAACGTAAAAAAATATAAACCCTCAAAACGCCTGCCCGTCTTCCAATAAATAAAAAACTGGCTAAGTGCGAGTCGGACTCGTGTGCAAAGGGTACCTCTAATCTCATTTTTTTAACATGTTAATTTAACACTACAGACTTCTTATAGGTTTTCCTGTAATCTTTAGGTATAGAACTATTATCTGCATTTTTTTTTTCAAAATTTTAGGCTCCGTAGTTTCGGAGTTATAGGGAGGAATGGTAATTTTTGGTCGTATTTCTTAACTTCAAAAATATTTATTTTAAAATTATGATAAACATATAATTAAAACCGTCACAGTAAGCCCTTTCATTTGATGTTTCACACAATACAGTTTGTAAAACTTTTTTTTTAAATTTTCTAGTTTGACCCCCAAAAGTATAATATACTAGTGGACGTCACGCGGTTTCACCCGCGTAGTTCCCGTTCCCGTGGGAGTAGGGGGATAAAATATAGCCTATGTTACTCCCTGATAATGTAGCTATCCATTGCTGAAAGAATTTTTCAAATCGGTCCAGTAGTTTCGGAGCCTATTCATTTCAAACAAACAAACAAACAAATTTTTCTTCTTTATAATATTAGTGTAGACTAAAAATTTATTTATTTACGTAACGCTTTCGGGTTTGGGTCACAGAAGTCAATAACGGGTTTCGTTTTTACGGATGTTCGGAAACCTAATATTAAACTAGTCAGGGAGTTTGTAGCATCCCTTTTTCACATCTAAAACACTAGGAAGTGATGACGGACGGCCATTTCTCAGTGTAATTTTAATATTATTATTTTTTTAATTTCTATGTTTCAGGTAGCCAAGCTGCAAACCTAGCTATAAGGGATCACTCGACGTCAACACCGACCACTCACGGGCAGTCACGGGCCGCTTACTGTCAAATAACTGTGCCCGTGGCTAAACTAGATAGTCTGGTGTATTTTGTAACTTTACCAGTGTTATAGTGTATTTTATTGTAAGAAAAATCGACAGAAAGTTCCAGACAAGTCATTTTTCCAGCAGCATGTTTTCATTGATAGGCCCGCGTTTGACCACAATCTCACCTGATGGTAAGCGATGATGTAGTCGACGATGGACCACGATTATCTAGGAGTACTCAGTTCACTAGACTTAAAGACGTCCACGTTGTAGCTATTACATCGACTCCGCAGGGAATTCCACTCCTTAGCTGTACTCATAATGAAAGTATTCTCAGAGCGCTCGTTTAGTTCAACCAGAGATTTGATGCCACTTGCATTGCATTGCATCAAACTGCTTGAAAAGTGTCTTGTTTGGAAATATTGACCTCCTTCTGGGACAGTCGCGTAAAAAAACTCAAAGTTCCTGACTACGGCGACTTATTTTTAAACATCTTAAATTCATTCAATGACAGCCTAAAACTCTAGATCTAGTAGACACATGAAGAGTGAGCACGAAGGGAGGATTTCTGGAAATTCAATCCCTACTTCAAAAAAAAGCTCAAAACTCAAGCGTATATTTCAAATAAACCATTTACAGGCACTTTTGAATTGTCAAAGTCGGTCAGTCAAAAACATGAAGCTATTTGACGTTCCAAATCGTAGATCTCTATGGAGAAGAACGTGCAAGAAACTCACGGACACTCGTTTGATACGGAATGGAAGGAGTAACACCATCTGCATCACGTTTTTTTTTCATAATGAAATACACTATGGCATCCATAATCTTTACTATGCATGTATGGGTTGGTCCATTTATATCAAAGTCCATGATTTACGTGTAATATTATTGTGCAATTATTGTTCTCACAGTAGGTTCTTGTTTTTGCTTTTTCGAGCTCGGAAACATTCGGTTTGAAAGGATCGGATATTGGGTCTGGAAGGATCAGATATTGGGTCTGAAAGGATCAGGGGCCCTACTTATGACGTGTCAATGCGATAATGATTAAGCTGTGAAAAAGGGATAGTGTTATACGTCTTGTGTAACTCCATCTCCCTCCCACACCGTAATCATGATCGTTTTAAGATCTCATAGTAGGAAAGCAGATGTTCGGTTTGGTAGGATCAGATATTCGGATTGGAAGGATCAGATATTCGGTCTGGAAGGATCAGATATTTGGTTTAGAAGGATAAGATATTCGGTCTGGAAGGATCAGATATCTGGTCTGGAAGAATCAGGTATTCGGTTGGAAGGGTCAGATATTCGGTCTAAAAGGATCAGATATTCGGTTTGGAAGGATTAGATATTTCGTCTGGAAGGATCGGATTGGAATGATTTTCGGGCTTGAAACAGTAAAATCATATTCAAGAGAAATAATGTTATCAAATATGATAAATAATGTTCTTTAAATATCACAAATATTGCATTTTTTATATCGTTAGCTAGAGGCTGAAAGATTTTATATGTGTACGGGGATTCGGTCTAGGTATTTTAAGTTTTTTCTAAATTATGAATTCTTTAATTAAAAATGAATTCAAAACGTTGCACCTCGGCCAAAGACTAATATTATGTTTGAAAATATATACATTTTCATAATGAATGATTTACATTAATGAATTTCTTTGGGCGAGGTATTGATTTAAAATTTTTCATTTAATTTTCTGAAAGAAATTCCTTTCAAATAAATATTTTTTTTTTCGTGTCATTCAAGAACATAGTGACCAACTAGTTTTTATTCAAAGAATTAAAAAAAAAAACATTGTTACCTATATTTTTAGTTTATTAAAATAAAGGTTTTTAATTTCACATCTTTTAATATATAATTTTGTTTTAAGTTAAAATTTATTATTAAGTGGTATGTAATTTAGTTTAAATTGTTGGTAATTTTTATGTGATATGTAGACTAAGATAATATATTGTGTTTAGTCAGTTTTGTATAATGTATAAATTACTATTTTTTCCCCAATCATGATGGTTTTATTTCAATTCAATATTGGAGTTTATTGTCAAATTTTGAAACAGTGAATGAACTCTGTCATACGAGAAATACTTCAATTTCCACTGCAGCCTGGAATACACTACAGTAGTACCCAACTGATATGGCTTACCGATGTACCTGCGCAGAAGATGAATTTTCAAAGCGCGGGAAATGCTATTGACCAATCGGCACGCTCCACGCAACGCGCTTCTTTTTCCTGTACCGCTATTGGTCGGCAGCTGCCGCCATGTTAGCGCCGCGTAGCATGCACGTGACGCGCGAGTGAGACGAAACCAACAGCTGCAGTGTATTATGAACCTTATAGTAGTGATCTAAGGTTGATTGTTAGTTTGCTTCTTTCGTTAATCTTCGGGGCCATACTTTCTTTTCTGTGCGAACGAAGATTCACGACGCGCCTTATCAGTTGGGTACCACTGTACCATAAAGTTGATTTTTGAGTTGGCAGTTGAAATGATGAATTCAATTATATGTATTTTATTTATATGAAGTTGATATCTCTACTCAGAACTAAAAAAAAATAAGTTATTAGTTGAAATAGATCTATAAAAAATGTTTTTTTTACCGACTTCCGTAAAAGGAGGAGGTTCTCAATTCCGTTGGTATTTTTATTATGTATGTAATACTAATAACTTTATTATTAACCTCCTGATAAAAATTTATTCAACTCTTCAAAAGTAAATATCTTTAAACCATCACATTATTTTTATTTATTTATTTATATATGCTTTATAGTACACCAAATTTAAAAATTACGTACAGAAAATCTTAAACTAATGACATACAATTGTTATTTTTATTATAATTTAACCTACACACAGCTGACTGAGCGTATATTTATATTATAATAATTAACTTCGTTCAGATATTCCACCTAACGGGCTAAGTCAGATCATAGTTACGATTAGGGTTAATAAAATAGAACGATGTCTCAGTAACTGCACACAATAATAACTGCAGTTTCTAAAGCCTATTATTGTCCAATCTCATGTATTAACTTATAAAAAAAAACCCCGGGTAAGTGCGAGTCGGACTCGCACACAAAGGGTTCCGTACCATAAACCTTAATTTTTATTATTTGTTGTTATAGCGGCAATAGAAATATACAATCTGTGAAAATTTAAACTGTCTACCTATTACGGTTCTTGAGATACAGCCCGCTGACAGACGGACGGACGGAAAGCGGAGGCTTAGTAATAGGGTTCCGTTGGTTGGTTACCCTTTGTGTACGGAACCCTAAAAATAGCGTTTGGCTACGTCATTGCGTCATCGTTATCTGCCTAGCCTTTTTCCCAACTGTATTGGGGTCGACTTCCAATCAAACAGAATTCAGCTGAATACCAGTATATTACGTGGAGCAGCTGCCTACCAGACCTCCACAACCATTTACTTGGTAACACGTTCTTCGGGGTCGGTTTCACTTGGGGGTCGAAAAATATCATTGTCTATTCAAGTGATAAAGGGGTTCGAACTTTCTTTGGAAGCTGGGATAACCCCCCCCCCTCGCTATTTTGTTTAGAAAATAAAGAAGAAGAAGCCACCAAAATAACTTTATTTTAGGCGTCTACTCGAACAAATTGTATTTTCAGTGATAATATAGAAAACCCACATAAGACCCCGGTAGCCGTCCACCATCATAAGATTATCCTATTCCCCTATTTTTTCACGTGGGTGTCGAAAAATATTGTCTATTCAAGTGCTAAAGGGGTTCGAACTTTCTTTGGAAGCTGGCATAGCTAGCCCCCCCCCCCGCTACTTTGTTTTTTTTTTGTTTAGAAAATAAAGAAGAAGAAAACCACCAAAATAACTTTATTTGAGGCATCTACTCGAACAAATTGCCTTTTCAGTGATATCGGCTTGAGAAATCCCACGTACGACCCCGGTAGCCGTCCACCATCATAAGAGCAATCCCCCTATTTTTTCACGTGGGTGTCGAAAAATATCATTGTCTATTCAAGTGCAATAAAGAAGGAGAAAACCACCAAAATAACTTTATTTTAGCTGTCTAGCTTTAGTGTTTTATGACCTCAAAACCGAAGAAATTTTATTGGATCAGCTCTTGTTTAGAAAATAAAGAAGAAAATCACCAAAATAACTTTATTTTAGGCGACTACTCGAACAAATTGTCTTTTCAGTGATATCGGCTTGAGAAATCCCACGTAAGACCCCGGCAGCAGTCCGCCATCATAAAAGCAATCCCCCTATTTTGTCACGTGGGTGTCGAAAAATATCATTGTCTATTCAAGTGACAAAGGGGCTCGAATTTTTTTTCTTTGGGTGCTGGCATAGACACCCCCCCTCGCTATTTTGTTTTCTAAGATGCGACGCACGATTTAACATGCATATATGGGTAGAGGACACTTAAACAAACAAAAATCTTAGGAATATGGTGCCTTAAAGTGTCACGTTGCAAAGATATTTGAAGATTTGTTTGTTTGAATTGAATAGGCTCCGAAACTACTGGACCGATTTGAAAAATTCTTTTAGCATTGAATAGCTACATTATCAGGGAGTAACATAGGCTATATATTATCCCCGTACTCCCACGGGAACGGGAACGACGCGGGTGAAACCGCGTTACGTCCACTAGTTTATAATATTAGTTGTCATAGATTTGTTGCTGTTCATGTGGTCAACCAAATACATAATTTAACATCAGATTTAAATAGAGCTTTAGAAACTGGGGTTCAGTATCACACTATAGAATGATATTGACTGATTTTGGAAACAAAGTATCGGTAGATCCGAAGCAAATTGGCTGTGACAGACAGACACGCAAATTATCCTATGAGTGCTCCGTTTTTTATATTCGGACGTACATAACCCTAAAAACTATCTCGATATCTTCTCTATAGTGTGATAAAAAATTTTTCTATAATATAAACCATAAAAATAATGAACGTAGAAGAAAATGTAATAAATCAGTGTATACCTATTCAAAGGGGTTTCGGAGCAATGGCAGATTTAACTTACAGCTATAAAATTGCATACAGGGCCAAAATAAATTAGTGACGGGTATCTATATAGGTTTGGAAAAATAAACTTTGTCTCATATAAAATAAAGTTTACATTCCATTGGAACCCATCCTTTTTAGGGCTTTTAATTCAAACGGTACTCAAAAATGAACTTAAAATACATGACGCTAAAGTCGATACTTTAGTTGGTGTCGACATACCTATTCAAATTGCTTCGAATTATGAATCAAGTACCAATTAGATTTGGTTAATTTTTGAGATGTATTTTTAATTAACTAGTTTTTCAAAGAAAAATACAACGTGTAATAGAATTAACGCAATACCTCTTAAGGGGCCATTGTACTCATCATTATGAACAACTTTTACTATGGGACCAATCCCGAAATCGCGAAAAAAAAAGCAGCTGTTCAGTACATTTTGTCGAGTTATGCGCACATAAATGTATGGGGGGGGAGTCGACTTTCTTTCGCGATTTCAGTGTCGGTCCCATAGTGAAAGTTGCTCATAATGTTGAGTTCAATGACCCCTTAAGACGTATTGCTTTTGTTCTTTTAATTTTCTTAGTTTATTTTGTTTTCACAATTGCAATAAGTAAAAAAAAACTTCGTTGGTTCGAAATCCTTTAATTAATATTTTGATGTCTAATGGCAGCCACACACGTAGCGATTTACTTGCGCAAGCTTAGACTTGCACAAAAACACGTTATTCCGAAGTGACTGAAATTTGCGCAAGTATCTTCCAACACACGTTACAGTATACTTGTGCAAGTCTAAGCTTGCGCAAGTAAATCGCTACGTGTTGGCTGTCATAAAATATTGGAACTATTGTCAGACTCGGTCGATAATTATGTATTAATATTTGTTATTGTAACTATGAAATAAAGGGGATTTTTTACTGATTTTCTGCATTTCCTTTACTGTACTATTTTATGATTAGTTGATTACACAGAGGTACAAAAGAGGACATGATATCTGGTGCATAAAATCTGAGAATTGATTTAAGCGAGAAATACACTGGTCCTACGTACGTAACGTATGCAACGCTATTGTATTCTATCGTATGTTGCATTGCATACGATAAGTGTGTTTCTACTGCATAGTTTCTCATATAAAATCAAGAGTCCAGACATCATAATGCGTTGCATACGTTGCGTACGTGGGACCAGTTTGTCTCTAGCTTTAGTGTTTTATAACCTCAAAACCGAAGACTGGATCAGCTCTTGTTTAGAAAACAAAGAAGAAAACCACAAAAATAACTTTATTTTAGGCGTCTACTCGAACAAATTGTCTATTCAGTGATATCGGCTTGAGCAATAAGACCCCGGCAGCAGTCCGCCACTATAAGAGCATCCCATTCCCCTATTTTTTTGTGCAGGCATGGAAAACCATCAAAAAAGGTGGAGTTTCGGACCTGACTTATACCAGTATTCCTCCAAATGCCCTTTGCGTTCAAGGACCGTGGTAACCCTTGCGCACAATTCGGCGACCCTGGCAGATTCCATAGAATAGAATAGAATTAAATACTCTTTATTATGTACACCATATAAGTTACAGAAAAAATAGATGAAGAAAACATTACATAGGGTGACCCAATGGGCGGCCTTATCGCTAAAAGCGATCTTTTAAAGATAAACTCTGGATGGATTTTAAAGAGAGGAGTGATAGTACTGCAGGTAGTCTTAGGTGTACTATTTATAATAATATAATAATAATAATAATAAATGTTTTATTGTTTCTTATTACATTGTCATGCAACACAAAAATTGAGGCATCCCCGTTAAGTTAAAGAATACTTGTGATGGGATTGCCTCGCCCTTCCCTTAGTTTCTAAATTTACAATGATGTGACAAACAATTAAACATCGGTAAGGTAAGTTAAAATAAAAATTAGGAACAAATTGGAGCATGTGAATGTGTATGAGTGTGTGTGTGTGTGTGTGGGGGTGTGTGTATGTGTTTGTGAGTGTGGATGGTGATTGTGAGACTTTCGCTAACAGATTCGAGCTAGAATAAGTTCTGTTTCATCGTGTGATAAGGTTTTTAACCAATCAGTCAATACTTTTTGCATTCATATAGCAACATGGGGTAAATATTTAATGTATGGTTCAATTTATTATATATGTAAGTTGACTGAATATTATATTGCCGTATGGCAAACATAGTTCTGACCATCGGTGAGTGGGCCACGATATCTTTACGTCTTCTGTCTAACTTTGTAGCATCATATGTCAGTGATTTGTGTAGGGTTAAGATTGTATTTAATATATATAATTTTCTGACCGAGAGCAGGTTACAGATCTTATAAAGATTGTCTGTGGAATATCTAAAGGGCTTAAAATACATAACTTTTAAAAGAGATCTCTGAGCTCTTTCAAGATCTAAGAATTTGGTTTTCGTGGCTCCACCCCAAACTGGTATACAATAGGTTGTAACCGATTGTGCGACTGCGACATATATTTGGTTAAGCAACTGGGGTGGAACTACATGACGCAAAGTTTTGAAGATCCATATTAATTTTCTAATCCTGGTCATTGTATTTTCAATGTGGGCATGCCAAGACAGCCGTTGGTCAATTATTATTCCTAAATATTAAATTGATTTAACTTGACTGATGCGATTACAGTTACATTGATAGGGTGGATTAACACACTCATGGATCACGATACCAAAGTTTGGACCTGGCTGTGTCCTCTGATTGGGAGTAAAGCATATAAAATTTGTTTTACTGACGTTAAGGGATAAAAGACTTGCGTTTAGCCAACCGGCTATTTCCTTCAGACCACATTCAGCAGTCCTCTGCACGGCAGTCCAAGACTCACCGACAAACACTACTGCAGTGTCATCAGCATATGAGAAGATTCGTCCGCCGCTGCACCCAATATTACACAACTCATTTATATAAATCAGGAACAGCGTCGGACCAAGCACACTTCCCTGTGGCACCCCGAATTCAACCCTTTCTTCATCACTAAAATGTGATCTACCAAGTTTTACCCGTTGTGTTCGATCAGATAAATAACTTTTGAAGAGAGAAAGCTCCATGCCCCTTACACCAATCGATTCAAGCCTGTGCAGAAGGATTGGGACAGAGACGGTGTCAAAAGCTTTTTTTAGGTCCAGGAAAACTACTAGGCATTTTAACCCCTTATCAACATTGGCTACGATATCACTAGTTAACGCTTTAACAGCGTCTTGAGTAGAAAAACCCCTTCTAAAACCAAATTGTGATTTGGATAATAGCTTATATTTGTTCAAGTAACTGATAAGCCTATTGTTTAATATTTTCTCACAGATTTTTGCCATGCATGATATGACAGATATCGGACGGTAGTTGTTGACATCGTTCGTGTCCCCCCCCTTATGCACAGGTGTGACTATGGAACGCTTAAAAGCAGCAGGGAACTTCCCCGTTTCAAAACACAGGTTAACCAATTGAGATATAAGTGGGACAGTGACGTCTCTAGAGATTTTTAGAAATCTTGTCGGTATGCCATCCCAGCCAGGCGAGCTCTCAGAATCAAGACCCATGAGTATGCCGTCCACCTCCAAAGGATCAGTAGCAAGTAGAACAAAGGACGAAGCAGAACGGCGTGAAGAAGTGTGGCTTGGAAGAGTGCCTTTTTTTATTATCTCATCGGCCAAAATCTTGCCAATTGTCACAAAAAACTGGTTAACGCGGTTTAGTGAATTTAAAGGATGTGGTGTCATATTGAGGAGAGATATACTAGATGACTTAGGGGGTTTAAACTGTGTAATATCATTAATTTTTGACCAGAGTTTTTTCGGATTGTTTATAGAAGAATCTATTTGCTCTCTTTGGTATTTTCGTTTTAATTTTTTTTTTAGATTTGTGCAGTAATTACGAAAACGTCTATATGTGATTTTTAAAATAATATTATAAGGGTCTGATATGGTTCGCAATTGCATTTTGTTCCGGAGATTTATACAGCGACGTGCGCCGGTAGTCATTCAGGGTTTAAGTAACCTTAATCTGTTGGGGACTGATTTAATTATAGTATTTGATAGGAGAGCCTTATTAATAACATCTATAAATTTGTTAGCTATAAGATCAGGGTCTTTATACGAGTTAAATAATGTCATGTCGGTACTTATAAAACTAGTGTAGGCATTGTCAAAGTTTGTAACACTTTTATGTTTGTCAGATTTTTTACTTATAACTGGTTGTCTGGTGGTTATACTAGTTAATACCATAGCGTGGTCTGTAATAGACGTCTCTAAGATACCCACAAAGGCCGAGTGACATGTATTGTCCATTTTTATAATTACATGGTATAAGCAATTTCGCTCCCTAGTGGGTAAACAATGACCCGGCAATAGTCCGTGTACTGCTAACATATTAAGATAGTTTAATCTATTTCCACGCTGATGTGAAACTTCTGAATCTTTTATTATTAAATTAATATTTATGTCACCTACGATTATGATGTTACTGTGTGATTCCAGAGTACTAAGATGCAAATTCAGAGAATGAATAAAACCTTCAGCGCAGGTATTGGATGGAGAACTATTTATATATACAATATTTACATAATAGATAAATATATAAACAATATAGCAGAGAACCCAAGTAAAGACGATTAAGGAGTGAGATAGTGATTTTTAACCATAGTTTTAAAAGTAGACAACGATTGAGCACGCCTTACCGACACCGGCAAGGCATTCCATAACCACACCGCCTTAATCGTAAAAGATTTGTCAAAGAAGCTGGTGGAATGCATCAGCATCTCTAGTCTCAAGTTTTCCGATTACCTTAGATATCTATTACTAGCTGACCCGCGCAACTTCGTCTGCGTCACAATTTTCATTACTGCTCCGCTCCTATTGATCTTAGCGTGATGATATATAGCCTTCCTCGATAAATGGGCTATCTAACACTGAAAGAATTTTTCAAATCGGATCAGTAGTTCCTGAGATTAGCGCGTTCAAGCAAACAAACTCTTCAGCTTTATATATTACTAGTATAGATGTGTGTCATGAAGGAACTTGAAACGTGCTTTAAGATAAGAGGGGGTCCATCTGCCTAGGCACCTATTTTCCTTTGTTTTTATGCCTTGATGGTAGCGCTCTCCTAGCTCTTCACTTAGGTTTCTTCGTGACGTTCTAAGGTGATTAATAAAATAAAACAGCATATTTATAAAAAACATAATCGTTATATTCAGTGTCCATCGTGGTCAGTTACAATAATATCAACGAAGCTAAGTGCAAGCTGCGACATCACCTTTGTACACTCACTGCAGCACTTACGTTGTGGGATAATGCTTTTACATGAACCAAGGGCTCTCTCTAGATAGTGTCGTTGTACAGACGAGACGTCAGCACTTCAAACTACCCGAAACTGACAAATTTTCCCCAATCAACCTTGAACCTAATGCTTGAGCGTTAAAGTTGAAAATCTATTAAAGAAATTTGACAGATTGTTGTAGCTTGTTGTACCAGCGATAAAGGATTGTGGAAAATAAAAGAATTGGGATTGATAAGCACTACTGAAATATCACGCGATCACTTCTAAACAACACGTGATCACACAAACAAAAACTACAAACTAATTTCGTGAATCTTTATCGCTGAATGTTACAAAATGGTGAATCATTAAAATAGTACGTAAACACTTTTTACCTCGAATAGACTTCGTGTAGCGAGAATGTAGCAATTTCCCACCATTCAGAATCACAAACAAACAAAAAACCATTCCATTCCAAAACTATTTTTTCAGGATGGAATGGAATGATTGTGAATAGCTTTGCAGAGCTCTATTTAAAAAATAAATGGGACTCAAAAATAGATTCTTTAGTAATACAGAAATGCCTGTTTTCCTTAGGCATTGTCTGAGTAATAACGCGGTATCGGATTTTCTACGCTCTACTCACGACTGAGAGTTGAAAATCTAACATTTCAATAATATTTAGGCATTCACGATTGAAGAGTCTTAATTCGAAGTGTTGGTGTATCTTAATTCGAACGATTTCGAAGGAAATTCCCAATTATTCATTGAAAAATCGCGCGACGCATATTTCTGTACTAGCTGACTCGGCAAACGTTGTTTTGCCATGCATAAAAAAATACCCTACCACTCATACCCACCAAATATACACACAAAATTTCATGAAAATCGGTCGAGCCGTTTCGGAGGAGTTCGGTAACAAACACGGTGACACGTGACCCTGATCTTAACATATAAAATGCATTATTCCACAACGCAGCGGCCGCAAACCCGCAACAATCTATATAATCGCTCTATCATCTATTTAATAGGTACATTTACAACGTTTATCGGTGCGGACCACACACATATTGACACAGGGATACTATCCTTAATGTCCGTCTACGCTAGACGAGCCGAGCATAAATTCGTGCAGTTCTCGCGTTCGTTCGAGGCTCGTAAGTCGGTCTACACTATACGAATTTGTACTCGGTTTTCGCTCGGCTCGTCTAGCAGAGACCTTTATATTCTGAGACATCTCCTCCACCCGACTCAATCGCAGGATTCAGGTTTCGAGACACTTGTCAAATTTTAAAACAATAGGGAATATGCATGCGATTTTTTTATTTGCAAAATGAAATACTTCTTAGCTCTAATAAACAATTATGAAATTATTTTTTAAATACCTTCATCAGCGATGAAGTTATAAAGCTTCAAAGTTTACAATTAGAAAGAGAAGTCTGACATGAATTGTGACGTCAAAGTTCTTGGCGCCTATACAGCTGCCATAGAAAACAGCGTTTTCGCGAGAGTGACAGATATATTTGTTTAAAATAATTAGATCTCGTTTGTTTTTCGAGCAATTTTGATTCTATTTTCACTGTTAGTATTATATTTGTGTATATTTTTGGATAAACTGTATAGATAATAGATATTTTTTTCGTGCATATTCCCTATAAAAAAAAAATTGTCTACAGTATAACTACACACAACTCCCACATGACACTTGATACATGTCAGTTTTTGACGACAGTTTCGAGTGTTGCATTTGTTCGAGACTGTGCATCTTGGGTTTTTTATATATCAATGGTTCTACTGTAAAATTTTGATATTCGCCTAAATCCGGTTGACTGGAAGCCAAACCCAATACAGTTGAGAAAAGGCTAGGTAGATGATGACTATTTAATGTTTTCTGGGTCAATATGTGTAAGGTAAGTATAATTTAAAGATACACTTTATTTAAATATTATATTTTCTTATCAACATGTTAATAGTTTGTTTTTTATGAATTTTATAAAAAGTCGTGATTTTAAAACCGCTTCCCTAATTTAAACTTTTTTCCTACAACAAACACCGAGAAACATTTCGTTTTATAACAATTATCTACATTTTAAATTCACGACTTTTCGACTTTATACGGTTTTTATTTTTACATGATTTGCTTACGAAAAGTATGTATATTTAATATTCTGTATATTTAGGTACTTTGTAATAGGTATCTTTTTGCAATATAATGGAATGAATAAATTATATTTCCTGTATTAGCCAGTCAATGTCCCAAAAAACCGACGTTTAAAGAGCATTTAAATTTTTCCTCATAATTCTCTTTTTTTAATATTGGGTATTTTGTAGTAAAATTTTAATCCACATTATACCAGGTAAGGTTAGCCGGATGTTTCCCGCATTAACCGGTTAATACAAGAAATAACTGCGCACATTAACCGTAACATCATAATAAACACACCACAAATATAAAATTTTACAATAATATCGAATTCACGTAGAATACGGAATATTTACAAAATATTTAAAGCTAAATGGAGTAATAAAATATTTAAAAACTATGTTAATTTTAATAAAAAATAAACGTTATTTTAAAACAAAAACATAATGTTTGTTAAAGTAGTTCAACTTAAACTTAACAAGTTAAAAATAAAACAAATAATAAAAAACATGGCTGCGGTAATAATAGGAACTTAAAATTATGTACAAATATATGTAAATAATAATAATAATTTACGCGTGGCTAATATTACTCGACCCAAAACCTTGATGTCTAAGCTTATTTAAACATTTCTGCCGTCTTAAGAAAAAAGGCCGTATCTACACAAAACGAAGTAACCGATTTCAGACTAAGTTATGACATTAATGTCGGAAATCGGTTACTTCGTTTTACGTTATACGTCGTTTGTTTCTTATGGCGGCAGAATAGGGCCACGAGTAGCCTGGATTGGGAGGTGGCTTCAGAGGTTATAGACAAGGATAAAATAACATGGGCAATCAACACCTTCTTACCTTTCAAGGCGGCAGGGCTGGATGGTATCTTCCCGGCTCTGCTCAGATGGAGCGGAGACTCGCTAGCTGAATACCTTGTCAAGGTTTTCCGTGCCTGTCTGGCTCACCGCTACATCCCTTTGACATGGCGCGAAGTAAAAATAATTTTTATTCCGAAACCCGGTAAGAGCGATTACACTCAACCCAAATCCTTCAGACCCATCAGCCTAACCTCGTTTTTCCTGAAAACACTGGAAAGACTGGGGGACAGAACGATTAGGAATCAAATTTCGCTACTTAGACCTTTACACCCTAACCAACACGCCTACTGCGAAGGCAAATCAACTGAGTCCGCACTCCACTGCGTGGTCACACGCATAGGTAATGGTCTCAAAGTCAAAAACCCAACACTGGGCGCCTTCATTGATATAGAGGGTGCCTTTGACAAAACTAATTTCGCCAGCATCAGCCAGGCACTAGCTATGCATGGTGTGGCGCCTACGCTTATAGAATGGATACACAATATGCTAAAACAACGCGCTATTCAATTTACTGTCAACACCACCACGCGAGGTATTGTTAGTAGGGGCTGCCCACAGGGTGGGGTGCTGTCACCATTACTGTGGAACCTAGTCGCTAATGAGCTCATCACAGAGCTCAACGCTGGCAGTCTGTTCGCGGTGGGTTATGCAGATGACATAGCAATTTTAATCACGGGGAACTTTGAAGGCGTCTTATGTGACCTCATGAGGAAAGCCTTTAAAATAATCGAGAATTGGTGTGCAAAACACGAACTATCGGTGAACCCCACCAAAACAGAATTAATAATGTTCACCAACAAAAGAGTCCTTGGACCTCATAAACTCCCAAAAATATTCAACACCGAACTAACACTTAAAGATGAAATCAAGTACTTAGGAGTGATTCTTGATAGCAAATTGCTCTGGAATAAGCATCTTGAATACAAACTCAACAAAAGCACAATCGCACTTTACCAATGCAAAAAAATGTTAGGAAAAACCTGGGGGCTGTCTCCAAAGATCACGCTGTGGCTTTACACAGCTGTGATCAGACCAATGCTGACCTATGGCGCCTTGGTTTGGTGGCCGAGAACCGAACTTTCGACCACCGTCTCCAGGCTCCAGCGGTTCCAAAGGTTAGCCTGTTCTGCTATCACTGGCTGTATGAGGACAACTCCAACTGCAGCAATGGAAATAACCCTTCAATTAACTCCCCTCGACTTGTACATACAGCAGGAGGCGGCGCTAGCAGCTATCAGGCTTATGCACTTAGGCATATGGGGCAAGTACCACACCAGTCCACACGCTGGCATCCTGGACCGGGCGATTGAGTACCAGCCTCTTATCGCTGCCCCGTGTGATAGGACGCCGAATAAACCTATGTTCAACAAAAATTATAGCATACAAACAACAGAGGAAGAAAGGGACCAGTCAGGAGTATATGAAGTACGCATCTATACAGATGGCTCAAAAACTCAAAACGGTTCAGGGGCTGGTGTACACTCCCTAGACCTCAACTTTAACTTCCACCTACCACTAGGCGAACACAGCTCGATTTTCCAATGCGAGTGTGTCGCCATAACACAAGCCGCAACAGCAGTAAAGCGTCTAGGGATACACGACTACGCAATAAGATTCGTATCTGATAGCCTAGCTGTGCTCAAAGCCCTAGGAAACAAACAAACCAACAGTAAATTAATCTACGAATGTCACCTCGCCCTGGAGAGTATATCACTGTCTAACAGAATCACCCTCCAGTGGATCAAGGGGCACAGTGGATCCCTAGGCAATGATGCCGCAGACGAACTTGCGAAGAGAGGTTCCGAGATGGTGGTGCTAGGCCCGTACCCACTTCTCCCCTTACCTTTCTCGCAGTTCCGTTCATGGATCCGCCAGAGATCAATTGAACTTCATAACAACAAATGGTCACAGGCTACAGACTGCAGACAGTCAAAAATGGCAGTGCCAAGTCTAAATCCGCGACTAACAAAACGATTACTCAGCTTGAGTAGAAATAGCCTCAGAATAATTATAGGGACAATTACGGGTCATTGCCCCCTAAACAAACATCTCTTCAACATAGGCGCCACAGACAGCCCACTCTGCAGGGGCTGCTTTGACGCCGAAGAATCAGCCGCCCACGTCATCCTGGAATGCGAGGCTGTGGCTACCCAACGTCAACAAATCCTCGGAACGGTGAGGTCGCTCCGCGAAGCCTGTGAGGCTCCCAGGAAACTTCTGTGCTTCTGGGCAGAGCTAGGCTGGCTAACGTAGCCAGGATAACCACGCACAACGGACCAAATGAGAGTCTAGGTGCGGAGAATGGAGTCCCTACTCTACTCTACTCTACTATGGCGGCAGAACAATTTTATTATTGATAGTCTCGTTTGACCACTATCTCACCTGATGGTAAGCGATGATGTGGTCGAAGATGTAGCACGCTTGCCTAGAAGTAACCTATTCACTCTTGACCTTGTAACCCCCAGGCCGTAGCTATCAGAAAACACAGACTCCTGCAGGGAATTTCACTCCTTAGCTGTACGCACAGTGAAAGTTAGAGTTCCAAAGACTTATTTTGCATTCGCGCAAATTATTATCATCACCATTTAAAATAAATATATCTAAAACATAACTACTGCAATCAAATGTTACCCTTAAAATTACCTTATTTAAAATGTATTAAAAATATACAAATATTATAAGGAATAAACGGGTAAACTGGAAAGTATGTCATAGGAATAATTAGCAAAATTTAGCAAAGAGGTTTGAACTATACTGGCCTACATTTGAATACAATATTCGAGATAACAATGAAACTTTAGAATAACAAACTCTATTTCTTGTACTACAAAGATGAAATTCCAATATATTAAAGTCGTTTTTAAACAAATGGTTACATGAAAATCAACTTTATATTTGTTTACTTAAAGTTGATTTTTAAGTTACGTTAAAGACGATACCTGAATTGGTGGCGATACATTGAAATATTCTCGAATCAGGATTTTATTGTCAAAGTTATGGCGCACAATGTTACTGTCATGGAGGGCATAAAATAAACAAACGATGATATAAATAGGGTACCATATTTATATCATCGTTTGTTTCAAGTGTTGCGTTGCCGAGATATTTAATTATCGACTTATCAGTACTTTATGTCCAAACTAGCTTTTTCCCGCGACTTCCGCGATCCCGTTTTTTCCTGTTCCCGTAGGAATTTTGGGAAATCCTCTCTCAGTGCTCCCCTACACTCCCTTAGGAACCTACATGCCAAATTTCAGCTTTCTACGACCAGTAGTTTCGGCTGTGCGTTGTCTGTCAGTCACTCAGTAACGGAAGAATTGTATATACAACGTAAACTTGTATATACCTCTTAAGGCGTCATTGTGCTCATCATTATGAACAAATTTTACTATGAGACCAATCCAGAAATCGCGAAAAAAACGCTGAAACTACTGGTCGTAGAAAGCTGAAATTTGGCATGTAGTTTCCTCGGGGAGTGTAGGGGAGCACTGATGATGATGTCTCGGCAACGCATCACTTTATGGCACCATACATATGTCAGGACAATTTGTGTATATTTAAGTGTCTTAACCCATACCTATTTAGTATGTTACAGAATAAACGCAATACCTGGAAAAAGGTTTATTTTACTCACCATTATGAACAACTTTTACTATGGAAGCAATACTGCAATTGCAAAAAAAAACGACTCCCCCATACATTAATGTGCGCATAACTAGACAAAATGTACTGAACAGCTGACTTTTTTTCTAGGTTGGTCTCATAATAAAAGTTGTTCATAATTATGAGTACAGTGACCCGTTAACCTGTGAGCAGTCAGTCGCAATAGCCGTCGCGACGCAACAACAATTGAATAATTTATTGTAAAAAACAATCGGCGGCCGCCATGTTTTTTGGTCGTTATTAAACACTGCGTTTTTTTTTTTAAAAAAAGAAGTTTAAACCACGTGATTTGGTATGGCATGTGGGACGCCATTATGCGTCAATTTCAGTTGACACCCAATGACACACGTGTGCCTATGAAAAATCACAGGCACTTTCAGTGCCAAGTACAAAAGTGTTTTTACATTATTAGTGCCAAGCTTTCAACACATGGGCCGAACAACAATTCGTTCGTGTGCCCACAACCCGCGCATGAACACAAGTCACATATAGCTACTTAAAACGACGACTCAGATACGGGTTGTGGGCCACGAACGAATCACTGCTCGACCCATACGCTGAGTTCTTGGCACTAAACGTGTTAAGAAATATTGCGTCTATTCTGTTACACGTTGTATATAAGAATCATCGTACGCCACAATATACAAAATGACCAGTCCACTTCCATAGGAAAAGTTCAAACCCCTTCAAAACCCTATTAGAAAAAATATGTTTTAAATAGCGAATTTATTTTAAAAAAATTGTTCGTCCGACGCAAAAATTCGATTTTAATGATAAATATTTAATAAAAGCCACGAATTTTATTTTAGATTAATTATTTTTTATACTTCTTAATATCAATGTGAGGTAACGATTTCTATAAGCAAATTGCTTTTATTTATAGTGATTTTTCTGCTGACTATACTTATAAATGCATCGGGAAATGACACTTTGTAGCTTATCAATCTTTTTTTTTATATTTTAGACATCATTTTAGTTGTCAAACTAAATTGTTACCGTAGCAAAAAATACTACTTGATTTTACGACCATACAATTGTTTTCCAGGCATTATTAATAAAAAAATGCAGTGATAAAAAAAGCTGTCAAGTACGTTTTTGTTCGCATAACACGACAAAACGTACAACGATACGACTAACGACGTACGTTTTTTTTTTGAATATCCTGTTCCTGTAAAAACAATTTGGAAAATTATAGAAGTCAGGTTGTTCACGTTAAGTTTTCGTTTCGTATTTTTCTATAGTACCTTGCTTTCGGTAAACTCAATTTGATGAATGCCTGCACACATAGTTTTGCTCGCTAAACACATTATTAAAATATTGAATTATTATTAACATTATTTATACAGGTTAATAAACTTGCTTAGAGAAACTTCACAGATATGATAGGTATCAAAATCCAGACTTCAAATAACCAGCGAACAATCCCATGCAGTTTATATTTTTTTCGTAATTAAAAATTAATACTTAGCCTATGTCTGCGTAGTTCCGCTAGCCAATTTAATTCATCCCCTGCACTTGTGATACATTAACACATGAATGTGATTTGCTGTAATAATACTAAATTCTAGCAGTTTCACAAAACGCCTAGCACTTTTGTGAAATGTAAAAGTAACATATAAACAGAAATAAAAAGGAAATCTTGGATTGAATCTAGCATATCTAATCAGGTATCTTATATAAATCAACAATGAAATATACCAATTTGCACTAAACTTACACTATATCAATTTATTTTATGTTTATGGGACAAGCCCGCCACACATTCCTAACCACTGCAACTCCTGAAAGCCAGAATCAACAGTGGCGACCACCAGAAAAACGCCGAGCCAATGAAGTTCGACGAGTCCCGGAGAAACGATTTAACTGTCTTAGATTCCGCAACGAAATTATAAAAAACAGGAACGACTAAAGGTGCACCCCCACTTGGAGCATTCGCTTGAAATGTAACGTTACAGAGTCGAGCATTACATAAGTGAGGGAGGAGAACTGAGCATTACAGTGCGCAACCTTGTAATGTTACAGATTCGAGCGTTACATAAGTGAAGGAGGAGAACCGAGCATTACAGTGCGCAACCTTGTAAAGTTACAGATTCGAGCGTTATATTGGTGAGGGAGGAGAACTGAGCATTACAGTGCGCAACCTTGTAATGTTACAGATTCGAGCGTTACATAAGTGAAGGAGGAGAACCGAGCATTACAGTGCGCAACCTTGTAAAGTTACAGATTCGAGCGTTATATTGGTGAGGGAGGAGAACTGAGCATTACAGTGCGCAACCTTGTAATGTTACAGATTCGAGCGTTACATAAGTGAAGGAGGAGAACCGAGCATTACAGTGCGCAACCTTGTAAAGTTACAGATTCGAGCGTTATATTGGTGAGGGAGGAGAACTGAGCATTACAGTGCGCAACCTTGTAATGTTACAGATTCGAGCGTTACATAAGTGAAGGAGGAGAACCGAGCATTACAGTGCGCAACCTTGTAAAGTTACAGATTCGAGGATTACATTGGTGAGGGAGGAGAACCGAGCATTACAGTGCGCAACCTTGTAATGTTACAGATTCGAGCATTATATTGGTGAGGCAAGAGAACCGAGCAATACAGTGCGCAACCTTGTAATGTTACAGATTCGAGCGTTATATTGGTGAGGGAAGAGAACCGAGCATTACAGTGCGCAACCTTGTAATGTTACAGATTCGAGCATTATATTGGTGAGGGAAGAGAACCGAGCATTACAGTGCGCAACCTTGTAATGTTACAGATTCGAGCGTTATATTGGTGAGGGAAGAGAACCGAGCATTCAGTGCGCAACCTTGTAATGTTACAGATTCGAGCGTTATATTGGTGAGGGAAGAGAACCGAGCATTCAGTGCGCAACCTTGTAATGTTACAGATTCGAGCATTATATTGGTGAGGGAAGAGAACCGAGCATTCAGTGCGCAACCTTGTAATGTTACAGATTCGAGCATTATATTGGTGAGGGAAGAGAACCGAGCATTACAGTGCGCAACCTTGTAATGTTACAGATTCGAGCGTTATATTGGTGAGGGAAGAGAACCGAGCATTCAGTGCGCAACCTTGTAATGTTACAGATTCGAGCGTTATATTGGTGAGGGAAGAGAACCGAGCATTCAGTGCGCAACCTTGTAATGTTACAGATTCGAGCATTATATTGGTGAGGGAAGAGAACCGAGCATTCAGTGCGCAACCTTGTAATGTTACAGATTCGAGCATTATATTGGTGAGGGAAGAGAACCGAGCATAACAGTGCGCAACCTTGTAATGTTACAGATTCGAGCATAACATTAGTGAGAGAAGTGAACCGAGCATTACAGTGCGCAACCTTGTAATGTTACAGATTCGAGCGTTATATTGGTGAGGGAAGAGAACCGAGCATTACAGTGCGCAGTGATGTTACAATGTGTAATATTTTGATACAACTTGTAACATCAATGCGCACCACTTGTGATTGAGCGTGTCAACACACACGCCCGCGTCGTCTGACATAGTGGAATTAACTAAATGCTCAAAATCAATTCAAATGTTACATTATAGGTGAGCGCTCCAGGTGATAGCACCTTTTGAGAAACAAATTATTTCTACTTTCTTCACAAGTCTTGCCAAGTGCTGCTGTGATACCCAGTTACTGGGTTGCAGAGGTCAGACAGGCAGTGGTTCCATGTATAATGCTGGTAACTAACTGCAGGAAAAGGTTAGTCAGATTGGTTTTAACACTTTGAATGAAGCGTAGGTTTAGTGCAAACGAGTATTACTGTATTGAAATTAATGCTGGCCAGTCTCCACTAAACGGTAAAATGCTCAAGCATGCTCTTTGCAGTTTATTTTGAACTCTATTTGACTTGAAATTTAGTTCATTTTCAGTTGCTCGAACATTTCACTGCTTTGTGTGCACCGACCCTAACTGGGCATATTTTGCGTAATTATATAGTGTTTTTCTATGGGTATCTAATCTACCGTCCCATGTATTTTGATTTTTACATTAATTAATATTATATAATCAATTCACAATATCAACACGGCAATATAGGTCTTAATTCCTCGCAATAAAGGCGTAATTTGCAAAACAGTTTTAAGTCACTTTTAAGTCTTGTTCTGTGTCATTTTAAGGTGTAAAGACTGCTGTATTCAGACCCCTATATATTTTATTCTGGTCTGCCACTATAGTTCCTGCACTTGCAAAATAGAACCAAACGTACTAAAATGTTGGCGGCCTCCCACAAGGTGTACCGATGACCTGGCTCGGGGCGCGGGTAGCCTCAGGATGCTCTCGCACAGGAGCGGTTGTCGTGACGACACGCGCGGGGCCTCCCTTGCCCAGTGGACGTCTGCAAGCTGATATGATGATGATGATGTACTAAAATGCTCGTCACTAGCCATACTCACTTGGCCCTAAGCGACTCCCGAAGGCATTGTGTCAAAGCCTGTATTTAGCTCACCTACAGACTATTCCCAAACATCATCCTGTCATCGTACAGACTCAATCTATTACATTCACTAGCACGCCCTTTTTGTAACGCCCTATCTCTTCGCGCCCTTCTAACAGCCACAGGAAGATCCCCAGGAGTCTTTACCCTCCCTGCAGGATTCAGAAGATTAATATCACCTGCAGAAGAAAAAATCTCACTGACTTGCTCTAAAGAATGCTGTCTTTTTATCGCCAAGTTCTTTAGAGTCGGCTTTGGGGATCGATTTCCAGGGTATTTTAACTCTGCTGTATCGATTTCGCCGTTTAACGCAGCAAGGTACACAGGATTATCGCCACTATACCCATTGACTAAGTTCTCCTTATCGTTTGGATCGCTAAATTCGTTATCGAAATTCGTGTACTTATTTTGGAATTTATTAAATGTGAAGTCAGTAACTTGGCTTGATTCTTTTAATACTTCATTTTGGTAGATTTTCTTTTTTTCCGCTTCCGTTTTTGGTATGGCTTGCATAGTTATTTTTGAACCCCCATTTTCTGATAGAAGCATTAAATGTTCATCTTCACTGCTTGAGCAATCTGAGTTGATATCAAAAGGGCTTATATTCCCGTTGTAATTATCTTGAGTATCTATATATTGAAGTTCCAAGTTGATACTAGCTCTTGAAGAACTACCGCTATTAGTGATTCTGTTATCACAACTCAGTCGTTTTTTGACGGTTGAGTCTTCAGATTCCGAATTCGATTTTAAAATACTTTGAGAAGACAGCGAAGTCTTAACAGATCTTTTGTTCAAACTCTCAGAACTACCTCTTTTACTTTTCATTTCGATAAAATCTGGGGGTTTTGCCTTAGGAACTATGACTGCGAAGATTTGGTTCGGCGTTCTTGCTTCGTTTTCCCTGTTTGGCAGCTCTTTGAATCCAAAGACTTTGTTCTCAGACTCCTTCATCATTGTAGGTGATAATGTCCTATTTGGTGGTGATAGGGTGCAAGGTCCTTCAAAGTTATAAGGGGATCTATCTTGACTAATAGTCAAGTTCGAGGGTCGATCCCTTTCATCGATATTCGAAGGCTTATCCACTATCGAAGTCAACGTTCTTTGAGAATTCTCAGCTAGTTTGACTTCGGTCTCTTTTCTGTTTAATTTTTCGAAGAATTTTTTTATTCCCCATTTTGGTTTTTCAACTTTTACGTCTTGGAGTAGATTTGTCTGTTTCGGGGCTCTTTCGACGTCGTGTGCTGTTGATGTTACATCGTTCTGAACGTATTCGAGTGGTCTTTGGTAGGACCGTATTTCTGTTAACGCAGAATTCTCAAGCAGAGGTATCCTTGTATGGCTTGATACTCGAGCTACAGAAAGACAGTTTTCTTCTATATTAGGTACTCGTAAAGTTTCTATTGGAGCGGTGATGTCTTTGAGGGACTTGTGTATGAGTTCGACGGTCGCTTGCTGTGTGTTTGTGTGTGTGTTGCGTTCTATGCAAGCGTTGCGACCTATGTGCGGCTGGGGGTACAGCAGAGGTGTGTGAACGTCGCAGTTCTGCGTTGAAGTACAGTTTGAGTTTTTGTCAGATTCCGGTGGCGATGGGACGTTGGAATCGGCTGTGGAAGAAGACAAATAGTATATTAGTTGACTTATCAATATATTACACATAGCAAACAAAATTATGTTTAGTTTATGGTTGAGCGCAATAAGTTATTATTTTTGCTTACTGTGCACTCAAAATAACATACTGTGTTCAAAGCAGGTTTCTTAAGTACACTCAACAAAAATCTTATCTATACTAATCTATACTAATATAATATAAAGCTGAAGAGTTTGTTTGTTTGTTTGTTTGCTTGATCGCGCTAATCTCAGGAACTGCTGGTCCGATTTGAAAAATTCTTTCAGTGTTAGATAGCTCATTTATCGAGGAAGGCTATAGGCTATATATCATCACGCTAAAACTAATAGGAGCGAAGTAGTAATGAAAATTGTGACGCAGACGAAGTTGCGCGGGTGAACTAGTAATATTATAAAGAGGTAAAATTTGTGAGTTTGCAGGGGGCAGGCAATCTCTGGATTTACTGAACCGATTTTGATTCTGTCATAGGCTATATATTAACCCGAAAAATAACGCCCAACGAAGTGGGCACGGGTCAGCTAGTCTACACTAATATTATAAAGACGAAAGATTTGTTTGTTTGTTTGAAATAAATAGGCTCCGAAACTACTGGACCGATTTGAAAAATTCTTTCAGCAATGGATAGCTACATTATCAGGGAGTAACATTTAACAATTTATTTTTCCAACGGGCTTGCTACTTCAGTTAGAGATGGATCAACTAGACGACTAGTCGGCGCACAAATGGCCGACTAATCGGTCGACTAGTCGTTGAATAATGTGGCCGGATAGTAACTAAAATACACTTTGATAGTACGCACTGTTCCTGGATTCTAGTAAGTAGTAGTCGCAATACATTTTTAAGTGCCGTCTCGTCTGTATTTATACCATAACTTTTAAAATTAGATATTATACGTATTCGAAGTCATTTATTTAAATTAGGCGGAGTGCCAGCACTTTTTGAACGTCAACGCTTACATAAAGACAGTCCCCCAAAAACGGTCGCCCGGCACCACTTCCTAGCGTTTTAGCTGGGAAGAAGTGGCGTAAAAAAATTCCCCAGCAACACATCTGTTTGTTGAGTTACAAATATATAAAACTAGCTTCTGCCAGCGGCTTCGCCCGCGTGGTCCCTAGGGAACATACTTCCGGGATAAAAAGTAGCCTATGTCCTTTCTCAGGCTCTAGACTATTTGTGTACCAAATTTCATTTAAATCGGTTCAGTAATTTTGGCGTGAAAGCGCGACAGACAGACAGAGTTACTTTCGCATTTATAATATTAAGTAGATTTGTATTAAACTTACCGCCAGGTGGATGTGGATGTAAATTGTTGTCGTGTATGAGCGGTCCTTGCGCGTGTAACATCTGTTTCAACTCTGCCATGCGCTCTTCTACGCATACCGCAGTCAATCTGGGGAAAAGTTATTTTTATTCATTTAGCTTTTTATGGGTTGATCTTCCAGGTTAAGCAAAGCTAGCTAATGATCTCTCTGGAGGAGGGTGTCATTTGCCAGCCGAAGCTTATTCTTATTTTAAAGTCAAAATCAAAGTCAAATGATTTATTTCAACTGGACCAATAAAGGCACTTTTGAACGTCAAAAGAAAATAAAATATATTGACTCTAGTCGTCCGTTCGCAAAAGGTAGATTCTTATGGAGAAGAACGGACAAGAAACTCCATAGTTACTCTTTTCAAAAATAAGCTTTACAATATTTGCACACATTAATCAGAATCAGTTGATTATATGTAAGGACGATGCTCCCAAAAAAGCACTTATATACTACTAATAGTTACAATAAAGAAATGCCAGCAGAGGTAAAATTAATAAGTTTGCTAGTAAGGGGACATAGTACTCACATATGTACAAATTTTGTAACTATTGATTTATATGATCAGTGTGTGAGTTAAATTAAATATAAAAATCAGTAAATAAACCTGTATACATAGTAAATATTAATATAATAAACACAAACATATCAACCAGTTTCACTATTCTACTACACCCTAGATTGTCCTATGGAGCAGGACTAGCATGTTTCCAAGCATTCTTATCTTGAATATAATCATCTAATTTGTAATATGCTTGTTCACAAAGTGTCTTTTTTACACACGTTTTAAATTTTCTTTCATTTAATTCTAATATGTTAGAAGGAATTTTGTTGTAACATTTAATACAGTACCCCATGAAAGATGTTCGTACTTTGGATAATCTAAAAAATGGTTGATCTAGTTCATTTCTATTTCTAGTATTAAAATTATCATTATCACTAATTTTGCTAAAGAGATGTCGATTTTTCCTTACATGCATAATATTTTCATAAATGAATTGACAAGGGACTGTCATAATATTAATGTTTTTAAAGAGTTCCCTAAGAGAATCGCGGCGACGAAGATTATAAATGGCTCTGACAGCACGCTTTTGTAGAATAAATATGGATTCAATGTCAGCAGCCCGACCCCACAGCAAAATACCATACGACATAATGCTGTGAAAGTAGCTAAAATAGACCAAACGCGCGGTTTCTATATCTGATTGTTAAGGATCGGTAGTTAGAGAGATAAAGGAATTACCGCATCCATTTCCATTGAAAGGGATAATTGTGAGGGTTAATTTTTTTATTTACGTTTTGTGTGTTTTTGTACACGCCACAGCTTGTTTTTTTTTTCAATTTGTCCTCAAGAAGTGACCCTATAGTAAAAATTTATTTATATTAGTTACCTAGAAGTTCAACAGCTGGAACTTCTGTAACCCAAACATAGACAACTCCATTTTTTTACAAATCTGAACTTTAGATGTTCCTTATTATTCAGCAAAGACAGCCCTGATGTAATATTATTACCTGGCCTCAGCGTCATGGTCCCAGCACTCATCGCAGGTGTCGGCAGCTACCTTGAGCGCGCGCGACAGTAGCACGGGGCCCTTGGGCAGCGGCGGCCGCGCCTTGTTGCGGGACACTAGGCTCTGTGCGTAATAAAATAAGGATGAAATTTCTGCCACAATATTCATACCAATAACTGGCTTGCGGATGTTAAACAGACTAGCACCAAGAATAATACAGGTATCTAATATAAAGCCGCCTCCACATGTTTGGCAAACGGCGAACACCAAACAACAAACACGAACGTGTGGATAGGTGTTTGCTAACTAACCAAAGGGTGTTTTACAAACATGTTTGTGATGTATTTTTTATTTTATTTTATCTATTTTTATTTAGGGACTTATAACAAAGATATGTCAGCCCCATCGTACCCTTTTACATTAATTGGCTTACTTAAACAGTACTAGTTTATATGATTACTTAAAGTTAATGAATTAGAGTTATTCGTGGGAACTGCTTCCGTGGTCGAGTGGTTTAGGCGTTTGCCTTCTGACCCGGTGGTCGTGGGTTCGATTCACACGGGAAGCATACTTGGTAAAGTTGTTTCTAGTTTGGCTAGGACATTGCAGCTATGAATCACCTGATTGACTGATAAAAGATGATTCCGTGCTCCGGAAGGCACGTATAAGCCGTTGGTCCCGGCCGTCAAATCATGTCAGAGGCCCTTGAGGCGGTTTAGAAACTCTGACACTAGGGTGTGTGGGGTTGTTTAGACGTTACTGCCCACACGATAAGAAGAAGATTCGTGGAGGACCGTAATTAAATGCCACAACTTTTTAATAATATCCGAAGATGGTAGAGATAAGATGTATTGGATTGTAAACTAAAGGGTGTTTGACAAACGTGTTTGCGATGTATCCAAACGCTTGTTCAGTTCTATTCTGCCGTCATAAGAAAAAAGGACGTATCTACACAAAATGAAGTAACCAATTTCCGACTCTTAGAAAATAACTTAAGGTCGGAAATCGAGTACTTTGTTTTGTGTAGATATGTCATTTTTTTAATGCGGGAGTACTAGCACGTTCGCCAAGCTTGTGGATGCCGTGTTTGTGGTCGGTGTTTGGCACGTGTTTGGTGTTTGTCACTGTTTGTGATAAACACCAAGCATGTGGAGGAGGCATAATACAGCAGCATACAGCATAGCTAAAGGATTACATATATTATCCATATAGAAAGGATAAAAATACCTAGTAAAGAAATAAAACAGGCTGTTCCGTACGCCCCAAGCATATTTTTAGTATCGTTAAGTCTTCGGAAATCACCGAATTCGTAATCGCGGAAGCCAAATAAGCTGTAATACGGAATCCCATCACGTGAGCAGAATCAGGTTAAAAAACCGGCCAAAGGTTTCGCGCGCAAAGGGATTCCAACAAATTTCATTTTTTTTACTTATTTGAAAACTGTAGCGGCACCTATACCATCACATTCGTACTACGCAAAGAAGTGACGTCACAGAATTCCTACATAGCGTTATAAAAGTTCTCCGAGCGATTTAAACATTTACAACAGCCCGACAACAAGCATCGGGCAGTTGCCCACCAGACAAGTCTCTTCGGAGGATCCTCCCTATTCAAAGGAGGTTGCGGGAACTCTGCCTCCCCCCCCGCTTAAGTCGAGCGCACCTTCTAGGGCTTCCGGAGAGGTAGCTTAGGGTGCAGGTGACCTACTAGGAAAGAAGTATCTCCTCTGTTACCCACCTGCATCCATAGCCAGGCTAGGCCGCTGCGGCAGATTGTGGTGCCCGGGCCCCGCTTAGGTCTAGCGCATCTTCTAGGGCTTCCGGAGAGAGGTAGCAAAGGGTGTCGGTGACCTATTAGTAAAAAAGCATATCCTCTGTTGCCCACCTGCATCATAGCCAAGCTCGGCCGCTGCGGCAGGCTGTGGTGCTGGTAGGGCGGGGCGTAGGGCGGCACGGGCCCCGCGTGGGCGCCTCTCGTCCTCCACAGCATCTCCCACAGCACCAGCCCTAGTGCGAACACGTCTACTGCGCAGAGGGCTGCGCGGGCACCGCTGAGGTCGAGGGCACCTTCTAGGGCTTCCGGAGATAGGTAGCGGAGGGTTCCGGCCTGGGGAAGAAGAATGGATGTTGTTAGTATAGCGGTAAGATTGGTTTTTCTTGAACTGATTAATGGTTTGCTGGCAGTAGGTGAACAGAAAAATAAATAAAACTATTACGGTGACAGCTGTCTACAATGTATTACCTCAGTGATCCTAGTAGGCGCGGCTCGGTCCCTGGTCGTGTGTAACAACTGCGCCAGGCCCAAGTCAGCCAGGCGCGCCTCGCCATTGGCTGTCACTAGAACGTTGCTGCTGTTGACGTCGCGATGTACCACGCAGGGTTTACTGCCAGCTTGGGACGGACAAGAATGGTTTAGTGGAAAATAGTGTAGCGGCATTAATGCCGCCACAAGAAAAACCAACGGAGCAAAATCAAAATCGCAACAAAAAGAACCGCAACACCATTTATTCAACTAGCAGCGAACTACTTCGTCGAAATCCAGCATCGCTTTTACCGTGCGATTGGAACATATACATCAACCGGAATATCAACTATCGGACAGTTGCCCACATCGGACACAACAACCGTCCGGTCGGAGGATCCTCCCTTTTCAATGGAGGTTTGCGGGAGTTTACTCTCTGTACAGCATACCTTAATTTTTTCGAAATAAAGGATCACGTTCTATTCTTGCTGGCAGTTAAAAACTCCTTTATGGCGGCTGTACACTCTCGCTCGAGACGAGTGACCATGTACACTCTCGCCAAGCTAGGTCACTCGTCATCATCGTCGCTCGCAGTTCACGCGAGGCGGAGCGAGACCCTTGACTCGGGCGCAAAAACTGACTCGGGACGGAGAGCTAGCGAGGAACACCGAGGCAGGCCGAGGCAGGCGAGCGCTACCATCTACACTCTCACGCTCGCTCTGCCTCGGACTGTCTTGGCGAGAGTGTACAGCCGCCATTAAATGTTACCATTTCTACCTTACATATAAGAAAAAGGCGTGAGTTTTTAGAAGGTGTATGTAATAAACATAACATAAATCTTGAAAAGAGGTCCTTGTATTCATCAGCATGAACAATTTTTAGGCAGCATTTCCACCGGAGTTTAATAAAAGAGTTTAGTAAAATATATACGACAATTTTTCGACTCCAGTTACAGCTCTACCCAATACTATCGCATTACTATCATTTATATTATCACTTACTGGGCGTATGCAGATGAGCGAGAGCGGAGGCGAGTCCGTGAGCGATATGAGCGAACTCGAGCCAAGCGAGCGGAGCGTTCTGCAGTCGAGCGCGCAATGTGCTCGCACATAGCTCCACTACTATGAGGTGTTCGCGACCTCCTTCAGTTAGGGTGGCTCGGCTGTCGCTACCTAAACGGAGAAAAAGAGAAAATAATTAATTTAAGTATTGTTGGCCTTGCAGTCAATAAATCAGCCTAGCAATACATTAATATATTACTATACAGGGTTATTTGTAAAACACCAACAACCTCTTAGGCAGTGAAAGTACACATGATTATAAACAACTTTTACTTTGAGAACAACCCCGAAAACTCGAAAATAATATCAGCTGTTTCATACAAAATGCTATATTTAGCCAACGAAAATGTATTTAAACAGCTGATATTTCTTTCGAGTTTTCAGGGTTGGTTTCGAAATAATCATGTGTATTTTCACTGTCTAAGAGGTTGTTGGTGTTTTACAAATAACCTTGTATACTGGGCCCATAACCTGTAATAAAACGAACCACAAAATTTTATGTTTTCAACCACAGACTATATAAAAAAAAACAATAGTGCACATAGTAGACGCCAACTGGCAGTATGAACTAGATATTCTATCTAACACACTCAACTATGTTGAGGTCAGTGGGTCTAAAAAGTCCACATTTAGCCGAATCAGAAAGCAAATCACGCTACCCGTCACTGTCAAATTTTCCCAATCAACCTTGAAACTAATTCGTTTGCGATAAAGACGAAAATGAAATTTGACAGATTGTTGCATGATTAATAATTATGATTCTCCTAAAGTGGCCTTTTTAGCCCCCTTGCTTCCAGTCTAATCGGGTGCCGCTGAATACCAGTATTTTGCATGGAGCGACTGGCTATCTAACCTCCACCACCCAGTGTCGCAATAAGGTAATCATTGGCAAGACTTTCTGGTTTCTGCCTATCCAATCCCGTCAAAGATCTTCAAACGCCAGCAATGGCTGACCAATGGCTTAACATGCTTTCCGAGACACAAAGGAGCCTAGGTATGTGCTGGATGGTAACCCATCCATGGAACCACATCGGCAGGCACCTGCTTAACTCCGAAGATCAAACCATTCGGCTGTTATTATTTAGGCAAGCATTTGCTTTAATAACCTAAGGTTGCGCCAGATGCGGCAGGGCATAGACACAGGCTTTTCTCTGCCAAGTGCTACAGTTGGAGTATATATTTATTTATATAGCTCACCATAATATCTCAGTATGTTGGGGTGCGCCAGATGCGGCAGGGCATAGACACAGGCTTTTCTCTGCCAAGTGCTACAGTTGGAGTATATATTTATTTATATAGCTCACCATAATATCTCAGTATGTTGGGGTGCGCCAGATGCGGCAGGGCATAGACACAGGCCTCTCTCTGCCAAGTGCTACAGTTGGAGTATATATTTATATAGCTCACCATAATATCTCAGTATGTTGGGGTGCGCCAGATGCGGCAGGGCATAGACACAGGCCTCTCTCTGCCAAGTGCTACAGTTGGAGTATATATTTATATAGCTCACCATAATATCTCAGTATGTTGGGGTGCGCCAGATGCGGCAGGGCATAGACACAGGCCTCTCTCTGCCAAGTGCTACAGTTGGAGTATATATTTATATAGCTCACCATAATATCTCAGTATGTTGGGGTGCGCCAGATGCGGCAGGGCATAGACACAGGCCTCTCTCTGCCAAGTGCTACAGTTGGAGTATATATTTATATAGCTCACCATAATATCTCAGTATGTTGGGGTGCGCCAGATGCGGCAGGGCATAGACACAGGCCTCTCTCTGCCAAGTGCTACAGTTGGAGTATATATTTATATAGCTCACCATAATATCTCAGTATGTTGGGGTGCGCCAGATGCGGCAGGGCATAGACACAGGCCTCTCTCTGCCAAGTGCTACAGTTGGAGTATATATTTATATAGCTCACCATAATATCTCAGTATGTTGGGGTGCGCCAGATGCGGCAGGGCATAGACACAGGCCTCTCTCTGCCAAGTGCTACAGTTGGAGTATATATTTATATAGCTCACCATAATATCTCAGTATGTTGGGGTGCGCCAGATGCGGCAGGGCATAGACACAGGCCTCTCTCTGCCAAGTGCTACAGTTGGAGTATATATATATTTATATAGCTCACCATAATATCTCAGTATGTTGGGGTGCGCCAGATGCGGCAGGGCATAGACACAGGCTTCTCTCTGCCAAGTGCTACAGTTGGAGTATAGTTTGACAGCTACGGGAGTCGTTCCTAAGCTTCCTCTCCAGACTGATCCGAATTTTCCTTGACCTGTTGATAGAGACATACATAATTTTTCCTTACTATTTGTCTAGAAGTAAGGCTTGAATGTATAATAAATTGTGTTTCAAAATATTGTACTGCGAATTCTATTCACTCTATGAATCAATCTCCACAAGGTGATAATTTGATGGCAAAACGTGACTATCGCCGCGATTCTCTTGTCGCTGGACGTGGCAACTAAGATACACTCAATGGCTATCCAATACATCATCATCATAACAGTCGGAAGACGTCCACTGCTGGACATAGGCCTCCCCCAAAAGGGGAGGGGGTTTGCCATAATCGCCACGCTTGACAAGCGGGTTGGCGATCGCAGTGTTTGGTGTTGCGTTTTACAGAGAACGCTGCTGCCCATTCTCTGGTGAGTCCCTTAGTCGCCTCTTACGACACCCACGGGAAGTGATGGGATGGTATTATTCATTTGCGGCACCATACGGCACCGGCTGACACCATACGGCGAAACAATCCAATACAATTTGAGTCGGTTCAAGGTCTATAAAAAATAGGTAAAAATAAAGAACAGCAGTACAAAATTAGAATGAAACAGAAGCTCACCTATGTGTTCAATAAGCGTAAGGTTATCGACACAAGACAGTCCGGTCGCCAACGCATCTGGTCCGCTACCCATTACATCTCCTGCAAAAGGAAAAAAAAATTATATTGGAAACCGAAAAACACAATTATATGTACTACACATTAGGGGGAACAGACTTAAAAATGTAATTAAAAAAAAACTTTTTATTTCAGACATAATAATTTTGGTTACTAAGTATGCTTGGTTAATAAGGTTGTAATTAGTCCGTCAGATAGATTTACAAAAAATATTGGACACGTATTTTTTTATTTTTTCACGTAAACAAAAAATTAAGATACAGTGCATTGAAAACTCGTGTGACATCACATTTCAGTACACTTTTTACTTCTTTGCCGCGTTTTATAATCGTGATTTTTTATTGATGTAATAAAGCAATAAAAATTTAAAAAACCCCCGAAAAAAAAAGAAACGTTAAAAAGTAAAAAATAATTTCTATTGATCCTTTTAGTTTAATAGGTATAGGTACGATTCTTTGGGCCAAGCGTCTTCGCCTCGGGAGACCGCAAATCTTTTGTTTATTGGTACTTTATATAAGTATTATTAGCGGTCTCCCGACGCGATGACACTTGGCCCAAAGAATCGTATCTATACCTATTAAACTGATTATCTATACCTACTGAACTGACATTTGATACCCATTTTGCGGCGGCGGCCATCTTGGATTTGAAATTTGTCATATTGTATAGTATTTTACTAGTCAAGCCCTTTCATTTGATACCCATATTGAGGGAGTTGTGAAAAAATATGTAATCCGCCATTTTGTGGCGGCGGCCATCTTGGACCGATTATCATCAAACATAGCTAAGAACACTCCCGACTAATACACCTTTCAAACTCAAAAAAACAAAATCAAAATCGGTTCATCCGTTCGGGAGCTACGATGCCACAGACAGACACACACACACACACACACACACACACACACAGACACGTCAAACTTATAACACTCCGTCGTTTTTGCGTCGGGGTTTAAAAAGTACGTGACCAATATTTTTTGATAATCTAACGACGGACTAAATAGAATCGGTTCGGTTATGGTACAGAACCCTTCGTGTGAGAGTCCGATTCGCACTTTGCTGGTTTTTTAGGGTTCCGAAAAAAAAGGAACCCTTATAGGATCACTCGGGTGTCTGTCTGTCTGTCTGTCCGTCTGTCACAGCCAGTTTTCTCCGGATCCACTGGACCGATTCTGTTGTAATTTGGTACAAATATGGACTTCTATGACCCAAACAACCCTAACATCTATGTAAACATTATGGTACGCAATAAAGAATTGAGAATTGAGAAAACACGGACGCGTTACGTAAATTATTAAATTTTTAGTATGGGGGTCAAACTAGAAAATAAAAATAAAAAGCTTTTTGAACAATATCGTGTGATACATCAAATGAAAGGGCTTATTATGAGGGTTTTAATTATATTTCTTTCATAATTTTAAAATAAATGGTTTTGAAGTTATTCAAGAAATTAGACAAAAATGACCATTCCCCCCTTATCTCCGAAACTACTGAGCCTAAAATTTTGAAAAAATGGAGATAATAGATCTTTACCTAAAGATTACAGGGAAACCTATTAGAAGTCTGTAGTGTTAAAAAAACATGTTAAAAAAATTAAATTCGTTCGGAACCCTTTGCCGACTCGCACTTGGCCAGTTTTTTTTATAATGAATTGTTTTTCAAACCTTTCTCAATGTGTAACGTGTCAGTGTCACTATGGTGGTGTCTGTTACTGCGACAGTACAGCTTGGTGAGTAGCAGCGCCATAATCAGGATAGCCACTAGCGCGAGTACTAGCACGCTAGTTACTACCTTTCTCAATGTGTAACGTGTCAGTGTCACTGTGATGGTGTCTGTTACTGCAACAGTACAGCTTGGTGAGTAGCAGCGCCATAATCAGTATAGCTACTAGCGCGAGTGCTAGCATGCTAGTTACTTACCTTTCTCAATGTGTAACGTGTCAGTGTCACTATGGTGGTGTCTGTTACTGCGACAGTACAGCTTGGTGAGTAGCAGCGCCATGATCAGGATAGCTACTAGCGCGAGTCTAGCATGCTAGTTACTTACCTTTCTCAATGTGTAACGTGTCAGTGTCACTATGGTGGTGTCTGTTACTGCGACAGTACAGCTTGGTGAGTAGCAGCGCCATGATCAGGATAGCTATTAGCGCGAGTCTAGCATGCTAGTTACTTACCTTTCTCAATGTGTAACGTGTCAGTGTCACTATGGTGGTGTCTGTTACTGCGACAGTACAGCTTGGTGAGTAGCAGCGCCATTATCGGGATAGCTACTAACGCGAGTACTAGCATGCTAGTTACTTACCTTTCTCAATGTGTAACGTGTCAGTGTCACTATGGTGGTGTCTGTTACTGCGACAGTACAGCTTGGTGAGTAGCAGCGCTATGATCAGGATAGCTACAAGCGCGAGTCTAGCATGCTAGTTACTTACCTTTCTCAATGTGTAACGTGTCAGTGTCACTATGGTGGTGTCTGTTACTGCGACAGTACAGCTTGGTGAGTAGCAGCGCCATAATCAGGATAGCCACTAGCGCGAGTAGTAGCACGCTAGTTACTAACCTTTCTCAATGTGTAACGTGTCAGTGTCACTGTGATGGTGTCTGTTACTGCAACAGTACAGCTTGGTGAGTAGCAGCGCCATAATCAGTATAGCTACTAGCGCGAGTGCTAGCATGCTAGTTACTTACCTTTCTCAATGTGTAACGTGTCAGTGTCACTATGGTGGTGTCTGTTACTGCGACAGTACAGCTTGGTGAGTAGCAGCGCCATGATCAGGATAGCTACTAGCGCGAGTCTAGCATGCTAGTTACTTACCTTTCTCAATGTGTAACGTGTCAGTGTCACTATGGTGGTGTCTGTTACTGCGACAGTACAGCTTGGTGAGTAGCAGCGCCATTATCGGGATAGCTACTAACGCGAGTACTAGCATGCTAGTTACTTACCTTTCTCAATGTGTAACGTGTCAGTGTCACTATGGTGGTGTCTGTTACTGCGACAGTACAGCTTGGTGAGTAGCAGCGCTATGATCAGGATAGCTACAAGCGCGAGTCTAGCATGCTAGTTACTTACCTTTCTCAATGTGTGACGTGTCAGTGTCACTATGGTGGTGTCTGTTACTGCGACAGTACAGCTTGGTGAGTAGCAGCGTCATGAACCGGATAGCTACTAGCGCGAGTACTAGCATGCTAGTTACTTACCTTTCTCAATGTGTCACGTGTCAGTGTCACTATGATGGTGTCTGTTACTGCGACAGTACAGCTTGGTGAGTAGCAGCGTCATGAACCGGATAGCTACTAGCGCGAGTACTAGCATGCTAGTTACTTACCTTTCTCAATGTGTCACGTGTCAGTGTCACTATGATGGTGTCTGTTACTGCGACAGTACAGCTTGGTGAGTAGCAGCGCCATGATCAGGATAGCTACTAGCGCGAGTCTAGCATGCTAGTTACTTACCTTTCTCAATGTGTAACGTGTCAGTGTCACTATGGTGGTGTCTGTTACTGCGACAGTACAGCTTGGTGAGTAGCAGCGCCATGATCAGGATAGCTACTAGCGCGAGTACTGATGAGGCGAGTATGTTGGATGCAGCGACCATATTGTGGGCGCCACTGTCCATTGTTGACTCCGCTTTCATTGTTACTGTTTCTTCTTTTAGGGTTACTGGAAAAATAAAATAGAAATTAGTTTTAAAGAAGGAATCATTTTGGGAACACATTCATAGTGCGTACAGCTAAAGAATGGAATTCCCTGCCGGAGTCTGTGTTTCCTGATAGCTACAACCTGGGAGTCTTTAAGTCAAGAGTGAATTGGTTACTTCTAGGCAAGTGTGCTCCATCTTCGACCACATCATCGCTTACCATCAGGTGAGATAGTGGTCAAACGTGTGCCTATCAATAGTAAAAAAAAACTGGCCAAGTGCGAGTCGGACTCGCTTGCAAAGGGTTCCGAACGAATTATTTTTTTTTAACATGTTATTTTAACACTACAGACTTCTAATAGGTTTTCCTGTAATCTTTAGGTAAAGATCTATTATCTCCATTTTTTTCAAAATTTTAGGCTCAGTAGTTTCGGAGATAAGGGGGGGGGAATGGTCATTTTTCGTCTAATTTCTTGAATAACTTCTAAATAATTTATTTTAAAATTATGAAAAAAATATAATTAAAACCTTCACAGTAAGCCCTTTCATTTGATATGTCACACGATATTGTACTAAAAACTTTTTTTTTAAATTTTCTGGTTTGACCCCCATACTAAAAATTTAATAATTTACGTAACGCGTCCGTGTTTGGGTCATAGAAGTCCATATGTGTACCAAATTTCAACAGAATCGGTCCAGTGGATCCGGAGAAAACTGGCTGTGACAGACGGACAGACAGACAGACAGACAGACAGACAGACAGACAGACAGACAGACAGACAGACACCCGAGTGATCCTATAAGGGTTCCTTTTTTTTCGGAACCCTAAAAAGGAACAAAAAAATTTAATATGGGACTTAAGGGCAAAATCTAAAACTATGATAATATCTAAATCTAAATATATATAACTCAAAGGTGACTGACTGACTGACATAGTGATCTATCAACGCACAGACCAAACCACTGGACGGATCGGGCTGAAATTTGGCATGCAGGTAGATGTCATGACGTAGGCATCCGCTAAGAAAGGATTTTGATCAATTCTACCCCCAAAGGGATAAAATAGGGGATGAATGTTTGTATGAAACTTTGGCAATTTTAAACTTCTTAACGCGAGCGAAGCCGCGGGCAAAAGCTAGTAATTAAATAAGATCCAAGTGGTAATTTCGTTGCAGCCGATGGTATAGACGCTCGAGCCGATGAAGAGGCCAGTATGGAGCCGAGATACTGCCAGTTTTCGAGTAAGTGAGTTGAAAAACATTTTTTTTTGGCCTAGCCTGTAAATCTGGCTTGAACAGTTAGAAAAATAAAACTGGCCAAGAGCGAGTCGGACTCGCGTGCAAAGAATTCCGAATAAATTTCATTTTTTTAACATCACAGACTTCTTATAGGTTTTCCTGTAATCTTTAGGTATAGAACTATAATACGAATTTTTTTTCAACATTTTTGGCTCAGTAGTTTCGGAAATAAGGGGGGAATGGACATTTTTGGTCTAATTTCTTGAATTACCTCAAAACTATTTATTTTAAAATTATGAAAAAATATAATTAAAACCCTCACAGTAAGCGCTTTCATTTGACATGTCACGATACACTTTTAAAAACTTTTATTTTTATTTTGTAATTTGACCCCCAAAAGTGACTCCCATACTAAAAATTTATTTATTTACGTAACTTTTGGACCCAAACACGGACGGTTTGGGTCACAAAAGTCCATATGCATACCAAATTTCAACAGAATGGTTCAGTAGATCCGGAGAAAACTGGCTGTGACGGACGGACGGACGGACGGACGGACGGACGGACGGACGGACGGACGGACGGACGGACAGACGGACAGACGGACAGACACACCCAAATGATCCTATAAGGGTTCCGTTTTTTACGGAAGTTCGGAACCCTATAAAACACGCTGTATATTGTTTTATTCAGTGCGCCCGCTCAGCGATTTTCTTTCGAGTCTTAGTGAACAGAAAAATCAAGGGAGGCGATTACCTCTTTTGCTTTTTCAGGGTTCCTGACCCAAAGGGTAACCAACGGAACCCTATAACTAAGCCGTCCATCTGTCAATCAGCGGGCGGGCTGTATGTCAAGAATCGTAATAGGTAGAGAGTAGAAATTTTCACAGATTGTGTATTTCTATTGCCGCTAACAACAAATAATACAAATTAAAGGGTTGCCATACAAGAACAGAACCATTTGGCCGGTTTTTTGTTAGTTGCAGCTTTTGTGTTTCAGTAAATTATAACTATTCTTTGGTCTGAAACTACTCTTACTTTATTCAGGGTATAAAAGAGAATAACTTACAGAAATCAGCATTGCAGTAAGTATTGGTGCAGCAACAGAACTTGGTGCCGGGTAGTCTTGGGGCTGACACTCGGGTGCATCTGTCGCAAGAGCTGCGGCCTTCCGTCTGAGATGAGCGCCAGCATCCTAGGAAGATTTTATTTTAATTAGTGGTCGTGATGGATGTGTGAGTAACGAGAATGGATAAAGTCAGAAATGAGTATTTTAGAGCTGCCAGGGTTGCGGAATTTGTTCAAAAGAGTCACCGCGGCTCTGGAACGCAAAGGGCATTAGGAGGAACACGGATGGGTTTTAGTCAGTAAGAGTCTGACACTCCCTTCTGCTTCGCCCAGAGCGGGAGGAGTCATTTGATGATTTCCCATCCTAAAAAAAAGAGGTAGGTAGTTGAAAAGTGGCGCCTGTGACGGAAAAGGTAAAAGGGAGAGTAGAGTAGATAAGGGAATCCATTTTTCATGGGGGTGACTGAATAGTGCAGCCAACCAGCCTAGCTGTACCCAGGTTTCGAGGGGCAACCGCACGGTTCCGAGGATTTGTGCAAGTTGAGAATCCACAAACTGGCAACCCACATCATGTGGGCAGCTTTAGGATTTTCTCTTTCTCTAAAGGTTCGACCTCTAACCAGAGCGCAATAATTATTTAATTGAACGCCATTTTTTTTAAATACCCTATTGTGTTCCACTGCTGGACAAAGGCCTCCCCCATATCCTTCCAGACACTCTTTTCTTGCGGTTGTGACTTTTTTAACATGAAATAAGAACATATAGCTGTCTTGAATCAACTTCTGTCAGAGTGTACGATTAAACGCCCGCCGACAGACACTACGCTGACAGACTGAACACCGACAAGACTTTACTTCGACGGGACTCTTCGCCGACAGGGCTCATCAGCGACGCAATAAAAAAAAACACGAAGGCTAAGGCGGGAGCTCCGCTCCGCTTCGCTCCCACCTTTGCCTTCTAACCTAACCTATCCGAGTCGGGGTGTTGTCGACCTTCAGTGTGTCGCACAAGCGTGCATTCGAATTAAGGTGAGTCGGAGTAGTTTTGTCGCATAAGCGTTAATCGCACAACCATTTGTCGAGCTCACGTAGTACACTTAATACCGATACATAAACAATGCAAGATCTTTATTTTTTATGAATTGTATAATTACAAGAAAAACATAATCGATTTCCAAATCTGATTATCGGAGATAAGTTGCGTCGCTGATGAGCCCTGTCGGCGAAGAGTCCTGTCGGCGAAGTGTCCTGTCGGCGAAGAATCCCGTCGAAGTAAATTCTGTCGGTTTAATGTCTGTCGGCGTTTAGTCGTACACTGCTTCTGTCATGATCCCTTATAATTTCTAATGATGAGAATCGGTTCATAATTTATTGTTCAGGTGTCTACGAAGGGATATTAAGGAAAGGTCAGTGTACTTTATTGCAAGTTTATCTGAGGCCTGACATAAGTACATTCATTTTCCTCACCTTGGCCAAGCACAGTAATATTCCCGTCCTGGTCCCGGTGCCATAGAGTATAACAAGAAGCCCTGGTGTCTGTGCACTGCTCCACCTGAGCTACCTCGCCATTGGGCAGCGTCGTCTCCGATATGGGGCCCGTTTCTGAAACAATAGCTACTGTCAATAGGATTTGAAGGCAAATTCATTCTCGGTTCAGAAGAGGCGAGCTTTTTCTTGCGTTAATTCAATCAGAGGTCAAAACTGGCGAAGTGCGAGTCGGACCCGCGTGCAAAGGGTTCCGAACGAATTTAATTTTACTTAACATGTTATTTTAATACTGTAGACTTCTTATAGGTTTTCCTGTAATCTATAGGTAAAGATCTATTATCTAAATTTTTTTCAAAATTTTAGGGTCAGTAGTTTCGGAGATAAGGGGGAAATGGTCATTTTTCTTTTAATTTCTTGAATAACTTCAAAACCATTTATTTTAAAATTATGAAAAAAATATAATTAAAAGTAAGCCGTTTCATTTGATATGTCACACGATATTATTCAATTTTTTTTATTTAATTTTCTAGTTTGATCCCGAAAAGTGAGGCGTAATACGTCCGTGTTTGGGTCACAGAAGTCCATCTGTGTTCCAAATTTCAACAGAATCGGTCCAGTGGATCCGGAGAAAACTGGCTGTGACAGACGGACAGATAGACAGACAGACACCTGAGTGATCCTATAAGGGCTCCGTTTTTTGTTCGGAACCCTAAAAAAACTAGTTAACAAAAAAAAAAACCCTCCTGTTTTAATAATACGAACGAAATACATAACTTAGAGCGCGTTCAGTCCATTCTAGCTGCAGACGTCTTGCTTCCCCCTATCCACTTTAGTCCTGCTTCAGACATTGAACTCTGTGTCTTGCGCTTACGCACGGTTTTCGCTTGCGCTTACGCACACATTCATTGACAGCATAGAACTCCTAAACCAATAGCTCGGTGCGCTCTTAAGAAACAGTTTAATTTATTGGCCATTGACCAAGCAAAAAACGCATTTTAACCAAAGTTACCTCCTATTTTTGATTATCGCTTGAGTTGTGTATGGAGCAAAAACTCGCCCTTAGAGCGGTTTCCTATCTGAACATACTAGATTTTTTTTCTAAGGATATTTGTGTTTTTCCATCCAAATAAATTGTTCTGAATTTATACATGGTTGCATACTGTCTAATAAATGAGATAATAGGTGTTCCAAGTACCAGTAGGTCTTTTATTTGTATTTGAGACTTTTGCCTGCAGTTTCACTAACGTGACCAGCAATTGTCAATATCGGAAGGGACATACAGGAAGTGCAATAAACGCACTCACACATCTATACTAATATTATAAATTTGAAAGAAACTCTGTCTGTTTGTTACCTTTTCACATCTTAATGGCTGCAGGGATTTGGATGAAACTTGGCACACGAGTAGAGCATGTTGCTGAAGAGGACATAGGATACTTTTTATCCCGGTAGTATATTACCTTGGTGTAATTTAAACTTTCGTGTGGGCGAAGCTGTTGGCAGGAACTAATTTATAATACCAGTTCAGGTCCTGCAGCTTTTCTTGAGTCTAAAGAAAAGCTGCAGGATACCACTCTGGAAATTAAAAAAATGATAGCTTCAAAGAGAAGGCTGCGACGACAATGGCTCTCAAGTAGGAATCGACAAGTTAAAACCGCACTCAATAAGGCGCAAAAGGAGCTAAAGCGATTCCTAAAAGAAAATGAGAACAACACCTTGCAAGACAAGCTTAAGACCCTATCTCCACATAAAGCCGACAATTACTCTCTTTGGAAGATGACAAAATCTGTGAGAAGACCTAAAGAGCACATTCCTCCACTGAGACAACCAAATGGCAACTGGTCAAGAAAATCAGCAGATAAAGCAGAGCTATTTGTTCGATTTCTGAGGGATTCTTTCAAACCCAATGAGCCTGATCCTATGTGCTCTGAAAAGGAAATTGACGATTTGTTTAACAGTGACCAACAAATGTCATTGCCATTGAAATCGATAACCCCAGCAGTAGTAAAGAAAACTATACTCCGACTTAAAACAAATAAGGCACAAGGATGTGATCTCATAAAAGCGGAGATATTAAAACAGCTGCCAAGGAAGGGTATAGTCATCCTAAATTCCTAACAATGCTTTTTAACGTGGTGTTGAGGCTACAATATTTTCAACTCTTTTGGAAAATATCTATAAATCATTCCATCCAGTGGCTTACACCGTCACTGGAAAGAAAGGAATACTGCTCTGCTGTATTTCTTGATGTGCAGCAGGCGTTCGATCGTGTATGGCACAAGGGCCTCTTATATAAACTAAAACTGTGCTTACCAAACACTGCCTACATGGTTTTAAAATCCTACCTTCAAGATAGAATGTTCCAAGTCAAGATCGGAGATTCTCTATCATCTATATTCCAAATAGAACCTGGAGTTCCCCAGGGCTCAGTCTTGGGTCCAATATTGTACGTAATCTACACAGCTGACTTGCCATACTCTGACGACGTAATGATTGCGACTTATGCTGACGATACAGCAGTAATCTCGTGCCACAAAAATTCCAACACAGCATCCCTAAAACTACAACCACATTTAGACGAAATTGGAACATGGCTTAAAAAGTGGAGGATACGAGCAAGTGCTGCAAAATCGACCCACGTGACGTTTACGCTCAAGCGCGGAGACTGCCCACCGGTGAAACTTGATGGAACTGAACTACCTCAACAAACAACTAAAAAATACCTGGGAATGCATCTGGACAGGAAACTCACATGGAGAGACCACATTAAGAGAGATCAAGCAAACTTAAAGCTCAGAGAGTTGTACTGGCTCATAGGCAGACAATCCAGACTCAGCTTGGAAAATAAACTTCTGATCTACAAAAGAGTAATCAAACCCGTTTGGACATACGCTATCGAACTCTGGGGATCGGCAAGCTATTCCAATATCGAAATTCTTCAGCACTTCCAAAATGAAGCATTAAAGACATTAATCAGTGCCCCATGGTTTGTAAAGAATACAGAAGTTCATGAATACTCTGACGAGGAGCAAGCAAGGAGCAGATAGAGAGGTCTTGCGATGCCTACAAACAAAGGCTGAAACGTCACAATTGGTGAAAGCACTCATAACCACTGATCATAGCATATTCCGGTTGAGAAGGACAAAACTTGCTTCAATCTGAAGCTATTCTAATTAAAGAGATGACACATCAACGGATGTGTGAAATTTTAAAAAACTACTTCCATGATGTTTAAAAAATTTAATTACAGCTGAATGGCTGACTATAAAACGGAAAAAGAGAAAAAAAAAAGAAATACCAGTTCAGGATAATATATGGTCATAGTTGCTATGATTTTTATAACAGATCCTGATCTGATACTTGCAACAAACCTTCAAGATACACCCTGTATACTTATAAAAACATGGTTGCAGGTCAATAAACTTAGAAGGTAACATTTCAATTTTAAACACTGTGCAGCTATACATTACTGTCATAAAAAGTTCTTATCTTTTTTAGTACTTTATTTCTAAAAGTTTAACTTTAATTAATACCTACCAAAACTATCATTTTCCACCATCAGTTGAGCATTCCGCTCATCAGCATACGAAGGAGTGACACTCATCGCCACACTATCATGAATCTTATACAAGCAAGATATTGTAGGCCCCATTGTTGTAGTCTTTTCAGTTGGCATTACTGCAGCTTTTACTTTATAGGTCTTGATATCATTAGGCACACCATTCTTCCCTTTATTTTCTTTACCAGAACTTATGGCCTTTTTCTCAAAAGAGGTCACAATGTTATCCCTTACTGTGTCAGAAGTGAACTCAAGTGTAGGCATCTCATGGGATGTGCCCACAAACTCATTTGAATTTGGAATATCAAGGCTTCTTTTTACAATTTTTGTATGCTCTACTGGTTGGTACTTATGCTTGATAGTGTGTTTAGCCACTCTTTTGAGAATATCATCTGGTATGCTGCGTTTTTTCAGTAATTTTGCATGTTGATACACTTTAGAAACACCTCTGACCTCTACATAGTTTGGAACAGGATCAGCACTTCTTTTTCCTATAACTCTTGGCTGGTCATTTATAACTGGCCATTCATTATTCAAATCCTGCTGACTGTTCCATTGAATTGTTCTTCTATGATGGTACTTAGTGAAAGTTCTTACATAGTGAGAAGGCTTTAGGTGTTGAATGCCATTCCTTAGGTCCTGAGATTCTTGAGGCCGAGAAGTGAGGACCTTTGCCGTAAAAATAAACAGGAACAACACTATGCATTTCAGTAGTGGTGTCACTCTGTTAGATATTATTCCTTCCATCATGTTTACAATGGAATTTTGTAACAAAAACTTTGTTACTCACGTCATATTCAAGAGAACTTTAAGCGTATGCGTTTATGTTGCACTGCATACGGTAACTCACAGCCTAGCAACCGAGACACTGCAGAAATATCGATTTTTCAACTTCCCTATCATAAGTCCCGATGCAGTAATTTCTCAAGAAATACACAATTTTTTTAACACTTAACTGATAATAATCGTTTCACAGTGCTCTATGTATTTATTATTAGAAAATATAGTAAGAAATATAGAATAATGATTATTTTTATGTCGCAGTATGCGAGCTTTTGTGAAAGTATCAATGTTTACATGCTTTTACTTCTAATTGCACTTTGTTAGTAACACGGAAGTAGTTAATTAAATTAATATCGAATTGCGATTGACTTTTACGTTTTGTTGATTACTTAACTAGATTTATTTGCTATAACAAGAAAAATCAATAGAATGTTGACAAACACATTTTGCCCGACATATTGCGGGACGTTTCGTTTCCTCGTTGTCTTGTCGCACATCGCGGAAATATCATGCTACGTTTCGTTCCATCAGTGAAGCAAAAATAAACAAAAACTTTTCGATCTAAATTCAAGAAGCTTTATTTCTAATAGGAATCATGTATTTAAACTGAAATAATACAAAACGAAAATAATTAGCATAAAACGATGTCTTATCAGAATCTGATTCACTTTTCTTGGTTTTGCATGCATGTCATAACATACCTCACCTCTCTCGAGTCCTCAAGTCGCAACTGGAACGTCACTAACATCTGTCGATCTTCCCATGGTGTCATAACTTCGAACAACCTGATAGAATCTTCAAAAAGTTTGTTGCTCTGAACAGTAGATGGTGCTATTTAAAAATTTAAATAAAAATATTTTTATTAGACTGGTATTACTGGCTCTTTTTTTGGTTATGGCTACAACACAACACCATTGACATGTGTTTATTTCATTTCACGCAGACTTTCAGTTTTTACATTCTCTTCAGCAGACACTTAAAAACTTATAAAATAGCGAACAAAAAAGAAGTAAATGAAAAATTTGTAATTTATTTACTTATTTTAATAATAGATTATTACTAATTGACTTCCATTGAGTAGAATATGTTAATTATTTATAGTCAAAAATAGTCACTCATTTAGGAATGAAACGTTGTGTTATTGACATTGACATTAACTGTTTGTTTTCAAATCTCACAATCCGTTTATTTTCTTCTGAAGTGAACGGATGCGTTTATTGTATTTTGTTAATTTTCAATGACGACCCGGCTTGTTACACTATTTCTGTTCCCGACTGACCTGGCTTTTACTTGGATTCCGATATTACCGCTATCATCGACTGACCTCTGGCTGAGAATTTGGACTTTATTGTTTTGCTTTGTGAATTGGATTTTCTCGACCATGCCTATGAAAAGATGTTGTGCCTGCAGCAAAACTCGTAAGTGCATTTAAAATTATATATTATTATTAGTTAATTTTGGTCCTTAAAGTACTTATATGGGTAAATGGCAAACATTACATTTTAAAGTGATGTGATATCACAACACATTTTTGGAACTAAGTGATATCACAATGTATGAATTTGGATGTGATCTATAGATTATATCTAAAATTTAACATTTAAAATTTAACATTTTACTTAGAAAGGACCGAGTCAGCCTTACAAATAGATTGAAACTTTGTACTGAAGAGCTGGACCAATGTAGGGAACAATATGATAAAGATACTCAGTGCTTCCAAAATGATATACTATACAAGGAGTACTTGTTGAAAAATATTTATGAAAAATATGAGACCTCACAACAACAACTGAGTGAGCGCTTGTTTGAGGCTGGGGAACTATTGGACTTGGTGAAGTACAATGCTGAAAGATACGAGTCTCTGACTAATAATCTTTCATGCAGCTGTGTAAACCAGCCATCATCTCCCCAGCCCCAACTAGACATGTCTCCACCGGTGTTGGCTCTTCCATTAGAAACATGTGTCAAAATACCAGGAAATAAATATATATTTTTTTGTGATGAATTAGGGTCTGGCTTTGGAAAAATACTACATAACTACTTAAGCCATAGTTTTACCAACCATAGTTATCATAATATAAGTCTTAAACAAATGGTTAAAAGAATTATAAATACAAATCTTGATGATTATTCATCAATGGTTCTTCTATTAGGGAATAGTACTGGTATTACCAGAAAGGACATAGTGGATAGTGTTGACTCCTTATTAAAGTTAAACATAGGAAAGCTGATGTTATGTGCTTTTCCTTATTCCGATAGTTTATCAGATGATCAAAACAAGCATATTTTAAAGCTGAATAATACTATTCACTTGCTGACATGTTGTCATAGTGACAAATTATTGTATTTTGACATTAATAAGTTTGTTAGTGGTTTTAAATTAACTCAGGGAGCTTTATCTCTGTCTGGTAAATGTAGACATATGATTGCTATGTTGATAGCATATAATATTAACGAGGTTATAGCTAATATAACAAAGATTAGGTTAAGTGACGAGCCTGTGTTGTCTAGTTGCTCTAACAGCGTAGGGACTTATTTTTATGATTCTTTGTGTTGTACGAAGGAGGACCCACTTAAAATATCAACATTCATGGAGGCCTCTACCCATCAGATAGAGTATTCTCTTCCTGATGGAACCTATAAAGACATTTTAGACTCCTCAATTGTAGCTGTGGAGATCGCTCCAGATAATTCTTTAAACTGAACTGCAAGACAACAGAAGCTACCTCTTCTAATAACCAATTATTATATGTGAATAGGAACAAGGTATCTTCTAGCAGTAGTAATATAGTTCATGGTAAAAATCCTAAGGGAGGGCAGCACACTTTAAAATTGTTTAATCAGAATATTCAAGGTTGCTCTTCCAAATTACTTGAAATAGAAATGTTTTTAGAAAAGACCAAGTTTGATGTAGTTTGCTTAACTGAACATTGGTTAAAAGTAAGTAGGATCTCTTAATTTTGAAAATTATTGTGTAGCAAGCCATTTCAGCCGACAATGTATGATACATGGAGGATCACTTATTTTAATTAAAAGTTACATTAAATCTAAAGAAAGAAAAGACATTGTTTAGCTGTCGGTTGAACACACCATTGAATTGTCCTGTGTTGAGCTAGATAAGCATGTTGTTGTATGTGTCTACAAACCTCCAAGTTACCAGAATCTATCTGTGTTTGATTCTGTAATGGAAGATGTGTTAAAAAAAGTTTGTACTAGCAATAAATCAATAATTATATGTGGCGACTTTAATATTAACTTATTAGAAACTAACTCGAATAGTATCAGATTATTGAGTCTATTTAAATCATTAAATTTATCAAATGTTTTTTTTGAACCTACCCGAGTACCACTTTCGTCTGCGACTTGCATAGACAACATATTTTGTAATTGTGATTATTTAAATAAAGAGATTGTGAATAAGTTGCCCTCTGATCACAGTGGACAAACAATAATGTTTTGCACCTACATACCTTTACAAAAAATTCTAATTAAATTTAGACCAATAACAGATAAAAATTTAGAAAAACTTAATAGTACTTTGGCCAGTAAATTATGTGTTCAAAATTTTAATAACATAGAAGACTCAAATGTGTTTTATACCAAATTTTTTTCATTACTCAACACTCAATTTAATGATAATTTTCCAATTAAGCCTAAAAGTATTTACACTAAGTTTATATTCAGTGATTGGGCGACTCCAGGCATTCGAATAAGTAGAGAAAAGCTATACGAACTATATGGCCTAAAGCAACACGTGAATAACATAAGCTTTCATAAGTATGTTGCAAAATATTCAAAAACATTTAAAAGTGTATGCAAAATAGCTAAAGCTCTGTTTATTAGCAATAAAATAAAATCAGCAGATGACAAAATAAAAACCACCTGGAAAATAATAAATAATGAAACAGGTAGGAAGAAAAAGCGTGAAACTAAATACTCAGATGCAGAGGTAGCTCAGGAGTTTGAAAACTTCTTTGCTGATATTCCACGTAAAACTACACAAGCTCTTAACTCGTCACCCGCGCTCTCTGCTGCCTTTTTAAGGAAGAATGTCAAGGTATGCCCATCAGAGTTCAAGTTTCAACATACGAACCCCTTAGCCATTATAAAGGCTTTTAAAGATCTTAAAATTAAATCAACAGAAGATCTTTGGGGAATGTCTGTAAAAGTCTGTAGATCTGTTATTGAAACTATTGCTCCCTACTTAGCTCACATATTTAACTCTAGTGTAGACCAGGGAGTATTTCCTGATCTCATGAAGCACAGTAAAGTCGTTCCACTGTTTAAATCCGGTGATAGTCAAGAACCCAACAATTACAGGCCGGTGTCAATCCTGCCGGTTCTCAGTAAGGTGTTTGAAAAGTTAATGCTTAACCAGATGTTACTACATTTTAATAAGAATTCCATCTTTCACGAACAACAGTACGGTTTCACTAAAGGGCGTTGTACAACTGACGCTGGTGTCACCCTAATAAAGAACATCTTTAACGCCTGGGAGGATTCACAAGACGCCATTGGAATCTTTTGTGACCTCTCGAAAGCGTTTGATTGCGTTAACCATGAGACACTTTTGTTGAAACTTGAGCATTATGGGATTAGGAATACATCCCTTGATTTGATTGGATCATACTTGAAAGACAGACAGGTTAAAGTACAGGTAAACGGTGTAAACTCACTAGGGTCTGAAATGGCAATGGGCGTTCCGCAAGGTTCAATATTAGGTCCATTCCTCTTTTTAGCATATATAAACGATTTGCCCCAATTACTTCAAAATGAACCAAAGATGGTGTTATTTGCTGATGACACATCATTGATATTTAAAATAGACCGACGGTCACAAAACCTTGATGATGTCAATTACTCTATTCACTAGGTTCAAGATTGGTTTACGGCAAACAACTTAGTATTAAATGAAAAAAAAAACTAAATGTATTAAATTTTTTTTTACCTAATGTTAAAAGTAACGAATGTGAAATCATATTGAATGGACAAAAACTGGAATTTATTGATCAGACGGTTTTCCTGGGAATCACTTTAGACGAGAAATTGCAATGAGGACCTCACATAACATCTCTTGCGGCGCGGCTAAGCTCAGCCGCTTATGCTGTTAGAAAGATAAGACAGCTAACAGATATAGAAACCGCGCGTTTGGTCTATTTTAGTTACTTTCACAGCATTATGTCGTATGGTATTTTGCTGTGGGGTCGAGCTGCTGACATTGAATCCATATTTATTCTACAAAAGCGTGCTGTCAGAGCCATTTATAATCTTCGTCGCCGCGATTCTCTTAGGGAACTCTTTAAAAAGATTAATATTATGACAGTCCCTTGTCAATTCATCTATGAAAATATTATGCATGTAAGGAAAAATCGACATCTCTTTAGCAAAATTAGTGATAGACATAATCTTAATACTAGAAATAGAAATAAACTAGATCAACCATTTTTTAGATTATCCAAAGTACGAACATCTTTCATGGGGTACTGTATTAAATGTAACAACAAAATTCCTTCTGAAATATTAGAATTAAATGAAAGAAAATTTAAAACGTGTGTAAAATACACACTTTGTGAACAAGCATATTACAAATTAGATGATTATATTCAAGATAAGAATGCTTGGAAACATGCTAGTCCTGCTCCATAGGACAATCTAGGGTGTAGTAGACATAGTGAAACTGGTTGATATTGTTACGCGCCAGAATTAATGTTGGGTACATGGCGGCATTTGCGTACTGCTTACGCCATCTAGTTTCAAGTAACGAAACATTTACGTGCTGCCATCTAGTATCGAGTAGCAGACACTTGCGTGCTGCTGGCGTCATCTAGTATCCAGTAGCAGGCATTTACGTGCTAGAACATTCTCGATGTTTAGACACCTAGTCGGTCGGGACCTGTGTGTGCCTGAACTTTAAAGAGGTTTCCATACAAGAGGGTTCTGGAAATGACTGTCGGTATATAAAGGGCGGACATCCGGCGACGGCAGTCAGTATTGAATTGGCGATACAAACGATAACTTCGAGAGCGATCTTCAACTGCGAATTATAGTGAAGTGAAGTGTTCAGTAGTGCGATTGTGTTTTATAATTAGTGTGTTTTAAAGTGCTAATTAGTGTCATAAATTAAAGTGTCAGTTTTGGTTGTTTAATCGGCTGTTTTTATTGTAACGAACCCCAAGCTCGTAACAATTGGTGTCAGAAGAGTGGATAATCATGCCGATTCTGCCAAAGGACGACACGGAGGGTATCCGTACCCGTAGTCAACGCCAGCAGGAGACGGACCAGAGGCGTTTTGGTGGTGCAATGCCGCAGACGTCGGAAGGTCAGCTACCGACCATGGAGGCCGGCCCGTCTATAGCAGCTCCGGCATCATCAGCACCAGACTTTGCTGCTCTGATGTTGATGTTGCAGGAGCAGGCTCGCCGACAGGAGGAACAGGCCCGCCGACAGGAGGAACAGGCTCGTCGGTTGGAAGAACAGTTGCAGCACGACAAGGCGGAGCAGGCCCGACGACAGGAGGAGCAGGCCCGACGACAGGAGGAACAGGCCCGTCGCTTGGAAGAGCAGCTCAAGCTTGACAAGGAGGAGCAGGCGCGCCGCCAGGAAGAACAGATGCTCCTCATGAAGGAACTTCACGCGTCCTTCAGGAAAGACATGAAGGAGGTGAAGGATAAGGTTGCTCAGCATGACAACCGCTTGTCAGACGCTGAAACCAGGATCAGCAAGTTTGATGACGTCATTGCGGATATGAAGAAGGAATTGGGCAACCTTAAACTTGGAGATGGAATTGCTACTTCAGCAGCCACAACACCTTCGCCACGTGGGTTCAAAGTGCCGCCGTTCGATGGGACGTCTTCTTGGTCGGCCTACAAGATTCAGTTTGAGGCTGTCATGAAGGCGAACGGGTGGAGTAAAAATCAGGCCATGACTGCCCTCACCCTAGGCCTGCGCGACCAGGCCTTAACAGTCCTGGAAGCTCTCGGTAAGGAGGTGACTTACGAGCAGCTGCTTGAGGCGTTGGAAGCCAGGTATGGCGACGCTCATTTGGAGCACGTGTTTCGTGCGCAGTTAAGGGATCGCGTGCAACGAAACGGTGAGAACCTGCAGCAGTGGGCCCTTGAAGTGGAGAAGTTGGTGCGAAAAGCGTACCAGTCTGCACCAGCGCTCATTGAAGGGAACCTGGTGCAGGCATTCATCGACGGCATCCGCGACCTTGAGGTTAGGGCTGCAGTGAGGCTCGGGCACCACGAGACGCTTAAGGACGCCTTGGCCCATGCACTGGAGGTGGAAGCTGTGCGGCAAGATCATCGTTCCCACCGCGTCAGGGAGGTTGCAGCGGTTACAGTTCGCGATCGTTTAAAAGGATACAGCCCTAGGTGCTACGGCTGTGGTGAAAGGGGCCACCTTTGATCCAGTTGCCCTAAGCGAACTGCAGAAGGGGAAGGTAGCCGATCTCCAGAGGGCAGGGCGGCTAATAGCACCGCCCAGCAACAGCAGGGAAACGAGTAAAAGCCAGGACTGCGGGGCGGGTGCTGGCTGATGTTCAAGGAGCCCCAAGGATTTCGATCTCACAAACCCGTGACGGGAACAGCCTTATCATCAAGGGCGAGGTCAACGGGACGTCATGTAAGCTGACGATAGACACTGGAGCCTCTCGCACGGTTGTCAGTTCCCAACTTATAAGTCGGTTCCTTGGGGACTCTGCATACAACCGAGAGCGCATAAATTTGGTAACAGCCACCGGTCAGCGCATACCCGTCCGAGGAGAAAAAGAGATGGAGTTGAAGCTAGGCAACAAAATCTACCTGCATAATGTTGTTGAGGCCGATATAATGGACGATTGCATTCTGGGCTTAGACTTTATGAGGAAGAATCGTTGTGAGATCGACGTTAATCAAGGAGTTATGAAATGTGGACAAGAGGAACTTTTCATGGAAGGGGCTTTACCTGGAAATGTGTACAACCTAAAGAAGATTGTTCTTCCTCCGAGATCGGAAACGGTTGTGCCGGTTAGTCTTCCTCGGAATCCTGGCCAAACTCATCGTTGCGTACTCGTGGAAAGGGTAGACAATGACCTTCCATGGAAAGTAGCACGAACATTGGTCAGAGCCACCGACATCTCAGGAGTACGTGTGCTGAACCTTTGTGACAAGGAGCAGGTGATAGAAAAGGGCACACTGATGGGTACCTGCGAGGAAGTGGATTGGTTGCGTCGATGCCAATATCTATCAACTGGGACCCTCAGCAAGGATGCACAAACGAGAGTGACCACACTTTTAGAAGACTGTCGCAGCGCTCTGTCTCAAAATGAAATGGTCAAGGCGAAGAGGATGTTACTTAAGTACACCGATGTTTTCTCTTTGAACGATGCTGACATCGGGAAGACTGGCTTAGTTCAACACAAAATAAACACGGGAGAAGAATTGCCTATCCGTCAACGGCCAAGGAGATTACCGGTAGCACGTGAAAAGGAAGTGGAAACCATGATCGAGGGAATGGTGAAGGATGGTGTTATAGAACCTTCATCCAGTCCATGGTGTTCACCGGTAGTGCTGGTGAGGAAGAAGGACGGCAGCATGCGGTTTTGTGTTGATTATCGTCGTCTGAACGACGTGACGAAGAAAGACAGCTATCCTTTGCCAAGAATTGATGACACTCTGGACATGCTTACTGGAGTAAAGTGGTTTAGCACACTAGATCTAAAAAGTGGCTACTGGCAAGTAGAAATCGACCCGAAAGACAAGGAGAAAACTGCATTTTCGACAGGAAAGGGTCTATGGCAATTTAAAGTTATGCCATTTGGATTGTGTAACGCTCCGGCAACGTTTGAAAGATTGATGGAACTGGTACTAACCGGGTTGATTGGTGATGCCTGCCTTGTCTACTTGGATGACATCATCATCGTAGGCCGTACGTTTGAAGAACATCTTCAAAATCTGGAACGCGTGCTCATGAAGATCCAGAGTGCCAACCTCAAGTTGAGTCCGAAAAAGTGTTCATTTTTCAAACGGCAAGTTAGCTTTTTGGGTTATGTTGTGTCGGAAGAAGGTATCCGCACGGATCCAGAGAAAATCGCCGCTGTCAAGGATTGGCCAATTCCAAAAGACAAGACGCAGGTCAGACCAATTTTAGGTTTGTGCTCCTATTATCGGCGTTTTGTCAAGAACTTTGCAGATATAGCCAAACCCCTGCACAAGCTAACTGAGGAAAAGCGACATTTCTGTTGGGATGAAAGTTGCGACATCGCTTTCCAGGAGCTAAAGGACCGTCTGTGCAAAACACCTATTTTGGGGTATCCTGATATCAGCAAGGAATTTCAAATTTCACCTACGAACTGACCATGCTGCACTGAAATGGCTATTGCAGTTCAAAAATCCAGAAGAACAAGTTGCGAAATGGATTGAACTACTGCAGGAATACGACTTAGTGGTCGAACATCGCAGCGGGAAATCTCATGGCAACGCAGATGCATTAAGTAAGTATTTATTTCTGAGTATATGGTACATTGAGATCTTCTTTCATTGTCAAGAAGACCTTGCCCTGAAGACTGCAAGCATTGTACTAGGCAAATGGGAGTCGTAACTGTAAAGATGCTCAAGACAGACCTCAGCAACGAGTGGAAGGAGAGCCTACAACGTGCGCAGTAGGAAGATTCGGACATCAAGCCGATTCTTGAGTGGATGAAGGCCAGTGCTCCTAAGCCCACGTGGAGTGATGTCTCAGTGATGAGTTCGATCACAAAAAGCTATTGGGCCCAATGGGACAGCTTAGTGATGCAGGATGGAGTACTGTGCCGTAAATGGGAAAATGCTCGGGGAGACAGCTGTCATTTGCAAGTGGTTGTCCCTAAAGCTAAAGTCCGGATGTTCTACAGCTGTACCATGATGGTTATTCAGGAGGCCATATGGGAGTTAAACGCACTCTACTGAAAATACGGGAACGGTTTTACTGGGTCCATTGCCGTGACGATGTCGAGGACTGGTGTCGGAAATGTACAAGTTGTGCGGCTGTAAAAGGACCTCAGACTCGTAGCAGAGGTGCATTGAAATTGTACAATGTTGGTGCACCATGGGAGAGGATAGCCCTGGATGTTGCGGGACCATTTCCGGAAAGTGATAGTGGTAACAAGTATTTCATGGTTGTAATGGATTACTTCACTAAGTGGCCGGAAGTCTTCGCCATTCCAAATCAAGAAGCTTCAACAGTTGCAGATAAACTGGTTCATGAATTTTTTTAGATAGTTGCAGATAAATTTAATTATTGCGTGCATTTCTGTCATGGATTATTCTAATAGAATAGTTCTAGTTTTGGAGGGAGAGACTTTTTTTGTATTCTGGTGTGATCTTGAGTGTATGGCCATAATCTTGATATGTTCTGCCTGTATAATAATCACAGTAAAAAATCATATTGATGTGTTTGCTATCCGCTTTTTGCTAGGCTTTGGTGGCATATCACACAATATCTACCTGGACTGCGAAATAAGATCCTCACTGTTCTTGTTCTACAAACTTACATTGCGTCATGTGATTTTCAGGTTCTGTGTACAGTTATCTCTATATTACTTCGTATGTGTATTAAATAAATTTATTTTTAAAGGTGAATTAATTAATATTGTTGTAAATAATCTGTTTGATGTGATTGCACTGTTTTTTTCGTTAGGCGTTGGTTGCATATCAGAAGATATTTGTCTGGACTTTGTACTATTGTTTTTGAACTACAAACTTATATTGTGCCATGTCTTCTTCATGCTTCATAGGAAGTTATATTATTTTGTATCGATATTGAATGAGTTTCTTGTGACTACAACACTATTATTAATTTTAATATTTACAATGGACAATGCTGGTACTATTTTATTCTGGATAGCTCAGCGTTACAATGGCAGATAATTTAATAATCTACTACCAAAATTGTAGGGGAATCCGAACGAAACTGCATATACTATATATGAATATACTTGCTAATTCTTATGACGTAATAATCTTGACCGAGACCTGGCTAATACCCGATATAGCTGACAGCGAGTTCATCGACGAACGTTATACTGTGTACCGATGTGACAGAGATCGCGCTGCCACCAAAAAGAAAGACGGAGGTGGCGTTCTCGTCGCTGTGTTAAAAGGTTTGCGCACAGTAAGATTACTTCCATGTTCCTCTGTACATACGCATATTGAACACATACTAATACAGTTGCCATGCTCAAGTCGAGGTGGAAATTTAATTATTGCTGCAGTTTATATACCACCCAAAACGCCTGAAAGTATATATGTTGAATATTTCGATTTATTACAATCCCTACTTGGGCATAGTATTCCTGAACATTTTTATATTTTAGGAGACTTTAATCTACCCGAAATTGACTGGGTCACGTGCCCCGCGGGTACATCACAAACTGCTCAAACTTGTAGAGGTAATTTTCCGATATGTATTCACTTAGGTCAATTCATGTCTTTTCTCGACGCTTATCAATTTAATAATGTAAGGAATCTGAATGGGAGAATATTGGATCTGGTCATTAGTAATGACGACTGCACCACATACTCGCCCGCGGATTATTTATTACAGTTAGATAACCATCATCCTCCATTTTGTGTCTTGATATCTGTTTCATTACCCAATAATTCAATGGTTCGTAAGTCTATCAAGAAATTTAATTATTTTAAAGCTAATTACGACAACATAAATCAAGATTTAAAAGAAATAAATTGGGAAGATGCGTTTTTATATGATCAAACATCTGACGAGCATTTGGACACATTTTATAACATTATTTTCGGCATAATAAGAAAGCATGTACCTTTGGTTGGTGGTAGGTCTTTAAGGTTTCCTGTGTGGTTCTCGAAATCCCTTATACACATATACAAAAACAAAGCCAAATCGTGGGTTAGATGGAAAATGTATAAGAATTTATCTGACTATGAGCAGTTTTCACTATTCCGCACCAGATTTCAGTCTGAATGTAAAGAATCATATAAAAAATATATTAGTTCTGTAGAGGATGGTATTCGAGACAACATTAAACATTTCTGGACGTTCATTTCTAAGCAAAAATGCACTACAGGAATTCCTTCCACTATGAAATACAAAAATCGGCTATCTAACAACCCAGAAGACATTTGCAATATTTTTTCCAACTTCTTTAATTCTGTTTATGAACCATCCACCTTAAAAAGTGTACCGTCCTCGCATACCGACTGCTCCCCTAACTGCTCGCTGATAAGTGACATTCAATTTTCAGTAGGTGATGTACTGAGTGGGCTCAAGTCATTAGACTCTTCTAAAGGACCTGGACCAGATGGTTTGCCAGCAATCTTTATTAAGAGAACTGCCACTAATCTCTGTACTCCATTGCATATTATATTTAATTTATCTATTTCACAGGGGATATTTCCACAAGCTTGGAAACTTGCAAACATAACCCCAGTCTACAAGTCGGGACCAAGGCATGACGTTGAGAACTACAGACCAATATCAATATTGTCAACTTTGTCAAAGGTTTTCGAGAGATTAGTACACGATAAAGTGTACCCTCTACTTCACAACGTTTTATTACCACAGCAACATGGTTTTGTCAAAAAGAGATCAACTGCGACGAACCTGGTGACTTTTGCAGATTATTTGTTTAACAACTTGGATGCCCGTGTTCAAATTGATACAATATATACTGATTTCAAGAAGGCCTTTGACAAAGTTGACCACGAACTGCTTTTGCAAAAAATTGCGTTTAATGGGATACGTGGGGACCTTTTGAGATGGTTTTATTCGTATGTTTGCAATAGAACACAGAGAGTTGTAATAAACGGTTTTTGCTCTGCTACTGTAGATGTCACTTCCGGAGTGCCACAGGGTTCCATTTTGGGACCTCTACTTTTCATTTTATTCATCAATGACGTCGATACATGTTTCAAACATTCTAAATTACTGTTATACGCTGACGACATTAAAATATTCAGATCTATTAAAACTCACCGTGATTGCACTCTCTTACAGGAAGATTTAGATGCTTTCTCAGCATATTGTACACGCAATAAGCTTCAACTTAGTGTGTCCAAGTGTTATGTCATTAGTTTTACTAAAAATATAAACAACATACTGTATCCCTACACCTTAGAAAGCGAAAATCTAAAACGAGAAACCCTAGTCCGCGATCTCGGAATTATGCTGGATGACAAACTCCATTTAGATTCCCACATTAACAAAATTGTTAAAAACGCCTTCCGTATGTTCGGTTTTATTATGAGAACGGCCACAGTATTTACCCGATCTTCTACCTATTTGTACCTTTATAAATCGTTGGTTCGCTCTCAGCTGGAGTATGCTGTTTCGGTATGGAATCCCCACTATGCTAAATATTCCAATATGATCGAAAAAGTGCAAAGAAAATTTTTAAAGGCAATGCATTTTCGTTGTTATCGTGCTAACGCATCCTACAATGACCTATTGAGGAAGTATAATCTGCAAAGTTTGAAGTCTAGACGAATTCTGTTGGAAACGATGTTCCTGTTTGATCTGTGTAATACTTATGATTGTATTGATATTCGAAACAAAATTGGTTTTGTAGTACCCAGAACAACAATTTGCCGTGGGGCGCGCGCAAGACCATTATTTGCAGTAAGTTCCTGTCGTACAAACGCAGGTTTGCGAGCTCCCTTACGCCGCCTTACCAATCAATACAATAAAATCTTTGAAGACGTTGACTTCTTTTCTGTCTCTGCTCCAAAGTTTAGAAGTCTTATCTACAAAATTATTTTAGATTACAATAGTTAATTTATTGTTTACTTATTCTCTCTCACTCTTTATTTATCTGTTGTTTGCATGCCTGTTGTTAAAAGCTCACTGCTAACTAGGTACTTTCCTGTTTTTACACCTTAGAATAGCGCACTATTATATTACGACTTAAATATGCTGTGGAAAATGTCGTAGGTTATACATTTGTTATTCTGATATATTTATAACTTAGCATAAGATTTTTAATGTATAACTGTTTATTTTCCCAAACAAATAAAATAAAAATAAAATGAAGTCTTCTGTCGTTTTGGAGTACCCTTGGAGATTCACAGCGATCAAGGAAGGAATTTTGAGTCACAGATATTCCAGGAAACTTGCCGAGTTATGGGTACTCATAAAACAAGAACAACTTCTTACCACCCACAATCGGATGGAATGGTGGAACGATTCAATCAGACATTGGAGAGATACTTGGCAAAAGTTGTGGAAAATCGGCAACGCGATTGGGACAAGCACATACAACCGTTTTTGTTGTCATACCGAAGTGCTGTTCACGAAAGCACATCAGTGACACCAGCTTTCGCAAACTTTGGTAGAGAATTACGGCTGCCGGCAGACCTGATCACTGGAATGCCACCTGATGCCCCACGTAGTATAACCGATTATGCGAATGACTTGCGGAACAAAATGAATGACATTTATGAGCACGTCAGAGAATCGGGCCAGCAAATGTCTGACAAGGTGAAAACCCGCTATGACCGCAAAATGAACAATAAAGGTTTCGATGAAGGTTCACTTGTGTGGTTGCACAATCCAGTTCGCAGTAAAGGGAAATCTCCTAAGCTTCAAGCTAAATGGGACGGGCCGTACCGGATTGTGACAAAAATCAATGACGTGACCTACCGTATACAAAAAGGTACAAGAAGTGCTCCTAAAATCGTCCACGTGGATCGACTGGCGCGTTATTATGGGGCCGATAATGCTCGGGACGAGCATGTCTTAGGAGGGGGCAGTGTTACGCGCCAGAATTAATGTTGGGTACATGGCGGCATTTGCGTACTGCTAACGCCATCTAGTTTCAAGTAACGAAACACTTACGTGCTGCCATCTAGTATCGAGTAGCAGACACTTGCGTGCTGCTGGCGTCATCTAGTATCCAGTAGCAGGCATTTACGTGCTAGAACATTCTCGATGTTTAGACACCTGGTCGGTCGGGACCTGTGTGTGCCTGAACTTTCGAGAGGTTTCCATACAAGAGGGTTCTGGAAATGACTGTCGGTATATAAAGGGCGGACATCCGGCGACGGCAGTCAGTATTGAATTGGCGATACAAACGATAACTTCGAGAGCGATCTTCAACTGCGAATTATAGTGAAGTGAAGTGTTCAGTAGTGCGATTGTGTTTTATAATTAGTGTGTTTTAAAGTGCTAATTAGTGTCATAAATTAAAGTGTCAGTTTTGGTTGTTTAATCGGCTGTTTTTATTGTAACGAACCCCAAGCTCGTAACAATATGTTTGTGTTTATTGTATTAATATTTACTATGTAAACAGGTGTATTTACTGATTTTTATATTTAATTTAACTCACACACTGATCATATAAATCAATAGTTGCAAAAATTTGTACGTATGTGAGTATTATGTTCCCTTACTAGCAAACTTATTAATTTTACCTCTGCTGGCATTTCTTTATTGTACCTATTAGTAGTATATAAGTGTTTTTATGGGAGCATCGTCCTCACATATAATCAACTGATTGATGTATGCAAATATTGTAAAGCTTATTTTTGAAAAGAGTAACTATGGAGTTTCTTGTCCGTTCTTCTCCATAAGAATCTACCTTTTGCGAACGGACGACTAGAGCCACTATAATATTTTATTTTATTTTAATTTGACGTTCAAAAGTGCCTTTTTTGGTCTAGTTGAAATAAATCATTTGACTTTGACTTTGATTCAAAGCATAAATTTCAGATTTGATGTTATTTTAAGCTACTAGCTATCTGGCTCATTTCGCCCCTAGTACAAGTTTTACAGTTAGCGAAGCAATGTTTGTGTCTAAGTTGAGTGTGTTATATTTAGTATAATACCTATCAGTGCCGAATTAAATCAGCGCGGGGCCTATAGCAAATTTTACCAAGGGGGCCCCCTAAACATAAAACCTTTCTAAAGTGAAAACAAAAATATCCATTCAAAATAATTATAGCCCCTCTCTATTATTTCTCATGGACCCCGGGGCTCTTATGTAGCACCAGATCCCATATTTTTTTGGTTTGCCTACATTATCTGGGGTTGTTTAGATTTCAGACGGTATAGTAGCATGAAATAAAAGAAAGAAAACGAGTTTTTTGCTCGAAGTATGACCCATACCATAACAAAATAAACCAAATTAGTGACTTTATCTGCAGAAAACGGCTGTCGCAGTATAGTGGGAATTAGAAGGACTTGTGTGTGAGAGAGATCCATGGTTTTTACATGATTTTGAAAGTCCAAGGGCAGGGCCCCACAATGCACGGGGGCCTGTTGCATTTACTACTCTTGCTATGGTTAATCCGGGACTGATACCTACAACTTTGTTATTATACACGTGTCACATACCCATGACTATTTGTATTCTGGCTATTGTACTAACTGACAATTCTTTTCACTTAACAGGGGCAGATAATGTTATCCTGCATTTATTTCCTAACCCAAACAAGGAGCCAAACAGATTTAAATTATGGGTTAATGCTATTGGTGGTGATCTTTTTTTAATAAAAGATCAAACTGTTTTTGATTATTATCGAGTGTGCCATGTACACTTTGATGAAAAGGACCGCACCTGGAGTAAGAGACTCAGCCCAAATGCAGTACCTACATTAAACTTGCGAGGTAATAATAATATTGTCTTTAATCTTTCATAGCTATCTTATTACCACATGGTAAATAAACTGCCTCATCATCCCAAGAGTGGCTGTGCAGAAGTACACCTTATGGGAAATACAGGCATGATAGTATGTTGTTGTAGTACATGAAGAACTTAGGTCATGTTTATGCCTTACAGGTTTTCGAACTGCTATAACAAGAACTCCTTTGCAAGTAATATCCAACCAGGATTTTTCAAAAGCTCAACTGTCCACATCAACCGCTCAGCCATCAATATCAACAGCATCAACCCTTAAACAATCAACATCAACAGCATTAATCGCTCAACCATCGACATCAATGGGATCTACCGCTCAACCATCTACTTCAACAGCATCGGTTGCGCAAACATGTAGCAGTCTACCATCAACATCGACTGACAACATACATTTACCATTGACATCTGGATTATCTGGTCAACATACTCTATCAACATCCAAATCTTTGCCAAGGCGTAAGTACATTGTTATTCAAAGACTACTAACTGAAGTTTCACTGAGTGAGTGACTGATGAAACAGGTCCAATCTGATATCCAATTCACTGTTCAATAAAATGACTGGACAGTCTATACAATATTAAATTTATTTACTTGGATAATTTGATAATAAAACTAGAAAAGATATGATTGAGTACTTGAAATTATGAATCTTCACTTCTGTGAAGTTTCAACAACTAATTAAATTTTACATTGTATTTTCACATGGAAATAACTCATGTTGTAGTATAGAGATTAGCCAGTCGGTAAGATCATAGTAAGGTTGTCTGCCCAGACTGCTCAAGATGACAGCTTAAATATTTAGACTTGTCACTTAAGTGTTCACAAATATTTTTCCAGGGAAATTGAAGAGGACTACTTTGTATAATCCTGAGGTGGTTGCTTTGAACAAGAAAATAAAAAATCTTCAAAAGTCCAAAGTCACGATGGCAGAAAAGTTGAAAAAGGCATTAATATTGTCTGAAAACACTTCTTTTCAAAAAGCCATGAAAGAATTTACGCCTGCAGCAACAATATTTACTCACCTTCAATTTAGAGAAATTGGGAAGAAGATATTGGGGAGGCGATTCACCAAAAATGAAAAAGTTATGGCATTAGCCCTTTACAAACAGGGTCCGAGATCATATCGCTGGCTTAGAAGATTTTTTGTTTTACCTTCTCCTTTAACCCTGAGTCGTATGATTACGAGAGCAGCGCTAAAGCCAGGGATGAATGAAGATTTGTTTCGACAGCTAAAAAGCAAAGTGGATAAAATGAAGGACACAGACAAACTATGCATCATACTTTTTGATGAAGTAGCACTTGCACCACACTTCGAATATAGTAAGAGACGAGACTGTTTAACTGGATTTGTCGACGATGGGGAAACCAGGAAGAGAAAGATAGCTGACCATGCATTAGTTTTTATGATTAGGGGGATTTTTAAGAATTATAAACAGCCTTTGGCGTATACATTTTGCGCCTCAACAACGTCATCCATGGAAATAGTGAGTCAAATAAAAACAATTATTAGAAAACTTAAGTCCATAGGCTTAGAAGTATTGGCAACCGTTTGTGACCAAGGTGCAACTAATGTGAGTGCCATAAACTGGCTAATAAACGAGACAAGAACGAAATATTTAAGAAAAGGTAAAGAAATGAAATACAAAATTTTTGAAATAGATGGCAATGAAGTAGTGCCCTTATATGATCCCCCTCACCTCATAAAAGGAATTAGAAATAATTTATTACAGGCAGACTTAAAAGCAAATTTAAATGGGAGAAATGTCACAGGAAAGTGGGATCACATTGTCGAATTATATAAAAAAGATGGCACATATGATGGCATTAGGCTAATACCTAAATTGACAGACAGACATGTGATCCCACATAAAATTTCTAAAATGAAAGTAAAATGTGCCACTCAAATATTCAGCCGGACTGTAGCTGGTCACTTAGGATCATTAGCATGTGAGTATATCTTTTGTTTATATATAAACAAGGTGTTGTGGCTGTACTCATCATTAAGAACAACTTTTACTATTGGACCAGACCTGAAATTGTGAAAAAAATCTGCTTTTCTCTACATTTATATTCGCCTGTCGTCAAAATATATTATAACTAGCTGACCAGCGCAACTTCGCCTGCGTCACAATTTTCATTACTGCTCCGCTCCTATCGGTCTTAGCGTGATGATATATAGCCTTAGCCTTCCTCGATAAATGGGCTATCTAACACTGAAAGAATTTTTCAAATCGGACCAGTAGTTCCTGAGATTGGCGCGTTCAAGCAAACAAACAAACAAATATTTCATATTAGTATAGATGTGTTGTTCATAATGATGAGTACAATGACCCTTTAAAAGGTCATGCGTTATTTAAGTTTTAACTTGTATACAGGGCCAAATTAAATAATTTTTGGTGAGTAGTAGCTATTCAAAAATCATAAAATATAGGCTATTAATCGGCCCTTAGGCTATTAATTTAGCCATGAAATTAGGACATTAAGTTTAGCACCGTGTAAGCAGTCAGGCAATATTTTAAAACAGCTTTGTCATTTCAGGTCAAGGAGTACTCCCTCAAGAATGTGAGGAAACAGCTGCACTGCTCAAGTTCTTTGACGAATTGTTTGACTCCGTGAACGGTAGTTTTGATAATTTTAAAAAGAGAAGAGGAAAACTCCTGCTGGGCCCAGTATCGCCAAGATCGAGTCATAATAAAGTATGGGCTCATGCTAAAAAAGTATTGTCAACAATGAGTTTTCAAAAAAAAAATGGAAAATCAGTTACTGTACCCTCCATTAAAAACTGGTTACACACTATTGATAATATAGAATATCTGGTAGATACATTACAAAAAAAATATAAGCTTACATCTCTTTGGATGCGCCACTTCAACCAGGACCCTTTAGAAAACTTTTTCGGAAGCATAAGAAGCCATGGGTACCGCAATAATTCTCCTTCTTGTGCTTCCTTTGAAGCAGCTTTTGCCTCACTGCTAATTAACAATATGAGTAGTGTGCATTCACCAGGGTCCAATTGTGAAGTAGATTCCTGCATCACATTTAAATCTTTAAAGATCTTGTTTTTTAAGACAAGTGAGAGGTCAGCTTATACAACAGAAGTAGATTTTGAAGATATTGACAGTGACCACATCTTTAAAGATTTAGAAATCAAAAGGAATGATCCAAAAATAAGAGCACAAATAGATTATGTGACTGGATATGTTCTGCGCAAGTTAAAAATAAAGTGTAGTTTATGTAGAGAGTCATTGTATAATAAAGACATTGGTGAAAGTGCCATAAAGGTTAGAGAATATTTTAAAAACAAAACTTGCCTCACATATCCATCACTTTCATTGATAAAGTGCTTTTCTAATATCCAAGATGTGGTCATGGGTATATTAAGGAAAAAATCCGATATTAACAATTTAATGCAATACCTGAAAACCATATTATCAATAGTGATTGACTACGGTTTCATAAACTGCAATGAGCATAAAAAAGAGATAATTTTAAGAATTGAGCAAATAACTCTTAATTTATTTGTTTACAACTGGTGCAAAAACACTAATAAGTTATTAACAGGGTCCAGGACTGATTATGAACAAAACGACGAAATTCAAAAATTCGCGTATATATACTGTACGAAAAGGCTTAAGAAATAAAAACAGATTTTTGTATTATCTATTTCGTTTTATTTAATTTCCAGTCGCAATATTTTTTTAAAACCATTCAAAATGTAGGTACGAGAAGGCTAGCAGCCTTGTGCGAAAGTTCCTTGCACAAAGCACCAGATGGCGCTATACGCCATACATTCCGCAAAATGACGCGAGTGACGACTCTATACCCTATATAAAATGTACTCTGTGGATCTTCCGTCATTCGAAAGGCTTGGTCGCTCGCTAAATTTACGATTAATATACGAAAATTTTAGATTCCTATCGAGTTTTTGCTTACATTTTATACTATCCACTAATTTAAGACTTTGTGTGTGTAAAATAAACTTCTTATAATGACTTCTACATCAGCAGCGGACGAAATTGATGAGGCAAAAGAGCGAGAGCACTTTCGCGCCGTTGTCACCGCTTTCAAATATTATAAGTAAGTAATTATTCAATTTATACGCGTATAATACGCCTTTTTAGCCCTTGGAAATCGTTTGTGGTCGATCTATAAATAGTTTGAGGCGAGAATCAATGTTTTTATTCTGGGTAGCAACAACTTCTTTGTTTGAGCAAATCGTACGATCTAATTAACCTATTTAGATAGAAACCAAAACTCCTTTGTTTATATCCTCTTTGGCATAGTGTGGTCTCTATGGTGCTGGGCTATAAGGGCGGGATTTTCGCGGTGTTAGTTTTGGAATATTTACTGACTGCAAAGCTTGTAACTGTGATTTTAGACAAATTACATCTTTTATGTATATAGAAATATTTAGAGTGTAGCTTAAAATAGATTGAAATACTTTTATTGGTTTTATGATAGCCATTCAATTTTACTTGAGATTACTATTGTTTTTGATAGTATCATAGCAGATAAAATTCAAAATGGTAATATTTTTTAGCAGCAAATGTTTAGACTAGGTACGAAAATATTTTGTTAGACTTAAATTGTTATAAGTGTAGGTAGTATAGATGGGCATAGCAACAATTTTGTCTGATCTATTTGTGTCGTCTGGTAGTTTATTGTAGACAGTGTTCGGAATACCTATTTAAATGATCATCATGAATAAATAATAAATAGGAACTGTTGTTTAATTTAAATTAAATATATTTTTTTAAACTATGTGCATTAATCAGATAAATACAATTATATATCTAATAATATAGATTGAATTTTTTTATAAATATTTTTTATACACAATAACAAATCTACAGAGATCTCAAACTTTTTCCAGTAGTCTGTAATCTGTATACAGGGTACAGCATCATATTTTTTACACTTTTCATATCTGCCATTGGCTATTCAGCCATAATCAGATTTTCTGTTTTCTTTGCGCAGCATCATTATTAAACAGAAAATAGTATATGGTATACTATACAACATCCAATTGACAAATATGTACTAAAATGAGTGCTAATCACATTTGGTTATCATACAGTCATTTTATAGCCAACATACTGGTTTTAAAGAAGTTCTACTAAATAGGTACTTAAAAATTTGAAAAAAAAAAACATTTAATTCAGGCTATCAAACCCATAGAAAATCAATACAATTATTTCAGTAAAAAAAATTGCAACTATTTCACATTATTTTGAATTTACATTTAAATTTTATAAGATACATTACTTAAACATTATTAAATATCATTTATTATTAATTTCGATGGATAATAAGATTAAAATAATATTTCAACTTTAGTCCCTATGTGAACCAAGCTACAGTGGTTCATATACTGACAGTCAAAACGTTCAGTTAAAGCGTTCAAGCTTTAGTTAAATCTAGGATTCTTATTGGAATTAATAAATGTACCTACCACTGACCCGTCATACCTATTGATACGATAACCCTCAGATCTGGAAGTTAAAAAAACTAGAGATTGTTATATTTATAAAAAAAATACCACATCATGTCTATTTGCGATAGCCCTTCCTGCCTATTTTTCTCTCAACCCCTTTTTCGTTCAGCCATGACAACCCAATTTGGTTTATTACTTAAAATATTTCAGAGACCCAGGCAGTGCACCTTAACAAGCTGATACAAAAAGGAAATATAAGCATATCATCCAAATTATAATATAAATAGCAAAAAAGCAGCTAATGTGGTTTTAATAAATGAATATGAGTTGACTTCAGTCCCTCAAATGCGTTCCAAAGATCTGGGTCCCAAGAATGACCAAATACCTAATACTAAAATTAATTAATTTAGTTCCATTGTCATTATAACCATTACCTTATTTACCAACACATTATCTTAATTGGACAACTAATAAATATTTATTCAATAGAACATTAGATGATGCAACTTCTTACCTATATTTATCATTTACATTGTATTGGAGTAAAAGTTATATTTGTTGCTTTTACCTTTTGACGTGTAGGTACTGGCGTGTGCAGGGCGTTCGTCATCTGGAAAATGTGTGTGACTGGTTATTGTGGAAATATCAAAATCGAAATATTTCAAACTTTAGCTTCTGCCAGCAGCTTCGTCTGCATGGAAGTCGAAAATTACCCTAAGGAAACATACTCCCGCAATTAATAGTACCTATCCTATGTCCTATTCCAGGAAATAGCCTACCCATGTGCTAATCCGTTTTGCAGTTAAGGCGTGAAGAGGTCAGACAGAATCATAGATGTAGGCTCATCTGTCACTCAATTTCACGCAAAAAAAAGTAGCAAGAGAATTGAGGTGACCATTACCACAGCCGTTACCCTCCTTGATGTCTTCATTTCAGTTGCGTCACTTGCGTTCCATTTTCAAATCTGTGGCTTCGACTCGATATCCTTTACCTTCCTGATGGTGGTTCCTTTTGATTGTTTGATAGTCTAAATTGTTGGTGTAAAATGTGCCTATTCCTGAAACTTTCCGAACACTGTCGATTTCCAAGCTGTTAATGGCACCAGGCAATATCCCCTTTGTGCTAGTGGCAGAAACTAATTTGTCACTCTGAGACAAACATAAACTCACGAGTCACGCCTATAGGTATTATATTCGGTTGCAGCCCGTATTCGGGCACCGACTAGTGTAAACGCGTTTTCGGTTAGCCGTATTTGACCACAACCCGTCACCGGGTAGAGTAAAATCTGAGTAGCCAACAGAAATTTTATTTTTAGAGACACTCTGTTCCTACCCTGGGTTCACATTTCCCTTTTCAAATGCAGATAAGTTCTATTTAAAGGCGAGCAACAATATAATTCAATGACTAAGTACAACGAGATTACTGAATCATATTTTTTCCTTGTATTTTACACGTGTCGCTCGAGATTTAATTATGTGTCGCACGTCATGACTGCGTCGCTCAAGGAGTTGGGTGGACACATTGTTATGGTACCTAGTTCTAGGTACAGTCAGCAGTATAAATACTTTTTTTATGGATAGGAAATCATCAAGTGATTTAGCTCCCGCTTTGGTCGAAGCGAGCGGGAGTGTCAGACTCTTACTGACTAAAACCTACCCTTATTCCTTCCCCTTCGTGTTCCAGAGCCGCGGTAACTCTATCGAGCAATCCCGCAACAGTAGGCCAGAATATACCTTACATTTGTACACAAATACCTTGCTCTTGTAAAATAGGGTGTTTTCCTGAAAAAAAAAAAAATGTTGTCCGCCAGTAAGATTACCAAAAAATATTGGACACGGAAACAAAAAATTAAAACGATACAAAGCGCTGAAGTATCGCTTGACGTCACTTTTACCAACAAGTGACGTCACCAACTCCACATGTAGGTAACTAGTTGACCCGCGCAACGTCGTCTGCTCAGCTCCTATTGGTTTTAGCGTGATGATATATAGCCTATAGCCTTCCTCGATAAATGGGCTATCTAACACTGAAAGAATTTTTCAAATCGGACCAGTAGTTTCTAAGATTAGCGCGTAAGCAAACAAACTCTTCAGTTTTATATACATATAGGTATAGATATAAGTATGGATTGGGAAATGGCTAGACAAATAGATTGACTTGCAATTCAAAATTGAAAAGCAATTCCTTATGTAATCACGATGTTAACTTTAAAAAACGACCAATAGTTTGGCTTCGAAAATACTATTTTCTAAACACCAAAAAAATTCTATCAATATTTAAGGGGATACCGTTAGAATAAGGCCGTTTTTCGTTTTAACGTATCTTGTTAGGTACCTCGAACAGGGATGTGAGATTACGGTATATGCTTTTTGACTTTATGATCTAGTATCCAACTGAAGGAATACACGATACGAAGAAATTTTCCCGATAGAAAAAAATCACAAAGTTCGAAATTTCTTTTTACTTTTTTTAGCTACAAGATGCAACGCTTTAGATTGATCCTATGAAAATAACTTTAAAGCATATAAAATAACCTTATCGAGGTTTCAACTGAACAGATTTCGATATAATAATACTTTTATGTTATCAAATCCGAAAATTTATTTTGGCACTTACGTTGTTTTATTCCGAGCTACACTCTTATTATCTTCATCTCATCTTTTGCCTTGCAAAAGTATTTGCATCTCTCTCATTTGTTCAGTTCTTCAGATGCTCCCTGGAGCTCTTGCAGGCAGGACCTGTATCACTTTTCTGTAAATCGGAGCTGTCAGATCTTCGTAATTTCAATATATTTTTTTTACAGTAAATACTAATAGTTTAGCCGTTTATAGATAAATTTAGTGTTAAAAAATGTCTGCACCATGTGAATGTGTATTTTTATGACCTTGAACGATATAAAACGCAATATTTTTCTATCCACACTAATTTTTGAATTATGTATAAAATTGGTATGAAATAAAAGAGCAAAAGTAAATTAAGTACAACGTCGTTGGGACTTCCTACCTGAAGGCGACAATGGACTCGTTTACCAGGAAATGAATAGCAACGGCTTGAAGAAAATAACGTCTCCAAGTCATAACCTTTACTTGTACATACGTACTGTATCCTCCAATGTTCTCATCTCACAAAGCAATATTGGGTAAACATTATATTTTCTATATTGGAGTGTCTGTTTATACAGCATTATTCTTACATTTTAACTCAAGACACACGCTAAAATAAATGTTTTCATTTTAGGATTGAAATACGTCAAACATCAATGTGTCAAGAATGTGTTAAATGTCAAAGGCCTAGGGAAAATTATGGAGTCGCGTTTGAATTGTGAAAAATGTGTTAAGTAAATACTAGCTTTTTACCCCGACTTTTCTGCGTGGGTTTTAGAAGTACCTACCAGAAATAAATGAAAAATATTTAATCCTACTAATGTTATAAATCTAAATCATTATGATGTTGTAATAGTTGTTGGCCCAATTTAATAATGCTATAGTTTTTTCTGTCCAGTATATAGGGTTAAGGTTAGAGCTATCGGTATTTAAAAGCAATTTCCAGCCGGATTGCCTATAATTACTGCTGTCAGTTTTGTAGCCAAACCGAGGCCAAAATATTATACTGCTATCAGATCTTATGCAATGATTAGGATCAATATTAAGTAGAGTTAGGTCGTGTATTCGCCTACTAGAGCAAAGCAACAGCAAAATTCCAGTATGACGTGATGTTTGAAATATAATTGTGTAATTATTCAAAAATGAAATTAATTTATCAATATCCCAAACTGGAGGCTTTGTGACCTTTGGATTTTTAAGGGCAATAGATTTTAAAACATGTCTTACTAGAACGTGTGAACTTAACTGACTTAAAGTTTCAGCGTTACATAGTGTAGAAATTACCGATTTATGTAAAAGTATTGAATTATACGACAACTTATCAATTAAATATAAATCACACAAAAACTGCGCTAATTGTGAACCAGTGGTATTCATTAAGTCAAGGTTTTTATTACGGCACCACGACTTCCAGGCTACCTCGTAGGTTTTTAGTGTAGATTTTCGCCAAGAATTCTTAAGCAGTGATAGTTGTTGAGCGTTCCATGTCTTTATCGCGTCGGACCACCCCCACACTTCCAAACATCGAGGACAATATTCTCGACCTGCGGTAGTGGGAGTTCCGTCGACGTGTCTATTAGGTATCTCTGTAGGTTTCTCAGAGTTAAAGGAGCTGCGAGCGCTCGGGCTTTGAGATCGGCACGCCAGAATACCCTCTCCCATCGAGGTACTACTAATAGGAATATTCCTATCGACTGTTTTAAGTGAGACAGGACTTTGGCGACTAGGAAAGGTGGTGGGAATATCCATGCGAGCTCGTAATTCCATGGAGCACTGAAGGCATCGTGGAACAGAGCTTGAGGATCTCTCAGATCTAGGGACACGTAATTGTACACTACGTGAGCAGTTGCCGAGGCAAATAAATCTACTATTGGGGTTCCTCATTTTGCAAACACTGTTTCAACACAAGTCGGTAGTAAGTGCCATTCTGGAGGTTGGCGAGGGCGCGATAAATGGTCCGCATGATTGTTGTATTTGCCCGGAATGAAGTGTATGTTGAAGTGTATCTGATGTTGGTCTAACAAATTCAGAATTCGATAGGTTATTTCCAACAGGGATAATGTCCTCGTACGTCCTTCCTTTCGTAAGTAGGTGACCGCAGTTCTGTTGTCGCTTTGAATGAGGAGCAAACTTTGATGAAGCCAGTGAACTTGGTTCTGAAGAGCATATAAAATTGCTAGCATTTCTTTTTCATTGCAATGCAGCGTTTTCTCTTCTTGCGACCAAGTTCCTGACAGAGCTAAATTGTTCGCTTGATCCGACGCATCTGTCGTCAGAAAATTTATTGGGCCCACCAGTTTAGTTCCTCTAAGACACCTTGTGGTAGTAGGCCTTTGATGGCAGGACTGGCAGCGAATTTACGAACATTAGTAACTGTCGATGATTGAGCCGACCCCGAGGGACAACAAAACTGGACAAAAAGTCCCACTATTTTCTTCAAAGTTAACCGCTCTTGTTCGCCTGATTTATCCTGATAGCCTGATTTATCTTTGTAATGATGTCCTGAATCTTTTCTTTTGGTAGGATTTTTTTATTTTCCCATGGTTTCTGTAATATCCCTAAATAAATTATCTTTTGAGGAGAAACAACAGATTTTTCGAAATTTCTTTTCCACCCCAGTTTTTGTAATATTTGTACAGTTATTTTGACATGCTCGCGAAGCGTGTGAATTAAAATGGCGTGCCACTTTTTTACGAAAACTAAAAACTACCCGCAACCACCAGGTGGTGCCACTGAGCCGGAAGTATAGAAGGGATAAAAGTACGAAAACTGGTAAGAAATCGATGGGAAATGGAAATGCCATCTCTTATGAAAGCTTCCAGTGACGGTCAAGTAGTTTAAGATGTTCTGTGGATGAAACAACAATCAGGATGAAACTATTTACTATTTAGCAATATGGGCCTGAGGATGGATCCAGGGTTATCCTACAGCCCCGGATTTGGAATGCCGCATATAACAGCAGCGGTGCTCATGTATACTTCCTACTGAAAGGGTCATTGCATCACATTTAGGGTCTCATGTCAACCGAAAGACGTCCACTGATGGACATAGGCCTCCCCCAAAAGGGGGGGGGGGGTTGCCATAATCGCCACGCTTGGCAGGCGGGTTGGCGATCGCAGTGTATGGTTGAGTTTTACAGAGAACGCTGCTGCCCATTCTCTGGCGAGTCCCTTAGTCGCCTCTTACGACACCCATGGGAAGTGATGGGATGGTATTATTCTTTTACGGCACCATACGGCACCGGCCGACACCATACGGCATTTAGGGTCTAATACTGATTAACTATGTCCAGCAGTGGACGTCTTTCGGCTGATATGATGATGATGATGATGATGATGATGATGATGACTGGTTAACTAGGTATTGAACTCAACTAATATGATGAAGAGTTAAAAATATATGTATTTTTTCTATTTGTGATGGGTTTGCTCTTGACTCTAGTCTAGGTCAGAGATGACCGAGACAAAGTCTACGATGGAGCGAGCTTACCCAGAAGGAGCCTGTTCACTCTAACTTTGAAGAGATTAGGGTTTGGAAACACGGACGCAGGCAGAGAGTTCCACTCCTTTGCTGTGCGCATTATAAAAGACGTTAGGAAACGCTTAGTGCGAGTTGGTGGAACAGCAACAAGGTAGGGATGGTAAGATGCAGTGCGTCTGGATGTCCGATGGTAGAAGGGGGCCGGTGGGATGAGGTCGTGGAGTTCTTGGGCACACTCACCGAAGTACAATCTGTAGAAGACCGACAAGCAGGCAACCTTACGGCGATGAGCCAAGCTGTGCAGCTTGGCATCCACCAGTTTTACGTCACCGATGAGCCTCTTAGCTCTGCGTTCCACCGAGTCAAGCGCGGCAAGCTGATACTTAGCTGAGCCATCCCAAAGGTGGCTACAATACTCCATGCAGGATCGGACTTGCGCTTTATATATGGTTAAAAGCTGTCCAGACCTGAAGTATCGCTTCAACCTATTTAGGATGCCCAGCTTTTTGGCAGCGGTTTGGGCTTTGTACTCGATGGTGGCGCCGAAGTTGAGACTGGATGTCAACTCCATGCCTAGGAGCTCGATGTTTACAGGACGTTCGATTTATTTTTCACTGATACTAAACAATCTCCGGAAAATGCACGGTTTCTGTGGAAAAGGCTACGTGAGTAAAGCCACGCGAAAAAAAAACAAAGTGACTACTTATCTTTTCATTCGTTTTCATAACTTGTGTACATATTTCAATTACGATTAAAATATAACTTTTATACAACTGGTCTACTCCATACCTTCCGTATGCTTAAAAGTCTCTAGTACTATCTCTATCGCACAATTATGGCCATGTTCTTAAATAGTCAACTGAATTAGTAGTTTTTACAATAATTTGGGGCCATACAAAACATGATATAATTTTCCAACGATTGTAAAAAATGAGTGTTAAAACAAGTCAATATTTTTCGTCGCTCGATATTTTATTAAATTGTATTTTATCTACGTCTAAAATCACTGTTTATAAGAGTGCTGATTTGTGTTTATATTTTGACAGAAGAAGTTTATGAAGTTTGCGTGCGGGCAACACTGAATCAGTTGGCGGTTTGAATTAATTTCATGTTGTGGCGCTAGGTTCGATATTTCGGACTTTGCACATGGAAGCATGCGGGGACTGCGCGGTGCCAGGAGATGAAATCGGTGCTTTCGAGCTATTATTTATTTCAAAGATACGGCCTTAAGGAGAAAATTGATTTTGTAAAATGTTTACATATTTTTCCTCGTAACTGTATCTTCTTGTTACAATAGTACATACTCCTAATGCTATGACAGGGTTGCATTTAATTGTAATATTTACCAACACTAGTATTATTGTAGAAGCGTGGGTGTGTTAATGTGCAAATCTCGGTCTGGCATGTACTTGTACAGACATTGAGTGGCGATCCTACTCAAATACATACAAATGTTGCGCTGGGCAATTTTGTGAAGATTAATCTTCATCATCAGGAAAGTCAATTTTGGCGTGATTTTTTGATTTGGGTTCTCTCGCGGATCTATTTCTGCCGGCATTAACGAACTTTTAACTACGGCTCAACTGAATTCTCCTGTACTCTCCTGTAAAATGTAGCACAGCCAAGAATATTTACCGTTCAGTATTTCGCTCTAGTAAACAGTTTGCCAGGGTTGCGGAATTTGCCAGGGTTGCGGAATTGCCACGGTTGCGGAATTTGCCAGGGTTGCGGAATTTGCCAGGGTTGTGGCACTTGCCAGGGTTGTGGAATTTGCCAGGGTTGTGGAATTTGCCAGGGTTGTGGAATTTGCCAGGGTTGCGGAATTTGAAAGGGTTGCGGAATTTGCCAGCGTTACGGATTTTGCCAGTGTTGCGGATTTTGCCAGTGTTGCGGATTTTGCCAGTGTTGCGGATTTTGCCAGGGTTGCGGATTTTGAAAGGGTTGCGGAATTTGAAAGGTTTGCGGAATTTGCCAGGGTTGCGGGATTGGTCAGGGTTACCGAATTTACCAGGGTTGCGGAATTTGCCAGAGTTGCGGATTTTGTTCGAAAGAGTAACCGCGGCCCTGGAACAAACAGTACGTCTACCACGAGTTTTATCAATCTATACTCGCTAGCGACTGTAGTTAAAAAAATGTATGAACACTTAGAAAAAAACAAGATTCTAATTGATTTTTTTAGTTGTTTACTAAGAAGCAAGCAAGTTGCAAGTAAAACTTTAGTTAACAATTAAACAAATAAATTAGAAACTTGTTTTTTTAAAGTTTTCATACATGTTTTTAACTACAGTCGCTAGCGAGTATAGATTGATAAAACTCATGGTAGACGTACAGGTCATTAGGAGGAAAACGGGTAGGTCAGTAAGAGTCTGACACTCCTTTCCGCTCCGCCCAGAGCGGGAGGAGTCATTTGATGATAACATCCTTGAGTAAACAGTTGCGGAACAGTTGACCTATTTTGTTTTAATTTCAAGATTCACCAGGATACTTAATTTAGCTCTAACTATTTCCTCTCTAATTTACATCTCTTTCTTCTTCCAGGCTATGCAGTTTAGACAGAATCCACAAATCAGAGAAAATAATCTCCATACTCCCACAAAATCACCAGCGTCGCCTGGAAAAATACAAGACTTACCTCGCAAAATTCAAGAAATGTCTCGACGTAAACAACAGTGTGGTCCACCTAATAATAAAAGACGTCGACACAATGTTCGAAAACGTTGACCATACGATGACGGACATTTCCGGGACAAATGGAACGGAGAGTTTTGGATGTAATTATAATAATTGCGAAATAGCGTCGCAGAAGCAGCATAAAATGCAGCATGATGTTGAAAAGGTATGTGCTTTTTTCTTGAAGGATTAGAACTATGAAAATAGCTCTTATGGCTACGAGATAAAGACTGTTATATTTCCACGGACATTATTCTGGGCGCTACTAACGACTTGCAATAAAGTACATTGACCTTTCTCTAATATCCCTTGGTAGGTACCCGAACAAAAAAAACTAGCCAAGTGCGAGTCGGACTCGCTTGCAAAGGGTTCCGAACGAATTTAAATTTTTTAAACATGTTATTTTAACACTATAGACTTCTTATAGGTTTTCCTGTAATCTATAGGTAAAGATCTACTAACTCCATTTTTTTCAAAATTTTAGGCCTAGTAGTTTCGGAGGTAAGGGGGGGAATGGTAATTTTTCGTTTAATTTCTTGAATAACTTCAAAACCATTTATTTTAAAATTATGAAAAAAATATAATTAAAACCCTCAAAGTAAGCCCTTTCATTTGATATGTCACACAATATTGTTAAAAAAAACTTCTTTTTGAAATTTTCTAGTTGAAAGATAAAAGTGACCCCCATACTAAAAATTTAATAATTTACGTAACGCGTACATGTTTGGGTCACAGAAATCCACATGTGTACCAACTTTCAACAGAATCGGTCCAGTGGATCCGGAGAGAACTGGCTGTGACAGACGGACAGACAGACACCCGAGTGATCCTATAAGGGTTCCGTTTTTTGTTCGGAACTCTAAAAATGAACCGTTTTTCATTACTAGAGAACGTAAAGAATCACGATAGAAGTCGATTCAGGACAGCTTTATTTTGGTTATTGATTTAAGAAAGTCAATAAAATGTATGTAGGTCAATGCCCGTTATTGTACATTTATCAGGCGTTTATACTATCCGGCACGAGTCGTGAGCTCACTCTCCATTGGTCAGTTTGACGATGACAGCTCTGACGCTTCACGTTATTGGTTTGTCAGTCAATGTTTATCGACTACTAGCTTCTGTCAGCGGTTTCGCCCGCGTGATCCCTAGGGGATATACTCCCGGGATAAAAAGCCTATGTCCTTTCTCAGGCTCTAGACTATCTGTGTACAAAATTTCATTTAAATCGGTTCAGTATTTTGGCGTGAAAGCGCGACAGACAGATAGACAGCAGAGTTAATTTCGCATTTGTAATATTACTAGCTGACTCGGTAAACGTTGTTTTGCAAAAAAAATAGCCTACCACCTATTCTCATACCTACCGAATATACACACAAAATTTCGTGAAAATCGGTCAAGCCGTTTCGGAGGAGTTCGGTAACAAACACCGTGACACGAGATTTTTATATATATTAGAAGAAGTAAGGATAAGGATTGGGTATGCAAGTTTCGTTCGCCCACCGTACATTGGAGCGACCACCCCGCTGCATTCATCTGTGCTTACGACTCGTGCCAGTTACTATACCATAGACGTTGTTCAGGGACATGACATCATCAAAACTCAGCCTCTTAGATTTTTCCTAGTAGCTTCATTTTCCTTTATTGAAATGAAACTAAATAAGAAATTCATTCAGCGTACTGCATTACTGCTATCACCACTAGAGACTTACAGTAGAATCCGTTTAGTACGACGTCGCTTATAATGACCGACCGCTTTTAGCGACGAAGGTATCGGCAGATGTCCAAGAGATCCAAATAGTGTTAATATAAACTTAGTCTATGTTAGTAAAAACATTAATTGGCTGCATGCACATGTGCACGCACATGCCTGCCAGCCCAGAGCCTGATAAACGGTCCATCTATCTTGTCCGCCAGTGTAGCTAAAATACTGTTACGGCTGCCCCTCGAATCGCCGCAACATCGATGCACACCGTTTGCGCATGATGGCATGAAAGTCATCCACTCGTCTACCGCATACATGCCCGATGCACTGCAAAACTGAGGCAGCCCCAACATTATCCTCAGCGCATAGTTGTACTGGATGCGCAGAGCGTTGTAAGCCTCCTGCGTATACCTAACCCACAAGCTACACGACTAAAACGACTGGCAGTAGGCTTTGAAGAGAGTCAGTTTAACATTGTCAGTGCATCGCGCAAACCTGCGGGCAAGCATATGACGAATACGACGTAATATCACCGGTCCCTTGAGGGTCGTTATTACCGGATTCTACTGTATTTACTTTTCATTAGACTGTGATGATGTGATGTCCTTGAGATGGTGAAACGTTTAATATACTTTGTTCAAAACAATAGGGAATATGCATGTGATTTTTTTATTTGCTAAATTAAATATTTATAAGCTCCAGTAAACAATCATGAAATTATTTTTTAAATACCTTTATCAGCGATGAAGTTATAAAGCTTCAAAGATTAAAATTAGAAAGAGAAGTCCGATATGAACTTTGACGTCAAAGTCCATGACGCCTATACTGCTGCCATATAAAACAGCGTTTTCGCGAGAGGGTCAGCTATATTTGTTTAAAATAATTATATCTCGTTTGTTACTCGAGCAATTTTGATTCTATTTTCACTGTTAGTATTACATTTTTGTATATTTTTAGATAAACTGTATAGATAATAGATATTGTTTTCATGCATATTCCCTATTGAGTGATTGCTAACTTGTGTTTGGTACCTGACAGCTTTTCTCATTGCGAGCTGCAAACTCTGCTTTCATAGTTCTGAAAACTTCAAAAATATATTTTTAAATTTAGAATTCGAGACAGTTATAATATTTTGGGACAACAAACTCTATGTCATACATGACAAAGTTCAAAGTTCAAATTCCATTGGAACCCATACTTTGTTTAGGGCCATTTTAATATGAATATCACATCACATAAAAATCAACTACAACACAATGCTAAAGTCGAAATCTGAGTTGTTGCTAGTGGATACAAAATATCTCAAATTATAAATTCAAGTATGAATATAAAATTATAGGTAGTTAGTACAGTTTCAAAACCGAAATCCACTTGTAGCGGCAAGTATACCGCTACATAATAACTAAACAACTGACGTTCTAACGAGATCTATACCGCCAGATACGAACTAAATACCTGACGTAACAATTTCTACATCGCAGTATCAATGTTTTCCGTGCAGTTTGAATTTATACAACAGCCTAAATATCAACCTAAAAACACAACACCGTCAGGTCGAAGGATCCTCCCTTTTCAATGGAGGTTTGCGGCACTTTACATCCTGTTCCGCATACCTCTAAATACCCCTACCATTGTTTTGCAACATTGTATAAAACTCGGTTCCAGGTACAATCAGTGTTAAAAAACATAGTCCGCGACTGGAGCGACATGGGCACTACTGAGCGGGAACAGTGTTACAAGCCTATACTAGACGAGATGGAGGACCGCTTTTCTTTGGAAGAATACAGGTAAAACAAGTCATGTTTTAATAATCCAAAAATATGTTTGCAATTTAGCTCGTGGCTAGATAATAGCAATAATAATAATAAATTTATTTCTCCATATGTTACATCAAAAATTGTACACCAACAATATACGGCTAAAATTGGACAATAATTATAAACCCTGACTTCTAAACTAGGTTTATGTACCTGTATCTTAGAAGCCAGTGAACCTTCGAAATTTGAGTGCAGTATAAGCCTCTTACGATTATACCTAGGATAGGACAGAAGTACGTACAATAATCTAGCATGTCAAGTTCAAGAGAAATAATAAGGATACAATAACAAAAAGAAAATAACCATTCGAATTCAACAATAAAATTAGAATAATAATAATAAATATAAACAACAAACAAAAATTAAATTAAATTGAAATTCAGTAAAAATGGAGAATTAAATTGAAATTCAATTAAAATTAAGAATTAAATTACAATAAAATTAAAAATAAAATAAAGATTCAAATTGAAATGAAATTAAACAATAAATAAATTTTAACAGCCGCACGGGTCGATCTTCAAGGTTAAGCAACGCTTGCCAAGGTTGGTCTGTGGATGGGTGACCATCTTCACATACCGAGTTTCCTTCGTGCCTCGGAAAGCACGTTGAGCTGTTGGTCTCGGCTGTCATTTCTAGATATTTGGCAGTCGTTACGGATAGTCAGAAGCCAGTAAATCTGACTCCAGTCTTGCCATGAAGTACCGTGTTACCCAGTTAATGGGTTGTGGAGGTCTGGTAGGCAGCTGCTCTACGTAAAATACTGGTATTCAGCTAAATCCGGCTTGAGTGGAAGCCGACCCCAATGTAGTTGGGAAAAGGCTAGGCAAATGATGATGTTTGCAATTTAGCTAGTATATCATCATCATCTGCCTAACTGACCTCCAAAACACAGTAACTGGGTAATACGGTACCTACTTCTTGGCAAGACGAGTCAGATTTCCTGGCTTCTGACAATCCGTAACGACTGTCAAAGATCTATAAATGACAGCCGGAACCAACGGATTAAAGTGCTTTCCGAGACACGGAGGGGTCTCGGTATGTTATGATGATCACCCATCCACAGATCGACCCCTGCCAGCGCTGCTTAACCTTGAAGATCGACCCGTGCGGCTGTTAATCTTTAGCCACGAGCTCCTCAAAAAAGTAGCTCACTAGAATTTATAAATTAAAAGAACACCTGTATCAGTCCCGACCGCAAAAAATGACTAAAAAGTTCCAAACCAGTTAACCTATTATGTCGGCTTTTGCATGCGTACTCATTATTCTGAAATCAACTTAATGTAAATGGCATAAAGCTGATATTTTAAATGTTGGACGTAACAGATGGTTCGTTTAAATTTTCCTGTTATTGAGTATCAGATGTTCAGAGTTATGGTTTGGTTTGTAAGGTTCGACTAAAAAAAATATTAAAAATTATTAATATATTTCCTTTTAGATAAAATTTTATTTGGTTTAATTTAGGTATAACATAAATTGGCTCTATTTTGAAGGCAAAATTAGAGATCTAAATTACTTTTATGAATAAGATAATCTTTTTTTTAGGCTTCCCAAAAGATAACGAACGGAACCCTATTACTATGGTTCATTACCATTTTTGTTGCTGTCCGTGTCGCAGCTTCGCAGTTCCCGCTGTTGTTCTTATATATCTATCTCACTCTATTCTTATCTATCTCTCTCTTTCCAGCGACCGCTCGCAAGTTCGCGTGCTAGTCCCGGGCGCAGGCCTAGGCCGCCTCGCATGGGAAGTGGCAGCGCGCGGCTACACGTGTCAAGGAAACGAGTTCTCACTCTTCATGTTGTTTGCGAGTAACTTTATACTTAACAGATGCACTGAGGTATGTTCTATGGCTAAACAGTTTAACATTACACAAAACAAAAAAAGTTGGCCCACAGTTGCGCATCAGTCGTTCAACTGTTGCGCAGCAGTCGGTCAACTGTTGCACAGTAGTCAGTCTGCCGTTGTGCTACTGTAGGCAAACCGGTGCGTAACAGTTATTCTGTCAGTAGCGCCACAATTTGACGACAGTTATGCCGATGTCGGTTCCCTTTGCGCCATAGTTGTCCTACTGTTGAGGCACAATTGCTCTACCATTGCATCACAGTAGGTGGACCTGCGACTCGCGTGGGAGGTGGCGGCGCGCGGTTACACAAGGGAACGAGTTTTCGCTCTTCATGTTGTTCGCGAGCAACTTAATACTCAACAGATGTACTGAGGTAAGTTCAGTGGCTGTAGGAAATATCCACTGACCGGTACGCTGCACCCGGTCTGCAATTGCGCCACAATTTAACGACAATTGCGCCACATTCGGTATACTATTCCGACATCGTTATACTCGTACATAGTTTCGCTACAGTTTGTATACTGCAGCGCCACAATGGTTCCACTGTGGCGCCACCGAGTTGGTCTACTGTTGGGACGCAGCAGTTCAAATCTTGCACCACAGCAGATCCACTGCTGTACTACAGTCGGTTCACCATAGCGTTACTGTCGATCTACCGTTGAGTGAGCCACAAAGACTTAAATAAATCAGCTAGCGAAACTTCACAGATATGATAGATTCTGTACCGAGAAAAACACGATGTATATCTCTTTGGTCTAACAAGACTTGAAAGTATGCATGAAGTACTCTATGGTTTTAACTGTCACACTCAGAGACGTTTAATGGTTACTTAAGTCGCTCCTTAGTAAATATTTAAAAAAGTTCGCTCTCAGAGACAGTTAACGGTCCGTTACCGTACCTTAATGACAATTAAAGTTAAGTAAAGCAAAACCATCACTTAACTTTCTGATGATTGATTTTGGCATTGATGTTTGAGGTTATATTTTTATTTTAAAGAATTCACATTAGGAATAGAATTGTTTTAACAATAGCAAAGATGTCTGATCTGGTAGACTTTATTGATTTTGTGGACTATGCCAGAATTAGAAACTATTGCCGGACGTTAATAAATATTAGAGACAAATACCATTCTGTTAATGGGCAGACATAAAACTTTCACATAACAAGGGATCTTTAACTATAGGGGTCGGTAATAACTTAACAAATGACAATGTGACCCAAACATTTTTAAAGCGTCGAACTATCCCTTACATATGTCTACTTTCTAAAAATATGTTGTTAAGTAACGTTATTACTTAAAAGCAACACGTGCCTAACTCTAAACCTAACACTATGTATGCGGCTGTCCTGCACACCTGTAATTAAACTTTACAACACGAAAGACTCTTTCTTGGCGGTTTAAACGCAACAACACAAGTCACAAACTAAAAACATAACCTTGACAGTTTATAACACTGACAGTTAGTGATACCAGAAAAAAAAGGGTCCGGTTGTATTATTTTATTTATCTGAAAATAGCCGTTTCGCTTGGTTTTTTTATTAAAAACGAACATCAAATGAACAAATTTTAGTTTATGTTACCTATTTATATGCTTTCAATGTGTTTAAATAAACTATTTTGCTATTTAATAATATAAATTTTTTAAGTGTGGCTACACCAACAGTTTATCGATGTGCAATCTCAGAGACGATTTGGCGATGCTCCGCCCTACGGATACTTAAAGTTGTCATTAACTAATGAACCCTTAAATAATGTCTCTGGGATGTATCGTTCATTAATGAATTTAATGATAATTAGTTAAGTAATCATTAGGACTAATTTAATGAACCTTTCTGAGTGTGGCAGTAAGAGCCCTATCACAGAATTAAGTTTTCACTCACAAAACTGCTGACTCATCGCATTATGTAGAAATTAGGCAGTTGCAATTACGTTTTTTTTTGGGTTTATTATTCATTTATTTAATGAATATTTATTAAATTTTTATTTCTTATGAAGTATGGTTTCTTTTGGTATAAATTTTACCTAATAACATTTATGTACTAAGGAGAAATTTACAGTTAATTCTGAGCGTTTTTAGTTGTGTTTTATGGATTTGAATGGGATTTTTTTACGGACATTCCATTCTTATTTCAAATTTCTGAGGCCGCTATGACCGAAACCACTAAATAAGGAATATTATGATATGTTTCATTTCATTTGGTTAGTACAGTAGTACAATCCAAGAGCTCGAAAAAGTGCCGTCGCGCTTTTCATGAGAAATTTACTTTGGCTTTTTACAAATAGATAAAAGAAAAATGCGAAAAGTGACCGCTATGGTCAATACTTATAACTATTCTCAACTACCCAATAAGCCAAAGTTGTCTGAATATTTCAGTTTCTGAGAATAAGAAAGCCAAAGTTGGTCATTTTACGCAAAAAACACCGTCAAATTGTAAATAGACCTCTTAACTCTACACCTAATTACAAAAATCCCTTTCGATTCCAATACTCGTAAATTAGTTTTTAGTAAATGTCATGTTCTCTTCCAGATAAATAAATATACAGTCCATCCGTGGGTACATCAGTACGTGAACAACATAACATGCGAACATCAGCTAATATCAGCCAAGTTCCCTGACGTGTGTCCTTCCGGCAACAGACCTAATCACAACTTCTCTATGACGGCCGGCGACTTTCTCAAAGTGAGTACTTTGTTATGATGTTGCAATAGAATAGAATAGAAAAACATTTATTCAGCACAGACACACACGCACAGCGACAAAGTAAACAGAAGTAAAAGTAGGTACACAGTTGCGCTGAGCGTGCCCATGCCGGAAGGGAACCATCTCAGCTTTTGCTGGGCGTCAGACACCCAGCGCTGGTTTTCAACAATCGTTTCTTCATGGCTTTTTAGCCACATTTTATAGATGGATTTCAATGAACCTCGTATCCTGCCCGCTGCCTCTATGCTCCAAAATATGCAGTCTAATTGATCTATGCCGTGCCACCAGATGTGAGAAGTAGCACAGTTTTAGGCCAACAAAATATTAATTGCTGTCGTTCTATTCTATCAAAACATTTATCTATACTTTAATAAATAAAGCTGAAGAGTTTGTTTGCTTGAACGCGCTAATCTCAGGAACTACTGGTCCGATTTGAAAAATTCTTTCAATGGTAGATAGCCCATTTATCGAGGAAGGCTATAGGCTATATATCATCACGGTAAGGCCAATAGGAGTGGAGCAGTAATGAAAATTGTGACGCAGACGTAGTTGCAGGGGTCAGCTAGTTTTGTATATTAGTCACACGTCAATTTTTTTTGGTCATTTTATATTAGGTTTGACTGACGTTTCAGAGGTCGAAGTCTCTTTTACAATCTGTACTTGTCAAATCATATGAGAACTACAGTAAGTTAGTGGTCTTTTGAAGAAAGGGACACACAGATTTAAGTGGACCTGTCCAGTTAGTGCAAGCATTTGTCAGTTATAATACTCTTTCTAACTGCAGGTATACACAGAAGCTGACGAGTGGTCCTGCGTGGCCACGTGTTTCTTCATCGACTGCGCGCCCAACGTGATAGAGTTCATAGAGCGGATATACATGATACTGCAGCCCGGCGGCTACTGGATCAACCTGGGGCCTCTGCTGTATCATTATAGGTAAATATATTATTTACATAGGACTTAAAACTAAGAACCACTCGTCAACCTGCAAAGTATGCCGAAATTTTTGTTTTTGAATATCAAAGCATAAGGCCACCCCTCAGTCTAACTAAATGCAGCTGTATAGCTGTGTTTTACATGGAGCGACTACCTATCTGACTTCTACACCACCTAGTAACTGCGTAACACAATATCCCTTTGTACTACACCACCTAGTAACTGCGTAACACAATATCCCTTTGTACTACACCACCTGGTAACTGCGTAACACAATATCCCTTTGTACTACACCACCTAGTAACTGCGTAACACAATTTCCCTTTGTACTACACTACCTAGTAACTGCGTAACACAATATTCCTTTGTACTACACCACCTAGTAACTGCGTAACACAATTTCCCTTTGTACTACACCACCTAGTAACTGCGTAACACAATTTACCTTTGTACTACACTACCTAGTAACTGCGTAACACAATATCCCTTTGTACTACACCACCTAGTAACTGCGTAACACAATTTCCCTTTGTACTACACCACCTAGTAACTGCGTAACACAATTTACCTTTGTACTACACTACCTAGTAACTGCGTAACACAATATCCCTTTGTAGCGATATCAATGCCACCACAAGAAAAACCATAGTAGCAAAAACTACATCGCAACAAAAACCGCAACGCCATCTATCCAACTATCAGCGAACTACTATTACGAAATCCTGCATCGCGGTATCAGAGTTTACCGTGCGATTTGAACGTATACAACAGTCCGAATATCAACTATCGGGCAGTTGCTCACCAGACAACAACCGTCTGGTCGGAGGATCCTCCCTTTTCAATGGAGGTTTGCGTGACTTTACCCTCTGTATCGCATACCCTCTATACCTCGGCTGGACTTGCATAATTTCTGCCTCTTTCTGGCTTCCGATCTGGTAACGACTTTCAAAGCTCTACAAATTAAAGCCGTCTGAAAAAGTACGTTAAAAAGGTCTTAGGCGCCGACCTCACTGCGCGCTTTCCGTTCCGCGTCCTCTGTAATCTATGCGTTGGCTAAGAATCCTACACACACAAAAGCTGTTAGACCGCGGCGGTCAATGTGGACGCGCGTTCTTTCGGAGTTCTATTTTTTTGAAAAAGCTGGAACGTCACGATGTCCGACGAGATCGAAATGTTTATTAAATTAGTGAGAGAAAAACGTTTTCTTAATGATTTGCGAGACTGGTTGAGAGTTACAAGAGCGTGCGACGTGTTATTACTGTTTATTTATATTTTATTAATTTTTCGATTACTGAACTCCAGATTTTTACACCGCTCGCAGTGTGCCCGTGTATGAACGCGGAACGGAACGCGCGCAGTGGGTCCGGCGCCATTACGTGCTTTTTCCTTAAATTTGGATCCACCCTCTCCGTTATTACTTAGCCACGAGTTTTCAATGTTTGGGTACACAAAATTAAATCTATCTAAACTTCTATATATATCTATACTAATATATATAGCTGACGAGTTTGTTTGTTTGTTTGCTTGAATCTCAGGAACTACTGGTCCGATTTGAAAAATATTTCAGTGTTAGATAGCCCATTTATCGAGGAAGGCTATAGGCTATATATCATCACGCTAAGACTAATAGGAGCGGAGCAGACGAAGTTGCGCGGGTCAACTAGTACTAATATAAAGCTGAATAGTTTGTTTGTTTGCTTGAACGCGCTATTCTCAGGACCTTCTTGTCCGATATGAAAAATTATTTCTATGTTAGCCCATTTATCGAAGAAGGCTATAGGCTATATATCATCTCGCTAAGACCAATAGGAGCGGAGCAGACGAAGTTGCGCAGGTCAACTAGTAAAATATATTTTTTTTCGTCACATGTTTATCAATTTAGCTTCGAACTTTGTTGCAGTGACATGCCAACGGAGAACAGTATCGAGCCGCCTTACGACATACTACTGGAGATTATTAGAGATATAGGATTTGATATATTGGTGAGTACAACCTTTGCATCCATTCATGGCCATTCGTTATATCATTTGAAAGTGTTTTATAAAAAAACTGACTTAGGGCTGATTTTTCAATAGTCTGATAACTTTTAACTGAAGAATAAATATGTCTGTTTGACACATTTTCTATGCAAAAGCTGTCAAAACGCCATTTTTATTCCTCTGATATCATTTATCTAACTAAAAATCGGCCCTTAGGGTAACCATTAAACAATTTAACTACATGCTTAGTTTAAATGATTCCGTGATTCTAACTGTGTTGATGTTAGTCGTTTTTAGAGTTCCGAAAAAAAGACGGAACCCTTAAAGGATCACTCGGGTGTCTGTCTGTCTGTCTGTCTGTCCGTCTGTCACAGCCAGTTTTCTCCGGATTCACTGGACCGATTCTGTTGAAATTTGGTACACAAATGGACTTTTATGACCCAAACAAAAGGATCACTCGGGTGTCTGTCTGTCCGTCTGTCACAGCCAGTTTTCTCCGGATCCACTGGACCGATTCTGTTGAAATTTGGTACACATATGGACTTTTATGACCCAAACACGGACGCGTTACGTAAATCATTAATTTTTTTGTATGGGGGTCACTTTTGAAGGTTAAACTAGAAAAATAAAAAAATAAAAATTTTGAACAATATTGTGTGACATATCAAATGAAAGGGCTTACTGTGACGTTTCTAATTATATTTTTTTTCATAATTTTAAAGTAAAAGGTTTTGAAGTTATTCAAGAAATTAGACGAAAAATGACCATTCCCCATCTTATCTCCGAAACTACTGAGCCTAAAATTTTGAGAAAAATGTAGACAATAGATCTTTACCTACAGATTACAAGAAAATTAGAAGTCTGTAGTGTTAAAATAACATGTGAAAAAAAAAATTCGTTCGGAACCCTTTGCACGCGAGTCCGACCCGCACTTGGCCAGTTTTTTATTTTGAGCTTTTATTGCTGCTGATGTTTAGATGGTGTATGTGCTGTAGCTGTCGCAGCTAACGGGCTTAATCAGCCCTTTAATTAAACGACGCCGTTTTATCAACAAACAAATAATTATTAATTTTATGACCTCTATGTTTCATGTACATCATTCTTGCCATTGTACATCCGTTTTTATCGTTAATTATTTGTATCCACAGAAAGAACAAACCGGCGTTAAAACGAAATACGCCCAAAACCCCCACTCTATGATGCAACACGAGTACGACTCTGTTTTCTTCGTGTGCCGCAAGCCTTACTGTATGTAGCCACGAAGCAAGTTATAATTTACGCTATTTATTATTATAAAAAAAAACACATTAAATACATTTTATATGTAGGTGATATAAAAGATGTTAATGTACGGACGTATGTCCGTTTTTAGTGGACAGCTGTTGCGCGACTATTGGGATTCAGTTGCGACACTGTTTTATATTATACAAAAGTTGTGATACTTGAAAGATAACTCCACTATCTCTTACAAATAAAAAAAAAAAAATAACTTATAAGTACAGCGTAAAACGTTTCTAATATCACAAAATCGTGTTATTGCAACTTTTGTTTACCAAAAATCGGGGGTTTAAGCAACAGTCGCAAGATTGTCGCTCCACAGTTGCGCCACTATCGAAAATAAGCACAAAAATGTATGAAGTAACATGAAATCTTTATGTTATGAGTAACTATATAGTACATATAAATACGTTATTTATTATTATATGAAAACAAACATTGATATAGATGTCAAAAAATAAAAGGCCCGTTTTGACAGCAGGATACAACATTGCTTTACTAGTAAGTATGAAAGAGACGTAAAAATAAATCTCTTTCGCACTTAGTGGTGAAGCAATCTTCTATCCCTCTCTACTCAGCTGTCAAATCGGAATTCTTAGATTTTGGTGACTTTAGAGTGGAAGATTTATGTCCGGTTTCCGAGGTTTTAGTCGGTCGTTTATCTGTCCGTTAACGATATTTTGTCATAACGCCATTGGTTGCTTGAACGTTTTATTTTTATTTTATTAGGATCTTCAACAAAGAATACACCTTACATGCTATAATTTATAGGACAAGAACAAAAATCTATCTGCTGATTGAAAGGTGGGACTCTCCGATCTTGGGGCGGTGGATACGACTGCACGCAGTCAAGTAGACATTCCCCAGGATCGGCGAGCATCATGTTACAATAAATAAATAGGTATTAAATACTACTAACACTAGTTTATAAGTTTACATTGTTACTAACAAATTATGGAAGAGATTCTGAAAGTAGATTGAACAGGCTCCTTCGGGGTAAGCTCGCTCCATCGTAGACTTTGTCTCTGTCATCTCTGACCTAGACTAGAGTCAAGAGCAAACACATCACAGATAAAAAAAAAGTAAATGTTCATTATGATTATTATTAATAGTGGTTAACGGACAGATAAACGCCCGATAAAGCACCTCAGATTCTTGGCATTAGAAATAATAGTTCAGGAAAAAGTTGTAATTTTATTTTGATCTTTATATGTGGACCTTAACTCTTTAGTTTTGTTGTAAAAACCAAGACTGGTATTAAAATATTGTAAGATAGTATATAAAACGAAATACTTCACGTTTTGGAGATTTTCCCTTACCTAACCTAACCTAACCTAACCTAAACTATTATTTCGGAAATTATTGTTTTAAAAAACAGCGATATTCAACTTTTATTATATTTAATTGTTTTGTCATTTAATTTAATTACGTTAGATATGATATTTTTTTTTTTGGAATTTCTCCATGTAACTGTACTGAGACTGATAAACAAAGATCAATAGTGTTAATATTATGAAGCCGTTAGCCCCGGATTTACGATTTTTCCGAACCGGGGCAGAAACGTGATAGTGGCGCCCCCTCTCTTCCACGTTTGTGATTAATTTTATTATGTGTCGGATGTAAAAAGACCCTTAACACTTTTAATGTTAAGAACTCAGCGTATGGGTCGAGCAGTGATTCGTTATGTGCCCACATCCCGTATCTGAGTCGAGTAGCTATATGTGACTTGTGTTCATGTGCGGGTTGTGGGCACACGAACGTATTGTTGTTCGGCCCATGTGTTGAGTGCTTGGCACTAATAATTTAAAAACACTTTTGCACTTGGCACTAAAAGTGTTAACAATAACGACGAGGATCCATTGTACCAATCAGTAGCATAAATTTTTTTCTAGACCATACATGGGGAACTATTGGTTCTGGAAATTAAAGGAAACTTTACCAAGGTTTACTTAGGAGTTACTTTAATGCTTAAATTCTAAAACTAGAGATCCAATAAGAAGCGAAGCGTGCCCAAAAATTTGGTACCCAGCCACATCCAATAGTTTTTTTTTTCAAACTTTTGAATTGGCGCCCTTTGAACTTGCAGCCCGGGGTTGCAATGAACTTAAGGCATTGATATATAAAAACCCAAGACGCACAGTCTCGAACAAATGCAACACTCGAAATTGTCGTCAAAAACTGACATGTATCAAGTGTCATGTGTGTGTTGTGTGTAGTTATACTATAAACAATTTTATTTAGCAAATACAACCTTGCACGGATCGCTTAAAGTTGTTTTTACAAAGCAGTGCAGTATGGCGAGCGATGCGCAATTTTTTTTTGCAAATTAAATTTTACACGGATCGCGTAAAAGTTGTTTTTACAAAAGCAGTGCAGTATGGCGAGCGATGCGAGACTGTTTGAAACTAGCGCACAATTATACATATTGCGCTTGTTTTATGGGGACGTTTTTGAGATGCTGAGTGTGTATCTTGGGTTTTTATATATCAATGGTAAACATGCACACTTTCTGTGACTCAAAAATGACACACTAAAGCTGCGTTTCCACCAGAGATGTGCGAGGATGCTTAGCGAGGGTTTCTTCAATTCCGTAGCCTCGCTCCAAACTAAAAACCCAAGATACACACTCAGCATCTCAAAAACTGTTTTCACGGTCATTATTATTATTATTTTTGTATATTTTTCGATAAACTTGCTAGATATCTAGTAAATATTTTGTTACATGCATATTCCCTGGTTTAAGCCAAACCGATAGCTGAGTCTTAAGTTGAATATCGCTGTTCTAAAACAAAGGGGCAGCTGTAAGCCATTTTAAAAAGATCTCTACGCCGCACGACAAAAGATACAGTATACATTGACTTATATAGAAAGGAAAGGGTGAACCACACGTTTTTTTAACCCCACAAATTGGCTGAGCTTCTCCGAAGCGAACTCGCTATGCGGTCGGCATTCTTCGGGAGTAGTCGTCATTCTTCGGGAGCGGTCGTTACTCCTCGGGAGCGGTCGTTATTCTTCGGGAGCGGTCGTTATTCTCCGGGAGCGGTCGTTAGTCTTCGGGAGCGGTCGTTACTCCTCGGGAGCGGTCGTTATTCTTCGGGAGCGGTCGTTAATCCTCGGGAGCGGTCGTTATTCTTCGGGAGCGGTCGTTATTCTTCGGGAGCGGTCGTTATTCTTCGGGAGCGGTCGTTATTCTTCGGGAGCGGTCGTTAATCCTCGGGAGCGGTCGTTACTCCTCGGGAGCGGTCGTCATTCTTCGGGAGCGGTCGTTATTCTTCGGGAGCGGTCGTTAATCCTCGGGAGCGGTCGTTACTCCTCGGGAGCGGTCGTCATTCTTCGGGAGCAGTCGTTATTCTTCGGGAGCAGTCGTTAATCCTCGGGAGCGGTCGTTACTCCTCGGGAGCGGTCGTTATTCTTCGGGAGCGGTCTTCATTCTTCGGGAACGGTCGTGTTCACGAGACATTAAATATACCGTGTTTCTTCTATGCTAAACGCGGTTTGCCCTATCTTTATTAATTAAATCTATGACAGTATAGTAGATATTATAGGTCAGTAATATTACAGTAACAGTAAGGGTATAAGCAGACGGGGTGCATTTGAACAGCACGCCAGCTTTAAAAATTGCAGATCAGTCGTGGTACCCAGTTACTGGGTTGTAGAAGTCAAATAGGCAGTCGATCCATGTAAAATACTGGTACAGTATACCCAACTGATAAGACGCGTCGTGAATCTTCGTTCGCACAGAAAAGAAAGTATGGCACTGAAGATTAACAAAAGAATGCTTAATTTACAACCAACCATAGATCACTACTGTAAGGTTCATAATACACTGCAGCTGTTAGTTCCGTCTCACTCGCAAGTCACGTGCATACCACGCGGCGCTAACATGGCGGCAGCTGCCGACCAATAGCGGTACAGGAACAAGAAGCACGTTGCGTGGAGCGTGCCGATTGGTCAATAGCATTTCCCGCGCTTTGAAAATTCATCTTCTGCGCAGGTACATCGGTAAGCCATATCAGTTAGGTACTACTGTACTCAGCTGCATCCGGATATATACTGAAAGCTGACTCTGACATAGTCGGGACAAGACTCGGCAGGTAGATTAGATAAAGTTGGCACAACTGCATCGGGAACTTGAGCAGTCTGTACGTCTACCATGAGTTTTATCAATCTATACTCGCTAGCGACTGTAGTTAAAAATATGTATGAAAACTTTTACAAATTTCTAATTTATTTTTTTAGTTGTTAACTAAAGTACTTACAACTTGCGTGCTTGTTAGTTAACACCTTAAAAAATAAATTTGAAACTTGTTTTTTAATAGTTTTCATACACACATTTTTAACTGCAGTCGCTAGCGAGTATAGATTGATAAAACTCATGGTAGACGTACTGCTCGTTAATAATGCAGTCAAACTACTCGTTGAATACAACCGGACTGCAATTTAGCAGTTGGCGTGCAGGTCAAATGCAGCTCCTTTGTTTCGAGCCTAAAGTGGGGTGAGTGATATTTCAGTTATTGTAAATATAAATAGCTCTCATTTTAATACATTTTGTAGCCAGTATGTTGGTTTTGGATGGACAGACTCATCTGAATAAATAAAACTTTCTTTGTGTAACGAAAATGACACAATATCTTAGTCCACCAGACTGATATTTCAGGTTTCCCTGGTGGAAAAAAATCTTGCAAAAATAAATCTGCCATATATCTGCTGACACGAAGCGTAGTAATCGATTTCCGACCTTATGTTTTTTTCTTAAGGTCGGAAATCGGTTGCTTCGTTTTGTGTAGATACGTCCTTTTTATTATGACGGCAGATTTTAGTCCATGAGTTAGATTACAAAAAAATATTGTACACGTATTGTCACGTAAACAAAAAGACGATACAGTGCGTTGAAATTACGCATGACGTCACAAGATTGTACACTTTTTAGCAACAAATGATTCGCTTTATCTTTTGAAAAGTTTTAATGATTTAAAAAAGCAAGAAATCATGTCCAATGTTTTTTTATATCTAACTTAGGACCAAATTTTTTTAGAAAACAATCTTATGACAAGAAAAACCAAGATGGCTGGATCATTTTCAAAATCTTTCATTGTATCTGTCCGTCTGTAAACCAACAATAATCATAACTGTATTATTTAAGTAAGTTTTTGTTTAAACACATTAGAACATAAGCTGTTATCACAAAGTATTTTTTTTTTGTTTCAATTCTTGTGAGTCACTGAAATAAAAATTATGATTTGAGATGAGCGTTATGTTGAGCGCGTTGACTGGTTAATATTTTTTACATGCAAGTTATTCTACACGGATGTAATCCAGCGTTCAATCCAAGGTGACCTTGGTGGGAGCTTGATTTCCATCCGCGAATTTTGTATGAATTTGGATTATATCTGCCGTCTACACGGATGCAATCCAGCAAAGTCACCTTGGATTGAACGGTGGATTACATCCGTGTAGAACACGTTTAAGGCTTCAAGGCTTGTTTCACACGTAGGGTCTGTGACCAACATTATCTAACCCACTTGACTCATCATCATCATCATCATATCAGCCGAAAGACGTCCACTGCTGGACATAGGTCTTCCCCAAAAGGGGGGGTTTGCTATAATCTCCACCCTTGGCAGGCGGGTTGGCGATCGCAGTGTATGGTGTTGAGTTTTACAGAGAACGCTGCTGCCCATTCTCTGGTGAGTCCCTTAGTCGCCTCTTACGACACCCACGGGAAGTGATGGGATGGTATTATTCTTGAACGGCACCATACGGCATCGGCCGACACCATACGGACACTTGACTATTAGAGAATAATTGTCAAGTGGGTTAGATAATTTTGGTCACAGACTGTACCACAACCACACACAACTACAACACGTGGGCGGGCGATAATTTGTATGAAAATTAATAGTTAAATTCACACTGACCACATTTTGCCGTCATTATCGACCGCGTATTTGTTATCGACCATATCGCGCCACGTTTCAACCACCAGCGAAACCGCAAATTAGCTGCCACATAGCCAACACATTTTGTAGGTCGACTATTCGACATTTTGCAGCGACACTATTCACTTGTAACCACAGTTTGACCACTATTTGTCGTGACGATGTGGTGTGGTACGTGTAAAAAAGGCCTATAGGTCGTGCTTTGGCGAGACAAAAAAGAATTGCTTTTTTAATACGAATACAATAACAATTTGTACTCCGTCTCCAAATATATATTTTTTATGGGTTTTCTCTTGACTCTAGTCTAGGTCAGAGATGACAGAGACAAAGTGTACGATAGAGCGAGCTTACCCAGAAGGAGCCTGTGCACTCTAACTTTGAAGAGATTAGGGTTGTAAGCGTTTGGAAACACGGACGCAGGCAGAGAGTTCCACTCCTTTGCTGTGCGCATTATAAAAGACGTTTGGAAACGATTTTAGTGACTCACAAGGATTATTTAATAATCGCCAACGCGATAGCGACTGAAAAGTAATAGGTATTTTTTCTAAGGAGATTTAGGGCCTAATATTATGCGCGCATCAGTATATATTATTTAACCTCATAATTATTTAAAACTAGTGGACGTCACGCGGTTTCACCCGCGTAGTTCCCGTTCCCGTAGGAATACGGGGATAATATATAGCCTATGTTACTCCCTGATAATGTAGCTATATAATGCTAAAAGAATTTTTCAAATCGGTCCAGTAGTTTCGGAGCCTATTCAATTCAAACAAACATACAAACAAACAAACAAATCTTTCCTCTTTATAATATTAGTGTAGAAAATATTTGGTACTTGGGAACAGAAAAATATGTATTACTCAAATAATCAATTTCTTAAGTATAGTTACTTAAGAAATTGATTATTTGAGTTGGTACAGTCAACCGTACAAGTAGTAACAATTGCTTTGCGAATGTCACCCTTATAGCAAAGACGTAAAAGTAAATTTTTGCATTTACCACTGATCTGGGTCAAGAGTGAGTCAGACTTTCGCATGAAGCGTTCCGTACCATAGTACAAAATTTAACACTTATTACAGAAATACGCACTCAGTGAAAATTTCAACTGTCTACCTATTACGGTTCTTGAGATACAGCCCGCTGACAGACGGACAGCGGTGGCTTAGTAATAGGACCCCGTTGGACTCTGAGTACGGAACCCTAAAAATTTTATAATAATATGTATTGGTGTGAACATAAAAACAAAACAAGAGTCCAAGCTCATGTCTTTGTACTGATACAAATGTTACTCGGTTTAATATCAAAATAAATGAATATCTGACAGTTATGCTGTTGTATCTTGAAAATATTTGTCCCGAATCGAACTAGCAATTTGATTCTTAATATAATAGTAGTAAGACATAATTTTGTATCAATACAAAGAATAGCGTATTGGTACGTACACTCGTCCGCATATAAGTGATACATAGTCATAATTGTCTATAATAAATAAATAAGTAAACTAAACTAAACTAAAAATAACGTAGTTTTTAACGTACAAGGGGAATCTACAGTTGAAGGAAAAATGTTAATTAGGGAAATTATTTAATTCTATGTTTTTGGTGCGTTGAATGGCTAGGAAAATAAATATCTGAGGTAATAAGTCTTGGGGTTTTTCAAGTCAAGAGGGAACAGCAGGTTACTTCTAGGCAAGCGTGCTACATCATCGGTTACCATCAGGTGAGATAGTGGTCAAACACGAGCCTAATTAAGCTTTGTACAGTGGTACCCAACTGATAGGCGCGTCGTGAATCTTCGTTCGCACAGAAAAGAAAGTATGGCCCCGAAGATTAACGAAAGAAAGCAAACTTACAATCAAACTTAGATCACTACTATAAGGTTCATAACACACTGCAGCTGTTAGTTCCGTCTCACTCGCAAGTCACGTGCATGCCACGCGGCGCTAACATGGCGGCAGCTGCCGACCAATAGCGGTACAGGAAAAAAAGCGCGTTGCGTGGAGCGTGCCGATTGGTCGATAGCATTTCCCGCGCTTTGAAAATTCATCTTCTGCGCAGGTATATCGGTAAGCCATATCAGTTGGGTACTACTGTAGAAAACTAAAGAAAATAGTTTCTTATAAATCCTGGAATAAAAGTTATCCATGCATCACAAGTTAAAAAATGATGTGGTCGACGATGGAGTATGCTTGCTTGCTTGTTTGTCTGAAATAATTTTTTTATTCACTCTTGACGTGAAGATCCCCGGGTTGCAGCTATCAGGAAACACAAACATAATATCTTCTGTGATTCTATGTCGTTTTCACATTATACAACCTGTAACAGAATAAACGTAATACCTCTTAAGGGGTCATTGTACTCATAATTATGAACAACTTTCACTATGGGACCAATCCCGAAATCGCGAAAAAAAAAATCGACTCCCCCATACATTTCTGTGCGCATAACTCGACAAAATGTACTGAACAGCTGATTTCTTTTTGCGATCTCGGGATTGGTCCCATATTAAAAGTTGTTGATATTGATGAGTACAATGACCTCTTTATTCTGTTACACGTTGTATAGCCATTGCTTACAATGTCTATAAAATGTAAAAAGCAACCTAACGATGACCTGTATATGCATCTTGTAAAATGAATCTTTTTTGTAGCCAGTCAGTCAAAGAAAAAAATAAATGTTAATTAAAAATATGTATTATTAAAAGGTTCTAACCGAGCTAATTATTTTATGTGTAACGGCTCGAAAAAATGCTTTATTATATAGAACTAATGTTTTTTTTAACATATAGTGTAGGTACTACATTTTGTAAAAAGAATTTTATGCTCTGTCTATTTTATAATGATTTGTTGGAAAAAAATATTTTGTGTATAACACATTCCCACAGACGACCGGTCGGCTCGTCCGGGCCTCTGAAAGCACTGTAAGAGGAAGTGCGGGCGAAGAGACTGTGAGTAAAAAGTCGCCTTCCCTCCTCCAATATTAGACCGATTTAAACGATATTTCACAAAACTGAATAAGAATGATATACAGGGTTATTTGTAAAACACCAACAACCTCTAAGGCAGTGAAAGTACACATGATTCGAAAAAAATATCAGCTGTTTCATACATTTTCATTGGCCTAATATTGCATTTTGTATGAAACAGCTGATATTTTTTTCGAGTTTTCGGGGTTGGTCTCAAAGTAAAAGTTGTTTGTAATCATGTGTACTTTCACTGCCTAAGAGGTTGTTGGTGTTTTACAAATAACCCTGTATAATGTGCCCCTATGTTTTTTAATGTTATTTAATAGTTGTCTTTGTTCACGAGGGCTCTGTTGACAGTAGGCTATACACGGTGCCATTTTAGTCGTCTTACAAAGGAAGACCACTTAATGTACCCGACATAAACTACCTCTAGGTGAGATTATTTTTATTAATTGATGAAGATGATAGGTACAATAAAGACGAAAAATGCGTTAGAATTATGAAACACCCTGTTAATATAAAGAATGTTGCCGTTCCATTCCATATATATTTTTTAATAATTCAAAAGTTCATAAATGTCGTTTTTTTCATAATGAATGTGTAGTAGTCATTGGATAGATGAAGTAGGCTACCGTTGTGAAACTACTAAAATGTCACCGTGTATAGACAATTTTTTAGCGATATCAGTGTTGGTCCCATAGTGAAAGTTGTTCATAGTGATGAATACAAAGACCCCTTAAGATGTATTTCTGTTCATCATCATCATCATATCAGCCGAAAGACGTCCACTGCTGGACATAGGCCTCCCCCAAGCGTCGCCACAACGACCGGTCCTGTGCGTCTCGCATAGGCTACCCAGCTTTATTCTGTTACAAGTAGTAAAACGTGCAGGCGCGCGAAGCCGGGTCGGATCGCTAGCTCATCATAAAATAGACAAAGTATAAACTCAATTTAATCTTTATTTTGATCTATGTTAAATGTTTTAAGTGTAATATATCTGTTGATCCGAGATTTAAGTATGTACGCAATGTTGACTGACGCTTATAAGCGTCAAAGTTGAGTCAAGGGAAGATAGTTGGAGTAAGATAGACAATAGAAAACTCACAATTTATTGGAGTTATTTACTTCTATTTATTCTGTAGTGCTGTTAAAGACTTCTAATAACTTTATTTTAAATGGTTAAATTCAGTAGTTTTCACATCCAAAGGTCTGTTAATTACTTTTTTCGGTACAGATCATCACGTTTTAGAATAAAATAACATTTATTTGCATAAAAACATGGTATAGAAGATGTTTTTCGCGTACTCACGACTGTAGCGAGGTAGTATGCGTTAGCCACGCCAACGAAAGAGTGTGCTGCCACGTAAGGTCACCGTAATATTACCAAAGAGAAGATTTATTCGGTCTTAGGTCGCAAAAAAATCAGCTGTTCTGTACATTTTGTAGGCAGAGTTGTGCGCACATAAATGTATGGGGCAGTCGTTTTTAGGGTTCCGAAAAAAAAGGAACCCTTATAGGATCACTCGGGTGTCTGTCTGTCTGTCTGTCTGTCTGTCCGTCTGTCACAGCCAGTTTTCTCCGGATCCACTGGACCGATTCTGTTGAAATTTAGTACACATTAGGACTTCTATAACCCAAACATGGACGCGTTACGTAAATTATAAAATTTTTAGTATGGGGGTCACTTTTGGGGGTCAAACTAGAAAATTAAAAAAAAAAGTTTGAACAATATCGTGTGATATATCAAATGAAAGGGCTTACTGTGAGGGTTTAAATTATATTTTTTTCATAATTTTAAAATAAATGATTTAGAAGTTATTCAAGAAATTAGGCGAAAAATGACCATTCCCCCCCCCCTTATCTCCGAAACTAATGAGCCTAAAATTTTGAAAAAAAATGGAGATACTAGATCTTTACCTAAAGATTACAGGAAAACCTATTAGAAGTCTGTAGTTTTAAAATAACATGTAAAAAAACTAAAATTCGTTCGGAACCCTTTGCACGCGAGTCCGACTCGCACTTGGCCAGTTTTTTTTCGCGATTTTACTGTTGGTCCCATAGTGAAAGTTGTTCATAATGATGGGTACAATGACCCCTTAAGATGTATTGCGTTTATTACACCTTGTATTTTGGCGATTAATGATCCCTCAGAACATTTTAAATTTATCAGCACTACAGCACAAATGGAGTTCTCAAACACAAACTAAAACAATGTTATACGTATTATATGTTAGTCGTTGCCCACTGCTGGGATCATAAACAGTTGGGCTAAAGTTAAAAGTATTATGTACTGATTTAAAATGAAAATTAGTAATTGGTTGCATGTTGTAAATAGTTTTATTGTGTGACCTGTGTGTAAGGATACAGTAGGACAACTTGAAACAATTTTTCACTCAAAGTGATGACTGTATTTGTAAAAATGGACATTCATATTTTGAGCATTCGCATCGCAGTTGCAAAATTATGAAAAGGTAACACGATAGAAGTCGATTCAGGACAGATTTATGTCTTTATTTCTGTTTTTAATATTAAAAATTTCAATAACCGTTAATGACCGTTATTTTACATTTATCTGGCTGGTCTACCATATTTAATGCAAGAATTTTAGTTTCAAATGTACTGTTAAGATGTTACCTTACATTAAAATTGTAATATTTTATGTGTGCACATTTGTTTGGAGTTGTTCTGCTGTTTGAAACGCACTGTTGTTAATTTGTTAAGCAAAGAGATTAAAACAATGATTTATTGGTTACTTTTTTTCTTTTATTTTGTAATCCTTGCTCCATTCATAATTTCTTAACTTTATTGAGTTGCGATTTAACATCACAATGTCACAAATCATTTGACAAGGTTACGTACAATCTGACAAAGTCACAAGTTATATGACAACGTAACATACTATTTGACATCGTCACAACTATCTGACAATGTCAGAAATAATCTAACGTCAGTCGTCACAAACATCAGCGGGTCTAAAAAGGCCTCTTTAGCAGAATCATAATATTAATCATACAACAATCTGTCAAATTTCATTTTCATCTTTATCGCTCACGCATTAGGTTGGGTTTGGGAAAATTTGACAGTGACAGGTAGCGTGATATGCTTTCTGATTCTGCTAAAGTGGCTTTTTTAGACCCACTGAAAACAGCTTGTACTATCTGAAAACGTCACAAATCATCATTCACGCCACAAATCATCTGACAACGTCACGAATCATCTGTCAACGTCACATATCTTACAACGTCACGAATCATCTGTCAACGTCACAAATCATCTGATAACATTACAATTCATCTGACAACATTACAATTCATCTGACAACATCACATAGCATTTGACAACGTCACAAATCATCTGACAACGTCACAAATCATCTGACAACGTCACAAATCATCATTCTCACCACAAATCATCATTCATGCCACACATCATTTGACAACGTCACGAATCATCTGACAACGTCACATATCGTCGGGGATAGTGCAAATCCGCGGAACTAGCATTGGATAACTCCGCGTATCTGACAAATGTAGCCATACAATATAGTATAGACTTAAATCCTACTAATATTATAAATGTGAAAGTTTGTATGTTTGTGCCTCAATCAGGCAAAAATGGCTGAAGGGATTTGGATGAAATTTGGCACACATATAGTCCACATCCTGGAATCAAACATAGGCTACTTTTTATCCCGGTAAAAGGCATGGCTTAATGGAGACTGAGGAGGAAGTGGAAAACCTGCGCTTCTGCTGCCTTAGTACTTCAGATTCACAAGTACCAGGAGAACAGAAACATGTCGTAATATTTCCGGGGCTGAAATTGGGAGCGCTAAAGATTTACAAGTACCAGGAGAACAGAACGATGTCAAAGTATTATTGGGCTAGAATATTTTTATTTTTTAACCGCCGAACAGAAATATGTATTTTGAAGTTTTTTTCCGGGCTGGAATTGTAAATGCTATAGATTCATATGTGACAGGAGACCAGAAACATGTTGAAGAAGTTTCTTTGGCTGAAATTATGAGCGCTAAAGATTCACAAGTACCAGGAGACCATAAACCTGTCAAATTATTTCCGGCACTGGAATTGTAACCGGTTAGAATTCAAAAGTACCAGGAGACCAGAATCATGTCGAAGTATTTTCGGGGCTAGGATTGTGAATGCTACAGATTCATAAGTACCAGGAGGCCAGCAACATGTCAAAATATTTCAGCGCTAGATATGAGCGGTAAGAATTCAAAATTACCAAAATACTAGAAAAATGTCGAAGTTTTTCCCGGGCAGGTATTATGAGCCTTAAAAATTCATTATGTACCAGGAGACCAGAAACATGACGAAGTATTTCCAGGATTGGAATCGTGAGCAGTTAGGATTCTAAAGCACGAGGTGATCAGATACATTTAGAAGTATCTTCGGGGTTGGAATAATGAGCGCTACAGTACTAGCGCTACTTCTGTTCTCCTGGTAAATTCACAAGTACCAGGAGAACAGAACGATGTTAAAGTATTTTTGAGCTAGAATATTTTTGTTTTGTTTTTTAACAGTCAAACACTCAAACAGTTATTTCCGGGCTGGAATTGTAAATGCTATAGATTCACAAGTAACAGGAGACAAGAAACATGTGAAAGTATTTTTTGGCCGAAATTGTGAGCGCTAAAGATTCACAAGTACCAGGAGACCAGAAACATGTCGAAATATTTCCGGTGCTGGAAACTTGAGCGGCTAGGATTCAAAGGTACCAGGAGACCAAAATAAAATCGAAGTAATATCGTGGCTAGGATTGTGTATGCTAAAGTTTCACAATTACGAATAAGCATGAAACATGTTAAAATACTTCCGCGCTAGATTATTATTAGTATTTTCGGGGCTGGAATAATGAGCGCTACAGATTCACAACTACCAGGAGACCAGAAACATTTCAAATTATACTTTCGGCAGGAATAATAATTCTAAGCGCTATAGATTCACAAGTACCAGGAGACCAGAAAAATGTTTTAATGTTTCCGGCGCTGGAATTTTGAGTGGTTAGGATTAAAAGTGAGGAAGGAAAACAGAAACATATAGCGGTTTTTTCCGGGCTGTAATTATGAGCGTTAAAGATTCACAAGTACCAGGATACCAGAAACATGTCGAAGTATTTCCGAAGCTGGAATTGTGAGTGGTTGGCATTAAAAAATAGCGGGAGAACCGAAACATATCGAAGTTTTTTCTGGGCTGAGTTATGAGTGCTAAAGTTTATAAATGCGCGATATATGTCTTGTGAATGTGCAAGTCCCAAATAAACATTTTTCTTTCTTTCTTTTCTATCTTTAAAACCAGAAAAATGTCGAAGTAGATGGATTTCCGAGAATGAGAATATGGGACAAAACATTTGCGCGCCACCTCTAAAGTCTACGCAGACGAAGTCGCGGGCGAAGTGCTAGTAGTTTATATGACAAGGTAGGACCAGAGGGTTTTAGACCCGCTGATGATATTGATTGTGTTACCTTAGTCGTTCCAAGCGGTATAGTGATACCCAGTAACTGGGTTGTTGTTGCCAGGTGAGTCTAATCCATAAATAGCCGAAAAATTAAACCACCAAATAATCCGTCAAAGTTTTATTCAAATACTGTATAAAATATCTCCCAATTTTATTGATATCTTCATTAGAATGGTTCATCTTAGCATAAGTCAAAAATTGTCTCCGTAACTTCAACAACTTCTGTGGGTTCACAAACTGCGTGTATCCAGCTTCTAGGATACAGCCGGGGTAGTCAGGGAACCTGACCTCACCGTCCATGTTCAGTTGCTTGGCTTCCAGAATCTGTTTCGATATTGATTGTGTGACCTTGTCCAGCTCGTATAGGAAGTTTGTTGATGTCAGTGGTGCCTGAAATGGGGAAAATGGTGGTAATTTAAAGTTACGGAGAGCATGGAGTGGGGCAGCTTTTTGTTCGTAACTGAATTTATGGTTAATCGTAGTGAGAAGGGTTGTGGTTGCTACAGTCATAGACCAAGAGCCAGCCGTACACTGTTCAACCTTATCAAGTTACCAGAAAAAAGCATTTTGTAGACTGAGTGAGACTAAAAAAATAAATTGGTCTACCAAGGCGCAAACCTAGCATTTTTTATTGCAAGGTTTTCAAAATATATAATGTAGTCACCAAACAAAACTAATCTGTTGGGATAAAGACCGATAAGTTGAACTTAAAACTGTTGGTCTGCCTCGGCCGATGTTTGCAGATAACTTGATCGATGGCTGGCAGACCAAATTAATGAGTCAGTTGACAGGCCTATTTTACCTCATCGTGTTACTGAAAGAAACCAACTTATGCCAGACTAGATTGTTGTAAGAGCTAGCGCGCACTAGTGACTTCTTGTTTACCGATAGTAGGTTGGTAGTAGGCCTTATCAGCAAAACTTACATTCTGTGTGCTCATATTAGGCGGCGGAGGTTTCTTCTCAAACAGAACTTTGTACACATCTTCCAAGTTCAGTTCATCTGTGGGCTGCACTGTGAACAGGGGGCTGTCCCATCTGTTGTTTGAGTTTGGCTCTTCAAACCTGGAATATTTGTAAAGGGTATTTGAGTCACAAGCAAGTAACAAGGGTGAGATTTTGGGATCTTGCCAATGTGAGTGTTAAGAGAGCATTTCTGTATGAAAATTCTTTGCAGTTTTAGGCTGTGAATTTGTATTCGTATTTTTTTAACTGTGTGCGGTAGCTATCCACAAAAGCAACACTGATGTAATCGAAATGACTAAGATGTGTTTAGCTGATCTATGTGTTTGTGTAAGTTATCTTACACTGTACCTACATTTTGAGCAAGTAAACATTCTGATTCAGGGGGGCTACTCTCTAACGAAATCCGTAGTTTCGGGCGGGCATTTTCTACTTCGTGTCACCTAACCACTGAGAACTAATGATAACACGATTTGACAGATACTGTGAAATCGTGTTGTCATTCATTCTCAGTTCGGGTTCGGGAGTAATCGTAAGTCTGTAGGTGATACGGAGTAGAATACGGACGCCCGCAACTAAGCCCGAAACTACGGATTTCGTTAGAGAGTAGCCCCCCTGATTCTGAAAGAAACTGCCATGAAAATTAAAGAAGTCCTTTAGAAATTAGCAGCTTTCTCAACATTACTAAACACATCAATAGTGCTGTGTATCCAATACTTCTGCAAAGTCTGTGTATGTACCCTATGCGGTACACAAACTCGGTATAACACTTTTGGCTCTGGAGCTACAGGCTAGCGAAATTAGTAAGTGTATTACAGCTGAGGGGACTGCTTACGTGTCGAAAGCTTATCCAGTCAAAAACAAGACAAGTTAGAAAGATGAAGATGTCATATAAAATCCTTACCTTAACCTAGTTAAAGCATTAAACACTTCTTCAGTGTACGGATCGCAGTCACTCGGTGTCTCCATATTACTCCCTTCTGTCTGACTCTGTCTCTTCAGATTAGCCTCCCATGCTTCATCGTGGTTTCTGATAGTGTACACTGTGCATTGTGTGGATTTTGATGCTTTGGAAGCACAGTATAGTTCGTAGCGGTAGCCTGAAAGATAAAAGAAATATTAATGTTAATTCAATATTTTATTACTAAATAATTAGTCTAGTGTTTGCAAGGACTGCTACTGACTTTACTTGACTACTGTCTTGTTAGGGGTTGGGCAATATGTTATTATGTTTTTCTGTCAGGTATTTTACAATACAGAGTCTGCACATTCATCATCATATCAGCCACTGCTGGACATAGGCCTCACCAGGTTATCAGTCACCTTATGGGAGGCCATGCCATCCAACGCTGTCTTGTGGTATGTGGTCATCACTACAGAACTTTTTGGGCTATGTTGGTAACCTCGGTTCACCTTGGTTTGCATGTATAACAAAATGTGGGCATACTATAGGCACCTTAACCGTTGCCTAACCATTCAGGGAATATTGGCGTGATCTTATTATGTTATTTATTTAATTTTCTTTAAATTTTTAGACATATAACTTATAGGTTTGGCTGTCTGACAGCATGTTAATTAAAATTGACAATCTACGAATCAAGTGTTTAAATTGCAAGCATCCTTGAAACTAATAAAAGATGACTAGTAAAAAGGCTTTAAGATATCGGGGGGCTTTAGTATACTATTAAGGGCACAATTTTTAGTTTGTTTTTAAAACTTAAGCAAGTTTTTGCTAAAACTTAAGCAGACCAGATTGATGATTTTATTTGTACCTTTGATATAGTTACTTCCATCCAATATAACGACATTGTCCTTTCCAATAAGCTTCAAAACCTCTGATTTAAGGTATCCTCTCACTCTTTTCTCTTTCTGAGAGTCTAAATATGTCGAGTTCTTTTCATAACCTAACTTTACAATAGCTTCGTCTTCCGATACGATTTCTATCTTTTTTCCGTGTTTATTTACAAAGAAATCTTTCAGTTCTGTTGCTCTTGATGTTTTTCCACTCACTGGTGTACCACAAATTATTATTAATGGCATTTTTAATTGAAAATAAGATTCGTGATTGTTTTGAAAACAATGTCGTCTTGTCAATGTCAAAATCGATTATTCAAATTTGTGTCAAAATCAGCTGCTGTCATTCGCGTTTTGTTATAGCCAGCTGCAGGGTACCATTTCGACTACATAATAGAACTGTTGTTTATCAGTCTGTATGCCAATAAAGCACTAATAAACTCACTTGAAGTCATAATATAAATTCACTTGATGTCATAATAATAAATAGGTTTTTTTTTACTATGTATAGGCATACGTTTGACCACAATCTCACCTGACGGTAAGCGATGATGTGGTCGAAGATGGAGCACGTTTAGGCAAACGTGCTGCATCTTCGAGAAGCAACCTATTCACTCTTGTCTTAAAGACTCCCAGGTTGTAGCTATCTGGAAACACAGACTCTGGCAGGGAATTCCACTCCTTAGCTGTTGGTTCAGAGATACGAACAAAAACCGTCAAAATCCAGGCAAAGTTGCAGCATTTTACGGTATCTGCAGTCTGCTCGTAATACAAACGTTCTAAAAATTTCGTTCATTAAAACTTTTCTGCGGTGCCGGCGCCCCCCGCGTCTTTGGCAAATGCAGGCCACACATCACACAAAACTGAATACAACTTTGCTATAGTTTTTGTGGTCGATATTATTTGAACGATTGTATTGCGAGCAGACTGCAGAGTACCTACCTAAGTTTTAGAAAAGGAAGGGAAAGGGAAAAATAAGAACTCAAATAATTTTCCAACAATTTTTTCAACGATTGCACATTACTTAACTTTAGTAAAAATAAATAAATAAATTAAAAGGGAGATCAAATCAAGAGATTATGAATTTTACAACAGAATGGAAATGGCAAGTCAGGTATATTCACAGCGCGATCAGGGGACTTCATAATATGAACTCTAATTGCTAGGCAGTTAGCTCGTTTTGCTGTAAGTACTGCCTGGCAATGACAACTCATTTAAGGCCCCCAGGGTCGATTTGATCAAGCGTGATCGCATACTTAAGCTAAAACAAACAAGTTTTAAATATACATTCATACACACCATTTACAGATAACATTTAAGTAATTTACATATTGTCAAGAATATTATATAATTTATATTGTTAGGGATTCAGGCCCTTAGGTAGCATAAATTATTGACTTGACTGGATTTTTTATATAATTTCTCAAAACCTAGAGAAAATATTTTTATATCCATCTATATTCTCGGTGTTGTACATTCAGCTTTTCGCACAATGAATTTGTACTCTGATTGCTTTTGAACAACACCAATTGCGTTCCTCCACTGGACGTATTATTAATGACACCGTTCCACAACAGACCACGGGTGAGCTACAGTTCATGGGGCTATTCTCTAAGCCCTGAGAATGAATGAAACACGATTTGACAGTAACTGACAAATTTTGTTGTCATTCGCAGCTCGGAGTTCAGAAGTGCGCGCGTGTCACCGTTGTTTGCCGCTTTCTCCGCTCGTGTCAGATTGCCGTCCCTTCGGGCTATATAAGTACCTTAAGGACCAGAGAGTCAATAGAGAGTACCTAAAAAAACAAAGTGCTCCTGTGTTTTTCGCGCACACTTGTCTCTCCTCATCTCCCGTGTACTTGTCTCAACACTGATGCGTTTGCCACGGTAGCTGCGGATTGCCGACTTATATTACTTGCAGTGGAAAACGCCTTTCTTCTTTTTGTGGGTCTAAACTCAGTGAAACCCTAGTTAAAAGTCAATATAATTCATATGCTCGGACACGACGCTTCGTATCCAGGTACTGGTGACCTTCACGTTGTGGTAGATGCCTGGCTGGTGGTCTACTCCGCAGCCGAAGCCTGCAGACGTGATGCCGACCAGGTAGTAGCGACCGTTATCGGAGACGATGAGGGGGCCTCCTGAGTCACCTGGAAAAGCAAAGAAAAGGGACTATATATTAGTAAGAGAAACTGATTTCCACGACTCCACTTCGAATGACCAAAAGTAGCGGCGGAATTAATTCTTTGCTGCATTTGTATTATAAACCAATAAATAAAATATAAACTTAATGAGAGTAGTTAATACTTTGCTCTCGTTCAGGTAAGAAGGCAGAATAAAGAAAGCAATGTCTGGTGTTTATCAAAATGTCTATCAAGGATAAAACGAACAGATCCTGTATGTAGGGGTGTTCCATCGGTGATATTCCCCCCTCCCCCCCTATTCTTTTATCAAGACGATAGTCCTCTTCCCGGCCAGAGAAAAGTTATATAAATTTTAGCAAAAAAGTCTATCGACGTAGCGCTTCACCTAGACACCTAGAAGGAATTGGTAGGTAATCTACATAGAGATTTCCACTAGCAAATAGGAAGTACTAAGATCTTCAGGCGTATTAAATCGTTTAACATAAAGTAATCGCACAGTTATAAAGAAGTCTGGTTGGATAGATAGATAAATACACTATAATCAGACCCAATAATCATGTAATAGAAGGTTACCTAAGCAAGCATCCTGGTGTCCATCGGAATGTCCGGCGCAAATCATCTCCGAGTGAATCTCCACTGAGATCTGTTTACTTCTGTGCCAGTTGATGCACTGCTCCTTACCTGAGGACAAAAAATATTTGTTAGCTTTACAAAATTGCCAATTTCGGGTTGGACAGTCCTGTTTTAGAATGTGATAGGGGCATCGCCAACACCGTCCTGACCTGACGATGATCGTCAACAAATTGAATTGCCCTTACATCTGGCAATGCTGCGGCAGACATATTGTTAGGTACCTTTTGAGTGTTCATTTTTGTTTGTGCTTGTTAGAATCAAAGGGGTTTAGTTGTAACAAACAATAGAATAGTTCACCAACTTACTAAGTATAGGCACCGTCGCCGACCTCAGCATATTCGTCCCAGTGTGACCAGTACTGGCGTCAGTCTTGCCCCACCCTGCGATCACTCCGGACCGGCCCCTCAGCTCCATGTCTCTTTCCGGCAGACAGATCGGCAGGATGTGCGTAGTGTAGGTGATGGGGCGGGACAGCTTGAGGAGAGCGATGTCGTAGCGGTCCGGCTGCGTCATACGGAATTGGAAGAGGGGGTGCAGAATTTTTTGGACGACCCTGTAATGAAGAAGATTTTTACAATCAAATCAATAGCTCCAAAAATACTTTTCAAAACGTTGACTTTTATAGTAAAGACCGCACGTTTTTCTGACAACACAAATTGGACCGTAATTGCTATATTCGGGGCCCTCAACGTGTGCACGAGAGAAATGCCTTATTCCTGGTATGGTGAACGCACACTTGCAAACTATCTTATCTAATTAAAATATTTAAATGGTTTTTTATAAATATATTCTGGCCGGTGCCGTATGGTGCTGTAAAAGAATAATACCATCGCATCACTTCCCTTGGGTGTCGTAAGAGGCGACTAAGGGACTCGCTAGAGAATGGGCAGCAGCGTTCTCTGTAAAACTCAACACCATATACTACGATCGCCAACCCGCCTGCCAAGCGTGGCGATTATGGCAAAACCCCCCCCCTCCTTTTGGGGGAGGCCTATGTCCAGCAGTGGACGTCTTTCGGCTGATATGATGTATAAAACAAACTGCATGTGTTGCTGTATCGGCTTACTTCTTTTAAACCTCGCAACACATTTTAATACGGTTATCACCAATAGAAACCGACAAACGGTTTATCAAAAAATTGCACCCTCAAATGCCAGCACTAAATAAACCTCAATTTAATACGTTATGTATCTATGAATAGGTCGGTTACTTCCGTTATATACTTGACATGTCCTTGGCTGCTAGACCTATCCTCCTTTTAACTTTTCACCATTGCAGAGACTGTTCTCGTGTAGTTCTTGCCGAATAATAAAAGAAGAATTTGCCGTAAATGAAGGCTTTATAGACTTTATCACTGTCAATTTCTGAGATATCAAGACTCACCCAAGTTTCCTAGCTGTATGAGCACCAGCGCTGGTATCTAACGCTCCCAGCCACACGGCGATGTCGCGTGGTCGCGCTCGGGATACGCAGTGCGCTGCTGTAGCGACGTACCAGCGGGAAACTGAAACACGAAAAAAAAAGAATTTTCCAAATCGGGCTTGATGTCTTCGAGTAATCGGGGAACATACATAAAAAAAGATTCCGACGAATGGAGAACCTCCTCCTTTTTTGAAGAAGGTAATTAAAAAATCTTAATATTATAAATGCGAAAGTAACTCTGTCTGTCTGTCGCGCTTTCACGCCAAAACTACTGAACCGATTTAAATGTGGTACCTACACAGATAATCTAGAGCACGGGAGTATGTTCCCTAGGGACCACGCGGGCGAAGCCGCTGGCAGAAGCTAGTTTATTATAAAGGAGTTTACAGCCACCAAACAACATCGGTGAGGTTGTTGGAGTTGGTCAGGTGTTCCGTAAGCTTGCAGGCGCTAGATCATGATCAAATCTAGTGAGAGTTCTTACGCAGCCTTTAAGTATGCAGTTTTACATAACTAAAAAAGAACATGCGTTTATGTGGGGGGGAAATCATTAAACGACTCGTCACGCTCTGGGCGGAGCGGGAGTGTCAGACTCTTATTGACTAAACCCATCCGTTTCCCTTCAAATGACCTGTGTGTTTCAGGGTCGTGGTAAATATTTCGAACAATTCTCTAACTCTGGCAGAAACTGGTCCTAGCGGACCCCGTCAACTACGCTGACATCACTTTGAGGCGCGCGTAGAAAACAACGCACCGTAGACCCTTGGTTCTTTTCGGACGGCCAAACATCGCCCGCCGCCTGCAGGTAAGTATGCCCACATTTCACCAGCAGGAATATAAAAAGAGAAGACTTATATTTGGGAAAAGGCTAGGCGGGTGATGAGCCAGCTAACACGTTCAACAAACTGGTCATCGGAATTAGGACCTACACTGCAGAAGTACATGCAATCACAGACCCACCAAAAAGCTAGTTATAGGCATATTAACATACCTAATACACCTCCACACTGAAACTCTGAGATCCTGACGTGCGCCTGCCAGGGGAACTCCGCGAACCTCGCCTCTCTGCCGCCAATGATTCGCTTCTGTATCATCTTCGTGGAAGACAGGCCGCAGTCTACCTGGAAAGACATACAAAAAAGGGTTTTTATTGTAGAAGGACCAGCAATATTGTGAAAGGCTTGGTAATGATTCACTTAAACGACTGAGGCTGAACCGCTGACTGGTAAGTGTCTATCGTCGCCTAAAGATGTCAGAGGATCCAGCGATTGCTGATATGATGTGTGGCTCAGAAGCGAATCTCGAAAGCTTAAATTACCTTTGTCCTTCTTGCTTTATTTTCCATAACTTACCTTTGATACTTAATCGCGTCAGTCTGTATGAAAATCTTTTTATAAAAGTGTAAACAGTATCGGTTTACCACTTTTAAAAATATCAAGAACTACCTTTTCTCACTTCTCTCACAGAACTTTTATCCTCTAGGGATAGAGGGAATACGTATGCGCAGCTTTGGTGGCACACCTTGTACTTCCAGTCTGATGATGGAACACTGGAAGGAGGATGGAGGAATTACCTGCACCAAATCATCATGAGCTCGTCCCCGGAACAGGTTGGCGGACAGCACGCTGCGCTGCGCCGCCTGGAGTAGCGTTGTAGGCTCCACCTTGTACTTCCAGTCTGATGATGGAACACTGGAAGGAGGATGGAGGATTTACCTGCGCCACATCATCATGAGCTCGTCTCCGGAACACGTTGGCGGGGAGTACACTGCGCTGGGGCATCTGGAGTAACGTTGTAGGCACCACCTTGTACTTCCAGTCTGATTATGGAACACTGAAAGGAGGATGGAGTGTTTACCTGCGCCACATCATCATCAGCCCGTCTCCGGAATACGTTGGCGGGTAGCACGCTGCGCTGCGGCACCTGGCGCAGTTTCGGAGGCACCACCTTGTACTTCCAGTCTGATGATGTGATACTGGAAAGATGAAGAAAAGGTGTGATGACGTTTTTTAAGTTTAAAAACCATTGACAATATTCTTTCTTCTTCTGACTTGATGATAAATGAATTTGAATTTGAGTTCATGGTGTTCAATAAACTGGCAAAAACCCACTCCAAGACATCCTAACCGTTTATTTATTTACTAGATGACCCGCGCAACTTCGTCTGCGTCACAATTGTCATTACTGCTCCTCTCTTGTTGGTCTTAGCGTGATGATATAATAGCCTATAATAGCCTATAGCCTTCCTCGATAAATAGGCTATCTAACACTAAAAGAATTTTTCAAATCGGATCAGTAGTTCCTGAGATTAGCGCGTTCAAGCAAACAAACAAACTCTTCAGCTTTATATATTAGTATAGATTTGTTTGTTTATCTTCACATTTGAATGCCTTGCAGCAGTTACGCCAATGGAATATAAATTATAACGGTATCTGCTCTTTCAATATCCTGAGCGCTGTGGACTGCTGGACATCGAATGGACCGTAGCGGATCACGTCAGGCCACCGCTCCTCCAGGATTCCTCATATAAATCCATATTGCAGAATCCATCGTAATAAGTAATCGTACTTTTTTCCACTTAAAGCTGATCAATGAAGCAGTCAAGGTAGCAGAATTTTGCCTTTAGCAGTCATGAAATTCCAAGCCGGAGTCTGTGTTTCGTGATAGTTACAACCTAGGCGTTTTAAGTCAACGTTGACAGACAGCTTTTGGTGATGTGCCGCACCACATTATCGCTTTCCATCATGCGTTTTTTTGGTCAAACAGGAGCCTATATAGTGCTTACCTGTTATCCATCACATCATTCCTGCTCGGCTCATTGGACACGCAGCACGAGAACAGCCAGCTCCCCCCGCAGCCCCTCACCCTGGTGCCGCCTCGCAGCCAGCATGTCAGGGTCAGGGTACAAGGTCGCACCTCTGTGCCTAAGTTACAGGTGCTCGGGTAGCCTAGGATAGAGGCTAGCATGCGGCTTGTGAGCGCTGGAAGGTGAGAAAGAATATTGTTTGCAGAAGCTCAGATTGCGTAACTAATAAGAAAAGTGTATGGCGTAGATGTGCCATCTAGTGTTGCCAATTTGGAACTTTTCCGTTATAAATATACTGACACTTCAGGTGGTGACTGGGATAGTACCACTACCACTTGAATATGATCTACAGCTTAAAATCTTTCTATTTTAATTTGCCAAAGTCAAAGACAATTCATTTTTTTCAATCTAATAAAAAAAATAAAAAATGGGGAGAAAAACAGAGACATCGGCGGAAAAATACCTAGGAACCTATTTGGAGGTTGGACGGCCAAAAATGAGATACCTAGGTATGTCATTAAGTATTATCCTTTCATTTAGTCTGATCCGTTTTCCATCTAACCTAAAGTTAGACTTGGCAATATGAATAAAGTACAATTGTTCTTTACAATAAGGTTGATATTTGCTTAGCAGGAATTTGGTAATTTAAAATGCGTGTTTGCTTTGAGACTGTTTATTTGCGACTAATGGTAGTGGGGACATACAGACGTTACTAACTACTTAGCAATCGTATCATATACACATAACATGCCGCCCACCAAAAGGACGTAGTTCTTTTATTTATAAATCTAACCTTAACATTTTACTCTAACCTAGATACAACTACTACTACTACTCAGTAGCAATGGGTAAGGGGCATAATTTAGAACAACATCTCTTCACGACGCTGTTGCCACTTTTTATGCTGTAGACTCTGGTTATTCCATCTACTCCAGGATGTTTGTCTACCACTCGACCCAGAGAAAATTTGCCAGGCGGTAATCCATCGGTTTTTATTAAAACAATATCGCCAACCTTGAACTCCTCTGCTTTCTTTAACCAAATGGGACGTTGTTGCAATCGTGTAAGGTATTCTTTTTGCCAACGTCGCCAGAAATCGCCAAGCAGTTTTTGAGTGTATTGCCATCGGGACAATGAGTTAACCTTTGTATCTTTGAAATCTGGAGATGGTACAACGATAGGAGCTTCGCCGATTAGAAAGTGTCCTGGTGTTAGTACTTCTATGCAGTCTGGGTCTTTGTCATCGATAGGACACAATGGCCTAGAATTGAGGCAAGCCTCAATTTGGCACAGCACCGTGGTCATTTCTTCATAGGTGAGATTAGTGGTGAGCACGCGTTTCAAATGGTGTTTTACTGATTTCACACCCGCCTCCCACAAGCCTCCAAAGTTCGGTGAGTATGCTGGTATGTAATGCCATTGTGTTCCTTCCAGTGCCAGTGCGTTTGATATGTTACCTTCAAAGACCAGATTTGCTTCTTTCCATGCGACCATCAGTTCTTTGTTGGCCCCAACAAAATTTCGACCCTGGTCACTCCATATATCGCTACATTTTCCTCTTCTGGAAACAAAACGCTTGAATGCAGCGATGAAAGCTTCGGACGTCAAATCACTGACAAGCTCAAGGTGCATAGCCTTGGTTGACATACATATAAACACACAGATATATGCTTTCTGAGTTCTGATGCCTCTTCCTTTGGACATGCTTATTTGAAATGGGCCTGCAAAATCAACTCCGGTATGTATGAAAGCTCGAGCAGGAGTTACTCTAGCTTTAGGCAGGTCACCCATTATCTGTGTTCTTGATCTCGCCCTGAGTCTAGCACATACTAAACATTTGTGTATGCAGGATTTTATAAGTGCTTTACCTCGTACAACCCAATACTTTGAGCTTATGTAACTTAACATAAGCTGAACACCGCCATGCAATGTGTGGGAATGCGCATCAGCGATAATCAAAGGTGCCAAATCGTTCTTGTTTCCCAATATAATAGGATGTTTGACCTGCTCATCCACGTTCGCGTTACGAAGTCGACCGCCCACCCTGAGGATACCGTCTCCGTCAAGGTAAGGATTCAAGGTTTTAATTTTACTTTCTCTTTTTACAGCTTTATTTAATTTTAATCTTTCTATATCATCTTTGAATTCTTCTTGTTGAACTAATTCTATGCATTTCATTAGGGACCTTTCTAATTCTTTTGTAGTAAAACCTTTTTCATTGTTTTCCAGGCTTCTTTTTAAATGTAAAAATCTTCGACAGTAAGTTATCACTTTTATCAATTCTTTTAGACTATCGAATTCTTTAAACTGTAATCTTATACTTTCTTCATGTTCTACTTTTTTTAAATTTGCTTGTATTTGATCCTTTTTCTTTTCTAATTCTGTATCTAAGTTTTCTTGTTTTAATCTTATTTCTGTTTCAGAGAGCCAAGCTGGACCCTTCCACCACAAATCGGACTTTTTCAGATCAGCTAGTAACATGCCCCGGGACCCAATGTCTGCAGGATTATCTTCAGATGAGACATGAAACCACCGGTTGCTGTTTACGTTTTCAACGATTTCTACAACCCGGTTCGCTACAAATGTTTTCCATTTGTGAGGATCGCCAGATAACCATGCAAGGACAATGGTTGAATCGGTCCATGCATAGATGTTTGATGCAGGTATTCGCATGGCGTGTTCTGTTTGCTTAAGCAACCTCGACAACAATAGCGCTCCACACAGTTCCAAACGTGGTAAGGAAACAGTTCGCAACGGTGCCACTCTAGTCTTTGCCGCTTGCAGTTTTGTTGACACCGAGCCATCTCGCATCTTAATTCGGATATAAGCCGTTGCTGCGTATGCACGCGTGGAAGAATCGCAGAAGCCATGGACTTCAATATTTTCTACTTCACTACTTAATGTGCCAAGCCATCGATCAATATATAGTTCTTTCACTTCTTTAAAGTCTTCTCGAAGGGTCAACCACTCGTCCACCAGTTGTTGGCTTATTTGGTCATCCCATCCAACCTTTTCCAGCCATAGCTTTTGGATTAGCATTTTAGCCAAGATTAAACTCGGTGCGATCCATCCCAGCGGATCGAACAGTTTTTGCATATCCGATAAGATTGTTCGTTTTGTGACAGTATCTGTCATCAGTGGTAAGTTTATTTTGTATTGAAACTGATCTGTTCCTAGATTCCAGACCAATCCTAAGGCTTGCACAGTTCCATCTAATTTTAGATCTAAGTGTACTCTAGTTGTTCTCTTACTGGCATCTATAGCTTGCATAAACTCAGTAGAATTGGAAGACCATTTTGATAATATGAAGCCACCCTTTTGTAGTATACAAGAAACTTCTTGAGCTGCCTGTATAGCTTTCTCTGCAGTGTCATCGCCAGATATTAAGTCATCCATATAAAAGTCAGCTTTAATAATGCGTACAGCCTTTGAGTGATTTTGACCTTCATCTTCAGCCACTTGATGAAGAGTTCTTACTGCTAGATGAGGTGCTGACGCTGTTCCAAATGTGACACGAAGCATACGGTATTCTTTAATCGGATCTGATTCTTCTTCTCTCCACAAAAGGCGTTGATAGGTATCGGCGTCTTCTTCATGTAGTAAGATTTGCAAGTACATTTTTTGTATGTCACTTGCATAGCAGACGCGATATAATCTCGATCTCATAACAATATCTCTAAGGTCATCTTGTAGTTGAGGACCCACAAGCAGTTCATCGTTGAGAGAGACGTTATTCGAGCCCTTAGCTGAAGCATCAAATACGACGCGCGTCTTCGAGGTTTCCTTTTCGACGCGGACAACGGCGTGATGAGGTAAGTACACCGCTTTGTTTTTCTTAGTTTCCTTTTCAGGTATTTCTTCCATGTAATTTGATTTTATGTATTCTTGCATGGCTTTCTGGTAGTCTTCTTTTAGTGTAGGTGCTTTTCTAAATCTTCTTTCAAGCTGTAATAATCTATGTCTTGCTATTTCTCTTGTGTTGCCGTTAGGCGATAAGGGACTGTCAGTTTTAAAAGGTAACTTTACTATGTATCTTCCTTCGTTTGTTCTTGCATGAGTGTTTTCATATATTTTTTCACATAGCTTTTCTTCTCTTGTTAACTTTCTTATCTTTTCAGTTTCAATTTCCCAAAGAGATTTTAACAGGTTCTCTACTTCTATTTGCTGATGAAGGACCAGAAAAGATTCTTCTTGTAAGGTGTTGATTTCTCCAAACAGGATCCATCCCAGGTTGGTTTCTTGGGCACATGGAGAACCAGGAGGACCCTTGATTAATTGTTGCTGCACGATCTGTGCATACTCTTTAACGCCTAGAAGCAAGTCAATATGACCCGGTTTGTGATAGTCCGGGTCAGCAAAGTTGAGTCCTTCTAGGTGTGGCCAATGTGTGACAGTAACAGCTTTGGAGGGGATTTTCGTGGTCAACTGTTTACTCATGACGTATGCTTGTATGTTGATCTCGAAGTTTGAATTCCATCGAGAACCAATCCTTAGCTGCACCACGTGATCGACGTTAGTTCTTGTAGATCCCACCCCAATGATATTTCCTCTTGCTGTTTGCCTGGTTAGTTTGAGCAATTGTGTCGCCTTCTCGCTGATGAATGAAGCCTGCGAACCTTGGTCCACTAACGCACGTAGAACAACAGTGTGATTATGCTCGTTCTTTGCTAAAACTGTTGCCGTGGCCAGTAGTGCTTGACTTGTGCTTTGTTTGGCACTGTGATGCGACGCGATCGTAGTGTTGACTACTTCCTCTTTCTCTTCTACACTGTGTTGTGATGCTTTCGGTTGTTTAGAGTCCTCAGTTTGTCCCGAAGTAGAATCCTTATTTCGGTGTAGTAGAGTATGATGACGTCGACTGCATATGCGACAGGTCATTTGCAATTTACATTGATATGCGGAATGGCCTGGTACCAAACAATTAAAGCAAAGTTTGTTTGACTTAACATATTCAGATCTCTCAGCAGGTTGCAGTTTGGTGAAGTCTTTACAATGGCATAAAGTGTGTTTTTCTTTACATAGCACGCATTTTCTATCTGCCGACGATGGTGACGTGGTGGCTGCAGCAGTAACAAGATGAGAACGTTCTTTTGCAGGTTTTTCACGGGTGCCCGATGTTGACATTATAAGTTCTAACGTACGGTATCTTGATTGCAGAAACTCCTTCAAATCTTTCCAGGTAGGTAATTTATCTTCTTCATTTGTGCTAGCAGATTGTTCCCACTCTTTATGAGACTCAGGGTCCATTTTCTGTATTACAAGAAAAATAATTATAGGATCCCATGAGCTCGTAATTATATTTAAATTTTGTAAGTTGTTCAAACAATCCGTAGTGACATCTAATAAATTCTTTATTTGATTTGCAGATTGAGTTGTTATTTTCTTTTGATAAAATAATTTCTTTAGCACTGAGTTGATAATCAATCTTTTATTTCCGTACCTTGATTTGAGAACACTCCATGCTTGTACATAATTGCTTTTTGTAATTTGAATAGGCTTCAATAATGTCTCAGCCTCCCCGGTGACACTGCTCTTCAAATAATGCAACTTCTGTACATCACTGATCGCCGTGTTATCATGCACTAATGAAATAAATAGGTCCTGGAATGTAGGCCAGTCTTCATAATTCCCACTAAAAGTCGGTAATTGTATCCTCGGCAGCCTAACGAGTTGATCATTGTTGGTACTTGCAAACGAATCGCTTTTCGATGTGGATGGCGCGGGCACTGCACTTATCGTCAACAAAAGGTCTTGTAAATCGGCTAATAACACAAGATATAAGTCTTCGTAAATAAAGAAATCTTCGTTAACAAAGTAATGTAAAGTTTGTTTATGTTCTTTCGGAGTTATTTTCACTAATTGTTGATGTGTTTCTCTGAACGTTGTCCAATATTCTTCAATACATTTGATTCTTGCCTCAATGTAACCTTGTGTCAACCTAATTTTAGGACATTTCTTCAGATTCACTTGTGTTTTTTTTAATAATGCAGCTGTGTCTTCCAAAACGTTAATTAACTCCTCAGTAGTACTCATCGCACCTTATATTTTTGCTAATGTTCACTAATCACCTCTGGAATGCGCCTCGCTATTGTTCGCGCCGGCCGCCCGGTATCTTCGATAACTTATTTATTCCGTTAATTTATCCGGCTCGATTTTGACCACTATGTTCTTTACAATAAGGTTGATATTTGCTTAGCAGGAATTTGGTAATTTAAAATGCGTGTTTGCTTTGAGACTGTTTATTTGCGACTAATGGTAGTGGGGACATACAGACGTTACTAACTACTTAGCAATCGTATCATATACACATAACAACAATGAAACAACAATAATACCTACATTCTGCACCAACAGGGCCCGTCACATTCAATATCACGAGCGGTATCAACCATTTGCTGATCCGCCATCTTGTTTCTGGAGCATCCTTCCTCCTCCGTTTATCGTTGGACTGTTCTCCGTGTTTATGGTACTTCTGGTGCCATGGTACCTTAAAAGAAAAAAGAAGTTTGTTACAATTACCGTTACAACGTTGGCTGGCAAAGACTGGATGATAACAGCAAAGGATGGAGAGAAACCTTTTACTTGTTGAGAGGTTCTTAATTAACAAAAGAAAGAAAGAAATAAAAATGTAAAAAAAAGAACAAGAAAGAAAAAAGATTGATATAAAGAGGCTATATGCAGTGTGATGAGTAATTGACTGCGGTCCTTAAAATGGGATATTCTAGAGCTAATATGCAAAGATTTTGACCACGGTCACTTGGGAAAAATTGGGCTGTTTTCGAGTAATCGGTTCGGCCCGTCCCTTGCTGCCCTCCACAGCGAGACGTTAAGCTGAAGTTTTAGTTCTAGTTCACCCACAGGGGGATGCCCGCGAGGGCATAGTTGCTTAGTTTTTAAAGTTATTTTTACAGTGCCGTAAATAGCCTTTTCTGCGCCCTGTGCGAGCTTCTACAACTGCGCGCCCTTGTTTTTAGCATAATATAAATTGCGTTAAAGTATGAATTGGTGAAAAAACGGTTATTCGAAAATATTTGCAAAGATTATTCAGACTAGATAATTTAACAGACGTTTTTGACGACACTGGCATGTAGGTACGGATGTGTTGGAATCGAGCACTAGGGGCGCAGCGGAAATTTATGCCTTATAATCCTGCCTGGTCTGGACATTCTTGCGCCCCCCAGAGCTGTGCCTGGGCACCGGTGGTACCGCCCTATTTACGGCACTGTATTTTTGTAGTCCTGACTGGATGCTTTGCAAACGACCAACTGATAGCTACCAGTGGCGGCTCATAGAACAGATTTTGTGTTGGAGCCTTAAGGGAGCCATAAGATCGAACGTACCGCATGTTTCACCGTTGACATGGCGCTATTGCTGGGCAGTGGTGGGACATAGCGTGTGCTGTGCTGTTGCTTCGGGATAAGAGCTTAAATCTGAAACAAAGGGGTAGCTGGTTTAATGTGAAATGAAGACCTTAAAAGCTCACTGTTCACATCTTTTTAGGGTTCCCGTCTGTCACAGCCAGTTTTCTCCGGATCCACTGGACCGATTCTGTTGAAATTTGGTACACATATGGGCTTCTGTGACCCAAATACGGAAGCGGTACGTAAATTATTACATTTTTAGTATGGGGGTCACTTTTGGGGGTCAAACTAGAAAAAAAAAAAAAAGGTTTTTTGAACAATATCGTGTGACATATCAAATGAAAGGGCTTACTGTGAGAGTTTTTATTATATTTTTTTCATAATCTACATCTACACTAATATTATAAAGAGGAAAGATTTGTTTGTTTGTTTGTTTGAAATGAATAGGCTCCGAAACTACTGGACTGATTTGAAAAATTCTTTCAGCAATGGATAGCTACATTATCAGGGAGTAACATAGGCTATATTTACTCCCTGATAATGTTCCCCGTACTCCCACGGGAACGGGAACTACGTGGGTGAAACCGCGTGACATCCGCTAGTTTTAAAATAAATCGTTTGAAGTTATTCAAGAAATTAGACGAAAAATGACCATTCCCCCCCTTGTCTATGAAACTACAAAGCCAAAAATTTTGAAAAAAAAATGGAGATAATAGATCTTTACCTATAGATTACAGGAAAACCTATAAGAAATCTATAGTGTCAAAATAACATGTAAAAAAAATCGTTCGAAACCCTTTGCACGCGAGTCTCACACTTAGCCAAGTTTTTTTTTAATCTTAACTTGCTTTGACCGCGTCTTCGCTCTCGCGCTAATATAGATTTTCGTCAAAATGAGTTCAGCCATTTAGGCGTAAAACAAATTCACTTTCGCAATAACAATATTAGTAAGGATTAGGATAGGCCATCACTATATCTCACTTGATGGTAAGCGATGAGTGGTCGATGATGGAGCACGCTTGCCTAGAAGTAACCTATTCACTCTTGACTTAAACCCCCAGGTTGTAGCTATCAGGAAACACAGACTCCGGCAGGGAATTCCACACACCTTAGCTCAGTACGCAGTAACAATAAGAAATTAATAAACTTTAATGTACTAGAATAATATCATTTGGACCACAAGACGAACGGCGATGCGCCACCGGTACATGGTGGACATCCCACCCACGCGCACAAAACGTATTGGAAACACATTCATAGTGCGCTAAGGAGTGGAATTCCCTGCCGGAGTCTGAGTTTCCTGATAGCTATAACCTGGGAGTATTTAAGTCAAGAGTGAATAGGTTACTTCTAGGCAAGCGTGCTCCATCTTCGACCACATCATCGCTTACCATCAGGTGAGATAGTGGTCAAACGCGAGCCTATAAATAGTAAAAAAAACTTGTAATAAACGCCTGCGTTTAGTTCAGACGCATCGAGTAGGCAGTCGAGTCGTCGGAGTCCTACAAGACGAGCGATGCGTGAGGCTTTCGCTTAATTAACGCCAGCGACGCTTGTAGCTCTAATTAAAACGTTAAGGCTTTTGTATTAAAATGTTACTTTTTTCTTATCATTTCATTTCAATAGAATCGGTTAATTTATATCTAGCCTAGCCTGTAAAAATATTTTTATGTATGTAGGTATAAATAAATAAATAAATATATGTCACCGGATAATTGCAGACACCCTGTGATCCATACTAATCTTTATACTTAATATATAAAGCTGAAGAGTTTGTTTGTTTGTTTGTTGGCTTGAACGCGCTTATCTCAGGAACTGCTGGTCCGATTTGAAAAATTATTTCAGTGTTAGATAGCCCATATAGCTTATATCGGTCCAATATTGGAGGAGAAAATAGTCGAGAGCCAAACCTCGAATTATGACTTTTTACATACAAAGTCTCGCCGCCCGCATTTAATTTTAAGATTTATCGCCCTTAAGATTTAATAAACACAAACAGTTTTTGAATAAAGGGATCAATATTACTGAAATAACGCCATACCAGGCCGGTTGTGCATTATGACATACGATAATATCCATGTAAATATACAATTACATAAAATGTGCGTACATATGTACATACACAATTTATTATGTACATACGTATTCGATAACTGTTTGGCATGCAAATAGAATCATTTACAAGTTTAAACAGGAAGAGATGTTTTAGCACAGTGGTTGAGTGCGTACTAACTGAAAGTAACGCAAGTTCGATTCCCGCATGGAACAATATTAGTAAGAAGTATAAAATTATACTAACTTATCCTATACTAATATTTTAAACTAGCTTTTGTCCGCGACTTCGTACGCGCATACCCCGTGTTTCCCCGTCCTGTGTTTAACATAAATAATCGTGATTTGTCGAATTATTTTGCATGAAAAACGAAAAAAAAATTTTAATATAATTAATGTTCGGTGATTAAATGATAAATGATATTTATTTTGCAATTTTGTTACAAGTAACTCTTTTACACGTCAATTTTTTTTTGACATATTAATCTAGATGAGGCCGGATGTTTCCTAGCTGACTACCCTGAGAAGAAACACCGAAACAAACTCAGAGGTCATAGTCTCTTTTGAAGTCCATACAATCGCCAATAACATATGAAAAACATGTAGGTTAAGGTCTGAGGTGGCCTTTTGAGGAAAGCACCACGCAGGTTTGAGTGGGCTTGTCCAGACAGTGCAAGCATTTGTCAGTTATAGTGCAGCTCAACTCAGAACTTTGAGGAGCTCAACGAACCGACGAACAATACCAAAGTAAGGACATTTGGGTAAGCCGCATAATATACTCAAACTGCCAGACAGATTCTTTGACGTAGTCTCATTGATGCCGTAGAGTTAAGGGAAATCAAAAGCAACCCGTTGCATATCCTCATGTGGGTGATAACAGTCTGGCGAGCGAGTGGTCATTAGTTTGACTCCGCGCAAGTGAGTTAAGAGGGGACTCGGGTCGGTAACTCTGAGGCCTTTCTCCATACAGTCGTATTCCGCTGTTTTCTTCGTGAAAAATGCTGCTAGAGCAATGATGTTTTTCCAAAAAATCTAGATTAAATTAATACGTGCCGCTATCATTTTCTTTTTTCCAAAACATTTATGATAATCCAAAAACCCGAAAAAACAGGCCATTTTTACCGCCATGTTCAGCTAGATGACTATCAGACAAATTTGATAAGTTTTTAACAAAATAGAAAATAATAGAAGCATAGATATAGTCTTCCTCTAAGTTTTGATATATAATTTTATTGATCAGTCCAGTTTTGAAGAAGAAAACAGCGGAATACAAAACGTCTTTTCGTCAAGGTTTTTATAGGTAAAATCAGCCTGAGCTGCAGTTGTCGCTTTCGCACTTTACTTGGTAGGGCACAGTGCGACGGCATCGGAAATAGTTTCTTCAAATACCCGTTTTTCAAATTCCGCGGGAGTCCACCCGTATTTAGTCTCTTTATCGTATCGATTGACTCTACTTCGCTTCTGCCAACACGGTGCGTCGCCAAGTTTGACGGGGACGGCCACGCTTCCTTTTCCCTTGAGGCTTCCAGTCCATAGCCTGTTTGGGAATGTGATCGGGATCCCTACGGAGCGTGACCAATCCACCTCCACTTACGGCGCTTGATCTGGCGGTCGATCGGGCTCTCTTGGCATTTCTCTAACAGCTGTACATTAGAGATGGTCTCGGGCCGGTAAATTCAGAGTATGCGACGAAGACATCGGTTGGCAAAGCCCTGTGTTTGGCGTACAGTGCTGCTGGAAAGGAGGAAAGGAGGGACATATCTTACGAAGGGGTCCACACTGGCACTGTGTTTTGGATGGGTTTATGATGCACTATTTAGCCAGATTGCTTCTTCAGTCGCCAATCTGGGTCCGCGTTTCTACTAATGAGTTTGTTTGTTCGTTTGAACGCGCTAATCTCCGGAACTCCTGGTTCAAATTGAAAAAAATATTTTAGTATTGGATAGCTCATTTATCGAGGAAGGTACGAATAGGAGCGCTACGACGGAGCATTAATGAAAAATGTAACGCAGACGAACTTGCGGGAGTAAGCTAGTTTAGTATTTAAATGTTTACAAAATATTCTTTACTATAGTGTGTTAAATACTTGTATTCTTAACTGCCATTTATACCATTCATTTCATTAACAAAGTACTCACCTATGCAACTTTTCAAAACGGACAGACATTCAAATCCACTCATTTGTAATGGTAATTAGTTTTCACAAACCATCTTAGAGAAAAAAAAAATAGTATTCATAGACAAAAGATGGCGTCTTCTTACTTTAGAGTTTTAACTTTCTACACTGCATATAAAAGAGAATATTATAATAATTATAAATCTATTCGTATTTATCTATATCTATACTAATATATAAAGCTGAAGAGTTTGTTTGTTTGTTTGTTTGCTTGAACGCGCTAATCTCAGGAACTACTGGTCCGATTTGAAAAATTCTTTCAGTGTTAGATAGCCCATTTGTCGAGGAAGGCTATAGGCTATACGGGAATGGGAAATTCCTACGGGAACGGGAAAAAACGGCATATGCGCGTACGAAGTCGCGGGCAAAAGGTAGTACTAATATTTAAAGCTGAAGAGTTTGTTTGCTTGAACACGCTAATCTCAGGAACTACTGGTCCGATTTGAAAAATTATTTCAGTGTTAGATAGCTCATTTATCGAGGAAGGCTATAAGCTATATATCATCACACTAAGACCAATAGGAGCGGAGCAGACGAAGTTGCGCGGGTCAAGTAGTATAATTATAAAGCTGAGAAGTTTGTTTGTTTGGTTGAACGCGCTAATCTCAGGAAGTACTGGTTAGAATTGAAAATTGTTTTAGTGTTGGATAGCGTATTTATCGAGGAAGGCTACAGGCTATATAACATCACGCTACAACTAATAAGAGCGGAGCATTAATGAAAACTGTGACGCAGACGAAGTTGCGCGCGTCAGCTAGTGTATAATACATACTAGCTAACGAAGGAGCTCGTGGTTAAATAATAACGGCCACATGGGTCGGTCTTCAAGGATAAGCAACCCTGGCCGAGGTTGGTCCATGGATGTCATCCATCCTTGGGCCGACCTCGGTCAGCATCATAAGTAGGTACATTGAAAAAAAAATCTTGTTCTGTCTGTGACCAACATTATCTAAACCACTTGACTATTATTCTCTAATAGTCAAGTGGGTTAGATAATGTCAGTGTACGACTAAACGCCGACAGACTGAACACCGACAAGACTTTACTTCGACGGGACTCTTCGCCGACAAGACACTTCGCCGACAGGACTCTTCGCCGACAGGGCTCATCAGCGACGCAACTTATCTCCGATAGTCAGATTTGGAAATCGATTATGCTTTTCTTGTAATTATACAATTCTGTGACAAAACTGTACTACAACTCACCATAGTTCGAATGCACGCTTGTGCGACACACTGAACATCGACAACACCTCGACTCAGAGTACCCCGACTCGGATAGGTTAGGTTAGAAGGCTAAGCGAAGCGGAGCGGAACTCCCGCCTTAGCCTTCGTGGTTATTTTTTTGTTATTGCGTCGCTGATGAGCCCTGTCGGCGAAGTGTCCTTTCGGCGAAGAGTCCCGTTGAAGTAAAGTCTTGTCGGTGTTCAGTCTGTCGGTGTAGTGTCTGTCGGCGTTTAGTCGTACACTCAGATAATGTTGGTCACAGACCTAACTACAACGTGTTACAGAATAAACGCAGTACCTCTGTAGAGGCATTGTACTCATCATTATGAACAACTTTTACTATGGGACCAACCCCGAAATCGGAAACTGACAAACACAATCGTAAACTGTCAAAAAATCCTCAATTTCCTTAAATTCTTGACGGATTTCGACTAATGCGAATGCAAATGTTGTTTAAAATGATTAGAATTGTACCGCGGAGCGTTGCTAGTAAACAACCAATTATTTTCAACTTCATATAATTTTATAACTTACTTTCTAAATTAATCTTAAAGGAAATCTGGATTAGAATAGTTTTAAACAGCCCGCACGCACGAGGAAGCGAGTTAATTGGAAATTAATGTGCATTCCAACTCATAAAATACTGATAAAGTTGAAACTGTACTTTCCTACGTTAAAAATTTCCACCATTTGGGTCAAGGAAGTGAGTTTACTCGTAATGCCTGAAGTGAGACAACTACTATCTGGCAGGTCATGTTATAATTAATTAATTAAATTTGTTTATTTCGAGTAACAACTCAAATAAGTAGACACACACAAAAGAAACATAAAACACACAAAAAATACGACACAGAAAACATAAAATACATTTACATAAACACAGTTACAGACAGGATTGATTACAAAGCAAAAATGAACACGAACATTCACAAATCAATACCCACAAAAGTTATTCTAACACACAAAATTATGGTACATTAAATTAGACACTTTTAATTGATAAGAACAAAATCACAGTTTTGTGGGACCAACAACTTAATTGGAGGCATCGAATTATATACTATGATCATTGATATATAAAAAACCCAAGATACACACTGAGCATCTCAAAAACGTCCGCAAAAAACAAGCGCAATATGTATAATTGTGCGCTAGTTTCAAACAGTCTCGCATCTCTCGCCATACTGCACTGCTTTGTAAAAACAACTTTAAGCGATCTGTGTAAGGTTGAATTTGCAAAAAAATTGCGCATCACTCGCCATACTGCACTGCTTTGTAAAAACAACTTTAAGCGGTCCGTGTGAGGCCGAATTTGCAAAAAAATTGTTTATAGTATATATACACACTACTCACACATGACACTTGATACATGTCAGTTTTTGACGACAATTTCGAGTGTTGCATTTGTTCGAGACTGTGCATCTTGGGTTTTTTATATATCAATGACTATGGTGGGCGCCAGATAAACGTGCAATAAAGTACATTACCCTTTCCTTAATATCCCTTCGTAGAAAGTCAAACAATATATTATGAACCGTTTTTAATTACTAGAGAACATAAAGGATCACGAAGAAAGTCAATAAATGTACGTGGGTTAATGACCGTTATTGCACTGGTATCTGACGTCTATCATGCCTATAATAATCAAAAAATCATACTTAATATTAATATCCACTACAGACAAAAAATATAATAATAATAAAAAATATAAAACAAAATAATAAAAATATGAATAAACAACAAATAATAAAAAATAATAATAATAAAAGTAATAAGAAATAAAATAATACCCAATAATATACCCCACAGACATCCTGAACGAACTGGGACGCCAAATCTGAACTGGAGGGAGATAAGCAGCCTGAAATGATGGCTGCCATGGCTTACGCACAATGGTCTAAACATAAGCAATCACTAACACACAAGTGCGGAAAGAAAATCCTGATAGAATAGAATATGTACTAACTAGCGGTCCCAATAGACGTACAATGTACAGCCTGAACGTTAGCGTTTTGTACGAAAAATAAATATTTTTTTTAACTATATATAGGCATACGTTTGACCACAATCTCACCTGATGGTAAGCGATGATGCGGTCAAGATGGAGGACGTTTGCCTAGAAGCAACCTATTCACTCTTGTCTTAAAGACTCCCAGGTTGTAGCTATCTGGAAACACAGACTCTGGCAGGGAATTCCACTCCTTAGCTGTACGCACTATAAATGTGTTCCCAAAACGTTTAGTGCGTGTCGGTGGGATGTCCACCATGTACCAGTGGCGCGTTCGTCTTGTGGTCCGATGATGGAACGGGCTTGGCGGAATTAAATCATGCAATTCCGTCGCACACTCCCCAAAATGCAAGCGATAGAAAATCTGGAACCCGATTGCAGCACCACCTACATACTGTACGTCTACCATGAGTTTTATCAATCTATACTCGCTAGCGAATGTATTTTAAAAAAAATGTATGAAACCTTTTAAAAAACAAGTTACTAATTTATTTTTTTAGTTGTTAAATAAAGTTTTACTTGCAACTTGCTTGCTTGTTAGTTAACAACTTAAACTTAAGACTTACTTTTTAGAGAACTAAAAGATTGATAAAACTCACGGTAGACGTACTGGATCCAATTGAATCTAAACCATCCAGGGAACCATTCAAAAACGTAAAAAATCATTAAAATCTGTTCAGCCGTTTAGGAGGACTAGTGACAATCACACGTACGAAGGGTACTCGTGTATGTATAAAGATTAGCTGTTCTTGACGGCCGGTTAGGTTCGTAGGCCAATCCCACGTGTAATTTTCCGGGTCAAAAAGTCATAGGTATAAAAAATCACTTTAGTACGTATCTATCTGTATTTTTTTAATGTTATAAAGCTGAAGAGTTTGTTTGTTTGCTTGGTTGAGCGCGTTAATCTCAGCAATTACTGGTTCGAGACGCAAAATGTTAGTTTTGGATAGCCCATTTATCGAGGAAGGCTATAGCTATACAACCTGTAACAGAATTAACGCAATATCTCTTAAGGGGTCATTGAACTCATCATTATGTACAACTTTCACTACGGGACCAACACTGAAATCGTGAAAAAAAAATCGACCCATACATTTCTGTGCGCATAACTCGACAAAATGTACTGAACAGCTGATTTTTTTTCGCGAACTCGGGCTTGGCCCCGTAGTAAAAGTTGTTCATAATGACCCCTTAAGAGGTATTGCGTTGATTCTGTTAGACGTTGTATAACATCACGCTACGACCAAATGGAGCGGAGCATTCATGAAAATTGTAAAGCAGACAAAGTTGCGCGGGTCAGCTAGTTCATTCATAAAACTTGCCTCTCACCGCTTAGACAAAATAACTAAGTATTCAAATATGGTATGGCTAGTTTCAAGTATATTAGTCAAAACTTTCTACGCTAATCTTTTGTTATGTTAATTTTAGAAAAAGAAATTAGTCGCCGTCATCACTCAGAATAATGAATAAGTTACTGTCTATAGCTCAACGCCTAAAACAGGCGAGCTAGAGTTTGTGCATTCGAACTGTCCGTAATATTTTTTCGAACCCTCTTCTATGTTTTCAGAAGTATCTATATTCTATACTAATATATAAAGCTGAAGAGTTTGTTTGTTTGCTTGAACGCGCTAATCTCAGGAACTACTATTAAAAATTCTTTCAGTGTTAGATAGCCCATTTATCGAGGAAGGCTATAGGCTATATATCATCACGCTAAGATCAATAGTACGGGTGACACCCGTTTGAGGGTGATACCCGAACCTATCCGTTTGTTGACTGGTTTTTGTCACTGTCGGGTGTCACCTCTAAACGTTTGACGTAATAAAACCTTTCGGGAGTGGGGAGCAACAATTTTTGAGCTCGCTTCGCTCACTCTTGTATTCTGCACCCTCTAGCTTCATGAATCAACAAAAGACTTTTATTTCCGATAAATCAACTTTCTAAGGATCCCTAGTTTTTTCTTGTAATAAATATAGCCTATGTTACTCAGGGATAACCGATACATGGCGGTATATTCATGAACCATGCTGGAATGCTCCCAAATGCCGAACCTTATAATGGGCAGCAGCACTATAAGAGAAAGCATTCGAGGAACTGCGGTCACCAACCCGCCTGCCAAGCGTGGTGACTATGGCAAATCCCCCTAAATGAGAAGCAACTCAGATTCACATCAAATCTTTCCTCTTTATAATATGTATTACTTTAGATGAATTATCAAAAGACAGTAAAACCCTTCCGAGATGTGGTGCAAAAATTTCTTTAATTCTTGAGGTTTTCTACATTTAGGGGTGACACTTGACCGTTCTTTAACTTTTTGTCATGGTCAGCTGTCATAACGGGAGACGCAATGAAATCCGTCCGAGTTGGGATGTGAAAATTTCGAGCTCGCTTCGCTCGATCTTGTTATGCCCTCTCTCAGTAAATGAGCTTTCTTGCATTAATCCATAAACTTACGTCTGTTTAAGTTCGAATGATCGAAAAAAATAAAACCTATCCGAAGTGGAATGCAAAAACTTTCGAGCTCGCTTCGCTCGCTTTTGTGTTTTGGCCTCTCTCAATTAACGAGCTTTCTTGCATCACTCCATAAAGTTACCAGCCGAGGCGGGATGCAAAAATTTTCGAGCTCGCTTTTGCGTACAAAGGGACAATAAATTATGAGCCGTTTTTCATAGGTAGGTACTAGAGAACGTAAAGGATCACGATAGAAGTCGATTAAGGACAGCTTTATGTCTTTATTTCTGTTTTTGATATTAAGAAAGCCAATAAATTAATGTGGGTCAGTGACCTTTATTTAACAATTATCTGGCGCCTACCATAGGGCACACGCTAAGAGATAATTTCAGGGGGTCGCCGTTGACCTTCAATATCTCCAGAAGCAATGGTTTCCCAGATATAGTCTAGAAGAAAAAAAACCAGTCAAGTGCGAGTCGGTCTCGTACCACTAACCGAAAAAAACACGTTTCTTGTATGGGAGCTCCCTTTAATTTTTAATTTAGTTTAATTTTTAACATTGATTGTTATAGCAGCAATAGAAATACAAGAAGAAGCAAGAAGATGGTAGAATCCTCACAGCGTTAATTCGTTGGTTTCATTCTCTCTTAATAACGTTGTAAATTTTATTTATGTGTATGTATCTATGTATTTATGGTTGTTTTTTTATTTCTGTCTCTGTTTTTTCTTTTCTATAATTTGCACCTGCCATATTTTCTCTGCACCACCCTAAGGTCGACTGGTAGAAATTAAGTGCGCCTTGTACAGTGTTTTTTACTTGTGCACAAAGTTTTAATAAATAAATAAATAAATACACAATCTGTGAAAATATTAACTGTCTACCTATTACGGTTCTTGAGATACAGCCCGCTGACATACACACGGATGGACGGATGGACAGCGGAGGCTTAGTAATAGGGTTAAAAATACCTCAATGGTGGGTTAAAACCCGATATAATTATTAAAACCGAAGCAGTTCCTCACTCTGAATAATATAATTGTCGCTCACTTTCTATTTCAAATATGCGATAGCTATCAACTTACAGCTGATCGATGACCAATATTCTTCGCTTCAAGGTCAACTTACTATTCGTTGAGGTCAACAACTCACGGTTTTTGTTTTAAAGTGTTTGGTATTTGAAAGTTTTCTTCTTGTTTTTAGGGTTCCGTACCTCAAAAGGAAAAAAGGGAACCCTTATAGGATCACTTTGCTGTCCGTCCGTCTGTCTGTCAAGACCGTTTATCTCGGGAACGCGTGGAGGTATCGAGTTGAAATTAAAACCATGTACTCAGGTCTATGGCCCCTTGCAGCTGTAAAAAGCGCCGCAAAAACGTATGTTTCGGCACTCTCAATGGAATCAAAATGTATAGGATATTTCCCGTTGACCTAGAACTATGAAATTTGGCAAGTAATACCGTCTTATACTACAAGTACCTATAGGGAAAAGTCTGAAATCTATACATTTGTAATTAAATCATAAAAGAAATATAGTCTTTATTTAAAGTAATTTGTAGCTACAAATTTGTACGGAATACTCGGTGGGCGAGTCCGAATCGAACTTAGCCGTTTTTTTATTTATTTAACATCCTCACTAATATTATAAATGGGAAGGTAACTCTGTCTGCCAGGGTTGCAGAATTTGTTCGAAAGAGTCACCGCGCCCTGGAACGCAAAGGGCATTAGGTGGAACACGGATGGGTTTTAGTCAGTAAGAGTCTGACACACCCTTCTGCTCCGTCCAGAGCGGGAGGAGTCATTTGATGGTTTCCCATAAAAAAAACTTTGACTACATGTTTGTTCAGATTCAGATTCATTTATTCGTGTGATTTTTAGTACATTTTACATGAGATCTTAATAATAAACAATCAGTTCCTCAAAAATCTACCTTAAAGGTGTGCACTGTTTGTTTGTTACGTCTTTGCGTCTGCATTTATATGAAACTTAGCTCTTGGGTAGAATATATCCTGGAATAGTACTTAGAATACTTTCATCCCTATAATACGTTCAGTAGCGACTTTAGGGCCGGGCGATGCGGGCGGCCGTCCGGGGCGTCGGCAACTAAAGGGCGCCAGCAACTGGAAGGGTGCCCGGACATAACTACAGGGCACTGCGCGCGCTCGCTTAACTTAACCACTTAATTTGAATACCTATTTATTTCGATATAAAGAAAAACTACATGCAGCGTATTAACTTTTATGAACTACTGATCTCGTAGGAGTGAGTGAGTATTCAGCATTAATCTACCACGACCTTTCATTTTGTTTCTTGTTTTGTCGTACCTATCCTTCACTAACTTAATAACTTACGTTACGTATGTAAGATGACAGAGAGATTCACTGAGGGACAGGCGAAAAATGGCTACTCGGATTAGTCTCTCTGTATTACTTTCATAGCTTTTTATACGTTCCCTTGGGATCATTTTTGATTGGAAGGGGAAAGCCGCTGGCTTATGCTAGTCCTAACTAACATTATAAATGCGTAAGTGAGTTTGTTCGTTATCTCTTCACGTATTAACGGCTGGACGGATTTGGGTGAAACTCGGCACATAGGTAAACCATGTCTTGGAATAGGACATAGAATGTTTCGCGGGAGTTTCTCCCTTGGAATTATTTTATACGTTCGCGGGAGTGAAGTCGCTGGCAGAAGCTCATTAATAAAGAGCTCTGCCAGTAACTCAGCTTTCTCATAATGTACATTGAAAAGCATTAGAAAACCGACGGTACTTTACCCTGCTGAAACTGCAACTCTCTACCAACCTTAACAGATTCATAACCCATCACACACCCTGTCAATGTGCTTTAACGTGAGTCCTAAATACAAGTTCACAAGGTTCAATCTATCTATACTAATATATATAGCTGAAGAGTTATATATTATGTTTGTATATTATTATATATAAATTAAATTAAATTAATTAAATTAAATTTGTTTATTTCGAGTAACAAGACTCATAAAAGTAGGTACAAACATACAACACAAAAGATACATAAAACACACAAAACATACAACACAGAAGAGTTTGTTTGTTTGCTTGAACGCGCTAATCTCAGGAACTACTGGTCCGATTTGAATAATTCTTTCAGTGTTAGATAGCCCATTTGTTTCATTCCCATTCCCGAATAGCCTATATAGAGGAAGGCTATATAGGCTATTCGGGAATGGGAAATTCCTACGGGAACGGGAAAAACGGGATATGCGCGTAAGAAGACGCGGGCAAAAGCTAAATATTAAATTTAATTAAAATAACTTATTTAGAATAACCTGTACACCCTACCCCGATAGTTTCACCTCCACCCATCAGTACTTTTACTATGTTGTTTAAAACAACATTTCCAACACCTATGCCAAAATTCGCTTATACACGAATTCACAGCACGAATTATTTCCCCTATTTGGCTGTTTTTGGTTTTCATTTGGTGAGCTATAATTTAAGTTTAAAAAAACTGCGCTACTTGCAAAAGTCACTGGTATTGTTAGCAGAATACGCAGCGATATCCAGGGATATAATTCTTGAAGTTTGTACTTTTTAATAAAGATTCAAGTTTCGATAGGTGTTGCCTGAATATCTTCGAGATTGTGTTGCCGACCTAAAATTTTATCGCACAAAAAACCGCCATCAATATCTGAATTTTTCTTTATATCGAAAGAAATAAGTACTGTAATTACGTGCAGCGCCCTGTATGACCCGGCGCCTTCAGTTGCCGGCGCCCCGGGCCGCCGCCCGTGTCACCCGGTCCTAAAGCCGCTACTGATCAGTTATGGAAGAATTTTATATATTAGGATAAGCGACTTTTATCCACCCCTTAAGACGTGAAGAGGTAACAAACAGGCAGACGTACTGACAGACAGAGTTACTTTCGGATCTATGGAATTAGAATAGAATAGAATACTCTTTTTTTTTCTCTTTTATATAAGGAAAAAGAAAAAAAAAGGAGAAGAAAGTAGAAGGTAGAAGGGAAAGAAGGGAGGGGAGGGGGGGAGTAGAAGTATGGAAAGAAGAGCTGCAATTTTTACGAGAGCTTTTTAGGGTTCCGTTTCCAAAGGGTAACAAACGGAACCCTATTACTAAGCCTCCGCTGTCCGTCCGTCCGTCCGTCTGTCTGTCAGCGGGCTGTATTTCATGAACCGTAATAGGTAGGCAGTTGTTATTTTCACAGGGTGTGTATTTCTGTTGCCGCTATAACAACATTCATGCGTGAGTGCGACTCGCACTTGGCCGGAGTATTTTAGAGTATCTGGACTTTACACAGCACTGAAATCCTAATATATAAAATTCTTCCGTCACTGAGTGACTGACAGACAACGCACAGCCAAAACTGCTGGGCGTAGAAAGCTTGAAAGAAATTTGGCATGTGGCTTTCCTACACTTCGTAGGGGAGCACTAAGAAAGCATTTCCCGATTTTTTGAATGGGAAACAACGAGAATGCGCGTACGAAGTCGCATGCAAAAGCTAGTCCAACATAAAAATATTGTTTTCGTTTTAAATTTTTTCCCAACCAATTGTTCATCGAAAAAGGCTCCAACGCAGCCTCAAACCCCGTGCCGAGTACTCAAGCGCTCAACAACTCAAACTAGGTCACTGGACACGGTCAAAGCATCTTCGTTCTACCATTTCACCGCCTCTAACCAGATTAAATTAAACGCGATCTCGAGGACCCTACACTCACCTGATGCCCGACGCCTTTCACTTTTAGATAAGAAATCACTTTCACTCAACAAAACTCAACTAGATCTAAAATTAAGAACCCACTTAATTCAATTTTAAAAAATCAACTGTTAACGCGACCGCTTTGGTTGAAATCCTCTTTAAAAATGACCGCGTTAAAGCAAACGTTCGATTTTTGAGTTTGATTTGTTTTTTTTTGTGAAGCCGTGTTGTGGCGTTGGAGGTCGGTTGTATACTGCCAGTGCTGTCTTGTTTTCTCAAAACCAGTCGGCAAAGGCAGTCGTTGTTCGGTCTCGCTGTCGCGATTATTATAGCCCTGGTTTTAAGGCGATATTTCACGTTTTCGCATCGCATCGGAAAGTATGTTGTTGTGGAAAAATTTAATGAATAGTGTCGACTCCATGATTATTTGTTAGAGATCCGTTCATCGAGTTGGCAATCGATTAAATTGGTTTTTAATGGATCGACGTGACTTTTTCTTGGGATTTTAATTTCTATTATTTTGTTGGATATTGATAAGTTTAAGTGGGATTTAATGAGGTTTTAATAGTTGAGCTGTGGATAAACTGCTTTCTTCCGTTTCCGTTAGCTGTGCGAATTCTTGATTTTTGTTTAATCGATACAAATGGGCATTAAGGCCGTTACACCCTTTTAGTGCCGAGTAACGTTTACTTTCTAAGGCCTACTCTTAATTAACGGCTAAATTGAAGTTACAATATCACCTTAGTGACAGTGAGTGTCAAATATTGTCAAAATAGAGGTTAATTTTGACACTTTGTGACTACAACACAAATGCGAACGTTCCTTTAAAACACAAGAGTTGTCCTTTGATCAAATCAAAAGTCATTAATTCAAGTGAGTCTCTGAGTGCAAGTACTTTATGAACGTGAAGGAGTGCCGGAGTCTGTGTTTCCTGATAGCTACGACCTGGGAGTCTTTAAGTCAAGAGTGAATAAATTACTTCTAGGCAAGCGTGCTCCATCTTCGACCACATCATCGCTTACCATCAGGTGAGATAGTGGTCAAACGCGAGCCTATCAATAGTAAAAAAAATTAAAGTCCCTTGAAAGAGTGCACAGGCTCCTTCTGGGTAAGCTCGCTCCATCGTAGACTTTGTCTCTGTCATCTCTGACCTAGACTAGAGTCAAGAGCAAACCCATCAGAAAAAGAAAATACGTCATAGTCCTACATAAAGGCAGTCCCCCCAAAACGCCCGTCACCTCTTCCTAGTTTTATAGCGGGAAAAAAGAAGTGGTGCAACAAACTTCCCATCATTACTTTAAATTCAATTTTACTTCATTCCTTGAAAGTTTTTAAGGTACAATTTTACTCTTTTTTTGGATTTGCTCTCTCGAAACTTGTTTTTTTAAAGTTTTCATACATTTTTTTAACTACAGTCGCTACCGAGTATAGATTGATAAAACTATAAGTATTGTTTACTGTAACTATTCAAGTGATTAGGGTTGAATGTGTTCGGAAACACCGAGAGTAGAGAGTTCATGAAAATACCATTTTTTGTATAGTTCGGACGAAGGAAGAGTTGATGAGTCATTAATTATGAATTTATAGCTTACATCAATCAATTTTTATCTTAGAGAAATCAATCAATCAAAATCAAATCAAATTTCTTTTAGGCATGCAAAATAACAGATTTGCTACCGGACTTACGTTCTAAGAATATTAATTAATTGAACATCTAAACGATGAAATAATTATGATCATCAAAATCCTTATCATCGCTAGACTGTTTTTTTGACTGACATAGGGATTTATTTATTTATTCTTATTTTTAGCGTGTTGATGAGAAAACTAGTTTATTCTTAATTAAATCTCTCTATTACAAATTCAACCTGTAAAAGAATAAACGTAATACCAAACACAAAATCGCAAAAAAAAATCAGCAGACCAGTACATTTTGGCAGTCGAGCTTTTTTCGCGATTTTAGTGTTGGTCCCATAGTTAAAGTTGTTGTTGTTGTATAATAACCCCTTTGGAAGTGTTACAAGTTGTATAATCCAGCAAAATGGGGGATTATTGATTGATCAAACAGCTGGTGCGAGAGCGGTTCTGATAATGTCCCATTTGCTGGATTATCCCATTCATCATCACTATCAGCTAAAAGACGTCCACTGCTGGACATGGGCCTCCACACAGTGCTGCCACAACAAGTGGTCCTGTGCGTCACGCATATATCGGCTACCCGCGACCCTCACCAGATCATTGGTCCGCCTTGTGGGACGCAGCGCCAACGCTGCGTCTTCCGGTACCCGAGTATCCCAAATGTCCATTCAATTGCACACCAAATTACTTGAACAACGCCTCCAACGAAGCAATAAACCTACTGGGCCCAAACAATGTAATTTGATGAACCGTCGACACCACCATAAGAAGCTGGTATTGAAAATCACCACGTTTGACAGACATATAAGTATTGAACTAGCTGACCCGCGCAACTTCGTCTGCGTCGAATTTTTCATTAATGCTGCACTCCTATTGGCCGTATATGTTACAATTATAGTCTACTAGCTTTTGCCCGCAACTTCGTACGCGCATATCCTGGTTTACCCATTCCCGTAGGATTTTCGGGAAATCCTCTCTTAGTCCATCCTGAAGACTATAGCGGGGAGGTACGACTCTCCTTTGTTAGGGGATTTTGTTCGAAGATGTATCTCGAACAACATCCTTGTCTCTAAATAGATTTTAAGTTTACTAACATAGGAATAAGTTATAATCTATTTGTTTACTGACCCATATGAATGTTGCTTATCCGAATTAAAGATTTTTTTATTTAGTTTCAGTGCTCCCCTACGGGTTGTACTACATGTCAGATTTCAGCATTCTACGACCAGTAGTTTCGGCTGTGCGTTGTCTGTCACTCACTCACTCAGTAACGGAAGAGTTTGGTATATTAGGATATACTTCCTCGATAAATGAGCTATCCCCTGTCCTATCCTGTTTTGTCCCGTTTTAATTACTTTTTATGCTGCTCCGATCGACGTCATACTCAACGCCGGCTGTCGCTGAAAACCAGCGCTGTGGCTCTATCTCGCACACGAGTCCTAGCATTATGCTGAGCGATGGCCGTTTTTCGCGAATGTGATGTGAAATAAAACAAAATTACAATTTTATAACAATTGGGAAGATATCAATTGTTATAAAATTGTAATTTTGTTTTATTTAACTTTTATTTTTTTGGTATGCGTCATGCTTGGCGCAAATAAACGCTTTTTCTTTCTATCCAACACAAAGGCTTTTTCAATTCGAACCAGTAATTCTTGAGATAGGCGCGTTCAACCACACAAACAAACTCTTTAGCTTAAGATTAAGGATAAACCTAGCCTTTTGCCAATTTCCACCTTTATATACAAATCTTGAAGATAACACGACAAATGTGTCCAAGAAAATTGGCTATTAATCTTTACCGTTAGCCGTTCATAAGATACGACAACCCTCCGAACATGTTAGAACATGAATTAATAGAAATGTGTCTGTTGTTACCGCCATGTGTAATTCGCATTTGTCTTTAAGGTCTTCAAGTATTTTTGGTGAAAATTAATGAGAAAAACAATTTTTAATTACTGTAGGTGGGTCAGTGACCATTCTTCTTCTTATCGTGTGGGCAGTAAGGTCTAACGACCCACACACCCTAGTGTCAGAGTTTCTAAACCGCCTCAAGGGCCTCTGACATGGTTTATTTGACGACAGCCATTTGGCGGCAGGGACCACCGGCTTAAACGTGCCTTCCAAAGCACGGAATCATCTTTTTATCAGACAATCAAGGGATTCAAGTCTGCAATGTCCTAGCCAAACTGGAAAACCGTTATTGCGAACTTAATGGCACCTACCATACATAAAGAGTTTCCTGCGTTTTTCAGAAAGCACATAAAGCTTGTCCTTGCTGTCGTAACGGATAGTGAGAAGCCAGAAAAACTAACATTAGTCTTGCCAAGAGTCTGAATCCGGTTACATTGAAAGCCGACCTCAACATAGTTGGGAAAAAGCTAGGTCAGATTTATTGAATATCTTATGCTGTCTTGACTTAGATTTGGGCTCTCTCGTCTCATCATCATCATCATCATATCAGCCTGCAGACGTCCACTGCTGGACGGCGGCCTCCCCACGCACGTCGCCACAACGACTGGTCCTGTGCGTCTCGCATCAATCGGCTACCCGCGACCTTCACCAGGTCATCGGTCCACCTTGTGGGAGGTCATCCACCGTTACGTCTTCCGGTACACGGTCGCCACTCCAGAACTTTTCGTCACAGAACTTCTCTCGTCTGTTTTATAAAATTTTAAACATTTATAAACGTTTATAAAATCATCCGACATTTTCTTCGTCGTCGTTCCCACATACGACACTTCTGCAAGGATTGCACCCATATACGACACTTCTGCAAGGATTGCAGCCACATATCGACAGCGAAATGCCAATAACACCTAACTGACAAACTCAAAACACAAACTAAAAAAACGTTTCATTTCTTGATAAGTTAAAAATTTGTTTAATATTTATTAATTGAGAATAATAATAATGTATGATAATCTATATACTATGCGGAATTCATCTATACTTATACTTACTAATATATAAAGCTGAAGAGTTTGTTTGTTTGTTTGTTTGCTTGAACGCGCTAATCTCAGGAACTACTGGTCCGATTGGAAAAATTCTTTCAGTGTTAGGTAGCCCATTTATCGAGGAAGGTTATAGGCTATATATCATCACGCTAAGACCAATAGGAGCGGATGATGTTATTAATGTAATGAAAATTGTGACGCAGATGAAGTTGCGCGGGTCAGCTAGTATATCATAAAATAAAGACGTTGGTTTAGTTGGGAGGTATTTCCAAATTTTAATGTAATGCTGTTGCACCTAAAAATACACTTAAGAGATTTTACTAAAACAGTCAAATGACACCTTTAAATTCAAAGCGATAAAAATGAATTTCTCTTAAAATGTCAGTTAGGAGGTATTGGCACTTTGCCGTCGATATGACACTTCTTCAAGGAATGCGGCCTTTTTTATTGCATCTGTTCAAATCGCCGGAGCTCTGTCTTGAGCGCGTTTTCCTTCCACCCGTCCACTGCCACTAGGACGAAGGGGTGTAGAAGGAAAGTTAGTCTCCACAAGCTAATGATTCTTAGGACCTAGCACGAATAATTTTGACGTATAGTAACGTAACGCAAAATTTTACAATAGCTACAATACTCGTTTCGCACATAATATTTATTTGAATTAGATACTATATTAATGTGGTATAATTTATAATAATATAATTTTTAATGCGGTATACTAATATTAAATATATTGTTAAAATTTGAAGAAGGTATTATTTTCTAACTAATTTAAGAAAGCATAATATTATGTACCTGAAAGAGTTACTTAACAAATATATGATAGAGCTAATTTTATTTTAATATAATGTAAACTTATAAGAATTTAAATGTTTCTAATAATTTAAGTTATGTTAGTTAGAACTAGTTTTTCTTTTTAACATTTGATAAAAAGAATTATGTCTATTATTCGAATATTTGTATGCCAATGAATGGCGAAACACGTCAGATCCCAGTTCTCTATTTAATAAGACCTTAAATGTACCATGTTTCTATACAAATAAAATATTCTTATAATATTTTTGAATGATATGTCTCAGTTTATTAAACCAAAATACTATGTGGTTGTAGTTTTTCACATTCAAAATTCACTAACGTTAACATTACGATACGTCAAAATATTCGTGTTAGGCTCTCTGATCATGAGCTTTTGCCATAGGAGAGATGATAGTGTAGCCAACACCTCTAAACATCTGACTGCATAAAATTTCCAGCTCGACGACTTCACACAACTCAAGCCTACTCAAACCAACCAAAAAAAAAAGTAGCCAAAACACCAAACCTTTAAAAGTAAACCAGAAACAAAAACAAGTTCGTAAACGTTCTCAAGTTATGACGCGACTGGCGCCGGCGCATCAAAAACGCGTTAGCAAAGTGAAAACGATTCACACGCAGCTGAGGATGTGATGAATTTCTTACTGTAGAAGTTGAGATGTATGGTACGCCTTTTTGGTGTATTTGGAGTATGGATTTCCTTTTTCTAAATAATATATGTATATACAACCTGTAACAGACTAAACGCTATACTTCTTAAGGAGTTATTATGAACATCTCTCACTATGGGACCAACACTAAAATCGCGAAAAAAAAATTGGCTCCGCCATACATTTCTGTGCGCATAACTCGACAAAATGTACTGAACACATTGATATATAAAAAACCCAAGATGCACAGTCTCGAACAAATGCAACACTCGAAACTGTCGTCAAAAACTGACATGTATCAAGTGTCATTTGTGAGTTGTGTGTAGTTATACTATAAACATTTTTTTTGCAAATTCAACCGTACACGGATCGCTTAAAGTTGTTTTTACACAGCAGTGCAGTATGGCGAGCGATGCGCATTTTTTTTTTTACAAATTCTGCCTTACACGGATCGCTTAAAGTTGTTTTTACAAAGCAGTGCAGTATGGCGAGCGACACGAGACTGTTTGAAACTAGCGCACAATTATACATTGTGCGCTTGTTTTTTGCGGACGTTTTTGAGATGCTGAGTGTGTATATTGGGTTTTTATAAATCAATGACTGAACAGCTGTTTTTTTCGCGATTTCGGGGTTGGTCCCATAATAAAAGTTGTTCATAATGATGAGTACAATGACCCCTTAAGAGATATTGCGTTTATTCTGTTACACGTTGTATAGTAAGATTAGCGGTCCCGACACACGTCGTCCTGCTCGAAAGATCATCATCTGCCTAGCCTTTTCACAACTATATTTGGTTCGGCTTCCAGTCAAACTGGATTATAATACAAAATCCTTTCTTTCAAATAGACTAGTTACAGGCACTTTTGAATAGTAAAGGTTTGTCAGTCAAATAGATGACGCTAGTTCGGCCACGCTAGCGACAAGAACGCACACAACACACCCTATCTCCAGCGCGGCAGTTGCACGTTCCAAAGAGTAGATCCTATGGAGAAGAACGTGCAAGAAACTCCATGGGCACTCTTTTAAATCAGTGTTACAATCGTTATAAAATAATTCATGATTGAAATTATACATTGCAAAAGAGATTTAGTCTATACAATGCAAAGATAGTCTTACAATCTTCAGCAGGTCAACAATGTTTTCACATCTTAATCAAAGTTTGGGCAGTTTAGTCGTTGTGGAGCGGACCAGCATTGAGCCAAGCCATTTTATCATCAATAGACTCCCCTAGTTTATAATATTCATGTTTGCATAGTGTGATTCAGCTGATTACCAGTATTTTACGTGGAGCGGCTGCCTGCCAGACTTCCACAACCCGTAAACTGGGTAACACGGTACTTCTTGACAAGACTGAAGTCAGATTTAATGGCTTCTGACTATACGTAACGACTGCCAAAGATCTACAAATGATAGCCGGGACCAACGGTTTAAAGTGCTCTCCGACGCACGGAGGAAACTCGGTATGTTAAGGTGGTCACTCATCCACAGACCAACCTTGGCGAGCGTTCTTTAACCTTGAAGATACGGTTGTTATTATTTAACCAGGAGGGAGATTATTTAGCCCAAACGATGGATTTTGTAAAAAAAATCTTGATGACGATTGCAGCTCAGCTATCTTGTCCTATTGTAAATCTAAACCATCCAAGAACAACATATAAAAATGCCTTCATCAACTAGAAAAGAGCTGATGATCTTCAAACGGCTCAACCGATTTTGATAAAACTTGTCTAAGAACCATTGCTAAAAAACCTGCTTTCAAATAAAAAAAACCGCATCCAAATCGGTTCACCTATTTAAGAGCTACGGTGCCACAGACAGACACACAGACACACATAGCGGTCAAACTTATAACACCCCTCTTTTTTGGTGGGGGTTAAAAATCACTAAAACCAGTCCAGCCATTTAGGAGGAGATCAGTGGCACATACAGTGAATCGTGAACGGGCGCTGTCAGTTGAGACTGGTCATCTCTTACCTGCCACTGGCTTATTTTAATCCGTATATTCGTTTTATATACATTCTTGTTCTTTGTATTGTCCTCACATTTAGAAGCAATCAAGGATAATATTACCAAGATTTTTGTAATACATCACATGCTTTAAAAGTGTCCGTGGAATTTCTTGCACGTTCTTCTCCATAGAGATCTACGCTTTGGAACGTGCAAGTAGCTTCATGTTTTTGACTGACCGACTTTGACAATTCAAAAGTGCCTGTAAATAGTTTATTTGAAATGTATGCTTTGAGTTTAGTTTGAGATTTTGACAAAAGAATTATAGAAATAAAGATATAACGGCCGGATGTTACATATCGTATGTAACATCTCAAACATAACATTCTTCTGGTGAAGGTTAAGAAAATCCGCTGGATGTGTGGATGATAGTTAGAACTCAGGGGTCTTTAAGTCAAGAGTGAATAGGTTCCTTCTAGGCAAGCGTGCTTCATCAGCACAAATAATTCATCTTTTCGTAAAATGGCCAACTTTGTCTTTATTATTCTCAGAAACTGAAATATTTAGACAACTTTGGCTTATTGTGTAGGTGAGAATAGTTAGTGAACATAGCGGCCTCACTTTTCGCATTTTTCTCTTATCTATTTGTAAAAAGTCAAAATTTCGAAGTAAGTTTCTCATGAAAAGCGCGACGGCACTTTTTCGAGCTCGTGGACTGAACAATTGTACTAACCAAATGAAATTAAAAATATATCATAATATTCCTTATATACCTAGTGGTTTCGTACATAGCGGCCTGGCATTGGTAAGAATGGAATATCCGTAAAAAATCCCATTCAATTCCATAAGAACTACAAAAAACGCTCAGATTTACCTGTAAATTTCTCCTTAATACAAGTCATAAGTCATTTATTAACATAACATGACATTAACATTATTACGTAAAATTCATACCAAAATAAATGGTTTAGTTCAGAAGAAATGAAAATTTAATAAATATTAATTAAATAAATCTATACTAATATTGTAAAGAGGTAAAGTTTGTGTGGTTGTAGGGGGTAATCTCTGGATCTACTGAACTGATTTTGAAAATTATTTTACCAATAGAAAGCCACATTATTTGTGAGTGTCATCTTCATCATATATACTATCTATACTAATATATAAAGCTGAAGAGTTTGTTTGTTTGTTTGTTTGCTTGAACGCGCTGATCTCAGGAACTACTGGTCCGATTTGAAAAATTCTTTCAGTGTTGGATAGCCCATTTATCGAGGAAGGCTATAGGATATATCATCACGCTAAGACCAACAGGAGCGGAGCAGTAATGAAATTTGTGACGCAGACGAAGTTGCGCGGGTAGCTAGTAGGCTATATATTAACCCGAAAAATATCGCCCAACAAAGTGGTCACGGGTCAGCTAGTTAATACTAAACCCTAAAATAAATGTAATTGCAACTACCTGATTTCTACATAATGCGATGCAACAGGCTCTTAAGCCTTCCTTTACCTCTCCCACTCCAAAATTACAAAAAATAAAAAAATAGTTCTTCTCCACTGGGTAGTTCCGACCACTGTCTGGTGAAGTCTATGTCCGTCTACTCCCCGCCCGATCCTAGCCCAAGAGGCACCCGGCGGGTATGGCGATACAGGTCAGCAGATTGGGATGGCATGCGATCATTTTTCGCATGTTACCCTTGGCAGCCTACTTGCTTTCCTTCAACTGATGCTTCGTCGTGCGCTGACGCCGTGACGGATGTGTTGCGAAAGGGAATGGAGTACTACATTCCGTTTTCAGACGTAGCAATGTCTGGCGAAGCTCGCCCATGGTTTGGTGCCGAGTGCAATCGCGCTAATGCGATAAAACAAGCGGCGTACCTAGCATGGGTCGACGCCCGTGCGCGCAAAGCGAATGACGTGATTCAGAAGAAGAGAGCCCTTAACAGGGCTGCCAAGTCCTGCAAGAAGGTGTTGCGGAGGGCTCGGTTTGACCACATTAGCCGAATAGGGAACAAACTTGCCTCATACCCAGCAGGTAGTAAAGCTTTTTGGTCCCTGGCTAAGTCGGTCGAATCGAACTTCTGCCGCCCCTCACTACCACCACTGCTGAGACCCGATGGGTCACTGGCCCACTCCGCTGAGGAGAAAGCAAACTTGTTTGCTTCTATGTTTGCGGATTCGTCGCGTCTAGATCCTGGTGGCGCGAGGCCCCCTACTTCTCCTGATGGATGCGAGTCGAGTATGTCGAACATTCGCATTCATCAGAAGGACGTTCTTCGGGTATTGCGTAACCTAGACGTGAATAAGGCTAGTGGCCCCGACGGGATACCGGCAATTGTTTTGAGGACTTGTGCGCCTGAGTTGTCTCCAATCTTGACACGCCTATTTCGCCTTTCGTTTGAGACTGGTAAAGTACCGAATGCTTGGAAGCAAGCTAACGTGCAGCCCGTGCCCAAGAAGGGTAGTCGAGCTGACCCGTCGAATTATAGACCCATCTCGGTAACGTCCATACTCTGTAAGAGTATGGAACGCGTACTGAATCGTAAGCTCCTAGCATACCTAGAAGCGAATGATATCCTTAGCGACCGACAATACGGGTTCCGCCGAAATCGGTCTACTGGGGATCTTCTAGCGTATGCCATTCACATCTGGAGCGAGGCCATAGAGAAGCACGGAGAGGCACTTTCGGTCTCCCTCGATATCTCGAAGGCCTTCGACAGGGTCTGGCACGATAGCCTTATTAGTAAGCTTCCTTCCTTCGGTCTGCCCGCCGGATTGTGTGATTGGATTGCAGATTTCCTGAGGGATCGGTCTATCCGAGTGGTCATAGATGGCTGCTCGTCTGGACTACTGGATATTAATGCCGGGGTTCCTCAGGGGTCGGTGCTCTCGGCAACATTGTTCCTGCTGCATATTAATGATCTGCTAAAACCCGGTACCTTTGGGTATGCAGACGACAGCACTGTTGCTGAGAGATACGTGTCCGACGCACGAGCTGGTGGGTCGCAGATCCGGTCTCTCCGGGAGGCTATGGTTAAGCGTTTGAACTTGTCCTTACAGGCTGTCTCAAAATGGGGCGATGCCAATCTGGTCAAGTTCAATGCTGCTAAGACCCAAGCGTGTCTATTTTCCGCTAAAAGGAGCCAATTCCACCCAGCTCCATCTTTTCGTGGTGTAACCGTGCCGATAACCGACCGACTGGAGCTTCTTGGTGTTACGTTAACATCTACCCTCAATTTTGGCCCATTCATAGAGGCAAAGGCTCAAGTGGCTGCCAGAAAGTTGGGGATCCTAGCAAAGGTGAGACGGTACTTCACGCCGGAACAGCTGCTCAAGCTCTATCAAGCGCAAGTTCGATCGTGTATGGAGTACTGCTCTCATCTTTGGGACGGATCTGCCAGATACCAGCTTGATGCCCTTGAGTCAATTGAGAAACGAGCCAAGAGGATCATCGATAATGAAAGGCTCGTCGAGTCGAAGCTCCAAAGCCTTGAGCATCGACGCCGAGTTGCTGGCCTGTCGGTTTTCTATCGCTTGCATTTTGGGGAGTGTGCGACGGAATTGCATGATTTAATTCCGCCAAGCCCGTTCCATCATCGGACCACAAGACGAACGGCGATGCGCCACCGGTACATGGTGGACATCCCACCCACACGCACTAAACGTTTTGGGAACACATTTATAGTGCGTACAGCTAAGGAGTGGAATTCCCTGCCAGAGTCTGTGTTTCCAGATAGCTACAACCTGGGAGTCTTTAAGACAAGAGTGAATAGGTTGCTTCTAGGCAAACGTGCTCCATCTTCGACCACATCATCGCTTACCATCAGGTGAGATTGTGGTCAAACGTATGCCTATACATAGTAAAAAAAAATAATACAACCGATATCCAAATAAAATTTTGTAAAAAAGTTTTTTGTTTTTAGTGGTACACCACAACTAACAACACCACTAGAAAGTCGCATTAAAGCAAAAAAAAACAAACAAATTTCGTTTACTTGGATGACAAAATATCTACATCATCTAAGTAAACGAATTCCAGCTATTTTGATTTAAAAGCCAAACTACAAAACCAATTTTGATGAAATTTCTATGAGACCAATCGGAAATTATATCCTTTTACATAAAACGAGAATTTTTGGAAGCGGTTCATAAGTGACGGAGTTATGAGATAACAAACATAAAAAAAAACAACCGAATTGAGAACCTCCTTTTTTTGAAGTCGGTTAAAAAACCATTGAAGATGTTCTGAGTTTCCTCTTGGAAAAATATCTGCAAACTGTTGCTTTCAGCATTGAATCACGCTGAAGGCATACAAGACAAAATTAAAATATACTTACGTATGTAAAACTTATATGACTCAGGATAATCCTCAGTAGCCTATCAGATAAAATTAGATGCAATTGCACGCCTTCTGAATACGCTACTGCCAATTTATTTTATAAGTGAGTGAATATATTTACATATGTAAAGATGCTTATATCAACAACTAGTGATCCACCTCTGCTTTACATGGGCGCAGAGCTTTTTAAGGTTCCGAAAAAAAAAAAGGAACTTTTATAGGATCACTCGGGTGTCTGTCTGTCCGTCTGTCACAGCCAGTTTTCTCCGGATTCACTGGACCGATTCGGTTGAAATTTGGCACTCATATGGACTTCTGTGACCCAAACAAGGACGCGTTGCGTAAATTACTAAATTTTGAGTATGGGGGTCACTTTTGGGGTCAAACTAGAAAATTAAAAAAAAAAGTTTTTTTTACAATATCGTGTGACATATTAAATGAAAGAGCTCACTGTGAGTGTTTTAATTATATTTTTTTCATAATTTTAAAATAAATGGTTTTGAAGTTATTCAAGAAATTAGACGAAAAATGACCATTCCCCCCTTATCTCCGAAACTATTGAGCCTAAAATTTTGAAAAAAATGGAGATAATAGATCTTTACCTTATCACAGGAAAACCTATAAGAAGACTATAGTGTTAAAATAACATGATAAAAAAATTAAATTCGTTCGGAACCTTTTGCACGCGAGTCCGACTCACACTTGGCCAGTTTTTTCACTTCGTAATGGAACCGCTACTTCCTGATATTTAACGATTGATGAGGTCTTGAAGAAATGGAAGGAACTACCCCAGTAGATGCCTATTCTCGCTTAGGAGGCAGACGAGTTACGTCACGGGTGGTAGGAAACACCATATATCCATCATATATCTATCTATCTATCTATCTATCTATCCACTCGTTGACTAATAATAATTGTAGAGCGCTTAATAAATGTTGAGGAGAAGCGCTATTAGTCAGAATACTGTTACGAGCTTGGGGTTCATTACAATAAATACAGCCGATTAAACAACCAAAACTGACACTTTAATTTACAACACTAATTAGCACTTTAAAACACACTTATTATAGCACACAAACGCACTACTGAACACTTTACTTCACTTTAATTCGCAGTTGAAGATCGCTCTCGAAGTTATCGTTTCGCCAATTCAATACTGACTCAGTCGCCGGATGTCCGCCCTTTATATACTGACAGTCATTTCTAGAACCTTCTAGTATGGGAACTTCTGGAAAGTTCGGGTACATACCGGTCCCGACTGACCAGGTGTCGAGACATCGAGAATGTTCTAGCACGTAAATGTCTGCTACTTGATACTAGATGGCGTTAGCAGCACGTGAATGTCTGCTACTTGATACTAGATGGCGTTAGCAGCACGTGAATGTCTGCTACTTGATACTAGATGGCGTTAGCAGCACGTGAATGTCTGCTACTTGATACTAGATGGCGTTATCAGCACATAAAGGTCGTTTTCAAATGCACCGACGTGTCAAAGTATGATGATTTATGAAGTTCTCTTACCCACTTTTCAAAACAAAGTCACAATTATCTTCCTAGCCTTTTTCCGACTATATTGGGGTCGGTTTCCTGTAAAAAAAGTCCGGGTTCAGCTGGATACCAGTATTTAACGTGGAGCTAATGTCTACCAAAACCCAGTTACCTGTTTTTCTGGCAATCCGACTGCCAAAGATATATAAATGACAGCCGGGACCAACGGTTTGACGTGCTTTCCGAGGCATGGTGGGTTCTCGATAATATGTTAAAATGGTCACCCATCCACAGACCGACCTCGGCAAGCGTTGCTTCACTTTGAGGTTTTTTTTTTACTATTTATAGGCTCGCGTTTGACCACTATCTCACCTGATGGTAAGCGATGATGTGGTCGAAGATGGAGCACGCTTGCCTAGAAGTAACCTATTCACTCTTGACTTAAAGAGTCCCACCAGATTGCAGCTATCAGGAAACACAGACTCCGGCAGGGAATTCCAGTCCTTAGCTGTACGCACTATGAATGTGTTTCCAAAACGTTTAGTGCGTGTGGGTGGCTCGTGTGTGTCTAAAGCGCTCTTCCTCTCTCCTAATTATTTAAAGTTTTGCTGTGCCCGACAGGGTTCATAATTGTTTCTATCTATTCATTTTACCACCTGTATGTGTACATTATGGATTGCAATAAACGATTTGAGATTTGATTTGAGATAATTTAGCTGCTTTAGGTGTGGAGCAGAGATAAGTGGATAAACAAACAGTCACAAAAAGCGACTTTTTCGTACTATAATCGAGATGTAGGTATAGATTATGTTTACATAAACGATGACGTCATGGGCTCGAGCATCAGAAACGCATTAGCGAAGTGAAAACGTTTCGCGGATGACGAAACTGAAATGTTATGTTTACTTGCTTATTTTAAAATGCTATCAATATCATCCAAGCCAGAATACCATAAACCCCAATCTTTCATTCGCAGATTACGTATGTAAATACCGCTCATCAACTGATGACGTCACCGGCGCCGGCGCATCCAAAGTGAAACTGTTCGAGAGAGATTTTTTATAATTTGGTATTATTATTTTTTGGTGCACAAATTAACCACGCCTATATTTTCTGTACTACGGTTGGTCTGTTATATTTAAAGAGCTCGTTACTAAATTGTAACAGCCACACGGATTGATCTTCAAGGTTAAGCATCGCTCACTGAGGTCATGTTATGGATGGGTGACCATTATAATATACCGAAACTCCTCTGTGCTTCGAAAGGCATGTTAAGCGGTCATTTGTTTATTTTTCAACATTCAAAATTCAAAAACATTTCTTATTAGTTTTAGTATTTTCTATTTACAAAAAAGTCCCATTACTCATTTAAACATGATGCGTGATGACGTCACGGCGCCAGCGCATCCGAAGTGAAACTGTTCGCGATCGAGAGAAATTATAATTTGGTGAGTGAGCCGTCATCACTGTGCTATTATGTATGTATGTACATATGTTTTCTGCTGTGTGTGTTATGTTTAAGGAAAAAAAAAAGTTTTTTGATATTTATTTTCCGTGTAAAGAATATTGTTAAGAGGAAATGCTGGCTGAGAGACTTTGTACGTAAAAAGTCATAATTCGAGGATTGGCTCTCGACTGTTTTCTCCTCCAATATTGAACCGATTTATGAGATATTTCACAAACTGAATAAGAAGAATATTTACTGTGTCCCTATGTTTTCCTTTTTTGATTAATAGTTGCCAAATTTCTACACTACGGCTCTGTGACAGCGATTTATTGGACAATTTTGAGCAGTTTGTGAGGGTTCTAGTCCTTATACGGTTAATAAATCGTCAAAAAGGAAAACAAAGGGACTCAGTATATATCCTTCTTATTAAGTTTGTGAAATATCTCTTAAATCGGTCCAATATTGCAGGAGACAACAGTCGAGAGCCAAACCTCGAATTATGACTTTATACATACAAAGTCTCGCCGCCAGGATTTCCTCTTGACTATGAGATCATGACCATAAACCATGTACCGTGTTATGAAGTTCATGGGTTGTGGAGGTCTCGTAGGCAGCCGCTTCACGTAAAATACTGGTATTCAGCTGAATCTGGTTTGACTGGAAGCCGACCCCAATATAGTTGGGAAAAGGCTAGGCAGATGATGTTGAGATCATGACCATGTGGTCCTATTTTAATTTCTGTATCATCATCATCATCATCATCATCATAACAGCCGAAAGACGTCCACTGTTGGACATAGGCCTCCGCAAAAGGGGGGGAGGGAGTTTGCCATAATCGCCACGCTTGGCTGGCGGGTTGGCGATCGCAGTGTATGGTGTTGGGTTTTACAGAAAACGCTGCTGCCCATTTTCTGATGAGTCCCTTAGTCGCTTCTTACGAGACCCACGGGAAGTGATGGGATGGTATTATTCTTTTACGGCACCGGCCGACACCATACGGTATTTCTGTATCATATAACTTGGTATTCCAGAGTCTGAATTAAGCTCGATCCACACATATGTCCCAGGTAGGGCCTGGGCCCTACCTGGGACATGGCCGCACCTTATCAGGGGGTCTACTCTCTAAGCCCGAAGTCTGTAATTTCAGCCATAGTTGTGGGCGTTTTCTACTCCGTATCACCTACGGACTTGCAATTAGTCCCGAACCCGAACTAAGAATGAATAACAACACGATTACGGTCGGTCGTGTTTTTGTTGTCGTCGTGTTGTTGTGTTGTCGTGTTGTGTTGTGTTGTGTTTCATATGGAGTAGAAAACGCCCATCACTAAGACCGTAACTACGGTTTCGGGCTTAAAGAGTAATCCCCCTGGTCACGTTGTGATGAACCACGGCCCGAATATGTGTCGATCAACCTTTAGTGTTCATGGCATAAAGCTTATCGTTCATTTACATTTTTTTATTAAGTGGCCAAATATGGCAGTTTATAACTCTGCTTTCTACTTCAGCGTGATTTTATACGTTTTTAGAGTTCTGTATCCAAAAGGTAACCAACGGAACCCTATTACTTAGCCTCCGCTGTCCGTCCGTCCGTCCATCCGTCCGTCCGTCTGTCTGTCAGCAGACTATATTTCAAGAAACGTAATAGGAAGAGTGTTGAATTGTGTGCATTTCTATTGCTGCTATAAAAACCAAACAACAATGAAATTAAATAAAAATTAAAGGGTTTCCCAAACAAGAAACGTGGTATTTTCTGTTTATGGTACGGAACCCTTCCTGTGAGAGTCCGACTCGCACTTGGCCAGTTTTTTAGAGAATATATGTTATTCAAGTACCAGCAAGCTGACTTTGTAATCGTTTTTGTTTCCATCTTTTGTTGTCGTCTTAGTAAAAATCATTGAAAAGAGTTTTCATACAAAAGACATCAACGCGTTTTTGTTGCGTTGATGTCTTTTGTTTAAAATCTACATGCATATTTTTTGTTTCACTTTTTTCAAAATGTTTGTGAATTGCAGGAGCCTATCGTATACGTGTATGAAGTCAGACAAGCAATAAATTAAATATTAAAACAAATACCAAATCAAATGTTCAAAATAACATAACAATGACGTAATGTAAAGTTCTACGTACCGCCGAAAAGCCTTATCATAAAATACCATAATAAAGAGACATCTATGAACTCTACATATAACACTGATCAATAAAAAGAGCCTTCACTTTACCACAACTTGACGAAGAGAAAGGCTTCACGCAGTCTTGTATTTATAAAGGTAGATGGCGCTGCGTTATACCATTACGCTGGTTTTCGCAGAAGCGCTGAGCAGATGTGTTTTACAATACAATACAAATTGTTTTATTTGGGATTCCATTTATTTTTATTTTTTTGTTGTACACCTACCACAGTGTAGTCTTTTTAACCCAAAGGTTAACTGGTAGAGAATGCCTTGTTGCATTAAGTCCGCCCATGTACCACTACTGTATATAAAGTTTAAATAAATAAATAAACTATTTTATAGTACACATCTTAAATACTAAAACTTACACTAGGATTTAAGTATGTTATGTTTGAGTTTACACAAAGAAAAGTCTTAACGAACTTAGTCTAAAGATAAGCTCAACTTAGGCGTTACTTTATTTTGTTTAATTTTGTTAATTCATTATATTTTTTCATTGTTTTCTATTTTTATTTTTCAATATACATAATCTACATTAACGTTTTAAAACACTTTAAAAGTGACTGACTAGAACCCGTGTTTGAGCTACTTTATAGGTCGTTTATCTGCCTGTCAACCACTAGCCAACTACATTGGTTGGTTAGTGGTATGACAAATAACGTGTTAACGGACAGATAAACGACCATTAAAAATCTTAGTAAAAAAAATGTACTGAAATACTATTAGTAATGATTATTTAAAAAACCAAGGAAGTGTGAATTCCACTTCAATCGTCCCTGACATGATTGGTGTCAATCAATCAAATGTATGATGTGAAAAAATTAAATACTTTTTGTGTGAAACTCGTAAAATTTAGTAATTAATTGCTAAAGAGACACGCGTAGTCGCATGTGTCAGTTTAGAGGTTTAAAACACAGTTTTTGGATAGATGTTTTAGTGAACTATTATAGCTTTTGCCCGCAACTTCGTACGCGCATATTGCATTCGTTCCCATAGGATTTAAGGTAATTTTCTCTTAGTGGGGAGCACTAAAAGGGAATTTCTAGTTATAATCACGACGAAAAAATACTTTAAAAAGAAAATGGTCCTTCGGTGTAATTCGTGAAAATAACCCCACTCAAGATACGAACAATAACAGTGACCAACGCCTTTGGAACATATGTGTCGTGAAGTTTTAGCAGGATTTAGACTACTGGTAAACGGCGGCGCTGAGCCCACGGAGCGCGAGGCAGTTAACTGGAGTCTGCTGAAGTTTTTTAGAATTCGCACCCAAAACTACTACACATAATTGTTTTGGAGGGAATTTCTAGTGGTTATAAACAAGACTTTTGAGCTGAGGGTTTAGGTTTGAATTCCTGAACTAAGCAATGTGTTAATGGGCGGACAATTGAAATGCAGACTTTGAGTGGCTAGGGAATTGTCAGAAGCCAGATAATCTGACTTCAGTTTTATCACAAAGTACCGTTGCTGAGTGTCACATAAATATTTGCCTTCTAAAATATCGTGCTATGTTAACTAAGCATTTGTTTTAAAATGCCTCGCTTGGTCATCAAAACCACATCCCATCGCACGGAAGCGGCCGCATACAGTATACCATTGTGCAACATCACTAAAGGGTCACCAACCCATACAGCCCACTATACACCATAACCTATGGGTTTCTATTCACCTTTATAGCTTCTTCGTGAACATAAAAGATGGTACATTCTTACATTTATGGCAGTCGTGATCCAAACGGTATTCTTAGGCTGACTGTTCACTGGAGTGTAGAGGAGAGGAGCGGAGCGGAGCTGCAGTACAACTCAGTAGAGATTTTATGCAATTCCTTTGGTTAATGTTGATTAAAATTGCATAAATCCCCGCTTCATTGGACAGGGTTTTGCGAACTGGTTTAAAAATTCATACAAAATCAACGTCTCGTGAACTCGACTTAGCTCCGCACAGTCCTCAACTCCGCTCCGCACTACCTCGCTCCGTTTCAATGGACAGCCACAGTTCATAACTCCACTCCGCATTATTCCCTCGCTCCGCTCCGCAGCTTCGCTCCGCGTCAATAGACAGGCAGCCTTATGAGTGTGTGTAGATTTCTTTGTGAATCTGTTTTTGTATAGGATCGTGTACGATTTTGGAGTGAAAGAGGTATGGAGTCATGTCATCTGTCGGTTCCGTATGGTATACAAAAAGAGATGAGTAATCATGTCTGTTAAAAAGAATTTGTAAGAGTCCGCCTGCAAGATGGATGGAAATATTTTTTGTTGAAGATGTCTGGCGTAAAAAGTTTTATTTTTATTTTTCATTTTTTAGTGGTACCCCACACTTAACAACACCACTGGAAATTCGCAGGAAAGCAAAACACGCAATTTCGTTTATTTGGATGACACACCAAATACGTCATTTAAGTAAACGAATTCCAGGTATTTTGATTTAAAAGCCAAATTACTAAACCGATTTTGATGAAATTTAAATTGGGCCAATCGGGAAGTATATCCTTTCACATAAATAAAGAATTTTTCAAATCGGTTCATAAATGACTGAGTTACGAGGTAACAAACATAAAAAATACAATTGAATTGCGAACCTCCTCCTTGTTTTGAAGTCGGTTAAAAAAATAGCTCCCACCCTACTGCTTTTAGGCTTTTAAGCTAGTCTTTTATAATGCTAGCTGTGCCCGAGGATGCGGAATTTATTCGAAAGAGTCACCGCGGTCCTGGAACGCAAAGGGCGTTAGGGGAACACGGATGGGTTTAGTCAGTAAGAGTCTGACATTCCCTTCTGCTCCACCCAGAGCGGGAAAAGTCATTTTATTAAATCCCTTCATTAAAAAAACACGCAGTAAAGTGTAAGTTGCACTCGTGCGGAAATATGTGACAGACAGCCCTCATTTGGTTAGTTATCATATTTCAAATTTATGCATAAGTACATGAACAACATGACAGATGGTGGGCATCCAAAGCGTTGTACACAAATATGAGGCTGGTCGACGGGAAGCCTCCAATGCAGTCGAGATGTTATAATGCTAGGTTTAGTCACATTAACATTAAAAAAATTCTGGCTCTCAGCCCAATATGAACCATAAATGTCTTTTGATTTGAATTTAGATTTTCTAATGAGAAACTTGATCATTAATATAAACAACTTCAAATACATACTCGTAAAAATATGTATCCTTTTTATGTTTTCCTTTATTACCAGTGGTGTCCAAGATAACTCAGAAAATACATTTTTTTTTCTTTTATTTAAGATGGGTTTACTGTTGACTCTAGTCTAGGTCAGAGGTGACAAAGACTAAGTCGACGACGGAGCGAGCTTACCCAGAAGGAGCCTGTTCACTCTAACTTTGAAGAGATTAGGGTTTTAGGAGTTCGGAAACACAGATGCAGGCAGAGAATTCCAATCCTTTGAATTCCAAAAAAATATTTGATCCATGGTATTTCTACCTTGTTTTCGTACTTATACAATCACATGACAAAATATAATTCATGTATTAAATAACTACTGTCCGAAAAACACCATAAAAATGATCACTAAAATTCCCTTTGACTACTATAATAATAAATATTGGGAGTCCACCGAACTGTGACGGAGCAATAGGCGTGATATCAATTAGTTATGATGTTGCTGTCGACTGCCTTTGTAGACCTTTCCCACAGTTTAGTTAGTGGACAGTTTTCACTGGAGAATTGTACCTACTAAGAAAAGGCTTTAAGTAAATATAATTTAAATCTGAGGCTGGGGGGCTACTCTCTACCGAAATCCGTAGTTTCGGGCTTAGTTGCGGGCGGGCGTATTCTACCCAGTATCACCTACAGACTTACGATTAGTCCCGAACCCGAACTGAGAATGAATGACAACACGATTTCACAGTAACTGTCAAATCGTGTTATCATTAGTTCTCAGTGGTTAGGTGATACGAAGTAGAAAATGCCCGCCCGCAACTAAGCCCGAAACTACGGATTTCGTTAGAGAGTAGCCTGGTTTGGTCTTTTCAGAGTTTATTGGTCCTTAGTCAAGGTCCCATTAAATTTGGAAATTATAATAATACTAGCTTTTGCCCGTAACGTCGTACGCGCATATCCCGTTTTTTCTCGTTCCCGTAGGAATTTCGGGAAATATTCTCTTAGTGCTTCCCTACGGAGTGTAGGGAACTTACATGCCAAATTTCAGCTTTCTACGACCAGTAGTTTCGGCTGTACGTTGTCTGTCAGTCACTCAGTAACGGAAGAATTTTATATATTAAGGATGGTGATAATAAGCTGCTTGGCAGTGCGTGGTTTCATTGGTTAATAAATAAAAAAAATACTTGTGTACCAAAAACCCAACCACACAAAACGAGTAAAAAGTTCCAAAGAAATCAGTTTTCAAGCAGTCTGATGCAGTTGTTGGCATGCGATATGTGATTGAAGTAAAATAATTGCCATCAAACGTAGTCGTTCTTTGCGGTCAAGTTTTTTGGTACAAGTATTTTCTTTTTTCTTTTAATGTTGTTTATCAGATACGTAACATAACCTTTAACTATGAACACGTTCTTCTGAAAGACCCTGTATGCTTAGCGCCAGTATTGCTAGGCGCCAGATGAATGGGTATCATACACTATAGGTACAACCAACCACATATATTTATTAACTTTCTTAATACCAACACACCTATAAACAAATAAAAAAAAAAAAACAAGAGCGAGTCGAACTCGCGTGCAAAGGGTTCAGAACGATTTTTTTAACACGTTATTTTTACACTATTTTTTCTTATAGGTTTTTTTGCAATTTGTAGGTAAAGATCTATTATCTCCAATTTTTTTTCAAATTTTAGGCTCAGTAGTTTCAGAGATAAGGGGGGGAATGGTCATTTTTCGTCTTATTTCTTGGATAACTTCGAAACTATTTATTTTAAAATTATGAAAAATATATAATGAAAACCCTCACAGTAAGCATTTGATATGTCACACAATATTGTTTAAAAAACTTTTTTAAAAATTTTCTAGTTTGACCCCCAAAAGAGCCCCATAGTAAAAAAATAATAATTTACGTAACACCTCCGTGTTTGGGTCACAGTAGTCCATACATGTACCAAATTTCAACAGAATCGGCCCAGCGGATCCGGAGAAAACTGGCTGTGACAGACGGACAGTCAGACAGACACCCGAGTGATCCTATAAGGATTCCGTTTTTTGTTCGGAACCCTAAAAACAGAAATAAAAAATCGACTTCTATCGTGATCCTTTACGTTCTGCAGTAATAAAAAACGATTCATAATTTATTGTTCGGGTATCTATGGAGGGTTAATAGTAAAAGGTCAATGTACTTTATTGCAAGTTTATCTGGCGCCTACCATACACCACGTTCAACTGACCCCTTGGCGAAACCAAGCGTGATGTTTTGTTATTAAATCTACCTCTTTCCTTCAACTCTCCGCCACACGCCCGCACCGTATATGGAAAAAACTTTCTTCTTTATTAAATAAATCGATGATGTCATTTGTGTTAAACGTTTGACCTAAGGTATTATGTAAATACACGTTAAAAGCTTCATTTTGACCGAAAACCACTCCAATCAACAATTCATTAATTTGTGGAATTAGTTAACAGAAAGTTAATGTACCAATTTTGCTGAGACAAAGAAGCACTTTACCAATAATCAATTCTGTTTTTCTTTATAAGCTTTATGAAAACTAAAATTGTATTTTCAGACAAAACTACTAACAAACAATGAAACATTTTTTTACTACATATTCAATAGTGGTACTTAGGCGGACTTAATCCAACAATTCATTCGCTACCAGTAAATTTTAGGGTTAAAAAGAAAAGGTAGGAGCACAATAAAAATATATTTCTTAAAGATTTCGTAGCTATATTAATAAAAGAATTTGAAAACCCATCACCAATACAAAACTGAAACGCACAAACAACCACCAAAAACTGAAAGTACCACTTTCAGGTATCCCCAAACAGAGTTGGCAAGCGTACTATCACTAATCACCAGCATTACATAAGCGAGACGTCACAATCATGCATTTTTATATAACGGCTCGAGCATGCCACCTCCAAGCCGCGCCGCCAACCAGTACCCCGCCGTCAACAGCCCGCGACACACGTCCCGTCACTACGCAATGAAACTCGACAAAAAACACCAAATTTAAAAAAAAACCGCGCACCCCAAAACATGTACTAAAAACCCTAAAAAAACAAAACCAAAAATAACCACCCTTCGTAATATAAGAAATGAAAGTGAAAATTACAGTGCACTGACCGAGGCAACATGAGCGAAAATAGATGGAAAGTTCTACTGTTGGTAGTGGCGTCGGTTGCGGCTGTCGAGCCCAGCCGGGCGCTCAGCCTAGTCTACCAGAAGCCGTACAAAAATGTCATGTTTGTGCCCAAGAATCTGTACCGGAGGACCAGGGCGAGACAATCCAGGGTACTATTCCTTGACGAGGACGAGAACCATCAGCCATTCGGGAAGGGTGAAATCGATCTGACTCAAGACAAGAACTACTCAAAAATCAAGTTCGATGACCAACCGGACTATGAATTCACGTCACCTGAAGATGGATCTGAAGTGCCAAAGAAGTTAAGTGAGGATTTACCGTCTGGAAACGAAAGGTTCTATGAGCCGTTGCCTCGGTTTCGACCTTATTCGAACCATCCTCATTATTACCAGGGCCGTTTTGGTCGGACTTACGCTCCAAATTATGCTTTTGATCCTTATCCAGTTGCCCCCTTCGCTCCTTCGGTCCGCAACGGTTACTACCCGGGTTGGAAGCCGCGGAGTCCTCGGGTAGTCTTTCCCTACGCTTCAGAGAGTGTAAATTCAGTGCAGACGAATTCTCACGCGGGACCAGGTGGATTTAATGATAATGTGGTGTTTCGTGATCAGAATTTCGGTTTGAACGATGTTGGTGATGAGCAGGCGTTGCAGGATCTTGGTACAGGATCGGGAGCAGGTGATGGATTTGCTGAGAGAGGTGAGTGGCCCTTTGAGAATATTTTTTAAAGACCCTTTAGTGTAAGTCCTTTATTCTTAAAGACGAAAGTTCCTTCATTAGGCGCCATGATACTGGAGAAAAATCCTTCGAATAATGTCTAACACGTTTTAACATTGCTGTTTTGGATACGACGAATTAATTTACTGTTGAGTTAATGAATATAAATCTAACTGAAATTTTGGTCGAATTGAATAAATGAATTAGAATATAGGGCAGTGGTTTTGGGTGTTCATATAAAAATATTTGGGCTTCGCGGAACGGATCAATGGAATTATTAAGTGAATGAATGTATCAAACGCTTGAGTGAAATCTCTCACGGAGATATTTTTAACGTGATATGGTAAAGATTTGCGTTCAAAACCAATTGAAAGTTTTGTTAAGTAACGTGCCATTTTAAAACTGTTTTCGCGCTAATTCAATAAACTTCATGATTTTTTCGAGTTGGAAATTTATTCAGTTTTTCCTGGAAATCTTCGAGAATCATGACCTATTTTTTTGCTTACTTTCATAAGCTTTAATTGAGGTCAAACTGTTTTATTGTATGTTTTGAAATGTATAATTAATTTATGAAAAAGCATGCCTTTGTACTTTTTTTGTATATAATTATTTATGTGTAAATAATTATAATAATTAAGTATAATTACACTGGTCTGGGAGAAATTTTAAATAATTAAACAAGACGGCTGTTTCTTTACAGGAGTCTTTGTCACATAGCCAATTTGTTGTATGACACTGACAATTCGTGCGTTTCCTTACTATCCATTCAAGAAGGATCATGTTACTCAGTTACAGTCTTACAGTGGTCTCGAAAGTCATAGAGCGAGATCGGTAGACTTGCCAGCTAAAAATGAGATATTTGTACTCAAAATCGGTATTTGATAATAAAAAAATACAATATTCAATCAAATTCGTTTATTTATTGAATAAAACCTTATATACTAATTTATAACAATCATATTTATAAATGCAATCCAACTAAGAAGGAGATGTGTCTATGGTTTTCATCTGTCAATTGACACTTCTAAAGTACGATTACCAAAAGAATTACTTTGTACAAATAAATTTTTATTTTTTACCAATTTTAAGGTTTGTCGTTTGCCAACTCTGACATGTATACTTTTTTATTTTTCGTTTCGCTATATCGCATTAATTTTCATTGACACAACCATCCATCCATCTATATCTACTTACTATTTGAGGGCTTCCCCGTACCATTAAACATAAATGAAAGGGGTTGCCATCTTAAAAGTGTAACATCGGTACAAAATTAGAGAGAATTTCCATTTATACTCTGAAATCGTAGAAATATCGTTATATTTCGGTATTTCGGTAGAACAGAGCCCATATCGGTATAAATACCGAAAAATCGGTAGGTTCGAGACCACTGCTCAGTTACTGGGTTGTGGAGGTCAGATAGGCAGTCATCATCATCATCATCATATCAGCCGAAAGACGTCCACTGCTGGACACAGGCCTCCCCCACGTTTCGCCACAACGACCGGTCCTGTAGCCCTCACATCCATCGAATACCGGATAGCATAGGCAATTATCATGATCATCATCATGATCCACAGCCCGACTTCACCCACTCCTGAGCATAGGCCTCTCTTTTCTTGTGCCAATACTCACGTTCTTGTGCCAGCCTCATTCAGGTTCTATCATCAAATGACTCCTCCCGCTCTGGGCGAAGCAGAAGAGAGTGCCAGACTCTTACTGACTAAAACCCATCCGTGTTCCTCCTAGTGCCCTTTGTGTTCCAAATCCGCGGTGACTCTTTCGAACAAATTCCGCAACCCTGGCAGGGTCCAGGTTCTACCTGCGATGGTACTTCTTCTTCCAGTCGTCGGACGGAAGAAGAAGGCTGTCGTTCCATGTAAAATACTGGTACACAGCTGTATTCAGTTAGTGAAAGCTTCCGTCAACATATAACCCGTCTATTTTCAAAACAAGAGTGAACAGGCATCCTTTGGGCACGCTCGCTCCATCATAGACCTCATCCATTGTATCCATCAGGCGTGATTGTGATCAAGAGCAAGCCTCAATAAAAAAAAAAACTGGCCAAGTACGAGTCAGACTCGCGTGCAGAGGGATCCGAACGAATTTCATTTTTTTAACATGTTATTTTAACACTATAGACTTCTTATAGGTTTTCCTGTCATCTATAGGTAAAGATCCATTATCTCCAATTTTTTCCAAGTCCATATGTGTACCAAATTTCAACAGAATCGGTCCAGTGGATCCGGAGAAAACTGGCTGTGACAGACGGACAGACAGACAGACAGACACCCGAGTGATCCTATAAGAAATTCCGTTTTTTGTTCGGAACCCTAAAAAGATGACCCAAATGGGAGAAGGCTAGGCAGAATGAGAGCATTATTGTTAATTAGTAAACAGTTGATCAGCTGTGTCAATATTATTACAGTTTTTTTCAAATACGGGTCGTAGGTACTCTAATTAGATCTCGTGTTGTTGACCTACTTTGATATTTAAATAAAGACAATTTTTATTTGGTCGACTTATATGCTACTAGCTTCTGCCAACGGCTTCGCTCGCGTGGTCCCTAAGGAAAATACTCCCGGGATAAAAAGTAGCCTATGTCCTTTCTCAGGCTCTAGACTATCTGTGTACCAAATTTCATTTAAATCGGTTAAGTAGTTTTGGCGTGAAAGCGTGACAGACAGACAGACCGACAGAGTTACTTTCGCATCTATAATATTAGTAAGGATTAGTAAGGAAGTAAGGATTCACTGCTAGTTTTGTAGATCAACATGTGTTCGTAATACCTATATTTGAACTCAGAATTTGAGATAATAATTTGAATCAACAAACTCGATGTCACACATAAGAAAGATAATATTCCATTTTACCCATACTTTTTAGGTCCTTTATAAAATAACTAGTGGACGTCACGCGGTTTCACCCGCGTAGTTCCCGTTCCCGTGGGAGTACGGGGATAATATATAGCCTATGGTACTCCCTGATAATGTAGTTATCCAATGCTAAAAGAATTTTTCAAATCGGTCCAGTAGTTTCGGAGCCTATTCAATTCAAACAAACAAACAAATTTCTTCTTTATAATATTAGTATAGATTATTTTTTTATTTGTGATGGGTTTGCTCTTGTTTCTAGTCTAGGTCAGAGATGACAGAGACAAAGTCGATGATGGAGTGAGCTTACCCAGAAGGAGCCTGTTCACAACTTTGAAGAGATTAGGGTTTAAGGTGTTGGGAAACACAGACGCAGGCAGAGAGTTGCACTCTTTTTTTTTGCAAATTCAACCTTACACGGATCGCTTAAAATTTTTTTACAAAGCAGTGCAGTATGGCGAGTGATGCGCAATTTTTTTTGCAAATTCTACCTTACACGGATCGCTTAAAGTTATTTTTACAAAGTAGTGCAGTATGGCGAGCGATGCGAGACTGTTTGAAACAAGCGCACAATTATACATTGTGCGCTTGTTTTTTGCGGACGTTTTTGAGATGCTGAGTGTGTATCTTGGGTTTTTTATATATCAATGTGCCAATTCTACTTTTTTTTAAGCAACGTTCGCATCTCAATGATAATCTGTCAAAAAAGCCACAATTTTCATACATTTTTGAAAGATTGCGATTGACATGTGAATAGAATAGAATAGGATAGCATTTATTTGCAAACTAGTGGACGTCACGCGGTTTCACCCGCGTAGTTCCCGTTCCCGTGAGAGTATGGGGATAATATATAGCCTATGTTACTCCCTGATAATGTAGCTATCCAATGCTAAAAGAATTTTTCAAATCGGTCCAGTAGTTTCGGAGCCTATTCAATTCAAACAAACAAACAAATCTTTCCTCTTTATAATATTAGTGTAGATATGGGTAATACATAAGTAGGTAGTTGTTCACATCAGAGTTCTGCCATATTGTTTTGGGAATGCGAACGTTCTTTGAAAATTAGTAGAATTGGCACTCTTGAGTTAGCAACTAACTCTGAGTTAAAAGATAACTTTTGACGTAATAACGTCTTATTAATCGATGAACCTGCACGCACGAAAAGTGTCACGTTCCGCTTGAGCCTGAGCCGTGCTCTCGCTGGCGATTAAGTGATAGAGAGGCACGATCGGCCTAAGCGTTCGGCTTGTTTGTTACGAATTTAATTATTTTCTTACGACGTTATTACGTAAAATTGTCGTTCGTAAACCGACTTTACAAACAACCAATTTTGTTTTTCCACCAGTGGGCCTTATAAAATCACTCGTGTGTCTATATGTCTGTCTGCCACAACCAATTGTATTGGACTAGATAGGTACAGTCTGTGACCAACATTATCTAACCCACTTGACTATTATTATACACTTACATAGACTTACATAGACTTACATCTATACTTAATATATAAAGCTGAAGAGTTTGTTTGTTTGTTTGCTTGAACGCGCTAATCTCAGGAACTACTGGTCCGATTTGAAAAAGTCTTTCACTGTTAGATAGCCCATTTATTGAGGAAGGCTATAGGCTATATATCATCACGCTAAGGCCAATAAGAGCGGAGCAGTAATGAAAAATGTGAAGCAGACGAAGTTGCGCGGGTCAGCTAGTAACAAACATATATAGACTTTCATAAAAAACATACCATCACACTCATTCTATCGCACATGAGACTACATCTTAGTAAATAAAATTAATCATCTTAATTTTTTGTAATGTGCTGTGATCGTCCTACAACTTCTGTTATATGCTCAAATCGTAACCGAGAACGCCGGTACCCTAAACACAAGTTTAATCTTACACTGGGTACCGGAGTTCAACGGAAACACCTTTTATTGTTGATGTAAAACTGCTTAATGTCTAAATTTGTGTTTTGTACAACCAATAGAAAATAAAATATTTTATTATTTATTTATTATTTTATTCGCTAATAGTCAAGTGGGTTAGATAATGTTGGTAGATGCACCAACGAATCAATTTTGAAAACTATGATCTTCTCACATCCCAAACATGTAGTGTTGAACTTTGAGCGCACAAAATCGCGGGAAAAAGCTAGTACAGTATAGAATGGAGAAGAAAATGTGCTTATTATATGAAACACAATGCAGTGAAACCAGGCAATGTCATACAATTCGAGATGTTATGAAAGGATGTCCGTCTCTAAAGATTTTGGAAAGTGCCATGTTATGCAAGACTATATGTTTATTCTATTCGTGTGAAACCTGCCTAGATTCTTATGTTTTTTATGTTATTAGTCGTGCATTTTTGATGTTCGTGTTATAAATTGGGGTTCGGCAGAGAATTAGAGTGTAGGGGTGGAGTAAAATTGTCAAAATATTTTTTTTTTTTGCAAATGAAATAATTACTGAAGTGATAAAATTATAAAGTAGGTCAAGTGATTTAATTAGATTAGGCCAGACACCAAGACGAAAAGTAATAATTGTAATAATGTAGAGAAACGACATGGTCGTAATTTTAATGAGTCCTCCTATATTCTCGACCTGTATTAAATGGGTTTCTGTCTACACTTCTACAGCAATGATTTTATGTCAATTAGGCAACCCCGTTGGGCTTAGAAACTCCTCCTATAAACAAACAATTATGACAACATATCAAGCTGTGGGTGATTGGGTATATTTCTAATATAAACTGAACTTGCACTAGTATTAGTTCTTTGTACAATGTGAGCTCTAATTATACTGGGTATAGACTATTATAGCTTTACTAGCTGACCGGGCAAACGTTGTTTTGCCAAATGAAAAAAAAAACATAGCCAACCACCTATTCTCATATCTACCGAATATACACACAAAATTTCATGAGAGTCGGTCGAGCCGTTTCGGAGGAGTTCGGTAACAAACACCGTGACACGAGATTTTTATATATTAGAAGATATGTCGCTGAACCTACAATTCAGCATAACATTTCTGGGAATGCAGTATTATATAGACAGGATTTCAAAAGCTATTGACCGGCCTTGAGATAACCCACCCACTTTGAATACAAAAAAACATGGTAAAAGTCAGTTCAAAATGATTGACGTTTGTGAGGTTCACTTTTCGCTACATTAGGTACCCCTCACTCCAGTTGTCATACGTATTTGCTACTGCGCAGCGACTCGCAGAGAGTTCCGAGCCTGCCATTAAGATTGATTCTATCTATACCTACCTAGTTTTTTTTCCAAAACGAGTTCATACAAGTGCGTGTCATACCCATACAGTCCACTCATACACGCATACAACATAATGGTATATTGTCATGCGATTAACACATGCAAATACATGGTTTTAGTAAGAATTCAGAGTCTATAATTGCTTAATAGCGCGTTTTATTTTCTTGTGAAAATTGTTGGGGGGACAGTCGCGTGAAATATGTTTGTTTCAATTAATTCAAGCTTATTGCTGATTAGATTAATGTTTTCACTTGTATTGCTTGTTTCATTTGGATAAATCATTTATCATTTTTGTGCTTGATACTGGTTAAAAAATGTGGAACAAACATCTAGGAACATTTTAAATTATAATAAATTTATTTGGCAAAAAGTACACAAATTACAGGTGACACTTATTTAGGGCGCAATATGACTAGGTACAAAAATAGATGTGTGTTTAATTATCAAGTTGTATTTTTTTGTAAGCAATCAAAGTGGTTCGAACTTTTTTCTATAGAGCTGGTATAGCCACCCGCCGCAATTTTGTTTTTTTTTTTGTTTGTGTAAGTTGCGCACGTATTTAACGTGCATGTATAGGTAGAGGATACTAAAACAAAAAAAACAATTTCGAGATATTAGAAGGTAAAGTCGCCATGTGAGAACAATGACCATCAAGCATCCATCTGCATTTGATTAGAAAATGCAGATGAATACCAGTGTTTGGCATAGAGCGACTGCCTATCTGACCTACATTACCCAGTTACTGGGGAACACGATGTCGTTGGCAAGTCTGTTGGCAGATTTCCTGGCTTTCCATAACGACCGTCAAAGATCTAAAACTTACAGCCGGTACCAACAGCTTAACTTACTTTCCGTGGCAAGGAGAAATCCCGGAATGTTATACTTCTATAGTCACCCATCCACAATCCGACCTCAGCAAGCATTGCTTAACGTTGAAGATTAACCCGTGTGGCTGTTATTATTTCATTCAGACAAATATAATCTAACCAAAACTTTGCTCAAAGAAAGTTGCATGCAATAATACTGTGTTAATTCGAATACATGCATATTTATGTATGCATACTGATTGATTCATTACGTACAATTGTACATACGCACATGTACTCGTAATTAAGTTACGATATTTCCTTGAATTTAATAACTGAGTTATAACACAGAATTGTAAATAGACACGAAATGGTAAACTACATAATAATTGCGTACACTTTTTTATTTATTTCTGTAAAAAAAGGCAAGATTGATCTTTACGCAGAAGTAAATACAGACTAAAATGAAAATTAGTATTAAATTAATAGTGTAGTAAGCTAAGAAAGACGATTGATTGCATTTTAAGATCACATCAAAACGTATAAATTGTAGACCTAGCTCTAGTGACATTCTGGCAGCGGTAGCGTAGCGAAGGCGATTGTCAAAACATCAAAAATGAATGAAATTGACACACGCTGTCAAAATGTCACGTGAACAATGCATTACATTTTGGAATTTCGACAATCGCAGTTGCTTATAGAATTGTCGTTTGTCTAAGGCCCCTGGGGGCCAATTCTCCAAATTTTTTTAGATCGTTCGCATTCCATAAGTTCTATTTCTCCACATTTTTGAATTGGCCTTCTTTACTCAAAAGTAAATGCTAAGATGTAAGTGAAAATCAAATTTAATGAAGAAAGCTTAATAAAACCAATGATAAGCATCTTTACAATTTTAACATCACAACAAAACGGAGACATTACAGAACTGTGCACTGATTGGTTGCCAGTTTACGTCAGTTCACAATTTCTCGGCACAAAACGGCGAGATAATAAACTATTGAGCTTTGTGTCGTCGTGTCGTTGAAATGTTCGGTTGACAATTTATCGAGATTTATTAATCAACCAAAATATTTTATAATCTGACGGAATTTACAATTATCCGCTGACATAGTCAATATAGTCATACACATTTATGCTTTAAACTTTCTTAACAGAATTTATCTAACATACAAATTATCTACACTAATATTATAAAGAAGAAATATTTGTTTGTTTGAATTGAATAGGCTCCGAAAGTACTGGACCGATTTGAAAAATTCTTTTAGCATTGGATAGCTACATTATCAGGGAGTAACATAGGCTATATATTATCCCCGTACTCCCACGGGAACGGGAACTACGCGGGTGAAACCGCGTGACGTCCACTAGTAGCATATACAAGTAAAAGAAATGTTCTTTCATACCGCATAAAAGGAAGGAAATGCATGTAACATAAAACAATACAACGTGAACTGAAAAGCGATGATTCACGTCCCAATAAAGAAACAATATAGGTTTTTCAACTACGAAATAAATAACAGAATTAGTAACTATTATATCGTACAGACAGACACGCAAACATATCCATATCAGGAAAAAAAACATAGGTTTTTCAGAACACTGAAACTACGTAATCGCTTGCCAAGCTACTTCCTGAAAAGATAAGAGGCTCTAAACGAACTGCCATTTCATGAGCGAAAGCGAATGTCGATTTTATATATTTATCTAATATTATATTATCTATACTCTATATAAAGCTGAAGAGTTTGTTCGTTTGTTTGTTTGTTTGCTTGAACGCGCTAAGTCCAATAGGAGCGGAGCAGACGAAGTTGCGCGGGTCAAATAGTTATTACTAATATATAGCTGAAGAGTTTGTTTGCTTGCTTGAACGCGCTAATCTCAGGAACTACTGGTCCGATTTATTTATTTATTTATTTAGGATCGCCAACAGAGGCTACACAATCACATGCACTATAATAAAGACAGGTACAAATACAAGAATGCGCCCCCAATTACAGGCGACCACAGCATTCACTTACTATCTAGGTAGGTACATTAAGTATGACAAGAACGAATACATTTAAATAAACAAAAATACGTTACAAAAAACTAGAAATAAAAAGGACGATTTGAAAAATTCTTTCAGTGTTAGATAGCCCATTAATCGAGGAAGGCTAAAGGCGGTATATCATCACGCTAAGACCAATAGGAGTGGAGCAGACGAAGTTGCGCGGGTCAACTAGTGCTTACTTGATTGTCACATGGTGACTTTACCTTTAAATAGCTCGGCAAGGTGATACTTTAGGGCACCATGTGCCTTACATTTTTTGTTAATTGATGTGTCTTCTACCCATGCATGTTAGATAGCGCGCCGCAAGTTTGAAAAAAATATAAAAAAATTGGTGGGGTGGTTCTATACCCTTTCGAAAGCTTTTGTCAATTCCACACAATTTTTGATATTTTTAAAATCGCCTTCACCACGCTACTGCTGGCGGAATCGCTGTGGGTAGAGCGGGAGGGAGAGGGAGTAACCCAACCATGTTCCTTCTAATATTCTTCGCGTTCCAAGGTCGCTGTAACTCTTTCGAACTTCTTCGCAATCCTGGCACTTTTCTAGAGTCTAATGTGGTCTTTCTTTGAAAGAACGGATCTTTTGTTTTTCATTTTGTATGTAAACTGTCAAGATATTACTTCGCTATTATGTACAAAGTACTGTCGATTTACATGTCTGCCAAATTAGTTGATTATTACTGTCTATTCTTCTTCATACACAGCTACATAAGTTGAAGCATCATCATAATGCTTTAGTATGCATACTATAGTATAAGTTCAAGTTCTTAAAACTAAACAGAAATTTATGTTGCTGGGGAGTTTGTTGCGCCACTTATTATTCCCAGCTAAAACGGTTACATATCATAACTAGTTGACCCGCGCAACTTCGTCTGCTCCGCTCCTATTGGTCTTAGCGTGATGATATATAACTTATAGCCTTCCTCAGTAAATGGGATATCTAACACTGAAAGAATTTTTCAAATCGGACCAGTAGTTCCTGAGCTTAGCGCGTTCAAGCAAACAAACAAACAAACTCTTCAGCTTTAAATATTAGTTAGTATGTATACATAAGTTTTTCTAATTATTTTCGAGATATCTACGGTCAAAAGACTTATTGTTTAAAATACCTAAAGATCATTTCACACGTTTTTGTAATAACTAATGTACGAAATACATAAAGAAGCTTTCACCTACGGTTAATTCACCTACATTTAATAAATCTAAGATTGGTTGAACTAACGGACGATTCACCTCAGACAGAAATAGCGAGCGAACTTGGCTCCCGTGATCCCATTCATGTTAGGTTTCTATAAACCCTGCAGGCAGAAATAAGAACCCCGCACAGTGGGGCTCCGTCGACCGAATAAACTGTAGGCGATTCGTCCATTAGGTGTTTCATACATATGTAGTTGAAATATCCAATATCTTAAACGATCATTAAATTAATCATTTGTTAGTGCAATAAATTTTAGCTTAATCAAAATTAAGTAAGTCAAACAGTAGTTCAGTCGACCAATATATGTATTATGAACATGTGAATCAACCGTAGTTATATCGAAAATAGTTATAATAAATTAATTATTATACTACGTAACCGCTAAAACACTAAGAAGTGGTGACGGGAGGGCGTTTAATTTTAATATATGACTTTTGAATTTGACATAAAACAAAACAAACATATTATACGGAGTATACAGAGTATCTATGAGGACCAAAATTAACCCATATAACTTTCCACCGAAACATTTTCAACGCTCCTTTGTTAACATTTTTTCGATTTCTCGTCCACTTAGCTTTGGCGTAGTGCCATCTCAAGATTTCACTGTTTGTGTTCCAAGGTTCAACTATAAGGCTTCCATAGACTGTGTTAATAATGCAACAACTCTTTTTAATTGTACTTCTGATATTAGTCTTAATACTCTTTGATTAAAACTATCTAAAATAGCGTCCGTGGAGTTTCTTGAATATTCTTCTCCATAGAGATCTTGGAACTTGTAAATAACTTCATCTCTTTTACTGTCCGACATTGACCGTTCAAAAGTTTTGGAACGTTGTCGTATTGTCGCGTTTTGCCTATCTCCGGGAGCCTATCCATCAACCTCAAGTTTCAAAGTCATATTAACTTATCATAAGTACACAATAAGTAACATTTACTGGGAAATCATGACCGAGGTGCGCGTGCGACGTTTTTAAGCTAACTATTATCACACAATCGGTAAAAGTCTTATTGTGCTGACACTAAGTATACTGACAGTGAGTTTGTATCCACTGGAAGCGACACGGGCGTAGTTACTTTACATCAATGCAATTTGTTTTGTGTCACAGTGGCTTTGTTTACGTATCAATTTAAAGTTTACGAAATAAACGCTTTGCCTGCTCATGTGATGTATTATTATGGGGTTTATTTTTCTTTTATTATTCTCTTGCACAGCTATCACATTATTGTTAACTCCTTTTTTATATTTTAACTCTTTTTTCTTTGTTCAATTTTCTCCCCCGGTGTACTAATCCCTCTTTTAATACATCCATATTATTATTTTATTTGGTTTCATCTGTCGAATCCTCTTGTTTTCATTCCTCATCACTAAAGTTATTTTCGTGATTCCTTTAAGAGGGGACTCTAGTCCCAACTAGTCCCAAGGAATTTGAAAAATCGGTATTTGAAGAAACTATTGTCGATGCCGTCGCGCTGCGCCCTATCTAGTAAAGTGCGAAAACGACAACTGCAGCAGAGGCTGATTTTACCTATAAAACCTTGACAAAACGGCGTTTTGTATTCCGCTGTTTTCTTCTTCAAAACTGGACTGATCTATAAAAAATATATATCAAAATTTAGAAAAAGACTATATCTATGCTTCAATTATTTTCTATTTTGTGAAAAACTTGTCAAATTTGTCTGATAGTTGTCTGAACGTGGCGATAAAAATGGGCTGTTTTTTCGGGTTTTTGGATTGTCATAATTCAGTCTAGCAGCTCCACGAAGAAAACAGCGAAATGCGTTTGTATGGAGAAAGGCCCAAGAGTTACCGACTAGAGTCCTCTCTTAAGAGCGTTCAATCTTTGCAGCATTTCATACAAACTAGCAAGTCCTTAATCTTGGAAATTAATAAACCGATATGAATTAAATTTGACACACTTCTAAAATAACAAGAATAAGAATTACGAGAGACAGTGAGAGTAATTAGAAGTTTTCTTAAGACTGCAAAATATCATTCACTCCATTTCTCCAAGCTTTTTTTTGACGTGATAACGTCTTCTGAATCGATGAACACCGGTTGTACGCACGAAAACGTGTCACGGTCACGTTCCGCACTTTCAATTGTTTTCTTATGACGCTATCACGTAAAATTATCGTCCGTAAACCGAATTTACAAACAACCAATTTTTTTTATTTTTTGGAAATTCTTACATGCACAGTGCACGATGAAGCAATTTTATTTTTATTTAACCGATTTCCAAAAAGGGAGGATGTTCTAAATTCGGTGGGTATTATTTTTTTTTAAACACCGATTACTCCGAGGTTACTGCTCCGATTTCTGTCATTCTTTTTTAGTTTGATGCAGTATACTTGCCATTTTTTAATTTATCTATCCTAAAGAGAAACAGACACTTCTAGTGTCTCTACACCCAAGCGTAACTAAACGAACGCGTGAAGGAAGGCGGCGCAAGCGCAGCCGACGACGCGACGTTGAGACATCGCTCGGAACGTAACGTGACGAAAAAATACGACAACCAACACTTTGAGTCATTAGTGAATGTGCCGTCGAATGAAGTTACACGAGTTTCTAAATATATATACAAGAAGTTGGGAACGAATTTTGAAAGGGTAGTTATAGATTATTATGGATATAATTTATTATCATTCCTTACCCTTATTCTAATTCATTTGGGTTTCGTTCTTCCAAACTTATTTGGGTCGAAGGGGTGACTAGAATTGGCAGGACTATTAATCTTAAAAGTCATTGATTTTATCATTTATTTTGTTTCATTTGCTGGGATTTATTAATTTAACAAGATAGCTTATGAAACACTGGTCGTTGCCTGTCATTTCTTCTGTCCAATAAGGATTGGGCTTTTTAAAAATTTTTTTGAAGTGCTTTAGGTAATTAAAATAATTTATTATATTTTTATGCATCTGAACTTATTTTATGTACTTAAAATGGTTAATTTAAGCTGTGCGTTTATTGTACTGTGAATTATTTCAAGACATCACTTACTTTCTTTCGGGAAAGCACCCCACAGAGTTATATTTTACCATCTCCGTTTGCATCATTTCCCTGCGTCTTACAAAAGTCATTCAGTAACTCAAGTCATTTCAATTATAAGTTATTTTTTTGAGCCTTATTTCATGGTTTTATCCTCGACAATATAGCTGAAAATTCTCTTTCCAAATGGTCAATTCGATAACCCGTTCTAATGTATCATAGAAATCCCTCCGTTGACCATTTAGCGTTCTTATACCACAACACAATTATTCAAAAACATACTAAATCTTAGTAGGAAAATGTGCGATCTTCAGATAAAAGTAAAGTTAAAAATAAACTAAAGGTGCGTTTACACGGGTAATGAATATTGATCAATTATAAGCAATACTGGTCGATTGTGACGGCACAAAATATCAAGCAATTTACGGTAACGGTAGCAAGCGTCAATTTGGCGAAATGTTTTGCAATTACAGTGTTGAACAGTGATCTAGGCAATACTTTCATACAAGAGTAATTTAGTTGCAAAACTAACAAAACAGAGCCATTTGGAATACTTGGAGCAATCAATCCTTCCTAATATACAAAATTCTTCCGTTACTAACTGATTGAGTGACTGACAGACAACGCACAGCCGAAACTGCTGGTCGTAGAAAGCTGAAATTTGGCATGTAGGTTTCTTGGGGAGTGGAGGGGAGCACTCAGGATTTTCCGTAATTCTTACGGGAACGGGAAAAAACGGGACGTGCACGTTTTTCCGCCCATTTATAACTAGTTATTTAAAAGTAATATTGCCGAAACAATTGAGCATTTTATTGAAGTTGCTGCAGATTGCTCCAAATTGACTCATGTGTGATGCCGAGCAATAATTGCTCACATCGCCGGTGTAAGCGCACCCTAAGTCGTCGTGACTGGTTGCTAGCCGACATGCAAGAGTGAGGTACCTTAACCTTTCCCCTCACTTGACGATCACGAATTAATTACATTAGAAATGTTGGTTTTTCAAAACTTTTACTTAGTTTTCGTCACGATTATTAAAATGTGGATGGAGTGATGTTTGTTTAACGAAATAAAAATTTTTGGACCTTTTCCGGTATAATGTGAGACCTTATGGAATAAGATCCCAGAGCTGCCAGACCTCTTATATTTTTTCAGTAACAAAATGTGTGGTCTAGAGTAATTTTAGTATGTACTTGTAGCATACGCATACCTGCTAGCTTAGGCCGACGGCCGATTTCCAGGCATCAGATGCCGAAACCATTAATTCCCTGGCAAAATTCTGGCAGCTCTGGGATCTCAGTTTTTTACTTTTAGTCAAATTCCATGATTCTAGATCAACGGAAAGTACCTAACAAGTCTTGATTTATTGCCTCGACTAAGAAGCTTGATTTTAGAGTTTGATAAGAGCTCTGAAGGACCATAGACTAACTTATTTGATATAAATTTCGATTTGATACCTCCACAAATTGCTGAGAAACAGGGTCTTGACAGACGAAGCACAATGAAGTAATCCTATAAGGCGGTGTTTCCCAAACTGTGGTCAGCGTACCACTGGTGGTCCGCAAGGGCTAAAATGTGGTTCGCGATAGGTTTAAAATTTCAATCTTTTCTCCTCAAAAATGTCATTGAGCAGACTAACTTTCTATCAGAAATGTTGTGTTTTTATGATAATGCTCTTTACATTTGATTACAAGTTTATATGCTACTAGTGGACGTCACGCGGTTTCCCGTTCCCGTGGGAGTACGGGGATAATATATAGCCTATGTTACTCCCTGATAATGTAGCTATTCAATGCTAAAATAATTATTCGGTTTTCAAATCGGTCCAGTAGTTTCGGAGCCTATTCAATTCAAACAAACAAACAAATCTTTCTTCTTTATAATATTATATTATAACTAGTGGACGTCACGCGGTTTCTCCCGCGTAGTTCCCGTTCCCGTGGGAGTACGGGGATAATATATAGCCTATGTTACTCCCTGATAATGTAGCTATCCAATGCTAAAAGAATTTTTCAAATCGGTCCAGTAGTTTCGGAGCCTAATCAATTCAAACAAACAAACAAATCTTTCTTCTTTATAATATCTATACTAATATATAAAGCTGAAGAGTTTGTTTGCTTGAACGCGCTAATCTCAGGAACTGCTGGTCCGATTTGAAAAATTCTTTCAGTGTTAGATAACCCATTTATCTGAGGAAGGCTATAGGATATATATCATCACGCTAATACCAAAAGGAGCGGAGCAGTAATGAAAATTGTGACGCAGACGAAGTTGCGCGGGTCAGCTAGTTATATTATAACTAGTGGACGTCACGCGGTTTCACCCGCGTAGTTCCCGTTCCCGTGAGAGTACGGGGATAATATATAGCCTATGTTACTCCCTGATAATGTAGCTATCCAATGCTATAAGAATTTTTCTAATCGGTTTAGTAGTTTCGGAGCCTATTAAATTCAAACAAACAAACAAATCTTTCTTCTTTATAATATTATATTATAACTAGTGGACGTCACGCTTTTTCTCCCGCGTAGTTCCCGTTCCCGTGGGAGTACGGGGATAATACATAGCCTATATTACATCCTGATAATGTAGCTATCCAATGCTGAAAGAATTTTTCAAATCGGTCCAATAGTTTCGGAGCCTATTCAATTCAAACAAACAAACAAATCTTTCTTCTTTATAATATTATTATAAATTATAAATAAGTAAATAAATAAATAATAATTATATATTATATATATTATAATATAAGTGAAGTATAGATAAGATTTGAATATCTATATGATGTAAGCATTCAAACCTTTTCTTCTTGATTTCTGGTCCTTGATAGCAACAAATAAAGCTAAGTGGTCCAGGGTAAAATAAAGGATGGGAGCCATTGCTATAAGGGTGCTGTGTTTTCTCGTCGTACCTTCCATCAATACATCATGTTGTTCTCTAAATCATCATCATCTTCCTGCCCTCATCCCATGTTACTTGGGGTCGGCGCAACACGTTTTTTTCTTCCATTCTGTTCTATCAGTCGTCACTCTATCACTAAGTCCCTTTTTTTCATATCACTCCTCACACAATCCATCCATCTTTTTTTTGGCCTTCCTCTCCCTCTCCATCCATCCACATTCATGTTCATAACTCTTCTAGTTGCTAAATAATATTATAATAATAAAAAATAATAAAAATTTATTTATTAGGGCACTAAGTCCCAATAGTGGAATTCCCTGCCGGAGTCTGTGTTTCCTGATAGCTATAACCTGGGAGTATTTAAGTCAAGAGTGAATAGGTTACTTCTAGGCAAGCGTGCTCCATCTTCGACCACATCATCACTTACCATCAGGTGAGATAGTGGTCAAACGCGAGCCTATAAATAGTAAAAAAAAACATAATTAAATTAAAAAAAAATACAATAAGTATATAAAAACACAAAATTACAAAATAAAAAGAAATCAATAAATTACCAAATTATAATACAATTTTATCTAATCTAATTTAATAAATTGAAATCAGGAGGAGGTTTTAATAAGGAGGAAATATTTTTTTGTTTGTTTGTACCAAATAGGCTTTGAAACTACTGAACGATTTAACCATTTTTCACCAATAGAAAGCTAAATTATCAGGAAGTAACATAGACTACAATTAATTTTCAAAAAAAAAACCTTCAGAAAAAAAGATCCTTCAGAAAATTGTATCGCGGACGAAGTCGCGGGCGAAGTGCAGTGAATATTTGAGTTGTTCCTTAGTAGCTCTTACATTCAAATTGCCAGATTCCTATGTATAAGCATATATTAATAAGAAAATGTTTTTGTTAGCCTTAGCTTTGAGTTACTCAATTCAAGAGACAGTATTTTGCTTGCTAAAGATCTCGCAATTTACTAGATATATGTATTAACAACGTATTTTATTTAACCTTATAAACATAGCAAAAGAGATTCCATTAAAACTAAAAACAACTTCATAATAATTAACAATTCACTCATTTGCAATGATAAATTAAACGTCCAAGAGTTTCTTTCCGCAATGTTGCCAACTTGCTAGCCATAAACCAGCACAGTGTTGCCAATACGCAAAATTCAACTCAGGAAATTTTTGCTTTTAAAAAGCCGTTGTAAATTTTGTATATCGAACGATCTATATGGTGGTGTTCTGTTAATTGATTTTGAATACTATTATCTTGTTTATAAGGTGTGTTTTTCTTTGTGTGTACAGTATACTCTCGGTTTTCCTTGCGTGTAGAAATGTGGCGTGTGCATATTTAAATCAAGGGACGTTTAAATAAAATGGTGTCGGATTTTAAGACTTGCTTTTACCGCGTAACTTGTGAATAATGTTCAGTGATACTTTAGAAAAAGGCGTGTTTTACATGTAGTGACGAAAAGTTGAACAGTTGTTCGTTGGACTTAATTATGATCTAGATTTGTTTAATTTTAAGTAGTAGTGGTATGAATAGTGCCTCTGCATGTTTGTTTTGCTGCTTGTATTTCGACATTGAACACGGGTGCTGGGGTCTAAATCGGCCACTATAGCAGAATCAGCCAGCAATTCAAGCTACCCGAAACTGTCAAATTTTCCCAATCAACTTTGAACCTAATGCTTTAGCTATAAAGATGAATATGAAACTGAATAAATATTATGATCCTAATATGATTCTGCTAAACTGGCCTTTTTAGACCCGCTGAGGCTCTAGAGAAAGTGCCATTTTATGAGCGAATGCGATCCCATACATTTTGACGTGATAACGTCTTATAAATCGATGAACAGCAGCTGCACGCACGATAAAGTGTCACGGTCACGTTCCGCAAAAAAATGAGCGCGGAACAAGCGATAGAGAGGCACGATCAGCCTAAGCGTTTGTTAATAATTCAATTGTTTTCTTGATGACGTTATCACGTAAAATTATCGTCCGCAAACAGACTTTACAGACAACCAATTTTTTGACGTTTTCACAGTCGCCATTCCACCGATGACAGAATGTCACTTGTACAGAGCCATCAGGTTCAATTCCCTTGTGGTTCTGGGTTCAATTCCCTTGTGGTACTGGGCTCAATTCCCTTGTTGTACTGGGCTCAATTCCCTTGTGGTTCTGGGTTAAATTCTCAGTGACTGCTCGGAGTCAGAATTTAGTAACGTTTGGCAAAAGGTTTCCCTCCTATTTTTCTGACTCTTCTGCAGTTGGTTTCTGATTAATTTCGTAATGGGATCCAAGACAGTTGAATGGTTGCTCCTGGAGTAGTCGAGCTCTGGCTCAGTCATCATCATATCAGCCGAAAGACGTCCACTGCTGGACATAGGCCTTCCCCAAGCGTCGCCACAACGACCGGTCCTGTGCGTCTCGCATCCATCGGCTACCCGCTGGCTCAGTGGTTAGGAATAATGTGGTGGGGTAGAAAAAACCCAGATTTCGAAATCGAAATCCGAAATCGTGTGTACAACACACTTCTGTCTACCCCTAAATGGAAGTAATGTATAGCGTAATGTTGTGTTATTTTTTTCTGGCATTTTAGCCATCTGTACGAAAGGCATATGATATTGAATTAAGAGAGAAAGAAGCCAACAGATGTTCGTGACCCCCATGCTCACTCTTGCATTAAGTTATTGCAAATTAAAGATTCTACTAACACTAGGTTAATAAAGAGAAAACTTAGGATAAAACTGGTTTTAAAGTCCGCGTTACGACCTCCGAATGAGGTTTGGTTAATTTAATCGGTTAGTTAGCATTGTACTATGATATTTTAAATGTGCCAAATCATAGTGTGGGATGTAAATTCGTTATTTTAATTTTTTTTTTTTACTATTGATAGGCACGCGTTTGACCACTATCTCACTTGATGGTAAGCGATGATGTGGTCGAAGATGGAGCACGCTTGCCTAGAAGTGACCTCTTCACTCTTGACTTAAAGACTCCCAGGTTGTAGCTATCAGAAAACACAGACTCTGGCAGGGAATTCCACTCCTTAGCTGTACGCACTATGAATGTGTTCCCAAAACGTTTTGTGTGCGTGGGTGGGATGTCCACCATGTACCGGTGGCGCATCGCCGTTCGTCTTGTGGTCCGACGATAGAACGGGTTTGGTGGAATTAAATTATGCAATTCCGTCGCACATTCCCCAAAATGCAACCGGCAATTATTAATGCAATTATTGATAAGGCCGCGATTGATTACCATCTCACCTGATGGTAAGCGATGATGTTGTCGACGATGGAATGAGCTTGCCTCGAAATCATAGAATTTATCTACAATAATAATAATCAATAATCATTTTTATTTGTGTAACATAGGTGGTAAATACAGTTCTTAAATTAGTTCATAGTTCGCTATGTTATGTCAAAAAATACTAACATTAGTTATAAGCAATATTCTGTTACTAACCACCTTGCCTATATATGGACTTTTTTGTCTGAAATATATATATATATATATTTTAAAGTGTACAAATCTAATTGCATGCGAAATCAAATCAATCCTCCTTAACCTCTTTCTCCTTATCTTCAAATCTCCTTAGTAGTCTAATTAATCAAATATTTTAATCTGTTAAAGTACAAATACTGTAGATAGCTACATCCCTGCCAAGATTTCAACGAAAAACGGGCTTGATTTTGTTGTATTGTTTAACTTATTTCGAAAATATATTGTTCTACGATTTTTCTTCCTAAAATACTGCCCTTCAATCACTTAACTCTCAGACATCGTCCTAATTGGCTAACGATCTTACGAGTTAACGATGAGATTTCGTCGCACGACAAGTTTAAAGACACATTTTTTGAATTTTCATTGAAGCTTGCAAAGCTTTGCGCAAGCACTGGAATCATTTTTATCGCGCGACGACACCTCATCGTTAACACGTACGATCGTTAACCAGCTAGGACGACGCCACATCGTACTAAAATCTTCTACATTTTCTCCAACACAAATTCACATCACACGTCCAATTTAACACCTCTCATCTACCACAAACTGGAACGACCTCAAACATCGACAGCATAGTGATGTGACCCAACGCATCTAAAGATCGAATCGATGTCGATGATTGCATCACCGGTTACATGAGCACAGCTCTGACAAGGAAGGCTTGAGTTGCGCTTGCGCAATCTTGAAAGCAATAGAAAGTCCGTTGGCGATCGCTTGCATCCGAGCCGGCGCGGATAAATGTTAATTAGTTATGTTTTAGTGGAGGAAAGCTAGGCTGGAACGGAGTCATTTAGCTAAGATGGGGTTTTGAGGTGTTTTGGGAAACAAAATGTGGATAAAAAAATAAATTAAAAAAACTGGCCAAGGTCTTGCACACGAAGTTTACTGTAGCATAAACCGAGAAAACCAAGTTTCTTGTAAGGAAGGCCCCAAATACATACATGTCAAAGGTGCCGTATGGTGTTGCAAAAGAATAATACCATCCCATCACTTCCCGTGGGTGTCGTAAAAGGAGACTAAGGGACTCGCCAGAGAATGGGCAGCAGCGTTCTCTGTGAAAATCAACACGATACACTGCGGTCGCTAACCCGCCTGCTAAGCGTGGCGATTATGGTAAACCCCCTCCCCCTTTTGGGGAAGGCCTATGTCCAGCAGTGGATGTCTTTTGGCTCATATGATGATGACGATGTCAACTGTTTCCCTATTATTACGGTTTGTAAAATACAACCCGCTGATTGACATACTGGCGGACAGCTGAGGCTTTAAGTAGTAGAGCTGTAATTACTTTTATTATAGATGTGTAATCATCAAATGGAAACCTCTTGGTTACCTTTCACAGGTACAGAACCTTAAAAATCTTCAGTCTTAAGTAATTTCTACACCAATATTATAAAGAGGAAAGATTTGTTTGTTTGTTTGAAATGAATAGGCTCCGAAACTACTGGACCGATTTGAAAAATTCTTTCAGCAATGAATAGCTACATTATCAGGGAATAACATAAGCTATATTTTATCCCCGTACTCCCACGGGAACGGGAGCTATGCCGGTGAAACCGCGTGATGTCCACTAGTATGTCATAAAGCAGTCAACATCAATCAATTTTACCGTACTCATCAGAGAAATTCTTATCCTAACTAATATTGTAAATACCAAAAGTTAGATTGAAAAAAAAGAAAGAAAATACTTTTATTCCACCAGAAATGACGCACAAAATCATCAAATTAAATAAAACCACTGACCAACTAAAAACTAAAACCAGTTGCAATATTAACTATGTCAGGACCGGACATTACCTACCACGAGGCACTGAGGTTTGCATGTTGTTGTTCGCTTTCACGCCTAAATTACTGAACCGATTTTTATGAAGTATGGTACAGAGATAGATGGGGTCCCTGGAGACGGTTATAGGCGAAAAACAAACCATGCATTCTAGTTTGTTTTTCGTCTTTAACTGTCTCCAGGGACCAATGCGCGAAAGCGCGGGCAAAAGCTAGTTTACGATAACGATCCATAAATCTATGGCACTACTTGTATTCCAGAGAGTTAGGATTACGAACAACTGAATAGTATGACATATTTTTCCAGTTATATTTAAGTCCTACATAACAGGGGTATATCTATTGGATAATGGGTGGTAATAAAGAGAGCAGCAGTGGTCTGATAGTTTCAAGCAAGCTATATTCGTGGTCAATATTTTACATGCAAGTGACAAGTATATAAAACATAAACAAGTCGTAACTATGCTTATCTACACTAATATTATAAAGAGGAAAGATTTGTTTGTTTGAAATGAATAGGCTCCGGGGCTACTGGACCGTTTTGAAAAATTCTTTCAGCAATGGATAGCTACATTATCAGGGAGTAACATAGGCTATATTTTATCCCCATACTCTCACGGGAACGGGAACTACGCGGGTGAAACCGCGTGACGTCCACTAGTTTAAAATATTGACAGACATGTGTAACTAGGATTATTTACACAGGCCAGTACTAACATTTATGCGCCCTCCAATAATATCTAATGTTAGCCTACTGCTGTAAACCGTCATCCTAATATATAAAATTCTTCTACATCCAAAAGTCGTAGAAAGCTGAAATTTGGCATGTTGGTTCCTTGGAGAGTGTAGGGGAGCACTAAGAGAGAATTTCCCGAAATTCCTACGTGATCGAAAAAAAAAACGGGCTATGCACGTACGAAGGTGCGGGCAAAAGTTTTTAATGCTTGTTCCTTATTAAAGCATACATTCTTTGTAACCCATCCTAGCTTTGAGGAATTTATGATTCTGCTATGTAGGAAACTAGATCAGATAATATTTGCACGCAGCTTGTTAACTTCACTATTCTTACGCCAGAACCGCCATTTTCCTTTCTTTAAATGGGTAATAAAATAATTTAGTAATAAATAGATTTTATAGATCCGTCGGCGTCGGTATAATAGCCAGCACGAGTCGTGAGCACAGATGAATGCAGCACGGTGATCTCACCAATGTGCGGTGGGCGAACGAAACTTGCAAGCGCTATAGTCGATGAGCATTGACTGATGTACCAATAACGTGAAGCGTCAGAGCTGTCGGCGTCTAACTGACCAATGGCGAGTGTGCTCACGACTCGTGCCGGATAATATACCCAATGTGAGCGTGGGCACTATTCAGAACATCAGCCACACGTGCCCATGCACCTGTACACGGATTTAATGAATGCCACCGAAGCTGCAATTAACGTAGCCTCCTAATGGGCCCAAACAATCTTAGGAGTTAACCATCGAATCGTAAAGAAAAACAAGGAGTTATGAGCAAATAAGACTTAATAAAGTTGCGGAATTTGTTCTAAAGAGTCACCGCGGCTTTCGAACGCAGAGAGCGTTAGGAGGAACACGGATGGGTTTTAGTCAGTAAGAGTCTGACACTCCCTTCCGCTCCGCGCAGAGCTGAAGGAGTAATTTTGAGTTGCTATAAGAAACCACAGATTCCGGCAAGGGATTCCACTCCTTGGCTGTACGCACTATGCATTTATGAGTCACCACTCACCACCTTAGGCTTTAAAAATCGTCCCATGTTTCATGTAAAATATTCAGCTGCGTCTGCTGGACTGGAAGTCGAACCCAACACAGTTAAGAAAAGGCTACGCAGAGTATGCAGAAGTATAATACTTAAACCCCTTCTACACGGATGTAATCTAGCGTTCAATCCAAGGTGACCTTGGTGGGAGCTTGGTTTCCATAAGCGAATTTTGTATGAATTTGGATTACATCGCCATCAAAAAACGTGTTCTAAACTGATGCAATCCAGCAAGGTCACCTTGGATTGAACGGTGGATTACATCCGTGTTGAACACGTTTTTTGATGGCGTTTCTCACAGGATCACAAGCTCATTAGTAGTAATAAAACAAAAGCAGTAGTCGAAATAACTAAAATTCTTGTACAATTCACTAATTGTAATTAATATTGAGTGTACTAACACTTTCTTAGGAGACAATACAGTCTTCCCAGGCTTTATCGTACTTTTTTGTTGCGCATCAGTGAAACTAGCATTTTCACCTGACTTCGTTTGCTCCCACGATCTTCAGATGTAGAAATTACTTATTGTTTACTGAAGTTTTTTGTTTAAAAGTGTTTATATTTAATATTGTGCTTGGGAGCACTGTGGTAGTAGGTATTTAGTGGGTGTGCGGCTAAAGTGACTGTAATCAGCTGGGATCTCGTTAGTGTGATGGAGATGTATCTTGATGTCGGACTATCATTTTAAAGTGGTGATTTAAGAGATTGCGTTTTCAAAGGTCTTTAGTTTTATTTGTTGGGCTGTGTTGAACTGAAGTGGACAGTGTGAGTAAAAGTAGGAAGTTACATATTGGTACTTTGATATAAGAACCAGTATTTACACACAGTTTCCAACACAAAAATTCGCTCATAATTGAAACATCACAAAGGAAAAACCCGAAACTTATTAAGTAACTGGTAGCTTGGTATAGCTTCTTTCTCTTCTCTTCGTCTTCTAAATCTTAATCTCTTGACTTAAAGATCAGGTTCAGACCCAGGTTGTAGCTACAACCTGGGTCTAAACCTGATCTTTAAGTCAGCAGTGTATCGGATACTTCTAGGCAAGTGGGTCACAGATCTCTGCCCTCAAAATTATGCGAGCATAAGTACGACATATCCTTAGACCATTATTCAACAGATGCATATGACCTGCAATGAGACAGGATAGACAAAGACATATAATAAGTTTATTCGTACATAAAAACACAGTAACACAGTAGGTACATGGCTGTCCGATCAGAACCAGGCCCGGAACGACGGCGCGCTATGTTCCACGCGCGCCTCAAAGAGCTGTCAGCATAGAAGACGGGGCCCACTAGGGCCAGTGCCTGCTGGGGTTGCGGAATCTGTTCGAAAGAGTCACCGCGGCCCTGGAACGCAAAGGGTACTAGGAGGAACTTGGATGGGTTTTAGTCAGTAAGAGTCTGACACTCCCTTCTGCTTCACCCAGAGTGGGAGGAGTCATTAGATGATTTCCCATCTTAAAAAAAAGGTACGCGGACCTGTATCTTAGGAGTCGGAGAAAACGGCTTCTTTTTATATATTACAACCATGACATTCTGCTAGTTTACTGTTGGCATAATAAAGGTGCCCCGTAGCACATACAACCCAAGTAAGTAGCCCCATAGATAGTTTTTAAGGTTTGAAATGAGAGACCCCAAGTAGCTTTGGATATTCTAGTCAAGGCGTAGAAGTTCTTTTTTGCTTTTTCACCTACTGTTTTTATATGATCAATAAATGAAAAGTTCCTTTCAATTAACCTGGCAACGTACCAAATCATGCACAATTGCAATATATTAGGTTACACAACGCATCGTAAGTAGTACCATTAGTTGAATCCAAAACCGTTGAACAAGCGGGTGTGTGGTCAGACGTGTGTGGAATAATATGCGGAATGATGCACGAACTTACCCATGTGAATATGAAAAGATCGCTTTGTCAATGGGTCAGCATGATCTTCGTAGACAGTTTCAACACGTATCTATCTCGGGATGTTTCCTGGGTTAAAAAATATCATCATCTGCCTAGCCTTTTCCCAAATATATTGGGGTCGGCTTCCATTCAAACCGGATTCAGTGGAATACCAGTATTTTACGTGGAGCGGCTGTCTACCAGAACTTCACAATTCAGTAGCAGTAACACGGTAGTTCTTGGCAAGACTGGAGTCAGATTTACTGGTTTCTGACAATCCGTAATGATGCTAAAGATCTACAAATGACAGCCGGGACCAAAGGCCGTGCTTTCCGAGGCACGGAGGAATCTCGGTATGTTAAGATGGACACCCAACCACAGACCGACCTCGGTAAGCGCTGCTTAACCGGGATTCAAAAATGTGATTCTATATATTTAGTCCGTCAGTTTTACTGTTAAAAAAATATTGCAAACGTATTTTATGCTTCATCAAATCAATAAAAATTGACTAAGTTGAAAAGCATCAAAGTTCAGGAAAAGGTGGTACTCTTTATCGTGTTCACTTTTGTTTACGTGTAGAAGAAATACATGTTCAATATTTTTGGTAATCTTTGTACCTAGATCTACTCTTCAGTGTTGCTTTTTCAACATTCTAAACGGGTTAAGGTGATAGTAACTTCAGTAATGGCCAAAACAGTGGCTCACATTTTATATAATCATATAGTTATTGATACCGTCCATTGCATGCCCATTCTGCATAAGTTTTATTCAATTTGGTCTCTTTACATATCATTAAATTAAACATACTCTGCAGCCTGAAGTTCTGAAGCCTTAAGCTATTGAATTAAGTACCACGAAGCATAGTTGACCTCATTTTTCTTTTGTGTCATTATAGAGGCCTCAGTAGCAAGTATTATGTAAACAATTGGCTACAGTGGCTACCTACCACAGTTAAAAAGATACAGCCATGTGACATGCAGATAGACAACAAAAGCATAGTGTTCAATCGTCACCCTTTAAGCACGGAAGTGGAACCCTAAAACCCACTTCTGTCTTCAAAAAGGTTACAATAGCATCATCGGTAACCAGTTTCTTCGGTTGCGCAACCATGATATTACGCAATCAAGTTGGCGCCGCGTTATCATATGTTCAAAAGAAATGTCAAAGATTTAAACTGTTGTGTAAGAAGTTAATGTTGTTGTATTTAGTTGTTCAGGAAAAAACTTCCGCTATGTTTTATTGATGGGTCGTAAGACGAGTTTTATTCAGGTTTTTCTCCTAAAATTGCTGTTAAAACTAAGTCGGCTTGTTTATTATTTCTTAAGCTCCATTGATAATAAAAAACCCAAGATGCACAGTCTCGAACAAAAGCAACACTCGAAACTGTCGTCAAAAACTGACATGTATCCAGTGTCATGTGTGAGTTGTGTGTACTACTATAACCAATTTTTTTTTGCAAATTCAACCTTACACGGATCGCTTAAAGTTGTTTTTACAAAGCAGTTCAGTATGGCGAGTGATCCGCAATTTTTTTAGCAAATTTAACCTTACACGGATCGCTTAAAGTTGTTTTTACAAAGCAGTGCAGTATGGCGAGCGATGCGAGACTGTTTGAAATTTGCGCACAATTATACATATTGCGCTTGTTTTTTGCGGACGTTTTTGAGATGCTGAGTGTGTATCTTGGGTATTTTATAAATCAATGTTAAGCTCCTTAAAAAACTGAAATATATATCTGTGTACATATACGTATTTTGACTGATATATAATGACATATACGTCTTTTTACCGATTATATCGCCATTTTATATGAAATGGACGGCTTTTAATATTCAGTCACGGGTTCCTCAGCCTCTCATTTAATAGATTACCTGCTTATAAGACGCCATGCTTGATGCCTTGTTGCATTAAGTGCGCCCATGTACCACTATTGCATATAAAGTATCTATAAATAAATAACGATTGTCAAAAAGTGAATAACGTATGAGATTGACAAACATTACCATAATGTGATGTGCCAGTCCCTTAGTTACATTTTAAAATTCGTCACGCTTTTTTGGCTTATTAGAATCATAGTCTACATTCGTTTGATTTCGATTGCGTCCTGTATTTTAGCCTATCCCACAGGAGCTGTGGATAAAAAGTAGCCGAAGCTACAATGTGGCTTTCTATGACTAAAATATTTATGGTAATAGGATAAGTAGTTCCAGATATTAGCTCCTGCACTACACGCAATTTAAGATTTTATAAGATTACATTAACGATTTGCATAAGCGGTTTGAATTTAACGTTTATTAAGTAAGTAGAGTTGGGTTCTTTACTCAAGCAATTTCTTACAAAGTTGACTTCGTAGATCTACTTCCTTATTAGAAGATCTTAGGTCACATCCAACCACATAAGATTTATTTGAGATTATTGATGTAATACCACGATCTCGAGTGCGAAAACTATCATCGCTTCCCACTCGTTTTATAAGAGTGTGATGTGTGGTCACTGGCTGAGGAGCTCGTAGCTAAATATTAACAGCCGCTCGGGTCGATCGTCAAGGTTCAGCAACTCTTGCTTAGGTCGGTCTGTGTTACTGAATTTGTTCGAAAGAGTCACCGCGGCCTTAAAACGCAAAGGGCATTTGGAGGGACACGGGTAGATTTTAATCAGTAAGAGTCTGACACTCCTTTTTGCTCTGCCCAGAACAGGAGCCAGTTGTTGATTTCCCATCTAAAGAAAAAAGGTCGACCTGTGGTTGAGTACCGTCTTAACATCCCGAAAGTCCTCCGAGCCACCGAAAGCACGTTAAGCCGTTGGTCCTGTCATTTGTAGATCTTTGGCAGTCGTTATGGATTGTCAGAAGCTAGAATATCTGGGGGGCGACTCTCTAAGCCCGAAGTTCGTAATTTCGGGCTTAGTTTCGGGTATATTCTACTCCGTATCACCTACGGACTTACGATTAGTCCCGAACCCGAACTAAGAATGAATAACAACACGATTTGACAGTAACTGACAAATCCTGTTGTCATTAATTCTTAGTGGTTAGGTGATACGGAGTAGAATACGCTCGCAACTAAGTCTGAAACTACGGACTTCGGGCTTAGAGAGTAGCCCCCCTGACTCCAGTCTTGCCAAGAAGTACCGTGTTACTGCTTCTGGATTGTGGATGTCTAATAGCCAGTAGCTCCATGTACAGTACTGGTATTCAGCTGAATCTGGGGGCCTACTCTCTAAGCTCGAAGTTCATAGTTTCGGGCTTAGTTGCGGGCGTATTCTGCTCCGTATCACCTAACCACTAAGAATTAATGACAACACTATCAGACAGTTACTGTAAAATCGTGTTTTCTTTCATTCTTAGTTCGGGTTTGGGAACTAATCGTAAGTCCGTAGGTGATACGGACTTCGGGCTTAGAGAGTAGCCCCTCTAGTTTGACTATAAGCCGATCCCAATCTAGTTGGGAAAAGGCTAGGCAGATGGTGTAATACCACGTTCTCGATTGCGGAACCTATTGGAGTTATCATTTCCCACTCGTGTTGTAAGAGACTTAATAGTGTAATCGGTAAAATGAGTGGCTGAGTAGTGTAATGGTATCGTAAGGCGATCAGTAAGATTGTGGAAAGTAAAATGTAAGAGTAAATTGTCTCAGGGCAGGGTAACAGCTTAAGAAAAAGTGAAGGTAATTAGGTATATAATATACTGTTTGGAACAAGAAAAATAATGCTTTGATTTGACGTGATTTTTAAATGTTTGTGCTGTTCTTCTTATTACGAGATGTTCAATAAAGTTTTAGTAAGTAAATAAAAATGTCGCTTTTTAAAAAAATATCGAGAGCGTAGAGGTATTCATAGTGTCAGACAAAGGAGGTTTTCCCACACAATAAGCCCCTTCAGTACAGTATGAAAAATGAACCCATGTTCAAAATTTAATTCTTTTAGTATTTGGGTGTCAGAAGTAAAAATATCTACCAAATTGCAACTGAATTGTTCTTTTTTTATATAAGATGGGTTAACTCTTGACTCTAGTCTAGATCAGAGGTCTAGTAAATTCGGAGTAAATTAGACACACAAATTATCCTATAAGGTTTTTCCATTCGGATATACGAAACCCTAAATACCGATTAACAACTTACCCGGAATCAAATTTATTAGCAAAAACGCTTATATGTGACCGCTGGACCAACGAGCAAGTCTTTAACTAAATAATCATGATGAAAACCACGCGGTTGTTGACATATAGAATATGAACTCTGCATTCACTGTGCCGACAGTCGGAACGGCCAATGGCCTCACTGCAAAGAGCCTCGACCAACATGTGAAGAGCAGTGTCAAGGGCCTCACACAGAGAGCATTTTTATTAAGAGGCCTGCAGATGAAGAAATTTGAATTGAATGGTTGGGATAATGCCTTGTTGCATTAAGTCAGTCTATGTACTTCTTTTGTACAGTCTAACAGGTATGCAGGCAGCTAACTGAAAAGGTATGCAGGCAGCTAACTTGCAACTACTTTTAAACAATGTTGTGCGTGTGCTGAGTAGACAATTATTGTACAACACACTCGTAAGTATTACAAAAGCTTAAAAAAATATAATGCACACATTAGAAATAAACATTGGCAGTGCTGTGGAAAAAATAATATGCTTGCCTGTATACCGAATAGTTTTGTTGACTGTACATAAAGTTTAAATAAATTAATAGGAATTGTTGTCCATATAAACATTAAATCAAAATCACTTGCAACTTGAACATTTTTGCAACTATACTGTTTATAGAGGTATTCGCTGAACCGCGCAACTTCGTCTGTATCACATTTTTACACATTAATGCTTCACTCTGTAGCCTTCCTCGCGTTCAACCAACCAAACTCTTCAGCTTTTTAATATTAGTACCTATAGATATAGAACAGGGTGTAAAGTCCCGCAAACCTGCATTGAAATCGGACTAGATGTGTCTGGTGGGCAACTGCCGAAGCTTAATGTTGGGCGATTGTATATTTTTAAATCACGCGGATAACTTTGATAAGGCGAATACCAAATTTTGATGGTATTTAACTAGATTCTAATGTAAATAAACTCATAGCCACAACGTAACTCTTCATTATTTCAATCGATGTAATCAATGAATGCATATTCAAAAAATACTTAATCTAAAGTATTTCCTACTTCCATAATATTGCATAATCTGTTTCGGTAATATTTTTGTTGGTTACCCACAGCTATGTGCGTATGTGTGTGTGTCGGTGCATACAGTAACGGTTTTTATTGGTCAATGCGTGCATACTGCAACTTAAGGCGAAGGTCATTCATGTGACTTTTTCTTGTGCATGGATTTCCCATCAAATGTTCTCGTGGCTAAATAATAACAGCCGCAGGGGTCGATCTTCAAGGTTAAGCAACGCTTCCCGAGGTCGGTCTGTGGATGGGCGACCATCTTAACATACCGAGATACGTCCGCCGGAAAGCACGTTAAGACGGTGGTCCCGGCAGTTATTTGTAGATCTTTAGCAGACGTTACGGATTGTCAGAAGCCAGAAAATCTGACTTCAGTTTTGCCAAGGTATACTGTGTTACCCAGTTAATGGGTTGTAGAGATAAGGTAGGCAGCCGCTCCACATAAAATACAGGTATTCAGGTGAATCTGGTTTGACTGGAAGCCGACCCTAATAGAGTTAGGAAAAGGCACATGATGGAAATCATCAAATGAAGTAGAGTCAGACTCTTACTGAGAAAAACTGTAAAACCAGCCCGTGTTTTTTCAAATACCCTTCGTGTTGCCGGGCCGCAGTGACTCTTCCGAACAATTCCGCAACAATTCTGCAAACCTGGTATGTCGATATGACTTAATATTTAGATCTGGGCTGTGCGTGTTGAAAAGAGAGACTTTTAAATGGTATGTGTCAATTTGCGTATAGTTAATGTCAAAAATTATCCGTGACCTCAATTGTATGTTGACCAATATGAAGTATTCTGTCCTTCATTTTGTGTACCTTCTGAATCAGTGAATTAATGTTATCTTAAAAGTTTTTCCATGTCTTATATCCATAATTATTTACTACCTTTTTCCAATAAAATGTGGGACAAACCAGGAATGCTATATGCGGGAAGTAATTTTCTGTGGCGAATGTGTAACAAATAATACCTCTGTCAATTTTCGACCCCTGACATATTTGTAAAACACTAATAACCTTTTAGGGAGTGAAACTACATATGAATTATATTCAACTTTTACTTTGAGACCACCTCTGAAAATCTACCAAAAATATCAACTGTTTAATACATTTTCATCGGCAAAATACTGCATTTTTTTTACTATTGATAGGCACGCGTTTGACCACTATCTCACCTGATGGTAAGCGACGATTGGTCGAAGGTGAAACAGCTTAATTTTTTTCTGTATAGACTTTTTACCCATTTTATTTAAGCAAATGTTCTCTCTCCACCACCCTTAGTTGACTGGTAGAAATTTCCTAAAACATTAAGTCCGCCTTTAAATAAATAAATCATTATTTCTACAAACAATGCTACCAAATAATTTCACCATTTATTGTTTTAGTTCAGATAAGTGCTTTTTTCGGCCCTAGGCCTTCTAACCCTGTCCCCCCTTTAAACTATTAACTAACCTACCACAGATACCATTTAAAATAGGTCGTCGCCTTAATAAAAAGATTTCACTGCCGCGCTCGCCAGCTTGTGACGGCACAAACAAAAATATGTCCGTCTTACTCACACCCACGCATTACACACCATGTGTCCCTTTCCCGCATTTCTATGTCATTGACTTTGTGCATGTTGCTCGCTTAGGGTTTTCCGAATAGTCTGTTGAAAGGAAATGTTACAGAAATGCTGGCTTTTTTTAATGTGCGGTTCCTGAAGTCGTTAGAGGTTAATGAGTATCCAATGTCCGATAGATTAGAAGATAAACCGTTGATTTCTGAATAAAGAATTTAATATTGAGTATTTGTTAAATTTTACTGTAGTTTGAAAACCTATCAATATTTGACATTCATTGTCAGCATCATCATATCAGCTGAAAGACGTCCATTGCTGGACATAGGCCTCCCCCGAGTGTCCCCACAACAACCGATCCTGTGCGTCTCGCATCCATCGGCTACCTGCGACTCTCATTTGTCATTAAAAAAATGAAAACTACAAATTTTATAATTCAGCATCCTACTCAATGACTTTTGTATTAACTGCTTGATAGTCCCTTTGCGGGAAAAAAGCTTCATTTTTGTATAAGTAAAGAGAAAAAATGGGACTCTTGACTCGGAAACACAGACGCTGGTAGAGAGTTCTACTCCGCAAATAAAAGACGTTTAAAAACGCTTAGTGCGAATTGGTGGAATAGCAACAAGGTAGGGATGGTAAAATGCAGTGCGTCTAGATGTCCAACGGTAGAAGGGGGCCGGTGGAATGAGGTCGTGGAGTTCTTGGGCACACTCACCGAAGTACAATCTGTAGAATACCGACAAGCAGGCAGCCTTGCGGCGATGCTGTGTTCCTTTACTAGATAGGAATAGCACCTGATATCTTGCTCTTGCACCAATCCCTACACAGCTACTCATCATCATCTGCCTAGCCTTTTCCCAACTATATTAGGGTCGGCTATGTTAAGATGGTCACCCATCCACAGGCCACCTCGGCGAGCGTTGCTTAACCTCGAAGATCGACCCGTGCTGCTGTTATTTACCCAAGAACTCCTCATATTATTATCACAACTCCTTTCATAATTACTTATAAAATTTTACACTCATTCACATCATAGTATTCCTTGTTGCCTATTGTCACTAGTACGTAAGTAATTAGACATAGTAAAACGGTGTGGAGACCTGGTGACCTGGCCTAGCTTAGGCACCAGTCCCCACAATATTTTCAGTCTTGTACCTACTACTTGGCAATTAATATATGTATTTTTTTCTGTAAATATTGTGGTGAAATAAATAAATAAATAAACGTAAATAAATAATCCCCACACAACAACTGTAATCTACAAATATAAAGCCGTCCTCCCACTAGTCCATAATAAAGCTAGCAGCTACCAACAAGTAAATAAACAAATAACGGTGGTTGAATAACGTTACGTGTCGCGTAACGTACAGGGATTTGTGAAAGCGATACCGAGGAGCGTCTGCAAAATAATGTGAAAAAATTAATGAGTATATTTTTTTTTGTCTAAAAAGTAATCACAATTGTGTGATACGTGGTTTTGTTAATTGATGTGCACACAAAATACTTAAAATGGAAAAGAAACACAAAGGTACTGCTTATTTAAAAAAGAAATCCGGAATATCGTAACCAAAAGAAAAAAAAAAACTGTTATTCAAGCATTACATCCACTGAGTCTAATTAAACCGTTATTTTATTTACAACAGTCAAGCAAAATTGTTGTAAGCATTTTAATGAGCAAGCTTAACATTCTTAAACTTGCAATTAAATTGTAGCAAAACAAAACTCTTACCTACATATAAAAAAACGCATATAGAATCATGACAAAGCATACTAGTTTAAAAACACAATTTACACATAGCTTTATAAAAATAATTCAAAATAAATAGCCAATTCACATGACCGTGCGTAAAACCGAGCTAAATCCATTCCCACACCAAATTACGAAACCACAAACAAAAATTGAAAAACCAATTTTGCTATTACTCAATACTAAACAAAATCATTTAATCCGCACGTTTTATTTTCTCTGCTGACCGTACGCTCCAGTTACTGTCAGACTTAAGGCGATTCTTGCGCAACTGTTTATCGATAAAGATGTCTTAGCGATTCGTATCGATATTTATGGCGATGGTTTATCGCTACGAGTAGTAGGTACCATTCGTTTTTTGAGGCGTTAGATTTTGAAATTGGAAGGACAATGACCCTGGGTAGATGCAGCGAGGTTGAGTTCAGTGATATGCGATTTGAGGAGGGGGGGGGGGAGGGCAGCAAATAATAATGTGTTGAAATTATCAAGACATGTAAGATAAGAGGTCTTTGTACTTTACCTACATTTACTATTTTCAGCAGTAGTACCTACTAATAGATTAGGTAATGAATAATAAATTAACTATTAATCATACTATGAATTCTGATTATTTATAGTCGTTACTATTTCTAGCTTATTATTACACTGTTATAGATGGATTATATTTTATCGTAGGTACATCCAAATAATTGTACACTGCTTTTTAATAATATTGCGAATTATATGGGTTTTCTGGCTGTAGCTGTATTATCTAAGGGCATTATGAGGAAAACGGGGGGGTTTTAGTCAGTAATAGTCTGACACTCCCTTCTGCTCCGCCCAGAGCGGGAGAAGTCATTTGATGATTTCCTATCCTTTAAAAAAAGCTGTCTTATCTACTTTGAAAGATCTGTTTATTTCGATTCCTTTTATCAAAATCTCCTGGATTTTATCAAAAACTGACTGATTAACTCATCTATACTAATATTGTAAAGAGGTTAAGTTTGTGAGGTTGTAGGGGGTAATCTCTGGATCTACAGAACCGATTTAGAAAATTCTTTTACCAATAGAAAGCCTCGTTATTTGTGAGTGTCATAGGCTATATTTTAACCCGGAAAATACAACCCATCGAAGTGTGCACGGGCCAGCTAGGCCAACGTGCGTCGTCGCCGTTTTAAAATACGCCATGTGCATAGCCTCTAACACTATGAATAAATTAGTGCATCACCAAAACACTTGCACTTCACCAATGACTCAACTGTAGGAAATGGGTCGCTATCATATCGTACGCCTCACACGTTCGAAGCTATGCAGTAATACTTCCGTATAAGTAGCTCATGTAACTACTCGCACTTAGGAGTGCTCGTAATTGGGTGAAACCTCAAGGCTACATAGCTTACACCTCACACACCTTAGACAATACTACTTAACTTAATCAACAAGGATTAAGTTATGTTAATCCTCAAGGACTTAGCTATGTTAATCCTCAAGTATTAATCTATGTTAATCTTTAAGGATTAAGCTAAGTTACGGGCGAATAAATTGAAATATACAAAACCTCATGGTTTTGGCCAAATTTCGAAATGTTTGAGAAACACCCTGGTGGATTCTTTATACGAGGCTTTTTTACAACACTATTGGAAATGGGTCGCTATCATATTGTACCTACGCCACACGCGTTCGATGCTATGCAGTAATAATTTCGTATAAATAGCTCATGTCAGCGCTCGTCATTGAGTGTAGCCTTGAGGCTTAAGTTTTGTAAGGGTCGAAAAAAATGAGGATTTTCCTAATTCACCCTATGAAAGATTTGATAAAATTGTGAAATATTCTAGTTCTTAAAATGCAGGCTTCAAGACGTAAGGATTTTCCATGAAAGACTTTACTGAGAATCTTTTATCATGAATGTGACTTGGGATAATACTGAACCTATGAATAAGTAGCTTTTGCTCGTGGTTTCGCTCGCGTTAAATTGACCTATAACCGTCTCCAGTGTTCCACCTATCTCTGTGCCAAAAATAATCAAAATCGATACGGCCATTTGGCGAGAAAGCGTAATAAACGAAGCATTTTGCATTTATAATATTACTAGCTGATGTCCGCGGCTTCGCCCGCGTCGATGTAGGTTAACTCGACCAAAAGTAAAGTCAAAAACAAATATCATTATATTTTAGCCAATGTATACAAGAACTTGACAAATTATATACTAAAACCACTCTATCCATTGGTGAAAACAGCATGAAAATCGGTGCAGTAGTTTTTGAGTTTATCGCGAACAGACATACAGACAGACAGACGCGGCGGAGGACTTTGTTTTATAATATGTAGTGATAGTGAAGTTAAGATTACGATGTTGAGCAAAGTGGTCAACGCACTTAAAGAAACAATAACAGAGTGCCAATAGTTCTACTAATTTTCAAAGCAACGTTCACATTCGCATCTGAGGCGCAAACTGTCAAGTATGTATAAAATTAACCCTTTTTTGACAGTTTTTACTGACATGCGAATGTGAAGATTGTTTAAAAATTTGTAAAATTGGCCTTCAAGTCTAACTTCCGGAATTAAAAAAAAAAAGTTCTTCGTCTTGTTTTATTCGAATCAAAGCCTTGAAACATCTTCGCCAAAAAATCAAAACTACTAGGCCAGTGTTTCACTGGCTGCTCAAACAAAACACATGTAATATATGTGTGTTACGTCACCCCACGTTTCCCCCATTACGGCCTTAGACGGCGAAACGAAAGCCGAACTCTTTGCCCGCTTTCATCAACGTTATTGTGTTCATAATTTGACTATTTCGACATCTGACGTCGATTTGCGCGGGTGATTTTTTTTTTAGGTTGTTATAGGCATAGTGTATGTTCCGAAATATAAAACAGTATACTGGCTAGTGCTCATGACGTCATGAATCGACGCCATACTGTTGATTTGTTCCGAAATATACTGGCCAGTGCGTTGACGTAATAAATTAAGAAATTCCTCCAAGTCTGATGCACACACGCCCGTTTTACGTTTGTGACGTATTAGTAGTATATCACTACTAATACGTCACATTTGACATTTGTCTCACCAGTGCGCTATGGTGGCACATCAGTACAGGGCCCCAAGTCTGCTATTACAATAGTGTCAGAATGGTCTATCATTGATTTCATAATGGTTGACTATTATAGTAATAGCAGACTTGGGGCCCAGTATGGCGTCGGATTCATGACGTCATGAGAACTGGCCAGTATACTGTTTTAAATTTCGGAACACACACATTGTGTTGTCTTTTTAGGTTGGTAGTGTGTGGATTTGAATTTGAAGCGGGCTGTCAATATTGCAGAGATTAATGTACAATCGGGCAAAAATGTGATTTGGGGTATCATAAAATGAAATCATTTTTTGCTAAACCCATTACAAATTTAATGGACACCGAAAACTAGGTTTCTTTAAAATAAACCGAGTGTCAACCTTTGAACTATATTTGCATGTTATTTTGGTAAGAATAAATTTTACAATAGTCAGATAATTTTTTACAGAAGAATAAATGTGACCGTTTAAAATATTTTTTGTTCAAAAGCTGTTTAACGGCCATTTAATTCATTTATCTGATTATTGCAAAATCGCTAAATTGTATAAATATCTTCAATGAAAATGTACAATTTTATATTTACTACAACATTTGTTCCTAACTACAGTTTTATCTCCTCGAAAATCTGGTTAGATGTTTAGCCATGTCAGAGACAATACCTACAATACAATTATAAAATCTTTTATCTATACTATCTATAGTCTATACTAATAATATAAAGTTTGTGAGTTTGTAGGGGTAATCTCTGGATCTACTGAACCGATTTTGAAAACTCTTGTACCAATAGAAAGCTACGTTATTGTGTCATAGGCTATATATTAACCAGAAAAATACCGCCCAACGAAGTGGACACGGGTCAGCTAGTTTCAAATAAACCAATTGCAGGCACTTTTGAATTGTCAAGGTCTGTTAGTAAAATAGATGAAGCTAGTTCTAACTTCTGCCGCGCTAGCGACAAGAGCATCAAGTTGTTCTACAGCAAAACACACTCACCGACCCTTTTTGGAACGAAGTTCCTTATCGTGCGTTGCGAAAGGGGGCTAGAGGGAAAAAAATTAAGACCAAAAGTTGTAACGACACTTTTAGCTATAGGTGTAAGCCGTGCGGGCGTGCGCGTGTTTCTCTGTCTGTCTCTCTCTCTCTATTTCATAGAAAGAAAGCCAGTTATTTTGACAAGCCAATTATTACTAAAATTGAGCCTACTGATTAAGTTTATATTACATTATATTTGTTAATAATAATAAAAAAAAAATACAATTCCTTCATTAATTAATCGAAAGGAACTTCATTCCATCTGGGTGTCCCTTGACACCTCTCAAGTTTTTTTTTTTAGGATGGGAAATCATCAAAGACTCCTTCCACTGGATGGAGCGGAAGGTAGTGTCAGACTCTTACTGACTAAAACCCATCCGTGTTCCTCCTAATGCCCTTTGCGTTCCAGGGCCGCAGAGACTCTTTCAAACAAAGTCCGCAACCCCGGCACACTCACCGATCGTATCTCCAGCGTAGCAGTTGCACAGACAGACAGCCTCACTTTCTTATTAATAATACGTATACACTATAATATATGGTAGATGTATTATGGATGTAGCATTTCTGGTTTAAGCACCAGTCCGGTGCTTGACCTTCGAGCTTCGTTAGGAAAGCAAACATCCGGAGTTTGAAAGAGGAAATATTCGAGACATGTTAACTGTCTTCGTAATGAGTAACAAACTACTGACATAAACTATGATGAATATTACGTTAACTAACTTTATGTTCTGTAGAAAAAATAAAAAATAATAGTTGATGTTACACTGCTTTAACCGCATAAAAATAAAAAAAAAATATCCCAGAATATTATACTCCCGTGGAAAAATTATCTTATATTCTAAAGTTCTAATCCAGGACATGGTTTACCCGTGTGGCAAGTTTCATCAAAATCTATTAAACCGGTACTTTATGAAAAGGTAACAAACAAACAGAGTTCCTTTCGCATTTATAATTTTAGAATGCATATAATGTGGGCTAGCGTTTTTGTACTAACCAGTTGGCGCCACTGTCGAGTAAGGCCCTTAATCATAGCATTAAAGTTGTTATTACGCGCATGTGAACAAAGTTAGAAAAAAATAATAATAAAAATCAAAACAAATCTATACTAATATTATAAAGAGGAAAGATTTGTTTGTTTGTTTGTTTGAACCGATTTGAAAAATTCTTTCAGCAATGGATAGCTACATTATCAGGGAGTAACATAGGCCATATTTTATCCCCTTGCTCCCACGGGAACGGGAACTACGCAGGTGAAACCGCGTGACGTCCACTAGTAAGTAAATAAACTCGCGTCAATAGCCAACCAACAGTGCAATTTGACATTTAAAACCTCACGCTACACTAGCGCCTCTAGCGGCGAATTCAAACGCGATAGCCCTCATTATGTCGTCAATTCACTTTAAGTTCTGTAGAAACAACATAACGATGACTTCGTAGTAAAATATCATAAACTAGTGGACGTCACGTGGTTTCACCCGCGTAATTCCCGTTCCCTGATAATGTAGCTATCCAATGCTAAAATAATTTTTCATATCGGTCCAGAAGTTTCGGAGCCTATTCAATTCAAACAAACAAATCTTTCTTCTTTATAATATTAGTGTGCATATACCGTTTTTTTCCGATCCCGTAGAAATTTCGAAATCCTCTCTTAGTGCTACGGAGTGTAGGAAACCTACATGCTAAATTTCAGCTTCCTACCATTAAAGTCACCAAAATCTAAGAAGTCCGATTTGACCGCTGATTAGAGAGGAATAGAAGATTGCTTTACCACTAAGTGCGAAAGAGATTTATTTTCATGTCTCTTTCATACTTACTAGTAAAGCAATGTTGTATCCTGTCAAAACGGGCCTTTTATTTTTTGACAACTATAGTTTCAGCTGTGTTGTCTGTTAGTCACTTACTCAATCACTCAGTAACGGAAGAATTTTATGTATTAGGATTAAGATGAATATTTTTAACTATACATGTAGTTATAGTTAATGCTTTATTGTTAGTTAACTAAGGCCCACAAAAATACTATCTATACTAATATATAAAGCTGAAGAGTTTGTTTGCTTGAACGCGCTAATCTCAGGAACTGCTGGTCCGATTTGAAAAATTCTTTCAGTATTTGATAGTCCATTTATCGAGGAAGGCTATAGGCTATATATCATCATGCTAAGACCAATAGGAGCGGAGCAGTAATGAAAATTGTGACGCAGATGACGTTGCGTGGGTCAGCTAGTGTAAAATAAAAATAAAATATCATAAACCGATAGTATTTAATAAAAAACTATTATTTCTGAGTCTTTTCTTTAGCTACCACATTCTAACTTCTTAACCAGACAATATGGTTGCTTGACTAGATAATTTATAAAATATTTTTTTTAGGATGAATTAAAATTCGAAAGACTGAATTATGTATTAGTCATAATTCTATACAAAACAGTATCACGATTGTGTAATATAATCAATAATTATTTGTGAAAGTCTGTCTTCGTTATTTAATCGTATTCTCAGGAATCCACGATTATACGATTCGAAGAAATGCTATACACGATATTAAAATAAGTTTTTTTTCATCAGTGATAACAAAACCAGAATAAGCTGGCCTCTTATTCTATTGTATATTCATACAACGCTAGGCTAATACAGAAATTATTACCAACGGTATATGGCCTACTATGTTTTAATGCTGTTGTTATTATTACAAAATCGTGTGTTGGTACCCTTGTAATCATTATGTTGGTACTGCCAACAAATTGTTCCTTCAGAGGCCTTAGTTTGTGTTTTTAAACTTACAAGATCACGTTATCGTAAACGTTTACTAATGTCAATTTGTAAAAAATAGGTTTTCCGGTATTGCCAACAGTCGGCGCTTTTCTAGTTCCAATTCAACGCGTTTGAGAACGTTTAAAATCTCGAATTAAGTCTTCTTAAAAAATAAATAGTTGGTAATACCACACTAAGGGCACAATATAGGCAATAGTCGAAATTTGCAGTCAGTCAGTGTGTACATACTTATCATGCTCTAACAAGAGATTAGAAGGTGCACGAAACTAAATTAATTCCTTGAACTCTTTACAACACCATTGTTTCATCTAATACCACCTTTTTCCGCTGAGAAAGGCGTCTTCAATCATTGTCTTACTTTTTCATTCATTCTCCCAGATCAGTCCGCCTACCATTCACTCATTCATTCAATGCAAATATCTCATTCATCTTTATCCATTCACCGTATCCGAAATGACCTTATTTTTTTTAATTTAAACAGATGCCAACGCACCACATCGAGCTCAATATGACGTCACAGACTATAAAATTAAAAGAAAAAAGCATGTCTTAGAGAAACCTATGTTCATACAGACAGACGTACGGTCACCCATGAAAAGAGTCGATTTTTACGGGTTCCCAAACGTGACGAACAGGTTGGCAGATCTGCCAAAGTTCAAGCCGATATCCGACGAGCAGATGCTTAAAATCAATGAAATACTTGAGAGCTTGCCTTCAAGATTACCTAAGCGAAAAGGCAGAGTGTTAAACACTCCACAAAGCGTACTCCTGAGTGCCCCAGTAGTGACCACAGAAAAGACGATAGAATCGAACGACAGACAAGATGGAAAACGATGTCCTCAGGGCGGGACATGCGAATTTTTTTTCTACTGTTGGATGGTTGGAGGCTTGCTTGATGGGTCTTGTGGAAGTCTGTTGAAAGGATGCTGTCACAGAGTGGCTAAAGCCGGGATCCTTGGCGTACAGGACTCGAACAGCCTTGATGCTAGCAGTGAGGGCTTGAGTTACGGACCCGTAGTCAATGACGAAAGTAAGTGACCTGATGGCACGCTGAAGCGTAATTTGAGGGTTTTAGAAATGTTTCTAGATAACTTTTGCACGCTTTTTTGAGCACGTTTACTTATATTTTGTTAGTTTTTGAGAAGGTTTTAGTATTTGGAATAGCATGTCTGTTTTTGTAGTCTTTGTTTAGTTATGTGCATGAAAAAAACAATTAAAAAAACACGTAAGTATTAATTTCTAGTGTTATAAAAGTAGATTTTTTTTAAACTATAATTATCTTGTTTATTTTTGAATTTGTTTGCTTTTCAAAAAAAGTTTTCTAGAAACAGATTTTTGTTAACATTTGATTTATTAAAATTATAAATATTACGCTTTAGTGTGATAGACATCAGAGCAGCGCCATCTACAGTCAAATAAACGTACTAACAGAGCTCAGATGTGGTCGTTCGGCAAGACATAGCTAGAATTAGCAATTTAGCCAATTTATCATTCATATCCGGATCCGGTGACGTCATCAGGTATTGAAAACTTACTGTACATATATTTTTTGATATATTTTTCTTTTGTATATTCTAATTATTTTTTTCTAAATATTCCGCCTCCTTATTCTAACTATGTCTTGCTTTCTTACTATACATACTGATTTTGTATATATATTTTGGTCAATATACATTTTTACTAATACACTAACTTATTATTTGGATGAAATGTATGTATAATTTTTCTTTTTACTGCTCTAGAAGATAAAAGGTAAGTGCTTGTATCTTTATAATGATTTTTTAGCTCTATCTGATGTGTACTTTTTGTATATTTATGATATCGCCAATATCTTCTTCTACATTTTTATAAAATATTACTTGCTGAAATATATGATTTGTTTTTAAGAAAATAATGTCTTCAACATTATGAAATATCGTATTTTCGGGCAGTAATGGTAGTTATATTTTAAATATACTTCGTGAAAGACTTATGACGACGACTGTACCAGTCAGCTGATTGATTGTGTAACGCAATATGCTTGAAGTATTTATGTTTAAAAAAGTAGGCCGCTGTTCTCGTTAAAATTAATAATAATTTGTTCTAAGCACCTAACGACTTAATTGTTCTTTCCTAAAGTCATTACAATTAGAAGTATTTCTCAATCGAATAAACCCTTTAACGCCATACTCTGTGCATAACGTGTGTCATAAGGTTCAATATTCAAATAAAAATGAATGAGATAACGATCTTGAAGTGACTGTCCAGTTTTCTGTGCACTTTTTATGAGGTGGCCTAAAAGAGTAACAAATAAAATAACATAAAAAGAGATATCCTACTGGGAAAACGTATAAGATTAATTTACACAATTTTCTTTTTCATCAAATAGAAAAAAAAAAGATTTTTCTAAAATTTTGTTATTCTAATCAGATGCTCCGTCTAGCCTTAACCTAGCTTCTGCCAATGTAAGGCCTCGTATCTTAAACGTACGGACTGAGTATTGTGAAATCTTATAACTTAATTGTTGAAGATTCACAAGGCCACATTTAAGCAGAATACCTAAATTTAACCGCATACTATCTACAAGTCATGATAACTGTGATATAAATAATAATCATGGTGATTGTTAATTGGATTATAAATAATAATAAATTTTCATCCAAGTCATTTCGTGTTTCGTGTTAAACGCTATCTTTGTAAAAATGCGAGATTTATCATATTTTATTTTGTACAAAAGGTATTTTTTGTAAGTCATGGTTATTAAAATCAGAGATAAGAATTTACATAATACTAATTTAATCATTTTGTTTTTTTTTTTGCATCAAAAGATTTTCTTGTATCAAAAAAATCTTTGTGCACAGAATGGACAACACATTAAAAATAAATGCACACAGCTTTCAACGAACACACTCACACAGGTAAAAAAATACAAAAAAAAAACCCACATGTTACACAAAAACGGCTTGTAGACGTAAACGACTCATCACTTAACGACGCGACTGTACCGCACAGCTGATTCTTATGCAAGCCCACTTTCTCCTACGGCGCCAGTGCGTACAGTCGCGCACACAAGTTTATGTCACACTGTTGTAGTTTTACATGTTGTTTAATGTCAGAACTTGTGTGGTTGGGTGTTTAATATATAATTGGGATGTAGATTTAGGCTCTGTTACGATTTTTTGAGATTATGACAATACAAAGGGTTGTCGTTGGCAGGTTTTCGAGATATTTCTTTCGATCGTGGGGTAGAAACTCTGACACTAGGGTGTGTGGGGTCGCTAGAACTTGCTGTCCACACGATAAGAAGAAGAATCGTGGGGTGCAACGGTTTACACTACATAATCACATCCAAATAGAGTTTGAAAAAAAAAATTTTTTGAGTTAATAAAATGTGAAAATTTAATTTATTTATTTTTATTTATTAATAAAAATAAATATTTTTTTTTTTGGTATGCGTCATGCTTGCCGCAAGTAAACGCTTTTTCTTTCTTTTTTTTTTCTAAAATTGGAGAACTGTAATAATAGCAAATCAAATTAACTAGCAAAATTTGCAGATATATTTTTGTCAAAAGTTTGTACTTTAACTTTTTTTGTTGATTTACATTTAATTTGACCCGTCGTAAATAATTTTAGACAGTATCTTAGATAGTATCTTAATTACCAGCTAAACCCCAAAAATAATATTAGCTAAATATACCTATAGGTATATTTGTCGACATCTTTTGTCTATAAAAAAAAACCGGCCAAGTGCGAGTTGTACTCTCAAACGAAGGGTTCTGTACCATAAACTTTAATTTTTATTATTTGTTGTTATAACGGCAATAGAAATACACAATCTGTGAAAATTTCAACTGTCTACCTATTACGGTTCTTGAGATACAGCCCGCTGACAGACGGACGGACGGGCGGACGGACATCGGAGGCTTAGTAATAGGGTTCCGTTGGTTATCCTTTGGGCACGGAACCCTAAATAGTAGGGTCATAACCAGCCACACTTTTCCAAAACTCCATTACAACTTGTGCTGTCATTTAGCGTGTCAAAATAATTTTAAAATGCGTCATTAACTCTTTAAAAAGTGCTTTAATGCATTATTTAACGGTTAATGAGCAGATTATAATGGTTTAAGTTGTTAATTTACTTAAATATTAGGGAAATGTAGCCGGACTTCAGATTTTAGAAATTAGGTTGTCTGTTTGCGGTTTCAAAATAACATTTTTATAGCATCACCCATTTATTTTTAACCGACTTCTAAAAAAGAAGGTGGTTCTCAATTCGACAGCGTATATATATATATATATATATTGTTATGTGTGTTCGCGGATATCTTCGTCGTTTATGATCCGATTTCTATGAATCTTTCTTTATATGAAAGGGTTTGCTTCCGAGATGGTCCCATTGCCACCACGTCAGGATCTGATGATGATGATGATGGGAAATCATCAAATGACTCCTCCCGCTCTGGGTGAAGCAGAAGGGAGTGTCAGACTCTTACTGACTAAAACCCGTGTGTTCCTCCTAGTGCCCTTTGCGTACCAGAGCTGCGGTGACTCTTTCGAACAAATTCCGCAACATGACTTTAGCCCTAACCCGTTTACCAATAGGAACACATCACATTGTGATTACTTTGTTCCAACCATTTAAAAGTTTGAGCCAAATTAAAATTGTCTTTTCTGAATCGTATTTGTAGATAGATTGTTCCATTTACTGCTCAACAGGCGAACAGCTACTCTATTCTGTAAATAACTATTTGGATGTCGAGCTTCACCTGAGTGACAAAGCTCAGAAAGTAAATTTTATTACACAACATAAGTTTTTTACAAATACGAATTTTATACCTCACCTCAGATTCCGCTGTCGAGACACTTACAGAATAGCACTATAGATTTTGAAAGTACTATTGCCTTATTTCTAAGAACATGACTCGAAATTAGTAACAAAAGATGACCACACTTTAAAACCAAATTATTTTGACATTACTGTACAATACATAATAATAAAACTTTCAAAATTCTTTTATACGCAAGAACGCGAACAAAACATGTATTACATTTTGTTCAACATGTTATAAAATGATTCACTGTGTTACAAAATATTTGTTGCAATGCGCTATGACTATGTTTCTTTACGGAACTGTGTTACAAAAGACTAACTTTTCCTGCGGTTTTGCTCGCCTTTACCGCTGGAATCGAGCATTTTATCGATATAAAATGTAGCAATCAACGACAGTATTGTTTTATATGGGTGAAAGAAATCAGAATTGGATGAGAACGCCAATTCTTACAAATTTTAAGAACATTCAAATTGAAGGCGCAAAGTTATCTCAGCGACACTAAGACTGCGGGCACGTCAGAGTTTTTGTAACACCGATAAATCGGGCCGATTTTTCCTCCAGCAATTTTTTTTGTAGAACGTGAGCGTTACACTATTTCAATCAGTACGTTCCATTTTTCTCCTACAAAAAATCGGTTGCCGGTTATCGAACGTGAGCTTTAATGGCAAAAACTTTTCAAAATATAGACAGGGAAATAAGAGCTATTTTTGACAGTTTGCGACTTCGGTACGATTGCGAATGTTCCTTAAAATAACGGGAATTGCCCCTCAGTCTTTCAGAGATTACATCCACATGAAACAACCAACGATTTTGCGCTTAGTTGACATTTCGCGAGACCACAGGGCTGGCTTGTACCTCGGCCAGAAGATAAGCATTACCAGACAACGTGGCAATGCCGCCAGTCTTTTATCCCTTCCAGTCGACAGCGGTGCGGACGAATTTTTTGACGCCATATTATAGTTAGGAGTTTTTATTTCAAGTGTATATAGTTAAATTAGTATATAAAATATAAGTTTTTAAAGCCTATAATTAAATACAAAACACAATTTTATTCTCAAAAGTATAAGTTAAACTGAGTCATTGCATATTGCAAGAAATATTTTATAACATAGGTACATAAAATATTTGTTGCAATGCACAATGACTGGTTATTTACTTTGTGATATATTGCACAAAGTAGTATTACAGTGTAAAGTTGCAATTGACCTAAAGACTTAGGATATCAGTCAGATTAGATTAGCATAATTTCTAACCTAGATTTGTTTAATCAGTAGGTATTGTTAATTACTTGGGATACCAGCACCATAAACTTGAGAAATAAACAACAACAAAAAAAAAATGAAACAAAAACCATTTTCGGGGCCAAAATGGAATAAAATCCGGGTGGGGCGAACTAGGAATTTCAATTGTGGGGCCAACTGGGAATTCCTTATGTGGGGCGAATGCGAAATGAATCTGTTTGTTGGAATAACAACATTTGTAGATTGATATACCAATTTATTTATTGATGTACAGTCGAACGCACATTAGTGGTAAGACTTAAAACTTGAGCTGGCCTAAAGGAGTACAAAGTTTTAATACAATACGTAGCTAGTTTACACTGGTTTTGTTACCATTGGCGTGCTGCCTATTTTACTTATTAAAAGTATTGTGAAGTCGTTAAGACTTCTGGCTTGTCTAGTATGAACAATTATGTCACTTGCGCAAAAATCATTGCAATATTATGCAGTTGTTTTGCCTTAGAAATGTTAACTGACTGCATAAGTGATAAGCCCTATGTTATATAATAGTAGATAAGTAATAGAGATAGTTTGTGTATTAATATTCAGTACTGAAGCTTGTCTGTATAAGCCCTAATGCGGTTGTTATGGTAGATACCAGATAAATGTGCAATGACGGTTATTGACCCACATATTACATTTATCGACTTTCTTAATATTAAAACCGGTCAAGAGCGAATCGGACTCGCGTGCAAAGGGTTCCGAACCAATTTAATTTTTAACATGTTGTTTTAACACCACAGACTTCTTATCGGTTTTTCTGTAATCTTTAGGTATAGAACTACTATCTGCATTTTTTTTTAATTTTAGGCTCAATAGTTTCGGAGATAAAGGGGAGAATGGTCATTTTTGGTCTAATTTATTGAATAATTTCTGAACTGTTTATTTTAAAATTATGAAAAAAATATAATTAAAACCCTCACAGTACGTCCTTTCATTTGATATATCACACGATACAGTTTAAAAAACTTTTTTATTTTTATTTTCTAGTTTGTCCCCAAAAAGTAACCCCCATACTAAAAATTTATTTATTTACGTAATGCGTCTGTCTTTGGGTTACAGAAGTCCATATGTATACCAAATTGCAACAGAATCGGTCCTGTAGATCCGGATAAAACTTGCTGTGACAGACGGACAGACAGACACCCGAGTGATCCTATAAGGGTTCCGTTTTTTACGTAAGTTTGGAACCCCAAAAATTATACAGTTTCATGGCACCAAAACTAGTGTTGACCAGTGATAAGTTATTATTCGGGTATTGACTGACTTGCAACAAAGTACATTGACTTTTCGCCAATATCCCCTATATTAGGGAAAGGTCAATGTACTTTATTGCAAGTTTATCTGACGCCTACCATAGTAGTCTATTCGTACTCAACTATAATATCTAGTAGTTACGTTATTGCTCACGTAATCAGCAGCTCCTGTATGTGTACATTATGGATTGCTATAAACAATTTAAGATTTGAGATCACTCTGGCTGGCGCCATAGACTGCCTACTCTGCAGGGGCTGCTTTGACGCCGAGGGATTAGCCGCCCACGTCATCCTGGAATGCGAGGCCGTGGCTACCCAACGTCAATAAATCCTCGGAACGGGGAGGTCGCTTCGCCAAGCTTGTGAGGCTCCCAGGCAACTTCTGTGCTTCTGGGCGGAGCTAGGCTGGCTAACGTAGCCAGGATAATCACGCACAACGGACCGGAGGAGAGTCTAAGTGCGGAAAATAGAGTCTCTACTCTACATCACTCTGCTTAGCTTTTACCAACATTGTTGGGGTCGGCTTCCAGTCTATCCGTATGCAGGTGAATACCGGTTTTACCTGGAGCAAGTGCCTGCCAGACCTCCACAACTCAGCTGGGTAACGCAATACCGAGACTATCCGTAACGTTTGTCAAAGATTCACAAATGACAGACGTTTTTAACGTGCTTTAGGAACACGGGGAATCTCGGTATGCAAGGGCCCGACACGGCGTTTATTTATCGCGCCGACGAGACGTGCAGATGACGCGCACTAACGCACCGTAAACGAAATTCAAACGCAGAGAGTACGTCTGCTTTTTAGTCATCTACAGCGCCGTGAACGTTAAGCCGTTGGTCCCGGCTATCATTTGTAGATCTTTGGCAGTCGGTACGGATAGTCAGAAGCCAGTTAATCTGACTTCAGTCTTGCCATGAAGTACCGTGTTACCCAGTTAATGGGTTGTGGAGGTCTGGTAGGCAGCCGCTCCACGTGAAATACTGGTATTCAGCTGAATCCGGCTGACTGGAAGCCGACCCCAATATAGTTGAGAAAAGGCTAGGCAGATGATGACAGCACCGTGAACGCGCGTTCGTAAAACGTGCGTCGTCCAAATACGACGTGTGTATGACTCTAAGGGTGGGTTTACGCTAGACGAGCCGAGCACTAGCGGAACACGAGCCGAGCCAAAATTCGTGTAGTTTGGACCGACTTACGAGGCTCGAACGAGCGCGCTTCGAGCGTTTGGCTCGTGCTCGACTGTGTTCCGCCTATTGTCGGTTTTTTGACGAACACAAAGGGATTTGCATTTGTTCGCGGAGAGTGATTGCTGTAGGCTCGTTGTACGTCTACACTTGACACCGCGAGTGGAGCGGCTCGGCTTGCGCTCAGCTCGTGCTCGGCTTGTCTAGCATAGACTTACCTTAATAGATGGTAACCTATCGATGGACTGACCGGGGCAAGCGTTGTTTATGCTTGAAAATCGGCCTGTCAAAAATGTACGGGATTGCCCGTACATTTTGAAGTTTCACAATCTTTAGCGCTTATAGATTATCATTTAAACTAGAGCCATACATATGAATTACCTATTGAAGAACACCCTATTTCATAATCTACATGATCATCACAGCATTTCCTTGGCAAAAAACCACAAGGCTACCCATTTAATGAAATTACTTAATGCGTTATTTCCATAACTATTTCGAAATAGGCCTGCGAGGTTGCTTTAGCGAAATAGGTATTTCCATTTGGAGAAATGAAGAAATATAGGATACACTGTGAGAGAACTATCTTGTTTGATTAATGGTTTTGTGTTTGCTGTCGGTATGGTAGGATTACTGGGTTTTTTATTCATCTGTCGTAGTAATAATCAATGTAGGGTCTTCTCTTATCCTGCTAGGGTTGCGGAATTTGTTGGAAAGAGTCACCGCGGCGCTGGAACGCAAAGGGCGAACACGGATGGGTTTTAAGTCAGTAACAGTCTGACAATCCCTTTCACTCCGCCCAAAGTCAAAGTCAAATGATTTATTTCAACTAGACCAATAAAGGCACTTCTGAACGTCAAATGAAAATAAAATATTATAGTGACTCTAGTCGTCCGTTCGCAAAAGGTAGATTCTTATGGAGAAGAACGGACAAGAAACTCCATAGTTACTCTTTTAAAAAATAAGCTTTACAATATTTGCATACATTAATAAATTGATTATATGTGAGGACGATGCTCCCAATAAAACACTTATATACTACTAATAGGTACAATAAAGAAATGCCAGCAGAGGTAAAATTAATAAGCCCAGAGCGGAAGGAGTCCAAACCTGTGTTTCATGACTTAATTAAAATTTATTCTATCTTTAAAACCCCTAATACAACAAGAAAGAAACTTAAAATAAAACAAAATATATACACTTAAAATAAAAAAAATCCTAACTATAAAATAAGGCGTCAAAAAATTCGTCCGCATCGCTGTCCACTGGAAGTGAGCCCAAAAGACTGGCGGCATGGCCACGCTGTATGGCAATGCTTATCTTCTGTCCGAGGTAAAAGCCAGCCCTTGAGTCACGCGAAGTGTCAACTAAGCGTTTAGAAATATCTTTAAATAAGGCATGAGCACTCGGACCCCACGGTCCAAGAGTTTCAACCCCAAACGGCTCAAAAATATAATTGCCAACAAGGTTATTATATTTTCGCCGCTTGAGGTTCTCAGCAGCAGCAGCGGCAGTACCAGCACAGCACGACGAGCTAGAGAGATGGGATGGCGCAAGAGTATCGACACAAGTAGCGTCCCGCACTAAAGGCCTACCCATCTTCCATGGAAACAAAGACATACCGTCCCGTCGCTTGCCGTCGTCGCGTGCCAGGTCATTGGGTTCTAGTACGGCTGGAACGCCGACGGCGACAAGAGCGCGTCGGATAATGTCGTTGATATTCGCATGCCGTGCAAAGTGACCCGCACTACGACTGCATGAGAGGCCGTGGTGCCCGAGGCTGTTGACAGCTTCGCCACAGTGACAACGATTCATTTCTAAATGTAATGAATTATGTATACAATATCCCAATAAAAACCGGAAACTATTAAAAAAAGAATGTAAATAACAGTGAATCGGAAACAACTGAACATTTATTTATATAATTTTTTAGCGCAACAAATTATTAAGGTGAATCGATTAATCCGTGGCTGAATCGAATTTTAGAGATGTAACCCAATATCGAAGTATCGAACAGTTACATCTCTAGTTATTATATAAAAACTGGTTTATCGATAGCGTGTAATTTGAATTAAATAATTAATTACGTGTTTTGTTCAAAAAGTTTTCGAGGAATACATAAACAAATAAATTGACATGATTTAGATAAAATAAAAGTATTGTTTTTTTTTTTTGGAAAACTATCAAAGTTTTTTTTCTTTTAAATGGGTAATCATCAAATGTCCCCTTCTGCTCTGGAGCGGAAGGTAGCGTCAGACTCTTACTGACTAAAACTCATCCGTGTTCCTCCTAGTGCCCTTTGCGTTCCAGGGTCGCGGTGACTAAACTTGTTCGAACAAATTCCGAAACGATGCCTTACTTTACCTAGTTTGCATGAAACTTCCTTATATCATAAGAAATAAAGAAAACTATTTATCGTCCTATTGTTTTATGGTTTTTAATTTTCCCAGCATGTTTTAAAACAACCCCGATATTATTTGAGGTTCTTTCAGTCCATCCAAAGATTATCTGGTAGATAATCAATAAAAATAATAAATAAAAAAAAACAATAAAAATAATAATTTTATTTATTAGTTGTACACCTACCACAGCGTAGTCTTTTTAACCCAAAGGTTGACTGGTAGAGAATGCCTTGTTGCATTAAGTCCGCCCATGTACCACAATCGTACATAAATAAATATCGCTGTCATTAATAAGACCGCCAAACTGAAACTGCTCCCTATTTGGGACATCATCAAAAATGGAACTGTATCGTTTAAAATAACTGCAACCATCTCAATTTTAAACACATATCATTATCAAATTATTTCGAAACAATACCAAAAAGTTTGGTTATTCTCAATTAAGTAAGACGTATTTTCCGTATAAGATTTGGAGAAGTTATTGCAGCGCCACCATTATTGTGAAAGAATAAAGAGTACCGATTGCAATACCGGACCTAGTGTGAAATAAGTGACTCTGCGTCCTATTTGAGCTCAAAAAAGTGGTACGACGCTATGCAACGAGTGTTTAAATTAAACAATTGAATGTCAGCTGGTATTAAAAGTGTCCGGGTGTAAGAGTGCCTGTCCAATACAGCGGAGCGGAGAAACGGAGAAATTTTAACCAATAGAATTGTATAAAATCTCCGCACCACGTGGTTCACTGACATTTTGACTGACATGATTGGTTAATATTTCTCCTAATGGAAATGAAAGGCACCCTAAATGAGTTCAGAGGTAGACATTCCATACGCATAAAACGTTTTGTGAATACTTTCTTTGGGGTCATGGGGCTTTCGGGACCGGGACCGCGTTCCTGGATTCCACCTGTATTATTTTTGAGTAGTATTTTGGTACTACAAATAAACTAACAGGGTTATGTTTTGGGAAAGTACGGTCAGCCAATAAAATTAGAAGTTATACAAATAAAACTTTTTTTATTTTTTATTTGTGATGGGTTTGCTCTTGACTCTCGTCTAGGTCAGAGATGACAGAGACAAAGTCTACGATGGAGCGAGCTTACCCAGAAGAAGCCACTTCACTCTAACTTTGGAGAGATTAGGGTTGTAAGCGTTTGGAAACACGGACGCAGGCAGAGAGTTCCACTCCTGTGCGCATTATAAAAGACGTTTCGAAACGCTTAGTGCGAATTGGTGGAATAGCAACAAGGTAGGGATGGTAAGATGCAGTGCGTCTGGATGTCCGATGGTAGAAGGGGGCCGGTGGGATGAGGTCGTGGAGTTCTATTATTATTCCCTAGCCTTCCATTACAATTATTTCATCGTGCGTACAGTCAAGAAGTGGGATTCCCTGCTAGAGTCTGTGTTTCCTGATAGCTACAACTTGAGGGACTTCAAGTCAAGAGTGAATAGCTTACTCCTAGGCAAGCATGCTCCTTCGTCGACCACCTTTCCTAAACCTAGTCGCTCCATGTAAAATACTGGTACTCAGCTAAATCCGCTGAGACTGGAAGCTGCCCCGACATAGCTGGGAGAAGGCTAGGCAGATTCTTTTTTTAAAGTCGCGTGGGCTGGTGACCAATTTTTATGACGATTAAATAATCACCCTATTTGGCAATTGAATTGCAGATAGCCATGATGTCATAAACTTACGAATGAAAGTCGGTCGTTCTGAGAGTGGTAGTGTTAAGGCAGTAATGACTAATATGTACATAACATAGATAATTGTGTGTAATGTATGCATATAACCTTATTTGCCATTTGAATACCTCCAGTTTGGGAGAACCTGATGAGTAAATCTGTTGTCAAATCTGATTTTACTTAATGATTATACAACATAAGTAGCTGACTCGGCAAACATTGTTTTGGCAAATAAAAAAAAAACTGCCAACGACATATTCATTTGTACTAAATATACACAAAAAATTTCATGAAAATCGGTCAAGTAGTTGCGGAGGAGTTCCATAACAAACACCGTGATATATTAGAAGATTAACTAATCGGTGTAAATAGTTTCTTCATCATTTGCCTAGCCTTTTCCCAACTATATTGGGGTCGGCTTCCAGTCAAACTGGATTCAGCTGAATACCAGTATTTTACGTGGAGTAGCTGCCTACCAGCTAGTCTATTCTGTAAGTAACCATTTCGATATCGAGCTTCACCTGAGTGACAAAGCTCACAAAGTGAACTTTATTACACACAACATAAAGGTCTTATCGACTCGAAAATGTTGTTACAGAATAGCACTACAAACCTCCACAACCCACGTAAAAACTAAAGAACTGAAAATTTGGTAACTTAAAAATAGTCTTTGAATAAGTTTTCTGAAAATGGGGTGTTTTATGTGTCAATAACTTCGATATCCAAATTATTTAAACTGTTCAGAAGGCTCCAAAGTGGCTTCGCTTTGAAAAGGCTTCAACAAAACTTTTTTATTTATTTATTGCACAATGTACACAAAGTTACAGGTTTTGCTTTTAAGTAATAAGTACATGACCCTGTTAGGGGGCAGCAAGATAACTTAAAACTAAAATATTATGTAGAAAAAAAACGACACGATCGAAAAACGAAACGACGAAAACGAAAAAAAAATGGAAAAAACGAAAACGAAAAAACAACGAAACGAACGAACGAACGATGATTGATTTATTGATTTATAAGTAAGTGAATTAAATTGCATTGGCCAATTGCAAAGTTGATAATATTATATTATCAACTTAACGACAAGACCCGTGTAGTGGCGATTCTGTAAATATGTTGAAGTGAAGTGATCACGAAGTGAGATGTCATTCTATCTTGATTACTTGGATTGACAGCTCACTTCAAGTCACTCACAGTCAAGTTTACAGAATCGTACTATTGTTGTATCTACGTACGAAAATAGGTTTTGGACGAAATCTATGTTGCTAATGTCTTCTGTAGATAGTTTGTTTTGTGCAAGTAACTCTTATATCGGTTGTTAATGCAACCACGATTCAAGGTAATCCATAGTGTGGGTGGATATTTAATGGATTAAAAAACTGCTTTTCATGTTTATCTAAGATACTAAAATTATAAAGCTTTTGTTTGTTTGGTTGAACACGCTAATCTCAGGATTTACTAGTTCGAAAAGGAAAATTATTTTAGTATTGGATAGCCTATTTATCGAGGAAGGCTACAGGATATATAACATCACACTACAGCCAATTGGAGCGGAGTATTAATGAAAAATGTGACGCAGACGAAGTTGCGCGGGTCAGCTAGTCTACAAAAAAGGTACCTGGAAATTGTCACACACAAAAATATAAATAGCACATTGTCAGTTGCACATCTTTCCATCGATGACAACACATTCGACCGAGTACCTAGAAGAAACTTTGTCGGTTGTCCGACCACTCATCCGTTCATCCATAACCACATAGCTATAGTAGGTAATGATTGTCATTGTCCAGTGTACACTCGGTGAAAGGTGTGGACTGTGGCAGCTGACAGTGGGGTTGCGGAAACAACGCTCTGGCTGATTACAAGCTGATGAGGTGTGATGTGAGCGGGTAGGCCTTACAGAAGTAAAAACTTTGTCGGTTGCTGGTTGTTCAGTCATCTATCCGTTCATCCGTAACCACATAGCTATAGTAATGATTGTCATTGTCCTGTGTACACACGGTGAAACGTGTGGACAGTGGGGTTGCGGAAACTACGCGCCGGTTGATTACAAGCTGATAGCGTATAGGTTAGAAGATGTAGCGGGTAGGAGCCTCAGAGAAGTAAAAACTTTGTCGGTGGTCGGTCGTCTTTCCATCGGTAACCACATAGCTATAGTAATGATTGTCATTGTCCAGTGTACATACGGTGAAAGGTGTGGACAGTGAGGTTGCGGAAACTACGCTCCGGCTGATTACAAGCTCTTGGGGTGTGGTGCAGATTGTGAGAAGGAGCGGGTAGGATTTTAATAAAAATCTGCCTAGCCATTTCCAAACTGAATACGGAGACTGCCTATCAGACATCTACAACCCAATAACTGGGTAAAACGCCATCTCTTAACAAAAGAGTTGTCAGATTTAAATTAACTAAATACAGCGCGTCTTTAAAAAATAAGATGTCTCATGAGTATTCATGCATGTGAATTACGCAGGTTTTTATTATCGTTATCGCCCGCCAATAAAAAAAAGTTGTTCATTGGAACTGAAAAATCATTCATAATATTATTACTTCTTAATAAAAAGGGCACAGTAATCGCAAAAGTTGCTAATACTGCTTCCCAAACTAAGCTATCGCTTGTATTTTGGGACTCAGTGTTCAGTCGTGGATTTGGTTAGGATTTAGTTGCTTTGGTTATATTAGTTGTGAATGTGAACATTTTTAATTGTTTTTATAATTTTAAGAGATTATATTAAGGTGAAGAGGTCAGTGAATGTGTGCGCAATGATTCAGACATTCAAATTTTCTCATGATACTAGTTACCTACGTAAGGATACGAAAATAATCTATACATATAATAAAATCGTAGACTAACCGTGTCTGTACATTGAATATTTTTGCATGAAAATTACACAGAAAACTCAGGAAAATGGTATAAAACACAAAAATGCAATTTTTGAAATTTTTGTCTGTTTGTCTGTTTGTCTGTTTGTCTGTGCGTTTGTGGGAGCATCACGCTTAAACCACAGATTGGATTGCAAATCTAAGTACTTAAAAATATTAAGTGGTAACCCGAGTAACATTTAGCGTTTATTTCATCAAAATCGACCCACAAAATCAAAAGATATTGAATTTTTAAGTTTAGGAAGAAACTTCCTAATGTATTCTGATGAGTCAGAGCGCCATCTATTGAGAAAAATATAATGCACGAAAGCATTCAAAATTGTTGAGTTATTTGTGAAAATTTTAATACGTGGCAAAATAAGAGTGATCATTTTATACCTTTTCGTTATTGATCGATACAATCGATCCACAAAATCAAAATATATTGAATTTTTAGTTTAGTAAGAAACTTCCTTATATATTCTGATTAGTCAGAGCGCCATCTATTGAGGAACCAAAAAATGCATGAAAGCATGAATGTTACACCAAAACACATTGTTGAGTTATTTGTGAAACTTTTAATACGTGGACGTAGTCTTCTATACATATAATAAAATCGTAGACTAACCGTGTCTGTACATTGAATATTTTTCCATGAAAATTACTCAGAAAATTCAGGAAAAAGGTATAAAACACAAAAATGCAATTTTTGAAATTTTTGTCTGTTTGTCTGTTTGACTGTGCGTTTGTGGGAGCATCACGCATAAACCACAGATTAGATTGCAAATCTAAGTACTTAAAAATATTAAGTGATAACCCGAGTAACATTTAGCGTTTATTTCATCAAAATCGACCCACAAAATCAAAAGATATTGAATTTTTAAATTTAGGAAGAAACTTCCTAATGTATTCTGATGAGTCAGAGCGCCATCTATTGAGAAAAAAATAAAATGCACGAAAGCATTCAAAATTGTTGTGTTATTCGTGAAACTTTTAATACGTGGCAAAACAATAGTGACCATTTTTATACCTTTTCGTTATTTATCGTTACGATCGATCCACAAAATCAAAATATATTGAATTTTTAGTTTAGTAAGAAACTTCCTACTGTGTTCTGATCAGTTAGAGCGCCATCTATTGAGGAACCAAAAAATACATGAAAGCATGAATGTTACACCAAAACACATTCATTGTGTTATTTGTGAAACTTTTAAAACGTAGACGTAGCAAAATAAAAGTTAACATTTTAATACCTTATCGTTATTTATCGTTACATACGGGCTTCTTATTTAACGTCTTCTGCTGCCAAATATTTTGTCAGTTTACGTGGTCGATAGATGGCGCTGCACTGATGACGCGTTTTTCTGAATTGCGGTGTTAAGATTTTCCGCTGGAGAATGACCTCACACGATTATTATACGCAGTTGTAGTTCGTAGGAATTTCGGTTTGGTCTCTGGAAGGTCTTAAACGAATAGGAGCCAAAATTGCTTAAATCTCTGAGTTGTGCTGTTTCGTTTAAAGTGCTTTTATCGTAGAGTCTTAAAGTGATTTAGAACTCAGTAGTTTTGTGAAGTACTGGACGGTTCGACTTGCGGATCAGGCCTGTAGGGTTCCGTACCAAAGGTGCTGACAGGACCCTACTTCTAAGGCCTCCGCGATTGATTCCGTTTAGAGCGAAGCAACGAACGGTTCAATTTGCGAAACAAGGCTAATAATAATAAGGTACCGTACCAAAGGTGGTCACGGTGACGGGAGCGATCGATTTTGGTGGGGCTACTCTTTAAGTCCGAAGTCCGTAGTTTCGGGCTTAGTTGCGGACGTATTCTACTCCGTATCACCTACAGACTTACGATTAATCCCGAACCCGAACTAAGAATGAATGACAACACGATTTCACAGTAACTGTCAAATCGAGTTATCATTAGTTCTCTGTGGTTAGGTGATACGGAGTAGATTTATTTTTTTACTATAGATAGGCATACGTTTGACCACTATCTCACCTGATGGTAAGCGATGATGAGGTTGAAGATGGAGCACGTTTGCCTAGAAGCAACCTATTCACTTTTGTCTTAAAGACTCCCAGGTTGCCCGCAACTAAGTTTTTAATTCGTGCTAAGTATCAGACGGTTCGATTTGCGAGCCAAGGCAAATTATAGGGTTCCGTGCCAAAGTTGCTAATGGGACCCTATTATTTAAGCCTTCGCTTACGATCTTGATTCGTGCGAACCAAGTCGATTTTTAGGGTTCCGTACCAAGGTTGCTAACGGAACCCTATTTATTAATAAGCCACCGCTGTCCGTCTTCCTTCAGTTTATTTACCGACTTCAAAAAAAGGAAGAGGTTATCAATTCGACTGTATTTTTTTTAATGTTTGTTACCTCATATTAACCGACTGGATGAACCGATTTTCATGATCGTTTTTTTATTTGAAAGCTGGTGCTTCCCGTGTGGTCCCATTGCCACCACGTCGGGATCTGATGATGGAAACCCTGAGAAATCGATTGCAACTCTCGAAAATTGTAGGCACGTATTTGGTAAAAACTTGATATTCGTGTGTATATCGGGTGATACTGATACAAAAGAATGAAAGTTTGGATCAGACCTGATGATGGAGACGACACAGAGTCAAGGGAACTCCACATCGGTATGTAGGAACTACCAAGTGTTTGGGCTTATTTCATTCGTATTGACGAGACCTTTACACCGAAAGCACTTAGTAAGTTTTATTTTCATAACATAACATCACGCCAGTACGCTGTGAATGGGTACGCAGGTACCACTAAAAACTGAAAAATAAAAAACTTTTTACAAAAAATGTAACCGACTTCCAAAACAAAACACGACAAAGTATAAAATTACTTTAATTTCGGAAGTCGGTGTCAAAAAGCGAAAAACCTAAAAACACCGACTTCCGAAATTAAAGTAATTTTACACTTTGTAGTGTTTTGTTTTGGAAGTCGGTTACATTTTTTGTTAAAAAGTTTGTTTCATTTCATTTCTGTTTCACTGATATAAAAATGTCCAATCTTTTACAATATACCAAAATTCTTAAAGTCGGGTTTGTTCGAACACTATTCTAACAAACTCGAGAACGGCTCGACCGTTTTTCATAGTTTTTGTGTTTTATTCGGGACGAAGACTAATTCCTTCGTCCGGAATAGCATAATAAGAATTAAAATACAAAAAAAAAATGAGTATGTAGGTAGGGTAGGTAGGCAGGTAGGTAGGGTAGGTAGACAGGTAGGTAGGGAAGGTAGGCAGGTAGGTAGGGTAGGTAGGCAGGTAGGTAGGGTAGGTAGGTAAGGTAGGTAAGGTAGGTGAGGTAGGGTAGCTATGGTAGGTTGGTATGGTAGGTAAGTAGGTAGGTAGGGTAGGTAGGGTAGGTAGGTTAGGGTCGGTAGGTAGAGTAGCCAGTTGACGGGAGCGAAGCCGCGCGGGTCAGCTAGTAATAAATAATAAAAAAAATATTTCGGAACAATAACACAAGACTAAGTACAACAAGTAAAACGTGAATGAGTATGTGAGTCAATGTTATTCTACTTTTCCTTGTTTATTTAATTATTTTGCCCTTTAAATATAAAATTCCTCTCGCGACATCCTACGCCTTGAACCACTCATGAAAAGCAGCTTGTGCATTGAAGCTTGTCGTCTTCCGGCGCGCGACTCAGCGCAGTAATCAAGGGTCGTCAGCTTCCGCAAGATTATCTGAAGATATGACGATGTATTGCTAAATATTAGTTAGGTTTGCAAATGGTTTAGAAATACAGGGATTTTTCCATGTGTGGTGATTTAGCAATTTTTGAGAAACAAATCTTACCATAGACGACTTAGTAGCAGCCCCAATGTGACTCTGCAGATAAGGTCTAAGTTGGAATTGTCGGCATGTACTCGCAATACCGCAGGTCTAGGTAGGTCTAGGTTTTAGATTTTAGAGACTTGTAAGACCTGAAGATGTAGATAAATTGTAGTAGTACCAGGTGAAAAGCTAAAGGAATATCAAAATATATATTCTTTGATAGCAGCTCTGCTCAACTGTTTTATTTTAAGTAACAAGACTCCGTGAAAAGAATTCTTCCGTTACTGAGTGATTGACTGACAGATAACGCACAGCCGAAACTACTGGTCGTAGAAAGCTGAAATTTGTCATGTAGTTTCCTTGGGGAGTGTTGGGGAGCACTAAGGTAGGATTTTACGAAATTCTTACGGGAACGGGGAAAAACGGAAGATGCTAGCACGATGACGCGGGCAAAAGCTAGTGCGTAAGAAAATTATAAATGTAAAACATTAGTTAATTCTACCTACTTGGTTGCTGGCTCTCAGCCTTACTTGAATTAATGACTTTTTGAAATTGGATTCAAATCCTTCAAAACACTATCTCCCCGCTACCGCTCATGAAATGTTACCTTACTCCTGTCACTACCGTCGGTAACTTGTACCATAAACAAAACTGGCGCGTGCGCGGCCGAGCGTCACTTCCGGCGTGGTGCAATCAAGGGCGCTCTACTTCCGGCCGATTATCTGAAGATACGTTATTTAATAGTAGGCTTATGAAAAACAGGATTTTCATAAATATGCGTTTACGAATCTGTTTAAAAGATGATTTGTTTGTCTGGTAATTTTTTATAGGCATCCGTCATTGTTTATTTACTTACTTCGCTTTCGAGAACAATAATATAATCGATGACGAAAATTCAAGTTTTTCCTTTTTAATATCTTTTTATTATTTAAATGTTTTATCAAAAAAAAAGCCTTTAGGTTATTCGTCATGTTTTTTGTACTGTGCGTTTTGTTTATGTGGAATCAACTATTAGGTTTAACTCCCAGCCCGCGCTAAGTGATATTTCATTTTTCCATCACGAATTTTTTAGTCAGTCAACCCAAATATTGGATTTGCGCCTGGTTCGTGGCAAAAAGCTTGCTCCTTATTACATGAGTTTAGTTGAAATTTTCTATTTATTTTTATTTATTTATAAGGCACACCAACAACTTATTTACAAAATTAATATAATTGTGACATCAAGGGTCCTGCGTAAATAAGCCATAAATGATACATTATAGATTAAAAATTGAGCAATAAACGTAAAAAAATAAACAACATGAATAATTTAAACGGAGTTATTGAAAAACATAAGGATTTTCAATAAATAATTGAATTGTAAAATTTAAATAGTATGAAATTAATAGGATTTAACAAATTTGAATTATAAAATTAATATAAAATTAAGGATTAATTTAAAATTACAAAACTATTTTCATCTACACTATATATATAATATTATAAAGAGAAAATATTTGTTTGTATGTTTGTTTGTTTGAAATGAATAGGCTCCGAAACTACTGGACTGATTTGAAAAATTCTTTCAGCAATGGATAGCTACATTATCAGGGAGTAACATAGGCTATATTCTATCCCCGTACTCCCACGGGAACGGGAACTACGCGGGTGAAACCGCGTGACGTCCACTAGTACAAAATATAATTGTTTTTCTTGCAAGCTGAATTAAAACCACTTATTCTAAGGAAGTGGGTTTAATTTAGCTTACGAGGTTTGACCTAAACAAGCATTGCAAGTTCAACAAAAGATTCTAAAAATGTCATTTTAATTGAGTAACTTTTTTGAGGGGAGGGGCGGATAGGCGTTATATATGTTACGCAATATAATGTTATTTACTTATTAATTACATCACAACACATTAAAACTAAAACAATGAAACCTCGAAACCCGGCACATATTTCATACGCACTTTCTATGTCTTTCGACAATGGTAGCAGATTCTATTGTGTGCAGATTGTAAAACAATGGAGTAACGAAACTGTAGTTTATTCGTCTGAAGTTATCTTGAATGTTTTTAGCGAAAGTGATACATTTCTGTGCGTTTGTTGAGGTCGACTGCAGTCCGTATTTTAGGTTAAAATAGGGTATTAATTTAATGTGACAGAATGAACTCTGACGACTGTATTTTGTCCAATGACGAATTGACGACACGGTTGGCGCAGTGGAGAGTTTGTATGTAAATTAAATTAAAATTAAATTAAATAAAACTTTATTTTCAGACCACAGTCCATAATTTCGTTAGTATTTTGGTGTTAGTAACAATGGTGCTTACGTGAGCAGGTTAGTATTGTTAGTTTATATATAAAAGATTTATTTATTTGAATATACCAATGACTGTCCCCAGTGTCTCTGAAAGGGACAGTCCGGTCTGGCAGCTATCATTTTCAAGATGCTGTTGTTACTACCGTGCAAGCGTTGTAGTAAGGAGGCCGCTTTCTTTCGCATGATGGCATGGACACCATCTGTGCGAGCCTCCGCGAACATTCCTGAAGCACTACAACGCCATGGCAGTCCCAACAGCATCCTAAAAGTCATAATTCGATGTCTGGCTCTCGACTGTTTTCTTCTCCAATATTGGACCAATTTAAGAGATATTTCACAAACTGAATGAGCAGGATATATACTGTGTCCCTATGTATCCTTTTTGATGATTTATTAACCGTATAATCACTAGAACGCTCACAAAATTATCCGATAAATCGCTGTCAACAGGGCCCTAGTGTACAAATTTGGCTACTATTAATATAAAAAGGAAAACATAGAGATACAGTTTATATCTTTTTTATTCAGTTTGTGAAATATCTTTTATATCAGTAAAATATTGGAGGAGAGAACAGTCGAGAGCCAAACCTCGAATTATGACTTTTTACATACAAAGTCTCGCCGTCCATGTTTCCTTCTGCTGCGCTGCGTGTCACGGGTTCCTACAGATAGTTGTTCGGGGTGTGGCTGTTTGTGTATGTGAATTTATAGGTTTGTAAACGCACCCACGATACAGGAGAAATTCCTAGTGTGGGGCATCGTTTTCATTAAAAAAAAGCCTTATTTAAAGTACACAAATAAAGTCTTATTGCCTCCTAAAAATGGGAGAGAATTTCTAAAGAATGAAAGTGAAATAAATTTCGTCCTACGCTACGTATATCGACGAAATCAATGGGACTTTTATAGTTATCGTGAATCGTGATACAAACATTTACTTTGAACGTATTAAAATCCCATTTGAGCTTAAATAGATGCTTGTTTTTATAGTTTTTGGGCATTCAAAGTAGAGCGTGGGCGGTTACTGTTATTTGTTAAACGTTAACCGTTAAGTAACCATCTAACTTAAGATGGTATTGATAACAGGGTTGTGGGATCAAAGTGCATTAAAAAGATACTGTTATATTATGCAAAGGGTCTCGAAAAGCACGTAAAGTTGTTTGTTTTCTAAATATTGTGTGTAACTCATCCAGTAGTTCTCTATCCTGCCACAATTCTGATACCCAGACACGTTTATGAGCCACTTCTTGTCTCTCTACCATGTCCTTTTCATTGAGAGCAATTGCATTCATAATTACCTCCGCCGTATTAAACAAAGGCATGACGTATAATGTTTTTTTCTTGTCTCTATTTCACCACACTTACAATAAAGCGATGCCACGAAAACAGACTGATGAATGAGCGGCACGTCCACAGCTTGGCCACGGCCCTGTCACTACCCGGTAACGTCCCTGACGTATGTGAACATCAAACCCCTGACAGCACACGGATGCACGGTCACGTTCCTGACACGTCGCGGACACGGCCCTAATATTTGTGAATCAAGAGCCCGGCTGTCATTTGAAGATCTTTGATAGTCAAAAAACATAAAATCTGACACCTGTCTTGCTAAGGGATAACGTTTTATCCAGTTGGTTCTGCCAGGGTTGCGGAATTTGTTCGAAAGAGTCACCGTGGCCCTGGAACGCAAAGGGCACTAGGAGGAACACGGATGGGTTTTAGTCAGTAAGAGTCTGACACTCCCTTCTGCTCCGCCTAGAGCGGGAGGAGTCATTTGATGATTTCCCATCCTTAAAAATAAAAAAAGGTTAGATATGGTATCGCCTCAGGGAGCACATACCGTTGTAAGCTAAAAAGACACACCTCTACAGGCACTGCAGGCCTACTAATAGTGTGTACAACGAGTTGCACCCCGGTCACCATCTATGACGGTCACCCTCTGTGCCCATCACAATTCTGTCTCCGTCAGTCAGCCTCTATGGCTATCACCGGTCAGTGGGTCGTCTTAGGAGCGGAGTCCTCTGTGGCAGTCACCCTATGTGGCTATATACAGAGGGTGACATGCACAAAATAGTCACGGTCACGGAACGGCATGGCATTGAAAGAATATTTTTAACAATATGGTATTCGCAGCACTAGCCCAAACCATCTTAGTCTGGCCTCGGTGGGTTTTTCATCGTATTTAGGTGCAAGTGATTAATTTATCCTAAATAGCTAGGTACAGTATCGCCTCAGGGACCTAATACCATAGTAAGTTAACAAGACACACCTCTACCGCACTGGAGGCCTACTAATAGTGTTTACAAACGTGTCTGTAATGCTTATTAGTTGAGTAACACGAAGTGGCAGATTATGTCATTGTGTGTGATACTTTTGAAGTAAGGACAGTTGACAGATTTTTTTTGTGGATTTCCTTTGCTATGCTCCAGTCACCATCTATGTCTGTCACTCGCTTTAGCTGTCACCCTCTGTGGCTGTCACCCCCTGTGGCTATCACCCTCTGCAGCTGTCACCATTTTGTGCACATTGGCTGTACACAAATGGTGACGGTCACGGAATGACATGGAAATAGCTATTTTTTAACAATATAGACTTCGCAGCACATGCCCAAACCATCTTAGTCTGGCCTCGGTTTGTTTTTCGTCGTATAGGTGCAAGTGGTTAATTTATCCTTAATAGCTAGGTACAGTATCTCCTCAGGGACCTAATACCATCTTAAGTTAATAAGACACACCTCTACCGCACTGGAGGCTTACTTATAGTGTTTACAAAAGTGTCTGTACTGCTTATTAGTTGAGTAACACAAAGTGGCAGATTATGTCATTGTGTGTGATACTTTTGAAGTAAGGACAGTTGACAGATTATTTTTTCTTGTGGTTTTCCTTTGCTAAGCTCCAGTCACCATCTATGGCTGTCACTCGCTTTAGCTGTCACCCTTTGTGGCTGTCACCCCCTGTGGCTATCACCCTCTGTTGCTAAACCCTCTGCAGCTGTCACCATTTTGTGCACATTGGCTGTACACAAATGGTGACGGTCACGGAATGACATGGAAATAGCTGTTTTTTAACAATATAGACTTCGCAGCACATCCCCAAACCATCTTAGTCTGGCCTCGGTTTGTTTTTCGTCGTATAGGTGCAAGTGGTTAATTTATCCTTAATAGCTAGGTACAGTATCTCCTCAGGGACCTAATACCATCTTAAGTTAATAAGACACGCCTCTACGGCACTGGAGGCTTACTTATAGTGTTTACAAACGTGTCTGTGCTGCTTATTAATTGAGTAACACAAAGTGGCAGATTATGTCATTGTGTGTGACACTTTTGATGTAAGGACAGTTGACATATTATGTTTTTTTAAGATAAGCTCCGGTCACCATCTATGGCTGTGCCCGTTTGTACCCGTCATCATTTTGAACACGTCACCCTCTGTGACTGTCAACATTTGTGCACGTCACCCCTTGTGGTGGTCACCTTCTGTAAGTGACCCTCTGTGTCCGTCACCTCCTGTGATGTCAATCTTTCCGATGCAAAACTGCTGCTGATTCTCCAAGTCCATGGCCAGTAGGCCAGTAGGTCCATGGCTATGGTGGCTGGATCCAGTACGTTATCTACGAATAGAAAGAGAGGTAGTCACCTCTCTCTTTCTTTATCTGTCACCTACTTATAATGTTTACAAACGTGTGTGTACTGCTTATTAGTTGAGTAATGTATGTGTGGGGTGTGTATGTGGAATGTATTAATGTTCGTTATGTCATTGTGTGACACTTTTGAAGTATGAGCTTAAGTTAAGAATTGGGTTTCAGTTGAGAGTTTGGGAGTAAGCTGTCTTAGTTTGAGTGATTAAGATTTTAAAGAAAAGTTTCATAATGTTTTTGTTCAATAATGTGTTTTTTTCCTGTTGGCTATGTTTTTTCCGTGCATAGATATGTATGTTTGTTACAGTACCTTCCGTTGATTAATAACAATTGTTAAATATATTTTTTTCTGTTTCTCAAATTTTAATAATCAATATTTATAATTGTACAAAAAAACACAAGCACAACCGAACAGTATTAAACACAATTTTGGAATCACACACCCAGACATCGAAACATCACGATATAAATTATTTTTTAAGAAAAACTACTAAAACAAGAATACAATCATCTACTAGATTGGTTAATTAAGGTTAACCAAGCTAGTAGATGATTGTATTTTTCTTCTTCTTCTTATCGTGTGGACAGTAAAGTCAAACGACCCCATACACTCTAGTGTCAGAGTTTCTAAACCGCCTCAAGGGCCTCTGACATGGTTTATTTGACGACCGTCATTTGGCGGCCGGGACCACCGGCTTATACGTGCCTTCCGAAGCACGGAATCAATTGAATTGTATTCTTGAAAATTAGGTACTAACTTATCCACAATATCTATGAAAAGTTTAAGAATTCAGAAAACCTTTTTTCCTCATAATCATAAATGCAATCAATTTCAGCCCAGCAGTTTCCGAGAAAGCCGCGCACAAACGTAATCCCATTACAATTGCAAAGTAAAAGTCATCGTCACGTGAGCGAATCCGCGAACAAAGCTTGTATTACATAACAAACATACAAACAGACATGACATACATACAGATATTGAATACAAATCAAATCGAAGTAGGCTGACATACTTTAATTATTTATTTATTTATGTATTCTACGCATAGAGTTTTAGGACCTTGAATGTGTTATATGTGTTCATATCATATTGTTTTTATTTTATGTTTATTTATTTTTTATTTATCTGACTATGTAGGTCAATTCGTTATTTTTTTAATATACATTTCTATCATTATCCGTATCATAGTGTGCTAGCTAACAAGTAAATTTCGTGTCATGTATAATTACTTAGCATACTTTTGTATAGATTCAAGTTCTTAAAACGTAACAGACAGATGTGTTGCTGGGAAGTTTGTTGGCCACTTCTTCTCCACAGCTAAAACACTAGGAAGTGGTGACGGGCGGGCGTTTTGGGGGACTGTCTTTTGTAAAAATTGACGTTCAAAAAGTGCTGGCTCTCAGCCTAATTTGAATAAACGACTTTTGATTTGATTTAATTTAATCTTTAGAAGTGCATTGAAAAATGCGGAATGATGTTTAAAGTGCACTGAAGGAACTTCTGAAGATGATATGAGGATACTTACTGCTACTTTTCTTCACTCCACGTCATTTTCTTTCTCTTCTCTCTTTTGCGATATATTTGAAGTCGTTTCTTTATCCTAAAATCTTTATTTGCCTTCGTCTGAGTATTAACACCGTCTCTAATTTTAATAATCATCAACTCGTCCATATTTTCACTATTCTTCTGTTCTTTTTCATTACAAACTCGTCCTCCTTACGACACAGTTCTAATTCCTCTGCAACACATGCCCACATCATGACATCCAAATTCCACGTAAATTCTATCACTGTTGCCACTTTTACATCCGCATCAGATTCTCTCCATTTGCTTGGCACCGCACGCTTTTCTTAGTATTCCTAATCCAGTAACCCTAAAATCAGTATTATCATTCTCTTGCCAAACAAATTGGGATATCCCAATTTGTTTGGCTTCTTCCATCTTCTTCTTATCGTGTGGGCAGTAAGGTTCACGACCGACACCCTAGTGTCAGAGTTTCTAAACCGCCTCAAGGGTCTCTGACATGGTTTATTTGACAACCGCCATTTGGCGGCCGGGACCACCGGCTTATACGTGCCTTCCGAAGCACAGAATCATCTTTTTATCAGATAATCAGGTGATACAAGCCTGCAATATTCTAGCCAAACTGGAAACAACTTTACAAAGTATGCTTCCCGTGGGAATGGAACTCATGACCACCGGGTCACAAGGGAAACGCCTAAACGACTTCCTTACTTCTCTATTAGTCCTTATCTCAATAGACACCCTTTTCTAGACATATTACACAGTCCGTCAAACGTAAACTCAAAGCATTTATCTACACTAATATTATAAAGAGGAAAGATTTGTTTGTTTGTTTGAAATGAATAGGCTCCGAAACTACTGGACTGATTTGAAAAATCCTTTCAGCAATGGATAGCTACATTATCAGGGAGTAACATAGGCTATATTTTATCCCCGTACTCCCACGGGAACGGGAACTACGCGGGTGAAAACGCGTGACGTCAACTAGTCGTGAATATTTTCAGGCCATACCTCATGTTAATATTTGACCTCCTTTTGCTTTGTAAACACAACTACATACATAATGATATCGGGCCCATGACACTGCCCTTCTTATAACATACTCGCGTGTTGTTTACACTTTCTACAGTTTAAATAGAACTCTGTGTAGTTGTTAGTGTTACGTTACGTTAACTACTGTGTTATATAATTTGACAGTTAAGTTTGAGGTGTAGTTTTGTGAGAGGTTTAAAAACAAATGGCAACAGATTTATATTCAGGCCTGTGATGACAACGAATTCAGACCTGTAGGGTCGATTTTTATTATTAAAATAAGTTTGGTTTCTTACGAGTCTCGGAGTCACGTCTCTATTATGCAGTAGGGAATATGCATGCATTTTTTTTTGCAAAATGAAATACTTATTAGCTTTAGTAAATAATCGTGAAATTATGTAATTTAAATACTTTCATCAATGATGAAGTTATAAAGCTTTAAAGATTACAGGTAGAAAGAAAAGTCCGATATGAACTTTGACGTCAAAGTCCATGACGTCTATACAGCTGCCACATAAGGGACTACTCACACTTATTCAGCTCCATTCGCGTTTCGCTGAACGGTTTTGGTCACACTTATACAGTTCTGCTCCTATCAGCCGCGTACAGCGTCGTAAGACAGAGAAAAGCCGCGAGCAGAAGAGCAGATTTTTTATCTATACTAATATATATATAATATTATTAAGAAGAAAGATTTGTTTGTTTGTTTGAATTGAATAGGCTCCGAAACTACTGGAACGATTTAAAAAAATCTTTTAGCATTGGATAGCTACATTATCAGGGAGTAACATAGGCTATATACGAGTATTATCCCCGTACTCCCACGGGAACGGGAACTACGCGGATGAAACCGCGTGACGTCCACTAGTGTTATCTAAATTTAAATCCCAGATGGTGGCCATGCTAGTGTCAGTCACACAAGGAGTCGAGAACCATCCATGTACAGCGCCGTTCCGCCGCGTTCGACGCTGAATGCGGCGGAACAGCGCTGAGAGCGGCATAGGCTGTCATTCCACCTTGATTGGATATATTGACAGCTAACTTCATGTTCATTCGCCCATGTTTTCACGTGTGACAGGTCTACAGAATAACACTGCAGGTCTACAGGTTATGTCAGTCACCGCGGCCCTGGAACGCAAAGGGCATTAGGAGGAACACGGATGGGTTTTAGTCAGTGAGAGTCTGACACTCCCTTCTGCACCACCCAGAGCGAAAGTAGTCATTTGAAGATTTCCCATATTTAAAAAAAAAAGTAAGGTCTGCAGGTCATTGGTCAATCTTGTAGGAAGTTCCAATATGCCATTTGTCAACTTCAACAAAATGAGGCCAACTCTCAAGTAAACAACACAACTCAAAAACCACGTTTAAAAATTAACATAACCAACAAAACACGGAAACCCGAAGGAAATACAAGTTAATATGAACTTACGTCACTTGACGTAACTTTAGTTAAAGTTGGTCACGCGGCCGGCTTTCTACATGACATAATGTTGGTAGCCATGGGTTACTTCATTATGGTCTGTCAGTAGTCAGAAGTCCGAACACGTTCTCTAAACAATTTGTGCTGATTGGTCTGGTGTCATTGGTGGGTGTTGGTATTCGTAAATCATTGTTTAGATCGGAAATGTGGGTTCATGGTGGGTTCGTAAATCTCGATATTATTTAGTGGGGAAAAATATTAAGAAAGCATTTTGAAATGCCATGGAAATGCCATATCACGTTCAAAGCCTTAACTGATGTAACCACATTGCGAAATAGGTAAATATGTCGTATAAGACATCTGGCTCTGATATTCTCGGTAACCTCATGCCTTACTATGACGAAGGCGCCCCGCTGTGCGGGGATCCTATTTCTACCTTCAGGGTTTAAAGGAACCTAACATGAATATGGTAATGGTATGACGCTATTTGAGCTGAGCTCCTCGTTTCGCTCGCTCACTCTAGCTCCCGTCATGCAATTGATTGTATCTGTCAAATCGAGCTGGTCTCTCCTCAACTCAGCCTCACGAAAATTCACGACGGCGTATGACAAAAATTCCCGAGCCATTTTTCGAAATAATATTTTATGTTTGGATGAGATTTTATTTATTTTATAGCCGGCTTCCTTCAAAAAGGAGGAGGTTCTATGTTCGTCTGTATGTATGTTTTTTTTTTATGTATGTTCACCGATTTCTCCAACAGTTGTGGACCGATTTTCAAAATTCTTTTTTAAACGAAAGCATATACTCCAGAGGTGGTCCGATTGTTACCAAGTCAGAATCTGATGATGGAATCCCAGGAAAATCGAGGGCAACCTTCAAATTTTTTACAATGTTTTTCATATACTTTTAAGTAATTATGTTGAACAACGTCGTTTGATGCACGTGGGGTTGTCAATGCAGTTTTTCGGCTCCATAACGGCCTCGTCTTCCGCTCGTGCGCCTTATTTTTGTGTCGGGGGTTTTTTATTTTGATTTCCTATTTTTAGAGACAATGGCAAAATTCGGCTTCTTTTTACTGGAGCCGAAAAACTGCATTGACAACCGTGGGGTTGTCAATGCAGTTTTTCGGCTCCACACACCCTATTGTCAGAGTTTCTAAACCTCCTCAAGGGCCATTGACATGGTTTATTTGATGACCGCTATTTCGCGGCCGGCTTATACGTGCCTACCGAAGCACGGAATCATCTTTTTTATCAGACAATCAGGTGATTCCAGCCTGCAATGTCCAAACCAAACTGGAAAAAAACTTTAACTTTTTAGAAAATTAAAAAAAAGTGCTTTGAATAATATCGTGTGATATAATGAAAGTGCTTACTGTGAGGGTTTCAATTATATTTTTTTCATAATTTTAAAATAAATGGTTTTGAAGTTATTCAAGAAATTAGACGGTAAATGAACATTCCCCACCTTATCTCCGAAACTACTTAGCCTAAAATTTGAAAAAAAAAATGGAGATAAGAAGGCTATAGTGTTAAAATAACATGTTAAAAAAATAAATTCGTTCGGAACCCTTTGCACGCAAGTCCGACTCGCTCTTGACCGGTTTTTGAGTCAGTCAGTCCAAGTAGACCGCATATTATAACAAGCTACAATATCCTTTTGTCGAAGAATTCTCATTCTTTTATAACCCCATAAATATCAATTTAGAAAGCTCTTAAATACCAAAACGACAACTGCCCGACATATTCAATTTCATTTGTCCACACAACACTATAGTATTCCAGTGTAAGCTGACATCGCTTTGTTTAGGCTTTCCTTACAATGAGAGATCAGGTTATACTGGAAATATAGGCTAATATGTCCAAAATAATTGCCATTATAAGTTGACCCCGAGTCGCATTAGTTTTCCTAACAATGAGAGGTCAAGTTATACTGGACAAACGCCAGATATGAGTCCAAAATATTGTTTTTAAACTGAATCATTGGTTTACAATGCGGATCTGGTTATGTAAGAAAGTTGTGTAAGTTCGGAACTGTGTTTTTTATATTTATATTGATGTTTATTGCAATTTGCATCCTTAATAAGGCGTTATGATGTCAAGAAGTTTATTTTAGAATGGAAAACCAGTTATGTGATTGGATGTCCTGTTGCATATAGTTTTGCATTTGTATACGAAATACCTGAAAACCGGCCAAGTGCGAGTTGGACTCGCACACGAAGGGTTCCGTACCGTAAATCTTAATTTTTATTATTTGTTGTTATAGCGGCAATAGAAATACACAATCTGTGAAAATTTCAACTGTCAAAATTTCAACGGACGGACGGACAGCGGAGCGGTGGCGGTTCCTTCATACAAGCCCAAAAGCCGGCATGCCTTACTAAAATGCTCGATAGAGAATCAATATCAAACCCGAACTATTTAAAAGTTCGCGCGCTTAATTCTTATCAAAATAACACAAAGTACGCTACCTATGCCACATTACTACATAACTACACATCGCGATTGTTCGCGCGCAGAGTTTCGCATTTGCAGCGTCTACATATAGCTATCTCGCTTACACGTACCGGCTTTTACCGGGCTTTCAAATACTATCTCCGTCACTTTCGCACTTATAGCGATGTGCCGTATAACGAGTTCTAAACCTTGTGCGCCTACAAATCGATCAGTATTGAAGATTAAGCCGTGCTTGCGTATGAAGTTGGACGCGTATGCGTGACCTTGTCACCTTGCCAACTCTGCAGTGTTGCCGTTTTAGCGACGTTGTGAGATCTTGGAGATTTTTAACGAGTTTGGGGACTTTTTTTAAGATTTAGCAACAATAAAAACTAGCGACTTTTTAAAATAACGAAATTAAATACTCAAGCAATATCTTAAAAATAAAAAAATTGCGACATCTAGCTAGATTTTTCATATACCTGGTGACTTTTTTTGCCTAAATGACAACACTGCAACTCTGCGTAAGTAGTTCTTGACACCGGAGTGCAACTCACTTCAGTTTTATTTGCTTGAGAGTTGAAAAGTTATGTTGTTAAAGTTTTTTGTGTGTATTCTTAGATTTTCTCAGTGATACAATTGTTTTGGTGACTTACCTACAACAATGGAGGTAATTGTACCTTGTGAGGATTTAAAATGCGTTCAAGTTTTGATTGGCGAAGATAAGGTAAAATCTTTAAACTTTGCTCAGAAAAAACAGTTAATTTCTTCATTAAAACCGACGCCTAATCTGTGTTTTTCTAGACTAGTAAATCGCATAAACGAATTTTAATAGATCAGTGTATAAAACTAGTTGGATTGTTGGCTGTTCGCACACTAATAAGTTGTGTTCGTGGCCTATTTTTTTCGAATGAAGATTCCGTTTGGAATACATCTGGTTATAATGATTTAAATAACATATCTGGCGCCATTAAAAGGCACGCAAATTCCCATAAACACCTGTGTGCAATGGTTTCTTTCGGTAATTTTGGTAAACAACGAATTGAGACATCTATATCAGTTTATGAGAAAATTGCGATGATACATACGAAGGTACCTACAGACTCAGTCGAAAACTGAACTTTCTTTTTTTGAAATCGGTTAAAATTTTATTGGGCTTGCCTTATTTTGAAACCCTAGGCACGCCACTGCAGCGGAGGCTTAGGTAATATGATGAACAATTTTTAACCCCCGACGCCTGGGACCAACACTGAAATCACGAATAAGAAATTAGGTGTTCAGTACATTTTGTCGAATTGTGCGCACATAAATGTATGGGGCAATAGTTTGGTTCTTTTCGCGACTTATGTGTTAGTCCCACAGTAAAAATTGTTCATAATAACGTGTACAATAGGCTAGTTTCCACCATCAATAAATTGCAAATCTATTTAGTCCGTCAGTTAGAGTATTGATAAATAATGGATAAGATATTTTTGTTTTTCTAAATCAATAAAAATTGACAAAGATAAAACGTAACAAAACTCGGGTGTGGGGGCTCGTGACGACAGAACGCACAAAAATTATAACACGGCGTGACGTATGAGAATTTTAAAAGCGTTGTATTTTCGTCAATTTTGGTTAACGTAACAAAAGAAGAAAAAAGCGGGTCTCATATTTTTTTGAAAATCTAACTAACGGACTAATTAGATTAGATCAGTGGATAAGCCTACTATCTCAAAACACGGAGTGTCGGTTATGATCTTCTCTTAAGCAGCGAATCTTAATCGAATGCCAGTCAGCATGATTTATGTCTTGTAAGCTATAACTCTACGATAGTGATTTATATTTTCTCCGTAAAAATACCACACCTTTCCATTTAGCGCCCACAATATGGTGGGGTTGTATAATTTCCGTGTATTCTATAGATTGTCACGTAAGGAGCAGTAGCGTAGCGAGGGGGGGGCGTAGGCGGCGCCCCGCACCGGGTGACGCCCGTTTAGGGGGTGACACTCGACCGTTTGTTGACTGGTTTTTGTCACCGTCAGGTGTCACCCCTAAACGTTTGATGGTCAGTCAGCAAAATTGAGTTTAGATAATGATGAAAATGAAATCAAAATAATCCGAGGCGAGGTGCACAAATTTTCGAGACTTTTTTTGTAAGTGTGATGTAAGAACATTCAAGAAAATAAAAAACCTGCAGCACAAATAGAACACCTCCCTTCTGAAAAATGGTTTCCGTCATCAGAACTAAAGGTGCAACTCATAATTATTTGGGTTCATTTGTGAGGTGACACCACATTATCCGCCCCGGGTGTCACCCATGCTAGCTACGCTACTGGTAAGGAGGCCTACTGTCTAAGCCCGAACTCCGGAGTTTCGGCTCAGTTACGGGCGTTGTCTACTCCGTATCACCTACGGACTTACGATTAGTCCCGAACCCGAACTAAGAATGAATGACAACACGATTTGACAGTAACTGACAAATCTTGTCATTCATTCTTAGTGGTTAGGTGTATGCATGTATGTAAATCGGGCTGGTTTCTCCACGACTAAGCGCGTATTTTGCGTGCAGGTGGGACAAATGTATCATTCGATACACCCCAGCTCCCCAAGAAAGGCCAACAACGCCTTGGTGTTACCAACTATCTCACAGAGGGTCATCTGGGTTTCCGAAGTACTTAGCCCGGTAATCCGCGACTACAGGGCAGCTTAGAAGCAGGTAGGTCCATGCAGGCTCTGCATAGCGGGCTGTTAGTGACTCCTATAGCATAGAAGTGTTTATTAAAAGACCCGTGGCCAGTTGTTACGGCTGTGACTGTACGCAACTATTGTTTAGTCAGTCTTAGGGCTTGTTTTGTAAATCGGCCATCTATAGAGAGAAGTAGGTACCCGAAAGGCAGAGGTACGATGGGTTCGGGCCCCATCTCTGACATACTCTAGTGGTTAGGACATGTCTTCTTTAGATTTTTAGGGTTCCGAAAAAAAAAGGAACCCTTATAGGATCACTCGGGTGTCTGTCTGTCTGTCTGTCTGTCCGTCTGTCAGAGCCAGTTTCCTCCGGATCCACTAGACCGATTCTGTTGAAATTTGGTATACATATGGACTTCTGTGACCCAAACACGGACGCGTTACGTAAATTATTAAATTTTTAGTATGGGGGTCACTTTTGGGGGTCAAACTAGAAAATTTAAAAAAAAAGTTTTTTGAACAATATCGTGTGACATATCAAATGAAAGGGCTTACAGTGAGGGTTTTAAGTATATTTTTTTCATGATTTTAAAATAAATGGTTTTAAAGTTATTCAAGAAATAAGACGAAAAATGACCATTCCCCCCCCCCCTTATCTCCGAAACTACTGAGCCTAAAATTTTGAAAAAAATGGAGATAATAGATCTTTACTTAAAGATTACAGGAAAACCTATTAGAAGTTTGTAGTGTTAAAATAACATGATAAAAAAATTAAATTCGTTCGGAACCCTTTGCACGCGAGTCGGACTCGCACTTGGCCAGTTTTTCTATGAGTGAATGGGCAAAAGAAAACCTATACTTTTCAAGGAGGGGTTTTGAAGATGCACCCCCTTGAAAATAATCCTGCAGGCGCCGCCAGTTGTGGTAGATTTTTTTTACTTTCAGTTCAAAGTCTTTATAGAAAAATTCTGTATCGTGTGAACCCACTATTAGTAATGTTAGACTTTTGGGCTTCCAACTAAGGGTCCGTTCCCACTCAGAAGGACCGTCTTTTGAACGGAAGACGGCGGCCGGCCGTGCGCGTTCACGCTATACGGGCCGTCTGTTGACGGCGGCCGATGATTAGCAGATTCGTTCACAATACATCTGATCCGTTTAGATGGCTCTTTGCAGTGGTAAAACGTTCGCCTACAATTCGGATCCATCTAAACGTGAACAATCCTTATCCTTACTAATATTATAAATGCGAAAGTAACTCTGTCTGTCTGTCGCGCTTTCACGCCAAAACTACTGAACTGATTTAAATGAAATTTGGTACACAGATAGTTTAGAGCCTGAGAAAGGACATAGGGTACTTTTTATCCCGGGAGTATGTTCCCTAGGGACCACGCGGGTGAAGCCGCTGGCGGAAGCTAGTGTCATATAAATTGTACTGCCACTGGCATGTCCGTCTCCGGACCGGGAAAACAGACTCTTCGTCGAGTGAAAACGGGCACTAACCATCAAAAATCTGTCTACGAATGACAACCGCGACCGGCCTTTTCACGTGCTTTACGAACCACGGTGTTCTGTCGCAATATTAGGTAAAATTGTACGTTTATAAGGACATTGCGCATGCGTCTACCTATCATTACACGGTAGCTTCACATCGGGCACAATGCTACGAGGCAGGAGAACCCTGAGACTACAGTATTGTATGCTGATCTGCTAGAATGTATAATTGATGGCGAGGTGAGGTGATGCGGCCTGTCGAACCTTGGATGGGTGTCCGTGTCCGTTGTCGCAATCCATTGTAGAAACATGTGACGATTGTTGCACATTAATTGTATAGCATCGAGATGAACATGTAAACGTGCTTATTAGACCAACATAAAATATCTTCTTTGTAATTTCTTTATTATGTTCAGGTTTATTAAGAGAAGTCTCCTTATCAGCATCATTATCATTATAACCATTTAGATATAAAATTTATGTAAGAACTTGCTTATGTCAAGCGGTTTCGCTCGCGTGAGTGTAGGAACTTATACTAAGAGAATATATTCCCGGGATAAAAAATAGCATATTATGTGGTATTCCAGACTATAATTTATCTATCTGTGTGCCAAATTTTACCCTCATCCTTTCAGCCATTCTGGTGTAATTAAGTAACAAAAGTCTTATTAGGGGTAGGTAGAAAATCTCAAAATCATCGTAGTTCTCAAATAAATGAAACTATTATTTATTTGAGAACTACGATGATGATGAGACGAAAACGATTTTATGAAACCCCTTTGGTTTTAATGGAGGTTAAAAATGTAGTACAAGTAAATATAGACAAATAATAATAACACGACTTTATCCCATAGTGATCGGCATATACCACAGAACGCAAACTGCTACGACCGTTTTGGGGCATTGGTCTATGTACAATCGTTATTGCTCTCATGACCAATATGATGCTGATATTAAGCTCTTGTACTAGCAATATCACAAAACTTTTTTGGAACTTTATAGCTTTTTTTTTAAGGATGGGACAATCATCATATGACCCGCTCTGAGAAGAGCAGGAGGGAGTGTCAGACTCTTACTGACTAAAACCCATCCGTGTTCCTCCTAATGCCCTTTGTGTTCTAGGGCCGCGGTGACTCTTTCCAACAAATTCCGCAACGAACTTATAGCCTACGACTATTATTCAAAGTCGAGGTGACAATGTCAGGAAACCTGACGCGAAATGATTTCCTAACCGCAATGCTATATAGCTTACCGCAAGACGCGAAAGTTCAATGTTGATACCTTGTTGATATGAAATTATTTGCGTAGAATTTTACTTATTCTTGTATCGCGGTTGACTTTTAATTTATTGTTATTTGTTTAGGGGGTTTTATAATATGTGAAATGTACACTGAACCTATTTTTATTATTATTAGAGTTGATCTCATAGTTTATTATTTTGAGTACTTTTATCCTCTGAAAGAAGCCAATGATTTATAGTCGCCCTGTTGTAACCGGGAGTACTGTATAGGCGGTATTTCGACACACAAACGAATACCATATATTCATTACATAATTCTGGACACTGCAGCGTTGGAACTTTCCATCGGTTTTTTCCTAATAAAAATACAATCTGCAGTCCTTTTACTTTTTGGTTGCTTTTAAAGTTCACTAGCTTCTGCTGGCGGCTTCGCCCACGTAAAATGTGTTGTTCATTATCATGTATACATTTATGTCATATATTCAAATTATGAATACGCTGAGAGCCAGCATTTTAACTGCAGTTTTACATTTTGCTGCTGCACTGCACAAGCAGACAATGTTCTCAACAACTCTGTTCTCAGCCGCACAAGACAGCCGCCTTCAGAGGCAGTTTCAGGTACGCTGCGTCCAAGTGCTGGAACAATATTCCTCCGCCAATAAGAAACACCAAAACACTAAATACCTTCAGAAGCCGGCTTCGTCAGTTTCTTATCAACTCGCAGAAAGAACTGGGCGTGGCGATTTCTAACACGTCGATAATTTAGGTTTAGCGGCCAGCCGTCGCAGATTAGAAAAAAAAAATTAAGGACATTCTGTTGATGGAGCCAATCTTTCAGTATATTTAATTTATTTTAAAAATATCGTTTTCAAATACTACACACTATTGTAGTAATTATTGATCGCAGCCACTATTATATTTATTTTTTATATTTATTTTTCATATCGTTTGAACACTACACACAATTATATAAATTTCTATTCCCGTATCTATGAATGCCTGTGCTTGTTGTTACATTCCCACACCTACACATAAATAAACAAAACACAATATTTAATAATCAATTTTTAAATAAATATGGGTAACTCACCGTGCAAAACCATTATTCAAGATCGCACTTTCTAACTTTTTAAATTTTTCTGCACCTGCTCGGCGTCTGTAAGCGCCACAGGGATCCAGCAGAATATCAGCGTCAGGTAAACTGCCTGACACATGCTGAGCTGGGCTCCCATTCGGTACAACTTGAAGACACGAACCGCACAAGGATTTTACTTTGTCACAAATCTTAAGGCTGTAGGTAGTTAGGAAATCCTACCGAGGATTGCCATAAACAATTCTTTCATTATTTTATCGTTTTCTTTTTTAATGTATTACCTATGTTCTTTATGTTCTAATCGACTTGTTTCTTTTTCTGTTTTATAATTTATATAATCATGCTTTTGTGTTGTGTCTTATTGTGTTGTACTGAATAAATGTTTTATCTATCTATCTATCTATTTTAAAGACTGTCTCCCAAAACACTCACCGATCACCACTGCCTAGTTTTTGGCTGGGAAGAAGAAAACAAGAAAGCCAAGGGAACTTAGTACCGAGATGAAAAATGTCCCAAACCAGGTTTTGCTTTTTTTTTGGTGTTGGTGTGGAAATCCTTATGAATGTGCTTCTTCCTGGGGCGGACGGAGGTGTAGGTCAGAGTCATACTGACTAAAACCGCCCCAGTGTTCTATCTCCCACCTACGCCGGGAATCGTGGGGACGTACGCGACTTCCGCAATCCCTTTTTTTTACGGGGGAAATCCTCATGGATGTCCTCCGCCCTGGGGCGGGCGGAGGGATCTGTCAGACTCTTACTGACTAAAACCACCCCGGTGTTCCATCTCTCACTACTAATGCGACTTCCGTATTCCGGTGGTGCCGGCTCGCCTCTGCGGACTACCTGGGGTCAGCCGGGGGAGTGAGGTGTTTGACTCCCATCGCGACGTCAAAGAGGGGCGCACGGGAACACCACGCGCCGCCACCTCGGGTCCGGGTGATGGGGGGATTTAGCTTGGCACACTTCCGCAATCCCTGTGCCAAGCTAAATCTAGATTCTAGATGAAGCTTAGTACCATTATCTTGTATCTTGAATTCTAAAGCGTGGATTCCAATTCAAGATAAGAGAAAGACTGCGAACTTTAGGGTTCCCAACTTGAACTTTCGCAACTGCGGTTCTACCTTAACTGTGGTTAGGAAGTTGTTAACTTAACGTTTGCTGTCTCATTGGTTTGGTTGTTGCAGGTGTGTCTGAAGAACGTCATTTCCTGGGTTTGATTTTAAGAGTGAAAGGAAAGCAATGACAAGAATAATTATTATCCTTGTGGGTAAGCTCGCTCCATCGTAGACTTTGTCTCTGTCATCTCTGACCTAGACTAGAGTCAAGAGCAAACCCATCACAAATAAAGAAAAAAAAAAATCGAATAGTTATGGTATCGAAAAGCTCGTGGCTAAATAATAACAGCCGCACTGGTAGATTTACAAGGATAAGCAGTGCTTGTTGGTCTGTAGATGGGTGACCATCTTAGAATATCCAGATTCCTCCTTCCCTCAGAAAGCACGTCAAGCCGATGGTCCCGGCTGTCATTCTCCTTCATCTTTGACAGTCGTTAGGAGGCAGATAAGAACTGCGAAATACTCAATTACTGGGTTGTGGAGGCAGTCGTGTCATGTAAAATTCTGATACTTGGCAAAGTTAACATCTACTGTAGGATTTGTAATGCGAGCGAAACCGCGAAAAATGTAGTTTCATTGTAAGTAGACAAGGAAATTAACTCGTAAATTCATACTTGCTATCAAAATTTAATCTACATTCACTTACTTATTAGTCGGCTCAAATGTCAAATTACAATAATGTGATGTCAAATGTCAAACAGACACAATTTGACAGTCATACACAAAACACAATACAAGTTAATAAGACAAGATCTATACTTTGCAAGTCATTGTTTTCGTAACAAATGTTCTGTACAATGTGTGGTCATTTAATAATATTGTACTCGTTATAACATACTTTCTCTGTTTGTTGAGTAATATTGCTTTATTGTATTGATTTTACGTTTGTTTTATTGTATCATTTTGCAATATTATTATTTTTATGGTGTTTATTTAATGTTATTGAGAAGCTATATGACGATTATCAATCAATCATCATCAATCAATATATACAAAACTAGTTGACCCGCGCAACTTCGTCTGCTCCACTCCTATGGGTCGTAGCGTGATGATATATAGCCTATAGCCTTGCTCGATAAATGGGCTATCTAACACTGAAAGATTTTTTTAAATCAGACCAGCAGTTCCTGAGATTAGCGCGTTCAAGCAAACAATCAAATTCTTCAGCTTTACATACAACGCACAGACGAAACTACTGGTCGTAGGAAGCTGAAATTTGGCATGTAGGTTCTTTGGGGAGTGTAGGGTAGTACTAAGGATTTCCCGAAATGCCTACGGGAAAAGAAAAAACGGGATATGCTCGTACGAAGTCGCGAGCAAAAGCTAGTAAATTATAAAAGTTGTAGGTGAAGTGATCACGAAGTGAGCTGTCATTTTATCTTGGTTACTCGGATTGACAGCTCACTTCGTGATCACTTCACCCAAGCCTTCACTTTGACATGTTTACAGAATCGCACGGTTTCACGGATTTTTCTATGGTCAGTGGTGTGCACTGACCATAGAAAAATCGGCTAGCTTTAAAAAACCATGACTTGTAAAAGTGATTATGGTATCTTTATTTTTTAGAATAATTAATTTCATTGCACTATGGCTGATAAAATAGAGCCCGAAATAAGATTTATTATGAATTCTGCCGCGGCGAAGGTGGTGTGACGAGCTCATCATGTTTGCGGGGCAAATTTGGCCAGAGATCGCCCAAGACAGAGATTTTTGCCCAGCAGTGGGACACAAGAGCAAACTAATAAAAAAGAATGAATTCTGCTAGCAATACTAAGTTGCGTTAAAAGTAAAAAAAAACCGAAACTTTTTTTTTTGCGAATATGGAAAACATAGAAGCACACAGTTATATTTTTTTTTTTGTGAACAACGTTCATAGGCAATGCTATTAATTATGTACATATTCATGCAGAATTCATTCATTAATACTGTTCCCTCATAAGTCATAAACTCAAAGAAACCGGTATTGAACGGTTTCCTGAAAGAAAACTCCTCGGAAATGTTATGTACGTGCGTTATGTAAAGAAAACTCTTCAAACTTCAGTCTGTACATATTGTTATGTACTGGAACACGCGTTTAATTTGTGGTTTAAGATATTTAATTGGCGCTATTTTAGTTACAGAAAATCGTTAAAATGTGTGGAAAGTTTTAGAAAATCGCTAAAATCAGTGACATAATAGTTTGAATAAATCGGTGGAATTTTCACTTTGATGTTTTTCTTTTAGTGCCATATTATTGTTAAGTTTTCTTTTTATCTCTATGGAACTTTAATGGTGATTCAATGAAATAAAATAATAAAAAGTACATAATAACAAAATATAATTGAATGTAGTGCCAGTGATATTTCCTTATATAAAAATTGATTTAAAATGGAAAATAAAATATGATAAATACGTACTCAGAGATTTGAAAATGAAGTTTATATTAATATTGGTTGTCATAAGTTTATTAGTAACTTTAAGTGTCGAGAAGAAAAAAACGAGTAAAAATAAGAAAATCAAAGAGGAGGAATACGCGTCGTATAGAGTTAGATCGCAAAACTGGACTTATGGAGGTACTTTTTTATTTTCAGTGGTCTCGGATTTGTATCACTATTTCACCTGATGTAAAACAATAATGTGGTCGACGAAAGAGCACGCTTGCTTAGAAGTAACCTATTCACTCTTGACTTAGGAGGAAATGCTGGCGAAGAGACTTTGTATGACAAAAGTTATAATTCGACGTTTGGCTCTCGACTGTTTTCTCCTCCAATGTTGAACCGATTTAAGAGATATTTCACAAACTGAATAAGAAGGATATATATTGTGTCCTTATGTTTTCCTTTTTGATGATTTATTAACCGTATAAGCACTAGAACCCTCACAAAATGGTCAAAATTGTCCGATAAATCGCTGTCAACAGAGCCCTAGTGTACAAAGGCAACTATTCATCAAAAAAGGAAAGCATAGAGACACACTATATATTCTTCTTATTTAGTTTGTGAAATATCTCTTATATCGGTTCAATATTGGAAGAGAAAACAGTCAAGAGCCAAAACTCGAATTATGACTTTTTACATTCAAAGTCTCACCGCCAGTATTTCCTCTTAAAGACCCCCAGGTTGTAGCTATCAGCCATCATAGATTCTAGCATGGAACTCCACGCCTTAACTGTATGCACCATGACAGTAATCCCAAAACGTTTTGTGGGATATTTATCGTCTAGCTATTAAGTTGGACAATGAACCTGGTTTCCAGAAGAGGATACCCCTGATTTTCAGTTATTTTGCATGATGAACAATTAAAAAAGGTAAAGTCAATATAATATCGTAGGATTGCTTGTTGAATAAACGACCTCCTAGTAAAATGTGAAATCAAATTACGAAACCAAAAGGAAATAGTTTAAGTAGCGAAACTGACGGCAACTAAAAATTATAACGATGTAAGTCTTAGATAGTCTACTATCCGTCCATCATAAACAATGTTCGAGTATAATCTTATTATTCTGTAACGTACCTATATACACATACATGGCCAGGATTATAAAAATAATAATAAGATACAAGGATAATCGTCGGTTGGTGCCACATTCCATCTGAAATGTCTAACGGGGCCTCTGCGAGTTGGCTTCGGCTCCTAGTACGCCTATCAAAGAACCGGGTCTCCAGGGACCCGAGAAAGTGAAAAACAAAAATAATAATAATAAAAAATTATTTCGGAAATCATCCATATGGTGTTAGTATCAGGACTTACAAACTATGTTAGTATCACAACAAATTATTTTTATAAATCTAATTCAAATATTTTTCCTGAGCACCGGGCCCGCAACTATGTCTACGGGACCAGTGCATAAGAAATAGGCAGTCTGGTATTATATGGTGCTCCCTAATTTTGTATGGATTTCGGGGTAATTGATTTTATCTGCCTTTATTAATTGTTCGAAAGAGTTAACGCGGTCCTTGGGGGCTCTCTAAGCCCGAAGTCCGTAGTTTCGGGCTTAGTTGTGGGCGTATTCTACCACCAAGAACCACCAAGAATTAATGACAACGGGATTTGTCAGTTACTGTCAAATCGTGTTGTCACACATTCTTAGTTCGGGTTCGGGACTAATCGTAAGTCCGTAGCTGATACGGAGTAGAATACGCCCGCAACTAAGACCAAAACTACGGACTTCGGGCTTAGACAGTAGCCCACCTGGAACGCAAACGACATTTAGTGGAACACGGATGCATTTGACACTCCCTGTCCCTTCCGTTCCCAGAGCGGAAAGAGTCTTATCGTGTGGGCAGGAATGTCTAACGACCCACATACACTAGTGTCAGAGTTTCTAAACCGCCTCAAGTGCCTCTGACATGGTTTATTTGACGGCCGCCATTTGGCGAGTCATTTGATGATTTCCTAAACTAATAAGTTTTTTTTTTTATAATATGATAATGAAATCCTTTAGATTTCTGTAACGAAAACTATCCCAAAATAACACTAATATTAATAAGCGCGCGTTAAATCTGTGATTGTTTGAATTAATTACCGCCAATATAGTAAATGTACACACGTACATTAATCACAATAAGAACTATACATAATTGCATAAACTGTTATTCTAAATCCACCATTCTCTTTCCTTCCAGGTTGTGGAATAGCAGTCGGCAAGCAGACAGCGCAGCGGCGTATCGTCGGCGGTGATGACGCTGGCTTCGGCACCTTCCCCTGGCAGGCCTACATCAGGATAGGCTCCTCAAGGTTATACAGTTCTGTATGCGCTGGCGCACTTGTGGCCAGTTTTTTTTTTGCTGTGGCACAGTTGTGGCCAGCTTTTGTTTGTGATGGCACAGTTGTGGCCTATTTTTTAAGACATTTTTAAAGGTGTGGCACAGTTTTGCCACATTTGTTTGCGATTACATAGTTGTGGCCTGTTTTGTTATTGAAATAGCAGAGCTGTGGTCCGATTATAACAATTTTATTGCACAGTTGGGGCCACTTTTTAATTACAATGACACAATTTTGGCCAGCATCATAACATTTTCCACTTAGGTGCACTTGTGACGTATTAACATAAAATGAAAAAGTTTTTAAAACATCTCTCTGGCACAGTTTTAGTCATTTATGTTTGTGATGGCAAAATTCTGGCTGGTTTTTGTGATATTTACAACCATCAAAAATCAGAAAGTACCACAACATGACACGTTCATTTAATTTCATTCTTACATTGCCAAATATTACTGACAACATTTAGGTACTTAGGTACTTTATATTATACATCCACGATTCACCTTCCATTTTATTTATGTATTATATTACCTACAACATATTTCAACATAAACGTTTCACTAAATTTCTGAAAGTTTCATTATTATCATATCAGCCAAAAGACGTCCACTGCTGTACATAGGCCTCCCCGCGCGTGTTGCAACCAGTCCTGTGCGTCTTACATCCATCAGCCACCTGCGACCCTCACTCACCAGGTCACTGGTTCACCTTGTGGAGGCCTCCCTTCTCAAAGTTTATTTTACTTAATTTGCTGTCAAATATCAATTTGAAATTCATCTTAATTGAGTTTTTGTTGGAACCAGCAAATTTAGAACCTATAACTCGAAAAACTGTGACTTACACAAATCCACACTGATCTAAAGTAGTGCATCACAGCCCACTCCCACTTACTGAGAAAAGACCTTTTTCCCAGTAGTGGGCACGTATAGCCCTCAGAGTTAAAATTCCGGCTTTCAGAAACTGTGAACACATGAAATAAATCTACATTACTGTGTCGTGTTGTGTTGTGGCGCGCGATACACCGATAAACGAATCTGCAGTGCGCTTTTGTAAACATGTCGAAGTTAAAGCGAAGTGAACACGGTAAGACATTGATAGAATAGAACAACTGATCAGACTTTGGTCAGATCACAACGAATTTTGCAGTCAATCAAGCCACAACCCGCCATAACACGACACAACACTGTATTGTGAACCTGGCTTAATACACACACCACAACACATCACGAACTCATTCCTACATCACAACTATATTCACAAAATTGACTGCCACAGTTCTAGCTAAAAGTAAGCCAAAGTTGTCTGTACCATTTTGTATGAAAAGCACAGATTGATGCACAGTATTTACATCGAATTAACATTGTAAATTAACGCACTAATTTACTAAAAATGTTACTAATTAAAAAAAATGTTTTTTATTGTTGTTCACGCAAATATTATGTTATTATTTTGTTTTTGACTTTCTCGGGTCCTTGGAGACCCGGTCCTTTGATAGGCGTACGAGGGGCCGAAGCCAACTCGCAAAGGCCCAGTTAGACGTTTCAAAATTAAATGGAATGTGGCACCAACCGACGATTATACCTGTGGGACAATCCCCGGTTGGAGCAGGGCCCCAAGTCTGCTACTACAATAGTGTCAGAATGGTCTATCATTGATTTCATAATGGTTGCCATTTCTTTTAATGAAGTGTCAGTGGTTGACCACTGGATATAAAAGCGTCATTATGACTTTCCAGTGGTCAACCACTGACACTTCATTGAAAGAAATGGCATAGAATCTTGTCAAAATCAACGATTATGAAATCAATGATAGACCATTCTGACACTATTGTAATAGCAGACTTAGGGCCCAGGACTATTGCAGAATATGGAAACAAAAGATGAAACGCTATGGGTTTGGGTGACTTAGTGGACTGATAATCGTTTACTATGGAAAAACTATTGGCCCTGCTTGACCATTTACAATTAAAACGGCTTTAAAAAATCTCGGTCTACTAAAAACTACTGCGTGTCCCGTCGGGGATACCAGAGTGAAAATCCTACTAATTTTTGAACAATGGTCGCATTCGCATGTCATTCATGTCAAAAATGTAGTGTAAAATAATGTTTTTTATGGTTCCGAACAAAAACCGGAACCCTTATAGGATCACTCGGGTGTCTGTCTGTCTGTCCTTCTGTCACAGCCAGTTTTCTCTGGATCCACTGGACCGATTCTGTTGAAATTTGGTACACATATGGACTTCTGTGACTCAAACACGGACGCGTTATGTAAATGATTTAATTTTTACTATGGGGGTACCTTTGGGGGGTCAAACTAGAAAATTAAAAAAGGTTTTTTGAGCAATATCGTGTGACATATCAAATAAAAGGGCTTTGAAAGGACTTTTTCTGAGGGTTTTAAATATGTTTTTTTCATAATTTTAAAATACATGGTTTTGAAGTTATTTAAGAAATTAGACGAAACATTACCATTGCCCCTTATCTCCGAAACCACTTAACCTAAAATTAAAAAAAAAATGGAGATCATAGATCTTTACCTATACATTACGGGAAACTAAACTATAAGAAGTCTTTAGTATTAAAATAACATGCTTAAAAAATTAAATTCGTTCGGAACCCTTTGCATGCGAGTCCGACTCGCACTTGGCCAGTTTTTTTTGACAGTTTGTGAATGAAATGCGAATGCTAACGTTGCTTAAAAGTTAGTAGAATTAGCTCGCTGGTATGATGTTATCATTAAACTTAACATAACCCTGCTTGCCATAACCAATATTTCCTCAAGCTTGTACAAAAGTCACAAAAAATGGAATAAAAGCGGTTGAATATAAATTCTAACGTATGACCATTAACAGCAAAACAATATATTTGCGTGGATTAAATATTGACTAAATTGTGTAAATATTTAGAGTGGAAATAATAATTTAATGGCGTGATCTTAATTTTAATAAAAATAATATTTGATGGGTAATGAAAAAAATATTGGAGAACTGATTATTATCTCTTTTCCGTCATTGTCGGTTGAGATTTGACATCTAATGACGCCTTGGCAGTAAAACCAAATCGTATGCCGTGACGGAAATGACGCTGTCATGTCGTGATGCCCCCACTACGCCGCCTGTTAAGGATGGCGAACTTATTATTATGATTTTTATTAATTTTATTATAAATTCTTAACATAAATGTTTCACATCTGCCGAGCGTCCCGTAACGGCAATTTTTTTTAATTCTTTGTAATTTGTCTCCAAGATTATTATTATTTCCACTTGAAACATGTTCAACAACTAATTATTAATAATAAATTAATGTATTAACCTGAATTAATAATTAATTTTCCAGATGCAACATGCTTATGTCGATATTCGAGCTTATCGGTTGGAAGCAGTGTTGGATAGAGAGGTAAATGTGCGAAAGAGATAGCATGATGTCCAGCAACTTCTACTTCTTATTCTGTAGTGGGTTTGATGACATGTTTAAGTTACGTTTCGATAGCAAAGTAGGAACTTTTAAGGCTGGGGACTGATTAAAGCGGAAAAATATTTTTCAACCATAAAAAAAATATGTAATCCAAGCAAAAAACAAAACGCCAAAGTGGCGTACAACTAACTATTGTAAAAATCTGTGCTCAATAGCAACGGCATTGGCATCATATGACGTCACAAGATGAGATTGCCATGTTGACTACGCGCAAACAACTATTTGCATGTCAAGGGTTTTGTCGCGGCGTGTTTCCACAAAAATTAGTCCCTAGCCTTATTTTAATTACTTGAAGCATGAAATTGCATGTATTTTGATTCTAAAAAAGTCTATTGCCAAAGTAGTGAGGATTATTTTTAATTAATTAATTAAGGATATTTTTTTAACAAATTTGAGTTGTTGTTTTTATTGCAAATTTTCACTGTAAGATTTATGATTTTTTTTATGGAATTAGCTAGAAATTGAAAGTGGGTCTACAAAGTTATAATTCAGTCTTGGCCCTTGTTGGTGAAAACAAACATGTACAGTCAACCCAGTGGACAAACTTCTTTATTGCTAAGGCATATTATTATTTATGCTGTCAATGTCAAATTGTTATCACTCATGTGCGGTCGACTGTACTATAACGTAACTTAAACATGTCCGCATCTTTAGATAAAAATATTGAATGAGGTTCTAGTGTAAAATACTTTTTCAAAGATTCGAATATTTAAAATATTAAAAAAGTTTCAAATAAATTATTTTAAACCTTTTTACTAAAATATTTTAAATATTTGATTGATCTTAGTACCTAGCTTTATTAATTAAATCTTTTCTATATCTATACTTCGTAGCAGAAGCGAAAATATAAATAGTAGTCAAATTGGTAGTTTCACCGACTTTTTCGCACATTCCTCTTCTTCTGAATCGAATATTAAGGATTTTTTGCTAACAATTATAATTTAAATTATTAACTGAATAACCAATTAACTATTTTTATTCATATATTTTTTTTAAAAACTATCTAAACTGGTAAGTATTTTTTTTTTAGAAAATGAAGCATGACTGTGTATGCTTTGCATGATGTTTCTTTAGCAGTGTTATCGTTTACATTTTTTTTAGTTAATAAGCTTTGATAAAATTATGATCTATAATTTTACTAGGAAAACCTAGCAAGACTTTTCAGACAAAAAGTCTATCGTTGAATAGAAGGCTTTATACTTAGTCACATTGACAATAAGAAAAAAAAATAACTGTCATTTGAATTCACAAATTGATAGTATTTTTATTTGTGGTTATATTTCGGGACATTCCTATAATTATATTTTACGCGAAATTTCTTCGTTAAAAACACAAATAACTAATTTCTAAATGCTGGCTGTATGCCTTTTTTTTCTGTTGACTATAATAAATGTAGTGTTGGTATTTTATTTCATGATATACTCAGGCTATTATGAGGAAAAAACCAAGGCATAATATCATTATGCTGATGATAATATTGTCAACTGGTTAGAACAGCTTTTCTATTATTCTCTACTAGCTTTTGCCCGCGACTCCATACGCGCATGTCCAGTTTTTTCCCGTTCCCGTAGGAATTTTGGGAAATCCTCTCTTAGTGCTCCCCTGCGGAGTGTAGGGAGACTAAATGCCAAATTTCAGCTTTTTACGACCAGTAGTTTCGGCTGTACGTTGTCTGTCAGTCACTCAATCAGTCAGTAACGGAAGAATTTTATATACCGGGTTATTTGTAAAACACCAACAACCTTTCAACCTCTCATCTCGAAAAAAATATCAGCTGTTTCATACAAACTGATATTAAATATATCATTTTGTCTGAAACAGCTGATAGTTTTTTCGAGTTTTCAGGGTTGTTCTCAAAGTAAAAGTTGTTTATAATCATGTGTACTTTCACTGCCTAAGAGGTTGTTGGTGTTTTACAAATAACCCTGTATTAGAATTTCTTTAACACAATATACAAAGTGTTACAGATTAAAAGCAAACTTAAAACGAACTTTTATTATAAGATCAACCCTGAAATCTCGAAAAAAGATCAGCTGTTCATTACTAGTGTGGTGCTCTCTCACTTGGGGCATTCGCCTGTAATGTAATTCACTGCCCCATTCTTCCCTTTAATCTGAATCCCCCATTGGAAATCTCCAACCCTCAAACTACAAAACTCTCTCCTTCATAATCTCTATCCCCCAAAATTTTCTTTCAAGCTGAATCCCCCAAATCTTTCCTTAAAAGTCCCCCAAATCAAATTCCGAACGTAACCGAGACTTTAAAACGTTTCAGATGCGGTGGCTCCCTAATATCGAGGCGCCATGTAGTGACAGCTGGTCACTGCGTCGCCCGAGCTCAGCCACGTCACGTCCGTGTGACCCTGGGCGACTACGTCATCAACTCAGCAGCTGAACCTCTTCCTGCTTACACCTTCGGAGTGAGGACCATCAAAGTGCATCCCCTGTTCAAGTTTACGCCGCAAGCTGATAGATTTGATGTCGCTGTGTTGACGCTAGATAGAAATGTGCACTACATGCCTCATATAGGTGAGTATGGAAGTTTTGTTTGTTTGTGCAAAAGCTTGGGTAAATAATAATAGATTTAAGATTAGATTAGGCGTCGTGGAAATTACCAGCTAAAATATTAGGAAGTGCTGCCGGGCGCCGCATTTGGGGAACTATCTTTATGTAAATTTCTGATGACGAAAAGGTTAGCTCTCAGTCTAATTTGAATAAATGATTTTTGATTGATTTGCTTGATTGGATCGTCTTATTTTCAGGAGTTTAGTGATGATGATAAGAAATTTCTTGATGGCCATCACATGACCTCTCAGTTAGCTTTGGACAAGATTGCGTTTCGCGTATCAGTAGGTTTTAGCCTAAAAGTACGCAAAAATGGGGAAAGTTGTTTTATTCCATTCATAACATAAAACGTAGAGTCGTATAAAGGGACTGTCACAGAAGCACGAATGACAGACGACGTTATTTACAGGGTACAACAGAAACAAACCCAATTCCAGAAAACCAGCCAGAAAGAACCAACTTAGTGATCGTAAATTGCTTTGTTTCTGCTACATCTTGAATAACCAAACTTTTTCTAGAACCAGACGCGTCAATTTAACGGCAATGTTAGCTTTTTGAGTCAAAGCAGCCCTAACTATGACACACTGGCTTCCCTTAAACAATAATTTATTTACTGTTTGTGCAAAAAAAAGATTACTTACAGATTATGATCTCATTTTAGCTATTCGCACAACATTGCCAAAATCCTCTCCAAATCATTGACCGCTTATATGTCTCATTCCAGCCCCAATCTGCTTACCGGAGCGAGGGTCCGACTTCCTGGGCCAGTACGGCTGGGCTGCAGGCTGGGGTGCCTTGAGTCCAGGGTCCAGGCTCAGGCCACGGACCTTGCAGGCGGTTGATGTGCCGGTACTGGATAACAGGGTCTGCGAGAGGTGGCATCGGGCTAATGGTATGTATAGTTGTTCTTATTGTTCGTTTTTGAATAATACAAAATCCAGTCAGAACCCATGGGACCGTATTATTAATAGTCCATTCAAATTAGGATTTCACCTTGGAATGAGAGATAATAAGCTGGAAACGCATATACACCTTCATTTTTTATTTGTGATGGGTTTGCTCTTGACTCTAGTCTAGGTCAGAGGTGACAGAGACAAAGTCTACGATGGAGCGAGCTTACCCAGAAGGAGCCTGTGTACTCTAACTTTGAAGAGATTAGGGTTCATTTTGGCATTCTAAATATTGTGTAAAAAGTCTCATAAAATCTGGTGTCTGCGTTGTAAGTTATTGAAGGATACCTATGTTTTAAAAAAACTGGCCACGTGCGAGTCGGGCCACGCGCGGTGTAGGGTTCTGTAGTTGCACGTTACAGTTGTAATATTTTATAGGTTGGTCGACTATTACTCGTTAGCTTGTAAAGCCTATTGAGATGTGATAGTTTTACTTTTAAGTTCGCTATACATGCTACTACCACGATTTTTTTATGTCTCTAAAAACAACTGTTTAACCGGCAGGGGGGGGGGCACTTGACTCTAACAAAAATTAGCTCTTTAAAGCTTGATATTTCGCAAATGGATCCATGGATGGAAAAATGGTTTTTGCCCGCCCGCAATATTCTTAAACGACCTATCCAACGACACCACACACTATATCTGGAATAGACGATAATTCATCGCTACTTTACGTGTAGGGACCCCCAGTAACCTAAACAATGTATACCCAAACCAAATTCTAATTTTTAGTGCTAAGCGTCTCTAAGCTCAAGCGCGAACAGGCAGACGGACATGGCGAAACTATAAGGGTGCCTTATTGACTATGATACCTGTAAAACAAACCATAAGCAGCACTCGTATCCTGGAGATACATACATCCTAATGCTGGTCTTATTTAAAATCCATCGTTTCTCAATTTTCAGGAATAAACGTGGTGATATATCCCGAAATGTTGTGCGCGGGCTACCGAGGAGGTGGCAAAGACTCCTGCCAAGGGGACAGTGGAGGACCTCTCATGCTCGAAAGGGCAGGACGCTGGTACCTCATAGGGGTGGTCTCCGCAGGATACTCCTGTGCCAGCAGAGGTCAACCGGGCATCTACCACCGAGTTGCCCACACAGTAGACTGGATATCCCATGCCACAACACTATCATAGCATCGAGAGTAGTGAAGTGAAAACGAAAACTTTTTAGTGTTTGCCCAAGTGCCCTAGATGGCGCTAGTGTGATTAAAAGTTAGAATAAGACAAAAAGGCTTTGATTGGCTACTGAATTTTGTGCTAAATTTTAAGTAGTGATATTGTGTTCAGCCGTTGGATTAACTTTTAGGCACAGTAGCGCCATTTCTAGTGGTCGTTTTTGGGATTGGTGGTCGACCAAATTTTGACTGGATTACCAACTCAATTAATATAATTAAGGCTAAAAATAGCTAAAATATCTCTTAGTATCTTTTGTTTGTAAAATAAAGACAGAAATATTTTAGCATTTTTTAGTGTACATTTAATTGTGTTTAGTGAGTTGCTATGGAAACGCCTTGAACATTTTTTTTGTTTAGTGTAACGAAAGTGTCGTATTTTGTAAACCAAATGTCGTAGACATTTATTAATGGACCTTTTGTCGTATTAGCGACAGACTTGATATTCAAAGGGTTTAAGTCTAGCAAAAGGATAAAATAAATACCACAAATGAATGGAGATTATACATATATTTCAATTTAATGTGTACATTACAATTCAATGCTTTAATTTTGATTCAGTCGTAATTATCAGTAAAAAAATATTTGTCTTAAAATTCAACCGTGTAAAATTACAATTGTACGAGTACATGTGCATAGTTGTGTTACTTCACTAAAATAAGAGTGTAAATAAAACACTGCAGGAAAATAAAACAACGAAAGAAACCAATTGTCGTATTGAATACGACAAACGTTATACGTCAATATTTGTATATTACCAACGACTTACGTTTAGAAGATAACCCTATTCCACCAAATAGTCAATAGAATTACCATTTTTATTATTATTTTTCTGAACAATCTATCCAAAAAGTCACCTGTTTTGTAGTTCCCTTTATTTTAAGGTTTTTATTGTGATAAAATATTGAATTCATTGAGAAATATTGTTGCTCGCTTAAATTGCAATTTTAACATATTATGAGGTTATAATTAGTGCCTTAATTTAAAACGTATAGGTTGGAGATAGTTATTGGTCACAAACATTAGGGCAATGTTACCAAGTTTGTGCAAAAGTAGTACACAAATTTATGCAAAGTTTGTGCACAAATCTGTGCAAAACCGTTTGCAATTTTCGTGCAAAACTAAATGGAAATCGCACAATGTAAGGCTTTTCATATTAATGTAATAATACTTGTATGAACCAAATGTTAAGTAGAATTTAACTGTTAAAAAAGGGGATACAAAAAAAAAACATGGAAAAGAGAATGGGTGATTTGTCCCCTGTGTGTACCAAGGTTTTTGGGATCCATAAAAAAAACCAATTCTCCTTGTGAAGCTTGCTTGTGAACAATTAATATCTCCAATATTTTGCGCTTTTTTTTAATCTTACTCCTTTTGTAAATATCCAGCTATGTAAATACGTAACAAAAAATATTTTTTACAAGATTTTTACATTTTCTACCATTTTTAAATGTAAATAAATTAATTAAGTATTAATTTAAAAAGCGCTTGAAGTAAGTTATTCTGCTTTTAATTTATTTTGTACCATTTTTTTTTCTATTTTTTGTTAAAAACTAATTTTAAGGTTTTTTTTTTATTAACGGAGACAAAAATCGTTGTTGATAAAATACATAATTTAATGTTAATTTAATAAATTGTATTTATTGTTAATTTTAAAAGCGTTTTATTCTATTTTAATTCAATGTTATTTTACCTTATAGGCTTTAATGTTAAATGCTATTATTTCATTTATCAGTGCTTTAAACACTAATGATATAAATGACTAGAATAAATATGTTGTACTTAAGATTATTTAAAAAAAAAGAACAATAACAGGAAAACCTGTTATTTTTACAAGTAGGTAGAGTCCTTTTTTACTTTTTGGAAAAATATTGATACGTATAAAAATTTATATAAAATAGATATAGGAAAATAACTAATTCAAATGGTTCAATTGATAGAAATACTTTGTATTTTAGTTTCGGCTTAGTAAATGTTTTAAAACACTCTGTAGAATGCACAGGTATAATACTTGACTATACTTGAATTTATAATTTAAGATGATTTGAAACCAACGCCAAAAAATCTAATATCGACTTTACCGTTGTTTAGTTTAAGTCGATTTTTAAAGGAGCGTATACAAACCCTATAAAAGTATACAGGGTGTTCCAGAAGTGCGTGGTCATATCTATTATAATGATTTTGTTCTGTATTTGCTATACAATTAGGAAACATCAAAAAAAAAAAAACAGAAATCCTGACCACGAAAACAACTAAAAAGTAAAAAAAAAACAAAGCTGTCTGATGCAGTTTGTACACTGACCTCTATTGTACAAGTACGCTGGGCTTCATACTATCGATGTCAAAATGAAAACGTTTGTTTTTCGCCATTTTGGCGCTGATAGCAACGTGAGCGTCCATGGAACTAATATAAGAGATGGGACACAGCCTTCGATAAAAAAATACTTTTATAGACTTATCGATCGAGAGAGTAATTTATTTCGTAAGAGAAAAAAATGTCACTCCCAGTTGTTTTTATTATGCTTAATTTCTAAGTAGTAGATTAATTGCTGTAAAGGTTAACTGAAAAATATTTTCAGTCAGATTGCAAACTATAAACTTCTGGATAGCGTGCTAGTAAAGTTATAGCGCATGACTGTCAGATCAGCGAGCTTTAAATATGGGTACAGGCTAACAATTTATCTTTAAAAATTGTATATCAAGTATCTTCTCGCTCAAGTACACTAGTTAGCTGAGCTAGAGTCTTAATAGTTCGCAATATGAACCAAACACTAATTAGCTTATATTGCAATTTGGCTCTAACCTCTCTTCAAATGGAAGTTGTGTTTTTCGTGAGCAATATCTACCTGCTGAAGGAAAAAGAAAAACAATTAAATTATATTTTGAATCATTGGCGAGCCCAAATAACTTGATGTGATAGAAAATTCCGCACTTTATCACCAGTTATATAAAGCGAACAAATTATTACTATGTACTTAAATACCTAGATATAATATTAGAGTACGCTGCTATACTCTAATATTATATCTAGGTATTTAATTACATAGTAATAATTTGTTTTACAAGAATATGAAAATGGCTCGCAAAATAACCCGACAGTAAAGTTTCTTTAAAATGGTCTTGTAAATCTGGAAACAAATTTCTAGTAGCATATCTCATAGTACTTTTGTAATTAATACTGATGGAAAATTTCGACTAAAATACTCACTATTGGAAGAAAAATATCGATATATTATCGATATGGAACATTCACACCTCTATTTATAAGAGACGTTTGTCAATGTGTCAAATTTAGTACCCGAGACGGCGCTTCAAAACGGCACAAAATCTACTGTCATTTTTTATGGGGTATGTGTCAGCGTATTTATATTATAGAGGTCAGTGAGATTTTTTTGTAACTTTTTAGTCGTTTTACGGGGTACGAATTAAAAAATATATATTTTATCTTTACTCCATAGCAGTTACTTAACACCAATGCTGCCCATACATGCCAGGGTTTGCATGATGGTTATAACCTTATATGCATAACCCACAGGCATAACCAACATAAGATGCACCGCTAACTGTACAGTTTTATAACATACACGCTAGGGTTTGCCTGTTAATCTTGTAAGGTTATAACCATCATGCAAGCCCTAGCGTATATGGCCGCCACTGAAAATGACCAAGCACATCTGCAATGTTGGAAGGCCTCCCACAAGTTGGACCTGGTGAAGGTCGCGGGTAGCCGATGGATGCGAGACGCGCAGGACCGGTCGTTGTGGCGACGCTTGGGGGAGGCCTATGTCCAGCAGTGGACGTCTTTCGGCTGATATGATCATAATGATGGCTTCCTGTATAGATAGCGATAGAATTTCATCATTGTCGAAATTGGAGAATATTTGACTAGACTGTAGATTTCCGACTAGATAAAATAAACAAAACAAAAAAAAAAATAACAAAAGATAAACCAAATCACCAGCCAATAGGAACGTGGTGCGCGCGCACGAACTTCAACAGCAAATCGTATAGAGGCGCGTAGTATCGCTTGAGAGCTTCTGCAGATATGTCGGGTTGTCCAATTGTGGCTTCCAGAATCTCGCTCCAGTGCTGCGAGTGGCCACGGGACATAAAATCTCTGTAAAAAAAAAACAAAATTTGTATGTCAATAGCATTTCCCAAGTATGTTGAGGTCGGCTCCAATCTCACCGGCTCTTGCTGTGTGTGACCAGTATTTACATGGAGTATATAACTGCCTCCGTGGTCGAGTGGTTTAGGCGTTTGCCTTGTGACCCGGTGGTCGTGGGATCGATTCCCACGGGAAGCATACTTTGAAAAGTTGTTTTCAGTTTGGCTAGGACATTGCAGGCTTAAATCACCTGATTGTCTGATAAAAAGGTGATTCCGTGCTTCGTGAGGCACGTATTTATAAGCCGGTAGTCCCGGCCGCCAAATGGAGGTTGTCAAATAAACTATGTCGAAGGCCTTTGAAGCGGCTTAGAAACTCTGACACTAGGGTATGTGAGGTCGTTTTAGACCTTACTGCCCACACGATAAGAAGAAGAAGACATGGATTATAATATCTGTCTTCCGCAACCAAGTAACTGGATATCACGATATCTTTGGGTATCGTTATGTCAGGATGGACGGATAGATTCACGGATCGACCACGGTAATCGTTCACAGTAATCCATTGCTAAATAAGCCTCTACAATTCACATCATTCTTCGTTATTCTCATACATTGGCTAAATTACCTCTATAAAAAGATCGACTTCTGGGACTGCTAGGGCTTTTTTTTTTGAAGGATGGGCAATCATCAACTGACTCCTCCCGCTCTGGGTGAAGCAGAAGGGAGTGTCAGACTCTTACTGACTAAAACCCATCTGTGTTCCTCCTAGTGCTCTTTGCGTTCCAGGGCCGCGGTGACTCTTTCGAATAAATTCCGCAACCCCGGCAGGCACTTGCCCTAGCGGGCCCCTTCTTTTATGTTGACAGCTCTTTGAGGCGCGCGTGGAACACAGCGTGCAATCGGCCCAGGCCGTCCGCAGGCCCGCGTTTACGATGGCCAAGAAACGCCCTGCGACTCCCGACGCCCGGGGCGTCTTCTTCTGTTCTTCTGCAGCGGTACGGCTGGGGCGTGAGGTTTCCCTCTCTCTCACGCGTTCGGCCTCCTCCTTTGCTAGCATTACTGCTTCGCAGAAGGAGGTGACCGCTTCCCATGCCTCCTCACTCCGGACCATGGATTGAACCAGGGCCGGACGTGAGAGGTCGCCGCCGCCGCCGATCGCCTCGACGAGGACACGGCGGTGTTCCGCCCAAGCCTAGCAGAACTCCACCGTATGCTCCACCGTGTCCTCCGGGCGATAAGGGACTGCTATGCCTGCTCTCTTAGGGCCTCGTTCACCATCTCCAAGTAAAGTGTTGATTAGTTACTTCCCAATTAACGTTAATTGGCAAGTAAATCTTACGAGTATCTTCTGTCAATTTCACAAGCGAAAAAAAAGCTTCGAGTAACAACTCACCGGTTAAGTGAATGACGTAACAAATCATACGTTACATTCGTTCAATATTACGTCAACGATACTCTTCAAACGTCATTGGCAACTTTGCTGTCATTTGTCATTTCATTTCATGTATTGTTTGTTGTGTGTTTGGTTAGGAAATTATTGCGTGTGGTTTTATTTTTTTATAAATTATCATGGAGAATTAAAAGAGATAGAAGTGCAAACTTTTCATTACATGAGAGGGACATTTTGGTATCACTTGTACAGAAATACCAAACTGTGTTAGAAAATAAACAAAGTGATGCTTCGACATGGAAAATGAAAGAAGCCGCTTGGGAAAGCATCCAAAACGAATTTAATGCTCGATCTGGAGGCACATTCAGATCGACGAAAACATTAAAAGTCAAATACGAGGGCCTAAAACGTACTGTCAGAAAAAAGTCGGCTGCAATACGCTCGGGAGCTTTACCGCACCGGAGGTGGCAAGAACACGGCACCTTCGCTAGATAATGTAGAAGAACAAATAAAAGCCATGATTTCACTGAGAACCGATGGTATGAAAAGTATTTACGACTCCGATATATTACCACAAATTGAAGAAAATCAAGGTGAGTTGATTTGTTTGTTGAAGTGTTTATTTGTTTAATAAATTGCACTAGGGAAGGAATCTGTATCGCGGGAATATACAATAATGTTTAATATTGATAATCATTAAGAATTCCTAATTACTTAAATAAAAATATATGCTTTGTTACAGACAGCATCGATGTTCCCAAAATGGAAGAATTTACAGGAATTTCACTATTAGACGTGGACATCCCTGAGGTTGTAGAAAGTGAGGCTCCTCAAAACCGTAAGTATCTATAGTATTCATATCTATAATGTAATATCTAAAGAATTATCATGTGCCCATTGTGCTGCACAGTCTAAGTGATATCATGATTATTCCCTCTTGTCTGGTAATTATGCTATACTCTTTTATTTACAGAAGTTCTATTGCTAGTTTCTAATGAGTGTGAACCACTACCCTCTACTAGTACAGACACAGTTCCAGTAGAAAAAAATATAATGCTAGAAAATGTTAATGGTATGTATTGATATTGTGTTTGATACTTTTCATTTGTAAACTTTGACACCAGTAATTATATCCTTTTTACTTCACCGTAGTCGGGTAAAATTAACAATAACAGCAGTCAAAAATATAAACTTAATTTTTGCATACAAGTCCAGTTCAATACTTACCGGACATGCCCAGATGCTATTTTTTAACAAGCATTACATGAACATAATTATATAATCCTAACAGGTATGTAGGAGTTCTCTGCCATACAAGTTATAAAATTAATAATTTTTTGTTACAGACAAAGTTTTGCTTGATACTCCAATGAGGAAATGTATCATAACTCCATCTACAGAAAATAAAAAGTGGGATGTCACTAGTAGAAGGAATTTAAAATCAAGGAAACATCCTGCACTGATTGGTAAGACATTAGGTTTATACACACGTATGGTCAGCCACCAAACCACAGCATGAAAGCTGCTCTTACTGGGTACAGAATAAAGGCATTCTTAAGGTCAAAATGTTACCTGTGTTAATGCGGCCATGTGTACTATTTCTATCTGTATTTATTTCACTATTGTTTTATTTGCAGCTAATGTACCGAAAAAAACACTTTTTGATGAGCTGACTCAAGCAAAATTGGAGCTAGTTCAACTTCAAAAAAAGTTTTTGGAAGAAGAAATTATAGAAAAAAAGAAGGTGTGGGAGTTTGAGGAAAATGAACGCAAGAAGGAGGCAGAGTTTAAAGAAAAAGAGCGCAAATGGAAGGAAGCGGAGTACGAATTAAAATTACAAAATAATTTTAAATGAATAATGTCGTTTGTTTTATTTATACTCTATTAATTATTAATAATGGTAAAAAATATTCTTGCACCAGTCTATTCCTAGCGTCATTATTCAAATCAGGACTCTGTGCTGCAATTTCTTCACGAGGCTCAGTATGTGAGTCGTAGTTGTCTTCAAAGTTTCTTTCATTTGCATCAATTGCAATATTATGTAGCACAAAGCAGGCAACGATTATAGCTTGTACACGATCTAATTTTAACGTTATCTGTCGCCTAAGGACAGGAAATCTATTTTTGCACACACCAAAACATCTTTCAACAGTATTCCTTGTTCGTATGTGAGACTCATTATATAAATTTTCTGCAGGGGATGATGGATTCAGAAAGGGTGTCAAAAGATATTGCTTTAACTCATATCCACTATCACCAAGAACCAAGCTATCTCCAAATTGTCCACTTTCAAATTGTTGTTTCAAAAAAGAATTATTAAAAATAGTCTGATCATGAACAGATCCTGGCCATCTTGCCACAACATCCAAGCATCTTAATCGACTATCACAAACCACCTGAACATTAATTGAGAAATTAGATTTTCTGTTTCTATAATTTTCTGCTGAATCGCCTCCTGAAATGACAAGTAATACATTTAAATCTTGTATTAGGTACCTAGGTTAATACTCATCATCTTACATTCATGATAAAATTCAGAAACGTAACATACCAGGTGACTTTATTGTAACATGGGTACAATCTAGAGCTCCTATTACCCTGGGGAATCTTGCGATTTGATAAAAACCATCTTGTAGTGTACTTATGTCGTCAGGGAACTTTATCGTAACTGGTCGTAATTGAGCGATAGCCTCAGTAACTTTCTTAACAATACGGCTTGCTGTTGGTGGGCTGACACCACAAAAATCAGCCGCACTTCTTAAGTAGGATCCAGTAGCGAGATACCTCAACGTTAATAGTAGGCTTGTTTTTGTTGAAACTGCTTGATTTCTGAAATCAAGATTTTTTGTTTGTTAGATAAGTAGGTACCTACTGATGTAGGTTACTGACAGAACATTGTATTCGATCTATATTTAGAAGGAATTAATAATTATGACTTGATAGGTTATCTATTAGTCAAATCATTTAAATTAGGTAATTTAAATAATGAAAAAATTATAGGTAGGTACTCACCTTTGCGTTTTAGGAATTATTTTATGTTTTATTAAGTTATGCACTTGGTTCACTGCATACTTCGATAAACGAAATCTAGCCAAAAAATCAGTTTCATCTAAGTCCGTAAAATAATCAACACGTAATTTAAATACGCGAATTCTCGATATCCGTTGCAGCGTAGAATATTCTAATTCATCCAATTGATGATCAATTAAATCAATTAAATCCATTTTTAGACAGCAAATAGACAAATATTCATTAATATAAACTCTGTGATTTTATTTAACTGTCAAGTAAACACGCTAATTGGCAGACGACGTGGCAAGTAAGTTACGGGTCAGTTTAATCATATGATTAGTGCTACTCGAACGTCGTGAAATTGACACGTGCAGTTACGGGTGACTTTAACTGGCGATTAGTCTACTCGATACTTTACTCGAGGGTGGTGAAAGAGGCCCTTAGAGTGACAGTGTGCTGGGCAGTAATACACAACGTGGGTCTAGTGTGGGTTGGTAGATGTTACATGCTCAGTTTCTAAAGTGAAAGGATGAATACATACTTCAAGATCTTCCCAACAGCTTTAGACCCGTATATGTCGCATCTGGTCAAGCTGATGGAATCTGGAACAGGTTCCTCGGCGCTTCGGCGGCCGAAGATTGCTGCTTTACACAGCTTCTCGAAGAGTTGATGCTGGAGGAAACTGCTCAGGAAATATCTGGAAGACAAAGATTTATATAGTGCTAGCTGACACCTTATCTCACAACCGCTTACAATGGGCCTCAACAGAAAGCTTAAAGCCACTCAAACGGAGAAGGCAATGCTCGAAGGACCTTGCGTGATCGAATCAGGAATGATGATATCCGCAACAGAACCAAGGTTACCCACATAGCCCGAAGGATCGCCAAACTGAAGTGGCAATGGGCAGGGCACATTGCTCGCAGAACAGATGGTCGATGAGGCCGAAAATTTCTGGAGTGGCGACCACGTACCGGAAGACGCAGCATTGGAAGTGTTGGATTCTCCAATCACATGCTATTCATATAGATTCTTAACAAACTCTCATCTAGCTACAATCAGCCACTCTGCGAAGATCGTTGTTGCATCTATAGTCCTCGCTACGAGAAACTATAAATTTTGTAAACACACATTCAATTGTTTCAAATGTTTGTGCCTTGAGTCAAACGCGTTCCAGTACCACAAAACATTAGACGACAGCGCTTTATATCGCTTAAATATAACCCGAACAAGTGAAATTGCTCATTAGCTTCGTATTACACGTATGTTACTTTAAGTTGATTGAATTTGGGATTATTTGTTGCCGCTACGGAACTTAGAAGTTCTTTTGTTTACAAAATTTATAGCTTCTCTGTGTTCTGTCTTTCGTTATAATAAGTAAGTTGACAAAAATACCTGATATACGGTGTATTATCCGGTACATGGAACTTCGCTCCTACATCGAAATACTCTTCTCCCCTAACACCAGGTGGTGCTATTCCCTGCATCTCCAAAGCCATATCCCAGAATTCTTGATTTCCTCCCTTCAGACTACCCTCAAAATACTTCCACCTGTACTCATCTAGTAGAAGCGAAAATGGTATTTGAGGTATTTTATTTAAAGCTTGTTTCAGCAAAATAATTGTATCTGTAGTTACGTCCTTGTCATCAAATAGTTTTGGAGGATCTTTGGAAATATTTTCTTCGTTTACCTCATGTACATTAAATAGTTCTGGGTTATCAGCTTTAAATTCTTCTAAAATTTCATTATATTCTTTAGAATTTTTGGTATTTGCAGGATCGTTAAGTAGTGATGCTTGTTTTTCGTTGTATATTTTATTTTCTTCATTGTCTTCTTTTTTACTATCTTTCTCATTATTAGAACCTTTCTCGGCGGTTTTATCTTCGTCATTACTAAATGTATATAGTAAGGAGTCGTTAATAAGACCGAGTCGATTCAAATGTTGTGGTGTTAGTACTCCGTACATTATAGTATCTCCTATAGTTTCGTGAAGAGCTGTGTTGGCTTGCTGGAAGAATAAGAAACATGATTTAGTTTGAACAATAGTTTTGTTTTACTATTTATAGGCCCTCGTTTGAGCACTATCTCATCTGATGGTAAGCGATGATGTGATCGAAGATGGAGCATGCTTGAACATTTATTGAACGATAACAGTATAGGTAAGTGAAAACTAATAATTATTATCCATCATTTTATTATAAAAGTACCTAAGTATATTGCCTATTTTTCAATCGGTATAGTAAAATTACTACATCTTTTTTCCACATTTAGCGGGTTTGATTTCCGGTTCAGACAGGTGATTATTTAAAATTATTTAATTGTAGTTCGTATTGTTTTTAAAATAAAAATGAAGTCTTCGTTCAGTCGATTTTTCTATCTAGAGTATTTAAAGTACTTTCCCTCCATGTGGCAAAGTCTTGGAACACCCTGTATAACAGGGTACAGGACTAACAAAGTTGACGAATTAGAGAATACCCACTATATTTACAACTCATTTCAAACAGAAAAAAAAATTGTCACGACTATTATACAGGTGAATTTTTAAAGATGTTTTTTTTTTAAATTGTGATGGATTTGCTCTTGACTCTAGTCTAGGTCAGAGAAGACAGAGTGTTTTTTTTTTCAAAATCATGAGTTTCGATTCCTGGCTAGGAATACCGATTTTCCGAAAATCCAATGATGCAGTTTCAGTGTTCTCAAAATTGAGCACGAGACTCCTTTCATCGTTTTTGATATTCCTCATAGTCTCGGAGTTGGCCATTCACGCACATTTAAAAAAAACACCCTATGTGGGGGAAATCTAACACTTCGATGGTTTTTATTTTAAGGAAAATTAACTTCTTTGCTATTTTCTTTTTGCCAACTTCTAAGGACCTTTTCAAAGGTTTAAAAAAAAATAGCTGCTAATGCTATTTCGAGTCGTTGTGCCTACTTACCCTAAACAAGGCTGGTTGATTTTCATACGCCATGTAATATTGAATGTGGCCAAGCTCATGATGCAGTACGTAGAAATCTTCCTTGGATGTGTCTGAACAATATAAGAGCCTGAAATAAATACGAAGGTAAATAAAACAAACATAGATTAGACATAGATAGACACAAACAGAGATAGTTAGATTAGGAAAAACTCATAAAAACTACTACTAAAATTGTTGGTCTGCTGGACACAATCGGACCTATGCCCGGTTTCTAAAGTACTTTATCGTTCATTTATCTGCTAACTCAAACTCAAATTGTATATTTCAAATAAACCATTTACAGGCACTTTCGAATTGTCAAAGTTGGTCAGTCAAAAACATGAACCTATTTGCACGTTCCAAAGCGTAGATCTCTATGGAGAAGAACGTGCAAGAAACTCCACGGAAACCACTAACCAACCAAATGGTGTTATGACAAATAGCGTTAACGGACAGATAAACGACCGATAAAACTTCAGATGCTATGATCAACCTGGCATTAGTGAGTTAGGTTCTGAGTTCAATTTTCGAACTGGGCATTATGTTATTAGGCTTTTTCATCTGGAACTTCTCAGTAGCGGCAAGGAGTCTGGATTTGTACTTGTTTGATGGCAAGGCAACGGTCTAACCCCTTTTGAGGACTTAAACGTAACTGGCGAAATCTGTGTGTACCAATACGCGTATGCCTAACTCTTACAGGAAAACAGGCATGGTGTAAGTTATGATCATTATTTGTCTAGTCTTTTCCCAACTCTGTTGGTGACGCTTCCAGCCAAACCGGACCTGAATACCAATATTTTACGTGGAGCGTCTGCGTACCAGACCTCTACAACCCATTAACTGGGTAATACGACACTTCTTGGCAATACAATAGTCAGATTTTCTGGCTTATGGCAATCTGTGACAACTGCCAATGATCTACAAGTGACAGCCGGGATGTTGGTCCCGCCGTTGGGCTTAACGATGCTTTCCAAGGCACGGAGGAGTCTCGGAGGTATGATGTTCCTTATAAATTGGCAACACTAACCTAAAGTCGCCATCTTGGAACATGTCTGCCGCGGTGCCGTGACAACGCGTGTCACTGTTCTTTTCCCGCGCAAACACAGATTCGCGCCAAAATGTTTGTGTCATGGCGGGCAAACCGAGCGACTGATAGAAATCTTCTGCTCTTCTTGCCTGGAAAAATATTACATGCAAATGCAGTATTAACTAGCTTTTAACTACATTACAACAAACACTGGTTTAAGGACCAGGGGATTCATATTTCATCCAAAGATCAGTGATTGATTAGCAAATAATCAACCTTTTTATAAAAGGATAATTTATTAATCCTAGATATACCAGGATTAATCAATTCTAGGTTACTCTTGTTACCTTTTCCACTATGACCAATCTTTTGAATCTTACAGTTGATTTATTGGGCTCATGAAATTAGCATCGAAAAATACTATGAAGTACGCTGAGTGAGTAGGTACATAAGCAGGATTACAAAAAAGACTCCACAAAACTATGGAGGCTAAATATAGTAAATTTGCATTGAGATTATAGTCTGGCTTACCATATGCATGACAGTCCAATTCATCTTCTTAATACTCTCATCCAAATCTATGGTGTGAGGTAAAAGAAGATCTGCCAAAGGCTCCCAATTCTGTGCCCACAGATTACCTGAAACGGTTCAAATTATTAAATTACAGTACTTTGCAAGGCGGCGAAGTAATTAAGAATTCGCATTGTTTAATGGACTGTGTGATTCGTGAGAAATAATGGGGCGATAGACGAAAAGGTAGAGGGGAGCTTTCAAACCCCTACAGGCTCGTACAAGAGGGTCTTAAATTGTCAAGGACTTAATAACCTCGTTGGTAGTTATATTTTTGAACCGTTTGGGGCGAGATGAAAGTCTCGAGTCGTGGGGTCTGAGTATCCATATCTTAGTTAAAAATCTGTCCAGATGCCAAGTTGAATATTCGCGAGGCCTTTACACCTTGGATGGAGGATAACCATTCTAGCCTTTACATTACCAGTGGGCAGTTTTGCGTCGTTGTTTTACATATGTTTTTTCTTTTTTTCTTTCTTTACGCCTTATTTTAAGTTTAGCTAGGAGTTTTTTTATTTATTTAAAGTGCACATAACTATTAAACGTGTAACAGAATAAACGCAATACATCTTAAGGCGTCGTTGTAGGTAGTCTTCATTATGAATAACTTTTACTATGGGACCAACCCTGAAAACGCAAAAAAAGGAATCAGCTGTTTTGTACCTACATTTTGTTCAGTTTTGCGGACAGAAATGTATCAGATCAGGGGGGCTAAAAAGGCCACTTTAGCAGAATCATATTAGAATCATAATATTAATCACGCAACAATCTGTCAAATTTCATTATCATCTTTATTGCAAACGCATTAGGTTCAAGGTTGATTGGGAAATTTGGCAGTGACGGGTAGCGTGATGTGCTTTCTGATTCTGCTAAAGTAGCCTTTTTAGACCCGCAGGTATTATGTTTATTCGGTTATATAGTGTATGGTTAGTTAAGTATCTAAAAAAAGTTTTTTGGACTTAAAATACACAGTCAAGAAGTGTCTATCTACCTTCATACAGAATCTACGTACCCAACAAATGAGCCGGAATAGGTCCCCGTTCAGGCACAACCTCGCCGTAGAACCTCCGCAGATAGAACCTGACCACTCCGTGCAACAGGCTATAGAGAAGTTTTATTCCATCGTGGAGTTTGTCACAGGTGTCTCGTAGTCGTGGTATTTCGAGCTCATCCCGCCAGGATGAACCGATATTTGGGTACCCTGGAAAATGATGTAGTACTTGTGATAAATAAGAAATTACTTCATCATCATCATCATATCAGCCGTAAGACGTCCACTGATGGACATAGGCCTCCCCAAGTGTCGCTACAACAACTGGTCCTGCGCGTATTGCATCCATCGGCTTCCCGCGACTTTCACCAAGTCATCGGTCCACCTTGTGAGAGGCCTTCCAACGTTGCGTTCTGCAGCAAAACACAATCACCGACCCCATCTCCAGCGCGGCAGTTGCACTTTCCAAGGAGTAGATCCTATGGAGAAGAACAAGAACGTGCAAGAAACTCCATGGACTTACAAATAAATAATTGCAAAAGGTTCGATGTATGGATGAATGGCTGGATCAGATGGATGAAGGGATGGATAAATGGATGAATGTTCTTTACTCAATCACACACGAACGGTTGAACGGATGATGAATGAAATTTGGCACAGGAATAGATTTAGTTTGGGATAATAGAGCATAAGATAGTTTTCGTCCCGGGAGTATGTTTCCTTGGAATAATTTCCGATATTCACGTGGGCGAAGCCGCTGGCGGAAGCTAGTAAATATTAAAGCTTGATACAAGAGCATTTGGATGTTTTCATTTCAAGACTAGTTTCAAATTCAAATTGATTTATTATTTTTTTGAACACAGGGTATGATGTTTTATAAAAATGTTTGGTCCATTCTATGTTCCACCGAAAGGCATACAAAATAGTGACGCTGAAGTGTCGCTAAAGTCAATATTATCAATTTTGTCCCGTTCAATCGCCCATGATATTACTTCGTTTTCCGTCAACATGAATGATCAATATGATCGATGCCGATGTAACCATAATTTTATTATTTTTAAAAGAGTGTCCATGGAGTTTCTTGCACTTTCGTCTCCATAGAGATCTATGCTTTGGGACATGTAAATAGATTCAAGGTTCCTTGGGGAGTGTAGGGAAGCGAATTTCCCGAAATTCCTTTGGGAACGGGGAAAAATGGTATATATGCGTATGAAGTCGCGGGCAAAAGCCAGTTATAAATAAAAACGTTTATATGTCTTGTGTAATCACAATAAACATCATCAACACTTACCATTACGCCTGGCAGCTCTATTTTCAATAGCAACCAATCTTCTATAAGGTTCCTTCATAGGCGGTCCTACTTTCTCCCTCCAAGCCAACCATAACCATCTTAATACCTCTTCGTTCCTTGAGACAGCCATCATTTTATCAAAATCTGCCTCTCCTTTTAAACAAATCATATCTTTTTCTTCAAAATAACGGTTGACAGCAATTTTGGCGGCAAAATGAATTGGATCGCCGTGTTTGGAATTGAAAAACTGCTTGAAGTTTGACAGGTAATCCAAGATGGCGGCCTCGACTTGTGTCAGGTTATTTGTTGATATGTTTTCGTCGCTTGGGATGCATATTTCGGCATCTGAATATGTTGATTGTAGTTCTTCGTAAAGCCTACTTGTATGTCTGAAAACAAAAAAACGTATTTAGCTATAAAAATGTGGATTCGTTATTAGGTAAAATTAGAAAATGAGGAACACATTAAGCGAACAGGTTTTTGATGAAAATAAAATCCTTTAGTACGTCTTTCGTCCACTGACCGACAATTATTTTGAATCTATGGACTGATTTAAAAAATGTGCATGGAGTTTCTTGCACATTCTTCTCCATAGAGATATACGATTTAGAACATGCACTTGCTTCATCTCTTTGACTGACCGACTTTGACAAATGTTTCTGGTGGGATTTAATCCATTTACTTATTATAATATTCTAAAGAAAAAAGAACATGTCATTATTATTTACCTGGTTTCATCATAAGTGAACTTCGGTCCCCTACACAGCAAATAGTACTGCCTCTGTTGAGTGCTATTCAAAGACTGACGACTATACAGTGTTGCCAACTCAGTGCACGTTTGGTCTTGCCAGAATATTCGATGTTTCTGATATGTAGCTGCACGAGCCGGTAGTTCAGGGTTGCCAGGGTTGACTGAAGACTCCCACGCTAAGTGAGCAGCTATTGTGCTAAAGTTGCCAGTTTCTTCGTTTATTTTTCGGAAGAGTTGGTCTAAATTTTGGCTGAGACATGTCTTGAATAGAAGGATTAGGAGAAATGACTTGGTGGTGCCCATTTTGTTTTAATTGGACATCGTTGATTGAGGTGAAGTGTAGAATCTGAAACAAGTTATACTTGTATTTATATAACACAGAAGTCTGATGAAATATAACAGATCTGGAGGTCTAAAAATGCCACTTTAGCAGAATCAGAAAGCACATCACGCTACCAGTTATTGTAAAAATTTTCCAATCAACCTTGAACCAAATGCCTTAGCGATAAAGTTGAAAATTTGACAGATTGTTGTGTGGTTAATATTATTATTCTAATATGATTTTGCTAAAGTGGCCTTTTAGACCCGCAGTAAACACTTCAGTAAAAGACATGCTGTTATGTATTTGTTTCTACCGGTTTATTCTGACATCACACCTTGTATACTTAGGTGAAGTAAACATGAAGTGAACAGACGGTCGATTCTGTTAACATGTCGACACGACAGTAGCAGCTTTAGGGCCGGGCGACGCTGGCGGCCGCCCGAGGCGCCGGCACCTGGAGGGCGCTCGCGCTGGCCGGGACATAATGGGCGCTGCATGCGCTAGCTTAACTTAACCACTTTATTTGAATGTATATTTCTTTCGATATAAAGAAAAACTAAAATCAGATATTGAGGGTGATTCGTTATGCACAAAAAGTTAAGTCTGCAACACTATCTCGAGGACATTCAGGCAACACCCTGGCTCAGCCTTTTTTTGTTTTTTTTTTTTTAACGGGGTGAAATCCTCATGGATGTCCTCCGCCCTGGGGCGGGCGGAGGGGTCTGTCAGACTCTTACTGACTAAAACCACCCCGGTGTTCCATCTCTCACCTACGTCGGGGATCGCGAGAACTTATAAGGCTTCCGTAATCCCCGGCTGGTGCCGGCCCGCATCTGCGGGCCACTTCGGGTCAGCGGGAGGAGTGAGGTGTTTGACTCCCCCCGCGACATCAAAGAGGGGCGCGCGGGAACACCACGCGCCGCTACCTCGGGTCCGGATGAATGGGGGGCGACGGACATCCCCAAGTCCGCCGCCCCTGGACCCATTTAGGGGGGCCGGAAGAGAGCAGCGTATGCCCTCCTCCGACGCCCGGTGCGCCTGCTGCGGGCCGGGAGAGAGGTCGAGATCTCCCTCTCCCTTTCCGCAGCCTCCTTCTGCGCGATAACTATTTCGCAGAAGGAGACCACCGCGTCCCAAGACTCCTCGCCGTCGACCATAGACCCTGGCTCAGCCTGGCTCAGGGTGGATTCTCGGACATACGTTTCCGAGTATCCACCCTAAGGTGGATTCTATCGGGTGTCAAAATGGAAACTCCGACCGACCAGCGGTGAAATTTTCGTCCAGAATAAAGTAGGTACCTATGGTAGCCGTTGTGCCCTAATGTGACTAACGCCCTATATGTTTATCTAGAATTCTAGACCACCATCTTCTACCTAGGCTTTTCCCAAACAGGGAGGGTTTGGGAATATCAAGTTCAACAGCTTTTAACAGGAATTACAGAACGTCGCCCGAAGAAAACAGCGTGTAAAAATTTTAGCAGGATATTTACTCTTTTTGTTTCGGTTACTCTCGTACATCAGAGTCAATTCTACTAATTTTTCTCACTTCTATGGTAGAAGCTAGATAAATGTGATATAACGGTCATTGCTCTACATACATTTATTAACTTATTAATATCAAAAACAGAAATAAAGACAAAGCTGTCTTGAATCGACTTTTATCGTGATCCTTTACGTTGTAATGAAAACGGTTCATAATTTTACTGTTCGGGTATCTACGAAGGGATATTAGAGAGAGGTCAATGCACTATATTGCAAGTTTATCTGGCGCTTCATCATCATAACAGCCGAAAGACGCCCACTGCTGGACATAGACCTCCCCCAAAGGGGGGGGGGGTTGCCATAATCGCCACGCTTGGCAGGCGGGTTGGCGATCGCAGTGTTTGGCGTTGCGTTTTACAGAGAACGCTGCTGCCCATTCTCTGGCGAGTCCCTTAGTCGCCTCTTACGACACCCATAATCGCCACGCTTGGCGCACACTGCAACCCAGGCGGGTTGGCGATCGCAGTGTATGGTGTTTGCCATAATCGCCACGCTTGGCGCACACTGCAACCCAGGCGGGTTGGCGATCGCAGTGTATGGTGTTGCGTGGTCTTTTACAGAGAACGCTGCTGCCCATTATCTGGCGCTTATCATACTAATAACTCAGCCGGAAACTGTCAAAAATGCCTCAATTTCCCTACATTTTTAACAGATTGCCACAGAAATGCGAATAAGAAGTTATTTTTTTATATTGTTACTTTTATTTGAGATGGGTTTACTCTTGACTCTAGTCTAGGTCAGATATAACAGTTAAATAATAAATAAATGATTTATTTTGGACCAAACATTTTTACATTGTTTTTTTTTTTATAAATGAAAATAGTTTAATGTAACATTAAATAAGCAATAAATCCTAACTATATACATATGAATATACGAAAACAAATACACTCAGGCGTCGAAGAATTCCTCCGCATCGCTGTCATCCGGAAACGTGCCCAGAAGACTGGCAGCATTGCCACGTTGAATGGCAATACTAATTCTACATTGAGTTGATTAACAGGTTCACTGTCCGCACAGCAGACACAATAGAACCCTAACCTGAACCCCCCCAGTTAAAAGTTAGTAGAATTGGCCTTTAGATCATACACACTCGGTTGCAAGTACCATTGATTCAATCCTAAGAGAAATCAGTACGTTCCAAAAACATTAATAACACCGCCCAAACTGTCGCTCCCTCTAAAAAAATATTGTAATCAGCACAAATTAAGTACCCACATTATCAGGTGCCTGCTGATAAGAGACGGGGAATATCCACTGAAATCTGAAGAGCCTCTAGAGCCCCGATTAGATATCGAGAGCTTTCATTGGGTTTTTACCGATTAGATTGAAAAAGAGAGTGATGTGTTTTGCTTTTTTATTGATATGGGGGAAAGTAGCTGTCAATCATCTTTTGAAGAGTGATTTTCCGATATAGGGATAAGGACTATATGGAGCGTGCAGGAGCTATTGAGGACAATTTCAAGTTTAATAAACTTCCAGAAGACTTACAAATCCTTACTAATTATAAATGCGAAAGTAACTCTGTCTGTCTGTCTGTCTCGCTTTCACGCCAAAACTACTAAACCGATTTAAATGAAATTTGGTACACAGATAATCTAGAGCTTGAGAAAGGACATAGGCTACTTTTTATCCCGGGATTATGTTCCCTAGGGACCACGCGGGCGAAGCCGCTGACAGAAGCTAGTAATATTATAAATGCGAAAGTAACTTTGTCTGTCTGTCTGTCGCGCTTTCACGCCAAAACTACTGAACCGATTTAAATGAAATTTGCAACACAGATAGTCTAGAGCCTGAGAAAGGACATAGGCTACTTTTTATCCCGGGAGTATGTTTCCTAGGGATCACGCAGGCGAAGCCGCTGGCAGAAGCCAGTAATATTATAAATGCGAAAGTAACTTTGTCTGTCTGTCTGTCGCGCTTTCACGCCAAAACTACTGAACCGATTTAAATGAAATTTGTCACATAGATAGTCTAGAGCCTGAGAAAGGATATAGGCTACTTTTTATCCCGGGAGTATGTTCCCTAGAGACCACACGGGCGAAGCCGCTAGTAGAAGCTAGTGTTATATAAAACGAGTTAGAAAAGTTATAAGTACAAATCAAAACGTTTCTTTACTCAAATTAGTACTGTATAAGTGTAATCATGTACCTAATTATTATATTTAAAACATTACTGTCGTAGAAATTTAGACGACGGCTTTTAAGTTTTTAAGACGGCTCGCCAGTACACAGATAAACCCTGTGAGGTTTACGTTGTACGGCAAAAACAAAGTGTAACTATAGATTAAGTAATTTGGAAATAAACAAAATAATAATAATAATTTATAAGATAAATTTATTTTATACCATCTTTGTAGTGTGTGAACTAAATTGACATTCACATTTGCGTCCCCCTTCATAGCGTTTCTTTTTTTATTTTGTGTTTTCGTCGGGACCACTCGTAGTTCACCTCTAGAAGGGTGGTTACTACTCAACCGGGCTAGGGCCTTCATACCGTACCGGCGTGATGTTTTGTTATGAATTGGTGTAAACAATAGACAGACATGCGATTTCAACAAGCCCGGTACATTTGCTATAATTTATTGAGGAGTTCCGTTGCCTATCTCCGAAGTTCTTCATCAGATTTTCACCAAATTGAAATGGGACCACTCTCTGAAAATACTTTTCCAAAAACTACCCAAATCGCTTCAAGTGTGCCTACAAAATTTGAAGAGTTCTCTCTATTTTTCCAGGATCCCATCATCAAATCCTGACCTGATGATCATGCAACCATCTGAGAAGCCTACACATTCAACAAAAAAAAAAAAAAGATTTTCTAAAAAAAAATATTGAAATGTTTTGTATGACTAATAATGTTTATGTATAAATTAATGTATATCTTTATTTAATTCAATTGTATGTCTTGTATGTTTTGTGTTGTTCTTTGAAATTTTGTGATAATTACCTTGACAATTACTAAATAATAATAATAATACCCCATCGCCGTATCTCTACGTTGACGTCGTGGTGGGGCTTGCGTGCCCCAATAAACCTTAGGTACTCATACTTAGGGTGAGGGGCCAGACAAAGAGAGATACAATCCGCAAGGCAGTTTTGTGGCGAACTGTTGGGCAGTAGCGACCCCACGGACCTGACCTCCCGGGAGAAGTCTTGTTCCTCATCTCCGGCTTGCCTTTATTGGCTAGCTGGGGTGAACACTGACGAGGAACAGAGCTCCCACCTCATTCTTGCCTTTATCGGCCGGTCTGAGTGGAGATTCGCAAGAGCAAACGTGTTCGGGAGAAGGATGTATAATCCAGTAAGATGCTGGTAGGGATCTTGATCGTACTTAATTTTTACAAATTTCTATAATAATTTCTATACAACAGTAGAAGAGCTAGGTTTCTCAGATCATAGCGGAACTATCTTACACATGGCTCTGCCTCAACAGACTAAACAAACTAAACAGGTTAGTCAAAAAAAGATTATATAATAATAAAAATAGCCAATTATTTAAATCCAAATTAAATGAAGTGAATTGGAACGAAATAATACAAACAAATAAAATCATAAATGAAAACTATAAAGCTTTTAATAACACTTTGACCAAAATATTAAACCAATGTATACCTAAAATTAAAATTAAATTAAAAACAAACTATAAAAAGCACTGGCTAACTACAGGCATCAAACTTTCATGTAGAAACAAAAGGCTTGAAAAGATACTTACACTAAATCGATTCATCCACTAATTAAAAAGAACTGTAAACAATATGAAAAAACACTAAAGAAAACAGTTATAACAGCAAAGAAATTACAATATATAAATATAACAAAAAAATTAGAAAAAAAAAATTAAATGAAATGACTATGTGGAATATTATAAATGAAAGAACAAATAAGAAAATAAGAAGTGATAAAAAACATAAAATTACTAATTAATAATATACATGTCACGGAACCTAAAGATATAGCTAACTTTTTTAATAATTTCTTTGCGTCCATCGGCGAGGGTGGCAACAAAGCACCCCAGTGCTCTGCCCCACTGAAAACACCATGTTTCTCAGTCCAGTATACCCCGACGAAATAAATACACTATTAAAAAACCTAAAAAGTAAAAAAAAGTCATGGAATAGACGAGTTACCACCAATGTTGATTCGACAATGTGCAAACGAACTAACGTTACCATTCTATTTGTTAGTAAATCAGTCTTTTGATGACGCCGTTTTCCCGGACTACCTAAAGAAAGCTATAATAAAGCCAATCCACAAAAAAAAACTCGAAAACGGATCCAAACAATTACCGTCCAATAGCTCTTTTACCAACCGCTTCAAAAATTTTTGAGAAAGCTATGTGCAATCGTGTGTACTCTTTCTGCGAAAAATATAGAATATTTAACGAATGCCAAAACGGATTTCGCAAAAACCGTTCCACTGTTCTAGCAGTTTATAGGAAGTTTTAAATATAATCAATGACAAAAAATACGGTGTCGGCTTACTGTTGGATATGACCAAAGCTTACGATCAAGTACAATATGACATTCTGCTCAGTAAATTACAAGGTATAGGGATCCGCGGAAAGGCTCATGAATGTTTTAAATCCTACTTAACAAGTAGATAACACCAAGTTGAAATAGAATTTTATAATGCAAATACCAATGAGATTCAAAACATTCGGTCTAGCATCAAAAAAATTAACACCTCTATTCCCCAAGGAAGTGTAATTGGATGCCTGCTCTTCCTTATCTACATAAACGACCTTCCAAAAACTATAGAGGGGCCATGCGTCTTGTTTGCCGATGATATTTCACTTTTAACTTCATGCCAGAACAATGCTGACTTGTGCGAGGACCTAACAAATACACTGAATAAATCAATTACTTGGATGAATGAGCATAACCTCGAGATAAATTTCCCTAAATCTAGATTAATGCCCTTCCACCCCCGTCAAAAAACCCCTATAGACATAAACTTCACCTACAACGGCACAAAAATAGAAGTTATTCATGAATTTACTCTTCTTGGCCTGTCTATAGATACAAACGTTAATTGGAAATCACACGTCAAGAAGATAAAATCAAAACTATGCAAATTAACATACGCCATACGCGAAATCAAAAAGACTACAAGCCTCCAAACCGCGCTAGTTACATATTACGCATATGCACACGCATGGTTTACCTATGGCATGATCTTATGGGGAAATAGCACAGACGCTCCCTCCATATTTACCCTACAGAAAAAGCGGATACGAATAATCACTAATATAGAACAGACGGATAGTTGTAAGCCGTATTTCCAAAAACACAAGATTCTCACATTGGTTAGTATTTATATCTTGGAGTTATGCAAACTGGTCCGCAATTACCCAGATTCCTACAACACACGGGGAGATATACATACGAACTATTCGCTGCGCCATAAAAATAGGTTAAATTTACCTCCGTCCCGCCTTAAGTTACATGCTACTAGTCCATATTCTATGTCGATTAAAATATATAATAAACTACCGGGAAACATAAAGCAAGAAAACAAAACCAGTTTTTTTTAAATAACTTAAAACAATTCCTAATTGAAAAAAGTTATTACACATTGGAAGAATACCTTACGGATAAATTTTAATAATAACAGGATATATATGTAAACTTAATAATAATAAATAAATGACATTATATTCTATTAATAATAATAAATAAATAAATAGCATTCTATCTTATTAACAATAATAAGTAACATAGTATTATATTATTAATAATAATAAATAAATGACATTACATTCAATTAATAACAATAAATAAACAAATGACATTCTATCTTATTAATAATAATAAATAATTAAATAACAGTATTATATTAAAAACCAATAAATGACATTCTATCCTATTAATAATAATAAATAAATAATATAGTATTCTATTAGTAATAATTAATAAATAATACACTATTCTAATAATAAAAACCAATATTAAATAAACAATAAAACAACTAAGAACGTAATTTAATCCAAAAATCGATATGTAGAGAATAATAATATGCATAAAATATTCAATAATAGGCACAAGTTGGACAGGAAATATTAAACGTTGATTTTACAAGATAAATAATTTAAAGCGCTCTTCCTCTCTCCTAATTATTGAAAGTGTTGCTGTGCCCGACAGGGTCCATAATTGTTTCTATCTATTCATTTTACCACCTGTATGGTGTACATTATGGATTGCAATAAACGATTTGAGATTTGAGATACTTCCGGGATTGTCCTGATAGCCGTGGTATACCTCTCCACTCCTCTAGCACCTCAGGATATGTTGCCTCCTTGGCGCTACGTCACTTTGTGCTAGCGACCGTTTTCGGGAGCCCATTTATTGAGTGTGCCAGTCACCCCCTGCCATTTTAAAGCCGTGTATATTTTCAGTGGTCAGGCAGGGGCCCATAGTTCTTTCATAGTATATGGTAATGAGTCCACTAAACCACCCAAACCCATAGCGTTTCATCTTTTATTACCATATTCTGCACTGGTCCTGCTCCAACCGGGGAATGTCCTTGGGTATACTTTGATAGTGCATACAGGGATAATCGTCGGTTGGTGCCCCATTCCATTTGAAATGTCTAACGGGGCCTCTGCGAGTTGTTTTCGGCTCCTCGCACGCTTACCAAAGGACCGGGACCTCAGGGTCCCGAGATTGTTCAAGACATACCTTAAATAATAATAATAAATCGGTCTAGGCGTCTTCGAGTAATCGGAAAATATACAAAAAAAAGATTCCGTATTGGGAACTTCCTCCTTTTGAAGTCGGTTAAAAATACATTTTGCAATGATTTTGTTAAATAGGACAACCTCGATTTAGCAGAACAACTTTGCCATGACACATCTTGGAATTGTGATCCGTCAATAGATGGATTTGGATGTTATTTCGAATACGGGTACATCATGTCCTCATATATCCCGGATAATGAACTTGGAAGATAGGTGGATCACTGCATTCCAAATCAAACAAGATTTCTCCATGGTCGACCACATCATCGCTTACCATCACGTGAGATTCAATTTTGGCCCTTTCATAGAGGCTAAGGCTCAAGTGGCTGCCAGAAAGTTGGGGGTCCTAGCAAAGGTGAGACGGTATTTCACGCCGGAACAGCTGCTCAAACACTATCAAGCGCAAGTTCGATCGTGTATGGAGTACTGCTCTCATCTTTGGGACGGATCTGCCGTTACCAGCTTGATGCCCTTGAGTCAATTGAAAAACGAGCCAAGAGAATCATCGATAATGACAGGCTCGTCGAGGCGAAGCTCCAAAGTCTTGAGCATCGACGCCGAGTTGCTAGCCTGTCGGTTTTCTACCGGTTGCATTTTGGGGAGTGTGCGACGGAATTGCATGATTTAATTCCGCCAAGCCCGTTCCATCATAGGACCACAAGACGATCGGCGATGCGCCACCGGTACATGGTGGACATCCCACCCACACGCACTAAACGATTTGGGAGCACATTCATAGTGCGTACAGCTAAGGAGTGGAATTCACTGCCAGAGTCTGTGTTTCCAGATAGCTACAACCTGGGAGTCTTTAAGACAAGAGTGAATACGTTGCTTCTAGGCAAACGTGCTCCATCTTCGACCGCATCATCGCTTACCATCAGGCGAGATAGTGGTCAAACGTAAGCCTATCTATAGAAAAAAAAGATAGTGATCAAACACGAAACTATCAATAATAATAATTATAAAGCCGCCATCTTAAATACTTGCCGAATTGTTAGAAAATTTTTACAACTTGATTTGGATAACAATTTTACTGCAGTACAAAGTAATCTACCATCACAAAGTAATAACTAGGATCTCACCTTGGTTCACACCCGTGAGATTCTAGCAAACAACAGGTACTAACCTGAGAAAATAAATTAAAAAAAAAAACATAATTATAATCAAAACAATCCAAATATACCATTACATATTAGTAGCATTAAATAATAGGATTTCAAAGATTGAAATAAGTTAAGATCCCAAATGTTTACTAAGCTTCTGAAAGTTTAATGCCTTAGAATCAAATGCTTACTAAACTTTTCGGTTCGTTCTTAATTCTACTGCAAAATTTAAAGAACTTGCAAAACGCTTAGTTGACACTTCGCCTGACCCTGAGGCTTTTGCCTCGGACAGAGGATAAGCATTGCCATTCAACATGGCAATGCTACCAGTCTTTTGAGCTCATTTGCAGTCGATAGCGATGCGGATGAATTTTTTGACGCCATGCGGCCATAATTATTTTAATTAGGTTTTATTTTTATTTTAAGTGTATATAGTTAGATAATTAGGGTTCCGAAAAAAAAAAGGAATCCTTATAGGATCACTTGGGTGTCTATCTGTCTGTCTGTCTGTCCGTCTGTCTGTCACAGCCAGTTTTCTCCGGATCCACTGGACCGATTCTGTTGAAATTTGGTACACATATGGACTTCTATGACCAAATTATTAAATTTTTAGTATGGGTGTCACTTTTGGGTGTCAAACTAGAAAATTAAAAAAAAAAGATTTTTGAACAATATCGTGTGACATATCAAATGAAATAACTTAATGTGAGGGTTTTAATTATATTTTTTTCATGATTTTAAAATAAATGGTTTTGAAGTTATTCAAGAAATTAGACGAAAAATGACCATTCCCCCCCCTTATCTCCGAAACTACTGAGCCTAAATTTTTTAAAATTCACCGCAGGGTTGGGCAGAGGTACAGTATAGTATACAACCTGTAACAGAATAAACGCAATACCTCTTAAGGGATCATTGAACTCATCAGTATGAACAACTTTCACTATGGGACCAACACTGAAATAGCGAAAAAAAAAATCGACTCCTCCATACCATTACGTGCGCATAACTCTACAAAATGTACTGAACAGCTGTTTTTTTTTCGCGATTTTTGGATTGGTGACTTCTTAACAGGTATTGCGTTTATTCTGTTACACGTTGTATTCACTGTACTAGAGTACACCCACATTTTACAATTAGATGCTTGCTTACTTTTCCCCAGCAGTGGTGGCCGAGTGAGCAGTGGTGGCCGAGTGGTAACGGCTCCAACTTACGAGTTGTAGGTCGCGGGTTCAAACCCAGCCAGGCACATTACTTTGTGTAATTTATTTCATCACCACTGCTCTCAAAACGGTGAAGGAAAACATCGTGAGGAAACCGGCATGTCCTAGAACCAAAAATTCGAAGACATGTGACATTCACCAAACCGCATTGGGCCCGCGTGGTGGATTACGGCCCATTCCCTCTCCTAGAGAGGAGGCCTGAGTCCCACCAGTGGGAACATATTATAAGGCCGACTATGCTAACTTTTCCCCGCAGCTTCGTATGCGCATTTCTCGTTATTTCCCGTTCCCGTAAGAATTTCGGAATATCCTCTCTTAGTGCTCCCCTTCCACTCCCCAAGGAACCTGCATGCCAAATTTCAGCTTCCTACGACCAGTAGTTTCGGTTGTGCGTTGTCTGTCAGTTACTCAGTAACGGAAGAGTTTTATTTATATTGATTTTTAAATCCTATTTATTAGGGGGCAACCACTCCCATCAAGATCGGAAACTCTACACTCGAAGTTGTAGACGAGTACGTCTACCTAGGACAAACGGTCCAGCTAGGTAGGGTCAACCTCGAGAAAGAGGTCAACCGTCAAATCCGACTCGACTGGGCAGCGTTCGGGAAGTTGCGTGGTATCTTCTCGTCCCGCATACCACAGTGTCTCAAGACGAAAGTCTATGATCAGTGCGTATTGCCAGTGATGACATACGGAACTGAAACGTGGTCGCTCACAATGGGCCTCATCAGAAGGCTCAAAGTCACTCAAAGGGCAATGGAGAGGGTAATGCTTGGAGTTTCCTTACGTGATCGAATCAATAATGTTGATATCCGCAAGAGAACCAAGGTTACCGACATAGCCCAAAGGATCGCCAAACTAAAGTGGCAGTGGGCAGGGCACATTGCTCGCAGAACAGATGGTCGATAGGGCCGAAAAGTTCTGGAGTGGCGACCACGTACCGGAAGACACAACGTTGGATGGCCTCCCACAAGGTGGACCGATGACCTGGTGAAGGTCGCGGGTAGCCGATGGATGTGAGACGAACAGGACCGGTCGTTGTGGCGACGCGCGCGGCGAGGCCTATGTCCAGCAGTGGACGTCTTTCGGCTGATATGATGATGATGATGAGGGGGCGATATTGAAAACTGAGAGAAGAGCTCGTGGCTAAATAATAACAGCCGCACGGGTCGAACTTCAAGGTTAAGCAATGTTAGCAGAGGACAGTCCGTGGTGGGCGTCCATCCTTTACATAGAGTCCTCCGTGCCTCAGAAAGCACGTTATGCTGTTGATCCTGGCGTCATTTGTTGATTTTTGTCAGTCATTACGTGTAGGCGAATCGAAGCCGAAAGACAGAAGTTAGTCTACACTAATATTATAAAGAAGAAAGATTTGTTTATTTGTTTGAATTGAATAGGCTCCGAAACTACTAGACCGATTTGAAAAATTCTTTTAATAATAATAATTATTATTTATTTCGGACATAATTAAAAATTCATAATGAGTTAGTAACAGAAAAACTTACAACTATGTTAGTAACCTGAAACAAAATAAACTAATCAAAAAAGTTTAATTCATAAACTTTCCCTCTGCACCGGGCCAGCAGGCATGCCTACGGGACCAGTGCGCCAGGAAAGGGCAGTCCGGTCTTTCAGCAATAACGCTTAGCTTTTAGCATTAGATAGCTACATTATCAGGGAGTAACATAGGCTATATATTATCCCCGTACTCCCACGGGAACGGGAACTACGCGGGTGAAACCGCGTGACGTCCAGTAGTAATAAATAAATATGTCAGCGAAGGCACAACTCTCACTGACTTATTTTTGACAAATATATTTTTGTTTTTAGGGTTCTGTACTCAAAGCGAAATCAACGGAACCCTATTACTAATCCTCCGCTGTCCGTTCGTCCTTCCTTTCGTCCGTCTGTCTGTCAGCGAGCTGTATCTCAAGAACCGTAGTAGGTAACCGTACAATTGAAATTTTCAAAGAGTGTGTATTTCTACTATTATCCTTACTTACTAATATTAATATATTTATACTATTTATAATATTATACATGCGAAAGTAACTCTGTCTGTTTGTCTGTCTGTCGCGCTTTGACGCCAAAACTATTGAACCGATTTAAATGAAATTTGGTACACAGATAGCCTAGAGCCTGAGAAAGGATATAAGCTACTTTTTATCCCGGGAGTATACACCCTAGGGAACACGCGGGCTAAGCCGCTGGCAGAAACTAGTACTTTATAAAATTAAATTGAATTAATAATCTAAAGGGAGCCTTAAATTATAAATTTAATTTAATTTTTAAAACCGATTTTTTTTTCGGTTTTATGATACGGAACTGTTTGTGTGAGAGTCCGACTCGCACGTGGCCGGTTTTTCTATACTCATATATAAAGCTGAAGAGTTTGTTTGTTTGTTTGCTTGAACGCGCTAATCTCAGGAACTACTGGTCCGATTTGAAAAATTATTTCAGTGTTAGATAGCCCATTTATCGAGGAAGGCTATATATCATCACGCTAAGACCAATAGGAGCGGAACAGTAATGAAAACTTAAAAATTGTGACGCAGACGAAGTTGCGCGGGTCAGCTAGTCATGATATAAAAGTCTGCCTTGTATAATACCTACGAGCTCATTATAACTGCGAATTGTTACAGGAATAGAATAGATTCCTACATTTTCCTTTTCCCAATGTTTATTACTTATGTAATTTTTATTTTAATATTCAAAATAAAATTAATTAGAGCAAACAGTATTACATCGCATTTCGTATTTCTATCGAAAAGGCGAGTAAATAGAAGCTGGGAGATTCGTTTACAGAAGAAAAAAATATTTTATGATACTAGGTTAATGGCAACTGCTCTATAAGGTTTTACTAGAAATGGAAAAATAAACTGGCTAAGCGCAAGTCGAACGCGAACACGAATGGTTCCGTTCCATAAACCTTAATTTTTATAGCATATATTTGTTCATATGTTTGTAGCATATGTTTGTTTCGCCGTATGGTGTCGTCCGGTGCCGTACGGTGCCGTAAAAGAATAATACCATCCCATCACTTCCCGTGGGTGTCGTAAGAGGCGACTAAAGGAATCGCCAGAGAATGGGCAGCAGCGTTCTCTGTAAAACTCAACACCATACACTGCGATCGCCAACCCGCCTGCCAAGCGTGGCGATTATGGCAACCCCCCCATTCTTGGGGGAGGCCTATGTCCAGCAGTGGACGTCTTTCGGCTGATATGGTATTTGTTGTTATAGTGGCAATAAAAATACACAATCTGTGAAAATTTCAGCTGTCTACCTATTACGGTTCTTAAGATACAGCACGCTGACAGACAGACGGACGGACGGACAGCGGAGCCTTAGTAATAGGGTTCCGTCGGTTACCCTTTAGGTACGGAACCCTAAAACGCATCGTTTGGAACCCTTAGTGTAATTTTTTTTTAATTTTAACAGTCAGACGCAACGTTGGGAGGCCTCCCACAAGGTGGACTGAATGACGCGAACAACCTGGGCCCCAAGTCTGCTATTACAATAGTGTCAGAATGGTCTATCATTGATTTCATAATGGTCGATTTTGACAAGATTCTATGCCATTTCTTTCAATGGAGTGTCAGTGGTTGACCACTGGAAAGTCATAATGACGCTTTTATATCCAAAATCAACCATTATGAAATCAATGATAGACCATTCTGACACTATTGTAATAGCAGACTTGGGGCCCTGGTGAGTGTTGCGGGTAGCCGGTGGATGCGAGACGCACAGGACCGGTTGGTCTGGAGATACATGGGGGTGACCTATGTCCAGCAGTGAACGTCTTTTGGCTGAAATGATGATAATAATAATAATAATACCCCACCGCCGTATCTCTACGTTGACGTCGTGGTGGGGCTTGCGTGCCCCAAGAAACCTTAGGTACTCATACTTAGGGTGAGGGGCCAGACAAAGAGAGATACAATCCGCAAGGCAGTTTTGTGGCGAACTGTTGGGCAGTAGCGACCCCACGGACCTGATCTCCCGGGAGAAGTCTTGTTCTTCATCTCCGGCTTGCCTTTATTGGCTGGCTGGAGTGAACACTGACGAGGAACAGAGCTCCCACCTCTTTCTTGCCTTAATCGGCCGGTCTGAGTGGATATTCGCAAGAGCAAACGTGCTCGGGAGAAGGATGTATAATCCAGTAAGATGCTGGTAGGGATCTTGACCGTACTTCCGGGATTGTCCTGATAGCCGTGGTATACCTCTCCACTCCTCTAGTACCTCAGGATATGTTGCCTCCTTGGAGCTACGTCACTTTGTGCTAGCGACCGTTTTCGGGGGCCCATTTATTGAGTGTGCAAGTCACCCCCTGCCATTTTAAAGCCGTGTATATTTTCAGTGGTCAGGCAGGGGCCAATAGTTCTTTCATAGTATACGTTAATTAATCCACTAAACCACCCAAACCCATAGCCTGTCCACCTTTTGTTTCCATATTATGCAATAGTTTTGCACCTACCGGGGATTGTCCTTAGGTATACTTTGATAGTGCATATAGGGATAATCGTCGGTTGGTGCCCCATTCCATTAGAAATGTCTAACGGGGCCTCTGCGAGTTGGCTTCGGCCCCTCGTACGCCTACCAAAGGACCGGGACCTCAAGGTCCCGAGATTGTTCAAGACATACCTTAAATAATAATAATAATAAGCTGTCGTTACGCGGTTGGATAAAGGGCCTGATACAGAAGTACTCCTCGATACGGCTCGTATCGTGAGGAAGTTCCTTTCTCTGGAGCCCTAACCACCGGTAGCTTGGACCCTGCTCCCGACACCAGCGCTCTACTATTTTTTATATTTTTTATAGAAACATTTAAAAATGTAAATTTATATGTATTTAATTTAATAAATGTAATAAAAATATAACGTTTATTTCTCATCATTTATGATGATGATGAGACAGATAGGCGAACGGACAGCGGAGGCTAAGTGATACGTTTTCGTTGGTTACCCTTCCGTTATGGAACCCTAAAAACTAAGTTAATTTTAGGTAGGTATTATAAGAGAAAGCATTCATAAAAAGCCTGAATGATCTTTTTGTGATCTTTAAAACACATTTTATAGTAAACAAAATACCCTACCACCTATTCTCATACCTACCGAATATACAAACAAAATTTCATGAAAATCGTTTGAGCCGTTTCGGAGGAGTTCGGTAACAAACACCGTGACACGAGATTTTTATATTAGACTAGTTGACTCGCGCAACTTCCTGTGCGTCATTAATGCCCCACGCCTATTGGTCGTAGCGTGATGTTACATAGCCTATAGCCTTTTTCGATAAATAGGCTAACCAACACTAAAAAAAAATCAATTCGAACCAGTAGTTCCTGAGATTAGTGCGTCCAACCAAACAAACAAACTCTTCAACTTTACGTTATGAAGTATAAGTAGGTATAGTAAATCATATACCACCTGTTTTTTTTAGGGTTCCGAAAATAAAGGAACCGTTATAGGATCACTCGGGTGTCTGTCTGTCTGTCTGTCCGTCTGTCACAGCCAGTTTTCTGCGGATCCACTGGACCGATTCTGTTCAAATTTGGTACACTATGACCCAAACACGGACGCGTTACGTAAATCATTCAATTTTTAGTTTAAAAAAAGTTTTTGAACAATACCGTGTGACATATCATAATTTTAAAATAAATGGTTTTGAAGTTATTCAAGAAATTAGACGAAAAATGACCCCCCTTATCTCCGTAACTACTGAGCCTTAAATTTTGAAAAAAATGGAGATAATAGATCTTTACCTAAAGATTACAGGAAAACGTATTAGAAGTCTGTAGTGTTAAAATAACATGTTAAAAAAAAACCCGTTCCAAAAAACTATCCTATCTTTTAAGTTGGATCAAATAACAGATATTTACAAAGTTTCATCAAAATCGGTTCAGTAGTTTAGGAGTCCACCGCGGACAAACAACGTGACACGTGATTTATATAAATTAAGATTTATACCACTATGAGTCTTGGTATTTGAAATAAATGTTTATTATTATTATTTACCTTACAAAAAACTTTTAAAAAACAGTTTTAATTAAAATCTTTTTCTAGTAGCTTACCTTTGCACAAGATACTTTTCCCCAAAGATACCGTATTCACTAAATAAAATTAGTTGAAAACAATAAAACAATTTGTCCCTCAGTTGAACGCGGACGCTAGTACCGGCGAGCGATCCCGAACGCGACTGAAATCACAACACCTCCAGTCGTGCGTACATTATTGTTGGAGATCCGTAGGTGCGACAGAGAAACCATGGTCCGAGGGGTGCATAATAAAGTAGACCTGTCCGAATGTCGTCTGCTCATATCGGCGTCTTACCACCGACGCTCTAGCCCGTGGACGCCATTTACTTTTTACACTTAATATTCCATTTTCTTTATTTCACATCACAAACGTTTTATAAATCATGGGGATTTATAAAACGTTTGTGATGTGAAATACGTTACGTTTTATGAATCCCCATGTAGGAGTGGGTTACTTTTAAAATGTAAAAATCTAATGCATTAGTCAAGTCTCTACAATTACTTAATACACCTTTTAATGCTCCGTCGGGTTCGATTCACAGGTCGGACAGAAAGTGTTATTGGGTTTAAAACATCTCGAACGGGACCAAATATAGCAGTCTCTTAAATAAAATACAAAAAAATGGTTAGTGGGTTTTAACTCCCGAAATTAATGAGACCGAGATTTTTTTAGGGATGAACATTGATATATAAAAAAACCAAGATACACACTCAGCATCTCAAAAACGTCCGCAAAAAACAAGCGCACAATGTGTGTCATTGTGCGCTAGTTTCAAACAGTCTCGCATCGCTCGCCATACTGCACTACTTTGTAAAAACAACTTTAAGCGATCCGTGTAAGGTTGAATTTGCAAAACAAATTGCGCATCACTCGCCATACTGCACTGCTTTGTAAAACAACTTTAAGCGATCCGTGTAAGGTTGAATTTGCAAAAAAAAATTGCTTATAGTATAACTACACACAACTCACACATGACACTTGATACATGTCAGTTTTTGACGACAGTTTCGAGTGTTACATTTATTCGAGATGTGAGATGTGCATCTTGGGTTTTTTATATATCAATGGGGATAAAATCCCAAATATCCACAATAGATTAATACAAGAAGACATTCATCAGACTATATCGGTTACCTTAGTAAATACGGCTGCAGAACCCTTCCCTTTTTTTTTAAGGATATCATATCATCAAATGACTCCTCCCGCTCTGGGCGGAGCGGAAGGGAGTGTCAGACTCTTACTGACTAAAACCCATCCGTGTTCCTCCTAATGCCCTTGGCGTTCCAGGGCCGCGGTGACTCTTTCGAACAAATTCCGCAACGCAGAACCCGTCCCTAAACGACCGCTCCCGCTTGCCACATTTCATTCACTTTCACAGATAAGGCTGTAACACACCGCGTGGGCGACGCAATGCTATCAATTATCGCATCTAGTTATCATTTTACATGAACCATTTATTATTATATTATGGATGGAGGGTCTCATATCAGGTAATTAGGAAGACCTATATGTGTTTGTGAATCATTTTGTTTCCATGAATACTTATGTGAATGAATAATTTTTTGCCAGTTGATAGCAGAATGATTTGCATATGTAGAATTAGAGGTAATGCTATCTTTTTGTTATAGTTTTCGTGTGAAATTACTGTTGTCTAATCGAGAAAGTATTAAACCCGTTAATCAAAGTGTAGCTCACTCTTTATCCTTTCGTATTTTTCCTCCTTCATCAACATCATATCAGCCGAAAGACGTCCACTGCTGGACATAGGCCTCCCCCAAAGGGAGGGAAGGGGTTTACCATAATCGCCACGCTTGGCAGGCGGGTTGGTTTTCCTCCTTAGTAGGAAATTTTATTAAAACTTGATGCACTAGTAAAAACACTGTACAAAGACTTGTGCGGCTGTTCCTAGTATCTCATTTATTTTGCGATGGTTGCTATCAAATAAAAAAAACATATAAATTAATTAAAGTTATAAAACTTTTCAGACTATACTAAAGAAGAACTGAAAGAATTCCTGAAAGGAAAATAAACAATAAATTAAAATATATTAATAATATTATGTATCTATTTACAACAGTCCATAACTGCCTACCCATAAACATAGCCTATAAAATCGTTCCTGGCGTGAATGTAGTACATGTACTATTATTTGTTTTCATATTCAACAATCTGGATTTTTCGTTGTTTTTAATGTATACAGCCGGAAGACGTCCACTGCTGGACATAGTCCTCCCCCAAAGGGGGGGGGGGGTTGCCATAATCGCCACGCTTGGCAGGCGGGTTGGCGATCGCAGTGTTTGGCGTTGCGTTTTACAGAGAACGCTGCTGCCCATTCTCTGGTGAGTCCCTTAGTCGCCTCTTACGACACCCACGGGAAGTGATGGGATGGTATTATTCTTTTACAGCACCATACGGCACTGGCCGACACCATACGGCACTGGCCGACACCATACGGCGATAGTACAATTCTATAAAAAATAATGTATAGGATTGACAAGCAATACCCAAACGCCGCGTAATAAATTGCGTCAATCAATTTAAAAAAAGATTGAAAAGTGACAAAATTATCCCGGTATATCGCTCCCGGTGTCTCACAGACCTTTTCAGCAAAGCAATAAGGCTAAGCTCCCCAGATCGCCGCCTGACAATACCCTCCATCTTAATTTGCGAACAGATATACACTGCCCACTCCCGTTTTATTTGCGGCGTTAATATAAATGGTAGAACGACAGTGTACGAGAAATACAAGTTGCTTGGAAAAATACATGTTGACCGTGTTGGGATGTAATCTTAATTGAGGCGACAGTACAGTATCCTCTATTCGTGAGGGCGTAGCTCATGTGGCATAACCTCCTTGGTTGCCTCACCCTCCGGGGACCTCCATCAACTTAATTATAAAAAAGCTTTAGAAAAATTAAAAAAGACAGTTCATAATTTAGGATAGGTTCAAATAATGACATACGTAGATTGATTTGTTTTTCTGAGAGAACTGTAAAAGTTTTTCTTGAGAGCACCCGCTCAATATAATGATCTCTTAAATCGCCAAAAGTCTTTAATTTCATATCGATCCCCAAACGTTCCAGAAGCCCTAACCTGAACGTCTACAGTACCTACCAATGTAATATTTTGCATTTATTTTCGTTGGATCCCAGTTATAGATCCCATTTTTGCCGTTTGCTATTTCCATTGAATCCCATGTTATAACAACATGTGTACTTTTCAGAAGAAAAGTGATTTACTTTTATCAAGCATTTTAAAAACAGCGTGGGTTCAGTCCACCGACAATTAAAATGATTGAATGACTTATATACTTTATTTGCACACAAAGATATCTATAGTTCAGGTCAACTTTTTACACTAAATTCGAAGCCTTTCCAAACACAGTCTTACAGAGATTTGTCTTTTTTATATTTTTGCAAGACATTTTTATTTATTTTATTTATTTTATTTAAAATTATGTAAATAACACCTTAACAGCTGTTACGCCAATCCGGTGTTACTACCACAATAGGGAATATGCGCGAAAAAAACATCTATTATCCATACAGTTTATCCAAAAATATACACACATATAATACTAAAAGTGAAAATAGCATCAAAATTGCTCGAAAAACGAACGAGATATAATTATTTTAAACAAATATATCTGTCCCTCTCGCGAAAACGTTGTTTTCTATGGCAGTTGTATAGGCGCCAAGAACTTTGACGTCACAATTCATATCGGACTTCTCTTTCTAATTGTAAACTTTGAAGCTTTATAACTTCATCGCTGATGAAGGTATTTAAAAAATAATTTCATAATTATTTATTAGAGCTAATAAGTACTTCATTTTGCAAATAAAAAAATCGCATGCATATTCCCTATTGCGATTTAAATACAATAGAGATTGCAATTTAAAAAGAATAAAACAAAAAACAATTATAATGAAATTAGAAATACACATAAACATTCAATAAAAATACAATTACAATTAAAAAAAGCAATTACAAATTCAACACCAATAAAAATACAATTAGTATTATAGTTAATCCATTCGTTTTTTCTTTTATCAAAACACAATCAGATCAGCGCAACTTCGTCTACGTCACATTTTTAATGAATGCTCTGCTCGTAGCGTGATTCTATATAGCCCATAACCTTCCTCGATAAATGGGCAATCCAACACTGAAAGAATTTTTCAAATCGGACCAGTAGTTCCTGAGATTAGCGCGTTCAAGCAAACAAACAAACAAACAAACTCTTCAGCTTTATATATTAGTATAGATATAGATAGATATAAAGTATAGATTTACCTAGGTTAACGATACTATAATGCGTCAAAACATTCGTGCTAGGCCCTCTGAGTCCGATTACCAAGTCGGGCATTGGGTTTTTCAACTAGTCTCAGCGGCAGCTTTGAGTTTGGCAATCTAGCGAAGTACCGTGTTGGCAGAAGCGACGAAGCCCAAAACATCTCGCGATGGAGGACTACTTTGGACAACTGGCCCAGTTTGGGGACATAATGGTATCTTAAATAAGTAAGCTCATAGTTTGTCCGTTGGGCTTAAGCCTGATTTCGCTGGCGAAGAGACTTTGTATGTAAAAAGTCATAATTCGAGGTTTGGCTCTCGACTTTTTTCTCCTCTAATATTGAACCAATAGGAAGAATATATACTGTGTCTCTATGTTTCTCTTTTTGATTAATAGTTACCAAATTTGTACACTAGGGCTCTGTTGACAGCGATTTATCGGACAAGTTTAAACCGATTTAAGAGATATTTCACAAACTGAATAAGAAGGATATTTACTGTGTCTGTTTTCCTTTTTGATGATTTATTAACCGTTTAAGCACTAGAACCCTCACATAAGGCTCAAAATTGTCCGATAAATCGCTGTGAACAGAGCCCTAGTGTACAAGTTTGGCAACTATTAATCAAAAAGGGAAACATAGGGACACCGTATATATTCTTCCTATTGGTTCAATATTGGAGGAGAAAAGAGTCGAGAGCAAAACCTCGAATTATTACTTTTTACATACAAAGTCTCGCCGCCAGCATTTCCTCTTAACAGTCGTGTCGTATTGACGTCCCATTGGACCATGATAGTTTGGGAAATGTCCACAAATGTGTGCGCAAATATAGATGCACTCTACAACTGTGTTTACATATGTATTTTTATGAAAACTGGTTGAGTTTGCAAAATAAATACTTATGTTGATTGATTTTTCCAGCAACAGAAGTTTCTGTGAATGAAGATTTCCCCTTAAGACCCCACCTTCTTAAGTTACAGTTAATATATAATTATGTAAGCTCCTATACACTCCATCTTAATTTGCGGATAGATGTACACTGCCCACTCCGTTTTAAGGCGCAGATCCACCGTGGCGTATGCTGTGCACGGGCACGCAGCGCATATTAGCTGCGTGGATTAATTTGTTTGACAACGTAGGTCTACGTTTCGACTGCAGTAGTGCTATTCTGTAACAACATTTTCGTACTTCGACAGCGGAATCCAAGGTGAGTATCAAATTAAGACCTTTATGTTGTGAGCAATAAAGCTCACTTTGTGAGTTTTGACACTCAGGTGAAGCTCGACATTGAAATAATTATTTACAGAATAGACTAGCTGTACACACTACACAACTACAACTATGTACAACTGTAGCGTGCATCACCGCAGCGCACTGTGCTGCGATATAGTTGTACATAGTCGTGGGTTAATATTCGTATAGTGTACTGCATGAACACTTGCACAGCGTGCATGGTGTTGACAGCGTTGAGCTATGTGAGCGCCATATTCTAGCAAGCCATGCACTAATGACGGCAATTGATGCGTAGCGTTTCCGTGGTTTGCAGTGGTCCCAATCACATACATTTTCTTGCAAAGCGAAGCTTAACACACGTGGCTGGTCTCACCGTGCGCCGCGGTGAGTCAGCGCCTTTATTTGCGGCGTTAATATAAATGGTAGAGTGACATTCTACGAGAAATAGAGGCTATTATACAAGTTACTTGGAAGTCTACGACGGTAATGGAAAATAATCTTAATTAAGTGATATTTTTAAACGCCAGTGGCTACGTAATAGCTGCACGGGTCGATCTTCAAGGTTAAGCGACGCTTGCCGAGGTTGGCCGGTGGATGGGTGACTTCGTGTCTCGGACGTTTTTAACGCGCGTTTTTAACAATATAATTGGAATAAAAACAATTTAAAAAATTGTGAGGGGCATATTTATTGCGTTGCGTCCTTAGAAGCGTTGAAATAGGAGCCAGTTTTCGAGGAAAATTAAAAAAAATAACAGCGTTGCGGGTAGATTTTAGGGGTTAACTTAGTTAGGAGTTTTTATTTTTATTTCTAGTGTTTATAATTCGTTAAATATTTATTAAAACAGCTGTCAATTTCTTCCATAAGTAAATAACCCTACTAAAAAGAATTTATTGAATTGATTTGACGTAGGTACCTACGCATGCTATTGTGCTTAATTAAAAAAAAAGCGGCCAAGTGCAAGTCGGACTTGCACACAAAGGGTTCCGTATCATAAGCCGAAAAAAACACGTCTCTTGTATTTTTATTGTTATAGCGGCAACAGAAGTCCACACTCTGTGAATATTTCAATTTCAGTGGTCTACCTGTTACGGTTCTTGAGATATAGCCCGCTAACAGATACGGACGCACGGACAGCGTAGTAATAAGGTCCCATTGGTTACCCTTCAGGTAAGGAACCCGGAAAATGGTGTCCAATCTATATTAATATTAATCTATCTACACTTCTATACTAATGAAAAAAAACCTGAAGAGTTTGTTTGTTTGTTTGCTTGAACGCGCTAATCTCAGGAACTACTGGTCCGATTTAAAAAAATATTTCAGTGTTAGATAGTCCATTTATCGAGGAAGGCTATAGGCTATATATCATCACGCTAAGACGAATAGGAGCGGAACAGTAATAAAAATTGTGACGCAGACGAAGTTGCGCGGGTCAACTAGCAATATACATATAAGCTGAAGAGTTTGTTTGTTTGTTTGCTTGAACGCGCTAATCTCAGGAACTACTGTTCCGATTTAAAAAATTCTTTCAATGTTAGATAGCCCATTTATCGAGGAAGGCTATAGGCTATATATCATCACGCTAAGACCAATAGGAGCGGAGCAGACGAAGTTGCGCGGGTCAACTAGAAAAGCATAAGTGCATGTCAATCAAAAATTGAAGTGCTTTAACATAAAAATACCCACAGATGAAGAACCTCCTCCTTTTTGGAAGTCGGTTAAAATAAACACTCTGAATCGTGGGTTTTATTAACACAAACCTCGGTTACAAATGGCCGCCCGGTTACAAACACCTTTTATCTCAATTTGTTCGACAAATACACAACATCGACTGTCTTTTGTTTTTCTTTTGTGTTCAGACAATCTGAGGAGTTGGTGGGATTAAAAATATAAATACGGGATTGGGAATTAAATCTCGCCCAATGTTTTAAAAAGTAAAATTGTTTGTTCATTTTTGTTAAGAGGAAATGCTGGCGGCGATACTTTGTATGTAAAAAGTCATGATTCGAGGTATGACTCTCGACTGTTTTCTCCTGCAATATTGGACTGAATGAGACGGATATATACTGTCATCCCCCCTATTTTTTCCTTTTTGATGATTTATTTTATTTTATATTTTATTTATTAAGGGATAATAAACAACTACAACATATATATAATACACAAGATTAACAAAATTTTAAGTGGTAATGTTGCAGTCCACTGCATTATCCGCAATTAAAACAAATTTATGAACAGTGGTTGCCACTTATAGACGACCATTACCAAAATTAACAAATATTTTGAGCTAAATAAATAACTTACTAAAAAGCCAGAACTACAAAGTCAAATCGAATAAAAAACAATGTCATTCCCTGAAATTATATCATATTATATTACCGTATAAGCACTAGAACTCTCACAAAACGCTTAAAATTGTTCGATACATCGTTGTCAACAGAGCCTTAGTGTAGAAATTTGGCAATTATTAATCAAAAAAGGAAAACATAGAGACACAGTATACATCCTTCTTATTCAGTTTGTGAAAATTCTCTTATATCGGTCCAATATTGGAGAAGAAAACAGTCGAGAGCCAAACCTCGAATTATGAATTTTTACAAACAAAGTCTCGCCGCCAGCATTTCCTCTTAATAAAATAAGTCTACTAGCTGATGCCCGCGGCTTCGCCCGCGTAGATGTCGGTTATCGCGACCGAAAGTAATCATGAAATTTTGATCCCGTTCCTGCAACCAATAGGAACCTATTCCAGGGATAAAAACTATAAAAAGTAGCCTATTCCGGGCTGTAATCTATCCCTGTACTAAATTTCAGTCAGATCCGTTCATTCGTTAGGCTTTCCAATTACCGCTTTATAATTGCCCATGTTTTAAATTACTAAAATGGATATAGTACGTTATCCTTAAGAGATAGTCATATGCCATCGCGGACTTTTCTGTAGACCTATATAAGATACACAATTCCACCGTACATCATTTTGTTATATCTCAAAGGGTTTTCGTTGAAAGCCCCCAGACGCCTTATTTTTTTCTGACACCTCCAACAAATATCATTATATTTTAGCCAATGTATACAAAAACTTGACAAATTATATACTAAAACCTTTCTCGAGAACCACTCTATCTATTGGTGAAAACAGCATGAAAATCGCAGTATTTTTTGTGTTTATCGCGAACAGACAGATAGACAGACGCGGCGGAGGACGTTGTTTTATAAAATGTATTGATGATACGTAAGGATTTATAATTGGGTTTCTGGTGACTATGGTTTCTTTTTATGTTTGTTTTTATTAGCTGTAAGTCACCCATGTACTAAATAAATAAATAATTGGCATGTGAAATAAAATCTCTGGAATAAAGCTAATTATGTTTTCATTTAAAGAGATAAATATAAGCGTAGTTTAAAAAATCTCCTTATTGATAAATGCTTTTACAGTGTACTTGAGTTTTTAGATTATAAGTTGTAAACTTGTAGAGGATAATAATGATATTTAAAATTTAACGTTCCAATCTCAATTTATGCAATGTAATTTATTTCTAATTTGATAATAATTTACTTTAATTAATTTTAATTTACTTTGACTGCTTGCAAGAATTTTGACTAATGTAATATGTAACTACTATGACTAGTTTGCACGCCGAAATTAAAGGCAGAATAAGAGATCTGTAATAATTGAACGTAAGAACTTTCTGTACCTTATGTATCCAGCTTAACATTAGAAAAAAAAAATACAAAAGTGGCAGAATTTTTCCGTAGCATGACGTAACGTCATCATTTTTTTTCTGCTGATATTTGTATGGGAATGGAAAAAGTGACCAACACCGACGCAAAAGGGTTATATCCTGTTGTTACTTATATTTTTATATGGTCAAAATTTCTCGTAGTTTTTCCTGAAACGATGGTCAAACTCCACTCTGACATAATTTTTTATAAAAATGGCATTGAATATTAAAGGTTTACCATTAGTTATGAAGTTTTTTTTGTAAAAACCTTCAAACCACATGCAAAATGAGTAAAGAGTTAAGCTACCCATAACGTGCACAGTTTTATGTTACACATTTTAACAATTACGGAACAAAATTGATCGAAATCAGTCGTTTGGCAGGACGGACTCTTAAGCAAATAAATTAATTCGTATTTTTTGAGTGTCACCCACACTAGCGTTTTATCCCGGTTAATGTCATTCATTTGTAGAACGACTATTGCTGATTGTTTATACCCCGGTAAAAGTCAAAGTTAAATAATTTATTTCAACTAGGCCATTTTAAAGGACTTTTGTACGTCAGTCAACATTTACACATTATAAAAGTGACTCAAGTTATCCATTCACATAGACAGATCCTTAAGAGGGAACTCTATTGGGACTTTCTCCATACAAACGCATTCCGCTGTTTTCTTCGTTTTCTTCTAGAGAAATGATTTTTTTTCAAAAAATCTAGGTCTAATTAATACGTGCCCTTATCAGGTTGTACGTTGTTTTATAGAAGACAGTTTCATAGAATTTCGTCTCACATAATTTTTTTCTCATATTATCATTTCATAGAATAACCAATACGCAGAATACTTACTTACTTTGAATAAATTTATAACAAAGATTTTTGTTACAAATAAACTTTGTTTCGATATTCATTATATCATAGAATAACAAATCAAATATTCTTTTTCCTCATATAAACATTTTAACGAATGACAGTTTCTAAACGTTTGACAAAATGCATACTTCATTCGGGCCTGCTCGACGGATTCCCGCTAAGCGGCAATGGTGGCAAATAGCCATGGGAATGAAAGACAAAACTATACAAACAAGTATACACCATGAATGTAGCAAGCATACAGCAAGCATGCAGCACGTAAACGAGCATGCAACATGCAGAATGCAAGCAAGCATGCAGTATGCAGGCGAGCATGCAACATTAATGCAGCAAAAATACAGCAAGCATGCAGCAAACATGCAGCAAGCATGCGGCATGCATCATGCAAGCAAGCAAGCACACAGCACGCAACCGAGCACGCAACATGCAGAATGCAAGCAAGCAACATGCAGCAGGCATGGTTTCTGTCACGGCTCCGGCACTGCGGGGCTCCGGCGATCCCACGCGAACTTATCGTCGCAGATGGTTTTAACGCTCACCACCGCAGCTTCGGCCGCGGCGGCGAGCGTTATAACACCTGCTCCTCAACTCGCGGCCCGCCTCGCCCCTCCACGCCATCGCGGGATTAAATTACACTGTAGGGCAGATAAGACTACGGGGTCAGTTTTACAGCGATTCGTTTCTGTCAAAATTATGTTCGCTCGACCGGTCCACTGCTGGACATAGGCCTCCGCCTATGTCCAGCAGTGGACGTCTTCCGGCTGATATGGTGATGATGAATCAATCTGATTGAATATACCTAAATGTAATTTCGTTACGACGTTAGACGGCTACTAAAAAAATGGAAACTCCTAATGGAAAAACACACACTTTTCCCGTCGGAGCATCAAACTTACGACACATAACTTGACAGTGAATCCTGCATTCAGTACTAAAAGCGAAGTGATAACCCAGCGAATACTCATAAACCTATCGCAATAGAGCAATATTGCAGTACATTCTTGAGAAATGAATAAATTCTAACAGGATGCGGATAGGAATTTAATAATGCTTAACCTTTAACCTTGCATCCTATGTAGAGCGATTTTTTTACTGATACTGCAGGTGCGCTGAGATTTATATTTGTATCGTGATCGTAGGACGGATGAATTGCCAGGGTTGCAGTTATCGCGGCCCTGGGGGACTACTCTCTAACGAAATCCGTAGTTTCGGGCTTAGTTACGGGCGGACATATTCTACTCCGTATAACCTATAGACTTACGATTAGTCCCGAACCCGAACTGAGAATGAATGACAACACGATTTCACAGTAACTGTCAAATCGTGTTATCATTAGTTCTCAGTGGTTAGGTGATACGAAGTAGAAAATGCCCGCCAGCAACTAAGCCCGAAACTACGGATTTCGTTAGAGAGTAGCCCCCCTGGAACGTAAAGGGCATTTGGAAGAACACGGGTGGTTTTAGTCAGTAATGCTGCCTCCACATGCTTGGTGTTTGCCACAAACAGTGACAACACTAAACACGTGCCGAACACCGACCACAAACACCCAGCACAAACACGGCATCCACATGCTTGGCGAACGTGCTAGTATATTCCGGATATCTTTCGGGTAAATAGTACTCCCGCAGTAAAAAAATGACGTATCTACACAAAACAAAGTACTCGATTCCCGATACCTTGAGTTATTTTCTAAAAGTCGGAAATCGGTTACTTCTTTTTATGTAGATACGTCCTTTTTCTTATGACGGCAGAATTGAACTGAACATGCGTGTGGTCGCATACATCGCAAACACTACGTTTGTCGAACATCCTTTGATTTGTGGACAAAAACCGACATCGATGCCGATCACTGCCAAACACATACGCAAACACCTATCCACACGTTCGTGTTTGTTGTTTGGTGTTCGCTGTTTACCACTGTTTGCCAAGCGTGTGGAGGCAGCATAAGAGTCTGACACTCCCTCCCGCTCCACCTAGAGCGGAAGGAGTCAATTGATGATTTCCCACCCAAAAAAAAGGTAGGATGAACTGATTTTGAGGATAAAATTGTAACTTCCTAAGTGACATCCTAGTAATATGTGTCAGACTTGATCAACAACATCATTATTACAATCTCATCCGAAAGACGTCCTCTGCCTATATATATTAACCAATCATGTCAGTCAAAATATCAGTCACCCACGTGGTACGGAGATTTTATGCAATACCATTGCCTTAAATTTCTCCGTTTCTCCGCTCCGCTGCCACCCTCCGCTGTAATGGACAGGCACCCTAAGAGGGTGGTAAGAGCGCAAATCGTTTGTACTAAATCTGCGCAGACGAAGTCGCGGGCGGAGTGCTATCGAACATTATACCCCTTTCGTTCCAGATCGCTGGTCCCAATTACCAGTTTGGCGTCCACAGGCTTCTACCCACACCGTAAAGTATACAGCGTAAACTAAAACAAAACGAGCTCCAAAATGCCCGTTGAGGCGTGTTTCCTTAACCGCGGGGTTTGACATTCTGTGAAGGTAACGGTCAGTTTGTGTGTCACTGTACGGAGAGATAGCAGAAGTATTAGTCGAGACTAAATAGAAATTATTTGTTTGCCAATAAAATAGGTATGCAGATAAGATGATTTTTAGGGTTCCGTACTCAAAAGGTAGCCAACGGAACCCTTTTACTAAGCCTCCGCTGTCCGTCCGTCCGTCCGTCTGTCAGCGGGCTGTATCTCAAGAACCGTATTAAGTAGACAATTGAAATTTTCACAGATTGTTCTATTGCCGCTTTAACAACAATGAATAATAAAATTAAAGGGGGCTCCCATACAACAAATGTGTTTTTTTCCGTTTATGGTACGGAAACCTTCGTGAGCGAGTCCTTGGGCGAGTTTTTTTTTATTGTAATCCATATACTTCTCAAAGATTTCGTGTTATCTATGTATACGTTAAGAACTATTATCAGATTTGTTTTTATTAAAAAAAAAAATATTATTTAAAAGAATATTAACTATTAGCCATTTCATTTCATACATTGCAGGACAGTCCCAAAAGATTTTTTTCCAATTTGCCCCCTAAAAGAGAACCCATTCTCAAAACTGATATTTACAGTCAAAATTCCGTGTTTAGATCATGAAAATTTTATTTATTTACTAGCCAACTCGGCAGACGTTGTTTTGCAAAAAAAATAGCCTACCACCTATTCTCATACCTATCGAATATACACCCAAAATTTCATGAATATCGGTCGAGCCGTTTCGGAGGAGTTCGGTAACAAACACCGTTACACGAGATTTTTATCCTTTTTTTTTATCCTTTGTTTCAGGCAACTGAGGCCCATAAAATCATCCATTAATAAAAAAAAAACTTTAAACGTTCTTATGAATAGACTAAGATCATTTCAATGCCGAGCAGGATTCGAACTCACTACCTCTCGCTAGGTAGTAGCCTACAACAATTGAACTGCTGTTACCTATATGCCTTGATAAGTTTCTAATCACATACTTAAATCATTAATTATAAGTATTTATTTCGTAATTAAACTTCCTCCTAATTACTTGCCTAGTGGCAATGTGAATGTACTTTTACTTGACAACATTGAAATTGAGTTTTATTTCAAGTGACTTAAGGTTGATATTTGTATGAACTTTTGTTGGTCTGTGTTTATTTGACGTGACAGTCTGACCACGAAGCATGTTGCCATGTTATAATATTTTCCTTCGATTACGGTTAATAATTAGATTTTTTATGTTTTGTGAATACTTTGTAAATGTAGCAGTTTTGCTCCAAATAAAAACTATTTCACCAATTTATTCAATTAACGCATGTTTAGTGTTATATATTTCATGGGGATGGGCAACTGGCATGACCATATCGCACAGTAAAATTACATACCAGGTTTTGATATTAGTAAAAATAAAACTTATACCTAGATCTTCTAGGGATACAAGTATTGTTTCCACGTTTCGTGTATCAAAAATTTAAAAATCAAACAAAAAGTGCTAAACCTTACCTTTTAGTGTATTTTCTCCACCACGACCTGGCAACACCAACGCCCCACTAACCATAAACCGCGAGCGCGCATGCGTCGCGCCGTCGCAGTGACAATTTGAAATTTAAAAAAATAATCTCTATAAAACTTTATTCAAAGTTTAAAAACTAGTGTTTTTTAGTTATAAAATAACAATTTTCTGTGATAATCGAAGTGTATTTTAGTTAAAAATGAAAGTTCTGTGTGTTTTACTCTTTGTTACGGCGGCAATGTCGGTCTCCGCGCAAACCTTGCCAGGTAAAGTGAAAGGTGTTTTTAATTTTTTAAATAAAACTAGTTTTTTGGTCGCCATATTGTATATTTTTGCTTCAACTCACGGCGATATCATTGCAGTATCAGCAGACGTAATTATTTAAGTGATTAAGAAGTATTTTATCTTGTTATTTGCGGTTTTTAAACGAGAAAAGTATGGGAATAATGTTAGTGTGTCAACTCGATTTGATTGACTACTTTTTCTTCTTAACGCTTTCCCGGACTACTCGTGGTCCGTTTACATTGGTATAGTTAGTAGTCTAGTACTGGTACAGGTTGCTAACGGCTTTTTTTAAACCTCTAAAATACTGGTAGGCTGGCCACGCTGAGGGAGTTCTTTGTCCAGCATTGGGACAGTAGTTATAGTCTAGCAAAATATATCTAAGGTCTAAAGCAAAATATTTTTACTCCTTCTAAATTAGTAGGTATTAAATAGTGACAGAAACCTTGAAATAATATTATTCGAGCCCAGCTATGATTCACAATAATAAGGATAGTATTTTGTTCGTGAGAACTTATTGACTTCTAAATTATTAATATAATTTGATTTAAACTTCACCTTTGTTAAGTATTTAATTTTCCCCGTAAACATAATAGTATGTTTATGTTTACATGCGCAGTTTCTATAACGAAAAATATCGCAAATTTAATGTGAATAATACTCAAACGCCCGTTAACTGCTGCGCTTAGTTGAATGAAGTTTTAATAGTAACTTGTTTTAATAGTTTTAATAGCATCACTTGCGTTTAATTGTGGCACGTTACGATATTTTCTTCCCAGTAACTGGCTGTTAGTCTTTTAACTTAGTTCCTAGACTGGGCTAGTCCCTGTCAGGGTTGCGGAATTTGTCCGAAAGGGTCACCGTGGCCGGGGCCTTTTCTAATTCGTATCACCTACGGATTTACGATTGGTCCCGAACCCAAACTAAGAATGAATGACAACACGATTTGACAGTAACTTAGTGTTTAGGGGATACGAAGTACAAAACGCCCGTAATTAAGGCCGAAACTTCGGACGTCGGGCTTAGAGAGTAGCCCCCCTGGAATGCAAAGGGTATTTGGAGGAACACAGATTGGTTTTAGTCAGTAAGAGTCTGACTCTTCCTTCCGACCAGAGCGTAAGGAGTCATTTGATGATTTCCCGTACTTAAAAAAAAGACTGGGCTAGTAAACATACTCTACCAGTGTAGTACGTCTAGGCGATTTACTCGACCAATGTAAACGCGCCCTCGAAAGAGAATTTTTCTTTGGTAATAACTAGTATTGCGTATCTTGTATGTGGATAACTCGTTTTCCTCTGTTGACTCTAAAGGTAACCGCTTTCGTAATGTTTAAGAAAACGTGCTGTTTGTCTATTATTATACACTCGTTGCTATTGTACTAAACCTTATAGCCAATATTGTAAACCAACTCGACTTTGCTTCGAATCAATAAATTCGCAGTTATAGCTAAATCGATTGATCATCGAGGTTAAGCAACACTTGTCGAGGTCAATCCATGGATGGGGGACCGAGACTAAGAGACCAAATTTCTCCGTCTCTCCGCTCCGCTGCCTTGCTCGCTCGCAATGGACAGGCATCCTTACAGCGGAGCGAGGCAGCGGAGCGGAGAGACGGAGAAATTTTAACCAATGGAATTGCATAAAATATCCGCACCACGTGAATCACCGACATTTTGACTGACATGATTGGTTAATATTTCTCAGTTTCTCCGCTCCGCTGCCTTGCTCGCTCGCAATGGACAGGCAACATTATGGACCGGCACCCTAATCGTGGACATTTTCCGTTGTCATGGCAACTGAGTTGTGTTGAAGTCCTTCAAACTGATTTGTATTATGGAGCACAGTCTCAGTTCAGTTCTCTGGTAGAGCAAAACGCAGATTGTTTTTTCGGAACCCTAAAAACATAAATATATATATTTTTTTTAATTTTTGGTACAATATTTTCAGAGATAAGGTGGAATGAAGGGGGAATGACAATTTTTGGTCTAATTTCTTGAATATTTTCCAATCTGATTACTTTAAATTCATGAAAAAAAAAAAATTTAATTCCCCATATTAAGTCCTTTCATTTGATATGTCACACGATACAGCTTAATTTTTTTTTAATTTTTCTAGTTCAACCCCCAAAAGTGACCCCCATACTCAAAATTTATTTATTTACGTAACTCGTCCATGTTTAGATCACAGAAATCCATATGTGTACCAAATTTCAATAGAATCGCTCCAGTAGATTCGGAGAAAACTGGCTGTGACAGTCGGATAGACAGACACCTGAATGATGCTAGAAGGGTTCCGTTTCTTACGGATGTTCAGAACCCTAATTAAGACTTTTTTGACAGAATGCGACTGAGACGCGGACGCGAAAGTTGTTGAAAAAATATTAAAATTGACACTCTGGTCTTCTTAAACGGCAAAAACTGTTAAAAGACAGTCCCCCAAAACGCCCGTCACCACTTCCTATTATTTTAGCCAACAATTAGTTCAGAACTTTGAGCTCCTCAAAGTTCTGAGTTGAGCTGCACGATAACTGACAATAGCTTGCACTGTCTGGACAAGCCCACTCAAACCTGCGTGGTGCTTTACTCAAAAGGCCACCTCAGACGTTAACTTACATGGTTTTCATATGTTATTGGCGATTGTATGGACTTCAAAAGAGACTATGACCTCTGAGTTTGTTTCGGTGTTTCTTCTCAGGGTAGTCAGCTAGGAAACACCGGCCTCATTTAGATTAATTTAACAAAAAAAAGAATGTAAAAGAGTTAGTTGTAACCTATTTGCAAAATAAATATCATTTATTATTTAGTCCACATCAGGGACTGTATGTCAGTGTGTCACGGTTCAACCTCCACAGCCCAAATATACAGGCGCCTTCAGATTGAACCAGTCGATAGATTTCGCACAGACTACCTTCATTAAATATTCCGAGTGCGATACATTCATTCATGACCTGAATCGTTAAAATACGTGGTGCTAATTATAATTAAAATAATGTAAATTGTGTAGTTATAAAATAGTTTACTACTGGTATGTATTCCTTTTGCTTCAATATCCGCATAAGGGAATTATTTCAAAAATTCAAAAAAAGAACTCTCGAAGGATTCCGTACCATAAACAAAAAAAAAGAACATGTTTCTTGTTGGTTTATGTCTTTAAGGCTACTGATGAAGCAACTATTCGTCGGAATTTACTGAGAAATTACATTTGAAAAAATAGGAAGTAATCTACATGATATCTAGTAATATACATAATTTGGTTCAGCCAGAATTTATGTATCGGTATCACATAATAAGAAAAAAAATCACCAAATCGTTGAGATGAAACCATTTTACTCCTTAATTTTTAACAAAAGTCTTAAAAAAAATATCTCGTTTTGCAATACAAACGAGGTATTTAAAATATGTGTTATTTTTTATAATAAATTAAAAATGCGGGTAGCGGAGTGGCGCGTAGAGGAGTAGTTAGCTCGGTTTATATGCACAAGGTCATTGGCATGTATACAAGCCTTATTTTTTTTGTATTTTTGTTATTATAGGTGCAATATAAATACACACTGTGATAATTTCATTGTTTATCTATTACGGTTCTTGAGATACAGTCCGACAGACAGATGGACAGCGGAGGCTTAGTAATAGGGTTCCGTTGGTTACCCTTTGAGTGCGGAACCCTAAAAAACATGTTCCCCTTTAACTTTTAATTTTTATTATTTGTTGTTATATAAATAAATATAAATACACACTCTGTGATAATTTCAACTGTCTATTTATTACGGTTCTTGAGATACAGCCCGCTGCCATACAGACGGACTAACTGACGGACGGATGGACGGACTAACTGACGGACGGACGGACGGACAGCGGAGGCTTAGTAATAGGGTTCCGTTGGTTTACCTTGGGTACGGAATCCTAAAAATAAAATAAGTATACTACTTCTATTATACTAGGTACACATGTAATGTTGCCAAACATCGGGAAATATTAGTAAAACAATCCATACTAATTGCGGAATTTTTTTAAAGAGTTACCGCGGACCAGAGTTATTCTTTAAGCCCGAAGTCTGTAGTCTGTCATTCATTCTTAGTGGTTAGGTGATACGGACTAGTAAACGCCCGTAACTAAGCCCGAAACTACACGGGCTTAGAGAGTAAAGCATGTTCCACACGGATGTAATCCAATGTCCCATCTAAGGTGACCTTGTTTGGAGCTTGGTTTCCATCCGCGAAATTTGTTTGAATTTGGAATGCATGCGTCTACTCGGATGGCAACAAGCAAGGTCGCCTTGGATGGGACGCTGGATTACATCCGTGCGGAACATGTTTAACCCCTTTGGAACGAAAGGGTATTTGAAGGACAGGGTTTTAATCAGTAAGAGTCTGACACTCCCATATTGAAGGGTTTGATTACCGGTTTCAGCTTTGTTTCTGATCTGTAAATGTATCCGCAATGCTGTTTATTACGGCTGCTCTCTCGAGAAATGCTTAAAAACAGCGTGCAGATGAAGCAACTTTTCGTCGGCATTTACTGAGAAATTACATCTGAAAAAAATAGGTAGTAATCTACATGATATGATACGTAATTTGGTTTAGCCAGAATTTATGTATCGGTATCACATAATAAGAAAAAAAAAACTCCAAATCGTTGAAATAAAACCATTTTACGCCTTCATTTTTTAACAACAGTTAAAAAAAACATCTACTGCTTTGCAATACAAACGAAAATAATTTGGTTTTATTACTTTTTTAAAATATGTGTTATTTTCTTTATAATAAATTAAAAATGCGGGCAGCGGAGAGGCGCGTAGAGGAGTAGTTAGCTCCGTTTATGTGCACAAGGTCATTGGCATGTATACAAGCCTTAATATGACCATGTGCGACGGTGATCAGTTGATCACTTATCATCAGGTGATAATAAGCGAGCAAAAAAGTTATTAGGGTTCCGAAAAAAAGGAACCCTTATAGGATCACTCGGGTGTCTGTCTGTCTGTCTGTCTGTCCGTCTGTCACAGCCAGTTTTCTCCGGATCCACTGGACCGATTCTGTTGAAATTTGGTACACATATGGACTTCTATGAGCCAAATACGAACGCGTTACGTAAATTATTAAATTTTTAGTATGGGGTCACTTTTGGGGGTCAAACAAGAAAATTAAAAAAAAAAAGATTTTTGAACAATATTGTGTGACATATCAAATGAAAGAGCTTACTGTGAGGGTTTTAATTATATTTTTTTCATAATTTTAAAATAAATGGTTTTGAAGTTATTCAAGAAATTAGACGAAAAATGACCATTCCCCCCCCCCTTATCTCCGAAACTACTGAGACCAAAATTTTGAAAAATATGGAGATAATAGATCTTTACCTAAAGATTATAGGAAAACCTATTAGAAATATGTAGTGTTAAAATAACATGTTAAAAAAATTAATTCGTTCGGAACCCTTTGCACGCGAGTCCGACTCGCACTTGGGCAGTTTTTTTTTATTAATTTCGATGCGGGATCCAAGACAGTGGAATCGTTTCTCCGGGACTCATCGAGTTTCATTGACTCGGTGTTTATCTGGTCGCCACTGTTGATTCTGGCTTTCAAGAGCTGCAGTGGTTGGGAATGTGTGGCGGGCTTGTCCCAAAAGATTCACACATAGTCCTCACAGACGTTATTTTTAGGGTTCAAATCAAAGTTCTAAGTTAACGTAAAAAAATATACGGCCGTTTATGCCGCAAAAAGCTTATATTTCGACACTCTCAAGGGAATCAAAATGTATAGGGTATTTTCCGTTGATCTAGAACTATGAAATTTGGCAATTAATACCGTCTTATACTACAAGTGTAGGAAAAAGTGTGAAAACTATACATTTGTAATAAATTAATATGTCATCATCATCATATCAGCCGAAAGACTTCCACTGCTGGACATAGGCCCCCCAGCGTCGCCACAACGACCGGTCCTGTGCGTCTCGCATCCATCGGCTACCCGCGCCTTGCAACTACTTTTGAACAATGTTGTAAGTGTGCTGAGTAGACAATTATTGTACACGACACTCGTAAGTATGCCATAAGCTTAAAAGATTATAATGCACACAACACATTAGAAATAAAAATTGGCAGTGCTGTGGAAAAATTAATATTTTTGCCTGTATACCGAATAGCTTTGTTGACTGTCTGTACCTAGAAATTTGTACGGAACCCTCGGTGGGCGAGTCCGACTCGCACTTGGCCAGTTTTTTTCTATATGAAGCAACCCAGACACAATACATTAAAGCATTGTTTCCGACGCAATATACCTACTTGCTTATGCACAACAGAAGCTTAAAAGTGATTTCACGTTCCAGTATAAGCTGACCCATCATTGTACGGAAAGTGTATACGATGCGAGGTTAGCTTATAGTGGAATATTAAAAATACCTCGGAATTCGGCGGTTATCAAGCAAGTACCAGTATAAACTGACCTCACATTGTTTGGAATGTGTATACGATACGAGATCAGCTTATTTTGGATAATTTAAGTACTTGATATGTATACCGCGCAATTTGGCAGTTATCAAGTCAGACAGCACCAGTATGTGCTGAAAGCTAATATGATGAGAGGTCAGGAAATAGTGGATTTTTTACACCTGATAGCTAGTTTCGAATGTCATTAATGTTAAGCAATAAATTCTGACCTTGGTTTGGTCAACGTTGATTGCACATTGAGAACTGTGCCTTAGATGGAATAAATAGTACATTATAGTCGCTGATGGCTAATTATAGCTTTTCAGACCATTGTAAATAAAATCATTGACCTTTACTATAGTAGGTGGAGCTGATGGCTAAAGAATAACACCCGCACGTGTCGTTCTTAAAGGTTAAGCAACGCGTGCCAAGGCTGGTTCGTGGATGGGTGACTATTTTAACATACCGAGTTTCCTCCGTGAAAATTAAGCCATTGGTCCCGGCAGTCATTTGTAGATATTTGACCCTCGTAACGGATTGTCAGTAACCAGTAAATCTGACTCCAGTCTCGCCAAAAACTACCGTGTTACCCAGTTAATGGGTTGTGGAGGTCTGGTAGGCAGCCACTCCACGTCAATTACTGGTATTCAGCTGAATCCTGTTTAACTTGAAGCCGACCCCAAAATAGTTTTTTTTTTACTATGGATAGGCATACGTTTGACCACTATCTCACCTGATGGTAAGCGATGATGCGGTCGAAAATGGAGCACGCTTGCCTAGAAGTAACCTATTCACTCTTGTCGTAAAGACTCCCAGGTTGTAGCTATCTGGAAACACAGACTGGCAGGGAATTCCACTCCTTAGCTGTACGCACTATGAATGTGTTCCCAAAACGTTTTCTGCGTGTGGGTGGGATGTCCACCATGTACCGGTGGCGCATCGCCGTTCGTGTTGTGGTCCGATGATGGAACGGGCTTGGCGGAATTAAATCATGCAATTTCGTCGCACACTCCCCAAAATGCAACCGGTAGAAAACCGACAGGCTAGCAACTCGGCGTCGATAGAGCTTTGACTCGACGAGGCTTGGATAGTTAGGAAAAGGCTAGGCAGAAGATGGTGAGGTTTATCATAAAGAATTTAGGTAACCTACAGTTATGCTAGATCGGTAAATTTAGGTAACCTACAGTTATGCTAGATAGGTAAATTTAGGTAACCTACAGTTATGCTAGAACGGTAAATTTAAATACGTGCAGTCACCGACAAAAATTGATAAATACTTTGGTTTTATAAATCTATACTCTGGCAAAATTTTTAAAATCAGGAAATGGTTACAAATTGGTTAGATATTAAAATTATTAATTCATTAAAGTTATATATAATACTAAGAAGTTTGAACATAGGTAATGCTACGTCTGGTTCCCTATAATATTAGCAATTGTTGGCTGCATCAGTCAATATCGTAAGCGAACTCCAGCTTGGAGAAAGGCGAGGAGTCATTGACCCTACTTCGCGCAATCTAAGTAACGCCTGACCGCGTTTAAATATCTATCACTGATCTGCTGAGCAAGATCTTCCCTTACAGCTACAAGTATGGCAATACATGTTGATAATCCACCTCCTAAAGAGGCATTTTTGCCATATTTTCTGAAGAGTAATTCTGCAGATCGCTCGTCGTCGTCGATATTATTCCTTCGACTAAAAGACAATTACACTTTGTTGACCTGGAAATCGATTTCAGGACCTTAAAGTAGTATACTTAGTTTATAATAATAGCTTGTATGGTAGCTCACACTACCCTAAAGGTGCGTTCCCACAGGGTCATCATAGTCTTCCTGCCCTTTTTTTTCTCTTTATTTTTATTTAGGGACTTTCACACATCTCTGTATGCCAGTCCCATCGGACCTTATACAATAGCTTACTTAACTAAACTTAAAAACTTTGAAGGCAGCCTCCGAACTAGGAGTTGGCAATATTTGATGGAATATACCCACGTGATACCTATTTAATTGTAGTTCAATTAACAAGTCTTCTCTTTCAGACTGAAATCTGACACATGGCGTCAATAAATGCAAGACATCCTCCGGCGTTGCACACACCTCACAGTCTGGTGAATTCGTCTTCTTCATCAAAAATCCAAATTTATTGAGCGGATTGTGCCCAGATCGCAGCCTGTGAGCTATCACAACAAGAGGTCTGCTTAACCTAGTGTTACACAACCGGGACACATACACTGGTACATGCTCCGATACCATAGATCTATACCATATCCCTTTATTCTTTGACCTTTCATCAAAATATTCTTTCCACAGTTCATAACAATTGTTTTTATATTTAGGTAATAGTTCCACATAATAGGTTTCAACATGTATTTCTCTTCCCTCATCTGTCCCCAATTTTGCCAAACGGTCAGCCTCCTCATTACTTCGTGCCCTTATCCCATGTTACTTGGGGTCGGCGCAACACGTTTTTTTCTTCCATTCTGTCCTATCAGCCGTCACGCTATCACTAACTCCCTTTTCTTTCAAATCAATCCTCACACAATCCATCCATCTTTTCTTCGGCCTTCCTCTCCCTCTCTATCCATAGAATAGAATAGAATAGAATACTCTTTATTATGTACACCATATAAGTTACAGAAAAGATAGATGAGAAACATTACATAGGGTGACACAATGGGCGGCCTTAGCGCTAAAAGCACCACCATCCACATTTATATTAATAACCCTTCTAGTTACATGCGTTTCATCCCTCCTCTTCACATGACCATACCAAGACAAGCGATTCCCTTTTAAATAAAAAAATAAAATAAAAAAGTAAAATTCATTTATTTCAGGTAAAGACCCATATACATTTAAATTAATAGCGTAACACAAAATTATCAATTTGTCAATTATCACAATCAAATTAATTTTAAAAGTCAAAAGTAAATGTCTAATTAAAATAAAGAAAAACTATTTAATGTCAACTACACTACATGTCAGAAAGAACTTTAATAAGTAATAATATTAAATCTTTATTGCAGACCATAGATCCATATTCACAAATAAAAATAATTATGATAAAATGTCAACTAGGTACAATAAATTAGGTAATAAAATAAATTAATAATAATTACACCAAAATGCATTTAACTTTTCCGTCACTGGCGCCACTTTTAAACTACCTCTAATGTACTCATTTCTCACTTTATCCATTCTCGTTACTCCACACATCCATCTCAACATTCTCATCTCCGCTACATGCAATCTATTTTCTTCAGGTCTTATCACGGACTTGTAGGTACTCCTTTTCAACTTGAGGGGCATCCGTGGGTCGCAAGTTGTTCCAAGCCATTCAAATATTAATTCGTTGGTGCAGGTGGCTGACCGCAGGGTCGACTCATCGACCCATGACATTCCTCCATTGTTTTAACCCACAGAGTCTGTATAATATTTTTGCCGTGGCCGCTAGTCTGGTTGTCTGTTGATAATGGTACGATGAACAAACAATAGCATAACGGTGGTGCTATTACAACATTGTTAAGTAAGAGAAGAGAGTTCGTGTATGGGGTTTTAAGTGAGACGTCGAGTGCAACGGATTTATTTGTTTAAGTCAGAGGCTCTAAACAAAGTTAAGAGGAAATGCTGGCGGCGAGACTGTATGTAAAAAGAGAGAATCGTCCGGTCGTAGGATCCTCCCTTTTCAATGGAGGTTTGTGGGACTTTACTGTCTGTTCCGCTTACCTTTAAAGCCTTTTATAGCTTCGTCTCTCTCTAGCACCAGAATCATGATGGTTTTCAGACGTCAGTGCGTGAATTGGTTCAAGCATGCAGATGAAATGGTTGTAGTAAGTTTCTATCTGCCAAACAAATGACGTCATCTTTATGTCCTTGTTTCATGTTTCGGTTTAGGGTTCCAAATGGCCTTTTAAAATAACGGAACCCTTATAGGAACACTCAATTTGCTCCGAATCTAGAACTAATGTGGTAAATAAATAAATGTTGAGTATGTGATCACCAGGACCAGTAGGTAAAAACATCTTCTATTTGGCCTTTTTCACCCCGCTATCATTCTTATGCATGTACTGACGGACTATTATTTTCAAAATAAATGAATTATCTACCTACTCGCAAAACTTTTTACTGCAGAAAGTATTATTCCCATATACAAATACAAATAATTTAGGTATTTGCTGGAATATGGGCACATACATGTGTTGTTACAAACAAAAAAAGTTCTGCCATATTCTACCTCAACAGGTGTGCAAATATCTAATAAATTAATCCAAATGTCAAATATTATTCATAATTATAATTATTAATTATTCATACATCCTTATTACATTTTTTCATTTAAATAGTATAATAAAGTATTTTTTTTTTCATTTTAATAGTTTTTTTTAAATATACCTACTATGAGTAAAATTCCTAACAAAAACTTGATAGCATACTACATCAAACTACCAATATTTAACCGCATAATTAAGTTACAAAACATAACAATAGTGACTAACATTGCTAACATCTAAGTATGCAGAGAAAGTAGCTAGCTAGCGCGCTAGTAGAGTAGCATTCCCGCGCCAGTACAATGCAACGAGGCATCGCATGGTGCCGTATTGTTGTGAAAATAATTAGGTAAAACTTTCAACATGATGCACTTATTAATGAAGAATTGTTATGTTTTAGTACTTTTTATAAATGACGCAGTGTTTTATCGCGAGACCGTTGCGGTTTTCAATCAGGCCTCCTCTCTGTATTTTGAATCTCCCAGTTATCGAAAGGAATTCATGATAACCAAAATACTCCCGGAAATCCAAGTTACCACCCAGTAGCGTAGCGAGGGGTGGCGGCCTGCAGCGGGTGACACCCGATTAGGGGTGACATCCGACCGTTCGGTGAAAGGTTTTGTCTATCGGGTGTCACCCCTAAAAGTTTGATAAAAAGAAAATCAAAATAATCAGAGACGATGTGCACAAATTTTTGACATTTTATTTGTAAATGTGATGCAAGAATATTTCTGAAAAAAAAAACCTGCAGCACGAATGGTACACCTCCCTTCCTCCAGAAAAATGGCTTGCGACTGACGTCCCAGAACGAAAGGCGCAACCCAACATTTGTGGGGTGACACCACATTATCCGCCCCGGGTGTCACCCATGCTAACTACGCCACTGTTACCACCCTACAAGTTACCATTCCTATACCTTGTTGCTATGCCACCAATTCGCACTAAGCGTTTCTAAACGTCTTTTTATAATGCGCACAGCAAAGGAGCGGAACTCTCTGCCTGCGTCTGTGTTTCCGAACGCTTACAACCCTAATCTCTTCAGTTAGAGTGAACAGGCTCCTTCTGGGTAAGCTCGCTCCATCGCAGACTTTGTCTCTGTCACCTCTGACCTAGACTAGAGTCAAGAGCAAACCCACCTCAAGTAAAAAAAAAAAGTTGCTACTTCAGTCAAATCATTCAAACAAATGAAAGGTAGCGGGCAAGGCGAAGTTAGACGAGATAAATGTTCGTTGAAAGATGTTGAAATAAATGTAAACTTGGAATCATCAGTTCTTCTCGTTTTTCTTGAACTCATGAAAAACGAGATTCTAATTGCGAAAACACAAAATTAGTGTCGTAAGAATCAGTCAGATTACGTACTGCTTTATCCGCTAATGCAATTTTTTATTATCCTGAAAGGACGAATTACGATACATTTACATAAATTTATTTAAAAACAATAATTATGTGACAGGAAAATACAAAGATTATTTTATCATTAGTGAATTCCAGACCAGATCCAAATCTGCCTGCGTCTGTGTTTGCAAACGCTTACAACCCTAATCTCTTCAAAGATAGAGTGAACAGGCTCCTTCTGGGTAAGCTCGCTCCATCCTAGACTTTGTCTCTGTCATCTCTGACCTAGACTAGAGTCAAGAGCAAACCCATCACAAATGAAAAAAAAACACCGGTAGCACTCCGGGAGTGCCGGCAGAAGTGAAAACTTTAGTATTAACGTTGTGTTTAATTATAAGTACAAAAATACTATCATTTATGAGGTAGAATACAATGTTTATTTATTGCGCTATCGTACACAAATATGACAATTTACATGTTATTATTCATAATATTATATCGTTATTTATTTATATATTACATTAATTTTTATCTCTTAGAAAAATCAACTTTCATCCATAATTTCGTAATTCCGTAATTTCGTATCCTTGGACACGCGTGGCACGCTGTACATAAACACAGACGGACATTCGCGCAAGCGCCCTGTGCCGCCTAAGCGGAGCAGCACACTCAGGCACGGTAGAAAGAGTGGGAGATACTAGTTCCTCTCCCTTCCCCTCGATCTTACGCTTTTTCGATCAGCATCACGTGACCCTGACGCGAGTCCGTCTTACGCTTTTTCGATCAGCATCACGTGACCCTGACGCGAGTCCGTCTTACGCTTTTTCGATCAGGTCACGTGTCCTGACGCGAGTTTAAGATTTTATACCCATTACAGAAAAAGTGCTCAACGCCGCTAAAGAAGTTTTCACTTCAAAAAGACCAGATATATTTTTTTGCCAACATGATTTAGGCAGCCAACAGATTATACGCGTAACCCTAGAAGTCATTGATATTTTTATATATCAATGCTAGAAGTGGTTCGTGTGGGCAATGCTCGTTGGGTATTTAGTATTTAACTAGGTATAAACTAAGGTGAATCGAGTCACTGCCTGAGTCATGAAACGGAAAGGCTTTGTAGCTTAACATTTTGAAAATAAAATACGATGGTATGAGTCAGGATCGAGGTGGGTGTTGCAATATTTTGAATAGGTATGACAAAAATATTTTTACCTTTTCTTGCATGTCGATTGACACTGACTCAAGGGATTGAGGAGACGATTCCAAAAATGAAACCAACAAAAATGTAGGAAATAAAAACAATACTTTTATCAAAAAACTCGACCGCAATAATTGACTAAAATTTCCAAACGAGTCACTTTTCAAGCAGGTGATGCAGTTTGGTGGCATTTATAATAATTATTATTTATTTTTATAATGCGCACAGCAAAGGAGTGGAACTCTCTGCCTGCGTTGTTTCCAAACGCTTACAACCCTAATCTCTTCAAAGTTAGAGTGAACAGGCTCCTTCTGGGTAAGCTCGCTCCATCGTAGACTTTGTCTCTGTCATCTCTGACCTAGACTAGAGTCAAGAGCAAACCCATCACAAATAAAAAAAAAATGTATTTGGTTAGACGTGGGGCACTAGCATGACGTCCTAAAACGATAATTACATTCCGGTATAGGAGGGAGACAGAGCTCTACAAGACGCATCGCACTATCCCTTTTTCACTACAGAATTGGAAATCTGGGGAGTAAGTATAAAATTCTTACTTCACTAAAACCACTCCGTTGATAACCAATCAGCACTTGTAGACCCGTTAAATCTTTAAAACCACTCCGGAACTCCTATGCAACCTTGGTTGCACATCTCTGAAGACACTAAAGGAATCTCCCCTGAACCTCGCTGTGCACGGCAGTACGTGATCACTGTGCTACCGTGTTCCCTGAAATCAAAAGGTGAGCAAAAAGAGTCCCCACTCTGAGCGCCCTTGATGTTTAAACGTAAAAAATCAATAGGATCGACTAACGCTCACAAATGTCACGTCGATTCCTTTATTTTTTGGTATTTCGTTGATAGAATGGCTCTTTATCTAGACTTCTAGAGCCTCAGGTGAGGCTTTGGTCGAGGTGGTTGCCTCCACGACGCCTTCTTCTCCGAGAGATCAGCTCTCTCACGATCCCGCTCGGCAGCCGCCTTCTGGGCAATCACGGTTTCACGGTCTATTCACTAAGTGTTATAAAGATAGCTGAATAATGTTGTAGTGTCTGTACCCGGACTAAGTATATGTACCCAAAGTTCAGTCTATGTCAGCTATTTTTTGTATTAGGTTATGGGCCCAGTATGCTTCCTCTGCCTTACTCTTTTGTACTCAATTAGAATAATTTTCTGCCAGCATTAGCAAATAATGTCGCAAAGGTAAACTAGTTTTAAATGGACGCATTAGTTGTGTTTTTGTGACGAGCTCAATGTTTTTGATAAAATGATATTGATTTTATATAAAGGTTGACCTGAAAAAAAAAACTAATTTTGTAATGTTTTTGACATTCACTATTTTCGATTCTGTTGGTTTGACAACAAACAAAACTTTGATCTTAAGATGCAAAAATTAAAATAAAACTGGTATAAAACCGGTTGGATTGATGATGTGAATCTAGAAACAGGTGTGATAATCGCATGATCTTGTATTTCCGATACAAGATCAACTGATCGCATTCTGTCAATATTGCTGAGGAATCTAGAGCGCATTATGGCGCGTGGTCAATATCGATACAAATGTCGCTACTTGGTTTTTCAAGACAATTTAGGCACATTTTCGTGTAAATAACACTTTTACAAGTCAATCTATATAATAAACGCCATGTGCAAAGGCTCTTAACGATTATTAACTTAAGCATTTGTAATGAAGATAACAGGTTAGACTGGTATCTAATTGCTTGTTAAATTAACTAATTAAAGTAATGTCATTGTTTTGCAATACGAATTTTTGTGCAGTAGGTGGCTAAGATTGTAAGAAAAGTTTTAAGCATGAAAGTTATATTTGTGCTATTTTACCTCATGATAAGCGATTATTATCCTTACTTTGGTGTTGTTCGTCAAATCGGTGAGCTACTTAAAGTTCCAAGTTTGAGCTATACGATAACTGACAAATGCTTGCATTTTCTGGACAGGTCCACTCAAATCTGTGTGGTACTTTCCTCAAAAAACCACCTCAGACATCAACCTACATGATTCTCATTTGATTTGACCAGTAGGTACTATTGTGTGGACCTTAAAAGAGACTTTGACCTCTGAGTTGAGTCTGAGTTTGTTTCAGTGTTTCTTCTCAGGGTAGTCAGCTCGGAAAAACCGGCCTCGTTTAGTTTAAAACGACCATCATCGCACCACAAGACGAACGGCGATGCGCCACCGGTACATGGTGGACATCCCACCCACACGCACAAAACGTTTTGGGAACACATTCATAGTGCGTACAACTAAGGAGTGGAATTCCCTGCCGGAGTCTGTGTTTCCTGATAGCTACAACCTGGGAGTCTTTAAGTCAGTAAGTGAATAGGTTACTTCTAGGCAAGCGTGCTCCATCTTCGACCACATCATCGCTTACCATCAGGTGAGATAGTGGTCAAACGCGAGCCCATCAATAGTAAAAAAAAATAGCACTCCGGGAGTGCCGGCAGAAGTGAAAACTTTAGTATTAACGTTGTGTTTAATTATAAGTACAAAAATACTATCATTTATGAGGAAGAATACAATGTTTATTTATTGCGCTATCGTACACAAATATGACAATTTACATGTTATTATTCATAATATTATATCGTTATTTATTTATATATTACATTAATTTTTATCTCTTAGAAAAATCAACTTTCATCCATAATTTCGTAATTTCGTATCCTTGGATACGCGTGGCACGCTGTACATAAACACAGACGGACATTCGCGCAAGCGCCCTGTGCCGCCTAAGCGGAGCAGCACACTCAGGCACGGTAGAAAGAGTGGGAGATACTAGTTCCTCTCCCTTCCCATCGATCTTACGCTTTTTCGATCAGCATCACGTGACCCTGACGCGAGTCCGTCTTACGCTTTTTCGATCAGCATCACCTGACCCTGACGCGAGTCCGTCTTACGCTTTTTCGATCAGGTCACGTGTCCTGACGCGAGTTTAAGATTTTATACCCATTACAGAAAAAGTGCTCAACGCCGCTAAAGAAGTTTTCACTTCAAAAAAACAATGTCACTAGACAAGAGGCATTCTGGCAACGATAGCGAGTGACAATAAGAAAAAAATTGAATGATAGATCTATTGAAATATTTCTAAGGCCAATTGTACTATTTTCTAGGTTCCGTACCCGTAACGTTACCAACGGAACTCGATTACTAAGCCGTCGCTGTCCGTCCGTCTGTCAGCGAGCTGTATCTCAAGAACTGTAATAGGTAGACCGTTGATTTTTTCACTGAGTGTGTATTTCTATTGCCGCTATAACAACGAATAGTAAAAATTAAATTAAGTAAAGATTAAAGGGGGCTAATGGCTTTTCATTCAAGTATTCCTAACCAACCTATCTAGTTTTTTTATCAATTTAGTGTTTTCAATATTTAGCTCCAAAAGATTTTTGACATAATAAAGGCAAGAAAATGGAAACTTACTTATTTGTTTAAGTCTCCAACAAAAGTCAAAAAGTCAAAAGTCATTTATTCAAATTAGGCTGAGTACCAGCACTTTTTGAACGTCAACGTTTACAAATAGACAGTCCCTCAAAACGCCCGCCCGGCACCACTTCCTAGTGTTTTAGCTGTGGAGAAGAAGTGGCCAACAAACTCCCCAGCAACACATCTGTCTGTTGAGTTAGAAGAACTCGCATTTATACAATAGTATGCAAAGTTTTATTACAAAGGATACACATAGGTGTACATTACAAAATAATCTATATCTATACTAATATATAAAGCTGAAGAGTTTGTTTGTTTGTTTAATCTCAGGAACTACTGGTCCGATTTGAAAAATTATTTCAGTGTTAGATAGCCCATTTATCGACGAAGGCTATAGGCTATATATTCGCTACGCTAAGACCAATAGGAGCGGAGCAGTTATGAAAATTGTGACGCCGACGAAGTTGCGCGGGTCAGCTAGTAATACATATACGAAGAACATAAACGCGTCTACTTACCTCCCTTCCATGAACATAAGGTATCCGGTAGACACGGAATTGTATCATCAGGTGCGATGCCAATGTCAATATTTTGAAAGAGTAGACACCTGAGCGTGGCTTCGTTTTGAAACACGTTTCCCAGAAGCTATTGTTTTAAGTTTTGTTTGAGGTTAAATTCTTAGGTGTTTGGAAAGACAACTTCGTTTTAACATCAAGTGCTTGTAGATAATTGTCACCGTTTGTAGTTCAGACATTTCTGTGGGCCCTGGGATTTCAGACCTTTGGAAGGCGTATGGGGTTCGCAGAGACCTTGATAGTCGTTTCCAATGTTATGGGGCACCAAATGATGATCATTACTGCATGCACTTGGCAACTACAAACCTGGTTTATGCGTCCTGCTTCATAGGCTTTGTAGCTGCAAAGTTGCAAGATATGGAAACAAAGATTTTTAACTGGGTTTACCTGCCTAAAATGGACCGGTTGCTCAAACTTGAGGAAGATATGTAGGTATCAATGCCGCCACAATAAAAACTAACGAAGCGAAATTGGTACGGCAACAAAAACAACCGCAGCGCCTTTATCCCGCCAGCAGCGAGCTACTGAGTCTTGCATTGCGATATCAAAGTTTTCCGTGCGATTTAAACTAATACAACAGTCCGTAAATCAACTATCGGGCAGTTGCCCACCGGACACAACAATCGTCCTGTCGGAGGACCCTCCCTTTTCAATGTAGGTTTGTGGGATTATACTCTCTGTAACGCATACCCTCTATAGATACACCTCCAGCCTTACGTAGATGAACGCTTCTTACCAAAGCTTCAGGCAATTTGTAAAAAAAATAACAGAAAATGTAACCTTTAAAACAGAAACACAAGCTTGTACCTACTGTCATTTTCGACTTTCAATATGGCTTGGATTTTTGAGAAAAACATCTAAAGTTAAGATGTAAGGCGAAGTTATGATTTCACAGTAAACCATCCCATTGCAGCGGTACATTCCACAGTTAATATAACTGATATAATCTATCGTGTCATGGTCGACGACAGTTTGTTACTGGTTTTAACTGTAGTTGATGTGAACATCCATTTACGTACTTACGTACTGCCCAAATCTTTCCCGTAACAGCGGGTTACATTAAAATCCTTACTAATATTATAAATGCGAAAGTAACTCTGTCTGTCTGTCTGGGTACGTATTTCAATATCGAAAATTAAAATAACTACGCTTAAAATGTCAATGTTCAAAACATCTTAAATTGAAATATCGAACGAACATATAACCGAAAATTAAAATAACGAAAGTTTATGTCATCGAATGGTTAAATAACCTACGTCCAATATATCTAACATCGAAATATCTACAAAAGTTACATCGAATGTCCTAAATATCGAAGTACAGAGTTTATTTTGTTTTATTACCTTACATTTTAAATTTTGCATATACATTGTACAGCCGCCAACTAAGGGAAGAGCGTGACAGTCCCAACACAAGTACTATTGTAACTTACTGGGGCTGCCACAATTCATGTATGCTCACAATGTTTTGAGATGAAATTAATATTTTTGTATTTGTACAGAGTATCGAACGTCCTAAATATCGATGGGTACATATTTGAACATTGAAAATTAAAATACCAAGGTATAAAAATGGGTTACTCTTCAAAATTTAATACATTCATTATTTATATTCACGTTAAAAATACCTACAAGTTAAAATATCGGACAATTTTTGATTTAATAAGTAGTATGAGTGGAAAAAACTTGCTTCTGCAACGTCTCCGGCGCTACGGGAAGTGCAACCCCTTCTCCCTTGCGTAACAAAGGATAGGCACCCATGCTCACCTACGCCGCTACGGCTTGCACGTGTGCCTGCCTATGCTTTGTTACAGCGGGCGGGTGTTGCCCTCCCTTCGCGCCTCCGGACAGGATTTCAATTTTTACCAAAGGACATTCAAACTTATCTAGTAGGAATACGACATACATGCCAATGCTTTAAATTAATTCCGTGGCATCAAAAGAGATTTCTTGCCATAGCGGCAAGCCGCGGCACGGCTCGGGATGTCTTAGTAGAGTTTATACATATGTTCTGTGCTTATGTTCCGCCGGAATGCTCCAGTACCTAAGCGCCAGCGCCAGTACCTAACCGAGCTACCTTTTAATGTTTAATTGTGAGTGAACTGCGACTGATTCCATCCATTGTTTTACCGTTGGCGACAGTTTTTGTCTGGTTTGTAACTGTTTTTGATGAGGCGAGTTGACTCGTCCTAAATGTGCATCCAAATGTGACTGGGGCCCGGTAGGGAAATGTCATCATTTTGGTTTTAAAATTTTGGCGGTGAAGAGATTTTCGTTACCTCAAAACTAAACTCTCTTTACGCACGGTGTAACAGAAAGAAAGCATATTTTGAGAAATGGTCGTTTAATTCTAATAAAGTTCATAATGTTCCTGCTGCTGGCTGATTTTTTTTTTTGGGAATTTTAATTTATCAAATGATTCCTTCTGCTGTCAGATTCTTACTGTCTAAAACCTACCTGTATTCCTCCAAATGCCCTTTATATTCCAAGGCCGCGGTAACTCTTTCGAACAAATTCCGCAACCCTGCCAGGTCGCGTCCTCCGTAGGACAGGGATAGGACCCGTGGATTGAATCTTAATTCACCACGGTGGTCCGATGCGATATGGTAGATTCGACATTTGTCTTTGTTTTGGTTTTTAAACCTCTTCTCACGATGTTTTCCTTCACCATTTTGTCAATAGTCGCAAGCAGCCGGTTGATTCTATAAACACGTCGAAGTGAACGCTTGGGTGAAGTGATCACGAAATGAGCTGTCATTCCATCTTGATTACATGGATTGACAGCTCACTCAGTGATCACTTCACCCAAGCATTCACTTCGGCATGTTTACAGAATCGACCGGCAGCATATCAGAGTGCCAATAGGCTAGTTTCCACCATCAATAAATTGCAAATCTATTTAGTCCGTCAGTTAGAGTATTGAAAAATAATGGACACGTATTTTTGTTTTTGTAAATCAATGAATATTGACAAAGATAAAATGCATCAAAAATCGGTAGAGGGGGCTGGTGACGTCACGTCGCTAGTAAAATTGTACTATCGTAGTGACGTCACGCGAGTTTTCAACGTACTGTATCTTCGTAATTTTTTGATTACGTGAAAAAAGAAAAAATAAGTGTCCAATATTTTTTAGAAATCTATCTGACGGACTAAATCGTTTTTTCAGTAAAATACCCTATTCTACTAATTTTCAAGCAACGTTTGCACCTCAGTCGCAATCTGTCAGAAAAGCGTCAAATTCCATACAATTTTGACATTTCACAGCTAGGGTTGCCAACTTTTTTTTGGGAAAAATAAAGTATCAAATTATTTGGATAGGCAAAAAAAAAAGTATTTGGAAGAACAAAGAAGTATTTTTAAAATTTTTAGCACACGCAAATTTTTTTGTTAGCTAGCAAGCTTTTATGCCAGCCTATTTTTTTATAGTTTCTTTGCTTGTACATAGATCCGATGATCCGATTAATCGGGTTAGTACTTCCAGGAATTACCGCCTACAAACAAATAATACTCATACAAACATACATTTTTTCTCTGTATAATATCAGTCTAAATTTTCTTTGGATCCCTATTAGTCTTACTGAATGTACCCCATCTTAATCCTTATTTAATCTTAAAAGATTGGCCTTTGTAAGTATCGTTTCAAAATGTGTAAAATCAACTTCATTTTCCAAAGATATGTTAGAAAGTTCAATTCGTTCAGTTCCTAATTAATAGATAATCATTTTAATCGTGTGTTACCGTACAGCTGGTATCGATAAAAAGTACCTACATCATTAGGTACCTATACGAATCTTTTGTTTCACGCATCACAATACTTTTTTTTAAGATTGAAAATAAAGTATTTTAGCATACTTTATTTTACGCAAAAGTATAAAGTATATTTATCGAAAATAAAGTAGGATACGTTTTTATAAAGTATGGTTGGCAACCCTACTCACAGCGAAGGTAGTTTAAAACCGGCCAAGCGCGAGTCGAACTCTCATACAAAGGGTTGCCACCATAAAGCGAAAAAAAAAAACACTTTTCTTGGATGGGGGCCGCCTTTAATTTTTAATGTTTTTAATTTATATTATTTGTTGTTATAGCAGCAATAGAAATATTTCAACACACTGTGAATATTTCAACTGTCTATCTATTACGGTTCTTGAGATACAGCCCGCTGACAGACAGGCGGATGGACGGACGGACGGACGGACAGCGGAGGCTTAGTAATAGGGTTCCGTTGGTTACCCTTTGCGTACGGAACTCTTAAAATTAGTAGAATTGACACTCTAAATTTTGGCGATAGCGTCCCTAAATCTCCAATTTTCACAACTTCCCAGCATATTTATATAACCAAAAACAAAGGAATCAGTTCAACAAACTCCCAAGAAACACGTTCAAACTTGAGGTACAGATAAAACTGACAAAAATCTTACCATCATCGTGTGATAATGTCTTTGTTGATAGCAATCCGGTTTAGTCTGGTTCACCTTCAGCAGGCGTCCTTTAAAACATCTTCATCAACTAAATATTGGTCTGAGCTGTTGGGTTATTGAATTAGTTTAGTATTTGATGTAGCTTTTTGGTTGATCGATATTGTATAATCTTTGTTAGCTTATGTGACCGGATAACTGCAAACACAGGTATAAGTTACAGAAAAGATAGATGAAGAAAACATTAGTTACATAGGGTAGCAACAGTGGGCGGCGATTTTAATAAATCTAGATAATATAAAATCCCTTATAATTATGCCCCACTGAGCTCCTGGGCTCCTACGCCACTGACCTTAGCCACATCTTAAGCACTTATTACACTACACGGTATTCAGGACCCGGTGGCAAGGGTAGGCGTGGCCCCTAACAAGGAAGCCGCTTATCACACTAGCCGGTCGATTCGGCCCTACTCAGTTGTGAAGTGACCAGCGTTGCCAACGTGTGGGGAATTCCCCAAACTGCGGGGAATCTCAAATTGATTGGGGATTTATTGGGTATGGGCTAGATGTGGGGAAAATGCGGGAATTCTCAGTATCGATTTTATTCTTCTGATATTATTCTAAATATCGAATTTAGCAACAATGGGCGGCGATTTTAATAAATTAAGATTAAATTATAAAGTCCCTGGCCCCATGGTAAAAGTTGTTCGTAATGAAGAGTACAATGATCCCTTTTCAGCATTTGTTTTTACTCTGTTACACGTTTTATATTCTTCTAAGAATGCGCCACTTCCTGCGCGCCTACGCCACTGACCTTAGCCACATCCTACAAACTTTAAGCACTAGTAAAGCACTGGACACAGGCGAACCTACCAAATGCCTTTGTCATTTTTAACAGGCTACCACCAGGGTAGCGTGGTGCCGAGACAGAACATAGCAGGTGCAGTGCAACTTAATAGAAAGACAAACAGACAGACAGTTTCCAGCCAGTTGTATTTTAGTACTTAACTGGCTTTTCCCCGCGAGTTCGTACGCGCATATCTCCCGTTCCGTAGGTTATATTTTACTATTAATAGGCATACGTTTGACCACTATCTCACCAAGCGATAATGCGATGGTAAGCGATGATGTGGTCGAAGATGGAGCACGCTTGCTTAGAAGTAACCCATTCACTCTTGTGGTAAAGGCTCCCAAGTTGTAGCTATCGGGAAACACAGACTCTGGCAGGGAATTCCACTCCTTAGCTGTACGCACTATGGATGTGTTCCCAAAAAGTTTTGTGTGTATGGGTGGGATTTCGGGAAATTCTTTCTTAGTGCTCCCCTTCACTCCTCAAGGAACCCACATGCCAAATTTCAGCTTTCTACGACCTGTAGTTTCGGCTGTGAGTTGTCTGTCAGTCACTCAGTAACGGAAGAATTTTATATATTACTAGCCGACACGGCAAACGTTGTTTTGCCATACAAAAAAAAGTATATCTCCTATTTTCATACCTACCGAACATACACAAAAAATTTCATGAAAATCGGTCGAGCCGTTTCGGCGGAGTTCGGTAACAAACACCGTGACACGAGATTTTTATATATTGGAAGATGATGATTCGTACATTTATTTCGCTGTTGGGTTTTCCTGCTTGTTCTAAATAAAATATGCTACGCTTTCAGACAGATTTTATCATAAATGTTTATAGAAACATTGACCGAGACACGTAGTGTCGTATTTTCCTCAATGCATTTCGACATACCTAGACCTACCTGCATATAATGTAGAAACATGTTTTAAAAACCTTGACGGGTCAAACCAAGTTATTTTTAGGCCTTTATTCCAGAAAGTTTTAAATACATCACAATTTAAACTGTCATATTTTACGAGTAATATAAAAAAAAAGTTGATCTACAAAGTTAAGCAACGCTTGCCGAGGTCAGTCCGTGGATAGGTGACCATCTTGTAGGGTGACCATATTATTCTTTCTTTGTTTCTTTCATCTTAACATACCGAGACTTCATCGTGGTTTGAAAATCACGTTAAGGCTTGTATACATGCCAATGACCTTGTGCGTAAAAATGGAGCTAACTACTCCTCTACGCGCCACTCCGCTACCCGTATTTAATTTATTATAAAAAAAACTGGCCAAGTGCGAGTCGGACTCGCGTGCAAAGGGTTCCGAACGAATTTAATTTTTTTAACATGTTATTTTAACACTACAGACTTCTAATAGGCTTTCCTGTAATCTTTAGGTATAGATCTATTATCTCCATTTTTTTCAAAATTTTAGGCTCAGTAGTTTCGGAGATAAGGGGGGGAATGGTCATTTTTCGTCTAATTTCGTGAATAACTTCAAAACCATTTATTTTAAAATTATGAAAAAAATATAATTAAAATCCTCACAGTAAGCCTTTTCATTTGATATGTCACACGATATTGTTCAAAAAACTTTTTTTTTAATTTTCTAGTTTGACCCCCAAAAATGACCCCCATACTAAAAATTTAATGATTTACGTAACGCGTCCGTGTTTGGGTCACAGAATTTCATATGTGTACCAAATTTCAACAGAATCGGTTCAGTGGATCCGGAGAAAACTGGCTGTGACAGACGGACAGACAGACAGACAGACAGATAGACAGACAGACAGACACCCGAGTGATCCTATAAGGGTTCCTTTTTTTTCGGAACCCTAAAAATAACACATATTTCAAAAAAGTAACAAAACCAAATTATTTTCGTTTGTATTGCAAAGCAGCAGATATATATTTTTTTAGACTTTTGTTAAAAAAGTGAAGGAGTAAAATGGTTTCATCTCAACGATTTGGAGGTGATTTGGTGTTTTTTTTCTTATTATGTGCTACCGATACATAAATTCTGGCAAAACCAAATTACGTATCATGTCATGTAGATTACTACCTATTTTTTTCAGATGTAATTTCTCAGTAAATGCCGACGAAAAGTTGCTTCATCTGCACGCTGTTTTTAAGCATTTCTCGAGAGAGCAGCCTTAAGCTGTCCCAGCTTTCATTTGTATATTTTAGACAGTCGTTACGGGTAATCAGAAGTCAAGAAATCTGACATCAGTCTTGCCAAGGGGTATCGCGTGACCTACCCAGTTACTGGGTCGTGCTCTATGTAAAAAACTGGTACACAGCTGTTAGCTTAGTCAGAAAACCGACTCCAACAGTTGAGAAAAGGCTGAGCAATTGATTGATATTTTACTTCTAGCTTTCGCTTCTTCTTCTTATCGTGTTGGCAGTAAGGTCTAACGACCCCACACACCCTAGTGTCAGAGTTTCTAAACCGCCTCAAGGTCCTCTGACATGGTTCATTTGACAACCGCCATTTGGCGGCCGAGACCACCGGCTTATACGTGCCTTCCGCAACACGGAATCATCTTTTATCAGACAATCAGGTGATTCAAACCCTAGCTAAACTGGAAAACAACTTTACAAAACTACGCTTCCCGTGGGAATCGAACCCACGACCACCGGGTCACAAGGCAAACGCCTAAACCACTCGACCACGGAGGCAGTTAACTTACCGCGATTTATTCAATAGAGATAATATGTCCTGGAGTAAAAAAAATATGATTCTATATGGTCAGTCAATTAGATAATGGAAAAATATTAGATACGTATTTTTTGCTTTATCAAAATAATAGGTGACCAGCGCAACTTCGTCTGCTGCGCTCCTATTGGTTTTAGCGTGATGATATATAGCCTATAGCCTTCCTCGATAAATGGGCTATCTAACACTGAAGGAATTTTTCAAATTGGACCATTATTTCCTGAGATTAGCGCGTTCAAGCAAACAAACAAACAAACTCTTCAGCTTTATATATTTGTATCTATAACAAGTCGCTAATTAGAAAAATCTAAACACACGACTGCAAAAAAGTCAACCAGGATACTTTTATGAACGTAAACTGTTTCCTGATTGAATTTAAACACACAGCTTAAATATGTTTTTGTAATCGCCATTTAATTTCCTTCATTTTGATACCCTACTCGATAGCTTTGGTTAAAAAAAATATTAACGAGTTACAAAAATTGACGAAATAAAAAGTAAGATGGGCTTGTGACGTCACTTATCGTTTAAAAGTATACTGAAATCTAATGATATGTGACGTCACACAAGTTTTTTAACGCAGTGCATCGTCTTCATTTTTTGTTTACGTGAAACAAGAAAAAATACGTGTCGGATATTTTTTTGGAAATCTATCTGACGGACTAATATTTTTTTTTAACTCAAAACTCGAACTCAAAAATTCAATTAAACCATTTACATGCACTTTTTAATTGTCAAGGTCGGTCGGTCCAAAAATTTGAAGCTATTTGCACGTTCCAAAGCGTAGATCTCTATGGAGAAGAACGTGCAAGAAACTCCACGGACAATCTTTTAAAAAAGTAAATTGTTACAAAGTTTTGTTTACATCATGTTGAAATTATACATACATGTGAGGACGATGTAAAAGACGAGCAGGATAAAAGCGTCCGGAAAAAAGGAACAATTCAAAGCTTTTAGTCCACTAACCTATTAATTTTGTTCATTCTGTCGCATTAAAAATAGGTTTTGCAACTAGCTTCATCGTTTGGTCTGAGCGATCTTGATATTACAAAAGTGCCTGTTTAAAGCGGTATATCTATCTATCCTAATATATAAAGCTGAAGAGTTTGTTTGTTTGCTTGAACGCGCTTATCTCAGGAACTACTGGTCTGATTTGAAAAATTCTTGCAGTGTTAGATAGCCCATTTATCGAGGAAGGCTATATATAGGCTATATATCATCACGCTAAAACCAATAGGAGCGGAGCAGTAATGAAAATTGTAACGCAGACAAAGTTGCGCGGGTCAGCTAGTACTTTAATATATAAAGCTGAAGAGTTTGTTTGTTTTTTTTGCTTGAACGCGCTAATCTCAGGAACTACGGGTACGATTTGAAAAAATCTTTCAGTCTTAGATAGCCCATTTATCGAGGAAGATTATAGGCTATATATCATCAAGCTAAGACCAAAAGTAGCGGAGCCGTAATGAAAATTGTGACGCAGACGAAGTTGCGCGGGTCAGCTAGTTGGAAATAAATTTTGTCGATTTTGATTAACTTGGGTCCATCACAAGTAGCTAGACTTGGTTATATCAAATAATTGAAATTATTTTTATTGATTCTGCAATAACTACTATAAAAGACTTCTTTTACCAATGTGCATAGAATAGAATAGAATACTCTTTATTATGTACACCATATGTACATTCCATTATGTGCTTTCCATTTTATTACCAAACCACGCCACTTAAACCTCCTTTCCCATTTTTCCAGGACCAAAGCATGACAAGAAGGTGGTGTGCTACGTAGCGAGCTGGGCGGTATACCGGCCAGACCCTGGCAGGTTCATGCTGGAAGACCTGGAACCAGCCCTGTGCACGCATCTGGTGTACTCCTTCGCGGGGCTCAATGAGACCACGAATACTATTAAGAGTCTTGGTATGTATGATTTTCTTTGGTATTTTGGTTTAGTCCCATATCTTCCCTGTGTGTTTCCCCTAAAAAAAAAATTCCATCTTTATAACATAGGCGTAGGGGAACAGATCTTGTTTTAGTATTGGTAGGCACGCGTTTGACCACTATCTCACCTGATGGTAGGTAAGCGATGATGCGGACGAAGATGGAGCACGCTTGCCTAGAAGTAACCTATTCGCTCTTGACTTAAAGACTCCCAAGTTGTAGCTATCAGGAAAAACAGACTCTGGCAGGGAATTCCACTCCTTAGTTATACGCACTATGAATGTGTTCCCAAAACGTTTTGTGCGTGTGGGTGGGATGTCTCCCATGTACCGTTGGCGCATCGCCGTTCGTCTTGAACCACCACTAAACCATTATTTTTACCCGACTGCCTTAGAAGGAGGGTAATGTATTTGGAGATATAAGATATACAATGTGTACCAGAATAAATGGATTTTTTGAAAAAGTGTCATTGTAGTTCATCATTATGAACAACTTTTACTATGAGACCAACACAGAAATCGCGGGAAAAATTCGACTGCCCCATACATTTATTTGTTCAGAATATGAGTCACATGTTAGAGTGCCCCAAGTACCCATACACCTGTACTTTGGGGGATTTTCTGAATGCCACCAATGCTGCAATAAAGCGTTAATTGCAGCATTGGTGGCGTTCCGCAGCACGTTCCGCGGAACGTAGCCACCTACTGGACTCAAACAATCTAGTAGTAGGGAGTTGTCCATCGATTCGAAAAGAAGAAGATAATGTTTTATGTACGCATAACTCGACAAAATGTACTGAACAACTGATTTCGGGGTTACACGTTATTTATTCGTATGTCTGCCTAAAACTACTGGAAAGATTCTAACAAATGAGGTATCATTTGATTAGTCTAAGGGCCTATACACACGGCATTTTTAAACGCGCCGACGATGCGCAGATGACGCGCGCAAACGTAACAGACAGCAGACAGTACTGATTTTTGGTCTCTACAGCGTTCGTAAAACGTGTGTCTTTAGTGCGTGCATAGGCTCATAAATGCCGAAATGACATAGGCTATCTAATATATAAAAATCTCGTGTCACTGTGTTTGTTACCGAACTCCTCCGAAACGGCTCGACAGATTTCATGAAATTTTGTGTGTATATTCGGTAGGTATGAGAATAGGTGGTAGGGTACTTTTTTTACGGCAAAACAACGTTTGCCGAGTCAGCTTGTAAATATTATGAATTTTGAAAACAGGCGTTTCATAAATAAGGCCGTGTTTTTTCGTGATATAATCATATGAGGTATTAAAATAAAAGTCTCCAGGAGACAATTCCAAAATTTTAATTCACTAAAATATAATAATACCTACCACATACCTACTAAAAAAAATTAAAAAATAATATAAAATGATTTATTATTACTCTATTTATTCATTGTATTTACATATATATTAGTTACATTTTTAAACATCATCATCTGCCTAGCCTTTTCCCAACTACATTGGGGTCGGCTTCCAGTCAAGCCGGATTTAGCTGAATACCAGTATTTTACATAGAGCGGCTGCCTACCAGACCTCCACAACCCATTAACTGTGTAACACGGTACTTCATGGCAAGACTGGAGTCAGATTTACTAGCTTCTGACAATCCGTAACGACTCTCAAAGATCTACAAATGACAGCCGGGACCAACGGCTTAACGTGCTTTCCGAGGCACGGAGGAAACTCGGTATGTTAAGATGGTCACCCATCCACAGACCAACCTTGGCAAGCGTTGCTTAACCTTGAAGATCGACCCGTGCGGCTGTTAGTTACATTTTTAAACATTTCTACAAAAATAAAATAAACATTTAAAAATATAAAAAATAGTAGCCCACCGGTATCGGGAACAGGGGGGCTACTCTCTAACGAAATCCGTAGTTTCGGGCTTAGTTGCGGGCGTTCGTATTCTACTCCGTATCACCTACAGACTTACGATTAGTCCCGAACCCGAACTGAGAATGAATGACAACACGATTTCACAGTAACTGTCAAATCGTGTTATCATTCGTTCTCAGTGGTTAGGTGATACGAAGTAGAAAATGCTCGCCCGAAACTAAGCCCGAAACTACGGATTTCGTTAGAGAGTAGCCCCCCTGGGTCCAAGTTACCGGTAGTGTCAGGGCTCCCGAGAGAGGAACCTCACTATATTATTAAAATTAATGTATTTAGTATAATAATAGATACTAGTGGAACATTAACTTAATGTAGCGTAATGGACAGTGTTTGCTCATAGTTATCTTACAATCAGCCTTTCGTAGCTGTAAATGTCAAGAACCAAATTAATCAAGTAGGTATGTGCTGCCAACACCAGTGTTCAAGGATTTTGAAATAGGCAGGTTTTATTGAATGAATAAATACGTGCTGGTACAAATTCCTGTTCATCCAGCTAACGACACGGTTGGCGCAGTGGTTAAGAGGAAATGTGGGGACGAGACTTTGCATCTTGTATGTAAAAAGTCATAATTCGAGGTTTGGCTCTCGACTGTTTTCTCCTCCAATATTGGACCGATATAAGAGATATTTCACAAACTGCTTAAGAAGGATGTATACTATGTCTCTATGTTTTCTTTTTTTTATTAATAGTTGCCAAATTTGTACACTAGGGCTCTGTTGACAGCGATTTATCGGTCAATTTTAAGCATTTTGTGAGAGTTCTAGTGCTTAAACGGTTAATAAATCATCATAAAGGAAACATAGGGACACAGTATATATCCTTCTTATTCAGTTTGTGAAATATCTCTTCAATCGGTCCAATATTTGAGGAGAAAACAGTCGAGAGCCAAACTTTTAACATACAAAGTCTCGCCGCCAACATTTTCTCTTAAGCGATTGACTGCTGCGCTGTGTGTCGTGGGTTCGATTCCCGCACGGAAAAATTATTTGTATGGCCTACAGATAGTTGTTCCGGGTCTGGCTGTTTGTGTTTAGTTTAGTTTAGCGTGACGATATATAACCTATAGTCTTCCTCGATAAATGGGCTATCTAACACTGAAAGAATTTTTCAAATCAGACCAGGAGTTCCCAAGATTAGCTCGTTCAAGCAAACAAACAAACAGCTTTATATATTAGAAATAGAGTATAGATAAGGTTTTACGCATGGAACCAACCACTAAAGATGCCAAGCAGTATTCAATTTCTAAACACATTGCGTGAGTTGAATGTCCCCCGAGGTTCTCGCGTGCATTTTAACGAATAACCTTCTAATCGTCTTGTTGCGATATCCCCGCTTTCCTTATAATTACGTCAGTAGCAAGGTGATAGTTGCTAATTCACTCTTCAATGAAATTGGGGCACTAGGGATGATTCTTGAGTAAAAAAAAATATGATTCTATTAATTAATATTGGACACGTATTTTTTTACCGACTTCAAAAAAAGGAGGAGGATCTCAATTCGTTTTTGAAGTGAAAACTTCTTTAGCGGCGTTGAGCACTTTTCTGTAATGGGTATAAAATCTTAAACTCGCGTCAGGGTCACGTGACCTGATCGCAAAAAGCGTAAGACGGACTCGCGTCAGGGTCACGTGATGCGAAAAAGCGTAAGATCGAGGGGAAGGGAGAGGAACTAGTATCTCCCACTCTTTCTACCGTGCCTGAGTGTGCTGCTCCGCTTAGGCGGCACAGGGCGCTTGCGCGAATGTCCGTCTGTGTTTATGTACAGCGTGCCACGCGTATCCAAGGATACGAAATTACGGAATTACGAAATTATGGATGAAAGTTGATTTTTCTAAGAGATAAAAATTAATGTAATATATAAATAAATAACGATATAATATTATGAATAATAACATGTAAATTGTCATATTTGTGTACGATAGCGCAATAAATAAACATTGTATTCTACCTCATAAATGATAGTATTTTTGTACTTATAATTAAACACAACGTTATTTTTTTTTGTTTTTATGGTTCGTTTTGTTTATGTCAGGAACTGTGTCAAGATTGACATCTGTCACTGACAGTCGCTGTCGCGGCCACACGTCAGTGTCTTTTTGTTTATTTTGTTGTCGGTGGTTTGTCTATGATGTGACCGCGACAGTAAGGATGTATTATTTACATGTTTTCACTTCTGCCGGCACTCCCGGAGTGCTACCGGTGTTTTTTTTTTTATTTTTATGTTTGTTACCTCATAACTCCGTCATTTATGAACCGATTTGAAACATTCTTTTTTCATGTGAAAGTATAATATACTTTTCGATTGGTCTTATTCAATTTTCATCAAAATCAGTTTAGCACTTTGGCTTTTGTAATCAAAACAGCTGGAATTCGTTTACTTAGATGACGTATTTTGTCATTCAAGTAAACGAAATTGCGTATTTTGTATTTTGCTTTCCTGCGTCTTTCCATTGGTGTTGTTAGGTGTGGGGTACCACTAAAATCGAAAAATATTTTTTTTTTTACAAAAAAAAAAATACAACCAACTTCCAAATAAAAAAATTAAATTACAAAGTATAAAATAGCTTTAATTTTGGAATACGGTATTAAAAAACGAAGAAACAACCAAAAACGCTGATTCCCGAAATGAAAGTTATTTTAATTTTTATTGATTTGATAAGGCAAAAAACGTTTTTTACAAAAAAATACATTCATTTTGTTGTAAAAAAATTTATGCTTTATCAAATCAATAAAAATTGACGATGATAAAATGCATCCAAGATCAGGAGTGCGGGTTTGATGCCACCACTAAGTAAAAAGTGTACCTACTAATATATGACGTCGCACGAATTTTCAACGCACTGTATCGTCTCAGTTTTGTGTTTACTTGAAAACAGACAAAATACGTGTACAATATTTTTTGGAAATCTTACTGACGAATTATTAGATTTATTTTAAGTCATATTCCCTTTTTCGATCTTCTTCTTCTCGTGTGGGCAGTAAAGTCTAACGACCCCACACACCCTAGTGTCAGAGTTTCTAAACCGCCTCAAGGGTCTCTGACATGGGTTTATTTGACGACCGCCATTTGGCGGCCGGGACCACCGGCTTATACAACATGCCTTCCGAAGCACGGAACCATCTTTGAATCAGACAATCAGGTGATTTAAGCTTGCAATGTCCTAGTCAAACTGGAAAACAACTTTACAAAGTATCCTTTCCCGTGGGAATCAAACCCACGACCACCGGGTCACAAGGCAAACGCCTAAACCACTCGACCACAGAGGCAGTTTTTCCCTAATTCGATGAGGCCTTTCTTAAGGTGATTTTGGGTTCGATTCCCAGGTCGGGAAAAGTGTTATTGGGGCTTTTCTCATAGAATAGAATAGAATAGAATACTCTTTATTATGCACACCATATAAGTTACAGAAAAGATAGATGAGAAACATTACATAGGGTCATAGCCTCATTAGTAGTTTCTCAGTAGGAGCCCGGAGTCTGAATGTGTGACCCCTGTGCTTCAGAAAGCACGTTAGTCCCCGAACCCGACCCGACCCGAATTAGACTTCCCCCCGATCGTTCGTATCGAATTGCCATCAGTACATGAGAGTATAGTAACAGATAGTGCACGCTGAGTTTTACTCACGTGAAACTATTATAATATACACTCTTTATTAAAAAACAAAATATACAACCTGTAGCAGAATAAACGCAATACCTCTTAAGAGGTCATTGAACTCATCATTATGAACAATTTTCAATATTAGACCAACACTGCAATCGTGAAAAAAAATTCGACTACCCCATACATTTATGTGCGCATAACCCTACATAATGTACTGAACAGCTTTTCGCGATTTCGGGACCCTTTAAGAGGTATTGCGTTTATTCTGTTACAAATACACTTAAAATAAAAAATCGTAACTAAAATAAGGCGTCTAAAAATTCGTACGCATCGCTGTCCACTGAAAGTGAGGCCAAAAGACTGGCGGCACTGCCACATTGTATGGCAATGCTTATCTTCAGTCCGGGGAAAAACCAGCCGTTGGGTCACGCGAAGTGTCAACTAAGCGTTTAGAAAGATCTTTAAATAAAGCATGAGCACTCGGACCCCGTAAGAAAACCAAGGTTACCGACATAGCCCGAAGGATTGCCAAACTAAAGTGGCAGTGGGCAGGGCACATTGCACGCAGAACAGACGGTTGATGGGGCCGAAAAGTTCTGAAGTGGCGATCGTGTACCGGAAGACGCAACGTTGGAAGGCCTCCCACAAAGTGCACCGATGACCTGGTGAAGGTTGCGGGTAGCCGATGGATGCGGGACGCGCAGGACCGGGAGTTTGTGGCGACGCTTGGGGGAGGCCTGTGTCCAGCAGTGGATGTCTTTCGGCTGATATGATGATGATAATGATGACTCGGACCCCACGGTCCTACTCATTATAAATTCGTTCTTACCTGCAGCCTAATTGCGTAGTAAAAATACGTGTGTCAAAAAGCCAATAACTGAACAAAAATAAATTCCACAACTGCATTACTACTTGTACTTGTTTGGACATTTTTAGTCCTGTTTTTCCGGTTTTTGGTATAAACATGTTGGAGTTCTGTTCGATTGTTAAAGGCTATGCGATTTTATGAGTTACACTATTGGGGTGCCGGTCGACTAAAAGATGAAAGAAATGCTTCGAGAAAATGTTAGAAGTTGAGTTGAAATGCCATCTTTGGAATCCCAAAAAATACCCTCTTTTCATAAAAAATGTTATCCACGACCTCATCCGACCGGCCCCCTTCTACCATCGGACATCCAGACGCACTGCATCTTACCATCACTTCCTTGTTGCTATTCTACCAGTTCGCACAAAGCGTTTCCAAACGTCTTTTATAGTGCGCACAGCAAAGAAGTGGAACTCTCTGCCTGCGACTGTGTTTCCAAACGCTTACAACCCTAATCTCTTCAAAGTTAGAGTGCACAAGCTCCTTCTGGATAAGCTCGCTCCATCGTAGACTTTGTCTCAGTCATCTCTGACCTAGACTAGAGTAAAGAGCAAACCCATTACAAATAAAAACAAAATGTGTCAGTCAAGAACATTTTTATTACCCTTCAAAGACTAATAAAAGATTCGTATATTTTCCAGATCCCTGGCAAGACTTGGAAACAGACTACGGCAAGGCTGGCTACAAACGTATTGTTAACCTCAAAGTGAAGTACCCTCACTTGAAGGTGACGCTGGCCATCGGGGGCTGGAACGAGGGCTCGCCGCGGTACTCCAACATGGCTAGTAAGCCGGAAAGCAGGGCTGCTTTCATCAAGAGCGTTTTGCTGATGCTGAAGTAAGTCAATCTATTATCATCAATAGTTATAAAATTCTTCCGTAACTGACTGATTGAGTGACTGACAGATAACGCACAGCCGAAACTACTGGTCGCATAAAGCTGAAATTTGGCATGTAGGTTCCTTGGGGAGTGTCGGGGAGCACTAAGAGAGTGTTTCTCGAAATTCCTACGGGAATGGGAAAGAACGGGATATGCGCGTACGAAGTCGCGGGCGAAAGCTAGTTTTACATATCATCCAACCAGCCAGCTAGGAATGTTGTTGTCAGCTGTTATTCCAGCTAGATGCAGCTGAGTACCGGTATCATAGATGCCTCTCTGACTTCCACAACTTACCAAGTTTATGGAAATCAGGTCCAATAAGCATTCGCTCCAATCGAAGACAACATAGTAGCTCACTATGTTACCTAGGTAAATTCTATATCCTGGGTTTTTGCCATACCGGCTTTCAAACTTTTTGGCTTCTGATGATCCACAACTATAATATATTATTATTATTAAACGATATTATTATTATTATTATAAATAAACGATATTATAACTGTCAAAGATCCTCGAATGATATTCGAGACCAACGGCTTGACATGTCTTCCAAACTACGGAAGTTCTCTGAATGTAGATTGTCACCCCATCCATGGATTGGATTCGGCTCACAAAGTTAATTGTGAACAATCGAACGATGTTCTCTCTGTGGGTAGTAGCCACGAGCCTCTTAAATAGTTAGAGACAGTACTACAAACGGATAGTCAACCTGAAACAGAAGTACCCTCACCTGAAGGTGACGCTGGCCATCGGGGGATGGAATGACGGCTCACCGCGGCACTCCAACATGGCTAGCAAGCCGGAGTCCAGGACTGCTTTCATCAAGAGCGTTATGCTAATGCTGAAATAAGTCATCATCATCATATCAGCCGAAAGACGTCCACTGCTGGACTTAGGCCTCCCCCAAGCAAGGGGAGGTTTGCCATAATCGCCACGCTTGGCAGGCGGGTTGGCGATCGCAGTGTATGGTGTTAGTTCTACAGAGAACGCTGCTGTCCATTCTCTGGCGAGTCCCTTAGTCGCCTCTTACGACACCCACGGGAAGTGATGGGATGATATTATTCTTTTACGGCAACATACGGCACCGGCCGACACCATACGGCTGGAGTAAGTATCTACCGAAAAGTCATCCTAAAATCCAGTCGTAGCCGTCGTCTCACACAGGAGCGGTCCAAGAACCGACCCCTGTGAAACACCGCACGACATCTTGTACCAGTTTCTGGCCTCGTGTTTCCTATAGTTGACAACAAAGACCAATATGGTCGTTAAGTTGACACAATAGCAAGCTAAAAGTGTTAATTACGTAAATTTCAAGAAAATGTCTAATTTCGTGTGTGTATCTTTTCAATAGCCACACTCGAAACTTTAACATTTACATAATATATGATTTTCAAATTATAATTTTATTTTATATGATGGTGTAACAGTAGTTGAATTCAATGGGCATTGTAAATGTTACTGTTGGAAACTTTCACGGACGCTTTAACGTGGCCCGTGGTGCAACCCACCCTTAATATCGCACTGTTAATTTTTTTTCACGTTTGTAGCTCAGAATTTCATGTCCATTAAGCAGTCGCTCAAATGAGCCTATTCCAACGAGGTAGAGATATTATTAATTTATTTTTACAAATATTCTTCTTCTTATCGTGTAACGTCTAACGACCCCAAAACTTACATCAAATCATTTGGTTGAGATCTTAAAACTATACCAAATTACCAAATTCCTACATTTGTTTGAACTCAACGATTTAATGTCATTCTGGATTATCTTATCACTCTACTGCAAAACAATGAAACAAGAAAAAGACGAATTAATGTCATCGCATATTTTAAATTTGTTATCATAGAAGTTCAATGGCACGAAAACAAAATTATGATAATATTGTTATTGGTAGAATTTAACTCAAAACATTGAGACACTAGTGCACGAGTAAAACCACACTGCGCTCGGATTTTAGGGTTCCGAACAAAAAACGGAACCCTTATAGGACCACTCGGGTGTCTGTCAGCCCGTCTGTCTGTCCGTCTGTCACAGCCAGTTTTCTCCGGATCCACTGGACCGATTCTGTTGTAATTTGGTACACATATGGACTTCTGTGACCCAAACATGGACGTGTTACGTAAATTATTAAAATTTTAGTATGGGTCACTTTTGCGGTCAAACTAGTTTTTTAACATTATCGTGTGACATATCGAATGAACGGGCTTAGTGTGAGGGTTTTAATTATATTTTTTTCATAATTTCAAAATAAATGGTTTTGAAGTTATTCAAGAAATTAGACGGAAAAAGACAATTCAACCCTTTATCTCCGAAACTACTAAGCTTAAAATTTTGAAAAAAAATGGAGATAGATCTTTATCTATAGATTACAGAAAAACCTATAAGATGTCTATAGTGTTAAAAAAACATGTTGAAAAAACAATTTTTTCATTCGGAACTCTATGCACGCGAGTCCGTTTCGCTCTTACCGGTTTTTTTGAAGTAAGTACTCAAATAAATAGTTTGACAAAGGTTTATTTAAGCGAATTTAATGCATTGCAAGTTACTGGCTTCGACCATAATGATCCCTAGAATAACTCGCCCGCTTTTTTATATGCCCACTAGCTTTTGCCCGCGACTTTGTACGCGCATTTGCCGTTTTTTCTTGTTCCCGTAGGAATTTTGGGAAATCCTCTCTTAGTGCACACTCCCCAAGGAACCTACATGCCAAATTTCAGCTTTTTACGACCAAGAATTTCGGCTGTGCGTTGTCTGTCAGTCACTCAGTCAGAAACAACGGAAGAATTTTATATACATATATTAGCTGCAAGGGAACAGTTGGTCGGAAAAGTGCTACGATGTAGAAAAACTAATCACCTATATTTTTTTATACTCAATTCAGAAACCAGCCATTAGTGTTCAGCAACACAATGTCTAGATTGTATGGAACCAAATGTAATCGGTATTTAAAGAGCCTAAATATTGCCATTACCAGGCATAATCCAAGATACTGTTGTAGTCTTGCGTGCACCTCTTCGTCGCCTGACGAGCAATTTTTATAAGAGTTTGCATCTATTTGCTTTACCACATAGAAAGTTTAGATTCATGTTGCTTAGCTTATTAAAGCATTGATGCGACACTGATGTTCCACTTATGTGGCACTTTTGACAGCTTTATGTTTTGTTGATACTTTCCTACTAATATTCTGCTTTTTTCATTGTTCACATCGCTAGTCTTAAATTTACCAAATTCTCTCATTGTGTGTCTGTGGAGAACGTAGTTGATTTCACATTTGTATCATTTCTGTATCATACCCTTTTTTGTAATTCTTAATGTGTTTAATGTGTGTAATTAAATAATTGTTTGTTTTCGCGAATAAATAAAATAAAATAAATAATATACCACTACGAAAATCTGGATGGAATTACGCAATAAGTCTATGCTTGACTTAGGATTGGAATCTAGATTACCCAAGAACCTACGCTCAATTGCACTTTGTTACCAATAGCTAAACTGATGAAACAAAAACTAAGCCGTTATCATCATCACCCACAACCGGACTGCACCCACTGCTGTGTATACGCCTCTATATTTTTGTCCCAATCTCCACGTTCCTGTGCCAGCCTCATCTAGGTTCTACCCGCAATGGCAACAATGAATACCATGAATACGAACAATCCGCACACCACATCTTATGGGAGTGTATTCTTTGGCAAACTGAACGGAATATTATGTTAGATAGTATTCAGGTTACATCTGGAGTAGTTTACTACACGGACCTTGTAGAAACCAGAACAAATTTCCGTGCGTTCAAGCGATTTTGCCATACCTATTACTGGAATCGAAAGCAGCTCACAATTTAGGACCCATTAGTTTGTGTTAATTTATAATCCGTGGTGCTCGATAACTGGGCTTAACCCAGTTGTATATGTCCCTTGGTGGCTATTGGCCTAGCTCTATTCTGTCTCCTGCTTGATAAGGAGGGAAGTGGAAATTATATATATTTTTTCCTACTCTTCCACTGTACTTTTCTGATTAAATTCGTTGCAGGTTCTATTCTCCGGGACTCGTCGGGCTTCATTGGCTCGGCGTTTTTCTGGTGGTCGCCACTATTGATTCTGGCTCTCAGGAGTTGCAGTGGTTGGGAATGTGTGGCGGGCTTGTCCCAAAAAAGAAATGGCAACAATGACGTCTGCCCATCTCGCTGCCGGACGATCCACACTTCTTTCGGTCCGTAGACGCCACTCGGTGACCACCGTACTCCACTTGTCATCGACGCACCATGCCAGGTGTCCTGCCCAGCTCCATTTCAGTTGCCAAACTGAAGTGGTAGTAGGCAGGGGCAGGACCCATTGCTCGCAGAATAGATCGATGGGGCCGAAAAGTTCTAGAGTGGCAATCGCGTACTGGAAGATGTAGCGTTGGAAGGCCTCCCACAAGTTGGACCGATGATCTGGTGAAGGTTGCTGTTAGCTGAACGGTTGTTGGCGGCTTATGTCCAGCAGTGGATGTCTTTCTGCAGTTATGATGATGATGATATGATGATTAAACTAAGATGTAGTGTTTTCTTATTAATTAAAATTACTTTCTCCCCTTTTTCAGTAACTACAAGTTCGATGGTCTGGATTTGGACTGGGAGTATCCCACAAAGAGAGACGGCAAGCCTTATGATAGAGAAAACTTTGTTCTTCTAGTAAAGGTAGATGTGGACCCTTTTATTTAAATTTTATAGTCACCTGTTGGAACTCGAGGATGTGATCAACTATGGAGCACGCTTGTTTAGAAGTAAACTATTCGCTCTTGAATTTTAGCTATCAGGAATCACAGAATCGGTCTGTAAATTCTACTCGTTAACTGTAGCTAGAAACTAGCTTAACTGAGAAAGATTCCCGGCCATTTACACTAAGCGCATCGCCGTGCGTCTTGTAAATAGTTCGATCATGGATGGGGCTTGGCTGAATTAAATAATGCTAGTGACGCACACTCCGATGTTGCAGTTGACAGGCTGGCCACTCGGTGTCGATGTTCAAGGCTTTGAAACTTTGTTTGCCATGCTGTATCATAATAGAGTCAACACAGCTTTTTTTCCCAACACAGTTTTTTCTCTCAACACAGCTTTTTCTCTCGAAATCCTATACCACCATCTATTTTTTCCAGGAACTAAGTGAGGCCTTCGAACCTTACGGCTACATCCTCACAGCAGCGCTCGGAGCAGGCAAGACCACCATGGAGACAGCATACGACCTGACCAAGCTCAGCAGATACCTCGACCTGATCCATATGATGTGCTACGACTACCACGGCACCTGGGACGGGGTGTTAGGAGCCAATGCTCCGCTCAAGGGGGTTAATGATAATGATACGCTCAGTGTGGTGAGTACAAATCTTTTGAACCTATTATAAAGTGCATCGCCGAAAATCTTCACCAAGTAACGTGGGTAAAAAAATTCGTGAAAGTTCTCTAGCACACCAATCAGGAAGGATATTCTGAGATGGATAATTAAATAGGACAATGGCAAAAAATACATCTTCCAACATTTTGAATTGCAAGAGGTCCAGCTTCAACTGAGAAATATCGAGTTGCTTATTTTGATTGTGAAGATAGTGCAACATCTGCCATCTTTCATCTTGTCTTAATTGTCGTCCCTGTCTGTCCCGGGTCTATTCTTCATACAGTCATTATTTTAAACAGACAATCCTAAAAACTATTAATAACCTATGCTTACCAAATGTACATATGCTCATAGCCCCAGTGCGCGTGTTGAGGCGCAAGACCGGTCGTTGTGGCGACGCTTGGGGGAGGCCTATGTCCAGCAGTGGACGTCTTTCGGCTGATATGATGATGATTGGTCATCATTATCATCAATGTAGTGTTAAAAGCCAGTGATTTTAATTGTTTGAAAACACTGAAAAAGGCTTAGTGCGGTCTTCGGGACTACCGCACTTAGCTTATGCTGCAGAAAACGTCTTTAAGGCCTCATAAGCCTTTAAAAGTATGAGAAACTGTGTGCAAACTTCCTCACCGTCAATAGAAGTGGGTCCTCTGACTAAAGATTACTACAATATGGGATGCTTAAGCTAGCTATGTCAGTGGCAGTGTGGCTTGACTTTTTATTTTAACCATTTATTTTTTTTCTTTCCCAGGAATGGACAGTAGAATACCTGCTGAGCCACGGCGTTTCTCCCTACAAGATGGTGCTGGGACTCCCCATGTACGGCCGCACCTTCATTTTGCTGGACCCCGCGACCAGGGTGCTGGAGTATGGAGCTACCCCAGTCGGAAGCACTGGGTTCAAGGGGCCGTATACTGGGGAGGCTGGATTTATGGGGTATAACGAGGTGAGTGTCTTTTAATTGTTATTATTTTTTACTGCTACCAGGAGTTCTGAAGTATGGGGCTACCCCAGCAGGACACATTGGGTTCAAGGGGCCGTATACTGGGAAGGCTGGCTTTATGGGGTATAATGAGGTAAATTATTTAAAAATAGTGCATATGCCAATCTATACTGTTAAAGTAACACCGTAAAAACATAGGTAAGGTGAACGTAAAGTGAACAGTCATTCATTTCATCAAAGTTTTCACGGTGATGTGGTTACAGAATAGAATTGCTGAAAACCTTTAAAAATGCAAGATATTGACGAAAATTCTCGTTACTTCATAGAGGACGACCACACCTGCTTCTTTTTCTTCAGTCGGTCCCTCATTACTGAGGATCGTGGTCACTGGACCCCGTTAAGCGGACAATCTTTCTCCATCGATTCCGGTCCAAAGTTGCCTGATGGCACCACCTGATGGAATTTGCTTGAGGATGTAGCTTCTTTCACTTGGTCAGACTATCGTGTTGGCGACCGGCCTCATTCTCTCTTTCCTTCGGTATTGCCAACAATTACCATTTTTTCAAGGCCGCTATCTCCTCTTCGCATTATGTGGCCAAAATTTGTCAAAATACGCTGTAAGCAAACTGTAGACAATCGGGTGTTTATTAAGTTGAGAAAGGAAAGATACATTTGTACGTTTGGCTGTCCACATTTGCTTAGTTATTTGCTATATTTTATGCTTGTCTGAAAATTTAGTTTTTATAGATACGATCGTACTGCAAGTTCTAGAGGTATATGTTTTTCATTGATCCTTACTAGACAAACAATGCTTCATGTAGGTATCGGACAAAGCCAATTTTCAAAATCTCTCATTCAGTTTTTCCAACGAATGCTCCCAAACTGGTACAAATATATGATGATAGTATAGTATGGTACATTGTACTTTTCATAGGTCTATAATAAATTACCAAAATGTATAAGGAGTGAATATAATGTCCGCAAATACAAAAGCAAATTGTTTTCATTTCTAATAGATAAGACGTATTACTATCGAAGAATTTTTAAATGATAAAATATGACATAGACGTTACCATTGACATGCATGTAAAATTAATTTGAATTGATTAATAAAATATAGATAATACATTAAGGCTAGATTTTTCAATACTTAGATAAAAGTTTTTCTTCGAATATCGTATTAAACAACCATTTCAAAAATGTGTTCTAATTGCCCGTCTTTTGTTATTTTACAGATGACATTTTAATATTACTGTGTAATACTTTATTAGACGGATAAGTTTTATCCAAGGATTGAAAAATCGGGCCTTAGTTGACATTATTTACAATATGATAAAATAAGACATATAATATAATTTACCATTGACATACATGTAAAAAATGAATTATAATTTATTAATCATTAATTTATAATACACTAGTGGACGTCACGTGGTTTCACCCGCGTAGTTCCCGTTCCCGTGGGAGTACGGGGATAAAATATAGCCTATGTTACTCCCTGATAATGTAGCTATCCATTGCTGATAGAATTTTTCAAATCGGTCCAGTAGTTTCGGAGCCTATTCATTTCAAACAAACAAACAAATCTTTTCTCTTTATAATATTAGTATAGATTTAAGTGACATTGTTTACTCGAACTTGACCTTGTATATTATAAATTCTTTATTGCTAAAAGCTAACATATTTGTACACTAATTTCATTGGTAGGACATAGAGCTCGACTAAAATATTTACATTACACCTTTATTGTAACACTTGTGTTCACAAATAAAAATTGATTGATGCCTTCTTGAAGCCAGTCCACGCCTGCCCCCAAATAACACCACTATTTGTTCCAGATCTGCATGGAGACCACAAACAAGTCGTCACCGTGGGTGTACCACTGGCACGAGCAGTCCGCCACGCCCTACATCAGGGACGGCGAGAAAGTTATCTCCTACGATAACGGACGATCCATTGCTATTAAAGTCAAGTAAGTTTTTTTGTTCACAATGGGCCTCATCAGAAGGCTCAAAATCACTCAAAGGGGAATGAAGAGGGCAATGCTTGGAGTTTCTTTGCGTGATCGAATTAGGAATGATGATATCCGCAAGAGAACCAAGGTTACCGACATAGCCCGAAGGATCGCCATACTAAAGTGGCAATGGGCAGGGCACATTGCTCGCAGAACAGATGGTCGATGGGGCGGAAAAGTTCTGGAAAGGTACCGAAAGACGCATCGTTGGCGCGGTCGAGACACAAGGTGGACCGATGACCTGGTAAGGGTCGCGGGTAGCCGATGGATGCGGAACGCGCAGGACCTGTCGTTGTGGTGACGCTTGGGGGAGGCCTATGTCCAGAAGTGGACGTCTTTCGGCTGATATGATGGAGTTTTTTTGTAAGGCTACTACATAGACCGACTTCTAAACTTCGAGATCCTCCTCCTCCTTGCATCGTATTCCTCAGTGCTGAGGGTCGTGACCTCCCTTCTGTATCATTTTCACACGTATGATGTTTCTCCACCTGTTTCTGTCCCTGGCGGTGTGCAGGGCGTTGTGAACGGTAGTGTCAAGGGCGGTGCGAATCTGGTCAGACCAACGTATTGGACTGCGTCCACGAGGTCCTTTTCCATCTACTTTGCCGGTTACGATGAGCTTCTCGAGGTTGTCACCTTCTTTCCTCGCAATATGACCGAAGTATTCTAGGACTCTGCGCAGACAGTCAGCTGACAGCCGCGAGAAGATTTTCAGTTCTCGCAATATGGACACGTTAGTCCGAAACGCCCTCCAAGGAATACGGAGCATCTTTCTCCAGCACCACATCACAAACGCGCCAATGCGTTTGCGGTCTGCAGCTTTCAGTGTCCAAGTCTCAGCGCCGTACGAAAAGATCGAGCAGACTAAAGTCCGTACCAGTTTAGTTTTAGTTTTTACGGAAATGTTACGATCCTTCCAAATTTTTCCGAACTGAGACATGGCGCTCTTAGCCATGCCAATTCTCCTGCGCACTTCCTTCTCGCACGACCTATCGTTATTGATGTTGGAACCCAGGTATATAAAGTTGTCCACTGATTCTATTCCTAATGCGCCAGTGAGTTCCAACTTCCCAGATCATTCTACCACCATGACCTTAGTCTTGGATCTGTTCACAGAGAGTCCCATCTCCTCGCTAATCTGCTCCATTCTGTCTAGAAGTGCAGCCATTCCCGACTCATTTGCTGCAAGAAGAGTAGTATCATCGGCGTAGCGCAGGTTGGTGATTTTCACGCCACCAACTGTAAAACCTCCCTCCCAATTCTCACAAGTACGTCTCATAATGCGCTCTCCATAGGCGTTGAACAGAATGGGTGATAAAATGCATACCCGTTCCTTGGTGGAATTTGAAGGGTTTTGATGCTGTTTTATCGACTCTTACGACTCCCGTGTTTGAGCCATACAGGGTGCGAAGCAAGGCGATGAGACGATTCGATACTCCAAGCTCTTGCAGGACTTGCTGCAGTCAACAAAACACAATATCACTGGCGTATCGAACCCGTATATATATACTCAACGAGCTGCCTGACGTTAAGGATCCGCTCTCGCGTACCCCTGCCCTACACGAAACCTGCTTGCTCCTGCGGAATCCAATGCCAATCCAGGTAGTGGCGGACGCGATTGTTGAGAATATGGAGCAAGATTTTGCTGGCAAGTGAGATGAGGGACAAGGTTCGATAATTGCCGCAGCTTTTTGTAGATCCTTGTTTGTGCAGTGGAAGAATTACGGATTCCGAGCAATCCAAACTTCGAGAACTTCGAGATGCAAAGGTTTGGAAATCGGAAACCGAGTTATGGTACTCAAATGGAGTTGGGAAGGACACACGGCAAGGTACGGTGATGATAGGTGGATTAAGGTGGTGTCCGAGTGGCGTCCGAAGACTGTTAAACGGATTATTGGTCCTGTGGCAGAGAAATGTCATCCGATGTCCTCTGGCATCGTGGGTAGAACTTGGATGAGACTGGCACAAAGGGCGTGAAGATTGACACAAGAAAAGAGAGGCCAATATTCGCCCATAGGCGATCTGGGCTTGTGAAGTGGTGTATAGGTGGTGTTCTTTTTTAAAGATACGGTCGTTTATTCCGCAATAAACGTATATTTCGACACTCTCAAGGGAATCAAAATGCATGGGTATTTCCCGTGACCTAGAACTATGAAATTTAGCAAGTAATACAAAAAAGAACTAAAAACCAAAAAACCAAAAAAAGAACTTAAATAATAACATAAAAAATATAGTCTTTATTTAAAGTAATTTGTAGCTACAAATTTGTACGGAACCCTTGGTGGGCGAGTCCGACTCGCACTGGAACGGTTTTTTTTTTACTAATTACAGGCACGCTTTTGACCACTATCTCACCTGATGGTAAGCGATGATGCGGTCGAAGATGGAGCACGCTTGCCTAGAAGTAACTTATTCACACTTGACTTAAAGAATCCCAGGTTCGAACTCTGGTAGGCGCTTTACTTTGTGTAATTAAATTACAGCTCTCAAAAAGACGAAAGCAACTTCATGATGTAGAGGGTATGCGGTGCAGAGAGTAAAGTCCCGCAAACCTCTATTGAAAAAGGAGGATTCTCAGACCAGACGCTTGTTGTGTCTGATGTGGGCATCTGCCCGATAGTTGATATTCGGGCTGATGTATATGTTCAAATCGCACGGTAAACTCTGCTTGCGTGATGCAGGATTTCGACGTAGTAGTTCGCTGCTAGTTCCATAGATGGCGTTGTGGTTCTTTTTTTTGCGGTGTAAATTTGCTCCGAAGAAAGAAAATACGTTTATTTCGCCAGAAATAGTTTGTCTTGAGGTGGCATTAATGCCGCTACAATGAGCGAATGTTCCAAAACCAAAAATTATAAGACATTTGTGACAACCACCAACCCGCACTTGGATCGCGTAGTGGATTACAGCCCACTCTCACTTACAAAGAGGTGGCCAGTGTCCCAGCAGTGGAAACATTGCAGGTTGACCACGCATATGCTTAGGCACTTGTCTCACCGCCGGCGATCAGCGAGTAGCGAGGGAAACAGTTGGCGATCAGCGAGTAGCGAGTGAAAAGTTTCAATAGTTTTGACGCTCTGCTTTCAGCGAGTGCTTTTTTAGCGACGGGCTTTTACTCGCAATACTCGCTCCGGCCCGCTACTGTTTGAAAGACTAAGCGAGCATCGCCGAGCGAGTGTCGCTGTGCGAGTACAATCTTTGATAGCTCTTGTCGCTGCGATTAACTAGAGATAAGAGCCGCTCGCCGGCAGTGTGAACAGCCAGCTATCGACTATGCATATATGTGTCTCTTTTACTCACACAAAATCTATATCTTTTGTCCCTTTCCTCAGCGAGCAAATGGTCGATAGCTCCTCGCCGGCGGTGAGACAAGTGCCTTAAGGGCAAATTAACTAATTCATTTTGTTTCCTCCACAGATACGCAATCGACAAAGGCCTAGGCGGTGTGATGGTGTGGTCCATAGACACGGACGACTTCAAAGGCAACTGCAACGAGACCGACGCGTACATGGACTTCGTGGAGAGACATAAGACGATGGTGAACGACCCTGTCGTCATGAAGGCGGTGAAGAACTTAAATATACCTGATGGTGAGTTTGTGGAGACTTTAATTAAGATAGGAGCCTTTTTTTAGGGTTCCGAAAAAAAAGGGAACCCTTATAGGATCACTCGGGTGTATGTCTGTCTTTCTGTCCGTCTGTCACAGCCAGTTTTCTCCGGATCCACTGGACCGATTATGTTGAAATTTGGTACACATATGGACTTCTGTGACCCAAACACAGACGCGTTACGTAAATCATTAAATTTTTAGTATGGGGGTCACTTTTGGGGGTCAAACTAGAAAATTAAAAAAAAAAGTTTTTTGAACAATATCGTGTGACATATCAAATAAAAGGGCTTACTGTGAGGGTTTTAATTATATGTTTTTCATCATTTTAAAATAAACGGTTTTGAAGTTATTCAAGAAATTAGACGAAAAATGACCATTCTCCCCCTTATCTCCGAAACTACTGAGCCTAAAATTTTGAAAAAAATTGAGATAATAGATCTTTACCTAAAGATTACAGGAAAATCTAGTAGAAGTCTGTGGTTTTAAAACAATATGTTAAAATAATTAAATTCGTTCGGAACCCTTTGCACGCGAGTCCGACTCGCACTTGGCCAGTTTTTTTACTATTGATAGGCACACGTTTGACCACTATCTCGCCTGATGGTAAGCGATGATGCGGTCGAAGATGGAGCATGCTTGTCTAGAAGTAACCTGTTCACTCTTGAGCTCGTGGCTAAATACTAACAGTCGTACGGGTCGATCTTCAAGGTTAAATAACTCTAGCCGAGACCATTTCTTACCGAGACTCGACACGTTAAGCTGTGACAAAAATAGAAGTAAATCTTCTTATTTTCTATGAAAAGTCCTTTTCTGTCCCGGTCAGCGTAATTAGTTTTGCCTGAAGCAGATTCAAAATTGTAGAGATAAGCTACGTTATTTCAATTCAGCGTTCTGCGAATATCAATTTACATTGGGTTCCGTACCCAAAAGGTAATCAACGGAACCCTATTACTAAGCCTCCGCTGTCCGTCTGTCAGCGGGCTGTATCTCAAGAACCGTAATAGGTAGACAGTTGAAATTTTCACAGTGTGTATTTCTATTGCCACTATTTCAACAAATTTGGGGAATGTGCGAGGGAATTGCATAATTTAATTCCGCCAAGCCCGTTCCATCATCGGACCACAAGACGAACGGCGATGCGCCACCGGTACATGGTGGACATCCCACCCACACGCAAAAAACGTTTTGGGAACACATTCATAGTGCGTACAGCTAAGGAGTGAAATTCACTGCCGGAGTCTGTGTTTCCTGATAGCTACAACCTGGGAGTCTTTAAGTCAAGAGTGAATAGGTTACTTCCAGGCGAGCGTGCTCCATCTTCGACCACATCATCGCTTACCATCAGGTGAGATAGTGGTCAAGCGCGCGCCTATAAATATTATAAAAAAAGAAATAATAAAAATTTTATTTAATTAAAAATTTAAAGGGAGCTCCCATGCAAGAAACGTATTTTTTCGGTTTATGGTATGGAACCCTTTATGTCTATGAGTCCGACTCGCACTTGGCCGGGTTTTTTATTAAGTGCTAACTTTTCCCAGAAACGTGGTTCCGCAATTGGTACGGGTAGTATTAATTGGTAGAAATTTAGACCGGTCGGAGCCTGACACGTTATAAGTTAAATACTACTTATGTAACAAGGAATTTGGGATCGGCAAGAGGTTCTCCCCATACATGGGTGCGAAGTATGTATTGGGCACATCTCAGTTTACCCTATCGGGCAATATGCGCGAGTAACTTAGAAGGTTGATGAACCCGTTTGAGGTTGATAACTCTGCGGGTCGCCTGTAATGCGGTGCCACTCGTGGATTCCTTGTTGAGGTTAACATCATTTACTAGTAAACGAGCAGTGGTGGTCGAGTGGTAATGGCTTCGACTTACGAGTTGTAGGTCGCGGGTTCAAACCCAGCCAGGCACATAAGTTTGTGTAATTTATTTCACCACCACTGCTCTCAAAACGGTGAAGGAAAACATCGTGAGGAAACCGGCATGTCCTAGAACCAAAAATTCGAAGTCATGTGACATTCAACAACCCGCATTGGGCCCGCGTGGTGGATTACGGCCCATTCCCTCTCCTAGAGAGGAGGCCTGAGTCTCAACAGTGGGAACATTATAAGGCCGACTATGCTACTAGTAAACTAGATATTCGTTCGTGTATATTGGTCTAGACTAGTCTTGCGCATAGTAGTTCGCGACTTGGAGCGCTCAGTTTAGTTCGCCGCTCTTTAGAGAATTAGGTCACTCTTAGTTCGTAAGCTCTCGTCTCGAACCAGAGAAAGGCAGATCGTTGGCTCGCATTGCTACTTCTAACCCTCCACTGACCAGAATGCTGAACGCTGAATAACGCTATTGCCGTGTGAGTAGTGACGTAGCGTGATCAGCCGGTCGATTCTGTAAACATGTCGAAGTGAATGCTTGGGTGAAGTGATCACTGAGTGAGCTGTCAATCCATGTAATCAAGATGGAATGATTGACAGCTCACTTCGTGATCACTTCACCCAAGCCTTCACTTCGACATGTTTACAGAATCGACCGACAGCTCATTTCGTGATCACTTCACCCAAGCGTTCACTTCGACGTGTTTATAGAATCAACCGGCTGAATCGACCGATTGAACACCACGCTCTCGCTCATTCTATTACATTAAATAATTCGGTCATATCGAATGAACAAGCGAACTAAAGAGTGACGGATCTGGATCTACCTAGTTTACCTGTGAGCCCGCTCTAAAAACCAATGTTTTTTTATCTATAAAAATAAAACGTTGCCGCACACTAGGAATTTCTCCTGTACCGTGGCTGTTTTCACAATTTCACATACACAAACAGCCAGACCCGGAACAACTATCTGTAGGACATACAAATATTTGTTATGTGCGGGAATAACCACGAAGCAGTGCGTGAGATGTTTTAATATCTTCTTTTTCTTCCACAGTATCCCTCGTAGGCTCAAAAGGCCCAGCCTACGTTCTCGAAGACTCCAAACTGACTCTGCGTCTACCCACACCAAAATACAAGAACTACGCCCTTATGCAGACTATCAACGACGCTGTGACTCTTGCCGTTGAAGAGAAGCGTATCCTGGATGAAGTCAAACGCCTTGAAGGGGATAATGAAGTCAAAACTGATGACGATAAGGGAGGTAGCAGTAGTGTTAGGAGTAGCTTAGTGGCTGTAGGCATTTGTATGATGGCGTTGTTAAAATTCTGGTAAGATTACGTTCCTATGTGATATTCGGCATGGAGTATTTTGGAGATGGAGTGCTAAGGCGCCGCAGAAGGATTTGAAACAAAAATCTTTGCTTTCCTGTAGTCATATTCGTAAAACCGCGTTTCCACCTGCAAGCAAATTGCGTGCAAATTTAATTACGCTGCGGGACACGATCGAGCGCTTGATCACATTTTACATGGGTAATCTGCAATAAAATTTAACTTGCTTACAATTTACTTGCAGGCGGAAACGCGTCCTATGACTTACAGCTAGGCTAAACTAGTTTGAGACAGTGGTATACTTCAGCCATGTTTCCAAAAAACATGTATCTACAAGGTATGATAAAACCATACGGTGAATAATTTCATCAGGAACAAATTAATGAGCTTAATTTAGTTTGTCATACGTAACTGTTGTTGCACTGTTGAAACTTGAACTCTCACTGTTACGGCGAGAAAATCCTACAGCGTGTTTTTATTTAAACGAAATGGGAACTGAACAAGTGAACATAATGTATGTGTAGGTTGGTACTTCATTCTTTCAATACTCCGTGATGTGAAAGTGAATTAAAGATAATGGTCTCAGTTTGTTTTTGGTAATGATTAAATCTGCTCATTTTAGGAATATAGAGGAAATTGATACAGTAGTATTTTTATTTTAACAAAAGCCCGTTTTACGCGAATGCCTCAGAATTAGAGTAATGTTTTTCTTTCACTTTGATTTAAAATCAGTACTATCTACTGCCGTATTTGGTTAGGAAAAAAATAGCCGAAATAAAATATTACATGACAATTTAGTTTTATTTTAATTGAATTCATGATTCGAGATAACTATAAAATCTATCGACTTTAGCTTTGTGTGTTTTAAGTTGATTTTTAAGTAAATTCACATTTTTAATTATGGGGATTTTTAAGGATAACTTGCAATGGAATTTCAACTCTTAGTGTATGCAATAGAATTTGTTGTTCAAAAAGGGGTACGAACTTTATTCTATGGGAGCTGGTATGGCAACCCCGGCGCCATTTTGTTTTTTTTTTTTATATAGCAAGGACACTTAAGGCTGCTCTCTCGAGAAATGCTTAAAAACAACGTGCAGATGAAGCAACTTTTCGTCGGCATTTACTGAGAAATTACATCTGAAAAAAAAATAGGTAGAAATCTACATGATATGATACGTAATTTTGTTCAGATATTTTGTATCGGTATCGCATAATAAGAAAAAATATCACCAAATCACCTGCAAATCGTTGAGATGAAACCATTTTTCTCCTTCACGTTTTAACATAAGTCTAAAAAAAATATCTACTGCTTTGCAATACAAATGAAAATAATTTGGTTTTCTTACTTTTTTAAAATAGTTATTTTTATAATAAATTAAAAATACGGGTAGCGGAGAGGTGCGTAGAGGAGTAGTCAGCTCCGCTTATATGCAGAAAGTCATTGGCATTGTATATAGGCCTTAAACAAAAAAAAAACTGTTAGAAACATAGTGGCCTAAAGTGTGACGTTGTCGAGATATTTGAAGGTAAAGTCGTCATGTGGGAATAGTAAAAATCATTAATAATGAAGTTGTCAAACAAATGGGCTATGTCACAATGGTTCTATGCCCTTTGATAGTTATCTCGAATTTCGAATTTAAATATTTTGAATACTGCCACAATTTTTGATAAAACAAATCTTTTGATGTAAATATTTTATTTTTAGAATTTAACATTTTGATAAGTAAGTGATTAATTTTATTATTTTTATAGATAGGTATGTACTCTTGTGTGATGTTTTATTTTATTTATAATCTTTGAAAATAACGAAATCATGTACCTACTTATGTAAAGTCGGTTAGCGACATGCTTTATCAAAGATTTTATGTATTTAATACTCATATTTTTATGATATTGTGTTTTTTTTTACGTTTATAAATAAAACATATTTCGAAAAATACTGCCTCTGTTTTATTTCTTAACCTTTTTAGAGTCTAGGCACACTGACGCAGATTTGAGACGTCAATGTCAAAATTGACAAAGCATAAATTGACCCTTATTTCCACTACGTAATGCACACTGCCTATCGGAATAAAAAGACGAGTCAATATGCTATGAATATTTTTAGATTGCCGCTTCGACTTGGATTCAATGTATCTTGACACTAACTGTACATAGCCGAAATACCTTCCCAAGAATAGGCAAGAATGAGAAACATTTACTAGTCAAATTTCAAATAAAACAGCGTACAATTAAGTTTTAAATAAATAATATATTTAACTTAAAATAATTTACAAATCTTCATAAGGAGATCCGCAACGCACATTGTAGAAATGATCACATACCTGAAAATAACAGAAAAAAGTTAGCTTTTTCATTGAACTTATAAGAGGAAACCTTGACGGAAAAAATTTACTTTATTATTTATTTATTTAATACTTTACGCACATAGATGTACAGAGGCGGACTTAATGCCTTAGGCATTTTCTACCAGTCCATCTGAGCTGATCACTTAACTAGTATTAATAACAATTATTTAAAATAGAACATTATTTAAAATATAACTCTTTATTCAAAAAAACCAAAATTAAAAGTCGTTTATTCAAATTAGGCTGAGAGCCAGCACTTTTTGAACGTCAAGTTTTACAAAAGACAGTCCCCCAAAACGCCCGCCCGTCACCACTTCCTAGTGTTTTAGCTGTGGAGAAGAAGTGGCCAACAAACTCCCCAGCAACACATCTGTTTGTTACGTTTTAAGAACTTGAATCTATACAAAAGTATGCTAAGTAATTAATACATGACACGAAATTTATAACTTGTTAGCTAGCACACTATGATACTGATAATGATAGAAATTTATATAAAAAACAACGAATTGGCCTACATAGTCAGATAAATAAAATAATAATAATAATTTAATAATTTTAAATGTTTTTTATGTGTTGTTTTTAAGAAATATTTAAAAATGTAAATTAGTATGTAAGGATAAAAAATAAAGAGAATAATAAATAAAAAAAACAATATTATATGAACACATATAACCTGTAATAAGCTAATTACTTAAAGAGAAAGAACATGATAATTATGACATTGTCTTGCGTTTAACACAGCGACCAACTATTCTTATCGTCTAAATAATCATTAATAGAATAGTATGCCTTCGAACAAAGGTTAGATTTAACTTTAGCTTTAAATGAGTTAAAAGGCAGGTCAAGAAAAGAATCTAGTAAGTAGGTTTGGTAGGCAACTGCTCCAAGTAAAACACTGGTATTCAGCTGAATCCGGTTTGGCTGGAAGCCGACCCCAATATTTATTTATCAACAATGGATGACTTACAGCTAATTCAAACAGAATAAAAGAATAGCATGTGAGTCTGACAGCCAATTAAAAGTCATCACTTATAAAAAAAGGTTGGAAAGAAAGAGTGAACAACACAACCTACCTACAGTACAATACGGTACAGTATATATCCTTCTTATTCAGTTTATGAAATATCTTTTAAATCGGTTCAATATTGGAGGGGGAAACAGTCGAGAGCCAAACCTCGAATTATGACTTCTTACATACAAAGTCTGTCCGCCCGCATTAGAAGAATTATATTTATTTTATAATTATACTATTTACTATTATATTTATTATACTTTCTACAAGTTTTCTCTGTCCTTTGCTACATCTATTTAAGGTAGAAATTACTCTTAACTAAAGAATACAATGGTTACTTACTTGAAACTGTTCGTTGAAGAGCGTGCCGTTCGCACAGAGATCAGTGCTCACAAGATGCTGGCGCCAGCAGTAGTGGAACGCCTGGAAAGATGAGGAAAACTACAGTACATTTTTCCCGCGATTTCGTACTCGCATATTCCGGTATTACCCTTTCTCATAATAATTTCGAGAAATCCTCTTAGTGCTAACCTACAATCCCCAAGGAACCTAAAACCTGCTAAATTCCAACTTTGTTCGACGAGTAGTTTCGGCTGAGCGTTGTCTGTCACTCACTCACTCAGTAACGGAGAAATCTTACTTATTTTTAATATAAATGCGAAAGTAACTCTGTCTGTCTAACTGTCTGTCTGTTTGTCGCGCTTTCACCGCAAACCTACTGAACCGATTTAAATGAAATTTGGTACACAGATAGTCTAGAGTCTGAGAAAGGACATAGACTACTTTTTATCCCGGGAGTATGTTCCCTAGGGACCACGCAGGCGAAGCCGCTGGCAATGGCAGAAGCTAGTCTTATATACAATGTACTATGAATTTAAAGTGTGGAACCCCTCACCCCTGGAATGGTGGTGCTAGGAGAAGTTACCAGCACCGGATGAAGAGGGGGTTGTGTGGTAGAAGTAACATCTTACCTGGCATCCAGCCTGCACATCAGCATAGTACCCCCTGGTTCTACCTCCACAGCTGAAGGTGGTGCGAGGAGCAGTCACCAGTACCGGGTGCAAAGGAGGGTTGTGTGGAAGATGCAGCACGTGATAGTAGTCCTGAGGCTGCTGGCTGACTACCGTGGCCAGGGCTGAGGAGAAAAGAAGACAACCTTTAGCATATAACACTGAAGCAGGTTATGGGTATCGGCGAGGCAGCCTGAAAAGAGGAGCTCGGGGCTAAATTATAACAGACGGTCAGGTCGATCTTTAAGGTTAAGCAACACTTGCCGAGGTTGGTTCTTGGATGGGTGACCACGATAACTTACCAAGATTGATGCTGGGCACGGGCCTCTTCCCAACTATGTTAGGGTCGACTTCATGTCTTATCGGACGCAGCTGAATAGGAATACCAGTATTTTACATAGAAAAACTATATGACCTCGAGAACCCAGTAACTGGGTAAAACGCATATCGTCGGGGATAGTGTAAATCCGCGTAACTAACATTGGATAAAACCGCGTGTATGACAAACTAGTGAACGTCACGCGGTTTCACCCGCGTAGTTCCCGTTCCCGTGGGAGTACGGGAATAATATATAGCCTATGTTACTCCCTGATAATGCAGCTATTTAATGCGAAAAGAATTTTTCAAATCGGTTTAGTAGTTTCGGAGCCTATTCAATTCAAACAAATAAACAATCAAACAAATCTTTCTTCTTTATAATATTAATATATATATAGTATAGACGTAGCCATTTTAAGATTTCGCGGACAATGGCACGCAGAATTCACAGAAAACATAAATACTCTCTATGTAAAAATGAGCCCAAGAACTGTTTAAAAAAAAAAGTTTAAACCTTCTCCTGTAAATTTATCTGTAGTGCAGATAAGCGCTCCCTACCTGTAATAGATTCGCGGTGTTGCACTATCCCCGACGATATTGATCATTGTATAATTTGTAGTAGGTAGATGATAGTTGGACATGTAGTCCTCCTGACCGATTTCGGCCGTGGCGGCCAAACTCAACGGAGACCTGCGGGTCTAAAAAGACCACTTTAGCAGAATCAGAAAACAAATCACGCTACCCGTCACTGTCACATTTTCCCAATCAATCTTGAACTTAATACGTTAGCGATAAAGATGAAAATTAAGGGAACACCCAATTACTCCGAAATGTTTTATTCCGAATTTCGACATTCCGATTTTCAATACTTCAAAAACAGAATCGCTGTAAAATCGACTCCACGTAGTCTTGTCTGCCCTACCCCTAGAGTGTAATTTGAGCCCGCGTAGGCGCGGAGGGGTGAGGCGGCCCGCGAGCTAAGGAGCAGGTTTTATAGCACCCGCAGCCGAAGCTGCGGTGGCGAGCGTTAAAACCATCTACGACGATAAGTTCGCGGGGGACCGCCGGAGCCCCGCAGCGCCGGTGCCGTGACAGAAAGCATGCCTGCTGCATACTGCATGCTTGCTTGCATAATGCATGCTTGCTTGTATGTTTGCTTGCATGCTTGCTTGCATGCTTGCTTGCATGCTTGCTTGCATGCTTGCTTGCATGCTTGCTTGCATGCTTGCTTGCATGCTTGCTTGCATGCTTGCTTGCATGATTGCTTGCATGCTTGCTTGCATGCTTGCTTGCATGCTTGCTTGCATGCTTGCTTGCATGCTTGCTTGCATGCTTGCTTGCATGCTTGCTTGCATGCTTGCTTGCATGCTTGCTTGCATGCAGCTTGCATCTGTCATTAGTTTTTTAATTCTGGGTAGGAAAACAGGGGATGATTGATTGTTCACTCACTGATTTTAGTGCAAACTTGTCTAGCATTTTTTGTAGGCCTACCCGGGTATGTAAAGCCTGTTTTTTTTTAGTATTTATATTATACAACAAGTAATAGTTAAAGTAGGATTATATAACAGTTAATCGCTTAAGTAAGATAGGTAGCTATTTTAAACGTAATAAAAAATTAAGCAGGTATTAATTAGTAGATTATAGCCACAAAAAAAGTATAAAATAAGAAGTTAAGTTTTTAAGAAGAATTCTGATTAATAGGTATTTTAATAATCGGAACTCGTATTTTTCATGTTTCGAATTATCATTAAGTCGGACTTTTTGTTATTCGACCTATTGAAACTCGGTATTTTAACAATAGTAATTATAAACATTAGGAATATTGATATGTTGGAATTATAAGAAAAGGATTAATGATAAATCGGAGTTGTTATATTAGGAATTTTGAAACATTTGGAATTATGAAAATCGGTATTTTGAAATTCGTATTTGTGACTGTCGGAATAAAGTTTTTCGTATTAATGTAGTGTACCCGAAAATTAAATCTGACAGATTGTTGTGTGATTAATATTGTGATTCTCCTAAAGTGGCCTTTTTGGCCGCCTAGACATCGACGCGGGACATATTACAGTGCACTAGTGTGAGCGCAAACACAGGAAGTACAGTACAACAGTAAGTTATCACATAAAAACAGGAAAGGCAATGGGGTAGGTCAAGTCAACCTTCTTTGCACTCTACTTCTTTATTCTCTCTCATGAGATACTTCTCATGAATCACTTGGTCTATATTAAAATTCAGAGAGATATTTTGCTGGGGAGTTTGTTGGCCACTTCTTCTTCCCAGCTAAAACACTAGGAAGTGGTGACGGGCTGGGCGATTTGGGGGACTGTCTTCATGTAAATTTTGACGTTCAAAAAGTGCTGATTTTCAGCCTAGTTTGAATAAACGCCTTTTGATTTTGATTTTAGAATATTTCCTATTTGGGAACAAAAAATTCTATCATAGAAACGTAACAAAGTTCAAATTAACGAAAATTATTTTGAACTTGATATTTTATTCAGGGCCTTTCTAATACGATAATAATAATAATAACCTATTTGAAAAAAAAAAACATTTCATGTATGGGAGCCCCATACAAGAAATGTTTTATTTTTCTGTTTATGGCACGGAACCCTTCGTGTCAGAGTCCGACTCGCACTTGGTCGGTTTTCATATAATTATATGAAGCCTTGTAAAGCTTGTAAACCCAAAAGCAAGTAAAGTAAGTGCAAGTAAGTAGTGTAAGTAAGTCCCAAAGTAAGTGTAACAGTTTCGCCTTGATTGCAAGGCATCTAACTACAAGATTCAATCCACATCCAAAACCAGAGATAAGTTTTTTATTTTAACCACCACACAAATTATATTAATCAATCAGCGAAAACATACCCAAAAAAATCACAGCCACAATCTTGAACATGGTGAGAAGAAAATAAAATAAATAAACAATAAATAAATAACCACTAAAAAATAAATAAATAATAAGCGCCAGGTCGATGGCCGCCTGCGCGCGCGCCGATCTATAACTATACTAAATCAATTGCCGTAATCCGATTTAGAATAAGTAGAGGTACTTATCGATCTGGGGGACCGGATTATGCAGTAAGAAGCCCAAAATATAACATTGAATAGCATCTTACGTATGGAGCACGCTTGCCTAGAAGTAACCTATTCAATCTTGACTTAAAGACTCCCAGGTTGTAGCTATCAGGAAACACAGATTGTGGAATTCCACTCCTTAGCTATACGCACAATGAATGTGTCCTCAAAACATTTTGTGCGTGTCGGCGGGATGTCCACCATGTACCGCTGGCGCATCGCCGTTCGTCTTGTGGTCCGATGATAGAACGGGCTTGGCGGAATTAAATTATGCAAATCCGTCGCACACTCCCCAAAATGCAACCGGTAGAAAACCGACAGGCTAGCAACTCGGTGTCGATGCTCAAGGCTTTGGAGCTTCGACTAGACAAGCCTATCGTTGCGGATGATCCTCTTGGCTCGTTTCTCAATTGACTCAAGGGCATCAAGCTGGTATCTGGCAGATCCATCCCAAAGAAATATAGTTCTTAAAATAAGCATATCCCGCGACTTTTACTAGGTCACCTTATAAATGCACGTGTAATTTCACCAACATGTCCTAATTAATTTCTGGACGCTCGTCTCTGGAACCTAGCATAATTATGAAGAAGTCCTGTTATATTTTGCTGTGTCCTTGGTAACCTGCTGACTAGTGGAGAGACTCAGACTGTGGCGTTGAAAAGGTAAGGTTTTATTTCGTTTCAGTAACCACCAAGGCCGTGTAAACTGGTGATTTTAATACATTTAAACACAGTTTCTTCCTTCCCTGGACCGATTACTAAGAGTCCAATTTTTGATCTAGGGTTGTCTCTTTTGGTAATTAGGCGTGGAGGTCAAGATATTCCAACAAAATTTTAGGAGGTTTCCCTATACATACACACCTACACGTTTGTTCAAAATTATTGAAATGACTGCTACTAACATAACACCATCCAGCCCAGTAGTATAACATTTCGCGCACGTTCAGAAGGTCGCTAAGCTGCGCAAACGCACTGACCATAATGTGCAATCAACCTGTTAGCCTGTGACATATTAACATAGTGTAGTACCTGAGGTGAGATAGATCTGACCGTTAGATGTGTTGACAGTAATTTATACTGTTTTATACCGACTTGATTATAATAAAAAAACTGGCCAAGTGCGTGTTGAACTCGCACACGAAGAGTTCCATACCGTAAACCGAAAATAAATCGTTTCTTGTAGGCTCCCATACATCCTTTTAATTTTTTGTAATAATGGCAATAGAAATACACACTCTGTGAGAATTTCTAATCTCTTCCTATTAGATACGGTTAATGAGATAGGTACAGACAGATGAAGGGACGGACGGTCTGCGGAGGCTTGGTAATAGAATCCCGTTGGCAATCTTCGGGTACGGAACCCTAAAAAGAGACTATCAAATGGGTAACTAGGCCGTAACGACTGCATTCTTCAAAGGGTCACATAGAAGTGGAAGGTATAGTAGATATCATTCACATACTGACAGTAATTTTGTCTTATTTTAATGGGGGCGAGCCTTTTGTTATCAACCGTGTGCAAATCAAGATTCTAGAGTCTGAGACGCCCTGGGCGTTAGAAGCCACAAGGCGATTCCAGCGGGCCTGCGGACGGCGAGCAGTGGATTGTTCGCCGTCCAATAAGAAACAGGTACGAGTCTAAGCCAGCGCGGGTCCTGCTATGGCCAGTGCCTGCTAGGGTTGCGGAATCGTCCGAAAGAGTCACCGCGGCCCTGGAACGCAAAAGGCATGGAATGGGAGGAATTGGTCTGATTGTGTCGTACATAATTCAAATAACAATTTATCATGGAACTCTCGATACCCTTGCATACGTTCTTTCAAAGAATACCAGACATGGGCGCGTTATTTAACTCTATTCACCCGCAAACTCAACATAATTCAGGATTGGCAGTCAAGGGGACATTGAGCACCTTAAGAGTACAAGACACCTGGGATACATCATACTGCGATGAGCAGTGGTGCGAACAGATTGAGACAGCGGCTCTGAGGGTATCTAATGTATTTTTCAGTGGAACAGTCATCAAAGGCCATGGAATTCAAGGTAATCAATACCACCGCTTAGGGTTCCTACCATAGCTTATTACTTAAAAGTTAGTGTATTTGAGTGTTTTGAATCCTACCTTTTTTTAAAGATGGGAAATAATCAAATGACTCCTCCCGCTCTGGGCGGAGCGGAAGGGAGTGTCAGACTCTTACTGACTAAAACCTATCCGTGTTCCTCCTAATGCCCTTTGCGTTCCAGGGCCACGGTTTGAGTAGGCGCCTGACCAGCCAGGCCTAAAGGACATGGTGCGCTGTTCCGTGCGCACCTTTATAGTGCGGGTGTTGAAGCGGCCTCACTAAGAGGTGGAGTCCGCTAGCAATGGCGGGTCTGATACCAGTCGGGGGCGCGCGTGAATTTTATTGTATCCAGGGCCCCCGACTCATGGTAACGGTAGGAACTGTGGGGTTTTTAGTCGGTAGGAGTCCGACATAATAATCCGTCTACCCAGACGGAGTATATCCATGAGAATTTCCCTACAAAAAAACAAAATGGCCGCGGTGATTTTTACGAACAAATTCCGCAACCCTAGCAGGCACTGGCCCTAGCGGGCTTCGTCTTTTATGAGTCCTCCCTGGTACTAGATACTATACAAGTACCTATCTCGGTACAATACCATGTAAAATATTCATCACCCGGATCTCAGTAGCAAAAAATACCTTCACGATCCGTGCTCTATTTAAAAGCAGTAGTCTATAAGGTGTCAAGGCTCTAGGAAATAATGCAAGTAATGTCAAGGTACTTGTAACGGATATGTAGCAAGTCTCTGTATTGAAGGAAGATAGTAAAAATATAGAGTATCTGATATGTAAGTACACGTGGTGAAAGAGTTTGGTGTGCGGGTAAAGAGTACACATCTAATGCGATTCCTGTGTATTTTTTCGTCCATATTTTTTGATATGAGTGAACCGAATTTGATGAAACTATACCGGGTGAATTTTTAAAGTGTGCGTGGATCAAATTCGAAACAATGAGGAATAATGAAAAAAAAAATAACTCTTTCCTTTGGTTTGTCATGTATTATTACTTCCCAGAATTTACCCTTATTAGGGATATTTTCAGACGATGTAATAGTGCAGGCGTATTTTTTTAAAATCAACCGGTTCGATTCCTAGCTACGATAACGATTTTTAAGTTTTAGTTTTTATCAAAAACGGACTCCTTTCAGTGTTATTGATAGTCCTATGAGGACTATATAAATTACTTTTCGGGCTTACAAGGACTTAACCAATAACGGGCGAAATAACATTAAGACCCAATGTTGTTGCCTGCCTGCTAACCTATCTCTTTTGCCCACTGTACTTAACCAGTAAATAGCCTATAAAAATATTTAAGCGATGAGAGCATTTAAATCGAAGAGCAATTTAAAAGTCGTGTCGTGATGCTATGCTTCAAGTTCAATACTTAATTAGGTACGGGTAGTAGTTATCTGATCAGTTTTTTATTGATAGTCTCGCGTTTGGTCAAAATCTCACCTGATGGTAACCGATGATGTGGTCGTCGATGGAGCACACTTGCCTAGAAGTACTCTTCACTTAAGGTACACCAGGTAGTGCCTAACACGAAACAGACCCCGGCAAGGAAGTCCACTTAGCACGCGCAGTAAAATATTAAAAAAAAAACAGTTCAAAATCCATCATAAACAATTTAAGTACCCATGTGTCAGACTAGGTTTAAAAAGAAGAAAGCAAATAATAAATAGCTGGTTAGAAAAGAACTCTAATTTCAAAATACAAAAATTCAAATTCGGAACTTTGGAATTCGGCCTTGCGTCGGCGGTCAACATGCTCATTGATCAGGCGCAAGCGCAAGGCGCCACTCACTCTCGTAGGGTTGGCATAAAAATCGTGAGCTTGATAGACCTTACATGACAGCTGCCAAATTGCGTTTTTTTTTTTTTTGTTTTCACACCAACAGCTTAAAAGGCTTTTTTCCAGAACTGAATAAAAAAGGTTTTCATTTGTTTAGGAGCATGGGGCCTTACTATGACGTCTTTAAACCATTATGATTTCGATTTGAAAGAGAGACGCACCTCCATATTTAACTAATTCCTTTGGCGGACCTAATTATTATGTACTAGTAGACGTCACGCGGTTTCACCCGCGTAGTTCCCGTTCCCGTGGGAGCACGGGAATAATATATAGACTATGTTACTCCCTGACAATGCAGCTATCCAATGCTAAAAGAATTTTTCAAATCGGTCCAGCAGTTTCGGAGCCTATTCAATTCAAACAAACAAATCTTTCCTCTTTATAATATTAGTGTAGATAGTGTAGATAATATTAGTGTAGATAACTCAATAGTTATACCAAATTATCAGATTTGATTTGATAGATTAAGACCAATGAGAAGATCTTAATCTATCAAATGAAGGGTTTGCTGAGAGGAATGCAAAAATAAAAAGCTTGTTTTTTTAAATAAGTTTTGTAATTCAATGCATTTTTTTGTTACAAGTACCTCATCTGGCCATTTCCCGTATTCCTACTCTTACCTTTTATTTTCAAAACAACTGATTCAATTCAGGGCAGCCCTACACCCACCATCCCAAACAACGGTCAATCTCGACGCCTGTCGACTAAACAGCAGATCACATATCGATACACACGTCCACGTAATGTATGCGGCGACGACGTATTTTTGCAGCTGTTTAACATAAGTATTAATTATTGCTGCTTATGTACGTCACTGAAAGTTTTTTACTTAGTTACATCCAAGTGATGGAAAAGTCTCCGTATGTATTGGATGAGCAACCATCCGTAGACCAACTGTCAAAGATCTACAAATGACAGCCGGGACTACAGCTAACCTGCTTTTCGAGTGACGGAGGAGTTTTAGTAAGTTACTAGTGGACGTCACGCGGTTTCACCCGCGTAGTTCCCGTTCCCGTGGGAGTACGGGGATAAAATATAGCCTATGTCACTCCCTGGTAATGTAGCTATCCAATGCTGAAAGAATTTTTCAAATCGGTCCAGTAGTTTCGGAGCCTATTCATTTCAAACAAACAAACAAATCTTTCCTCTTTATAATATTAGTATAATTACATATTATTTAAGTGTAGATGACCCATCACCCATCCGCAGACCGGCCTCGACAAGCGTTGCTTCACCTTGAAGATCGACCCCGAGCAGCTGTTATTATTTACCTTAAATACTTACTTTATTTTGTTCGCGATACTTAAGGCTCTCGAGAAATGCTTAAAAAAAGCGTGCAGATGAAGCAACTTTTCGTCGGTATTTACTGAGAAATTACATCTGAAAAAAATAGGTAGTAATCTACATGATATGATACGTAATTTGGTTTAGCCAGAATTTATGTATCGGTATCACATAATAAGAAAACCACCTCCAAATCGTTGAGATGAAACCATTTTACTCCTTCATTTTTTAACAAAAGTCTAAAAAAAAATAGGTATCTGCTTTGCAATACCTACAAACGAAAATAATTTGGTTTTGTTACTTTTTTAAAATATGTGTTATTTTTTTATAATAAATTAAAAATGCGGGTAGCGGAGTGGCGCGTAGAGAAGTTAGCTCCGTTTATATTCAAAATGGCATGTATACAAGCCTTAATTTCAGTACAGTAGTGCTATTCTCTAACAACATTTTCGTATCTCGACAGTAGAATTCGAGGTGAGTTTCAAATGAAGACCTTTATGTTGTGTGCAATAAAGCTCACTTTGTGAGTTTGATCACTCAGGTGAAGCTCGATATCGAAATAGTTTCTTACAGAATAGACTAGCAGTTCAGAGGGCAGCCCTACACCCTTCTGCTCGTACAACGGTCAATCTCGAATTCTCGACGCTTGTCGACTGAACACAGATCACATATCGATACACACGTCCGCGTAATGTATGCGGCGACGATATATTGTTGTAACTATTTAACATAATTAAAGTTATTAATGATAGCTGCTGTGGTATCTTAAATGGTCATGAATTTAGCTTTGTGTCTAGATAATCTGATGAATCTGAAATGTAACGACTGTTCCATCGATCGATCATGGAACGACTAAAAGGTGTCACGATCAAATCGGTTAATCTGTTTAGGAGCTACAATGGTATGGACGGACACATAGTTTCAAGCTTACCTACATGATATTTTGTGAATCCATACTATAAACCAGCCAAGTGCCAGTCGGACTCGCCCATTGAGGGTTTCGTACAAAGTAGGTACTGTAATACATGCTCCTTGGATGCATTGACCTGATTGGTAATATTCTACATATTTTAACTTTTTTATTAAAATAAAAAAGTTAAAATAGGTAGAATAGGTCCAAATAATGACATAAATATATAATTTGTTTTAAGGGCACAGACCAGTAAAAGCCTTGATCGGAACATGAGCTCAATATAATTATCCTATGCATTCCAATCAGTCTTTAATTTCTCATAACTTCCCGTGGAACGGCTAATGATCTAACCAGCTGTTTTACAGTATCTACATATTACTTTAAATAAAGACTATATTTTTTTATGATTACAAATGTATAGTTTTCAGACTTTTTCTTATACTTGTAGTATAAGACGGTATTAATTGCTAAATTTTATAGTTCTAGGTCAACGGGAAATACATTTTGATGCTCTTGAGAGTGTCCAATTATACATTTTTTGCGACACAAACGGCCGTATCTTTTCCCCTTTTATCCTGAGTATATGGTTTCAATTTCAACTCGATACCTCGACACGTTCTCGAGATAAAGGGTCTTGACAGACAGACGGACGGAGAACAAAGTGATCTTATATTCTTAAGTCGATCTTGTATCGGTGTTTTCCTTTTGAGGTACGGAACCCTAAAAATGTGAAGGTAACTTTGTCTGTCTGTCTGTTTCCTGATTTGGATTAAATTTGGTACGAGGTAGATAGATCATGTCCTGACATGGTATAAGTGTATAGAATTGAATTGTTGTTTTTTGTTTCTTTTTTATTATTATTTTTTTGGGTTAATTTTATCACGAGAGTAGGAATGTTCCCTTTTGGCATATTTCCCGATTTTCACGCGTGCTAAGCTGCTCGCAGAAGCTGGTCTATACTTATACTATAAACTAGCTGACCCGCGCGGCTTCGCTCCCGTCAACTGGCTACTCTACCAACGACCCTAACCTACCTACCCTACCTACCTACTCATTCTTTTTTTATTTAAATTTTTGTTTTTTAATTCTTATTATGCTATTCCGGACGAAGACTAATCCAAAAACACAAAAACTATGAAAATGGGTCCAGCCGTTCTCGAGTTAGTTAGAAAAGTGTTCGAACAAACGCGACTTTGTTTTATATATTAAGAAGATTAAGATTTTTGCTATATTGTGAAAGATTCGACCTTTTTCTAGAAGACATTTTTATATTTTCGAGACAGAAATAAAACGAATAAACTGAAGGAAGACGGACAGCGGCGGCTTATTAATAAATAGGGCTCCGTTAGCAACCTTGGTACGGAACCCTAAAAATCGACTTGGTTCGCACGAATCAAAATCGTACGTGAAGGCTTAAATAATAGGGTCCCATTAGCAACTTTGGCACGGAACCCTATAATTTGCCTTGGCTTGCAAATCGCACCGTCTGATACTTAGCACGAATTAAAAACTTAGTTGCGGGCAACCTGGGAGTCTTTAAGACAAAAGTAAATAGGTTGCTTCTAGGCAAACGTGCTCCATCTTCGACCGCATCATCGCATACCATCAGGTGAGATAGTGGTCAAACGTATGCCTATTTATAGTAAAAATAAATATATATAATTATATTCTACTCCGTATCACCTAACCACTGAGAACTAATGATAACACGATTTGACAGTTACTGTGAAATCGTGTTGTCATTCATTCTTAGTTCTGGTTCGGGACTAATCTTAAGTCTGTAGGTGATACGGAGTAGAATACGTCCACAACTAAGCCCGAAACTACGGACTTTGGACTTAGAGAGTAGCCCCCCAAAATCGATCGCTCCCGTCACCGTGACCACCTTTGGTACGGTACCTTATTATTATTAGCCTTGTTTCGCAAATCGAACCGTTCGTTGCTTCGCTCTAAACGGAATCAATCGCGGAGGCTTAGCAGTAGGGTCCCATCAGCACAGCACCTTTGGTACGGAACCCTACAGGCCTGATCCGCAAGTCGAACCGTCCAGTACTTCGCAAAACTAAATCAGTTTAAGACTCTACGATAAATGCACTTTAAACGAAATCAGCACAACTCAGAGATTTAAGCAATTTTGGTCTCTAACAGTTTAAGACCTTTCAGAGACCAAACCGAAATTCCCACGAACTACGACTGTGTTTAAAAATCGTGTGAGGTCATTCTCCAGTGGAAAATCTTAACACCACAATTCAGAAAAACGCGTCATCGGTGCAACGTCATCTATCGACCATGTAAACTGACAAAATATTTGGCACCAGAAGACGTTAAATAAGAAGCCCGTATGTAACGGTAAATAACGATAAGGTATTAAAATGTTTACTTTTATTTTGCTACGTCTACGTATTAAAAGTTTCACGAATCACTCAATCAATGTGTTTTGGTGTAAAATTCACGATTTCATGCATTTTTTGGTTCCTCAATAGATGGCGCTCTGACTGATCAGAATACATTAGGAAGATTCTTACTAAACTAAAAATTCAATATATTTTGATTTTGTGGATCGATTGTAACGATAAAATATAACGAAAAGGTATAAAAATGATCACTTTTATTTTGCCACATATTAAAAGTTTCACAAATAACTCAACAATTTTGAATACTTTCGTGCATTTTATTTTTTCTCAATAGATGGCGCTCTGACTCATCAGAATACATTAGGAAGTTTCTTCCTAAACTTAAAAATTCAATATCTTTTGATTTTGTGGGTCGATTTTTATGAAATAAACGCTAAATGTTACTCGGGTTATCACTTAATATTTTTAAGTACTTAGATTTGCAATCCAATCTGTGGTTTATGCGCGATGCTCCCACAAACGCACAGACAAACAGGTAAACAGACAAACAGACAAAAATTTCAAAAATTGCATTTTTGTGTTTTGTACCTTTTTCCTGAATTTTCTGTGTAATTTTCATGCAAAAATATTCAATGTACAGACACGGTTAGTCTACGATTTTATTATATGTATAGATAGACTAGTGGACGTCACGCGGTTTCACCCGCGTAGTTCCCGTTCCCGTGGGAGAACGGGGATAATATATAGCCTATGTTACTCCTTGATAATGTAGCTATCCAATGCTAAAATAATTTTTCAAATCGGTCCAGTAGTTTCGGAGCCTATTCAATTCAAACAAACAAACAAATCTTTCTTCTTTATAATATTAGTATAGATGTAAAGAGTTTTTTGTTTGGTTGACCGAGCTAATCTCAGGAACTTACTGGTTCGAATTGAAAAAATCTTTCAGATTTAGATATCTCATCTATCGTGAGGAAGGCTATATAGATAGGCTACAACATACGCTGCGATCAATAGGAGCGGAGCATTTATGAAAAACTAGTTGACCCGCGCTACTTCGTCTGCCATTGGTCTTAGCGTGATGATATATAGCCTATAGCCTTCCTCGATAAATGGGCTATCTAACACTGAAATAATTTTTCAAATCGGACCAGTATTTCCTGAGATTAGCGCGTTCAAGCAAACAACTTTATATATTAGTGTACTAGTTGACCCGCGCAACTTCGTCTGCTCCGCTTCTATTGGTCTTTTTGTGATGTTATGTAGCCTTCCTCGATAAATGAGCTATCTAACACGGAAAGAATTTTTCAAATCGGACCAGTTGTTCCTGGGATTAGCACGTTCAAACAAACAAACAAACAAACTCTTCAGCTTTATATATGACTAGCTGTCCCGCGCAACTTCGTCTACGTCACAATTTTCATTATTGCTCCGCTCCTATTGGTTTTAGCGTGATGATATATAGCCTATAGCCTTCCTCGATAAATGAGCTATCTAACACGGAAAGAATTTTTCAAATCGGACCAGTAGTTCCTGAGATTAGCGCGTTCAAGCAAACAAACAAACAAACTCATCAGCTTTATATATTAGTACTAGTGGACGTCACGCGGTTTCACCCGCGTAGTTCCCGTTCCCGTGGGAGTGCCGAGATAAAATATAGCCTATGTTACTCCCTGATAAAGTAGCTATCTATTGCTGAAAGAATTGTTCAAATCGGTCTAGTAGTTTCGGAGCCTATTCATATCAAACAAACAAACAAACAAATCTTTCCTCTTTATAATATTAGTGTAGATAGTATTATATATTAGTATAGAAGTAGAAACCTATAGAATATAGATGTGACGCGTAGACGAAGTTACGTCGGTTAGCTATTACCTATTATAAAAAAAAACGTTTGTCTATTTACCGCTATCAAGTGCCTATTAAAAGGCCTCATTTAAAAGCCAATTAAACCATTTAAATCACTCCTGACCACTAATCAAATAAACAGGTAATAAAATAAGAATTATTCGGCGTATGAGTATTGTACCAGTGACAGATGACATTGAGGTGTCCGCTGGAGGTCGGTGGCTGATCGATTAGGCGTTTGATCTGAATAGTTTAAACGAGTTAGGGGTCCGTATGAGAGGTGGAAAAGCCTTGATCTTTAGGTAGGTACTTGATGTTTCTTCTGAAGGAATCGCGAGAGCATTTAGATAACCAAACTAGGTACTTAGATACTTACATTAAATTACTGCTGCAAAACATTGATCATTAATTTTTTGTACCTAATCAAGTCTGGAAAGTATACTTAGCGGATCTATCAACCATTTTACAACCTGTAACAGAATAAGCGAAATAACTTTTAAGGGGTCATTGTACTCATAGTTATGGACAACTTTCACTATGGGACCAACACTGAAATCGCGAAAATAAAATCGACTCCCCCATACATTTATGTGCGCATAACTCGATAAAATGTACTGAACAGCTGATTTATTTTTCGCGATTTCGGGATTGGTCCTATAGTAAAAGTTGTTCATAATGATTAGTACAATGACCCTTTAAGAGGTATTGCGTTTATTCTGTTACACGTTGTATATATCTATACTCTTTAATTGGGGTTGAAAGTTTTTTTGTGAAGAAAATCTCGATTCTGTGACTATGGAAGTGGAATCTATAGTTTCAAAACTAGATATATTTAGGCGTGTTTCCCGAAATAATAAAGCACTAAAACTTGCATCAGATCATCAGAAAAACGTCGACTCAATGAAGCGCAAAGAGTTCCGGAGAAATGATTCAACTGTCTCGAATCCTGCAACGAGATTATCAAAAAATAACAGCGGAGGAGTTAAAAATAAGGGAACCATAATTTTCGCTTCCCGTCTTTATCTACACGCACTACACCGTATCACACAGGCGAAGTATACTTAAAAAAAATAATTAAAAAACCCCCTACAAAAAACAACTTTAAAAAGTTAAGAATAATTTCTATTGATCCTTTTAGTTTAATAGGTATAGGTACGATTCTTTGGGCCAAGCGTCTTCGCCTCGGGAGACTGCAAATCTTTTGTATTTAGGTACTAAGTATAAGTATTATTAGCGGTCTCCCGACGCGATGACGCCTATCTATACCTATTAAACTAAAAGGATCAATAGAAAACATTTTTTACTTTTTAAAGTTGTTTTTTGTCGGGGGTAATTTTAAATTTAATTTTTATTTCATGCTTTTTAAACTCCCCTTCAATATAGTGTACATTATTCTACTAGTCAAGCCCTTTCATTTGATACCCATATTGAGGGAGTTCTGAAAAAAAAAAAATGTAATGCGCCATTTTGTGGCGGCGGCCATCTTAGATTTGAAATTTGTTATAATGTAGGTATAGCATTCTACTAGTGAAGCCCATTGAGGGAGTGGTGAAAAAATATGTAATCCGCCATTTTGTGGCAGCGGCCATCTTGGACCGATTTTAATCACATATAAGAACACTCCCGACTAATTCACCTTTCAAACACAAAAAACAAAATTAAAATCGGTTCATCCTTGCGGGAGCTACGATGGTACAGACAGACACACACACACACAGAGACACGTCAAACTTATAACACCCTGTCGTTTTTGCGTCGGGGGTTAAAAATAAAAAAAACCCAAACAAAATAAAAATGAAAACGTATGTGCGGAACCCACCCAAAAATATAGAGCACAAATACATTAACATGACAGGTTTTTAAAACACAGATAAGCCAATAATAATTGATTAGCAATGGTTTTGGCGAACCACTATCTATTCTGTTTGTTAGCCAATGGCTAGGTCAGCTATGTGTCAAAAGGTCAGGAGTTTCCATACAATGGTATGTGGTTCTATATTGTTTATAGGCACGTGATTTCCTATTGGGCATTTAACTTCCTGAATACACACTAATGTCTTTCTAGTGTGTTTTTAGGGTTTAGTGCCTCAAAAGGAAAAGCGGAACCCATATAGGATCACTTTGTTGTCCTCCGTCTGTCTGTTAAGGCCCCTTATCTCGGGAACGCGTAGAGGTATCGAATTGAAATTGATTTTGTCTCTGTCATCTCTGACCTAGACTAGAGTCAAGAGTAAAACCCATCACAAATTAAAAAAAAAAACATATATTTAGCTCTCTAAAAATCAAGCATCTAAGTTAACGTAAAAAAAGATACGGCCGTTTATGCCGCAAAAAACGTATATTACGACACTCTCAAGGGAATCAAAATGAATAAGGTATTTCCCGTTGATCTAGAACTATGAAATTTGGCAAGTAATACCGTCTTATACTACAAGCATAGGGAAAAGTCTGAAAACTATAAATTTGTAATTAAATCATAAAAAAAGAATAGTCTTTATTTAAAGTCTCATTTGTACCTATAAAGTACGGAACCCTCGCTGGGCGAGTCCAACTCGCATTTTGCCGGTTTTTTTTTACATAATTACTAGTTTTTGATTGAGACTTCGTACTCGCATAATTTCCCGTTCCCGTAGGAACTCCCCAAGGAAGCCACATGCCATGTTTTCTGCGACCAGTAGTTTCGGCTGTGCCGATGTCTTTGTCAGTCACTCAGTCGGTTACGGAAGAGTTTTATATTATTGATGGTAAATCATCAAATGACTTCTCCTGCTCTGGGCGAACAATTGCGCAAGCCTGGCAGAGCCAATGGCTAGATCAAGTATGTGTCAATAGCTAACAATGGTGTGTGGCCTAGGTTGTTTATAGGGACGTGATTTCCTGTTTGGTATTTTACTTCCTGGATGAATGGCCATGCGCTGTCTTGTTGGAGTGCTAGAAGAGGAACTGTAGCTCTGGGCGGAGTTGAGAGGGAGTGTCAGACTCTTACTGACTAAAACCCACCCGTGTGTCTCCTGATGCCTTTGCGTTCAAGGCCGCGGTAACTTTTCGAACAATTCCGCAACCCTGGCAGGATGGTATGTGGTCTACATTGTTTAAAATAGGGACATGGCTTCCTATTGGGTATGACTTCCTGGAAGTGTGGTTATGTGTTGTCTTGCTGGGGTGCTAGAAGAGAAAGAAAGAAAGAAAGAAAACAAGTTTATTTGGCACACACAGTGTAGGTACAAATAAAAAGGAAACTTAATTCTAAAACAATTATATTGTTTGCCCCGCGGCTGCGCCAAATAGGTCCAGTTCAGCAAAATGCCAGACAACCAGGAGCTGACTCTGTATCCCTGGACTCTGGGGCATTTCTTAATGTGTAAAATCTGAACTTAATTATTATAAAGAAGAAGACTTTGTTTGTTTGGATGGTTGAACGCGCTGATCTCAGAAACTACTGGTTCGAATTGAGAAAAATATTTTAGTGATGGATAACCCATTTATCGAGGAACTATAGTCTTTATGTCACGATACGACCAATTAAATAGGAGCGGAGCATTACCTAATGAAAAATGTGACACAGACGAAGTTGCGCGGATCAGCTAATCAAGGATAAAAAGGGTGTATTTGAGGAGAGAATTTGCTTTTAGGACTCTGTGAGTTTAATTAGATCAGGAGGAATACGAAGATTTAAATTAATTAAATTATACTCAATACTCAATCATTTATTGCGTTCCATATGTATGACGTAGATAGATGGTATATACAAGGTAAGAGATCAATTTGGACCCTGTCGGGCACAGCAAAAATTAGGAGAGAGGAAGAGGGCTAAGTAGCATTTCAAGGTATTCAATATTTTCAAAAATTATTTGAAAGTCGAATTGTATCTATAATTATGAATATATTTATTAGGTCTGTGTTTGTATAATAGGTGAAGTGATTTTACAATTTCGGTTGATATTATCTGGATTAAATTAATACAAGGCTCCAAAATGTTTTAAGTGTATGAATCCGCATTAATAGTACCTATCTCTAAATTGAAAAGTACCTGCCATTCTGTCTGCCTTTTTAGGGTTCCGAAGTAAAACAAGGAACCCTTAAAAATCCGCCATGTCCGTTCATCCCTCCGTACGCGGTTTTAACTACTCAGAGACATTCTTTTTAGGGTTCCGTACCCAAAAGGTAACCAACGGAACTAAGCCTCCACTGTCCGTCCATCCGTCCGTCCGTTCGTCCGTCCATCCAGCCATCCGTCTGTCCGTCCGTCTGTCAGCGGGCTCTATCACATGAGCCGTAATAGGTAGACAGTTGATGATTTTTAGGGTTCCGAAAAAAAAAGGAACCCTTATAGGATCACTCGGGTGTCTGTCTGTCTGTCCGTCTGTCACAGCCAGTTTTCTCCGGATCCACTGGACCGATTCTGTTGAAATTTGGTACGCATATGGACTTCTGTGACCCAAACACGAACGCGTTACGTCAATCATTATTTTTTTAGTATGGGGGTCACTTTTGGAGGTAAAAATAGAAAATTAAAAAAAAAGTATTTTGGACAATATCGTGTGACATATCAAATGAAAGGGCTTACTGTGAGAGTTTTAATTATATTTTTTTCACAATTTTAAAATAAATGGTTTTGAAGTTATTCAAGAAATTAGACGAAAAATGACCATTCCCCCCCCTTATCTCCGAAACTACTGAGCCTAAAATTTTGAAAAAAATGGAGATAATAGATCTTTACCTAAAGTTTACAGGAAAACCTATTAGAAGTCTGTAGTGTTAAAATAACATGTCAAAAAAATTAAATTCGTTCCTTTGCACGCGAGTCCGACTCGCACTTGGCCAGTTTTTTTTTACAGAATGTATGTATGTTGTTGCCGCAAAAGGACAAATAAAAAAAATTGACGATGGTACGGAACCCTTCATACGCGAGTCCAACACGCACGCACCAGCTTTTTGTTTTTTTTTAGGGTTCCGAACAAACAACGGAATCCTTATAGAATCACTCGGGTGTCTGTCTGTCTGTCCGTCTGTCACAGTCAGTTTTCTCCAGATCTACTACACCGATTCTGTTGAAATTTGGTACACATAATATGTGTACCAAATTTCAACAGAATCGGTGTTATGGACTTCTGTGACCCAAAAACGGACGCGTTACGTAAATCATTAAAATTTTAGTATGGGGGTCACTTTTGGGAGTCAAAGTAGAAAATTAAAAAAAAAAGTTTTTTGCCCAACAGGCTAAAAAACTTTTTTTTATACTCATATCAAATGAAAGAGCTTACTGTAAGGGTTTTAAAAATATATTTTTTCATAAAACAAATGGTTTTGCAAGAAATTAGACGAAAAATTACCTTTATCTCCGAAACTACTGAGCCTAATTTTTTTTTTTCATTTATAAAAGTCTATAGTGTTAAAATAACACGTTAAAAAAAAATTCGTTCGGAACCCTTTGCACGCGAGTCCGACTCGCACTTGGCCAGTTTTTTTTTAGGGGAGTCCTCTTTCGCTTTTTTTTTACAGAAATTTTATTATTTGTTGTTACAGCGGCAATAGAAAAGCACACTTAGTGAAACAACTGTTTACCTACCTATTACGGTTCTTGTGAATTTATGATACAGCCCGCTGACAGACAGACGGACGGATGGAAGTACAGTGGGGGTTTAGTAATAGGGTTCCATTGGTATCCTTCGGGTACGGAACTCTAGAAAGTATAATAATAACCTATGTAAGTAATCTAATTTACCATCATTGGACATACAACAAAAAGCCACATACCATAAAACGAGCTCATATTTCCACATACGACATAATGTCCTCTAGTGGGGGTCACATTGGCAATAAATGGGCAAAATGGGCAAACAAATTGGATATGTAGAAACGGCCTGTTTGATTTCATTTGAATCAATTAAAAATTGTTAGTAATGATTAAAGATTCTCAGTAAAAAAAATAAACCTCTTCAACTTTGTAGGTGGGTAGGTTAGTATCGCAAAATATCAACGAAATTCTGTAGGAATGCCCAGATGCAAACGGGACTAGACTAGAACATAAGAGTAGGTAATGATATGCTACACCAGCAGGGCAGAGTACTTACCTAAGTTTGTTTAGGTTGTAGTTAGGTTACATCAGCAAGACTACAAAGAGCGATAAGCGACACGTGCGACATAAGTATGTCTTCGAGTTGTGTTTTGGTCACAGCCATGTCGCAAGTGTTACACTTCCTTGTGACTGACCAACACTTGGTCATTATTCACCATCTGCATATATTAGTCAGATCAGGTAACCTCCAATCCCTAGAAACTCAAGTTTCATTGCTCTTGAATGTGCAAAAATTATGAGTGCATCGTTATCTATATTTACGGACAATTTTATTCGTTATCGTTTATGTATCTTATACTTCAGGACCAGGTGCGAGAGCAGAAGTGTCCACGAGTCATATACAGTGTGATTGGTAATTGAGTGCGTTCCCTCAAATGGGATGTTCTAGAGTTAATTTATAGGCACGTGATTTCCTATTGGGTATTTAACTTCCTGAATACACACTAATGTCTTTCTGGTGTGTTTTTAGGGTTTAGTACCTCAAAAGGAAAAACGGAACCCATATAGGAAGGATCACTTTGTTGTCCTCCGTCTGTCTGTTAAGGCCCCTTATCTCGGGAACGCGTAGAGGTATCGAATTGAAATTAAAACCATATATTTAGCTCTCTAAAAATCAAGCACCTAAGTTATCGTAAAAAAAGATACGGCCGTTTATGCCGCAAAAAACGTTATTACGACACTGTCAAGGGAATCAAAATGAATAAGGTATTTCCCGTTGACCTAGCTAGAACTATGAAATTTGGTAAGTAATACCGTCTTATACTACAAGCATAGGGAAAAGTCTGAAAACTATAAATTTGTAATTATATCATAAAAAAGAATAGTCTTTATTTAAAGTTTCATTTGTACCTATAAAGTACGGAACCCTCGCTGGGCGAGTCCAACTCGCATTTTGCCGGTTTTTTTTTACATAATTACTAGTTTTTGATTGAGACTTCGTACTCGCATAATTTCCCGTTCCCGTAGGAATTTCAGGAAATCCTTTCTTAGTGCTCCCCTACACTCCCCAAGGAAGCCACATGCCATGTTTTCTGCGACCAGTAGTTTCGGCTGCGCTGATGTCTTTGTCAGTCATTCAGTAGGTAACGGAAGAGTTTTATATTATACTCGCGCCTCGTCCTCGAGATTAGTAATTTACACATGTAGTTACGCTAGTTGTCACCACTCATGCACTAAGTTGAGAAAATAATATTATATTAATTTATTATTTATCTATGGCAATTCAATTTGACATACCCACAATTTAATATTTTTTTTGTATACGTGTGGGTACTTCGTCCAGTTCCGCTCTCAGACGCTGTCGCCGATCATTCGCATTCTAGTGCTCAACCACTCAAGATCTATTTCGCGTCTTCGCACAGTTTGTTATAAAAATGCCGAAACGTAAGATTTCTAGGTCTCGTGAAGAAGACATTCAACATTACAAAAATAAAATAAGAAAGTTAGAACGCAAAATTCGTGATAGACAAATTAGTGCTTCGGAAAGTGTATCAGACTCGGAGAATCCTGTTGTTTTACACGACGAGGATATTGAAGCAGGTATTTACCTACTAACTCATTTTTACGTATCTACGTACTTAAATTACTTTAATGCAACCTGAACAGTCACTGGGGCTGATTCAACGCATTTAAAATACGGTTGGCGTTCCTTCCGCTGGGGATTGTAACCTAACCTAATAATTATTATGACTATGACTAATCTACAAACAATAATTACGAGTATGAGAAGACCGCTATTCTTTGTATAAAGATAAACGATTATGTTTAATAAAAAATAGTCATGGACTTATTTAAGCCCACTTATTAATTGTGGTAAGTTATTTAACTTACGTTTTAAAATTATCATATCTATGATAATTTTCAGATACCCCCGCATTGCGACCAGAAGATTGGTTGTTAGAATGGCCACCTGAAGATGAAACCGTTCAGGATTCGAGTAAAACCTTTGAACCTCAGCCAGGCCCTAGTACTTCCACGGATGAACTCCCCGACGAGCCTATTGCTCATGATATAAATATTCCTGATCTGGACACGGAAATTCTAGAAATTTTAGGCGATGACCCTACTAACACTGATAAATATGGGCCTGAAATACGTAACGAAGTTGCAAATCGCTTATTACACATTGTTAAAGACGGTCTGGATAAGGAAAATCGTAAAACCTTGATCTCAAAATATCAACTACCTAAAAATTGTATCCAAGTGGATGCCCCTAAAATAAATCTGGAAATTAAGGCAGCAATCGCTGATGCCGCAGTTAAGCGCGATAAAGGCATAGAAAATAAACAGAAACAAATGTCTAGTGCAATTGCTTGTTTGGCCGAAATCATAAATTCCCATTTACATTCAAAGACAATAACAAATGACGTGCTGCAAAAATTAATGGACATAAGTAGAATTTTATGCGATTTACAACATGGCGATTCCATTACACGCAGAAATTTCATTTTATTTGCCCTCAAAAATGACATGAAGGAACACCTTAAAAATACAAATATAGACACGTATCTGTTCGGTGAAAATTTAGCAGAAACTTTAAAATCGGCAAAGGCTGTAAACAAATCTGGAATCGAACTAAAAGCCGAGTCTAGCAGCAAAACTGCTAATACATATTACAAAGGACCACCATCAAGAGCTTTAAACCGCAGAGCTCCCCCCCAGGCGCGCAAGCAGCCTGCGGGGCCGGCGCCAGCGCCGAGGAGCCGCGATCTTGCCGAGCTTCGTGCTCAGTTTCCCCCACCGCGGAGGCAGTACATGCCACCGCTAGCGCACTCATCGAAAACGTCATCACGGGGCCATCAGTCGACGTATCCCCGTCGCCGCTTCTAGAGGCAGTTAAGTATGCAGGGCGTTTATCTAAATTCTATGAACAATGGGCTGCAATTACGAACGATCGAACTATACTATCTTGGATAAGAGGTTATAAAATACCATTAACATCACCCGTTGTACAACATACACTCCCTGCTACACCAACTTACTCGGCTAATGAAAGACCACATTATTTAAAAGCGATTAATAACCTACTTAAAATAGGTGCAATATCAGAATGTTCTCCATGTAAAAATCAATTTGTCTCAAATATTTTCTTGGTACCCAAACCAAATGGAAAATTGCGCTTTATTTTAAACTTAAAAAACCTTAATAAATTCGTTAAAACAGACCATTTTAAGTTAGAGGATTTAAGAACTGCTTTAAAAATTGTAACATATAATTGTCAAATGGCGTCAATTGACCTCAAAGACGCTTATCTCTTAATTAAAATGCATAAAGAATCTCGAAAATATCTGAGATTCTGTTTCGAGGGTAAACTCTTCGAATTTAATGTTTTGCCATTTGGATTATGTACAGCCCCATACGTTTTTACAAAAATATGTAAACCTATAGCTAAATTATTGCGGTCTGCGGGCCTTCTGTCCACTGTTTATTTAGACGACTGGTTATTGTTTGGATATTCCCGTCTGGAATGCCTAACTAACATAGATCTAACTAAAAGATTGTTAACTTCACTTGGTTTCATTATTAATGTAGAAAAAAGCGCACTTTTTCCTTCGACCAAATGTAGATTCTTAGGTATGATTATTGATTCACACAAGTTTCAAATTAGTTTACCAACAGATAAACGGTTACGAATAAAAGCGCAACTTTTAATGTTTTCAAAATTAAAGCGTTGCACAATTAGGTCTTTTGCTCAGTTATTAGGCTTATTAGTTTCTTCTTGTCCAGCGATCGAATACGGATGGCTGCACACTAAAGAAATGGAAAGATGTAAATATCTCAACATGAAAGGTCATGATGATTATAGTAAATATATGAATTTATCTGAATCTCTACGACCAGACTTTGACTGGTGGCTAAATAAAATAGAACATTCTGTCCATCGAATCAAAATTGATGTGTACCAAGTGGAGATATTTTCTGACGCCTCAACGACGGGCTGGGGGGCCGCCTGTGAAGGAAGGTCTGCGAGCGGGCAGTGGTCGAATACCGAACGGGAACGACACATAAATTATTTAGAACTTCTTGCCGCATTTCTTGCCTTAAAAGTTTTTGCTAAAGACCTTTTTAATTGCCAAATATTACTACGCGTTGACAATTCAACAGCAGTAGCATATATTAATAAAATGGGGGGTATACAATACCCACATCTCACAAAAATAACTCGTGATATTTGGAACTGGTGCGAAAGCAAAAAGCTTTTTGTCTTTGCCTCGTACATAAAATCTAGTGACAACATTATTGCAGATTACGAATCACGAAGAACTCATCCGGACATAGAATGGGAGCTGTCCGATTGGGCCTTTGAAAAACTCACCCGCACATTTGGTCATCCTGAAATTGATTTGTTTGCTAGTCGCATAAATAACAAATGTGCCACATACATATCCTGGCACCGAGACCCAGACGCATTCGCGATAGACTCATTTACGGTTACATGGGAAAATTATGATTTCTATGCATTCCCGCCATTTTCAGTCATACTTAAAACTCTTAGAAAAATAATAACAGACAAGGCACGGGGTATCATGGTCGTACCTTTTTGGCCAACACAGCCATGGTATCCCGTGTTTAGATCCCTCCTTATTTCGGAAACTGTTACATTTCCACCTCAAAGCCATGCCTTACTATCTCATTCCAGCTCCCGTCGAATTCACGAGTCGATTATCCTGGTGGCAGGCATATTATCCGGGACGCATTTTCAAGAAGAAACATACCAGAATCATCACTTGATATTATGTTAGCATCATTGGCGCCTAACTCCATGAAACAATACGACGTTTACTTGAAGAAATGGTGGAACTTCTGTAAAATTAATACGTTAAATATTTATGACGCTTCTGTACCCACAGTAATTTCCTTTTTAACGCAACTCTTTAATGACGGTTGCCAATATAGTACACTAAATTCATGCAGATCTGCTCTGTCTCTTGTGCTGAGCCCGGTACTCATTAGTGATGATAAAATAAAAAGATTCCTCAAAGGGGTTTTTAGACTAAAGCCACCTAAACCTAAATATGAAGTGACCTGGGATACCAACCTAGTATTGGATAAATTGTGTTCATGGTATCCTAATGAGGAATTAACATTAGATAAGCTTACAAATAAAATCATTACCTTACTGGCTCTGTCAACCGCACACAGAGTTCAGACTCTCTCAAAGATAAAGGTTAGCAACATTCAAAACCTTTCTCATCGTATCATAATTAAAATCTCCGATATTATAAAGACTTCTAGACCGGGATTTCCAGAACCAATTATTCATTTACCCTTCTTTAATGATAAAAAATCCATATGCCCAGCCACGACATTACTGTGTTACATAGAACGCACCTCATTATTAAGAACATCAGATGATTTATTTGTTGGAATTAGGAAACCGCATAAACCAGTGGGAACGCAAACGCTTAGCCGCTGGATAAAGCAAACCCTCAGTGAGTGTGGGGTCAACACGAGAGTGTTCAGTGCACACAGCACGAGACATGCAGCATCATCGCGCGCGCATTCACTAGGCGTTAGTCTAGATACTATCCGTAAAACGGCAGGCTGGAGTAGGAATTCCACAACCTTTGCAAAATTCTATCAGAGAGTTATTATTGATGATGATAGTACCACCTTAGCAGAATCAATAATCAACCAACATTCATCATAATTTGTCGATTACGACCGTTAAAGTCTCGCACATAGCAGATTATCTGTCATTACTATAATTTATTGTAATTTTACATAATCGTCTACAACTAACTATGATAGCTATTATAAGAATAATTATTCCTTAGTTAGATAATGTGTGTTAATTACCTATATTCATTTTGATTGTGATTAATTTTACCCTTTGAGTAAACACTCAAGGAAACCGCCTAATTATTATTAATCCTAGAAGTACAAAGTTATTCTTTCCGTTTATTGATTGTACCAAAATAAAAAATAATAAAATTATTTTGTTTTTAGAAATATTTTTATTCATTGATGATATTCCCAAAACACTCTCAAAGTCTACATGTGTAAATTACTAATCTCGAGGACGAGGCGCGAGTATAATTAATGATTAAACGAACTTACCTGTACGTGAAGTTCTATCATAATTATACGAGCGCCGAGTCCGAAGAGATTAGTAATCCCACCCTCCCAGTGCTGTACACACCCTAAATTATCTGTAGTGTCACGCTCGGAAATCATCAATGAACTACAGGATCTTTGACTCTTAACTAAATGATCGGCGACAGCGTCTGAGAGCGGAACTGGACGAAGTACCCACACGTATACAAAAAAAATATTAAATTGTGGGTATGTCAAATTGAATTGCCATAGATAAATAATAAATTAATATAATATTATTTTCTCAACTTAGTGCATGAGTGGTGACAACTAGCGTAACTACATGTGTAAATTACTAATCTCTTCGGACTCGGCGCTCGTATAATTATGATAGAACTTCACGTACAGGTAAGTTCGTTTAATCATTAATTATTGATGGTAAATCATCAAATGACTCCTCCCGCTCAGGCCGGTGCGAGGGGGAGTGTCAGATAGACTCTTACTGACTAAAACCCATCCGTCTGTCTCTTAATGCCCTTTGTCTTTAGATGCAAACGGGACTAGACTAGAACTTAAGAGTAGGTAATGATATGCTACACCAGCAGGGCAGAGTACTTACCTAAGTTTGTTTAGGTTGTAGTTAGGTTACATCAGCAAGAGTCAAGACTACAAAGAGCGACAAGCGACACGTGCGACATAAGTATGTCTTCGAGTTGTGTCACAGCCATGTCGCAAGTGTTACACTTCCTTGTGACTGACCAACACTTGGTCATTATTCACCATATGCATATTATATTAGTCAGATCAGGTCGCCTCCAATCCCTAGAAACTCAAGTTTCATTGCTCTTGAATGTGCAATAATTATGAGTGCATCGTTATCTATATTTACGGACAATTATATTCGTTATCGTTTATGTATCTTATACTTCAGGACCAGGTGCGGGAGCAGAAGTGTCCACGAGTCATATACAGTGTGATTGGTAATTGAGTGCGTTCTCTCAAATGGGATGTTCTAGAGTTAATTTGCAATAATTTTGACCCTGGTAAAATCTAGAACATCCCATATGAAGGAAGGCACTCAATTACCAATCATCGTGTATATGTATATCACTACCATCGTGTGTCGCAACTTCCAAAACAACAAGGCCAGCAGGATTCACCAACAAACTCTTTTGTTTTATAGCTGAAAAACCATGGGGTCAGGTTACAAAATTTACGTGGATCGTTATCAAACTTCAAAATAATGTCATTCGATCATGACATTTAGAAATCTTGTTTTGTTTGGAGCGAAAAAGATAAACTTAATTATTTTTGTGAAAATAATGCTGTTATTAGCCTAGTTTAAATAAAAACGGTAGTTTATAAGACAGTGCACGTGTAAGATACATAATGAGTAATATTTATATTCAGGAACCGCCTGCATTAGGCAAGGTAATCATGAATTTTATTAACATTTTTAGAGTTTTTATATATTTTAGTCTATAATTATGTTGTATAGAGAACAATAGCTGTATTCCCTATTATTTGCACTGAATTTTGCACATAATTCATTCAAATTATTGTATTTCAAGTGTTTATTTGCATTTTATGCTGGTAGGATAACCTGTCATAAGCCATCATAATATTCTTCATTGATTAAAGTAAATTTCTAGTGCTTGTAAAACGTTTATCATTTAATCACAGTTGGTCACAGTTACTAATTTCCAGAAAGACATCATTTTTTCACATTATTTACACAACAGAAGATTAGGAACTGCATATAAAGAAGTGATTGTTTTGCCTTCCATGTTTTTACATTATTTGGCTGGTTAGAATGTGTATTGTAGGTATAAGAAAAAAAATATATATTAACAGTCCAGTCTTCTAGGCACGTTTCCAGATGACAGCGATGCAGAGGAATTCTTCAATGCCTAAGTGTGTCTTGTTTTTGTATTTTCACATGTATATAGTTAGGGTTTAGTCATTTTTCTGTTTTTAATAAAGGATTTATAACTATTAACAACAGTTCTAGCATGTATGGTACAGTAAATTCTGCAGTACTTACAGTAAAATAAAATAATTATTTAATGTTTAAAATCCTAATAAGCTAAATTACAGCAGGAATGCTAGCTGGGAGCTGGAATGCTGATTTTCAAATGAAGAGTGACAAAAATATATAAAAGTAAAGAGTTTACTTTCTTAAAATTTCAGGTGCTATTAAAAACAACAGCAGGGGAGATAGATATTGAATTATGGACAAAGGAGGCTCCAAAGGCTTGCCGCAACTTCATACAGCTATGCATGGAAGGATACTATAATGGTGAGCTTTGAATAAGTATATTACACTAGCTGACCCGTGCAACTACGTTTGCATTACATTTTTCATTACTGCCCCGCTCCTAATGGCCTTAGCGTGATAATATATAGCCTTCCTCGATAAATGGGCTATCTAACACTGAAAAAATTTCTCAAATCAGACCAGTAGTTCCGGAGATTAGCGCGTTCAAGCAAACAAACAAACAAACTCTTCAGCTTTATATATTAGCATAGAAAACAACAGAAATGTAAGAATCAATTGGAAAGCAATCAATTTAACCGGTACAATGGCCTAAGGGACCTTTGGTCAGTAGGTAGGTTGTCTTTACACTGAGAACTGAATATAAAATTACTATCTCGCAATGAAATTCAATGAATATCAGTTTTTTTTTTGTTAAAAGAATGATTTTTTTTTTATATTAAATATCAACAATTGGAACACAAACGTTCCAGTGGCGATGCTACCAGTTAATAATGATGCTTGAAAAATCATTGAAATCTAATAAAAACAACTAACATATTAACATATAAGTGATTGGCGGCTCTTTATTTCTAGCGGGCCTTTTCTTGGTCAAAAAATCTGCATTGCCATTCAACTGGCAAAGTTGCCAGTGTTTTGCCCATTGACATTTTTTATTTCCAGCGAGCACTACCTGCCTTTATTTAAAACTAGCTTCTGCCAGCAGCTTCGCCCGCGTGGTCCCTAGGGAACATACTCCCGGGATAAAAAGTAGCCTTATGTCCTTTCTCGGGCTCTAGACTGTCTGTGTACCAAATATCACTAAATCGGTTCAGTAGTTTTGGCGTGAAAGCGCGATAGACAGACAGAGAGACAGAGTTACTTTCACATTTATAATATAACTAGCTTTAGCCCGCGACTCCGTACGCGCAAATCCCGTTTTTTCGCGTTCCCGTAGGAATTTCCCATTCCCGTATAGCCTATAGCTTTCCACGACAAATGGGCTATCTAACACTGAAAGAATTTTTCCAATCGGACCAGTAGTTCCTGAGATTAGCGCGTTCAAGCAAGCAAACAAACAAAAAAACTCTTCATCTTTATATATAAGTATAGATATATATAATATATATATAATAATACCAGCTTTTGCCCGCGACTTCGTACGCGCATATCCCGTTTTTTCCCGTTCCCATAGGAACATCGAGAAATCCTCTCTTAGTGCTCCCCTACACTCCCTAAGGAACCCATGCCAAATTTCAGCTTCCTACGACCAGTACTTTCGGCTGTGCGTTGTCTGTCAATCACTCAATCAGTCAGTAATGAAAGAATATTATATAATTATGTCGATAATAAATAGTTGACCCGCGCAACTTTGTCTGCTCCGCTCCTGTTGGTCTTAGCGTAATGTTATATAGCCTATAGCCTTTCTCGATACCCATTTATCGAGATCTTATCTAACACCGAGAGAATTTTTCAAATGGGATCAGTAGTTCCTGAGATTAGCGCGTTCAAGCAAACAAACAAACAAACTCTTCAGCTTTATATATTAGTATAGATAGATATTAGTAAGGATTGTAGCCACATATTTTATCCTCCTTTCCCTACTATATTCATTTTTTAACATCTCTAGTGGCTGTATTCAATCTGTGTCTAGCCATTATTCTCTATGCAAACTAAATATTTTTTATTTCTAGAAAACAGTTGAATGATTTGTTTTTTATTTTTTAGGAACGATATTTCACCGAGTGGTGCCAGAGTTCATAGTGCAGGGTGGTGACCCAAATGGTGATGGAACAGGTGGAGAATCTATCTATGGTGCACCTTTCAAGGTATGATACAATTTTTGAATGCTTGCCTAAAACTAGCCTATACAACCTGAGGGTCATTAAGTCATGAGTGATTATGACTTAATGACCCTCAGGTTGTAGCTATCAGGAAAAACAGACAACAAAGTCAAAGTCAAAACGTTTATTCCAATTTGGCCACTGAAAGGCACTTTTGAACGTCATTCAAATTTCAAATAATATAAAATACTAAAATGACTCTACTGTCCATTCGGAAAGGTAGATTCTTATGGAGAAGAACGGACAAGAAACTCCATAGTTACTCTTTTCAAACACCTCTTTTACAATATATGGTATGCAAAAATTTAGTTATATGCGAGGACCATGCACCTAGGGTATGCAGAGGTAGACTTATTAATTTCTAAATAAGTACATGTTACTCACACATTCACAAATATTAGAATCACTAATTAACAGCGTGTGAGTTAGCAGAAAAATACAAACACAAAAAGAAACAGAACATCTATAAAGTTAATACATAAAGCAACCAGTTTTATTTTGTCCACAACATTGATTGTCCTATGGAGCAGGACCAGCATGCCGGCACCGGCAAGGAATTCCATTCCTAACTTGTTTGCTCAATGAAAGTATCTCCAAAACAGTTTGTGTATGGGTAGGATGTCTTCCATGTACATGTATGTGTCTCACTGAGGGTACCTGGGTTACCGAAGTACTTGGTCCTGTAATCCGCCACTACCGGGCAGCTTAGAAGCAGGTGTGCTGCTGTCTCATTCTCCTCCATGCAGGCTCTGCATAGCGGGCTGTCAGTGACTCCTATAGCATAGAGGTGTTTATTAAAAGACCCGTGGCCAGTTGTTACGGCTGTGACTGTACGCAACTGTTGTTTAGTCAGTCTTCGGGCTTGTTTTGTAAATCGGCCATCTATAGAGGGAAGTGCCTCTTTGGCCTGCCTACACTCACCATGGTCAACCCATAGCTTGTGATGTTTTTCTCCGGTGCGTTTCCTTACCAGATTGAGTAGGTAACTCGAAAGGCAGAGGCACGATGGTTTCGAGTCCCATCGCTGCCATACTCGAACCCTTTCAGGCGAGTTAATCCGCTGCATCGTTGCCTCGGGATTCGCTGTGTGATTACTTTATCATGTCTACCAACCTGATTAAGACGTTGGTGACACTCGAGAATCAGCCCAGAGTTGACCGTGCGGCTGTTCAGAGCTTGCAGGACGGCCATGCTGTCCGAGAGTATGCGTATTGAGTGGCCCTTAACTTCCCTGGTTAGGATGGCTGATGCCGCCAGAGAATCGCCAGGGATCCGAGAAACAGGGACGTGTTACGTAAATATTTTTTTTTAGTAAGGTGGTCACTTTTGGGAGTCAAACTAGAAAATTAAAAAAAAAGTTTTTTTTTTTTTATATCAAATGACAGGGCTTACTGTGAGGATTTTAATTATATTTTTTCATAATTTTAAAATAAATAGTTTTGAAGTAATTCAAGAAATTAGACCAAAAATGACGTTCCCCTCCCCCTTATCTCCGAAACTACTGAGCCTAAAATGTTTAACAAAAAATGCAGATAATAGTTCTATACCTAAAGATTACAAGAAAACCTATAGGAAGTCTGAAGTGTTAAAATAACATGTTAAAAAATGGTATTGGTTCAGAACCCTTTTCACGCGAGTCCGACTCGCAGTTGGCCAGTTTTATTTGATACTAGTTGACCCGCGCAACTTCGTCTGCTCCGCTCCTATTGGTCTTAGCGTGATGATATATAGCCTATAGCCTTCCTCGATAAATGGGCTATTTAACACTGAAAGAATTTTTCAAATCGGACCAGTAGTTCCTGAGATTAGCGCGTTCAAGCAAACAAACAAACAAAAAAACAAACAAACTCTTCAGCTTTATATATGTACTAGCTTTTGCCCGCGACTTCGTACGCGCATATCCCGTTTTTTTCCCGTTCCCGTAGGAATTTCCCATTCCCGTATAGCCTATAGCCTTCCTCGATAAATGGGCTATCCAACACTGAAAGAATTTTTCAAATCGGACCAATAGTTCCTTAGCGCGTTCAAGCAAACAAACAAACAAACAAACAAACAAACAAACTCTTCAGCTTTATATATTAGTATAGATAAATAATACCTTCCAAAAGGTTCTACTGCATAATTTGAATCCATTGTCCACTCGCACCAGTCAGTAACAAATTAGCAATAGCACACAGAAACTAAATCCTTAACGACTCGACTTGTGATGGATTAGTCCAAGTGAAAATAAACGCAAGACGCCAACAAATAACGTATAAATCGCGCGAGAGTCGGCTTGTCCCGAAAGGGACTTACGGATTATGACGGTTAAAAACTATTTTGCCCCTCGGGGCTCGGAGGCTGAGTGGTTAATGAGGATTTAGTTTCTGAGTGGATCCTGAGTGGTAAACAACTTGGGTTTTATGATTAAGGTAATAGGGAAGATTTTGTCTAAGACAAAGATTTCTGCTTCAATCATGCTATCCTCTGAACTGTGTTTTGAATTTTTTTGCGATTTTAAAATGAATCAGTGGATTTTTAGGGTTCCGAGGGTCCGTACGGAAAATAGAAACCATAATAGGATGACTCGTGTGTCTGTCTGCTTGTCCATCTGTCACAGCCAATTTTCTACTGAACCAATTCAGTTGAAATTTTTTCTCTATCCACAGGATGAGTTCCACTCTCGTCTCCGCTTCAACCGTCGCGGGCTGGTGGCCAGCGCCAACGCCGGTAAAGACGACAACGGTTCACAGTTCTTCTTCACGCTCGCTGCCACGCCGGAGCTGCAGAATAAACATACTATCTTTGGGAAGGTTACCGGTTAGTACAGCTTTTGACAGGTCATCGAATCTGACTCAGCTGAGCAGTGTTCGGGCAGCTGCGCGAACACTGCTCAACTGCTACGGGGGGTGAATCAAAACAAAACTTTCAAAGTAAGCAACGTTTTTTAGGGTTCCGTGGTCAAATGGAAAAAAACGGAACCCTTATGGATTCGTCATGTCTGTCTGTCTGTCTGTTCGTCCGTGTCACAGCCACTTTTCCGAAACTATAAGAACTATGCTGTTGAAACTTGGTAAGTAGATGAATTCTGTGAACCGCATTAAAATTTTCACTCAAAAATAGAAAAAAAAATTGCTGGTTCCCCATACTTCAAACTGAAACTCAATTTTTTTTTCATTATACCCATACTGGTGGGGTATCTATGGTCTTCAAAAATGATATTGAGGTTTCTAATATCATTTTTTTCTAAAATTAACAGTTTGCGCGAGAGACACTTCCAAAGTGGTAAAATGTGTCCCCCCCCCTGTAACTTCTAAACTAAGAGAATGATAAAACTAAAAAAAATATATGATGTACATTACCATGCAAACTTCCACCGAAAATTGTTTTGAACGAGATCTAGTTAGTAGTATTTTTTAATACGTCATAAATCGTAAACCGCAATTTACCTTTCATTCAATCAACTCAAATATATAAAAAAAAACATTTAATTTCATAAATTATGCATAAACCGTGAACCATTATATTCTAATAATAAATCTATAATAGGTGCCTAAGTAAATAATAACTAGAAAGTTACAACAAACTACAAGAACTTTTATATTGTGTTACTTGCTGCTACGGAACCCTTCATGGGCGAGTCCGACTCACACTTGGCCGCTTTTTTTAAATTTCGATTTCATAAAATAAGAGACTTCTAAAATGCATTTAAATAACGTAAAAATCCCCTTCAAAGTTTTGTTCCGGATCAATCCTTTTTTTTTCTTTTTTTGAGGATGGGAAATCATCAAATGACTCCTCTCCCGCTCTGATCGGAGTGGAAGGGAGCGTCAGACTCTTACTGACTAAAACCCATCCGTGTCCCTCCTAATGCCCTTTGCGTTCCAAGGCCGCGGTGGCTCTTTCAAACGAGTTCCGCAAACACCCCTGCATTCCTATTCACCCCGTTTGTAGATTCTTGATTTACTTACCACAGTATCTGAAGACGAAACGAGTGCGTGTGGCCAGTGATGAAATATGGAACTGAAATGTTTCAGTCGGTCTCAATGACTTCATCAGAAGGCTTAAGGCACTTGTCTCAGCGCCGGCGAGGAAGCGAGTAGCTACCGACTATTTGCTCGTTGAGGAAAGGGACAAAAGATAAAGATCTCGTGTGAGTAAAAGAGACACATACATTCATAGTCGATAGCTGGCTGTTCACACTGCAGGCTAGCGGCTCTTACCTCTAGTTAATCGCAGCGACAAGAGCTATCAAAGATTGTACTCGCTCAGCGACACTCGCTCGGCGATACTCGCTTGGCGGTCGGAACTCACCAAACAGCGGTAATTTCTACCTATAGTGCGGGCCGGAGCGAGTATTGCGAGTAAAATCCCATCGCACAAAAGCACTCGCTGAAAGCCGAGCGTCAAAACTATTGAAACTTTTCACTCGCTACTCGCTGATGGCGGCGGTGATACAAGTGCCATAAGTAGGTAGTCAAATTGGCAATGGAATGGGCTATGCTCAGACTTTCCTTGCGTGCTCGAATCAGAAGTGAAGATATAATAACCGGCACGAGTGGTAAGGTCAATCCATTGGTCAGTTAGACGTCGACAGCTCTGACGCTTCACGTTATTGGTTCGTCAGTCAATGCTCATCGACTATTGCGCTTGCACGTTTCGTTCGCCTACCTTACATTAGCGAGATCACCCTGCTGCTATTCATCTGTGCTCACGACTCGTGTCGGCTACTATATTTACAGGAGAACCTAGGTTACCGACATAGCCTGAAGAATTGTCAAACTTAAGTGCAGCGGGCAGACCGCGCTGAACTGATTCGATGGGGTCGAAACGTTTTGGAATGGCCACCAAGCATCGGAATGTTTCGGGTGACTACCTCTTAGTCATTCGAAAAATTCCACTAACTCTTCTTCTGTCTTTCTGAACCCTAGCAGTGTAAAGGATGATTTCCACCAAACGGCTCGCATTGCATCGGATCGAAAAGGATACGAACGGATGCAGCGACAGCCGATTGGGTCCAGCAGAAAAATAGTTCTATTCGTACCGTGTTGACGTGGTCTAATTTATGAAAATGCGATTGCGCGTCGCAGCATTCTTTCGACTACAATCGCGTGTCTAAAAAGACGCCTGCGGGCAAGCTGCTGTGCGCGGCTTGGTAATATAGACTAAATACTGTGTACACGATTTGCGAGCCGTTTGGTGGAATGATTTCCACCAAACGGCTCGCATCGGATCAGAATGGAACGGATTTTACAATCTTTAAAAAATTAATCAGAAAATTTACTTTCTCATTTCCAAACAGGAGAAACAATCTACAACGTCCTCAAGCTGTCCGAGGGTCTGATAGGACCAGACGATCGGCCGGACCACCCGCATAAGATCACCAGTACCACGGTGCTCATCAACCCGTTCACTGACATAGTGCCGCGGGTACAGCTGGTACAGGAGGAAGAGAAGCCTAAGAAAAAGAAGAAGGAACGCCAGGGGGTTAAGTGAGTGTGATTTTTCTATTTATTTAACCATCTACAACGTTCTCTTAGCGGGATCAATGCCGCCACAAGAAGATCCAACGTAGCAAAATCTACATCGCAACAAAAAAACCGCAACGACATCTATCCCACCAGCAGTGAACTACTAACGAAATCCTGTATCGCGGTATCAGAATTTTCCGCGATTTGAATATATACAACAGTCCGAATATCAACTAGCGGGCAGTTGCCCACCGGACACAACGACCGTCCGGACGACGATCCTCCCTTTTCAATGGAGCTTTGCGGCATTTTACTCTCTGTTCCGCATACCTCTATATTGGTGATCCCGACGTGATCATCTGACCGGACGGTTGTATCCGAAGGTCTAATAGGCCCGGATGACCGCCACGATCATCCGCACAAAATCACCAGTACCACGGTGCTCATCAACCCGTTCACGGACATAGCGCCGCGGGTACAGCTGATACAGGAGGAAGTGAAGCCGAAAAAGAAGAAAAAGGAGAGGCAGGGGGTTTCTAGGGAGGGTTTCTATTTATTAAAACTTTATGCATTAGTAAAAAAACACTGTACAAAACTGGACTTAAAATTAAAATATATACATACACATCATCCAAATTAACAGTGTAATTGAGAAAAACGATTCTATTCTATTGTTGGAAAAAAGGCAAGGCAGGTTATTTATTTACCAATTATAAGACAACTCTTTGAACCGAGTGTTATTAACGTTTAAAATACAATTATTATTTTTGAAATAATTCTGCAGAAAAATGTATATCCCGTACACGTTCACTTGACACCTGGCTCGACACATTTCGAATGACTTTTTGAGGTTTATTATTAAAACGAAACATATACACTTAAAACAAAAAATCCTAACTAAAATAAGGCGTCAAAAAATTCGTTCGCATCGCTGTCCACTGGAAAAAGTTTTGAGGTTTTAATTAAAATGGAATAATTAGATTTCGTTGAAAACGATATAAATGCGCAAGCATCACTGTTACCGTTGCGTTTATATTATTTTCTTCGAAATTGAATTGTTCAATTTAAATTAAAACGTAATTCGAGCCAGGTGCCAAGTTAACGCGTACGGGTAGTAATTCATCTTTTTCGGCCCTGGAATTTGAAGTTAATAAATTACAAGCATTTTTTGTCCTCAACCACTTTTCTAACAAAAACCCTCTCGTTCCAGAAACTTCGGTCTCCTATCATTCGGTGAGGAAGCAGAAGAAGACGAGGGCGAAGCTCAAGAGTACCGCGGCAAGCCCAAGTCTACACACGACCTGCTGCAGGACCCAAAGCTTAGCAATAAAACTGCTGCAGGTAAATATCTTGCTGTACCATCTCGCTGCTAGCGGTAGGACCTCAGATTTTACAACATATTAATAACAATAAACTACTCTTTATTATGTACTAGCTGATGCCCACGGCTTCGCCCGCGTGGATGTCGGTTAACGCGCCCAAAAGTTATCAGCTCCCAGACGGCTTATTTTTTTCCGACACCTCCAACAAGTATCATTATATTTTAGCCTATGTAAACCTTCCTCGAGAACCACTATCCACTGGTGAAAACAGCGTGCACATCGGTGCAGTAGTTTTTGAGTTTATCGCGAACAGACAGACAGACAGACGCGTCGGAGGTTTTTGTTTTATAATATGTAGTGAAGATACAGAAAAGATGGAAAAAGCAAGGAACGATTGAGTACGCCTTGTTAAAACGGGCAAGGCATTAATATCTAAACTGCTTGAACCGTAAAAGATTTGTCATAGAAGCTGGTCTCCTCCTTCTTATCGTGTGGGCAGTAAGGTCTAACGACCGACACACTAGTGTCAGAGTTTCTAAACCGCCTCAAGGGCCTCTGACACGGTTTATTTGACGACCTCCATTTGGAGGCCGAGACCACCGGCTTATACGTGCCTTCCGAAGCACGGAATCATCTTTTTATCAGACAATCAGGTGATTCAAGCCTGCAATGTCCTTTTTTTATGGGCGAAGAAAATGCCTTTCGCATACTGCGTCATCCGGGGAGACGACGTCGTTATTTGGGACTTGCACCTACTAAAAACTTCGCCTGTGCACCTACTTTCGCCTTGATGGGTGGGTCGCGAGAACTGCTACGCATGACATTCGAGACCCATCCAGGGTGGCCCACATCTGGACTCCCTCTTCTATGCCCGCCTCTGGGTTTCCTCTTCTATGCCCGCCTCCGGGCTTCCTCTTCCTTCAGCGATGTCCGGGTGCACTAGGACATCACCACGACTGCAGGGACCTTACAGCGTGGACGATAGAGTCCCCGATCTATCGTCTGCTGGCCCGTTTTATGGCGGCATCAAGTCGGCATTCCGCCGCCTGCGCCGTCCTGTCCTTCTGCGATGAATCGGGCCAGCGAGAGAGTCTTCCTCCCTGGCCCGCTCCGTCGATCCTTCTGCGAGATCACGTCCTCGCAAAAAGACGTAACCGCCTCCCATACCGTTTCACTGCCGACCTTACCCCTAACGACCGGCAGTGGCAAATCTTCCCCAATTTCTGCCACCAGAACACGGCGCTGCGCTTCCCAGGCTGGGCACTCCTCGAGAGTGTGAAGAGCCGTGTCTTGGCTACAGCCGTACTGGTGACACATGGGAGTAGAATCCCGTCTTGCCACTGTATGCAAGTATTTGCCAAAACAGCCATGCGCCGACAAAACCTGCATTAAACGGAAGGACAACGTCCCGTGTCGCCTCCGTACCCACTCTAGGATTGGCTGGATAGCCCCAACAGTCCAGTGTCCATTACTAGGCATCTCCAGCCTCTCCGCCCATTGCCTCATGATGGCAACCTGCGCCTCTCTTCGCCACCTCATCACCACTTCAGGCAGCGGACGACTGCCGCTCTCCGCCCGAACTTCCACACTTTGCTGGTAAACTTCGGCAAGCACTCGCGCCTCCAGATCCCAGGGGGGTGTTCCAGCCAATGCAAAACAAGCAAGCCTGCAATGTCCTAGCTTAGCTGGAAAAAACTATTCAAAGTATGCTTCCCGTGGGAATCGAACCCATGACCACACGGTCAGTAAGCTGGTGGAATGCATGGATAAGGACTCTTAAATTTTGAGACATTGGTCTGTACGTCCCGAGCGCTACTGTTGAGCATGGGGTCCTGGCGATGGCAAAAGTGTGTTAGGGTTTGACTACCTGTCTGTAAATTTTATTATTTCTTTCTTTTTCTTTTCTGTCGTGTTTCAGTATTAGCCCCGATTCTGAACTGGTTTCCGGTTGATGGTGATTGGCTTGTTCCATGTTACATGAGACTTAAACAGAACTACATAAATTTTGGTTATTATGATAAATCTTACACAACGCCTCCGTGTATAATAGGCTAGTTTCCACCATCAATAAATTGCAAATCTATTTAGTCCGTCAGTTAGAGTATTGAAAAATAATGGACACGTATTTTTTGTTTTTGTAAATCAATGAATATTGACAAAGATAAAATGCATCAAAACTCGGGAGAGGGGGCTGGTGACGTCACGTCGTTAGTAAAAATTGTACTATCGTAGTGACGTCACGCGAGTTTTCAACGTACTGTATCTTCGTAATTTTTTGTTTACGTGAAAAAAGAAAAAAAAAAACTGGCCAAGTGCGAGTCGGACTCGCGTGCAAAGGGTTCCGAACGAATTAATTTTTTTAACATGTTATTTTGACACTACAGACTTCTAATAGGTTTTCCTGTAATCTTTAGGTAAAGATCTATTATCTCCATTTTTTATCAAAATTTTGTAGGTCAAAAATAAGGTCATAGAAGTCCATATGTGTACCAAATTTCAACAGAATCGGTCCAGTGGATCCGGAGAAAACTGGCTGTGGCAGACGGACAGACAGACAGACACCCGAGTGATCCTATAAGGGTTCCGTTTTTTTTCGGAACCCTAAGAACGAGTCCAATATTTTTTGGAAATCTATTTGACGGACTTATTCGTCTGTTTCAGTAAGATACCCTATTCATTAAAACAGTAAGAGCTGTTTTCTTCATTTGCGAGTTATTGACTAAAATTTATAAATTTACTAGCTTTTGCCCGCGACTTAGTACGCGCGTATCCCGTTTTTTCCCGTTCTCGTAGGAATTTCGAGAAATCCTCTCTTAGTGCTCCTGTAAGGAAGCTACATGCCAAATTTCAGCTTACTACGACCAGTAGTTTCGGCTGTGCGCTGTCTGTCAGTCACTCAATCAGTCAATAATGGAAGAATTTTATATATTAGGATGGTTAAAATACCACAGCTAAATTCGTTTATTTTTCTTCTAGAATTAGAACTAGAAGCAGAATTAGCTCAGAACACAGAACTAACACAAGAAGAGAAAGAAGAGAAGTTAAAAGAAACCGCAGCAGCAGTCACCAACATCAGAGACAAACTGAGCTCCAAGAAGAGAGGCAAGAGTCCAGAAGGAGACAGCAAGCGGCAGAAGACAGAAGAGACTACGAAGCCAGAAGAGAAGGAGGATTCAGATGCTAGTGAGGGTTCGGTAGAAGAGTATTATATTGGAAAGGAGAAAGATGATGCTAGGAAGAAGGAAAAGTAAGTATTGTTACGAGCTTGGGGTTCGTGACAATAAAAACAGCCGATTAATTAACCAAAACTGACACTTTAGTTTACAACACTAATTAGCACTTTAAAACACACTAATTACAACACACAATCGCACTACTGAACACTTCACTTCACTATAATTCGCAGTTGAAGATCGCTCTCGAAGTTATCGCTTGTATCGCCAATTCAATACTGACTGCAGTCGCCGGATGCCCTTTATATATACCGAAAGTTGTTTCTAGAACCTTCTAGTATGGAAACTTCCAGAAAGTTCGGGTACATACCGGACGCGACTGACCAAATGTCGAAACATCGAGAATGTTCTAGCATAGAAAAGTTTAGAAACATCTTGACTCCTTTGATCTGGATAGTTTCCGCTACTTGAGCTAGTTTGAGCTAAGAAGCTCATCGGTGACGTAAAACTGGTGGATGGCTCATTGCCGTAAGGTTGCCCATCCCTATCTTGTTGCTATTCCACCAACTCGCACTAAGCGTTTCCAAACGTCTTTTATAATGCGCACAGTAAAGGAGTGGAACTCTCTGCCTGCGTCCGTGTTTCCAAACGCTTACAACCCTAATCTCTTCAAAGTTAGAGTGCACAGGCTCCTTCTGGGTAAGCTCGCTCCATCGTAGACTTTGTTTCGGTCATCTCTGACCTAGACTAGAGTCAAGATCAAACCCATCACAAATAAAAATAAAAAAAACTTGATTCTAGATGGCGTTAGCAGCACGTAAATGTCGTTATGTACCCAGCATTAATTCTGGCGCGTAACAGTATTTTAGGTGCCATCTATCCCACCTTTTTAAATAATTTTTCGACGTGAATGCCTGAACTTCTGCTAGAGTTTTGTGGGACTTGCTCGTCATGTAACCCAAGTATTTAGCGCTCAGGGGCTTGGGGATACATACATAAAAAGCCTCTCGAGTTTATTCAAGGTTCAGCGACCATCTATTACCTATTGAGGCTCCTCTGTGCTTCAGAAAGCACTAAAAGCTGTCGGTCCCGGCTGTCATTTGTAGACCGTTGACTGTCGCGGTCGTTATGGGTAGGGGAGCGTTCAAGTATTACTTAACGAATTTAGGGGGAGGGGGTCTTGTAAAACGTTACGATGCGTTACAGGGTTTGTACTACGCGTTACGTAACATTTCCGCGGCCGGCTACGCGACACCTCACAGCGCAACACGACGCCGCCGTCACTTCGTGTGCAGTAGTTTTTAAGTTTTTTGTATTAGTTTATGGTCTCAGTTGCCTGAAATAAAGGATAAATAATAATAATATACTGGGACCCGACCACAATATAGTTGGGAAAGGCTAGGTATAAATAAATCATCCGGGGTTGCGGAATTCGTTCGAAAGAGTTACCGCGACCCTGGAACGCAAAGGGCATTAGGAGGAACACGGGTAGTTTTCACCTTCCGCTCACTGAGACATTTGACAAATTCCCATAAAAAAGGTATATAAATATTTTATGCACTATTTTAATCATCATTTTAAATTATTATTACAGAGAAAGAATCCAAAACGAAATAAAGCAGTTACGAAAAGAAATGAAGAATTCTAAAGAAGAGAAGTTAAAAGAACAGAGTCTGAAAGAACAGAGTGCTAAAGAAGAAGCTAAGGACGCTAAGAAGGCAGAAGAAGACAATGAGTTGTACAAGAAATATGTAGAAGAACAAGAGAAGTATCGGAAGATGAAGGAGAAACTGCCTAAGAAGGGGGCCGCCAGGTAAATATTTAGTATTTTAATCTTTTTAGGGTTCCATAACCTAATAGGGTAGATGAGTTAAAAAAAAATGTAATTAGTCCGTCAGATAGATTTCCAAAAAATACTGGCCAGGTATTTTTTGTTTTTTCAGGTAAAGAAAAAATGTAGATATGATTTGTACATCTTTTTTTAAGATTATTTTCATCAGTCATTATTTTTTTTAAGATTTATTTATACATCTAGCAACAATCCCAATATTCTTTGACTAACTTAACTCTTATACTGGGTTATTTGTAATACACAAAAAAACCGGCCAAGTGCGAGTCGAACTCGCACACTAAGGGTTCCGTACCTTAATTTTTATTGTTTGTTATTATAGCGGCAATAAAAATAGACGATCTGTGAAAATTTCAACTGTCTATCTATTACGGTTCTTGAGATATAGTCCGCTGACGGACAGACGGATGGACGGACAGCGGTAGGGTTCCGTTGGTTACGGAACCCTAATAACTTCTAAAGTACACATGATTATAAACAACTTTCACTTTGAGACCAACTCTGAAAATTCGAAAAAAAAAATAGTTTGATGTTTACATTTTCATTGGTTAAAAATTGCATTTTTTTTTCGCGTTCGCATTCACTGTTTATCCTGCATACTTTCACTCCCTAAAAAGTTATTAGTGTTTTACAAATAACCCCGTACCGTAAAATAATCACATAATAAAGAGTATTCTATTCTATTATCTAGGAATTTTATGTTATTTTCGATTTGTTACGCTGCAGATTTTCTACAACAATCTTTTGTTTTATCCTCTCCAATAACTCATAAGTTTTTGAGCCACTTACACTGCGGTTTTATCTTTGAATAACGGTATTATTACGGCCGCGTTTTAGATAAATTATATTATTAAAAAATTCTGTGCCAAAGTGAAAGTGTAACCTATAAATCAAGAAGCAAGAATCTCTAAATCAAGACCGTCTTTCAGAAACGGACGCCCAAAGCCGACCCGAAAGATCACCAGAAGAAAACCCTGGGTCAAAAACTTATACGAAAACCGAGAATATCCTGACAACCATACCGACAGGAAATTCCTTCAAGATCTCCGCAAAAACTTGAAAATTGAAAAAGTAACTCTACCCGAAGCGATACAAGGTTCATTTCGAGTTGTCTTGCGACTGTGTATATGCATTTTATACGCTGTCATATTCGTGTATATGTACAACGACTGGGTGCATACATATACCGTCATATACACTTCTATTATAACCACTTTGTTAAGTTATTTATTGTATATTACTTATGCTGGTAGCGCAGTTTTGAGGCATTTAAGAACTGTTTTAGTATATGTCACTATAGGATACCTGCTCTCTCCTATTTTACATACATTAACAGACACCGTGAGTACAGATACCATATACGCCTGGGCAGTGATAATGATGGTCATTCACATGATATTTTTCGATTATAATGTACCAGCAGCTTTGGTATCAAATTCTTTATCTATAAATGCAGCGATATTTGCGTCTGTATGTCTTGTCTCAAGATTATCAACTCCTTTCGATGCATTTGTATTGCTGACCATATCTGTAATTTTATTTGTTTTAAGCCCTCAACTGTTCAAGTCAATTTTACATACAAAATTGTTTAATTTAATATATTTTTTCACGTTGATTTTGACTGTAGTATGTCTGTATTCAGTCTCTTATACGCTGTTATGTTATTTTGTGTTAATAGTTTTTATTTTGAGCGGGTACTGTCCGTTTTTCTTTGTGTATTGGCAGAAATATAAAGATAATAAGTATGGGCCTTGGGATGAGGCTGTTATCAACGATTCTGATGATTGGGAGGAGTGCTTGGAGGTAAAGTAAAAAGTATCAAAAGAAATAACGCAAGACTTGAATAGGGGTCATTTTGCTCATTGTTATCAACAACCTTTTTTAGCTTTTGCCGCGATTTCGCAAGCGCATATCCCGTTTTTTTCGGTTCCCGTGGGAATTTCGGAAAATCTCTTAGTGCTTCCCTAAACTCCCCAAGGAACCTTTATGCTAATTTCAGCTTTCAACGACCAGTAGTTTCGGCTGTGCGTTGTCTGTCAGCCACTTAGTCACACTTAGTAACGGAAGAATTTTATATTATTTTTCTATCTTTCAAATAGTCAGCTGTTCAGTACATTTTGTCGAGTTATGTATGGACGGCGAGCGTTGGGTGGCTCGCCGTCCGATCCGAACCAGGCCCGGGTCGACAGCGCGCTGTGTTCCATGCGCGCCTCAAAGAGCTATCAGCGTAGTAGACGGGGCCCGCTAGGGCTAGTGCCTGCCGAGGTACTGGAATTTCTGTCACCGCGGCCGGCGGTTCTGGAACGCAAAGGGCATTAGGAGGAACACGGATGGGTTTTAGTCAGTAAGAGTCTGACACTCCCTTCTGCTCCGTCCAGAGCGGGAGGAGTCATTTGATGATAACCTATCCTAAAAAGAAGATATAAAGCTGAAGAGTTTGTTTGTTTTTTTGCTTGAACGCGCTTATCTCAGGAACTACTGGCCCGATTTGAAAAAATCTTTCAGTGTTAGATAGCCCATTTATTGAGGAAGGTTATAGGCTATCTCAGAAATTACTGGTCTGATTTGAAAAATTCTTTCAGTGTTAGATAGCCCATTTATCGAGGAAGGCTATAGGCTATATATCATCACGCTAAGACCAATAGGAGCGGAGCAGACGAAGTTGCGCAGGTCAACTAGTCTTAAATAAATAAATGGTTTAGTCAATTTTTTTCTTCGCATCTTCACTGTTGGTCTCATAGTAAAATTTCATCAACGCCCCTTTTCTGCTGTCACAAGAAATAAAGGACGTAACTATACATAACGAAGTAACCGATTTCCGACATTAAGAAAATAACTTAAGGTCGGAAATTGGTTATTTCGTTTTGTGTTGATGCGTCCTTTTTTCTTATGAAATCAGTTTTCAGGTTTTGCGTTTAATCCGTTACACGTTTTTATCCATATCCATATCATCACTTAGTTTCTTATTGACCCAGTGACCCAAGTGCTTAAATTTGGACACTTGCAGTAGAACAGTTTCATTCAATGTAATCGGAGGAACAGGGTAGGTTTTAGTCCCAGCCTTAAAAACTAGCAGCTCGCTCGTCTGAACATTGTTCTTGAGCCCATGGGCCATTGCGTAACGTTCACATATGGTCAATAGCGACCTCACGGAACTGATTGAGGGGCCCAGCAGCACCATGTCATCAGCATAGCTAATGTTATTCGTAAAAACACCATCCACTGAACAACCGACAACAGAAGGCCTGGCACGAATATTTTACGTAACGTAAGTGAATTTTGAATGTGAAAAACTGCAACCCCATAGTATTTTGGTTTAATTTAATGGGACATACACAAACTCAAACTCAAAAATATTTATTTCAAATAAACCATTTACAGGCACTTTTGAATTGTCAAGGTCGGTCGGTCCAATGAGATGAAGCTATTTGCACGTTCCAAAGCGAAGATCTCTATGGAGAAGAACATGCAATAAACTCCACGGACACTCTTTTAAAAATAATAAATTGTTACAAAGTTTTGTTTACATCAAGTTGAAATTATACATACATGTGAGGACGATGTAAAAGACGAGCAGGATAAAAGCGTCCGGAAAAAAGGAACAATTCAAAGAAATATTTAAAATAAACCATGGCAGCTGAGAAATGACCAGTCCCAACTGACAGCGCCCGTTCACGAACATGACGCATGCGCTAGCACCATTCGGCTCAGCCATTTTGAAGGGAGCCAAATGATCCAACGCATACGCCACCATCAGCCAGACTTTTGTGTGAGCATGACACTCCCAACCGCCAGGGTACATTCAAGTCAAAAACAAACCTAAAACTGATAGCTATAGATTAAGTTTAAGGTACACAGTACTCACACATGTGCCGTTACAATGAATGAATCAATTTATATCATTCAAAAATATGAATATAGTACGACCGAGTACTGTAGCTATGGTAAAATTTTACGTTATGTCAAAAATATTCGTGCCAGGCCCTCAGCACTGCTGAGCTCCTCAATCAGTCCATTTACATTTAAATTATATGGAGAAATAATATTTTTAATTTATACTTATGGTACCTATATATGTGAATTCTATCACTATTATTCCTATGGCTCTAGACAGACGGACCGCATTTCAACTGCAATCCAACCGCAAATTGCAGTTAAGTGCAGTTTGAATGTAGTTGACACGGCAGCAAACCAAACGTGCAGTCCGATTGCAGTTCAATTGCAGTCGGCGTGCAATCGTGTGAACTGCACACCGACTGCAATCGAACTGCACGGTTGGTTTGCAGTTCTATTGCAGTCGTGTCAACTGCATCCGAACTGCAATTTGCGGTTGGATTGCAGTTGAAATGCGGTCCGTCTGTCTAGAGCCTATGTTGTAGAAACCCACTCTGGGTCAAAACGTCTGTAAAACCTTTTACTTTTTGTGATGTTCGATAAATATATGAATTTAAAAAGAATTTATGAAGATTTCTCCTGTACGATTTTGGGATAACTTAGATCATACAATGTGTAACAGAATAAATCCAATACCTCTTAATGGGTCATTGTTACTCGTCATTATGAACACCTTTTTTATGGGACCAAACCACAAATTGTGAGAAGTGGGCAGAATAGATGGTCGATGGGGCCCATGTTCTTGAGTGGCGACCGCGTACGGGAAGACGCAGCGTTAGAAGGCCTCCTACAAGGTGGACCGATGACCTGGCTCGGGCCGCGGGTAGCCTCAGGATGCTCTCGCATAGGAGTGGGTGTTGTGGCGACACGCGCGGGGACGCCTCATACAAGGTGGAGCTCTGAACTGGCTCGGGGCGCGGGTAGCCGATGGATGCTCTCGCTCAGGAGCGGTTGTTGAGGCGACATGCGCGGGGAGGCCACCTCCAGCAGTAGATGTCTGCAAACTGATACGATGATGAGTGTTGGTCATTTTCAGGTGATGTGTTTATTCTGTTACACGTTGTATCATCATCATCATATCATCGTATAAGTCAATGCATATTGGACTGAATGTAAGGGAAGCCCTATGTATGGATAAGACTGTTTTAAAGTGGTTAGGGGATAGGGAACGTGTAAGGCGTTGTCTATGCCATCTAGTGTTACATATTTGTAACAATAAGGTTAAGAATACATGACATTAACGCCTCTGTGCTGTCACCTATAGTTCCTGCACGCTCCGTTTAGGAGAACGTGCACGAAGTAGACTGTGCCATTGCGTTGCAATTTGGAAACTTATAGGTAATTATACTTGAGAATGTCACTTCTGTGTTGCCACCTATGGTTTCTGCCCGCTTCGTTTAGGAGAACGTGCACGAAGTAGACTGTGCCATCTAGCGTTGCAATTTGGAAACTTATAGGTAATTATACTTGAGAATGTCACTTCTGTGCTGTCACCTATAGTTCCTGCACGCTCCTTTTAGGAGAACGTGCACGAAGTAGATTGTGCCATCTAGCGTTCAAATTTCGTAACTAATAGGTTACGGGTTAATTATACTTGACAATGTCACTTCTGTGCTGCCACCTATAGTTCCTGCACGTTCCCTATAGTTTGACTTAGATGTTGAAGTTATTTGTTTGGTATAATACCAATAGTCATAGTCATTAGTTAATATTATTGTAATCAATAATGTGATAATTACTCCATTGAATATGTGTAACTTGATTAATTACATGAATATACGAGATCAATTAAATTAATATGTGTGATTTTATTTGAGAATCTACTCTACAGGGTGTGATAGAAATAACGCAAAACTGAAAATATAATATGGGAGCAACTCCAAAATTACGAAGTGTTAGTGACTTATTTTTTTCTTCCAACTACGCAATAATTTCATCATAACTAGCCTAAATAGTGGGAACAAAGCAGCACTTTACTTCAGAGTAAAACAGTGCAGTAAAGTATGTATGAAAATGCATTATTGCACTGCTTTTGCTTTAAAACAGTGCAGTAAAGTTTTATGAAAATCCATTACTGCATTGTTTTCGCCCTAAAGCAAAAAATCTCAGGTGACTGTCCAATCACAGGCTTCATCTTTACAATAATGGCCAACTAGATTTATACCAGCCGATCAGCGCTATTCTGACTACATAACAGGCCATTTTGTTTCTACTCCTCCGCTGTACTTTTCTGATTAAATTCGTTGCAGGATCCAAGACAGTTGAATCGTTTCTCCGGGACTCGTCGGGCTTCATTGGCTCGGCGTTTTTCTGGTGGTCGCCACTGTTGATTCTGGCTTTCAGGAGTTGCAGTGGTTGGGAATGTGTGGCGGGCTTGTCCCAAAAAAAGGCCAATCGCAGGCTACAAGCATGACCAACTAGTTTTCTGCCAGCCAATCAGCGCTATTTTTACTCCCGGGAACAATGGCAGAATAAATGTGCGACCATTGCCAAAAAAAAAGATATGAACTGGGGCAAAATGAATTGCAACTTTTTCGATTTCTTTGTCGCGTTGTTCGAATGTTACTATTAATTTTTCTAAATAAATTGTTTTACTTTGTTTGACTTCAGTTCTTTATTCGGTAGTTGAAAGAAAAGCAGATTATGAACTTCGCGAATGTGACGTTTATAATTGCACTCATGTTTTATCCAAACTAACACTCGATGCAATTATAAGTCACTTTCTGCTCGATGCAACAATCTACTATTAATTTTTGACGTTCAAAAGTGACATTTAATGGTCTGTTGTCCGACCGGGCTTAGGAAAGCGCGGTGAGACGCGGTGGGGGGATGACAGAAAAGAACATGGGTTTCACGCGAGTGCTATACTGTCGAACAGATTTTGCGATATGAATCCTAATCTAATATATAAAAATTTCGTGTCACGGTGTATGTTACCGAACTCCTCCGAAACGGCTTGACCGCTTTTCATAAAATTTTGTGTGTATATTCGGTAGGTATGAAGAGTGGAGAATAGGTGGTAGGCTATTATTTCTTTATTTGGCAAAACAACGGTTTCCAAGTCAGCTAGTAATATATAAAATTCTTCCGTTACTGACTGATAAGTGACTGAGTAACTGAAAGACAACGCACAGCCGAAACAACTGGTCCTAGAAAGGTGAAATCTGGCATGTAGGAATTTCGGGAAATCGTCTCTTAGTGCTCCGCTCCATGTAAAATACTGATATTCAGCTAAATCTGGCTTGACTGGAAGCCGACCCAAATGTAGTTGGGAAAAGGCTAGGCAGATGATGTCTCTTAGTGCTCCCCTACACACATGCCAAATTTCAACTTTCTACGACCAGTAGTTTCGGCTGTGCGTTGTCTGTCAGTCACTGAATCAGTCAGTAATGGAAGAATTTTATATATTACTAGCGGACGTCACGCGGTTTCACCCGCGTAGTTCCCGTTTCCGTGGACGTACGGGGATAAAATATAGCCTATGTTACTCCCTGATCATATAGCTATCCATTGCTGATTTTTTTTTTCAAATCGGTCCAGTAGTTTCGGAGCCTATTCATTTCAAACAAACAAACAAATCTTTCCTCTTTATAATATTAGTGTAGAAGATAGAGACTGGGGTCTCTTCCCAAACAAAAAATGAAGGAGATTGAGTGCGTTGAAAACGCGCGTGACGTAACTACGATGGTGCAATTTTTATAGCGACGTGACGTCACGCGTGTTTTAAATTCACGGTACGGTTTCTTGTTAACGTTTACTATTTGTTAACCCGAAAAAAAAAGAATACTTGTACAATATATTTTGGTTATCTATCTGACGTAGATTAGATTTATTTTAATTATATTAATCTCTACTTAATACTTATAATATATAAAGCTGAAGAGTTTGTTTGTTTGTTTGCTTGAACGCGCTAATCTCAGGAACTATTGGTCCGATTTGAAAAATTCTTTCAGTGTTAGATAGCCCATTTATCGAGGAAGATAAAATATATCATCACGCTAAGACCAATAGGAGCGGAGCAGACGAAGTTGCGCGGTTCAACTAGTAATTAAAATAAAACCTGAAACACAGGTTTAATTTAACCTAGATCCGGCTGGTCGCTATCTAACATTGCAATTCCGAACAACCATCACTTGCACCTATAATAAAAATATTTTAGTTTTAGTTTATTTTTAGACACAATAATTGTATAGAAAACCTATAACTGTTGGCAAAATTACCAGTATTATTTTACCGGCTTTTATATCTTCGGTTCATGGCACTGATAAATTAATCAGGAATATCCTAGCTTCCACACTGATTGATTTTGATCTTCCTAGCTCGTCGTGCTGTGCTGGTACTGCCGCTGCGGCTGCTGAGAACCTCAAGCGGCGGAAATATAATTGCCAACAAGGTTATCTTTGTTGGCAATTATATTTCTGAGCCGTTTGGGGTTGAAACTCTTGGACCGTGGGGTCCGAGTGCTCATGCCTTATTTAAAGATCTTTCTAAACGCTTAGTTGACACTTCGCGTGACTCAAGGGCTGGCTTTTACCTCGGACAGAGGATAAGCATTGCCATACAGCGTGGCAATGCAGCCAGTCTTATGGGCTCACTTCCAGTGGACAGCGATGCGGACGAATTTTTAAACGCCTTATTTTAGTTAGTATATTTTATTTTAAGTGTATATATTTAGTATAGTTTAATTGAATAAAGAAATTTAGCTGTTGGCTAAATGTACGCTTTTTGGTCAGCTACGTTCTCAATGGGCTTTGAGTAAACTTTTTCTTTGAGAACTCCCCAATAGAAAAAATCAATCAAATCAAAGCAATTGTGTCATTATTTTTATTGGGATTCTAGAAATGTTATTTAGGATTACGTTTCCAAAGTTCAAATGAACAAAAATAATAACCACAATAACCGAAAAATGGTACAGTTTGATCAAATTTCTAGATTTTTCTTAAAATGCTTATAATTTTCAAACTGCATGGGATAGATGTTTTTTCAGATTTTTCTCGTGATGGTTATGATCAATCCTGTCACCCCGTTTCGGCTTGACTTTGAGTTCTGGGACACCCTGTATATTAAATTAGCTTTTTTCAGAAAAACATCCTATTGGGGGGTGATGATCACAAATGGGTTTAGACTAGTGTAAAATATCTAGATCATGTTCTTTTGTTCTAGGGAAGATTTCACGCTTCAATTGCTGGCTAAGTTCAAGACAAAACTCCACGCTATCAAGGAAAAGGCGGAAGCTGAGGGGGAACCGTCGGCAGAGAAGAAGAAAGAAGAAGAAGATAATGATGATGAGAACTTGAACTCTGATGATTGGTAAGTTCTGCGGGTCTAAAAAGGCCACTTTAGCAGAATCCCCGTCACTGTCAAATTTTCCCAATCAATCTTGAACTTAATTTGTTAGCGATAAAGATGAAAATTAAATTTGACAGATTGTTGCGTGATTAATATTATGATTCTAATATGATTCTCCTAAAGTGGCCTCTTTAGCCCCCCTGATCAGCGCTGATTGTGGTTTTATTTTATCCCACAGAATTCATAATAATAATTAAGAATCGTGATCCTCAATCTTTTACATTAAACGCCCCTGTAACTTTCTTCCAAAAACCGTTCGCCAGGGGGACCTCTTTGGCAGAGTTGCGGAAAGAGTCACCGCGACCCTGGATCGCAAAGAGCATTTGGAGGAATACAGATGCATTTTCAGTGCCACCGCAGTCCCCCTTGGGCCACACTACGCCACCCAAATGGGGCGCACCCCATGTATTGGCCCTAATTTAGAAAATCTCATAGTTTAGTTTTAAATTGTTAAGAGAGCTCAAACATCTATTTTTGTGTAGGATAGACCTAATACAACTTAATTGTGATTGTGTGTGTGCCAAATATCCACCTTATTCAACAACTAGTGGACGTCACGTGGTTTCACCCGCGTAGTTCCCGTTCCCGTGGGAGTACGCGGATAATATATAGCCTATGTTACTCCGTGATAATGTAGCTATCCAATGCTAAAAGAATTTTTCAAATCGGTCTAGTAGTTTCGGAGCCTATTCAATTCAAACAAATCTTTCTTCTTTATAATATTAGTGTAGAAAATTATTCTAAGTTCTGTTGGAACAAACTCCACCAATGGTCCTCGGAAATCCAGCTTCGAAAATCGGCCTAAAATATCTTCTAATACTTATTTCAGGCTGGGCCACACACTGCGCTTCGAAGAGAAAGGTCCACTCCTCGCCAAGGATGCGTCAACTAAAGGAGATGACTGGTTCGACATTTACGACCCACGGAACCCCATTAACAAGAGAAAAAGGGAGAAATCCGATAAGAAACAGAAGAAATAAACTATCATTGTTAGTACATGCTTTGTTTTTATTATATAGTCTTTAAGACCTGCTTAGACCTAAATCTCGTTGCGGAATTTGTGTCACCGCGGCCCTGGAACGCAAAGGGCATTAGGAGGAACACAGATGGGTTTTAGTCAGTAAAAGTCGGACACTCCCTCCTGCTCCGCCCAGAGCGGGAGGAGTCATTTTATGATTTTCTATCAGCTCGTGGCTACATAATAACAGCCCCACGAGTCGATTTTTAAGGTTAAGCAACGCTTGCTGAGTTCGATCTGTGGATGGGTGAACATCTTTACATATCGAGATGCGTCCGTGCCTCGGAAATCACGATCAGCCGTTGGACCCGGCTGCCATTTGTAGATCTTTGACTGTCGTTATGGAAAGTAAGGCGCGGTGCCCACTATCGGTCGGCATCGGTGCGGCTCGGTAGAGCTCGGGCGCTTTACTTCGGGCGGCCTCGGCAGTCGTAAGCATACCTAAGGACGCCGAGTCTGCCTTCGTGGCATTTTCGTAGTTAGACACGTCAGAGAACAGTCATAACGTTCACCGCGCGCGCCTCCATTAGCTTGGCAACACCCAGAGGAAAATAAAAGGCAACAGAATCATTAATTACACGTATAGGTTCGTTATATTTGACGTTGACAGAAGAAAAGTTGATTATTCTTGTGCAAGCTCACGAATGTCTGTATGACATAACATCGCGATACTACATTACATGAATTTTTAAAGTGTGCCTTCATGGCCAAATCCGAAACTATGAGGAATATCGAAAAACACTTAAACTGAGCTCTTTCCTTTAATTTGCCATGTGTTATTACTTCGCAGAATTTTGATCTTTATTAGCTACACTTTCGGGTGGGGTAACAATACAGGCTTTTTGTTTTTTTTTTTTTCAAGTCAACCGGTTCGATTCCTGGGTAGGAACACCGATTTTTCAAAAATCCAATGATGCAGTTTTACTTTTTATGAAAATCGGGGTCGAGACTCCTTTCAGTGTTTTTCGATATTCCTCATAGTTTCTCACAGTTTTTTATTTGGCCATGAAGGCACACTCTAAAAATTCAACCTGTATAGTATACTCGTATAATCTTTCTTTAACAGATATACATAAACGGAAAGTAGATGGTTTTATCGTTACGTAAGGACGGAGGAAAGCAACTAAAAAAATTTCATAATTTATCCTGTAGTCATAAAATTTCAAAACTTGTTTAATGAAACAAGTTATGAAATTCACCGAAAGTATATGTTTGCTTCCAAAGCTTATTCACCCAAAATCTTCTTTTTTGCCTTAAGATTCCAAGTTTCTCTTTGTCTTCAGCAAGATGAGCAATGAGAACTAAGTCCCAATCCACCATTATAAATAGGTGCACACGCACAACTGTTTTCACGTAACGTTACGACTGCTCTGCGTCGTGTCTGTCACCCAAACTATTCTTAGTTTTGCCGAAGCTACCCAAAACCAGCATCGGCGTCCTTAGGTATACTTACGACTGCCGAGGCCGCCCGATGCCGCCCGAAGCAGCTCCCAGGCGCTCGAAGCCGCCGTAAGGCGCCCGAGCACTACCGAGCCGCACCGATGCCGACCGATAGTGGGTGCCGCGCCTTAGAGTCCAGAGAATTCTGGACTGGGGTTCCAGGGGTGGCAGGGGTGGGGTGGACAGGCAGAAAATACTGGTATTCTTTTGCCTCCGGTTAGACTCGTGTCTAATAATGGAAGCTCGTGTCTGATGAATATTTTTTTCGTGTTTTCTTCGAAATTTTCTGCCTCCGTGGTCGAGTGGTTTAGGCGTTTGCCTTGTGACCCGGTGGTCGTGGGTTTGATTCCCACAGGAAACATACTTTGTAAAGTTGTTTCCAGTTTGGCTAGGACATTGCAGGCTTTAATCACCTGATTGTCTGATAAAAAGATGCTTCCGTGCTGCGGAAGACACGTATAAGCCGGTGGTCCCGGCAACCAAATGGCGGTTGTCAAATAAATCATGTCAGAGGCCCTTGAGGCGGTTTAGAAACTCTGACACTGGGGTGTGTGGGGTCCTTAGACCTTACTGCCCACACGATAAGAAGAATTTATATTTTCGGTAGAGACGAAAAAAAATATCTACGAACTATTCTGAGTATACGAACCTTGTCCGGATAGTAATTCATCATATCATCATGTCAGCCGAAAGACGTCCACTGCTGGACATAGGCCTCCCCTAAAGGGTTGCCATAATCGCCACGCTTGGCAGGCGGGTTGGCGATCGCAGTGTATGGTGTTGCGTTATACAGAGAACGCTGCTGCCCATTCTCAGATGAGTCCCTTAGTCGCCTCTTACGACACCCACGGGAAGTGATGGGATGGTATTATTCTTTTACGGCACCATACGGCACCGGCCGACACCATACGGCAAGACACAGACTGGTACACGACTGGTGTCAGATTTTCTGGCGACAAGCAGCGACATCATGATATGCAAAAATATCTTTGTCAGCTATAGTCTATTATTATGTTTTTTTTTGTGAGGCCCAAAGCCCTTATTAGATGATATTCTTCAAAGAGGTTGATGACTCGAAACCCGCCTCCTTCGTGTCAATACCTTTTTAAATTAGGCTCTTCATGAAAAAACTGCTACAGTTAAATTTAACGGATCGTTAAGTTTAATCGCCTTGTTACGGACATAGGTTATATCTGCGTGTGTTATCTGTGGTAACATCGGACAATGGTCAGTTTTTGGCGGAAGTTGATTTGTCTTTGATGTGGTGGAAAATTGGTTTTGGGAAGAGAGGTGTCAGGGCGGTTCGTTGTAGTTTTTAGGGTTCCGAACAAACACCGGAACCCTTATAGGATCACTCGGGTGTCTGTCTGGCTTTCCGTCTGTCACAGCCAGTTTTCAAATAGATCACTTCTTGCATCCCGCAGATTCCTTCGGCCTGGGCTAGGCCATTGTGTGAGGTCGCGCCAACGTTTTGCTAATTTGTCAGCTCTTTCTGCCTAACCTTTTCTTTTTTTAGGGTTCCGAACAAAAAACGGAACCGTTATAGGGTGTCACACGGGTGTCTGTCTTTGTCCGTCTGTCACAGCCAGTTTTCTCCGGATCCACTGGACCGCATCTGTTGAAATTTGGACACATATGGACTTCTGTGACCCAAAAACGGACGTGTTTCGTAAATTATAAATTAGAATGGAGGTCACTTTTGGGGGCCAAACTAGAAAATTAAAAAAGAAGTTTTTTGAACAATATCGTGTGACATATCAAATGAAAGGACTTACTGTGAGGGTTTTAATTATATTTTTTTCATAATTTTAAAATAAATGTCTTTTATGTTATTCATGAAATTAGAAGAAAAATTACCATTATCTTACCCTTATCTCTGAAACTACTGAGGCTAAAATTTTGAAAAAAAATGGAGATAAAAGATCTTTAACCTATAGATTACAGGAAAACCTATAAGAAATTTATAGTTTTAAAATAACATGTTAAAAAAAAATCGTTCGGATCCCTTTGCACGCGAGTCCGACTCGCTCTTGACTGGTCCATTGCCACATTTTTTCTTTTTTCGTTTTCGGAGTATTTCCGATTAGTCTCCTATTTCTTTCAATTAGACGAACGGTACAAATTCGTCCACTGCTCTACTGGACAGAGACTCAAGTATTTTATGCTGGATGATCGAAAAATGTGTTTCCTGTGCTTGGTAAGCGGTGTAAAATAAAGTATGTAATAAATAAATACACCTCACCTCTTTCTTGCCTTACTTGGCTGATCTGAGTGGAGATTCGCAAGAGCAAACGTGCTCGGGAGAAGGATGTATAATCAAGTAAGATGCTGGTAGGGATCTTGACCGTAATTCCGGGATTGTTCTGATAGCCGTGGTATACCTCTCCATTCCTCTAGTACCTCAGGATATGTTGCCCCCTTGGCGCTACGTCACTGTGCTAGCGACCGTTTACGTGGGTCGATTGATGTTTTATGTTTACGCGGGTTCTGCTGGAAATAAATCTTTCTTGTTTTGTTCCGCAATATTTAGTTCTCCAGTGTCTGCATTCTGTATGTCCCATTCAGGGGCGTAGCTACCGCCGTATCAAAGATACGGGGCCCCCGGACTACAAGGGCCCCGACGTGTGGACGAAAGCTCCTACATTTAGTCCCGCCGTCAGCTTCGTGGCCTGCCGAGACACTTCTGAGTAGGGCCTATTTTTAACCGACTTCCAAAAAAGGAGGAGGTTTTGAATTCGGTGCGTATTTTTTTTTATCTATGTACACCGATTACTCCGAGGTTTCTGATCCGATTTCTGTGATTCTTTTTAGTTCGATGCAGTATACTTGCCATTTGGTCCCGTAAAAATAATTAGTAGTTTTCATTTTTGCTTATTTCAATTTCTGCGTTGACGAAGACGTCGTCCAAATAAAAAACTTCACAAAAAAATACAACCGACTTCCAAACAAAACACTACAAAGAATAAAATAACCTTAATTTCGGAAGTCGGTGTAAAGAAACAAAACCAAAAACACCGACTTCCGAAGTCGGTTATATTTTTTTGTATAAAGTTTTTTACATTAAATTAAAACAATAAGTACCCCTAAAATCGGGGCCCCCACTAACTACGCCACTGGTCCCATTTCTAAAGCCTTTAGTTAAATTTTTGCCAAGGGTTTCTTGTTACCAAGGTGCTGGTTTGTGGAGATTAGATAGACAGTCTCTTCATGTAAATACTGGTATTCATCTGCATTCGTTTAGACTGGAAGCCGACCCCAATTTAAGTGGGAAAGGGCTAGCCAAATTGAATGGTATAATAATCATATTTTACGTTGCACTCTTATATTTTTAACCTTTTCAAATCTTTAGTTTACACCTCCTGCAATAGTGTATAGTAATGTTGTGGTTGTCTGTAAGTGTTGCAGCACTAGATTTTTTTTTGTAATGATTATTAGCTTTAAGTGATGTATGCAATGTTGACGATCCTAATAATAAATAAATAATGAATTACCGATGACCATTGATGATATAGACCTTTAGTTGAGCTTGCGCTTGTTACTTTGGCTTCTGTCCAGTACATTTGCTGGACATACCACTTTCCCAAGTGTTATCGCATCTCCTTATAATCCAAGATCCAGGTGTTGTCCCTTCTCCTTATAGTCCAAGATCCAGGTGTTATCCCTTCTCCTTATAGTCCAAGGTCAGTCTCAGAGTTCTGAGAAAATAAGTTATGTCTGGGGCTTCTAAGATCTCTATGATTATTCAATAGGTCTCAGTCACCCATCCAATTCAAGTGGGATTCATACAATGAGGGTTGCCGTTTTTGTACTCACCAGTTGGCGCCACTGTCGAGTAAGGTTCTTAATCATGGCACTGTGTCTACTTTTCTTATCAAATTCTTCTGTCGCAGGTCTGCTGGAAGAAATTTCTGTTGAAATAAGCATTACCTTTGTGCTCTTTACTCTGTACAAAATTTTCTTTTTAAGTATATTGTGTGTACATAAATAAATAAAGTTGTCATTACGCGCATGTAAACAAAGTTAGAAGTAAAAATATGTATGATGCCGTAAACGTGCGATTTAATATACCATAAATTGTGTCGCAGTGTTACGTGAGTCCACGTAACACTGTGACACAATTTGTCACAATGGCAAAAAGAAGGAGATAATATACGTATTTCCAACAAAAAATAAAGTTCAATGCTGTGGTCGGTAGAAACGTAACTTAATCTGCTATAGTCAGACTGCTTTAGTAAATATTTACAAAAATGGAAACAAATAAGTGAACAAACTCGAGGCAAAAGCCAACCAACAGTGGAATTTGACATTATGACGACCTCACGCTACACTAGCGCCTCTAGCGGTGAATTCAAACGCGATAGCCCTCATTATGTTACTGCATCCCTATCTATAGTCAAAAGTAAACCTGTCCGGCTTTGCTCATACCAAATCCCGGTGTCGATAATCCCAACACCGAAATACCCATAACTTAGAGCCACGCATTTAAAACACCTCGCAAACTGCCCATTTCCTGATCGCAAAACCGATAAGAAAGAACATCGTTCTCTCATAAAGACATACAATTATACAAGTTATAAGTCGTTGACCTAAGATTTTATTACCATTTGTACTTCACGCCTTTTGTTCTGTGGTATAAGCAGATGCTGAGCCGTTATCTGATTATATCTATCATTAATGTGAAAATTTACAGTGTTGTACGGTTTTTTTTTTGAGTCTGTAATGATGAATTAGGGATCTGGTTTTACGGTTTTGGCTCTGCAATGATAAATTAGCTGTAATTAGAGCTAGTAAGACTAGCTTGTGCTAGTGGGTTTATCCGCTTTTTTAAAGGATGGGAAATCATGAAATGACTCCTCCGCTCTGGGCGGAGCGGAAGGGAGTGTCAGACTCTTACTGACTAAAACCCATCCGTGTTCCTCCTAATGCCCTTTGCGTTCCAGGGCCGCGGGAATCTTTCGGACAAGTTCCGTAACTTCATCTACTTCTAGTACTTAATTATTAGTTTCCTTGGGGTAGTTTTGTTACTATAACTGGGGTGTGGAGATCAAATGGACAGTTCCTGGATACAAAATACTGGTACTCAGCTGTATCTGGTTACACTGGGCCAATTCCATCACACTTGGGAAAAAACTACGCAGATTATGGTTGGGCTGACGACTTCCTCGGGCCATTTGGAGGCCTATCTTCGCAGATTGGCCGGAAGCAGCTGGATGAGCGTTGCTGAGGCTGATGATCACGACTATCGGTTCTTTGCGGTATCGTAGGGTCTACCTGTGCCAACACAGTAGGGGATCAAATCAAAATTTATTTATTTAAATTGGGCTGAGACGGCACTTTCTGAACGTCAAAATTCCCCAAAACGCTCGCTCTTTACCACTTCTTAGTGTTTTAGCTGAGAAGAAGTGGTGAATGGCAGCAAATAGACAGCATTTCCATATCTTCATTTTGAAGGTCGCCAATGATATTAATGCCTTAGGTATTTTTTAGCTCTTTATTCAAATATTTTTTTACTAGCTGACCCGCGCAAGTTCGTCTGCGTCACAATTTTCATAACTGCTCCGCTCCTATTGGTCTTAGCGTGATGATATGTAGCCTATAGCCTTCCTCAATAAATGGGCTATCAACACTTAAAGAATTTTTCAAGTCGGACCAGTAGTTACTGTGATTAGCGCGTTCAAGCAAACAAACAAACTCTTCAGCTTTATATATTAAGTATAGATATAGATTTTTTTTATTTGTGATGGTTTTGCTCTTGACTCTAGTCTAGGTCAGAGATGACAGAGACCAAGTCTACGATGAAGCGAGCTTACCCAGAAGGAGCCTGTGCACTCTAACTTTGAAGAGATTAGGGTTGTAAGCGTTTTGTAATTTTCTTTAGTAGTCTAAAACAAAAAACAAAGGTTATTGACTGTAGGAAGTGGTTCTGGCTATCTCCCAAGAGATCAGGGCGGTCAGAGTTAACGAGTCACTGAGGTGGGGTAGTGATGGGATGTTGGTATCGATAAAAAATAACTACCATGCTTTAATATCGAATGAATTAGGTAGGGTGTAGCTCGCAGCTAAATAACAAAAGTCATATGGCTCGATCTTCGAGGTTAAACGACGCTTGCCCAGGTCGCTTCGATCTGTTTGTTACATACACATACTCCTCTGTGCCTTAGATCCACATTAAACCGTAGTCAGAAGCCAGAAAATCCAAAACTAGTCATGCCAACGGGTATTGTGTTACCCAGTTACTGTGGGTTGTAGAGTTCAGATAAGCAGTCGCTCCATTAAAATGCTGCACTCAACTGCATCCGAAAGCCTACCCCAATATAGAAATTATTATATAGCTACGGCCCGCGACTTCGTACGCGCATATCCCGTTTTTTCCCGTTCCCGTGGGAATTTCGCGAAATCGTCTCCTACATTCCTCAAGGAACGTACATGCCAAATTCCAGCTATCTACGACCAGTAGTTTCGGTTGTGCGTTATCTGTCAGTCACTCAATCAGTCAGTGACGGAAGAATTTTATATGTTAGGATTTTCAAAAGGCTCAGCATATTGATGTATAAGGTAAGGTATAGGTATAAGAAAGGATCGCATGGCATTTTAGTTTAACCTACTCGATCCTCATTAATTTGAACACGATAAGGATATCCCGTCCGTACCGATAGGTAGTACTGACGCCGTTGATGACGGAATAAGCAGACAACTCGTTCGACCAGTCTGATGGATGGGTAAAATCTTACAAACAGATTAAGACGATTTTATGGTAATGTATATCAGCTCGTTAACAGATCAAGGGTCTCTCAAATAACTGCTTGATACTCCGGTAAAGGGAGGCCAAAGTGAAGTTTGTAGTATTATAAAATAATGCTTAATCAGTTAATTATTACCGAGGTAAAATGTCAGACGTCAGTACACTTAAGTATTCCGTTTACGTTGTTTTCTGTCCTCTTCACGTGGGTCTTTATTTTTGCATGCAACTGTCGCCATGTCTCTTCGCAGCCATTGGTTAACTGTTAAAAAATGCCTAAAGCATTAAGACCACCTTTGTACCTTTATGTCGCATGAAGTTTTGTAAATTCACTAGCTTTTGCTTGCAACTTCGTAAGTGCATATCCCGTTTTTCTGTGTTCCCGTAGGATGTTCGGGAAATCCTCTCTTAGTGCTCCCTTACACTCCTCAAATTTCAGCTTTCTACGACCAGGTTTCGGCTGTGCGTCAACTGTCAGTCACTCAGTCACCAGTAATTGAAGTTTTTACATATATTGACGATTAATAAAGCAGCAAAAGAACTTATCCCTCAAACCGTTGTTTTTAGCGAGTCCTAAACTATCGACAACTACCAGCTGAAACCATAGACACGCCCCATCCCTACCAAGCATATTATTAATTTAATATTAAATTAGCGCTGTCCGTCTACTGATTACGCGATAAGGACTCTGCTAATTATCTTATTCATTGTTGTGTGTGCCTTTTAGTTGAGAGTTAGTGTGGATCGGGATGAGTCATCGGTATAGGTTGGACTAGTTGGGGATCTCGACTCCACTTTGTTTTTGTGGGATTTGTAGATCGTCTTTTCAGTCTTTTCCAAACTCTTCTTCAATTACCTGCATTATGCTAGGGACTTTTTTTTTAAGGATGGGAACACTTCAAATGACTCCTCCCGCTCTGGATGAAGCAGGAGGGAGTGTCAGACTCTTACTGACTAAAACCCATTCGTGTTCCTCCTAGTGCCCTTTGCGTCCAGGGCCACGGGGACTCTTTCGAACAAAGTCCGCAGCCCCAGCAGGCACTGCCCTAGCGGGCCCCGCCTTTAATGCTGACAGCTCTTTGAGGCGCGCGTGAAACACAGCGCGCCGTAGACCCGGGCCTGTAGTGCTATTCTCTAACAACATTTTCGTATCTCGACAGTAGAATTCGAAGTGAGTTTCAAATGAAGATCTTTATGTTGTGTGCAATAAAGCTCACTTTGTGAGTTTTATCACTCAGGTGAAGCTCGATATCGAAATAGTTTCTCACAGAATAGACTAGCTGGTTCTGATCAGACGGTGAGCCACCCAATGCTCGCCATCCGCAGGCCCGTGCCTACTGTGGCCGGGAATCGTCCTGCGACTCCCGACGCCCGGGGCGGCTTCTTCTGTTGCGGCGGCTGGGGCGTGAGGTTTCCCTCTCTCATGCTAGGGACTTAGCAGTTGTACACTGGGTGTAACTTGTAGATGTACTTTATGGTCACTAAGCCGCCCAAAATTCTACTTCTTGGATTTAGTTTGATCGTCGAAAAGTGGAAGTGGGTGTTACTTCACCTTTTCATAATTGAAAATTTGAAGTTGAGTAATTGTAAACCCGTGCAAAAGCAAAAGCCTGAAATCTGGCGAAACTTTGGCACTGAAGTAGAGTTTGGCAGTTTATGGCTATTTTAGTTGTTAGATACTTTAATTTGAATAAAGGATGCTGGCTGCTCCGCAACATTGTGTAAGTTGAATGTTCACACCTAGATTTCCTCCAAATTAACACACCTTAAGTGGGCAAAAACTCAAATGAAAGAGCTGGTCCCAGCGAGTGTTCTTAGAAAAAACGAAACACTATCCTCAATAAGAACTAGAGATATAGAAAAGAAAAACTATGAAAGCATAAGGAATGTACGCGAGGAAATCGCGTTGTGAGATAATTTCAACAAATCAATTGAATCGGATGGCCAGACGGACTCGAAATAGATTTCAAATAAATACTGGCTGACTCGGCAAACGTTGCTTTGACATTTAAAATAAAATAAAAAATACGTCCAAAAAAAATAGCTTACGACTTACCAAATATACACAAAAAAAAACATAAAAATCGGCCAAGCCGTAACGGAGGAATTCGATCGCAAACACCGTGTCACGAAGATTAGATTAGATATATAGGAGTCATCCCTATACAAACGAATTTATTTATAAGTTAATACGCTGCAAATTTAAATCAATCCCATTTATTCTGTAAAAAGGACGTGAAAATAGACATTTAAATTAAAAAGAGTCGTATCCACACATTTCTTTACACTGCTAACTGCTGAAATTCGTACATTAACCCAGTCAGTTTCAACTTTTGCTCAGTATTACATGTTCTAGCCAAAATTCGCCGTGGGATAGTCCAAACAGGCTAGATTGCTCGTTAAGATCTGTCTTACGAAAAGATTAACTAAGCCGTTAGTTAACTGAAACCGTGTAGAAACAGTTCGCTTAAGGTAACTGCGAAAAAGTTGCTTCTGACTGTCAAATATGGTTACCTATTTCTACCTATGTTGCCCCACTAGCAAAGGGGGCGAATAACTCCTCCTCAGCTTTTCACTCTTCCCGGTGTGTTGACTTCTCCGACCAATCCGTCATAAACGCCTCTGTCGTCACGCCGGCGTTTCCAAGGCCCTCAGCGACGACAACCGTCCTCTAGCTCCCACTGCATAACGGCACTGGTCCAACTGTCCTGATGCATTCGGTATAGGTATATGACCCGCCAAATTTTTTACTTTCACACTTCAGCCTAGCAGCCCTTTTAAGGATGGGAAATCATCAAATGATTCCTGCCGCTCTGGGCGGAGCGGAAGGGAGTGCAAGACTCTTACTGACTAAAACCTATCTGTGTTCCTCCAAATGTCCTTTGGATTCCAGGGCCGCGGTGGCTCTTTTAAACAAATTTCGCAGCCCTGGCAGCCTGGTTGACTACATTGGCGATTCCTGTTTTAGAGGGAAAGTGGTTTTGTTGTAATCAATACTGTTAGGGCAGAAATTTCTAGTCCATCAATTAGTAATGTGGTTAATACAATTTAAAAATATCAGCCTGAAACTTTTATACTGCAGGGCAAAGGCCTCTTCTAATAAGTACCTACAGACAAATAAGATTTCATGTCTATAAAGATTTACTTTACTTCGGAGAACCTACTAGCAACTTCTGCCTATGCTCAAGGATATAGATTGGCGATTTCGGACTAGTGTTAGTTATAAGTACTAACACTAGTTTCTTAGTTTTAGTTGTATACTAACCAAACATGGACTCTGTCTGAAATGTAAGATTTTTATTTATTTTATTTTTTACTAGTGGACGTCACGCGGTTTCACCCGCATAGTTCCAGTTCCCGGAGATAAAATATAGCCTATGCTACTCCCTGATAATGTAACTATCCATTGCAGAATGAATTTTTCAAATCGGTCCAGTAGTTTTGGAGCCTATTCATTTCAAACAAACAAATCTTTCCTCTTTATAATATTAGTGTAGATTTAAGTCGAAGATAAACAGAAAAAGTACTTACATGTGAATTAGAAAAAACGAATTTGTAATTGATCGAACCCATAGACAGGTGCAGAGTCGTATAGGTACTGGTATTTTAATATCTAAAACTGTAGACTGACATGAATTCGTTCCTTCCCTAGGCAGGAACGAATTCATGTCATTTGTGTTGTTGGGCTTAGTTGGAAGTCGGAATAGTGAGCAGTGGGAAATTTGGATTTGATGTCATCAAATCGCTTTTTGAGCTGTTCTAACTCTGCATGAGATGACTGTCGTCTTTTCCTATCCCAAATCGAGACAATTGACGGCTGTTATATTAAATTCATAATTACGAAGGTATTCGAAACACTGCTTAATGATATTTGCATGCTTATGTGTTTCTTTGTCCGTCAAATACTCAGAAACCACTGAACCGTTTTCATTGAAACTTTTTGTGTAGAAATGAGTCAAACTCAGCTACATGCCGCAAAAAAACTGAATAAAAATTAAGCCGAGTAATTAAAAATACAAAAACCGTTCTTGGGTTTTGTTATAACGATCCAAAAGTTACAGTTATTCAGTTATTCTCACATTACTCTTTAATAGAAAACAAAGATGGCCGTAATTCGCGAGATTCTCATGGAATCCGTGAAATGTTGTATCTTGAATAGATATATATCTTAGATAGCGGAGAAAAAAGATCGGTTGGTTTGCGTCGTTTTTGGGAGCTGTGGGTTCCTTAACTTTGATTAAAATGAGGGTTTTCTGAAATTACGTGTCTCCATCAGGTGGCAGCACTGTTACGTCAAGTCCAGGCACCTGTCAAAGCGCTAATGGTTTCGGAATTAAGTATTTAAATGAACGCCAAAGGTCCTGTTCTTTGAAAACGTAACTAATGTAATGACGCTTATAAGATAAGTTTTAACTCTGCGTAATACACAAAAGTCCCCTTTGCCCTTTGGGACAATGCATCCAATTTTTCACATTTTTTCCACGCTGGGAACTTAGTGACTTATTTACCCTAGAATCATTGGGACTATGGCTTGATACAGTCAGACACTAATAGTCTTCGAGCCTGCCACCCTTTAACTGCTTGGTATAGGCGTATAACCATCGGCGATCAGAAAACATGAGGTCTAAACGAGGCGGGTCGTCGAAAGGGTCAAACAAATATCAAAATTGTAAGATCAGGTAAGGCCTAGATGATTGTAAGATTTGTTCGAAAGAGTTATCGCAGCCCTAGAACGCAAAGGGCATTAGGAGGAACACGGATGGGTTTTAGTCAGTTAGAGTCTGACACTCCCTTCTGCTCCGCTCAGCGGAAGGAGTCATTTGATGATTTCCTATCCTTAAAAATAAAGTAAAGACCTGGATCCACGTCTGTCATCATCAATCAATACAGTACAAAGATGTCCACTGTTGGACTGAGGGCAAATGAAATATAAGCTTAAACCACACAATTTTGGCTCATCAAAGAGCAAAATCCAAGTGCGTATCTCCAAAATCATTGTACGCATGGAACTGCAAAACATTTTTTGCTCAAATTAATAGTTACATGGTTTATAGCATTTATTACGCGTGGATTGTAACACGTTGACCTGAGATTGTAAAAAAAGATTTGGAATACTTACTGTACCCCCTGCTTGTTGGTAGGTATTTCGAATTGGATGAGTCGGAAGAAAAAGCTTCTATAAATCAATCCGCCTAGTCATTTCCCAACGATTTTGGCTTCCAATCTAACCATTTGCAGCTGAATACCAGTATTTTTAACCGACTTCTAAAAAAGAAGGAGGTTCTCAATTCGACCGCGTATATATATATTTATATATATATTTTTATGTGCGTTCGCGGATAACTTCGTCGTTTATGAACCGATTTCGATGAATCTTTTTTATATGAAAGGGTATGCTGCCGAGGTGATCCCATTGCCACCACCTCAAGATCTGATGATGGAAACCTTGAGAAATCGAGGGCAACTCTCGAAAATTGTAGGCACGCATCTGGTAAAAACTTGATATTCGTGTGTATATCGGGTGACACTACAAAAGAATGAAGGTTTGGATCAGACCTGATGATGTAGACGACAGAGAGTCAAGGGAACTCCACATCGGTATGTAAGAACTACCAAGTGTTTGGGCTTATTTCATTCGTATTGACGAGACCTTTACACCGAAAGCACTTAGTAAATTTTATTTTCATAACATAACATCACGCCGGCACGCTGTGAATGGGTACGCAGATACCAAGAAAAAGTGAAAAATAAAAAACTTTTTACAAAAAATATAACCGACTTCCAAAACAAAACGCTACAAAGTATAAAATATTTTCGGAAGTCTATGTCAAAAACGAAATAACCAAAAACACCGACTACCGAAATTAAAGTTATTTTATACTTTGTAGTGTTTTGTGTCATGGAACGGTTGCCTATCTGACGTACAAAATTCAGTAATTCGGTATTATAAATGCCTCTTGGCAAGACTGGTGTCAGATTTTCTGGCTTCTTAATATCCGGGACCGCTGTCAAAGATGACCGAACTGGGATCTACGGCATAAGTGCTTTCCGAGGCACGGAAGAGTTTCATATTATGTATTAATATGTTATGATTGCAATAACTGACTGTATTATATTGACCACAATCTCAATGCAATAAGTCCGCCTATGTGAGGTTACTACGGCTGCCTGTCCAATGATGCGGAGCGAGGCAGCGGAGCGAGATAGCGGAGCGGAGAAACGGAGAAATTGTAATGGCATAAAATCTCCGCACTACGTGAGTCACTGACATTTTGACTGAAATGATTGGTTAATATTTCTCTGTTTCTCCGCTCCGCTGTCACCCTTATAGTTATAGGTACATGTAGATACCTTATACAAAGTTTAAATACATTCAATCAGAAATGGATTAGTCAGAGATGACAAGGAACGGAGAGACAGCTCCTCTCGCCATTTCTTCCTAGGCCGACATCGGCGACGCCGCCCAACCTCAGGCATCCATTTCGTGGAGACTTGCCCAGTTACTGCGGGTGCGGCTGATGTTAGCCGCCCAATCCTGTTTTAGCCTGGCAGTCTTAGAGTTACACCAATCGATCGATGCTGTTAGAATGAATAAGTCAACGCCGATCGATAGTTTTCACTTCTTTCTGCGATCAGCCAAAGATACTACCAATTGATCAACGTCGCTCGATGTCGATCGATCAATTAGTGTACTACACTAATCGATCGAGCTTGGCAGCCTTAGAGTTACACCAACCGATCGATCGTCGATCGATGCTGTTAGAATGAATAATCGACGCCGATCGATAGTTATTACTTCTTTCTGCGATCAGCCTAAGCTACTACCAATCGGTCAACGTCGCTCGATGTCGATCGATCGATTAGTGTAGTAATAACAACCTAAATGACATAAACTGAGGGTCCTTTTCCGTTGTCATGGGGTCTGAGTCAAATACAGTTTCTTCAAACCTATCCGTTATATCTACTTACGCATATTATAGCAATAGAATTTTAACGTGAAAGTCAGACCAAAAAGCTTTTATTAAAAACAATGAAGAAGAGAAATTAATAAACAAAAGCTTATAAACAAAGGATTCTTAACAAAGATCATGAGAAAATTCTTCACATTTTATAATTAAGTTTCAAAGTATGAAAAAAAAATAACAAAGAAACGAGATTTTCTATGACGTCATCATCCAGAATGATTTTTTGTAATCCTAGTGTAAGGAAATGACTTGTTAGTGTGTTCATAATTTAATGAAAAGGATACAGTCAACCGGAAAATTAATAAGAGGCAATCAGAATGAGGGATGTTTTTTGTGGAATAGGATTGTTATACAATCTGTAACAGAATTTCTTGCACGGAGTTTCTTGCACGTTCTTCTCCATAGAGATCTACGCTTTGGAACGTGCAAATAGCTTCATGTTTTAGACTGACCGACTTTGACAATTCTAAAGTGCCTGTAAATGGTTTATTTGAAATATACGATTTGATTTGAATAAACGCTATACCTCTGAAGGGGTCATTGTACACATCATTTTTTTTTTATCAACTATGAATGACTTACAGCTAATTCAAACAGAATAAATGAACAACTTTCACTATGGGACCAACACTGAAATTGCGAAAAAAAAAATCGACACCCCCATACATTTATGTGCGCATGACTCGACAAAATGTACTGAACAGCTGAATTTTTTCCGCGATTTCGGGGTTGGTCCCATAGTAAAAGTTGCTCATAATGATGAGTACAATGACCCCTTAAGAGGTATTGTGTTTATTCTGTTACACGTTGTAGATCTATTTACAATACAATCAATCCATAATGTTAGTGACGACATGGTTGGCACAGGGGTTGAGCTGAACAAATATTTGTATGGCCTACAGATAGTTGTTCCGGGTCTGGCTGTTTGTGTATGTGTATTTATATGTTTGTAAACGCACCCACGATACAGGATAGTGTGGGCAACGTTTTTTTTAAAATAGAAAGAAAAAAAATAATGTGACGACACGGTTGGCGCAGTGGTTGAGCGATTGGCTACTGCGCCGCGCGTCGCGGGTTCGATTCCCGCACGGAACAAATATTTATATGGCCTATAGATAGTTGTTCCGGGTCTGGCTGTGTGTGTATGTGACATTGTATGTTTAATAATTTAATTTCAGACAGCCAATGATCCATTACATTTACATTTATATTGTTAGCATGAACTTAAAAACTATGTTAGTACCAAATAAGTAAGAGAGACTTAGTCCTCTGGGTGAGGCTCCACACCAGAAGGCTGTCTGACTTATTGCCTATTACCTTTAGGATGCTGTTGATGCTCCCACGCAATCTGCTAAGCAGTGAGGCAGTCTTTTTGCGCCAGATAGCATCAAAGCCGTCTGTGCGCGACTCAACGAACATTGTTGATTGGTTATTTCGTTTTTTGACACGACTTCCGAAATTAAAGTTATTTTATACTTTGTAGTGTTACACTGCAGAAGCGCGGCAGACGTAACAGCGCCCTTTAGCCATTGTTAAACTGGATGAGCAGAGAATTGTTAGCTCTTTTGGCATGATTGTACGCACCCACGATACAGGAGAAATTCCTAGTGGAGGCACCTTTTTTCTTACATACCAAGTCTCCTCTGTGCTTCGGAAAGCACGGTAAGCCTGGCTCTGTCTCGGCTGTCATTTGTAGATCTTGGACAGTCGTTACGGGTAATTAGGAGCCGGAAAAACTGACACTATTCTTGGCAAAGAGTATCGTCTTACCCAAAAGCTGACACTATTCTGGGCAAAGAGTATCGTCTTACCCAAAAGCTGACACTATTCTTGGCAAAGAGTATCGTCTTACCCAAAAGCTGATACTATTCTTGGCAAAGAGTATCGTCTTAACCAAAAGCTGACACTATTCTTGGCAAAGAGTATCGTCTTACCCAAAAGCTGATACTATTCTTGGCAAAGAGTATCGTCTTAACCAAAAGCTGACACTATTCTTGGCAAAGAGTATCGTCTTACCCAAAAGCTAATACTATTCTTGGCAAAGAGTATCGTCTTACCCAAAAGCTGACACTATTCTTGGCAAAAAGTATCGTCTTAACCAAAAGCTGACACTATTCTTGGCAAAGAGTATCGTCTTACCCAGTTACTGGGTTGTAGGGGTCAAATAGGTAGTCGCCATGTAGAATATTGGTAATAATCAGCTGCATCTAGTGCGTCCTACCCGTAATGACTTCTTCAAGGCGGGTGGGTCTCGGGATGTATCTGGACAAAACCAAAGTCTTGTACAATGGTCATGTCACCCCGAGACTTGTAATCATAAATGGCGCTACCTTCGAGGTTGTGCAAGAATACATATATCTAGGCCAATTTATACAACTTGGTCGGCACAACTTTGAGAAGGAGGCCACCAGAAGAATTCGCTTGGGCTGGGCGGCATTTGAGAAGTTGCGTGATATCTTTGAATTGTCGATCCCACAATCCCTTAAGACCACTGACCAGGGTCTATAACCAGTGCATCCTACCCGTTATGACTTACGGAGCCGAAACGTGGACGTACCATAGGCCTAGTCCACAAATTCAAGGTTGCTCAGCGTGCAATGGAGAGAGCAATGCTCGGGGTTTCTCTGGTGGATAGAATTCGCAACGAAGTTATTCGCCAAAGAACTAAAGTCACCGACATTGCGCGTAGAATCAGCATGCTGTAGTGGAAGTGGGCCAGCCAGGTCTGCAGACGGACAGACGGTCGATGCAAACGTAGTGGCAAACGTAGTGTGGGACGCTCTGCGGCACGATGGATCGATGATTTGAAGAAGGTAGCTAGCAGCGGATGGATGCGGACTGCTCAAGACCGGAATGGGTGGCGCTCTCTGGGGGAGGCTGGATGGCAATTGGCTGATATGATGATGATGAGCTCCATCGGTTTAGACTGGAAGCCGACCCCAATAAAGTTTGGAAAAGGCTTTACCTAGATTGATTGACAAGTAGCATATGCACAGAGGAATCTCGGTATGTTAAAATGGACACCCACCTGCGGACCGACCGCGGCAAGCTTTGCTTAACCTTGCAGATCGACCCGTGCGGCTATTATTTGGCCGCGAACTCTGGGATGGCTCATCATGAAATGAAATAAATAAAAATAAATATGGTTGGCGCCAAACAAATCTTTACTAATATTATAAATGCGAAAATAACTCTGTCTGTCTGTCGCGCTTTCACGCCAAAACTACTGAACCGATTTAAATGAAATTTGGTACAGAGCTAGAGCCTGAGAAAGGACATAGGCTACTTTTTATCCCGGGAGTATGTTCCCTAGGGACCACGCGGGCGAAGCCGCTGGCAGAAGCTAGTAATATTATAAATGTGAAAGTAGGTAACTCTGTCTGTCTGTCGCGCTTTCACGCCAAAACTACTGAACCGATTTCAATAAAATTTGGTACAAAGATAGTCTAGAGCCTGAGAAAGGACATAGGCTACTTTTTATCCCGGGAGTATGTTCCCTAGGGACCACGCGGGCGAAGCCGCTGGTTTGCAATAAAGGACCCTAATATCTCTTCAAAGGTATCCGAAAAATAAATTATGAATGGTTGTTCATTACTAGGAAATGTAAAGGATCTCGAAAGATGTACATTCAAGACAGCTTCATGTCTTCTTTTCTGATTTTGGAATGAAGAATGTTAAAGAATGTAGAGGGTCAACGCGCCGCTATTGCAAGTTTATTTGGCGCCAACCATAGACACTAAGAATGTAGCATCCAAACGCATGACGAAACTATTTTTAAATCTATTCAGCATACAAACTTTTATGAAAATGTTAATATATTTTTTGCGCTCACACAGGACGTGCATATTTTCGCGTCTGTTTATTTATTTTATAATCTTAACGATTAAATAGATAAAGTTAATTTGCATATAGAAAACATTAACTAATTGTCGATGTCTTCCGTTTACTTGTATGTTGGTTTTATTTTATGTTTGTCGTGATTAAAAATATCACCAATTCAAGAAGTTACATGTGACTGACATATATGCTATGTCAGTGAGGCAGTCAAATTGTATCTTCTGGATATATTATATTACGCAGCGCCCGAAGGGTTACACAGAATTGTATTTTTTACCTAAAATAGGTACAGTTAATAGTAGGTACGATATTTTTAAAATTACAAAAGAAAAACTTTTCAATTATTTTTGGTATTCTGAGGGACTTAACGGTTTTTTGTTTTTAATTAATTCTCACTGGTTGGTAAGAATTAAGACAGAAATCCAGACTCCAAACTGCTACACATTGAGAAACACCAGATGGAGAAAGGGATTAACTCCTTGCTCGACGCTGCAATTGAACCTAGAACCTTATGCTCAGCGGTAGCACTTGCGACCACTTGACTTGTTTGTTATGCCTTGGGCTTAAACCCTCAGGTACCAACTAAGGTACTACTTTTTTTGAAAAAGCTTGGCCATAGGCTACAAACCTCTATACACATATTCACAGCCAAGCAGCATTGTCAATAAAATTACACAGCGCAGGAAATATTTTAGTTTTGTCGCCAAGGTTGGCAACGCATCGGCAAGCGTCTTGATTTTATTATGCCTAGGTAAATGCTATTTCCGTGATATTGTTTGTCGATCTGCAAGTCTGCAGTAACAAAATGACAGAATTCATAAAGTCAAACCAAAATCGACAAAGGTCTAAAGTAGCCATACACGCGAGTGCTGATTATGGGGCTCAGTTTGATTCCTGGCAAAAGTAAGAATGGATTTTATTTGTGCCGTTTTTGTGGATGGCAAATCACCAAATGATTTCTACCGCTTTGGGTGAAACGGGAGGAGTGTCAGACTCTTACTGACTAAAATCCACCGTTGTTCCTCCAAATGCATATTCTTTCCCTCTTGTACAATGTGCTTTTTTCCCCAAATACTCCTCTTTACCTAAAGAAATGTTTCCAGTTTCTTTGTGACTCTCACACTTAGGTCATCAGATAACTTGAAACTTAAAATGCCAATGCATTCCACAACTTTTTTAGATAAATCTTTTACAGTTCAGGCCACTCGTTTATGAAATGCGTTGCCTGTGTCAATAAAGCGCGCGCAATCACTGCCTGTTTTTAAAAGACTAGTTAAGGATCACTACTTGTCACTATGATGTTCTAATTATTAGAATATCCTTTTGCTTGTATATTAAGTATGTATGTATATATTTTAGTATATTGTATCATTTGCATTACGTTTCAGTCGTCGTTTCTCTATTATAATTGTTGATATTTGCACCAAGTGTAGCCCCATTTCATGTCCAGGCTATCTCTTTCCATTCCAGGTTGCCTGAAAGAGATCGCGGAATGCGATAAGGCCGCCAATTGTTTTAGTTTAAGGTTTTCTTTATGTTTTTATGCTTTGGTGTACAATAAAGCATATATAAATAAATAAATAAATGCCCTTTGCGTTCCAGGGGCGCGGTGACTCTTTCCAACAAATTCCGCAACCCTGGCAGGCACTGGCCCTAGCGGGCCCCGTCTTCTATGGTGACAGCTCTTTAAGGCACGCGTGGAACACAGCGCACCGTCGATCCGGGCCTGGGGGGCTACTCTCTAACGAAATCCGTAGTTTCGGGATTAGTTGCAGGCGGGCGTATTCTACTCCGTATCACCTACAGACTTACGATTAGTCCCGAACCCGAACTGAGAATAAATGACAACACGATTTCACAGTAACTGTCAAATCGTGTTATCATTAGTTCTCAGTGGTTAGGTGATACGAAGTAGTAAATGCCCGCCCGCAACTAAGCCCGAAACTACGGATTTCGTTAGAGAGTAGCCCCCCTGGTTCTGATCGGACGGCGAGCCTCCTAATGCTCGGCGCCCGCAGGCCCTGTTGCGGTGGCTGGGGCGTGAGGTTTCCCTCTCTCTCACGCGTTCGGCCTCCTTCTTCGCTAGCATTACTGTTTCGCAGAAAGAGGTGATCGCTTCCCATGCCTCCTCGCTCCGGCCATGGATTGAACCAGGGCCGGACGCGAGAGGTCGCCGCCGCCGATCGCCTCGACGAGGACATGGCGGTGCTCCGCCCAAGCAGGGCAGACCTCCACAGTATGCTCCACCGTGTCCCTAGCCAGATTATTAGTGTCTGACTAACTTTCTTTATCGTAGATCTTACTTTATTTGCTTATGGCGAAGTAATATCACTGATCGATCTTCAATGTAAACCAAGGCTTACCGAGGTCGGCCCGTTGATACATGACATACCGAGAGAGACTTCTTCATGTCTCCGAAATCATGTTAAGGCGTCGATCCCACTGTACCTATCATTTGCAGATCATTGACAGTCGTAAAGGGTAGTCAGGAGCCAGTAACATTTGACACCAGTCTTGCCAAAATGTATACAGACGTTATCCTAGGCTAGATCATGTGTCACTATTCAGGTTTAATAAGTACAGTCCTTATAAGTGGAGCCACAGTATAAAGCTAGTTATTCTAACTGGAATCCGACACAAAGCGGCGTTAAACAGAAAATTGGCTAAGAAATGTGGAATATTTAATGTTTTTTATCAAAGTATTATGTACATCTTCAACTACAGCGGGTGGACCGTGAACTCACGTAGATTTTTTGTTACAATTAATTATTCTGTGCTGTGAGGAAATGTCTGTATGTTGTTATGAAATATAGTTAGTAATGCTCAATTTTGTAGTATTAGAATGCCTTCTTTCCAATTCTGTCTTTAAGTTTTGTTTCAATTCCTCCTTTAGTTTTGTCTTCTTAGTCTGTCGATGGATTTCTGAATGTTGTCAGCCCAGAACCGCATAGATGGAAGTACCTAAACTATGAGTATTGCGTTGAATTGTCTGTAGCTTCCCTACATTCCTCTAACGTGCAAGTATCATAGGGAACTCACACCTTGGTTTTGACTGTCTCCAGTATGAAATAAACACCATAGTGTGCGTGTTAAAGTACTCATTGTTATAGTTTGAATTGAGAAGGAGCTGTAAGTATAGGACGAATAGCGCTGTTCTTTATTCACGAAATTAAGATGGCTTTGACATGTCATAGGTACCTATAGTACGGCCCCTGGTTGGATCTCCACTTCAGCAAGTCTTCCTTATTGGCGAGCAACCTGAGTAAGTACCTAATCTAAGTATGATCCGAACAGGTTCTCCTTGATACGGTGTTTAATTCTTTAGACGAATGTCCCCTTGCGAATATCCTTAGGACAAATTTTTCTCGAAAAAATCAATGTGCTAGCGTCCAGGATCGATTGAAATTTAATGTTTGCAACATGAGTCCAACTGAAATATTATTTGATGAATATTTTTGAAATCTACACTAATAAATAAACTGGAATAAATGGTCAGTGTAGGCAAACCCGCGGTTTCAAACTAAAGTCACCTGCTAACCACCTACCTGCCCGATTAACAAACTTAAAGGTTCACATAAGATGCCAAGGAAGTGTTTTCTGGTCATCGAGGCGTGACACAAGGCACACCCAAGCATTTGCGCCATAATATTTGCAAAACTAAACCTGAATGGACGTGTGCCTTTGCTAACTTTCGAAAAAAAAGTTACAAACTTTTGTTTTATCTGTGGGAAAATTTTGAGCGGGAGAATTTCGAGTTTTGTAATTCGAATTGTGATGTTGACGTGTTGTGTTCGTCTCTTTTTACTCACAGTGTTTTGAGATGAAGTGAGGGAGATAGATTTAGTTTTGTCAATTGGTCGTGATTAATGAATCTTTATAGAGAGTGCTGAAATTCTAAAATTGTTTTATTTTTGTTTTTCATTGCGCGGTTAGTTCAGTATAAAAATCGAATTGGAGTTTTATAACAGTCAATGGAATATGATGACATCAATAGTTGTTTTAATTCAAAATTTACTGCAATTTTCATGTAATAAATTATGAAACAATGAGGAATTAAATTCTAAAAATAAGTGTATTAACCATTACTATTTTTATGGATATTTAAATAAAAAAATGGAACTTTAAAACTGATTGAAGTGTGCTATGTTAGTAAAAATGCTAAACATACTAGTTTTGTGCCCGGTACTGCTTGCAGCTGCGGTGCAAACACTGACCATTGATTCGCAGCTTGGGACTTCTATTGAAGGTAAGAAATATTTTCTTTCTACTCATATCCAAAACAATGAAAATAAAAACTTTCAACCATTTCCTAACTATTTTGGGGTCTCAATTTAGATGGAAACATGAAGATCCACTATATTGAGAAGCTCGTGGCTAAATAATAACAGCCGCACGGGTTGATTTCAAGGTTAAGCAGCGCTTGCCGAGGTTGGTCTGTGGATGGGTGACCATCTTAACATACCGAGACTCCTCCGTGTCTCGGAAAGCACGTTAAGCCATTGGTCCCGGCTGTCATTTATAGAACTTTAGCAGTCGTTACGGATTGTCAGAAGCTAGAAAATCTGACACTATAGTCCTTCTAAGGAGCAGGTACTGTGTTACCCAGTTAATGGGTTGTGTAGGTCGCCGCTCCACGTAAAATACTGGTATTCAACTGAATCCGGTTTGACTGGAAGCCAACCCCAATATAGTTGTGAATATGCTAGGCCGATGATGATATACCTACAAGACATAACGGCGATGCGCCACCGGTACATGGTGGACATCCCACCCACACACACTAAACGATTTGGGAACACATTCATAGTGCGTACAGCTAAGGAGTGGAATTCCCTGCCAGAGTCTGTGTTTCCAGATTTTCTTTTTTTTATTTATTTATTTGTGATGGGTTTGCTCTTGACTCTAGTCTAGGTCAGAGATGACAGAGACAAAGTCTACGATGGAGCGAGCTTACCCAGAAAGAGCCTGTGCACTCTAACTTTGAAGAGATAGGGGTTGTAAGCGTTTGGAAACACAGACGCAGGCAGAGAGTTCCACTCCTTTGCTGTGCGCATTATAAAAGACGTTTGGAAGCGCTTAGTGCGAATTGGTGGAATAGCAACAAGGTAGGGATGGGAGATAGCTACAACCTGGGAGTCTTTAAGACAAGGGTGAATAGGTTCCTTCTAGGCAAACGTGCTCCATCTTCGACCGCATCATCGCTTACCATCAGGTAAAATAGTGGTCAAACGTATGCCTATCTATAGTAAAAAAAAATGACAGCGTGACAAAAGCTAGTTTTAAATTGAGGTATTTTGCTGTCTCTTACTAAATCCTCTGTCAACAACAGTGCCATGATTGATAGATTGCCAAATTCTAAGTAGAGCTCATTTTCAAGGCACAAATCCAGGGTTCCAGCTGTTGATGATAATCATTTTTATTTTCTGATATTATTCTAAATATCGAATTTGTGGAGAAGTAGATCTTTTTCCCCAAATTGAGGAATCTGACTTGCATTTTCGGGGAATTTGTTAAATTTGTGTTGGCAACACTCCTCCCTAACTCCCTAAACGGAAACGCTATTACACAGCCCGGTAGTAAGGGAGTTAGGGAGCTAATTAGACCGGGGCGCTCCGGTCACCCTAATTAGGGTCCCTAACTTCCTAATTCACCACCCTAAATCGGGACTTAGGGCCCTAAATATCGTGTTATAAGCGCTTCAGCAGCTGCTTTTGCGTCTACAAGAGCTTGCATGCAAGTTGCATTACATTGCGGGCTATCATGTATATGTGTATGTGATCATCCGCGCGACCATGCCCCGCAATGAAGGTAAATGCACTTGCATGCGTGTTGCTCGCGCCTTAGACCAGAAAATAGGTATCTATTGTATGTACCTAGTGTCATGTTTAATTTTTAGCTTAAATCTTATCTTATTTTTATATTATAAATGCGCAAGTTTGGATGGATGGCTGTTTGTTACTCAATAATGCCAAAACGGCTGTTCGGTTCTGGACGAAATCATCATCTGCCTAGTCTTTTCCCAACTACATTGGGTCAGCTTCCAGTCAAACCGGATTCAGCTGAATACCAGTGTTATACGTGGAGCGGCTGCCTACCAGACTTCCACAAGCCATTAACTGGGTAACACGGTACATTTTGGCAACACTGGAGTCAGATTAAGGGCGGGTTGTTTCAAACGGTTGGTCAATGTAAATTAGGTACGCACATCAAAAAGTAACGATCACAGAAGATGTTCGATGAATATGAACCGTTGTTTCATAGCATAAAAAACTGACAGGCGGGACCAACGGCATAACGTGCTCTCCGAGGCAAGCAGGTAACTCGGTATGTTAAGATGGTCCCAACCCATCCAAGGACCAACCTTGGCAATCGTTGCTTAACCTTCAAGATCGACCCGTGCGGCTGTTATTATTTAGCCACGAGCTATATATTATCGTCTGGTATAGCACTTAGTTATTATTTTTATCCCGGGTGGATGTTCTCTTGGGATAACTTCAGATATTCGCGCGGGTGAAGCCGTTCGCAGAAGCTAGTGTATGATGTACCTTGGTATAACTAGTCACATAGTTGATGATATATAGTCTTATTCTTTTCGAGTCGATGGTTAACTTCTTAGATTTTTTGGGCCCAGAAGGTGGCTACGTTAATTGCAGCGTCCGTGGCATTCATTAAATCCCCTAAAATACAGGTGTATGGGCACTTGGGGCACTCCAACGTGTGGCTCATGTTCTGAACAGGAGCACCGCACTCACATTGAGTATCCGACGGGTCTATGAATCCCCATTTCGTCAAATTGTGTTTGCAGCGGCCTACCTGGGTACGCAATCGGTTCAGTGCCTTCCAAATAGGTCACTGCAGATCACGTCCTATGATACAGTTTCTAGCTAACATATAACTTTATTCTAAGTTACACTTCAAGTAACATAAATGCACCTTACTCACCCAAATTCTGTCAATGTGTCGAAACTATTTGATAATAATGCCAGCTGTTTCCAAACGTATCCGCTGTGTTGTATAGAACCTGAGTAATAGCAATAAATAATTTATGATTATGTAATCAAATAAAATTATAATAATGTAACGAGTAATTTAATAAGTATAGTATCTTTGTTTGACATTGTTACGAAAGGTTATACTGTAACTCGACGAATAACAAAAATACTAACATGATACTACGCATACCATTGCAAGAGGGCTAAGCAGAGGCGCCTGAGTCGGTGATCTCGAGAGCATCGGATCCTAAGTTCGATACCCGCCGTGTCGAGAAAAAGTGTTAGGTATTTAGAATTTGCCGTATGGTGCCGTAAAAGTATAATACCATCCCATCAATTCCCGTGGGTGTCGTAAGAGGCGACTAAGGGACTCGCCAGAGAATGGGCAGCAGCGTTCTCTGCAAAACGCAACACCATGCACTGCGATCGACAACCCGCCTGCCAAGCGTGGCAATTATGGCAACCCTCCCCCCTTTTGAGGACGCCTATTTCCAGCAGTGGACGTCTACGGCTGTTATGATGATGATGATGATTTAGAATTTCCTACCTACTTAGGATTTTAAACGTGTTATTTAAATTACGCATTTAATATGTTATTTAATGGGCAGCAGCGTTCTCTGCAAAACTCAACACCATACACTGCGATCGCCAACCCGCCTGCCAAGTGTGGCGATTATGGCAAACCCCCCCTTTGGGGAAGGCCTATGTCCAGCAGTGGAAGTCTTGCGGCTGTTATGATGATGATTTAAATTATGAATTTATGACTCGCACGCTGCGCACTTTCAACACAGTGGTGGATGCAATCGACATATTCACCTGTACAATGAGTGAGTTCACAAGGGCGACGTACTGTGTAGCATGTAAGGTATAGTTAAGTAAAATTTATTTTATGTTACTTTGTCGCATTAGATTTATTATCTGTAATGGCAAAGGAAACATGGCTGTGACAAATAAATAAATGATTTCTCGAAGCAAAGGATTTTTTGGAAGTTGATGGTGTGACATCCCCGTGTCTCGGAAAGTACGTAAAACCGTTACCGTCCCCTACTTGTATCAAATGCTGTCTGTTAATCTCGAACTTTGCTAATCTGCGGTGAGATTAGCTACTGTAATCGAAATTCGGTCGGGAAGCAGAGGTGTAGGTAATCAAAAATGTTTTAGGATATAACTGAGAGCCTAACTAAAAAGGCCACTTTAGCAGAATTAGAAAGTCCCTGTCACTGTCAAATTTCCCCAATCAACCTTAAACCTAATGCGTCAGCGACAAAGATGAAAATTAAGTTTGAGAGATTTCATTGTATATAATATTATTCTGCTAAAGTTGCCGTTTTAGACCCCTGATGTGAATGTCAACTTTCAACGAATTTTTATCATAAATAATGTTTTTTAGGGTTCCGAAAAAAAACCCTCAGTTTTAATTATATTTTTTTTTTCATAATTTTAAAATAAATGGTTTTGAAGTTATTCAATAAATTAGAAGAAAAATGACCATTGCCCCTTATCTCCGAAAGATAATAGATCTTTACCTAAAGATTACAGGAAAACTATATTAGAAGTCTATAGTGTTAAATTAACATGTTAAAAAAATTAAATTCGTTCGGATCCCTTTGCACGCGATTCCGACTCGCACTTGGCCAGTTTTTTTGAACATTTGCATTATTGTCAGCCCGAGTTAGGGCTGCTACTTTGAATTTCCTAATGAAACATCCGTTAGTCAGACTCGGAATTCGAACCCTTACCTAAATAAGCCCTCGTGACCTCAAATGAACATTACGCTTGCTCCAATTAAACCAGTAGATAAGTCAAACAATTTCATTTTTATTCTTTATATAATTTTCAGATTGCTTCGAGAGAATATCGATCGGCGAGCAGCTGCCTCCTGACGCTATCTACCGGAATGTGACTGAACTAACAACGCGTGAGTGCGAGCAAATTTGCAAGCAAGACAAACAATGCCAGAGCTATGATTATGGGTACGTATTGTTGAATGTAGATGGCGCTGCTCGCTACAAAGTTCAGAGCTACTTAAAAACTAACACTTCCATAAACTCACATCGTTAACCCACGGGGGTGGACAGAAAGTAACAAAAGTATCACATATTACTTTTGAGTCTTACACGTTCATATAACTGATATTGAGCGAACCAGGCAGTTTTTTTAACCGACTTCCAAAAAAGGGGAGGTTCTCAATTCGGTTGGTAATTTTTATTCTTGCCATTTGGTCCCGTAAAAACATTTCCGTACCCGAAGGGTAACCAACGGAACCCTATTACTAAGCCTCCGCTGTCCGTCCGTCCGTCCGTCCGTCTGTCTGTCTGTCAGCGGGCTGTATCTCAAGAACCGTAATAGGTAGACAGTTGAAATTTTCACAGATTGTGTATTTCTATTGCCGCTGTAACAACAAATACTAAAAAGTATAGTTTATGGTATGGAAAAAGCTGGTGATAATTGGATCACAAAAGCAAAGGACAGACAGACGCAATCGTAAATCACAAAACGTAAAATAATTGTACTTATTAAGAGTGACATTTGAATATTTGTTGACATTTGTGTATTAATTTCATGTTGAACTGTAAATCACAACTCATAAAATCATTGTACTTATTTAAGAGTGTGGATATTTGTACACCATAAGTTGTGGTAGAATGTTTAGGACTTAAACAAAGATTGAACACCATACTATGTAAAACTACATTCTTACAAATAAATAATTCTGATTCTGATTCTGATTCTGATTCTGACGTGGAACAAAATGGAGGAGGCCTTTACCCGTTGAGGGGTCCATATTGAATTATTATAAGAATAAATTGAATTTAATCAACATCTAGACATTTATAAGAAAATTAATTTATTTATTTAGAAATTATTATGAGATTTATAATTATAATATGAACTGTAATATTTTGAAATTTTATGCATGCACTTTTTGTTATAATAATCTAATGAAATATTTTGTCACTCATTATGGAAATAAAGAGGCTATAATAATAATAATGGAACCCTTCGTGTGCGAGTCCGACTCGCACTTGGCCGGTTTTTCAAATAGACTCGACACCTTCAGCTTATCATTCATAGAAATACCTACAGTACCCAGGCGTAAATAAATGGTGCATCAAGCTTTTCTTCTTCATCCTCTTTTCGAGTCGATGGTGACCCTTAAATAGTTAATCCAGTAGGTGGCCACGTTTGAAGGGGTCAATAGCATTTATTAAATCCTCAATGGTTTAGGTGTAAGGACACTTGGGGTACTTCAAGCAGTTCATGTCTGAGACACGGGGCATCGCGTTTACATTTGATGTCAAATGAATCTGTAAAACCCCATTTTGCCAAGTTGCATTTGCAACAGTCTACCTGCTCGCGCAACCGATTAAGTAAGTTGACATGTGTATTTGTTTTATTCTAGAGTCGGAGCAAAAGGCAACGCAACCTGCAACCTAAGCAACAATGACGAAAAGTCCCTAAAAGAGAAAAGTCTCCTTCTCAAACACCCTGACTATGACGTCTACGTCCGTCGGGTGCTGTGTGAGCAATCCCCCCCTTCCCCCATACAAGGACAGTTTGATGACCCCTCAGACGGACCCGGGCCGGCTCATCGACCCGTCTTCAGACCCGTAGATGACCCCAAACAACCATTCACTGATGACTACCTCATTTCTGGGGACTTAGAATCTTATGGAGTATCTAGACCAGTATACAAACCTCAATATGACGAAAGACCTGATGATTATTCCAATCCGAAGCCAGACTTTGATATGGGGCCAAGTTATGGGGCCCATAAACCTCAGGATATGCCGTATAGACCGGAAAAACCTGGTCAGGGTGGGTCGTTTAAACCAAGGCCCGATCCTCAAGACGTTTTGCAGTTGCAAGATCCATACAGACCCAATGATAGACCAGGGTATCCTAGTAATGACTATACCAGACCACCTCCATATGAGCCAGAAAAGCCTGAGTACCACTACATCATCAGGCCGACTAGGAAGCCTAGACCACAAGCTGACCCTGGTTATAACAAACCTACAAATGATTATCCTGCCAAACCAGGCTATGGTCAGGCTGATCCTGGTTATACAAAACCTACGAATGATTATCCCAGGCCAGGTTATGGACAGGCTGACCCTGGATATGGAGGTCAAAGACCATACCCAGATAAAGACTCATACGACCGTCCAAGGCCCGGTTACCAAGGACCACTAGGTGGTTATGGCCAAAGTTCTCCATATGACGATAATTCTATTCATGTTGAAATTGTGGATCCTCCAAGACCTTATAAGCCTCCTAAACCGACCTCAGGTCAAGGGATTTATGGGTATGGAACCTATTCAAGCCAGAATTCATATACGCAGTCGCAAAGTAGCCATTCACAGTACTATGGATCTGTTGCAGCAGATAATGGTTACGGAAGTCCTTACAGACCAGATCCTAGACCAGATGGACCAGGTTACGGAGAACCCAGTGACACTGGTTATGGTGGTAGTTCAAAGCCACAAAAACCCAGCAATGACAGACCTGCTTATGGCGCTGAAAAACCTGGATACGGCAATGACAAACCGTCTTATGGAAATAGACCTTCCTATGGCAATGATAGACCGTCATATGGTGCAGAAAAGCCTTCAAGTGATTATGATAAACCTGCATACGGGAATGATAAGCCTTCTTATGGAAACAACAGACCTTCGAATGACAGGCCGTCTTATGGAAACGACAACCCATCAAATGATAGACCATCTTACGGTTCTGAAAAACCAAGCTATGACAAGCCATCATATGGAAATGATAGACCTTCTTATGGGAATGATAAACCGTCATATGGGAGTGACAGGCCGTCAAATGACAGACCCTCATATGGTAGTGATAGACCATCAAATAACAGACCGTCATATGGAAACGATAGACCTTCGAATGACAGACCATCATATGGTGCAGAAAAACCTGCAGCCGATACTGGTTATGGATCAAACCCCTATAGACCAGATCCTAAGCCAGAAAGACCTGGTTACGGCGAAGCTAGCGACACTGGCTATGGAGGTGGTACTAAACCACAAAAACCTATCAATGACAGACCAGCTTATGTTCCTGAAAAACCTTCCTACGGCAGCCAAGTGTCCTATGGTAGCAACCATGCCTCATTTAGCAGTCAAAGTGAATACAACAGTCACCACGCAAGCTATGGTGGACAATACTATGGTAATAAGCCCTATGGTCAATCAGACACTGGTTATGGGTTGCAGAAACCAAGCCATGATTATCATAGGCCTTCTTATGGCACTGGGTCTTATGGAGGAAGTCAGGGAGGATATGGAAGTAATCAAAGTTTGTACGGACATGGATCGTTTGATGAAGGAGCTTATGGGGGACAAGGAAGCTATGGTGGTAGCCAGGGGTCCTATGGTTCAGGATATGGAAGTGGATCCTATGGTGGTGCTCAAGGATCCTATGGATCTCAAGCAAGCTATGGTGGAAGTCAAGGGTCCTATGGTGGAAGCCAAGGATCTTATGGAGGTACCCAAGCATCATATGGGACAACTCAATCCTCACAGAGCAGTAGCAGTCAAAATGATTTCAATAGTGGATCTTACGGTGGAAGCCAAGGGTCTTATGGAGGAACTTCAGGGTCTTATGGTAGCAGCCAGGGGTCTTATGGCGGCAGTTCTGGGTCCTATGGAAGTGCTCAAGGTTCTTATGGTGCTCAAAACGACCAGAATAGGCCGTCGTATGGTGGTAGACCGGTCAATGATAAGCCTGCTTACGGAAAGCCGCAGAAACTGAAGCCTTCTTATGAAAATGATGACGCTGATACAGGTACTGTGTTATGAGTTTTGTTACTTACTAGCACTTCGCCCGCACTTTCGTTTGCGCGGGTTTAGTATTGCAATTTTCATAGAGATACCTATTTTTTCCGAAAATTAATTATAACCTATGTTACTCAAGGATAATGGAACATTCTAATGGTGAAAGAATTTTTGAAATCGGTCCAGTAGTTTTTGAGTTTATTCGTTACAAACGTACAAAAAAATACAAATATTTCCTCTTTATAATATTATAGCTGACCCGCGCAACTTTGTCTACGTCACAATTTTCGTTACTGCTCCACTCTTATAGGTGTTAGCGCGATGATATCCTTCAAGCAAACAAACAAACAAACTCTTCAGCTTTATATATTAGTATATACATATAGTGTAGACAGATTTGAGGTTTTTTGCGCAAAATCAAGCCATGTACAGTGCATTCACAGTTATTATACCTCTGTCAGCAACCCTATGGCTACGAGAATAAAGCAAAATCTGCGATAAAATAGTTATGAAAAGACTGTGAAGCATCCAATTTTTTTCATCCTTTTCCCCTGATAGCTTGGCTTAAATTTTTGAGTAGTCTTTAATCTCTAGTGTCTACCTTTTTGGTCCCCAAAAAGGTAGACGTCTTAGGATTCTGCAGCAAAATGACCAAAGCTAATCCTTGTATTTTCGTCTTGTCCGTGTTTCCATGCGTTCGTAATTTACCTTCAAAAAGCAAAGGCTTTTACATTTTGAAATCACACTTAAATGTTTAACAAAATAAATGCATTATTTTCCAACAGGTTACGGCAAACCACCAGCTCTTGACGAAAATCGACCCGACTACATCAATCCAAACGACCCCGGTTACGACACCGATCCCGACAAACCAGCATACGGTAATGACAAACCAACCACTACCGGGAACGACAAACCCAATGTCAAACCGGTTTACGAGTACGAGTTGGACAAACCTGGGAATGTGCCCAGTTATATAGTCAGGCCGGGGGGTGAAGTGGTGACCTCGAGACCGATGGCAATAAGTGAATATGAAGATGCTTACGGCAGGAATCCGGGGAAGGAGGTTTTTAAGGGTAAGTGAAGGTTATTTATTAAGGACTTCAAACAAATGTCCCAGCATACGGTAACGAGAAACCCAACACTGCCGGGTATGACACACCCAATGTCAAACCGGTTTGCGAGTACGAGTTGGACAAACCAGGAAATGTGCCCAGTTACTTGGTTAGACCGGGGTGCGAAGTGGTGACCTCTAGCCCGATGGCAGTTAGTGAATATGAAGACGATTACGGCAGGAATCCAGGGAAGAAGGCTTTTAAAGGTAAGTGGAGTTTTGATTATAAAAGACATCCAGCAAAAGATGTAGATATGAAATTAAATTATTTGGAGATATTGTTGTAGATTAGTGCACACTTTCAATTACAAGAGTCCCCAGCCTGCTTTTCCAACTAATTTAACGGGGAACTAAAACGGAAACTTTAGTATAGCATATAACAGTTTTTAAAACATGACATGACATCTGGTTTCATGTACAAAATGTTGGACAAAGCCGGATACAAGAGATACATGACATCATTTTTTTTTGGAAATTGATAATAACTATGTCCACTTGTCTGCTTGAAGGATTGGACTGCTTTAATATGACGATGATCATCATCATCATTATAACAGCCGAAAGACGTCCACTGCTGGACATAGGCCTCCCCCAAAGGGGGGGAGGGTTGCCATAATCGCCACGCTTGGCGATTATAGATATAGACGAGCTCAACAAATCTCACAAGAACGAAACCTTACGGTTCGCACAAATGTATGAGTATCTCCTAGACATTTAATTCATGGCTGTCATAGGAACCGCAGGGCTTAAATCAACAGGAGTCCGATGTAAAATTCTGTTCGCCCCAGATAATAAATAGGTAAATGTACAAATATTTGTATTCTTTTTTTGTTATTTGCGATGGGTTTGCTCTTGACTCTAGTCTAGATCAGAGATGACGGTGAAGTCCACGATGGAGCGAGCTTACCCAAAAGGAGCCTGTTTACTCTAACATTGCAGAGGTTTTAAACGTTAGTTAAATTTGCATCCTGTAGCACCGAAGCAAGTTGCATAGCTAGGAGGGTGGGAGGCCCACCTCGGGTTTACCTTTAAGGAGTGACACCACTTTTCCGCACCGAGTGTGCCACTGACCGTAACCAATTACTAAGCCACTGAACCTTTCATTCTGTTATAGTATCATCGTCATTGATTCCGTTTGGTGTCGGCCGGTGCCGTATGGTGCCGTAAAAGAATAATACCATCCCATTACTTCCCGTGGGTGTCGTAAGAGGCGACTAAGGGACTCCAGAGAATGGGCAGCAGCATTCTCTGTAAAACCCAACACCATACACTGCGATCGCCAACCCGCCTGCCAAGCGTGGCAATTATGGCAAACCCCTCCTTTTGGGGGAGGCCTATGTCCAGCAGTGGACGTCTTTCGGCTGATATGATGATGATGAGGATGGGTCGATATTCAAGTTTAAGCAACGCTTGCCGAGATCGGTCTGCGGATGGGTGACCATCTTTAAACATGGAGACCCAGCCGTGCCTTGGAAAACACGTTAAGCCGTTGCTCCTGACTGTCATTTGTAGATCTTTGCCACTCGTTACGGATTGTCAGAAGCCAGAAAGTCTGAAACCAGTCTTTCCAAGAAGTACCGTGTTACCGAGTGACTGATTTGTGGATCCACGTAAAATACTGGTATTCAGCTGTATCCGGTCTGACTGGATGGAAGCTAACCCCAAGATACTTGGCAAAAGGCTAAACAGATGATGACGTAAGAGATTTATAATTTTTGTATCTACAGGCGTGACAAATGCATCAAAGACACACAAAATGATTATGTCAAGAAAAAATGACAAACAGCATTGCCAAAACACAGAATCAAACGCACCTATTTAGTAACGGTCTGTTCACATAAACATAGTGGCATACAAACAATACGCAATTAATTTAAACTATTGAAAGAATACGGAAGCCTTTTTTGGTCTGTAGTGTAAATTAGTCGAATGGTTTTTGTACAAATGATTGTAACGTGGGTGCATTGGCAACCATAATTTGTCACTCAGAAAGGCTGATCGCATAAAAAAATTAATTATAAAATGAAATCAAGTTTTTGGTAGCTTTGCTGATAAAAGGACTATCTCAATTATATACTTTACTGCAATTATTACATGTTAAAAAAATGGTATTGGTTCGGAACCCTTTGCACGCGAGTCCGATTCGCACTTGGCCAGATATTTTTTTTCAAAATTTTCTTTCATACAAACCTCGCCCCGAAAATTACGGACACAACAAAAAATGAATTATTTAAAAACGTTTAAATCGTTCCCAAGTTATGCGCGTACATACATTTCGGCTATTAATTTTTATTTATTTAGTTATTTATTAGACAATATTTCGTATTGTATGGATGTAGGTATATTATATCCCATGTGTTATTGATATTATTTTTGAAGGTCGTACTAAACTATCTGCTTTCGTTCAGTCCACCCATACATTTCTATGAAAGATTGCCCTATGCGGTAACATCGCCCATTGTGTAGTTGTTTTGTGAATATTCGTCCTGAGTTTATTATGAAGAAGTTTATAATAAATTAGGGTATCTTATACTAAGTTTTTTCGAAGTTCCTTAATTATACTTTGTCATGCATCTGCGTTCTGCAGTTGCTTTAAAATAAATATCGTTATGTTCCTTGCCACTGCGTCCACATAATAGTGTTACTCGCATACGACGAATTGCTCAGAAAATTATGCAAACCTTGTGTCTGAGATGATCACCTGAAGAAAGCACCGCATAGACATGATTGGACCTATTCTACATGTTAACTTTTGACCATATTATTAGTAGGTATTCCACATGTGATTAGATTCCCATGACTACAACTCATTAGATAATCTAACACCTAAACACACAAAATTTGATGAACCCCATAACACCATTGAACAATATAAACCCGACCATGGGAGAGTAAGGTCATGCAACCGTCAGCATTCAGATGGAAATGATACAAATTCATGATGGCGGCTAAAACAATAGCAGTTCGACCCGAGGTTGTAGGTGACGCATTTTGGGCGTTCACAAAAGGTCATTAATATGGCTACTGGCCTTAGTTTTGAAGTGGATTAATGTAAAATGGTGTAGGTAAATTGGTTGGTGATGTTTTTCCGGAATGCATAGGGCTATTACTGTGGTAACAACAGTCATGTCTGCATGATGTTGCAGGTTGACTGGTAGAAAATGCTTAAGGCATTAAGGCCGTCAGGGGCATTTGTATGCATTTGGAATCAATTAACGTACCTTTTATCATTAAACTTGGTATTTTACAAAACACTATAGAAGCTGGCAATTCGTCGCAATAAACAGGATAAAAAAGAAAGGAAGATTTGATAGCAAGGAGTATAACTGATCTTATAAAGCAAGACAACATACGAAGTATTCTGACAAAAAAACACAAAGATTCTTGATATTCTCATCGAATAGAGAGAGATGGGCAGACCATGTCACGAGATACCCAAGACAATGGGAGTAACGTTGTGGTAGAATGGTACCCTAATGATGGAAAAAGAAATAAGAGAAAACAATACAAAGACGGGAAGATGCAGCCAAGTTCACGGGCCTGGCACACATTCTAACTAATGCCTCTTTGCGGAACCAAAAGCCTCTATTTACGAGAAGACGGGAATATCTTTATTAGCAAAGAAACCATTGAAGACGGTACCAAATAGCTCTCAAGCAGGCGTGAAACGTTTGTTGCTCCATATAAAATACTGATTTACAGCTTCATCCATATTATACTGAAAGACGATCCCAACATGGAATTGGCAAATGTAAGCCGATTGATTTGTCCTGTCAAAGGTCATGTAGATTCCAGAAGGCTCGTAAAGGGCATGCATATATTTATAAATATCCTAAGGCTATGCAGTCGTATTACTGTCCTACCAGCTTAACGTTCTTTAGGTGAAATAAAGACAGCAGAATGGCAGTGGCCTGTATGTGGAAAACTTTCAATCGGCGGCGCACTCAAGTAGAATAGAATAGAATTCTCTTTATTATGTACACCATATAAGTTATAGAAAAAATAGATGAAGAAAACATTACATAGGGTGACACAATGGGCGGCCTTATCACTAAAAGCGATCTTTTAAAGACAACCTTTGGATGGATTTTAAAGAGAGGAGTGACAGTACTGCAGGTAGTCTTAGGTGTACTATTTATATCTATACTTCCATATTAATATATAAAGCTGAAGAGTTTGTTTGTTTGTTTGCCTAAACGCGCTAATCTCAGGAACTACTGGTCCGATTTGAAAAATTCTTTCAGTGTTAGATAGCCCATTTATCGAGGAAGGCTATAGGCTATATATCATCACGCTAAGACCAATAGGAGCGGAGAAGTAATGAAAATTGTGACGCAGACGAAGTTGCGCGGGTCAGCTAGTTATAAAATAATTACATTATAAATAAATACATATAAACAATAATAGCAGAGAACCCAAGTAAAGACGAATAAGGAGAGAGATAGTGATTTTTATCCGTAGTTTTAAAAGTAGACAAAGATAGAAAGATGAAGAAGAAAAGAAGAAAAAGTATGTCTGAGTTTTACTGACCCAAGTATCCTTGACACATGACCCTGTTATTGGAGTGCCTAGGAGTGGAGTTCTCGACCTGCGTCTGTGTTTTCGAATGCATTCAACCCTAATCTCTTCAAAGTTAGAGCGAACAAGCTTCTTCTGGATAAGTTCGCTCCATCGTCGACTTTTTCTCTGTCACGTATGGCCTAGACTAGAGTCAAGAGCAAATCAAAGAAAATTGCCCTTGCAGAATTGACGACCTTATTACCTAATGCGACTGATACCGCTATAAATATGTCCACTTCTGGTCAGAAAGTTAAAAAATCACCATAGACTCGAAAAAAAGAAGAAGCTGTATCATAGAGATGCCCCAAAACAATAGACCACTAAAACGTTAAACTGCAATATGACATTGACATTAGTCATACCAAAAACGGAAAAGACCGCACAGATAATGCCCAAATTCCGTGAACTCGTAACATAATGGTGTCTAAACCATGTCACGCGTTTTTAGATGTGTAGCTGCCATGATGGTCAGATGAAGGCTGATCGTATTATGTCATTTGAAGCTTTTTGTGGGCTCTAAGTGGTATATCCTTTTGGCAATTACGTGGGACTACGGTTGAGTGGGTAAGGGTTTGAATAAACTCAAAACTCAAAGTCTTATTTCAATTAAACCATATGCGGGCACTTTTGTATTGTCAAGGTCGGTCAGTTAAAGAGATAAAGCTATTTGCAAGTTTGAAAGCGTAGATCTCTACGGAGAAGAATGTACAAGAATCTCCACGGACACTCTTTTCAACCAATAAGTTGTTACGAAGTTGTGGTAGAATGTTCTTCTGAGAACGATGTAGAAAGACGTGCACGATAAAAGCAAAGCTCTCATTTGATAAATGTGGTTTAGAGGGATGCGGAACAGAGAGTAAAGTCCCGCAAACCTCCATTGAAAAGGGAGGATCCTCCGAACGGTTTTTGTGTCCGATGTGGGCAACTGCCCGATAGTTGATATTCGGGCTGATGTATATGTTCAAATCGCAAAGGAAACTCTGCTTGAGTGATGCAGGATTTCGACGTAGTAGTTCGCTGCTAGTTGGATAGATGGCGTCGCGGTTCTTTTTGTTGCGATGTAGATTTGCTCCGTTGGTTTTTCTTGTGGCGGCATTGATGCCGCTACAGTGGTAATCACTTCAGACACTATTGGTAACAAGTTTCCCAAAGCAAATCTTTTACAGGAACCCAGTAAGGTAGCGCTAAATGTTCTTTAGCGTAATTTGGCAGGCCTCATTATCATCATTATTCACAGCTCCTAATTTGCTCCTATTTTTGTCTGCAGGGTTTAAAGGAACCTAACGCGAATGAGATGAGGGGAGATTAATTCGCTCATTTTGCTTGCTCAATCTTCTGCTGTCATATCATTCGAAGCTAATTTATCCATGCTGAGGTGTCCTAAGTCCCCACAAACCAAAACTGGAGCGGTATGGACACGACAAGTAGACAAATCTAGAGTGTAGGCGTTGAATTTCAGTATATAGTATAATTTCAGTGTAATTTGACATGGTGGCCCTTATTTTATTACAAAAATAATTATAATGTCTTCGATATATCCGATTATAAGTATCTCCGAAGGTCGTTTCCATAGTTATGCTGTATATCATCTCGCGTCCGGCCGATACCTTAAGTTTTTACTCAATAATGGCGCATAATGGAAGGTCTAAACAATTTGCCCAGGCCTACCGTTTGCAATTTACTATTGGGGTATGGGACAAGATGTTAGAGAAAAGCGTCCCAGGAAAAGATAAGGAAACCTTTTAAAAATGCCACGTGATACAAAAACTGTACAAAAAGATTTGAAATATTTTTGTGTAGTTTAACACTTTTTGTGCTGCTCTTTTAAGACAACTTGACAGAAGACAAACTTACAGAATAAAAGAATAATTATGCATTTTTCTTATAATATTAATAGGCTCACGTTTGTCCTCAATTTCGCCTTATGGTAAGCGATGATTTAGTCGACGCTGGAGCACGCTTGCCTAGAAGTAACATTATATTTCACCCTTGAAATTTAGTGATTAGGCTGCAATGAACTCCTTCGAAAGAAAATTTAAAAGAAATAAGAAAAACTTCGGGTATAGTGCAATTAACCGCGAATCTACTAGAGGTAGGGAGCGCGTATCTGCACTACATTGCCCGCGAAATCTTAAATTGGCTACGTTTGTCACATACGCGGTTTTATCCAATGCTAGTTACGCGGATTTGCACTATCCCCGACGAAATATTATTTTGTGCACGAGAAAAATGTCTGTATTATCACAAAAAGTCGCCCTCTCTTCCTTCTTAAACCAAACCACTTTAGATAGAGATCAGATATCAAGATTCTTTGAATCATTGTCTACAAAACTTATTGTTAATGTTATATCATACCGCCATTCGTGGTGGCCTTCGCCATTGTCTTTTGTTTAAACAAATCTATAAAAAATTAAGAAGTCTTCTTGTATAATTTGGTTAGAGTTATTTTCATGGTGAGTTGAGAAAACAATATACACTTGTACGTCCAGAGGACCTAGCACGAATGTATAGACGTATAGTAACGTTACAGAATCGTTAACGTATGTGCGAGATTCAGTCCGCTGACAGACAGACGGACGGACGGACGGACGGACGGACGGCCGACAGCGGAGGCTAAGTAATAGGGTTTCTTTGGTTATTCCTTTGGGTACAAAACCCCAAAACTTACAAACCGTACCGTATTTTGGTTACACAATTTATAATAATTATAATCATAATTTATTTGTCAGAACATGGTTGGTATGTACTATTGTTTAATAGCTATTATTGACATTTTAATTTGAAATTATTATATTAATTATTTTATTAGTTTTCCTTATTCATGTATTGAAGTTTAAAATTTAATTTTGAAATTATTATATTAATTATTTTATTAGTGTTCAAACTGTATTTAAATTTGAAACTTAATTTGTTAAATTTTGCATGCCAATACTCAGGCAGAATGTGCACGGGCCAATATATATTTTTCTTTTACTAACTTTTGTTAAATACCCACATTCTATGCGAATAAATGATTTGATTTGATTTGATTTGTACATTACATGGTCTTAAGTTTAAAAGTATTGTTTTATCATATTCTACCACATGGGCGTACAAATGTTAAATAAATGTTACAAAGACGATTTACATTACTTTATAAATAATTATAAAAATCATATTTTTAATAATTATAGTTAAAAGTCAAAAAAGAATGTCACAAAGTGAAAAAAAATAAATAATTGAATTATATTAATATGTCAGTGTCATTTAGGTAGTCATTCAAATTATAATAGCATTTATTACATAAAAATTCTTTAAAATGCTTCTTGAATCCAGCCAAATTTAAGTCTCTAATAGGTTTTTTAACTTTATTATAAATTTGCGGGGCTCTGCAGAATATGCTTTTCCGCAAGAGAGCTGTCTTGGGTCTGCGTCCGCGAAGCATGTCATTTCGCCTGTTACGTTGTATAGTATCAGATAGGTACGAAAATAAATTTGGATTTAATCGCACAAATAAGGCAGTTTCATAAATATACTAAGCTGGTATGTCAGAATTTTATGTTTTCTGAAATATGGTACACAACTGTCCGTCACCTGAAGCCCAAACATAGATCTTACGCAGCGTTTTTGCGCTTTAAACGCGGCTTCCCTATTTGTGGAGTTACCCCAAAATATGATGCCGTATCTTAACACAGATGCAACAAGACCATGATAGGCTGTGAGTAGTGTTGAGTTTTAATGGAAACAAGTTGGTTCTTGCAGTAAAAATAACTTTAACTTTATTTAGTTCGAGAAAACAATCCATCGGCTACTAGTGATGTTCACAGAGTATAGAGTAGGGCAAAGATAAACGAGAAAAAAACTTGACATATTAATACAACTCAAGTCAATGGAACAGAAGGCGCGAAATTTAAATATTACAACACTCTTCCTAAATTTGAGCCTTCATAAAAAAATATAAGCTTTAAACATTGACAAAACAAAACTTTAACCAATAACTAACTGCTAGAAATTACATCGACAGATTTAACTCCAATTTTATCTCTTAAATAACAGAACTTAATTTTACATAGAGGCTTGGTGAAAATATCTGCATATTGTTCATCACTGCACTCATAGTTTAATTCGATAATTTTATCATAGTATTTTTCTTTAATGAAATGAAACTTAATGTCTATATGTTTACATCGTTTGTGAAAATTAGTATTTTTGATTACACTGATAGCACTTTGGTTGTCTAAATTTAAACACACAGACTTCTGATTGAATGTACCAATATCAGATAGTAATTGTTTAATCCATATGACTTCTTTTGTAGCAGCACAGGCTGCCATAAATTCTGCTTCAGTGGTTGATAGGGCAACTGCCTGTTGTCTCTGACAGGCCCATGTTACTGCTCCTCCATTTTTAATAAACACGTATCCAGTGACGGAACGTCTTGAGTTAGGGTCATTGGCAAAATCTGCGTCGCTATACCCAATTACAACATTAGGCTCAGTTGATCTTGTGTAGTACAGACCATACACTTTAGTTTCCTTTAGATACTTGAAAATTTTCTTCACAGCATTCCAATGAGTTTCATTGTATGAATTTAAAAATCTACTCACCAGGCTGACAGCAAAAGAGATATCTGGTCTGCTTACTGTAGCGAGGTGCATCAATGATCCAACAGCTTCCCGATATGGAATGTTCTTTTCTGTTTCACCCTCTCCTTTTTCCAATATTGTATGTGGATCAGCTGGAATGCTGTTAGGTTTACAATTATTTAACATAAATTTATTTAATAATTTCTCAATATAGCTTGATTGATGTATGAAGACAAAATTGTCTGACTTTATTATTTCCATACCAACAAAATTTCTGACTGGAAAAGTTTTTACTTCAAATATTGACTGTAAATCATTAATTAACTCCTTTATGGTTGATCTATCTTTAGAAAATATCAGTCCATCGTCAACATATAGACACAGATAACAATTTTCTCCATTAATAGTGCCTACATACACACACTGATCTGCTTTGCTATTAACCAGCCCAAACTTCTTTAAAACTGAATCAAACTTAGAGTTCCAGCATCTCGGAGACTGCTTCAAGCCATATAATGATTTATTGAGCTTACATACCTTATTAGTCTTGCAGGTTAAACCTTCAGGTACAGCCATGTAAATGTCCTCTTCAAGCTCTCCATACAGAAAAGCTGTTTTTATATCTAATTGTATTATTTGTAGGTTAGTTTGGGCAGCTTCTGCGAGTAATAATCGGATTGAATCATACCTGACCGTGGGTGCAAATGTTTCCTGATAGTCAATACCCTTAGTTTGTGAGTACCCTTTCGCACAAAGCCGAGACTTGTATCGTAGTCCAGAAGATTCTTCTTTGATGCGAAATACCCATTTACATCCAATTATTCGCATATCAGGAGTTTTATCAACTAATGTCCATGTTTTATTTTGTTGATGAGCATCAAGCTCTTCCTTTATGGAAGTTATCCATTTTGAAGCATCAACAGACTTCATTGCTTCTTCATAGTTATCAGGAACTTCATTATTCAATAATTGTTCATTAAAACACAGGTAAGAGCTTTCTTCTTGTTCCTGAGAGGTTAATTTATATTGTCTTTGTGTTCTAACTGTAACATTCCTTTCTGGTGAATATTCTATGCTTTCATCGGGGAAGTACTCACTGTCTGACTGAGATTTATTTTCAGTTACAGTATTAAATGAGTCATCACTTGAAAGTTCTTCACAATCCTTATTTTGAATACTACATTCATTTGTAGTTAATTCAATGGGCACATAGTCTCTCTTGACTGTGGACTCTAAGAATATTGCGTCTCTACTTTTTATTGCTTTTCTTGAATTAGGTAATAAAAAACGGTACCCTTTAGTATTTTCACAGTATCCTATAAAGATCAGTTTTTGAGATTTTGAGTCCAATTTCTTTCTTTTCTCTTTTGGCAAATGAACCATCGCCTCACATCCAAATGTCCTCATATGGCTGACATTGGGTTTTTGTCCAGTCCACATCTCTTCTGGAGTTTTGTAGCACAGAGACTTAGTCGGCGAGCGGTTAATAATGTAAGCAGCTGTGTGAATTGCTTCAGCCCAGTAGACTTTAGGTAGTTTGGCATTCAACATCATACATTTTGCTCTTTCTATCAAAGTTCTGTTCATCCGTTCAGCTGTGCCATTTTGTTCTGGAGTGTAAGGTGTGGTTGTTTGATGTATTATCCCAGCATCTTTGAGAAAGTTTGAAAAATTTCTGTTTACGTATTCAAGCCCATTATCAGTTCTGAGAATTTTAATTGTACGGCTTAACTGATTCTCAACTAATTTCTTGAATTCAATAAATTTTTCCAGAACATCTGATTTGTTATGCAGTACATATACAAATATCTTCTTTGAGTAATCATCTAAAAAAGTCACAAAATATCTAGCTTTGCCGAATGACTGAGTTTCCATTGGTCCACAAATGTCGGAGTGAATTAATTCAAGCAGGTCTTTAGTCTGAGACCCTTGACTTTTGAACGGTAAACGTGTTTGTTTTCCTTCTTGACACGTTATACATTTCACATTACTTGCTTGTAAACCAAGTTTTAAATCTGCAGTATTTTCAGTCAACTTATTCAAGCTTTGAAAATTTAGATGACCCATCCTTTGGTGCCACAGGTAAGTATCCTGCTCGATAACATCTGATATGCAAGCATGAGCTGCAGACATGTTCAAACGGTACATATTATTTATCAAGCTTGCTGTTGCTACTACTACTTTGTTTATGTTTAGTATAATACAGCCATCTTTATTGAACTTTACTTGGCCACCATTCTTTATTATTTGACTCACCGACAGCAGGTTTGTAGCTAGTTCAGGCACATAGAGCACATTTGTAAACAGTATTTCATTTGGTTGACCTCTCTCATTATCAACACATAAGCTTATTTTTCCAGAGCTTTGAACAGGTAATGATTTATTATTTGCAACTTTAATTGTTTTTATATCTGGATTTGTTTCTTCTATAAACAAATTCTTGTGTTTGGTCATGTGGGCCGAGGCGCCAGAATCAATATACCAGTCATCAGAGTAACCAGAAGAGGCAATAAATACAGCTGCATAGGATGATTGGTTCTGTTTACTTTCCTTATTCTTCTGATACTTATTAGGTTTTGATTTACACTCAGGACTTTTATGGCCATATTTGTTGCAACTATAACAGCGAGGTCCTTTTAAAAAACTTTTATTTTTATTATGAAACTTCTGACTCGAAGCAAAAGCAGTTGAATCAGATTCTGTTTGTTTGACATCTTGTAGAATTTTAGATTTTATTGAGTCAGAGCTAATCTTCATACCTGAACTTTCAATGGCTATTATCATTGGCTTGTAACTTTCTGGAAGGCCGGACAATAGAAGTGTGCCAAGCCACTCGTCGTCTACATGAAAGCCAATATTTCTTAATTTGTGAGCTGTTGTCATTATCTTGCTGACATACTCTTCCACATTTGAACATCCTGCTAGTGTAGTATTGCATAAGTCTCGTAGAAGACCAACCCGGCGTGTTAGTCCTGAGTCATCAAACGCACGAGATAAGTTATTCCAAACCTCTTTTGCAGTGCTTGATTCTTGAATATGAATATAATTCACGGGATCCACAAGAAGAATTATCTTTGATCTGGCCTTGGTGTCACGCTTTTTATCGATTTCTATCGATGGTTTAGAAGGTTCGACGCAGTCCCATAATTCTTCATGTTCCAAGTAAGTTTTTACTGCAAATCGCCAAGTTGCATAGTTATCACGGCCGGTTAATTTTTCTATTAATGCCAATGAGTTATTTGACGATGACATATTATTTGTTTATCGGAAAACTTTTCTTGAAACTGAGCACGTTGTGGTTGAGGTTATGTGTTTTGAAGACGTATTTAACACTGAATTTAGTTACTGATTTTTACTAATCGGACTGCCTGGGCCCATAACCTGTTGAGTTTTAATGGAAACAAGTTGGTTCTTGCAGTAAAAATAACTTTAACTTTATTTAGTTCGAGAAAACAATCCATCGGCTACTAGTGATGTTCACAGAGTATAGAGTAGGGCAAAGATAAACGAGAAAAAAACTTGACATATTAATACAACTCAAGTCAATGGAACAGAAGGCGCGAAATTTAAATATTACAACAAGTAGTGCATCCGTGTTAACGGTTGGAGCAAGTTTATATAGGGCATAGGATGAGCAGCTTATTTTCTTGCATAATGCTTCAATATATATATCATATAAAAATGTGAATCCAACTCAAATAAATATGATGTGCGAAAGGAGTATTATTAATTAACGTTCGTGCTAGGCCCTCAGATGTGGAGTGGCTGGAGCGGCGCCACGGCGTCCTCACCTTTCGCTTGACGCAGGTACTCACCGGACACGGTTGTTTCGGGAGATACCTGTTTGGAATTTTGCGGGAGGATACGCCCGGGTGTCAACACTGCGAGGATCGCCCGGAGGACACGGTCGAGCATACGGTGGAGGTCTGCCCTGCTTGGGCGAAGCACCGCCGTGTCCTCGTCGAGACGATCAGCGGCGGCGACCTCTCGCGTACGGCCCTGGTTCAATCCATGGTCCGGAGCGAGCAGGCATAAGAAGCTGTCACCTCTTTCTGCGACCCAGTAATGCGGAATTTGTTCGAAAGAGTCACCACGGCCCTGGAACGCAAATGGCATTAGGAGGAACACGGATGGGTTTCAATCAGTAAGAGTCTGACACTCCCTTCTGCTTCACCCAGAGCGGGAGGAGTCATTTGGTCATTTGACATTCCAAACTTAAAAAAAGGTCCTCCGAGGCTGAACGTAAACGATGTAAAAAGAGTGTATCTACTCTTTTTACTTCTACTCAACCCCGAAAAGCCAACCGAAAACTCTTCCGTTACTGGTGACTGACTGAGTGAGTGATTGACAGACAACGCACAGCCGAAACTACTGGTCGAAGAAAGCTGAAAGACATGTGTTCCCTTCGGGAGTGGGCGCAGTGGTTGAGCGATTGACTGTTGCGTTGCGTGTCAAGAGTTCGATTCCCGCACGGAACAAATATTTGAATGACCTACAGATACTTATTCCGGGTCTGACTATTTGTGTAGGTATTGTAGCGTACCACAAGACGAACGGCGATGCGCCACCGGTACATGGTGGACATCCCACCGACACGCACTAAATGTTTTGGGAACACATTCATAGTGCGTACAGCTAAAGAGTGGAATTCCCTGCCAGAGTCTGTGTTTCCAGATAGCTACAACCTGGGAGTCTTTAAGACAAGAGTGAATAGGTTACTTCTAGGCAAACGTGCTCCATCTTCGACCGCATCATCGCTTACCATCAGGTGAGATTGTGGTCAAACGTATGCCTATATATATTAAAAAAAAAAGAATGTCTTCGCCAATCACACACGTACATTTATTTATGATTCTTTAAAAATCAAATCTAAAGAAAATATAAAAATGATATAAAAACAGACGAACTAAAAAAAAATAAAAAATACTACATGCCGGTGAATTGTTGAATTGGTTACATGATAAATGATTAAAAACGCAAAAAAAAACTTAGGCACGGTTTTTAAATTTGTTAATGATACCTTTCTAGAACAAACGTGGTTCTAAACCGACAGATAGTTATTGCAATTAATAAAAACGGTCTAGGAGCGTCTCCATCTCATCAAATTGCATAAAAAATGCGGCACTAAGTCGTTTTTGCAGCTCCTAGACAATATACAATTAGAAAATAACAAGGAAATTAATTACCTGCTCAGAAAGAGCAGCACGTTATGCTAAGAACATAAACAATTTAAACGTCTACGATAAAATATTTAAATCCGTAAACTGCACAAATCCTGGGGATCGGCGACTGCGACGATCACGCGATCAATTGGCTCACGTACTCCATGAGAACTCGTACCAGACTAAATAGTTATGCTCACAGTCACAATCGGAAGCCTTCCCTGATTTAGTAGGTGGACCGATACCGTCGTCTGCTCCTGCTGCTTTAACGTGTGATACCTGCCGTGACCAAGGGAAATAGGTATTCATTTTTATATATATAGATTTAAATATCAGCTGGACGCACACCACGACGGCTGATTCGAGGCGAGGCGGGAGAAAAGTGTCTGGAAGGATATGGGGAGGCCTTTATCAACCAGTGGGACACTATGGGTTGATAAAGGAAAAAAAAACACAGGATTGGGGTTTGTCCTTGGGTATTCTTTAGTGCATACACGGATAATTGTCAGTTGGTACCCCATTCCATTGGAAATGTCGAACTCGGCCTCTGCGAGTTGGCTTCGGCCCCTCGTACGCCTATCAAAGGACCAGGATCCCAGGGTCCCGAGATTGTTCAAGACATAACACAGCACTAATAACTCAATATCCATTAAATTCTACCCTTGCCACTTATCCAAGTCTTCCTACGATTGTGCCGTCGAAAGCCAAGGCCCCGGCACAATGGTCGAGATAAATGATAACACTATACTCTTACATCATTCTACACAAATTTTTGTACATTACCGACGCGGTCATTTAGATTCGGAGATTCTGGTTTGTTTATTTTTCTGTTAAGTAGGTATGGTGTAGGCAGAAGTACTGTAGTATTTTGGGAACACATTCATAGTGCGTATAGCTAAGGAATGGAATTCCCTGCCAGAGTCTGTGTTTCCAGATAGCTACAACCTGGGGTGTCTTTAAGACAAGAGTGAATAGGTTGCTTCTAGGCAAACGTGCTCCATCTTCGACCATAGCTTTTACATCGGAAAACTGGTCTGCTTTTTCCATACCTCATGGGCAGGTATCAGAAAAGGAGTTAAACCTATCCCTGTAGCTGTCCCAACTATATTAAGCTTTAGGAAACTCTCTATATGCATCTGACTTTAATCACCTGGTTAGGTTTCGATAGGAACCACTGCAAAATAATTTTATAACAAAATACCAGCACAAAATAGACATTCTAAGTTCAAACCAGTAATCAGATTTTCAGGGCTTCTGAAAACCCAACTACCATAGATAAATGCAACATAGTTTTGAATGTTTAAAAAGTTATAAAATAATTTAAATTATCTGTAAACGCACCCACGATACAGGAGAAATTCCTAGTGTGGGGCAACGTTTTTTTAAAACAGACGGACAAGAGAGTGATCTTATAAGGGTTCCTTTTTTACCTTTTGAGGTACGGAACCCTAAACCCTGTTTTTCCCGAATCTGAAGACCGAAGAGGCTTCGGGTTCGTGGTCGCAAGTGCGACTGCTTTGCGTGGGGTCCTTGATTTGATACCCAGGACGGGCAAAACGTGTTATTGGGTTTTCCAATTTGGAATTTCATAGAAGAAACTCATAGGTACTTTGAAAAATGGTGGTGAGACTACCCCGTGTCTGGGAAAGCACGAAAACCGTTGGTCCTGCGCCTGATTTATTCTCAGTCGGTGACTTTGGGAGTAGATCAGAGAGCTTATCTGTGTTTACGCTCATATTTGTGCTCTATAATACAGTCAGCCGTATTCTGTCATGATGATTATTATTTTTATAGGTCTTCCCCGGTATCCGAACGGGTTTTATCCCGTATTCTCACAGCTATGATTCAATTAGATCTGTTGAAGTTAATCAAGTTAAGTGAATTGATTCGCTTTTGGCATTTTGTTTCGGAAACAAAGGATTTTAGTTAATGGGTAAAATACCTGAGAGATTCCTAGCTAAAGGTACAAATTGCTTGTTAAGATGACTGCCTGTCGTAACCATCAAGGATGAATGTTTTAAAAGCTCAGTCTCATTGTTTTGAAGAAAAAATCACTTGAAGTTTATTTGTGAAACTTTTAGTGGGTTCCGCAGAAGATGCCTTAATTTATAATGAAGATTATTTTATTAATGGTGCTAATTAAGGTTTGTTGAAAACTTAAAAGTGTCAAATCGTGCTATTATGCTATAAGCTTCAAGGTTTTTGCTAAAAGTCTTTTTAGAGGTATGCGGTAACCTCCTTTTTAGAGGTAACCTCCATTGAAGAGGGAGGATCCTCCGACCGGATGGTTGTTGTGTCTGATGGGCAACTGCCCGATAGTTAATATTCAGGCTATTGTACATGTTAAAATCGCTCGGAAAATTCTGATACCGCGATGCAATATTTTGTACAGTAGGCAGTTCGTTGCTGGCGGGATTGATGGCATGCGTTTCTTTTTGTTGCAGTAAAAAAAACTGTAACCCGACTACGGAAAAATAAAAACGATCTAAAAAATGAGAAACAATCAAAAAATTCAGAACGAAATCAAGACGGGTACAAAAATGACCAAGGTGAAACCTGTATGGTGGGGATAGCGTGCTTTTCGAGGCACGGAGAAGTCTCGAATTGTATACCAATATCGTACAAGCCGATCGAGAATGCTAGTTAGTACCTTTTTCAGCTTAGCGTTTAGCTAACATTCCTACGGAACCCTAACAAAATAAATTGCTTTTAAAACGTCCGTGCATTAGAATAGTATTTACCGGATACACACAATTTGTTGAATTACACGGAAGACTTTGGTTTCGAGTGCTGAGTTCTGAGTTTTTTTGTGCAGGCTTCATCTTGGATTAGTATCTTTGTCAGTATGTGGATTGACAGAATTAGGAAATAATTGGTCTTTGTTTACTGTGTGCACTATAACAAAGGTCATCTCGGTAGGCCCATGGAAATAAGGGGATCATGTATCCTAGGGAGTTCTTTAAATAAAATTGGCCTTAAGGGTGCTCTCTCGAGAAATGCTTAAAAACAGCGTGCAGTTAAAGCAACTTTTCGTCGGTATTTACTGAGAAAAAAATCTGAAAAAATAGGTACTAATCTACATGATATCATGCGTAATTTGGTTTAGACTGAATTTATGTATCGATATCACATAATAAGAAAAAAAACTGGCCAAGTGCGAGTCGGAATCGCGTGCAAAGGGGTCCGAACGAATTTAACTAATAGGTTTTCCTGTAATCTTTAGGTAAAGAGCCATTATCTCCATTTTTTTTCAAAATTTTAGGCTCAGTAGTTTCGGAGATAAGGGGGGGAGTGGTCATTTTTCGTCTAATTTCTAGAATAACTTCAAAACCAATGACTTTAAAATTATGAAAAAAATATAAAAATTTATGATAAAAAATAAAACCCTCACAGTAAGCCCTTTCATTTGATATGTCACATGATATTGTTCAAAAAACTTTTTTTTTCATTTTCAAGTTTGACTCCCAAAAGTGACCCCATGCTAAAAATTTAATGATTTACGTAACGCGTCCGTGTTTGGGTCATAGAAGTCCATATGTGTGCCAAATTTCAACAGAATCTGTCCAGTAGATCCGGAGAAAACTGGCTGTGACAGACGGACAGACAGACACCGGAGTGATCCTGTAAGGGTTCCGTTTTTTTTTCGGAACCCTAAAAATCACCAAATCAACTCCAAATCGTTGAGATGAAACCATTTTACTCCTTCATTTTTTAACAAAAGTCTAAAAAAATATCTACTACTTTGCTATACAAACGAAAATAATTTGGTTTTGTTACTTTTTTAAAATATTTGTTATTCTTTGTATAATAAATTTAAAATGCGGGTAGCGGAGTGGCGCCGTAGAGGAGTAGTTAGCTCCGTTTATATGCACAAGGTCATTGGCATGTATACAAGTAAGCCTTAAGTAGCTCTTGGACTAGATAGAGGAACAGGAAGAAGAATAACCTAAGTCCTAAGCTTAGTCTATTCTATTATATTCTAAGTCTTATTCTTTCCGAGTCCATTCTGTCTGTGTGTGCCTACTGTAGGTATGTTTGTCCCTGTAGCACAATAGGGGCAAAACAATCCTGTAAGTCCAGTCCACACATTGCCTATTAATAACATGAAGAAGGAATTTTGAAATGCATTAAGAAACCTGTAAGGTAGATAAGCAGTGCATCCATCACAGCATCCAAACATAAGCGGAAAGGTACCAAACAGACTTTAACTTCAGTACCTACAGCACAAATATATTGTACTGAAGTAGCAACAGCTTCCTGCTGAATTAAGCCTTTTAAGCCTAGAAATAAGTTTTTTTTTATTTCGGGAAAATATTACAGAATTGAAATACTTTTCATCAACATTTTCCTGCGCTTGTTAAGTAACAGTTTGCAACGATGTTGCGTCGACCCTAATGGTGCCCATACACGCTAAGGTTTGCCTGTTGATTATAACCTTACAAGTTAACCAACAGGCAAACCCTTGCTTGGATATTATAAAGCTGCTTAGCTTAGTTAGTTTAGGGCTTAGTTGCGGGCGCGTATTCTACTCCGTATCACCTACAGACTTACGATTAGTCCCGAACCCGAACAGAGAATGAATGACAACACGATTTCACAGTAACTGTCAAATCGTGTTATCATTAGGTCTCAGTGGTTAGGTGATACGGAGTAGAAAATGCCCGCCCGTAAGTAAGCCCAAAACTACGGATTTCGTTAGAGAGTAGCCCCCCAGTTATCGATGCAAGTTATTTCGGTTATGCCTGTGGGTTATGCGTGTAAGGTGTTAACCATCATGCAAACCCTAGCGTTTCATAATTATCACTAGCTTTTGCCCGCGACTTTGTACGTGCATATCCCGGTTTTGCCCGTTCCCGTAAGAATTTTGGAATATTATCCTTCTAAGTGCTGTCCTACGGAGTGTAGGAAAGCTTCATGCCAAATTTCAGCTATCTACGACCCGTAGTTTCGGCTGTGCGTTGTCTGTCAGTCACTCAATCAGTCAGTAACGGAAGAATTTTATATATATTGATTTCTCACAAACTCCATAACTTTTTTTAGTGTTCCGTACCAAAAATGGTAAAAAGGAACCCTTATAAGATCACTGTTGTCCGTCCGTCTGTCTGTCAAGACCGTTTATCTCGGGAACGCGTGGAGGTATCGAGTTGAAATTAAAACCATATACTCAAATCTACGGTCCCTTAAGCTGTCAAAAAATAAAATTTCTAAGTTACATTAAAAAAGATACGGCCGTTTATGCCGAAAAAAAACGTATATTTGGACACTCTCAAGGGAATGAAAATGTATAGGGTATCTTCTGTTGACTTAGAACCATGAAAATTGGCAATTAATACCGTATATACTACAAAAATACGAAAAAGTCTGAAAACTATACATTTGTAATTATATCATAAAAAATATGGTCTTTATTTAAAGAAATATGTAAGTACCTACGTACGGAACCCTCGGTGGGCGAGTCCGACTCGCACTTGGTCGGTTTATTTTACTATTGATAGGCACATGTATGACCACTATCTCACCTGATAGTAAGATAAGATTCATTTTTTCATTGGCTTACCTCTCTTTCCCTCTATTCATAAATTAGCGTGAACTTAAAACAAGCTACAATTCGCGTGCATTAATTTATGAAACCACTAAAACACCATGATATTATGTTAAAAATTCTCATGGGCGGCACAATGGTAGGATATATTAGGCTTTTTGCCTCAAATAATCCTTTTTTAGAGACAATAGACCGGCTGCCGAAGTTATCAGATGTAATCAACACGGCGTTGGATTTGTGTGGATGTGGCTTTCAAAATAAAAATGATTTATTATAATAATTTTTAGTTTATGATACTTCTTAAATGGTTTTTTTATCTCAGACTTCTTAGGTACCTTCAGGTTTTCCTGTAATCTAGATATCAGTCTAAACTTGAAGTAAAGAACTATTTACCAATAATTATATTTCGCACGACATAGCTTGAAAAGTTTTATTTTATAATTTGCCACCAAAACAGTCAACCCTTATTAAAAATTTATTAATTTAGGTTTCCCGTCCGTGTCTCGGTTGTAGAGGTTATTATGTATACCAAATTGGAACTGAATGGGTCCAGTAGATTTAGGGTTCCGTTTTTTCTTTCGGACGTAGAGAAACCAAAAACTGGGCTGAGTTAGATTATATGGATTTACAAAACGACCATGTGTGAATGGGCTTGAGAAATTTTCAACTAGCTAAAACTAAAACGAAGTAAATATTACTATTCTAAAGATTCCTTGATAGTCAGACACACGGATAATCGGCGTAGGCTTAGGAATTGGATATTAGTCGAAACTGTGTTTTGCATAATCGAAATTAACACGTGATTGAAACCATTCAATTTTTTATTACCCAATCACGCAAAAACGGCTTATCGAAATTGTTTAAAATATAGCAGCAATACTGGTAATTGGGGCTAATGAGCCTCGTAATAAACGTTTATTGACTTTCATGTTGTGCATTAAGTACCTTTGAGTATGTTTTGCACAAAAACGGGGTTAAAATAAAAATAGGTGGCCCTATAATGGTACATTGTAGCCTATTGAATGTAACAACTAGGAAAGTCACTATACACCTAACCTTTTCCCAACTACGTTGAGGTCGGTATTCATTCCTACAAGAAGCAAGTAAGCAGTGCGTAAATAGCCTTTTTTGCACCCTGTGCGAGAGTAGAGTAGAGCAATGCTATGTATATATGCTTTATTTCATTCAGGGTAATAAAACACAAGGACCTTGTTGGTGGACCAATTAACTAATATTTTGAAGAACTAGACTGACCATGTAGCCGGTCGCCCGCTTGACTCCGATAAACACTAGCACTGAGAGCGCAGCGGAAACTAATCAGGAGCAAACTGAAAGAATAATAGTCCTGCCTGGTCTGGCCATTCTTGCGCCAGTTAAGTAAATATTATAAATCTGAAGAGTTTGTTTGTTAAGTTGAACGCGCTAATCTCTAGAACTACTACTACTATTTATCGTGTGGGCAGTAAGGTCTAACGACCCCACACAACCTAGTGTCAGAGATTCTAAACCGCCTCAAGGGCCTCTGACATGGTTTATTTGACGACCGCCATATGGCGGGTGAAACCACCGGCTTATACGTGCCTTCCGAAGCACGGAATCATCTTTTTATCAGAAAATCAGGTGAATCAAGCCTGCAATGTCCTAGCCAAACTGGAAACAACTTTACAAAGTATGTTTCCCGTGGGAATCGAACCTACGACCACCGGGTCACAAGGCAAACGCCTAAACCACTCAACCACGGAGGCAGAGGAACTACTGCTTCGAAAAGAAAAATATTTTTATAAATAACCCATTTATCGAGGAAGGTATATAGCACGCAACGGCCAAAAGGAGTGGAGCAATTATGAACAATGTGATGCAGACAAAGCAACAGTTACAATGTACTGTAAATACTAGCAGAACTTGCTAGTCAATCCTAATATATATAAAATTCTTCCGTTACTGACTGATTGAGTGACTGACAGACAACGCACAGCCGAAACTACTAGTCGTAGGAAGCTGAAATTTGGCATGTAGGTTCTTTGGGGAGTGTAGGGAAGCAGGATTTTCCGAAACTTCCACGGGAATGGGATAAAAGCGGGATAGGCGCGTATGAATTCGTGGGCGAAAGCTAGTATTTTATATGGAGCAACACCTATCTGACCTCAATCCTGTTACCATCTAACAGTTGTCCTTGGTAAGTCATTTCAAATAGTATCCAGTTCTCCACCTTACGTCTACATTCCTCGATTAATCAAATTGACATCATAGCTTTAATTTATTGACATTAATTGAAGGCCTTTTCCTTTTTAACCGACAAAAAAACGGAGGAGGTTCTCAAGTTGACGCGGCGCTATATATATATATATATTATGTATGAACACGCATAACTTTTTTTCATGGCGACTAAGTCGTGTGAAGTTCCTTCAAGGTGAGTTGGGCTTGAGATATAAGGGCTTTAGTAGCACGTCTCATTCAGCATTCTCCGTCCCTCATCGATCAATCAGCAGCTATAGACACCGGGCTCGTCTATCTCTAACAACATCGTTTTACAATCCTATTGTTAAACCAAAGGTCTTATCCATACAATTCTATACACAATTTTCCATTCACATATAAGCTTATGGCAGACAATGCTTCTGTTCAGTTGCACTATGTTACGCGGCGCGATCTCATTGACCCATTAACAAACATTCATACATATTTTAAAACAAAAACTCGTTAATTTACTACAATTATTCAATTAATTAAACATGTAAAAGTTGTTATTCAATGATTAACGTAATAATATAACAATTGAAATTTGATATTCTATTTTTAAAAGTATGCTATGATAAAGTTTTGAATAAGTTTGAAATTGGAACGGGAATAAGTGTCAATAATAATTCAATTGAATATAATAAAAATTGTTAAGAATTTAATAACAATTATGAATTCTTTGAACAAAAGTGTGTTGTGTAAAAGTGCAATTATTGGATTAATTGGATGATGCAAATGAAAAAGTGCGGTGAAAATGAATTTGTGGACTACAATATTTTTATTTTGTCAATTTGGATGTTTTGTGATTGGATCCAGGGTTATACTCGTGGAGAATGCACCAAGTATGTATTCTCGCTTCTTTTATTTTATTTTAGACTATTTAAGACTAATTTTGTCGTTTTTCAAAGCAGTTCTAGGTTCATTTTCAGTCAAGGAATTAGTCGTCTAACCTTTTGAATACAACAAGAAATCCAAATGTTTATAACGTGAGTTTGGAGTTCCGACAACAGAAATATCTTAAGGGGAATATTTAGTTAAATCTCACAATTTCATAAACACTAAAAAAGAAAGTACTGTGTTGAAGCATTTCTTTATTTCGGCCAAACTATGGCAAAGTCTGCAGCCTATTTGATATCCAATTAAGCATGAAATCATTAAAATTGATTGATTTGTTGTTGCACTTAACAAGAGATTCAATGCATGGTTTACGTTGCGTTACCCATCAGAAACTGTTAGTAACTGCAGGTAAACAGCCACTTACACAAAGCTTCTGAAAATTCAGTTACCTTTGTTCATTCAGTACTCTTTGCATAAAGTCTAGCCTGTAGCTTAAGCAAGCGTAATCTGCTGTCGTGTTTCCGATACGCCTGGCTGAAGATGTTGTGACTTATTCTTAGCAGAGGTTAAAATGGCTAAAATACTGTATGAAGTTTATATTCTAAAGATTAAAATCAGGTAGATAGAAAATACTTGGGGCCGCTTTAAATTATATTTTATTTCAGAACATAATCAATCAACATACAGGGTGAATTTTTAAAGTGTGCCATCAGGACCAAATCCGAAACTATAAGGAATATCGAAATCACTGAATGGAGTCTCGAGCCCGATTTTGATGAAAACCAAAACAGCATCTTTGGATTTTTGAAAAATCGTTTTTCCTACCCAGGAATTTGATTTTGAAAAAAAAACAGACCCTGTATTATTCCACCATCTGAAAATGTAGCTAATCAGGATCAAATTCTGGGAGGTAATAATAAATGGCAAACTAAAGGAAAGAGCTCATTTTTAACAAAAATCTTTTTTAATTTTCAAAGTAAAAAATATCGAGTCGTTTTTTTTTTTTCTAAATCAATCATGCAGTTTTAGTTTTCATCAACACCAGGCCCGAGAATCTATAACTGCATCATTGGATTTAAAAAAAATATCAGTGACGTTTGAGATAGGTAGCTTTAGTCAGAAATTTAAAAAATACTCCTTTCTGTGTTTTTCGATATTCCTTCTAGTTTCAGATTTGGCCCCGAAGGCACACTTAAAAAATTCACCCTGTATACATATAAACATAACCCTTGTGTTTTTGTTTCCTGTTATATTGTTGTTATATATTTATATTCTTCCGTTACTGATTGACTGACTAGTCAGTGACTGACAGACAACGCACAGCCGAAAATACTGGTCGTAGAAAGCTGATTTTTGAGAGATTTCCCGGAATTCCTACGGGAATGGGAACGAACGGGATATGCGCGTACGAAGTCGGGCAAAAGCTAGTTCCATATAAAATTGTAAAGTAAACCCTAAAACTATTTTAGTACCTTATACTTATGCAAGTTATCAAATACCTTACATTAAAAAGGACACCAACAGAACTGTGTACCTTATTCCAGTGCCTCATAATAAGACACTCAACCCTATCCGTCATGGTGTTTAGAAGGTCGTTGGAGCTGCCCCGCACACGACGCAACAGGGAAGCTACTATCTTGCGCACTTTTGCTCTAAAGCAGTCAGTGTTCTCTTTTGAAGTGTCAAGACAAGACAAGACATTCATTTGTATTTGTTTGTCATGCGAATTTATAGTTGGATTTAAAAATATGATAAAATTGGCAGGCTGAACTTTTTGCGTTTAAAAACACGATCCCCGGTCCAAGTGTGAGAAGGAACACCGGGGTGGTTTTTAGTCAGCAAGAGTCTGCCAGACCCCTTCGCCTGCCCCAGGCGAGGGACATCGATGAGGATTTTCCACCCCAGCAACAAAAAAAAGTGCGTTTACGAATTTTCAAGTCTGGATTTTAATTTATTTTAAATCTAACGATTAAATGTATTTATATTATTTGATTTGGTTATTTTAATTGTATTATAATGTTTTATTTCAATATTGCGCATAAGTTTTAGTAGCTATCATGAATTTCAATGTAATGTTATATCATATGTGTTTTTGTTTTTATGTATGTAATGTGTGTCCTAATATGATCCTTTGTTGGTCGAAAAAAACGTTAATTTAATTTAAAAAAACCCGGGCAAGTTTGGCTCACGCACAAAGGCTTCCTACGAGTCATGCCACTTTGAAAAAATGGAAAAAAAAAATTGTAGGCTCAGCTCTGTGGTTTCAGAGATGAGGTCTGTTTTCTTTAGTAACTTTAGAATATTTAAAATGTTTAAAAAAAAAATCTTTGAGGCCCTTACGATGAGTCCTAGCTTTCGATTGATCTGCGCACGGCTCACATGGCTTTTTATTTAAATTGATAATTTGTTTCCCAAAAGTGCACCCACATTTATTTACGTGATCCTGGATTGGGTCACAGAAATTAAATATTACTAGCTGACCTGCGCATCTTCGCTTGCGTTACATTTTTCATTAAGAATCCGTTCCTTTTGGGTGTAGCGTGATGTTTTCAATTCGAACCAGTAGTTCCTGAGATTAGCACGTTCAACCAAACAACAAACTCTTTGGCTTTATAATATTCGTATAGAGGTGAACCAAACCTCAACTGAGTTATTCCAGTAGATTCTGAACAAATTTGCTGTGACAGACGGACAGATGTAACACGACTGATCCAAAATACTGGCCCTTTCATAGAGGCAAAATCTCAAGTGGCTGCAAAGAAGTTGGGATCCTAGCAAAGGAGAAACGGTACTTCACGCCGGAACAGCTGCTTAAACTCTATCAAGCGCGAGTTCGATCGTGTATAGAATACTGCTCTCATCTTTGGGACGGATCTGCCAGATACCAGCTTGATGCCCTTGAGTCAATTGAGAAAAGAGCCAAGAGGATCATCGGCAATGAAAGGCTCGTTGTGACGAAGCTCCAAAGTCTTGAGCATCGATGACGAGTTGCTAGCCTGTCGGTTTTCTACCGGTTGCATTTTGGGGAATGTGCGACGGATTTGCATAATTTAATTCCGTAGTTAAGTAAAAAAAAATAGGTTCAGCTTTTCCATACGGAGATTCGGAACTCTAGAAAAAGTAATTACACTTTGGCAGACCCGGGCAGCCAGACTGAAGCACTTGCAACCACTAAATAGGCCGACGACAGTCAACCAAACTAAACTTAATACAAAATGCTTGTAATCTTAGCGACCACAATGGTTTGCAGCGACTTGGATACGCCTGGCTGAAGACGATGTGATTTACACTTAACAGAGGTCAAAATGACGTGACACCTTTTAAAATTCTCAGAATAGGTGAGATTTTAAAGATTACTTGTGTCATTATGTGTTATCTGATGTAAATCTGTTGTGTTTATGTCATTATAATTATTAAGCGCCTTGTTGCATTTGCTCTTGATAAAAACAATAGGTCTCTCTTTGGTGCCATTTTAAGTTTGTTTAGAGCAGTGGTTCTTAATATATAGATTAGATAGATTTTTTTTTACTGCATAATCTTGACTAACATTTGAATCCAGTTCAGTGTTGCTCAAGGCCAAACGCATGCCAATACTAACATCCAGCTGATTTTGGTGCTTGTCTTTAGCTGCTGGCATAGATATGCTGATGAAACAACGTTAGGTAGCGTGTAGCACTATTTTGAAACTTTGGAAGAAACATTGTTATTTTTCTATAAAAAATGTATTCTAAATCATTTCCTGACTCAAAAACATCTTCCAAGTTAGTATTCTATAGCATATCAATCACTCCTTTATTTCGAACCCTTGCATTGAAATTATTTAGCTTCGCGAAAATATATTGCATTATAGAATGTCTTCGCGGACCACTTCAGGTTCTGCCAGGGACCACCAGTGGTCCGCGGACCACCGGTTAAGAACCACTGGTTTACAGTGTTAGGCCTGTCCACTTGCGCTGTGCAAGACAGCGGAGCGGATTAACGGAGAAATATTAACCAATAATGTCAGTCAAAATGTCAGTGTCTCCGATGAAATTGGCCGCCATGGCTGAAATCGGTCAAGAAGACTTACTGTTGTTCCAATCCTGATTTAGATGTCGTACCCAATTAGATTAATTTAGGGCACACGGACGTAAATAGGTTAGGTTCGAATGGGATGACTCGATCATGTTAGGTTCTTTAAAAACCCTGCAGATATAGGAGAATAGGTTACGTATTTGTGGTTCCCATTTCATGGAGTGGCATTAATTTATTCATATGTGTTTATCTACCTTTCATTCTTTTTCACTTAGCCTTTGAAGCTTTGTTGTTAAAGCGCGTTCTTTACATTTATTCTTTTTTTTTTTAAAGCACAGTAACATACATTTAAGAAATAGGATCATTATCATCTACACTCCAACTTCTGACACTGCTGACCATAGGCCTTTCAGTACGTCTACCATGAGTGTTATCAATCTATACTAGCTAGCGACTGTAGTTAAAAAATGTGTGAAAACGTTTAATAAAGAAGTTTCTAATTTATTTTTTTAATTGTTGTAGCTAAAGTTTTACTTGCATCTTGCTTGCTTGTTAGTTAACAACTTAAACAAATAAATTAGAAACTTGTTTTTTAAAAGTTTTTAACTACAGTCGCTAGCGAGCATGGATTGATAAAATTCATGGTAGACGTACTTGTCATTAAGTGAAATTAGCATAAAAATGTTATCTCTGTATGTTAATAGGAAGGCAACTATTCGATAGTGCTCCTGCCTAGTTATCATTGGAGGACAGACGTATCAATCAGTAACAAGAGTCACTAAGCTAACCTGGGTGCGCAAAGCGAACTCTTGGGTTCTTTTTGGCTACCAAAAGTGGATACGCTGCTGCCCAAACTTCCCGTTTTCAATAAAGAGACCTAACCATGGCCACCGACAGGGGGTGCAAAGGTGTTCACTTACACTTCCCAGGGTTTTAATAATACATCATCATCATCATATCAGCCGATAGACGTCCACTGCTGGACATAGGTCTCCCCCAAAGGGGGGGATTTGACATAATCGCCACGCTTTGCAGGCGGGTTGGCAATCGCAGTGTATGGTGTTGCGTTTTCCAGAAAACGCTGCTGCCCATTCTTTGGTGAGTCCCTTAGTCGCCTCTTACGACACCCACGGGAAGTGATGGGATAGTATTATTCTTTTACGGTACCATACGGCACCGTCCGACACCATACGGCAATTAAAAATACATACGAAAACATAAAGAAAAATAAAATATTAGACAAGTGGAATTTAGTAAAAAAAGAACATAGCAAATCCGAGGCGAGGTGCTCCCTTCGCTCGGCCTTGTAGTCGTCTGTTTTAGTTCTATCTCTGTGTGATTGGACAAAAGACCTATCCTATTCAAGGCGGGGTTATAGAGATGCACCCCACTGAAAATAGTCCTGCCGGCGCCCATGGATCTGACGTTAAACAAATCCTATATCACGCTATCAAATTTCTCCGATTTGAACATATATCATCTCGATAGCCAACAAACATCGGGCGGTTGCCCACCAAACACAACACCCGTCTGTTTGGAGGATCCTTCCTTTTCAATGGAGTTTGCGGGACCTTACACCAAGTTTCGCGTACCACTATGTACTATCCATAGTATTACGCGAAATTTGGTGTAAGGTTGAAAACTTGGCCTAATTTTCTGAATCATCTTAATATCTCAGTGGGTCATATTTATTTATAATTCTGAAGTTAAGTCAGAATTATAAATAAACATGACCGGCACCCATGGATTTGACGTTAAACAAATCCTATATCACACCATCAAAGTTCTCCAATTTGAACAAATATCAACATCTCGATAGCCAACAAACATCGGGCAGTTGCCCACCAAACACAACACTCGTCTGTTTGGAGGATCCTCCCTTTTCAATGGAGGTTGCGGGACATTACACCAAGTTTCGCGTACCACTATTTACTATCCATAGTATTACGCGAAACTTGGTGTAAGGTTGAAAACTTGGCCTAATTTTCTGAATCATCTTAATATCTCAGTAGGTCATATTTATTTATAATTCTAACTTAACGGATCTTCTTCAAGGTTGCAATTCGCGTATTTTTTGTCAGTTCTTAGGATTTATAGTTCCTTGTGTTGATAATTAAGCTTAACTAATGATTTCTTTGGGTAGGTATGTGCTAATGTTGTTATTGTATGATGTAAGAGTGTGCTTGGGTAGACACTTGCGCTTTATTTTCAAGTTTTTGTTACCGTTGTCTTTTTACTGTATTTTTATTTTCTGTTGATGTGGACATCAACATCAATCAATCATCAATCAATAAATATATTTAAAATTCTTCTGTTACTGAGTGATTGAGTGACTGAAATTTGGTATTTAGCTTCCTTGGGGAATGTAGGAGAGTACTAATAGAGAATTTCCCGAAATTCCTGCGGGAACGGGAAAAAACGGGATATGCACGTAAGCTGCGGGCAAAAGCTAGTTTATGTATGCAACGTGTAACAGAATAAATGCAATACCTCTTAAGGGGTCACTGTACTCATCATTATGAACAACTTTTACTACGGGACCAACCCCGAAATCGCGAAAAAACAATCAGCTGCTCAGTACATTTTGTCGAGTTATGCTCACGTAAATGTATGGGGGAGTCGATTTTTTTCACGATTTCAGTGTTGGTCCCATAGTGAAAGTTGTTCATAATGATGAGGTCAATGATCCCTTAAGAGGTATTGCGTTTATTCTGTTACAGGTTGGTTGGTTGGTGGCGGTTACGGGTTGTATGCACCAAGATACAACGACATAATTAATGCCTTAAGCATTATTTATCAGTCAACCAAGGGCGATGGTGAGATAATATAGCAGGTGTATGAATTATTTGTATCGTAGCCTTATCGTAGAATAGGCAATGTCGAGATTTGAGCGAGGTTAGATGAGGTTAGGCTTGTGGTGGCCAAAATTTCATGAAATGGTCTACCATTTTTCATGAAGCGGCCAATTCAATCTACATATTTCGCTACTTACGACAAATACACCTACTTTAAGCAACTGCACATTGTTGTAAGCCAAAACAGCATTTTCAATGTCTCGCTGATATGACAGCTCCCGAAGACTGCCGACCGCGTGCGTGGCGGGTTTTCCACCTTGTGGCGTCAATAAAATGCGCGGTTTACCCTGTCCATACTACAAATACGAAATACCTGAAATGGGGTCATTACTCATCATTATGAACAACTTTTACATTGGGACCAACTCCAAAATCGCGAAAAAAAATCAGCTGTCCAATAAATACATATTGTCGAGTTATGCGCACAAAAATGTACGGGGCAGTTGCTTTTTTTTGCGATTTCAGTGTTGGCCCCATTGTAAAAGTAGTTCATTATGATGAGATTTTTTTGTGGTGCTTTTTGTTTTTAAGGTTCCGAACAAAAAACGTAACCCTTATAGGATCACTCGGGTATCTGTCTGTCTGTCTATCTGTCCGTCTGTCATAGCCAGTTTTCTCTGGATCCACTGGACCGATTCTGTTGAAATTTGGTACACATATGGATTTCTGTGACTCAAACATGGACGCGTTACGTAAATTATTGAATTTTTAGCATGGGCGTCACTTTTGGGGGTCAAACTAGAAAATTAAAATGAAAAAATTGTACGAATTCGTGTAACATATCAAATGAAAGGGCTTAGTGTCAGGGCTTTAATTATATTATTTTTTTCATAATTTTAAACAAATGGTTTTAAAGTTATTCAAGAAATTAGACGAAAAATGACCCCTCCTTATCTCCGAAACTACCGAACCTAAAATTTTGAAAAAAAAAAATGTAGGTGATAGATCTTTACCTATAGATTACAGGAAAACCTATAAGAAGTCTATAGTGTTAAAATAAAATGTAAAAAATAAATAAATTCGTTGGGAACCCTTTGCACGCGAGTCCGACTCGCACTTGGCCAGTTTTTGTTATATTGTTTTATAATGGTTTTTCTTTAATTTTTTATAACAAGAATTCGTCTAAAATTATTGGTTTTTTTTTATTTGTTTTTGGTAATTAGTTTGCTTTCATCCCATATTGTTTTCCTTTTCATTTCTTGTAATGTATTTTTGTTTATGTTATTGTTTTCGTCCTTGTCAAACTTGTTGTACCTATCTAGATAATAAGTGAATGATGTGGTCGCCTATAATTAATTGGAAGCGCTCTTTTGTATTTGTCCCTGTCTATATTGTAATGCATGTGATTGTGTAGCCTCTGTTGGCGATCCTATAAACAAATAAATAAATGAGTACAATGACCCCTTTTAAGGTATTGCGTTTACTATAATAAACGTTTTTCGTACGTACATATGTGAGTACTATGTCCCCTTACAAGCAAACTTATTAATTTTACCTCTGCCGGCATTTCTTTATTGTACCTATTAGTAGTATATAAGTGTTTTTTGGGAGCATCGTCCTCACATAATTATAATCAATTGATTAATGCATGCAAATATTGTAAACCTTATTTTTGGAAAGAGTAACTATGGAGTTTCTTGTCCTTTCTTCTCCATAAGAATCAACCGTAAACGACTAGAGTCACTATATTTTATTTTCATTTGACGTTCAAAAGTGCCTTTAATGGTCTAGTTGAAATAAATCATTTGACTTTGACGTTGTTTAAATCAATATCTACAACAAAACTCTTGTCCACAGCATGTTTCCGCCGCGTCCTAGCTGGGAAACGGGCGCTCAGGAGCCACGTCAGAAAGGTGGTCCCCTGCGAGAGACTAGAAGACTGCCGAAGAGAGTGTGCTACAGAGAAGAGATTTCCTTGTGAGAGCTTCAACTACAGGTTAGTAACATTTTGATTTCGGTATCTGCCAGGGTTGCGGAACTTGTTGGAAAGAGTCACCGCGGCCCTGGGGTACTCTCGCGGTACTCTCTAGCCCAATGAATGACAACACGATTTGACAGTATCTATCAAATCGTGTTGTCATTAATTCTTAGTGGTCAGGTGATACGGAGTAGAATACGCCCGCAACTAAGCCCGAAACTACGGACTTCGGGCTTAGAGAGTAGCCCCCTTGGAACGCAAAGGCATTAGGAGGAACACGGATGGGTTTTGGTCAGTAAGAATCTAACACTCCCTTCTGCTCCGCCCAGAGCGGGAGGAGTCATTTGATGATTTGCCACCCTTAAAAAAAAGTGTTAAGTTGTAAGGAAAAATGAAATGTTTGTCGTGCTCCATCATCGACCACGTCATTCCTTTCCATCAGGTGATATTGTGGTTAAACGCGTGCCTATCAATATTAATGAAGAAGTAAATAACTAAAATAAGTAGGTAAATAACTGCGCTAACTCATCCACACACATGTCCTACACATAAACGTACACAAGCACACCCTTAGACACAAATACACATCACTTTACATTCACTCACATCACATACAGTATGTCACATACTGACTCATACCCTTTTCGAACATTTACACACACACACACACACTACTATCAGGAACGTAATCTTGTAAGTTTAGTTTGAATTTATATTTAATTTCGTTACCTTGGCTTGTATGTTAACTTATTTGAACCCAACTGTAATCTACTATGTGCACTTATATGTGTCATCAACCACGAGGATACTAGATCCCACGACACAGGGTATCCTAGTGTGGGGTCTAGGGTTACTCAATTGCACTCGAAAGTTTTTTTTTTTCAATTATATCTTAGTGCTTATAGACTTATATTGTGCTTACTATGTCTGTAAACTTGTTCTTAATAATAAATTATTAAAAATAATTGCGTTATTCACCACACGACGTTCAAAGAGGAGCCCAAATCGTAAATAGCCTTTTTTGTTACACAGGTCATTATAGTCAGTAGGTATGCTTTTTCAGGAAAATAGAAAATGCAAGTGAACAATGTCGTTTGCATAGGTAAGCGACCAATTTCCAAGTTCATTCCTCTGCTGAAATCCGTTGGAAAACTTATTAAACTTGGAATCATAAGTAATCATCATTGTCAAAGATTCTAACGCTATCAGTACTCTGCTTCATGAACATGTCCCATTGTAAAAGTTTTCAGGTGTTGCGTTTATTCAATACAAACAGCTTTCTTTCTTACCTTTCTATGACCTTAGGCTCTAGACAAGAGACACTCTGTCAGTGGTAGCATTGCGAAAGCGAGTTTCAACTTTTTCACTTTTAAGTGGTGATACTTGGACGACTTCTTCGTCAACGCTGAAATTGAAATAATCAAAAATGCTCATAAATTAAAACTACTGAACCAAATAGAACTTTTACGGGAAGAAATGAAAGAAAAAGAAAGAAAGAAAGACAAATGTTTATTTGGGACTCGCACAAGACATATATATCAATCCATACATATAAAAGGCAAAAAGCAAGGCAAAGCAAATGGCAAGTATACTGCATCGAACTAAAAAAGAATCACAGAAATCGGATCAGAAACCTTGGAGTAATCGGTGTACATACATAAAAAAAGCCCGCCGACTTGAGAACCTCCTCCTTATTTGGAAGTCGGTTAAAAACGTCAAAAATGTATAGAATTTGCAAAGCTGTCGAAGTGTCACGAGATCAATCTACACTTGTATATTATAAAGAGGAAAGATTTGTTTGTTTGAAATGAATAGGCTCCGAAACTACTGGATCGATTTGAAAAATTCTTTAAGCAATAGATAGCTACATTATCAGGGAGTGACATAGGCTATATTTTATCCCCGTACTCCCACGGGAACGGGAACTACGCGGGTGAAACCGCATGACGTCCACTAGTCCCTTATATTTTGGTATTTCGACAATCGCATTCGCTAATAGAACTACGGGTCTAAAAAGGAGCAGAATCAGAAAGCACATCACGCTACCCGTCACTGTCAAATTTTCCCAATCAATCTTGAGCCTAATGCTTTAGCGATAAAGATGAAAGTAAATTTGACAGATTGTTGTATGATTAATATTATGATTCTAATATGATTCTACTAAAGTGGCATTTTTAGACCCCCTGCATTTTGTCTGTCTAGAGTTTCTTGTGTGAACAGAGTGTCGGTTAATAGAGCTGCTTCCGATATTTGTGTCCTGAGAGTTGCTGAAGTATATTGCTAGGCCTATTAATAACCACTTGCTCATAACACATTCCACAGAGAGCCCTATAGGTCCGGGTGGAGTGTGCGCGAAGTGAACTCCCGTTCGATTCTTTAAACATGTCGAAGTTTCAGGCTTAGGTGAAGTGATAACGAAGCGAGCTGTCATTCCATCTTGATAACATGAATTGACAGTTCACCTCGTGATCTCTTCACCCAAGTCTTCACTTCGACATGTTTACAGAATTGCACTGCAGCTCGCTGTCATAGTAAAGTAAGTAAAACTTGGCCCAATTTATTAGGAGACTTCACCATATTAAAGTTCTTCCACTTAGTACCCACTTAGATATTAAAACCAAGAACAAACTTGCTAACACAGATGACAGATAATGAGTAACAAAAATGAAGTCAAATGTCTTTTTAGTGTTCACACGAGCCGTTCGCACTATTGTATGCGTTTCCTGATCTTTTGCGACCTTAATATGTTAATTGTTACAACATTTTCGTGGATACTATGCGTTTGTCAATGCTTATATTATTTTTGTTTGTGTATGAATTTTGTCAGAGTTTTCAAAGTCGTCACGGTTGTGGGCATCCCTTCTCTGCAAGTTGTCTTTAACTAAAACAGAAATGCTTTGTTCATAGGTCTTCTGTTGGCGGCATTTTTAATGATGAATTTTATATTTCGATATCCTCAATACAATATGTTTCTTTATTGAATACAACTTTTCAAATCGAAAGGTTTTTTTGAGCGATTGATCTTGGACCTCAGATATTTTATTATTATTGTCCTTTGTATACTACAATACGTTACCAGGGCAAAGACCACCCTTTCGCCTTTCCATTTTTCTCTCTTTTTTACTATTTAACACAATCGTTTAGCCCTTTGGTCTCCATTGTTCTTTTTCTTTATCAATCTTTAGCCCTTTCTGATGTTCATATTTCTGAGCAGAAGCACCTCTAGAATAGATAGGCACGCGAACTCAAACACGCTTTTGACCACTATCTCACCTGATGTAAAACCCGTGATGGGGTTGAGCACGTTTGCCTCGCCAGACCCTAGGTAGTAGCTAACAGGAAACACGGACTACTCCATTCCGTGTCTGAAAGTTATCCTAAAACGTTTTGTGCGTATGTGTCCACCACATACCGGTGGTGCATAACACTTAGGGCGATAAGTGTTGTGGTCCGATGATGGAACAGAAAAAAAAACCCCGACAAAAAACCTTCAAAAACTTAAAAATAATTTCGTTTGATCCTTTTAGTTTAATAAAGGTACGATTCTTTGGGCCAAGCGTCTTCGCCTTGGGAGACCGCAAATCTTTTGTATATACTAGGTATAAGTATTATTAGCGGTCTCCCGGCGCGATGAGGCTTGGCCCAAAGAATCGCACTTTTATTGGACTAAAAGGATCAATTGAAATTATTTTTAACTTTTCGAAGGTTTAGGGGTTTTTTTTTAAATCTTTAATTTAATTTTTATTTCTTGCTTTTTAAACTTAATTTTCATTTCGTTAATTAATATTCCTCATTCCTATAATCAAGCACTTTCATTTGATACCCATATTGAGGGAGTTGTGAAAAAAAAATGTAATTCGTCATTTTGTGGTGGCGGTCATCTTGGATTTGAAATTGTTCATAGTGTGTAGTAGTCAAGCACTTTCATTTGATACCCATATTGAGGGAGTTGTGAAGAAATATGTCATCCGCCATTTTGTGGCGGCGCGCGGCGGCCATCTTGGACGAATTTTCATCGAACATAGCTAAGAACACTCCCGACTAATTCACCTTTCAAATAAAAAAATCAAAATTAAAATCAGTTCATCCGTTCGGGAGCTACGATGCCACAGACAGACACACACACACACAGACACGTCAAACTTATAACACCCCGTCGTTTTTGTGTCGGGGGTTCATTAAATTGCGCCATTTCGACGCATGCTTCCCGAAATGTTATCATATCCACTCCCATGTCCCATCGACTAAAGTTAAAAACAAAGCCACACTATAGGTATCTGTCACCCATCATCACAGAAACACTAGCCTCCTTTGACCTATCCTCTACAAAAACCATTTTAGGTCAAGTCTCCTGACAATCTTCATCACACGATCGCTTATCATGACAAATCTTCACGTCTTCAACAGTAGCCTTCCCGACATGTTTCAGAACAATTTTTGGAATCCTAAAAACGACAGTATTGTCATTTTTGTCGTAATTCAGGTACTGTCCTTAAAAAATAAGGTTGCCACTACATTTTTTCATACATCTCTAGCAACCATTTCAAGTAATCCTAAAAAAAAAAAACAAAAAATAATTACGGGGTTGTGAGCATTTCTGCGATAAACAGAAACAGTGCTAATTGCTTGTGACGTCACACAAATTTATTAAACTTTTCACAAATCGTATTATTTTAGTAACATCTTTTAACAGTATTCATTTATATAGAATTTTAATAGTAGTTAAATACTCTATTGATTGGTCGAAACCGCGTTGATAAGGAAAACCCACTACCATTATTTGTAGTTAAAGACATAACTAATAGCCTTCTCTGACGCATCATTTTCTAAAACCATTTCAGGTCAAGTCCCTTCAGAATCGTCATCACACGACCGCTTATCATCACAAATCATCTCGTCTTCAACAGTAGCCTTCCCGAGATGCTTTAGAACAATTTTATCTACAATCTACATAATAGTATGAATACTAGTACCTATGTACTATTTAGCGGAGGCCCTTCTCTACATGGTTGGTGAGCATCTAGGTTAGGACAGGGTTGACTCTAGTCTGTTCTTATTGTTACTGCATTTGATCTTTTCGAGATTTTATAGTGGAAGGGAATTCATCAAATTACTTACCCCAGGGCAGTGGGATGGAGTGTCAGACTCCTTTTTTTTACTATTGATAGGCACGCGTTTGACCCCTATCTCACCTGATGGTAAGCGACGATGTGGTCGAAGATGGGGACGCTTGCCTAGAAGTAACCTATTCACTCTTGACTTAAATACCAGGTTGTAGCTATCAGGAAACACAGACTCCGGCAGGGAATTCCACTCCTTAGCTGTACGCACTATGAATGTGTTCCCAAAACATTTTGTGCGCGTGGGTGAGATGTCCACCATGTACCGGTGGCGCATCGCCGTTCGTCTTGTGGTCCGATGATGGAACGGGCTTGGCGGAATTAAATTATGCAATTCCGTCGCACATTTCCCAAAATGCAACTGGTAGAAAACCGACAGGCTAGCAACTCGTCCTCGATGCTCAAGACTTACTGACTAAAGCAAAAAAGTGTTCCTTCAAATGCCCTTTGAGTTCCAGGGCCGCGGTTTCTCTTTGGAACATTTCTGCAACAATTTTTTGAGATTTGGTAGCCAATTGAGTCTTAACACTGTTTCACTGATAGGCTAGGTAAGTAAAAAGTTTCGACTTCTTAGTGACCTTATTTTCTCTCTCTGGATCAAGCTTGTCTATGTTTTTATCTTCTATAGTTACAATTAGGGTTGTGAGCCTATCAGTACGCTCAATCTGCAACTGATGGAGCTACTGAAGGTAACTGAAACTTTCAGTAACGCCATCAGCATGGAGTTTGGTGTGGACAAATGTGCGGTTATGCATGTAAAGATGTATGTAGAGATTATGGAATCTGTGGGAACTCAACTCTCGGATTCCATAAACCTGAGATCCCTCTCTTAAACTGAAACTTACAAGTATTTGGATATTTCGGAAGTGTCACGTACCAAAAACTAGCTGAGTGCGATTGGAACTCGCATGCAAAGGGTTCCTAAAGAATCATATTTTTTAACATGTTACCTTAATGGCATTGAATTCTTGTTGGATTTCCTGTATCTAGGAGTATAATTTTAGTAAAGAATCTGTACTCTTTTCAAAATTTCAGGCTCGGTACGTTCGGAGCAAATTGGCTATGATATACGGGAAAATAGACAACCAGATACACGACTGATCCTATAAGGGATCCAGTATTTCAATCTGTCTTTCGGAACCCTAAAATAACACCATTATCCGTTGAAACTCCGCACTTTCAATTCCATGTATGAAATTCAGGTAGGGTTTAAATTAATTTTCACTACTCTTTGCTTAAGATGAATTCGTTTAAAAAGCCAGTCCAGCTCGGCTCGAATTTACGAGTCTGCTTTTTCTCCCCAGTACTGAATTATGAAATTGGCAAGCAAAACCATGGTAATGTTCCACCCAATAATATATGCCTATCTCTTTCTCCCTCGCCTTTTCCCGTTACGCGGGGTTGGCTTTTTATAAAAAAAACTAGCTGACCCGCGCAACGTCGTCTGCGTCACAATTTTCATTACTGCTCCGCTCCTATTGACCTTAGCGTGATGATATATAGCCTATAGCCTTCTTCGATAAATGGGCTATCCAACAGTGAAAGAATTTTTCAAATCGGACCAGTAGTTCCTGAGATTAGCGCGTTCAAGCAAACAAACAAACAAACAAACTCTTCAGCTTTATATATTAGTATAGATATGAACAGATTAGCTTCTGCCAGCAGCTTCGCCCGCGTGGTCCCTAGGGAGTATACTCTCAACATAAAAAGCCTATGTCCTTTCTCTCTAGACTATCTGTGTACCAAATTTCATTTAAATCGGTTCAGTAGTTTTGGCGTGAAAGCGCGACAGACAGACAGACAGAGTTACTTTCGCATTTATAATATCAGTTAGGATGGCAGAAACCGAGTTCATAACTAGGTTCAACTCTCAAACAAAGTCCTTTATAGTATAGTTAGGGCGTTAACTGCTTCGTCGTAATCCGTGACGCTTAACCTCGGCTCAGTTATCTGTCGCATCAGCATTGTGTGCTGTTGCAGGGTTAATGTTAAATCTGCTGTTCGCTATAACGACTAGGGTTATTTACAGAAATAAACTTAGATATTAAATTTTCGACAAAAATAAATCATGCATTGTTACTAACTTCAAATACTATGTGAAAGTTCTCAATTTTATACAGACTCGTATAGTCGTATATATCCATGTTGATATTTATAACGTGAATAAGAAAGGTAAAATAAGTGCACGGTAAATAGTTCCCAGATGGGACTTCATAGCAAAGAAATCCTAATATATTACATAAAATTCTGATGAATGACTGACTGAGTGAGTGAGTGACTGACAGACATCGCACAGCCGAAATTTCTGGTCGTAGTAAGCTACAATTTGGCATGTAGGTTCCTTGGGGAGTGTAGGGGAGCACCACGAGAGGATTTCCTATGGGAACGGGAAAAATCGGGATATGAATGCTAGTAATTAATAAACCTGCTATTTGGCACTTATGGAATGCATTCGACTCATGCTCATTCAATCCATAGCTACCAATGTTAAATTTTTCGGGTTTATCCTTGATGGTTTCAAAAACCTTGAAAAATAGGTTCTACTGTTTTGAACCCTTAAATCAGGATAGACTAAAATTAAAATTCCCACTAAGCATCTTCAGTGTTTCGCCCAGCAACAAATATAAATAAAACAAATTATACAAAATCCGACCCTAAACACAATAATTTACATAAAAGATGATGTGAATCGTCTACCCGCATAATATAATGGTGCGCATTAATGTGAACTAAGTGACATAATTGGGACGCCAACCAAGGTTGCTTGCAGTACCTGTGAGCATTGTGCGAATGAGATCGCCAGGCCAACAGGGTATGACGAAAAATTAAGTGCGAATGACATAAATTGTGGATTTAGAGAAGGGCTTCAAAGATTCGAAAGTTATTAGGCAGAGATAAAGAATTCCAAGTAATAGATAAAACAAGTTTTTACGGGATAAAATGAATGGACTGCCTGGAAGACGATATGGCTAGAAAGGGGGTGACAGAAGACATTTTTATTGGGACAAGGCTAGCACTGCAACTCCTAAAAGCCATTTTCAACAGTGGCGACCCCCAAAAAACAGCGAGAAGGAAACGATTCAACTGTCTTGGATCCTGCAAAGAAATTGGCATACCTACAGAGACACTGCCAACTGATTGTAGATTAATGGGCATATTAATGTTTGTGAACTACCAAGTGACATAATTGGGACGCCAACCAAGGTTGCTTGCAGTACTTGTGAGCATTGTGCTAATGAGATCGCCGGACCAACGGGGTATGACGAAAACTTAAGTGCGAATGACGTTAACATTGTGGATTCAGAGAAGGGCTTCAAAGATTCGGAAGTTGGTAGACATGCAGAGACAAAACACATGTACGTATTGGGCCAGGATCGCCACCTATTGGGTGCCTGAGGACGGGCGTTGTAGCCAAGGCAGGCCAATGAAGCTGGCGTAAATAAAATAAATAAATAAAATAAAATTCATTTATTTCAGGTAAAGACCCATAGACATTCAATTAATAGCGTAACATAAAATTATCAATTTGTCAATTATCGCAATCAAATTAATTTTAAAAGTCAAAAGTAAATGTCAAATTAAAAAAAGAAAAACTATTCAATGTCAACTACACTACATCACAGAAAGAACTTTAAAATGTTAACTAGGTACAATAAATTAGGTAATAAAATAAATTAATAATAATTACACCAAAATGCAGAATTGATGATAAAAAACCATTACATGGAACAGAAATGCAAACATGACAAATTACACTCCCAAGACATACTCGTACCTGCCACAACAGTGCCCAATGTAGGGACAATCAAAACGCTTGGCAATCATTGCCAGGACAGTCAAACAGTCAAAGTCAGACAGACAAAGATTTAAACTCATTCCTGGTGGATTGGCTGGAAAAGGCAAAGTACAAAGAACGTTGCTCAGCAGTGAGACAAGAGAAAATATACAGGGTGATTGGTAAGTAAGTGCGTTCCTCGAAATGTTTAAAGTAAACCTGATTGCAACGATCTTGACCCTTATAATATTAGTGTAGATGTAGATTTGAAGCAATCCATCTGAGGTTCTCTTAGATAGTGAAACTACTCTTTAGGAGCCTGGTCAAACGCATTAGAGAATGCACGCGTATAAATAATGTCTGCCTCTCAACATAGTTACACTACTTAGTTAGAAAAGTAATCACGGTGTTCAACAAATTGTAGGAGTGTTTCTCCGAGATCAGTGTCACAGGTTTCTAATTCAATAACGTTCTCCAATTCAATTACATTTCCTTCTATCCGTCTCATTTCCTCTTTTGCAATATGTATCGAGAAGTAACGACTATTTATCAGTTCGATTCGTTCAGACACTGTTTAGGCTACAGACTTATCGGAGTGCATTTTATGGCAGCCTGGTTTTTTTTTACTATTGATTGGCACGCATTTGACTACTATCACACCTGATGTACGCAGCCATATGATCTGATTTTTAAGGTTAAGCAACGTTTGCCGAGGTCGAACCGTGGATGGCTGGCCATCCCTACTTACCGAGACCCATCTGTGACTCGGAAAGCAAGTTATGCTGTTGGGCCCTGCTATCATTTCTAGATTCTGGACAGTCGTTACGGGCAGTCAGAAGCCCGAAAATCTGACCAGTCTTGCCAAATGGCGACTTTGCTCAACAATGATGGGGTTGACTGTGTGGTGACCAGTCTAATCGGATGAAGCATACTAGTATTTAACATACAGAAACAGTCTGTTTGGCTCTATACAACCCAGTAACTGGGTAGCATGAAATCCTTAAACTATGAACTATGGTAAAAAATCATTATCTCTCTCCTTAAGCGTCTTTACTTGGGTTGTCTGCTATATTGTTTATATGTATTTATCTATTATGTTATTATTGTATATATAAATAGTACACCTAAGATTACGTGCAGTACTGTCACTCCTCTCTTTAAAATACATCCAAAGGTTGTCTTTAAAAGATCGTTTTTAGCGATAAGGCCGCCCATTGTGGCACCCTATGTTTTGTTTTCTTCATTTATTTTTTTCTGCAACTTATTTGGTGTACATAATAAAGAGTATTCTATTCTATTCCTTTGTCAAAATAAGAACCCGTTACGACTGTTGAAGATCTAAAAATTATAGCAGAGACCAACGGCTTTACGTGCTTTCCAAGGCTACAGAGGTATCACTCCACTTCCAAACTCCAGCCTGCCAGATCTGGGAAACAAACCCAGCACCACAGGCTGTTGTGGAATTTGTTCGAAACAGTCATCGCGGCCCTGGAACGCAAAGGGCATTAGGAGGAACACGGATGGGTATTAGTCAGTAAGAGTCTGACACTCCCTTCCGCTCCGCCCAGAGCGGGAGGAGTCATTTGATGATTTCAGTTTTCATACTAAAAAAACCCGCCAAGTACGAGTCGGACTCGCCCACCGAGGGTTCCGTATAGTAGCTACAAATTACTTTAAATAAAGATATTTTTTTATGATTTAATTACAAATGTGTAGTTTTCAGACTTTTCTCTAAACAAGTAGTACAAGACAGTATTATTTGCCAAATTTCATAGTTAATAGGTCAACTGGAAATACCCTATACATTTTGATTCCCATGAGAGTGTCGAAATATACGTTTTTTGTGGCATAAACGACCGTATTTTATTTCACGTTAACTTAAAAGTCATCATCATTTTTTCACAGCTTCAAGGTGCTGCATACTTGAGTATATGGTTTTAATTTCAACTAGATACCTCCACGCGTTCCCGTGATAAAGGGTCTTGATAGACAGACGGACGGACAACAAAGTGATCCTATAAGCGTTCCGTTTTTTTCCTTTTGAGGTACGGGACCCTAAAAATAGCCACCCCACGCTCGGCAGTCTTGCTTGCGACCACGACACCCCCAATAAATTGTATAATTTTAAACTTACTTGCGATATTTTATCGCGTTCTCCCTCTTAGACTTACTACAAGTCTTTCAAGTCGTGTCATCTATGTCGCCTAGTGAATACAACACCTTATATCAATTTATGATATGTACAGTGAAAATCGAATTAGCATTGCCTATAGCAGCTACCCTCGTTAGTCTTCTATGATTACCATTTGATAGATTGTAGACAAGAACTAGGTCATTATCGTTAGAAATAACCATATTGTAGCCTACTTTTGCCAAGTGAAATTTTATTAGCATACACAACTGTCTGTGGCATTAGTTGAATGTAAATATGTAGTTGTTTATTTTAAGATAGGATATTGATTGTTTTTAAGGGTTCCGAACAAAAAACGGAACCCTTATAGGATCACTGAGTGTCTGTCTGTCTGTCTGTCGGTGTCAGCCAGTTTTCTCCGGATCCTCTAGACCGATTCTGTTGAAATTTGGTACACATATGGACTTCTGTGACCCAAATACGGAAGCGTTACGTAAATCATTAAATTTTTAGTATGGGGGTCACTTTTGGGGGTCAAACTAGAACATTTCAAAATAAAAGTATTTTAAACAATATCGTGTGACATATCAAATGAAAGGGCTTACTATGAGGGTTTTATAATTTCTTCATAATTTTAAAATAAATGGTTTTAAAGTTATTTAAGAAATTAGACGAAAAATGTCCATTCCTCCCCTTATCTCCGAAACAACGGAGCTTAAAATTTTGAAAAAAAAAAAATGGAGATAATAGATCTTTACCTATAGATTACAGGAAATCCTATAAGAAGTCGATAGTTTTAAAATAATATGTTAAAAAAGTGAAATTCTTTCAGAACCTTTTGCACGCGAGTCCGACTCGCACTTGGCCAGTTATTTTTAATTGTCTAACTAAAGCAACTTAACATTTGTAAGACATTTCGGCCATATTTCTGGCAAAATATAGGCCTAGGAAGAAAAGAAAAGAAACAAGAACGTAACGCACCTGCGATACCCATTTCTGATATTTCATGTTCCAAATAATGAATTAATTCATCACTGCCTCGTTGGGTTTCCTTCATCAGGTTAGGCAAAATGTTATAGCATTAGTCAATTAGAATTTTTTTGGACCGTGAACCTTCTTCTTTCTTAGTACCTGTCAGAAGTCTGAATTCGTCTCGGTTTATGGCTATTCAATTCAATTTATCAAGTAACTATGACTCATTTGTTAGTAAGAAACTTGTCCTATGTTAGTAATTAAGATTATTCTATTTACAACAAACATATACAACACAACATACAGCGGCAGCACTGCCCGACACTTCACCGCGGCTGCACCATTCCATGGGAAATGGCGCAACAGCGATTCATGTACGGACAGTCCAGCCTGCTGGAAATCAGAGACAGCTGCCCCACACTCCACGCACCAGGGACGCACAGCGCTTACGCATTATTGCAAAGAATCAATCCACATGTGCGTTCGCGAACATTCCCGATGCCTTCCCATTTTATATGGAACTGCTCCTTATTAATAAACAATTTTTTTTACGCAAAAACGACGGGATCGTCATCGCTTAGGTAGACCGCTAATAATACTTATACTTATAAGTAAATATAAAAGATTTGCGGTCTCCCGAGGCGAAAACGCTTGGCCCAAAGAATCGTACCTATATTAAAAGGATCAATAGAAATTAGTTTTTATTTCCTAAAGTTTCTTTTTTCGGGGGTTTTTAAAATTTTTAATTATTTATTTTTATCATTATACACTTGCATGATCTTTAGATTAGTAAATAGACTGCTGTCTACCTCCTCAGAGAATATTGATGTGATCTACTCTAATTATTTATAAAAATCTCTTCTTCACAGATTAGACCGCACATTCCGCGGCAAGGGCCTCTGCGAGTTAATGACGAAACCAATCGAAGCCTTCGACTTACGCCGCGACTTCGTTGAAGACAAAGACTTCGATTTCTTCGAACTCGACCGAAATAGCTTGGAACCCAACTGCCCAGACACGTTAAGAGGTCCAGGGGTCTTACACTCTGGTTTTTTATCCTCAAAGACGAATAGGATTCCGGATGGGGATGGAGCTCAAAGTGGATGGAGGGATCGGTATGATGGGTTCGATGGCAGACACCGAGACAGGTTTGACGGGGATAGGAGAGGGCCTTATGGGAATCGGAGAGGAGGTTATGAAGATAGGTTCTTTGTACCTTACCAGATTAATCAAGGTGAGCTGTTTTATTTTCCTGACTTGTTTTTATATCCCCATTCAGGATATTGAGTATCTAATCTTAAGCGAGTGGATAGTGATCAAAATTCTGACTCAATGAAGTGATTAATAGGTGTTGAAGGTTTATTTTAGGAGTTCTTATACCTTGAAACCTGGTCTAGGTTTTGTTCTTTAAGAAACCTACCAATTTGATCGTCGATCGACAGATCGGTATCGATCAATAGATTTTGCTGCATCAAAAAATACCAAACCAGTCATCATTCATCACGACATTGGTAAATGACGACCGGTAGGGTAACACTGATCCACACGCTTTTAATGCTCCATTAAGAATTATTTATGCAGCTTCTTAGAATTTGAACAAACTTTAAACATGATTGCATTTTACATCGTGTCCTTGAATAAACGTTATCAGCACAAATCCATGACTGATCTCTAGAAAACTAATTTACTTCGAAAATTCAGACACTGCAGAAGCCAAAGTAAAATTTTACTAAAAAATCTTAAACATATTGACGTCGCTTTCAGGCCTAGCCCGCAGTAACGACGACCAAGAAAATTGGGGCAAATACGGCGGAGAATATGGTGGTTACGACAGATACTACAAAGACAGAAATGACTACCACAAATCCATCAGCCATTGGCAGATATCCACCGACGTCGAACGCCCATCTTATGGGGTCAAACCCCATTCCAATACCAACTTTGATTACCACAGTCTTGGCAAAAATGGGGGGTCATTCGACTACCATTCTCTTGGCAAGAATGGGGGAGCTTGGGCTGGCAACAGATATGGATATGGGTCTTGGAAGAGGGGGAGGTGGAATACTTCTGGAAGTTCTGGGGGCCAAAATGTGCTAGAGCATGGGGAGTCGAGTTTGTATAAACCAAAGTCCCATCACCATGATTCTATTGATCGGAGTGATGATGGAAGGACTAAAGGTGAGATTCTACTTACATAGCTTTTACCTGCGGCTGTGCTCCCGTGTCTTATTGCATAGAAACCGCACATATTTCCAGGATAAAGTAGCGTAAAAGTAGCGTGTTTATTTATATTATAATGTACCTTTCTATCAGTAGAAGAATCTTAATAACAAGAACATTAGAGACAGCGCTAGATTTTTGTGAACTTTGACCGTGACTAAACGCGGACATAGGATGTGTTAAAGACTTTTGATTCAATTTTTAGAAAGGCAAAATAAAGATTTATTAAAGTTTACTCTACTTTTTATTTCCGAGGGGAGAACTTCAAAAGACGCCTGGACTTTGGGGAAAAAGACCAGTGAGGTTCGAATTTTCCCCTTACTCAAACCACCCCGGTGATCACCATCAGCACATGGAACCCCGGTTCCTCTTAAAAGACCACTCCGGAACTCCTTCTGTGCAACGCCTGTTAGGGCATATCCCTGGGGAGACTGAAATGCTTCACTCTACAGCATGAACTATTCTCTTACATCTTGTCTCGTAAAGAAAGATGGACTCTGTACTCCAAAACCCGGAATTTTGTACGAGAAATTTAAATTAAAGAAAAGGGAACGAGTGATAGCGTAGGCATTGAGTTGCGCTGTACCCAGCTTGCTTGGGAAAATAGATGTTATAAACAAGGTCAAAGATCAATATGGAGAGGCACAGCAAGTGTTGACTGCATCCTCAAATGGTCACGGAAAGCTGTGCCCCTACAGATTTTACTCAATCAATGCGTTATGTTTTGGTACCTGTTCCAGACTGCTCCTCCCGCCGTCGGCCAGGCATGTCTTTAGGCACCGGCGCTATCAGGCGAGCATTGGTATCTCGCAACGTGGTGGAGTGCGAGGCGGCCTGCTTCAGTGAGCGGGAGTTCAAATGCGTGTCTTATAGTTATCGGTAAGTGGGGATATTGGTGGAGTCTTTACCATTTTGCTTAACAATGAGAATCTAAGGGCAGATTATTCAGTAAAATTTTCAGATTAAAGGTGATTCTGAATATTAGTTATCTCAAAAGTAATTGATATGATTTAAGAAACCTTCCCCTTCTTTCTGTAGCTAAATACCTCCTTTCAAGATTTAAAATATTTTTCCAGGTATTCAAACTCTCACGGCACAGACAACTGCTTCCTCAGCGAGCGTCCATACAGAGGACTGGAGTTGGCAGCAGATAGCAGTTCTGATGTATACGCTATGCCACAGGACCAGGGCTGTGTGACTATCAACTATAAACCTTGGGTTGAGAGCGGTATGGTTCAAATTTAAGTGTTGTTCTTCAAGAGAGTCTATACAAAGGATAAAAGTAAGCAGCAGATAGCAATTCCGATGTCTACGCCATGCCATAGGACCAGGGTGGTGTCACTATCAAACACAAACCTTGGGTTGAGAGCGGTATGGTTAAAATTTAAGTGTTGTTCTTGCAGAGATTCTATACAAAGGATAAAATTAAGCAGCAGATAGCAGTTCCGATGTCTACGCCATGCCATAGGACCAGGGCTGTGTCACCATCAAATACAAACCTTGGGTTGAGAGCGATAAGGTTCACATTCTCTTCAAACATTGTCCTTATTTAGTGTCCATACAGAGGGCTGAAGTAAGCAGCAGATAGCAGTTCTTGTGTATACGCCATGCCACAAGACCAGAGCTGTGTGACCATCAACTATAAACCTTGGGTTGAGAGCGGTAAGGTTCAAATTTAAGTGTTGTTCTTGTAGAGAGTCCATACAGAGGATAAGAATAAGCAGTAGATAGCAGTACCGATGTCTACGCCATTCCATAGGACCAGGGCTGTGTGACCATCAAATACAAACCTTGGGTTGAGAACGGTAAGGTTCAGTATTAATTGTTTAGAGAATTTACTTCTGTAAGAGTTCTTAGAGGATCTTCAAGGTGGATCGTTCTTGTGGCGATGATTGTACGACTTGTGCGATTATTTAGTGAAATATTAGATACAAAGAGATCTTATAGAGGTATGCGGAACAGGGTGTTAAGTCCCGCAGACCTCCATTCAAAATGGAGGATCTTCTGGACCAGACTGGTGTTGTGTCTGCTGGGCAACTGCCCTATGGTCTATATCCAGCTGTTGGATATGTTCAAATGCATCAGATAGCCTTGATAGCGCAATGTAGGATTTGAGTAATGACAGGTCTTTTGTTCATGTGTGATGGCAGTAGATGCCAATACAGTGTCCTGAAGTCGGGGAGTATAACCAACAGTCTTGTGTCTTTGCAGAATGTTTCTGGCACGTCCGCTCCGGGGCCGCAGTGAGCGACAACGCCATCCGCGCCGCCCTTACTGTGGCGGGTCTCGGCGCTTGCGAGGCGGAGTGTATCAGAGCGCATGCGTTCTTCTGCAGGGGGTTTAGTTTTCGGTAAGTACCACGAAAGGCTTTGGGAATACTTCCATTTGTTCATAGATATCAGGAGTGGAATTCCCTGCCGGAGTCTGTGTTTCCTGATAGCTACAACTGAGGGGTCTCTATGTCAAGAGTGAATACGTTACTTTGAGGCAAGCATGCCACCCATACGCACAAAACGTTTTAGGAATACTTTTATAGTGCGTACAGCTAATGAGTGGTATTCCCTGTCGGAGAATGTGTTTTGCGGTCGCTGCAACCTGGGAGTCTTCAAGTCAAGAGTGAATAGGTTACTTCTAGGCAAGCGTGCTCCATCTTCGACCACATCATCGCTTACCATCTGTGGTCTAATGTGAGCCTATAATAATTTAAAAGAAAAAAATCATTTAAATAGAAAGGAGTAATAGAAAAGTAAATGAGTTATAGCCGCTGGCTGGGTTTGCCTGGAAAAGGTTCGATGAAAAAAAAATGTCTTTGAAAGAAGACCTCGAATTGGTATATGCTGCATAGAATGGCCTTTAACTCCAGATGGACTGACTACCTGAAGAAGTTGATGAGCCATGATGATTATGTACAATGACCAATTTTCAGGCTTTGCGGTCGATTACACCTTGTAGAATCTCTACAACAACATCATTAAAACGTGTTCTAGCTTGGCTATCGACCGTGCTACTATATTGTTGCTTCCTTCAAAAAGTTTATCCTCATTTTCTATCCCCAGATTCGACTCCCCAACCATAGGCGACGACCTAGAGAACTGCATCCTCACATCATCACCGCCCACATCTCTGGAGAATGGACGTGGGCTTCGTCCCAACAGTGGGCATGAGTTGTACTCGCGAGGGAACTACGGAAGGGGCTGCGAGCCGGCCTTGTATGATGATGTGCAGAATCGAGATGAAGGTGAGCTGATGATGTTAATTGGAACTATTTTAAGGCTTGATTGATATGTACACCAGATTTGCAAAAAAAAGTGTTCATTCATGTGTACGTGAGGTGCATGTGTCATATGTTTCGCATGTGACGCACGTGTATACAGGGTGATTGATAATAGGGTTTTTGGGATTTTGGGGACCGAGTCACCCGCGTCCGTAGGAGAATACCCATTGCAGTCCCTACACGAGGTCCCCGAGTGGTGCTAATCAGGTGACACTAACTGGTGGTAGGTTTCGGCCGATGACTTGCGACCACCCACTGGGCAAAGACGTACCGCCAAGTGGCTTAGCCGCGTTCCGGTACGATGCTCAGTGTAGCCAATCCAGAGAAGTTGGGTCGAAATAGTTGTTCCAATGCAGGCAGACCGACCAGGCTCGCGTTGATATGGGCGTATCGGGAGACTAGTCGCGGAGGGTAGCGGGATCGGAGGCACGGTGCGCCGCTGGCCGACCGCAGGTAGTTGGGGCCCAAGTAGTGTATTAGTCATACATGAAAGGCTGCCCCGCCAACTGTCGAAAAATCCCGGAATGCACCATCGTGCTGGTTGGTGACCAGACGAGATGGCCCGATGGACATTCCCGGGGGGGCTCGAGCGTCCCCGCAGTCTCCAGACTGATGTCGACTGTCCCCATTGATGTCGTCCTGTCAGAGCGTGCCTGAGGGTTAGCAGCATGGAACCTCATTTCACTTCCTTCTCCTTCACCTTACTCACTCAATATGACCAGGAACAAAAAGAGAAAAGCTGTACAGCGGCAGCACGTCCTCTCGCACAAAGTGCACCTCTCAAACATACAAGGTCTGCACTCAAATCTCGCCGCAGTCCATCATCACCTAGAGACTGAGAAACCAGCGCTCTTGTTTCTGTCGGAGACGCAGATCGGATGTCCGTCAGACGTATCTTACCTTTTATACCCAGGGTTTACCCTGGAGCACCATTTCAAACCACGCGCGGGCGTATGTATGTACGCCCGTGACGACATCTGCTATCGGCGTCTCCGCAATCTTGAGGACTCCAGGTTCTCAACGCTGTGGGTTTTAGTGGACACAGGCATGGACAAAATTGTCTACGTCTGTGTCTACCGTTCGCACAGCGGTGATTTGGAGGCGACTGGGCTTACACAGCACCTCAGTGAGGCGGTGAAAGTTTTTTTGAGTAATGAAATTCTCGTTTTTACGGAAAAAACCCTTTAGTCCTCAAGTTATCGGGATCAAAATTGTTGCAATTCAGCTCTGCAACATCATAATTTAAGGATAGCACCCAATTAATAATTCCTGTAAATATACCTACTCTTATGTCGCATATGTCTTAGATCTATGCCACATGTGTCACAATAGTCGCATTTGTCCCACGATTTTTTATATATTCGCGTGTGTTGCGTTTTTCGTATGTGTCAAATGTGTCTCATATTGTAATGTGTCGCAAAATTTCCTGTCGTTTCGTTTCGTATTTCGTGTGTGTGTAATTTCGTGTGTTTCACATCATACGTTCACTTATAGAATGCTACCTGCAGTACGACAAGGCAGCCAAGCTGACGGGCCCGTCCATCCGCGGGCAGGCGCGCGTCAAGGATGAACAGGCTTGCGGGAGAGCCTGCAACGAGGCTCCTTTCAGATGTCTTAGCTTCTCTTTCAAGTGAGTATTATCTTCTATCTTTAACTGCCTTCGTGGTCGAGTGGTTTAGGCGTTTGCCTTGTGACCCGGTGGTCGTGGGTTCGATTCCCACGGGAAGCATACTTTGTAAAGTTGTTTCCAGTTTGGCTAGGACATTGCAGGCTTGAATCACCTGATTGTCTGATAAAAAGATAATTCCGTGCTTCGGAAGGCACGTATAAGCCGGCGGTCGTCAAATAAACCATGTCAGAGGCCCTTGAGGCGGTTTAGAAACTCTGACACTGGGGTGTGTGGGGTCGTCAGACCTTACTACACGATAAGAAGAAGATCTTCTATCAATTATATTTATGCCATTGGGTCCCTGGGTGGTATACTTATCTACAAGTAGCTGGTCTGCGTAAGACTGCCTGTCTATTGACGCGGATCGAGGCAAATTTTAAGCAATGGAATTGTACAAAATCTCAGTGACTCACATGGTGCGGAGATTTTATTCAATAAGATTTCTTCGCTTCGCGGCAATGGACAGGCAGCCTAATGGTAATTGGTAATTTTGGCTTTTGGTAACTTCGCAAAAACCAGAGGCCTTCTCCAGATATTGCTAAAATGTATCTTAGCCATTCCAAAGTCGTCGAGTTGAATAATCGTCTCATGTACAGACAAAACATCACGCTACAACAATCAAATAAAATACAATTTCAAACTTAATATTGACAGGCTAAAAGAAGTTTAACAAATTAAATTCTTATGAGTACTCATAGATCAAGATCTGAATTGGAAAGTTCATCTGGATAATTTGTTCATCAGGATTAATAAGTTTGTTTATGCTTTCAGACAAATAAAAAATATAATCAACAAAAAACAGCAATTACAACTTATCACGCCTATGTAGAATCCATCTTACGATACGGGCTCATTTTTAGGGTTCCGGACAAAAAACGGAACCCTTATAGGATCACTCGGGTGTCTATCCGTCTGTCTGTCCGTCTGTCAGTTTTCTCCGGATCCACTGGACCGATTCTATTGAAATTTGGTACACGTATGGACTTCTTTGACCCAAATACGAATGCGTTACGTAAATTATTAAATGGGGATCACTTTTAGGGGTCAAACTAGAAAATTTCAAAATAAAGTTTTAAATAATATCGTGTGACATATCAAATAAAAAGGCTTACTGTGAGGGTTTTAATTACATATATATTTTTATATAATTTTAAAATAAATGGTTTTAAAGTTATTCAAAAAATTAGACGAAAAATGACCATTCCCCTCCCTTATCTCCGAAACTACTGAGCCTAAAATTTTGAAAAAAAAAAGGAGATAATAGATCTTTACCTATAGATTACAGGAAAACCTATAAGAAGTCTGTTAAAATAATATGTTAAAAAAATAATATTCGTTCGGAACCCATTGCACGCGAGTCCGACTCGCACTTAGCCAGTTTTTTTTGGGTAATAGCACGGATTGACACGGAACATTTATTGCGCAAAAGAAATGCGTCAGAGCCATTTGTGGTATCCGTCCTGACGAGTCATGTTAAGCTAGCTATATTACCACTTCCATCACTTTACGTTTACGAAATCTGTAATTATGTTTATAATAATAAGGGATTGCTCAAAAAGGACTATTCAAATGAACTCTCGGAATAGAGATCGACGTAGACTTGTATTGCAAGATACTCCTACATCAGCCAAGTATGCGAAAAGTTTCTTAGTCATGTGTATACGCATTTATATTCAAACTAGCTGACCCGCGCAACTTCGTCTGCGTCATAAAATGTAATTATTTACGACATCACATTAGAAACCTCAAAAATAACAGTATTTCTCCACTATTTAATGGATATTATTGTACATATAAACCTTCCTCTTTAATCACTCTATTTATTTAAAAAACCACAACAAAATCCGTTGCGTAGTTATAAAGATTTAAGCATACATAGGGATACAGGGACAGAGAAAGCGACTTTGTTTTATACTATGTAGTGATTACAAAAGAAATGAAATTGTTGTGTAATATTAACGCATTTAAAAACAGATTATTGAAATGGCTTAAAGAACATTTGTTTTATGACATTAAAGATTTTTTTAATAATAAACTACAATATTTTGGACATTTACGCGGATAATTTTGACATAAGACTATTATATTATTGTATTGACCTTATATTCTTGACATTGAACAACAATTAACTTATAATATTTTGCATGCAATTTATATACTTAATATATAAAGCTGAAGAGTTTGTTTGTTTGTTTGCTTGAACGCGCTAATCTCAGGAACTACTGGTCCGATTTGAAAAATTATTTCAGTGTTAGATAGCACATTTAACGAGGAAGGCTATATGCTATATATCATCACGCTAAGACCAATAGGGGCGGAGCAGACGAAGTTGCGCGGGTCAACTAGTTGATACATATTCTGTATAGCTAAACATGTGGACTTAAGATTAATACCTGACTGTCTACTTGATGCCGGAGTTCCTCAGGGGTCCGTTCTCTCTGCAACTCTTTTCCTGCTGCACATCAATGACCTACTTCAGCTTGGTCTTGTTGGGTACGCAGATGACAGTACGGTTTCAGAGAGATACTTGTCCAGCGCAACAACCAGCGGGGATGAAGTTCGTTCCTTGAGAGAGGCCATGGTAGAGCGGACAAATTCGACCTTAAGCCTTGTCTCCCAGTGGGGTGATGACAATGTGGTCACTTTTAACGCCACCAAAACACAGGCGTGTCTTTTTACCGCAAAAAGGAGTCGTTTTGACCAAACTCCTACTTTTCGGGGTGCATCTGTTCCTGTGACTGATCGGCTCGAGCTCCTAGGCATGGAGTTGACATCCAGTCTCAACTTCGGCGCCACCATCGAGTACAAAGCCCAAACCGCTGCCAAAAAGCTAGGCATCCTAAATAGGGTGAAGCGATACTTCAAGCCTGGACAGCTTTTAACTCTATATAAAGCGCAAGTCCGATCCTGCATGGAGTATTGTAGCCACCTGTGGGATGGCTCAGCTAAGTATCAGCTTGCCGCGCTTGACTCGGTGGAACGCAGAGCTAAGAGGCTCATCGGTGACGAAAAACTGGTGGATACCAAGCTACACAGCTTGGCTCATCGCCGTAAGGTTGCCTGCTTGTCGGTCTTCTACAGATTGTACTTCGGTGAGTGTGCCCTAGAACTCCACGACCTCATTCCACCGGCCCCCTTCTACCATCGGACATCCAGACGCACTGCATCTTACCATCCCTACCTTGTTACTATTCCACCAATTCGCACTAAGCGTTTCCAAACGTCTTTTATAATGCGCACAGCAAAGGAGTGGAACTCTCTGCCTGCGTCTGTGTTTCCAAACGCATACAACCCTAATCTCTTCAAAGTTAGAGTGAACAGGCTCCTTCTGGGTAAGCTCGCTCCATCGTAGACTTTGTCTCTGTCATCTTTGACCTTGACTAGAGTCAAGAGCAAACCCATATCAAATAAAAAAAAAAAAAAAAAAACTGTAACAACTTTATATGTTTAAGGCAAATAAAGACTTATCTTATCTCAATCTTTCAAATTTCTTTAATAGATTTTCAACTTTAACGCTAAAGCAGTAGGTTCAAGGTTGATTGGTAAAATTTTACAGTTTCCGGTAACTTGATGTCTGGCGTCTGTACCTCTAATTACAGTCCATACGCTTTTAATCGGAACACAATAATGCTGTTTGGTGGTAAAAGTAGGTTTTGCATGTTAAATGTTCGTAGTGGAAAAAGCCTGTTCCTCCACTTTCAGAAAAGTTCTGGTTAACTTATATGGCTCGTAATTTTGGTACATTAGTCTTTATCAACGAACCCCCGGTTTCATGGTTCAGTTATTTTTTTATATTCATAACATTGATATATAAAAAACCCAAGATACACACTGAGCATCTCAAAAACGTCCGCAAAAAATAAGCGCAATATGTATAATTATGCGCAAGTGTCAAACAATCTCGCATCGCTAGCCATAGTGCACTGCTTTGTAAAAACAAATTTAAGCGATCCGTGTAAGGTTGAACTTGCAAAAAAAATTGCGCATCACTCGCCATACTGAACTGCTTTGTAAAAACAACTTTAAGCGATTCGTGTAAGGTTGAATTTGCAAAAAAATTGTTTATAGTATAACTACACACAACTCACACATGACACTTGATACATGTCAGTTTTTGACGACAGTTTCGAGTGTTGCATTTGTTCGAGACTGTGCATCTTGGGTTTTTTTATATATCAATGATTCATAAATTCATTATTTCTACTATAGTACCTTTAAATTGTTATAATCTTAGTCACAGAACTGCAAGCTGTGTTTCGCATTTTGTTACTTTCATAGGTTCTTCATGTCTCAGTCAAATTACAGAAAATTATTTTTAGGGTTCCGTACCTAAAGAGTAACCGACGGTACCTTATTACTAAGCCTCCGCTTTCCGTCCGTCCGTACGTCTGTCTGTTCGTCCGTCTGTCTGTTCGCGGGCTGTAGCTCAAGAACCGTAATAGGTAGACAGCTGAAATTTTCCCAGAGAGTGTATTTCAATTGCCGCTATAACAACAAATAGTAAAAATTACGTACGGAAGAAATAAAATGATTATTATTATTAAATTATTATTATTTTATCAAGCATAAGAAATAAAAACACATTATCTGTAATTTTAATTGAGACCTGAGGAACCTTTAAAAATAAAAAAAAACCGGCCAAATGCGAGTCGGACTCGCACACGAAAGGACCTTTCGTGTGCGAGTCCGTCTCGCATTTGGCCGGTTTTTTTTTTATTTCTTATGCTTGATAAAATAATAATAATTTAATAATAATAATCATTTTATTTCCGAAAATCCAAACTTTGTTAGGTAGTGAACATTAACCTTAATAAGTATGTTAGTAAACATGCAAGTTGGACATAGAACGTACGAGCGGGCAATCAAATATCCCCGTAATAACATTCAGGAGACTGTTCGAGCTGCCCCGCACCCTCTGCAGCAGCGACGCGGCACGCTTACGTCTGATCTGCGAAGCCATCAGCATTCCCGACGCACTGCAGAAGCGTGGCAGCCCCAGCAGCATCCTGAACGCATTGTTGTATTGGACTCGAAGAGCATTGATGGCTCTCTGCGTATAACTTGTCCAGAGGCTGCACGTGTAAAATGTCTGACAACATGCTTTAAAAAACGTAATTTTCACTTCACACGTGCACCCACGCTGTCGGCCGGTGCCGTATGGTGCTGGAAAAGAATAATAACATCCCATCACTTCCCGTGGGTGTCGTAAGAGGCGACTAAGGGACTCGCCAGAATAGAATAGAATAGAATAGAAAACATTTATTCAGCATAGACACAAACTCACAGCAGCATAGACAAAATGAACAGAAATAATAGTAGGTACGAGTACACAATAATTGCGCTGAGCGTGCCCATACCGAAAGGGTAGCCATCTCAGCATTTGCTGAGCGTTAGACACCCAGCGCTGGTTTTCAGTTGGCACCCCGCCAGTTGGCCAGAGAATGGGCAGCAGCGTTCTCTGTAAAACTCAACACCATACACTGCGATAGTCAACCCGCCTGCCAAGCGTGGCGATTATGGCAACCCCCCTCCCTGTTGGGCGAGGCCTATATCCAGTTGTGGACGTCTTTCGGCTGATATGATGACGTGCACCGAGCAAAGCTACGGACAAGCATGTTGCATCGAACCGCCAATGCTCTTCGTTCCTTTTCTGAATCCAGATCATCTTCGATGCCCGCGGAGATATTTAAATTGTTGAACACGACTCAAGATATTACCTGCGAGTTTAATTGGAGGAAAACTAGAAAACTAAAATAAATAAATGTTTTTTTTCATGTTCAGTAACAAAGCCCCCTCAAAGACGGACAACTGTCTTCTGTCAGAGATCCGCCTGTTCGACCTCCAGCGCGGAGTAGACTACATCCACTCGGCGGATGACTGGCTGTTCGCCTTCGACCTGTTCAATGGACAGTGTTGGAGGAAGGTGCACGTGGTGGAATATGAGTGAGTATGAGAAGTTTTGATTTTTGTACAACTACTTTGGTTAGCTGTCGATGAACGCGGGCTGCACGCACGCACGGAAAAGGATGACTCATTGTCCCGTTACGCTCATTGTAACGTTACGCTCATTGTAACGTTACGCTCATTGTAAAGTTGCGCTCATTGTAACGTTACGCTCATTGTAACGTTACGCTCATTGTAACGTTACGCTCATTGTAACGTTAAGTCATTTCATAAATGTTTTGTTATGACGTTGTCACGTTAAACTGCCGTCCGTAAAACGTTTTTTAACATTCATTTTATGATTTTCTTTTTAGAAGTCATTTTTGAACATTCAGTGTTTTAGCGCTCTTCTTCAGGAAACACTCTGTAGGGTTCTGTACCCGAAGAAAAACCAACGGAACTCTAAGTTTCTGCTGTCCGTCCGTCCGTCTGACAGCAGGCTGTATCTCAAGAATAGGAATAGGAATAAGTAGACAGTTGAAATTTTCTCAGAGTGTGTATTTCAATTGACGCTATGACAGCAAATAATGCAGGCTCCCATACAAGACACGTGCTTTTTAGGGTCCGAACAAAGAACGGAACCCTTATAGGATCACTCGCGTGTCTGTCTGTCTATCTGTCCGTCTGTCACAGCCAGTTTTCTCCGGATCTACAGGACCGATTCTGTTGAAATTTGGTTTACATATGGACTTCTGTGACCCAAACACGGACGTGTTACGTAAATTAATCAATTTTTAGTATGGGGGTCACTTTTGGGGGTTAAATTAGAAAAAAAAAATTCAAACTGTGTCGTGTGACATATCAAATGAAAGGGCTTACTGTGAGGGTTTTAATTATATTTATATAACCATTGTATAACCACTGTATAATTATTAAATTTTTAGTGTTGGTGTCACTTTTGGGGGTCAAACTAGAAAATTAAAAAAGAAGTTGTTTGAACAATATCGAGTGACATATCAAATGAAAGGGGTTTACTCATATTTGTGGGGGTTTCATAATTTTTGCATAATTTTAAAATTAATTGAAAAATTACCATTTTGAAAAAATGGAGATAATAGATCTTTACCTATAGATTACAGGAAAACCTATAAGAAGTCTATAGTATTAAAATAACATGTTAAAAAAAAAATAAGTTCGGAACCCTTTGCACGCGAGTCCGACTCGCACTTGACCAGATTTTTCGGTGTACTCGCACTTTGCTGGTTTTTGAATATCCACGAATTAAACACAATTGTTTTGCAACCCTTGTTGTAAACTTAATTTAAGATTTGCAATTTTTGTCCGTTTGTTCAGATTTTTGTTGACAGTTACGAAAAAATTAATAAAAAATTTCGATCCCATTAAGTTCTGGTAATTTTACTATTCATGTAAAAGATGCTAAGAATAAATTTTACAAATTCAAATATCGCCCTTGATAAATAATACCGTACTATTCCAGTGAGCCAGCATCAGAGATCCCCCGCCCACTATCCGCACCCCCCTTAGAGGAACCTTACGCCGTATCTGGCCCGTCGGGTCCGCCCGGGCCAACCGGGCTCAGCGGCCCGTCCGGCCCATCTGCGCCTTCCGGACCCGGGTATCTGCCGGAACATGATCATCATGAACATCATGGTGAGTTGAAAATATTGAGTTTTCTTAAATAATAACTTGATCTTGGTTAACCTCCAAGCTCCGTGCAGCGCAAGGTCCGTTTGTGGATGGATGACCTAAAATTACGTACCGGAATTCGTTATTTATTTATTTAAACATTATGTACAGTAGTGGTACATGGGCGGACTTAATGCAACAAGGCATTCTCTACCAATCAACATTTGGGGTAAAAGACTACACTGTGGTAGGTGTACAACAAAAAAATATATATACAAATAATATATTTAATAGTAATAAAATACATAAATAAGCTAAAATAATAAACTAATAAATATGATGTATTGTAATAATCCTTCTGATCAAAAGAACTCACAATAATCATGACGAAGATCAAACTACGAGTAAGAATGACAGGCTTTTATGTAGAGTTTTCGGAATTCTTTGATATCTCGGAAAGCACGTGGAGTCTTTGGTCCCAGCTGTCATTTGTGGATCATTAGCAGTCATTATGGGTAGTCAGCAGAAGCCAGAAAATCAATCTTGCCAGAAGCGCCTATTACCCAATCTGGTTCAGAGTGATTCAGACAGAAAAAATCACTCAAACTGATTCAGGCAGATTAATTCTTGTAAAAAGGACTTTGAAAGAAAAAAGAAAAAGCGTTTATTTGCGCCAAGCATGACGCATACCAAAAAAATAAAACAAAATTACAATTGGGAAGATATGCGTCACATGTGCGCAAAATAGCCATCGCTCAGCATAATGCTAGGACTCGTGTGACAGAGCCACAGCGCTGGTTTTCAGCGACAGCTGGCGTTGAGTATGACGTCGATCGGAGCAGCATAAAAAGTAATTAAACGGGACAAATAAACAGAAAAATAAATATATAAAGGTAAAATATAATAAATACGACGGTGAGGAGATGTAAACAGACTGTTTTGCAGACGTTGGAATGTGGCCGACTAATAGTGGCGCGCAAAACTCTGAAAAATAGCTATGTTATCTGTGCGTACCAAAGACAACAAAAACTAAAATCCATACAATGCGCACGCCCACAATATGGCTGCCAAACGAAGGAATGCGCCTAGCTCTTTACAACTGTCAACATGTTGCATGACGAAAATCGAACTTAAGCCGCGAACCCACCGCAGCGCACGGAGCTGCTACGCATGTGAGGCTTCGCCTGGCATGAAAATGTATGAGATTGTCTCCACTGCCACCCACGGAAACGCTACGCATCAATTAACGTCATTAGCACACGCGTGGCTTGCTCGAACATGGTGCCCACGCAGCTCGACTAGGTATGTCAAAATCATATTTTTGCAAAAAAACGTACATAGACTCTACGTGTGCCGCGGTGGGCCACGCTACAGTTGTACATAGTCGTGGGCGTGTACTGCAATCTCAATCTCAAATCGCTTATTGCTCCATAATGTACACATACAGGTGGTAAAATGAATAAATAGGAACAAATTATAGAACCTGTCGGGCACAGCAACACTTTAAATAATTAAGAGAGAGGAAGAGCGCTTTAAATAACTTTTCTTGCAAAATAAATGTTTACTATTTCCTGTTCAACATATCCTTTTATTAAATATTTTAAACGTATTATTACTATTATTGCCCACGTATTTATTTTTGGATTAAATTACATATTAGTTGTTTTGTTTATTCGCTTACATTCTCTGCATAAGTGCATATTAGTATGTTTTGATTTTATATTTATTTTTATATGAATACTTAGTCTATTTTTAACTCACTTTTTTATTATTATTGGAATAGTATATTATTTAGAGATGAGACGTATATACTGGTAGAGGTATATATACCAAGTATGTGCTTCCCAGTACATAGACCGGGTACGGACCGAAATACTGGGTAAATACCTTGAAGGTATGACATCAGACGCATAGTACGATACGAACCGCTACCACAAGGTAGCGCCCAGTTTTATCGGTAGTTCGGTACGCCGAAGCAACCCGAAGCTACCCGACAGCTTACGAAGGGACCCGAAACGTCATTCGTGCTTTATGAACATTCGGTTGATTTAATTTAGTTAGACAAAATGGGTACTTATTTTTACGTGCATAAGGAACATAATAGCGTAATTACATTTTTTGTCACGACGTGAAAGAGTTCCTTAGTTTGTTTATGTTAGGGAATATTATTACGTGTTTGAATGTTTACGTTGTCTGATTACGTTGTGTAATTTATATAGAAATAACTAGAATTCATTAATAACCATCGTCATACTCTTAGCCGACAGTCCTAAGCCTGGTAAAGTAGGAAGGAAAGATTTCATATCTCATAATGCATAATTACGTATAGGTACTTGAAACGTCGTACCTACATTATATTGGAGGCATACCATACTTATCGCATACGTTTACTTATCGAAATCCTACCACACCCAAATACTTAGAAGTATTTTGATACCTGGTATTTGTACCAGGTATTTACCCATACCTTAAAGGCCGGGTATGCAGAATGGCAGGTATATCTCATCTCTAATATTATTTAGTTATTATTAATAGAATACAATGTCATTTATTTATTTATTTTTATTGATAGAATAGTATATTTAGTTATTATTATTAATGGAATGGAAACGTAGACCCACGTTGTCAAACAAATGACCCACGCAACTAAAATGCGCCGCGTGGCCGTGGATAGCGTGCACCGCGGTGTGTTCGCGGCTTTATTGTTACGACATAAAGGCACTATTAATGTCAACAAATTATTACCACTAATGAGTGGTTGAATGTGTATCACTTAGCAATCGCTAACGAATGAGACGAGTTGTACAATATATAAATTATACAATTAAAAAATTATACAATTTGATAGCAGTACGCCATAGTCTTAAACAAAATGTATAAACTCAACGTGCTGCTATTGCTTTTAGTCTAGGCGTTCAGGTATCGATATTTTAACAAACATACTTTAATAAGCTGCATAAGCTGTACTGTAATACACCATGTGAAAATCTGATATCTATACAACGTGTAAAAAATAAACGCAATACCTCTTAAGGGGCCATTGTACTCATAATTATGAACAACTTTTACTCTGGGACCAATCCCGAAATCGCAAAATAAAATCAACTTTTCAGTACATTTTGTCGCATAATTGTATGGGGGAGGTTTTTTTTTTCTCGATTTCAGTGTTGGCCCCATTGTGAAAATTTTTCATAATGATGAGCCAATGACCCCTTAAGAGTATTACGTTTATTCTGTTACAGTTTGTGTATATAAAAATCTCGTGTCACGATGTATGTTCGAGATAAACTCTGAAACTACTGAACCAATTTTGATCAAACTGCGTAACTATCTGTTATTTGATCCAACTTAAAAGATAAGCTAGGTTTATGGAACGGGAAAACATGGGATACGGGAAAAAATGGGATATGCGCGAACGAAGTCGCGGGAAAAAGTTTGTAACTAAATAAAAACACACACATCACATCCTTCACAACTCTAAAACGCCTTCCTACCTGCGAGAACGCTTCTCCTATTCACGTCCTTCTGATGCGCCTTGCAGGTCGCATCTTAGAAATCTCCTTAAGTCCCCTCCCCACGCTACTGAGTTTTACTCCTATTCCTTTACTGCCCATGCGGTTAGGCTGTGGAATTCACTGCCGCCTGACATAATGACATTAGAGACTGCAAATCTCTTTCAGTTTTTAAAAGAAGAGTGAAAGAACACTACCTTTCTTTACCGTCATAGTTGCATATAAGTATGTGTTATTATTTATCTTATAATATTATTTAGTATGTATTAGTGTATATTTATTTTAGTAATATTTATGTTTTGTATGTTATATAAAAGTTTATTGTTTTATTTGTAAGTACTTATACCTTTTACACACGGTGTCTACATATCTTTTATACAACTCTCCTTTCGCAGGTATGCTGGAAGTGATTTCTTTTGAAATAAGCATTACCTTTGTACCTATTTTTCTTTGTACATAAAAACTTGTGAAAAAAACAAGGTTTTTGAAGGATACTATGTTCTTTAAACCCCGATAGACGCTATCACCTTCATTCATCAAAGAAAACACATCGCATGTAAATAAATAATGTTTTACATTTTTTACAGAACCACCATTCATCCCAGCATCTGGCCCACCAAGCGGACCCGGTTATAAGCCATACTCATCCGGTCCCGAACCACCCGGTTATAAACCCGGATACTCCGACCCGTCCGGACCCGGTTACAAACCAAACTTCCCACCTAGTGGTCCACACAAACCTTATTCCGAAGCATCTGGACCAGACTTTAAACCTGGATACCCGGGTCCCAGTTTCAAACCCGGTTATTCTGGCCCTTCGGGACCGGGTTATAAGCCAGATTACCCGGGACCGATTGGTCCTAGCTTTAAGCCTGCATACTCACCGCCCGTTAATCCGAACCTAAAACCAGGGTACCCGGGTGAACCTAGTGGCCCTAGTTACAAACCTGCCTATATTCCGGACCCTGATTTTAAACCTGGTTTCCGACCTTCGGCTCCACCTCAAAGACCAGTGTATAGACCAATTTCGGATCCTCCAGAATACTTGCCAGGGAAACCCGGATATTTGCCAGAGAAACCGGGATACTTACCAGATAGGCCAGGCAGACCGGGGTATCCCGGTCCTAATAGACCGATTTATGATGAGAGACCAAGTAGACCTGGCAGACCGGGTCCTAAGCCCGGATATCCGGATCGAATTGATAATGAACCAAGTAAGTGAAAGTCCTTTTGATTATTATTATTTATTTTGTACAGATTGAATACTATATATTAATTGTTAAAATAATAGTACATTACTGCAGCAGCCCTCAAAAGAGGCATTTTTCCCGCGATAAATTTTTGATTGTATTTTTTTTTCAATAAATAGCTTTCTATTTGCAAGCCAGTTCGAAATTTAAATAAATCCTTTGATAAATTATGTCCTTGGTTGCCATGGTTCGGAGTAAAGGATTGTTCCATTTTTAAGTTACACGACAGATATGTGTTAACATGTAATTTATTTGGCCGCTAAACACGACAGATGTGGATTTTCATACAACTTTTGCCGGCCGCTGCTTGCATGTATTTCGCTAGTACAGCAATTTCGATTTATCTCGAGGAAGATTGTCAAAATAATGTTCAAATTCCCACTATGTTTGAGAAAATGACTATAATGCGTATTTTGGCCCGCGCGTGGATTTGGTCCGCATGCGGGTGATAGCACGCTCCTGGCCACACGCAGGACAAAGATTTCGTTTGCCACTGTAGTGTCGTGTATGTCGCCAGTGACTTAACTCGTGTACTAAGATGAACGTTAAAAAATAATTATCGCTTTTATCATTTTCAAAATTAAAAAGTATTTTCGAAATTTGCAATTATTTCTTTGCAAATTTCCAGCCAAGCAGCTACCCTTGCATCCCAGTTTTTGTAAAGTTCGTTCGGCTTGTCCCACAACAAAGGGTAAAAGTTCACTTCAAAAATAACTCTCTGTATCAATTTTCATTTTTGTTCGCGATTATATGCTTAGTATGACCATGCGTGCGTTCCGCGTCACAGTAAAAACGACACTGAAAGCAGAAAAACACCGCCCGCATCCGGTTAGTACGCACGCGGGCTGCGCGCCCGCAGCCAATCCACGTTCCGTATGCGTGCTGCCCGCATGATAGGAAAAACATGTATGACATGATAGGATGCGTGCAGCCTGCACGCGGACCAGGGGGGCTACTCTCTAACGAAATCCGTAGTTTCGGGCTTAGTTGCGGGCGGGCGTATTCTACTCCGTATCACCTACAGACTTACGATTAGTCCCGAACCCGAACTGAGAATTTATGACAACACGATTTCACAGTAACTGTCAAATCGTGTTATCATTAGTTCTCAGTGGTTAGGTGATATGGAGTAGAAAATGCCCGCCCGCAACTAAGCCCGAAACTACGGATTTCGTTAGAGAGTAGAGCCCCAGATCCGCGCGCGGGCGAAAATACGCATGACAGGATAAGAGCCCTAAGCGTTTACGTCTCACGGTACACAAAGCTATACAAAGCCTAAAATTGCTCTTTCTCTCTCTCTCTCTCTGACTCTATAAACTCTTTCAAAAAGGTCTTATTTTAACGACCATGATATCTTAAGTAGGTACCAAGTTTAATTAAAATCGGTTGATTTTATTCCAACAATAAGGACTTCCCAGATGGTTTAAAATACGTAGGTATTGTATAACGTGAGGGATAAACGCTCTTAATTACAATTTATTACTTACTGAAAAGCTTTTCGTTGCATTTATTTTTACCTTGTTTTGAGTTTTCTTATCTTAGTAATCTTAATATTTATAAATCTCATGTCACAATGTTTGTCCTCAATGGACTCCTAAACCACTTAACCGATTATAATAAAATTTGCACACCATGTGCAGTTCGATCCAACTTGAGAGATAGGATAGTTTTAAGGGACGGGAAAAAACGGGATACGGGAAAAACGGGATATGCGCGTACGAAGTCGCGGGAAATAGCTAGTAATATTATATATTTCAAGTTAACTTAATAGTTTTAGTTTTGTTTTCAAAGGTTTAATTAAAACTGTACTATTGTGATTTCATAATTAACTTTGATAGGTTTAAAATTAATATCATAATAATTTTACTGCACTTTATCCCACTGACAACTCATAAATTACAATAAATTCATTTGCACACACTAACCTTAAAATAACTATATTTTTCATTGCTTAACGTAAGAATCATAACATCATTTCGTGAAAACATACTTATGGAAAAAAACTTTCCTCCAATTTCTGAATAAAAAAAAAATATACAGTTGAATATTTCTTAAAATCGATTCGGAAAACTTGTCAAACATTGGCATTAAAGAGTTTTGACAAGGTCTTAACTCAATTAAGTTCTCAATTCAGAATCCTGCCTTTTGAACCTTATTTTGTACTGAATCACAAATAATCACTACATAATTATTAAACAAAGTCCTCTGTCGCTGCTGTCTGTTTGTTCACGATAAACTCAAAAACTTCTGCACCGATTTTCATGTTGTTTTCACCAATGGATAGAGTGGTTCTCGAGGAAGGTTTTAGTACATAATTTTTCTAGAAAAAAATTGGGATCCTTAAGAAAATTGCAGCGCAGACGAGGTCGCGTGCGAAGTGCTAGTCTACACTTAAGAGTCTACGATAAATATAAAGAGGAAAGATTTGTTTGTTTGTTTGTTTGAATTGAATAGGCTCCGAAACTACTGGACCGATTTGAAAAATTCTTTTAGCAATGGATAGCTACATTATCGGGAGTAACATAGGATATTATCCCCGTACTCCCACAGGAACGGGAACTACGCGGGTGAAACCGCGTGACGTCCACGAGTAATAAATAAATGAAAAGACATATTTTTACGTACGTACTAGTAATATTTCATCCCGCTTTTCCTCCCAGTTTCAGTGTCGTGGCGTCACTACACAGTATCTGGGTTCCCGTGCCGCGCCGGCACCACGTGCGCACAGAACACTGTCGCAGGACACTGGGCGTGCGAGCCTGAGAGTGGAGAGATCGGTCAGTATCTATTCCATATACTAAGAGCAATTCCTTGTTGGGCACAATATTGTTTTAGGTCTCCCCTGGTTGTTGTGGAATTTGTTCTTTTTTTTTACTACTGATAGGCACGTGTTTGACCACTATCTCACCTGATGGTAAGCGATGATGTGGGCGAAGATGGAGCACGTTTGTCTAGAAGTAACCTATTCACTCTTGACTTAAAGACTCCCAGGTTGTAGCTATCAGGAAACACAGACTCCGGCAGGGAATTCCACTCCTTAGCTGTACGCACTATGAATGTGTTCCCAAAACGTTTTGTTCGAAAGAGTCTTCTATGATAGACGTCAGATACCCGTGCAATAACGGTCATTGACCCACATACCATACAAGTAGGCCGCTGCAAATAGAACTTAAAAATTTAATAACAATAATATTTTATTTGCATTAAAGTTTTACATTTTACATGAAACACATGGTTTTACATTGAATTCCAGGTAAATTAGGTATACAATTGTGTAGCGACACCAGCACCCTAAAAATGGCAAAATGGAGTTTTATTGATCCGCTTGAAGCTAAATGTGAGTGCGGTGACCGCGTCCAAAATATGCCCCACTTGTTGGGAGTGTCCCAAGTGCCTTTGCACCTGCACCATTGAGGACCTGATGAACGCCACTGATGATGATGTGAACGTGGTCACCTACTGGGCACAAAATACTTAAGGGTCACCAACGACTCGAAAAGAAGAAGACCCACATACTTTTATTGACTTTTTTAAAATCAAAAACAGAAATAATGACATAAGGCTGTCCTGCATCGACTTCTATCGTGATCCTTTTCGTTCTCTAGTAATGAAAAACGGTTCATAATTTATTGTTCGAGTATCTACGAAGGGATATTAGGGAAAGTTCAAAGTACTTTATTGCATACTCCGTATCATCTATGGACTTAGGCCGTTTGCTCACCGCCACTGTCACCGAGACGTCACTGACAGCGAAATGACGGCGCCAATTTAGCGATACATACAATTACTATGGCTGTGTGTCCACCGCACGCCCGGCACTCGAGCGCCGTCATTCCGTCAGCCGTTATACCGCTAGAACTCGGCCCGATATTGTGACGGGCCGAAGTGGTGGCAATACAAAACACGTTTCAACGTGTCCATCTACGCCGACGCCGTGACGTCTTCGTCGCACCGCAAAAATATCAAAAATATTAAAAATCTAAGAAAAAAAAAAAGAAATTAGAGAGACATTTTAGAGATTTGAGATTTATAAATATATAAATCTAAGAAGTCCGATTTGATAGCTGAGTAGAGAGGGATAGAAGATTGCTTTACCAATAAGTGCGAAAGAGATATATTTTTATGTCTCTTTCATACTTACTAGTAAAGCAATGTAATATTCTGCTGTCAAAACAGGCCTTTTATTTTCTGACAACTAGGTATAATAAACAAAAATAATAAAAACCACGTATTTTGCATCGCCTACGCCTTCTAACGCACAAAAGCTGAAGGAGAAGTTGTCGTCGGTTCAACAAACTGACTGAACCACCGAGATCGCGCGGTGGACAAACGATCGCCGTCACGTTAACTTGATCTCGGCCAGAAATAATCTCGTTCTCGGTGACGTCCCGGTGACGGTGGTGGTGGACAAACGGCACGATTAGTTCCGAACCCGAACTAAGAATGAATGACAACACGATTTGACAGTAACTATCAAATCATGTTGTCATTAAGGTGATACGGAGTAGAATACGCCTGCAACTAAGTCCGAAACTACGGACTTTGGGCTTAGAGAGTAGCCCCCCTGGAATGCAGCGGGCACTAGGAGGAACACGGATGAGTTTTAGTCAGTAAGAGTCTGACACTCCCTTCTGCTCCGCCCAGAGCGGGAGGATTCATTTGATGATTATCCATGTTTAAAAAAAAGGTCTCCGCTGATTTTGTTTAAAAATTATCATTAGGGAGATTGCAACTGCTAAGTTCACCAATTTTATTGACAAAACTGTTTGTTCAGCAGCTGAAATGGACACATAATTCTGATTATTAAACATTTTAGGCTCTTGGGACTACTGCTGCTCACCAACTCACCGATGTGGATACAGCGAAGGATTCCATAAACCATGGTATGTGTACCCTGTATCTATCGTCTTCCAGATAAACCTTTTTACAAAAAATAACATTAGGTAATTTTGGAAGTCGTTGTTTTTTATTAATTCTTAGTATTTTAACACCGACTTTTTGTAAAAAGATTTATTATTTTTTGGTGTTCAGTTTTTTCGCAGGTTTAATTTTTTTGTTAAAAAGTTTTTATTTTATACTTTTTTGTGGCTATAATCTACTAATTAATACTTGCTTAATTTTTTATTATTTTTAAAATAGCTACTTATCTTACTTTAGCTATTAACTGTTATATATCCTACTTTAACTATTACTTTTTGTATAATATAAATACTTAAGAAAAACAGGCTTTATATACCCACATGGGTAGACCTTCAAAAATGCTACACAACTCTGCACAACAATAAATCCCCCCAATTTCCCCCCCTTAGGGTAAGATTTCTTTTACAAATTTGTATGGCATACCCTATCCAATAAAAGATGAATTATCAAAATCGGACTACTCTGTAAAAAGTTATGCGTGGTCTTACATTACAATCAGTGAGTGAACAATCAATCATCCCCTGTTTTCCTACCCTTAGGGTTGGATATTTATTCCAAATTTATATGGGACCACCCTCGAGGTATACCCTTTTCAATAAAAAAAGAATTATCAAAATCGGACTACTCTGTAAAAAGAATTATCAAAATCGGGCTACTCTGTAAAAAGAATGATCAAAATCGGACTACTCTGTAAAAATGAGCACCCATCCATTATTATCCATATAATATATTGGATGGATAAACTATTGAACAGATTCGGATGAAAAGCACACATACAACGTGTAACAGAATAAACGCAATATCTCTTAAGGGGTCATTGTATTCATCATTATGAGCAACTTTTACTACGGGACCAAACCCGAAATCGCGAAAAAAAATCAGCTGTTCAGTTCATTTTGTCGAGTTATGCGCACATAAATGTATGGGGAGTCTTAAACGCGAAAAAACGTTTTCAATGTTGGTCCCATAGTGAAAGTTGTTCATAATGATGAGTTCAATTACCCCTTAAGAGGTATTGCGTTTATTCCGTTACAGGTTGTATAGTTTATAAGCTTTTGCCCGCGATTTCATACGCGCATGTACCTTTTTTTCCCGTTCCCGTAGGATTTTCGGGAAATTTCTTATTGCTCCCCAAGGAACCTACATTCCAAATTTCAACTTTCTACGACCAGTAGTTTCGGCTGTGCGTTGTCTGTCGATGATTTGGTTAACGATCGAGCACGCTTATCTAGAAATAAATGCCTCTGTGGTCGAGTGGTTTAGGCGCTTGTCTTGTGACCCGGTGGTCGCGGTTTCGATTCCCACGGGAAACATACTTTGTAAAGTTGTTTCCAGTTTGGCTAGGACATTGCAGGCTGGAATCACCTGATTGTCTGATAAAAACATGATTCCGTGCTTCAGAAGGTACATATAAGCCGGCGGTCGTCAAATAAACCATGTCAGAGGCCCTTGAGGCGGTTTAGAAACTCTGACACTAGGGTGTGTGGGGTCGTTAGACCTTACTACCCACACGATAAGAAGAAGACCTAGAAATAACCTATGACTTAAAGATCCCAGGTTGTAGCTATCAGGAAGGAAAAACACTTTTTTCCCAGCAGCTACTGGCAGAAGTGTTCTCATACCTTCTCAAATATTTCAGGTGCTACGTAGGACCAAATGAGGACCAATGGCGTCCATGCAGCGAGAAGTACTACCCTTACCATCAGCATAAGGTGCCTCATCCCTCACAGGCACACCAGCATGGGCCTGGACATCAGCTGATACCAGGACATAGAGGTAATGATGAATGTCTACTCTGAGTATGTCTAGTTGTCGTGACATCTATACCATTGTATATGTCACCGGAAAATGGCAAACTCCGTAAGATTATAAAATGACTTGAGAGATTGTAAACTTTCGATAAATTGTCAATTGAACATTGGGAATGCCTTTTTACGCATCAAATAGTTTATAATTTCTCGAATTCATTCCGAGAAGTTGTGAATTGAAATAAAATGGCGACCAATCAGAGCAGAAGTCTACAAGTCCACAAGGCTCTCATTGGTTTGTTCGGATGTGACGTCACATGTACGCCATAGAGTTACGAATTGAATGGAGTCGTTTTCTATTTCGCGAAATAAAAAAGACCCATGACATAAAAGTGGGTGTTTTTTCGTTCGTTAAGTATATCTTTATTTAGTATAATGTTCTTTTGTTCTTATTATCATCTTGTATAACTGACATTTGATCTAACTGCTGAACAAAGAGCGACCGCGCCAGTTAGGGTACCCCGACACAGATAGGAAATTACATTTATAATTTCCTATGTTCCCTAAGTTCAATCAAATTTTGATGCGTAAAAAAAGTTTCCCAATGTTCAGTTGACAATTTAACGAAAGTTTACAATCTCTCAAGTTATTTTATAATCTTACGAAGTTTACCATTTTCCGGTGACATATACAAACGACAACTGTTGTTCTATTCTGTAACAATCTCAGCGCAATCAGTTACGGAATCACCCGCTGGCGAATCCAGCTACCTGGTTTCCGACTGCAATTAATTTGACTTCTCATCTTTCTTGTCCATCTTCAAGTGGCCTTTGCACATTATCGTTTAAAAATATTTTTGACATTATGAACTTTATATTTTAAGGAACCCTTTAGAAGCTACTGTTTTATAAAACTTTGATCATGGTATTCATCTTAGATAAGCTTACGTCCCGAAAACATAACTCCTATAAACCTCTTATACTTTGCAGAGGACATACCACCCCGACCAGTCAACCCGGGACCCTGGCAAGGAAGACCAGGCTACCCTGACAGACCTGGTGGTCCGTTCCCGCCTGGAGCCATACCGCCAGGTCCAGTACCTGGTGGAGCCAGACCCTCAGGGCCCCCTGGACCTTACCTGTCTGAAGGGGATCGGAAGTACTGGGATGACCTGTATAATAATGGACCTCAAGCGTATTATGATAAATACGGAAATCCTTTGCCAGGTTAGTTTGATTGTAGATTTTGTATAGTGTGCAATATCTATACTTTCTATAGTCTATACTAATATTATAAAGAAGAAAGATTTGTTTGTTTGTTTGAATTGAATAGGCTCCGAAAGTACTGGACCGATTTGAAAAATTCTTTTAGCATTGGATAGCTACATTATCAGGGAGTAACATAGGCCATATATTATCCCCGTACTCCCACGGGAGCGGGAACTACGCGGTTGGAACCACGTGACGTGCACTAGTCTACACTAATATTATAAAGAGGAAAGATTTGTTTGTTTGAAATGAATAGGCTCCGAAACTACTGGACCGATTTGACAAATTCTTTTAGCATTGAATAGTCACATTATCAGGGAGTAACATAGACTATATGTTATCCCCGTACTCCTACGGGAACGGGAACTACGCGGGTGAAACCGCGTGACGTCCACTAGTAATATATAAAGCTGAAGAGTTTGTTTGGTTGCTTGAACGCGCTAATCTCAGGAACTACTGGGCCGATTTGAAAAATTCTTTAAGTGTTAGATAGCCCATTTAACGAGGAAGTCTATAGGGTATATACCATCACGCTAAGACCAATAGGAGCGGAGCAGACGAAGTTGCGCGGGTCAACTAGTAGCTTATAAGTACTAATGGGCCCCAAATGCCCATACACCTGTACTTTGGGGGATTTATTTAATGCCACCATTGCTGTAATTAACGCAGAAGATGAGCGTTTTGCTGCAGAGCAACTTGCTGTTCTTGTCGCTAGCGCGGCAGAACTAGCTTCATCTATTTGACTGACAGACTTTGACAATTCAAAAGTACCTGTAACTGGTTTATTTGAAACTAGCTTCTGCCAGCGGCTTCGCCCGCGTGGTCCCTAGGGAACATACTCCCGGGATAAAAAGTAGCCTATGTCCTTTCTCAGGCTCTAGACTATCTGTGTACCAAATTTCATTTAAATCGGTTCAGTAGTTTTGGCGTGAAAGCGCGACAGACAGACAGAGTTACTTTCGCATTTATAATATTAGTAAGGTTATAGGATTTTGTATTTATAGCTACCCACTGGGCCAGAACGATCTAGATCATTTTGTGATCGAGAATTGACTATCGTCTCGAAAAAAAAAAGGAAAAACAGATTTATTTTTTTCCTAATGAAGTCAGTCAGGAAATTAAATTGAGTAGGTAGGTGGATTAACTCCCAGTTTCTGAACTCAGCATTGAGAATTTGGAATTTCCCAAACCTTATTTATTTATGTAAACTTTATGCACTATGGTGGTACATGGGCGGACTTAATGCAACAAGGCATTCTCTACCAGTCAACCTTAAACCCTACCTTATCATTAAAGTCTGACAAGTTCATAATCATAACTATTGGTAATCAAAGTTAAGAACTCGTCAGACTCGAAAACAATATTATAACTGTTCAGCAAGACAGTTTTAGTTGAAAGATATTTCATCATATTTACTGAAGTTCATCAAAACTTCTTGTTTCCAGGTTACTCTCGCGTGCCAACAGAGTCACGTCCGCACATCAAAGTGAGTCACAACTACCCTCGTCCTGGGGGCGGTAACTGGCTGCCCGTGGAGCCGGCGCTGGGGAAGGATGGACCCCCATCCAATGGGCCTCCTAACGGATTGGGAGCTCCTAGGTATGTCTACGTTTTGCCAACATACAGGCTCCTTCTGGGTAAGCTCGCTCCATCGTAGACTTTGTCTCTGTCATCTCTGACCTAGACTAGAGTCAAGAGCAAACCCATCCAGGTCAAAAGTCGCAAATTAAGTCTTCCTCAAAAATCCTTGCAACTTTCAACTTCAGTTCTTAATGTGATTTTTTTACGTTTCCTGGCTAAAATTTAGCAAGTTGAAGTATAAATTCCTAAAATAGCAAAATAACTGAATAGTAAATTAATTGTATGATTTTATTGGAGGATTCTGGGTACGTCGTAAGTAGAAGCTTTTAAAATCAGACAGTTTTAAATGGTGGTGGCATTATAAAAAAAACTGGCCAACTGCGAGTCGGACTCGCGTCCAAAGGGTTCCGAACCAATTTCGTTTTTTTGAAATGTTATTTTAACACTACAGACTTCTTATAGGTTTTACTGTAATCGTCAGGTATAAAACTATCATCTGCATTTTTTTTCAAAAGTTACGGAGATAAGGGGGGGGGGGAATGGTCTTTTTTCGCCTAATTTCTTGAATAACTTCAAAACCGTTTATTTTAAAATTATTAAAACCCTCACAGTAAGTCCTTTCATTTGATATGTCACACGATACGGTTTGAATAACCTTTACTAAAAAAAAATTACGTATCACGTCTGTTTGGATCATAGAAGTCCATCTGTGTACCAAATTTCAACAGAATCGTCCACTAGATTCAGAGAAAACTGGTTGTGACAGACGGACTGACAGAAAGACACCCGAGTGATCCTATATGGGTTCCGTGTTTTGTTTGGAACTCTAAAAATATCCAATCAAAAAACCAGTAGCTTAGATTAGTATTGACTATGGATCAGACTACAAAAATAGGTATTTCTTTGTTCTTCTTCTTATCGTGTGGGCAGTAAGGTCTGACGACCCCACACACCCTAGTGTCAGAGTTTCTAAACCGCCTCAAGGGCCTCTGACATGGTTTAATTTGTTTTTTTTTTTGTGGTTTAAAAGCCGCCTTAAGCCATCTAAATATATATAACTCAAAGGTGACTGACTGACTGACTGACATAGTGATCTATCAGCGCACAGCCCAAACCACTGGACGGATCGGGCTGAAATTTAGCAAGCAGGTAGATGTTATGACGTAGGCATCCGCTAAGAAAGGATTTTGATCAATTCTACCCCCAAAGGGATAAAATAGGGGATGAAAGTTTGTATGAAACGTTGTCAATTTTTAACTTCTTAACGCGAGCGAAGCCGCGGGAAAAAGTTAGTTCTTATATAAATTACGTTCCACAGTGTGGTCCTTTTACCCAAAGGTTGGCAGTGAATGTCTGCACGTGAAGTTTAAAATAAATAAATATTTTGTCACTACGATTTCTCTTCCAGATACTGGCCCGTAGCCTATCTCCACAAAGGCCCACCGCCAAACACAACATACTTCCGCTACAACGAGTCCCAACAACAGCCGACAACAACAACAACAGACCGCTACACAACAGAACAACAACAACCATCAACAGTCCCACCTCGACCCGACCACACCGACAAACACAGAGACGAGAAGCAACGAAACATGAGTGACTATGACGATTTAGAAACTAGTACCGTAATAGTCAGAAGTACTACCACATATAAACCTACTAGTACTACTACTATACTACCAGAAGAAGTAACAGAGAATATAACAGAAGTTGAAATAGTCAAACCCGAAAGTGTTAAAGTAAGTGATAAAATTGAAGGCATAGATGATAAGTTAGATGATTTTTCCAGTTCTATAGAAGTGCTGGACTTGGATGATGTAAAAGGTGATAAAATATCGGATTTGAAGACTTTGGAAGCTGAGGAGAGACAGATTGAAGAAATTGGAAGAATTTTAGCGTCGAGAAGAGGTGGAAAATTGGTTTTAGATAAAAGGTCTCAAAAAGATTTAGAAGCTAAAAGTATAGCGGTCGATAAAGACTTGATAGATTTCAATTTTGGCAACAGATTTAATGTTGAAAGGAGAGGGAAGATTCAAAAGGTTAGTAAAGATGAGATAGAAAGAGAAAGAATTGATAAGAGTTTAGAAGTTAGTGAGACTTCTTTCGTAAGACCTCCTAGAGTTCTTTCAACCACAGAGAATATTAGAAAAGCTATCGTCAACGGAAAAGTCTTCTACGATGCGACGATAAGGGAACAAAGAGATACTTTTCTGACGAATTCTACAAGAAAAAGTAAGAGTTTAAGATCAGGAGATGATTCTAAACTTACTAATCTAGCTTCTTCTGCTTCTTTTGGTAAGAAGATTATTAAACCGAGGAATGTGAACCCGGTGAGAAGAGTCAGAAGGGTTTATAGGAAGAGGTATAATCCAGAAGAAGTCAGAAGGAGATTGTTAGAAAGAGAAAAAAGTAAGCAAGAGAGTAGTACAGACAATTCGAGAAAAATATAAAAATGATATATTTTTTATAATGCTCATATTTGTATGCAGTATTTTTTAAATAAAAAATATTTTATGTTTCTAGTATTTTAATTTAAATATATGTTATAAGAATGTAAGTTTAAAATTTAATTTAAAATATTATATTTTTAAGTAAAAGGATTGGTGCTTTAAATAAATTGTCAGTTTGACTTTAAATTATTTTTATTAGGGTTGAATTGACGATGCGTATTCAAAATTTTATAAAATGAAAATAAAATGTACTTATAAGAATTATAATATTTATTTAAGTTAATCATTTATACATATAATGTTTATTATTTATATAAAAAAGTATTATGTGGAAAAAACATGATTGTGAAATAAGTTTACTTCAAAAATAAGTTTTAAACAAAAATATACTATGATATTATTTCTTGTACTTATTTTTATAACCAAGGCTATTTCTAGTGTATTTAATAATATATTTGTGATAGTTATTTTTGTATTTAGTTACCAAATCGAAATAAGTTACCACGAAGAAATTGATTGCGATACCTAGGTACTTTAAAAACTTATAATACTTAGCACTTAGTACGATTTTTGTAATACTACAATTATATGCATTTTCAATAATTTTGTGTTTTATTACCTACACATAAATTTAACTTTATCCCCGTATTTTTTTTTCAAATCTTATTAATAATATTGGTTGGTATATCATGCGATCTGATTGGCTCTTATTATTTCCGTTTACCAATCACAAAAGTAGGTATTAAGTTTAATTTTCGTATCGATATAACAAGAAGCGAACCGTAAGGGCGAACTGCCCCGTTTCTGTAGCGCATCGGAGATGTTTGTTCTGAACCGAACTGATGGCTTTCAGGCAGTAGTTCGAAATAAAGTTGCATCACTGATGCGTAGAACGCGGGACAGTGACAATAGAATCCTGAAAACAGTTGTGGAGAGTCCTTACTCACCTTTTCTGAGGCACTATGTGGGGAGAATGGTCAGGTAGTTTATTCCTCACTCTATCGTTCTCTGCACATCCTGCCTTAGACACCTACTTTGTGGTTTGTTTTTTGTCCTTGTTTGTTTACTACTAACACTAGTTATAGGATATATATATTTTACAAACAAAATGGGCTATATTGTTGTCCGAAATTGGTAAATAAATTATTATTATTTATTATTATTGATCAATGGTAGGTACAATGGATCAGTCAACGTCGAAAAAAATCTCCTACTACATCTAAAGCTACCATCTACACTTTATTCGACCGATGTCGATCAATGTTATCAATCGACGGTCGATCTATGTAATCGATCAACAGTCGGTCTAGGATCGATCGACGGTCGATGTAGGATTGATCGACGGTCGATCTAGGATCTATCGACTAATCCAAACACTGTTTCAAATCTTAGTAATAATATTGAATTAAATAGATTTTTAACCGCCTACCGTAAAACTAGAAGAAAGGGTAATGATTTAAACAATATATTTTGAAAGCAAAAGCTTAACTTCTGAGTCGTAAAATATAACAAGAAATCTACTCAAAACCCTACCTTTCCTTCCTCTAAGAAAGCTCATAAGCGAAATATTATGCATGTAAAGAGGTCTTTGTTCAACCCAGTTGAAAACTACTTGAAATGCCGCAAGTCGAGTAAAAAGCCCAAGGGACCACTTTTACTTATTTTCTAAATTGCACTTTCACGCTGCAACCTGCAGTGAAGGAATATGTACATTGTATGCACGTATCATTTCACTTTCTAGAATTTGTACTTTGTTTATTTTATGCAATGCGGGCTGTTCATGTTAATGTAGGGGAATTTAATTAGAGTATGGAGTAATTTATTTACATGTTGTTGGACATCCCACCCATACGCACAAAATGTATTAGAAATACTTTCATTGTGCGTGTCAAAATGTTTAGAAAAATAACCAATGATTCTTCTTCTTCTTCTCGTGTGGGCAGTAAGGTCTAACGACCCCACACACCCTAGTGTCAGAGTTTCTAAACCGCCTCAAGGGCCTCTGACATGGTTTACGAACGCCATTTGACGGCCGGGACCACTGGCTTATACGTGTCTTCCGAAGCACGGACTCATCTTTTTACCAGACAATCAGGTGATTCAAGCCTGCTATGTCCTAGCCAAACTGGAAACAACTTTACAAAGTATGCTTTCCCGTGGGAATCGAACCTACGACCACCGGGTCAAGGCAAACGCTTAAACCACTCGACCACGAAGGCAGTTAAAACCAATGATACCAGAGGCACCATAGGTGCTTTTCCTTGAACTATTATTTATCAGAAAAATAAAAAAATGTTTCATTTATATTAAGTTGAAGGATATCCCACACATACGCACAAAAGGTTTTGAAAATACTTTTCATCGTCCGTACAGCTAAGGAGTAGAATTCTGCCGGAGTCTGTGTTTCCTGGTAGTTACAACCTGGGAGTCTTTAAGTTAAGAGTGGTTGAGTTACTTTTAGGCAAGCGTGCTCCATCGTTGATCACATCATCGTTTTAATCCTGATATATAAAAATATAAAATTCTTCCGGTGTTGATGAGTCACTGACTGACAGACAACGCACAGCCGAAACTACTGGTCGTAGGAAGCTGAATTTTGGCGTGTAGATTCCTTTGGGAGTGTAGGGGAGCACTAAGAGGATTCAAGAAATTCCTGCGAGAACGGAAAAAAACGGGATTTGCGCTTACGAAGTCACGGACAAAACCTAGTACAAAAAGAAACAATTAAACCACATCCACGCTATTTACCAACCAATAAAGTTATTAAGAAACCTTGTGGCTGTTATTCTTTAACCACCACTCGGAACTGGTGTTTAAAGAACAAAAGACGCACGGTTCGATTGCAACACTTGCCGAGGTTATTCTCTGGATGGATGAACGGCGTAACATACCGAGGTTCCTCCATGTCTCGGAAAGCACATTAAGCCGCGGGTTCCAGTTGTCATTTGAAGATCTTTGTCAGTCGTTACGGGTACTCAGAGCCTAAAAAATCTGACCTAGTCTTGCAAGGAGTACCGTTGTACCGTTATCTAGTTACTGGGCTGTGGAGATCAGACAGGATCATCATGAAGATAGTAATTAGAAACTTGACCCCCTATTCCGCCGTTACTCTCAAAGGTTGATAAGCCGTTGGTCCCTGCTGTCAGTTCTAGATCTTCAACAGTCGTCATGGACATTCAGAAGCCGGAAAATCTGACACCAGGTTTTCCAAGCGGTATCAAGTGGCAAGGCCAATGGCGGTGCCAAGTCTACATCCGCGACTCACAAAACGACTGCTCATTCTAAGTAGAAATAACTTCAGAATAATTAAACTAAAGAAACATATCTTTAACATAGGCGCCATAAACAGCCCATTTCGCAGAGGCTGTTTTGACACCAAAGAATTGGCCGCCCATGTCATCCTGGAATGCGAGGCCGTGTGGCTACCCAACGTGAACAAATCCTCGGAACGGTGAGGTCGCTCTGCGAAGCCTGTGAAGCTCCCAGGAAACTTCTGTGCTTCTGGGCGGAGCTAGTCTGGCTAACGTAGCCAGGATAACCACGCACAATGGACCGAATGAGAGTCTAAGTGCGGTGAATGGAGTCCCTACTCTACTCTATTACACTACTACTCCAAGCGGTATCTACCGTGTTACCCAGCAGGGTAATGGGAAGGTCAGACAGGCAGTCGCACCGTGTAAAATACTGGTATTCAACTGCATCCGGTTGCAGTAATGGAAGTCGACCCCAACATAGCTGGGAGAAGGCTAGGCAGATTTACTGCACTTTCATCGTAGCTGATGGTAAGTTGTGTAATTATATCGTGAGATGGCCCTTCTAATATCAATTAGAAAGAGAAAATGATTAATATTTTAATCCCCAACAGTATTATTCATGAAAACGTGACTCCCCAGCGTAAATGACTAACTTTATAATGGCAAGTTGAATTCTAAATTAGAATTATAGTACGGTTCCTGCCAGCGGCTGCACCCGCGTGAAATTGTTTTTTTTTTTTTTGTATATGCGTTTGCTCTTAACCCTAGTCTAGGTCAGAGGTGACAGAGACTAAGTTGACGATGACGGGAGCTAATCCAAAAGAAGCCTATTCACTCTTAGTTTGAAGAGATTAGGGTTGTATGTCAGAAATTATTCCAAGGGAACATACTCCCGGGATAAAAAGCCTATGTACCTACTATACCAGAACACAGACTATCTCTGTGCTCTTCATCCAGATCCGTTCAGCAGTTCCGGCGTAATTGAGTAATAGTGGGTTCACACGATACAGACTTTTGTCTGCATAGTATTTGAAATCTCAATAAAAAATCTAACAAACCGATATTGGTATGCATTGCTTTGGTGCACAGACAAATTTCTATAGAAGTTTATGGAAGTCTGTACTTAAGTCTGTAATTTGTGGACTCACTATAGCTAGTTTACACAGTGCGAGCTAGCGCGCGAGTCAGCTGCAGTACAGTAACTCACATCGTATAGACGTATCTTACGAGTCAACTGCCACGTACAAGTAGGATAGTAGCTCGCATCCAAGTTGCTTCAACATTTTTTGTTCTCACGCGCCTGCTCGCCAGACAGTAACTCGCACATGGCGGCTGCTTAGACATCACTCGCATCGTTTGAATGCGTTCGATAGTAGCTCAACAGTTTCAGCTTGGCAGTAGCGAGCGGATCCTGTATTTTTTGTGTGCTGCTCGCAAAAGACTGGGCAGCGACTATTATCGTGGAGACAGCTAAGGCGAGCCGAGTTAGGTACTGGCATGCAACTACGCAATCCAAGTAGCTGTCTACTGTCTTGTCAGCAGCTCGCACTGTGTAAACTAGCCATAACAAACATCCATTCAAACTTTCGCATGTAGGCATTTTTCTCACCGCCAGCGAGGAAGCGAGTAGCTATCGACCATTTGCTCGCTGAGGAAAGGGACAAAAGATATAGATCTTGTGTGAGTAAAAGAGACACATTCATAGTCGATAGCTGGCTGTTCATACTGCCGGCGAGCGGCTCTTACCTCTAGTTGATCGCAGCGACAAGAGCTATCAAAGATTGTACTCGCTCAGCGACACTCGCTCGGCGATGCTCGCTTGGCGGTCAGAACAACCAAAATGCGGTAATAGTGCGGGCCGGAGCGAGTATTGCGAGTAAAAGCCCATCGCACAAAAGCACTCGCTGAAAGCCGAGCATCAAAACTATCGAAACTTTTCACTCGCTACTCGCTGATCGTCAACTATTTCGAGTTTCAAGCTTTACTCGCTACTTGCTGATCGCCGGCGGTGAGACAAGTGCCTTATAATCGTACTAAGATTTATTATACTTAGTAGTAAAATGCAAGTTGAATTGTAGAATAAAATTATAATGCAAAGAGAGAGTGAGTTCATGACCTAACTCAAGTCTAAGTTGTTAAACAGTGAAATTGGAGAATTACTAAGCACTAAACTTAGTTTACGAGGTTTTCACTCGGGTATGTAGGTACCAAGTGAAACCGCTCCATTGGTCGCGCAGTTACAAGTTCGACTCTTGAGCTTGAAGTTAAGCAGCGCGATTCTGCAAACGTGTTGAAGTGAAGGCCTGGGTGAAGTGATCACGAAGTGTAACCCAGTATACTGGCCAGTGCTCATGACGTCATAAATCCGACGCCATATTGTACTGCTGTGCCACCATATTGTATTGGTGAGACAAGTGTGACGTATATAGTAGTATATCAAACGGGCGTGTGTGCATCAGACTTTGACTATTTTTTTTATAGTATTATTTGAAATATTTGCAAAAATGATTGTTGTAAACGAGCATAAACACTATTCTCAATATGGCTTCAGTTTATGACGTCAACGCACTGGCCAGTATAATCCGAAATTATAACCCAATATACTGGCCAGTATAATTTTTGGAACGAATCAACTGTATGGCGTCGGATTCATGACGTCATGAGCACCAGTATACTGGGTTATAATTTCGGAACACACCATAATCAAGATGGAATGACAGCTCATACGACATGTTTATAACCGCTGTATTGTGTGAATATCTCACCGTGTACACATAGGTGGAGTGAGCACGACGTGTCATTCCATCTTTTTTGTATGCCAGCTCATTTCACGTCACCGCCACCAGCGCCACCGGCCGGTCGATTCTGCCGGTTGATTCTGTCGACATCTCACCGTGACCACATAAGTGGAGTGAACGACAAGTGAGTTGTCACGCCATCTTGTTTGTAGGGTTTGACAGCTCACCTGTCGTTCACTTCGCCTATATGTTTACAGAATCGCACTGCTGTTAACCTGTCAAAGTGAAGGCTTAGGTGAAGTGATCACGAAGTGAGCTATCAATGCATGTAATCAAGATAGAATGACAGATCACTTCACCCAAGCCTTCACTTCGACATGTTTACAGAATCGACCGGCTGTACATGGTGGACATCTCACCCACGCGCACAAAACGTTTTGGGAACACATTCAGTGTGCGTACAGCTAAGGAGAGGAATTCCCTGCCAGAGTCTGTGTTTCCTGATAGCTACAACCTAGGGGAGTCTTTAAGTCAAGAGTGAATAGGTTACTTCTAGGCAAGCGTGCTCCATCTTCGATCGCATCATCACTTACCATCAGGTGAGATAGTGGTCAAACATATGCCTATCAATAGTAAAAAAAAATCGTTCACTTCACCTGAGCTTAATTATGGTGAGACGATTACAGAATCGCACTGCGGCATCGACCTGCTGGAATCGATCCCTGTCAGGCAAAAAGTGTCATGAGGTGTTTTCGTTACGAATTTCTCTGTGACCAGCCCGGGGTTTGGGGGTTGGCGGTGTGACACCTCCGTGTTTTCCGAGGAAAAATGAGCGGCAAGACTTTGTACCTATGTAAAAAGTCATAATTCGAGGTTTGGCTCTCGACTGTTTTCTCCTCCAATATTGGACCGATTTAAAATATATTTCACGAACTGAATAAGAAGAATATATATGTGTCCATATATTTCCCTTTTTTAATTAATAGTTGCCAAATTTGTGCTCTGTTGACAGCGATTTATCGGACAATTTTGAGCATTTTGTGAGGGTTCTAGTGCTTATACGATTAACAAATTATCAAAAAATAAAACATAGGGACACAGTATATATCCTTCTTATTCAGTTTGTGAAATATCTCTTAAATCGGTCTAATATTGCAGGAGAAAACAGTCGAGAGCCAAACCTCGAATTATGACTTTTTACATACAAAGTCTCGCCGCCCATGCTTCCTCTTATGTCGTTGTCTTGCACCAGCAGTGCGATTCTGTAAACATATCGAAGTGAACACTTGGGCGAAGTGAACGACGGGTGAGCTGTCAAACCATACAAACAAGGTGGCGTGATAACTCACTTGTCGTTCACTCCGCTTATGTGGTCACGGTGAGATGTCGACAGAATCGACCGGCTGATCTATCTCAGTTGTGTCGTATTGCATTTTAATCAGTTGCAATTGGTGACTGAGTTTTGTAACCTGTTTTGTCACCTACTTTTTGAGAAACTTGAACTGCTTTTTGAAAGTTGAGTACTGAAAATCTCCTCGCGGCTGTCAGCTGAGTGACAACTTCGGTCATATTGCAAGGAAAGAAGGCAACAACCTCGAGAAGCTCATCGTAACCGGCAAAGTAGGTGGAAAAAGACCTCGTGGACGCAGTCCAATACGTTGGTCTGACCAGATTCGCACCGCCCTTGACACTACCGTTCACAACGCCCTCCACACCGCCAGGGACAGAAACAGGTGGAGAAACATCATACGTGTAAAAATGATACAGAAGGGAGGTCACGACCCTCAGCACCGAGGAATACGACGCAAGGAGGAGGTCACCTGCTTATTAAGGAGTGAAGTGGACTTTATGTTTTTCTTACTCCTCCGCTGTTATTTCCTAATTTATTTGCTTCGGGATTCAAGATCCGGAAAAACGACCCGGTTGCATCGTTTCTCCGGGACTCGTCGAGTTTTTTTGACTCGATATTTTCCTGGTGATTGTCACTGTTGATTCTGGCTCTCTAGGTGACATGGTTCTCCTGTGTTTTCTGGCTTTGAAATTCCGTAACGACTGTCAAAGATCTTCAAACAACAATCGGGATTCCGAGGAACGGAGGAAATTCGATGCTATGTCCACCAACCAACATCGGCAGGGATGCTTAACCTGGAAGATCGACACGCGCGGCTGTTATAATTTAGCCGCAAACTCCTCGAAAATCGAAAATTTCATGTCTCCGAGCCCGAATTGAAAAAAAAAACAAAACGAGCTCAAAATGTAAACAGCTAGTTTTGCATGGACGCCGTTCAAAAACAGCAATTTACATTTTGAGCAAAACTTGCTAATTTGATCAAAACTAACTATATATAGGCTACTAGTGGACGTCACGCGGTTTCACCCGCGTAGTTCCCGTTCCCGTGGGAGTACGGGGATAATATATAGCCTATGTTACTCCCTGATAATGTAGCTATCCAATGCTAAAAAATTGTTTCAAATCGGTCCAGTTTTTTCGGAGCCTATTCAATTCAAACAAACAAATCTTTCTTCTTTATAATATTAGTGTAGATAACACAATTAAAAAATGTCAAATTTGCTCTAAACTTGCTATATACAAAATATTGAGCGTTTTTAAATATTCATTTTTGGCATTTTCTGTAAAAATAATTCTGATGTAATTAGCCACTTTTGAACAGACACTCCTCAATTTTCAAGACAAAGTATGATTAAAATTTCTTCTTAACACCAAGTGAAAACGATAACGCAAACCGTAAAAAATAATGTTAACGTTTAACTTTTACGTTTGCGGTTTTAAAGTAAATAGCGAAAGTCTGTAACGCAATTGTGTCCAATTACGCGTTGCCATGTTTGCCGGTGCTCCAATTATGTTCGCTCCATAATATTTGGCTGTTACGCTTTTGATTTTAATGTTTCACGTCGCTTTCGAAATGTATGGGGTGTTGTTTTTAAAGGAGTTTTTTAATTTTTGGCCAAAATTTTGAAGTGATTTTGAAGTTGTATAGCCTTATAATCAATGGTGTTTTGGCCTATAGATGGGAGACGAGCAGGACCGGTCGTTGTGACGACGCTTGGGGGAGGCCTTTGTCCAGCAGTGGACGTCTTTTGGCTGATATGATGATGATGATGATGATGATAGCCTATAATCTGCAAAATAAGTATCTTCGAGAATACTCAAGAACGATGGTTTGGAAGCTCTAGTTAATGATAATGAATTTGGTTAGAGGATGCTTGATACGATTAAAAATCCAAAAGCTCCACTTTTACTTAGATTTGGACGTTTTTAGGGTTCCGTAACCAAAGGGTTACCAACTGAACCCCTTTTATTAAGCCTCCGCTGTCCGACCGTCCGTCCATCTGTCTGGCAGCGGGCTGCATCTCAAGAACTGAAATAGGTAAATAGTTGAAATTTTCACAGTGTGTATTTCTATTGCCGCTTTAACTAAAAATAATAAAAAGTAAATTGAATTAAAAATTAAAGCCTTTGGGGGCCCCTCCCATACAAGAAACGCGTTTTCTTCGCTTTATTTTTTTTTTTTTAAACTTTATTTACATTATTGGTACATGTACGGACTTAATGCAGCAAGGTATTCTCTACCAGTCAATCTTTGGGTTAAAAAGACTACACTGTGTGTACAACAAAAAAATAAAAATAAACTTTTGGGGAACAATATACAAATAATATATTTAATACTAATAAAGTACATATACAACGTGTAACAGAATAAACGCAATACCTCTGAAGGGGTCATAGTACTCATCATTATGAACAAATTTTACTATGGGACCAACCCCGAAATCGCGAAAAAAAGGTCAGCTGTTCAGTACATTTTGTCGAGTTATGCGCACATAAATGTATGGGCGAGTCGATTTTTTTTTCGCGATTTCAGTGTAAAACCAGCGCTGTGTTATTTATTTTTAAATTTCGCAGCCTATACTGAGATAGGGACCTTTTTGGCCTCGCACAGACTAATTTATTAGTGATTAGATAAGTTTAACATATTCTCAAAGCATTTACATCGTTTAAATCCATTGATATATAAAAAACCCAAGATGCACAGTCTCGAACAAATGCAACAGTCGAAAGTGTCGTCACACACTGACATGTACCAAGTGTCATGTGGGAGTTGTGTGTAGTTATACCATAAACAATTTTTTTTTGCAAATTCAACCTTACACGGATCGCTTAAAGTTGTTTTTAGAAAGCAGTTCAGTATGGCGAGTGATGCGCAATTTTTTTTGCAAATTCAACCTTACACGGATCGCTTAAAGTTGTTTTTACAAAGCAGTGCAGTATGGCGAGTGATGCGAGACTGTTTCAATCTTGCGCATAATAATACATATTGCGCTTATTTTTTGCGGACGTTTTTGAGCTGCTGAGTGTGTATCTTGGGTTTTTTATATATCAATGTTTAAACCATTTACTATTGTTACACCTTTTTTTGTGTGATTTCATTTAATTTATTGTATTTTGTAAACCTATCATCAATCACGTTAAACAAAACGCCCTGTACGCAAACTAATGCCCGCAAATCGTAAGCTCGTTATATCATCGTTCAGCAGTAATAGTAAGTTTTAACGCAACAACCATGTTATAGTAGGTGGCAATGCGATGCTATTTGCGTCACAACCATAAACATAGACAACTGATGCGGGACTGTTCCAGGGGGGCTAGTCTCTAAACCCGAAGTCCGTAGTTTCGGGCTTAGTTGCAGGCGTATTCTACTCCGTATTACCTAACCACTAAGAATTAATGACAACACGATTTTACAGTTACTGTCAAATCGTGTTGTTATTCATTCTTAGTTCGGGTTCGGGGTTAATCGTTAGTCCGTAGGTGATACAAAGTAGAATACGCCCGCAACTAAGCCCGAAACTACGGACTTCGGGCTTAGAGAGTAGCCCCCCTGGTTAGAGGGATTGTTCGGAATAGTTACCGCGTCTCTGGAACGCAAAGTGCAATTAAAAACTGGCCAACTGCGAGTCGGACTCGCGTGCAAAGGGTTCTGAATGAATTTCACTTTTGTAACATGCAACTTTAACACCATAGACTCTATTTAGATTTTCCGATAATCTACAGGTAAAGAACTAATAATCTGCATTTTTTCGAAATTTTAGGTTCAGTAGTTTTTTTTTTACTATTGATAGGCTCGCGTTTGACCACTATCTCACCTGCTGGCAAGCTATGATGTGGTCGAAGATGGAGCACGCTTGCCTTGAAGTAACCTATTCACTCTTGACTTAAAGACTCCCAGGTTGTTATGTAGTTTTGGAAATCAGGGGGTCTATACTACATCTAATTTCTTGAATTACTTCAAAACTTTTTATTTTAAATTTGATTTGTCACACGATAGGGTTTGAAAAACTTTTATTTTTTTTATTTGCTAGTTTATCCCCACGAGTGACTCCCATACTGAAGATTTATTTAATTTACGTAATGCGTCCGTGTTTGGGTCACAGAAGGTACTCTGTTGTCACTCAAAAATCATAATGTGCCAATTTTGTGACGGTAATGATCAGTCCATTACCCATGTATGTGGTCATATAACTCTATAGTTTATGGCAAAATGTAACAGCGAAGCAAATTGGGCAGTTAGCGTAGGTACTTGTTAATGTGGTGCAGTTACAGTTTTGATGTGTGTAAATGTTGTATGTTACGTCCAATTCATCCATTTAATGAAAGTGAAAACACATATTTTAACGTAGGTACTGTCAGGGAAATCAACAGTTTTGCAACTTAAATTGCCCATAAAATCAAATGAGAACTGTCATTATTTGACAATGTTATGAAGTGGTTGTTAAGGCGCCGTCAAATTAGTCGCAAAGTGCCGCGTGGCAGCAGCGCGTTTATTATTTTTATGGATTGACAAAGCAGCGTAGCAGCAGCACTACAGTCGCGCTGCTGCCGCACTTTGCGACGAAGGCGACGGGAACATTAATTTTTACTATTTATGTATTTTGGAATTGCGACGATAGAAATATACCTACACTCTGTGATCATTCCATGCATCTACCTTTTAAGTGAAGCCAAACTGAAGTGGCAGTGGGCAGGGCTCATTGCTCGCAGAACAGATGGTCGGTGGGGCCGTATTGTTCTGGAGTGGCGACCGCGTACAGTAACACGCAGCGTTGTAAGGCCTCCCACAAGGTGAACCGATGACCTGATGAGGGTTGCGGTGCCCCGATGCGCACCCGATGGATGCGAGACGCACAGGATCGGTCGTTGTGGCGACGCTTGGGCGAGGCCTATGTCCAGCAGTGGACGTCTTTCGGCTGATATGATGATGATGATGATGATCCTTTAAGGTTCATGAGATACAGCCCCCTGACAGACGGACGTACAGACGGACGGATAGTAATAGGGTTAATTAATGAAAGCTTGGCGGCAGAAACATCAATGAAATATAATTAATGACAAGAAACACTAAACCTCCTAAAAGTGTTAATTAATTTAAATGCTTGTTCTCACTAAAACTTCATTGGCTTATCAAATTAATAACTAACCATAGTTTAATTGCATTGTTAAAGTTTATAACCATGGCGATTCTTAACAGTAATTAGTCAATCATTAGTTTTTACTACCTATTTTAATTAAGTGCCGAAGAAATTTACCGAAACAGAGAGTTTTCGTCTAGACGCCTGCAATAAAAGTTGAAGATGTTTTTCAATACAGTGTGGGCTTGAATTATTTTTTACTTTGCGAAAGACAAGAAGTTACCTACCTTTTTTCCTGTGGATCAAAGTCATCAAATGGTTCCTCCCGCACTGGGCGGAGCAGAAGGGAGTGTCAGACTCTTACTGACTAAAACTCATCCGTGTTCCTCCTAATGCCCTTTGCGTTCCAGGGCCGCGGTGACTCCTTTCGAATAATTCTGCAACTCTGGTATATGAGAGAGAACTTAGGCTCCATTTTCCATCTGCAAGTAACTGGCATGCAAGTTACATTACATTGCGTGCTACCAAAGTATAATACGAGCAATTGCTCGAATGTAATTAAACTTGCATGCGAGTTGCATGCAGGTGGCTATTTGGAAATGCAGCCTTAATTTAATTGCGAAAAAGTTGAGAATATAGTGGATAATGTCAGTAACAAAAAAATATGTTATACTGGCTTTTGCCCACAACTTCGACGCGTATATTCCGTTTTTTCCCGTTCACCTAGGAACTCCGAGAAATTTTCTATTAGCTACACTCCCCAAGGAAACGACATGCCAAATTTTAGCTCTCTGCGACCAATAGTTTTACTGTGCGTTGTCTGTCAGTAACTCACTCAGTTACTCATCAGAAACAGAAAATTTTTGAATATTAGTATATGTGAGGATAGTTTAAAATGATACAATAAGCAAAGTCTTCAAAATCCTACATTCTTAATGGCCAAAATATAAATTTTGTGATAATCTTCACCATGTAGACCAATGAATTCAGAATATTAAATTAATTTATTATAAAATTTGCACAAATAGTGGCTGGCTATATCGTAAATATTCATCTAACTCTTCGACTTTTTCTGTAGACTCTACGCAATAAAAATGCATTGCTTTGTGCTGCCGACTGTATTCATACCCGACACCACCTGTCATTCCCTTCCAATTAAAACACTACACTAACATCAAATACTCCCACATCATATGAAATTGCAAATCCAACTATCAAATGTCAATACTACTAAATAAATAAATAAATCGAAGATCGGTATCAAATTCGCGAAGTAACCGGGGAAAGTGACTTTCACCAGGCATTCAGTAAAAGTGAGCTAACTTGGAGTAATATCCGCAGGGGTCAGTGAACTGTTGACCGAGTGCGCTTGCGCAGGTGTGGTTGACCGACTGTTGGTAGGTTTGTATGTTAAATACTCTTAGATATCATGGATATGGAGATTTATGTGTATATATATATGGAGATGTTGGGGTGAATTGAGGTGTGATATGTGATTGAAATATTAATTTTAGAGGAATTGCAGAAAGCTATTGAGCACCGCATCAGCCGCATTCAATTTTTTTTTTGTTTTTTTTTTCAATTTTAATCACTTTATTTTGAAATCGGAACATAATATAATTTGACGGCACGGTTGGCGCTGTGGTTGAGCGATTGACTGCAGCGCTGCGTGTCGCGGGTTCGATTCCCGCACGGAACAAATATTTGTATGGCCACAGATAGTTGTTCCGGGTCTGGCTGTTTGTGTATGTGACTTTGTATGTTTGTAAACGCACCCACGATACAGGAGAAATTCCTAGCGTGGGGTAATGTTTAAAAAAATTATCGCGATGTCGATTTATATGTCGAATCCTGAAGAAGCGATGGCCCGATGCTGCGTTAGCGAGCGTAGGTGATCCACCTCCATCCATTCGATGTCCAGCCGGTCGATTCTATAAACATATCAAAGTGAGGCTTAGGTGAAGTGACCACGAAGTGAGCATTCCATCTTGATTACATGGATTGATAGTTCACTTCACGATCACTTCACCCAAGCCTTTACTTCGACATATTTTCAAAATCGCACTGCAGTTTGAAAAATAGCAGATACTCGATTTGTGCGCTCGATTGGTGTTATTGCTGCAGGGTGTTCCGATGAGAGGATACATAAATAAATGCACAATGAACGGTGCACAATAGTCCTCATACAGTAGGTTCCTAAAAATGTTAGGTGCCATCGAGGCCGGCTCATAAAGAGGTGGCTAGAGAGGCAATTACAAGGGCTGGTTCGGGGTGACTCGGAAAAAGGTTACCAGAAATGATTTGGAGGAGGTCTTTGCCCCGCAATTTGACAGTATAGGCTGAATAAAAAACTGGCCAAGTGCGAGTCGGACTCGCGTGCACAGGGTTCCGAACGAATTTATTTTTTTAATATGTTAATGTAGTGTTTTTAATGTTTTTTTTAACATTACAAACTTCTAATAAGTTTTCCTGTAATCTTTAGGTAAACATCTATTATCTCCATTTTTTTCAACATTTTTTTCACCCCCAAAAGTGACCCCCATACTAAAAATTTAATAATTTACGTAACGTCCGTGTTTGGGTCATAGAAGTCCATATGATTACTGAATTTCAACAGAATCGGTCCAGTGGATCCGGAGAAAACTGGCTGTGACAGACGGACAGACAGACAGACAGACACCCGAGTGATCCTATAAGGGTTCCGTTTTTTTTTCGGAACCCTAAAAATAATAAAAGTTAATGTCGTTTGTGGGTTACACCTATTTGTGGACATAATTAATCTTTAAGGAAAGTTAGTAAGTAAAGATGGGTACCTACGCCTATCCTTAATGACATAGGAACTTTAAAATTAATGCACTTGGCAAGCAAATCGTTGATTACAATAAGTACAATTTTATTAGGACACACAGGTGGACACTACTTTCTAGACGCTTCGTCCACATCCTGAAACGTACTGAGCTTTCGAGCTTTCATTTTCCGACAATTTTCTTTACTACGGTTACTGCGTTCTGGGTATTGGGAAATTTTGAATTAACTAAGTAGAGTCTGTGTTTTCTGATAGTTGCACTCTTTAAGTGAAGTCTGTAATACTTTTAGGGAAGCGTGCTCCATTATCGACCACATCATGCTTTTGCATCTGGTGAGATTGTAAACAATAGCAAAAAAACTGACCAAGTGCGAGTCGGACTCGCGTGCAAAGGGTTCCGAACGAATTTAATTTTTATAACATGTTTTTTTAGCACTACAGACTTCTAATAGGTTTACTTGTAATCTTTAGGTAAAGATCTATTATCTCCATTTTTTTCAAAATTTTAGGCTCAGTAGTTTCGGAGATAAGGGGGGGGGGGAATGGTCATTTCTCGTCTAATTTCTTGAATAACTTCTAAATCTTTTATTTTAAAATTATTAAAAAAACATAATTAAAACTTTACAGTAAGCCCTTTCATTTGATATGTCACACGATATTGTTCAAAAAACATTTTTTTTTAATTTTCTAGTTTGACCCCCAAAAGTGACACCCATACAAAAAAATTAATAATTTACGTAACGTGTCCGTGTTTGGATCATAGAAGTCCAGAATCGGTCCGGTGGATCCGGAGAAAACTGGCTGTGACAGACGTACAGACAGACAGACACCCGAGTGATCCTACAAGGGTTCTTTTGTTTTTCGGAACCCTAAAAGGACATTGGCCACAGAAAGGCATGTATAGGAACTAGGGAAGGGAAGCTCCGGCTTTTTGCAGAGACACATAAGGGGTAAAACCCCTTATGTTGATATTCAGGTGGGTGCGCAGGGAGTGAAAATTTCTATTTAAACAGATTGGTCATAAAATAAGGCATACATAAAGAGTGGAAGGACCTAGAAGAGGAAGCTTCTGCCCTTTGCAGAGGTACATAGAGGGTCTAAATAAGTCTGATGGGTACCTACACTAAGGTATAAAAATTGTATTGTAGTCTCTCATCCAGCTGCTACCACCCACTCCGCTCGTATCGCTCCGTCAGTCTAAGTAGCCTAAAGGAATCCTAACTCATGTTTGCCGATTCACTGTCTCTTCTCAAAATACATCAATCAATGTATATACATTTTTTCCGTTACTCCGTCCGACATTACGTCGACTGAGTGACTGACAGACAACACACAGCCGAAACTACTGGTCGTAGAAAGCTGAAATTTGGCATGAAGCTTTCCTACACTCCGCAGGGGAGCACTCATCTTCCTACCCTCATCCCATGTTACTTGGGGTCGGCGCAACACGTTTTTTTCTTCCATTCTGTTCTATCAGTCGTCACTCTATCACTAAGTCCCTTTTCTTTCAAATCGCTCCTCACACAATCCATCCATCTTTTTTTTGGCCTTCCTCTCCCTCTCCATCCATCCACATTCATGTTCATAACTCTTCTAGTTACATGCATTTCATCCCTCCTCTTCACATGACCATACCAAGACAAGCGATTCCCTTTTAACTTTTCCGTCACTGACGCCACTTTTAAACTACCTCTAATGTACTCATTTCTCACTTTATCCATTCTCGTTACTCCACTAAAAGAGGATTTTCCGAAATTCTTACTGGAACGGGTAAAACAGGGATAGGCGCGTACGAAGTCGCGGGCATAAGTTAGTCTAGCATAAAGATCATTGGATCCACGGATAATATGGCCAGCCATCGCCACATCAGCTAGCTTATTACTCAATTTTCACCTCTAATTACGGCTACAACCCACCTTTTTGACATCCAACAAAAGTGCGACAATCTACAGCCTATAAGTGTGTTATTGCCTAGACATTTACACTAGTTGACCCGCGCAACTTCGTCTGCGTCACAATTTTCATTACTGCTCCGCTCCTATTGGTCTTAGCATGATGATATATAGCCTACAGCCTTCCTCGATAAATGGGCTATCTAACAATGAAATAATTTTTCAAATCGGACCAGTAACTCCTGAGATTAGCGCGTTCAAGCAAACAAACAAACAAACAAACTCTTCAGCTTTATATATTAAGTATAGACTAGCTGACCCGCGCAACTTCGTCTGTGTCACATTTTTCATTACTGCTCCGCTCCTATTGGTCTAAGCGTGATGATATATAGCCTATAGCCTTCCTCGATAAATGGGCTATCTAACACTGAAAGAATTTTTCAAATCGGACCAGTAACTCCTGAGATTAGCGCGTTCAAGCAAACAAACAAACAAACAAACTCTTCAGCTTTATATATTAAGTATAGACTAGCTGACCCGCGCAACTTCGTCTGTGTCACAATTTTCATTACTGCTCCGCTCCTATTGGTCTTAGCGTGATGATATATAGCCTATAGCCTTCCTCGATAAATGGGCTATCTAACACTGAAATAATTTTTCAAATCAGTAACTCCTGAGATTAGCGCGTTCAAGCAAACAAACAAACAAACTCTTCAGCTTTATATATTAGTATATAGAAGTATAGAGTATAGATAAGGCAAAAAACCTCACCACAACTTTCGTACAAGTCGTCAGTGTGCGTTGATTCTTAATAAGCTATTGTGTTCGAGAAACTTGGGCTCACGGCCTTTAAGTTAACACATTCAGTTTGCGTTCAGCTTTTAGGTTAGCGGATACGGGTTAACGTTAGCTTTGTAGGTAAAGGTTACAACTGGAAGATTTACGTTCAGTGTTCAGGCTAACGATGGTTTTGGAGAAGCTGGGTGATTATTAATGCGGTTTTAGTAGTGCTTATGTAGCATGCGCCTGCGTACGATCTCTCTTCACTTCTACGACCACTGAGTTTGTCTCGGTGTTTCTTCTCAGGGTAGTCAGCTAGGAAACACCGGCCTCATCTAGAAAAATATTAGTTTCCAAAAAAAATTTGAAGTGTAAAAGAGTTACTTGTAACCTATTTGCAAAATCGACAGGGAAATGACGACACGGTTGGCGCAGTGGTGGAGCGATCGACTGCTGCGCGGCGTGTCGCGGGTTCGATTCCCGCACGGAACAAATATTTGTATGGCCTACAGATAGTTGTTCCGGGTCTGGCTGTTTGTGTATGTGAAATTGTATGTTTGTAAACGCACCCACGATACAGGAGAAATTCCTAGTGTGGGGCAGTTTTCTTTAAAAAAAAAAAAAATAGATATCATTAATCATTTGTGAGAGTGAAAGAATATTATCGTTCGTTCTCAAACTCAAAATATTTATTTCAAATAAACCATTTACAGGCACTTTTGAATTGTCAAGGTCGGTCGGTCCAAAAAGATGAAGCTATTTGCACGTTCCAAAGCGTAGATCTCTATGGAGAAGAACGTGCATAAAACTCCACGGACACTCTATTAAAAATAATAAATTGTTACAAAGTTTTGTTTAAATCATGTTGAACTTGATGTTCTAGTAACCTAACCTGTGTTTGCGCCCATATCGATGGCTGCTGAGATTGGTATCTATCTTAGAAATTCGGTCTGAAGTACTACCATAGAAAAGCACCATAAACTCAAGAGTACACACACTACACAGTACACATACTAACTACTCTTCACATTTATAAATAAATAAATAAAATAAAAAATAAAAAAGCCTTTTAATTACATGCATTAAAGAATAAATTAACATTTTTTACATGAGTGTGTTTACATTTATACACAATAAATTAATAATTATAAAAAAGATTTCTCACATTACAGTTTTGTTTTAGTTCGATTTAGTTTATAATTTGCTCATCTTTTCAATTAATTTTGATCTATTGATTGCAAAAAAAGAAAAAAATATAATATAATTATCCAATTAGATTAAAATTTAAAATTTAAAAAATATATTAAATTAGATTATAATTTCAATTGTTCATTTCAATAATTAAATGTCAAATGTATAGATTAAATTTCAAAATTATTATTCATTAAATAAATTTACATTAAAATGTATTAAATATATTAAACTAGTTTACAAATTCAATTGTTGATTTCAATAAATAAAATGTCCAATGTATAAATTAAATTTGAATGTTATTATTAAATTTACATTAAAATATAGATACTTAATAAAAAAAAATATGCATGCATGAACCCCTCAGGTAGTGAGGGTGAAGGCCTCCTCCAGAGAACCCCAGTGGTCGCGGTCTTTGGCTTCTGTCATCCAGTTTTTCCCTGCAACTCGTGTGATGTCGTCTGTCCATCTAGTTACAGGTCTTCCTCATTTTCGAGTGCCTGTCGGACCTGGCCATGACGTCATGCGAATTGTCCAACGTTCGTCGCTCATTCTCGCTACGTGTCCTGCCCATCTCCATTTTAACTTTAGAGCATAGGTGAGAGCATCTATCACTCCTGTTTTTTGCCTGATGGTGGTGTGGCGAATTCTCTGAGATTTCCTGATTTTTGTGATACTTCTCTCCATGCTTCGCTGACAAGACGTGATTTTATTTTTGACTCTACGTGTGAACCTCCATGTTTGACAGGCGTAGGTTAATGAAGGCAAGAGACATGAGTCCATGACTTTGCTCTTGATTTTCATTGGCATCTGACTTTTTAAAATTTCCTTTAGGCTCCAAAACTTTTTCCATGTCGCTGTTATTCTTCTATCTACTTCTGCATCGTTATTTAGCTTTTGGAAAGAAATTTGCTTTCCTAGGTAGATATAGCTCGTAACGTACTCTACTGGTGTATTGTCCAGGCATATAGAGTTTTGCGCAGCATTTGTCATAAGTTTTGTTTTGCTCAAGTTAATTTCTAGTCCTACCTCTCTGCTTGCCTGTTGTAGCGCTTGTAACATTGACTCCAGCTCTGTGCTATTTTCTGAAAGGAGGACAATGTCGTCGGCGAACCTTAGGTGACTAATATGTTTTCCTTCTATGGATATCCCTGTTCTATGCCAATTTAGTTTTCCGATAATTGTTTCCAGTACTGCTATGAAGATTCGAGGTGATAGGGGGTCACCTTGCCGTACTCCTCTTTTGATGGGGATAGGTGGTCCCGCGGTCTCCAGCTTCACCCTGCTAACTCTTCACATTTAGCCAAGAGTAAAACTTCCTGTTCATCGTAGATTAATGTCCTCTAAGTCATGTGTGTGTGTGTGTGTGTGTGTCGAATAGACACACACACACACACTTGGTGTTCCTACATAACGTGTGGAGCTCCATTGACTCTCTGTCGTCTCCATCATCAGGTCTGATCCAAACCATATATATACTAGCTGACCCGCGCAACTTCGTCTGCGTCATAAAATGTAATTATTTACGACATCATCGAAACCTCAAAAATAACAGTATTTCTTCATTATTTAATGGATGTTATTATACATATAAACCTTCCTCTTCAATCACTCTATCTATTTAAAAAAACCGCATCAAAAGAAATTGTTCGAAAGAGTCACCGCGGTCCTGGAACGCTCAGGGCATTAGGAGGATCACGGATGGGTTTTAGTCAGTAAGAGTCTGACACTCCTTTCTGCCCCGCCCAGAGCGAGATGTGCCATTTGATGATTTCCCATCCTTAAAAAAAGCGTTGCCAAGCTCTATAACTGGAAAGCCAGGCAGGTTAGCCGGACATTTCAATAAAATTGGATAAAAAGGCCTATGTTGGTTGTCACTATTCATGGACCCGAATTTAGGACAGGTCATTAAAGTGCTTTTTGGAACTGAGACCATATTCTTGACATTGCACAGTGGTCTTCTTTTCGAGTCGATGGTTAACTCCTAAGATTTTTAGGGCCCAGTAGGTGGGCTACGTTAATTTCAGTGTCGGTGGCATTCATTAAATCCCCCAAAGTACAGGTGTATGGGCACTTGGGGAACTCCAACGCGTGCCTCATGTTCTGAACAGGAGCACCGCACTCACATTGCGCATGTATTGACTGTCTCATTGAAAGCGAAAAATGTGAAAACAAACATAACTCGAAGCCAACTGACTCCGTACTCAATAGTCTTTTTTATTTTCGCCCTATTGCGATGCAAAAGACTCGAGTCGAGAGTCTATGGTGTTTTAATAAGAGAGCTAATTTTACCAAGAATTAAACTTTCAGTTCACCGTAGAACACGTTAATCAACAAATTGACGATAGACTGTGATGACTGTGTTGTTTCGAGAGCTGTAATTGGTTACAGTCTAACCAAATATAGATAGAATATAGTTGCTAGCCTGTCGGTTTTTCTACCGGTTGCATTTTAGGGAATGTGCGACGGAATTGCATAATTTAATTCCGCCAAGCCCGTTCCATCATCGGATCACAAGACGAACGGCGACGCGCCACCGGTACATGGTGGACATCCCACCCACACGCACAAAACGTTTTGGGAACAAATTCATAGTGCGTACAGCGAAAGAGTGGAATTCCCTGCCGGACTCTGTGTTTCCTGATAGCTACAACCTGGGAGTCTTTAAGTCAAGAGTGAATAGGTTACTTCTAGGCAAGCTTGCTCCATCTTCGACCATATCATCGCTTACCAACAGGTGAGATAATGGTTAAACGCGTGCCTATCAAAAGTAAATAAAAAGCCCACAGGCCTAAATGCATATGCATAGGTCGCTCCCAAGTTCCAACACATTTGGGAGACAGCAAGGCATATGATGAGGCACACCCAAGGCTCGCTACCATCTCACCAACACACAAATATTTAAACCATGACGGCATAGACTATTCTCGTAAACATAACAGCTCTAAATATTACCTTTCTATGGCAATAAATGTGACAGTTTGCATGCATATTGCGCTCGCATTTTCCAATTTTGCACACTTTCGCTGTTATGCGTCAGCGGCCGGATTAGATACAGTTGGGATTATTATTTTAGAGATATTCATTTGTTTTATTGTTTCCTCTTTCGTGGCATTTGAAAGAAAGAAAGAAAAAAAAGAAAACTAGTTTATTTGGCACACACAAACACACACAATGTAAAAAGACAGGAACACAAATAAAAAGGAACTTAATTCTAAAGCAATTACATTGTGTGCCCCGCGGCTGCGCCAAATAGGTCCAGTTCAGCAAAATGCCGGACAACGGAGTTGTCTGACGCTGGAACCCAGCTGAAAACTACGCAGCGCGCTACGCTGGAAACTAGGAAGTAAGTAAGTAAGTAAAATATTTGTTTAAACATGGTGTACATGATACATTGCATGCAAGATAATAAAGAGATACAGAAAAGTTCTAACATGTTCAGCCGCATATCGTGGCGTACAAATTGGTAGAAAGAGATGGTGCATAAACCGTGATAATATTCATTATAAATTATGTAGGTACTTATTATTTTTTTAAAAGAAATATAACAATATGTGAAAATTAAAATTTTCACTGACTGTGTATTTCAGTTCAAATTGTCTACCTATTACGGTTCTTGAGATACAACCCTCTGATAAACAGACGGAAGGACGGACGGACGAACAGCGGAGGCTTAATAATAGGGTTCCGTTGGTTACCCTTTGGGTACGGAACCCTAAAACCCGGTTAAGTGCGAGTCAGACTCTCACATGAAGGGTTCCGCACCATAAACGCGCTTTAGTTTTTAATCTAATTTAATTTTTCCTACTTTTAGGGTTCCGAAAAAAAAAGGAACCCTTATAGGATCACTCGGGTGTCTGTCTGTCTGTCTGTCTGTCCGTCTGTCACAGCCAGTTTTCTCCGGATCCACTGGACCGAATCTGTTGAAATTTTGTACACATATGGACTTCTATGACCCGAACACGGATGCGTTACGAAAACTATTAAATTTTTAGTATGGGGGTCACTTTTGGGGGTCAAACAAGAAAATTAAAAAAAAAAGTTTTTTGAACAATATCGTGTGACATATCAAATGAAAGGGCTTACTGTGAGGATTTTAATGATATTTTTTTCATAATTTTAAACTAAATGATTTAGAAGTTATTCAAGAAATTAGACGAAAAATGACCATTCCCCCCCTTATCTCCGAAACTACTGAGCCTAAAATTTTGAAAAAAATGGAGATAATAGATCTTTACCTAAAGATTACAGGAAAACCTATTAGAAGTCTGTAGTGTTAATATAACATGTTAAAAAAATTAAATTCGTTCGGAACCCTTTGCACGCGAGTCCGACTCGCACTTGGCCAGTTTTTTTAGTTATACAGGCAATAAAAATACATACTCTGTCAAAATTTCAGCTGTATACCTGTAACGGCTCTTGATATACAGCCCACTGACAGTCAGACAGACGGACGGATGGACGGACAGCGGAGGTTTAGTAATAAGCTACCGCTGGTTACACTTCGGCTACGGAGCCCTAAAAATGTAGTTTTATGTGAAATAAACATTATTATATTGTTGCATTCGAACTCAAAACACCAACTCAAACTCAAAATATTTATTTCAAATAAACCATTTACAGGCGCTTTTGAATTGTCAAGGTCGGTCGGTCCAAAAAGATGAAGTTATTTGCACGTTCCAAAGCGTAGATCTCTATGGAGAAGAACGTGCAAGAAACTCCACGGACACTCTTTTAAAAATAATAAATTGTTACAAAGTTTTGTTTACATTAAGTTGAAATTATACATACATGTGAGAACGATGTAAAAGACGAGCAGGATAAAAGCGTCCGGAAAAAAGGGAACAATTCAAAGAAATATTTTAAATAAACCATAGCAGCTGAGAAATGACCAGTCCCAACTGACAGCGCCCGTCACGAACATGACGTATGCGCTAGCACCATTCGGCTCAACCATTTTGAAGGGAGCCAAATGATCCAACGCATACGCCACCATCAGCCAGACTTTTGTGTGAACATGAAACTCCCAACCGCCGCACAAGTGTGTGTACTGTGTACCTTAAACTTAAGCTATAGCTTAAGTTTAGTTTAGTTTAGTTTTTGACTTGAATTGAATGTACCCTCATTCAATTCAAGTCAAAAACAAACCTAAAACTGATAGCTATAGCTTAAGTTTAAGGTACACAGTACTCACACATGTGCCGTTAAAATGGATGAAATTATACAATGCTAAATAAATTGAGTCTATATAATGAACTAAACCTAATGTCACTAACTATCGAAAACACACACTTCAGCAAAGAGAAGTAGGAACATCTACCGATACCTACGCATATAAAAAAAATAAAACAAACAAAGATGACTCAAGTGCAAAACAGCCTCCTCTTATATTTAAGGCTTGTATACATGCCAATAACCTTGTGCATATAAACGGAGCTAACTACTCCTCTAGGCACCACTCCGAGACACGCATTTTTAATTTATTGTAAAAAATAACACATATTTTAAAAATGTAACAAAACCAAATTATTTTCGTTTGTATTGCAAAGCAGTAGATATATTTTTCTTAGACTTTTACAAAAAAATGAAGGGGTAAAATGGTTTCATCTCAACGATTTGGAGGTGATTTTTTGAAGTGAAAACTTCTTTAGCGGCGTTGAGCACTTTTTCTGTAATGGGTATAAAATCTTAAACTCGCGTCAGGGTCACGTGACCTAATCGCAAAAAGCGTAAGACGGCTCGCGTCAGGGTCACGTGATGCGAAAAAGCGTAAGATCGAGGGGAAGGGAGAGGAACTAGTATCTCCCACTCTTTCTACCGTGCCTGAGTGTGCTGCTCCGCTTAGGCGGCACAGGGCGCTTGCGCGAATGTCCGTCTGTGTTTATGTACAGTGTGCCACGCGTATCCAAGGATACGAAATTACGGAATTACAAAATTATGGATGAAAGTTGATTTTTCTAAGAGATAAAAATTAATGTAATATATAAATAAATAACGATATAATATTATGAATAATAACATGTAAATTGTCATATTTGTGTACGATAGCGCAATAAATAAACATTGTATTCTACCTCATAAATGATAGTATTTTTGTACTTATAATTAAACACAACGTTATTTTTTGTTGTTTTTATGGTTCGTTTTGTTTATGTCAGGAACTGTGTCAAGATTGACATCTGTCACTGACAGTCGCTGTCGCGGCCACACGTCAGTGTCTTTTTCTTTATTTTGTTGTCGGTGGTTTGTCTATGATGTGACCGCGACAGTAAGGATGTATTATTTATATGTTTTCACTTCTGTCGGCACTCCCGGAGTGCTACCGGTGTTTTTTTTTCTTATTATGTGATACCGATACATAAATTCTGGCTAAACCAAATTACGCATCATATCATGTAGATTACTAAGTATTTTTTTCAGATGTAATTTCTCAGTAAATGCCGACGAAAAGTTGCTTCAACTACACGCTGTTTTTAAGCATTTCTCGAGAGAGCAGCCTTAGTTTGTGAAATGATTACTAACATCACAAATATTTGAAGTTACGAAATAAAAGAAATTGTCACAGTTATAAGTTTGTTGAGAAAGTAAATGTCCACTAAGATGATGTCATTATGGAAATGCAAGAAGGAAAGAAAGTAAAATTATTTCGTTTTGCAACAATGTTCATTACTGCTCTTAATGGTTTAGTTAAGAGGAAATGCTGGCGGCGAGACTTTGTATGAAAAAAGTCATAATTCGAGGTTTGGCTCTCGACTGTTTTCTCCCCTAATATTGGACCGATATAAGAGATATTTCACAAACTGAATAAGAAGGATGTATACTGTGTCTCTATGTTTTCCTTTTTTGATTAATAGTTGCCAAAGTACACTAGGGCTCTGTTGACATCGATTTTACCGGAAAATTTTGAGCATTTTGTGAGAGTTCTAGTGCTTATACAGTTAATAAATCATCAAAAAAGAAAACATTTGGACACAGTATATATTTTTCTTATTCAGTTTGTGAAATATCTCTCAAATCGGTTCAATATTGGAGGAGAAAACAGTCGAGAGCAAAACCTCGAAATATGACTTTTTACATATATAGTCTCGTCGCCAGCATTTCCTCTTAAGTGCCTCAATTTTTTTGATTACCGTTTCAATAAAATGCTGATTATCAACGTTTAAATTTTATTGGAAGCCGGTCAAGTGCGAGTCGAATAAATGTTCCGAACGAATCGTATTTTCAACATGTTATTTTAAAACTACACCTTTCTTAAAGGTTTTCCTGTAAACTATAAGTAAAGAACTGTATTTATTTCATAGTTAAGAAGTTTAGAAAGGGGGAATAGGAAATTATCATATTTCTGTGTGTGTGTGTGTGTCTGTCTGTCACAGCCAGTTTTCTCCGGATCAACTGGACCGATTCTGTTGAAATTTGGTACACATATGGACTTCTATGACCCAAACACGGACGTGTTTCGTAAATTGTTAATTTTTTAGTATGGGGGCCATTTTTGGGCCAACTAGAAAATTAAAAGAAAAAGTTTTTTGAACAATATCGTGTGACATATCAAATGAAAGGGCTTACTGTGAGAGTTTTAATTATATCTTTTTTCATAATTTTAAAATAAATGGTTATGAAGAAATTATATATTATTAAATATAAATATTATTCAAGAAATTAGACGAAAAATGTCAATTATCTCCGAAACTAATAAGCCTAAAATTTTGAAAAAAATGGAGATAATAGATATTTACCTAAAGATTACAGGAAAACCTAGCAGTCTGTAGTGTTAAAATAACATGTTAAAAAAATTCGTTCGGAACCCTTTGCACGCGAATCCGATTCGCACTTGGCCAGTTTTTTCTTAAAATTACTATTGATCATTTGAAATATCCAACGGTACAAGATTTATTTCTAACTAGCTTCTGCCAGCGGCTTCGCCCGCGCGATCCCTAGGGAACATACTTCTGGGATAAAAAGTAGCCTAGGTGTTATTCCAGACTATAATCTACCTCTGTGCCAAATTTCATGAAGATCCTTTCAGGCGTTCTGACGTGAAAGATTAGCAAACAAACATCCATTCATCCTCACAAACTTTTGCATTTATAATATTAAAATTAGGATTTGTTTGTCCCCAAAATTGACCCCATATATTTATTTACGTGATACGTGCATACGATAAAGGTACACACACCACCACCGAAGAATCAGTGACGTCATGGTCACCCATCCTCCAACTAACCGCAACGAGCACAGCTTAACCTCACAAATCAGTCCAATCGAGCTTGTTATTCAGCCTCGAACACCGCTATTTTGCATATAAACGTTAGATTTAACATGCGAAAGTGATATTCTCTATCTAAATGGTACAGTGGTGGAATGGCCACTTTCTACTGTGGGGGTCGCGGGTTCAAATCGCACCTGAGGACTGATGGCCTACTGATTGTGCCGAGTCAGGGTGTTTCAGCATGTAATTTTGTTATTAATAGTTGATGTTTTTAGTGTGAAGTTGTAGCGGCATCAATACCGCACAAGAAAAACCAACGAAGCAAATCTATATCGCAACAAAAAGAACCACAACGCCATCTTTCCATCAAGCAGCGAACTACGACAGCCAGTACCCACGGCTTCTACGGGTATCCTAACCACCAGCATGCAGCGGACACGCATTCCAGGTCAGCATCCTCAGCCTCTATCATCACCCTCAACCTCATCAGCGACCTTGGCAAACACACTGCACCTTCGGCCAGTCACATGAAGAGCCATCGAGAACCTCAACTGGTCGACGTCACTACGTCGGTCAGCACCGCTCCGATTCACTGGAGCACCGCAGATAGTTCCAACTCACAGTAAACTCTGCGACTTTCGGTTCCGACTCACTGGAACCAACCTTACACTGGCCTGGCAAGCATCTCAAGATGTATGGATGACTCATCCACTATCGACCTCCGGTCTCCGGTCTACCGTGTGATTTGAACATATGTGACAGTCCAAATATCAACTATCGGGCAGTTGCCCGCCAAACACAACAACCGTCTGATCAGAGGATCCTCCCTTGACTTCTTCCTTCAATGGAGTTTTGCGGGACTTTACTCTCTATTTTGCATACCCTCTATAAAGTCTAATATAATATTAGGTTTTTACCTCCCAATGGGTTCGGTCGAGCTATATTGTATACACCCTGACTGCTCCGTTGGTCTCGCAGACGCAAGTGCGACTTCTCAGCGTGGAGTCTTGGGTTCGATTCCCAGGTCGGGCAAAAAGTGTTATTGGGTGTTTCCATTAGGAATTTCTCAGCGACAGCCCAGTTGTGTTTACCGTCACATCGGAATGTGAGAGTGATGGAAGAAAAAATAAAATAAAATTCTTCCGTTACTGACTGATTGAGTGACTGACAGACAACGCACAGCTGAAACTACTGGTCGTAGAAAGCTGAAATTTGGCATGTAGGTTCCTTAGGGAGTGTAGGGGAGCACTAATAAAGGATTTCCTGAAATACCTAGGAGAACGGGAAAAAACGAGATATGCGCATACGAAGTCGTTTGCAACAGCTAGTATAATATATCCCGCGCCAATGGCTAGTCTTTATTGAGATTGGCCGCTATGGCCGAAATTGGCCAAGAGGACTTTATAGTACACCCACATTTCATCAGTCACCTATGCTTTAAGACCCATGTAATATACAGGGAGCCTGCAGGAAGCACCACAGAAGTGTCACTCAAGTATTTAAAACGCATAAACTTCGAATGGGCAACACGAGTTGGGACTGTCCACGCCCGGCACGTTCCCCTAATGGGAGTGTATAAGAGCGATAGGTAGGAAATACTAAGATATCATGGTCATCATATCAGCTGAAAGACGTCCACTGCTGGACATAGGCCTCCCCCAAGCCTGCATAATAACGTGCCAGATTGCGACTGTTCGCCTATAGAGCAAGTCCCATATCATACCTATCTGGGGCTAATAATAGATAACCGATTCAATTGGAGTTACCAGGTGGATTCGGTCTGCGGTAAGTTACGTGCAATACTTGCAAAATTTTCCATTCTTAAGCGCAATGTACCGTACAGGACCCTCCTTCAAATGTACACAGCCAAAGTTATGGAAGAACATTTAAAACTCACCTGGATAAAATACATAATTTGCAAACAAGATTATTGAAACTCGTGGTACCAAACTATGTAAAAAACAAATACCGAGACAATTACGTTAGGTTATTTAAACATTGCAAAGTATTGCCTGTTCTAGCGCGTGCCGAGTATCTGTTACTCATTGAACATTTTGATAACAGCGATATTCAAGTTCCAGCTAAGAGTGACGTAAATACGCGACAAGCCAAATCAAAATTATTCCAAGTGCCTCGCAAAAATAACTTTTATGGTAGGCGTACGGCTTCTTTCACTATTCCCAATTTATTAAACAAAATACCCGTAGAAATTAGAGACTCAATGAATATTAAAAATATTAAGCGCAAGCTGAAATAACATCACATCACTTGATTATAAGTTAACTTTCTATAGCGCGTTGATCAAGTGGTCAGGTCATGGCATGCTAAGACAGACCCCAGGGGTCTAATTGTGTGCCTTTTGTAAGTCTAAGGAAAAACCCCTTTTTGATGAATAAATAATAAAAAAAAAAAGCGTCGCCACAACGACCGGTCCTGTGCGTCTCGCATCCATCGGCTACCCGCTACTAAGATATAAGTAGATATAAGCAGCACAGAAGAGTCAATATCAAATTTTCGCTACATGGCACGGACTACGCTGTGCACATTCAGCATCAGCGTCAGCGTATAAACCGTTGCACCGTGTTAGCAGATAAGATGAGCAGTGACGCGTGAAGCTAAGGACCACTTGCGGTGGAGGACTACTGTGGAGGTTTTCTGCCCCAGCTTAGGACAAATAGGACATTTAGTCAATAGTGAACATATTCTCATCAAACCAGTCACAAATTCCAACTTTAAGAAAGAAAATCCACTGAAAAAACCCGATAACACGATGACAAGTTTTTGACGATATTGTAACTTGAATTTGAATGATTTTTAAGTACGAGAATTCTTCAAATGTTTCAACATTAACGACAAAACTGGCCAAGTGCGAGTCGGACTCGCGTGCAAAGGGTTCCGAACCAATTTCATTTTTTTTTATCATGTCATTTTAACACTACAGACTTTTTTTCAAAATTTTAGGCTCAGTAGTTTCGGAGATAAGGGTGGGAATGGTCATTTTTCGTTAATTTCTTGAATAACTACAAAACCATTCATTTTAAAATTATGAAAAAAATATAATTAAAACCCTCACAGAAAGCCCTTTCATTTGATATGTCACATAATATTGTTCAAAAAACTTTATTTTTTATATTTAGTTTGACCCCCAAAAGTGACCCTCATACTAACAATTTAATAATTAACGTAACACGCCCGTGTTTGGGTCACAAAAGTACATATGTGTACTAAATTACAACAGAATCGGTCCAGTGTATCCGGAGAAAACTGGCTGTGACAGACGGACAGACAGACAGACAGACAGACAGACAGACAGACAGACAAACGGACAAACGGGCAGACAGACAGACATACAGATAGACGGACAGACAGACAGACACCCGAGTGATCCTATAAGGGTTCCGTTTTTTGTTCGGAACCCTAAGAAGTACTATATTTATCCGGATCGTAGCAGGTGGCATAATAGGTGTCAGTCTTTGTCTGTATATGTGTTTGTATTTAGTATGACTCATAGTTAACTTTAATCTTAGCTATATCATGAATTAGAAGGGAAAACAGCGATTAAACTGTCAAGTGATGAGACAGTCAGCTGATCTTTTGACTCGACACGCCCCTGACCGAAGTGACCTCTTTCTTGGAGCCGACTGATTCACTTAGTGTTCTGCTAGGTAAGCACGAACACAGTTTGATTTCTCTCTTTATTTCAGTTAGGATCAAGCGGAATTTAGAACCTTTATTATTAAGGCTTGTATACATGCCAATGACTGGTATTCAGCTAAATCCGGCTTGACTGGAAGCCGACCCCAATGTAGCTGGGAAAAGGCTAGGCAGACGATACATGCCAATAACCTTGTGCATATAAACGGAGCTAACTACTCCTCTACGCGCCACTCCGCTTCCCGCGTTTTTAATTTATTATAAAAAAATAACACATATTTTAAAAAAGTAACAAAACCAAATTATTTTCGTTTGTATTGCAAAGCAGTAGATATTATTTTTTTTTGACTTTTGATAAAAAATGAAGGAGTAAAATGGTTTCATCTCAACGATTTGGAGGTGATTTGGTGATTTTATTTTTCTTATTATGTGATACCGATACATACATTCTTGCTAAACATATATCATGTAGATTACTACCTATTTTTTTCAGATGTAATTGTCAATAAATGCCGACGAAAAGTGAGCAACCTTAACTAGCTCTTCGCCCGCGACTTCATCCGCGCTGCAATTTTATTAAGGATCCGTGTTTTTTTCTAGACAAATTATATACTAGAACCACTCTATCCATTGGTGAAAACAGCATGAAAGTCGGTGCAGTAGTTTTTGAATTCACCGCGAACAGACAGACAGACGCGGCGGAGGATTTCGTTTTATAATAATGTAGTGATGTATTGATGGCTCGCCTTTGACCAAAATCTCGCCTGATGTTAAGCGATGATGTGGTCAACGAGCTCACTTGCCTAGAAGTAGGAACCTGTTCACTCGAGACAAAAAGTTAAAGGACGCCCACATTTTATCTATCAGGAAACAAGGACTCCGAAAGGGAATTAAACTCCTTAGCTATACGCACAATAAAAGTATTCCCAAAACTTAATCGTTTTGTGCGTATGGATGGGATATCCACCAAGTACCAGTTGCTCATCGGCTCTTGTAGTCAGATGATGGAATGGGCTAGGCCGAAATAAATTGTGCAAATCCGATGAGCTTCTTGGCTCGTTTCTCGATCGATTTAAACGCAAATTGGTATCTGGCAGATTCGTCCTAGAGATGAGAACAATTATACTCTAAACATAATTGAACTTGAATTTGTGGTAAAAGAAAAATCCCCGTTACAATTTGTACCAGTATAATCACTCCTTAAAACCCAGTGTGAAGGCACCGTAACGATGCATTCAACCTCTGATACCTGTCGCCTATTATAATGTTACAATAACGTACCGTCCGCAAAAAAGATAGCCTTTAATATAAAACATTGTTACTTGTGGTTTTAGCGCTCAATGGAGTGGTGGTCAGCAAAAAATGACCGTGATTTGAAGAAAAAAAATTAGTTTTTTTTTTTGTTTGTGATCTTAAATTAACTGTAAGTATATTGATGTAACAGTAGTCAATAATTATAATAATTGATGGAGGGAAGTGCCGTATTAAAAAATCAATAGAAGTTGGGTAAGGCCTACTTATGGTTCTTTATTTAAAAAAAAAATCAAGGAATTAAGGCTTAGACTGTGTTTCTGTCATCTCTGACCTAGACTAGAGTCAAGAGCAAACCCATTACTAATAAAAAAAAGAAATTAGTTTGGACTTCTTTTTTGTTATCCACACCTATCACAGGGTAGTCTTGTAAACCCAAAGATTGACGGGAGGTGAACGTCTTGTTGCATAAAGTTCGCATATGTACCACTTTTGTCAATGAAGCTTAAATAAATAAATTAGTTAAAATGTTTTTATAAATCAATAATTTTATGAGAATGAATCATAGTTTTATCTAAACTTTATGTACCTGCAATAGTGGTTCATGAGCGGACTTAATGCAGCAAAGCGTTCTCATCATCATTCTTATATTCTCAGGCATTTTCATGGGGTTTAACGACCGGTTCTAAAGATATATTGGTTTTTGAGCTTAGTTTTTAAAATATATATTATTTTAAAAACTAAGCTCAAAAACCAATACTTAACAACTTTCTATGTAACACTATAAAACTGTGTGTTTTTCACAGTAATCATAAAATTAACACGTATTTACTTGGTTATTCAAACATGAATAGGTACCTAAATACATTTTTTTAAATAAAATCATAAATATTAGACAAATGATATAAAAAAGACAAAACTACAGTTATAATTGCGATTTTCCTGTGCTTGTTATGAGGTATACAAAGTATATAATAAATAACAATAAATATAATTTTTCATTTCCAAAATCAGCATACAAAAAAAAACAAAACGTAAATTAATCGGAATTCATGCAACTAGATTTTGTATAAACTAAATGATAAATGAAAAAAAATGTCTGTTACAAAAAAAAAAAACATGTTATTATTAAGTTTTACAAGTGACTCAGGAAGTCTTTATCCTAATGTCTCCGTTTCTCAGAAATACACAAATACAAACTTGTACACCTTACTTAAACCACGTACGTATTTCTCAAATTCTTTAAACTTCATCCAAAACTTATTCATGTTTTCTTGTTAAATCCCAAAGTCACACAAGAAAAAAAAAGTTTTTTCTAAAGCCTCCTATTCAAATTCAAGTCATTCATTTCACACGGGTAAACAAAAAAAGTTGAACAATTATTTACTTTTTTCTGCTGACGCTACGTAAATATCGTACACAAATAAACTTTCTATTGTGCCGGGCTGTGTCGAATACTTTATCGATAATAGCTAGTGATGTGCGTGTAATGATTTATCGATAATATTATAGTAGTGTTTTATTGTAAGGCGACAGGTTGTTTTGTAATTTATGGCTTTTATGTTTCATATCTCATATAGATGGTTGTGTTATTAAAGGTTTAAAACTAATGTAAGGAATGGCTGAGAGATAGGGATATTATGTGGACACGTATAATATTTAGTTTTTTTTTTTTTTGTAATAGTAATAAAAACGATTAATGGTGAAATAATTTATTGGTAAATTCATGCAACTTTTGATTCAACAATGGAGTTGAACAATAAGAAATAACAAGGTTTTAGTTATAAATATCAATATAACAACTAAACAGAACGTTGTGTAGTACTATAATAAAACACACAACAACACACTTCAAGACAAAGTGCAACAGCTATCCCAAGATGAAAAAAATACTTAGATTTAAAAAAAAAAAGAATAATATTTTGTCCACACAAAACTATCGATATCAACACCGCACATCCCTATTCACCTAGACGTGACCTCCAAGCGAAAGTCCACGCTGTCAAGGAGGCTAGTGATGTGCATTATAGTCCGTAGAATCACGCATCGATATCTTACTTACGACAAAAGTTTAAACCTTCGTATTGACACACTTTTAACAAGAAAATGAAAGTCGATAAAGATACTATACTTTTAAATTATAAGAGTAACGGTTGATGAATCAGACTTATTTGTTCTAAATCTTGCGGAATCGCAGACTTTTTTTCTGGTGGTCTTTAATTTATGGCTTGGTTTCAAATAAAAATTAATTAATAGCTAACTAATGCATGTTGTCTCTATAGTAAAAACAAGCCACAGTTCTCTAAGTCATTTTGCGAAAAGTGGGTTATTATTTTACCCAGTTCTATAAATAATATGGCCTATTTTAGGCGTTAAATAACACAGTCAACTTCATAAATTCAGCCTGTCATTATCCACTACCAAACATTCATACAGCTTTTCTAAAAGTTTAAATACATAGTGGAAAATTTCTTCCATCCTTCTGATTTTGTTTTGATTAGACTCCTCAGCATTTTGGTGCCATATTTTTAATCTGCCGTTAATCAACAAGTTAACTGTCTTATAGCAGAGAAAAATTTCTTTAATTCAACAGATTAAGACCGAGCAATGATCACCACAGATGCCAAAGTAGAACAACACCAAAAAGCAAACATTTATAGTTTATAGGACAGATGACTTTACAAAGTCAAATCAATTATTTACAAATTAGGCTGAGTGCCAGCACTTTATAAACGTCAACGTTTACAAAAAGACAGTCCCCTAAAAAAGCCCCGGCCGTCACCACTTCCTAGTGTTTTAGCTGGGAAGAAAAAGTGGTGCAACAAACTCCTCAGCAACATCTGTCTGCTGAGTTAGAAGAACTCGCATTCATATAGCTCTTCATAAAGCCTTTCATACCCAGCCACTTGTACCTTTCAGGATCTGAACATGCCGAATGTCAGAGCTATCCTAAAGACCCATACTCAAAATCATCATTTTTTTGCGACACTTAGGGAGGTCTTGCTTGGCCTCCCTAAGTGTCGCTACATTAACCGGTCCTGTGCGTTTCGCATCCAGCGGATTCCCACGACTGTCACCAGGTCACCGGTCCACCTTGTGGAAGGCCTTCCAACGCTTCGTTTTCTGGTAACGCATTCGCCACTCTGGAAACTTTCGACCCCATAGACTTTCTGTTCTGCAAGTAATGTTCCCTGCCCAGTGTCACTAAAGTTTGGTAATTCTTCGGGCAGTGTCGGCAACCCTGGTTATCCTGTGGATATCTTCATTCCTGATTCGATCACGCAAGGAAAGTCCCAGCCTCATTTCTAATGAAAAAGATGAGGATTGATCGATACGAAATTTAAAAGAAGGATGCTGGATTTCGAAACGTGGTCGTACTTACAAATACTTTCCGGTACCGGTAAGAATATCCAGGAAAAATAAAAAGCCGTAACGACCATAGAAAGTGATAAAACCGACCCATTACCACGTCAACCATGAAAATAAAAGAAAACTGCCGTTATTACTTCATTCTCGGATCCAATAAGATAAGACAAGAAAATATTCATTAGCTACATGATTATTTTACCGTTTGCATCGAATTAGCTCATTTAGCCATCATTTCGACGCAGGAGTCGATCTAGCGTGGACGACGCAATGGTGAAATTATATCCGTCTTCCTCACTCGTACTGGTTTGGAAAGTATCTGTCTCTTTTTCATTATTAATAAGGGTTTAATGAAGTTGGGTTTATTGATTCATTTATATGCAGATATGGACGGGAATCCGCTGGATGGATCATCATTTGTCGAGATCTGGTCGGGAGATAGTCTAAGTGTAGAGTTTTCTTATACCTTAGTTCGGGAAGATAGGATTATTCAGTTGTTTCTGACTTTTGACGTGCACATGTTTAAGAGGTGAGACTGAGGAATCAACAAAGTACTCGTAGTTTTCTTGGTTTAGGAAGATTTGAATCTCGTAATAGCCCTTTTAGAGTTCCGTGAAGGGTAACCAACGGAACCCTATTACTAAGCCTATGCTGTCTGACCATCCATCCGTCCGTCCGTCCATTTGACTGTCAGCGGGCAGTATCTCAAGAACTGTAATAGGCAGACAGTTGAAATTTTCACAGACTGTGTCCTTATATTGCTGCTGTAACAAAAAATAATAAAATTAAAGGGCCAAACAAAAAACTTTATTTTTTCCAACTTGACCGATTTTTCATCTCATTTGAAGTCTGCTTGGCATCATCATTATTAGGCTATACGGACATTCTTGTTGACACCCAAAGTGACCTGTATGTATGGTGTCTGATTTTCAGGGTGTATAGCAAGGTCCAAATAACTGACACCCTCTTGCTAAGAAATATCTTGTCCCCAAATTTTACTGGGTTTTGGAGATCAGATAAAAAGTTACTCCACGTAGAAAACTGGTATTCAGCTGCATCCTGTTAGGCTGGAAGCCGACCCCAACTTATTTGGGAAAAGGCTAGGCATAATAAATTTTTCTTGTGGGGGACAAGGTGGACTTTTGTTTTGTTATTTACAAAAATTGTAGAGAGCAATGAAGATTTTTTTACACTTTAAAACAGTGGTTCTTAACCTTTTAGTCATAAGAGACCATTTGACAAAAATGCTGTGTTGCCATGGACCACCGTCTTTTTGGGTGTAATATAATAAATATGAATGATTATTAAATTCAATTTTTGTGGCTGCATACTTCTTACTAACTTCTGAATCCTTGGTTCAGTGCTACTCACAGGCAAATGCATGTCGGTACTGAAATCCTTTAAATATCTTACTGAGAACACCTACTCTCATAGATATGAACATGAAAACAATGGTAGATAACGGGTTGAAATTTCTCAAATCTTTGAGAAAAGATTACTTTTTGGCTCAAACGTCTACAAGATTAATTTCCAGTCACAAATTTATTTTTCAAGATATCGTATAGGATTTCAATCGCTTCTGCTTTCCTGACTTTTGCAGTTCGAGGTTAAACAGCTGTGTGAAAATATCGGATTTCAGGATGGCTTCGTAGCTTGCTTAGGCTGATACTAGGGACCACCTGTTAAGAACCACTGCTTTAAAATACTCGTAATGCCCGAAGCTATATGCCAAAAGAAAATGAAATTGCATAAATGAGGTCATGATGTAACCTACATCTTTCGACCTCAATAAGTTTGAATGAATCTACAATGATTCAGATATTACAAACCCACATACCTACGATTCTTCATTTCTACCATTTTATACCATCCGGTGTAATCAGACAACACAGTTACGATTTCTTCTTCTATAAATATGTAATACAATCCTACTTCTGATTTAAAACATGTTCACGGTGATCTAAAATAGTAGTTGGTATAAAACTAGTTTTTTTTCTATAATTATGTCATTTGAAGATTTAGAAAAAAAGTGATATGATGCCTGGGGCATGTCTTGTTTGTGCTGACGCTACTTAAACTTCGAACTTTGAATTTAGAAATTGAGAACCAAAATGGTGGACGTCATTTGTTTTTTTTTTCTTTTAAAGCAAAGGGCTATCTATGTCTGTTTGTCTGTTTGTTAGCTCGTAGAGCCTAATCTATTAAATTGATTTTAGTAAATGATATCTTAGATTTTATCTTCTTTTAAAATCTAACTTAGAAGTAATTTTGTGACCTTCATATCCTGTGTAGATCAGTGACTAAATATAGAATGACCACCATACTGGCCAATAAGAATTCTTAGAATATAGGTAACATACACACATACATACTTTACTAGGTATTTCTCTACCCAATACTTTACCCGGTATTTCTCATCCTTTTATATTCATTGACGAGATAACAAACCAGGATACCATTATCTCTGATAAATACCTCATCAATGATCAGACCACATTTCTAAAGTTCTCAGTTTCACCAGTTGAACCATAAAAAGAAATGTCTTTCCTTCTCTTTCCAACAACTATCTATCTCTCACAATTTCTCATTTCACCGTTCACTTGTTTAGCAAGTCGGTACTAAAAGCGACCGAGTTGTTTCTGGTTGCACTAGCCATAAAATTGTGAACCTTAAAAGTAGAACGTTAAAGTTCGGTTTTAGGTGACAAGAGAAAGTTAGATAGGACTTTCTCAAAGTAAGTTCTTGCTAGTAATATGTATATTTCTTATTTTACAGTGTTAAGTTGGTCAGTTGGCTAGTAGGTTCGCAGTTCTGACAACGGGCAGACGTCTCGACAAAACTAACAAAAAATTATTACGAGAAACATGTCGAGAAAACCTTGTGGATGCCGCTAAAAATATAATAAAAAAAAATGTGAATGTGATTTAAAAATCGAACGTCAAAAATAAGTTTCGATTTTTTTGCGCGCGCGAATTTAAACGTCAAAATGACAGTTCGAAAGTGGTTTAAATTTGAAAAATCTATGCAGCGTAGTGATGTGAAAATGATGTTTTTAATTTTAGTGATATTATCCGTTCTGGACTATTTGCCCTTAACTTGTAAGGGGGAAGATTATAATAGAGGTAAGTTTCGTTCAATATAAATATTTTAAAAATAATGTATAAACCAAATTACACATGATTTCTAACTGAACTGAACTTGTTTCTAAATATTTAAAAGAAATCAAATGCAGTTTCCCAAATGCATGTTTTTGGGACATCAGATTTCTACATAATTTTTTTCGTGGAATTAAGTTCCTAAATATTAGGACCATTCCATGTTAGAAGTCACGTAAATCAAAATCACTGAAACAAGTCTATAACGGCTAGACAACATGTCTACTGAATGAAAAAAAAAGAAATTAAGACGATGACCAAATAAAAATAAAACTGTTCCAAATTCAAACAAACACAAGTTCATAAAAAAACAAAAGAATGTCTCAGTCACGCTGATAGTAAAAAATCCATAGACAAATATGATAGAGTAATACCTGTTTTATCAAGGCGCGAAAGTTGTGACCGGTGTGGGAAATATGTCACTGTTACGCTAGGCGCAGACTAGCCATCTTTAATTATTAATATTTATGCACTTTCTTGTAGCCTGTACAACTACATAGCATGGTGTTAGAGTAAGAAATATACTTATATAAACTTTTCTAGTAGGTATATTAATGTTTTAACTCGAAGAGATCAATCCCGTGTTTTTAAGGAACGTCCGTGTTCTAATCTCGGTAACAATTTGTCGAAAAAGCCTCTTATTACCCTATTCTGATAATTTTTTGACATTGTAGTTCTTACACGTACGTAATGTACGTATTCGAATATAAGCCTCAATCTGTCAAAAGCGCTTCCTACATTTTATTAACATTGATTGTCGTTGAGATGAGATTGGAAGGAACTTGAAATTTAACGAAAATTGGACTGCTTTCCCAAATTCTTTGGAGTAGCCTTGAAAACTTTGATACATTTTTCACAGATTGCGACTGACATGCGACAACGTACGCAACGTTGCTTGAAATTGGCCCTCTGATCATAACAAAATTATAAAGGCACCTACTTACAATAAATACATCTTATAATAAGCACACGACAATTTTTTGGGGAATGTGCGACGGAATTGCATAATTTAATTCCGCCAACCGGCACCGCCGGTACATGGTGGGCATTCCACCCACAGGCACAAAACGTTTTGGGAACACATTCATAGTCGTACAGCTAAGGAGTGGAATTCCCTGCCAGAGTCTGTGTTTCCTGATACACCTGGGAGTCTTTAAGTGAAGAGTGAATAGGTTACTTCTAGGCAAGCGTGCTCCATCTTCGACCATATCATCGCTTACCATCAGGTGAGATAGTGGTCAAACGCAAGCCTGTCAATAGTAAAAAAAATATGAATGAAACAAGTGTAGAATGGGACAATAACAAGTGTAGTAAGGAAATACATGTAGAATGGGCGGACTAATCGCACAGAACAATCTCTTAGAGACTTTTGAATGAACTGGAATGATAAAAACATTTGACTCAAAATAAAATCAGCAAATTAAAACACTTGAAATAAGAAATTGGAAAGAGATCGAAGTTAAGAATTGCAGTAACCGGTTTTGACTTTACTGACAGAAAGTTCCATGACAACCCAAAGAATAACCTAGAGGAAATGTTTGTAGAAAGTGATGTTGAACGTCATTGAGTTTACTTATTTGGACTTGGACAAACTCTACATCATTTTAGGCCGAGGTTCGAACCTACGAACTAAGTCGATCTGCCTACTAACTAAATCAGGGTCGGCTTCCAATCTGACCGAATACATCAGAACACCATTATTTTACATGGAGCAATTGCCTACGTTACCTCTGGAACCCAGTTACTGGGAGTTCCGTATTAACACTGGCTGTCAGACTTTCTGGCATCTGAATACCCGTAACGACTGTTTTTACGATCTAAAAATGACATAAAGGACCGACGTCTTAACGTTCTTTCTCAGCCACGTGGAACCATAATGTCAATTAAAATGTGATAATCATTTGGCCAAACTACACCTAAAATATAACACTTATTCCTAATATATAACAGTTTCTTACTATTTAGACCAAGAGCGACTAACCGTAAACAAACATCCCAAAACCATATTGACTTTTCATCGCAAAAAAAGTCCCCAAAAATGAATAGTCACCCATTTTGATTAATACAAACACCAAGGATACATACACTTAAAGGTTTATACCACAGACAATTAAAAAAGAGGTACTAACAAACTGAAAGCATAAACCGCAAACGGTACATGTTCTTGTGGTCTATGGGCATTCAGCGCATGGTGTGTTTAAGTCCAACCACATGATTCTTGTTTATGTGTGGTTATGTGAGGACCATTAGAAATGGTTTAAAGATTGTGGTCAGAAGGTCTGTCTGACAGCAAGATATTAGGGGTACTGGGTTGGGTGCGATGTCCTTACATAAATATTTTAATTACGTATTACTTACCTGTCGTTAAAGGCCTCGCCTCTTATCCTGTAGTTCGTTGGTTCGAATATATCTCTAGGCAAGTCTAGCAGAGATTTACAAAGTATCCAGAAGATGTAAAGCACAAGTGTGTTCGCAAACACAGGTGCACTCTCTGTTTCTTTACTCTCATAGCCCGATGTGAAGCCAATCAGACACGACTAGGAAGATATCTGGTGCAGGACCAACAGCTTTACGTGCTTTCCGATGCACGATTTAAAAAATCAAGGCTGTTACTGCAAAATTCTTAGTGGAAGAACCTATTAACACTTTCTGCTCGATCTTAGAATCGAACCCAAGATCCCACGAACGGCAATCACGCTTGCGACTACCAGACCAGCGGGAAAGATTTCCTTTAGGGTGTGGCAAAAACTACAAAACGCCACTCTACACCCCTATTAAGAAAATAGTTTGAGTTCCTTCTGCTACAAAAGGGGACCGGCTGTAAATCAACGTCTAACATTATGACTATGCTGTACACTGCCCAATATTTGCTCAGCCCGCTCCTTTTGCCACACTTTCTTTCTTTCTTTCTTCTATTACATGTGAAGCATAATGACTGGTGAAATGTGTGTGTACTTTGTTAGTAATACTAAACATCTGTGCCTAGCCCTTCGAGGAATTCTAGCGTTATAATAACCATACTTCATCAGTGTGTGGAGATGATTCTACATTATTATGTCCCGGTTTCTTCACATTATCTTCATTCTCTGTAAGTAATTTGTACAATTAAGAAACTAAAAAAGAACATTAGACTGGTCATCATTGAAAGATACACTGCTAAGCTTCTGTCCCACAATCCAATAAAAAATTAGAAACTTTTCACTTTGAACGTCCACCATCATTTCCTTGCCCGTATAAAATTTTACTAGATTCTTTATTATCATAATATACATAAAAAAGTCGTGGCGTCGTGGAGGGTTAGGTTAGAGGGCACTCCGACGCGGTGATCTCCTTCTGCGAAACAGTTATCGCGCAGAAGGAGGCTGCTGAAAGGGAAAGGGAGATCTCGAACGCTGTCCCGGCCCGCAGCAGACGCACCGGGCATCGGAGCCCTACGCTGCTCTCTTCCGGCCCCCCTAACTGGGTCCAGGTTCATCCGGACCCAAAGTGACGGCGCGTAGTTTCCCGTGCGCCCCTCTATGACGTCGCGGAAGGAATAAAACACCTCACTCCCCCCGCTGACCTGATATACATGTTTGATTGACAGCTCACTTCACATTCACTTCACCCAAGCTTATCCGGTGAGAGGTTTATAGAATCGCACTTCTGAACACCTTTGACTAGCCCTTGGAGGAATTCTAGCGTTATAATAACCAAATAAATAAAAAATACTTCATCAGTGTGAGGAGATGCTTCTACATTATTATGTCCTGGTTTCTTTACATTATCTTAATTCTCCGTAAATAATTTGTACAAATAAGAAACTAAAAAAGAACATTAGACTGGTCATCATTGAAAGATACACTGCTAAGCTTCTATCCCGCATTTCAGTAATTAGAAGCTTTGCCATTACACTTTGAACTTTCCCTATACTTCCATTGCCCGTATACGAATTTATTAAATACTTTTATTGTGTACTAAAAAGTCGTGGCCACATCGCAGAATTGGCCATTTCATGAAGTGCCTGAGGGTAGGTTAGAGGGCACCTCGACTCGGATAGGTTAGGTTCGCCGTTCATACTATTCATGTTATGTTCCTTTAGTTAGATAAACAGAACCCTGCAGACAGCTATAGGCTCGTCCGCCGAAGTAAAGGTTTGAGGTGGCTATTTCATAATGTGGCTAACCTTCTTTACGGCATGGTCACAGTTCCAAACTTCGGGTTGCTACTGTGAAATTCCTTTCGGAAAACCTAGAAATACATTCTGCTCGACTTGAAAATCGTACACAGGAACGTTCCGCAGCCGCATTTGCGCCTAATTTCTATACTATCCGTACTTATTAGCCATCAAAAAGTATTTATCGATAACAAGCTTCATACATAAAAACCTCACTTACAATTTGACACTTACAAAGTGGCAATTAATGTGCCACATTGACACATGGCCCTATAAAGACCGGCACTAATTTATCGACTCTGATTAGCGGCTGATTTACGAGTAAAACCCGCACTTTCTCCTCACTAGTTGCTTGATGCGTTTATGCATTATGGTATATGGGACATTGTTTATGGGTCAAATTGTTTTTGTATAACTCTGCCGTGGTATAACTAAAATGCCGTTATCCTATATTTGGTCGATTTTGAACTTTTGATGATATATTCATGAGAAAAAAAATATCCTTAGATCAGTGTTTGCGAATTTCCAAAGCTATTCAAGGTATTGAAAATTCGCAAACACTGATCAATAGATTTTTTTTTTCTCATTCATATAATATGTATATCATCATAAGTTCAAAATCGACCAAATGTCGGATAACGGCATTTTGTAGTTGTTTGTTGTTCAGGTTCTCTTTTAACGGAACCTTATTTTGAAATAAGTAGCTTAAAATGTTATATTCTTTTTTATTACTTCAAAATCTAGCTAAGTTTTTTTAAAAAAAAATGACTTGTATAGGTACTGTTACAAATAATTTTTCAACAAAAAACTTAGTTAGTTTTTTTTTTTATAGACCGGCACATCCCACCGTAGGCGGTGGGATTTGCCGGTCTATAAAAAAAAACTACTAACTATTGATCAGTGTTTGCGAATTTTCAATACCTTGAATAGCTTTGGAAATTCGCAAACACTGATCTATTTTAGATTTGCCGGTCTATTATGTCTGAATCTCATCTCGTAAAGTAAGGTGGAGTGAGCAAGAACTGTTCTTCTGTCTCATTCTCTAGCAGGGAAAGTTCCAGACAGGGAAGCAAAAGTCATTAACCACAATTACTAGTGCGTGCTAGCAAATCCTTTCCTTACGACATTATCCAATAGACAAGCAGAAAATAATTAAAAATCCTATCGCGTTTTCGAATCATAAAAGACAGTAATTTGCAAGTATAAAACTTATATTACGTGCTATTAACTTGTCATATAAATATGAATAGATTTAATTAAGTGTTAAATGGAAAGTATTTTATTTGTATTCATTTGATCGCTAACCAGCTTAGAATAATAGTCCTACTTACTTCCTGTAGAAATTGGCGTGTGATACTCAGAATACATAGCCGTATGGTGTCGGCCGGTGCCGTAAAAGAATAATACCATCCCATCACTTCCCGTGGGTGTCGTAAGAAGCGACTAAGGGACTTGCCAGAGAATGGGCAGCAGCGTTCTCTGTAAAACTCAACACCATACACTGCGATCGCCAACCCGCCTGCCAAGCGTGGCGATTATGGCAACCCCCCCCCCTTTGACAACATGTTAGTGAATAAACGCAATATCTCATAAGTAGTCATTAAATAATCACTGATAATAATAATAACTAATAATAATAATGACTGATAGAACAGAATGGAAGAAAAAAACGTGTTGCGCCGACCCCAAGTAACATGGGATGAGGGCAGGAAGATGATGAGTCATCAAATAATCATTTTGAACAACTTTTACTATGGGACCAACCCTGAAATCGGCTACCCCATATATTTTTATGCGCCTATGTCGACAAAATGTATTGAACAGCTGATTTTTTTCACGTTGCATAATTCATTCACTCTTACGAGCCTTTTCCAAACTATGTTGGAGTCGGCTTCCAGTGAAACCGGATACAGCTGAATACCAGTATTTACAGCGGATTTCCACAACCCAGTAACTGAACAGATTTTCTGGCTCCTGACTTCCCGCAATCACTGCTAACGATTTGATGCGCTTTCCGAGGCACAAATAGGCTATTCAACATTAAAATATTTTTTCAATTCGAACCATCAGTTCTTGAGATTAGAGCGTTCAACCAAACAGACAAGCAAACAAACTCTTCAGCTTTATAATATTAGTATAAAAGTCACCAAAATCTAAGAAGTCCGATTTGACAGCTGAGTAGAGAGGGATAGAAGATTGCTATATCACTAAGGCCGAAAAAGATTTATATTTATGTCTCTTTCATACTTACTAGTAAAGCGATGTTGTATCCTGCTGTCAAAACGGTCCTTTTATTTTTTGACAACTGTAATAGTAAAGTTCCGAATCTATTCAGCCGTTTCGGCGGTTTTAGCTGACAAACATACAAACTTTCTCATTCATAACGTAAGGATGTTATTACCAATAATGAACCGTTACAAACGCACTATAGCTAACTTATAATTGAAGTTTCTCTATATCTTTAATTGAATTCATTAAAAATATTTAATTACTAAGCAATCTTTTGTGAGAGATTCAATCAATCCTTTTCATTAAAATTATTGTTTTGTTTTTTGATATGAAATTAAAAGTAAGTAAGTAATTGAATAGTCTTTTTTAAGGATGGTAAACCATCAAGCAGAAAAGAGTATCAGACTAAAACCCATCCGTGTTCCTCCTAATACCCTTTGCCAGGTTCCAGGTCTGCGGTAACTCTTTCGAACGAATTCCGCAACCCTGCCAGGCATAATTGTTTTTCAAACTCATTTATTGAATAGTCATCATCATCTGCCTAGTCTCTTCCCAACTATATTGGGGTCGGCTTCCAGTCAAACCGAATTCAGCTGAATAACAGTGTTTTACGTGGAGCGGCTGCCTACCAGACCTCCACAACCCAATAACTGGGTAACACGGTACTTCTTGGTAAGACTGGAGTCAGATTTACTGGCTTCAGACAATCCGTAACGACTGTCAAAGATTTACAAATGACAGCCGGGACCAACGGCTTAACGTGCTTTCCGAGTCACGGAGGAAACTCGGTATGTTAAGATGGTCACCCATCCACAGACCAACCTTGGCAAGCGTTGCTTAACCTTGAAGATCGACCCGTGCGGCTGTTATTATGTAGCCACGAGCTCCCCATTCATTGAATAGTCTGGTAGCATAAATACCTGTTTACCCTTTTGAAAACAGAGGGCGCCATAGACAATTAATATTCTGTCAGCGGTAGCGTGGCAAAAACGATCGTCAAAACGTCAAAAATGTATGAGATTGACAAACACTGTCGAAATGTCACGTGATCAATCGCTTAGGGGACGAACACACCGCCAAGGCAGTCAGAACTTCTACCATGAGTTTTATCAATCTATACTCGCTAGCGACTGTCTTTAAAAAAATGTATGAAAACTTAAAAAAAAAACAGTTTCTAATTTATTTAAGTTGTTAACTAACAAGCAAGCAAGTTGCAAGTAAAACTTTAGTTAACAAATAAATGAGTAACTTCTTTATTAAAAGCTTTCATACTTTTTTTTAAACTACAGTCGCTAGCGAGTATAGATTGATAAAACTCATGGTAGACGTACAGGGTTCTGTGGGCCCAGCACGAATATTTTTGACGTATAATAAAATTTAAAGTAAAATTTTGCCATAACTACAATTCTCGTTTCGCACATAATATTTATTTGAATTAGATACTATATTCTTTTTTTTTTGAATGATATAAATTGTGTATGTCCCATTATATTAAAATATATTACAATGGGGTTGTAGTTTTTCGCATTCAAAATTCACTTAGGTCCGTTAACGTTACATCAAAATATTCGTGTATTCCGTGTTCACACAGGCGCACACAGCAAACGGTCTAAGGATCTGGAGTTCAGTAATCTTTAGCAGTAATAATTAACGTCTTACGCTCTTTTTACTGAAAACAAAATGTCTCGCAAATCATAAAGAAAATGTTTGTCTCTCACTGATTTAATACACTTTTCGAGCTCGTCAGACATCGAGACCTTCCAGCTTTTGCAAAAATATTAACTCTAACAGAACTCGAGTTTAATTTGACAGTCGCGGTCTGACTGCTTCAGGCCCCACTGCGCGGTCTAGCGGTCAGAGTTCCGAGTTCAGCATTCCGCGTTCACTGTAATATAATAATATGCGGTGGCTTAGAATTCTATACACACAAAAGCAGTCAAACCGCGACGTTCAAAATGAACTCAAATTCTGTCGGAGTTCTATTTTTTGCAAAAGCTGGAAGGTCACGATGTCCGAAGAGATCGAAAAGTTTATTAAATTAGTGAGAGACAAACGTTTTCTTTATGATTTGCGAGATATTAGTTGAGAGTGAAATTTGGTTTTCAGTAAAAAGAGCGTATGACGTGTTATCACTGCTACAGATTAGTGAACTTCAAATTTTAGACCGTTTGCTGTGTGCGCGTGTGTGAACGCGGAACGCTGAACTCGGAACTGAGACCGCTAGACCGCGCGTAGTGGGGCCGGCGACGCCTTAGTGTATGTAGGATTCTAAGCTACCGCATAGATTACAGTGAACGCAGAACGTTGAACTCGCAACTCTGACCGCTAGACCGCTCGCAGACGGGCCGGCGCCCATTTCGACAATCGTACATATTCGCTAATAGAAAGGCATTTTGTCTATAGAGCCACTGGACACTTGCGCGAAAGACATTTCCGCGAAAGACACTTTGCGAATTTACTTCCGCGAAAATACACTTACTCGAATGGAGTTTTGCGCGAAGACAGTGATAATATAACAGGCTGTTATTTTAATAATTGTGTTTAATTAAAGTCTACGGGAAGTGGAGGAATACTTACGTAATTATTGTCATAACTTGCGATGCATTCAACTTTAGAACAGGTAGTCATCGTACTTTTGAAAGCATTTTAAGAACGAAATCTACCTCTTTAGTTCAAAATCTAGTCCTTTAATCCTCTTTAGTTTTGACCGCGACTTCGCTCGCGTTAAATACCGTCTCAAGGGAACCATCTATCTGTGATCCAAAATTCATCGAAATCGGTTCAATAATTTAGGCGTAAAAGCGTAGCAAACAACATTACAAACGCGTTTTTTTAGTTAGGATAAAAATATCCTGTTGAAAAAAGGTCGAAAAAAAATCGTTGTACCGAGGTCCGCGCAGTCACATCACTATTCGGGCCACATCACCAAAAACCCGGTTAGGTGCGTACCGAAACTGGTAAACTGGTATCGGTACCGACCGGTCGCGGCCCAGCACTAATGGGGCTACTTTTTCGGTGGCCCAAAAAGAGGTTGATTAATTCGAGTTAAGGTCGCCTCAGACGGTAACGGATTGGCTGTACGGTGCGATGGCATGATGCAGTTTTTTTATTGTTATTATTGCTATTTCTTTTACTTGTGTTGCTTTTTACAGCATTATATTTTTGTTAAAGGCCAGTGACTCTTGCTTTTTAGTTTGTATGTATGCAAACTTCAAACATCTGTTGGATTTGTTCTAAGGTTCCAATTGCCCAATCTTTTTTCAAAAAAATGGATGCAGCTGAATACCAATATTTTACATGTAAAGACTGCCTTCATGACCTCCATAACCCAGTAATGAGTGCTACCGTTTCTGTACTCACCAGTTGGCGCCACTGTCGAGTAAGGTTCTTAATCATAGCATTAAAGTTGTTATTACGCGCATGTGAACCAAGTTAGGAGGAAAAATAAAACAATAAAAATCAATACAAATCTTTATACCAATACTAACTTTTTCCCGCGACTTCGTACGCGCATATTCCGTTTTTTCCCGTATCCCGTTTTGACCGTTCCAAAAAACTATCCTATCTTTTAAGTTGGATCAAATAACAGATAGTTACAAAGTTTCATCAAAATCGGTTCATTAGTTTAGGAGTCCATTGCGGACAAACAACGTGACACGTGATTTATTTTATACTAATATATAAAGCTAAAGAGTTTGTTTGCTTGAACGCGATTTGAAAAATTGTTTCAGTTTTAGATAGCCCATTTATCGAGGAAGGTTATATACCATCACGCTGAGGCCAATAGGGGCGGAGCAGTATTGAAAATTGTGACACAGACGAAGTTGCGCGGGTCAGCTAGTAAGTTAATAAACTCACGTCAAAACGAACAGTGAAATTTGACATTTAAAACCTTTCGCTACACTAGCGCCTCTAGCGGCGAATTTAAACGCGATAGTTATTGGGTAACGCATTATGCCTTGGCAAGACTGGTGTCATATTTTTTGAATTCTGACATTCTGTAACAACTGTCAAAGATCTACAAATGACACTCAAGACCGGAACGTACTTCCTTTTAAAAACATCACGCGTGCCTACCAAAACTAAAAAAAAAAAACATCATCATCCACAGCCCTATCTCCCCCACTGCTGATCATAGGCCTCTTGCGTCAGCCTCATCCAAGTTCTACCTTAAAAAATACTGATACTAAATTGCGTCCAGTTGAGCTGGAAGCACCCTTGCTTCCAGCTCAACTGGACGCAATTTAGTATACTAAATAGCTACTCTCTAACGAAATCCGTAGTTTCGGGCTTAGTTGCGGGCGGGCATTTTCTACTCCGTATCACCTAACCACTGAGAACTAATAATAACACGATTTCACAGTTACTGTGAAATCGTGTTGTCATTCATTCTCAGTTCGGGTTCGGGGCTAATCGTAAGTCTGTAGGTGATACGGAGTAGAATAAGCCCGCCCGCAACTAAGCCCGAAACTACGGATTTCGTTAGAGAGTAGCCCCCCTGACCCAAGCATTGTTGAAGAATTGCGGAATTTTTCAAAAGAGTCACCGCGGCCCTGGAACGCAAAGGGCAGGAGGAACACGGATTGGTTTTAGTCAGTAAGAGTCTGACACTGCCTTCCGCTCTGCACAGAGCGGAACGACTCATCTGATGATGTCCCATCCAAAAAAAAAATTTGGTTGGAAAAGGCTTGGCAGATAGATTTCTTAGCTTTACACCTTTGAGAAACACAATTCCTTATTTATGTTAACGATTCATTGTAAATTAGGTTTATATCCGTTGTGGTTCAAACCACAGCTAAAGCTGTGCCGCTATGCGGTACCTGTCAGTCAGTCTGTCACTCAAATACATTCAAGTTTTAATACCTGTTTATTATGTATCACACCACGCTTTGAAGAGTAATTCTTTCGACGATATTATTCGCTTATTTAACTGTTCACCTGTGGCATAAGCTCAGTTTCTGAAATTGCAATTATCGTAAAATTAAAGTGCCAAGTCTTGTGATAGGTTGGACGAGTTATTTTCAAGCAAAAATTATTTCATTTTAATTTTAAGTTCTTTCAGTCCATCCAAAGGTTGTCTAGTAAACATATTGCTTTCAGCGATAAGACCGTCATTATACACATTAAATTAAGTATGAGTAAAAGAATAGGGAATATGCATGCGATTTTTTTATTTGCAAAATGAAATACTTATTAGCTCTTGTAAACAATCATGAAATTATTTTTGAAATATCTTCATCAGCGATGAGGTTATAAAGCTTCAAAGGTTACAATTAAAAAGAGAAGTCCGCTATGAACTTTGACGTCAAAGTCCATGACGCCTATGCAGCTGCCATAGAAAACAGCGTTTTTGCGAGAGGGACAGATATATTTGATTTAAATAATTATATCTCGTTTGTTTTTCGAGCAATTTTGATCCCTTTTTTTTCCCGTTTCCGTGGGAGGTTCGGAAAATCCTTCCTTAGTGCTCTTCTACACTCCCCAAGGAACCTACATGCCAAATTTCAGCTTTCTCCGACTAACAGTTTCAGCTGTGCGTTGTCTGACTGACTGATTGAGTGACTGACAGTCACTCAATCAGTCAGTGACGGAAGAATTTTATACATATACTAGCTGACCAGGCAAACGTTGTTTTGCCAAATAAAAAAAAACAGCCTACCACCTATTCTCATACCTACCAAATATACACACAAACTTTCATAAAAATCGGTCGAGCCGTTTCGGAGGAGTTCGGTAACAAACACCGTGACACGAGATTTTTATATATTAGATTAGGATTAGGATTGTTCCGTTACTGACTGGAATTGTGCATGTAGGTTCTTTGGGGAGTTTAGGGGAGCACTAAGAGAGGATTTCTCGAAATTCTATCGGGAACGGGTAAAAAAGGGATATGCGCACGAAGTGGCGGGAAAATCTAGTTCTTTTATAATTGGGAATAGGCTCGCCAGATAATAGTGCACTACTAAATCATAACATTCTTTTTTTTATTTGTGATGGGTTTGCTCTTGACTCTAGTCTAGGTCAGAGATGACAGAGACAAAGTCTACGATGGGGCGAGCTTACCCAGAAGGAGCCTGTTCACTCTAACTTTGAAGAGATTAGGGTTGTATGCGTTTGGAAACACAGACGCAGGCAGAGAGTTCCACTCCTTTGCTGTGCGCATTATAAAAGGTTTGGAAACGCTTAGTGCGAATTGGTGGAATAGTAACAAGGTAGGGATGGTAAGATGCAGTGCGTCTGGATGTCCGATGGTAGAAGGGGGCCGGTGGAGGAGCATTCTAACAAAATCAAAATATTCAAACACGTAGCAATATATTCCTTTTCACTTTCTAACCAGGTCAAAGACACGAAAGGAAATCAAAATGTGTACGATACAGACACAATAAATTAACAGTGTCCTTTTGAGGTCAGAGTACAGTTTAACAACATGCTCGAAATACCTCAGTTATCAGATCGCCCGTATTTTTAAATGGACTCGAAGTTAGGGTTGTCAGGCATCGAGAAAAAATGGAGATAGTTGGGCTTTTTTTATTTGTCCAGCTAGAATGCTAGATACTGTACTGCCAAATTATATGATGTCCGGAAAATGGTGATGGCCAATTTTCATCTGTTTTTCTTGAATTTGAAACCGATTTTTTTATTTAAAAAATATGAAAAATAAATATAAACACTCATTAGGAGCCTTATCATTTCATACATCGCAGTATAAAACATTTTCATTCTCAACTTAAAATGCGGCACAGTTTAAATACTTTTTGATTTGTACCTACTCAAAATGCTCGAACGACAGTATTTCGCCCATAAATTCTGATGGAGAGTTCTATTTTTAACCGACTTCCAAAAAAGGAGGAGGTTCTCAATTCTTTTATGTTGTTTTTATGTATGTATATCGATTAATCCGAAATTTTTTAATCTGATTTCTGTGATTTTTTTTTTATACTTGCCATAAGGTCCCGTAAAAAATTAATTCAGTTTGGCACAGGTGTTTTTATTTTATGAGCATTTTTGCTTATTTCTACTTCTGCGTTGACGATGACGTCGTCCAAGTATCACCACTTAAAAGTGAAAAATAACAAAACATTTTACAAAAAAATATAACCGACTTCCAAACATAACACTACAAAGTATTAAATAATTTCAGAAGTTGGTGGTAAAAAACAAAGAAACAAAACTAAAAACACGTGTTCAATTTTTTTTCTATACGCACGCATAATGAAGGTATAAGGTACCAAAACTTATTGTGCATTTAAGTAGGCCAATTTTCACACGTTTTGGTAATACGTTTAGGCTCGGGTTTGACCACAATCTCACCTGATAGTAAGGGAAGACCATATGCTCATTGATAGAGCACGCTTGCCAAGAAGTAACCTACTCACTCTTAACTAAAAGACCACCAAATAGTTACAACAGCTATCAGGAAACACAGACTCCGGCAGGGAATAACATTCCTTAGCTGTATGTAGAATAGAAGTATTCCCAAAACGTTTTGAGCGTATCATCATCATCGTCATTATATCGGCCGAAAGACGTCCACTGCTGGACATAGGCCTCCCCTAAGTATCGCCCCAATAACCGGTCCTGTGCGTATCGCATCCATCGGCTACCCGCGACTCTCACCAGGTCATCGGTCCACCTTGGGCGTATTAGTGTTTTTCTTTTTAGTTGTCTTGGGTTTGCTCTTGTCTCTAGTCTAGATCAGAGATGACAGAGACAAAGTCGACGATGGAGCGAGCTTACCCAGAAAGAGCCTGTTCACTCTAACTTTGAAGAGATAAGGGTTGTGGAATTATCAATATTTGAGTCTCTGGCAACCCTATTCAGGATGACTCATGAGGTTAACGATTTACGAGAACCGATAATGAGTTTAACTACTCTTTGTGGCATGTTTGGGTTCGAATTTTTGGTTTGTAACTGATTTATGGCCGTCAGAATTGGGAAGGAAGAAATATGTGGCTTTGTGTTTTACGCAGTCGGCGTTTAAAGTAGTAACTTCAGGCTGTAACTGTCTTAAACATTTTGCCATGCAGATGGAACAAGTTTGGAATTTTGTAACATACTCATCACACATAATCATCATCTTTCTGCCAGAGTCTGTGTTTCCAGATAGCTACAACCTGGGAATCTTTAAGACAAGAGTGAATAGGTTGCTTCTAGGCAAACGTGCTCCATCTTCGACCGCATCATCGCTTACCATCAGGTGAGATAGTGGTCAAACGTATGCCTATCTAGAGTAAAAAAAAAAAAAACTTCCAGCCCTTCGGCGCAACACGTTTTTGTATCACCTAATGTTGAAGGAAACAATTAAAGCTTCAATCAAGCACAGGGTTCAAGGTACTGGCTTATTTTGCTTAAAATATGGTTCCGTGCTTCGAAAGGCACGTATAAGCCGGTGGTCCCGGCCGCCAAACGGCGGTCGTCAAATAATCCATGTCAGAGGCCCTTGAGGCGGTTTAGAAACTCTGACACTAGGGTGTGTGTTAGACCTTACTGCCCACACGATAAGAAGAAGAAGAATTTTGTTTAACAGTTCTTCCCAATTTTTTTCTTGCATAAGCCACAAAAATACTTGGTGGCCCGATGGAAACAGATACAGACTGAAAGACAGACTTGAATAGCAACGGTAATCAATCAAATCAAATCAAAAATACTTATTGGCCAGAAAATACATACAAAGTACAAGGAAAGATCTTATATCCTAAAAGTCACTGTATTCTGCCTGCAAGCAAAATTAACATAAGTTAATCATTTGTAATGATTAACTTATGTTAATTTTGTCATTATTATTGTTATCATACAATTAAAATTATTATTATTACAAATATTATAAAATCTATTATTTATATTAGTTAGTTAGGATATTTTATTTTAAGTGTATATATTTAGTACTTTAATGCTGAACCTAGTTCATATCTAAATAAATATATTGTAAACCGTTTTCAATAAAAGTTAAAAGTAATTTATTTATATTTATCCAGAATTACCATTCATTTTTGAATTCCATAAAGTCCTTCATACTATAGAAACATTTATTTTGAAGCCACTCTGTAAATTATTTCTTAAATAAAATACTCTGCAACAATATCTATTCATTTGGAATGTTATTATAAATCAGTACACACATATTTAACACATTTTTATAATTAATATCTTTAGGACCAGGTGTGATATAATAGGTTGAGAAACTTAGCCCTTTTTACATTATATTACACGCTTTATATAGATATATATTTATTATTATTATTTTTTACGCTTTTTTTACAATAAAAACATTTTTTCTTACACTATTTTAATTACAAATTTATTCAAATTTATTTTCTATTTTTGGTTGGATTTTCTATAAAAGCGTTTTTTTTTAGTTTTTCTAACTATTTTTTATTTTAAACTATTATGTATTTAGTTTGGTTTTCTATATAAAGCGTGTTTTTTAGTTTTTTTTTATGCTATTATTTTTGTCTCGGTAGAACCTCACTAGTATTGCATGTGTTTCTTGGCAAATCGAGTAATCCATGACGTGACTGCTCCGTGCCTTGACGTAAAGCTGGAGTCAGGTGTCGTTTGTACATCTTTGACAGTCGTTTTGGATAGTCTGAAATTTTGACGCCATTCTTGTCAAGAGGAGCTCGTGGCTAAACAATACCAGCCGCACGGGTTGATCTTCAAGGTTAAGCAACGCTTGCCAAGGTTGGTCTGTGGATGGGTGACCATCTCAACATACCGAGTTTCCTCCGTGCCTCGGAAAGCACGTTAAGCCGTTGGTTCTGGCTGTCATTTGCAGATCTTTGGCAGTCGTTACGGATTGTCAGAAGCCAGTAAATCTGACTCCAGTTTTGCCAAAAAGAACCGTGTTATCCAGTTAATGGATTGTGGACGTCTGTTAGGCAGCCGCTCCACATAAAATACTGGTATTCAGCTGAATCCGGTTTGACTGGAAGCCGACCCCAATGTAGTTGGGAATTGGGTAGGCAGATGATGATTCTTGTCAAAAGGTATCTTGTTCCCCAGTTGCTGGGTTGGGGAGATCAGATAGACATACGCTCCATGTACAGTGGCACCCAACTGATAAGGCGTGTCGAAAAATCATCTTCTGCGCAGGTACATCGGTAAGCCATATCAGTTGGGTATTACTGTAATATATTGTATTGTATTTTTGTATTTAGTTGCGTCCGATTAGAATCCAAGTCGATCCCAATATTGTTGGGAAAAGTTTAGGCAGATTGAATCGAAATCATCCAGGCATAAATATAATTTATCAGAGAAGACGTCTAGTCGGTTAGAAATCTAGACAAATGGAATTGATAAATGATTCCATCGTGACATTGTACACTTTCCATTTTCTATAGAAAGTGATCTATTTACTTATGGTAAATGCGCAGGCATCCTTACCATTGAATACGAAAGTTAGTCTGTAACTTTGCTACGGTAATATGGCTAAATGTTTGAGTTAATTTTAATGTGATTTTGCAATTTTGAATGAATTTGGTGAACGATATAAGATTATTTTCATTCCAGACTTCATTCATGCCTCAGTGACTCAGTTTATTACATACTCGTACATATCCAATCGATGTCGGACTTTAATAATATCGTCACTTGATAATTGGTGGAAAATTTTCTTTGAATTACGAATAAATACGGTAGCTGCAATATTGGAATTTTATTTTTTCATATTTTCGGAGTCAGAACGCCCAAAAGTTATATAAAAGACATGCTTCAAAGATTTCGACGATAAAAAACGGACCACACTACCACGGCAGACTTTACAAAAAAAAACTGTTTGAATTCAGATTCGGACATAACAACATTCCAAATTCTTCTTTAATTCCAAATTTAAACAGAATTTCAAGCCACACTTCAATTTCTTAATTCAAAACCAAAATAAAGTCCTTTCACACGATTCTTGTAACCAAAGCAAGACAAACAAATCTTCAAACCAAATTAGATCACAAACCAAGTCAGTACGGCACTTCGAAAGTAAACGTGGGTCACTGAAAGTGAAAACCTCATAGAATAGAACGAAACAGGTGAGTAACGCGGGCAGGTGTGTAAGTGGGCTTATAGTGTCGTTGGAAGACGGTTTTAGTAGGTTTCGGGTTTTGGATCATGACCAAAACCTGACTAGCAAATAGGTCAAAAGCTCAATGGATCAGTGGTTCTGTTCTGCCACCTGCTTGATTAAATATTATTTTTAGGGTTCCGTACCTCAATAGGAAAAAACGGAACCTGTCTGTCAAGACCCTTTATCTCGGGAACGCGTGGAGGTATCGAGTTGAAATTTAAACCATATACTCAAGTCTACAGCCCCTTGAAGCTGTGAAAGTATCAGACTTCTAAGTTTACGTAAAAAAGGATACGGTTGTTTATGCCGCAAAAAACGTATATTTTGACACTCTCAAGGGAATCAAAATGTATAGGGTATTTCCCGTTCACCTATAACTATGAAATTTGGCAAATAATACCGTCTTATACTACTTGTTTAGGGAAACAACTGAAAGCTATACATTTGTAATTAAATCATAAAAAAATACTTTATTGAAAGTATTTTGTAGCTACTGTATGGAACCTTCGGTAGACGAGTTTGACTCGCACTTAGCCGGTTTTTTTCTTACACTTCCGCTGTTCTGACTAAATTTCGTAGCGGGGTCCAAGATAGTTGAATTGTTTCACAGGACTCATTGACTCGGTGTTTTTCTGGCGATCACGGTGTTGATTCTGGATCTCAGGTATACCAGTAGTTAGGCATAGTGTGGCGGGCTGGTAAGTAGGTCAGCCATAATATTTATGGAGAGAAAGGGAGTTTGGGTTTCCTGATTACTACAACCTAAGGGTCTTTAAGTTAATTCCGCCAAGCCTGTTCCATCATCGGTCGACAAGACGAACAGCGATGCGCGACCGGTACATGGTGGACATCCCACCCACACGCACAAAACGTTTTGGGAACACATTCAGTGTGCGTACAGCTAAGGAGTGGAATTCCCTGCCAGAGTCTGTGTTTCCGGATAGCTACAACCTGGGAGGTTTTAAGACAAGAGTGAATAGGTTGCTTCTAGGTAAACGTGCTCCATCTTCGACCGCATCATCGCTTACCATCAGGTGAGATAGTGGTCAAACGTATGCCTATCTATAGTAAACAAAAAGTACGGAGTGAAGTAACTCACAGTAACGTAGCCAAACTGTCAAATAGCATCGCTGTGTTCCGGTTTGAAGGGTATGCATGCCGGTGAAATTACAGAGTCTTGTTGTGTGTCAGAACGCGATGTAATGACGTTTAGAGGACGTTTAGTTCGTCTTATTTGAACAAGAGCTTTGTAGCTTTTGTAGTCGTGACTGTAACTGGGTAACACGTTACCACTTTCCTAGACTTTACTTTTGTTTTTATTTAATATTGTTTGTATAATTGTAAATTGATAATTTCATTATAATTTAATGACATTGATAATTTCTATATTTCTATGGTCCTCACGTACAACCCAATTTTTGTATACCTAATATTGTAAAAGATGTATTTGAAAAGAGTTTCTTATCCGTTCTTCTCCATAAGAATCTATCTACCTTTCCGAATGGACAGTAAAGTCACTTTAGTATTTTATATATATATGAAATGTGAATGATGTTCAAAAGTGCCGTTTAATGGCCTAATTGGAATAATCGGTTTGACTTTGACTTAATTTTTGATTAATTTAATTTCTTTTCTAATTTTATTGTCAGTCAGTTTGATTTCTAATAATTGTTTACTTTTAACTTTTGATTTAATATTATTGTTTATTTTTGATTGTTTATTTTATTATGATTCCATGACATTTATAATTTATATTTTTATATATATTTGTTTGTTTTTTACTGACCAATAACTTGTAAAAATAATAAATAAATAATAAAAAAAAACAATAAACAAATAAATAAAACACTGCTGTCAGATTTATTGGTTTCTGACTACCCATAACGGCTGTCAAAGATTTACAAATGACAGCAGGGACCAACGGCTTAGGTCGCTTTTTCGATGAGGCACGAAGGAAAACTCGGTATGTAGGTACCAAATGGATGGTCACAACTTGGATGCATCCAAGTACTGATCTCGGCAAGCATTGCTTAACCTTAAATTTGAAGCGATTTTTTTTAAGGATGGGTGTCATCAAATGACTTCTACTCTGGGTGGAGCGGAAGGGACTGTCAGACTCTTACTGACTAAAATGAAATGAAATTATACTAGCTTTTGCCCGCGGCTTCGCTCGCGTTAAGAAGTTTAAAATTGACAAAGTTTCATACAAACTTTCATCCCCTATTTTATCCCTTTGGGGGTAGAATTGATCAAAATCCTTTATTAGCGGACGCCTACGTCATAACATCTACCTGCATGCCAAATTTCAGCCCGATCCTTCCAGTGGTTTGGGCTGCGCGCTGATAGATCACTATGTCAGTCAATCAGTCAGTCACCTTTGAGTTATATATATTTAGATTTATTTGCCAGAATATAGTCACACAGCCAAGGAGTGGAACTCTCTGCCTGCGTCTGTGTTTCCAAACGCTTACAACCCTAATCTCTTCAAAGTTAGAGTGAACAGGCTCCTTCTGGGTAAGCTTGCACCATCGTAGACTTTGTCTCTGTCATCTCTGACCTAGACTAGAGTCAAGAGGAAACTCATCACAAATAAAAAACATAATATGCAAATGCCCTTTGCGTTCCAGGGCCGCAGTGACACTATCAAACAAATTCCGCAACTTTAACTTGTGCGGCTGTAATTTTCGCCATTTTTCCTCACTACTAACTTTGAACACGGTACATAGACCTACATTCAAGAAAAAAACTCAATTGAAGGTGTTTTATTTATTTACTAGTTGACCCGCGCAACTTCATCTGCTCCGCTCCTATTGGTCTTAGCGTGATAACATATAACCTATAGCCTTTCTCGATAAATGGGCTATCTAACACTGAAAGAATTTTTCAAATCGGACCAGGAGTTCCTGAGATTAGCGCGTTCAAGCAAACAAACATACAAACAAACTCTTCAGCTTCTATATATTAGCACTAGCTGACCCGCGCAACTTCGTCTGCGTCACAATTTTCATTACTGCTCCGCTCCTATTGGTCTTACCGTGATGATATATAGCCTATAGCCTTCCTCGGTAAATGGGCTATCCAGGACTGAAAGAATTTTTCAAATCGGATCAGTAGTCCCTGAGATTATCGCGTTCAAGCAAATAAACAAACAAACAAACAAACTCTTCAGCTTTATATATTAAAGTATAGATTGAAGTATAGATATACATTTGATAAGGCATTTCGACGACTTACTCACTAAAACATACACAAACATAAATCACACACAGTTTTAGGTATACTGAATTCGTCATTTTCAGAAGTGCACAGCACTAACAGAGAACTTAATGATAAATGGACATGTTGGATATCGTGAGTTGTATTTTTACAAGTTATAAGTTAAAAAAAAATTAGGAAAATCAAAGTTAATCAAAGTGTTTTCAAGAAAAAAATATCCTTAAACCAACCCGTTCCTTTTATTAACCAAGTCTTAATTTCGTTTCCTCATATCTGTCAATCTTTTACGGTTCTCTCGTAAACCGGTAGGATTTTGGAGTAACTTTCACTAACCGTGTTGAATTCCGTGGTTATTTGTCATGCATGCATCACGCAAGGATTGGGCTGAGATTTCTATTTGAGACATTTAATAAAAGTCTTGGAAGCTACCTGTTTTATCATAGTCAGTGAAGTAGATGGGTGACCATTTTCCTATTATATTCTGAGACATCTGTAATTTGGGGGATTTAATTAGTGCCACCAATTTTGATATGTAGTCAACTACTGGGCCCTGTTAGGCACCATGAAACTCTGAGATAAAGTGCAACATAATTAGTAGCTCACAAGAAAATATAAAAAAATCAATATATATTTATTTATTTAACAATTTATGTACACACATTACATATAAAGATAAAAAGAAGGAAACAGAAAAATAGGTACAAAGGTAATGCTTATTTTAAAAGAACACAGATACACACACACACACAGATATATAGGTAATATAGAGGTTCTTTGCAACTTGCACCGCACCAATTTCAAATTAAACATTGTCACGTAGTTTCAAAGAAAAACGTCTGTGACGAACAAACAGACGGATGCAAAAATGATCTTATCCTGACAAGTATTTCTTTTGGTATGGAACATCATGTGTGCCTTCATAGCTCTCTATTGGCCGTAAGCTTACAGGTTTTATTATAATTGTAGCGGCATCAATGCCGCTACAAGAAAAAACCAAAGGAGAAAATCTACATCGCAACAAAAAGAACCACGACGTCATCTATCCAACTAGCAGCGAACTAAAATCCTGCATTGCGCAATCAGAGTTTACCGTGCGATGTGAACATATACATCAGCCTGAATATGAACTATCGGGCAGTTGCCCACGCCAGACACAAAACTGTCTGGTAGGAGGATCCTCCCTTTTCAATGGAGGATTGCAGGACTTTACTTTTTGTTCCGCTTACCTCTATATAATTAACTAGCTTTTTTCAGCGGCTGAGCTTGCGTTAATATAAACTTTCGAATAAAAAGTAGCTGATAACCGACTGGTCGCATTTATTTCTGTGCCAAAATTCATAAAAATCAGGTTCAGGGATTTAGATGTGCAAGTGTAACAAAAAAGCAAATAAACTTACGCAGTTATAATATTAGTTGGGATCTACCAAGCTAAAATCGACATCCAGTCTTAGCAGACGCAACTGTACGTCTACCATGAGTTTTATCAATCTATACTCGCTAGCGACTGTAGTTAAAAAAATGTATGAAAACTTTAAAAAAACAAGTTTCTTATTAATTTGTTTAGTTGTTAATTAAAGTTTTACCTGCAACTTGCTTGCTTGTTAGTTAACAACTAAACAAATAAATAGGGAATATTCATGCGATTTTTTATTTGCAAAATGAAATACTTATTAACTCTAATAAACAATAATGAAATTATTATTTAAATACCTTCATCAGCGATGAAGTTATGAAGCTTCAAAGTTTACAATTAAAAAGAGAAGTCCGTTATGAATTGTGACGTTAAAGTTCTTGGCGCCTATACAGCTGCCATAGAAAACAGTATTTTCGCGAGAGGGACAGCTACATTTGTTTAAAATAATTATATCTCGTTCGTTTTTCGAGCAATTTTGATTCTATTTTCACTGTTAGTATTATATTTGTGTATATTTTTAGATAAACTGTATAGATAATAAATATTTTTTTCGTGCATATTCCCTAAGTTTTCATACATTTTTTTAACTACAGACGCTACCGAGTATAGATTGATAAAACTCATGGTAGACGTACAGAACACCAATCTATAATAATATTATAAAGAGGAAAGATATGTATTTTTTATGTAAAGAATTAACTAAAAAACTACTGGAACGATTAGAAAAATTCTTTCAGCAATGGATAGCTACATTATCAGCGAGTAATATAGGCTAGTTTTTATTCTCGTACTCCCACGGGAATATTTAATTATTGGACCGATACCACATGACAAATATGTCCGATTTTCTGACTGCTGACCACTCGTAACGACTTAAACAAAACCTAATTAAGTCTTTAAAATTCTGACTCACTTTTAACGTGACAATGTCAAATGGTTTAACACATAAAACAATGATACGCACTCTTCTCTCATTCTTTACGTACCATTCATTCACATCTCATTCATTCTTTACGTTCTATTCATTCACAAATCGCTATTCATTTGCCATTGAGGCAGCTGTTTTGCTTTGTACGCTTCACAGAAATAATAATTGTCTTAAATATGCGTAGCACGGAAAAGTATTTGGTTTGTTCACTTGTTACAAAATTTAAACTAATTAATTATTTTAAATGTGAAAGTATCTCTGTTTGTCTGTCTGTGTCTTTCCATTTGTCAACAGTTGAACGTAGGTTTTTCAAATCGGACCAGTAGTTCCTGAGATAAGCGCGTTCAAGCAAACAAACAAACTCTTCAGCTTTATATATTAGTAAGTATAGAAGTATGGATATCAGCCAATTGCCGTCCACTGCTGAACGTAAGCTTCCCCCAGAGAACGCCAACCACCCCGGTCTTGAGCAGTTCGTATCCATTCGCTGCCAGCCATCTCCTTCAAATCATCGATTCATCGTGCCTGATGGCGTCCCACTGCACAACGCACAACTGCGGTCTCCACTCTACCACATGTCTGCTCCATCGACCGTCTGTCTGTCTACAGACATGGCCGGCCCACTTCCACTTCAGCATGCTGATTTTACGCGCAATGTCGGTGACTATATAGTCTTATATACCATATTCTAGTAAATATGTTATGTTTTATTTCGAAGAGCCAAATTCTCGATTCACAACGGTTTCGCCGATAAATTTCCCTACCAAGCAAATATGAAAAATCACACATTTTTCTATTTGTCTTGAGTCTTAACTCTGCCCACACATAATTAAACTGTTCTACTTTTACTTTAGAAATAGCCGGAATTCAATTAGAAAAAATGACGTATGTTTGATGAGTTTATTATCATAAAAGTCCAGAATTCTTAGTCATTGAGTTGAAATTGAAACTGTGTCTTTTCCTTAAACTAGAGAGTACATAATGGCTCAGTAGCAACAGCTGCGACTTATATGTCACCAGCTTTTGCCCGTGACATCGTACGTGCATATCCCGTTACCGTACGAATTTCGAGAAATACTCTCTTAGTACTCCCCTACACTCCCAAAGGAACCTACATGCCAAATTTCAGCTTTCTAAGGCCGAGTTCCGTTGAGAGACGAGTTCCGTTGAGGGACAAGTTCCGTTGAGAGACGAGTTCCGTTGGTTACCCTTTGGGTACGGATCCCTAAAAACTAAATATCAAACACCTTACAGAGGTAAACCTTTTGCCTTAAACGCGCAATCATCAGGTCATAACATTACCCGCTAAAGAGAGCGAGAAAAAAGCAAACAAAAATAAAGCCCATCTCCATTTACGCGTATTTCGTAAATATGATATCACTAGCACTTCGCCCGCGACTTCGTCTGCGTAGACTTTAGAGGTGTTGTGCTACTTCTATGTCCCAAATTCTCATTCTCGGCAAATCATGTTCATGATTTTTTATTCTAATAGTTTGTGAGTCTTTAGTGTCCGTACTTTCAGCCCCGGAACTAATTCGAGCTGTTTTTGGTATTCTGGTAATTGTGAATCTTTAGCGCTCATAACTCCAGCCCAGAAAAAACTTCGATAGTTTCCGTTCTCCTGGTGTTTTTGAATCCTAACCACTCAAAATTTCAGCGCTGGAAATATTAAAACATGTGTCTGGTCTCCTGGTACATAATGAATATTTAGCGCTCATAATTCCTGCCAGGAAAAAACTTCCACGTTTTTCTGTTGTTCTGGTACTTGTGAATCTTTAGCAATCACAATCCTAGCCACGAAAATACTTCGACATGTTTTTGGTCTCCTGGTACGTAATGAATCTTTAGCGCTCATAATTTCGGACCGGAAAATACCATTATTTCTGTTCTCCTGATACCTTTAAATCCTAGCCTCTCAAGACTCCAGCGCCGGAAATACTTCGACATATTTTTGGTCTGCTGGTACATAATGAATCTTTAACGCTCATAATTCCTACCCGGAAAATACCTCTACATTTTTCTGTTGTTCTGGCACCGAAAATATTTTTACACGTGTCTAATCTCCTGGTGCTTTTGAATCCTAACTGTTCACAATTCCAACCCTGGAAATACTTCGACATGTTTCTGGTCTCCTGGTATATATGAATCTTTAGCATTCAAAAACTTAACCCCGAAAATACTTCGTCATATTTCTTGTCTCCTGGTACTTTTGAATTCTAACCGGTCACAATTCAAGCTCCGGAAATCTTTCGACATGTTTATGGTCTCCTGGTACCTGTGAATCTTTAGCGCTCATAATTTCAGCCAAAGATTTACTTCGACATGTTTCTGGTCTCCTGTCACATGTGAATCTATAGCGTTTACAATTCCAGCCCGAAAAAACTTCAACATTCATGCTTCTGTTCGATGGTTAAAAAAAAAAAAAATATTCTAGCCCAAAAATACTTTAACATCGTTCTGTTCTCCTGGTGCTTGTGAATCTTTAGCGCTCCCAATTTCATCCCCGGAAATACTACGACATGTTTCTGTTCTCCTGGTACTTTTGAATCTGAAGTACTAAGGCAGCAGGAGCGCTGGATTTCCAGTTCCTTCTCATTCTCCATTAAGCCATGCCTTTTACCGGCATAAAAAGTAGCCTATGTTTGATTCCAGTATGTGAACTATATGTGTGCCGAATTTCATCTAAATCTCGTCAGCGGTTTTGGCCTGATTGAGGCACAAACATACAAACATACAAACATACAAACATACAAACATACAAACATACAAACATACAAACATACAAACATACAAACATACAAACATACAAACATACAAACATACAAACATACAAACTTTCACATTTATAATATTAGTAGGATGCGAACACTTATAGCAAGCGAACCGAACAAAGCTTAGAAAATAGTCATCATCTGCCTAGCCTTTTCCCAAGGTTTCGACTCCACTCGCCCCTTGCACCCCCTCCCTGTCCCTAATTGCCTAAGTGTATCTACTCACTACCTTAAATATTAAATACTCCAAATCACCCCCGATTGTTAGTAAGTTAAAAGTACCGTCAGCACTGTAAGTTTTTACAACTTCTTTACTTCAAACTTCAATACTTTTTCTTTTCTCCAATTTTTCTGGAGACCAGAAACATGCCAAAGTATTTTATCGGCAGGAATTGCAAGCGCTAAAGATTCAAAAGTACCAGGAGACCAGAAACACGTCGAAGTATTTCCGACGCTTGAATTGTGAGCGGTTAGGATTCAAAAGTACCAGGTGAAGGGTTGGCTTCAAGTCAAACCGGAAGCAGATGAATACCAGTTTTTTTCATGGAGCATTCCTATTTGACACTCAACACCCAGTAACTGGATAACACGAAAAACCTTGGCAAGACTGGTGTCAGATTTTCTGACTTCTGACAATTCATAACGCCTGCCAAAGACGCCAGTTTTGTGCCGTTGGTGGGACTAACGGTTAAAAGTTCTTTCCGAGACACGGAGGAGTCTCGGGACGTTAAGATGGTCACATCTACAGACCGACCTTAGCAAGAGTTGCTTTACCTTGAACATCAACCCGGCTGCAGCTGTTATTATTTAGCCGCGAGCTCCTCGTAAACATTTCATGCGTCATGTTGACATTTATAGCAAGCGGACCGCGAAATGTTTACTTTTGACATCAAACAGTGAAAGTTTAGAAAATGTTTCATACAAATTGAATTAGCTATTACTATGTGCACTCGAATTACGACAACTTTCCTTGTTACTCAACTGTGGAGAAATGGGAGGTCATGCGTTTGACTGTGTATATGTATTGTTCGGATGCGTCAGACGATCTTCATCTTTGCCCTGTTACTATTTTAGTTCTTGTGTTTGGGGGGCAAATATGCAAGCTTCTTAATTCTCGGAAGGAAACCTTCCAACGGCACCTGGGCTTTGGCGATAAGTCTGGGTAGTGTAAGTTTCTTACCTTACTAAAACCACCTCGGTGATCATCATCAAGACATGGAATAACTGACACCAAGGAGAGTTTTTTGATCTGGATTTACACATTGGTTTATAATTTAGGGCCACCAAATTTTGTTAATGTGTGTTTTTCAATCAATGTTTAGCTTGACCAATGGTCAAATATTGTGGTAATAACATACGGTGGAGGTCTGCCCTGCTTGGGCGAAGCACCGCCGTGTCCTCGTCGAGGCGATCGGCAGCGGCGACCTCTCGCGTCCAGGCCTGTGGGTCTACTCTCTAAGCCCGAAGTCAGTAGTTTCGGTTTTAGTTACGGGCTTTTTCTACTCCGTATCAACTGTGAACTTAAGATTAGTCCCGAACCCGAAGGACCTCCTGATTCAATCCAAGGTCCGGAGTGAGGAGGCATGGAAAGCAGTCACCTCCTTTTGCGAAGCAGTAATGCTAGCGAAAGAGGAGGTGGGACGCGTGAGGGAGAGGGAAACCTCAATCATCTGTTGAATCAGCAGTTTGAAGATTTCAACTTGATCTCACGCAACGGCAAACCTTTTGTGGTGGTCCAACTCTTTTATAAGCATTTGTGTTTGTCTACCAATTAATTAAGAACTGAGAAATGCTTAATTAATTTTAATTATTCATTTGAGAGTTGACTTAAGATGTTTTGATGGGAGAAGACACGATTAAATCGGAATAATAAAAAGTAATATTGTTACTTTTTTGAACAATATTAAACAATAATTCTTTGTTAAGAACAAATTAATTGTATTCATAGTTGAGAACTATGTTTCTGTTACAATTATAGTAAAAAAAAAAATTCCCATGTCCCAAGGGAATTCCATGTAGATTGTAAAAAAGTATGCCTATTGTTTTAAACCTGGTTTAACAGCTGTAAAAGTGGTTTAATTTGCATATTCCCATGCAAATTAATAATAATATGAGTGAGTACTTCATGGCTAATTAATTTAGAGTCTTATTCCCGGTCTCCGGTATGAAATTATCGATGCGTCATAATTTTACTACAAGTAAAGCGTTGCTATTGGCTGTTAAGAGGAAATGCTGGCGGCGAGACTTTGTATGTAAAAAGTCATTTGTAATTTTTTTCAAAAATAGAGTGCTTAATCTACAGCTAAAATAGTGTACACAACAGTATTAGCATTTGGGCCCGAACTAGGCATAAGCTGTAATTTAGCCTTCAACGCCGATCCCCTTGAGTTACAAATAAGTACTTAAATTAGGTATTTTAAATGATTCCATGCTAAAATGTACGTGCCTAATACATAGAAAAAAAAAGAATTCAGAAAAATATTACATGTTAGATGACAAACAAAACATGGTTGGGTGTGTGCGTAGTCCTCTCTTTGTGTAAGGTGGAGGCGTGCATGAGTGAGTGTGAGAGGGTGTGTGGGATTGCGGAAATATTGGGACTTGTGATTGATTGTTTAAGTTACTTTTGTAATCAATACCTACCTTTTGTCGAGTTACTTCGTAGCAGTCTTTTTTTTTGGTGTACGTCTACCTAGGACAAACGGTCCAGCTAGGTAGAGCCAACTTCGAGAAAGAGGTCAACCGCCGAATCCGACTCGGCTGGGCAGCGTTCGGGAAATTGCGCGGTATCTTCTCGTCCCACATACCACAGTGTCTCAAGACGAAAGTCTATGATCAGTGCGTGTTGCCAGTGATGACATACGGAACTAAAACGTGGTCGCTTACAATGGGCCTCATCAGAAGGCTCAAAGTCACTCAAAGGGCAATGGAGAGGGCAATGTTAGGAGTTTCCTTGCGTGATCGAATCAAGAATGATGATATCCGCAAGAGAACCAAGGGTACTGACATAGCCCGAAGGATCGCCGAACTAAAGTGGCAGTGGACAGGGCACATTGCTCGCAGAACAGATGGTCGGTGGGGCCGAAAAGTTCTGGAGTGGCGACCGCGTACCGGAAGGCGTAACGTTGGAAGGCCTCCCACAAGGTGGACCGATGACCTGGTGAAGGTCGCGGGTAGCCGATGGATGCGAGACGCACAGGACCGGTCGTTGTGGCGACGCTTGGGGGAGGCCTATGTCCAGCAGTGGACGTCTTTCGGCTGATATGATGATGATGATGAGTCTTTTTTTTGCGATTTCGGTGCTGGTCTCATAGTAAAGTTGTTTATAATAATGAGTAACTCTTTCAAGAGGTTATAAGACCTTTTTAGGGATCCGTACCCAAAGGATAACCAACGGATCCCTACACTACCTAACGATACCCTAAGCCTCCGCTGCCCGTCCGTCCGCCTGTCTGTCAGCCGGCTGTACCTCAAGAATCGTAATAGGCAGACAGTTACAACCGTAATAGGTGAACAGTTGATATTTTTACAGAGTATGTATTCCTATTGCCACTATAACAACAAATAATAAAAATTAAAGGGGCAGGCTCATAAGAAACTTGTTTTTTTTTTCGGTTTATGGTACGGAACCCTTCGTGTGAGAGTCCGACTCGCACTTGGCCAGTTTTTGGGTTTTGCCTTTATTCTATTACACTTTGTATTGATTGAAGATCTTTGTAGAGATATCTATTGGTATAACTAACCTAACCCAATGAAGTCGAGTCCACAATTATGATCGTATCGTGAGACGGCATCGGGTATGCGTTTCTACCACGCTCTGATTAACAATAGGTGCACTTCCGTCTTACTGAGCACGGTGGGAGAGACGGTTGTCATCCCTCTGGAGTTTGTTGTTGCTGGAGTTTTAGCTGGCAAATATAAAAATTAAAAATTAAATTAAACTTTATTTTCAGACCACAGTTCATAATTTCGTTAGTATTTTGGTGTTAGTAACAATGGTGCTTACGTAAGTACGTTAGCGAAAAAAAACATGGGGTAGTTTATGGAAGTGCCAGTTGTCATCCCTCTGGTTTTTTTTTTGGGATCTTAATTTTTATCTATACTCTATCCTTACTACCCTAATTTAATATTAAAAATGCGAAAGTAACTCTGTCTCTCTGTCTGTCTATCTGTCTGTCTGTCTATCCGTCTCGCTTTCACGCCAAAACTTCTAAACCGATTTAAATGAAAATTGGTACACAGGTAGTCTAGAGTCTGAGAAAGGACTTAGGCTACTTTTTGTCCCGGGAGTATGTTCCCTAGGACCACGCGGGCGAAGCCGCTGACAGAAGCTAGTACTAATATATAAAGCTGAAGAGTTTGTTTGTTTGTTTGCCAGAACGCGCTAATCTCAGGAACTACTGGTCCGATTTGAAAAAATCTTTCAGTGTTAGATAGCCCATTTATCGAGGAAGGCTATAGGATATATTATTACGCTAAGACCAATAGGAACGGAGCAGACGAAGTTGCGCGGATCAACTGGTTAGTAAATAGTTTAGTGACAAATTGGTCGAGTGCCATCCGTTTGGATGTCATTACAAATTCTTATTTATTTATTCATAATCTCACCTGGCAAAACATGCTGCAGATGAATAGATAAACCAATGCAGCATGGTTGTCAGCACGGTTGGCGCAGTGGTTGAGCGATCGACTACTACGCCGCGTGTCGTGGGTTCGATTCCCGCACGGAACAAATATTTGTATGGCCTGCAGATAGCTGTTCCGGGTCTGGCTGTTTGTGTATGTGAATTTGTATTTTTGTAAACGCACCCACGATACAAGAGAAATTTCTAGTGTACGGAAAAGTTAAAAAAAAAATGGATTTACCTACTCAGTTTGTTGTATAATTTTCTAATGTTATTGCCGTAAAGCACAGAGGTACAGACTTAAAAACTATTTTTTTTTATGTTTTCTTTCCCATGTTTTTTTAGCATCTCTATAGTACTAACTCAATTTGTAAATTATGGGAATGGTCTGAAATAAAGACTTTATTTATTTATAGCGTGTAAAATCCTTATCTCAATTTATTTGGGATCCATGCCTCTCTATTAGCCGTCATTTTAGAAGACATTCCCTTCCTCTAGCCTTATCGTATAGCGTGGGAAATCAACTGAAAACAGTAGTGGTTGCAATTGCAGTTGTTGTAATTATGACCACAAAAAGCTTACGAGTCATTAGGTTTTGCTATGGTGGTTAAATCTGAGATAAATAATGATATAGGAAAACTAATCTGGTGTAGCCATAGTTACTTGAAAGTTTAAGACAAAGTTCGGTATAGAAATCGGATTTTTTAAATATTTTTTATTTCTATTAGAATATGAAACAAAATATAGCTAGCTCTTAGCGCCAACTATCGTTCTTTGTATATTTAATTTGTTTTTTTTAAGTCAAACTCAACGTACGTTTACTTCAACTAGACCAAACTTTTGAACGTTGATATAAATACTGTTTTAAAATTTAAATTGTTCTAGTCCTATCCATTCACAGTCATATAAATAAAATAATGTTACTAATAAGTAACATTTTATTAGAAATGCATGGACGAAAACTGGTGACTTCACCTCGCTTTGAGAGATGAATGAGTATGTGCGGATCGCAGATGATACAAAATAGATATAATACGCGTAGAATTTCCTTATCTGCAGTACTTACCAGAAAATTGTCTAAAACTTAGCGTTAAGAAGCCTTTACGAGTACATTGAACGTTAAGTGCTATTTCGTCAGTGAAGTTCTAACAGTGCGTAAGTCATTTTTGGCGGGTTTTAAAATTTGAATGCCATTCGATGAAGATAGTTCAAGTGCTTTCATTCTACCAATCAGAATAGAGATAGCTGACCCGACTAATTTAAAATCCTTTTTCCAAATATGTACACATCAAGGGTTGCTTACGAATATTTTATAGTTTTGTTACTCTCCTGTAAAGTAAACTTTTTTGACTTACGCGCTGTTAGAACTTCACTGACGATTTGCACATGTTATTTTAACACTGCAGCCTTATATAGGTTTTCCTGTAATCTTTAGGTATTTCAAAATTTTAGGCTTAGTAGTTTCGAAGATAAGGGGGAATGGTCATTCTTGGTCTAAATTTTTAAATTACTTCAAAACTATTTGTTTTAAAATTATGAAAAAATATAATTAAAACCCTCACAGTAGGCCCTTTCATTTGATATACACAATACAGTTTGAAAAACTTTTTTTTAATTTTCTAGTTGAACCCCCAAAAGTGTAATACTCAAAATTTAATAATTAATGTAACGGCTCCGTGTTTGGGTCACAAAATTCCATATGTATATCAAATTTCAACAGAATCGGTCCAGTAGATCTGGAGAAAACTGGCTGTGACAGACGGACAGACTGGCAGACAGACAGACACCCGAGTGATCCTATAAGGGCTAAAAAAACTACTGCATGACACGTATTTTCTTAAAACCCGTGTGACAAAAATAAAAACAAACTTACTAATCCACTTTTACAACAGATTAAATCAGTCAGTACAACAAAATTCCTTTGTTTCTCACAAAAGTGTAAAAAAAGTCATTACACTTTCCATAGACAACTTAATCTTTTTACAACAAGCAACACAGTGTACCTACAGCGAAAACTTTCATTGTTTTAATTAAAAAAAAAAAGATTCGGTAATTGCTTGTCCATGGTTTTGTGGTCTGGAAAGGGAAACTGTGTCATGTGCTGGTTTCTGCTTTTGATTAATAAAAGTTAATAAAGATAAAAGATCTTTTACGGTTGCCGGAGAACAAGATGGTTGGTTCGTGGAATCGGTATCGTGCATGGCCGAGAATCTTGTGCCCTAGTTGGCTATTAAAGATTAACAGTGTGTTTAAAAACCTCAATGAGTAAGGTGAATGGTTCAATGAAAGCTGTCTAGTTTACAGGAATCCGGTGAGCCTACTGTTGGGCCAGTTTTCAACAATTTTATGGTCTACCAATAGCTCCAACAACCAAGGTTACCGACATAGCCCGAAGGATCGCCAAACTAAAGTGGCAGTGGGCAGGGCACATTGCTCGCAGACCAGATGGTTGATGGGGCCGAAAAGTTCTGGAGTGGCGACCGCGTACTGGAAGATGCTGGCGCCTGACCGATGACCTGGTGAAGGTCGCGGGTAGCCGATGGATGCGAGACGCACAGGACCGGTCGTTGTTTCGACGCTTGGGGCAGGCCTATGTCCAGCAGTGGACGTCTTTCGGCTGATATGATGATGTTGATGATGAATAGCTCCAACTTAAAATAAATTCAAACTCCATTCCTAATGGAGAAGCCCGGTTGAACTTGACATGACCTAGGGATTGATCTCGCTCAGACCTACAAAAAAAAGGCCTAGTGCGTTACCATAAACCTTAATTTTTATTATTTGTTGTTATAGCGGCCATAGAAATACACAATCTGTGAAAATTTGAACTATCTACCTATTACGGTTCTTAAGATACAGCCCTCTGACAGACAGACGGACGGACGGACGGACAGCGGAGGCTTAGTAATAGGGTTCCGCTGGTTACCTTTGGAGTACGGAACCCTAAAAAGTAACAAAACCGGCTATAGTTACACATTCTGTTTTTTAACTGCTAATGTAATTTTATATGACGTAGGAACAGTACATAAAAAGTTTATATTCTATTCTATTCATTAATTTATGAGTTCAGTGATGACTGTCTTGTAATCTTGACTTCTAAACTAGTAGTATGAAGAGATTTTTTATAATTACGTATATGTTTGTATTAAGTCTATTTTTTTTTAAGCATGTACGTTGCGTTCATTTGTATGGCTTAGGTGAAGTGATCACGAAGTGAGCTGTCAATCCATGTATAGCGGCATCAATGCCACCGCAAGAAAAACTGACGTATTTGAACGTATACAACAGTCCAAAATATCAACTATCGGGTGTTGCCCACACCGGACACTACAACCGCTCAGTCGGAGGATCCTCCCTTTTCGATGGAGGTTTACGGGATGTTGCGCTCTGTACCGCATACCTCTATACATGTAATCAAGATGGAATGACAGCTCACTTCGTCATCACTCCACCCAAGCCTTCACTTCGACTTGTTTATAGAATCCCAATGTAGTTTTGCCGAACAAATTAACGCGGGGATCACGTATTCACGTAATGATTGCTTTAAGAGTATATTAGGACAACGACTTAGAGGCTCTTACGATCCCAAGACCATGTTTATGTATTGTTACCATTGATATATAAAAAACCCAAGATGCACAGTCTCGAACAAATGCTACACTCGAAACTGTCGTCAAAAACTGACATGTATCAAGTGTCATGGGTGAGATGTGTGTAGTTATACTATAAACATTTTTTTTTGGCAAATTCAACCTTACACGGATCGCTTAAAGTTGTTTTTACAAAGCAGTGCAGTATGGCGAGCGATGCGAGACTGTTTGAAACTAGCGCACAATTATACATTGTGTGCTTGTTTTTTGCGGACGTTTTTGAGATGCTGAGTGTGTATCTTGGGTTTTTTATATATCAATGAGTGTTACCCAATAAAATATCTCCAATTTCCGCAATCGATTTCCTCTCAAAATCCATTCAATAAACAGCTCTTCGAAATTACATAAAACCTCGACAAATTGGTCGTTTTGTCTGCGTGACTGAGTGAAAATGCGAGTGACTTTCACCGGGTGACGTCACACAAGTTTTTGTCGATTACAGTTGGACATGTCATCGGTTTTCTATAGTTCGGTTAATTTGGTTGCTGTTATGTCATTGTATCGGTTGGTTGCTTGTTTGGGGTAGGTAGGTAGGAGACCCCCTTGCAGTCTCCCCAGGGATATGCCCTAACAGGCGTTGCATAGAGGAGGTTCCGGAGTGGTCTGCTGGCGGCGAGACTTTGTATGTAAAAAGTCATAATTCAAGTCATAACTCTCGACTGTTTCCTCATGCAATATTGGTCCGATTTAAGAGATATTTCACAAACTGAATAAAAAGGAAATATGCAGTGTCCCTATATATACCGTTTTCCTTTTTGATGATTTCTTAACCGTATAAACACTAGAACTCTCACAAAATGTTCAAAATTGTCCGATAAATCGCTGTCAACAGAGCCCTAGTGTACAAATTTGGTAACTATTAATCAAAAAAGGAAAACATAGAGACACAGTATACGTCCTTCTTATTCAGTTTGTGAAATATCTCTTATATCGGTCCAATATTGGCGGAGAAAACAGTCGAGATCCAAACCTCGAATTATGACTTTATACATACAAAGTCTCGCCACCAGCATTTCCTCTCAAGAGGTAACGGGCCTCTTCTATATGCTGATGGTGATCACCAGGGTGGTTTTAGTGAGGTAAAAATCCCACACTCCCTGGTCTTTACCCCAAAAGTCCAGGCGCCTTTTGAAGGGCTCCCCACGAAAACAAAAAAAAATGGTAGGTAGGAAGTTTTGGTGACTATATTTTGACGAATTTTTGCGTTTTGGTAGTAAGCTGTGTAAGTTTTGTTTGGAGACGGTCTCGGTTCTGCAGCACCGTACATATATATATTTTTTGTATTCAAACAATATTGCAGTATAAAAGTTCTGCAGTGACGACCGCGTACCAGAAGACGCAACTTTGGAAGGCCTCCCACAAGGTGGACCGGTGACCTGGTGAAGGTCGCGGGTAGCCGATGGATGCGGGACGCGCAGGACCGGTCGTTGTGGCGACGCTTGAGGAAGGCCTATGTCCAGCAGTGGACGTCTTTTGGCTGATATGATGATGAAACAATATTGCTACTTATATCTCTTTGCCCTTGTATCTTACTAAGACCTAAAGTATCCTAATATATAAAAATTTTCAGGACTGAGTGACTGACAGACAACGCACAGTCGAAACTATAGTAGTGCTATTCTGTAACAACATTTTCGTATCTCGACAGTCGAATCTGAGGTGAGTTTCAAATTAAGACCTTTATGTTGTTCATTTTGTGAGTTTTGTCACTCAGGTGAAGCTCGATATCGAAATAGTTGTTTACAGAATAGACTAGCTGGTCTTAGAAAGCTGAAATTTGGCATAAGAGTATTTTTAGAAATTCTTACGGGAGCAGGAAAAAGCGGGATATGTGAGTAACTTATCAATTAGATGGATGTTCAAATGACTAAAGTAGTTAGGTATCCATTTTGTTTTTATTTTAGCGTGTATCAGATAATTGCAGAATTAAATGTAATAAAGGCTTGTTCACTGAAAAAATCCAATTAGTCCGTCAATTAGATTAACAAAAAATATTAGACCCGTTTTTTTTTTTGTTTTGTTACGTAAACCAAAATTGTCGAAGATTCGATTTAAAATTCTCAATACGACACGCCGTGGTATAACTTTTAGTGCGTTCTGACATCACGAGCCCCCACTCCCGAATGTTGATGCATTTTATCTTTGTCAATATTCATTGATTTACAAAAACGAAAAATAAGTGTCCATTATTTTTCAATAAAGCCGTATGGTGTCTGCCGGTGCCGTATGGTGCCGTAAAAGAATTATACCATCCCATCACTTCCCGTGGGTGTCGTAAGAGGCGACTAAGGGACTCGCCAGAGAATGGGCAGCAGCGTTCTCTGTAAAAATCAGCACCATACACTGCGATCGCCAACCCGCCTGCTAAGCGTAGGGATTATGGCAAACCCCCCCTTTTGGTGGAGGCTTATGTCCAGCAGTGGACGTGTTTCGGCTGATATGATGATGATGATGATAATTTTTCAATACTGATGTTCTAAATAGATTTGCAATTTATTGATGCTGGAAACTGGCCTAACCGCTTAGAAGCCAAGCAGTTTTAAATGTCTTATTGGCCATCACCTACAAAGGCTCTTCCCCAGACTAGTAAACACACTACCTACTTACATAAAACTTAAGGATGCCATCCACATGGCGATCCGCCAACACCAAGCTTTCTCGCCAACCATTGAACTTGACTCGTAAACATGTCCGAATACTGGATTCGAAAGTAGATACTCGATTTGAATATTAATTCGATCATTATTCTGTGCAAAGCCTTGACCTCGTGGTTTTGGGAGCAGAGTTACGGGCTTGTTGTCAATCAAGGAAGTTCTGTGTGTTTTGTAGAACCACACAGAACACACCATTGATCTATGAAACCTTTTGCTCATAACTTAGGGAAACACCGAAAGTGTTGGAGTTTCTTACGTACGGCACAAACTATCTATATACTAATATATAAAGCTCAAGAGTTTGTTTGTTTGCTTGAACGCGCTAATCTCAGTTACTACTGGTCTGATTTGCAAAATTCTTTTAGTGTTAGATAGCCCATTTATCCAGGAAAGCTTTAGACTATATAACATCACGCTACGACCAATAGGAGCGGAGCAGGCGAAGTTGCGCGGGTCAACTAGTTTAGTTATATGAAAGAGTTCAAGCGGTGAACGCCTGCACAGTTATGAAAATACTAGCGGACCCGCGCAACTTCGTCTGCGTCACAATTTTCATTACTGCTCCGCTCCTATTGATCTTAGCGTGATGATATATAGCCTATAGCCTTCTTCGATAAATGGGCTATCTAACACTAAACTCATTTTTAAAATCGGACCAGTAGTTCCTGAGATTAGTGCGTTCAAGCAAACAAACAAACAAAAAAACTCTTCAGCTTTATATATTAGTATAGATAGATATACAACCATTGTACTCATCATTATTAACAACTTTCAGTATGGGACCAACACTGAAATCGCGAAAAAAAGTTCGAATCCCCCATACATTTTTGTGCGCATAACTCGACAAAATGTACTGAACAGCAGATTTTTTTTCGCGATTTCGGAGTTGGCCCCATAGTGAAAGTTGCTATTAATAATGAGTACAATGACCCCTTAAGAGGTATTGCGTTTATTCTGTTACACGTTGTATATCATTACGCTAAGACCAATAGGAGCGGAGCAGACGAAGTTGCGTGGGTCAACTAGTCTGTTAATAAACATGTTTTCTGTATTTTTCTTTCATTAGTGTATAAGTATAGGTTTAGATATAATAATTCGAGTACGATCGTAAACTCTTTCTTTTCTATTAGACACGGATATATATAGAAACTATCGAATTTGGACGATACACAAAATATATTAGGTATCATCTAAAGACATTGTGAACATACATAAATTGAGGCAGCCCCAGTAAGTTACCGAGGTAATGTGTTGGAGTTGTGTCGCTTCTTTTCTTACTAACTATCGCTACATAGATGTTATCGTATTCGAAACGATCTGTTCACTATAACAGAGAACTTATAATGTAATCGTTTTTCATTACAACCTTATGGTTTTTGTAATAATTCGGTGACATACACTCTTCTTGAACTTGCAAGCTATCTCTCAACTAAGATTTATCAAAAGCATTGTCGGGCTGTACTAAACAAAGCAACGTCAAAATAATCCAGAAATTTATGCTATCAATGCACCCTGGTACATAAGAAATATCGACCTCCAGCATGACCTTAAAATGGAATTCGTCACCACCATTGTCCAAAAATTTGCTGAAGCCCACGAACACAGACTTCATCGACTCTTGAATGTTGAGGTAATTCAGCTGCTAGACAACACAGACTTAGTGCGTTAGCTAAAAAGAACTAAACCTTTTGAATTAGTGTAGTGTACAAAGTGAGTGAATAATAGTAACAATGTATACATATAACACATGAATATAGTGTTTTTATAAATTATATCAGACTCTAAGAAAGTGCTACGGACTTCTGTAAAAGTGCAAATGGAGGTTATTCTTAGTTTTAACATAATCTATCACGTAACATATTAAGTTAGAATTAAATTGCTTATTAGTCTTTTAGGCTAGATCGTAATTAATTATTAAGAATATAAATCTGACTAATAAAGTACAAAAAAAGCATTCCAAATGAGAACCGCGTCAATGATTTATGCTTGAGCAGCTCCTGCGTTTGTTATGTTATAAGAACCTTGACAGTAACTGTTGATCAAGTGCAAGCTTACCAAGGTGACAATAAGTAAAAAAGAGGTATCATAACAGCCTCCACAATTTTTTTAAATTGACGATTCTTATAATAGTCCAGTCCAGAGGAACGAACGAACTTCATGGCATTTCGGTAGCGTTTGTCAACCCCATACAATTTTATACTTACTTTGATACTTAGCGTTTGACTTTAGACTTCGTACGCGCATACCCCGTTTGTCTCGTTCCCGTGGGAATTTCGGGAAATCCTCTCTTAGTGCTCCCCTACACTCCCCAAGAAACCTACATGCCAATTTGCAGCTTTTTAAGACCAGTAGCGTTGGCTGTGCGTTATCTGTCAGCCACTCAATCAGTCAGTAACGGAAGAATTTTATATACTAGGATAACACTAAAAGAAAACTAGACTAGACTTTGTTACCCTTATCAATGGCAGATTGTTACTTTGACGTAAACCGTGATACCCTAAGAACAGTCAGTTAACAGCTGGCGGAGAGGGTTTGTATGTAAAAAGTCATAATTCGAGGTTTGGCTCTCGACTTTTTTATTCTCCAATATTAAACCGATTTAAGAGATATTTCACAAATTGAATAAGAAAGATATATACTGTGTCCCTATGTTTTCTTTTTTTGATTAATAGTTGCCTAATTTGTACATTAAAGCTCTGTTGACAGCAATTTATTATGACAGCAATATAATTTGTGGATTTTGTGAGGATTGTGGTGTTTATACGGTTAATAAATCATTAAAAAAGGAAAACATAGAGACATAGTATACCCTTCTCATTCAGTTTGTGAAATATATCTTAAATCGGTCTAATACTAGAAGAGAAAACAGTCGAGAGCCAAACCTCGAATTATGACTTTTAACTTACAAAGTCTCGCCACCAACATTTCCTCTTAACTTGACCACAATTTCACCACAACATGATCTATTCTCGTAATACTTGCGTTAGTACGAAAAAAAGAACACTTTCAACTGAAAACAAAAGCCGAACGCGTTCCGATTACGTTACAAAATTCATGGTCAAGCAACCAACTTGTGAACCACATGCACAGAATGGACAGGCACAGATACCCCTCAGAAGCTAATTTTAAAATGAGAATCACGTCTAAACGGCTAGTTGTATTTTTTTGGAAAAAATATATGTTATATTAGACTATTTTCTTAATAATTTGATCTATGAAAATTTAGAGCTTAATTCGTTCAACATGTTGTAATTAATTTGTAAAGTTATGTCTAACACGGACATAAAAACGAGAATCGGACTAAAACCGCTGGGCGTATTTTAATGCAATTTCCACGATCTCAAAGAAAAATTAATTATCTAAATGATATACGGTTATTTTTTTAAAGTCATAGAATAATAAGGAAAGTACAAAAAACCACTGAATTTTGAGTCGCGAGGTTGTGAATCGAGTGCGCGTTTTGTTCACTCAATGTTGTTGGCGTCATCTTAAGTAATACAAAATACACCATTCTGTAGAAAGAGACGAAGCGAATGTACGGCCTTTACCTGTCTCTTTCTTACCCGACTACCCCAAAAGGAGGGTAATTTTTCCGAGAATACGTAGGTAGTCGTTTGTGTGTTTGTATGTGTACTTCTTTGGCATGCCCTGTAACCTCAACGGCTGTATAGATTACTAGCTGACCCGCGCAACTTCGCCTGCGTCACAATTATCATTACTGCTCCGCTCCTATTGGTCTTAGTGTGATGATATATAGCCTATAGCCTTCCTCGATAAATGGGCTATCTAACACTGAAAGAATTTTTAAAATTGTTCCTGAGATTAGCGCGTTCAAGCAAACAAACAAACAAACTCTTCAGCTTTATATATTAGTATAGATAACAAATTAGGTATCATTATATGTGTCTTAAGTGTCGAAGTAACATAGGTCATATTTTTTTTCTCCTCTGTTATTTTTTCGTATTAATATCGTTGAGGTATCTAAGATTGTTTAATTGTTTTTCTGGTTTTGTCGAGCTTCATTAACTCGGCGTTTTTTTTTTTAAGGTTGGCGCTGTTGATTCTGGCTCTCATGAGTTGCAGTGACTAGGAACACTATGGTGAACTTGTTCTTAAAAAAAAATCGTCTGCTAATAGAATGCCTGCCTGATAGAATGTGATATTGTCTAGAGTCAAGACGTCTTCTCGTTAAAAACTAAATTGTAAAATATCCGTTTCCAAGCATTCTAATGCAGTTGGTGGCAGTTATTTTCGTTTATCCTCAGATTTGAATAGACATACAAACATACATACACTCGAGCAACCTTACCCTCCTTTGGGGACAGTTAGATAAAAACATTTTCGTCTCAAAACAAAACCACAGCACACACAAACTTCATGGTCAAGCTGCCTGGGTTTCAGAATTTGTTCAAAAGAGCCACCGCGGCCCTGGAACGCGGCGGGCATTAGGAGGAACTCGGATGGGTTTTAGTCAGTAAGAGTCGGACACTCCCTTCTGCTTCACCCAGAGCGGAAGGAGTCATTTGATGATTACCCATTCTTAAAAAAAGCTATCAAATAACTCAAAACTCCTCTTAAAATGCACTAAGACACAACTCTAATTCGAAAGTATAACTCGATTAGAATTTGAAATCGATTCGGACAGTATCGATTAGTATTCGCCTCGTGTTGTGATCGACACACATTGACTCCTGATAACTTTTAACGATCCTTCCGGCTTGGATACGTGTTAGTATGTTGGGTTTTTTAGATTTGATGGATAATAAAGGTCGTAGAAAAGGCAATTATAAGCAAAATTAAATGATAGTTAGCAGCAAAGAATAAAAAACACCCCACACCCTGGCTGTCTTTTGAGGGTGTCTGAAAACGCCCACTAGTATTTTTAACCGACTTCCAAAAAAGGAGGAGGTTCTCAATTCGGTGGGTATTTTTTTATGTATGTACACCGATTACATCGAGATTTCTGATCCGATTTCTGTGATTATTTTTTAGTTCGATGCAGTATGCTTGCCATTTGGTCCCATAAAAATTTTGATTCGGTTTGGTTCAGTAGTTTTTCTTTTATGAGCATTTTTGCTTATTTCAATTACTGCATTGATGAAGACGTCGTCCAAGTATCACCACTTAAAAGTGAAAAAAAAAAACTTCTTTTTTCACTTTTAATTGAAAGAATAAAATAAAGTCGGTGTTAAAAAACAAAGAAACAAAACCCGACTTCCGAAATTACGGTTATTTTATTCTTTCTTTAATTCTTTATTGTACACCATAACAATTTACAGTGATTAAAAATGTTCATGTACAAAGGCGAGCTTAACTCAAAATTGAGTTTTCTACCAGCAAACCTTTGAGTGATTGAGAGAGATCACAGTAGAGGATGGATCCAGTACACATTTTACAAAAATACATATTTTATCATACATAAATATACCTACATACATAAATACGCACATATATATACATCCATACATATACGTATCTATGAATATTATGTCATAGGGAAAGGAAATGCTCTTTAACTTTCCTCTTAAATACATCAAGAGAAGGACTGTCACGTAGGGAATGTGGGAGAGAGTTCCAGAGACGCACTGCAGTAACAGAGAAGGAGCCACCATAGCGGCTGGAAGTATGACGCGGAGTACGAAGGAGAAGAGAAGTGGCAGTACGACATGGTTTACCCCTCGGGATGAGGTACTCAAAGCGTTCTCGAAGGTATTGAGGAGAATTAGGGTTGTGCAGGATAGTATAGAGAAGGGATAGGATGTGAGTATCTCGTCGATGCCGGATCGGCAGCCACCCCAATCTGGTCCGGAACTCCGACACGTGGTCGTACTTCCGCAGGCCAAAAATGAAGCGTATGCACAAATTCTGCAGTCGCTCGAGCTTATTTAGGAGCACCTCCGTTGCATCTAGAAAACAGACATCCGCATAGTCTATAATTGGTAGGAGAAGAGATTGAGCAAGACTGACCTTAGTGTAATTTTGAAGACGTTTAAGAGACTGGAAAGTAGTAGAATATACCCTCTTACTAACATGAGTAACATGAACCTCCCAAGAGAGATTCGTGTCCATATGGACGCTGAGGTTCTTAGTAGTGTAATGTCTTTGTAGTGTTTTGTTTGGAAGTCGGTTATATTTTTTTGTAAAAAGTTTTTTCATACAATACCAGCTGTACTTGTTGAACTTCACGGTTAAACAACCCTTGCCGTCTGGTCCGGGGATGGATCATCAATTCATCATGTTAAAATTCCGAGATTCTTACGTGCCTCGGAAAGCTGTTTGTCCCGGCTGTAATTTGCAGATCTCTAATCATCGTGACTGTTAGTCAGAAGCCACGAAATCTGACATCAGTCTTGCTGAGGAGTATCTTACCTAGTTTTAAGGTTGTGGAGGTCAGCTAGGCAAGAGGAAAGATGGCGGTGAACCGAAGTTTTTTTTTTAAGTGTTATGGGTTTGCTCGTGACTCTAGTCTAGGTCAGAGATTACAGAGACAAAGTCTACGATGGAGCGAGCTTACCCAGAAGGAGCCTGTGCACTCTAACTTTGAAGAGATTGGCGCAGTGGTTGAGCGATCAGAACAAATATTTGTATGGTCTACAGATAGTTGTTCCGGGTCTGGCTGTTTTTGTATGTTTGTGAACGCACCCACGATACAGGAGAAAATCCTAGTGTGGGGCAACATTTTTTTTTTTTAATAAAAAAAAATGATTAGGAAGTGTGTCGGTACCTATGTAATGGATGGATGACCCATACCCGATCTCGGCAAGCATTGCTTAACCTTGAAGATCGATCCGTGTAGCTGTTCTCAGTCACAAGCTTCTCTCATAAACATAGATCCTTAAAAAACGTATCGCATCGTAAACGTGTCGTGTGGTGTAAACGACTATATTCAAGTCGTCATTAATACTAGACAGCGGGTCAAATTCTTGGCACTTTTTATGTCTTATTTACATTTTATAGTTACTAATTTATGTGGTAAACAGCTGCTGAATCAGATATAGAAATCTTGTTACTATTATAAATGCGAAAGTTTGGATGAATCTCGCCAGAACTGTTGAACGGAGGTTTGAACTTCTTCCATGGGAACGTTCATTTTCAAAGTTGCTGCATATGATTTAACATGCATTTATGTGGGTAGAGGACACTTAAACAAAAAAAAAGTTAGCAATATGGTGCCCTAAAATGTCACGTTGCCGAGATATTTAAAGGTAAATATTATTTTTATTTTATTGGAACGAAGTTCCTTATCGCGCGTTGTGAAAGGGGGCTAAACAGAAAAAATTCTCACGAAAAGTTGTAACGACACTTTTTGCTATAGTTATAAGCCGTGCGACGTGCGCGTGTTTCTCTGTCTGTCTCTCTCTCTCTCTCTCATAGAAAGCAAGCCAGTTATTTTCGTTTCGTCTTTCTATTTCTGTTTACATTATATTTGTAAGGTAGGCAGGGTAGGCAGGGTAGGCAGGGTAGGCAGGGTAAGCAGGGTAGGCAGGGTAGGCAGGGTAGGCAGGTTAGGCAGGGTAGGCAGGGTAGTCAGGGTAGGCAGGGTAGGTAAGGTAGATACGGTGGGTAGGGTAGGTAGGTTAGGTGGGGGGGTAGGGTAGGTATTAGGGTCTAAAATTGAGCCTACTGATTAAGTTTATTATATTTGTAAATAATAAAAAAATATTATTATAACTTAAAACCCTTCCCTTGACACCTCTCAAGTTTTTTTTAAATAAGTACAGTGACCGCCTACAGACTAAGACAATTTAGCAAACTTTGATAATTTACAGTACATAAATCTGAAATTATCACGTGTTCTTATTTTTAATTTCTTCTAGTAAATGATTAAATCAAGCTGGGAACTGTTTTTTGAATTTATTCTAATGCGTATAAGCATATGGTTAAGTCATTTTTAATGATAGTCTTGATTGTCACATGGTGATTGAAGTCACCAAGTGTGAGGTAAACCTCGAAATATCTAGTCAACGTGTCACTTTAGGGCACCATGTTCCTAACATTTTTTGTTTCTTAAAGTGTCCTCTACCCATGATTATAAGCTGTGTGTGTGAAACAAAATGTTGGCGAGGGTCTATGCCACAATGGTTCTATGCCCTTTAACAAAGAACCTAAATAATTAAGACCTAATCTAATAAAATGTCTAACCATGTCAGAGGCCCTTGAGGCGGTTTAGAACTCTGACACTAGGGTGTGTGGGGACGTTAGATCTTACTGCCCACACGATAAGACCCACATGATAAGAAGAAGATCTAATAAAATACGTTTTTCTAGCTGCCGTCGCGTCCTCATGGTCACCTCGCCATTAGGGATGGACGTTGTTGAGAAACGCGCGCGCCCGCCGCTCAGCTGTTGGCGGCCATATTGCGCGTTATCGCGAATCTATGGGGCCAAGTCTAGGTGATTTCTTGTTACGCTACAATGGCGGTATCACGTACATTACGTACGTTACGCACGGCACGTACTTTACATTGGAATCGTTATTAAATTAGCAAATAGGATATTATGGATTTAATAACATGATTTTAATATGGATTTAATCATCATCTGCATCTGCATCTGCCTTTTCCCAACTATATTGGGGTCGGCTTCCAGTCAAACCGGATTCAGCTGAATACCAGTATTTTAGGTGGAGCGGCTGCCTACCAGACCTCCACAACCCATTAACTGGGTTACACGGTACTTCTTGGCAAGACTGGAGTCAGATTTACTGGCTTCTGACAATCCGTAACGACTGCCAAAGATCTACAATGACAGCCGGGGCCAACGGCTTAACGTGCTTTCCGAGGCACGGAGGAAACTCGGTATGTTAACATGGATTGAATAAAAAATAGTAATTCTAAAGTGTGCCGACATCGTAACATCTATGGTTACAATTTTTAATCACTGAACTATCAATGTTTCATGAAAAACATCGATATTTCGATTGTTAACGTCGACTGTGAAAATAGGCGCAAACGTTCAAAATCTTATGTGACTGATGTGCAATTTGCGATCACATGAATTGATTGATTGATTTGTGATTAATAAAGATATTTTGTATTTGCTTGTATTAGGTACTAACATTTTAAAGTCGGGGTAAAATCAGTTTTCCTAATAGGTCACAGGGGTAAAAATGACAAGGTTAAGAACCACTGAGTTAGACACTCCTTTAAACGAAATAGAAAGTGATTGTTAATTTTATTGTCGACAATTTGTGAAGCCGGAAGGAGACGCCATATTTCTAATCATGTATATCAATTTTGCTGTCTCACTGACTGATTCATAGACAAGGAAATTCAGGTTTTACACTGTAATTATGTGACTTTTGTTGCGCATAAATTAGCAGTTAATTAATTATTAAGTTGTCAATTTGTCAGCTCATTCTTTGTTTTAGCTGTGAATTATCGTCTTTCCTAGTTCAGTAACCAGTTGTTTATGGCACATTAAAGCAAGTGTATATTTTAAGTTGATTTTTAGACTATTTATTAGCATCAATAAGAATAGGTTGCTATAGAATTTGACGTTTGTGATGTATGAAGGAATTGGATGTTCCAGAATTTGATAGTTATCTCGAATTCTGTGTTGAAATATACACAGGTGAAGATCGCAGACCTATACTTTTCACATGCATAAGTATGTCCGGGTTTTCAGAGGAGTCTATGTTAAGTTTAGGTAAATAAACTTTACATATTTCGATCACTGCTCATGTCACATATCGACTTATTACAGGGCCAATTTTGAAAAGACCTGTGGGCCAACTCTTATCATTTTTTCATTACTTTCATTACACATCAGAGTGCCAATTGAAACCAGAAATAAAAAAAAAGACTGGCCAAGTGCGAGTCGGGCTCGCGTGCAAAGGGTTCCGAACGAATTTAATAGGTTTTCCTGTAATCTTCAGGTAAAGATCTATTTCTCCATATTTTTCAAAATTTTAGGCTCAGTAGTTTCGGAGATAGGGGGGGGAATGGTCATTTATCGTCTAATTTCTTGAATAACTTTTAAACCATTTATTTTAAAATTATGAAAAAGATATAATTAAAACCCTCAAAAATGTATAGAAATTGAGGCTTTTTTGACAGATTGCGACTGACATGCGAATGCGTTGCTGAAAATTAGTAAAGTTGGCCCTCTAGTCTACTAAAACACTAGCCCAGTGCCATGTAGAACATTATCTAGTGGTATAGTTTACGAATCTTCATTTTATGCAAAATGGCGTTCGTTTGTAGTAGCCCCGTAACGGTTGACCTCTATAGTCGCGAAATTAGGAGGTAGGTGTGTTGCACATCACGTGCTATTGGAGAAAGTGGTAAGGATGCTATAGGTTGGTCAAATATAGATCCGGGGTCGAAACTATTAAACCGAGTACAGTTTTTACCGAGTATAGTCATCGTATCAACCGATAAACGTCCACTGCTGGACATAGGCCTCCCCCAAGTGTCGCCACAACAACCGGTCCTGCGCGTCTCGCATCCATCGGCTACCCACGACCGTCACCAGGTCATCGGTCCACCTTGTGGGAGGCCTTCCAACGTTGCGTCTTCCGGTACGCGGACACCACTACAGAACTTTTCAGCCCCATCGACCATCTGTTATGCGAGCAATGTGCTCTGCCCACTGTCACTTAGTTTCGCGATCCTTCGGGTTATGTCGGTAACCTTGGTTCTCTTGCGGATATCATCATTCCTGATTCGATTACGCAAAGAAACTCCAAGCATTGTCGTCTACCTTTTGAGTTCAGAGTATAGTAGATAACGAGTATCGAAGTAAAATAAAATAAACACAAACACGCAGAAAAACTGAACACTTCTTACAGAATAAACAATAAAGATAGAAAAACCCTGAATATTAAGCATCTGTTGAAGGCAGTCTTAAAGTATGATCCCTGCGTTTCTATTCAGCCCGTTTTACAGTCTCGTATCCTCTCGAAACATTATAACAGTAAACAATATTATCCTTGTATGAAAAGACCGATGTTTTTCAATGCGTGAAATCTATACTAATATATAAAGCTGAAGAGTTTGTTTGCTTGATCGCGCTAATCTCAGAAACTACTGGTTCCATTTATCGAGGAAGGCTATACACACATTACGCTAGGACCTAGGAATAGGAGCGGAGCTGGCGAAGTTGCGCGGGTCAACTAGTAACAAACAATCATATTATCACAGGACCATAACACTTCTTTGTTTTAGGGCAGTCGTGTAAAATATACCTACTAAAAAAGTTGTGCTAACCTATACCATAACATATTTTACATTATCTCCTAGCGATGCCAACAGTCTTTAAAATATGCTTCCTCATTAATACGCATACGATAATTTGTCCAGCACACGACTGATACGTCATGCTGCCACGAATTTGTGTTTAATAATTACATTGGGGTCAGTAGATCAAAGAATACCGCTTTTTGGTTACGAACCAGACACTTCTCAAAATTATTATAAAATAAAACACTGACAAGCATAATTTCTGTCTGGCAATGCCAAAGACCTCGGACATTAACCTACGTGGCGATGATGACGAACAATTTTATTATTTCATTTCATCAAAAATCTAGCTTTAAAAATATATAATAGTTAACAATTTTTTTAGGATTCTGTACCTCAAAATGAAAAACGGATCCCTTATGGGATCGCTTTGTCGTCCGTCCGTCTGTCTGTCAAGAGCGTTTATCTCGGGAACGCGAAGAGGTATCAAGTTGTAATTAAAAACATATTCAGTTCTATGGCTCCTTGCAGCTGTGAAAAAATCAAACTTCTAAGTTAACGTAAAAAAGATTTATGCCGCAAAAGACATGTATTTTGCGGCAACAAATTTGTACGGAATCCTCGCTGGGCGAGTCCGACTCGCACTTGTCCGGTTTTTTAATATTTATGTCACTAGATTATTACCAACACTGTCAAAGGCATAAAACCCCGTAGAGTTTACCGCGTACAGACAGACGCGGCTGGACTTTTAAAATGATAATGACAGTGATGTGATGAAGTGATGATAGTAATTACGATGTCTGCAATGAACTAGTGATGAACCAAAATAATAATTTACCGTTTTTTTCACGAATACATATAAAACTCTTCCGTTACTGACTGACTGACAGACAACGCACAGCCGAAACTACTGGTCGTAGAAAGCTGAAGTTTGGCATGTAGGTTCCTTGGGGAGTGTAGGGGAGCACATAGAGAGAATTCCCGGAATTCCTACGGGACCAGGAAAAAACGGGATATGCACGTACTTACATAGTCGCGTGCAAAGGCTAGTAAAACTATAATTAGCTTAGTTCAAGAGCTAACAGTATTACCTATTAGTTAGTACGTCAATCACCATCATCATCATGTCAGCCGAAAGACGTCCACTGTCGGACATAGGCCTCCCCCAAAAGGGGGGGGGGGGTTGCCATCATCGCCACGCTTGGCATGCGGGTTGGCGATCGCAGTGTACGGTGTTGCGTTTTACAGGGAACGCTGCTGCCCATTCTCTGGTGAGTCCCTTAGTCGCCTCTTACGACACCCACGGGCAATGATTGGATGGTATTATTCTTACATACGGCACCGGCCGACACTATAGAGGTAGGTAGTAATATTACCAACATAGTTACAATATACTAAGATCGTTAGCAGTTTGCAACAGTTCTAGTTAGCATAGTCTTGGTAATGGTCTACAGTCTGATTTGACTTAAAACCTCTTGATTCTGATTTTGTATCTAAGTTTTACTTTGCACTATATTTCTATTTAGTTTTACTATGATACACAGCCATCTTATTAGTTAAACTGTACGTAGAACCTAGAGGCCTGTAGGACCTAGAGGCCCTTAAGGCGATTTAAAAACTCTGACACTAGGATGTGTAGGGTCGTTAGACCTTACTGCCCGCACGATAAGAAGAAGAAGACCCTTAAATATTTACCAAACGTAGCATTTTGCGTGGAGCGTTATTCTGAAAGCTGCTTTCTGGGTTTTTATTTCTACTATCCTAATTTGTGTCCTGGCCCAATTTTTCCAGACATTCTTTTTCCCCGCTGTTTCCAACCAGACTTTATAGTACGCATCAAACCATCTCGCCACCTTTTGTGAGCCGGTCTCGACGGCGCCCTCCATTTTCAGGAACCCACTGCGTGGAGACTCTTTCCCATTGGTCAGTGTGCAAAACTCGTGTCTTCTTCTTATCGTGTGGGCAGTAAGGTCTGACGACCCCATACACCCTAGTGCCAGAGTTTCTAAACCGCCTCAAGGGCCTCTGACATGGTTTATTTGACGACCATCATTTGATGGCCGGGACCACTGGCTTGTACGTGCCTACCGAAGCACGTAATCATCTTTTTATCAGACAATCAGGTGATTCAAGCCTGCCAAACTGGAAACAACATAACAAAGTATGCTTTTCCTGTGGGAATCGAACCCACGACCACCGGGTCACAAGGCCAACGCCTAAACCACTCAAAAAACTGGTGTGACGTAACATGTAATTTTATTTCACTATATTTTTTAACGACAAGTAAAGTCACACGAGCATTCAACGCACTGTATCGTCTTAATTTTTTGTTTACGTGAAAAAAGAAAAAAATACGTGTCGAATATTTTTTGGAAATCTATCTGACGGCCTTATTAGATTTTTTTCGTCCACTACCCTATTGTGCATGCAGTTGACTTGACCTAGGAACTATAAATCTCGATATAATGTGAACAGCTCATATTAAATTCAATAAATTCAAACCTAATCCTAGTTTACGATATATCATCCGTGTCTCATTGAAACAGTTTACAATTTCTCGCAATCCTTACTTTATTAATATTATAAATGAGAAAGTAACTCTGTCTGCCTGTCTGTCTGTCTGTCTGTCGCGCTTTCACGCCAAAACTACTGAACCGATTTAAATGAAATTTGGTACAGAGATAGTCTAGAGCCTGAGAAAGGACATAGGCTACTTTTTATCCCGGGAATATGTCCCCTAGGCACCACGCGGGCGAAGCTACTGGCAGAAGCTAGTTTATTATAAATTACCGTTTTTGCAAAATACCCGGTGACAGATACATTAATTTTCCATCTCGCATACTTTACCTTTTGAACATAAATGGAAAAGATGAGACATTCTAAACGAAAAATCTACAATTTTCAAGTACGTTCGCATTTACATCACAGTTGCAATAGAGTCTGTTAGAGTGCACAGGCTCCTTCTGAGTAAGCTCGCTCTATCGTAGACTTTGTCTCTGTCATCTCTGACCTCATCCCACCGGCCCCCTTCCACCATCGGACATCCAGACGCACTGCATCTTACCATCCCTACCTTGTTGCTATTCCACCAATTCGCATTAAGCGTTTCCAAACGTCTTTTATAATGCGCACAGCAAAGGAGTGGAAGTTTCTGCCTGTGTCTATGTTTCTAAACGCTTACAACCCTAATCTCTTCAAAGTTAGAGTGAATAGGCTCCTTGGGTAAGCTCGCTCCATCGTAGACTTTGTGTCTGTCATCTCTGACCTCATCCCACCAGCCCCCTTCCACCATCGGACATCCAGACGCACTGCATCTTACCATCCCTACCTTGTTGCTATTCCACCAATTCGCATCAAGCGTTTCCAAACGTCTTTTATAATGCGCACAGCAAAGGAGTGGAACTCTCTGCCTGCGTCTGTGTTTCTAAACGCTTACAACCCTAATCTCTTCAAAGTTAGAGTGCACAGGCTCCTTCTGGGTAAGCACGCTCCATCGTAGACTTTGTCTCTGTCATCTCTGACCTAGACTAGAGTCAAGAACAAACCCATCACAAATAAAAAAAAAAAAACACCGGTAGCACTCCGGGAGTGCCGGCAGAAGTGAAAACTTTAGTATTAACGTTGTGTTTAATTATAAGTACAAAAATACTATCATTTATGAGGTAGAATACAATGTTTATTTATTGCGCTATCGTACACAAATATGACAATTTACATGTTATTATTCATAATATTATATCGTTATTTATTTATATATTACATTAATTTTTATCTCTTAGAAAAATCAACTTTCATCCATAATTTCGTAATTCCGTAATTTCGTATCCTTGGATACGCGTGGCACGCTGTACATAAACACAGACGGACATTCGCGCAAGCGCCCTGTGCCGCCTAAGCGGAGCAGCACACTCAGGCACGGTAGAAAGAGTGGGAGATACTAGTTCCTCTCCCTTCCCCTCGATCTTACGCTTTTTCGATCAGCATCACGTGACCCTGACGCGAGTCCGTCTTACGCTTTTTCGATCAGCATCACGTGACCCTGACGCGAGTCCGTCTTACGCTTTTTCGATCAGGTCACGTGTCCTGACGCGAGTTTAAGATTTTATACCCATTACAGAAAAAGTGCTCAACGCCGCTAAAGAAGTTTTCACTTCAAAAAAAAAAACTGTCAAAAATGTAAGAAAAATGTGGATTTTTTGACAGATTACGATTGAGATGGTAGAATTGGCCGTCTGGTGACAGATATATTAATTTTCATTGTCGTGTACTTTTCCTTCTGAACATTAATTGAAAAAAGAGGGTACTATTAACGAAAAGGGTGCCAATTCTACAATTTTTAAATAACTTTCGTATTTACATCACAGTCGCAATCCGTCAAAAATGTAAGAAAAATGTAGCTTTTTTGACAGATAACGATTGAAATGTTGGCCGTCTGATGACAGATATATTAATTTTCCTTCTCGGGTACCTACTTTACCTTAAAATCTTCTTTTTCATTTTCTTATCTTTCTTTTTAAGATGAGGTACTCTAAACGAAAAGGGTGCCAATTCTACAATTTTCGCATGTCAATCACAATGTATAAAAAAATGCCTTATTTTTCATACATTTTTGACAGATTACGACTGAAATGAAAATACGAACGTTACCTACTTAAAAAAATAGTAGAATTAGCATTCTGATGAAATCAGACAGATATATAAGCCCATAGATTCATGCAAGTCATGTAACAGCAATCAATTTGGCTCGAGACGGGAGAAACTTATAGGAAAGTGTCACACATACGCTACAATTTACTTAGATGGAGAAATCTAGGCAGACACTCGCGTGTCTAGATTTTAAACACTGTCTTTGAGCTTTGAGCTGACAATGTACAAAATGTCTACTTAGAGCTTTTTAGTGACATGTTTTCTAAAAAGCATCGTTTTGAACTTAGTTTATGTTTTCTTGGTCATGTTTATCGTTTAGCGAAAGTTTTAAATTTTCAGGTAAATCATGAAGTTACTGTCGAAGCGACAGCAAAACTTATAAAAATTGTGGTACCGACAATGTCCTAATGGAAGGTTGGATCTGAAAATAAATAACATGATATGCCACTCGTTATGCTAACATACAAGTTACGTTTAGTCACGTTTATGTAGCCTATAAAAGTCTACAGGGTCCCACTAATCTTTGAAACTAACTTCATCAAAATTAGTTCGGCGATAAAATGTCACAGAGAAACATACATATTCATTTTAACATTTATAAAATTAGTTACAATCTTTAGGAAAGCTAATGATGTGTGTGATATACACAAGAAAACATAATAATTATAAAAATTCATAGATTGATATTTACTGCCCATAATCATGTCATAAACCTGAATATTGAAGTGTACAACAAACTAAATTACTCAACAAGCTTTTCTCTCTTGTTCACAGAATCAAGAAAACTCTTCGGCGGCTACCGGATAACCCCTACCTACTGCAAGGCGTCGCGCGCAGCAAAATACAACAGAGGCAATACCATATGTATGTTCAATCATGAATGCTACCAACGAGGGGGAGAAGTAGTGGGGGCTTGCATGGACGGCTTCCTCTTCGGGGCCTGTTGCCAACTCAAGTCTGACAGCCAATCACACATCCCCAAAGGTCCGGGCATTGTCATGACCAGCTACCTCGACTACCCAGAAGCAACTGAAGGAGAAGATTATGACGCTGAAGAATTAAGCGCGTGGCATAACAGTTATAAGCCTGTGGTAACCCCAGGGTACAAACCTGCTGATAAGACTCAAGCTACAACCTTAAAACCAGAGGATTTGAGCACAGAAGGAGAACATGCGGAGATGATATCTGAAGGCTTGACTCAGATCACTAACACGCTACTCAGTTCTCCTCCTAAAGATAGTAATGGTGTTATTTACATGAAGCCTAAACCAGATTATTATACACATAGCAGTATTGATCATGGTGGTCCAGATACTATACTATTTCATACCAATGGGTCTGTAGTAGACACTGTTGTAAGACCTTCGGATTTCAATATACAGTTATCTTCAATGCAGACGAAGCCTACGGTTACTCCAAGTACCACAACAACAGAATCACAGAAGACGGTGTCAACCCATCGACCTATCAAGCCGATCTTCAGGCCAAAACCAGTGACTTCAACCGAGAACTACGTCGTCATTTCAACAGTGACAAAGGATAATCAGAAACCAGAATTATCATCAATCAACAGCATTATACAGATGCTTAATGATAGTACGCCAAGTATGAAGGAAGATGTGACTCCTTCCATAGATATTATGGAGACGAAGTCTTCTCCTGCACCGTCATACTCCTACACTTACCCAAGTTATTCATCAACTGGTCACTATGTCACTCTCAAACCTACATCATTGTCCACGTATTTGACGAAGAAGCCCGCACCAAGCAAAAAGCCGTCATATGACTACATTCATACGACTCCAAACAGCTTGCCACAAGATGATAAGCCGTCATCGTACTTCTCTTCGCCGAGTCCTAGTCAGTCTACTAGTCAAGCTATTGATGCTTTCAATAGGTATCCTACTGATCCCACTGATTTTGGTGATTTGTCCACCTTTAGCTATGTTAGTTCGACGACCACACAAAGACCGACGACACCCAAAAAACCTCCTTCGACCAGCTATATCACTGGAAGTCCTATTCGAAGACCAGCAGTGCCACCTAATGTAGTGACTTATGACAATCTTGACAATGTTGACACTTTCTCAAGTGTGACACCAACTGTCATCGTCTTAAATGACATTCACACAACAAAGACACCTCTAGATGCAGACGAACCACAATTCGTTGAAATATCTCAAGAACCTTTCAAGAAACCCATCAGTCAGATAACTGTTAACAATCATATTGCTGCTACTAACAACATTTATATGGGAAAACCGACATACCCATCTACATCTTCTCCTACAGTCGTCATTACTCCCAAACCAGGACTTGTAACTACTCCTTATCCAATCAAGGCTTCGATAGGGACCAGGCCTGCTCCTTTAGCGACTAGTCCCATTATGGAGTATACCGAAGCACCAACTACGAATAAACCAGAAATGCAGACATCACCTGATGATCTGATTAACTTCCCACCAGTTAGGAACCCTATGTTGAATGCTTCTGGATCAAATCCATCTCTATACAACACTAGTATTTCAATGTCTGACAATGAATTGGACATCCTACATGATGTCGAATTCACAACCCCAACATGGGAAATGGATGATAAACTAAACGAAAAAATGAACGTATTCGTAAACAAAATCGTTGGCAACCTCCAAGGAACATTCCAGGAACTGCACGATATAGTCATTTTAGGTAGGAAACCAAACGAAACAGCAACAATAAAAACGACAACGACGAAGCCGAAAAAGACTTTGCCGACGACGAAAAGGCCGTTCCTTACGACCACAAAGAAGCCGGTAAGGCTGACCACGACTAAGGCGACCACACGAAGGCCGCCGGTGAAGACGACTAAGAAGCCGTCGCGACTGACCACTCAGTATCGACGGCCAACCACAACGCAGCCGCCGACCACAACTGCAGCCCCTACGAAAAAGCCGGTAAGCTTTTAATCAGTAAAAACAAGTTACCTTTTATACATTTGTATGAAGTGGAAAAGGCAGTTTTAGTAATACGAGTACTAGTGGTCGAAATTCGATCATATTTTTTTTTTATAATTTAACGTACTTTTAAGCAATATTATAAAAAAAAATAACTTTCTGCACTCCTTCTCCATATACATTTTAACTGTACCATATTTCATATACCTCCGTCCTCGTAATTTTCGTAAAAACCGGAAAAAATATTTTACTTCACGTATAGATATGAAGAACTGTAACTAAAGAAAATAAATAACAATACTAACACACGATTCCTGAAAAAATATTGAAGCGTGTCAAACGCGCGTGTCTACTTCAACGCGAAAGCTTGTCAGGATTTTCTGGTTAGATTATAGCGAATGCTTATCATAAAATTATTAATTTAGTTGGCTCTGAAAAATAAGATACCAAGACAAGTAACAAGTTTCATAGAAACAGGTCCGCCGTCTTTTAATCCCAATACTTTCAGGTGACGACCACAAAAAAGCCAAAGCCGACCAAGAAAGTGACGACGACCACACAAGCCGCCACCACGACCACGGAACTGGCGGATGAGCTGACTACAGAGAACTATGTGGAACGCCCTATTGATTACAATGATAAGAATTGTAAGTATCCGCAATTACCCCTTCATCTTGTGTCTTTAAGGACGAACTGTCACATTTCTCGCATCTATACGAAAAAAACAATGGCAGCAACCAGTGGCCCTTCAAGGATGACGAGACAGATGCGAGAATTTGACAGTTCATCCGTAAGGACAATGAAACAAATGAAGGATTACAACTGCCGGTCGATTCTGAAACATGTTGGAGTGAGCTGTCATTCCATCTTCATTACATGGATCGACAAGGTCACTTTACAAACACTTCAACCAAGCCTTCACTTTGACATGTTTACAGAATCGCACTGCTGTTTGCAATTGTTTACATTGATAAAATAGTCAATGTATCATTATCAGCTGTAATGTTCCAACGAAAGGTAAATGTTCGTCCTCTCTATGAAAGGATGTGTGGTGTCTGGTGCAATCGTCGTTACAAATCAATGGGTGACATTTATGATGAAAAAAATAGTCAGTATTCAAAATTTAATAAAAATATTACCACAATCATTACCGCAGTCTAGACACAATTCGTCGACTCACGAGTCACGACGAGTTTCCAAATTATGTTTCGAGCTATCGTGAACGAATTCAAGGTCCTGGCAGACGCTTAACAATATTCTTGATTTTTATTTTTGTTACGAACATCTAATGCTGTGCGGTGAGTTGACGACGTACGATATTTTTAACAATAAAATATGTCTGACAGAAAAATTTCTTGTCCAATAAAACCTGACTCTACTTTTGATCATGCCATATTTATTTGCTTTCATAAATGATTATTTTATGCATATTATCTGTACAAAATAATTTCGATGTTTCACATCTGCCAGGCGTCCCGCGACGCTGCTCACTTTTTTTCTGTATTTATTGGCCTTGTTGTAATTTCTACTTCGATGAAACTTCCGTATTCATTTTAATTTCGATTTTGATTCGTTTTTTCTTTTTCGTGTTTTGCATCTTTATTATCGATATATCGACTGTATCTTTAATTCTTTCCTTCCATATTTCCAGTGTGTGGCGTCCGTCCCCTCTCCAAGACGGGCCGTATCGTTGGCGGTAAAAGTGCCGCTTTCGGGGAGTGGCCCTGGCAGGTCCTGGTCAGGGAGTCTACCTGGCTCGGTCTCTTCACCAAGAACAAATGTGGTGGCGTCCTGATTACGAATAGATTTGTTACCACTGCTGCACATTGTCAGCCTGGGTGAGTATTTTTTTAAAGAATTTATCCTATATCGTGGGTGTATTTTCAAGCACTTAAATTCACTTACACTAACAGCCAGACCCGGAACAATTACCTGTAGGCTAAAATATTTGCTCCGAGCGAGTATCGAACCCGCGACACGCAGCCTAGCAGCCAATCGCTCAACCACTGCGTCACCCGCATAATCGAATTTGATTTTTCCAAAATTACATTAGTTTGCAAGAGATGAATGTATTTCAGACTATCTAAAAGTTGATATGATGAATGCTCTAAATATTAACTTTTAGTATAAATAAGATGTTACTGAATAAAGTACTTAGTACATCTAACCTACATTAAAGCTGCGTCTGGGGACCTACAATAAATAATAAAATCCTTATTTTCAGACCAGAGATCCATACAAAAAAACGAGTAAAACAAAATAATTTGATACTTACTAACTATACAATAAAACTTGTCACCTCACATATCTAAATGGCGATCTGTGTGCCACCATCCTGTGACACAAAATTGGGCCATCCTCTCTGCCGGCTACAGTAGCCATGAGGCTGTTGGGGCTGCCGTGCACCCGACGCATCAGTGATGCGATTCGCAGACGCAGCAGCGAGCCGAAATGCGGAACACGTGCGTCTGCGAACATCAACGACGCACTACAGAAGCGGGCAAACTTCAGCATTACCCGGAACGCGATATTATATTGGCCAATGACTAGACGGTGCTATCATTGTTTCCATGTGAGAGAGGGTTGGGACTGTAATAGTCAAATAATACTGTCTCTTTTATGAAACGAACCAGTTGTTACAACCACTTATGCATCCTTGTTGCAGAAGTGCGAGGTCATATTTTAAAAGACTGATGTTCTGTGTCTGATACACAGTAAATAAACAATTGCAAATTAAAACATTGAGTTGTTCAAAAACCTGACCACAAAAAGCGACTCATCATCATCATATCAGCCGGAAGACGTCCACTGCTGGACATAGGCCTCCCCCAAGCGTCGCCACAACGGCCAGTCCTGCGCGTCTCGCATCCATCGGCTACCCGCGACCTTCACCAGGTCATCGGTCCACCTTGTGGGAGGCCTTCCAACGTTGCGTCTTCCGGTACGCGGTCGCCACTCCAGAACTTATCGGCCCCATTGACCAGCTGTTCTGCGAGCAATGTGCCCACTGCCACTTTAGTTTGGCGATCCTTCGGGCTATGTCAGTAACCTTGGTTCTCTTGCGGATAGCATCATTCCTGATTCGATCATGCAATGAATCTCCAAGCACTGCTCTCTCCATTGCCCTTTGAGAAAAAGAAACTAAAATGTTCCAAACAAATCACTTTTAAAGCAGTCTGATGCAGCTCATGGCATTTAATTTAATGCACCGACATCATCAGAGCGCCCTGTCTATATTCAATCCTAATGTTCTTTTTATTTTACTTCCAGCTTCCTAGCATCACTAGTAGCAGTGTTCGGTGAGAACGACATCTCCGGAGACTTCGAGCCAAAGAAGCCGGTATCAAGAAACGTGAAGAAGGTCATCGTACACCGATCTTATGATGCAGCCACTTTTGAGAATGACCTCGCGCTGTTAGAACTGGAGGCACCCATCAAGTTTGACGCTCATATTGGTAAGTTAATTTTGACCCATAGTTTTATATAGATCGCTGTTAAGTGTGTGTGTGTGTGTTGTGCTCTATAGGTAGAGGGAGACCAAAGAATCTATGCGTGGCTCATGTGAAAGATGATTTGTCTAGAAAGGAGGTGACTGTTCTGATGAAGGCTTTTAGGCTACATCTTAAGAGTAATAAGGTATGGAAGAAGTAGATACGCTAAATATATTGGGATAAGTATAGAAAAATGATGATCTTGGTTAAAACTGGATAAGACATGCAAGAACTACAGAAAAGTGCCACAAAAGGGAGGTTGCGTACACAGCATCAGCTGGATAGCCGAGAAAAGCTGCTAATGATAACAAAGATCTATGAAATAAGTAGACTAAATCATTGAATCGTTAAAATGTGAATAAATTGAAGACTGGTTATCAAGCAGTCATTAAATCAAAATAAGGCGGTCAGAGCGGGCTCTACTATCTTGAAAGATAAATAATTATTGATGGAGACATTATTATGTTTTACCATTAAGATATCAAGCAGTACAAGCGCAAGTTCGACCATGTATGCTCACTGGTCTCATCTTTGGGACGGATCTGCCAGATACCCGCTTGATACCCTTGAAACAATTGAGAAACGAGCCAAGAGGATCATCGGCAATGATAGGCTCGTCGCGACGAAGCTCCAAAGTCTTAGTCTAGCATCGACGACGAGTTGCTAGCCTGTCGGTTTTCTACCGGTTGCATTTTGGGGAATGTACGACGGAGTTGCATAATTTAATTCCGACAAGCTCGTTCCATCATCGCACCACAAGACGAACGGCGATGCACCACCGGTACATGGTGGACATCCCACCCACACGCACAAAACGTTTTGGGAACACATTCATGGAATTCAGTGGAATTCCCTGCTGGAGTCTGTATTTCCTGATAGCTACAACCTGGGAGTCTTTAAGTCAAGAGTGAATAGGTTACTTCTAGGCAAGCGTGCTCCATCTTCGACCAAATCATCACTTACCATCAGGTGAGATAGTGGTCACACGCGTGCCTATCAATAGTAAAAAAAGTACCGGAATGACTGTGTTGCGTAATTTAAAATAGGAAAGCTGTTGGCCATTTTGCGTGAAACTCAATCGTCCTCGGATTAATCAAAATAAACGATGCGGGCCTAAAATAAAGTGTTTCCCACTTTAAACACTGCGAACTTAAGAACAAAATATGTAGAATACCTGAATTCATCCCGAAGTGACACCTCCCCGAAAATTTATGTAGTAGAATAATTGACAAACATATTTCGCCAGTTAAGTTAAATTCCTTATGCGTCATTTGGACATGAATGCAGACTCCAGGTGCTACTTCTGCTGCTACTGTTAAATTCTTGAAAGATTTTTTTATCTGGCCTAAGAGTTCAACTCCGAACCCAGGACCTCTACTACGACTACTTCGATAGACATATCAAAGTCTATGCTAAAATCCTCTTTGTTTCATAATTTCAGTGCCAATCTGCATGCCACCCGACGAGGCTGACTTCACGGGCCGAGTAGCGACCGTCACGGGCTGGGGACGACTCAAGTACGGCGGTTCCGTACCGGCTATATTACAGGAAGTACAGGTAAACTTTAATTTTATTACTATGGTTTCGTAAGTCTCTAGAATATACCTACTGAGAAACAATATTCCTCATTTTATGAGAAATATTGACGCGCTCTTGTCGCCGTCGGCGTTGCAGCCGTACTAGAACCCAATGGCCTGGCACGCGACAACGGCAAGTGACCGGACGGTATGTCTTTGTTTCCATGGAAGATGGGTAGGCTTTTAGTGTGGGACGCTACTTGTATCGATATTCTTGCGCCATCCCATCTTCCTAGCTCGTCGTGCTGTGCTGGTACTGCCGCTGCGGCTGCTGAGAACCTCAAGCGGCGGAAATATAATAACCTTGTTGGTAATTATATTTTTGAGCCGTTTGGGGTTGAAACTCTTGGACCGTGGGGTCCGAGTGCTCATGCCTTATTTAAAGATCTTTCTAAACGCTTAGTTGACACTTTGTGTGACCCAAGGGCTGACTTTTACCTCGGACAGAGGATAAGCATTGCCATACAACGTGGCAATGCCGCCAGTCTTTTGGGCTCACTTCCAGTGGACAGCGATGCGGACGAATTTTTTGACGCCTTATTTTAGTTAGGATTTTTTATTATTTTAAGTGTATATATTTAGTATAGTTTAATTGACTTTGTTAAACTAAATTTTAAAAGGATCAATAGATTATTTTATACTTTAAAAAAAAGAAGTCCACATTTAGTTAAATCACTGCTTTTGATCTTGCAGTTCTATCTTTTAATATTTTCTCTACCCAGAGATTGTTTGTACCCAACAATGTTATGGGTTTTTTTATAATGTGTTACAGAAATATCATTAACATACCTATCCTTTCGATAGTGGTGTATACAAACCATACTTTAGAATTTTCGTGTCCAGCTGGCCAGCAACGTGTACACTCACTTTCCATAGTATTTTTAATCTTCTGAACCAGTACCTCAAGTACCTATGTGATGCCAGTATTGAAGCCGTAGAAGTGGGAAAGTTTTGATCGAATCAAATCTGTTCCTGCCAGCGACACGAAAAAACGAAGTGTAAACCCATTATTTGGTAAAAATGAATATGAAAATTGTTTTCCAGGTGCCTGTAATAGAGAACAGTGCTTGCCAGGACATGTTCCAGACTGCTGGTCACTCCAAGAAGATCCTCAACTCTTTCATCTGCGCGGGATACGCTAACGGACAGAAGGATTCTTGTGAGGTAAGTATTTTAGTGTAATTTGGGGCATATTCATGATTCACATAATATATATTACTAGCTGACTCGGCAAACGTTGTTCTGCCATACAAAAAAAAAACAAATACCCTACCATTTATTTTCATACCTACCAAATATACACACAAAATTTCATGAAAATCGGTCGTGCCGTTTCGGAGGAGTTCGGTAACACCGTAACACGAGATTTTATATATTAGACTAGCTGACTCGGCAAACTTTGTTTCGCCATACATAAAAAAGTACCTTACTACCTATTCTCAAACCTACCGAATACACACACAAAATTTCATGAAAATCGATCGATGGTAACAAACACCGTGACACGAGATTTTTATATATTAGATTATCTGAGTCACACGTCCGTATCCAAGCTGTACCCGGGACGTGTCGAACCACGTTTCATTACGACCGTCGATCCCAGTTTCATAAATGGTGCCTCGTTGGTAAAAACAGGCAAAGGTACATATAGACACTTAATCGAAACCATTGTTTTCTAGTTTTTAAGTATTTTTACTTCTAATTCAACATTATGATTAATTTAACGTATCATGAAACCTTAGTCAAGTTTTTTACGTATATTTGACGGCCTACGACTGGATATTTATAAGATTTTTTGCGACTATCGTAGGTGGATCAGAAAATTCGATTCATCTAAGAAATCAACATCATCATCATATCAGCCGAAAAACGTCCACTGCTGGACATAGGCCTCCCCCAAGCGTCGCTATAATGACCGGTCCTAGGCGTCCCGCATCCATCGGCTACCCGCGACCTTCACCAGGTCATCGGTCCACCCTGTGGGGCTGGAAGGCCTTACTTACTTACTTAGAAATATTGCGCTTCAAAATCTCGCTTTTTCTTTTTCCAGGGTGACAGTGGCGGTCCTCTTGTCCTCCAACGAGACGATGGCAAATGGCAGCTAGTTGGTACAGTCTCCCACGGAATCAAGTGTGCAGCCCCGTTCTTACCTGGAGTGTATATGAGGACAACTTTCTATAAACCTTGGCTAAAGAGTATTACTGGTGTGCATTGATTAGTAAGAATGTTTGATTGAAGAACGAATTTGTGTCGAAAAATTTGTATTTTGAATTTGTGTCGAAAAATTTGTATTTTGAATTTGTGTCGGAAAATTTGGATTATGAATTTGTGTGTGTCTGTGACCTTTTGTTTGATTGTGACTATTTTGTGTGTTGTATTGGTACGAATTTGAACAAACGAGTTTATGTGGAAGAATGAATATTAGGTTTTATCTAAATGCGCAGTTTTCAAACTAAATGGTTTAAAATCTTATAATTTATTTGTGTTTCTGTGAAATATAAAAAGAAATAGCCACCATTCGTTTATGTAATTTTCCATCTTATTCTTATTTTTCAATAAAATCGCTAATATTCGTATGCAAATTAGTATAATTTAATTTAAACCGGAATTAATATAAATCTAAACAGCTCTCTACTGAAAAATGTCTATTTTAATTGTAATTCTGTTATATAAATATTGTTCATATTTGTTTTAGGTTAACTACAGTCAAGCACTGTTGTAATTATAACTAGAAAAAATATACGATTTTTTTAGCGTTTTTTATGATACTTTCATATTGTAAATCCAAAAAAAAATATTTGTGAAGAACGCCATTTCCAGATTGGCGCCAAAAATCCACAAAATGGATTAAATTAAATACATTTAAAAAAAATTGTATATTGTCCTAGTGTTATAATATTGTAAATTATTAAAGAAAATGCATTTATTTATTGTTATTTCTAGATTTAAAGGTTAGCGTTTAAGACTGAATTGTAGAAATGATAAATTATTTGTTGTAATTAATTTATATTAATAATTTAAATGAGCTTTTTCTTGTATGTTGCTCATGTAGCAAAGTTCTATTATTGATTACCATGATACGGGCAAGGTACGCTAATATACATATTTCGAGCAAGTATTATACTTTATATAAATTTTTAAGCTTAAGTAGTAAAATAATTGCATATAAACGAATATTGACAGAAAAATATCATGTATTAATTTGCACTCTACATATTTTTATTTATAAAGTATTGTATATTTAGTATAGCGTTATTAAATTTGTGTATACGTTTGCTTACCTGTTGTGGAATGTGAGTTACCTGTAATGTTTTTGAAAATTAGAATAACCTTGTCATTTTGAAGTTCCATCCTTACTTTCATATTTTTGCTAATTTCCAATAAATTAGTTACTTACATACATTTAATTATCAGTTTTCCCTTTCCAAATGTAATTTTATTTGGTGTGAGCTTCCTTTATTTTAATGATATTATTCATAATGATTCTTTTAATTTATATTATACTTATCTTTTTATTACTACAGCCAGTCACTATCCAAACTCCCCGCGAACTCTGCCCGTAACAATCACGAAATGTAGTAAAAATATTAAATAAAATGCTCAAATAAAATAAGAAAATGTTAATACTGATGGTTATGTATTTATTAAACATTTTAAGTATTACTGTGAAGTTTAATTTTATCAAAATTAATATATTATTATAAATACCTACGGCCTGACTTTTATTACCAATACCTAAATGATTTTCGAGGCATTAGGTATAAAAATATCATAAGTTCTACTACTTTAAACAACAAAAACATTATTTCTGTTTTTGTTCTTATGAACAAAATGTGAAGTAAAGCTGTTTTTTCTTGATTTTTGCGTAAATCTTGTCCATAATGTTTGATGGTGATAAAAAATAGTTAGTACATAAATTTTTTGTTCTCATTTTCAAGATTCCGTACCCGAAGGGTAACCAACGGAACCCTAATACTAAACCTCTGCCGTCCGTCCGTCCGCCCGTCCATCTGTCTGTCAGCGGGCTGGACCTCAAGAATGTAAACAGTTGAAATTTTCAGTGTGTATTTCGAGTGTACCACGTGAGCTCGACAAATGGATGTGCGATTAACGCTTATGCGACAAAACTGTACTGCGACTCACCATAGTTCTAACCTAACCTATCCGTGTTGTCGATCTTCAATGTGTCGCACAAGCGTGTATTCGAACTATGGTGAGTCGCAGTACAGATTTGTCGCATAAGCGTTAATCGCACATCCATTTGTCGAGCTCACGTATTTCACTTGTGTATTTCCATTGCCGCTTTAAGCACAAAATGCACTTTGATTTTTCAGTTTATGATACGGAACCCTTCGTGTGAGAGTCCGACTCGCTTTTATTCTCATTTTTTTTCACTAAATAAAATGCCGAAGATCGCCTGAAGGAGAACGTCACCATCGAACTCAATCGTGGCGAAGGTATTGAATAGTAGCCGACATGAATCGTGAGCACAGATGAATGCAGCGGGTTGATCTAGCTAATGTACGGTAGGTGAACGAAACTTGCAAGCGCTATAGTCGATGAGCATTGACTGACGAACCAATAACGTGAAGCTGTCGTCGTCAAACCGACCAATGAAAAGTCTGCTCACGACTCGTGCTGGTTATTATAAGAGATTGTGCAAGACAGGGAGGTTTAAAACAAACTGGGCTAGGAATAAAAAACGTAATTCAATGCCTCATAACATATTTATTGAACATTAGAAGTAAAGCATAATACATTATTTTTTTCATACATCTTGTGTCTACTTGTCTACAGTCTAAGAGTACGTATTTTACATTAGGTATTTAAGATTTATATCTAAGAATATAATTATAATATAATATTTATCAACAATTTTTTTTTCGTTCAAAGTAGTTGGTTTAACTTTAAATTTATTATTATTTAAAGTATGAACCTCATGGTTGCAAATTTCTTCACCATAAAATAATTATAAATAATTAAAAGAGATCTTTTATATTAAGGAAAGCGTATTTCGTTAACGTAACTTGGATTGGCTTCATAATACAATGAGTCACATAAATATTAAATACAATATGAGTAATATATATATTTTTTATAAGTTATACAATATTTCAATAAATTATATATCAGAACCTGACAACTCATGTTTGCTTATAGCAAAAATATATTTATAAATATCAATAGGTATAACATTTAATATAATTATTTGTGATTGTAACATGAATATAATATTTTCTACCGCATTTTTTTAAAGCGAGACTTTACATTTTTATTGATATTGCACAGCAGTTTATTTGATCATTTAAATACTAAATTCCCTGATACTTAAATAGTTTGATTTGACATAAGGTAAGGTGAAAAAAAGCGAATTTATGTAGGGGGGGCTACATCAATAGGGAATATGCATGCGATTTTTTTTATTTGCAAAATTAAATACTTATTAACTCTAATAAACAATTATGAAATTATTTTTTAAATACCTTCATCAGCGATGAAGTTATAAAGCTTCAAAGTTTACAATTAGAAAGAGAAGTCCGATATGAATTGTGACGTCAAAGTTCTTGGCGCCTATACAGCTGCCATAGGAAACAGCGTTTTCACGAGAGGGACAGATATATTTATTTAAAATAATTATATCTCGTTTGTTTTTCGAGAAATTTTGATTCTATTTTCACTGTCAGTATTATATTTGTGTATATTTTTATATAAACTGTACAGATAATAAATATTTTTTTCGTGCATATTCCCTATTAGCTTTATACTTTTCACCCTTTAAGTTTGAATATCACACATATGTTTAGATACAATATCATTTCAAATCCTAAGAATTTTCATATTATGTATTTTCTACTTAGTTAACGAAAACATACATAGTAGCAAGTATAAGATACAGATATTTTAGCAATTACAATTTAAATAACATTATTTTCACAAACTACTACGTTCCTACTGATTTTTATGATTATTCTCTACAATTAATATTACCTACAAGCAAACGTTGAGATTCCTAACATAAATTTAAGTACATTTACGTTTTTTCATAATAAGTATAAACTCGTATATTTCACTGAACATCCAATCTAGAAATATATTTTTTAGTTTTTTGTTTTCTTTATTAAACTTATAATAACTAAAGACGGTGTAATTATATTTTATAATATAATAATTATTAACTATAATAAGCAAAAGTATTGTGCAAAAACTTAAAATACTCTAAACCCTCACCGCGTTAGGAAATTAAACATTAGTTTAAAAAAAGTTAGCTGCCTTATGCATTATCATACAAGTATGAATTCTGGTATTTTAGAAGCTGTTAAATAAAAAAAAAATTAAGAACAAAATAAAAGTTCAGTTTTAAGATGATCAGTTAATAAGTTTTTTTTTACACAAAAAGATAGCTTACACACTAATAATGCCATTCGAAAACAGTTTTTCTTGTATAATATACTCATAGAAATAAAACATTAAAATAGGAAAATATAATTTAGTAGATACGTTCCGTTTTAAGCATCAACTTACTTAGAAATCTTTCCCTTATAATGTAAGCATTTTTTACAAATGGCATCAGCTCTGTCCTTAATAGTTTGAGTAGAAATAGCCCTGTCAGCTTCAGGTTTGGGGTCCTCTCCTTCAAAAGGACCCTCACTAAACTGCTGGATCAACTTCTTAATATAACTCCCAGGACCTCTTATTGTCAATTTAGTATTACAATCTTCAGTTTTCTCAACATTATTTTTATACTCGCTCAACATTTGCAAACCATCTTGAAAATTTTCAAAAGCTTGAGTAATTTTATCACCAATATTTAATTTCTCTTCGATTTCATTAAAATTAGATTTTGAAGCAGACATTTCTTCAGCTATATCCTTAGAGCCAGTAGGAGTGATTATAATCTCATTATTTTTTACATCAATAGTGATTTTAGCGTCATCTAGTAACAGCCCAGAGAGTGAAACGTCGACGGATTTCGACCTATATTGCCTAGATGGTGCTAGTGGTACTTGCAGTTGGTTTGTGTCTGTGTTTTCTTGCTTGAATGTGCCGATAGATGTCACTGGCGATGATGAGAGTGACGACCTGTCTCCCGGGCTGGATCCTGGAGTTTAATTAACTTTGTAAAGGAAAGAGAATTTTCGCTTTAGTTATTAGTGGTAAGAAAAATAAATGTTATTAAGACAAAATATGAAAGGAGTGTCTATTTGGTTAGAGTCAAAATCGAGGAGTTAGTTTTAACCACCACCTAAATATTTTGCTTGAATTACCTCTTATTTATAGCATTGGGGCTTCAGTTGTTCCTAAAACAGATTTGTTGAATTAGAAAGTGTTTTCTTACTTCAACCGATTGCTTACATCAGTTAAATCCTACTAACTACTAATCCTACTATTCATCCTGCAGAATCGTTGTCGTTGACCAGGATATAACACTGCGGTTGGCAGATAATAGACGGTATGTCAACATAATTTTGTTTTAAATAAAGATTTTTTCATTTTCATTTTTTTTTTCAATTGTTTTCCGTGTGAAACAGAGCAACATGTGTCAATCCACCACCATCACCAACCCATCTTAACCGACAATCCATCTTTCTTATCCATCTTATCTGTGTAGGCTACCTACATTATTGCCAAATAAATGAATTATTTTCTTTTTCTAATCGATTAAGCCCTGTAGCTTCATGAATCTACCTATGGTGGGATGACTTTTTCGAAAAAATTGTTAAAGTAACAAGTGAGCAGCGGAAACTTCAGGCTCTCAATAAGCTACAACAAATGAAGATTTTCTGTAAAATACACGTTATCAGTTTGTGCCACTTAGGTAAGAGGTCCTACTTTAAAAACGGTCATTTATGACGTAAACATGACCTTGACGTCAATTTTACTGTCGGAAAACAAGCGTATCAACAGGTGCTTGGACCTGACCTGAGGCCTCAGTGTTGTTATCTGGTGCGTATCATTTCAGAAAACCTTCAATAACGTCATATAAAGCTACAAAAGAAAGTTTTCGGTAGATGAAGACAACACTAAAAAGAAACACGAGAAAACTAAGACATGACGATAGGCTTTAAACTAGACAAGTAGCTTCTTTCAGCGGTACCGCTACTAAGGCGATTATCAAAACGTAAATAATTCTTTGGATTGACAAAGGCTTTCCGAATGTCACGTGATCAATTTCTTATTTTCGTTTCGACAATCGCCATCTCTGGTAAAAAGACACGTTGTCTTGAACCTCGGGGTACAAATAATATCAGGATCTCAGACACGAAGACTACCCACCGTTGGAAACATCCTCCCTCTCATCCTCGCAGCACTGCGGCAGACTTTGTTCCACCATCATACCCTGCACCATATCCATGCAGGAGTCCAGAGAGAACTTCTTGCCACACATCTTGATGCCTCGGATACGGCGACGCATTTCTGTTAGTGAGTTAGTTTCTGTGAGTTGGCATTAATGTGGCGTGAAAGGTGAAGTTAGTTGGTCATGTTGGTAATGAATATGGAAGCCAAGAAGATGATGACGGTAAGTAATGTGACAACCTGTACAGACGAAGATCTGATGTAGACCCAGGTGAAAACATGATAAATATGCAAAAAAAAGCCTGATTTATGGTATTAAATGTACAAACAAAAAAGAAATGCATACATAAAGTTATTATTTTCAGCCCCTGTTGTCCTACTGCAGAACAAAGACCACCAATTCTTCTTCCCATTCCTCTCAGTCAGTCAGTCTTAGTTTTTTACAAGTGTCCATAATTCCTGTTAGTGACCTACATTGTAGACTTTGCACATGATTAGTTCCACATGCTGCAAATATGTCCAGCAGTCTCCTTTTTTCTTCAGCTTCGGACAAGTTTTAATGGTATCGGCGATTTGTGTTAGTGGATAAAAATGAAATAAAAAGCATGAATAATAAATCTGTGGTTGAAATTAACTGGATGAAGCATGAAAAAGATGTCTATTAACTGGTACCCAAGTCTCTGATCAGTTATTCTGTTGTCGAATCTCCATTAACTTATGAAAATTAAGAGCGTGCAATCGTAACTCTTACAGCATCGACCGCTGAGACTTTAAAAACTGGGTTGTGGTTTCCGTCAGCCGTTGGCCGATTCAATGAGAGATTTGACAAAAGACCTAAAAACCAGAGTAAAACACAACACACAACTCACCAGGACTATCCTTCGGCTCCATCTTCAACTGTGCAAAAGTTTGCGCGCAGGATGTAAGAACCTGTTCATAATCGCAGATTGCAGCATGAGTACCATTTACTATCTTAGGGCTCATAGGACTGTTGGCTAGGAGAAGACTTGTGCCGAACGTAGCGTTCAACTCGCGAGTCTCTGAAACATTTACTTTGTAAATGAGGAAGCACGGTTGAAGGGGAGAGAGAGAGAGAGAGAGAAGCAGAACTAGGAAATGATGAGTAATAATCATGCAGAGAAATCGAAAAGGAATTACTTCACCTTGGTGTTCACGGTGAGATTTAACAGAATACCACTACAGAAATGTTTAAGAAGGAGCTGAAGTTTTTATTGAAAATCTTAGCAGAGGCGATGCAAAGGAAGCAAGCAGAACGTGGAAGTGATAATATATCATGCAGTGACCTTAAAGGGGTGGCAAGGACATTTGGGGCAAACTTGTAACAAACAAAACTAAAGATTTCATTGGAAAAAAACTGGCCAAGTGCGAGTCGGACTCGCGTGCAAAGGGTTCCGAACGAATTTTTTTTTTAACATGTTATATTAACACTACAGACTTCTAATAGGTTTTCCTGTAATCTTTAGGTAAAGATCTATTATCTCCATTTTTTTCAAAATTTTAGGCTCAGTAGTTTCGGAGATAAGGGGGGGGAATGGTCATTTTTCGTCTAATTTCTTGAATAACTTCTAAATCATTAATTTTAAAATTATGAAAAAAATATAATTAAAATCCTCACAGTAAGTCCTTTCATTTGATATGTCACACGGTATTGTTCAAAAAACTTTTTTTTTAATTTTCTTGTTTGACCCCCAAAAGTGACCCCCATACTAAAAATTTAATAATTTTCGTAACGCATCCGTGTTTGGGTCATAGAAGTCCATATGTGTACAAAATTTCAACAGAATCGGTGGAGTGGATCCGGAGAAAACTGGCTGTGACAGACGGACAGACAGACAGACAGACAGACAGACAGACACCCGAGTGATCCTATAAGGGTTCCTTTTTTTTTCGGAACCCTAAAAATGGCAAAAATTTGCTACAGGCAGTGCATGCAATTAAGATTCAACCATTTGGCATAATAGGATGACGATATTCTAAACGGGGTAGCGGTAAATGGATAAGTTTTTTTTTCAATTTATCATTGAGTTTTAAAAGATATGGGAAAGATTTTCATGCAATGATTTGTGGCTGCAATACGTTGTTTTTTTTTTCGTCTATCTAAAGGATGCAAATTAGCCCACAGCGAAAAGCCTAATGAAATTTATTCAACTTTAAAATCAGTAAAAATGTCACCTTTGAGAGAAATCCTTGGTTTCTTGGGCACCACAATATTACCATTCTCAGAGCCAAACACTTCCATCAGTATCTCCTTGGCTACAGTCTTGATCTCATTCCAGTCCTCTGAAACACATAAAAAGTATTATTTACCACAAGTTAAGATAACGCAGCTAAAAACAGTCTTGAATAGATATCGAACGTGATTCTATAGAGAGGGGAATAGGGTTGTGTCCCGCAAACCACCATAGAAAAGAGAGGATCCTCCGACCAGATGGATGTTGTACCCGATGGTTGATATTTAGGCTATTTGCATATGTTCAAATCGCACGGAAAACTCTGAAACAGCATTGCAGGATTTCACAGCTTTACTTTTTGTGTTAGCATAAATTCCGCCACGTTAGTTTTTTTTGTGGTGCTATCGATGCCGCTACAATTTTTTCCGTTTTATAGTAATGAAAAACTATCCATAATTTATTTACCTACGAAGAGAAATTAAATGACTTAAGTCTTCTTACCTAAGATATCCTGGTTGGTAGTCCTAGACGAGGTGATGGTGAACCTGATGACGTAAATCCCTTTGAAGCAGGCTGGCACAGCGTGGATGTAGCCGCGTGCGTTCAGGCGCTTCAGCAGACGCTCCGTCAGAGCGTTGTCGCCTTTCATACGGAAGGCTACCATGCCTGGAACGTTGAACATAAAACATGAAGATAACAAAATTGGAGATGTGCAACATCTGCTGATGGATTGTGTTACGATTAAGCTTTGGCTAGTGACTTTGAATGATTAAACATGTAGGATCTTTGTCTTATCCAAAATATTTTGGAACACCCTAAATGAGAGAAGACTAAAAGAAGAAGAATAATTTGTAGCTTGATTCAGAAGTCTAGTCAGTAATTATCTTTCCTATTTCATGTTGAACTAAAGTATAAGGTACAATGGCTCTTTCTGTGTGGATAAAAATCCCTTATTAATAAAGAATAAAATATATGAAGATGTTGTGAAGTAGAAGTTTGAGTCTTTACTTGGTACAAGTAATTGAGTTGTAGAGACATGTATTTCTACAACCTGCAATGTATGAACACGGATATCGAAAGAGAAAAAGAACATGACTGTCATACTTCAATTAATGCTTTGAACATTTATCAAAAAACTAATTTATATGTCCATAAGACTAATTTAAATCTAAAATTAGCGCACAATGGAATGTCACGTTACAGATAATATTAATATATATATTATATACTACGTTATTCTAAAAGCATAAAAGACACGAATTAGTATATCAACGGCTGCGTCAATTTTGTACTGCATTGCCTTTTAACAGATTTTTGCGTTTGTTTGGCGATGCTTCAAATTGAAGGTACTGTGTCTGCTACATTTGTTAGGATAACATAATACTAGCCTCTGTCAGCGGCTTTGCCCTCGTGGTCCCTAGGGAACATACTCCCGGGATAAAAAGTAGTCTATGTCCTTTCTCAGGCTCTAGACTATCTTTGTACCAAATTTCATTTCATAATCATAATATGTTCAGTAGTTTTGGCGTGAAAGCGCGACAGACAGACAGACAGAGTTACTGTTGCATTTATAATATTAGTAAGAATTCATTCAAGAATTTTGAACTATTCATGTACCGATGATGTAGGGCGGATTGGGGAAAAGATCTTTAATTTTTTACTTTATTTAAGATCTTTTGAAAATTTAATACGCATACCTACTAAAAAGAATAAGTCAAACCTAAATTCCTGGGTTGAGGTATCTCAAATCGTTGATCAGCTAGTACAAGAGCTTCAAACTTTTGCGCCAAACGAACTCCCTGAAAACATACAAATAAAAAACAAAAATCAACTCATGTTACAGGATACATGAAACTAAAGTAAACGAGCTTTATGAATAACCAACAAATTAAAATATGTAAATGTGTGTGGCTTCGTTAAACAAACTAGTGGTAAAACTGAATAAAGGTTGGTAAAGCAATTTTTTTAAATAATTTATTTCATATTTCATGCTGATGCTGCAGTGTTCCATATAGTGTTATACGTGTTATAAAATGAGAAAGATAGAATCGTTAATTTTGGAAATAGCCGATTCCTTGCAGAAGCCTCAAAAAATAACACGAGTCTGCATAGCTGTAATCACTACGAAATATTCATTGTACTTGTTAACTTATAGAGATTTATTATGTTTTACCTCACGAATATGCTTCTGTATTCCTGAGACTCCATAGTTACGGAGCACGAACCATAACTTCAACGCTCTGAAGCGACGACTCAGTGGTATTTGCCAATGCTGAAAATAAAACAAAATTGATTAGTAAGTAGGAGAAAAGCATTTTTCTTCGTTTGTTCCTAAGAATATTAGCTTTTGGCTTATAACTTCAGCTGAAACACTTCAATCATCTTTAGTCTAAATCCCATCACCGATTACCATCACCACTGAACCACCACCTAATAAAACTCTTACTAGAAGCTCTTTTTTATCAGGATCCTCGAGTTGAATCTTTTCACCACATCCTGGTGATATTTTGTTATAACCATGAAGGTATCCATCATCATCAACATCATCGTACAAATCATCATTTGTATCATCATTTTTGAGTTCATCAATTCCATTGCTATTTTTGTGATCACCATTTGGTATATCACCATTAATTTTACCGTTTTTGTGTTCTCCGTTAGGTAAATTACCGTTGATGTCTTTTTCAATCTTTGGTTTTTCTTTTGTAATTATCATTTTCTCACCATTGATTTTCTCTTCTCCGTTGACTATTATTACTGGGTGGTCAACACCTTTTAGGTTATTGTTTATCTTTCGCAGTGGTTTCTTCTTTATGTATGTTTGTTTGTCGTCAACCTATAGTAAAATATTAGTTGAGTTTGGCTCTCTTATAATTATCGAACGAAAAACTAAATTTAAAAATCTTTTATAGTTTTAGTTTCACTATGGAACGGAAAACATTTTACGAGGTAAATAAAATGATAATGATCTTACCATATAATCAATTGCTTTTCCTGAAACCGACAAAAAAAATACATCATTAAGTTAAAATTGCCTCACAAAAGAAAATAGACACAACGGCCGAAGAAAACTATGATAGTCACCTGAATTTTCATGTCTCAAGTAGATAGGATTCACGTTGAAAGTCCTATGAAGAGCTGTACTGTCTTTTACCCTGAAAAGTTATTTTTTTATAGAAACAAAGTTGGGAATGTCTTTGTAATAAAAGCAGTCGTAGAAAATATTTCTTTGGGTTAGTCCAAAGAAATATTATTAAAAATAATAATTACGGCCAATGGCCTTATGGCCAAAAGCTTCGACGATCATCTGTCGAAGCTGGCGTTACGCGGTTGGATAAAGGGCTTGATACAGAAGGCAGTACTCCTCGATACGCCTTGTAGTGTGAGGAGGTTCTTTTCTCTGGAGCCCTGACCATCGATAGCTCCCGACACCGGCGGACTTCTATTTTTTATATTTTCAAATGTATTTTTAAGATATATTTAGAAATTTAAAATATATGAATATAAAAATAAATAAACAAAATAATAATAATAATATAAATCTGATCACCGGTAGCTTGGAACCTGTTCCCGATACCGGTGGGCTACTATTTTTTTATATTTTTAAATGTTTTTTTTTTTAATTTTTATTGAAATATTTAAAAATGTAAATTATATGTAAATAGAATCAATAAATGAAATAATAATATAAATCTAATAATTTACATTCATCATCATCATATCAGCCGAAAGACGTCCACTGCTGGACTAGGCCTCCCCCAAAGGGGGAGGGGTTGTCGTAATCGCCACGCGTGGCAGGCGGGTTGGCGATCGCAATGGTGTTGCGTTTTACAAAGAACGCTGCTGCCCATTCTCTGGTGAGTCCCTTAGCCGCCTCTTACGACACCCACGGATTATTTACATTACTTAATTAATAATAATTCAAAATTGATACAGCTGAGTGCCTATCTGAGTTCCACAACCCTATAACTGGGCCTGACTTGTGTCAGATTTATTGGCTCCTAAGTGCCCATAATGACTGTCAAAGATTAACTAATGACAGCCGGGACCAACAGCTTATCGAGCTTACCGAGGAACAGAAGAATCTCGGTATATTAAAATATCACCCATTCACGGACCGAGTTCAACAAGCGTTGCTTAACGTTGTGGCTCGATTCGTGCAGCCGTTTATTGTATTATTTAGCCACGAGTCCCTCATCAAGTATTAGTATCACATAGGAATAATATGTCTTACCACATAGCGGTACAATCGAAGTTGACCATCAGCCATTTGGAAGGATTGAAGGCGAAAGAATCTGCCATCTCCACGCCATCCAGCCAGTGCCTGTAAATATGGACCATAACTTTATCTAACTACATAATTACCCAGTAACAGATCAAGCTGGAGACCTAAAACCACATAGCAGAAAGATAATAATGGTAAAATCTGCCTTAGTCTGTAGCGGCATCAATGCCGCCACAAGAAAAACCAACGAAGCAAATCTACATCGCAAGAAAAAGAACCGCGACGTCATCTATCCAACTAGCAGCGAACTACTAGGTTGAAATCCTGCATCGCGCAAGCAGAGTTTACCGTGCGATTTGAACATATATATCAGCCCGAATATAACTATCGGGCCCGCCAGACACAACAACTGTCTGGTAGGAGGATCCTCCCTTTACAACGGAGGTTTGCGGGACTTTACTCTCTGTGTTACGCATACCCCCAAACTGGTGATCACGTCGGGGTCACCAGGAAAACAGGCGTGGGGTATGTGAAACTTTTCCAATTGTAAATCAGGAAAGCTAATCTTAGTCGATATTTCAAAGAAACCACCCACTCTTAGGGTAGGCCCCCTTTATTTTTCCCAAAATATCGATACTAAAATAAAATACTAAGGCACTGGAACATTTTGAACTGCCAAAGGGTCGGTGCGTAAAACAGAATATTAGTTATAGGATAATTGTCTTCTGTTTCTGGTCAAGCTCAATGAAATTAATAAAAAAAAAAAAACGTTTTAAAACGCCGTTTTATATGGCAGCTTTAATGGGCGTCACGGCTTTTGACATCAGAGGCCACATCGGAATTTTCTTTCTAAATATTAACTTTGAAACTTTATAAATTACATGCATATTCCTTATTGTTTCTTGCTTCTACATTTGTGATCTACACCACTTGATGTTGAATTATCAACTAACCGCTAACGTTTATTTCTGAAGACATAATTTACCTGTACTCAGGGCACGTAAAGGCACTGCCAGCATAGGCCGCGTCCACATGTAGCCAGGCGCCATGTTTCTCGCATACAACACCGATCTCACGGAGATTGTCGAATGCTACCGATCCTGTGGTGCCTAGGGTAGCGCATACCTGCAAAGAGGGGATAAGCTAGTAAAACCTTAGCACTTGATATTTTAAGCTAAGGTTAAAGAAGCACAAAAGTTAAATAATAGACATAAGCTATGTGTCCAGATTGGAATTGGCTGACAATGATATCAGTAAGTGGGATTTTTTGAAAAGAGTCACCGCGGCCCTGGAACGCAAAGGGCATTAGGAGGAACACGGATGGGTTTTAGTCAGTAAGAACTGACACTCCCTTCTGCTCCGCCCAGTGCGAAATGAGTCATTTGATGATTTCCCACCCTTAAAAAAGACTCTATTTGAAGGACAGTATTTTTGTATGGTTAGGTTTAAAAAGAGCTCAGAGAGATAGAGAGAGCAATTTTTGCGTTTCCCATAGAAAGTGAAAAATCACTTTTCCTTATCCTCGAAATTCTTTTCCGAAAACGTTCTTAACTAACTTTTTAGAACTCAGTATGTTGCGTATGCGTAGCAAGTTTCATTGAAATTAATGCAATGCGGCCAGTGTTCTGGGCACTTTCCTCGTTGATAACGATGTGGACGTTTTTAGGGTTCCGAAAAAAAAACGAACCCTTATAGGATCACTCGGGTGTCTGTCTGTCTGTCTGTCTGTCTGTCTGTCTGTCTGTCTGTCTGTCCGTCTGTCACAGCCAGTTTTCTCCGGATCCACTGAACCGATTCTGTTGAAATTTGGTACACATATGGACTTCTGTGACCCAAACACGGACGCGTTACGTAATTTTTAGTATGGGGGTCACTTTTGGGGGTCAAACTAGAAAATTAATCGAAGAAAGTTTATTGAAGAATATCGTGTGATATATCAAATGAAAGGGTTTACTGTGAGGGTCTTAAATTAATTTTTTTAATAATTTTAAAATAATTGGTTGTGAAGTTATTAAAGAAACTAGACGAAAAATGACCATTCCCCCCCTTATCTCCGAAACTACTGAGCCTAAAATTTTGAAAAAAATGGAGATAATAGATCTTTGCCTATAGATTACAGGAAAACCTATAAGAAGTCTAAAGTGTTAAAATAAAATATTAAAAAAATAAAATTCATTCGGAACCCTTTGCGCGCGAATCCGTCTCGCACTTGGCCAGTTTTTTTTTTCGATGTCCTATGAATTCTTCCACTCCCCCTTTTTACTCCGCTTTTTAATACACATTTTCTCTGATTAATTAAATATTCATTTCCAAGAATAAGGACTTGAAAGTTTTTTTATAAAACTTTAAGGAAGCTCATAATTCTTCAGCGTATTCACAAACACAACTATACACCGTATTACCTCGGTAACTAGGTAACGTGTACAAAATCACAATGCACTTAGGAAGCCGATCGTATGGAAGCATCAAGCAGGTAGACTTTATTAAAATTTGATCGAAACTCCGGAGTATGGGTGTAATTAGTTGTTCAAAGATCTAGGCCATGGCTGGAAGAGACTGGTCTGAATTTTTGCCCCAGAGTTTTAATTTAAATAGTGGTAAATACAAAATCAAAAAGATTCACTTCTACATAGATATGGTCTTCTATAAAAAAAAATGTCATTTATTTTTGATTAAATATAATTAAGGCTTCTTTTACAACATGACTCAAAAATTAGTATCTTCACACAAAAATAGATAGCGATTTTTTGTACTTACGGTGCCTGTCCATTACGGCGGATCGAAGCAGCGGAACGTTGAAACGGAAAAATTTTACCCAATGAAATTGCATAAAATCTTCACATTTTCATTGACATGCTAGGTTAATATTTCTCCGTTTTTCTGCTCCGCTGCCTCGCAAAATGGACAAATACCCTTAAACGTTCAAATTCAAGTTGGAATATCATCTAATGACAATCAATGTCAAAAAACTTGCCAAAACGTAGAGAAATTAGAGGTAGTTTTGACAGTTTGCGACTGCGATGCATATGCAAAAGCTACCTAGACGTTGAGAATTGCATCACTGAAACCAAGCCCGATGGATTTTTTGTAAATTTGGAAATTAAAGTCAAGGAAGATAGAACTCAACTGCGGTCTCTCAATAAATTGAGAACTAACTCATTCTAAAGAGTTGCCAGCAATTATTCACTTTTCTACCTTCTATTCTTTGTTCTTTCTTTGTTTCTTCGCAACTATGAAGGGATTAGCTTCCAGTCTAACCGAATGCAGCTGAATACCAGTATTTTACATGTCCAGCAACTGGGTTATACGACACCCCTTGACAAGACTGGTGACAAATTTTCTGGCTTCTGACTACCCGTATCGACTATCAAAGATGCTCAAACGACAGCCTCATGCTTTCAAGGCACAGAGGAAACTTGGTATACCTATAACAGGGATGGCGGACCTATGGGATGTATGCCGATGGTGGCGCGCAGCACAATAAGTTGGGCACGCCTATACTAGATTATCAGAATGAATTCTTTTATTGCTAATACATCAGAAATTTACTTTTATTTGAAGAAACACAGAGCTGATAACATTAAAATTGATTTATGTATTTTATAGTTACAAAAAAGACTTAAGTTTTGTAGCATCTAGTGTTATTTTTTGTGCATTGAATCACCAAATCAAATTGTTTTGGCGGCACGTCATTGCTACATTATTATTATTTATTTATTGAAAATGGCACGAGCACCCAAAAAGTTTCGCCATCCCTAACCTATAATAACCGACCCCGGTAAGCGTAGCTTAACCTCGAAATTCAACTGTTATAATTACTATTTCAATACCTAAAAAGGTTGGCCAGATCTAGTAACTAAACATCTTCGCTCAATCTGGTCGTCGCGACTCTTCACATGAAAACAATTACCTACTTTATGAAGTCAACTGGATTCTTTATCCAATGAACACATGACAGATTACATTGTTTAAAGTCTTTTAGGATTATGAGTATTTTCACAAAAATATCCCCAGTTTCCAAATTGGTGATTTGAAGTAGAGAACTTGTCATACTCTACTTTAGCATGAAAATCTTTCTCATTTGAGTATTCAAGCAGAGAACTTCAAACTGGCAGAAATAGACCAGTCACATTTTTGGAGTGTATAGTCGGATTTACAGACCTAACGATATTATTGATTCCAACAGTGCCAGCCCAAGTGGGGCAAAATGAAATCTCATGAAAATCAAAATCAAAAGTCATTTATTCAAATTAGGCTGAGTACCAGCACTTTTTGAACGTCAACGTTTACAAATAGACAGTCCCCCAAAACGCCCGCCCGTCACCACTTCCTAGTGTTTTAGCTGAGGAGAAGAAGTGGCCAACAAACTCCCCAGCAACACATCTGTCTGTTAAGTTAGAAGAACTCGCATTTAAACAATAGTATGCAAAGCTTTATAACAAAGAAAATAATAGACTTTGGGTAACACGTACAACCTAAAAACTAAATCATTTGCCAATTGTAAGCTAGCACACTCCATTACGCCATCATAATCAGACAACTCAATGAATTAATAAATAAATAACTCAAGCATAAAAACAATGTAAACCAAACTTAATAGGTATGCCTCCAGACATAAAGGGCGTGCCCGCCTACACGTGCAGGGGTAGAATCTAACAATATATATATCTGTGTGTCATGCGACTGTATCATGCCCCACTGAAAAGAATTAGTGGGGCAGGATACACTCCAAAAATTAGCTTGTCTATTGTGCCTCACTAGTGGGGCGGCTGTTGGGTCAGAGTAAACTAATCCTTCAAATCCATTTTGTTCGACTCTCATATACCGATATTTTACATAAATGTGTACAATTTCTCAGTTGCTTTAACTCTATTATTTAGAAACTAGTTGACCCGCGCAACTTCGTCTGCTCCACTCCTATTGGTCTTAGCATGATGATATATAGCCAATAGCCTTCCTTGATAAATGGGGTATCCAACACTGAAAGAACTTTTCAAATCGGACCAGTAGTTCCTGAGATTAGCGCGTTCAAGTAAATACACAAACAAACAAACTCTTCAGCTTTATCTATTAGTATATAGATAATAATAATCTGAGATTCCAAGCTTATTCGGTAATTGCAACAGATCGATCCGTGCGTGTTTGTTTTATTTAGCCAATTTTAGATGTCAAGTGGAAAAAACTAAATTTTATACATACAATTTCATATCCACAAGAAAAATCAGATTCAGTGAATATTTTCTTACACTAGGGAAATAACAGAAATGAAAGCTTCCAAAGTTATTGAAATTAATACTCGACAAGATTATTAAGAAGGTTTTAAAATAAGACTCAAGACACTACAAATTGTTGTACCCACTGCTGGGGTATGGTACAAGGCATAAGTTTACGTCTTTGCGATACGTACCATCGCGGACATTTGCGGTGAACCACTTTTGATCCTAAAACCTTTATTATAAGGTAACATAAACTGCAAATGTCCGCGATGGTACCTATGTTCAAACTAATAATCAGCTCATAATCTCTACTCTTAACTAACCATATAAAAATTGCTTGTACATAAAATTCAATTGCTGTTCGTTGGTCTTGCAAAAACTGATATTTTTTTGTTGCATTCGTAATTGCCAGGTAAAGTTTTTTTTTTAATTTTGTTTCATGCAAGATAAAAGTAAAAAAAAATAATGTGACATGCTTTTTCCATTTCGATTACCTTAACGCCTTAACTATAAATACATATTTCTATCAAATAAACATTAAATATGTGTATGCCTACCCTAGAGGTTATATTTTGTTTTCCCACTTATCTAATTACCTAAGCAGACAGAATCAGGCATCACTAAAAGCAATATTAAACTCATAAAACTACACCTAAAACTACTAGAAACTTGTATTTTAAAAGTTTTCACACATTTTTCTAACTACAGTCGCTAGCGAGTATAGACTGATAAAACTCATGGTAGACGTACTGATTACTCTTTCCAAAATCGCTGGCGCTCATGCCTCCCACCACATTTTAAAGTCCTAAGCAGCTTCCGCACAATCTGTGGGACATCACAAATTGGTCCCACAGCGGCCAATGGGACTTAAAAATGGTCCCAACTAATCTTCAAATAATGAATGTTTTCATTTAAAAGGATTCTGTCATTTTTCTTTCATCCCCAAGGAGTGGGTTTGTTTTTATTTAAATTACAAGAAAGATGAATAATATTGGAATTAATAAGCTGGAATGATGGGTGGGAGTTTTAAGTGTACTTGTGATTGGTCCCTAGTTTCTTGTCGTCGTCTTGTTAATGGTACCTAGTGCTGAAGATGAGCTTCTAAATTTTGATATTGTTTTTCATAATGAGTAAAATGACTTTTTAGGGTTCCGAAAAAAAAACGGAACCCTTATAGGATCACTCGGGTGTCTGTCTGTCTGTCCGTCTGTCACAGCAAGTTTTCTCCGGATCCACTGAACCGATTCTGTTGAAATTTGGTACACATATGGACTTCTATAACCCAAACGTGCCTTGCCGTGCGTTCAAAAGTGCCTTTATTGGTCTAGTTGAAATAAATCATTTGACTTTGACTTTGACTTTTGACAAACACGGACGCGTTACGTAAATTATTACATTTTTAGTATGGGGGTCACTTTTGGGGGTCAAACTAGAAATTAAAAAAAAAGTTTTTTGGACAATATTGTGTGATGTATCATATGAAAGGGCTTACTGTGAGGGTTTTAATTTATATTTTTTTCATAATTTCAAAGTAAATGGTTTAGAAGTTATTCAAGAAATTAGACGAAAAATGACCTTAACTCCGAAACTACTGAGCCTAAAATTTTGAAAAAAAATGGAGATAATAGATCTTTACCCAAAAATTATAGGACAACCTATTAGAAGTCTGAAGTGTTAAAATAACATGTTAAAAAATTTTAATTCGTTCGGAACCCTTAGCACGCGAGTCCGACTCGCACTTGGCCAGTTTTTATCGATAGGAAATCATCAAATGACTCCTCCGCTCTGGGTGAAGCAGAAGGGAGTGTCAGACTCTTACTGACTAAAACCCATCCGTGTTCCTCCTAATGCCTTTTGCGTTCCAGGGCCGCGGTGACCCTATCGAACAAATTCCGCAACACTGGGAGTGAAACGACTTAACGAGATATTTAGAAATCAGTTCTTAGGGTGTTATTTTCGAAACACAATTTATTTTTATGAATCCTGTTAGCAATATTTTAGTTCGCACATAAATTTAAATAAAAAAAAACTTCAAACGTATAAAAAAACACACTTGTTCTCTACATTTTGTCGAGGTTTCCAAGCAAAGATGTACAGATCAGCAGTTTTTTATAGTCGATTTTTGCATAAATTGTGTCCATGTACAGTATGTCGGGAAAACAATAATATAACCAATAACTGACCCGTGCCCACATCGTTGGGCGTTATTTTTCGGGTTAATATATAGCCTATGGCACTCATAAATAACGTGGCTTTCCATTGGTAAAAGAATTTAATAAATCGGTTCAGTAGATCCAGAGATTACCCCCTACAACCTCACAAACATTACCTCTTTATAATATTACTAGCTGACCCGCGCATCTTCGTCTCCGTCACAATTTTCATTACTGTTCCGCTCTTATAGGGCTTAGCATGATGATATATAGCCTATAGCCTTCCTCGATAAATGGGCTATCTAACACTGAAAGAATTTTTCAAATCGGACCAATAGTTCCTTAGATTAGCGCGTTCAAGCAAACAAAAACAAACTCTTCAACTTTATATCTATACTAATATATAAAGCTGAAGAGTTTGTTTGTTTGTTTGTTTGCTTGAACGCGCTAATCTCAGGAACTACTGGTCCGAATTGAAAAATTCTTTCAGTGTTAGATAGCCCATTTATCGAGGAAGGCTATAGGCTATATATCATCACGCTAAGCCCAATAGGAGCGGAGCAGTAATGAAAATTGTGACGCAGACGACGTTGCGCGGGTCAGCTAGTTTAAATATAAGAAGTATAGATTGTATACTAGCTGACTCGGCAAACGTTGTTTTGCAAAAAAAAAAAAAAAATAGCGTACCACCTATTCTCATAACTACCAAATATACACACAAAATTTAATGCAAATCGGTCGAGCCGTTTCGAAAGAATTCGGTAACAAATACCGTGACACGAGATTTTTATATATTAGACTAGCTGACCCGCGCAACTTCGTCTGCATCATAAAATGTAATTATTTACGACATCACATTAGAAACCTCAAAAATAACAGTATTTCTCCACTATTTAATGGATGTTATTATACATATAAACCTTCCTCGTCAATCATTCTATCTATTAAAAAAAACCGCATCAAAATCCGTTGCGTAGTTTTAAAGATTTAAGCATACATAGGGATATAGGGACAGAGAAAGCGACTTTGTTTTATACTATGTAGTGATATAGTATATATTAATGTAGATAATGATGCTCTTAAAAGATTATTTTCAACTAGGTCATGTCATTAAAATCAACCTAAAATGCAGATAAACAGTCAAATACCAACATCACACATTGCGCTTTTGCAACGACATAAAATTCTTCTTCTTTTCACAAAGCGGCTGACTTCCGCGCCGGTAGTAACTCGTATTTTGCGCAAGTTTGAAATATTATGAAACTAGGCAGACGGAATGTCGTCGCTTCAGCCCGAGGGCCGAATAACTCCTTTACTGTCGGTTTTTTGATCCGAAGTTAACCTAACCAATGGTTAAAATTGTGAAAAAAATAATTAATGAAATTGTATTTATTTAAATAATAAATTATATACAAACTGCATCCGTGGTCGAGTGGTTTAGGCGTTTGCCTTGTGACCCGGTGGTCGTGGGGTTGATTCCCACGGGAAGCATACTTTGCAAAGTGGTTTCCAGTTTGGCTAGGACATTGCAGGCTTGATCGCCCGATTTTCTGATAAACAGATGATTCCGTGCTTCGGAAGGCACATATGAGCCGGTGGTCCCGGTCGTCAAATAAACTATGTCAGAGGATGTGCTTGAGGCGGTTTAGAATCTCTGACATTAGGCTGTGTGGGGTCGTTAGACCTTACTGCCCACACGATAAGAACAAGACAAATATATACACCTAATATAGAAAATAAAACTTCTAACTAAAATATGGAACTGTCGACTGGAATTGAGCCCAAAAGACTGGCGGCATTGCCACGTTGTAAGGCAATGCTTATTCTCTATACGAGGTAAAAGCCAGCCCTTGGGTCACACGAAGTGTCAACTAAGCGTAAAATTGTTATTTAAAAAAAGTTTTTAACTGATAATTAATTGACCATTAGTCACTGACCAGTAGTCTGAATATTTATCGAAAAAAAAAAGGCATATGAACGACGTTTAGGTACCAATATTTTTTAACCAATGGGTATTAAAAAACTCACCTGTGGTTAAGGGTACACCTTTATCATCTTTTGAATGGAAAGAAAGAAAGAAAAACAGTTTAAGCCTACTACTGATTTAAAATTCCCCCTTAAAACCGTGTTTTTCTATGTGTGACCAAGGTGTACCTACTTATTTTCATCGTATGTTGATAGTAGTAACTTTTATAGTTATTCAAGGTCGCCAGATGTTCTAGGAAATCCGGCCAAGTGCGAGTCGGACTCTTACACGAAGGGTTCCGTACCGAAAACCGAAAAAAACACGTTTCTTGTATGGAAACCGCATTTTTTTATGGGTTTTGCTCTTGACTCTAGTAATTCAATTTTATTAGGTTAATAGGTTACTTCTAGGCAAGCGTGCTCCATCTTCGACCAGATCATCGCTTACCATCAGGTGAGATAGTGGTCAAACGCATGTCTATCAATAGTAAATATATATATAATTTGTTGTTATAGTGGCAATAGAAATGCACACTCTGTGAAAATGCTAACTGTATACCTATTCCGGTTCTTGAGATACAGCCCGCTGACAGACAGGCGGATGGACGGACGGGCGGACAGTGAAGGCTTGGTAATAGGGTTCCGTTGGATCTCTAAAAAGTGGTATTTTATGAACGACATGATTTCTTGATAGAATCTCATTTTTTGCAGGCGACAGTTATACGCAGTTAACCCTGCTTCGGTTTTCCACCAAGAAATTCTCAGTGAGCACTTAGAAGTTTAAGATTCTGCCTAGTTAATTAAGGCCCCCATATACCATGGACTTACTACAAAATTGCTGTCATTTTATGCTGAAAACTAATTATTTATGCAGTCACTCAACTGTCACAATATTTGCGAGAGAAGTAGTTTAGGAAACTTTGTGTTGATCTTTTGTATAGGTACTACCTATAAATTTAATGTTTGTCCTGTTGGACTAAGATCGCAGAGCCCCCAGACCTTACTTATTTTCTCACTTATAAAATGTGTGGTTAACCAAGGTTACCGACATAGCCCGAAGGATCGCCAAACTAAAGTGGCAGTGCAACTTTTTCGACAACAGGAACAAGCTCTATAGTCACTTGTTTGAACAAGTTTCAGAGAAAGAGTTTTTTTAATTTTTAATTTTATAACAAAACAGGTTTAGTCTAACAATTAGTACTAATAATTATAATAAATCTCATGTACGAAGGCAACCGTCGAATCCGACTCGGCTGGGCAGCGTTCGGAAAGTTGCGTGGTATCTTCTCGTCCCACATACCACAGTGTCTCATGACGAAAGTCTATCACCAGTGCGTGTTACCAGTCATGACATGAACTGAAACGTGGTCGCTCACAATAGGCCTTATCAGAAGGCTTAAGGTTACTCAAAGGGCAATGGTGAGGGCAATGCTTGGAGTTTCCTTGCGTGATCGAATCAGGAATGATGATATCCGCAAGAGAACCAAGGTTACCGACATAGCCTGAAGGATCGCCAAACTAAAGTGGCAGTGGGCAGCGCACATTGCTCGCAGAAAGATCGATGGGGCCGAAAGGTTCTGGAGACGCACAGGACCGGTCGTTGTGGCGACGCTTGGGGGAGGCCTATGTCCAGCAGTGGACGTCTTTCAGCTGATATGATGATGATAATGACTTTGTTAACTTTATATTTGCACCAAGTGCAACCCCATTTTGTGTCCAGGCTATCCCTATCCATGCCAGGTTGCCTGGAAGAGATCGCGGAATGCGATAAGGCCGCCAATTGTATATTTTTTTAGTTTAAGGTTTCCTTAATGTGTTTTAATTTTGGTGTACAATAAAGTATATATAAATAAATAAATAATGATAATGAAAATTTGTGGAAAATGAAGAAGTGTTATGTATGGCTCATTTACATTAGGTCGTTTTGACTAATTCGGTTGTTATCTGTATTCGGTCAGCAGCAACTAGGGTAAACGAGTTTTCGGTAAGCCGTATTCGACCACAGCCCGTATTTGGTCACGGACTAGTGTAAACATGTTTTCGGTTAGCCGTATTCGGCCACCGACCGTTTTTGGTGACTGAACACGGCTAACTTGTTGAAACGCGCCACTCATTGTTTAATCGAAGAACGTGGAAGGCGCACGCGTTGCATGCTGTCGCCAGTAAATCAAAAACTTAAACGAATACGGTCGCCGTATTCGGTCACCAACTTAATGTAAACAGACCAATTCGATGAATCAATTCGGTTAAATGGAATGCGGTCACCGAATGCGATGACCGCGAAGTAAACTAAACGTGCCATTAGTATGTTCTTAGAACGTACGCATGTCTGCTAGTTTGGGTCGGCGGCCAGGGCAGCTCTGGGGGCTCTTAAATCTTACTCCACTGGTAACGGTGTTTAATAGACTTACCCAAAAAGGGACCAGTCCTTTTTCCTTGTCACTGGCGATGGCCCTCTCCAGCTGTTCACCTCGCATGCTCTGGTGCTCATCAGATTCAATGTACCGCATGCGGACCAGACCTAGACAAAATATTATGAAATTATTACTAATAGATAATTTGATTAACAAGAGCATGGCTTGCAAATTATCCCGCGTTTTCATTGATTTTGCATTACAATGTATTCGTGGGTTTCGTCAGTAACCGATATATCTGTGTTGTTTCATATTTTATACAACGTATAAGAAATCAACACGAAATCTGAAACACAAAAACCGGTCAAGTGCGAGTCGGACTCGTACACGAAGGTTTTATTATTTGTTGTTATAGCGGCAATAGAAATACACAATCTGTGAAAAATTCAACTGTCTACCTGTTACAGTTCTTGTGATACAGCCCGCTGACAGACGAACGGACGGATGGACGGCGGAGGCTTAGTAATATGGTTCTATTGGTTACCCTTTGGGTACGGAACCCTAAAAATGACCCCTTTTCAGAATTTATTTTCAATCTGTTGTTGATGTTTTATTTCTGTTGTAATCATTTATTATGAACAACTGTTATTATGTGACCAATCACGACATCGTGAAAAAGATACATATTTTTGTGCACATAACTTGACAAAATGCACTGAATACCCGATTTTTTCCTTCTTCCACAAAGGTCTACCTGTTATCTACCGTCTCGTATTCAGCGGATTCCCGTGGCATTCACCAAATCATCGGTTTTTAGGGTTCCGTACCCTAAAGGTAACCAACGGAACCCTATCACTAAGCCTCCGCTGTCCGTCCGCTTGTCCGTCCGTCCGTCCGTCTGTCTGTCTGTCTGGCAGCGGGCTACATCTCAAGAACCGTAATAGATAGACAGTTGCAATTTTCACAAATTGTGTTGTAACTATTGCCGCTACAACAACAAATAATAAAAATTAAGGTTTATGGTACGGAACCCTTCGTGTGCGAGTCCAACTCGCACTTGGCTGGTTTTTTTTATCCTGTATAGAGTCAATTACTTTTAAATTTTTACAGAGTTACTGCATTGCCACAAATTCGCATAAAGCGTTTCCACGCGCACAGCAGAGGAAGTCATGGAAGTTCTCCTGCTTTTGTGTTTCCGAACGCATTCAATCCTAATCTCTTCAAAGTTAGAGTGAACAGGCTTCTTCTGGGTAAAATCACTCCATCGTAGACTTTGTCTCTGTCACCTTTGACCTAGACTAGAGTCAAGAGCAAACCCACCTCAAAAAAAATAAAAACAGTGGTAAAATGTGGCAAATTTTGGACAAAACTAATACTTTATCGTTTAATCATCTACATTATAACTTACCAATAAGCCCAGCCTTCTCCACCGAGGAATGGGCCTGGTCGGAGCAGTAGCAGATGAGGTGTCCCAACAGCTCGGCTGACTGCACCTCGGGGTTTAGCTTGGACAGCTCCATCAACGCCCTGGTGCGAGCTGCTAGGAGACTTACTAGGGTGGCTTCACTTGCTGTTGTCTGGTGGGAGAAGATATAAGGTTAGGAAGAGAGAATCTCTTTATTGAGCACTGTACTAAATAAAAGACTGACTGTAAATAGTTTAAATGTTAAGTATGTGGAATAAGTATAATTTTCAGGCAAAGAATGCCTAATTGAGCTTTTTTTTTTCAAGGTGATAGACTGGTATTCAGAATAATCTGTTAAGGAATGTTGTAAGACTGTCCGTGTATATCACTCTCCCAATTTTAATGATACCTTCCTCGATATAAAAACAAGGGTCTTTGAACGACATAACTTAATCAAATTACTGCTTTTAGAGCAGTCAAATAAAAACAAACAATAATTGCGTAACAGTAGGTTATACTAATAATTTATTTTACTAAACGATAATAAAATGAGTTTTCCATAGGTGCATGGCTTACCTGAATAACTCCACCGCCCGGGCTGTCATTCTTCTCGTTGAGGAAGCAATCCGGTAGACCCAGCAGCTTGCCCAGCCAATTCATGGCTATTGTTTCCAGCTCGGTTCCAGCAGGGGATGACGCCTAAACCAGATAAAAATATAAATAGAGACGCAGATGGAGATAGTGAATTGAATGTTGGATGGTGACGACGATAAAAAGGCCAATTCTTGTACTTTAAGAGCGGATCCGCACTGCATCCGATTCGAATCCAAGAATGGTCGGTCTAAAGTTGCCGTAGTACTACTTCTTGGAGGCTTTACGCACTAAATGCAAACTCCGTCTCGCGTCCGTCCGAATTCAGTACATTTGCAATCACGATAAAACATGGAACTCAAGTTCGGATCGGATGCAGTGCGTAAACGCTTGAAAAGTTCTAATTAAAGTAACAATATTATATGCCGTATGGTGTCGGCCGGTACCATATGGTGTCGGAAAAGAATAATACCATCCCATCACTTCCCGTGGGTGTCGTAAGAGGCGACTATGGGACTCGCCAGAGAATGGGCAGCAGCGTTTTCTGTAAAACTCAACACCATACACTGCGATCGTCAACCCGCCTGCCAAGCGTGGCGATTATGGCAAATCCCCCCTTTTCTAGCAGTGGACGTCTTTTGGCTGATATGATGAATATCATCTCAGCGACATTAAGGTTCCCACCAGAGATGTGTGATGATGCTTAGCGAGGGATACGTTTATTAAGGACCATTAGACTCGCTTCATTTACCTAGCCTCGCTCAGCGCACTAAGCGTTTCCAAACGTCTTTTATAATGCGCACAGCAAAGGAGTGGAACTCTCTGCCTGCGTCTGTGTTTCCAAACGCTTACAACCCTAATCTCTTCAAAGTTAGAGTGAACAGGCTCCTTCTGGGTAAGCTCGCTCCATCGTAGACTTTGTCTCTGTCATCTCTGACCTAGACTAGAGTCAAGAGCATACCCATCACAAATAAAAAAAAACTTACCCAAGTAAAGCAGAGTACGTTGAGAGCGCTGGATAGCATTTCTCCCATGATGGAGGGGTATGAAGTCAGAGCTGGGAAATACGCGTGCATGTGGGGGCTTTGCCAGTGGACCAACTGCGGACAAGACTTTATTTTAAGAAAGAAAGAAATTATGGGGAGGTGGAAACATCGCCCTATGCTCTGATCATTTTTCGTAGACGTGATTGTAAAATTATATTAATGATGCTGAATCATAACGCTCGGATTGTTTTCGTAGCACATTATCGAACAGATGTACCTGAAAGACTTTGGAACTGACTCACCATTGGCATAATATAGCTCATCGATACCTTTGAAGATGTCGTCCCATGGTTTAAAAGTCTGGTGTTCCTTGGGCAGCTAACTCAGCCACTCACACGACTATCTAGTCGTGTTTTCCAACATTTATTATGCGAAGAGCCAAAGCATATATGTAAATTTCTGCAAGCGTTTGAGTTCTCTACCATCTATAATCTGTCAGTTTTAAAAGCAAGAATGAATAGTCATTTGCTAGGCTCGCTCGGTTTATTTTATCTTCGACCTCATCCATCGGCTTTCATAAAGCAAGATTGAGTTTGATTTTCGAGCTCTTCGAGGTCCTCTATTAAAAAGGGAGGATCCTCTGAACTGAACGGTGGTGGTGTATTCAGTGGGCAATGTCCAGTGGTTGTTCTTGGACTGTTACATTTGTGTTAGTCTCGCGGATAACTCTGCTTCCGCAATACAGGGTAAATGTGATTTCATGACAGATTTTATTTTATAGGTGACATCATCTATACATTAAAAGGTCGTGACGACATCTACATAGATGTCCTGACTCAACGTGTAGTAAAAGATACAGTTTATGAGGTCTTAGAAACTCATCCCCAGCATAATAAGCTCCTTTTCACCTTTGAAGATGTCGTCCCACTGCTCAGGAGATTGTAGCGCTTCGTTGGTGTCTGCGGCTGCACACTAGAGGCTGCATGCTACACGGGCCTAATAAGTCTTTGAATATCCACCTTTCGTAGGGGCTTGTGACCAGCCATAACATATCAGGATCCTCTGTGCCTCGGAAAGCGTGGACATTTGTAGATCTTTGACAGTCATTACTAACAGTCAGAAACACAAAACTACAAGGACCACTCTTACCATGGTAGTTCGTCGTTAAGTTACGGGGCTGTGGATGACAGGTATTCAGCCACTTTCGGCTATATTGCAAATCAACCCAGTTGTAAAAAGGCTAGGCAGATAGAACTCTTGCACACTTATCCCGGGCAATATATGCTCATCAACGTCCTTAAAGATGTCGTCCCAACTGCTCAGGAGATTGCGGTGCTTCCTTGGGTAGCAGCTTGTGCAGATACCCTGGCTGCACGCTGGGGTACACGTGACTAATAATTCTTTGAAAACTCACCTTTGTAGGGGCTCGTGGCCATCCATACCGAGACCCCTCTAAGCGTCAGAAAGCATGGACTTTTGTGGATTCTTAACAGTTATTATAGATAGCCAGAAATACGAAACTATAAGGACCAGTCTTACCATGGTGTGACGTCGTTTTCCAGTTATAGGCTTGCGGATGTCATAAAGGCAAGCGCTAGTATTCAACTGCATTCAAATATACTGGAAATCAACCCCAAAATAGTTAGGAAAAAGGCTAGGCAAATCGGGTCTTCTTCTTCCTATTTAAAACACTAGGAAGTGGTGCAGGCGAGCGTTTTGGAGAATTTTCCTTATGTAGAACTTTGACGTCCAAAAAGTGCTGGATCTCAGCATAATTTGAATGAACTTGATTTGATTTTTTATTTTGGTCTTTACCCACTTACCCCTGGCATGATATGCTCATCAACGTCCTTGAAGATATCGTCCCACTGCTCAGGAGTTTGCGGTGCTTCCTTGGGCAGCAGCTTGTGCAGATACCCTGGCTGCACGCTAGGGTAGACGCGGCGGTCTCGGATATTCTCCAGGTAGTCCGCTATGTAGTCTACCATCTCCTTGGCTGGATAGAGAAAGTTGGGTTAAGAACAATAATACACATTTGACTAAGAACACATAAGAACAGGATAAACAACTCTCTTTTTTATGGATGGGATACGATCAGAGTCCTTCCACTGCGCCCCATGTTCCTTCAATTGCCTTTTGCATTCCAGGACCGCAACGGCAACTCTTTCAAACAATCCCGAAAAAGCAACTCTCCCCTTAGATAAATAGCATAAAAGTATACCATACAATGATCTTATCATATTGGTGTAATTTAACTGAGGGTGAATTGATAAACGGGCTTAACTGCTAAGTAAAACAGAGAGGAAACACAGATGGACTAGGGTCTAGTTTCTTTAATTGATATTAATATTTGCAGTTAAGAACTTCATCATCATATAAGCCAATTGCCGTCCACTGCTGAACGTAAGCCTCCCCAAAAGACCACCAACCATCCCGGTCTTTATTCGCCATAACATTCATTACGCATTAATAGTACATTACTGCAGCGGCCAGCAAAAGCATTGATGGACGAACGTGTAAAACTGGGCCGAGGCGAAGCCGAGGCACACATACATAAGTCTATCAATGCCTAGTTGTGGCCAAGGCTTTTATAGTACTTTTCTCAAATAATGCGCGGAAATTGAAATACAATTACTTTTCAAAATCAATGATTAACAACGAACAACAATAATTTTTCCCGCGTTTAAGAGTTCATTTGTTTTTTTTATTTTTCAATAAACAGCTTTTTTTATTTGCAAGCCAGTTCGTAATTGAAATAAAACCTTTGTAAACTTACTTCCTTGGTTGCTATGTTTCGGAGTAAAAGTTCGTTCCATTTTGAAATTACACGACAGATACGAGTTTACTATTTTTTTTATTTGGCCGCTAACCCACGACAGATATGGATTTTTATACAACTTTTTTGCTCGCATTTATTTGGCCAGTAGAGCAATTTTCATTTATCTTGAAGAAGGTTGTCAAAATAATGATCAAATTTCCAAGCATGTTTGAGATAAAAAGAGAAACATTTAAGAAAAAAAGTTTAATGCGTTCGATTAATTATACACAGTTGAAAATCAAATAAGTTTAAATACCAATTAAAACCAGAAGAAATTCTGATACATTAGAAAAAGACAACTCCTTCACAGAATCCCATCAACAAGTACCTACGAACTACAAAGAACTCCTTGATTGAAAGGAACACAATCGGACACTTGTGTTCAATGTGTCGTCCACTGAAAGGAGTCCAACACTGAAAGGAGTTTAATTGTAAACAAGCCACATGATTGATTTAGTTTTTTGCTATCAGTGTCGCGAAAAACTAAGCTCTATAAAGGGGCTTTGCAGATCATAGTATTTTCCAGATTTTCAGATGGTGATCGCACAAGGATTTTCTTTGCTTAAATATCCAATCCTTTTAAATATCAAGGAGTACTGTTAGTGACCTAGTATGTAAATTGATGTGAAAATATATTATATACCAAGTAACAATTTGAATTGCATCATGATATGTGCATAGGTATTTAATATTTAATATCCAACTAAAAATAACAGTAACGATTGCGCTAAGTGCCTCCATTTAGTCATCTGCAACGCTACATTATTCTTACTACTTAAAAAAAATTACTAGCAATATTTCTGATACCCATTATACCATGTCTCACAAGACTATTTGACGACATAGCTTTCATTATATTAGACAAAGGTACTACGACGTAAACGATAAATTCAGTGCAATACCAGGATTTTCGTCATAAAATACTTATGAAAAACTATACTCTCTCTCTATCTCTACTGTATAGAACCCGATAATTTAGCTTACTAAATTATCGGGTTCTATACAGAGATCTAAGCACCACAAAGAATACAAACTAAATAAGACAAGGCACAAGCAATTCCTACACCAATCCCCGATACACATTTGTTTCGAAATAAAAGACAATACCGTACTGTTATCAATAAAGAGACAACCCATAAAAAGGATTTACACTAACCAGCGTAAACCAGTATAAAGCGGAATAAACCGTTTTACACCGGAATAAACTGGTTAGCACCGGATCGAACGACTCAATAACAGGACTTGCAAATCCGAAATGAGGGTAGAAAACAGTGATTTTGTGTTATTGGTTTGTGACAGTAGATTGTGATGTAGAACAGTAGACAGGGGGTCTACTGTTCTACATCACAATCTACTGTACTGTACGGTACGGTAGAACCCCCTCCCCCCATTCATTCAGTTAGGAATGAATGAATTTATGGGATGGTTTATTGAATAGAGTTGTAAACCTATTCTAGTTTCACTGAATTTAACCCTAAACGTATTTTTACAACATCGTTTTATGTCAGTATTTTTCAAAACATTGAAATAAATTGTAGTATTTCACAATTTAAAAGACGTACGGCAATGTGCCACTGGTACATGGTGGATATTCCTCATTTTGGGAATGTACTTTCATTGAGCGTGCAGCTAAGGAGTGGAATTCCCTGCCGGAGTCTGTTTCTCGAAAGCTAAAACCTTGTGGTAGTGGTTAGTGGAATTAGACAAGCGTGCTCCATCTTCGAACACATCATCGCTTTCTTATTGTAGTTGAGCGCAAGTCTAATCAACACAATTTTGTTTAGCACTGCATTTAGTGATTTGGGCCTTACTGCCATTTTAGGGTTCCGAACATCTGTAAGAAACAGAACCCTTATAGGATCACTCGGGTGTCTGTCTGTTTGTCCGCCTGTCACAGCCAGTTTTCTCCGGATCTACTGGACAGATTTTGTTGAAATTTAGTACACGTATGGACTTCTTCTGTGACCCAAACACGGACGCGTTACGTAAATAAATAAATTTTGAATATGGGGATTATAGGGGTCACTTTTTGAACTTGAAATATTTTTGAAACTGTATCGTGTGACATATCAAACTGTATCGTGTGACATATCAAACTGTATCGTGTGACATATCAAATTAAAGGGTTTAAGGCTGTGAGGTTTTTTTTTATTATTTTAAAATAAATAGTTTTGAAATTATTCAAGGAATTAGACCAAAAATAACTATTACCCCCTTCTCTCCGAAACTACTACGAAACTTTTTGGCTTTTAGGCCAAAAATGAAATCGGTCCGACTCACACTTGGTCAGTTTTTTTATGTTGACTTAGCTATAAACTTTGGTTCAAAGATAACGTTTTAATTTTTTTTGCATTTAGTTATACTGTATCTAAAACAATGGGTTTTAATTTATAATCTCAAGTATTTTATAAAGATAGTTTACTGAAATTGTGACTTTTTACTGACAAATGTTTAGAAAAAGTTAAACTAGAATGCCATAGAAGGAAAAAAAACTAATATACAAATCTATGATATCGGTTAAAGTAGTTTCTATGGAAATAATCATACATTGAACAATTCTAATAGACATTAAACCTACTTAATATTCAGAAAACGTACAAAATAAAATAATGCAATTATATCAGTAGTGGTGTCCTATAATATGTAATTATATCAAGATATTTAATAGTAAAATAATTATATAGGCTCAAATGTACTTTGATTTGAAGGTTAATACTAAATATGGTCCATTATTATTGATGTTTTTGCTTCTGTTATAGGTATTTAGCTTAGTCTAACGTATTGACAAAATATTATCATTCAATATATCAATTTTTTGTAAATGTGAGCACTATGGAGCCATTTACATATGTAATTAGTAATAGATTTTGTTATTAAATTAGTTTGACATGAACGAGCGTGGCAGTTGAGAGCTCGTCATGCTCACACAAAGGTTTTGCTGATGGTGGCGCGTGTTTTGGATCATTTGGTTCCCTTCAAAATGGTTGAGTTAGATGGTGCTGATGCACGCGTCATGTTCGTGAACGGGTGCCGTCAGTTGAGACTGGTCATCTCTTACCTGCCACTGGCTTATTTTTATCTGTACCTACATTTTGAACTGTTTACTAATTTTTTTGTTCTTTGCATTGTCCTCACATATAGAAGCAATCAAAGATAATGTTAACAGGATTTTGTAATACATCACATGGTTTAAAAGAGTGTCCGTGGAGTTTCTTGCACGTTCTTCTCATTTGTTTCATGCATCCACGGCACGCATCCTACTATATAAAAAAACGTAGCTTAGTTGAATCAGTTTCCAGTGCTACGCTACGTGGAGGCTCTGTCTCACACTCGTGGCTCTCCTAGCATTATGCTGAGCGATGGCCGTTTTGCGCGAATGTGGCGCATATCTTCCCAATTGTTATAAAAATGTAATTTTGTTTTATTTAATTTTTATTTTTTTGGTATGCGTCATGCTTGGCGCAAATAAACGCTTTTTTTCTTTCTTTCAAACAAACCAGGTACCCAAATACCATCGATAGTTTTAACATGCAAGTACTCTTAAGTATACAGCGTGTGTACAAAATATGTGGCGTTCAATAAATTATGCAAGAAGGTATTTCTACAGAATATTTCTTACCCTTTACGCGAAACTCCGTGTGCTCCATAGGGGTTGATTTTAAAGTTTTTTTTTGGTGAATACCTGTAACAAAGAAAAAAGACTGGTAAATATATACATTTTTTTTTTTTGTTAAAATTACCGTTTATTTGATAAGTAGATCAGCAGGAGGAGTAATTTGTGTCGTTTACCTGGTGTGGAAAGATAAAAAGATATAGACGAATGGGTAATTTTTTTACAGATATAGAACCAAATATTAAGTCTAATTTGCTAGTAACACCGCATTTTTAGGCCTTTTAAGGGTTCCGTACCTCAAAACGAAAAAAACGGAACCCTTATAGGATCACTTTGTTGTCCGTCCGTCTGTCTGTCTATCTGAACCGTTTATCTCGAGAACGCGTGGAGATAACAAGTTGAGATTAAAACTATATACTCAAGTCCTCTTAAAGCTGTGAAAAAATCAAACTTCTAAATTAACGTAAAAAACAGATACTGCAAGTTTATGCCACAAAAAACGTATACTACGGCACTCTCAAGGGAATCAAAGTTTATCGGGTATTTCCCGTTAATCTAGAACTATGAAATTTGGCAAGTAATACCGCCTTATGCTACAAGTATAGGGAAAAATCTGAAAACTATACATTGTTAATTTTAAATCATAAAAAAATAGTCTTTATGTAAAGTACGTTATCAATCATCGAGGTTTTTTTGTTCGGTTTATGGTACGGAACCCGTCTTGTGAGAGCCCTACTCACACTTGGCAGGTTTTTTTTATATTTTGATTGCTCAGAAGATCTGCAAAGACTACCAGCTAGAAGATTCTAGGTGGTTGATTCATGATTTCTGACTAAATTCGTCTGAATTTTCGAAATTACTGATATCTATTTAACTAGAGACGTATCTCAAGAACTACTGGACCAATTTAACTGCTGTTTTCACCAAAATACAGACAAAAAAAAAACTGGCCAAGTGCGAGTCGGACTCGCGTGCAAAGGGTTCCGAACGATTTTCATTTTTTAACATGTTATTTTAACACTATAGACTTCTTATAGGTTTTTCTGTAATCTATAGGTAAAGATCTATTATCTCCTTTTTTTTCAAACTTTTAGGCTCAGTAGTTTAAGAGATAAGGGGGAATGGTAATTTTCCGTCTAATTTCTTAAATAACTTCAAAACAATTTATTTTAAAATTATGAAAAAAATATATTTAAAACCCTTACAGTAAGTTCTTTCATTTGATATGTCACACAATATTGTTCAAAAATCTTTTTTTCTAAATTTTCTAGTTTGACCCCCAAAAGTGACACCCCATACTAAAATTTTTATGATTTCCGTAACGCGTCCGTGTTTGAGTCACAGAATTCCATATGTGTACCAAATTTCAACAGAATCGGTATAGTGGATCCGGAGAAAAATAAGCTGTGACAGACGGACAGACAGACAGACACCCGAGTGATCCTATAAGGGTACGTTTTTTGTTCGGAACCCTAAAAACCACAAACATTCTGACATAACCTATTCCCCCATACCCATCTTCCAAGCAACTTATACACCATTTTCCCCATGGCCTATATAAAACACGTGCAGCACTTACTAAACCCATCGAATTCGGTTAAGTTACGCTAACCGCACGGTATAATTCCGTAATCCGGTATGCCAGACGTTTATGAAGCCATAGTAGATACGTCGATACTACTACGCAAATGTTCTATAGGCAGGGACAAATTGGTATTTATTTAGTACGAGTGCCGTTTATATTTTTTACTGAGTTTTTCTGCCGGGTTCTTTTAGGATCGGCTTCCAAGTCTTGATATGGGGTCCCAGGGCTACACCTGTGGACTAAAAGCTATAAATTTAGTACCGCCGTCTCCTTCTTGGCGTACCAAGACAGTGGGATTATATTGAAGATAAAAATGCTTGACTGAATGCTGGTCCTACTCCACAGCCACTAGGGCACACAAACTAATCTGTTAGCATTTGGAAACATTGTTGGACCGGCTGAAGATTTTAATGAAGCAATATTTGCATTGTATAGACTCAAGTAATTTAGCATTGTATAATTCCATCCAAAGACGGCACATGTGTGAGTACTGTGTGCCTTAAACTTAAATTATAGCTATCATTTTTAGGTCTGTTTTTGACTTGAATGTATCCCTGGCGGTTGGGAGTGTCATGCTCACTCAAAAGTCTAGCTGATGGTGGCGTATGCGTTGGATCATTTGGCTCCCTTCAAAATGGTTGAGCCGAATGGTGCTAGCGCATGCGTCATGTTCGTGAACGGGCGCTGTCAGTTGGGACTGGTCATTTCTCAGCTGCCATGGTTTATTTTAATTATTTCTTTGAATTGTTTCTTTTTTTCCGGACTCTTTTATTCTGCTCATCTTTTACATCGTTCTCACATGTATTTATAATTTCAACATGATGTAAACAAAACTATGTAACAATTTATTAATTTTAAAAGAGTGTCCGTGGAGTTTCTTGCACGTTCTTCTCCATAAAGATCTACGCTTTGGAACGTGCAAATAGCTTCATCTTTTGGGACCGACCGAAACCTTGACAATTCAAAAGTGCTTGTAAATGTTTTAATTGAATTAAAAACTCGGAGTTTACTTCGCTTTTGTCAAATTTTTAGGAAAAAAAAAGGTTACTGTTTTGTCACCAGATGACGCTTATACCGTTTCAATAAAAATTGACGTTTACGCAAACGCGATTGAAGATTACCTACGCCACTGATGAGTAGGTTCCGATATTTCACATGGAGCGACTTGCTTTCAACTGCACAATACCTCTATGCAAGACTGGTTTCAGTTTTATGCCTTCTGGCTACCCACAAGGACTGTCAAAGATATGAATGATTTGTAAATGTGTGAGTATCATGTACTTATTTAGAAAGTTATTAAGTCTACCTCTGCATACCCTAGGTGCATGGTCCTCACATATAACAAAATTTCTGTATATCAAATATTGTAAAAGATTTATTTGAAAAGAGTAACTATGGAGTTTCTTGTCCGTTCTTCTCTATAAGAATCTACCTTTCCGAATGGACAGTAGAATCACTTTACTTTTTTTTATATTATTTGAAATGTGAATGACGTTCAAAAGTGCCGTTCAATGGCCTAATTGGAATAAACGTTTTGACTTTGACTTTGATGTACGTAGGAAATTTGGCATGTCATGGATGGTATCAACCACGGATCGACTTCAGCAAGTGTCGCTTAACCCCGAAGATCGAGCAAACTGACTGATTTTATTTAGCCACGAGCTCCTCCCACCTTCTTTTTTATAGTTACAAGAAAACCATCCATATGTGAGTCGAATTTTCGAACCGAAGAGCTCCGTAGCATAAACCGCAAAAAAACACTTCTTGTATTTTTTTTTTAATTTAATTTCTTTTTACACGACTGCCTAAAAAGGAGTGTTATGTTTTCAGGGTTCATGTATGTATGTATGTATGTTTGTGAGTTTCTTTATTCCATCGTAACTCCTAAACGCCTTAACCGATTTCGATGTATGTGGTATCGTTTGAAGCGTTGCGTTATCCCGGGTAACATAGGCTAAACTAAAAAATATATAATGGGGTAGCCATGGATCATAAAAATACGGAAATGTTTTTTTATTTTCATGAAAATTTGCTGACCTATACTATCATCATCTAGAGCTTGCTTAGTACATAACAAAAATAAATAATAGTAGTATTCAATATGCACTCGTTCGCTAGCTAATAATGAAAATTACAAAAGAAATACAGGACAGCCAAGAAATTTTAGTATCATTGTGGTACCAATCAAAAATCGATTTAGTTTCGCATTACTTATTCAATCAAAATATCGTTTTATCACTAAAAGGTATGAAATAAAAAACAAATAATTAAAAAATTAAAAAACACGCGTGCCATGTCCAAAAAACAACTAAAAAAAAACACCGGTAGCACTCCGGGAGTGCCGGCAGAAGTGAAAACATGTAAATAATACATCCTTACTGTCGCGGTCACATCATAGACAAACCACCGACAACAAAATAAACAAAAAGACACTGACGTGTGGCCGCGACAGCGACTGTCAGTGACAGATGTCAATCTTGACACAGTTCCTGACATAAACAAAACGAACCATAAAAACAACAAAAAATAACGTTGTGTTTAATTATAAGTACAAAAATACTATCATTTATGAGGTAGAATACAATGTTAATTTATTGCGCTATCGTACACAAATATGACAATTTACATGTTATTATTCATAATATTATATCGTTATTTATTTATATATTACATTATTTTTTATCTCTTAGAAAAATCAACTTTCATCCATAATTTCGTAATTTCGTATCCTTGGATACGCGTGGCACGCTGTACATAAACACAGACGGACATTCGCGCAAGCGCCCTGTGCCGCCTAAGCGTAGCAGCACACTCAGGCACGGTAGAAAGAGTGGGAGATACTAGTTCCTCTCCCTTCCCCTCGATCTTACGCTTTTTCGCATCACGTGACCCTGACGCGAGTCCGTCTTACGCTTTTTGCGATTAGGTCACGTGACCCTGACGCGAGTTTAAGATTTTATACCCATTACAGAAAAGTGCTCAACGCCGCTAAAGAAGTTTTCACTTCAAAAATTAAAAACAAGCATTGGCCCAAAAATTTAAAACTGAAAAACCACTTTTATTGCAGTCGGGGGACAGTAGGTACACTGTAACATTTCTTTAATGGTCCCCCGACTGCAATAAAAAAGTTGTTTTTAATTATTTGTTTATTTATTTCTTTATATCGGCAAAAGAAATACACCCTCTGTGAAAATTTCAACTGTCTACCTATTACGGTTCTTGAGATATAGCCTGCTTACAGACGGACGGACGGACGGACAGCGGAAGCTTAGTACCTAATAGTTAAAGTTAGCTCCGTTGGTCACTCAGTTGGCCCGATTCAGTAGGTTACAATATAGTTAGCACATTTAGTGCCAAGAACTCAGCGTATAGGTCGAGCAGTGATTCGTTATGTGCCCACAACCCATATCTGAGTCGAGTAGCTATATGTAACTTGTGTTCATGCGCGGGTTGTGGGCACACGAACGAATTGTCGTTCGGCCCATGTGTTGAGTGCTTGGCACTAAAACTGTAAAAACACTTTTGCACTTGGCACTGAAAGTGAACGTCACATCTTGTGATCCGATTTCCTAAGGTGAAACGTTTAACGTACGTAAATCTTCTGAAGTTAAATATGTCTCGAAAGGTTGTCTATAAATGATCAAAGAATGCCCTTTTTAGTACAAACATGGTTTCAGTCCCGTACTTTGAAAAAGGTGTCAAAGTGAAGATATTTTGGTAAATAAATGACAACAGCTAACGTGAAATTTTATAGCAGTAAAAATTATACTTAACTGAAAAGTCTGAACCCTTTGTATGATATTTTAAATAATAATTTAGAAATTTAAAACTAACTTCATAATAGATTTTAGTAGGGACCTAAATTAATTTACGTCGCTGTCAAAATATACTTTCAAATTTTTTTTTGCATATCATCAGATGACTCAATCCGCTCTGGGCGGAGTGGAAGGTAGTGTCAGACTCTTACTGACTGAAATCCACCCGTATCCCTCCAAATGCCCTTTGCGTTCCAGGGCCGCGGTGACTCTTTCGAACAAATTCCGTAACCCTGGCAGGCACTGACCCTAGCGGACCCCGTCTTCTATGCTGAAATCTCTTTGAGGCGCGCGCTGAACACAACACGCCGTCGACCTGGGAGTAGAAAACGCTCGTCACTAAGGCCGAAACCACGGACTTCGGGCTTAGAGAGTAGACCCCCTGGTTCAAATGGGGCGCGAGCCACCCAACGCTCGCCGTCCGCAGCCCCGCACCTACGGTGCCCGGGAATCGCCTTGCGAATCCTGTCGCCCGGGACTTTGTTTAGATAAATTACCATCATTTCATCTGTCCGTCTATCCGGATATATGCATCCGTCAATCCAGATATATGCATCCGTCAATCCGCATATATGCATCCGTCAATCCGAATATATGCAATCGTCAATCCGGATATATGCATCCGTCAATCCGGATATATGCATCTGTCTATTCGGATATTTTACAAGGAGCGACAGCCTATCTGACCTGCACGCCCCAGTAAGGCTTCGTTTCCAACATAGATGTGCGAAAACACATCCCTCGCTACACATCCTCGCTCATCTCTGGTGGAAAAAGCAGCATTTTTTAAGGATGGGATATCATCAAATGACTCCTCCCGCTCTGGGCGAAGCAGAAGGAAGTGTCAGACTCTTACTGACTAATACCCATCCGTGTTCCTCCTAATGCCCTTTGCGTTCCAGGGCTGCGGTGACTCTTTCGAACAAATTCCGCAGCCAACGCAGCCTTACCGACAAAACTTCTTGGTGAAGCTCGATGTCAGACTTTCAAGCCTTCCAACTAAACGTAACGACATCAAAGATCTAAAATGACAGTCAGAACTTTCCAAGCCACGGAGTATCGGAATAGAGGATGGTCTCTAATCCACAGACCGACCTCAGCCACTGTTGAGTAGCTCAGTCATATTTTTATAAATAAAAAAAGTAGGAACAAAAATCAGCTAACATGTCCCGACACGTCTAATAAAAAACAAATAAAAATATCCCGCTTATAAATAGAAAAAGGCTCACATCTAAAGGTGCTATAAAAATAATATCGGTACAGTCGGTGACAGACTTTGACGCATCGAGTTTGAAGAAGGCAGAGTAAACAGTAATCTAGTGGCGTGGACTGTACCTTTGGAAAGGAATTCGAAAATGGAAAATGGTTTTTCTCGAGTTCACAGATTTTTCGAATCAATTATATCTAGACTATTGTCATAAAAAGAAAATATTTCTATTTTTTGTATGTTTGTAATGAATAAGCTCTAAAACAACTAAACCGATTTTAAAATTATTTCAACTGTAGAAGCTTTAATAGTTGCCAAATTTGTACACTACGGCTCTGTTGACAGCGAATTATCGGACAAATTTGAGCATTTTTTGAGGGTTCTAGCGCTTAAACGGTTAATAAATAATCAAAAAAGAAAACATAAGGACACAGTACACATCCTTCTAATTCAGTTTGTGAAATATCTCTTAAATCGGTTCAATGTTGGAGGAGAAAACAGTCGAGAGCCAAACCTCGAATTATGACTTTTTACATACAGTCTCGCAGCCAATAAATATAAATAAATAAATAAAATAAATTTATTGAAATAACAATAAGTTCACAAAAAGTATACATATGGTTCAGTAGTAGGTATATATTAAGCTAGGCCTATAATAGGATTGTAATAATCTGGATGTAAACTATGGTATAAGAAATTAATATGAGATTTACAGTCAAAAATAGAAGTCTTAAAGGTAATGTAGTGCGTTGCCTGATCTAGGTTAATTTAAACCTGTGTTTCAGGCCATCTCTCTACGTAAGTACTTGTTAAATAGGACAATCATTGAATTAAGTTATCATATGTGTTCAATATCTAAGCTATACAATATTTTGCGTAAAATTATTATAAACTAGGCTTATGGGATACATTTATATATTATCTATAGCTAAAATAAAAGGTTTTAGTTCTTATGTAATTACAATTAAGTCAGCTGCTTTAGTTCAGCACCTCTAGTAGTTTTTCCGTGTCCGAGTAATTCAGTTTTGCTAAATAATCAAATAACATTATATAACACCTATTATAACTTGCATTATATATATTAAGCAATTTGTTAAATTTATTATATAAGAAAGGTCCTAGAAATAAATAAAATCTTTTTGAGAAAGCATGTTTAGTCTGAGGATTCGTGCAGACCAGATCCTTTCTTCTCTTGTCTGAAGGTACAGGTTTAAAATCTAGTTCAGTGTGTTGCAATAAAACTATACTTAAAACAAAAAGTTGTCGAACTGTTAACACCTTGCAGGCCATATAAAGCTGGTGTGTGGGAAATCTAAACGGGCGACGGGTGGCGACTTTTAGAATTGCTCTTTGAGCACGTTCTAGCAGTATTAAAGTAGATTTTGCGGCACCACCCCAAGAAGTTATGCAGTATGTAAGAATTGATTGACACAAAGCCAAGTAAACTTGTTTAATTAATTTGAAGTCGACTATGTCCCGTAAATTCTTAAAAATATATATTAGTTTACGCACTCAAGAGCATAATAAATCGATGTGTTTACGGAAATTTAGGTTTGTGTCAATCGTGACGCCGAGGTATTTGATGTGGTCAGCTTTAGTTAAAGTGGTACAAGTGCATGCTATGTCAGCGTTTGTATTACAATTGTGCGTGCGAATGTTTTGATTAGTAAGCATCGTGTTAGTATTTCTCATTGAAAATAGAATAAACTTTGTTTTATCTGAATTTAACGGTAATAGATTGTTATGTAGCCAATTACACACAATATCAAAGCCATTCTGAGCAAGTTCATAGACATCAGCTCTTGATTTGCCTGAGAACAGTAGAGCTGTGTCATCCGCATATGACATAATTAAACCATTTTGAAGTTGTAAGCGGCAAAAGTCATTTATATATATTAAAAATAATGTGGGCCCCAAAATACTGCCCTGTGGAATTCCATAATTACTATTTTTAAGTTCAGAGCTCGTGTAGTGGCCAATTTTAAGCGACTGGTAACGGTCGCTAAGATAATCAGTTAACAATTTTAATTGTGCTCCTCTTATCCCAATTTTTTCCAGTTTAAGTACTAAAAGCTCGTTGATCTTTTAGACCTAAAACCAAATTGTTGATCTGACAGCAGTTTGTTATATTCAAGATATTTTACTAGTCTTTAGTTACTAGTGTAGTTTTTTTCTGCCAGATTTTTTCCAACGTTAATAAAGAAATTGTTTGCTTTATTCATCGCTACGGATGGGTTAAATACGGTTGTTAAAAGTTCGAGCGGAGGTTTTGAGTTTTTAGTTCTAAATGTCTTACTTTTAATATATTTCCAGATAAGCTTGTTGTTTTTTCCTGCCTTCTGTAGTTGATCTTTGTCATACTGTTTTTTTACTTTTTTCAATAGATTGTTGCAGACATTTCTATATCGCTTATAAGTGAGTGATAGTATTTCATTGTCGGGGAAAAGTTTACATTTTTGGTGTAGTCTGTCTCTATGTCTGATACAGCGAACAAGTCCGGGCGTAATCCATGGTTTAATGTTATTGTATTTTCTAGGTATTACTTTTGTTAAAGTGTTCTTCTTAATCGCATATTGTAACAGATCAATGAAACACTGTAACGAAATATTTGGGTCACTCGAATTATTATAAACTGGGTTGAAATTAATGCCTCGTATGTCATTTTCAAGATTAGTCATGTTAAGTTTAGAATAGCTGCGCGTGCAATTTTTCCAGGTGAAGGTATTTGCAATGTTAGTAAAACAGCTTGATGGTCAGTGAGTGACGTATTAGTAACCAGTGTTATGGACGGCGCTTTTGACTTTATAATGATATGATCGAGACATGAGCCGCTCTGGTGCGTTGGGTAATAATGAGCTGGTAGAAGTCCATGAAATGTGCAGATGTTCAGATAATTATGTGCGTGAGTTTCAATTTTCCCGGAAACAATGTTGATGTTAATGTCACCTAAAAGTATTATATTTTTAAAAGATGATATTTTCTCTAGGTTTATGCTAAGCGAGTCTAGGAATCTGTCAATATTTTGAGATGAAGGTCTATAAATAGCCATAAATACCGTTACCACTGCTACTAAATTATTTTTAATGTACACAACTAATCCACTATTTTGATTAATGTGGCTTTTGGTTTTGTGTAAGTTGTAGCCGTCTAGTGATGGTATATTCGTTGTTTGTTCAAAGAGCCAACATTCTGTTAACACAATAATGTCACAGCTTATTTCAAGATTCTGTTACATCACTTCAAAGCCGTTAAAATTTCGGTTTATACTACGAATGTTTTGTGTAAGCACTGTTAACATTTTCTTATCAGTTTGAAGAAGATTTTTGCACTCCTCAAGATTACAAATTATTGCTTCAGACACTGAAAAACTATCTAGATCACTAATAAGCTGATTAGTCATGATACTAAAAACTAACTTATCTACTTTTTATGTGCGAATTAACAAACGATTCGATGGCGCTCTTAGGCGCCTTCATAGTCTATTGAATTAATATAATTGTCTTCAGCGAATTTTCGTGCTGGACAATTTACGTCACCAGTTGGGTGATCATGTTTCCGCTTGAAACGTTTGCACGTTGCACACTGAGGAGGAGAAGTTTTGTTGCTGCAATCTTTGAAGGAGTGTCCCGTCTCTCCACAGAGGTTACATGTTGGAGATGTTTCGCGGCAAAACTTGGCTGCGTGACCGAACTGCTGGCAATTGAAACACCTGGTCGCCAAAGTAAAATCTCTAACTGGGCATGATGTCCAATTTATAAAAATACGGCCTTGGTTCACCAGTATTTTTCTGATGCTGGGAGGGACTTCAAGTACATAATTACACGTTGGGCGGCAATGTTTCCTCTTAATAAAAAATGTGACGCAGACGAAGTTGCGCGGGTCAGCTAGTAGTCTATATTTTAGTTTCAGAAAGCGGAGCCTTGGCTGGGGGCTTTAGAGTCACATCTGAGGCCACCACAGGCTAGCCCGGTTGAGCAGTAACCACCCTTAGCGAGGTGAACTGCGAGTGGTCCCCGACAAAAAAAAATAAAAAACTCAGAAAGCGGATGCCGTCGGTGAAGTGCTATTTTATATTTTATATATATGGCAAGCAAAGCCAAGCCATCTTGATTTCAACTTCGATTAGAATTAGAAGCTTGAATTTTGGAAGACTCAATTTTGGTCATTTTTATTTTTATTAATCCAGTTTACTTTCATATAAATCACTTTCGAGATTGACATTTTTATGTGAAATAGTTACTAGATACATACGACAGTATAGATTTTTCCGATGAGTTTTGTAAGAATTCTAAAATGTCTCATGAGATTAAAATTTCACACAGCTTTCTAAAATACTTGGTGACAAATAACTTTAGATAATTTCGGAAGTCGTGTTAAAATACGAAGAAAAATCAGAAACGCGGACTTCCGAAATCACCTAAAGTTATTTTTTGTAAAAAGGTTTAGTATTTTTTGCTTTTGAGTTTTTTCGTAGGTTAATTTTTTTGTTAAAAAGTTTCTACTTTATACTGTTTTGTGGCTATAATTTACTAATGAATCCGTGCTTAAATTTTTTATTACTTTTAAAATAGCTACTTATCTTACTTTAGCTATTAACTGTAATATAATCCTACTTTGACTATTACTTGTTGTATAATATAAATACTTAAAAAAAACAGGCTTTATATACCCACATAGGTAGGCCTACAAAAAATGCTACACAACTCTGTACTAAATTCTGTGAGTGAACAATAAATCACCCCTATTTTCTCCACATTAGGGTAGGATTTTTTTTTTACATATTTATATGGGACTACTTTCGAGGTATACCCTATCCTACAAAAAAGACTGCAAATCTCTTTCAGTTTTTAAAAGAAGAGTGAAAGAACACTACCTTTCTTTACCGTCATAGTTGCATATAAGTATGTGTTATTATTTATCTTATAATATTATTTAGTATGTATTAGTGTATATTTATTTTAGTAATATTTATGTATTGTATGTTAAATTAAAGTTTATTGTTTTATTTGCAAGTACTTATACCTTTTACACACGTTGTCTACATATCTTTTATACAACTCTCCTTTCGCAGGTATGCTGGAAGAGATTTCTTTTGAAATAGGCATTACCTTTGTACCTATTTTTCTGTTTCCTTCTTTTTAATTTCTATGTAATGTGTGTACATAAATTGTTAAATAAATAAGTGAATAAATAAAATAAAAAAATACAAAATCGGACTATCCTGTAAAAAGTTATGCGTGGTCATACATAAAATAATATACGCGTCGACTTGAGAACCTCCGTTTTTTCGTCGGTTAAAAATAGGTTAGGTTAGCCCATAACAAGGTAGGTTTTAATGTCAGTTTAACTACAGTCAAGGCTCTAACTGACGGATAACCTATCGTGTACTGCAGTGACCGACGGTAGTATGAAAATGGTTGTCAAAAATCTGAACATTTAATTACTCACGACTGAAGAATGGAATTGATGGCTCATGAATGGCTGTTTTTATGTTTATGGAATGGGTATTTGCATTATTTAATTCCGCCAAGCCCGTTCCATCATCGGACCACAAGACGAACGGCGATGCGCCACCGGTACATGGTGGACAGTCCACGCACAAAACGTTTTGGAAACACATTCGTAGTGCGTGCTAAGGAGTAGAATTCCCTGCCGGAGTCTGTTTCCTGATAAGTAGAACCTGAGAGGCTTTAAGTCAAGAGTGAATAGGTTACTTCTAGGCAAGCGTGCTCCATCTTCGACCACAACATCGTTTACCATCAGGTCAAATGCGTGCCTATCAAGAGTAAAAAAAACTGGCCAAGTGCGAGTCGGACACGTCCGTATGTAGGTCACAGAAGTCCATATATGTACCAAATCTCAACAGAATCGATCCAGTGGATCCGGAGAAAACTGGCTGTGACAGACGGACAGACAGACAGACAGACAGACAGACGGACAGACGGACAGACAGACAGACACCCGAGTGATCCTATAAGAAAAATTCAATAATAAGATTTTTTAGGATTGAGTGTCGTTTGCATGGGCGCGTAATGAGCGCCTTCCGTTAAAACCTTTTTATTAAGGGTGCAAACATAAAGATACAGGTTTCCGGTGCAAGCAGATTTATGCGGCCCGGTGCCGATCGGTGCAGGTATAATATTCCCAGGTTATCTTATGCGCTCATTTATAAAGAAACAGGTTTAAACTTGTCGGAGCCGACCAGTGCCGATTACCTGGACCGAGCCATATGTCCGACGAGCTGGAGGAAATGGTTATCAATAAGGATAGTTTTGCCTGTTTCTTTATGCTGGTTAACCCTGCACCGATCGGTACCGACCCGCACGGGGTTGTCTGTGCCGGAAACCTGTTTCTTTATGTAAGCACCCTAAAGCTCTACCTGGGTACTGATCTTCCCAGAAATAATCGAAAAAAATACGGAAACTAACCCGTTCAGATACCTATTAGGTGGTCAGGGTTGCGGAATTTGTTCAAAAGAGTCACCGCGGCCCTGGAATGCAAAGGGCATTAGGAGGAACACGGATGGGTTTTAGTCAGTAAGAGTCTGACACTCCCTTCCACTCCGCCCAGAGCGGGAGGAGTCATTTGATGATTTCCCATCCTTAACAAAAAAAAACCGTTCAGGCAGATACCTATTGCATTGTGAGAGAGAAACGGAGCTATACAAGACGAATAGCTGACTCCCTTTTTCACAACGGATTCATGATGGCAATGTCATATCATAGCCTTGGACCAAGTATTCACGACCTACCGAAACGCTTAGAAATATGAATGAAAAGACATTAATATACAAAAACAAGATATTAACGGGTCACTTCCTTTAAATAAAGAAGTTAATTTTTTATCTTCGTCTGTAATCTTTACATAAATATGTTTTTTATTTTTATGTTCGTGGTAATGGTAATGGTTAATTTGATGGGTCATACAGTGTTAAATATTATAAATATCATACAGGCAGTCTCTACCGACGAAAGACGGGTGGGTTTACTGTCTTTAACATTTTTTAATTAATTTCCAAAAAGGAGGAGGTTTTATTTATGTATGTGCACCTATTACTTCGTTGTTGCTGGACTGATTTCTGTGATTATTTCTAGTTCGATGCAGTATACTCGCCATTTGGTAACTTAAAAATTTAATTCAGTTTGACTCATTCGTTTTTACTTAATGGGCATGTTTTCTTACTTGTGTATGTAATTTTTGCGTACTTGTGTAAGTATGTTTTTTATTACTCAAAGACGCTTCGGCTGATTTGAGAAATTCTTCAAGTGAATAAAAACTTCTAAAAAAATCTACCGACTTCCAAACAAATTATAAAATAACTTAAAATTTTAGAAGTCGGTGTGTCTGGTGTGGTTTCTTCGTTATTTTGACACCGACTTTTTTTCGACATTCAAAAAGTGTTGATTCCCAGCGTAATTTAAATAAATGACTGTTACTGATTTGAACACCAGGGAACATACGTTGTCTCCTAGAAGTAAGTTGACTTGTGATAATTTGCGAATATTATGCGGGGAGAGCCGCTGGTGAAATCTAGTTGTTTTTTTTAAGATGGGTTTGGAGGAGCTCGTGGTTAAATAATAACAGACGCACGGGTCGATCTTCAAAGTTAAGCAACGCTTGCCAAGGTTGGTCTGTGGATGGGTGACCATCTTAACATACCGAGTTTCCTCCGTGCCTCGGAAAGCACGTTAAGCCGTTGGTCCCGGCTGTTATTTGTAGATCTTTGGCAGTCGTAACAGATTGTCAGAAGTCAGTAAATGTGACTTCAGTCCTGCCAAGAAGCACCGTGTTACCCAGTTAATGGATTGTGGAGGTCTGGTAGGCAGCCGCGCCGCGCGTGGTACTGGTATTCAGCTGAATCCGATTTGACTGGAAGCCGACCCCAATATAGTTGGGAAAAGACTATGCAGATGACCTGAGATGGGTTTCCTCTTGACTTTAGTCTAGGTCAGAATTGACAGAGACAAAGTCAACGATGGTGAGCTTACCCAGAAGAAGCGAGTTCACTTTAATTTTGAGGAGATTAGGGTTGAAGCAGAAACACAGACGCAGATAGAGAGTTCCACTCCTGAATAAAATAAAGATTTTATCAACATTAGCTTCAAGATCTCTGAATGCGCGTCAGCAGTAGGGCTCAGAACTGCAACCAGCCCAAACAATGCATTGTGGCTTGCCCTAATAGACCAGGGCTGAAGCCTTTGAAAATGGTACAAATTGAAAAAAGAAATAGTAGTATGAATCCCATTGGAAAAGGATCAGAATATAACAAAAATGAAAGGAAAAATAATTTACGGGCGATCTGATGGTGGTGAGTTTTCTTTTGGCATTTTCTGAGATTTACCATAGTAATGTATATTTTTTTTAACACCATTAGAAAGTAGAGATTTCAACGAACAAAGAGCCCACCAAATTTCTAAAAAAGGCATAGATAATTTGACGGGAGAATTTTCGATTGAAAATTAGGGTGCTTTTTCGATATTAAGTCAAAATAAGATGAAAAAATAAATATTTCAAATTAAAAAAATTACAGTGTGTTGGAGACATAAAAAGGTAAGTTTTCGAGTCGATTTGAGAGTCCCAATACGCTTGTCCACTGAAAAAATCTATATAGTCCATCAGTTAGATTATCAAAAAAATATTTGAACCGATTTTTTATTTTGTTATGTAAACCAAAATTAACGAAGATACGACGCTTTTAAAATTCTCAATACGTCACGTCGTGGTATCATTTTTAGTGCGTTCTGAAGTCACGAGACCCCACTCCCGAGTTTTGATGCGTTTTATCTTTGTCAATATTAATTAATTTACAAAAACAAAAATACGTGTCCATTATTTTTCAATACTCTAACTGACGGACTAAATAGATTTGCAATTTATTGATGGTGGAAACTAGCCAATTGTGGGCATTGTGGCTAGTGATTAAGTGTGGAAATACATCTGTTTTCAGTTTTCACTGCAATATCATTTTGAATGGTTTGATGGTAGGTATTTAATTAAAAACGTCTTTATTTTCTAAGAATCATCATCATCATCATAACAGCCGAAAGACGACTGCTGGACATAGGCTTCCCCCAAAGGGGGAGGGTTTGCCGTAATCGCCACGCTTGGCAGGCGGGTTGGCGATCGCAGTGTATGGTGTTGAGTTTTACAGAGAACGTTGCTGCCCATTCTCTGGCAAGAATATAGTTTTGAAATTGTTAAGCGCGTGTAGTCTTCACTTTATTTTCTTACAAAACTCGCAAGTCTTTCTTCTTCTGGAAATGAATGTAGCAATTCTGATGAGACTTGATAGGTTCGCAAATGCAAGAAAAGTTGGTCCAAAATTAGTTTAGATTTTATATGGACAGTGGGAGCATTTTTTTATAGATAGTGAAGAATCACTCCTTCTCTTTCTTTGAACACAAAAATAATCTGTTTTTCCGAAAGAAAAAAACCCCTCTTCGAAAATATTCTATACCCATCAGTGGGATAAAAAAACTGGCCAAGTGTGAGTCGGACTCGCACACATAGGGTTGCGTATCATAAACCTTAATTTTTATGATTACTTGTTACAGCGGCAATGGAAATACAGAATCTGTGAAAATTTCAACTGTCTACCTATTACGGTTTTTGAGATACAGCCCGCTGACAGACGGACGGACAGCGGAGGCTTAGTAATAGGGTTCCGTTGGTTACCTTTTGGGTACGGAACCCTAAAAAGGCTGATAGTACTCAGTAATATTATCAGAATTGGATTTATAGACAATTTCCTTTTTCAGGGAAAATAATTTCAAATCTGAATTCCCAACAACTATTTTCCATTCGATCAATTCTAAAGTTTCTGTTGGTATTAAACACTGCACTTAGCAACAGATGAAGTTTATTTTAATTAATAAAATTAACTTATAAACTATAAAACCACAACAAGGTCTGTGGAATCTCTTCACAAGAATCTATTTCAAAGTACAAGCAACTTCTTCAGTTTCAGAAGAGGTTTTAATTGAATAAAACTTCTCCATTTGCACTTGAAAATTCACTTCTATCCCTTAAAATTAATTCTTGCATCGTCTTGTAACGTTTAAAATTAGAACAAAAACTCATGGGGTTGTTTTTCAAATACATACCACCTTTGATTTAAAAAAAACGCTCAACTACTTTTAACTTTTCCAAAACGGCTTATCTTGCGTAAGAAAATAATAAATTTTCATTAAATGCCTCTCTTGCAAAACCACCCTTAATTTAATTTCGAAATTTAAAACAAGAAATCCACTAAACATAAAACTACTTAAGTTAAATCTATTATTAACAGATATGTATCCTACAATAAAATAATAAAAAGATTCTACTTACGGGAAAATTGTCACTGACACTTTTTATGTTTCCTTATTTCTTTACAGGCGACAACTGATACACAGGGTGCGACGATACTGTCCGGTCGCAGCCGACTGTAACGTTTATATAGAGGGTGTAGCGCCGAGAAGCGTAGCGGTGACGACTGAGTGATGAGCGGAGCGGGGAGATTAGCGATTTACTGAACATTTAAATTGATTTACTGATAATTTTCAAGAATTGAATTTGACTTGATTATTTATTGTTCACGAAAATTAAAACAGAAAGGAAACTTAAGTATAAAAATCGTAGTCGAGTAGTTTAGGCGTTTGCCTTGTGACCCGGTAGTCGTGGGTTCGATTCCCACGGGAAAGTATACTTTGTAAAGTTGTTTTCCAGTTTGGCTAGGAAATTGCAGGCTTGAATCACCTTATTGTCTGATAAAAAAAGATGATTCCATGCTTCGGAAGGTATAAACCGGTGGTCCCGGCCGCCAAATGGCGGTCGTCAAATAAACCATGTCAGAGGCCCTTGAGGCGGTATAGAAACTCTGACACTAGGGTGTGTGGGGTCGCTTAGACCTTACTTCTCTCTCTTTCTTACACAAGAGAAGATGAAGATCTCTCTTACGAACAATAGACAACAGATATTTATCCTAACTGGAACGGGTAACCCAGTCAATACACAAACAACACAATGTTGCCAGTTTTTATCATGTTTTTTTAAGTAAAAACGTCTTTTGGCGCGTTGAGCCCTTTTTGGGTGAACAAAAATCTTGGAACTCGTGTCATCGTCACCAAACGCTTTCACACTTTTTGGGTGAATAAAAATCATGGAACTCGCGTCATCGTCACCGAACGCTTTGCATGGAGCTGATACAATTCACAAGTTATTCCCCCGCCCCTTATCTCCGAAACTAATGAGCCTAAAATTAAAAAATAAAATGGTAAAATGAAATGGAATCTTTACCTTTAGATTACAGGAAAACCTATAAGAAGTCTATAGTGTTAAAATAACATCCTAAAAAAATGAAATTCGCTCGGAAACCTTTGCGGGCGAGTCCAACTCGCACTTGGCCAGTGTTTTTACTTAGTTAGTTACTTAGTCTAAATTCCTATGGGAACGGGGAAAAACGGGAAATGCACGTTCGAAGTTGCGGGCAAAATCTCTGCTCAGTAATACAGATCTGTCGCCCGGGGCCTCGCAACGGTAAAGGCCGTCATTGCTCCTGTGCTGAAGGTTCTACCCGCAATGGCAACAATGTCGTCTGCCCAGCTGCCGGACGACTAAAATTCCTTCCACCAGTCCTTGGACACCACTGAGTCACTGCCTTACTCCATCTGTCATCATCGCGCCTTGTAATGTGTCAAACCCTTACATTTTGACTTTTCGACAGTAAGTACCGCTTATATTATAAGCCCTATAGAATGCCCAGGGCGTGAGGTTTACCTCTCCCCCACGCGGCCCGCCTCCTCCTTCACTAGCTGCTTCGCTAAAGAGGGTGACTGCTTCCCAGGTCTCCTCGCTCGGGACCATGGATTGAACCAGGGCCGGAAGCGATAGATCACCGCCGCCGCTCGCTTCGAAGAGGACACGACGGTCACTTGAGAATACAGCAGGGCAGACCTCTACCGTATGCTCCACTGTATCCTCCGGGTCATCCACACAGTGGTGACACCCGGGCGTGTCCTCCCAAGAACGACTGCTGCGTCAGTCGCATAAACGAGCTTAAACGATCCGGTTGCATTATACCTCAGTCACCCGCCTTCGATTAGAACAACATCCGTGTCACAATTTATGTATAGCTAATAATATTATGTAATATATAATAAGTCATCAACTAATTGTTCCATATCCTTATTAATGTTAGTACATGATTCTGATTAAGAAAATGATGTAGTAGCACCGATCGAACTAACGATTCCATTGTGCGACGATAGGCGTAGCCGAAAAACATGCGTGGCCAAAACCGTACAACTTAGTAGCACGGGTTTCCCTCATCTGTTTCAAAATGTGTTAGCACCTGATAGCACGGTCATTATGGTTGCTACAGAAATCCGAGACTCCTTGGCGCCGACTGCCTGAAACGGCGTTCTATTGCGTCTAGATATTTTCCGTTTTTAGGGTTCCTTTAGGGTAAAAGGAACCCTTATAGGACCACTCGGGTGTCTGTCTGTCTGTCCATCTGTCACAGCCAGTTTTCTCCGGATCCTCTGTACCGATTCTGTTGAAATTTGGTACACATATGGATTTTGTGACCCAAACACGGACGTATCACGTAAATGATTAAATTTTTAGTATGGGGTTCACTTTTGGGGGTGAAACTAAAAAAATTATAAAAAAGTCCTTTGAACAATATCGTGTGATATATCAAATAAAAGGGTTTACTGTGAGGGTTTTATTTATATTTTTTCATAATTTTAAAATAAATGGTTTTGAAGTTATTCAAGAAATTAGACGAAAAATGACCGTCGCCCCCCCCCCCCCCCCCGTTATCTCCGAAAATACTAAGCCTAAATTTTTGAAAAAATGGAGATAATAGATCTTTACCTATAGATTACAGGAAATCCTATAAGTAGGTTGTGGTGTTAAAATAACACGTTAAAAAAGATAAAATTCGTTCGTTTGCACGCGAGTCCAACTCGCACTTGGCCAGTTTTTTCTGATCCACTGACCACGATTATGTTTTCTGACAGTAAGATGGTAATAGTTTTTCATATTTCATGCTTTACAGTTCGTACTTTCTGTAATCAATCAGAGAGGAACACGCAAACAACCATGCTGATATCGGTTGGTAGATGGGTGACCATGACCAACCATTAAATACACGTCTACTCCTCCATGCTTCAGAAAGGATTTAAAGCCACTGTTCTCGGCAGACGTTTGAAGATCTTTAACAGTCGAAACATTAACCTTTGCACGCGAGTCTGACTCACATTTGGACAGTTTTTTTTTTAATGAAAGAATTCAAATTTCTGGAATGTGTAACATGGGAGTGCGATGTGGAATTCAGGAATGGAGGAGTAGTGGTCTGTTGAGCTATTCCGTAATAATATCACCATGATAACTTAGGGGGAGTGAATTTGAAGTGAGCTGTCAAAATCTAGCTGCTCCCTTGCTGCAAGGTATTCCAATGCGAGGATAAGCGAATAAAAAAAATGAAAATCCTTTTCACACAAACCGAATATTCTTAATTAGGTTTCCGTACCTCAAAAGCAAAAAACGGAACAATTATAGGATCACTTTGTTGTCCGTCCGTCTGTCTGTCAAGACGCTTTATCTCGGGAACGCGTGGAGGTATCGAGTTGAAATTAAAACCATATTCTTAGGTCTACTACAGTCCGTTGAAGCTGTTAAAAAAATCAAATTTTAAATTAACTTAAAAAAGATACGGCCGTTTATGCCGCAAAAAACGTATATTTCGACACTCTGAAGGGAATCAAAATGTATAGGGTATTTCCCGTTGACCTACGGCTGTGAAATTTGGCAAGTAATACCGTCTACAAGTATAGGAAAAAGTCTGAAAACTACACATTTGTACTTAAATCACAAAAAATATAGTCTTTATTTAAGTCCGACTCGCACTTGGCCGGTTTTTTTTAATAGTATAACTATAGATAATTAATAATAGAGCAGAAATAAATAAAAGAATTTAGTAGAATTGGCTCTTTGGTTTTTCAGTACAATATTTTCAGTTGTTATAATCGCTCCCGCTTGCCACTATGTCCGAACCACTAGGAGGATGTAAGAACTAGAATAAAAAGTCATTCGTGCATACTTTTTAATAGATTATCCGGGTTAGCTCCAAACGTCTGAATTGTTGATCGTTATCTCAACTTCTCAACTCGATATTTTATATAATTTTTAATTTTTATTTTATTATTAAAATGATTCTTGCTCAAATCTGGAGCTTTTAAAAGTATAACTAACTGTAAAAGGCTAACTAATAACTGTTAAATGGACACCACATATCCTTTCAGAAAAAAATAAATACCGGTCAAGTGTGAGTCCGACTCTGACACGAAGGGGTGCGTACCAAACCGAAAATACAAGTTGCTTGTATTGGAGTCCCCTTTCATTTTGAATTTAATTTTTATTATTTGTTGTTATAGCGGTAATAGAAATACTCACTCTGTGAAAATTTCAACTGTCTACCTATTACAGTTCTTGAGATACAGCCCGCTGACAGACAGACGGACGGACGGACAGCGGAGGCTTAGTAATAGGGTTCCGTTGGTTACTCTTCGGGTGCGGAACCTTTAAAGTGCTAATTGTTTTCGGCGTATTTTGATGTTTCAGGGAAATTGAAAAGTTTTAGAATGTTTATTTATTTTCTCTTAGTATCATGAATTTTATTTTTAAGCCCCGACGCAAAAATAGTGATGTTATAAGTTTGACTTCGATGTCTGTGTGTGTGTATTTCTGTCTGTGGCATCGCAACTCTCTAACGGATAAACCGATTTCGATGCAGTTTTTTTTTTTTTCATTTAAAAGCTAGTTTCCTTGCAGTGGTTCTTAGCTATGTTTGGTTAATATCGGTCCAGCAATGTAAGAGTATCAGCTCTTGTCCAAAATGATGTAAGGCATTTTTGGCGTATGATTTTTCGATGAAGTGCTTCACGCGTGCCAGTATAATCGTTGAATGACAATTAATTGATAACTTCGACCTGATGCTGCAACCAGAATGGTCTCCAGAAAACCCGAGTCTTCGAAAACTCACAGCAGACATATCGTATTTGGGTTCAATAGATTAGTTTCAATGAGCAGGTACCGTGCAGGTTATGATCTTGCAATACGGTCACGTTGACCTGGTACTACAACCTGGATGGTCTCCAGAGAACCCCACTCCTCGAAAACTTACAGCAGACATATCGTGTTTGGATTCAATATATTAGTTTTAATGGGTAAATTTCTTGCTGGTTATGATCTTGCAATACGGTCACGTTGACCTGGTGCTGCAACAATACTGATTATAATTAATAAGTTTAAAAATGTTGAAATAAAAATTAAATTAAAATTTTAAAAATCACTTACGCAAGAAATAAGAAAAACGAACATTTAAAAAATCAAAAATAATAACTACAGCTGAGACAGACAGAAGCTAGTGCAGAAAAAAAGCCGTCGGGGCTGCAATTTGCTGTCCTGAAATGACAGCAGAATACAATGATTGTTCACATGATCTGTAGATTGCAATCATTTATCCATTTCAGGGCAAGGAATGGCAGCTCCAACGGATATTATTCTGCACTAGCTTCTGTCTGTTCTCAGCGGTAGATATTATTTTTGGTGTTTAAAATGTTCTTTTTAACGGTTTGTGACTTTTTAAATGTTCGTTTTTAGGGTTCCGTACCCAAAGAGTTAACCAACGGAACCATTTTACTAAGCCTGCGCTGTCCGTCCGTCCGTCCGTCGGTCTGTCAGCGGGCTGTATCTCAGGAACCTTAATAGGTAGACAGTTGAAATTTTCACAGATTGTGTATTTCTACTGCCGCTATAATAACAAATAATAAAAATTAAGGTTTATGGTACGGAACCCTTCGTGTGCGAGTCCGACTCGCACTTGACCGGTTTTTTATACAGATATACCTACCCTATTCAATTATACAGAGTGATTGGTAACTAAGTGCGTTCCTTCTTCTTCTTCCTATCATGTGGGCAGTAAGGTCTAGCGACCCCACACACCCTAGTGTCAGAGATTCTAAACCACCCCAATGGCCTCTGACATGGTTTATTTGACGACCGCCATTTGACGGCCGGGACCACCGGCTTATACGTGCCTTCCGAAGCACGGAATCATCTTTTTATCAGACAATCAGGTGATTTAAGCCTGCAATGTCCTAGCCAAACTGGAAACAACTTTACAAAGTATGATTCCCGTGGGAATCGAACCCACGACCACCGGGTCACAAGGCTAACGCCTAAACCACTCGACTAGAACTGATTTGAAACGATTTTGACCTGAAAACTTGGCATCCACAGTGGGGTCGTTTTCGAGTTATCGATGTTTTTAAGTTTTTATTTTTTTTTATTTTTCGCCTCACAACCAAAAACTGAAAATGGTGAGAAATCTGTTCCATTCTGGATAGTCAACTGATACTTTTCGGATCGCTCTTGAATGTATAAATACCTCGAATAACAATTTATCCTTACTTCCTTACTAATATATTATTATACTATATATACTATACTATATCCTTATCCTTACTAATATTATAAATGCGAAAGTAACTCAGTCTGTCTGTCTGTCTGTCGCTTTCACGCCAAAACTTCTAAACCGATTTAAATGAAATAGTACAGAGATAGTCTAGAGCCTGAGAAAGGACATAGGCTACTTTTTATCCCGGGAGTATGTTCCCTAGGGACCACGCGGGCGAAGCCGCTGGCAGGAACTTAGAAAAATATCTTTGGAAATGAAGCGTCGTAAAGTTCAAGCTATGAAAATTTCACATTTCGTGGTTATTGAGATAGTTTACTCAACATTATTGTACTTCTATAAAGTACAAATTACACAATACACTTCCTTGTTTAATAAGCTTTCTAAAAAAGTATGATAATACCCACTTTTGGCAAGTGTCAAGCGTTTCTAAAAGTCTTTTATAATGCGCACAGCAAAGGAGTGGAACTCTCTGCCTGCGTCTGTGTTTCCAAACGCTTACAACCCTAATCTCTTCAAAGTTAGAGTGAACAGGCTCCTTCTGGGTAAGCTCGCTCCATCGTAGACTTTATCTCTGTCTTCTCTGACCTAGACTAGAGCCAACAGCAAACCCACCACAAAAAAAAAGTGTCAGAAAAATAAACTCAAATGTTTCCGACAAGGTAGAATTTGGTGATACTTTGTTGAACACATATTTCGATGTACGCCTTGCGGATTATCTTAATTTCGGTATGTTATGATAGTTATCTGACTTAATGCGACTGGTTCTGGTCGATCAAATCAGACAAGATTTGTCATCACCAGATGTTTTAATGAGGGTTTTCAGGTAGGAAACCCCAGAGCCTCATCAAGATTACACAGAAAAATATTAAAAGTTTTACTTTTAATTTAAAAAAAAAACAGTCCAGTGCGAGTCGGGCTCTCACAGGAAAGGTTCCGTACCATAAAAAGAAAAAACACGTTTCTTGTATGGGAGCCCTCTCTAATTTTAATTTTTATTATTTGTTATTTTAGCGGCAACAGAAAAAGTGTACTACGTGAGCTCGACAAATGGATGTGCGATTAACGCTTATGCGACAAAACTGTACTGCGACTCACCATAGTTCGAATGCACGCTTGTGCGACACACTGAAGATCGACAACACCCCGACTCAGAGTACCCCGACTCGGGTAGGTTGGGTTAGAAGGCTAAGGCGGGAGCTCCGCTCCGCTTCGCGGGGCTCCTATTTCATGTCGATCTTCAGTGTGTCGCACAAGCGTGCATTCGAACTATGGTGAGTCGCAGTACAGTTTTTGTCGCATAAGCGTTAATCGCACATCCATTTGTCGAGCTCATGTAGTACACTCCAACAAAAATACACGCTCTGTGAAATATCCACTGTCCACCTATTACTAATCTTGAGATACAGCTTGCTGACAGATAGCCGGACAGACGGACGGACGGATGGATGGACGGACGGAAGAACGAACAGCGGAGCCTTCGGATACGGATCCCTAAAAAACTGGTGACTTATTTGACCGTGTTTTCAACATGAAACAACCGTAAATGTATGACGCACTGTCGGTCAGTATTTCATGTAATATTAAATATTATTTGATCAACACATCAAGACTTATCTTAAAAGGACATCTCTGATATCAAAAATTAATATTTTTATGTGAATTATAATATTAAACCGATATAAAAGCATCCTGTTTAAATTGTATGTTTGTATAGTGTAGGTAAGAGTTTCAAATCGTTGTGTAATATAAAAAATAAACTTAATATACTACGTCATAATCCTATTGCGGAATTTGTTCGAAAGAGTCACCGCGACCCTGGAACACAAAGGGCATTAGGAGGAACACGGATGGGTTTTAGTCAGTAAGAGTCTGACACTCCCTTCTGCTTCGCCCAGAGTGGGAGGAGTCATTTGATGATTTCCCATCCAAAAAAAAACCGGGCATCCCCAAACTAGCTCAAAATAAGTTGACTTCCGTTTTTTTTTTGGGTTATTTTAATTAAATTAAACTTTAATTGAGACAATAAGGTCCATTATTTTGTTAGTATTTTAGTGTTAGTAACAATGGTGTTTAAATAAATAGGTTAGTACTTTTAGTTTTCACAAATAATTTAATTATATTGATCTATGACTGTACAAGACTGGACTGTCATAGATCAACATAATTAAATTATTTACAAGACAAGACTGGACTTATTTATGTACAAGACTGGAATGTCCCTTTCAGGGACTATGGGTGGGGGGCCGTGTGTCCCTAAAAGGGACAGTCCGGTCTGGCAGCTATCATTTTCAAGATCATTTTAATGCTGGCTTAGTAATAACAGCAGCTTGTTTCGGTCTTCTAGGTTTAAGCAATGCTTGTCGAGGTAGATCAATGAATGGGTTCGAGACTTCTCCGAGTCTCGAATAGCACTTCAAGTGCCGTTGAATGAGCTCGACTCCTACCGGCCCGACATAAATACTGAAAGAACTGGCCCGACGTAGCAAATGACAGGGTTGTGTGGAAAAGGGAGAGGGAAGGGCAACCTGCAAGCTAAGTTTTGGCAAAAAAGCTTTTGCTTTTATGGGCCCTCACCTTTATCCAAAAATTAATAAAGAAGTGAATATCTTAAATTCGTCTAGACATATTTGTAAGAAAATTGTAACTAATTGGCTGTTAAATTTGGATTATTTGAAAACTGAAAATATAATCACTATTGGTTGAATCAAAACATAAACAAACACACCATAACACTCACTCTCTCACAACACTCTCATTACACTTACACTACACACACACTATACTTAACATAAGCACCCTCTATTTTTTTTTTATAACACGCAATACTTTTAACTTTTAACTTACCTATGTACCTGTCAATCTTTAATACAAACCTTGGGATGAAAGAGACTGGACCTCACGACACAGGGTATCCTAGTGTGGGGTCCAGTGTTATTTGTAAAAAGAATGTAAAGCCTTTTTAGATAAATAAATAAATTATTATTATTATTATTATTAAGTCTTTGCCCAGCGGTGGGACAACAAAGGCTAGGGTGAATTTTTAAAGTGTGCCTTCATGGCCAACTCCGAAACTATGAGGAATATCGAAAAACACTGAAAGAAGTCTCGAGCCCGATTTTGATGAAAACTAAAACAGCAACATTGAATTTTTAAAAAATGGTTGTTCCGACCCAGGAATCGATCCGGTTGATTTTGAAAAAATTAAATTTTTTTATAAAAAGTTTTTTTATTTTTCACTTTTAAGTGGTGATACTTGAAATTGAAATAAGCAAAAATGCTCATAAAATAAAAACTACTGAGCCAAACCGAATCAAATTTTTACGGAACCAAATGGCAAGTATATTGCATCGAACTAAAAAAGAATCACAGAAATCGGATCAGAAATCTCGGAGTAATCGGTGTACATACATAAAAAAATACCCGCCGAATTGAGAACCTCCTCCTTTTTTAGAAGTTGGTTAAAAAAATACACCCTTTATTATTACACCAACTGAAAGTGTAGCTAATAGGTAAGGATCAAATTCTGGGAAGTAATAACACATGGCAAACTAAAGGAAAGCTCTCGTTTTTCGGAATATCCGTGAAAACAACCCTTATAGGATCACTCGCATGTCTGTCTGTCGGTTTGTCTGTCTGTCTCTCTGTCCCTCTGTCACAGTCAGTTTTCTCCGGATTTACTGGACCGATTCTGTTGAAATTTAGTATACGTATGGACTGCTGTGACTCAAATACGGATGCGTTTCGTAAATAAATATTTTTTTAGGACGGGGGTCACTTTTGAGGGTCAAACTAGAAAATGAAAAAAAAAAAACAAGTTTTTCGAACTATATCGTGTGGCATATAAAAAAAAGGGCTTACAGTAATGGTCTTAAATACATGTTTTTCATTATTTTAGAATAAAGAATTTTGTAGTTATTCAAGAAATTAGATCAAAAATCACCATTCTCCCCTTATCTCCGAAACTACTGAGCCTATAATTTTGAAAATAATGCAAATAATAATTTTATACCCAAAAATTACAGGAAAACCTATAAGAAGTCTGTAGTGTTAAGATAACATGATAAAACAATGAAATTGGTTCGGAAACCTTTGCACGCGAGTCCGACTCGCACTTGGCCAGTTTTTTTTCGACGTTTTCTAAAAATAGCTAGATCGACTTATCGCTCCCGAAACCCCCTGCATACTAAATTTCATGAAAATCGTTGGAGCCGTTTCGGAGATTCAGATTATATTTTTGCATATTCACAATAATTGCTCGTTTAAAAGTATTAGATTAAAAAGATTAGATATACACTTAAAATAGAAAATAAAACTCCTAACTATAATATGGCGTCAAAAAATTCATCTGCATCGCTGTCAACCGGAAGTGAGCTCAATAGACTGGCGGCAACCTCATGCAAATGATAGCACATTATTCGAAAGCGAACCTATTCGTTCGTTAAAGTAAATCTTTTCAGATTCACAACGACTCGTCTACGTTACCTTATTGGTTGCATATCGAGCTAAACTAGACTCGAGCGGAACTCTTGGTGCGCGAGTCTGTCTCGCACATGTCCGGTTTTTAGGGTTCCGAACAAAAAACGGAACCCTTATAGGATCACTCGGGTGTCTGTCTGTCAGTCCGTCTGTCACAGCCAGTTTTCTCCGAATCCACTGGACCGATTCTGTTGAAATTTGGTACACATATGGATTTCTATGACCCAAATACGGACGTGTTACGTAAATTATTAAATTTTTAGTATGGGGGTCACTTTTGGGGGTCAAAATAGAAAATTAAAAAAAAAAACGTTTTTGAACAGTATCGTATGACGTATCAAATAAAAAGGCTTAAATTATATTTTTTTCATATTTTTAAAATAAATGATTTTGAAGTTATTCCAGAAATTAGATGAAAAATGACCATTCCCCTTATCTCCGAAACTACTGAGCCTAAAATTTTGAAAAAATTGGAGATAATAGATCTTTACCTATAGATTACAGGAAAATCTATAAGGAGTCGATAGTGTTAAATTCCATGTTAAAAAAATAATTAAATTCGTTCGGAACCCTTTGCACGCGAGTCCAACTCGCACTTGGCCAGTTTTTTTTAAACAAACGACATTTTTAAATGACTGGTCTATGTATGAAGATATGGAATACATGCTGACTATGTTTGTTTGTAAATCCAATATTTCTTCCTTAAAAAACCTCTTCATTTCATATTTTATGTTACCTACTTAGGTGATTAACTCCGAACGAACCAACAATTAACGACAGTCGTTGTAGTAGGAAAGGTTGCTCTTGAGCAAGTAAGCTCGTTAACGGTAAGCTCTTTCTATTGATGAAGCTTATGGCTTTTGGGTGCAGACAGAAACCTTAATTCGTTGTACAATTAGTTGCCTATTTCGGTCATTTACACCAAATGGACTTATAATTGGGAAAAGCTGTGTTAGTAGTTTCAGTGTCTTCTTAAAAGCTCTTTCCAACAACGTTTATCTTATGGCTTAAAGGGCGCTAAAAATTCTTAACTTCGGTTTTCAGAAATAGTCACTTAATTAAGCCATTAACTCCGATTGGCTAAAGTCAAGTAACTAGCAGTTTTTCTAGAAAAGTTCTTTACAACTGTGTGTATCAGCGGTCGGCAACCTTTTGGCAGGCTAGGGCCACAAGTTGGTAAAATCAACTAAAGGCGGGCCGCACTTGTGATATTAACCCCAGAAGCCCAATATACCTATGTATAAATTGGTCATAGGTACCCCACAGAAAAAATAAAAATGCTATTGAAAATTGTTAAAACAAACTTAATTTAATTCGTACACGTAATACATACTTACATTATGTTTATACGTTTGGGCTTTATAGCTACAAAAATGAAAATGAAACTGAAAACTACAAAGTACCTAAATAGGTAACTGCATTTATAAAAAGTTCAGTGTGATGTCTGAGGTTGTATTTGGGAGGCTATTTCTTGTATGTTAGCAGTCATATTTGTAGTTGCAATTCGTCGAATGGCTGAATTGAACCAAATTGACGGAGCGCGGGAAAGCAATGGTCATCGCCGACGTTCGTTTCATTCGGTGGAAGCGGGGATGTCGTTCCACCCGCACCCCTACCGCGCGTTGCTCATTCGTTCGTTCGCGGGCAGAGCGAAGCGCGTTCTTAAGAGGCGCGCTTATCCAGAAATTAATGCATTTATTTTGACATTGATTACCTACTTTTTTACAAAACATACACGGGCAGCAAGTAATACGTCCGCGGGCCGCGTGTTTCCGACCGCTGGTGTATATATTTAATGGCTATTGAGCATTATTGCCCCATAGTTGGTTTACCTTTAAAGGTGTTTTTTTTTACTTTTTAGTCGTTTTTTACGGTCAGGTTCTTTTTTAAAGTCAATATTTTTAGGGTTCCGAAAAAAACAGGAACCCTTATAGGATCACTCGGGTGTCTGTCTGTCTGTCTGTCTGTCCGTCTGTCACAGCCGGTTTACTCCGGATCCACTGGACCGATTCTGTTGAAATTTGGTACACATATGGACTTCTATGACCCAAACACGGACGCGTTACGTAAATTATTTATTTTTTAGTACGGGGGTCACTTTTGGGGGTCAAACTAGAAAATTTAAAAAAAACAGTTTTTTGAACAATATCGTGTGATATATCAAATGGAAGGGCTTACTGTGAGGGTTTTAATTATATTTTTTTCATAATTTTAAAATAAATGGTTTTGAAGTTATTCAAGAAATTAGACGAAAAATGACCATTCCCCCCCTTATCTCCGAAACTACTAAGCCTAAAATTTTGAAAAAAATGGAGATAATAGATCTTTACCCAAAGATTACAGGAAAACCTATTAGAAGTCTGTAGTGTTACTATAACATGTTAAAAAAATTAAATTCGTTTGGAACTCTTTGCACGCGAGTCCGACTCGCACTTGGCCAGTTTTTTTTTATGTTGTTTCAGCTTTCTGGAACACCCTGTGTTGCTTGCGTTTTCGTTGTTGCATAAGTAATCATTGACTATAATGTGTACGCTGTAAAGTTAGTCATACAATTTCTAACCTTTATCCACGCAATATTATTAACTTATGTCTAACACTAAGTAATTGTTGGCCTGAAATTGAGCAGAACCAAAACCGAGTACCTGTTCTGCGATTTCGGCGGTCTCTCCAGTCCGCTGCCTATAACTCTCACCGGAACGCCTATACCGATTTGCTCCGACTTTCGGTACCTCGGTTCGCTTGTCCAGGGAAATGGCGATATAGACCGAGACGTAACTCAACGGATCAACTCAGGATGGATGAAATGGCGGCAGGTCACTGGAACAACTTGTGACCCTCGAATGCCCCTCAAGTTGAAAGGGAAAATCTATAAGTCTGTGATAAGACCTGTCGTAATGTATGGATCAGAATGTTGGGCTGCCAAAAAGACGGATGAAAATAGATTGCATGTAGCGGAGATGAGAATGTTGAGATGGATGTGTGGAGTAACGAGAATGGATAAAGTGAGAAATGAGTACATTAGAGGTAGTTTAAAAGTGGCGCCAGTGACGGAAAAGTTAAAAGGGAATCGCTTGTCTTAGTATGGTCATGTGAAGAGGAGGGATGAAACGCATGTAACTAGAAGAGTTATGAACATGAATATGGATGGTTGGAGAGGGAGAGGAAGGCCAAAAAAAAGATGGATGGATTGTGTGAGGAGCGATATGAAAGAAAAGGGACTTAGTGATAGAGTGACGACTGATAGAACAGAATGGAAGAAAAAAACGTGTTGCGCCGACCCCAAGTAACATGGGATGAGGGCAGGAAGATGATGATGATGACTAACACTAAGTAAATTAGCTTAAAAGCGGATGTTAAACAACGTCATTCTGATTTTGACAGATAAATGTTTTTGTTTTCTTTAGGGTTCCGAACAAAAACCCTTATAGGATCACCCAAATTCAAATTCATTTATTGCTTGTTACAGGTGTATGGTCAGTTCTTAATTATGTTAGTTATATATCACTCGGGTGTCTATCTGTCTGTCTATCTGTCCGTCCGTCTGTCACAGCCAGTTTTCTCCGCATCTACTGGACCGATTTTGCTGAAATCATTAAATTCTTAGTATGGGGGTCACTTTTGGGTGTCAAATCATAAAATTAAAAAAAAAATTGAACAATATCGTGTGACATATTAAATGAAAGGACTTACTGTGAGGGTTTTAATTATATTTTTTTCATAATTTTGAACTAAATGGTTTTGAAGTCATTCAAGTAATTAAACGAAAAATGACCATTCCCTCCCCTTATCTCCGAAACTACGGAGTCTATTTTTTTTAAAAAATGAAGATAATAGATCTTTACCTATAGATTACAGGAAAACCTACAAGAAGTCAACAGTGTTAAAATAAAATGTTAAAAAAATTAAATTCGTTCGGAACCCTTTGCACGCGAGTCCGACTCGCACTTGGCCAGTTTTTACTAAATTGTGTCTCTACGCGTCTTGCTTTTAAGTACGCGTACTTAGGGTGTCACACGAGCGAAAAATATAGTCGAGCCGTAAGTACGCGTACTTGCACGTACGTCTATCACCCACTTAATGCGCACAGCAAAGGAGTGAAACCCTCTGGGTGCGTCTGTGTTTCCGAACGCACGCAACCCTAATCTCTCCAAAGTTAGAGTGAGCAGGCTTCTTCTGGGTAAGCTCACTCCATCGTCGACTTTGTCTCTGTCACCTCTGAAGTTAAAAAAAAAAAAAATGCATGGTGACCAAAATATAAACTTTGTACTGGGAAATACTGGCTGGTAAGGTGAATAGGAAGTCATGGCGCTTGATCTTGACTTTAAAAATAAATTGCATTTGAAACAGGAATCTACAGAATTTTTGATGCTTTTTAGAGGAAATGACAATTTTCTTATCTGTACAAATCTGTGTATTAACTTGATTTTTGTGTCACATTGTAAAAAACAGGCGTAGCCGGGGGCTATCATTAGTCTGATTATGTTATTGATATATTTTTAAGATAAGAGCTGTTTAATATTTTTTTATAGTAATTTTAATTGATGGGTACCGAAATACGTCGTATTTTTAGACGAAATATAATTATCGTTATTTTTAGTTAATGTTGTGGTTTTGAGGTGGTTACTTAGTGAACATTTTTGTGGTGTTATGTAATAGGTTCGAACTACATTAAAATTGTGAGCGAAAATATTTTTTTCTTATGTGCCTAAATACCACCAATTTACCCTTATAATTAGCAAAATTGTTAAAATTCTAGTGTTCAGTAAAGTAAATTCAGTGTCAGCCCAGATTTGTTTGAAAGAGTCACCGCAGTCCTGGAAAGCAAAGGGCATATGGAGTTACACGGATGGGTTTAAGACTTTAGTCAGTAAAAATCTGACACTCCCTTCTGCTCCGTCCAAAGCGGGCCTGAGGATGGCGAGCGTTAGGCGGCTCGCCGTCCGAAAAGGACCAGGGGGGCTACTCTCTAAGTCCGAAGTCCGTAGTTTCGGGCTTAGTTGCGGGCGTATTCTACTCCATATCACTTGTCCACTAAGAATGAATGTCAACACGATTTGACAGTTACTGTCAAATCGTGTTGTCATTCATTCCCAGTTCGGGTTCGGGACTAATCGTAAGTCCGTAGGTGATACGGAGTGGAATACGGAGTGGAATACGTCCGCCCGCAACTAAGCCCGAAACTACGGACTTCGGGCTTAAAGAGTAGCCCCCCTGGCCCGGGTTGACGGCACGTGGTGTTCCACGCGTGCCTCAAAGAAATGTAAGTATAGCACACGGGGCGCGCTATGGCCAGTGCTTGCCAGGGTTATGGATTTTTTTCGAATGAGTCACCGCGGCCCATACATTTTTTTTTATGTGTGTTCGAGAATAACTTCGTCGTTTATGAACCGATGTCGATGAATCTTTTTTTATATGAAAGGGTATGCTGCTGGAATGGTCCCATTGCCCACCCCGTTAGGGTCCGATGATGGAAACCCTGAGAAATCGAGGGTAACTCTCGAAAATTGTAGGCACGCATCTGGTAAAAACTGAAATCATGAAATAAAAAATCGACTCCCCCATACATTTATGTGCGCATAACTCGACAAAATGTACTGAACAGCTGATTTTTTTTCGCGATTTCGGGATTGGTCCCATGGTAAAAGTTGTTGAAAATGAAGAGTACAATGACCCTTTAAGAGGTATTGCGTTTATTCTGTTACACGTTGTATATATATCCGTAACGATTGTCAAAAATCCACAAAAGACAACGAAAACGAGCTTCCGAGGCATCGTTTATTTATGGTTTATGATATTCGTTGTTTATGACCTCGAAGATCGGACCTTACGGCTGTTACTATTCAACCAGGAGCTCCTACGAGTGTAATATTACCCACTATTTGATCGAGTCAGGAGAATCAATGATACCGATATAGCCCTAAGGATCGCCAAACTAAAGTGGCAGTGGACAGGGCGCACATTGCTCGCAGAACAGATGGGGCTGAAAAGTTCTGGAATGGCGACCGCGTAACCGAAGACGCAGAGTTGGAAGGCCAGTAGCGGCATCAATACATCATCCACAAGAAAAATCAACGGAGCAAATGTACATCGCAACAAAAAGAACCGCGACGCCATCTATCCTACTAGCAGCAAACTACTACGTCGAAATCCTGCATCACCAACCGTGCGATTTGAACATATACATCAACCCAAATATCAACTATCGGGCAGTAGCCCGCCAGGCACTTTGTTAATCCACACAAATAATAAACACGCAGCCACAGCGCGACTGCAGAGCGGCTGCAGCGCTGCCGCCGCGCGGCACTTTGCGTTTATTATTTGTATGGATTAACAAAGCAGCGCGGCAGTAGCGTTACAGCCGTGCTGCTGCCGCACGGCACTTTGCGACAAATTTGAAGGCGTCTGTATCCTGACCACCAGCATGCAACGGTCGCGCATTCCTGGCCAGCATCCTCAGCCTCTATCAGCTCCCTTAACCTCATCAGTGACCTTTGCAAGCACACTGCACCTTTGCCAAGTCACATAAAGAGCCATGAAGAACCTTTCTTGATCCGACCCAAGCAGTCACGTTACTACGTTAGGTTTTATCAATATGTATTAGTTTATAGTTTATTACTAGGTCGCACAGCACCACCACTCCGACTCACTGGAGCCAGCAGCAGCACCACTCCGAATCACTGGAGCCTGCATCGGGCAATAGCCCGCCAGCCACAACAAACGTCTGGTCGGGGATCCTCCCTTTTCAACGGAGGTTTGTGGAACTTTACTCTCTGTACCGCATACCTCCATAGACCTCCCACATGGTGGACCGATGACCTGGTCGCGGGTAGCAGATGGGGCGAGATGCATAGGACCAATTGTGGTCGTGACACGCGCGGGGAGGCTGCCATCCAGCAGTGTACGTCTATTGGCTGATGATGATGAATATTTCAATCTTTACAAACTAGCCCGGGGATTACCACAAAACAGAAACAATTAATTACCAACCAAAATATAAATAAAAAGTTAATGAGTCTGGCATGACGTATTTCTTTAGAAATAAAGTGTTTCCGAACGAAATGGAAATCAGATTCGATTCGTTATAGATAGAAAGATGCAGGTACAAAGAACTTGTGATTACATAATTTTCTAATTGAGTTTACAGTGACTTGCAGAGTATATTTTTGATTATTCATGAAACACGTGACTGACTTTTCTATTAGGCAGAAAGGTACCTATGGCGTACCTAAATTACAATAGGTATTTCAGTATTTTTTTTTCAAAAGCAATTATATTGGGTATAAACTGTTAAAAGCTACAAAACAAAACTCGAAAAGGTTATAAAATATAGAAAAACTAGCTTTCGCCCGCGACTTCGTACGCGCATATCCCACTTTTTCCCCGTTCTCCGATCCCGTAGGAATTTCGGGAAATCATCTCCCCTACGGAGTGCAGGGAAGTTTCATGTCAAATTTCAGCTTTCTACGACCAGGAGTTTCGGCTGTGTGTTGTCTATCAGTCACTCAATCACTCACTCAATCAGTCAGTAACGGAATAGTTTTTGTATATCACGATTATATTTTAAAAACTCTGGACACAGAAACCCCACGCTCAAAAGTAAAAAAAATAAAAAATAAATCAAAAAGCCCCCGACAAAAAAAAAAGTTTAAAAGTAGAATATAATTTCTATTGATCCTTTTACTCCCGACCAAGCCCAAGCGTCTTCGCCTCGGGACACCGCAAATCTTTTGTGTTTTTATATATGTACTAGCTGACCCGCGCATCTTCGCCCGCGTGACAATTTTCATTACTGCTCCGCACCTATTCGTCTTAGCGTGATGATATATAGCCTATAGCCTTCCTCGATAAATAGGCTATCTAACACTGAAAGAATTTTTCAAATCGGACCAGCAGTTCCTGAGATTAGCGCGTTCAAGCAAACAAACAAACAAATTCTTCAGCTTTATATATTACTAGCTGACCCGCGCAACGTCGTCTGCGTCACAATTTTCATTACTGCTCCGCTCCTATTGGTCTTAGCGTGATGATATATAGCCTATAGCCTTCCTCAATAAATGGGCTATCCAACACTGAAAGAATTTTTCAAATCGGACCAGTAGTTCCTGAGATTAGCGCGTTCAAGCAAACAAACAAACAAACAAACTCTTCAGCTTTTTATATATTAGTATAGATAAGTATTATCAGCGGTCTTCCGACGCGATGACGCTTGGGCTTGGTCAGGAGTAAATAGAAATTATTTTGTACTTTTTAAACTTTTTTTCTGTCGGGGGTTTTTAAATATTTAATTAAATTTTTATTTCATGCTTTTTAAACTACCCTTCAATATAGTGTACATTATTCTACTAGTCTAGCCCTTTCATTTGATACCCGTATTGAGGGAGTTGTGAAAAAAAAAAATGTAATTCGCCATTTTGTGGTGGCGGCCATCTTGTATTTGAAATTTGTCATCGTGTATAGTATTTTACTAGTCAAGCCCTTTCATTTGATACCCATATTGAGGGAGTTGTGAAAAAATATGTTATCCGCCATTTTGTGGCGGCAGCCATCTTGGACCGATTTTCATCAAAAACAAACATCATCAAACACCCCGTCGTTTTTGCGTCGGGGGTTAAAAATGATTTAAAGCATTTTACACTTCGGCAGCTATTCCTACTATAAACCTCTTTTTTGGATGGGAAATTTAAATGACTTCACCCGTTCTGGGCAGAACGGGAGGGAGTGTCAGACTGAAGGGTGCTATAACAAAATCGAGCGCGTGGCCCGGACTAAAACTACAGACCACGTTTTTCGAGATTTATAATGATTGTAGCGCTGTATACAACAATTGTTTACAAATATTGTTTTACATTTAAATAGACCATTATTTTTTTCAAGCAAGGTAACATAGTAACCTTAGCTATTAGTTACTTTTTGTTTGAATTTGGATTACAGTTTTATAGAAAATAAAATATAATTTCGGACGAAAAGTTATCAGTAACTCTCTGTTTTACGGAATTATTTTTGGTATATTGCTGTATGAAACATAATAAATTGATTAAAGCACTCCAAAGTAGAAGATACAGTTGTACCATAAACATTTTTATTAATGATTAAATTATTATATCTTCGATGTAACAAAGCATCAAAAGATGCCTAAAGTAAAAATTTATGAACAATCTTTTGCAGAAACAAGGTTTTTACTAATTTATGTAAACAAATTGAAATATTTACTTAAAGCACTCCCAAGAAAAAGAATCAAACTTTCATGGCCATATTTTTTTAAAAATTGTGGCTATATATAAACCATAATCACACATCAAAACTCGAGTCAAAACGCTCAAATCCAAGAAAAAATGTAGTAGCCCTCTTAAGGCTTGCATTCATGCCAATGACCTTGTGCATATAAACGGAGCTAACTACCCCTCTACGCGCGACTCCGCTACCCGTATTTTTGGTACGAAGTTCCTTATCGCGCGTTGTGAAAGGGGGCTAGACGGAAAAAATTCTCACGAAAAGTTGTAACGACACTTTTTGCTATAGTTGTAAGCCGTGCGGCGTGCGCGTGTTTCTCTGTCTGTGTCTCTCTATCATAGAAAGCAAGCCAGTTATTTTCGTTTCGTCTTTCTATTTCTGTTTACATTATATTTGTAAGGTAGGCAGGGTAAGCAGGGTAAGCAGGGTAGGCAGGGTAGGCAGGGTAGGCAGGGTAGGTGGGTAGGCAGGGTAGGCAGGATAGGCAGGGTAGGTAGGTAGGTAGGATAGGCAGGGTAGGCAGGGTAGGCAGGGTAGGCAGGGTAGGCAGGGCAGGTAGGGTAGGTAGGGTAGGTAAGGTAGGTACAGTGGGTGGGTAGGTAGGGTGGGTAGGGTAGGTAGGGTGGGTAGGGGGTGGGTAGGGTCTAAAATTGAGCCTACTGATTAAGTTTATATTACATTATATTTTTTAATAATAAAAAAATATTATTATAACTTAAAAAAAAAAAATTACAATTCCTTCACTAATTACTTCTCCGAACTTCGTTCCATCCGGGTGTCCCTTGACACCTCTCAAGTTTTTTAATTCTTTATGATAAAAATAATACATGTTTTTAAAAAGTAACAAAACCAAATCATTTTTCTTTGTATTGCAAAGCAGTATTTTTTTTTATACTGATGAATTTATGTCTGTTACTCTTTCACGTCAGAACGCCTGAAACGATCTTCAAGAAATTTGGCACAGAGGTAGATTATAGTCAAGAATAACACATAGGCTATATATGTCACCAAAAAATAGCAAACTTCGTAAGATTATAAAATAACTTGAGAGATTGTAAACATGTCAAATCGCAATCCCGTTCGAACCTAACCTATCCGTATCGGGGTGCCCTAAGCTCCCGAGCTGGCGCGATCGCTCTTTGGTCGCCATTTCCCGGTGACATATAGTATATCCCGGGAGTATGTTCCCTAGGGAACACGCGAGTGAAGCCACTGGCATAGGCTAGTAGACTCTATATTCATCCAAGCATGGCCGGATGAATCAGCAAGTCTTATATTGAATACTAGTGGACGTCACGCGATTTCACCCGCGTAGTTCCCGTTCCCGTGGAAGTACGGGGATAATATATAGCCTATGTTACTCCCTGATAATGTAGCTATCCAATGCTAAAAGATTTTTTCAAATCGGTCCAGTAGTTTCGGAGCCTATTCAATTCAAACAAACAAACAAATCTTTCTTCTTTATAATATTAAGTATAGATTAACATGATTGCTAGCTAAACTTAATTTTACTTGCTAGTACAGAATCGAACCCAAGCACAACCAGCTCGGTTCTGTAACTCTCGGGGCTTTCTCCTTTCTTTGGTGGATAGTGCTGATGGGCAATTTTTTGGAAGATGTTTTGGAAAACAATCTAGATCGAATTAAAACGTGCTTCTATCATTTTTTTTTTCCAAAACACAATTTCTTAAAGAATTATGACAATCCAAAAACCTGTTATTACCGCCATGTTCAGACGACTGTCAGACAAATTTGATAAGTTTTTAACGAAATAGAAACATAGATATAGTCTTCTTCTAAATGTTGAAAAATGACTTTTTAGATCAGTTCAGTTTTGAAGAAGAAAACAGCGGAATACAAAACGTCTTTTAGTCAAGGTTTTTATAGGTAAAATCAGCCTGAGCTGCAGTTGTCGCTTTCGCACTTTTCTTGACAGGGCACAGTGCGACGCATCGGCAATAGTTTCTTCAAATACCTAACTTTGAAATTCCTCGGGACTAGAGTCCATTCTTAAGGTATGTATACATGCCAACGACCTTGTGCATACAAACGGAGCTAACTACTCCTCTACGCGCCACTCTGTTACCCGCATTTTTAATTTATTATAAAAAAATAACACATATTTTAAAAAAGTAAAAAAACCAAATTATTTTCATTTGTATTACAAAGCGGTAGATAATTTTTTTTAAGACTAGATAAAAAATGAAGGAGTAAAATGGTTTCATCTCAACGATTTGGAGGTGATTTCGTGATTTTTTTTCTTATTATGTGATACCGATACATAAATTCTGGCTAAACCAAGTTACGTATCATATCATGTAGATTACTCCCTAATTTATTCAGATGTAATTTCTCAGTAAATGCCGACGAAAAGTTGCTTCATCTGCACGCTGTAAACATTTTTCGAGAGAGCAGCCTTAAGGCGGAAATACGGCGCAGTAGCTGATGTTAAAATGAGCATCACCTCTAAACGGCTAGTCGTAACTTAGAAAAATGTATGTAATATATATGTTACATAAGATTATTTTATTAATAATTTGATACATGAAAATGTTAAGTTTTATTCGTTCAATATAGTGTAATTTATTTGTAAAGTTATGTCTAACACGGACATAAAAACGACCATCGGATCAAAACCGCTGGAAATTGCACTATCTTAAAGACAATTTGACTGTCTACATTTTGATATACGGCTATTTTTTTTAAGTCATAGAATAATAAGGAAAGTACAAAAAACTACAGAATTTTTAGTCGCGCGGGTGTGAAACGAGTGTTCGTTTTATTCCTGTACGTCTGCCACGAGTTTTATCAATCTATACTCGCTAGCGACAGTAGTAAAAAAAATGTGTGAAAACTTTAAAAAAATAAGTTTCTAATTTATTTATTTTAATTGTTAACTAAAGTTTTACTTGCAACTTGCTTGCTTATTAGTTAACAACTTAAACAAATTAATTAGAAACTTGTTTTTTTAAAGCTTTCACACATTTTTTAACTACAGTCGCTAGCGAGTATAGATTGATAAAACTCATGGTAGACGTACTGGTTGGTGGCGTATGTCGTCGCCTTAAATGATATCGCGGGCACAAGTAAATCATGAAATCCGTGATGAACCCAGGCAGATCTCTATTTGCCCGGCGCGGCGGTTGGCCTACGACAGAGATGGCGAATCCATGACATGACACACGTGCTTCAGGCAAAATAATTCAGGCACGTCATTATAATATCTACTTATGAACAAGGTAATTTGCAACGGAAAAAATTAACTAACTTTGAAATCAAGATTGTTTGGCGTTACGTCATGGCCTCAATTTTTTTTAAATATAAACTTGCATGGTCACCAATAAAGGTTCGCCATGCCTGGCCTACGACATAACTACAGCACTACAAACATCATTGAAACGAACAGCGTCACAATAAAGGAATCAACGCCATCTATCGTCTGAGCCAAATATTTGCCAAGCTTAGTTTCCACGAAGTTACCGCCTGCCTTCTACAGCCGTATTCACGTCACTTAACAGTAACTTATGTGTAGGATAGATGCCACTGTCCGTAAATATGACATTGTATGTTTTGTCGCATAAGGTAAGCAGTGATAAAGGTACTACGAAAAGACGAGTACGATTAATTAATTTCCTACCTGATCCACTATAAACTTTGTCATTCCGTTCTGTTCCCCTTACTATTTTTGACAGGTAAGTACAATTACGCTAGTACCTATTACATTATCTGTGGTACAGTCAAGAGAAAAACAGCAATTTATGTAAAAAAAAAATTTTTTTATTTGTTTCCATTACAATAAAATTACGAACATGTGTATTTCAATAAACCCTGTACCTACGTATATTTTGTTGCTGACTTTGTTAATAGATAACTAGGGTATCCGACCGGAATAAAATACCTATTTATTTGTATACCCAGCACGGTGGATCAGATCGGAATAGAAAATATCTGTACTAATATAATAAATAATAAAGCTGAAGAGTTTGTTTGTTTGCTTGAACGCGCTAATCTCAGGAACTACTGGTCCGATTTGAAAATTCTTTCAGTGTTAGATAGCCCATTTATCGAGAAAGACTACAGGCTATCATCACGCATAGACCAATAGGAGCGGAGCAGACGATGTTACGTGGATCAACTAGTTATAAAATAGAACTAATCCCCCAGGGTACCAGACACGAGGTATCCGACAGAAATAGCTCGAAAAGACTCGATACAATGAGATCCCAATTCATTGTGAGAGAAAGAAAGAACGAAGCAGTACAAACAGCATTGTCTCCTTATTACAACGGAATCATGATGGCAATGAAGGACATGTCATAATAAGGAGGCAGGTTTTTTTTAACCCCCGACGCAAAAACGACGGTGTGATACGGGGTAGCTCCCGAACGGATGAACCGATTTTGATTTTGTTTTGTTTGGAAGGTGAATTAGTCGGGAGTGTTCTTAGCTATGTTTGATGAAAATCGGTCCAAGATGGCTGGACCAAGCCCAAGCGTCATCGCGTCAGGAGACCGCTAATAATACTTATAATTAAAAACACAAAAGATTTGTGGTGTCCCGAGGCGAAGAAGCTTGGGCTTCGTCGGGAGTAAAAGGATCAGGAGAAATTGTATTCTACTTTTAAACTTTTTTTTTGTCGGGGGTTTTTTAAATTGAAATTTAATTTTTTTAAACCTATTACTGGAATCAAAAGTAGCTCACAATTTAGGATCCATTAGTTTTTAATGAATATATAATCCGTGGTGATTGACAACTGGGCTTAACCCAGTTGTATATGTCCCTTGGTGCCTATTGGCCTAGCTCTATTCTGTCTCCTGCTTGATAAGGAGGGAAGTGGAAATTATATATATATATATATATATATATATTTTCCTACTCCTCCGCTGTACTTTTCTGATTAAATTCGTTGCAGGATCCAAGTCAGTTGAATCCTTTCTCCGGGACTCGTCGAGCTTCATTGGCTCGGCGTTTTTCTGGTGGTCGCCACTGTTGATTCTGGCTTTCAGGAGTTGCAGTGGTTGGGAATGTGTGGCGAACATCATGTACCAAATAAAAAAAAAGCTAAACGCGATATTTACTTTTATTTGGTCATTGTAAATTACAGTGTGGTTTTAGAAAGACAATTAGTACTTCATAACATTTAAAACGATCACCTTTTATAGCGATCACCGTTCTTAGTTGTTTAAAGCTGGAAGAAGAAGCAGTGCTCTCCGCGTTTAGTTTTATGTATAAAAGAAACCAGGTCTGGGTACCTAGTTCTGGACCTCTAGGTTACCTGCATGGGGGCTGGCGCTGCCCCACTTCTGTAGTGCATTGGGGATGTTCGCAGATGCGCAAGTAGATTGCTTTTACACAACAATGCGTAATGGGTGCCCCTGGTGTGCAGGGTGTGGGGACAGCATCAACAGTGACACATGAATGCAAGTCCCTTGGTGTGAGTTGCAGTTAGACAAATTCTGCTGAATTGTCGCTACGGTGATCCACTGTTATTTATTTATTTATATACACAATATACTTAAAAGAAAATTTTGTACAGAGAAAAGAGCAGAAAAGTACTGCTTTTTGTTTATTGTTATTTGTTATTTTTAGGGTACCTCAAAAGGAAAAAACGGAACGCTTATAGGATCACTTTTTTGTACGTCCCGTCTGTCTGTTAAGACCGTTTATCTCGGGAACGCGTGGAGGTGTAGAGTTGAAATTAAAGCCATATACTCAAGTTTATAGCAACTTGCAGCTGTGAAGAAATCAAACTTCTAAGTTAACGTTAAAAAAAGATATGGTCGTTTATGCCGCAATAAACGTATATTTCAACACTCTCAAGGGAATCAAATGTATAGGGTATTTTCCGTTGACCTCGAACTATAAAATTTGGCAAGCAATACCGTCTTATGCTACAAGAATAAGGTAAAGTCTGAAAACTTTACATTTGGTATTAATTCAATATAGTTTTTATTTAAAGTAATTTGTAGCTACTTTGTACGAAACCTTCGGTGGGCGACTCCGACTCGGACTTGATCAGTTTTTGTTTATCATCTATCTCTGTACCTCCATAAACGCGCGCTACAATGTTTGTTTAGACCATACATCATTTTTTATGTAAATTCTTCTTCTTATCGTGTGGGCAGTAAGATCTAACGACCCCACACACCCTAGTGTCAGAGGTTCTAAACCGCCTCAAGGGCCTCTGACATGGTTTATTTGACGACCGCCATTTGGCGGCCGGGACCACCGGCTTATACGTGCCTTCCGAAGCACGGAATCATCTTTTCATCTTGATTCAAGCCTGCAATGTCCCAGCCAAACTGGAAACCACTTTACAAAGTATACTTCACGTGGGAATCTAACCCACAACCACTGGGTCACAAGGCAAACGCCTAAACCACTCGACCATGGAGGCAGTTGGAAAAAAAGAAATGTGAGTAGCACGCATGTCTATAAGAGCCTTTAGTAACAACATACTCATTACATGCTAAACTAGAAGTTAAAGAAAACCTAATAGGAAAAATAATGGGTAATTGAATGTGACAAAGAATGTTAATATGTGTTTTCCATTATTGACTCTTCTAGTTAGCGGTAATGAATCCTCTGTGGTTTATATACTTGTAATTCTTGTTTTGTATCTGTTTGTTGTTTCATTTGACGTGGGTATATTAGAATTTGCGTACAAGGGTCACCTCACACAGGGATATAACGCGACGCACGCCAATTTTAAGATCAAGACATTCGAAAGACTAAAAAAATGACTTGTTTTTAGGCAAATCTACTTAATTTTGGACTGCGTGAAAAATTACATATGTGTGTATATGTTGACTATATTTCTGAAAATTTTTAGATTTTTTTTTCTTTCTTTTCAGTTAAGTCAATTTTTTTTTCTTTCAGTTGGTACAAAACAACTATATAAACTACCCACCCATACATTTAAAAAAACCAGACAAATGCGAGATAGATTCGCACACCGAGGGTTCCAATGGAGTCTTGATTTTATCTAAGTAGGTATATAAGATTACTAAATATGAAAGCTCGCTCATTACTCTGAAAAAAATATAGAAGAGAGAGAGAAAGACAAACTTTTGAAAAACAAAAATCGCTCTTTATTTACTTTATATAATTTTCTCAAACATGCTTGAAAATTTGAGCATTATTTTGACAACCTTCTTCGAGATAAATCGAAATTGCTGTACTGGCCAAATACTTGAAAAGTTGTATGAAAATCCACATCTGTCGTGGTTTAGCGGCCAAATAGATTACATAGTTAACTCATATCTGTCGTGTAATTTAGAAATGGAACGATCTTTTACTCCGAAACATGGCAACCAAGGAGGTAATTTATAATAGGTTTTATTTAAATTTCGAACTGGCTTGCAAAAAGAAAGCTGTTTATTGAAAAACAAAAAACAAATGGACAATTTAGCGCGTTAAAAATATTGTTGTTAGTTGTTCGTCATTGATTTTGAAAAGTAATTGTATTTTAATTTCCGCGCATTATTTGAGAAAAGTACTATACAAGCCTTGGCCACAACTAGGCATTGATGGACTTACGTATGTGTGCCTCGGCGTCACCTCGGACCAAATTTACACGTTCGTCCATCAATGCCTTTATTGCTGGCCGCTGCATTAAATGTACTAAAAACTAGAAATTCCCAATTTTTTCAGGCTTTTTCCTGCACTTATACTATAAGGCTAACTGCCTCCGCGGTCGAGTGGCTTAGGCGTTTGCCTTGTGACCCGGTGGTCGTGGGTTTGATTCCTTTAACACTTTACAAAGTATGCTCCCCGCATACTTTGTAAAGTTGTTACCAGTTAAGCTAGGGCATTGCAGGCTTGAATCACCTGATAAAAAGATGATTCTGTGCTTCGGAAGGCACGTATAAGCCGGTGGTCCCGGCCGCCAAATGGCGGTCGTCAAATAAAACCATGACAGAGGCCCTTGAGGCGGTTTAAAAACTCTGACATTAGGGTATGTGGGGTCGTTAGACCTTACTGCCCACACGATAAGAAGAAGACTGTAAAGCTAAGGTCGCACGACGGATTTTTTTTCTGCGAGCGGTTAGCCGCCATACCGCAAAATTGCTTGAGAAGCGCGGGAATCAGTCGCAAGAAAAAACAGCAAGTGAAGCCGCTTGTATTAGTTTCCTAAAATCACACGATTAAAAACCGCGGCGGTTAAGCCATAGTGCCGTGCGAGCGTCAAAACATGCGCTATAAACAGCCGTATCTTTGGATTGCGTTTATTTATAAGTTTGGTTTTTAACTGCTCCAATTGGTAGCACACTGACGGACCACAAAGTGATCCTATAAATGTTCCTTTTTTGCCGACTGAGGTACGGAACCCAAAAAACATCAAAATATGATTATTTATTTAAATATTTACTGCGCGAAACAATTGGCCTCTTCAAACATCATTGCGTTGCGTCGTATCGATGTGTGCTGCCCCTTATCTACATTTAAGCAAATGAGTTGCTACCAAAGAGAATTCCGAAGAACAGTATGCAAACTAAGTAGTTACTTTATAGATTGACTGACTAATCTCTACACCTCCTTAGGCTAAATAGGCCCCTAAGGCTCAATGAGGGCTACCGTTTATGTACTCACCAGTTGACAAAGTCGGTGTTTTTTATTATTTCTTCGTATTTTAACACCGACTTCCGTAACTAAAATTATTTTTTGTAAAAAGGTTTATTATTTTTTTGCTTTTCAGTTTTGTCGGAGGTTTAATTTTTTTGTTAAAAAGTTTTTATTTTATAATTTTTGTAGCTATAATCTACTAATAACTACATGTTTAATTTTTGTTTACTTTTAAAATAGCTACCCACCTTACTTTAGCTATTAACTGTTATATAATCCTACTTTAACTATTACTTGTTGTATAATGTACATAAATATTTTAAAAAAAAAACAGGCTTTATATACCAACATGGTTAGAGGCCTGCAAAAAATGCTACAAAACTCAGCATTAAAATCTGTGAGTAAACAATAAATCACTCCTATTTTCCCACCCTCAGGGTAGGTTTTTTTTTCGAAATTTATATGAGACCAACTTTGGCGTATACCATTTCCACTAAAAAATAATGATCAAATGCGAACTATTCTGTAAAAAGTTATGCGTGGTCATACATCACAATCAGTGAGTGAACAATCAATCATCCCCTGTTTTCCTAACCTTAGGGTTGTTTTTTTTTACAAATTTATATGAGACCAACTTCGAGGATACCCTATCCTCTAAAAAAAGAATTATTAAAATCGAACTATTCTGTAATAAAAAGTTATGCGTGGTCTAACATCACAATCAGTGAGTGAACAATCAATCATCCCCTGTTTTCCTACCCTTAGGGATGGTTTTTTTTTTCCAAATTTATATGGGACCAACTTCGGCGTATACCCGTTTTTTCCAATAAAAAGTATTATCAAAATCGGACTACTCTGTAAAAAGTTATACGTGTTCATACATAAAAAAGTATATGTGTATATACGCGTCGACTTGAGAACCTCCTCCGTTTTTTCGGCGTTTAAAAAACGGAAAGGCTATAAACTAGGCAGATGAACGTCGTGCCTGAGGCAGCAAGGATCCCACTCAGCACTATGCTGTGCCATAGGTTAACTCACAGTACGGCGCTGATGTTCAGTAGCCTTCTAAAAACTGCCTGCAACAGGTACAGGAAATACAAAACGACATTACCTTCAGATTAATTTTCACTATCAAATTAACCCTGAAAAAAAAAAACGCCAAGTCACTCCAATACATTTAAAAAATACTTATACAGTATGCTCCATTATCATGCAGGACATAATATATACCACTTAGCACCTCACTTGGTCAAGGTTTCAAACGGACCGTATCTTAATTAAAATATGATGTACAAATAGATCTTTTGTATACGTTATTATGATCGTTCCAGTGAGTATGTGGGTTAAAACATTGTCGTAGATGATTGTTTTGGCAGTGTAATGTCACAAATTGGCATTGAAGACATATATCTCTAGTTTAGCCTCTCCCTATTGTCCTATTGCCCGGGATACAAGAGACTAGTTTCTCTAGATAAGACGGTAAGCTAAGCTAGTGTTTGTAAAGCGCTTATTACACTACACGGTATTCAGGGCCCGGTGGCAAGGGTGGGCGTGGCACCTAACTAGGATAAATGATAAATGATATTTATTTTGCAATTAGGTTACAAGTAACTCTTTTACACGTCATTTTTTTTTTGACATATTAATCTAGATGAGGCCGGATGTTTCCTAGCTGACTACCCCGAGAAGAAACACCGAAACAAACTCAGAGGTCATAGTCTCTTTTGAAGCCCATACAATCGCCAATAACATATGAAAAACATGTAGGTTAACGTCTGAGGTGGCCTTTTGAGGAAAGCACCACGCAGGTTTGAGTGGGCTTGTCCAGACAGTGCAAGCATTTGTCAGTTATGTTAGGACATTTGGGTAAGCCGCATAATATACTCAAACTGCCAGACAGTCATGAAATCAATCCTTAAAATAACGACCATGCAGATTAGTGTCTGAGATGGTCTTTAGAAAAAAGAACCACACAGATTTGAGTGAACCTGTCCAGTTAGTGCAAGCATTTGTCAGTAGTCGTGTAGCTCAACTCAGATCCACTTAGGAGCTTAACAACTCGACGAACAATACCAAAGAAAGGACATTTGTGTAGGCCGTACAAAGCACTCAAACTGCACGACAAACATTAAAATTACTCAATGAAATAAAAAATAATCCACATAGTCCCCATTCATAATAAAAATAATGATAATACTTTACAAAGTCAAAAGAATTATGTCAAATTGTATGTAAACAAGTGCGAGTCGGACTCGCGTGCAAAGGGTTCCGAACGAATTTTATTTTTTTTACATGTTATTTTAACACTACAGACTTCTAATAGGTTTTCCTGTAATCTTTAGGTAAAGATCTAGTATCTCCATTTTTTTCAAAATTTTAGGCTCATTAGTTTCGGAGATAAGGGGGGGGTCTGGTCATTTTTCGTCTAATTTCTTGAATAACTTCTAAATCATTTATTTTAAAATTATGAAAAAAATATAATTTAAACCGTCACAGTAAGCCCTTTCATTTGATATATCACACGATATTGTTCAAAAAACTTTTTTTTTTTAATTTTCTAGTTTGACCCCCAAAAGTGACCCCCATACTAAAAATTTTATAATTTACGTAACGCGTCCATGTTTGGGTTATAGAAGTCCATATGTGTACTAAATTTCAACAGAATCGGTCCAGTGGATCCGGAGAAAACTGGCTGTGACAGACGGACAGACAGACAGACAGACACCCGAGTGATCCTATAAGGGTTCCTTTTTTTTCGGAACCCTAAAAATTAAATAAAAATGTCAATTTGTATATAATAAAAAGAAAAACGGAGCCGCTTATTACACTAGCCGGTCGATTCGGCCCTAACTCAGTTGTGAAATGACCAGCGGGGGTTGGGTGTTGGCAAGATGTGGGGATAATGCGGGGATTCTAAACATCGATTTTATTCTTCTGATATTATTCTTAATGTTGAATTTGTGGGGAATCAGTAGATTTTTTGTCCCTAAATTGGGGAATTTGACTTGCATTTTCGGGGAAGTTGTTAAATTGGTGTTGGCAACACTGCTCTCTAACTCCCTAAACACTGCCCAGTAGTAAGGGAGCTTACTAGACCGGGCCGCTTCGGTCACCCTAATTAGGGTCCCTAACTCCCTAATTCTTATTACACCACCCTAAATCGGGACTTAGGGCCCTAAATACCGTGAAGTGTAATAAGCGCTTAAATTAGCAAGCTTACACTAGAACTAGTTTCATTTCCAGCAGCTCTACGTCATATAAATGCTGGGGAGTTTGTTGCACCACTTCTTCTTCCCAGCTAAAACACTAGGAAGTGGTGACGGGCGGGCGTTTTGGGGGACTGTCTTAAATAAATATATTTGTATGATTAATTTGATGATCGGTTATATTTTGCCATCTCTCACACTGAATTTGAATTTAAACAAATATTAGTTTTCAGAATTGCAAATCATCGTATAAATAAAACTTTAATAATTTGACACTTATTTTATGACAGGTGTTATTAGTATTACTTAGCGTATTTATTAGTGTGCTAAAGACAAAACATCTAACTATAGTACGTAGAGAAGGAAGTTCTGATCGAATTCGGTCTGTACCTCTACCATGAGTTTTATCAATCTACACTCGCAAAATCCTTACTTCCTTATCCTTACTACTACATATTTATTATCCTTACTAATAATATTATAAATGCGACAGTAATTCTGTCTATCTATCTGTCGCGCTTTCACACGAAAACTACTGAACCGTTTTAAATAAAATTTGGTAGACAGGAAGTCTAGAGCCTGAGAAAGGACATAGGCATCCCGGGAATATGTTCCCTGGGGATCACGCGGGCGAAGCCGCTAGCAGAAGCTAGTATGTAATATCCCAAGAGATCGCGACGATCAGACCTTCGTTACTTAATAAAACCTGAAAGTTTATCTACTGCAGGATAGCAAACTATGTGATGCTATTCTGCACAAATAATGGCACACTAGATTATTATACCCATGTCTAAAGTTAAAGTTACACTATCACAACAATCATTGACTAAAAACTAGACAAGTGCGAGTCAGACTCGCGTACAAAGGGTTCCAAACCATTTTCATTTTTTTTACATGTTATTTTTAACTTTACAGACTTCTCATACATTTTCCTGTAATGTCTAAACATTACAGGAAAATGCAGAAGAAGAAGTCTGTAAATGCAGATAATAGTTTTATACCTAAGTATAAAACTATTATCTGCATTTTTGTCATAATTTTAGGCTCAGTAGGTTCGGAGATCAGGGGGGGGGAAATGGTAATTTTTTGGTCTAATTTCTTAAATGACTTCAAATTTTTTTAATTTAAAATATAAAATATTGAAGTCATTTTAAGTTATGAAAAAAAATATAATTAAAACTTATACAGTTAAGCCCTTTCACTTTTTTTAATTTTCTAGTTGGACCCCCAAAAGTGACATCCATACTCAACATTTATTTATGTACGTAATGAGTCCGTGTTTGGGTCACAAAAGTTCGTATGTACTAAATTTCAACAGATTCCAGTAGATTCGGAGAAAACTGGCTGTTACAGACGGATAGAAAGACAACCGAGTGATCCTATAAGGGTTCCGTTTTTTACGGATGTTCGGAACCCTTAAAATAATAATAGAGTACAGTTTGCAAAATAATCTTATCAGAATTTTCCTACCCACTATGAATATTTTAACGTATAGTACCGTAACGTAAGTGAATTTTGAATATAAATAACTACAACCCCATAGTATTTTGGTTTAATTTTATGCGACATACACAATTCATATCATACAAAAATATGAAGATAGTATCCAATTTAAATAAATATTAAGTGAGAAGCGAGTATTGTATCTATGGCAGAGTTCAAATTGATGACATGTTTAGATAAAGTCAACGAACGTTCCGTCTCTTTTCCGCTTGCTTGCGAGGCACAGCTCATAATTTCTGTTTGGATCGCGTCAAAAATATGACTATTTAGAAAGATAGAACCCTCACAAGAAAAAATAACTAACAAAAATAAAATAGAAACTAACAAAAACCAGAAAATCCTACCAAGTTGCTTTTAGGTTGAGTGGGGTAAAATCAGTGAACGCAAAAGGTAAAATTCAATTTAGTTCAGAAGAAAAATTGGCCAAATGATATTGCAAGATCCTTTTAAGAAAAACTGAGCTTCATGACCAGCTATCGGTAAAACGGGGTGAATAGAAAAGCAGGGGTGAATAGAAACAAAATTTTGAATGGTATTTTCACTTAAATGCCACGTTATTGGTTTCTAGAAAAATATCACTCTTTTAAAACCAGTATTGATTTAAAAATTAGAATCCTGAGAGACCTGCAAGCAGAATTTAAATGAAGTGAAAATCCCTTTGGACTAAGGGACTTGCCAGAAAATGGGCAGCAACGTTCTCTGTGAAACTCAACACCATACACTGCGATCGCCAACCCGCCTGCCAAGCGTGGCGATTATGGCAAACTCCTCCCCTTTGGGGGAGGCCTATGTCCAGCAGTGGACGTCTTTAGGCTGACATGATGATGATGAAAATCCCCTTCAAAGTTTTGTTTCTATTTACCCCTACGTTTCTATTCATCCCGTTTCACGATATCTCTTATAAGCCCATAACTTGTTCGCTATGCTCGCGCTTCACATACAAAATGATTCATTCTAGTCCTCATTTCAGGAATAAACATAAATGAAACAACACTTAAATAATAAAATTAAAATATTATTAATAACATCTTTCAAATAATAACTTACAATATTGTCAATTATTAATTAATATTCCTTGATAACATTATAATTCATAGCACTTATTAATAAATTAATAAATATTTTATTAATTTGTAAAGCTAATACGATCAGAATCACAATGATGGGAAACAACAATAAATTTTAATTAGATGCGTTTTAATTACTTACTTTGTTTCTCAGAAGGTACACTTAGGCTAATGAAAGACAATTAAAAAGTATGTTTTAAATCTTTCGATTTTCTCTCATAGAGCCAAAATTATATAAATGTAGAACTCCTCTAGTCTAGTTATCAAGTGCGAATCTACTAAGGTCCTAGATTCCATGTTCCAGAAGAGTGTTGGTTTACAATTTGATAACTTTCAGAAGCAAGCAGTGGACAAAACTCTCACCATTTATAAAGGACTTCTTACATATGCGGAATTTGCAGAAAATGACAGTCACATAGATAATATCTTTATAATTTCACGAGATGGTAAGCGATGATGTGGTCGACTATAGAGCACGCTTGCCTAGAAGTAACCTATGCATTCTTGACTTAAAGATCGCCAGTTTGTAGCTATCAGGAAATAGCTAACTTGACTTGACCTGTACTTATATTAGAGCTTAAGCCCAAAATATAACATCGTAAGTGCCATTAAAGTATACACAAAAAAATAATTGACACATTCCGAAGATCATTCTTGCTCTAATCTTCCCGATGCGGGATTCAAAACCTAAACACATTCAAATACTCAACTCTATCTACCAAAACACCACTTAAAAAGTATTAATCAATTTCTTAATCATATCTACAGACTCATTTTGACCAATACCCTCGATATATTCAGTAGCTTTCTTAGCATGTTCCTCATACAGCCTCTGAGTTTTATCGACAGCGTCCGTCTTTAAGATATTAAACTTCAGATCTTCATAATCGACGTCTTTAACATCCTTCTTCGATTGAGATATTATTTGGTACAGATTTGGATTGCTGTCCAAAGCAAATAGAACCGGAGCACTTGCTAAGCAAAACTGTTCTTTACTCTCCGACGTTAGCTGCTGTATTTCTGTGGCTGCTTGCCATGCTAAGCCTACATGGCAACCAAATTGGTAGGCAAGGTTTTGTGTCTCTCTGTTCTGGTTATCTATTACCATAGCTGATTGGCAACCTCTTCCAAGCAAGCTTACACCATTGTAGACTGTTCTGGCTGTCCATTCTTTTCTAGGCTTACCTAATACATCATCTACAGCAATAGAATTAGTATCGAAAGTAATTTCATAATCCTTGCCTGTAGGTTTAGGCTTACCGGGAATCGGCATGTTCTGTTCGTCTCTTTCGCCGAAGAATTCTCCTTCGGATAGATCTTTTAGTGCTGTAGAAATTATGTAAGACACATCCGAGTTTCTGAGATTAGCTAACATACCATTGGCAGTAACTAGAAGGTAGTCTCCGAGAAGAATAGCGATTTTGTTTCCGAATATCGCTGATTCGGTGTCTTTTGAGCGTTTTGCAAAAGGCACGTTGACAATACCTCTATGGATAAGATGTCCTGTTCGCATCATTTCAGTCAGTTCTGCTAGAATCCTGGTTTGTTCTTCGTTCTTCTTCATTTGAGGAGTGTAAGTGGGTGTCTTGACGGATTTCGAGAGGAGTAGAATGATGAGGCCCCAGGGCTGAAGGTTTTTGGAGTCTCCGTAGAGGACGTTTTTGGCTGTCTGCATCACTAGGTGGTTGCTGCCGACCTGAGGACAAGAAATAAAAGACGGTTAAAATATTTTTTCGAGTTAGAATGATTGTCGGTTTTAATGATAGGTAACACATTTTTTGACCTAGGTAGTTTTACCGATTCTACATGACCGTGCATGGCGTGCATGTAAGATTAAATTTCTGTAAACCAAAGGCTAGGAGGAATTAGAAATGCAAATGTAAGACCCCGTTTTTAGGGTTCCGTACCCAAAAGGTAACCTATTACTAAGCCTCCGCTGTCCGTCCGTCCGTCTATCTGTCAGCGGGCTGTATCCAACTCGCACTTGGCCGGATTTTGATTAATATAATGGTATCGTGTTAGTTATCTACGGTGTTCTTACACAGCAATCTGCCATCGCAACCACTTATGCAAAATCATTTAAGAAAAATAATCTCATCAAAAACATAACTTGTAAAAAGAACCAAGCCTCGCAACTCAGTTCATCTACCGTAAAAAGTTGTGAGATCCATGAAATACACGTCTGCTAGAAGTGCCTTGGAGTTTAGATGATCAGTCAGTCAGTGAGTGACAATATTAAGAAACTTTGACTAGTTATAATTCTTAAACTACTGGTTAAAATTGAATGAAATTTGAAACATACCGTATTTATACAAGACCTGCTTGGTTAGGTACTGAAAATTCTAATGTTAATGTTAAATTAAAGGTTTCTAATTTTATCCACAACGAAGTTATAGGGGGTCAAAAATGGCCTGAACTGCTTCGAGAAAAGGATGGTACGGCCGTGCTGCATATTTGCTCGACTTGGCGGGGGCACTGCCGTGCCCCCAGATGCAAACAATGGATATAGGGCAACCTACTATTATGTTCAAATCAAAATAATGACACTACCAACATTAGGCTCTTTGCCATTGAAAATATGTCGTAATTCAAATTACAGTTGTCAAAAAAGACCTCGAAAGTTTCAAAAACCCTTTCACAAAATCAGCCAAGCATTTCCCGAGATACTAACCAACAAGACAAACAAGCAGTTATATTATGAACGAGGTATTGTTATGTGAAAGTGAACCTTTTACTTTCTATGCTTAAACCGGTATCGCGAGTTTTTGCCTTGAGCTAAATTTATTTAGGATGAATCAGACTTCTTATTTTAATATGTGAATAAATTATTGTGCCAAACACATAGTTGGTGTTTTCTTTTTACTTGCCTCCGGATTCCCGGAAGTTTAAAAGGAGGGTAATGTGTTATATGTGTTTATTTTCGAGTACCGCCTAAACGTATGGAACGTATGATCTTTTTATATGAGAATTGATATGGTAGGATGCGCTACAATAGCACACACACACACACATCACACACACACATCACATACACACACACACACACACACACACACACACACACGCTCACATTAGGTACACCAGTTGAGTTTTTGAGTTCTAAGCTAACAAAATGGGTGCTAATCTAAACTTGATGTTTATTTCTAAATTATCCAACTTCTGAAACTTTTGAATTGACAAAGTTTCATAGTCAGTCAGCTAGACAAATGAAACTCGTTGCCCATTCTGAAGCGTAGGCTTATTATTTTTTGAGAATGCTTTCATTGCGCGTACAGCTAAAGAATGGAATTCCCTGCCGGAGTCTGCGTTTCCTGATAACTACAACCAGGGGTCTAGTCAAGAGTGCACAGGTTACTTCTAGGCAAGCGTGCTCCATCGTCGACCACATACCTGATCGTTTTCCATCAGGTGAGATTGTGGTCTAACCTAACGCGAGCCTATCAATAAAAAAAAGGACAAGTGCGAGTTGGACTCGCCCACCGAGGGTTTCGTACAGTAGGTACATATTGCATTAAATAAAGACTATATTTTTTATGATTTCATGACAAATGTATAGTTTTCAGGTTTTTCCCTATACTTGTAGTATAAGACGGTATTATTTGCCAAATTTCAAAGTTCTATTAAAAAAAAATATTTCAGGGAAAGACCCATAGATATTCAATTAATAGCGTAACATATAATTATCAATTTGTCATTTACCACATTCAAATTAATTTAAAAAGATTCTATTGATTCCCTTGAGAGTGTCGAAATATACGTTTTTTGCGGCATAAACGGCCGTATCTTTTTTTACGGTAACTTAGAAGTTTATTTTTTTCACAGCTTCAAGGGACTGTAGACCTGAGAATATAATTTTAATTTCAACTCGACATCTCCACGCGTTCCCGAGCAAAAGTGTCTTGACAGACAGACAGATGGACGGGCAACAAAGTGATCCTATAAGAGTTCCACTTTTTCCTTTTGAAGTACCCTAAAAATACTATTAATTGACAGGATATTCTAGCAGCTTAGCTGGATGCGTCTTTCAAATTTGGTTCTCGAATCAATACAGTATGGGAGCTGCCATAACAGTTTCTGGGAGCCTATTCCAAGCAGTTACGACTCGGCTGGGCAGTAATTGCTTCCAAGGTTTTCTTCCTAGATGAATTTCTCCATAGCTTTTATACTCATGTTGCTACTGATAAATTCCTATAGTGGACTGATATTGAACTTTTACAAGTTTGACCGCTATCTCGTGCTATTGATAACATACGCCACGTGAAGTTAATAACGTTGATACATAGTATGGACATACGCCATAACCTTATTGGTGATGGCGACCTTCAGCAAGGTCAGGTGCGTAGTACCAGCAATCAAAGTGCGAGTATAATTCAACTAGTTGACCCGCGCAACTTCGTCTGCTCCGCTCCTATTGGTCTTAGCGTGATTATATTATGGCCTATAGCCTTCCTCGATAAATAGGCTATCTAACACTGAAAGAATTTTTCAAATCGGACCAGTAGTTCCTGAGATTAGCGCGTTCAAGCAAACAAACTCTTCAGCTTTATATATTAAGTAAAGATGATATTTATTACTATTATAGTTCCGTGCCCAAAAGGTAACCAATGGAACCCTATTACTAAGCCTCCGCTGTCCGTCCGTCCGTCTGTCTGTCAGCGGGCTGTATCTCAATAACCGTAATAGATAGACAGTTGAAATTTTCAGTGTGTTCAATAAAAAAATAGCAGTGCGAGTCGGACTCTCGTGCAAAGGGTTCCGAACCAATTTATTTTAATACTACAGACTTCTTATAGGTAGATATTCGTGCAATATTTAAGTATAGAACTATTATCTGCATTTTATTCCAAATTTTAGGTTCAGTAGTTTCGGAGATAAGGGTAATGGTCATTTTTGGTTTAATTTCTTGAATAACCACAAAACTATTTATTTTAAAATTATGAAAAAGATACAGTTAAACCTTTCATTTGATATGAAACAAAATAAGGTTTGAAAAACTTTTTTGTTTAATTTCTAGTTTGACCCCCAAAAGTTACCCCCATACTAAAAATTGAATGATTTACGTAACGCGTTCGTATTTGGGTAACAGATGTCCACATGTGTACCAAATTTCAACAGAATCGGTCCAGTGGATCCGGAGAAAACGGGCTGTGACGGACGGACAGACAGACAAACATCTGATCCTATAAGGGTTCCGTTTGTTCGGAACCCTAAAAATAAAATAAAATTATGAGGGCTCCACTACAAGAAACGTGTTTTTTTTTCGGTTTATATTACGACTCGCACTTGGCCGTTTTTATGCACGGTTTTTTTTCAAAAAGTCGTCTTCACGATAAACATTTTAAAGTTGAAAATTCTTTCGCGAATACCCTATATGCTAGGAGTCTTATTTTCTGCCAACTCTTGGGCGTTTTGGGGCAGTTGTGTATCGTTTTTGTAGCTCTTTCGAACTATGTTAGGGTTTACGGGGCTTACCTCCAAAAAACTGGAAGCGACTGAAAACTGATTCCAATATTTAACAATGGCTAAGAGCGGCAACCTGCCTGTTATTTTAATATTTGTAAGCGTGTAATAATGCTTATAAACGATGCCCTCTTTAGTGAAGCTACTCTCCGATATTCAGGTCACCGTGAAATCAAGAACAACGCACCTAGTTTTTCTGGTTTAGTAACAGATTCATAATATAGGTACTTCTTATGAGAACTGTTATATGGAACGCACACAGCGTTGACTATGACATCTAGTAGTGCATATTAGAAACTTATACGTAAAATATCCATATTATAAAGCTGAAGAATTTGTTTCATTGATTGGACGGAACTGGTACGAATGGAAAAAATATTTTATTTATTTATTGAGGAACACCAACGACATATTTACAAAATAGTTACATAAATTGTACATTGCTCCGTTCTGTGCAAATATGTCACTTACAGGTGTACACAACTTTTACATTTTGACAGTAAACTAGACACAAATTAACAATATTATAGGTTATCACATTACATTTTTTAAATTTATTATTTATAAAAAATTAAATTAGTTTAAATGAAATTTATTGCAATTAAGATTGAAATTGAATTGAAATTAATTGGATAGGATTGAAATTGAACTAAATATATAAGTATTAAACATATCGAAAATAAATTATAGTGTCAGATAGCCCATTTGTAAAGGAAGACACTACGACCAATAAGAGCGGAGCATTTATTAAATATGTGACGCAGACGAAATTGCGTCGGGCAGATAATGTGCAATAAAGAGTAAACAATTATGGACGCATTATCTTCATGTCTTCTTCTTCCTGTAAATCGTCATCTCACTATTCAGCCAATATCTAGTCATATATCACTTTACACACAGTCCATTTATCGTTCCTTTCGTGTTTCTCTACTCTTACACCTTGTATACTCAAAACTTTCCCGACGCCATTTTTATTTTCCTCCCCAGCAAATACCCATGACATGACAACCGATTTCTACACAACACACCATCGTCTGAGTAACCTTTTCGCAACTTTAATTGGGTCAGTTTCCGATATAACCGAATACAGCTAAATACCAGTATTTTAGTTAGAGAGCTACTGCGTGTCTGACCCCTAGAACTCAGTTACTGGGTATCAGTTATCACGATACTCTACGACTGCCTCCATGGTCGAGTGGTTTAGGCGTTTGCCTTGTGACCCGGTGGTCGTGAGTTCGATTCCCACGGGAAGAAACATACTTTGTAAAGTTGTTTTCCAGTTTGGCTAGGACATTGCAGGCCTGAATCACCTGATTGTCTGATAAAAAGATGATTCCGTGCTTCGGAAGGCACGTATAAGCCTTGGTTCCGGCCGCCAAATGGCGGTCGTCAAATAAACCATGTCAGAGGCCCTTGAGGCGGTTTAGGAACTCTGACACTAGGGTGTATGGGGTAGTTAGACCTTACTGCCCACACGATAAGAAGAAGTTATCACGATACCCAAGACGACAAAAACTGGTGACTGTGAGTCCCCCAGTCACCAGTTTTTGTCGTCTAAAAGCGTGAAAGTGTCACAATCAGTCTTACCCCGGTCGGGGTAAGACTGATTGTGACACTTTCACGCTCCATTGTCAAATAAACCATGTGAGAGGCCCTTGAGGCGGTTTAGAAACTCTGACACTAGGGTGTATGGGATCGTTAGACCTTACTACCCACACGATAAGAAGAAGTTATCACGATACCCAAGACGACAAAAACTGGGGGACTCCCAGTCACCAGTTTTTGTCGTCTAAAAGCGTGAAAGTGTCACAATCAGTCTTACCCCGGTCGGGGTAAGACTGATTGTGACACTTTCACGCTTTTGACTGTACATAAAAACGTAAAGTTGCAAATTAAGTTCCTTTAAATAATACACAAATCCGATCAACCTGTATAATATCAAGATTCCTTTTCACTTTCCTTTTCTTGAATGACAATCATTAGGTAGTATACGTATTTACGAAATTTTTGAGCCGGCTTTCTTATGTAAACTTTCACTCTTCGTCGTTGAATCTGGGTTAAGTTATGATATCACGATCCTCTGAATTAAGAGAGGGCAATGTCCTTTTCGTGGCCCGTTAAGGCTGCTCTCTCGAGAAATGCTTAAAACAGCGTGCAGATGAAGCAACTTATCGTCGGAATTTACTGAGAAATTACATCTGACAAAAATAGGTAGTAATCTATATGATATGATACGTAATTTAGTTTAGCCGGAATGAATGTATCAGTATCACATAATAAGAAAAAAAATCACCTCCAAATCGTTGAGATGAAACCATTTTACTCCTTCATTTTTTAACAAAAGTCTAAAAAAAAATATCTACTGCTTTGCAATACAAACGAAAATAATTTGGTTTTGCTACTTTTTTTAAATATGTGTTTTTAAATAATAAATAAAAAATGTGGGTAGTGGAGTAGCGCGTACAGGAGTGGTTAGCTCCGTTTATATGCACAAGGTCATTGGCATGTATACAAGCCTTAAAGCTGCGTATCCACCAAAGATGTGCGAGAATATGTAGCGAGGGATATGTTTGTTAATAACCAATAAAATCGCTTAATTTAACTGCCACCGTGGTCGAATGGTTTAGGCGTTTACCTTGTGACCTTGGTCGTGGGTTCGATTCCCACGGGAAAGCATAATTTGTAAAGTTGTTTTCCAGTTTGGTTAAGACATTTCAGGCTTGAATCACCTGATTGTCTGATAAACGAATATGATTCCATGCTTCGGAAGGCACGTATAAGCCGGTGGTCACGGCCGCCAAATGGCGGTCGTCAAATACACCATGTCAGAGGCCCTTGAGGCGGAAACTCTGACACTAGGGTGTGTGGGGTCGTTAGACCTTACTGCTCACACGATAAGAAGAAGAAAATCGCTTTATTTACCTAGCGTCGCTCAGCGCAAACGATTTTATTAGTTTCAAAAACTTCCCTGGCTAGGCATCCTTGCACTTATCCGGTAAAATCGCAGCCAGTCTCTTCAGAAATGTGTACTAATATGCCTTGCACAGAAAGAGGTTTGGAGGGATGCGGAACAGAGAGTAAAGTCCCGCACACCTCCGTTGTAAAGGGAGGATCCTCCAATCAGGCGGGTGTTGTGCCTGGCGGGCAACTGCCCGATAGTTGATATTCGGACTGATGTATATGTTCAAATTGCACGGTAAACTCTGCTTGCGCGATGCAGGATTTCAACGTAGTAGTTCGCTGTTAGTTGGATAGATGACGTCGCGGTTCTTTTTGTTGCGATGTAGATTTGCTCCGTTAGTTTTTCTTGTGGCGGCATTGATGCCGCTTCAGAGATTCCAAGGTGGCCTACAATGCGGTGGTGCCTTTTTACCGACTCGGTGGTCACCATCAGCACATGAAAGAGCCTAATTACCTTCGATCATTATGGAGTTCGCAGAACAGATGGTCGATGGGACCGAAAAGTTCTGGAGTGGCGACCGCGTACCGGAAGACGCAAAGTTGGAAGGCCTCCCACAAGGTGGACCGATGACCTGGTGAAGGTCTCGGGTAGCCAATGGATGCGAGACGCACAGGACCGGTCATTGTAGTGACGCTTGGGGGAGGCCTATATCCAGCAGTGGACGTCTTTCGGCTGATATGATGATGATGAAGATTATGGAGTTTGTTTCATTGCGGTTTTGGGGGATTGACTGACTGATACTTTGATGAAAGCCACTGCTGCTGCAATTATCGTAGCCGCCTACTGCGCCCAAACAATCTTAAGACTTAAGGCGACGCGGCGACGCATTTCCTCTTAACCATAGACTCGAAAAGAACAACGAAATAATTATGGAATGTAATATTGCATAATGGTGATAGATACTGCACGAATACCTACTGCAAACTAATCATTATTACCACTGATGATCATTCATTAGTTCAGGGTTTTCACGGGTTTCATAAAAGTCACCTTAATTACTGTTTTGGAGACATATTTACTTTCAATGAGTATCATTATAGCTCATTATAGATGAATTCAATTCATCATTGCACAAAAAAAATAGTAAGGTAGTTAACATGACTATTTCTGGAAGCTACATTAAGTATTAATTGTTATAATAAATCACATTACGGATTTAACTAATGGGTTCCCAAAACTAAGTCACTCAACTTATAACGAGCTCAATTTACACAAATACACTGACAAGAATAAAATTTGTAGATTAGGATTAGGAACTATCTACCTATACTAATACAAAAAAACTGGCCAACTGCGAGTCGGACTCGCGTGCAATAGGTTCCGAACCAATTTCAATTTTTTACCCTATTATTTTAACACTACAGACTTCTTCTAGGTTTTCTTGTAATCTTTAGGTATAGAATTATTATTGCATTTTTTCAAAATTTTAGGGTAAGTAGTTTCGGGGGGGGGGGGGGGGTTAACCCACACATTAAGCCCGTTCATTTGAAAAACTTTTTTTAGTTTGACCCCCAAAATTGACCACCATACTAAAAATTTATTTATTTACGTAAAGCGTGTTTGGGTCACAGAATTCCATACGTATCCAAATTTCAACAGAATCGGTTCCGTAGTAGATCCGAAGAAAACTGGCTGTGACAGACGGACAGACAGACAGACAGACACCCGAGTGATCCTATAAGTCCGTTTTTTACGGATGTTCGGAACCCTAACAAACAGATGTGTTGCTGGGGAGTTTGTTCCGCCACTTCTTCTTCCAAGCTAAAACAAAACGAAGTGGTAACGGGCGTTTTGGGGGTCTTCATGTTGACTGACGTTAAAAAAGTGCTGGCTGTCAGCATAATTTTAATTAATAACTTTAATTTTATAAAACTGTTTTTTTAAATTGAAGTAAGCAAATGAGCATATTAGATCACCAATCTGACAGTCAAATATGAGGATTAGCTTCCTCATTGTTGCTTTTGCGGTATATTTTGTACATTTCTGCGTTGAGAGAAACTTATAAATACTTATATGTAGTGGGAATCGAACCCACAACCACGCACAGAAACCTACAACTGAACCATAAGAAGGACAAAAAATTATAATGTGAAATGCCGAATGAACTTACTGTAATGGGAGTCGAACCCACGACCATGCACAAATACAATACAAATAGGTACAAATTATGGAGTTCTTAATTCTTTATTGAACACCAAACACGACATAGTAGGTACACAGTTATTAAATAATTCATGTAAAAGGCGAACTTAACTCAACGTTGGCTTTTCTCCCAGCAGACTGCTGAGTGAAAGAGAAAAAGATGAAAAAATAATTGTTAAAATGACTCACCAACTTCCGCAAATAGAGCGCCATATTAGCGAATTCATCACTCAGCAAGCACCTCAGATTCATAAACGAAGTCGGGTACCCGACGACTTTCTCCGCATCTCGTATAATATTACTCCAATTTGTGAACGGGGGACGCAATAATATCAAAATTTCATCTTTTGTCAAACTCGCTACAGTCGATTCCAATCTTTTTTGGTAAAAGAAAGGGGATGCGCGCTTCAAAACGCGGGAAACCGCGTATGACACCGCCATGACAGTTAAACTTTTAAAGTTTTTTTTTACGAGGCACAGGTATCGTCCGCGCGGCCAGACGGTTGTAAACGCAATGGTGATGTTATGTTAAGCTATCGTATGGAAGGCTGCATGGATTTTGGAATTTGCCTGATTTTCGTATTTACTATTTTTCTGTTTTTTTTTTTTGAAGGTTGTCTAAGTAAGTGTCCTTTAGGGTTTTTTTTTTGTGTCATCTGTCATCGTCTATTTTATTGTTATTTGGTATTGCGGTAAAATATTAAGAAATAACGACGTTATTAAGTACAGTTTTATATACTTATCGCATGTGTTTTGATTTTGAAAATAAAATGTATTTTAAAAACGACATAAATGTAGATTTTCCTTGTTCTATATTATTATTTGACTGAGAGAGACTGGAAGATGGGAGACATATGCTTTTGCCCAGCAGTGGTATGGCACAGAAGCCTGTGTGTACCAGCTAGATGAAATTAAACAGATTTCATTAAAAATCTCGTCCTTCGAAAGGTTCATTAGAATACCGACACAGTTATGTTGCTAAATGGACCTTTTAGCGTAGCTGTGAGGCGCATTTTGATTTTTAGTAGGTGTACCATTATTTTTATTTCTGGGATTATTTCTGTTTACTGCACGCGTTTCACGTAGGTATTGTGTCTAAATAAAACGTTAGTATTACTTTATATTACTTTGGTTCCCCGGATTTTATAAAAAAGATAACCTAAATCACTATCCACGTTTCTCCACTCATACCTTATTTCCCAGTTATCAGGTAAAATTCATAACCTGGCAACACTTATGTTCTTGACCGTGAAGTGGAAAGTAGCGTTGGACTAGTCTCGAAACCACCCTTCACTTACTATCATCATCCAACTCCACATTCAAATCTCAACCTTAATCCACTGTCACAAGAATCAAAACAAACTTTCCCAACGATAGAAGAAATTGGTCAAGACGTGACTCAGCCAATTTATGTAAGGCCTAAGTTCTCGTAGATGATAAGTGTATGGATAGGTCAAGTTATGCTGGAAACAACGGATTCTTTCGACTACTCTTTTTATTGCAATCTTGAATGAATTTCTCCTTTGCGGCCAGTTTGAAGTAAACGTGTCTGAGTAAAACTTTGTTTGGGTCGGCCGTAGTCGTAGTAAAAGCGAGTTCATTTAGGGTTATTAGAGTAATAAATTTCTATTTAATTTACAAAACTCGAAATTTGGATGAAACGAAGAAGAAATACAATTAAATTGAGAACCAGAGAGCAGGTTCTTATTTCGATTGTATGTCTTTAATCGACTTCTTTTATTCTTAGTTGTATTCTTCGTAGTTGCTCCTAATACCTACCTACCTATAGAGCAGTGGTGGCCAAGTGGTAACGGCTCCGACTTACGAGTTGTAGGTCGCGGGTTCAAACCCAGCCAGGCACATTACTTTGTGTGATTTATTTCATAACCACTGCTCTCAAAACATCGTGAGGAAACCGGCATGTCCTAGAACCTAAAATTCGAAGACATGTGACATTCACCAACCCGCATTGGGCCCGCGTGGTGGATTACGGCCCATTCCCTCTCCTAGAGAGGAGGCCTTGAGTCCCAACAGCGGGAATATTATAAGGCCGACTATGCTATGCTCCTAATACAGGTTCCTAATAAGCTTACCTAAAGATGGATTATGTATACTAATGACACGTGGAGACCTAACTTTGTTTTTACCCTTTTTATGAACATTGTATTTTTATGGTTCCAAACGTGGCGTGGCGTAAGACAAAACGGAAACCTTAAAGCATCACTCGATGTGTGTTTCTCTGTCAGCGCAAATAAAATTTTCTCCGGATCTGCTGGTCTTAGTTGAAATTTGGTACTCATAATGAACTTGTGTAACCCAGACAAAGACGCGTTCTATTTTGAGTTTGACCAGCAGCCCAGCGGAAGGGAGTGTCAGACTCTTACTGACTAAAACTCATCTGTGTTCTTTGAAATGCCCTTTGCATTCCAGGGCCTCTTTCGTACAGTTCCGCAACCCTGGATGGCCAGTAGTCCCAGGGCATTATATTTTCTATTTCTACGTAGCGTTATTATAAAACTTCCAATGTTCGCCCGCATCCGTCTGCAAATGAGGCTATAGAATGATTCACAAACTACCAACTGAAGAGGTATTACTAAATTTCCTTCTGGTACTACTTACATAATACTTACGTCAAAACATGCAAGCGGATCTAGACATCCTGAAGTTGAGGCTAAGGTCACAAAATGATGAACAGGATCTTGCTAGTGATATGGACAGAATATAATGGTGTTAGTCGCAAAGGGTAACACAGTCAGTGGCAAACTTATGGTATGTGTTACTTTTAGATAAAAATGAACGGCTTTACGTTTTTTTTTTTTATTTGTGATGGGTTTGCTGTTGACTCTAATCTAGGTCAGAGATGACAGAGAAAAAGTTTACGATGGTGCGAGCTTACCCAGAAGTAGCCTGTTCACTGTAACTTTGAAGAGATTAGGGTTGTAAGCTTTTGGAAACACAGACTCATGCAGAGAGTTCCACTCCTTTGCTGTGCGCATTATAAAAGACGTTTGAAGACGCATAGTGCGAATTGGTGGAATAGCAACAAGGTAGGGATGGTAAGATGCAGTGCGTCTGGATGTCCGATGGTAGAAGGGTGCCGATGGGATGAGGTCGTGGAGTTTTTGGGCACACTCATCGAAGTACAATCTGTAGAAGACCAACAAGCAGGCAACTTTACGGCGATGAGCCAAGCTATGTAGCTTGGAATCCACCAATTTTACGTCACCGATAAGCCTCTTAGCTCTGCGTTCCACCGAGTCAAGCGCGGCAAGCTAAGCATCAGCTTGCTTGGCAAGCTGATACTTAGCTGAGCCATCCCAATTTGGGAAAAGTCCCCTAAGTTTGGAACCCTGACCCTCGTCCGATATGGTTAAGGCTGGCCCTAAATTCATTATTTGGCGTGCGCTGAAAAAACCTGATGATACATAAAAATAATGTACTACATAGTTGAAATATTCATTATTACCTATAAAAAAGTCCGCGAGGGTATGTTTTTTTTTTACTATATATAGGCATACGTTTGACCACAATCTCACCTGATGGTAAGCGATGATGCAGTCGACGATGGAGCACGTTTGCCTAGCAGCAACCTATTCACTCTTGTCTTAAAGACTTCCAGGTTGTAGCTATCTGGAAACACAGATTCTGGCAGGGAATTCCACTCCTTAGCTGTACGCACTATGAATGTGTTCCCAAAACGTTTAGTGCGTGTCGGTGGGATGTCCACCATGTACCGGTGGCGCATCGCCGTTCGTCTTGTGGTCCAATGATGGAACGGGCTTGGCGGAATTAAATCATGCAATTCCGTCGCACACTCCCCAAAATGCAAGCGATAGAAAACCGACAGGCCAGCAACTCGGCGTCGATGCTCAAGGCTTTGGAGCTTCGACTCGACGAGCCTGTCATTACCGATGATCCTCTTGGCTCGTTTCTCAATTGACTCAAGGGCATCAAGCTGGTATCTGGCAGATCCGTCCCAAAGATGAGAGCAGTACTCCATACACGATCGAACTTGCGCTTGATAGAGCTTGAGCAGCTGTTTCGGCGTGAAGTACCGTCTCACCTTTGCTAGGACCCCCAACTTTCTGGCATCCACTTGAGCCTTTGCCTCTATGAAAGGGCCAAAATTGAGAGTAGATTTTAACGAAGAAGCCTGTCTAACTATTATAGTTAAGTCGTAATGACCGCGTTTTATTCAAATACCTAATTAAATAACGACGACACGGTTGGCGCAGTGGTGGAACGATCGACTGCTGCGCTGCGTGTCGCGGGTTCGATTCCCGCACGGAACAAATATTTGTATGGCCTACAGATAGTTGTTCCGGGTCTGGCTGTTTGTGTATGTGAAATTGTATGTTTGTAAACGCACCCACGATACAGGAGAAATTCCTAGTGTGGGGCAACGTTTTTTTTTAAAAAAAAAAAACAAAACAAAAAAAAAACAAATAAAAACCCGGGCGGAATTGAATAGTGGTGATTTTGGTATCATGATATTAATCGTTATCCATTAAAATGTTTATATATCCAGTAAATTAAACTTCAAATTATTCAAATCTGACGGGTATAAAATGCTCTAAGTAAGAAAAAACTGGCCAAGTGCGAGTCGGACTCGCGTGCAAAGGGTTCCAAACCAATTTAATTTTTTTTAGCATGTTATTTTAACACTACAGACTTCTCATAGCTGTAATCTTTAGGTATAGAACTATTATCTGCATTTTTTTTTTCAAAATTTTAGGCTCAGTAGTTTCGGAGATAAGGTGGGTCGAATGGTCATTTTTGGTCTATTTTCTTGAATAACTTCAAAACTATTTATTTTAAAATTATGAAAAAAATATAATCAAAATCCTCACAGCCCTTTATTTGATATGTCATACGATATAGTTTAAAAACGTTTTTTTTTTAATTTTTTTAGTTTGACCCCCAAAAGTGACCACCATATTAAAAATTTATTTATTTACATAAAACGTTCGTGTTTGGGTCGCAGAAGTACATATGTATACCAAATTTCAACAGAATCGGTTCAGTAGATCCGGAGAAAAGTGGCTGTGACAGACGGACAATCAGACAGACACCCGAGTGATCCTATAAGGGTTCCGTTTTTTACGGATGTTCGGAACCCTAAAAATGTTGCGGTCAAAGCGAACTGCCCTGCCCACGTGGAGTCTATTAATAAGTAATAAAATTTAAACATTACCCTATAAAGAGGGAGGTAAGTATAGGAGATGAAGTTCGTGGAGTACCTACTAGAACCGCGCGAACGAAGTCGCGGGCGAAGTGCTAGTACTCCTATAAAGACGCGTGAAACAACTGCGCACCGGCTCTTTAGGCCTGACTGAACAGGTGATGATTCAGCCCAAAGTTCATTGCTCGCAAGCCCTACATAATGGTGGAAGGAGATCATTCAGCGCACCCAGGTAGCCCTACCTAGCAATGGAATACCCGAACACGCACCTCACGCTCTAAACTATAGTGCTTGCGAAAACGAGACTTGATACAAAAACCAGCCAAGTGCGAGTCGGGCTCGCGCATGAAGGGTTCCGTTTCATCGTACTTTTTTATTTGTTGTTATAGCAGCAATAGAAATACACATTCTGTGAAAATTTTAAATGTCTACATATTACGGTTCATGAGATATAGCCCGCTGACAGATAGATGGACGGATGCTTAGTAATAGGGTTCCGTCGGTTACTCTTTGGGTACGGCAACTTTTCTTTACTATTGATAGGCTCGCGTTTGACCACTATCTCACCTGTTGGTAAGCGATGATGTGGTCGAAGATGGAGCACGCTTGCCTAGAAGTAACCTATTCACTCTTGACTTAAAGACTCCCAGGTTGTAGCTATCAGGAAACACAGACTCCGGCAGGGAATTACACTCCTTAGCTGTACGCACTATGAATGTGTTCCCAAAACGTTTTGTGCGTGTGGGTGGGATATCCACCATGAACCGGTGGCGCATCGCCGTTCGTCTTGTAGTCCTTATAAACTAGCATTCGTGTATGTATCATTATTAAACAAGCGTGTCAAACCATAGTTTTATTCCACAGTAATGATTGTCACCTTGTCCGTAATATTTATTGATTCGCATACGATTGAATGCTATTACCGTTGAAAACGCTAAGGCTAAGTGAATAATCGATACGATGTATGAACACGAACGCAATAAGGTTCTAGAAAAGTGATATTCTACCAGCGTTAACGTTAGTCAGTAAATCCAAAATTTATAATTTTAAAATGCGATATGAAAGATCAATCTATACTAATATATAAAGCTGAAGAGTTTCTTTGTTTGTTTGCTTGAACGCGCTAATCTCAGGAACTACTGGATTTGAGAAATTCTTTCAGTGTTAGATAGCCCATTTATCGAGGAAGGCTATAGGCTATATATCATGATGCTAAGACCAATAGGAGCGGAGCAGTAATGAAAATTGTGACGCAGACGAAGTTGCGCGGGTTAGCTAGTGGTATATATGAATAATATGAATGGTATATGAAAGGAGAATGGTATATATGAATAACTAGTGGACGTCACGCGGCTTCACCCGCGTAGTTCCCGTTTCCGTGGGAGTACGGGGATAAAATATAGCCTATGTTACTCCCTGACAATGTAGCTATCCATTGCTGAAAGAAGTTTTCAAATCGGTCAAGTAGTTTCGGAGCTTCTTCATTTCAAACAAACAAATCTTTCCTCTTTATAATATTAGTGTAGATATGAAAGATGATGTGAATTAAACAACGCTTTCCAAGGTTGGTCCGAAGATGGGTGCACATTTACCGAGATTCCGCCATTCCTCGAAATTCTGTCCTGGCTGTCATTTAGAATAGAATACTCTTTATTATCCATATAAGTTACAGAAAAGATAGATGAGAAACATTACATAGGGGGACACAATGGACGGACTTATCGCTAAAAGATCATTCGCGATCATTTTTCGTAAAACCGAGTAACTTGATGGTGACAATTGTAGAGTTAAGATTAACTCCATGTTAAATACCAGTATTAAGCTGCATCCATAATGCTGCCTGTCCATTGAAGCGGAACGAGGCAGCAAAGCGGAGTGAGGGAGTAATGCGGAGCGGAGCTGCTGACTGTGTCTGTCCATTGATGCGGAGCGAGGTTGTCCGGAGCGGAGTTGCGGACCGTGCGGAGCTAGGCCGAGTTTTCGTGACGATTGAGATTGATTTGAGTCGAGATAAAAACCGGCCACCTCGGTTTTTATCCGCGTTACCGTTCCGCTTCCTTACTCCGCTGTTTCGCTCCGCTTCCCGGTTTTGTACGATTTTTTAAACTAGTCCCCAAATCTCTGTCCACTGAAACCGAGCGGAGATTTTATGCAATTCTATTGGCTAATATTGATTATATATTATTTCCTCAAGGGAATCAAAATTTATAGCATATTTTCCGTTCACCTAGAACTATAAAATTTGCCAAGTAATATCGTCTTATACTACAAGTATAGGAAAAGATCTGAAAACTATACATTTGTAATTAAATCATACAATTTTAGTCTTTATTTAAAGTAATATGTACCTACATATACATTTGTACGAAACCCTCGATGGGCGAGTCCGACTCGCACTTTTCCTGTTTTCAACTTTATAGCGAAATCATTAGATTCAAGGTTAATTGGAAAAATTGCACGGTTTTCGATAGCTTGATGTACCTACCTAAAATATTTGCGAGTTTATCGAAATTGAATCGGAGAGAGAAGTACTAAGGCTGGGTGCAGACTTGAGTCACGATAGTTCTATTGCTTCACAAAAAATATGAAGCCGCGCAAACTTCAAACAAAACGTCTCATAGACAAAATTGTTTAAAACCTACAAGGACTGCACAGCGACCAGTCTGACTAACGATTGTCGGCTTCCCTTTTGTATGTACGCGGGCGCGCACATCAACGACAAAACAGTCTGGCGACGTATTCTCTCTCGTAGTCTCGTCCGAGCGTTCATGGAGTAAACACGTCACATCATGGTTACAGACGAAGAACTATATGTGGGATGCACCCAATATTTACGTCTGCGTCGTTTTGCAAGTGCGCGCGTAACTAGGATGCTTATTAGAACAGTATCGATGAAGTCCATTTTGACACTGAGAAAGAATTAAACGGTGTGCGCCACGTCGTCGTAGTAGACAAAACAGTTTCGTTTTAGGTGCGCGACGTGTCGTAGGCAAAACAGTTTCATTTTAGTTTCAAGACAGACTTGTCTATGCGAGGTAAGTCTGTCTTAAAACTGTCGTGACTCAAGTCTGCGCTCAGCCTAAGTTAAATAGAAGAGCCTTAGCTATTTAATGATAATGACATAAGTAACTATTAACTTTTTCCGTCAAATATGGTACACTGTGATGTAAGAGGTGTTAATAATACAAGTTTTCCTTATGTTTGAATTGGTGCTGTATACATACATTATGTAGTTTTGAGTGCCAATGACAACAATAAACAAACACTAATCTATCAAAGAAGAAACACAGGCTGTGTTTCGTTTTGATAGCTACAAATCAAATCAAATCGTATATTTCAAATAAACCATTTACAGGTACTTTTGAATTGTCAAAGTCAGTCAGTCAAAAACATGAAGCTATTTGCACGTTCCAAAGCGTAGATCTCTATGGAGAAGAACGTGCAAGAAACTCCACAGACACTTTTTTAAACCATGTGATGTATTACAAAAATCTTGTTAACATTATCTTTGATTGCTTCTATATGTAAGGACAATGCACATACAAACAACCAAGGGGGCTAAAAAGGCCACTTTAGGAGAATCATATCGAGGGGTGAAAGGCTATTTGTTTGAAGCGACATTTTGGGCGACATTGAGTTATATACATTTTCGGACTCAGCGTTTTTTGTTCTGCTCCGGATGGGCCGAGTTTCGTACAATTCTGAGCACATTTTTGGCTCTTAAGACAATGCAATTTTAAAACATAATTTTCAAATATGATGTATGGTCCGACATCACATTTGCCATTTTTTTGTAGAACTTCATTTAAGCTGTACACAAAAATATAGAATTGGAGCTTAAGCCGTAATTATCGTCCAAATATTTCAGATGAATGGCAGATAAAACGTTTTTCGAAATAGCAAACTTTAGATGAAAATTCCTTTCATACATTTTGCTTTCCACTACTAGCACTATGCAATGTCGCTTCAACCAATTTTCTGTCAGCCAAATTCATTAAGACACGTCGGTTCAATTCTTTTCCGCTGCAACTATTATACACTCTGTTTGGAGCTTCAAACAATGTTTCTTCTTAATAGTAATGAAGTGTATAAATGTACTTAGGAAGTAACCAACATGTATAGATAATGAGAAATAAACGCTAAAATTATGTTTATCACAAATTTTGCTAAAGAGATGTCGTTTTTTCCTTACATGCATAATATTTTCATAAATGAATTGACAAGGGACTGTCATAATATAAATCTTTTTAAAGAGTTCCCTAAGAGAATCGCGGCGACGAAGATTATAAATGGCTCTGACAGCACGCTTTTGTAGAATAAATATGGATTCAATGTCAGCAGCCCGACCCCACAGCAAAATACCATACGACATAGTGCTGTGAAAGTAACTAAAATAGACCAAACGCGCGGTTTCTATATCTGTTAGCTGTCTGATTTTTCTAACAGCATAAGCGGCTGAGCCGCGCCGCAAGAGATGTTATGTGAGGTCCCCATTGCAATTTCTCGTCTAAAGTGATTCCCAGGAAAACCGTCTGATCAATAAATTCCAGTTTTTGTCCATTCAATATGATGTCACATTCGTTACTTTTAACATTAGATAAAGTAAATGCAATACATTTTTTTTTTTCGTTTACTACTAAGTTGTTTGCCGTAAACCAATCTTGAACCTGATGAATAGAGTAATTGCCATCATCGAGGTTTTGTGATATTCGGTCTATCTTAAATATCAATGATATGTCATCAGCAAACAACACCATCTTTGGTTCATTTTGAAGCAATTGGGGCAAATCGTTTATGTATACTAAAAAGAGGAATGGACCCAATATTGAACCTTGCGGAACGCCCATTGTCATTTCAGACCCTAGTGAGTTTACACCGTTTACTCACGTTTACCAAGAGTGCTTAGGTACCTACAGATAGTTGATAAATAATTCATTAGAATTATGAAACACCCTCTTTATAATGTTTACGTATCAAAACAATGTCGCCGTTCCATTCCGCGCCATCCTTGGAACACAAGGCTCGGACTGCGCGCGCTCCTGGATGTTTTAAACAACGTCATCGCGACATGGTAATTAATAGTATATTCATTATTTTTATTTAAAAAAATCATATTTGTGAACGTTTTTTCATAAATGAATGTGTAGTAGTCATTGGATAGACGAAGTGGGCTGCCGTTGTAAGACAACTAAAATAAATAAATAAAAGATGGCACCGTGTAGATTAAGTTTTTTGATTTAAAGCTCACCATCAGGTGAGATTGTGGTCAAAAACGTGCATATCAATAGTAAAGTATACAGAAACATCACACACACACACCACACACACACACACACACAACACACACACACACACACACACACCCTACACACACCTACCACACCTACACACGCACACACACACTCTACACACCCCACACCCACACTCTCCCACAGTTCCTATCACAGTTACATTATTAAATGGGTAAGCAAAAATAAAACACAGGCTTACAATATTTTGTCTGTAATTAAGCTTGATCAAGTCAAGCCTCTCATCAGGAAATCATCTTTAATTTAACATATCTTCAACCTTCTCTACACATCTTCGAATGGGGGTCAGTCCTGGTGTCCTGAAATACAGGCCTTACCGTCTAGCGTAGGCACCAGTCTCCCTCAATATATTTATTAAACTATAGCTGTTATGTATTGTTCTTGATACAATGTTACATGTACCTTACATGTGGTGAGGAATAAATCTATATTATTATTTCTATAAAAAGTTATTCCTTCATTTACCTTAATTTACTATCACATTCACAATTACTTAACCATATTTAACATACTTTCTTGTTCTTCCCTCGTACACCGTGTATTACAGAGTTCAGGGGCCACTGCGTATAATATATGACTGGTAAATATGCTAACACAAAGATGAAGAATAAGTAGAAGATAACGGATCCGAACATGACGCCAAATATGGGGTATACCCAAACTCCTCTGATTGCGTAGACCATGAACAATCTGGAAAAGAAAATGTTTATTTAATAAAAAAATTGCTTTAACATCATTCCAGAATAATAGTTTAGCAGTTGTGTGTGGAAAACCCATAATTCGTCAGTTATATAAGTTATAAGTTTCGCCAGTTAAAATTTCCAGCTACTGTTGGAATTTATCGACGCGACCTCCTAATGGAAATTTCAAAAGTAACTGGAAATTCTAGCTGGCGAAACATATAACTTAAACGGAACTTATAAATATCTATTATATAGCTTTGTATTTATGTATATGTGTATCTGTTATGTTATATTATAATTGAATTAGTTTTTGTCACACCAATGACAGCCCCATCTCATGTCATGGCAAATACTGTCCATACCAGGTTGTCTGGAAGAGATCGGGGAATGCGATAAGGCCGCCCATTGTATGTTTAGTTTTAAGTTCCCTTTTTGTTCATACTTTTGGTGAACAATATATAAATAAACATAAATTCAACAGTAGCTGGAAATTTTCCTCCCGCAAATATACCCTCAACAGACTGTCAGATTGCTTCAGCCTTTCCACCTACTATATCCAGTATGAGGTTGTCATCATCATTATCATATCAACCGAAAGACGTCCACTGCTGGACATAGGCTTCCCCCAAGCGTCACCACAACAACCGGTCCTGTGCGTCTCGCATCCATCGGTTTCCCGCGACCCTCACCAGGTCATCGGTCCCTTGTGGGAGAGGCCTTCAAACGTTGAGGTCTATGCACAAAAGTTCTGGAGCACAACTCCAGAACTTCTGCACATAGTCCATCCATTTTGGAAGCATTGTAACTAGACTAAACTTCAGTGCTTTAGCCAACAATCATGTGGAGAAAAACCGAGATAAATGATCTCGGTTTTCCTGTGCCTTATTTCAATTCTAATTTGATCGCGTAGGTCATATGTATTATTGAAGTGAAACTTCTTTACGCACGCTTGAATGGGGAGTAAGCTGGCGAACGCGTGACGTAAGCATTACGAAAAGTGTGATCGGGCGAGGCGAACGGGAGTTGAGTGGGGGATATAAGCAAGAGACAGCAGTGCGCGCGCACATTTTCTTTCTCTCTTCCTCTCATAGCCAAACGGAGCGAAAGAAGTTTCACTTCAGTCGTGTGGTCATAAGCACACTCGTTTTTTTCCAGACTAAAGTCATGATTTTAACTTTCCATACTCAGGGTTACGAGACAATCCCGCCACACTTTCCCCACCACTGCAACTCCTGAGAATCAACAGTGGCGACCACCACAAAAACGCCAAGTCAATGAAGCTCGACGTCTCCCAAAGAAACTTATCAGCTTTTTTGGATCCTGACTTGAATCGGACAATTACAGCAGCTTCAAAACTGACGAGGCAGTCAAAAACTAAAATAACCTTAATTTCGGAAGTCGGTGTTAAAAAACAAAGAAACAAAACCAAAAACACCGAATTCCGAAATTAAGGTTATTTTATTCTTTGTAGTGTTTTGTTTGGAAGCCGGTTATATTTTTTTGTAAAAAGCTAATTATTTTTCACTTTTAAGTGGTGATACTTGGTCGACCTCTTCGTCAACGCAGAAATTGAAATAAGCAAAAAATGCTCATAAAAAAAAAACTACGGAACCAAACTGTATCAAATTTTTATAGGACCAAATGGCTGTTGTATACTGCATCGAACTAAAAAAGAATCACAGAAATCGGATCAGAAACCTCGGAGTAATCAGTGTACATACATAAAAAAATACCTACCAAATTGAGAACCTCCTCCTTTTTTGGAAGTCGGTTAATTAAAATAGTGGAAAAGTACAAAGCAACATACTTACACCGTAAAATAAACGATAGCCACCATCTGCACTCCCAAGACATGCCACTTATGAGTCTTCGGCGGCTTCCTACTCCTGAACATCAATTCCCACAAGGTGGCAGGGAGGATGTACGTATGCATGATGTGGTTCGACGTGTTGGTGATGACCAGGTCGATGTCTTCGGGGAAGAGGAGGTTGCGGTCGTAGTAGAAGAACGGCCAGAAAATTGTGAAAACCAGCTGGAAAGAGAAAGCCAAGATATTAAAGACTAGCTAACCCGCGCAACTTCGTCTGCGTCACAATTTTCATTACTGCTCCGCTCCTATTGGTCTTAGCGTGATGATATATAGCCTATAGCCTTCCTCGATAAATGGGCTATCCAACACTGAAAGAATTTTTCAAATCGGACCAGCAGTTCCTGAGATTAGCGCGTTCAAGCAAACAAACAAACAAACAAACTCTTCAGCTTTATTTATTAGTATAGATATAAGTATGGATAAAGAACCTGAGAAAATATGCACTAGAACTAAAACCAGTCGCTCCGTCTTCGCTTATTAAAATATTTAAACCTACTTCAAATTGGACCAGTAGTTCCTGAGATTAGCGCGTTCAAGCAAACACATATAGATATAGATAAATCTAGAATTTTTTCTTGTAAATGTTATAGTGTACTCATTGTTGAAGAGCCAAATAAAATAAATAAACAAATAATATTAGTCTTTGATAATATAATGTCTAGATGGAGCGTCGCCCTACCATAAAAACAAAAAAAAAACGAGCCTACAATTGCAAGCATGTATGCGTGCGGCAGCGTGCGGCCGGTGTTTATACACAGTGCGTCTATGTCTCTGGTTGCGTACTTATAAGCCAACAGCTGGCTGATATTTTTTGACACGTTTGCGCGCATTTGATGCTCTATCTGGACATCATACATATTATCAAAGACTAGCTGACCCGCGCAACTTCGTCTGCGTCACAATTTTCATTACTGCTCCGCTCCTATTGGTCTTAGCGTGATGATATATAGCCTATAGCCTTCCTCGATAAATGGGCTATCCAACACTGAAAGAATTTTTCAAATCGGACCAGCAGTTCCTGAGATTAGCGCGTTCAAGCAAACAAACAAACAAACAAACTCTTCAGCTTTATTTATTAGTATAGATATAAGTATGGATAAAGAACCTGAGAAAATATGCACTAGAACTAAAACCAGTCGCTCCGTCTTCGCTTATTAAAATATTTAAACCTACAGTCTGTGGTACTCACAAACAGCAATTAGTGACTGCCACTAATTGCTAACCTATGGCTGACACTAATGTTGTACCTGCATGTTTCACTGGCCACACAAATAACCGGTAATTAATAACCGCTATAATTGAATGAATCATTCAAGATATTACGATTCCATTGCCAACTCAATTATAAACTTATTTTAACCATATAGAAGTTATTTTAAGCATTTTGAGCTCATTTTTTAGGGTTCCGTACCCGAAGGGCAACGGGACCCCATTACTAAACCTCCGCTGTCCGTCCGTCCGTCTGTCTGTCAGCCGGCTGTATATCAAGAACAGTTGTCAGTGTGTATTTCTATTGTCGCTATAAAAATCCCATACAAGAAGCGTGTTTTTTTTTCGGTTTATGGTATGGAACCCTTCGTGTGAGAGTCCAACTCGCACTTGACCGGTTTTTAAATGACCATTTATATTTAAAAAATATTACAAATTCTGAATTCAATTATAGGGAGCATGCAGTGTAGCGTTTAGCAACTATATAGTGTGTGTTCCGAAATATAAACCAGTAAACTGGCCAGCCGTATGGTGTCGGCCGGTGTCGTATGGTGCCGTAAAAGAATAATACCATCCCATCACTTCCCGTGGGTGTCGTAAGAGGCGACTAAGGGACTTGCTAGAGAATGGGCAGCAGCGTTCTCTGTAAAACTCAACACCATATACTGCGATCGCCAGCCAACCCGCCTGCCAAGCGTGGCGATTATGGCAAAGCCCCCCTTTTGGGGGAGGGCTATGTCCAGCAGTGGACGATATGATGATGAACTGGCCAGTGCTCGCTGAAATCATGAATCCGACGCCATATTGTGCTGGTGTGCCACCAGAGTGTACTGGTGAAACAATTGTCAAATGTGACGTATTAGTAGTATATCAAACGTCAAACGGGCGTGTGTGCATCAGACTTTGAGGAATTTTTCAATATGGCGTCAATTTATGACGTCCGCACTGGCCAGTATATTTCGGAACGACTCAACAGTATGGCGCGTAGATGTTTATACTGTGGTAAAAATCATTATCTCTCTCCTTAATCGTCTTTACTTGGGTTCTCTGCTATATTGTTTATATGTATTTATCTATTATGTAATTATTATATATATAAATAGTACACCTAAGACTACGTGCAGTACTGTCACTCCTCTCTTTAAATCCATACAAAGGCTGTCTTTAAAAGATCGCTTTTAGCGATAAGGCCGCCCATTGTGTCACCCTATGTAATGTTTTCTTCATCTATTTTTTTCTGTAACTTATATGGTGTACATAATAAAGAGTATTCTATTCTATTCTATTCTATTGCGTCGATTCATGACGTCATGAGCACTGGCCAGTATATATACTGTTTTATATATCGAAACGTGTGTTCCGAAACATATTCGCTTATAAGGTTTGTACCTTATAAGCGGCAATACAGAAGTGTCCTTGAAAAAAATTATTACAGTAAAAGTTTCGAATTTACGCATCTAGATGGCACAGTCTACGTAGTGTACGTTTCCTGTAGCAGACGAATATACTATAGATACTAGAAAAGTTTAGATAGTTAAATAAAGCCAATAAAGGTAAACAAATCTTAATGTGTCTTTTTAAACTTTTTCATTTTAAATGCTCATCACATCAGCAAAAAGACGTCCACTGCTGGACATAGGCCTCCCCCACAGGGCTAGGGGGAGGGGGAATTTGCCATAATCGCCACGCTTGGCAGGCGGGTTGGCGATCGCAGTGTATGGTGTTGAGTTTTACAGAGAACGCTGCTGCCCATTCGCTGGCGAGTCTCTTTAACACTCAGTTCAAAACTAAAATACAACTAAAAATCAATTTAATACAACAATAAAAAATACTAAATCATATAGTATACTTGTTATAATCAATAGTTTACTTGTTTAATATGTGTTTGTGTAAAAACACACATCAAGATTTTTTATCTTTATTTAATGTTTTTTCGCGTAAAATGGCCAACTTTGGCTTTCTTATTCTTAGAAACTGAAATATTTAGACAACTTTGGCTTATTGGGTAATCAAGAATGGTTATTGGTTTAGTTCGTAGCGGCCTCGCTTTTAGACTTTTGCTCTTAACTATTTGTAAAAAGCAACAATTCCAAAGTAAGTTTCTCATGGAATGCGCGACGGCTCTTTTCGAGCTCATGAATTGAACTACTGTACAAACCGAATGAAATGAAAAATATATCATAACATTCCTTATATAGTAGATTAGTTTGTAGCTACCTCAGAAATTTGAAATAGGAATGGAACATCCGTAAAAAAATCCCATTCAAATCCATAAAACTACTAAAAATGCTCAGAATGAACTGCAAATTTCTCCTTAATACATTAATATTATTACGAAAATTCATTAAAATAATCCTACTAATATTATAAATGTGAAAGTTTGTATGTTTGTCCGTTAATCACGCAAAAACGGCTGAAGGAATTTGGATTAAATTTGGCACACATGTAGTTCATATCCTAAAATAACACATAGGCTACTTTTTATCCCGATAACTTACATGGCTTAACGGAGACAGAAGAGAAAGTGGAAATCCAGAGCCACTGCTGCCTTAGTACTTCAGATTCAAAAGCACAAGGAGAACAGAAACATTTTGAAGCTTTTTCCAGGCTGGAAACATGAGCGCTAAAGATCCACAAAACCAGGAGACTAGAGACATTTTAAATTATTTTTGAGCAATATTTTTCTTTACCAGGAGAACAGAAACGTGTCGAAATTTTTTCCGGGCTAGAATTGAGACTCACAAGTACTACGAGAGCAGAAACATGTCGAAGTATTTTTGGGGCTGGAATTGTGAACGCTAAAGATTCACAAGTACCGGGAGGCCAGAAACATGTCGAAGTATTTCCGGAGCTTTAATTGTAAGGAGTTAGGATTCAAAAGTACTACGGAGAACAGAAACATGTCGAAGTTTTTTCCGGGTTGGAAGTATGATCGCTAAAGATTCACAAGTACCAGAAGGCCAGAAACATGTAGAAGTATTTCCGTGGCTGGAATTGTGAGCAGCTAGGATTCAAAAGTACCGGGAGACCAGAAATATGTCAAAGTATTATGAGCGCTACAGATTCACAAGTAGAAACCAGGAGACCGGAAACATGTGAAAGTATTTTTTCGCCAGGAATCGTGAGTCCTAAAAAATCACAAGTACCAGGAGACCATAAACATGTCGAAGTCATTCCAGGGCTGAAAGTAAGAACCGCAAAGACTCACAAACTGTCGAGATACCAGAATCATTAAGATGCATTTCCGAGGATGATAATATGAGACAAAAAAGTTGCGCGCCAGCTCTAAAGTACGCAGATGAAGTCGCGGGCAGAAGCTAGTTAATAATAAACCCTAAAATAAACGTAATTGTAACTGTCTAATTTCTACATGATACGATGAGTCAGCAGTTTTGTGAGTGAAAAGGGGGCGGGCGTCCATTTATTACGTGAGGCGATTTTGTTGAACGAACAGTTTTTTCGCAATTTTATACTACCTATCGCGTCAGTTGCTTTCGGAAAAAAAATACGTGATATTTACCGTGACCCGTGACCCCCTCTCCCCCACATGAGATTCGGTGAGATTAGGCTCGACCCCCTCCCCCCCTAAAATCCCTCACGTAATTTATGGACGCCCCAAAACGCAATTCTGTGATAGGGCTCTTAACTACCTAAACGTTTCTAATATAGAGTGATAAACACGCATCCGTAATCAAATCAAAATAATTAGAGACGTTAATTCTTATCATGTGTCTACACAGGTCAAGGTTGCAGACAGTTTACTAACAACGAATATTTTTTTTAGTCTACCTCTTCCCGTTTGTAACGTACCGTACTTAAAAAAATATAAAATCTATCAATATAAATAAAAACCGGTCAAGTGCGATTTGGACTCGCACAGGAAAGGGTTCCGTACCATAAACCTTAATTTTTATTATTTGTTGTTATAGCGGAAAAAGAAATAAACAATTTGTCAAAATTTGAACTATCTACATATTACGGTTCTTGAGATACAGCCCTCTGACAGACAGACGGACAGACGGACGGACGGACGGACAGCGGAGGCTTAGTAATAGGGTTCCGTTGGGAACCGTTTAGGTAAATAAATAAAATTCTTTATTGTCGCCAGTTAATTCGCTTTTAAGCTTGAGCTTTTATTTTGGGAAACAGTGTTCAGCCGCGGGAGGATTCATATTATAAAATACGAATACAATGGTTTGCCATGTCAGAGGCCCTTGAGGCGGTTTAGAAACTCTGACACTAGGGTGTGTGGGGTCGTTAGACCTTACTGCCCACACGATAAGAAGAAGAAGAATGGTTTGAATGTCGCTTCAGTAGACTTACAATATTTTTAAGTTAAATTTCGATCGATACAATTATTTCTTATTCTATAATCTAATTTTATTTTCTAATTTCTTAAATGAATCACCGAAATGTTTGTACGCGCATAACTTCCAAACGACTGCACCAAATTGGAGAAATCTTTCTCTCATGTGTTCGTTATTGTCAGGAGAAGGCTTGTATGAAAAAAAAGTATTTAAAAAAAACTGGCCATGTGCGAGTCGGACTCGCGTGCAAAGGGTTCCGAACCAATTTCCTTTTTAACATGTTATTTTAACGTTACAGACGTCTTATAGCTTTTCCTGTAATTTTTAGGTATAGAACTACCATCAACATTTTTTTTTTTCAAAATTTTAGGTTCAATATTTTTGGAGAAAAGGGGGGAGAATGGTCATTTTTAGTCGAATTTCTTGAATAACTTCAAAACTGTTAATTTTCAAATTATGAAAAATCTAGAATTAAAACCTTCACATTCCCTTTCATTTGATATTTCACACGGTACAGTGTAAAGAAGATTTTTTTTAATTTCTAGTTTGACCCTATAAGTGACCCCGTACTAAAAAATTATTTATTTACGTAACGGTGGATGGATGGATGAACGGACATCGGAGGCTTAGTAATAGGGTTCCGTTGCTTATCCTCTGGATACGGAACCCTAAAAAGGAAGTCCTGTTCCAGGACATAGATAACCAAACTTTGAACCAACGTTAAGACGTGATGAGGTCAGAGTTACTTTCGCATTTGTAGGCTGTGAGGACCTATGCCTGGAGAAACTGTAAATGGGAATTTCACTCGCAGCCTCATCCATTTTCTACCCTCGATGGAAACAATGTCATTTGCCTATCTCATACAATAGTACTGTTCAAAATATGCTTACCAAAGTCGATGGCCAGACGAGTATAGAAAACATAGCGTCCCTGCCATCGGCCAGAAGTTTTGGCGGCTCATATTTAGGTGCTTTCGAGTTCTTCAGTGTGAGTAAATCAGTGGATAGTCCCAATATTGCGTAGATTGTCTGGAACGTCTGAAAAAATAGAAAACGGAATTTTAAAGCGGTATCCTCGGAGTCCGGATAACAGACCGTATAAGGAACAATATACTTCGTTCCAAAACTCAAATCGCAGATGTAGGCAACACAGCTGCCAAATTGAAGTGGAACTGGGCAGGCCATGTATGCCGCATGCCACAGGAGAACTGGGCAAAAATAACGACGGATTGGGTCCCGAACATCAGGAACCGGCGACGCGGTAGACCCAAACGGAGATGGCGGGACGAGCTGGACTCCTACCTGGGGGATTGGACTCGGATTGCTCAAAAGAGACTGGAGTGGAAAGAAGGAAGGGAGGCCTTTGCCCTGCAGTGGGACACCACGGGCATATAATAATATAATAATAATAATATTATTAATATAATGCAATAGGACATTAAAGTATGATGACGTAAAATACCTAAAGTATGTGCCTAATATCTCAAATATGTATTAAAGATAAGCAGATTGGAGGCAGGCACGTCACAGTACAATTCCACTAAGGGACATGGACAGGGCTATACTTTAAGATTTCCTGATTCCATTGAGAAAGATAAATATTCGAAGGAATAGAAACATCAGTATTTATTATCAAATATCGGAAATCATTTCAAGGGAAAATATTCGATGACCTTCATTATATACCGACACCCCGCTCTGCAACGTAGGTTGGTCCCGGCTGCAATTTGTAGGTATTTGACAGTGATCGTTACGGGTATAGTCCTCCTGAACGATTTCGGGCATGACGGCCAATCTCAACGGAGACTAGCCATCGGCGCGGGACATAGTATAGTGCACGCGTGTGTGCGCAAACACAGGTGCACTCCCTCTTCCATCACTCTCATATTCCGACGGGACGGCAACCCGACGACCGGAGTGAGATCAGACGCAGGACCAACGGCTTAACGTGCTTTCCGAGGCACGGGGGTGTCACATCACCAACTTCCAAACTCCGAGCTGCCACAGAGAAATTCCTAATGGAAAAACCTTATTACTCTATTTGCCCCACCTGGAGTTCGAACCAAGGAGTCCACGCTCGGCTTGCGACCACGAGACTCACGGAGGAGTTACGTTACGGGTAGGCAGTAGCCAAGCAATCGTACACCACTCTTGTAGTGTTTTTATTTAAGCATCGGATATCATCACATAACTCCTCCCGCTCTGGGTGAAGCAGAAGGTAGCGTCAGACTCTTACTGACTAAAACCCATCTGTATTCCTCCTAATGCCCTTTGCGTTCCAGGGCCGCGGTGATTCTTTTGAACAAATTCCGCAACCCCGGCAGGCACTGGCATTTCCCGTCTAAGGGTAGTGTAACGCAGTTTCTAGTTTGTGGACATCAGATAGGCAGTAGCTACATTGCAGATTAATTGATTTCCTAAAAGTAAACACCTAATACTTACAAAATTCCAATAAGCATAGAAATCAAATCAAATCAAATCATTTATTCGCATAGAATGTGGGTATTTAACAAAAGTTGGTAAAAGAAAAATATATATTGGCCCGTGCACATTCTGCCTGAGTATTGGCATGCAAAATTTAACAAATTAAGTTTCAAATTTAAATACAGTTTGAACACTAATAAAATAATTAATATAATAATTTCAAAATTAAATTTTAAACTTCAATACATTAATAAGGAAAACTAATAAAATAATTAATATAATAATTTCAAATTAAAATGTCAATAATAGCTACTTAATGTCAATTATAATTAATGTCAATTATAATTAATGTCAATATACAATGTTCATGGTCATGGTTCAAGGGTCATTCAAAAAATCACTTATTGTATAGTAACATTTAAGAAGAAAAAGCATTGCATTTCGTTAAAGTGTCACACATAGTCGTTTGTGTTCATGAGCATAACCAAGACGTAGGAAAAGTTGCTCATGGTGAGGAAATACTAATATCTGACCTCGACAACCAACTAGTTGGCAATACGATACGCCTTGGTAAGATTGGTGGCGATTTTTTGACTATAGACTACCGTAACAACTATGAAAGACCTACAAATGACAGCCCAGAACTTAACGTGCTTTCCGAAGAAATGCTATGTAATGGATGGTTAAGCAACGCTGGCCGAGGTCGGTCTGTGTATGGGTATACACAGACCGACCTAAGCCAGCGTTGCTTAACCACGAAGATCGACCCGTGCGGCCGTTATTATTTAGTCACGAGCTCCTCGCAAGACAAATACTTAATACTTACAAAAGTCCAACAAGTAAAGAAGAAGCATTTCGCTCAAGTGTTGCACATAGTTCTTCATGGGCTCTCCGTGGAAGCAGCTCAGCATCACCAACATGTTGATGGTGTGCATGCGGATGGTGACGACTGCCTAGCTGAACTCCAGAACCCAGTGGCTGGGTAATACGGTATTTCTTGGCAAGACTGGTGTCAGATTATCGGACTGTCCGCCACGACTATCTAAGATCTAAAAATGATAGCCGGAACTACACACTAGATGCTTGCCGAGGTAGAGAGGAGTCTCGGTATGTCCGACCTTGGCCAACCAGTACGGCTGGTATATCTAAATATATATAACTCAAAGGTGACTGACTGACTGACTGACATAGTGATCTATCAACGCACAGCCCAAACCACTGGACGGATCGGGCTGAAATTTGGCATGCAGGTAGATGTTATGACGTAGGCATCCGCTAAGAAAGGATTTTGATCAATTCTACCCCCAAAGGGATAAAATAGGGGATGAAAGTTTGTATGAAACTTTATCAATTTTAAACTTCTTAACGCGAGCGAAGCCGCGGGCAAAAGCTAGTCAACTATATTATTATACCTAAATGTTACAGATGACTGTCATTTTTCGATTTTGCCAAAAACAATCCTAATATATAAAATTCCTCCATTACTTAGTAACTGAAGAACTGTCCGTGGGGAGCATAGAGACACTAAGAGAGGATTCCCCGAAATTCCTACGAGAACGGGAAAAACGGGATACGCGCGTACGAATTCGATTCGCGGGCTAAAGCTCGTTTTTCCTAAAAATAAAGAAATACTTACAAAACTCCAACAAGTAAAAAAGAAGCACTGCATTTCGCTGAAGTGTCGCACATAGTCGTTCTTCATGGGCTCACCGTGGAAGGAGCTGAGCATCACCAAAATGTTGGTGGTGTGCATACCGATGGTGATGAGGTAGCCCAGGATACGCAAGTAGATGTAGTGGGACATGGTGCTGAAACATACGAAAAGAAAAAATAAGTTCAAGCTTAATGCCCTTGAGTCAATTGAGAAACGAGCCAAGAGGATCATCGGCAATGATAGGCTCGTCGCTACGAAGCTCCAAAGCCTTGAGCATTGACGAGGAGTTGCTACCCTGTCGGTTTTCTACCGTTTGCATTTTGTGGAATGTGCGACGGAATTGCATAATTTAATTCCGCCAAGCCCGTTCCATCATCGGACCACAAGACGTACGGCGATGCACCACCGGTACATGGTGGACATCCCACCCACGCGCACAAAACGTTTTGGGAACACATTCATAGTGCGTACAGCTAAGGAGTGGAATTCCCTGCTGGAGTCTGTGTTTCCTGATAGCTACAACCTGGGAGTCTTTAAGTCAAGAGTGAATAGGTTACTTCTAGGCAAGCGTGCTCCATCTTCGACCACATCATCGCTTACCATCAGGTGAGGTAGTGGTCAAACGCGTGCCTATTAATAATAAAAAAGCTACTGAAAAAAATAGATTTTTTCGTATAGATCATGAGCTAGATCTATGTGATCTCATTACGATGCTTTAAAATTGTATTTAATTTTTACTTTGCTTTTACAACTTTTTTTTAAGAATGGGAAATCATCAAATCATTCGTCCGGCTCTGGGCGGAACGACAGGGAGTGTCAGACTGAATAATTAAAACCCATCCGTGTTCCTCATAATGCCGTTTCCGCGGCCGCGGTGACTCTTCGAACAAATTCCGCAACCCTGGCAGGAAATTCCACACAACCCCAGCAGTGCTTTTATATCTTGCCAGATCAAAATAGCAATGCGTGCATCATCATCATCATCATATCAATCGAAAGACGTCCACTGCTGAACATCCGCCAGTGTCACCATATCGAACCGGCTCTGTGCATCTTGCATGTAGGCTTGTGGTAGGCTTTTCAACGTTTCAACGTTATGCCTTCCAAAACCTTTCGAACCCATCGGACAGCCGTTCTGCGAACATGTGCTCTGCTTACTGCCACATATAATACCAGCGAATTATTTTGAAATAATTATATTTCACTTGTAGCATTTTGTCATACTTATTTTTATTTCCTGCTAACAAAAAAACAAAAGTCACTTTTTGAACGCTAAAGGTACGCATAGGGACAATCCCCCAAAACGGGGCCCTTCACCATGTCAGAGGCCATTGAAGCGGCTTAGAAACTCTGACACTAGGGTGTATAGGGTCGTTAGACCTTACTGCCCACATGATAAGAAGAAGAATGTCGCAAAAAAAACAAATGCCGCATCAAACTCCCAAGCAACACATCTGTGTGTTAAGTTGGATGAACTTGAATTTATACCTATAATAGTATGCAAAGTAATTAAAATTACATGAAACAAAGATCAGGGGCAATATGTAAATCATACAATTAAATGATTTGCCACTAGGAAGCTAGCACACTCCATTATGCCATCAAAAATAGACAAACTCAAATATCATGAAGTAAACCAAACTAGATAGCCTCCAATAGTAAAATGTGGTCCCCTTACAGCAGAGACCTTGTAAATTTTCATTCGCCTATTTAAAAATAAAATATTCAAACTAGATTTATAATGACTTCCTCCGTTTTTTCGTTGGTTATAAAAATACTACGCACTAAAAAATAGTAATAGTTGCAGTTCGAAAAAACTGGCCAAGTGCGAGTCGGACTCGTGTGCAAGGGTTCCGAATGAATTTTTTTTTTTTAACATGTTATTTTAACACTACAGACTTCTTAGAGTTTTCCTGTAATCTTTAGGTAAAGATCTATTATCTCCATTTTTTTCAAAATTTTAGGCTCCGTAGTTTCGGAGATAAGGGGGGGGGAATGGTCATTTTTCGTCTAATTTCTTGAATAACTTCGAAACCATTTATTTTAAAATTATAAAAAAATATAATTAAAATCCTCACAGTAAGCCCTTTCATTTGATACATCACACGATATTGTTCAAAAACTTTTTTTTTAATTTTCCAGGTTGACCCCCAAAAGTGACCCCCATACTAAACATTTAATGATTTTCGTAACGCGTTCGTGTTTGGGTCACAGAAGTCCATATGTGTACCAAGTTTCAACAGAATCGGTCCAGTGGATCCGGAGAAAACTGGCTGTGACAGACAGACAGACAGATACCCGAGTGATTCAATAAGGGTTCCGTTTTATTTTTTTCGGAACCTTAAAAATAACAAAACAATGAGAAACTAGCTTATAACAGCGGCTTCTAGAGATAATCATACCAGAGGAACATACTTTCGGGATAGGAAGTATCCTATGTCCTACACATTCCAGGATATGGTCTATCCGTATGCTAACCAATTTAATAAAACTAGCTGACCCGCGCAACTTCGTCTGCGTCACAATTTTCATAACTGCTCCGCTCCTATTGGTCTTAGCGTGTGGCTATCTAACACTAAGAGAACTTTTCAAATCGGACCAGTAGTTCCTGAGATTAGCGCGTTCAAGCAAGCAAACAAACAAACTAAACGTTTCCAAACGTCTTTTATAATGCGCACAGCAAAGGAATGGAACTTTCTGCCTGCGTCTGTGTTTACAACCCTAATCTCTTCAAAGTTAGAGTGCACCGGCTCCTTCTGGGTAAGCTCGTTCCATCGTAGACTTTGTCTCTGTAATTTGTGACCTTGACTAGAGTCAAGAGCGAACCCATAAAAATTAAAAAAAAAACTCTTCAGCTTTATATATATTAGTATAGATATATATATTCTTCCTTTACTGGGTGACTGACTGAGTGACTGACAGACGACGCACAGCTGAAACTACTGGACGTAGAAAGCTGTTTGGCATGTAGGTTCCTTGGTGAGTGTGGGAGACTAAGACAGCATTTCCCGAAATTCTTTCGGGAACGGGAAAAAACGAAATATGCACGTACGAAGTCGCAGGAAAAAGCTAGTGAAACGATAAATGGGAAACCAGCTTCTGCCAGCAGCTTCTAGAAAGAATCATACCAGGGGACAAAGTCCCAGGATTCCAGGACTTGCCAATGTCAAGCTTGAAGTGCCAAATGGGTTGGAACTTTTTTCTGTGGGAGCGCCATGATTTTTTTTTCCAAAGCTGCAGCGCACGATCTAACAGTAGAGGACACTTCAAAAAACAAAAAATGCTAGGAACATGGTGCCCTAAAGTGTCACGTTGCCGAGATATTTGAAGGTAAAATGTTGGCGGGGTGGGGGCTATACCACAATGGTTTTATGACTTCTATCATCCAAATCCGATATGAAGTGAAGAGGCAACAGAAAGCCAAAGTTGTTTTCACATTTATAAAATTAGGCATGGAAGTATTGAAAAGTCATCATCATCATATCAGCCGAATGACGTCCACTGCTGGACATAGGTCTCCCCCAAAAGGGGGGAGGGGTTTGCCATAACCGCCACGCTTGGCAGGCGGGTTGGCGATCGCAGTGTATAATGTTGATTTTTACAGAGAACGCTGCAGCCCATTCTCCGGCGAGTCCCTTAGTCGCCTCTTACGACACCCACGGGAAGTGATGGGATGGTATTATTCTTTTACGGCACCATACGGCACCGGCCAATACCATACAGCAAAAAAGTACTGTGGAACAATTTTAGAATAAATTCTACGGTAGCACATTGTCGCATCTTGTCACACTTATCTGTAGGAACCTAGCTTAAATATCATATCAGCCGAAAGACTTACTGCTGGACATAGGCCTCACCGCGCGTGTTGCTACAACAACCGATCCTGTGCGTCTCGCATCCATCGGCCACTCGCGACCCCCACCAGATCATCGGTCCACATTGTGGGAGGCTTTCCAACGTTGCGTCTTCCGGTACGCGGTCGCCACTCCAGAACTTTTCGGCCCCATCGACCATTTGTTCTGTGAGCAATGTGCTCTGCCCACTGCCACTTTAGTTAGCCTACCTACATGCCGAAGATAATCGAATTTGGTTCAGTGAAACATTTGAACCCGGAAAATCTTACCACAGACATCACTCAACCACTGCAGAAACTGATTTTATCATCACGCGGAAATCAGTGGTGCAACTGAACCACATATTTTTAATTTAAATATATTTCTTTTACTTAATCATAAAAGGTCATCGCGACGCCTCTTGATTAAGTAAAAAATATATTTAAATAAATTATAAACATCTTTGTAATGGAGCATTTTTAAGTACTACTTGTGTTGGATTTGATTTGTTAAAGCTATAGAAGCGTTTGCTTAAGTTTATGGATAACGTGAAGAACACGGTATATTGGAGTCGGCTTCTAATCAAACCTAATGCCTATATTTAAGGTTTAAGATAAAATAAGATAAGATATTTATTTTGCAAATATGGGTACAAAGCACGGTGACATAAAAATATAATTAGAGAAGACAGAAGGCACGCAAAAGTACAATATATAAATAAATTAAAACTGAATTAATTGTCATATTTTTCTAATTTCTAGTCATTATAAAATTAATCAAGATATTTCTTTCTCCATTAAAAATTGTGTCGCGCTATAAAACGCTTTGTCTACTAAAAAGTTTCGGAGTTTTTTAAATAAAGCCAAAATTTAATTATATTATTTCCAACTCCTCGGTCAAAACGATCAAAGTTTAACTTTACAAAGACCGCCATTTCTAAAATATGTAGGCATGGCAAAGTTATATTTTACGCTGTTAAAATATGGGACGCAGCTATCAACAGGTTGCAGTTTTAAAAATTACCGTATGCATCTTTTCTATGCTTTGAATGCAGTTTCTCTTTTAGTGGAGTTGCCCCAAAATATAACGCCGTATCTTAGGTGGCATTCGACTTAACCATGGTATGCAGTCAGGAGTGCGTCTAGATTTGCAATAGATGACAAAGTATGTAAAGCGTAAGAGGATGAGCTTAGTTTTTTGCAAAGTGTCTCTATGTGTTATATGGTTTAAAAAACTTAGCTGGAAACAACACATAGCGACATGTGTTGTTTCCAGCTAAGTTTTTTGTCTATTTCTAGCCCTAGAAATTTAGTACTTAATACATCGTTCACTGTGTCATTATTATATTGCACATGCAGATTGCTCTTATCTGGCATGATGCATTACCTTTGTTTTGCTTAAATTAATTCTTAAGTTATTTCGTCTAACCATTTTACAATCGATTTTAAAGAATTATTAATGTCTTTCGTATGTATTTACACTTTTCGAAGGTATTGTCATGGTACTGTTACCTGCAAACAGGGGCAATGGTTGTCCAATGCATTCCGGTAAGTCAATAATATACAAAATAAAAAGCAAAGGGCCCAACACACTTCCCTGCGGTACACCGTACCTAACTATTCGCTCGTTTGATCTAAATATCTCGTCATGTTTAGTAGCTAAATTAATTCTATTCATTTCAGTTATTTGTCGTCTATTATGTAAATAAGATTGAAACAGGCCTAGAACATTACACCTTATGCCATTAGCTTCGAGTTTCTTCAGAGGTGTAGGATGGTGGACATAATCAAACGCCTGCGTCATGTCACAGAAAATGGCGCAGACTGGGTTTCGTTTATCTACATTATTAATGACTTTCTGAATAAAACCAAAAATCGCCATATTAATTGTTCTGCTGGGTCTAAGTCCTTTTAGTTTGTTCACACAAAATATTGTTTTTTTCTAAGTAATTGTATAGTTTTTTTTAAATAAACTTCTCAAACGTTTTTGAAATAATCTTATGGCTGATAAGCTCAATGGCACTTAACTACACCTGGAGATGATATTTTTGCTATTTTAGGCAGTTCCTTCCATTTTTGCCTGTTTTTAACAAGAATACAATATCCACCCCTTTTTTCCCCTTTCTGCAATAATAAGCTGCTAGACAATAATTCGGTACATACAGCTGGTTCTCATAGCCTTCAATAATGAAGTGCTCGGTAATGCATACTACATCAACATATATTTGCTTATCAACTAGTTGATCTAAACGGACAGAAAGATCATTTGATTTCTTTATTAAACCTGCTACGTTTTGATACAATATATTCACATACTTATTCGAGGAAAAACAACTCATTTGGCTTAGAGGCTTTAGGTAGAGAGTTGTTAGGGTAAGGTGAATTACACGTGCTTATTTTGTTCGAACAGCTAGCGCTTAGATTCATAAATTGGCTTATATTTTCAAAGATATTACTCATACCAAAGTTATTAAGAGACTCATTTCTCTTCGAAAACATATTATAGGCATATGATAAATCTAGGTTTGAATCGAATAAGTATACATGCTTATGTGTTTCTATTCTGCAGTTAAACATAACGGAATGTTTAAATTTAAAGGTAGGTAGACAAAGTATGATATTTGTATGTTTTATTTTTGATAAAGTTTCCCGGATTTTAATAACCAGATCATAGTAGTTATTTGTGCGCCGAAAATCTTTTTCACCGATGAATGTTAGACAGTAGTCGTCCAACGTATAGTTCTCTCTTAGCTTTTAGCTCGATGTCAGTTATAAGCTTTACAAGTCCTCAGTTAGGCATTAAGCAGTGACATATTTGACATTCTGGGAACGTTCTTTCTGCAATTGTTAGAATGTTATTAGTTTTATTACTACTTATAATGCACAGTTTATGCTTTTCTGGTTTTATTTTATGTTGAACAGGTTCACTCTATGGAGAAGTATTTACCAGTGCAACTTGAGCAGGCCATAATTTTATTGGCGAATTCAAAAGCTCAGATCTCTGTTTCTCGCTATCCAACAATAGTTTTTGTTTAGGGCTGCCTAACTGCCTGCTTAGTGACACGATACTTCTTGGCAAGCCTGGTGTCAGATTATCTAGCTTCTGTCAAACCGTAACGACTGCCAAAGATCTACAAATGGCATGGATCAACAGCTTTCGAGGCTCGGACGGAGGAATCTTGGTATGTAAAGATGGTCACCCTTTCATATACTGACCTCGGCAAGCGTTGCTTAACCTTGAAGATTGTAGCTCTCGTCATCCTTTTCGAACCTAACTTATCCGTGTCGGGGTGCGTGTAGTTTCTGCGTATGTCAATCCCAGCGGCTAAATAATAACAGCTACACATGTTGGTGTGGCTGTTATTATTTAGCCAAGAGCTCCTTCCGCGATTCTATCAGCAATAACAATTGCCAGAAATTCAAGCCGCTGGGATTGACATACGCAGGAACTACACGCACCCCGACACGGATAAGTTAGGTTCGAAAAGGATGACGAGAGCTACAGTGAGCGAACAAAGCTAGCGAGCGAAACCCCGTCATCCCCATAATTTCAGGCTCTTTTATATGCATGACAGAAATAGGACTTACTTTATTCTAGACCGTAATTTAAGGCGACTTTACATTTGACTAAACGCTATCTCAATGTCACGTGGTGATTTTACATTGCTTTCTTAATGAAAAAGTCAATTTCTCCCAATTGTATAACTTGTAACAAAATTGAATATGTGTTTTGACGTTGTATTTAGTTAATGTCTGTTGCTTTATGTTTTAAATGTAAATACGTGATATTTTACAATTTAATTTATTTTTATGCGAGTCTATTTGAATGTTTTAATGATGAGAGAATTAATTTAACAAATTAATGTTATGTTTTAATGTGATTTAATTTATTAATGATTTTGATTTTAATTTATTTGCATGCTTTTATTTTGTTTCTGTTAATTGTTAAACCAATTTCATACTATTTTTATGAACTTGTTATTGTTGTTAATTTGTAATCGTTATAATCAATTTATTTATATTTTAATATGTTTGTATCGTTAGTTAATGTTATGAATTATTTTAATTGCTTAACTAAAAATTGTGTATGTTTTGTTAGCCTTTAAGTAATTGTTACACTTGTTAATGTAGGCATACAATTAAATTTAATGTAAGTGTTGTGTAAACAATTGTTGGCTAACCAAATAAATAAATATGTGCAGCATTTGTTGATGGAATGTGTCCGGAATAAAGATGAACGTGACTCGCTACTAAACGAGGAGGCTGGATGTAGGTTTGATTCAAAGCATTTTATCAAACCCTAAATCGGAGGTAGCAAAAAAATTATGTAGTTTTTTAGTATATGCATATTAGTCGTTCAGCAGTGAGCAGCAGCTTTTTTAGTTACTCTAATGTAACCTTTCTTTTTATGTGTTAGATATATTACTATGAATTTATTATGTTATAAGGTATGATAGGGTTGGTATTAGAATTAAATGAAAGAAAATTTAAAACGTGTGTAAAATACACACTTTGTGAACAAGCATATTACAAATTAGATGATTATATTCAAGATAAGAATGCTTGGAAACATGCTAGTCCTGCTCCATAGGACAATCTAGGGTGTAGTAGACATAGTGAAACTGGTTGATATGTGCAGGTGTATTTACTGATTTTTATATTTAATTTAACTCACACACTGATCACATAAATCAATAGTTGCAAAATTTGTACGTATGTGAGTATTATGTTCCGTTACTAGCAAACTTATTAATTTTACCTCTGCTGGCATTTCTTTATTGTACCTATTAGTAGTATATAAGTGTTTTTTTGGGAGCATCGTCCTCACATATAATCAACTGATTAATGTATGCAAATATTGTAAAGCTTATTTTTGAAAAGAGTAACTATGGAGTTTCTTGTCCGTTCTTCTCCAGAACCGTCCCGTTCAACCTTTTGCGAACGGACGACTAGAGTCACTATAATATTTTATTTTATTTTAATTTGACCTACAAAAGTGCCTTTATTGGTCTAGTTGAAATAAATCATTTGACTTTGACTTTGACATATCCTGATTGGACAAAAATCCCTAAATTTATATAAAAATTAAGATAAAATAAAAAATACTTTTTGACAATCGTTCGCTGTTAGAATAACACCGTCTTGTCTAGAGTCTTAGTTCAATAGACATTCCAATTACATCTTATTAATAAATATATTAATTGCTTCTATTAGATATGATACAGAGAAAAGTTTTTTAGGGTTCCGTCCCTGAAGGGTATCCAACGGAACCCTATTGCTAAGTCTCCACTGTCGGTCCGTTCGTCTGTCTGTCAGCGGGCTGTATCTCAAGAACCGTAATAAATAGACAGTTGAAATTATCGCAGAGTGTGTACTGCCGTTACGTTACCTTACAAGAAATGTGTATTTTTCGGTTTATGGTACGGAACCCTTCGAGAGCGAGTCGGCCTCTCAGGCCGACTCGCTCTTGGCTGGTTTTATTATTATTGATATATCGCGTTTGACTACAATGACATTCTCACCTGACGTAAAGCGATGATTTGGTCGACGATGGAGCACGCTTGCCTAGAAGTAACCAATTCACTCTTGACTTAAAACATCATGAGGAAAATTGGACGTAATGGTATGAAATTGCTAGCATACAGTGTGCAAGCATGCAAATATCATAAATGTAATTGTCACGCAATCTTCCATTTTTCATGGACAAAAAAAACAACGGAGCAAATCTACATCGCAACAATAAGAACTGCGACGCCATTTATCCAACTAGCAGTGAACTACTACGTCGAAATCCTGCATCGCGCAACCGTGTGATTTGAACATATACATCAGCCCGAATATCAACTATGGGGCAGTTGCCGGCCAGGCACAACAACCGCCTGGTCGGAGGATCCTCCCTTTACAATTGAGATGTGCGGGACTTTACTCTCTGTTCCGCATACCTCTAAAGCTATGCCAAACTTAGGTACACCCGCGACCAACTAAACGACTTCTCAGGGCCGGCACATGTATGGTGGATCGCAGCGCAGAGTGTTTTTCATTGTCAAACTATTATCGACATAGCCTTCGTAGAAATAATATCTAAAATCAATTAATACAACAATTCATTTCTGAAGAGCATCGAAGCGACTACATGCTCGCTACTCCACGCTCATTCGCTTCAGGTCTTACACGTTTGGACTCTGTATAAATTGCAAAATGAATAACGACGATGTGTCGAGTACGCGCAGTCTAGCGCATACTCGCGCAATCGCGCGCATTCTCGGGTAGAAATTCGCCTAATGTGCCACACGTTTAAAAAACTTAACGGGCGTGCTCTACGCTGCGCTCCGCCACATGTGCGCCGGCCCTTAGCTTTAGCAGAAATTCCCTCAGAGTAAATATTGGGAAAATTAAAGGCCATTGATCCCTAAACAAACATCTTTTATGGCGGAGATATCTGAGAGTAGCTGATTTTAAAATGAGAATCATGTCTTAACGTCAGGTCGTTTTTTTTTTTATTAAATATATGTTACATAAGACTATTACCTCGGACAGAGGATAAGCATTGCTATACAACGTGGCAATGCCACCAGTCTTTTGGGCTTACTTCCAGTCGACAGCGATGCGGACGAATTTTTTGACGCCATATTATAGTGAGGAGTTTTATTTTGTATTGTAAGTGTAAATAGTTTGTTATTTAAATAAACATGATATTAACTTTTAGACTATTTTCTTAATAATTTGATATATGAAAATTTTGAATTTTATTCGTCCAACATAGTGTAATTAATTTGTAAAGTTATGTCTAACACGGACATAAAAACGACAATCGGACCAAAACCGCCGGGCGTATTTTAATGAAGTTTACACTATCTAACAGACAATTTAATCTATTTTTTAAGTCTTAAAATAATAAGGTAAGTACATAAAACTACTGAATTTTGGTCACAAGGTCGCTAGCGTATGTCGTCGCCTTGGACATAGGCGCCACGGGGATTGCTTTGGTGCCGGAGAATCAGCCGCCCCCGTCATTCTAGATGCGAGGCCGCGGCTTTCCAACGTGAACAAATAACAACAAACTGTGTTTTAGGGCGGAGCTAGGCTGGCTAACTTAGCCAGGAAACGAATGGGAGTCTAAGTGCGAAAAACGGAATCCCTACTCTACTCGTGGTCCCCCATTTTTAGGGTTCCGTACCTCAAAAGGAAAAAACGGCACTCTTATTTGCTGTCCGTCCGTCTGCCTGTCTCCTTACCCTTTATCTCGGGAACGCGTGGAGGTATAGTTGAAATTAAAACCGTATACTCAGGTTTACAGTCCCTTGAAACTGTAAAAATCAAACTTCTAAGTTAACGTAAAAAAAAAGATACGGCCGTTTATGCCCCAAAAAATGTATATTTCGACACTTTCAAGGGAATCAAAATGTACCTATAGGGTATTTCCCGTTGACCTAGAACTATGAGGTTTGGCAAGTAATACCGTCATAGACTACAAGTATAGAGAAAAGTCTGAAAACTATACATTTGTAATTAAATCATAAAAAAATATATATTCTAAATTTAAAGCAATTTGTAGCTACAAATTTGTACGGAACCTTCGCTGGGCGAGTCAGACTCGCACTGGGCCGCTTTTTTTGTCATATTCGCGATTCACTATGACGGTAAAGCACACTTGTACCGAACACATACAGACACACACTTGTACTGTCTTATTCACTTTTGACTTAAGGCTTGCACATGCTTGTACATGCCAATGACCTTGTCCATATAAACGGTGCTAACTCCTCCTCTGCACGCCACTCCGCTAGCCGCATTTAAAAAAATAACACATTTAAAAAAGTTACAAAACCATATTATTTTCGTTTGTATTGCAAAGCAGTAGATAAAATATCTACTGCTTTGCATTACATAATTTTATATAATTTTTTCAATAATTTTTAGTCCTTTGTTAAAAAATGAAGGAGTAAAATGGTTTCATCTCAGCGATTTGGAGGTGATTTGGTGATTTAGAGGGTTCCGAAAAAGAAACGGAACCCTTATAGGATCACTCGGGTGTCTGTCTGTCTGTCCATCTGTCACAGCCAGTTTTCTCCGGACCCACTGGACCGATTCTGTTGAAATTTGGTACACATATGGACTTCTATGACCCAAACACGGACGTGTTACGTAAATTATTAGTATGGGGGTCACATTTGGGGGTCAAACTAGAAAATTGAAAAAAAAGTTTTTTGAACAATATCGTGTGACATATCAAATGAAAGGGCTTACTGTGAGGATTTTAATTGTATTTATTTCATAATTTTAAAATAAATGGTTTTGAAGTTATTCAAGATATTAGACGAAAAATGACCATTCCCCCCCCTCCTTATCTCCGAAACAACCGAGCTTAAAATTTTGAAAAAAAATGGATATAATATATCTTTACCTAAAGATTACAGGAAAACCTATTAGAAGTCAGTAGTGTTAAAATAACTTGTTAAAAAAAATTAATTCGTTCGGAACCCTTTGCACGCGAGTCCGACTCGCACTTGGCCAGTTTTTTTCTAATTATGTTATACCTTGATATTATAAATTCTGGCTATACTAAATTACGTATCATATCGTGTAGATTACTACCTATTTTTTTCAGATGTAATTTCTCAGTAAATGCCGACGAAAAGTTGCTTCATCTGCACGCTGTTTTTAAGCATTTCTCGAGAGAGCAGCCTTAACTTGTTCTGAGGGCAGAAAGAATGTCTTGCCCAGACCCTGAAATCTTACGCGACCTGCTTTGCTGCCTACTATTCCCTCGATGTGACCATGTTCGTTTTTGTTATTATTAAATTATTTACTTACTTAAAAGGCCTTGCATTTTGAACTCCCATTTTCCGAAATTCTCAATGTGTTTTAAAATATTCACCACACAGAAGTTTGACCTCCACTGACCACAATTACTTAATTAAAACAACACAGTAATATATTAAAATAATGTTTGTATCACACACGATGCACGTTTGAACCCGGCCGGCTCTAGAACAACACTGGTGGCTATCGTGATAACAAAATTATGTTAAAATATGTTAATAAAATCTTTTTTAACATTACATCACTTATCACTATCAGTCACGGTGTCTGTTTTGTCCTGTTAGCTTTCAGAGTGAGATGTGGATTCTGGGGTTACGTAAACTTTACATTCTAATGTATCCATGCTGTACCAGATCATGCCGATGACATCGTCTTCAAGCTTTGCATAGTTGTCATGCGACTATGCGCTTTCATATAGGCCATTGCAATTCACGACCAGGGGTAAATGCTTTTCGGGATTCAAAAAGTCGTGAGGTAGTGGATACTTCTCTTTCCACAGTTTTCTCCTCTTTTTACGGGTGCTATATACGCTGGCCGGCACAATCTGATCGCCAGTATTTGATGAACGACACGGCCAGCTTGAATCAATTACTACACATACATAAAGTATGAAGTTTATTCAAGTAGTGCCGATCGGGTAGTCCGTTTGGGCTAAATGTGGGTCAATACTTTCATTCACATCTATACTAATATATGTGAAAGTAACTCTGTCTCATACCTTTCTCGCCGTCTTAAGGGGCTATGCAAATAATAAGGCCGTTTTGAGAATTTTTTTTTCTCGTAAAGTACCTATAATAGGGATTAGATATTTCGGTTCATGTTTCTTGACTTTATGATCTACCTAAATTCTAAAGGAATACACGATACGACGAAATTTTCTCGATAGAAAAAAATTGCAAAGTTCGGTCTGTCTTTTTGCCATTTTCATTTTCATGGCGAAATGCATTGTATTGATTCTATGAAAACTACTTTTAAACATAGAAAATAATCTTATCTAGCTAAATTCTTAATATATTTTGATTTCGTTATACTTTTATGTTATAAAATCCGAAAATTAATTTTGGCACTTACGTTATTTATTCCGTGCCGCCCTCATTCTATCGCCATCTCATCTTTTGCCTTTTAAAAGTATTTGCATCACTGTCGATTCAGATCAATTTAGATGGTCCGTGGGCCTTGTCAACGTAGCACCTATGTCACTTTTTTGCAGATCCGAGCTGTCAGATTTTCGTAATTTAAATATTTTTTTTACAATATTTTACATAGTTCAGCAGCTTAAAGTTGTAATTTATTAAAATTCGTGCTATGAAATTATTTTCCCTGTAATTTTGTGACCTTGAACAATATATAATCGTAGTTATTTTCTGTTCGTGCCAACATTGAAATGATGTATGAAATGGTATGAAATAAAAGACTGAAACTAGATAAAGCACAACGTTTGGGAACATACCTGAACGCAACAAAGGATTCATATCACAGGAAATTAATAGTGACTAATAACACCGGCAAATTATTATAAAATCATCACTTTCACTTATGTGTATAGAACATCCACAAATATTGTTTTTCAGTCACGTAAAGTAATATAGCTATAGCATTTTTTTTTTCTGGACTGGAGTGTCTATTTTTATAGCTCTTATCTCAAAATTTATCTTAAGAAACAGGCTAAAATAAATTAATTTATTTCGTGCTATGAAAGACGTCAAACATCAATATGTCATGTAATTAAACTTGCCAGTTTACGAAAAAAATTGAGTTTAGAAACTGGCTTTTGCCCGCGACTTCATCTGCGTGAATTTCAGAACTAGGTCAAGAGGGAAGTGAGAATAATTCAAAAAATGTATAACGCATAATCATAAAGATAGGAATGAGGTCAGAGGCCTCCACACCTACTTTAAAAGAAATGAAGAGTAAATAAATAGTATTCAGTCCCGAAAATTTTACTCCTTCATGATTCTGACCTCCTTGCAGTCTCTACTGCTCATAATTCTAGCCCCAAACATACTTATTCGTGATTCTATTAGACATTGACGCCTTTATTTAGATGATTTGATGTTTATTATTTGATTTATAATGTTGTTGCGGTACATAATTAATATACTATTTCTAAAACCAATCAATAGGTATTAGTCCGGTCAAATTAGACCGAAAAATAGGAGTGAAGTTACAATAATCGCACCCAGCTCAAAATTGGTAGGATTGTTCAAAACACTATGATAAATGAAATCTAAAAAGGCCTCATCGATCCGATACCTGGAAAAAAATTACTTGGGGTCAAAAGTCCCAAAAACGTGTTTTTCGCGATTTTCAGCAAAACGGTATTTATCTATTAGGATTTGGTTTCCGCACTTAGTCCTGATGTTGGACCATTGTGCGTGAGCCAACCAGCCAACCTCCCTCCAGAAACAGTAGCGCTATTCTGTAACAACATTTTCGTATCTCGACAGTGAAATTCGAGGTGAGTTTCAAATTAAGACCTTTATGTTGTGTGCAATAAAGCTCACTTGTGAGTTTTGTCACTCAGGTGAAGCTCGATATCGAAATAGTTATTTACAGAATAGACTAGCTGATTAGTTTTCCCGGTGTGTACAAACAGCTGTAAGCGAGTTCTGTGACCCTATTATTTGACTCGGTATTTCGGTAACGCCTATGCACTCAAGGAGTACGTGCGATACCGTTTCCTCCTCCTCCATGCATGCTCTGCATAAAGGACTGTCCGTAATAGCTATCGTGTGGTGCTAAGGCCTACCAGCGTTCCGCTTGTTTGTGGGTGTGTTCTTGTAGCTTTGTGCGCAGCTGGCCGAAAGAGAGTGGTACTATGGGTTCGGCTCCAACAGCCACAATATCAGATCCCCTCCTGGCCAGCTCATCGGCCGCGTCATTTCCTTGTGATCCGCTGTGTCTTTTTATCCACAGCAACGTCACAGTGTTGCGGTTGGTCACCGTGATGCGTTCTAGCATTGTGGCATTCTTGTATGAGTTTGGATGTGGTGTGATGCTTCCTTAGGAATTGAGGGACTGAGGCGCTGTCGGAGAGTATGCGAATGTGGGTGTCCGTGACTCCCCTGGCTTCTATGGCATAGACCGCCAAGATAAAGTCCACGCATTCCGCCTGATAGACGGTGTTGAGTTTACCTAGCGGTCTGGATATTCTGATGTTAAAGTCATTGGAGTAAACTCCAACTACGGTTCCGGTGCTTGTCTTTGATCCGTCAGTGTAGATTCTCAGCTCTTTGAGACCTGAGTGATCGCTCAAGTTGGTGTGGAAACGTGTGCATATTATGACGATTACAACTCTTCCAACTTTTTGAATCGATATATCTCAGAAACGGTGGCTCTTAGGAAAAAAGTATCTAGCCATTTTTATAGATAATTATTTATCTGATCTACAATTTTTGTCTGAACTAATTTTATGATAAAACTTACCGTTTTGCTGAAAATCGCGAGAAGCCTATCGTGTGTAAGGCCTCATCGATCGATCGTGATGATGCGTGCTAACGCGCTTTAAACGAAGTTCAGGCGCCGATGGTCAATTTTTGCATACAAAAATTTTGTAGCACTGTAATCGTTGACCTATTTGTATCGATACAAACGCGCTGATACGGCGATAGACGGTATAAAAGCGCTGCAGTCGCGCGTATGTATTTCTATATAGAAATCTCTGTGTTTTCACCACACTCCTCAACAGTAGTAAAATGGAGTCTGACGAGACAGCACTGCTTACGCTGGCTTTATTACTGAAAGTATAAAAAATAAGCGACGTTATTGGTTTGACCCATTCACGAGCGAAAGAAGATTGAGTGATGGTCATTTTAATACAACTTTTAAAACATTGCCCAATCATAAAAGATGGGGGAAAAATTCGAACTGCTATCGGATGTCATGTGACTGACAAGTAAACCATGCAGTGCCTCTCCCCCACACCTTTCTCCGACAATTAAGAGGGGACTCTAGTCGGTAACTCTTGGGCCTTTCTCCATACAAACGTTTTCCGCTGCTAGAAGTATGATTTTTTTTCCAAAAAATGTAGATCGAATCGAAAATCCAAAACTTAATTAATTAAAGAATTATGACTATCTAAAAACCCGAAAAAACAGCCCGTTTTTACCGCCATGTTCAGACGACTATCAGACAAATTTGATAAGTTTTTATCAAAATAGAAAATAATAGAAGCATAGATGTAGTCTTCTTCTAAATTTTGATACGTAATACGTACGTTATAGATCAGTCCAGTTTTGAAGAATAAAACAGCGGAATACAAAACGTCTTTTGGTCAAGGTTTTTTTAGGTAAAATCAGCCTCTGATGCAGTTGTCGTTTTCGCACATTACTTGACAGGGCACAGTGCGACGCATCGGCAATAGTTTCTTTAAATACCTATTTATCAAATTCCTCGGGACTACAGCCCCTCTTAATAAACAAACTCGATACACACGTACTTTGAATGCGCTTGTCGCGCGCGTTTGTATCGCTTTGTACGCACATTTGAATCGATGCAAATGCGACGATCTGCTTTTTGGTCCTTTTACCTATAACGCCGTGGACCCGCGTTCGCAAAACGTGCGTCGTCGAAGCGGTAAAAATACGCCGTGTGCATAGGCTCTTACATTATTACATACCATCAGGGATGAATATGATTTGGAAGTTCTTCAATTGTATTAGAACTTTCGAATGAAGTTAATGTAATGATTAATGTCTTGAAAACTCTCAAAAACAAAATGGCGGCCTTTGAACTGCAATCCTTGGCCTTAGCTTGGTGGCAAAATAAAGTTGAACATCCAATTTGACCACTCTATATAACACGAATGAAACATGGAGGAGATCTTGGCTAAAGAATAACAGCCGCACGGGTCGATCTTCAAGGTAAAGCAACGCTTGCGAAGGTTAGTCTGTGGTTGGGTGACCATCTTAACACACCGAGTTCCCTCCATGCCTCGGAAAGCACGTTAAGCCGTTGGTCTCGGCTGTCATTTGTAGATCTTTGGCATTCAGAAGCCAATAAACTTGACTCCTGCCGTATCAAGAAGTTCCGTGTTACCCAGTTAATGGGTTGAGGACGTGGAGGTCTAGTAGGCAGCCGCTCTACGTAAAATACGTATTCAGCTTAATCGGGTTTGACTGGAAGCTGACCAGAATATAGTTGGGTGTAGTTGTAGGCAGATGATGATATAACACGAATAACTTTACTATTTGTCTACTTTGAATATTTATTTTATTCTTTCTTTAAAAAGGTTGTTAATAAGAGTATCGATATATGTTAATATAATTTGCTTGCGAGTAACCCTGAATTATTTGGCGGTTTGAATTAGTTGATGGGGTGCCGCTATATTCGATTTTTTTTAACTTTTGATGCGGGAGTACGAGGAGAGTGTGCGGTGCGCTCGGGGAGAGGGATGCTAAATCGCGCCACGAAATTATTTACTTAGGCTCTTAACGGCTGAAGGGATTTGGATGAAAAGTTGTACGCAAACAGACTATATACCGGAATAGGACATAGGATACTTTTTATCCCGGTAGTTACTCCCTTGGTACAATTTTCTACTTTTGCGCGGACAAAGCCGCTGGCTGGTGCTAGTCTATACTTCTATACTTTAATATATAAAGCTGAAGCTGTTTTGTTTGCTTGAACGCGCTAATCTCAGGAACTACTGGTTCGATTTGAAAAATTCTTTCAGTGTTAGATAGCCCATTTATCGAGGAAGGCTATAGGCTATATATCTTCACGCTAAGACCAATAGGAGCGGAGCAGTAACAAAAATTGAGACGCAGACGAAGTTGCGCGGGTCAACTTGTTCTATATCGAGTATTCGATTTTGCCGCCGGCTGTGTCCGCTTAAGTATTTAACACTCGTTGGAACCAAGGCTTGGCAGAAACTACAAAACGCCATCAGCTATGATCCTTACATACGTTTTGCTTCGTTTACGTTCATACATAAGCCCCTACTGTGTCGCCTCAATACCAACATAATTTGTTTCATCAAACGTTGTTAAAAAGAAAGCGTACATTGATATATAAAAAACCCAAGATGCACAGTCTCGAACAAATGCAACACTCGAAACTGTCGTCAAAAACTGACATGTATCAAGTGTCATGTGTGAGTTGTGTGTAGTTATACTATAAACATTTTTTTTTGCAAATTCAACCTTACACGGATCGCTTAAAGTTGTTTTTACAAAGCAGTGCAGTATGGCGAGCGATGCGAGACTGTTTGAAACTTGCGCACAATTATATACATTGCGCTTGTTTTTTGCGGACGTTTTTGAGATGCTGAGTGTGTATCTAAAGGGTTCCGAAAATCCGTAAAAAACGGAACCCTTATAGGATCACTCGGGTGTCTGTCTGTCTGTCTGTCCGTCGGTCACAGTCAGTTTTCTCCGGACCTACTAGACTGATTCTGTTGACTTCTGTGACCCAAACACGGACGCGTTGTATACATATAAATATTTGTTTAGTATGGGCGTCACTTTTGGGGGTCAAACTAAAATTTAAAAAAAAGTTTTTCAAACTATCGTGTGATTTTGAGCAAGCTTACCTAGAAGTAACCTATTCACTCTTGACTTAAATACTCCCAGGTTGTACCCATCTGGATAAGGACCAAAGAATAATACTATCTGGGATCATCAAACTAAGCTAAATTCCGAAACTGGAGCAAAACGTCTTGTCTTGATAAGAAGACCTTGTCACCTTGGCCTAATCAAGTTTTGTTGAACTATTGTAAGTATTGGGAACGGTAAGCGACAAGAATTGACTGACAATACTAGTTTTTTTACATCTCATCATCATCATCATATCAGCCGAAAGACGTCCACTGCTGGACATAGGCCTCCCCCAAGCCTCGCCACAACGACCGGTCCTGTACGTCCCGCATGCATCGGCTACCCGCGACCTTCACCAGGTCATCGTTCCACCTTGTGGGAGGCCTATTACATCTAATATATAAAAATCTCGTGTCACGCTGTTTGTTACCGAACTCCTCCCAAACGGCTCGACCGAATTTCATGAAATATTGTATGTATATTCGGTAAGTATGAGAATAGGTGGTAGGGTATTTTTTATTGTTTGTTTTGTTTGGCAAAACAACGTTTGCCGAGTCAGCTAGGAAGGTGGCAACACAGAAGCGTCAATGTCTGTATTCTAAGGGTGAGGCCAAACGAACGTAATTTTGTGAGTCGCGTAAAATGAGTCGACCTCACTGTTCGCATTTTTTTCTTATCTATTTGTAAGCCAAAATTCCGAAGTAAGTTTCTCACTCAATGCGCGACGGCACTTTTTCGAGCTCGTGGATTGAACTACTGTACTAACCAAATAAAATGAAAAAAAAAATCCAATTCAAATCCATAGAAACTACTAAAAATGCTCAGAATTAACTGTAAATATTTCCATAATACATTAATATTATTACGTAAAATTTATACCAAAATAAACCATGGTAAATGAAAATTTAATGAATATGTCTATGCAAGGCATGCCTATGACGCGCGCCTTCTCAGCTACCGCGCGTCTTCTCAGCTACCGCGCGTCTTCTCAGCTACAGCGCGTCTTCTCAGCTACCGCGCGTCTTCTCAGCTACCGCGCGTCTTCTCAGCTACAGCGCGTCTTCTCAGCTAAGACGCGCCTCCAACCGGTCATAGACATGCCACTGTGGTTTTCAACAGTTCTGCCTCTCAGGAATTGCAGTGGTTGGGAATAGTGTGGCGGGCTTGTACTAAAAAGAAGACCAGCAAGTATGCATACGGACAATACTGGTTAATTAAAATTTGGTATAACTTTACTCAACGGGCAAAATAAAAACATAGGTTTCTACCAACTTTATTCATAACAGATGTAGTGGAAAATAATAAAAGAAAAACACGTAACATATTTTTATTTCATAATTCTATTATATCTGTTTAAAAATATTTTATAACTGATAAAAGAGAGCCTAAAAAAACTCAACAAAAAATAAATAAATTATTACCCTAAAAATCTACTAGAATCATTTAACTTTTTTCTCTAACTTAGCTTTTTTCTTTTCGACCTTTTTCTTTGAACCGTGTATCCAGTTCGTGATTGGCCATTGTAAGTAATAAAATATGAAGAACGTTACGCCCATAACTGCTAGAGCCAAAAAGAAGTAAATTGTCCCGAATAGCTTTCTGAAGATGGGGTACAGCCATACCCCTCTCTCGATGTATGTGAAGTACATTCTGGAACCAATAATACTACATTAAGTAAATACAAAGTATAAGTATTGCGGTAAACCTTCTTGACAGCTTTATGTAGCCGGCAGGGTCGGAAAAGCTTTATAAAGGTTGAAAGAAAATATAATAGAACATTTTTAAAGTAAGAATTTTTAAGGCCTTCGAATTTGTCGCAAAGTGCAGCGCTGCTGCCATATATGACAAAGTACTGGAGCCATTGCTTTGTTTAATAAGCTAACTGAGATGGTGAAGGCTCCCCACTTTCGACATGTGTTACTATAAAAAAACTCATTTGTCACCATTGATATATAAAAAACCCAAGATACACACTCAGCATCTCAAAAACGTCCGCAAAAAACAAGCGCAATATATATAATTGTGCGCAAGTTTCAAACAGTCTCGCATCGCTCGCCATACTGCACTGCTTTGTAAAAACAACTTTAAGCGATCCGTGTAAGGTTGAATTTGCAAATAAAATTGCGCATCACTTGCCATATTGAACTGCTTTGTAAAAACAACTTTTAGCGATCCGTGTAAGGTTGAATTTGCAAAAAAAATTGTTTATAGTATAACTACACACAACTCACACATGACACTTGATACATGTCAGTTTTTGACGACAGTTTTGAGTGTTGCAGTTTCGAGTGTTGCATTTGTTCGAGACTGTGCATCTTGGGTTTTTTTGTATATCAATGTTTGTCACCAAAATGTTAGTAGGTGTTTCAAGATACTTGATAGAACACATTGTTGCACGCCTTGATGGCGGAGTTGATAACTTGAAAACAACACAATATGGGCCCCAAGTATTCAATATCGTTGCAAATTAGCTTTAGCACAACCAATTACAAGCTAAGCTGTATTATGTATCGGGTCACGCGAAGTGACAAACTAAGTGAGAAACTAAGTGTTCGGAAAGTTCTTTAAAATGGGGAAATTGACGGACATCAATCAGCCTCGTTCTGTTATTTCTGTTCACTTTGTCTATGTTGCTGTGAGCCTATGTTGCTGTGAGTTTGTGTCTATGCTGAATAAATGTTTTCTATTCTATTCTATTCTATACATCGGTATTCGTCCAACAGGCAGAGACGATATCAGCAGAAGACTGGGATGAGGATGAATTAGATGACCCTTACTCTTACTAAGGCATGATCACTCGGACCCCACGGTCCAAGAGTTTCAACCCAAAAAGGTTCAAAAATATAATTATGAAAAAGGTTATTACATCCTAATATATAAAATTCTTCAGTTACTGACAGATTGAGTGACTGGACAGATAACGCACAGCCGAAACTACTAGTCGTAGAAAGCTGAAATTTGGCATGTAGGTTCCTTGGGCTGTGTAAGGGAGCACTAAGAGAGGATTTCCCACGGGAACGAGAAAAAACTGGATATGCGCGTACGAAGTTGCGGGCAAAAGCTATTTTAAAATAAATGGACAAAATTTAAAGGAAAAACAAATAATAAAAAAAAAACACCGGTAGCACTCCGGGAGTGCCGGCAGAAGTGAAAACTTTAGTATTAACGTTGTGTTTAATTATAAGTACAAAAATACTATCATTTATGAGGTAGAATACAATGTTTATTTATTGCGCTATCGTACACAAATATGACAATTTACATGTTATTATTCATAATATTATATCGTTATTTATTTATATATTACATTAATTTTTATCTCTTAGAAAAATCAACTTTCATCCATAATTTCGTAATTCCGTAATTTCGTATCCTTGGATACGCGTGGCACGCTGTACATAAACACAGACGGACATTCGCGCAAGCGCCCTGTGCCGCCTAAGCGGAGCAGCACACTCAGGCACGGTAGAAAGAGTGGGAGATACTAGTTCCTCTCCCTTCCCCTCGATCTTACGCTTTTTCGATCAGCATCACGTGACCCTGACGCGAGTCCGTCTTACGCTTTTTCGATCAGGTCACGTGTCCTGACGCGAGTTTAAGATTTTATACCCATTACAGAAAAAGTGCTCAACGCCGCTAAAGAAGTTTTCACTTCAAAAAAACGCGAGTGGAAATACCTACCCAAAATGGGTATATTGTTATGTGTTTATTCTAATGTGCCGGCCATTTATTACTTAGGTCCAAACTAGCTTTTGCCCGCGTTTTTGTACGCGCATGTTTCGTTTTTTTTTCGTTCCCGTGGGAATTTCGGGAAATCCTCAGGCCCGAGGAACCTACATGCTAAATTTCGGTTGTGACCAGAATTTTCGGCTGTGCGTTGTCTGTCAGTCACTCAATCAGTCAGTAACGGAAGAATTTTATATACTAGGATAAAAAGGATTAAACTCACGTTAGTCAGTGTTTTTTTTTTGCTTGGTTATCTTTGGCTAGACGTACTGTACACTGTACATCCGGTGGTCGTGGGTTCGATTCCCACGGGAAGTATACTTTGTAAAGATGTTTCCAGTTTGGCTAGGACATTGTAGGCTTGAATCACCTGATTGTCTGATAAAAAGATGATTCCGTGATTTGGAAGGCACGTATAAAGCACCGTCCACACACATCCGGGTTCCCATCCCTGACGGGACACGGCCGCGACGGAGACAAATCGGTTACATACAATTTGTACGATCTTGCTCACACATATCCGTGTCAGGAGGTTCCGGATCGTCAGTGTCCCGGAGCACGCACGGACGCACGGACGCCCTGACAGTGCTATCCGATTTTTATCTCAGTCCCGGCCGTGTCCCGTCAGGGATTCAACAGTACTTGTGCAATATGAACACAGAAAAATTAATAGAACTTGTCCGACAAAATAAAATTATTTACGATCTATCTAATCCACATTATTGAAATACAAAAACGAAAAATAATATTTATAACTCGGAACTCGGATATCCCTGACACGGATGTGTGTGGACGAGGGTGACGGACGGCCCGTCCCTGATGGGAACTCGGATAGCCCTGACACGGATGTGTCCGGACGGCCCTTAAGCCGGTGGTCCCGGCCGTCAAATGGCAGTCTTCAAATAAACCATGTCAGAGGCCCTTGAGGCGGTTTAGAATCTCTGACACTAGAGTATGTGGTCGGTAGACCTTACTGCCCACACGATATCAAGAAGATCCATCTATACATTATGGGATTATATAAACTAGGTAGATACTTACACGCTAACATAAACACATAGATGCAGAGTCAACTGGCTGACATTCCTGGCATGATTTTCCGGTTCCTTCCTAGGCCTGGTGAACACCTCCCATAGCGCCACAGGAACGATCATGGTATGTATGACGTGGTTCGAGATGGGCGGTATGACGGCGTCCAGGTACTCGGGAAATATTAGGGCTCTATCGACATTGTAGAGACCCCAGAAGACTGTGAATACCACCTGGAAACAGAGGGAGTAATTTTTTTATTAAATTTTAACTATATTGGTATTAGAATTTAGTATTAGCCATAAGAAGAAAAAGAATATACAACGTGTTACAGAATAAACGCAATACCTCTTAAGGGGTCATTGTACTCATCATTACGAACAACTTTTACTATGGGACCAACCCCGAAATCGCGAAAAAAAAATCAGCTGTTCAGTACATTTTGTCGAGTTATGCGCACAGAAATCTATGGGGGAGTCGATTTTTTTTCGCGATTTCAGTGTTTTCCCATAGTGAAAGTTGTTCATAATGATGAATTCAATGACCCCTTAATAGGTATTGCTTTTATTCTGTTACAGGTTGTATATATACATAAACAAACCGTCCAACACAATAATTATGTGTCACTGTACATCATTTTGTTAGGCGTGAAAACGCAGTTGACTGTACTTTAATATATTTGTTAAGTTTGTATAATTAGGTTAAGATAAAATGTATAGTTGTTTGTTTTCCAAATAAATAAATAAAATAATTAGTAGGCACGCGTTTGACCACCTTTGTATCATTAAATTCTGCACAATTTAATTCCATCATCAGACCACAGCGTACGGCGATGCGACACCGGTACATGGTGGACGTCCCATCCATACGCACAAAACATTTTGGGAATATTTTCATTGTGCGTACAGCTCTTTTTTCTTTTTTTTCCGCTGGTCGTATATACAGCGGAAAAGAAAGAAAAAAGAGTTTATTTGCGCCAAGCACGCCGCATACCAAAAAACTGGCCAAGTGCAAGTCGGACTCGCGTGGAAAGGGTTCCGAACGAATTTTTTTTTAACATTTTATTTTAACACTATAGTCTTCTTATAGGTTTTCCTGTAATCTATAGGTAAAGATCTACAATCTCCATTTTTTTCAAAATTTTATGCTGTGATTTCGGAGATAAGGGGGTGAAGATTATTTTTCGTCCAATTTCTTGGAGTAACTTCAAAACCATTAATTTTTCAAATATGAAAAAAATATAATTAAAACCCTCACAGTAAGCCTTTCGTTTGATATGTCACACGATATAGTTCAAAAAACTTTTTTTTTTCTAGTTTGACCCCCAAAAGTGACACCCATACTTAAAAATTAATCATTTACGTAACACGTCCGTGTTTAGGTCACAGAAGTCTATATGTGTACCAAATTGCATCAGAATCGGTCCAGTGAATTCGGAGAAAACTGGCTGTGACAGACGGACAGACAGACAGACACCCGAGTGATCCTATAAGGGTGCCGTTTTTTTGTTCGGAACCCTAAAAAAGAGTTTATTTGCGCCAAGCATGACGCATACCAAAAAGAATAAAGTAAACAAAATTTCAATTTTATAAAAGTTCCTTCCCGGGAATCTGTGTTTCCTGGTAGCAACAACGTGGGGGTCTTTAATTCAAGTGGGAAAAGGTTACTTCTAGGCAAGCGTGTACATCATCGCTTTCCTTCAGGTGGTCCAACATAAGGTTATCTATACTTCTATACTAATATATAAAGCTGAAGAGTTTGTGTGTTTGTTTGTTTGCTTGCTTGGAGCTACGTATGGTATTCCGAAATACCGCTCACCGAAAGGACGGTTTTCCGATAACACTCTACTCCGACGGTTAGTTGAACAAAAAAATAATTGGCCGATGACAATGACGTATTAAATATAGACACGTCATGAACCATCATCGCGGCGCTTAAAAACGGCGAAAATACTAGATAGCTACTTATACGCGTGAAGAAAGGGAAATAAAATATGACACCGTACGGCGGGATGCCTGTTGCTAGAGGGAGATAAATACACATCTTCAGTTACGTCACAGGATAAGTAAAAACAAACGTAGTATCGCGCGACAGGATGGTGCGCAACTAAGCGCGATGTGGCCAATTGGCTTCATTTCATGTTGTCATTTTAGAGTGCGGACAACGTATCTATAGTTTTTTAATATCATTGGCCGATGAAACGTTTCGCCGATAATATTATTCATCGACGGTTGGTAGTCCGAATGAATCCTTCGCCGATGTAACGGTTCACCGAAAACGAGTGTTTTCGGTGAACCGATTCAACGACGATTGGTTAAAGAACGAATCTTTCGCCGATAGCATTCAGTTTACGCTAGCTATTATATTTTATTATAATGTGCAATGCAGCTAAACAATACTCGAGTCCCATGTTTAATTTTATCAGCATAGATGAATAAATAAATACCGGGAGCTTCCGTATTAAAGATAAGTCCCTAAATGACGCATAATGCACTCATTAACAATGGTACTGAGATTAAACGAGTATTGAATAAACTTGCAGTAGTTACATGTAACAAAACAACAAATATCTATGGTAGTATTTATTTATTTTTTGTGGGTAGTTGCGAAATTTGTGACGACAGACCTCGTTACATGAAATGTTTCTCGCTCGTGTTATCTATACTTCTATATACTCTATACTTCTATCTATACTAATATATAAAGCTAAAGAGTTTGTTTGTTTGTTTGTTTCTTTGCTTGAACACGCTAATCTCAGGAACTACTGGTCCGATTTAAAAAATTATTTCAATGTTAGATAGCCCATTTATCGAGGAAGGCTATAGGCTATATATCGTCACGCTAAGACCAATAGGAGCGGAGCAGTAACGAAAAATGTGACGCAGACGAAGTTACGCGGGTCAGCTAGTCAATAATAAATAGAAAAAAAAAGTGGAACAGACTTACCATGGAACAAGGCCACACTAGGCCAGAGAAAAGGATCTCCCTGAAGTCACTGATAGGAGTCGGTAGCTGGTACTCCTTCTTCTTCGCATTCTTCAAGATGAAGAGGTCACACGTCAAGGCGTATAGAGCATAGGCTATTTGTAGTACCTAGAATAGAGAATACAGGGAAATAAGCATGGAATCCTAATAATATTACAAATGTTCTCGAGCTTCATGGCTTGCTTAAGAGCCCTATAACAATTTGACTGTATTTTTTGCGTAAAATGACCAATTTTGGTTTCTCAGAAAATGAAATATTTAGACAACTTTGGCTTATTGGGTAGTTGAGAATAGTTATTAGTATAGTGCATAGCGGCATCACTTTTCGCATTTTTTTCTTATCTATGTGATAAAAACTTTTTTACAAAAAATGTAACCGACTTCCAAAAACAAAACACTACAAAGTATAAAATAACTTTAATTTCGGAAGTCGGTGTCAAAAAACGAAATAACCAAAAACACCGACTTCCGAAATTAAGGCTTTTTATTTTTCACTTTTTAGCGGTACCTGGGTACCCATTCACAGCGTACCGGCGTGATGTTATGTTATGAAAATTAACTTACTAAGTTCTTTCGGTGTAAAGGTCTCGTCAATACGAATGAAATAAGCCCAAACACTTGGTAGTTCCTACATACCGATGTGGAGTTACCCTTGACTCTCTGTCGTCTTCATCATCAGGTCTGATCCAAAACTTCATTCTTTTGTATTATCTTCCGATATACATACGAATATCATGTTTTTACCAGTTGCGTGCCTACAATTTTCGAAAGTTGCCCTCGATTTCTCAGGGTTTCCATCATCAGATCCTGACGTGGTGATAATGGGACCATTTCGGCAGCATACCCTTTCATATAAATAAAGATTCATCGAAATCAGTTCATAAACGACGAAGTTATCCGCAAACACACATAAAAATATAAGAAATAAAATAAAAAATATACGCGGTCGAATTGAGAACATCCTTCTTTTTTAGAAGTCGGTTAAAAAGTCAAAATTCCGAAGTAAGTTTCTCATGAAAAGCGCGACGGCACTTTTTTGAGCTCGTGGATTGAACTACTGTACTAATCAAATGAAATAAAAAATATATCATAATATTCCTTATTTAGTGGTTTCGTGCATAGCGGCCTCAGAAATTTGAAATAAGAATGGAATATCCGTAAAAAAAATCCCATTCAAATCTATAAAAACTACTAAAAACGCTCAGAATTAACTGTCAATTTCTCCATAGTACATTAATATTGCTACGTAAAATTTATACCAAAATAAACCATAGTTCATAAGAAATGAAAATTTAATAAATATTCATTAAATAAATTAATAATAAACCCTAAAATAAACGTAATTGCAACTGCAACACGGCTTGCTACTAATTTCTACATAATGCGATGAGTCAGCAGTTTTGTGAGTGAAAACTCAATTCTGTGATAGGGCTCTTAATGATATTTATTTTTTAAGTAGGTTGAAAATAACACTTTAATACGTCAATATTTTTTGGTAATTTTAAGCTAGATGAGACCGGTGTTTCCTAGCTGAATATCCTGAGAAGAAACACCGAAATAAACTCAAAGGTCAACGTCTCTTTTAAAGTCCATATAATCGTACTATTCAAAGCATATGAAAACCATGTAAGTTAATGTCTGAGGTGTTCTTTTAAAGAAAGCACCACACAGATTTGAGTGGACATGTCCAGACAGTACAAGTATTTGTCAGCTGTCGTGCGGCTCAAACTTAGAACTTTAAAGAACTCAGCTAAATAATAACTGCCGCATGGGTCGATCTTTGAGGTTAAGCAACGTTTGCGAGGTCGAACCGTAGATGGGTGACCACCCCGGCTATAATTTTTACATCTTTGGCAGCCTTTACAAGTAGTTAGAGCCAGAAAATCTGATACAAGTCTTGCTTCCGAGTCACGGTTGGGACTCGTAATGGAACCATTCACTCTGAAAGAGTAGCTTACTGAAGGCTGTTCTCTCGAGAAATGCTTAAAAACAGCGTGCAGATTAAACAACTTTACGTCGTCATTTACTGCGAAATTAAATCTGAAAAAAATAGGCAGTACAGTAATCTACATGAAATGATACGTTATTTGGTTTAGCCAGAATTTATGTATCCGTATCACATAATAAGAAAAAAAAACACTAAATCACCTCCAAATCGTTGAGATGAAACCATTTTATTCCTTCATTTTTTAACAAAAGTCTAAAAGAAAATACCTACTGCTTTGCAATACAAACGAAAATAATTTGGCTTTATTACTTTTTTAAAATATGAGTTATTGTTTTATAATAAATTAAAAATGCGGGTAGCGGAGTGGCGCGTAGAGGAGTAGTTAGCTCCGTTTATATGGACAAGGTCATTGAAATGCATACAAGCCTAACCTTCTATAAACCCATACGGCTGTTGTTCATATTGACCTCTGAGTTCGTATTTTAGTTTCTAACACTATCTGCCTGGTGTAGTTGTTGCAAGTGCTACTGTTGAACATAGGGTCCAGGGTTGCGCGAGCCTGCGGACGACGAGCAATGGGCGGCTTGCCATTAGATAAGGACAGGGCCCGGATAGACGGCGCGCTATGTTCCACGCGCGCCTCAAAGAGATGTCAGCACAGTAGGGCCCGCTAGAGCCTGTGCCTGCCAGGGTTGCGGAATTTGTTCGAAAGAGTCACCGCAGCCCTGGAACGCAAAGGGCATTAGGAAGAACACGGATGAGTTTTAGTCAGTAAGAGTCTGACACTCCTTTCCGCTCCGCCCAAAGCGTGGAACAATGTATGATGCTTTTGTTCCAAGATATTAGTAAACAAGACGTCTAAAACATACAATACTGCAGTTGGAACTTATTTTAAATTGATATAAGTTCTGAACAGATTCCAGGATTCAATTGTCCTTCTTCATTCTAGTGCTGGTTATCCTGTAGATGATGGAGTCTCTGCCTGGATCCATGACTACCATTGCATAGACAATAGCGATAAGACTAAATGCAATCATCACAGCAAAACATAGAATAATGTAGAAGATTGCAGGGTAGTCAGCATCGTAGTTGACCTCAGTTTCGTTGTCCGCTTTATATTCGACTCCCGAGCATCGACCTACTTCAGCCTCCGACCTTAGGGGTGATTGGGATCCCGTCTGGAGTCTACGGGGAAGTACCTGGCCCTGCAAACGTGACGTTAGACGACTTTATCCCACGACCTACAAATTTGTGTGCCTCCGACTTTGCTCGTGTATTAATATAATATATATTTATTTAATTGTACACACCTGTTTTAATTATTGTCCGCATTTTAGGGGGGTTTAGCACGGGTGGAGGCTGCACTGTACCTTATACTTTTTGAATAAATCCTGGGTATGGCAACTTATAAACTGAGTACCATTTTCCAGGAAAATGCTTTGACGATTTGATGATATCACATCAAGAAAGGGGTCATGGGTTCAAGTACGAAGTAAGAAAAGCATACTTACAAAAGTCCATGTAGTGAAGAATCGGAACTCCAAACTTTTGAATTGCTTCACGTTAGCGTCGTCTGTGGGATAGTTCCTCTTGATCCAGCCCATGTACAGGATGTTAGATACGTGCATCGTTATCGTGGCTATGTAGCCCAGGATACGCAGCTTGGTTAGTCGGGTCATTGTGCTGGAAAAGACAGAGTTAATTATGATAATAATAAATAGAATAGAAACACTCATTATTTTACACCGATATTTTTGAACTCCGGAAGGACCACGGCCCGACCGCGTAAATACAAAGGCGGCTGCAACACAGACACCCATAGCCTTTGCTGCATTATCTTGCGGATGACTTAAACAGTTATAGTCTGTCAAAACCCAGCTTCAACACAGCGGTCTGTAGTCAGCCGCATTTGTTTCTATAATTCAATGAAAAAATGAAAAAGCGGATTCAACACAGACACACATAGTCTGTACTGCATTATCTTAGAATAGCTTCACGCAGTTACAGTCTGTCCAAACCCAGCTGCAACGCAGCGCTCCTACTTTTGGGCGGTACTTTTGGGTCTTATTTAATGGAAGATCTACTTACCTATCACGAAAACCAGACATCATAAACATGGGGAAAAGAAGATAGCCCCCTTCTCCCCTATGCCACTCAACGTGGTCCTTGTCGTTAGGTCAAGGACAAACTAAGATTGGATCTGTCTGCAAAGCCGCCGCATTTGTGCGACGTTGCCGTTCCGAACGCGATCATAGTGCAGAAACTAGCGAGTAGGTAATGAGCTGTTCTGTATTGCAGCCGTTTTGGTTAAAACAATGTCTTTCGAAACCGATCACAGTGACAGTTTCCAAACATCTGTGGTATAGTCGTGTTTGTAAAGATTTATATATACCGACCTGGCTGCGCTACAGAACAGCTGTTGTCTGTGTTGCAGCCGCCTTTGTAATTATGCGGTCCGGCCACGCCCGGGCACCGCGCAGATAAATGTGGAAAAAAATTTAATCGCCCGGAAGCTAGCTGTCGAGACATCACGACAAGCATTTATCTTTGTGAGTTTTCATGATTCAATCCTATACGTCTACCATGAGTTTTATCAAACTAAACTCGCTAGCGAATGTAGTTAAAAAATGTTTTAAACTTTTAAAACCAAGTTTCTAATTTTTTTGTTTATTTGTTGTTAACTAAAGTTATACTTGCAGCTTGTTTGCTTTTAGTTAACAACTTAAACAAATAAATAAGAAACTTTTTTCTAAAAAGTTTTCATACATTTTTTTAACTAAAGTCGCTAGCGAGTATAATGTATATCTATTGTACATAGTTAATCATAATATAACTATGTACAATTGTACATTTCTTTTATAAAAATATTTGACAATTGTTCGTTTTTTGTGTAGACTAAAAATAATGTTGTATAGGTAATTAATTTTATTTTTTAAGTTTTTATAAATAGATCTTAATTTTCTTCGTGGCTTCGTAAAAATATTTGCGTATAGACAATACAATTATTAACATGTTTATAATTATTTTTTAATGCAGCTCCTCGAAGGTTAATAGCGTATTTAGTTGGCTTAAGAGGCCTATTAAAATTTGACTGTGTTTTTTGTGTAAAATGGCCAACTTTGGCTTTTTTAATCTCAGAAACTGAAATATTAAGACAACTCTGGCTTATTGGATAGTTGAGAATAGTTATTAATATAGTGTATAGCGGCCTCACTTTTCGCATTTTTCTCTTATCTGTTTATAAAAAAACTGGCCAAGTGCGAGTCGGACTCGCGTGCAAAGGGTTCCGAACGAATTAATTTTTTTTAACATGTTATTTTAACACTACAGACTTCTAATAGGTTTTCCTGTAATCGAATCGGTAAAGATCTATTATCTCCATTTTTTTCAAAATTTTAGGCTCAGTAGTTTCGGAGATAAGGGGGGGGAATGGTCATTTTTCGTCTAATTTCTTGAATAACTTCTAAATCATTTATTTTAAAATTATGAAAAAAAATATTTTTAAAATCTTCACAGTAAGCCCTTTCATTTGATATGTCACACAATACTGTTCAAAAAACTTTTTTTTTTAATTTCTAGTTTGACCCCCAAAAGTGACCCCCTACTAAAAATTTAATAATTTACGTAACGCGTCCGTGTTTGGGTCATAGAAGTCCACATGTGTACCAAATTTCAACAGAATCGGTCCAGTGGATCCGGAGAAAACTGGCTGTGACAGACGGACAGACAGACAGACAGACAGACAGACAGACAGACAGACAGACACCCGAGTGATCCTATAAGGGTTCCTTTTTTTTTCGGAACCCTAAAAACCAAAATTCCGATGTAACACGCTCTCATGAAAAGCGCGACGGCACTGTTTCGAGTTTGTGGATAGAACTACCGCACTAACCTACTATTAACTATTAAACTACTGCACTACTAAAAACACTCATGAATGAAATTTCTTCGTAATAAATTAATATTATGACGTAAACTTTATACCAAAATAAACCACAGTTCATAAGAAATAAAAATTTAGTATATCTATACTAATATATAAAGTTGAAGTTTGTTTGTTTGCTTAAACGCGCTAATCTCAGAAACTACTGGTCCGATTTAAAAAAATATCTCAGTGTTAGATAGCCCATTTATATAGGATGGCTATAGGCTATATATTATCCGGAAACAGGTGAACCTATTTTTAATATTTTTTTTTTCTGAAATATTTAAAAATATAAATAGTATGTAAATAAAAAGAATACTTATAAATGCGAAGGAAACTCTGCCAGTCTGTCTGTCTATTACACTGAGATGGCTGAAACGATTTTTATACCCTGGATTAGAACAAACAATACTTTTTATTTCGAGAGTATGTTTCCTTCTGATAAATTCCGGCACTCACACGTGAAGCCGCTGACAAAAGCTTGTACCTATATACTAAACTAATGGTACTGATATGTAACGTTGATAACCGATAACACTACCCTTTCATTCATAATTTTACAGTTTATCTAAGTGGGCCAATGATTGATAACGTTGAGACATTTTGTTCGATTATTTCCATTTAGATATAAAGCTAGTACTTTAATTTCGGAAGTCGGTGTTTTTGGTTATTTCGTTTTTTGACACCGACTTAAAGTTATGTTATTTTATACTCCGAAATTAAAGTTATTTTATACTTTTTAGTGTTTTGTTTTTGGAAGTCTGTTATATTTTTTGTTAAAAAGTTTTTTATTTTTCACTTTTTAGTGGTACCTGCGTACCCATTCACAGCGTACCGGCGTGTCGTTATGTTATGAAAATAAAACTTACTAAGTGCTTTCGGTGTAAAGGTCTCGTCAATACGAATGAAATAAGCCCAAACACTTTGAAGTTCCTACATACCGATGTGGAGTTCCCTTGACTCTCTGTAGTCTCCATCATCAGGTCTGATCCAAACCTTCATTTCTTTGTAGTATCACCCGATATACACACGAATATCAAGTTTTACCAGATGCGTGCCTACAATTTTCGAGAGTTGCCCTCGATTTCTCAGGGTTTCCATCATCAGATCCTGACGTGGTGGCAATGGAACCACCTCGGCGGCATACCCTTTCATATAAAAAAAGATTCATCGAAATCGGTTCATAAACGATAAAATTATCCGCAAACACACATAAAAAAAATATACGTGGTCGAATTGAGAACCTCCTTCTTTCAAAACTAGCAAAACTTCTCAAATTAAGTGATTCCTCTGTGCCTCTGAAAGCACGTTAAAACCTATTGGTACCGACTCATCATCTGCTCAGCCTTTTCCAACTATATTGGTGTCGGCTTCCAGTAAAACCGGATTAAGCTGAATACTAGTATTTTACGTGGAACGGCTGGCTACCAGACACTGTACTCCTTGCCAAGACTGGTAGCAGTTTTTATGGCTTCTGACTATCCGTAACGACTGCCAAAGATCTACAAATGACAGTCGGGATCAAGGGCTTAACGTGCTTTCCGAGTTACGGAGGAGTCTCGGTATGTTAAGATGTTCACCCATCCACAGACCAACCTGGGCAAGCGTTGCTTAACCTTGAAGATCGAACCGTGCTGCTGTTATTACTTAGCCACGAGCTCCTCTCCTGTTGGTCCCGACTGTCAATTGTAAAACTTTGCCAGACGATACAGGTACAGTTCCCGTCACGCAAGTTTACCTCCCCGAAGTACGTCGCAATCGAGTGCGCAGGATGTCAATTTGACAAAAAACATAGGACAGCGCATGCGCGACCTACCCGCGCGTGTTCGCGCAAAATGGCGGGTGTAATGATACCCCGTGGCACCAGTATTGCCACGGGGTATCGTTTCACTGGGTTGTAGAGGCCAGTCGCTCCTCTTCAAAAACTAGCACCTACTCAGCTCCATTCGGTCAGACTGGGAGCAGACTCCAACATAATTGGGAATAGACTAGACTGATTGAGCCGAGAAGCCACAACAACCGATCCTGTGTCCCGTTCAAGTATTACGTAAGCACCAATGGGGGGGTGGGGGGGTCTTTACAATGCTTATTTTTGATGACATGCGGGACGGGGGGTTTAAATGGTTATTACGTCAGCAATATTTATTTATTTAATACTTTATGCACACAGATGTACAGAGGCGGACTTAATGCCTTAGGCATTTTCTACCCATCATTCATTCATTCTTTTTTTTTATTCTTTTTTTTTTTTTTTTATTTACTTCCTTTTTTGTTAGCAAATCTTAGTAGAATCTAATGTAACCTAATTATGGCTAGTTAGTTGTTTTTACTCTCACGCGATGTTTAGTACGAAATAACAGAAGTGGAACTAGGTCTCGCGTGAGTAAAAACTATACCAGTGCTTACGTAAGCATAGGATCAAAGCTCTAACCCCTCCCGGATTAGAGCTTTGATTACTATCGCTGACAAGAGGAGGGGGGGGGGTTAAAAATGACTAAAATTCTGAATACGTAAAACTTGAACGGTCCCTGTGCGTCTCGCATCCATCGGCTACCCGCGACCCTCACCAAGTCATCGGTCCACCTTGTGGGAGGCCGCGCCAACGTTGTGTCTGACAAAAAGATGATTCCGTGCTTCGGAAGGCACGTATAAGCCAGTGGTCCCGGCCTGCCAATGCCAATGGCGGTCGTCAAATAAACCATGCCAGAGGCCCTTGAGGCGGTTTAGAAACTCTGACACTAGGGTGTGTCGGGTCGTTAGACCTTACTGCCCACACGATAAGAAGGAGAACCATCAGTCGCTGCATTATACTATAGGTTATTTGTCAGTCAGTAATATTTTTATTTTACCCAATTGCCCCAGAAGGATTTTTCATGCCCTGTAGTTTATATTCTTTGGTACGCCCTGTAGCTCAAACGGTTGCATAAATTTTAACAAATGATATATCGTTAGATTAAAAAAAAAAACCGGCCAAGTTTGAGTCGGACTCTTACACGAACCCTTCGTGTAAGAGTCCGACTCACACTTGGCCGGTTTTTCCGTACCATAAACCTAAAAAAAGGACGTTTCTTGTATGGGGCTCCCCGCTTTAATTTTTATTATTTGTTCTTATAGCGGTAACAGAAATACACACTGTGAAAATATTACGGTTCTTGAGATACAGCCCGCTGACGGACGGATGGACAGCTGATGCTTAGTAATTAGGGTTCCGTTTGGTGAGGACCAAGTCATCAGTCCACCTTGTGGGAAGCCTTCCAACGTTGCGTGTTCTGGTACGCGGTCGCCACTCCAGAACTTTTCGGGCCCATCGACCATCTGTTCTACGAGTAATGTGCCCTGCCCACTACCACTTCAGTTTGGCGATCCTTCGGGCTACATTTGCACAAATGTAGTTATTGTTATTTTATAGGTACTGGTTTGTCTCATAGATCGTTCATTAGAAATGAACTTTGAACCAGTTCTTATCTGTTCATGATCGGTAATTACACTTGATAGCACTGAACGCACGAATGCCATTGAGATGACTAACAATTAAATAATAATGTGTTATTAAATAATGTACGAGTCGCTAGCAACTGCATTCATACACAAATAGTATACTAACTTAATTATTATAAATTGCGAAGGTGAGATTTTTTTTTTTTTTTACTATAGATAGGCATACGTTTGACCACTCTCTCACCTGATGGTAAGCGATGATGCGGTCGAAGATGGAGCACGTTTGCCTAGAAGCAACCTATTCACTCTTGCCTAAAAGACTCCCAGGTTGTAGCTATCTGGAAACACAGACTCTGGCAGGAAATTCCACTCCTTAGCTGTACGCACTATGAATGTGTTCCCAAACGTTTAGTGCGTGTGGGTGGGATGTCCACCATGTACCGGTGGCGCACAGCCGTTCGTCTTGTAGTCCGATGATGGAACGGGCTTGGCGGAATTAAATCATGCAATTCCGTCGCACACTCCCCAAAATGCAACCGATAGAAAACGGACAAGCTAGCAACTCGGCTTCGATGCTCATGACTTTGAAGCTTCGACTCGACGAGCCTAATTTAAAAAAAAAATTGGTTTATTCTGCTGGGTTCCGTACCCAAAGGGTAACAAACGGAACCCTAATTATTAAGCCTCCGCTGTCCGTCCGTCCGTCAGCGGGCTGTATCTCAAGAACCGTAATATTTTCACAGTGTGTTACCGCTATAAGAACAAATAATAAAAATTGAAGAGGGGAGCCCCATACAAGAAACGTGTTTTTTTAGGTTTATGGTACGGAACCCTTCGTGTAAGAGTCCGACTCACACTTGGCCGGTTTTTTTTTAATCTAACGATATATCATTTGTTAAAATCTATGCAACCGTTTGAGCTACAGGGCGTACCAAAGAATAGAAACTACAGGGCGTGAAAAATCATTCTGAGGCAATCGGGTAAAATAAAAACATTACTGACTGAAAGATAACCTATCGTGTAATGCAGCGACTGATGGTTCTTCTTCTTATCGTGTGGGCAGTAAGGTCTAACGACCCCACACACCCTAGTGTCAGAGTTTCTAAGCCGCCTCAAGGGCCTCTGACATGGTTTATTTGACGACCGCCATTTGGCAGTCGGGACCACTGGCTTATACGTGCCTTCTGCAGCACGGAAACATCTTATTTTCAGACAATCAGGTGATTCAAGCCTGCAATGTCCTAGCCAAACTGTAAACAACTTTACAAGGTATGCTTCCCGTGGGAATCGAACCCACGACCGACGGGTCACAAGGCAGACGCCTAAATCACTTGACCACGGAGGCAGTTGGACTGATGATTGATGGAAGACTGATGATTACTTGAATTGGACTGACGAAAATCTCGATATTTTAATAGTCACAACTTAAATGGATCTGTTTTTACATGTTTATGGAATGGGTTATGGTTCAATCATTGTCCTTTGCCAATAATATATCGTCGCGTTTTATAGAATGAGCGTCTAAAATCGATTGAACTCCATCATTCACCACCAGTCATTCGTCATTCATGACTTTTGGCATTGAGTGACGCTTGCACGAAAGTATAATGGGCACCTAATGTCGATTTGAACCTCATCACTCACCATCAGTCATTCGTCATTCATGACTTTTAGATTTGAGTGACGCTTGCATGAGAGTATAATGGGCGCCTAATTTCGATTTAACTCCATCCATCACCATCAGTCATTCGTCATTCATGACTTTTTGAATTGAGTGACGCTTGCATGAGAGTATCATGGCGATTGAACTCCATCAGTCATTCGTCATTCAATCTTTTGGAATTGAGTGACGCGTGCATGAGAGTATAATGGGCGCCTATTGTCGATTTAAGTCCATCACTCACCTTTAGTCATTCATGACTTTTGGAATTGAGTGACGCTTGCATGAGCGTGTTATGGGCGCCTATGAACTATACTTTAGAATATAACATAGGTATCCTACATTTATGTTTTTGACCGTTTCTACCTTCACTTATAAAAGTAGCTCGGTGAAAGTTACTGGGGTTATTCAACTTGAATAAAAATATCTGCTTTATTTAATTTTTATGACAAAGACGAACTGTTTGTTCTCTTATAGTAAAAGCAAGATGACCTTTTGTGACACTAAACCTCATTCGTATATTTTTTTTTTAAATCTGCCATCATAAACCAAACTTAAACCACAGCAAACTATTTATAACTGTATGCACACTTGAACAAAAAAACTTTTAACTAAGTAAAACTATAAAAAAAATCTAACATTTAAGTATTTACATAAAATGTTATCATTCTATTCGGTGGCCTACTTAAAACTAAGTTTTTTGTAACTTATGTTTTTGATGAATAACCGCTAGGTAATATTAATAAGAAACCTGCTGGTCTAGATAGATATTATATCGAGTGCATATAATATACTACACGCCAAAATTAGGTATCTATTAGACAAATACTATAGGAAACAGCAATAAAAAAGGCCAGTATCCTTCAATGCAATAAATTTAAGAAATAATAAAAAAACAAATCCTAGTATTGCACTTGACACAATACTGGCCGGTTTTGACATCACACAATTTCACTTTACCCATTGGTTGTCGATGACGCGGCAAAAATGACAGATGACATAGAAAATTATTTCACCGTTCTACACATCAAAAACACATCGGTTTCATACCAAAATACACTTAAAAATACACTTTTTGAGGTAAAATTTTGTTGTTAATGAAATAAGTAATAATATAGGATGTTATTTACCTTGATTTTCCTTACAAATGTTCGTAAATAGTTTTATCTATTCCGTTTTTATCAACACTGACACACAACCGGCCGGTCCAACGGTTGGGACCGTTATGTGAATGAAGTTATATCAGTCAGTTGTGTAGTGTCTAGCTGGATACAACAAGGTAACTTCACGCTTTTAGCCAAAAAGGGATGGGCACGGGTGTTTAGTATGAAATTACGTTACCACAAAAATTAAAATAAAGAAGTGCATGCTCCGCAATCATACACACCCTCTCACACTTATTCACGCACACCTCCATCACACACAAGAGGACTGGATACACACCTATAATGTTACCTATATTTAAATATTGTTATCTGTTTTTTTATCTAATTTACTTTAATATGTTGAATAAGATCGGTGGTACATTCATACATAGGATCATTACAATCTATATCTATACTAATATATAAAGCTGAAGAGTTTGTTTGTTTGTTTGTTTGTTTGTTTGTTTGCTTGAACGCGCTAATCTCAGGAACTACTGGTCCGATTTGAAAAATTCTTTCAGTGTTGGATAGCCCATTTATCGAGGAAGGCTATAGGCTATATATCATTACGCTAAGACCAAAAGGAGCGGAGCAGTAATGAAAATTGTGACGCAGTCGAAGTTGCGGGGGTCAGCTAGTACTAATATATAAAGCTGAAGAGTTTGTTTGTTTGTTTGCTTGAACGCGCTAATCTCGGGAACTACTGGTCCGATTTGAAAAATTCTTTCAGTGTTAGATAGCCCATTTATCGAGGAAGGCTATAGGCTATATATCATCACGCTAAGACCAATAGGAGCGGAGCAGTAATGAAAATTGTGACGTAGACGAAGTTGCACGGGGCAGCTAGTAGCATAATAAAGATACTTAGTTTGTAACTCAGGGGATCGGCGTTGAGGGCTGTAGTACAGGTTATACCTAGTTGGGCCTCAAATGCCAATACTTACGTGTACTTTAAATTTAGAGATTACTTTAGATTCAGCTAAGGAGTGGAATTCCCTGCCGGAGTCTGTGTTTCCTGATAGCCACAACCTGGGAGTATTTAAGTCAAGTGTGAATAGGTTACTTCTAGGCAAGCGTGCTCCATCTTCGACCACATCATCGCTTACCATCAGGTGAGATAGTGGTCAAACGCGAGCCTATCTACACTATATATATATAATATTATAAAGAGGAGAGATTTGTTTGTTTGTTTGTTTGAATTGAATAGGCTCCGAAACTACTAGACCGATTTGAAAAATTCTTTTAGCATTGGATAGCTACATTATCAGGGAGTAACATAGGCTATATATTATCCCCATACTCCCACGTGAACGGAAACTACGCGGGTGAAACGTCCACTAGTAAATAGTAAAAAAAGCACTGTAATTGTTAAAAAAAAATACATAGTTATGAATACGTTCGTATTCGACATTTTTTATGTGTTTTCGTTCGGTTTTTTTTTAATATTGCAGATTATTTTGAGATGAGAGCCTTTTTGGCCTCGCACAGATGTTTTATGTTGAGACAGTATTATTTATTACTAAGTTATTATAGTTATCAATTTATTTCTAGAATTTACTAATCAAAATATAGTTATAACTTAGTATGGTATTGAGATAAATTGAAAAGTCACACAACAAATGTCAGAAAACAATAGCGTTTTGTTAGGTGCCTGGACCTGATGCCTCAGTGCTGCCACCTGGTGCTTGCAATTTCAGGAAACCCTCATTTATCTGCAGTAATATATGGTTCAGCGCCGTCTATTTTACGAATAGCAATATTTATCTTAAGCTTACATTGCTATAATTATTATTACGGTTTCATGTTAATATTTCAAGTATTTTAGATAATTATTGAAAGCTCTTGGTATTGTAGCTACGTGAGTAATAAAGGGAACGTGCAGGATGTATAGGTGGCAGCACATAAGTGTCATTGTTTTTTTTTATTTGTGATGGGTTTGCTCTTGACTCTAGTCTAGGTCAGAGATGACAGAGACAAGTCTACGATGGAGCGAGCTTACCCAGAAGGAGCCTGTGCACTGTAACTTTGAAGAGATTAGGGTTGAAAGCGTTTGAAAACACAGACGCAGGCAGAGAGTTCCACTCCTTTGCTGTGCGCATTATAAAAGACGTTTGGAATCGCTTAGTGCGAATTGGTCAAGTATATTTTACTTATAACTCTCGAAATTGCAACGCTAGATGGCACAGTTTGCTTCGAGCACGTTCCCCTAACCGGAGCGTGTAGGAACACACAACACAGCAACACAGAACACAAGCACACAAGCACACAACACACAAACACACACACAACACACACACGCAGCACAGAGGGCCTAGCACGAATATTTTTGACGTATAGTAACGAAACGTAAAATTTTACCATAGCTACAATACTCGTTTTGCACATAATAATTATTTGAATTAGATACTATATTCATATCTTTGAATGATATTAATTGTGTATGTCCCATATTATTAAACCAAAATACTATGGGGTTGTAGAATAGAATAGAATAGAATAGAATAGCATTTATTTTCAAATATGGGTAATACATTAGTAGGTAGTAGTTCACATCAGAGTTCTGCCATATTTCACCATTCGGCATGCAAACATTTTCATTATATAAAATTTTAAAAAATTAAATTGTCACTAAAACATTAAAATAATTATTACATTTAATAAATAAGATGATTAAAAGTCAAATTGTCACTAATACATTAACTTAATTATTATATTCAATAACAAAAATTATTAAAATTCAAATTGTCATTAAAAAAAAATATATAATTATAACAATATACGTACATTAAATAAAATTGTAAAAAAATTAAATTGTCAATAACAGTAATCCTATACGTCGTAGTCGTACATAAATAAACAAACAAACATTAAAATTCCAGGTCATAGATAATATGTAACATTCCCTAAGCAAATCAATAATTAATTAAAAAATTACAGGTATTCAGAAAATGGTTTTGTCCGTTAAAAACTCAATTACACTGTAGTACGTTTTATCTATATATATAGCGTTTATTTGCGTCATGCTTGGCGCAAATAAACGCTTTTTCTTTCTTTTCAAAATATTCGTGCTAGACCTTCAGAAGCGTTAACGTCAAATATTTGTAACGTTAAAATTTCGAATATGTAACACTATAAGATGGCATAGTCTACGCCGTGCACATTCCTTATACTAAACAGAGGGCTACTCTCTCAGCCCGAAGCCCGGTTTCGGTTTTAGTTACGGGGGTTTTTTCGTTTTTTAGGGTTCCGAAAAAAAAGGAATCCTTATAGGATCACTCGGGTGTCTGTCTGTCTGTCTGTCTGTCCGTCTGTCACAGCCAGTTTTCTCCGGATCCACCGGACCGATTCTGTTGAAATTTGCTACACATATGGACTTCTGTGACCCAAACACGGACGCGTTACGTAAATTATTAAATTTTTAGTATAGGGGTCACTTTTGGGGGTCAAACTACAAAATTAAAAAAAAAAGATTTTTGAACAATATCGTGTGACATATCAAATTAAAGGGCTTACAGTGAGGGTTTTAATTATATTTTTTTCATAATTTTAAAATAAATGGTTTTGAAGTTATTCAAGAAATTAGACGAAAAATGACCATTCCCCCCCCCCTTATCTCCGAAACTACTAAGCCTAAAATTTTGAAAAAAATGGAGATAATAGATTTTTACCCAAAGATTACAGGAAAACCTATTAGAAGTTTTTAGTGTTAAAATACCATGTTAAAAAAATTAAATTTGTACGGAACTACTCGTAACAATAAGTCCCGAACACGAACTTAAACACACATCGACACACAGAGTGTTGTCATTCATTCTTAGGGCGAATTTCACCAATGAAACTGCCGGTCGATTCTGTAAACATGACAAAGTTAAGGCTTGGATGAAGTGATCACGAAGTGAGCTGTCATTCGATCTTGATTACATGGATTGACAGCTCGCTTCGTGATCACTTCACCCAAGCCTTCACTTCGTCATGTTTAAAGAATCGCACTGCTGAACGCGACAAACCACGTTTACGAGCTGTCAGTGGAATATTGACACTGACAGCTCTTGAACACAGTTCAGTGGCCTTAAAAAGGCCACTTTAGAAGCACCATATTAGAATCATAATATTAATCACAACAATCTGTCAAATTTCATTTTCATATTAATCGCTAACGAATTAGGTTCAAGGTTGATTGGGAAAATTTGACAGTGACGGGTAGCGTGATTTGCTTTCTGAATCTGCTAGTGTGCTTTTTAGACCCGTAGATGTACTGATCGCGTTCAGTTTCATTTGAGAAATCTGCTCTTAGTGGTTAGGTGATATGGAGTAGAAAATGCCCGTAACTACGGACTTCGGGCTTAGAGAGTAGACCCCCAGATAAGAACATGCAGACCCAGTTAGGGCATAGCAGCGTTTCACGTGAGGTCCTGGTAATTGGCTGTATCCGGTTTGACTGGAAGCCCACACCAACATAGTTGGGAAAATTGCAAAATGATTGAAATTTTTCACTTTGAGTACTTCATCAATTTCCTACATTTTTTATGTGCAAATATTCTCTTACCTTACGTATTTGGTTTGCAATCGAATGTCATCTAGACACGCGGTAGCGTGTCCAGCCAAAAGTTCAAAGAAAAGGAACTGGCGTGGTAGCAATATTACACGAACCATTTCGAGCTACTTTTGACTCCTTCATAACTCGAAACCTATTCAACCAACATACATGAAAATTGGCACATTATTATTGAAGCCCTTTAGCATGTCTAGAACCCAAATTTTCATAAATGTAACTCAAACAGTTTTTGATATTTTAACGTTTAAAAACTGGCATATTTATGACTGATTGAGATCAAAAACCTAACCCACTTCCAGATGTCCTAGAGAGTTATAATTTGGCTTCCAGCTAGGTAATTAGATGTATACATAAAAAAAATCCAATCAATCAATTGTGTTAGGTAACACAGCGCCTTTCAAAATTATAAAAGCAAAAATTTCTGCTTTCTTCTTCGCAGGAGAATAAGTTCCGTGATTTTTTTTTAAATCTTTATTTTAAGGGACTTTTGAACTCAGTTCATGTCATAAACTTATCTTGAATTACTAACAAAAACCAAAAAAACCTAAGCTAAACAAAAATCTTAAATATTAACTAATGAATAAATCATTTTAGCCTCACAGGACAGAGGTCGAGATAAGAAATTATAAAACATGCCTAAGTCTAACCTATTTATACTTAACTCCCTAATAATTTGGTTTCTCTCAGATTCGTTCCTGACGCACTCCATCAAAAGACATCTTCTCTTTAACCGCAAACCTCGCAATTGGGTGAAATAATTTTTTGCATAATAGACGCAAAAGCTCTTAATGGCGTGTGTCCAGAACGAACTCGATGAGCAGTTACAACAGTACCTCGGCTAATGGTATGAGCAATCTAAATTAAAAGGTATATGGTACAAGATCATACAAAACGAGCCTCCTCGTATTCCATGGTTTGATAAATTCCGTGATGAAGGGTCGTTTTTATAGGTACTTTACGAATCTATGCTAATATACTATAAAGCTGAAGAGTTTGTTTGTTTGTTTGTTTGTTTGCTTGAACGCGCTAATCTCAGGAACTACTGGTCCGATTTGAAAAATTGTGACGCAGACGAAGTTGCGCGGGTCAGCTAGTTATTTATAAAATTTAGACAACCGATAATAACACTAACTGTTTCTAGAAGCGCCGGCTCAGCGTTCTGACATCATTGTGAACAATTATTGAAACATAAATGTTACACGAGAAAAATACGTTCTTATACAATATTGCTACTTATATTTCGAAACAAGCGCACGGTGCGGGGTGCGCTGGAGCGCAGGGGTACGTATTGAAAGATGATGAACTAGACTAGTTTTTACCAGCAAACCAATTTTTTATAAGAGGAAGATATCGACTTTTCAACACAAAACCTGTGTAACTTGCTCGTGTAACATAAATATGATATGTATCTTTATGTTACACTTACGCAAGTTACAATCATGTAAAGCAAGCAAAGCTGCGATGACATGCGATTTAACAGCACTTGTACCATTAAAAGAAGCAATCACGGACTAGTATTTTTCCAGAATCTAATCTAAACTAATATTAAAAAAGAGATAAAACTGGTTGTATATTTGTCTAAGTCTACAGTTCTATTTCTGATAGAAAGACACTACATCGTTGGGAACCATAGACCCATGATGCCCATCAATGAATATAAAATTATTCCGTTATTTAGTAATTATTTTTTAGAAATACTGGCAGTTCAAAATAATAAATGTTTTACTGAGTACACAAAGCCGAAACTACTGGTCGTAGAGAGATGAGATTTGCCATGTAGGTGTAGGGGAGCACTAAGACAGGATTTCCCGGAAATTCCTACGGAAACGGGAAAAAACGGGATATAACTTATATAGTTTGATTCTATGGGCTGTGAAACAGGCTATGTTAAACCAAACAAGGAAGGTTATAACCTCATTTTAGAGTTTTTTTATACTTCTAGTTTTAAATGTTTTGCACTTTCTTTTGTTTATTCTTTTCACATTTTAATTGAATCTTGTCATCTCGTATTATACCGCCAAACGGAGAGAATAGGAACAAGGGAAGGTATTTCAAAAATGATTACTTACTAGCACTTCGCCCGCGACTTCGTTCGCGCGGGTTTAGTTGGTACTCCACGAACTTCATCTCCCCTCTACCCTCGTGTAGTGTGTAAATTACTTATTAATAGACTAAACGTAGGGCAGTTCGCTGAAACCGCAAGATTTTTCTTACTTAGAGTATTTTTATACCCGTCGTTACTTTTAAACGAAAGGTCCAATTTGGATTATTTAAAGTGTAATTTACATCTAAATAACTAAACTTAATGATTAAACAATTAAAATAGATGAGGATTAACATCATGATACTAAAATCACTTCTATTCCATTTCACCCGGGTTTTGATTGAATAATTTGAACAAATAGCGATCATTGTAACTTACCCATAATAGTTAGATATATACCCTCGCAGACTTTTTTGTAGATATTGATGTCCTCTATAAAACTGTAGTACATCACTTTGCTCTATTGTCAATAGTTTCCGTAGCGTACGCGATGTAAGGATATTTTTTGGAATTTTTTTTTCACAGCTAGGGTTACGTTATCGATGTTTTCATACGGATCCCTAACTTTTTTTAAATATTCTATAGCTTATATTCATCTGGGATAGTGTAGGATTCTAGTGGTGGAAGAATTTTTCAAATCGGTTCAGTAGTTTCGGAGCCTATTCATTTGAAACAAACAAACAGACAGACGTAAAATTTATTTTTTTCAAAAATATTAGCTTTATCCTAATATATAAAATTCTTTGAGAATCTTAAATACTTAATGAACTATATACACTCATTAACACGAAATTATGTACAAACGCGTATAAAAACAAAATAAATCATTGGGCATCAAAAAAATAATCCACATCGCTGTCAATGGTAAAAGTGCCCAGAACACTGGCAGCATTGCCGCGTTGAATGGCAATGCTGATTCTTTGGCCGAAAAAAAGCCCAGCCCTCTGGTCACGTGAATAGTCGACAAGTTGTTTGCTAATGTCCCGAAAGACTCGATGCGCACTCGGACCCCATGGGCCTAGTGTTTCAATGTCAAATGGCTCAAATATGTAACTCCCAATCAAGTTGTTATATTTGCGCCGTTTGAGGTTTTCTGCAACTGCAGCAGCCGCCCCAGCACAGCCCGCCGTGCTAAGAAGATGGGATGGATCAAGGGTATCGACACATGTTGTATCCTACACCAAAGGTCTACCCACCTTCCAAGGCATTATGATCATGCCATCTGGCCTTTTACCATCGTCGCGTGCCAAGCCGTTGGGTTCTAAAACAGCTGGCACCTCGGCGGTGACAAAAACCCGACGGATAATGTCATTAATGCTGGCGTGCCGTGCTAACCGTCCAGCGCTCCTACTGCAGGACAGGCCATGGTGTCCTAGGCGGTCGACTGCTTCACCGCATTGACACCGATGTGGAGCTCCGCTAGGAGCACCCAGACGTAGACACGTAGCGATTCGAAACAAACATACAAGCAAACAAACAATTTTTTCCTCTTAATAATATTAGTGTAGATAGATGTCAAACAGGCCACAAGAACAGTGCCATGGGAAAAGGCTAGTGACAACTATTAGCCAACAATAAAAAACTGGATACACTAATAGTGAATAATTATTTAAATAAACCCAGACAGAAACAGACCAAAGACTCAATTATCACCTTTTATTATGCTTCTTTTTAGGGTTCCGTATCCGAAGGGTAACCAACGGAACCGTATTACAAAGCTTCCGCTGTCCTGTTAGTATTTCTTTACTGACGAATATTAAAACCGCAGTGAACTTCACATATTACTTTTATTTATTCAAATGTAACTTACTTTTTAGTTCAGTGTCTTTAGTACATAGAAGAGACCTATCAGCTGGTAAGTGTCTCTCTTAATTCAAACAGCGAAGTAGGCATAGATAATGTTCTAACACCGTCCGTCCATCCGTCTGTCTGTCAGCGGGCTGTATCTCAAGAACCATAATAGGAGACTGTTAAAATTTTCATAATGAGTATTTCTAATCCCGCTATAACAACAAATAATAAAATTAAATTAAATTCTCAATTAAATAGGGCTCACATACAAGACACGTGTTTTTTTTTGGTTTTATGGTACGGAACCCTTTGTGTGAGAGTCCGACTCGCACTTAACCGGTTTTTTTCGTCGACGCAGAATTAATAAAACAATATAAAAACTCATTTCTGGTTTCTTACACCAAAAATAATAAAACTTTTAAGTATAGGTATTATAGTATGTTTTTTTCTAGTTGTGATATTATTTCGGCTAACTAAGATGGCGGCTGTAAAATGGTAATACTCGTAGTTTGAAATTGACAGAAACTTTTTTTTTCGTCGCAAGCGGTACTAAAAAGTACGCTATTCGTACCAGTAAGGCTGGCTGTTTAGGCGGCAAATGTTTGTGTTGTTTTAGTAACTCGATAGATGGCGTTAGTGGTAAAATTATAAGTCGCTGAAATTGTTTGCACCATGCTCATATATTTAGCGTTGGATTTCTAAAATAAAATCAGTTTAATATGGTTTAATATTGGAACTTAATCAACAAGTTAGTGTTTTATTTAAAGTGACGCAAGCTTAAGGTCTGGATTTTCCCTCCCGAGCGCTTTGATGAAATGCGTAAAGAAATACTAATTGCTTGCTGACGCAGTCATAAGACCTTAAGAAGACTAATTTGTGCTGTCTATGTATGTAGGTATGTTCCACTGTAGCTTTTAAACTACTATACCGATTTTGATGAATGATATATCAAAAGATTTGTAAAAATACTCCGGGTGCGCTATGTAAATTTTCACTAAATATGTTACACACACACACACTCTAAGTATTTCACTATTTTCATTAAAATGCGAGAATTAACACGCAAATTTCGGAACCTTAAAAAAGTAAAATTGATATAATCATGCCATGATGATCTCAGTTTTATTTGGTACTAGCTTCTGCCCGCGACTTCGTCTGGGTAGACTTTAGAGTTGGCACGCAACGTCTTTGCCTCATATTATCTCTCTCTCTCATCCTCGGAAATTCATCTTCATGATTCTGGTATCCTGATAGTTTTTGAATCTTTGCTGTTCGTACTTTCTGCCCCGGAATTACTTCAACATGTTTCCTGGGCTCTAAATACTTGTGAATCTTTAAGAGTCCTATCACAGAATTTCGTTTTCACTCACAAAACTGCTGACTTGTCGCATTATGTAGAAATTAGGCAGTTGCAATTATTTTACGTTTATTTTAGGGTTTTTTTTTATCTAATTTATTTAATGAATATTTATTAAATTGTCTTTTCTTGTGAACTATGGTTCAAATTGTACGTAATAATATTAATATATTAAGGAGAAACAGTAAATTCTGCGAGTTTTTAGTAGTTTTTTATGGATTTGCATGGATTTTTTTTAACGGATATCCCATTCTTATATCAACTTTCTGAGGACGAACTGGGCGAAACCACTAGGTATATAAGGAATATAATAATATATTTTTCATTTCATTTACAGTAGTTCAATCCATGAGCTCGAAAAAGTGCCGTCGCGCTTTTCATGAGAAACTTACTTTAGAATTTTGGCTTTTTACAAATAGATACAAAACTTTTTACAAATAGAAGAAAATTGCGAAAAGTGAGGCCGCTATATACTATACCAATAACTATTCTCAACTACCCAATAAGCCAAAGTTGTCTAAATATTTCAGTTTCTGAAAATAGAAAAACTAAAGTTGGTCATTTTACGCAAAAAAACACAGGCAAAATGTAATAGGCCTCTTAACGCTTACAATTCCAGCCTCAAAAATACTTCGACATATTTTTGTTTTCCTGATAGGTACTTTTGAATTCTAACCTCCACAATTCCAGCGTCGGAAATACTTCGACATGTTTCTAGTCCCCTGGTACTTTTGAATCCTAACCGCTTACAATTCCAGCCCTGGAAATACTTTGCAATTTTTCTGATCTCCTGGTACTTGTGAATTGGAAGTACTAAGGTAGCAGCGGCTCTGGATTTCCACTTCTTCCTCAGTCTCCATTAAGCCATGCAAGTTACCGGGATCCTCCTATCGTGTGGGCAGTAAGGTCTAACGATCCCATACATCCTAGTGTCAGAGTTTCTAAACCGCCACAAGGGCGGTGACATGGTTTATTTGGCGTCCGGGACCACCGGCTTAAACGTGCCTTCCGAAGCACGGGATAAAAAATAGTGTTATTCCAGGATGTGTGCCAAACATCCAAATCCCTTCTGTTGTTTTTGCGTGATTGTTACACAAACATACAAACTTCCAAACATTCATAATATTGCTAGGATCATCTACACTAATATTATAAAGAGGAAAGATATGTTTGTTTGTTAGTTTGAATTGAATAGGCTCCGAAACTACTGGACCGATTTGAAAAAATCTTTTAGCATTGGATAGCTACATTATCAGGGAGTAACATAGGCTATATATTATCCCCGTACTCCCACGGGAACGGGAACTACGCGGGTGAAACCGCGTGACGTCCACTAGTACAAAATAAAGTTTAATAATCTGTAATCCGACTACAGAAAAATATAAGTGTCTAATGGCTCTCGTAACAAAGATATTATTAAAGCGACGACCATCTGTCGAAGCTGGCGTTACGCGGTTGGATAAAGGGCCTGATACAGAAGGCAGTACTCCTCGATACGGCTCGTATTGTGAGGAGGTTCCTTTCTCTGGAGCCCTAACCACCGGTAGCTTGGACCCTGCTCCAGACACCGGCGGACTACTATTTTTTTATATTTTTAAATGTTTTTTATGTGTTGTTTTTAAGAAATATTTAAAAATGTAAATTAGTATGTGAGGATAATAAATAAAGAAAATAATAATAAAACTTCAATTTGATCATCAATATGACGCGTTTCTCATCTACAATTTTAGAATAAACTTTTCGCAACACGTCGCGAAAATGAGAGACATATATACGTGTTTGTATATATATATATATCATATATACCAAATATGTAATGAAAGAAACAACACACTGTAGTTGTAGGTACCTTGAACCTGACTTGTTACACAGATTTTATTTATAAAGAAAATCATCTGAATCAGTCTGTGGCGAAACGGTGTAAGGCTAACCCGTTCTAATATACCTGTGCTTAGTTTTATTGAAACTTTGTTTCAAATCTTGGTTTCTTTGTGCTAATTAAATTATTTCTTTGGAATATAAATTGAGTACCCAAACAAAAAACCTGGAATGTGTGAACTTAATTACTCAGACCCGTAAAATTAATTGTGTATTGTTTTATTTAATTATAGTAACGAAAATATATCATATCTTTTGTCATTGTTTTAACGTATTTTATTTATTAGTGAAGGTAATTAAGTATAAAGGAAGTGACATTTGTAATTAAATCTAAAAGCAAAGATATAAGGCGTTCGTGGTTGTAAAATAAAAATATAATACATTTTGAAAATGTCGTCTACGGAAAGTTCAAACCGGTAAGTTTTATTTTAAGGGGCAAGTCGTAAAACTGTCTTTATTTTTTTTTAATTGTCGTTTAAATGATATCGTGACTTAAATTTGCAAGCTTTCTAAGTAGCTACACAAATTAGCCTAGTGACGTTTTAACAGACTTCAAAGCCTCCGCTGTCCGTCCGTCCGTCCGTCTGTCTGTCTGTCTGTCAGCGGGCTGTATCTCAAGAACCGTAATAGGTAGACAGTTGAAATTTTCACAGATTGTGTATTTCTATTGCTGCTATAACAAAAAACTGACCAAGTGCGAGTCGGACTCGTGTGCAAAGGGTTCCGAACGAATTTTATTTTTACATGTTATTTTAACACTACAGACTTCTAATAGATTTTTCTGTAATCTTTAGGTAAAGATCTATTTTCTCCATTTTTTTCAAAATTTTAGGCTCAGTAGTTTCGGAGATAAGGGGGGGCAATGGTCATTTTTTGTCTAATTTCTTGAATAACTTCAAAACCATTTATTTTAAAATTATGAAAAAAATGTAATTAAAACCCTCACAGTAAGCCCTTTCATTTGATATATCACACAATATTGTTCAAAAAAACTTTTTTTTTAATTTTCTAGTTTGACCCTCAAAAGTGACCCCCATACTAAAAAAAAATTTACGTAACGCGTCCGTGTTGGGTCACAGAAGTCCATATGTGTACCAAATTTCAACAAAATCAGTCTAGTAGATCCGGAGCTGTGACAGACGGACAGACAGACAGACACCCGAGTGTTCCGGTTATTTTTTCCGAACCCTAAAAATTATGAATATTAAGGTTTATGTTACGGAACCCTTCGTGTACGAGTCGGACACGCAATTGTCCGTTTTTTTTTTTTTCATTTTTCGACCAGCAGTTTGCTTACCTTAATGTGGATACACCGACGAAGAAGGCTGCACAAAGTGTGGTACTGGTGCAGCATGGCTTAGAACTAACGATCAATGGTAGACAATAAACTGTAAACCAGTTTACGGTTTCTGGAGGATACCGAAGGTTTATATAGAGACAAGTTTATTTCAAATGAAGACTTGATTTTAGCAAAACACGGGTAACGTGTTGCCGGCTTTATTGTGAGGACTTCATTACCATTCGTTTTGAACGTCAATTAACATCAACCAAGAGCTGGATGATGTGTGTAGCGTTCCAACGACGGTTTTTTTAATATGAGATTTAGGCATAGCTTTTTCTTGCTAGGGTTGCGGAATTTTTTCGAAAGGGTCAACGCGGTCCTGGAAAGCAAAGGGCATTAGCAGGAACACGGATGGGTTTTAGTCAGTAAGAGTCTGACACTCCTTTCTGCTCCACCCAGAGCAGGAGGAGTCATTTAATGATTAACCATGCCAAAAAAGGCCTTTATTTTCGTCCCAGAAAATATTCTGGGACGAAAATAATCGTGAAATTATTATGAAAAATTATTGACGGAGGCGCCTTATCTAGCTGATGATATCTAGATTTGTTGAATGAGTTTTCCACAGCCAATCACTATATATAATTTATGAGAATCGATCGTGGAAAATCTATCAGTGAACTTGTTTTAGGTAATAAATAAAACGTTTATATGCATGCCAATGACCTTGTGCATATAAACGGAGCTAACTACTCCTCTACGCGCCACTTCGAAACCCGCATTTTTAATTAATTATAAAAAAATAACACATATTTTAAAAAAGGAACAAAACAAAATGATTTTCTTTTGTATTGCAAAGCAGAAGATTTTTTATTTTTGACTTTTGTTAAAAAATGAAGGAGTAAAATGGTTTCATCTTAACGATTTGGAGGTGGTTTGGTGATTTTTTTTTCTTATTATGTGATACCTATACATTAATTCTGGCTAACCCGGCAGGCATCCTTAAGTTAACGTGCTGGGCATGGACCGTGCCATCTGGTGGCGCAAAGTCGAAACTTTTGCCGTATAATTACTTAACATTGACACTTCTGTGTCGCCACCTATAGTTTCTACACGCTCCTAATCAGGCCTGAGGTTATTTGTTGAAGCGTAACCATGGCAACCATACTTAGCTATCTGATTACTAAACAAGCTTCCTGTTCTTCGGATTGTTCTCGATTACTCGAAATAGATTGGATTGTCAGATGCTGACGAAAAGTTGCTTCGTCTGCACGCTGTTTTTAAGCATTTTCCGAGAGAGCAGCCTTAAATCAATTTTTTGTTCCGTCTCCTCCGCTGTTATTCTCTGTTTTATATAATTGCGGGATCTAAGACAATTGAATTGTATTTTCGGGACTCGTCGAGCTTCATTGACTCGCCGTTTTTCTGGTGATCGCTGGCTTTCAAGAGTTGCAGTGGTAGGGAATATGTGGCGGGCTTGTCCCAAAAAAAAGCAATTAAAATAAGTGTCACTTCAAATCTTTAATCTTTTATTGTAAACCATAATATACACTACACATACAGGTGGTAAGGAGTAAGGTTAAGTATAAAACATGAAATTATGGACCCTGTCGGGCACAACAAATTTTAAATAATTAGAAAGACGAAGCGCACTTATAATTTTCAACCGACTTCCAAAAAAGGAGGAGGTTCTCAATTCAGCGGGTATTTTTTTTTTCTTTTTTTTATGTATGGACATCGATTACTCCGAGGTTTCTGATCCGATTTCTATGATTCTTTTTTAGTTCGATGCGGTATACTTGTGATATGGTCCCGTAAAAATTTGATTCAGTTTGGTTCTGTAGTTTTTTTATGAGCATTTTTGCTTATTTCAATTTCTGCGTAGACGAAGACGTCGTCCAAGTGTCATCACTTAAAAGTGAAAAATAAAAACTTTTTACAAAAGAATATAACCGACTTTCAAACCAAACACTAAAAAGTATAAAATAACCTAAATTTCGGAAGTCGGTGTTAAAAAACAAAGAAACAAAACCAAAAACAACGACTTCCGAAATTATGACCTATGAAAAGTTTTTTTCCTTGTTACGAAGTATGAATTATTTACGTACTAACACCTAGGCTAGTTTTCTTGCCAAATGATAGCGCGTTGACTTCAATGTAGGTCTAGGCGATATCAAATGACCAAAAATTACTTGACCACTTGTTAGGTTTAGATTAAAAACTTGTCTAATTAGACAACCTGAATACATAACATAACCTCATGCCAGAGTGGCAATACTTGTACTTATAAGGAGAATTTATAATATTTATATTTTAATATTTTATTTATATTTTTTTTTTATTTATTATTTTTTAATTTTCGGAATTTATATAATCATGCCATGATGATCCCAGTTTTATTTGGTACTAGCTTCTGCCCGCGACTTCGTCTGGGTAGACTTTAGAGTTGGCGCGCAACGTCTTTGCCTCATATTATCTCTCTCTCTCATCCTCGGAAATTCATCTTCATGATTCTGGTATCCTGATAGTTTGTGAGTCTTTGCTGTTCGTACTTTCTGCTCCGGAATTACTTCCACAAGTTTCCTGGGCTCTTAGTACTTATGAATCTTTAAGAGCCCTATCACAGAATTGCGTTTTCACTCACACAACTGCTGACTCATCGCATTATGTAGAAATTAGGAAGTTGCAATTGCAATTTTACGTTTATTTTAGGGTTTATTATTATTATCTAATTTATTTAATGAATATTTATTAAATTTTCATTTCTTGTGAACTATGGTTTAAATTGTACGTAATAATATTAATGTATTAAGGAGAAACAGTAAATTCTGCGAGTTTTTAGTAGTTTTTATGGATTTGCATGGAGTTTTTTTACGGATATCCCATTCTTATATAAACTTTCTGAGGACGAACTGAGCGAAACCACTAGGTATATCTAATATATAAAATTCTCGTGTCACAGTTTTCGTTGCCATACTCCTCCGAAACGGCTTGACCGATTTTGATGAAATTTTTTGTGCTTATCCGGTATCTATGAGAATCAGCCAACATCTATTTTTCATAATAAAAAAAAAAAAAAATAGGCGGTAGGAGTAGGGTAGGAGTAGGGTAGGAGTAGGGTAGGAGTAGGGTAGGAGTAGGGTAGGAGTAGGGTAGGAGTAGGGTAGGAGTAGGGTAGGAGTAGGGTTGGAGTAGGGTAGGAGTTATATTATAGATGAAAATTGTGACGCAGACGAAGTTGCGCGGGTCAGTTAGTAAGGAATATAATAATATATTTTTCATTTCATTTGGTTAGTACAGTAGTTCAATCCATGAGCTCGAAAAAGTGCCGTCGCGCTTTACATGAGAAACTTACTTTGGAATTTTGGCTTTTTACAAATAGATACAAAACTTTTTACAAATAGAAGAAAATTGCGAAAAGTGAGGCCGCTATATACTATACCAATAACTATTCTCAACTACCCAATAAGCCAAAGTTTTCTAAATATTTCAGTTTCTGAAAATAAGAAAACTAAAGTTAGTCACTTTACGCAAAAAAAAAAAAAAATACTGGCAAATTGTAATAGGCCTCTTAACGCTTACAATTCCAGCCTCAAAAATACTTCGACATATTTTTGTTTTCCTGATAGGTACTTTTGAATTCTAACCGCTCACAATTCCAGCGTCGGAAATACTTCAACATGTTTCTGGTCCCCTGGTACTTTTGAATCCTAACCGCTTACAATTCCAGCCCTGGAAATACTTTGCAATGTTTCTGGTCTCCTGGTACTTGTGAATTGGAAGTACTAAGGTAGCAGCGGCTCTGGATTTCCTCTTCCTCCTCAGTCTCCATTTAGCCATGCAAGTTACCGGGATCCTCTTATCGTGTGGGCAGTACCTAAGGTCTAACGACCCCATACACCCTAGTGTCAGAGTTTCTAAACCGCCACAAGGGCGGTGTCATGGTTTATTTGGTGTCCGGGACCACCGGCTTATACTTGTGCCTTCCGAAGCACGGGATAAAAAGTAGTGTTTGTTATTCCAGGTTGTGTGCCAAACATCCAAATCCCTTCTGTTGTTTTTGCGTGATTACACAAACATACAAACTTCCAAACATTTATAATATTAGTGGGATCATACAAAATAAAGTTTAATAATCTGTAATCCGACTACAGAAAAATATAAGTGTCTAATGGTTCTCATAACAAAGATATTATTAAAGCGACGACCATCTGTCGAAGCTGGCGTTACGCGGTTGGATAAAGGGCCTGATACAGAAGGCAGTACTCCTCGATACGGCTCGTATTGTGAGGAGGTTCCTTTCTCTGGAGCCCTAACCACCGGTAGCTTGGACCCTGCTCCCGACACCGGCGGACTACTATTTTTTTATATTTTTAAATGTTTTTTTTATAATGTGTTGTTTTTAAGAAATATTTAAAAATGTAAATTAGTATTTGAGGATAATAAATAAAGAAAATAGTAATAAAACTTCAATTTGATCATCAATATGACGCGTTTCTCATCTTTAATTTTAGAATAAACTTTTCGCAACTCGTCGCGAAAATGAGAGACATATATACGTGTTTGTATATATATATATATCATATATACCAAATATGTAATGAAAGAAACAACACACTGTAGTTGTAGGTACCTTGAACCTGACTTGAACACAGATTTTATTTATAAAGAAAATCATCTGAATCAGTCTGTGGCGAAACGGTGTAAGGCTAACCCGTTCTAATAACCTGTGCTTTGAAGCTTTGTGTCAAATCTTGGTTTATTTGTGCTAATTAAGTTATATCTTTGGAATATAAATTGAGTACCCAAACAAAAAACCTGGAATGTGTGAACTTAATTACTCAGACCCGTAAAATTAATTGTGTATTGTTCTATTTAGTTATAATTACGAAAAATATCACATCTTTTGTCAGTGTTAACGTATTTTATTTATTAGTGAAGCTAATTAAGTATAAAGGAAGTGACATTTGTAATTAAATCTAAAAGCAAAGATATAACGCGTTCGTAGTTGTAAAATAAAAATATAAAACATTTTGAAAATGTCGTCTACGGAAAGTTCAAACCGGTAAGTTTTATTTTAAGGGGCAAGTCGTAAAAATGTCTTTATTTTTTTTTTAATTGTCGTTTAAATGATATTGTGACTTAAATTTGCAAGCTTTCTAAGTAGCTACACAAATTAGCTTAGTGACTTTTTAACCGACTTCAAAGCTCCGCTGTCCGTCCGTCTGTCTGACAGTGGGCTGTATCTCAAGAACCGTAATAGGTAGACAGTTGAAATTTTCACAGTGTGTATTTCTATTGCTGCTATAACAAAAAAACTGGCCAAGTGCGAGTCGGACTCGCGTGCTCAGACTTCTAATAGGTTTTCCTGTAATCTTTAGGTAACGATCTATTATTCCCATTTTTTTTTAATTTTAGGCTCAGTAGTTTCGGAGATAAGCGGGGGAATGGTCATTTTTCGTCTAATTTCTTGAATAACTTCAAAACCATTTATTTTAAAATTATGAAAAAAATATAATTAAAACTCTCACAGTAAGCCCTTTTATTTGATACGTCACACGATATTTATCAATTTTTTTTTTTTAATTTTCTAGTTTGACTCCCAAAAGTGACCCCCATACTAAAAATTTAATGATTTACGTAACTCGTCTATGTCTGGGTCATAGAAATCCATATGTGTACCAAATTTCAACAAAATCTGTCCAGTGGATCCGGAGAAAACTGGCTGTGACAGACGGACAGACAGACAGACACCCGAGTGATTCTATAAGGGTTCCTTTTTTTCGGAACACTAAAAATACGAAAATTAAGGTTCATGGTACGGAACCCTTCGTGTACGAGTCGGACACGCAATTGGCCGTTTTTTTTTTTTCGTTTTTTGACGAGCAGTTTGCTTACCGTAATGTGGATACAGCGACGAAGAAAGCCGCACAAAGTGTGGTACTGGTGCAGCATGGCTTAGAAGTAACGATCAATGGTAGACAATAAACTGTAAACCAGTTTACAGTTTCTGGAGGATACAGAAGGTTTATAGAGACAAGTTTCTTTCAAATGAAGACTTGATTTTAGCAAAACACGGGTAACGTGTTGCCGGCTTTATTGTGAGGACTTCATTACCATTCGTTTTGAACGTCAATTAACATCATCCAAGAGCTGGTTGATGTGTGTAGCGTTCCAACGACGGTTTTTTTTTTTTAATATGAAATTTAGGCATATTTTTTTCTTGCAAGGGTAGCGGAATTTGTTCGAAAGGGTCAACGCGGTCCTGGAACGCAAAGGGCATTAGGAGGAACAAGGATGGGTTTTAGTCAGTAAGAGTCTGACACTCCTTTCTGCTCCACCCAGAGCGGGAGGAGTCATTTAATGATTAACCATGCCCAAAAAAAAGGCCTACGAAAATAATCGTGAAATTATTATGAAAAATTTTTTTTTTTGAGGTGCCTTATCTAGCTGATGATATCTAGATTGGTTGAATGAGTTTTCCACAGCCAATCACTATATATAATTTATGAGAATCGATCGTGGAAAATCTATCAGTGAACTTGTTTTAGGTAATAAATAAAACGTTTTTTTAAGGCTTGTATGCATGCCAATGACCATGTGCATATAAACGGAGCTAACTCCTCTACGCGCCACTCGGAGACCCGCATTTTTAAATTATTATAAAAAGAACAACATATATTTTAAAAAAGAAACAAAACAAAATTATTTTCTTTTGTATTGCAAAGCAGAAGATTTTTTATTTTTGACTTTTGTTAAAAAATGAAGGAGTAAAATGATTTCATCTTAACGATTTGGAGGTGATTTGGTGATTTTTTTTCTTATTATGTGATACCGATACATTAATTCTGGCTTACCCGGCAGGCATCCTTAAGGTAACGTGCTGGGCATAGACCGTGCCATCTGGTGGCGCAAAGTCGAAACTTTTGCCGTATAATTACTTAACATTGACACTTCTGTGTCGCCACCTATAGTTTCTACACGCTCCTAATCAGGCCTGAGGTTATTTGTTGAAGCGTAACCATGGCAACCATACTTAGCTATCTGATTACTAAACAAGCTTCCTGTTCTTCGGATTGTTCTCGATTACTCGAAATAGATTGGATTGTCAGATGCTGACGAAAAGTTGCTTCGTCTGCACGCTGTTTTTAAGCATTTTCCGAGAGAGCAGCCTTAAATCAATTTTTTGTTCCGTCTCCTCCGCTGTTATTCTCTGTTTTATATAATTGCGGGATCTAAGACAATTGAATTGTATTTTCGGGACTCGTCGAGCTTCATTGACTCGCCGTTTTTCTGGTGATCGCTGGCTTTCAAGAGTTGCAGTGGTAGGGAATATGTGGCGGGCTTGTCCCAAAAAAAAAGCAATTAAAATAAGTGTCACTTCAAATCTTTAATCTTTTATTGTAAACCATAATATACACTACACATACAGGTGGTAAGGAGTAAGGTGGTTAAGTATAAAACATGAAATTATGGACCCTGTCGGGCACAACAAATTTTAAATAATTAGAAAGACGAAGCGCACTTATAATTTTCAACCGACTTCCAAAAAAGGAGGAGGTTCTCAATTCAGCGGGTATTTTTTTTTTCTTTTTTTTATGTATGGACATCGATTACTCCGAGGTTTCTGATCCGATTTCTATGATTCTTTTTTAGTTCGATGCGGTATACTTGTGATATGGTCCCGTAAAAATTTGATTCAGTTTGGTTCTGTAGTTTTTTTATGAGCATTTTTGCTTATTTCAATTTCTGCGTAGACGAAGACGTCGTCCAAGTGTCATCACTTAAAAGTGAAAAATAAAAACTTTTTACAAAAGAATATAACCGACTTTCAAACCAAACACTAAAAAGTATAAAATAACCTAAATTTCGGAAGTCGGTGTTAAAAAACAAAGAAACAAAACCAAAAACAACGACTTCCGAAATTATGACCTATGAAAAGTTTTTTTCCTTGTTACGAAGTATGAATTATTTACGTACTAACACCTAGGCTAGTTTTCTTGCCAAATGATAGCGCGTTGACTTCAATGTAGGTCTAGGCGATATCAAATGACCAAAAATTACTTGACCACTTGTTAGGTTTAGATTAAAAACTTGTCTAATTAGACAACCTGAATACATAACATAACCTCATGCCAGAGTGGCAATACTTGTACTTATAAGGAGAATTTATAATATTTATATTTTAATATTTTATTTATATTTTTTTTTTATTTATTATTTTTTAATTTTCGGAATTTATATAATCATGCCATGATGATCCCAGTTTTATTTGGTACTAGCTTCTGCCCGCGACTTCGTCTGGGTAGACTTTAGAGTTGGCGCGCAACGTCTTTGCCTCATATTATCTCTCTCTCTCATCCTCGGAAATTCATCTTCATGATTCTGGTATCCTGATAGTTTGTGAGTCTTTGCTGTTCGTACTTTCTGCTCCGGAATTACTTCCACAAGTTTCCTGGGCTCTTAGTACTTATGAATCTTTAAGAGCCCTATCACAGAATTGCGTTTTCACTCACACAACTGCTGACTCATCGCATTATGTAGAAATTAGGAAGTTGCAATTGCAATTTTACGTTTATTTTAGGGTTTATTATTATTATCTAATTTATTTAATGAATATTTATTAAATTTTCATTTCTTGTGAACTATGGTTTAAATTGTACGTAATAATATTAATGTATTAAGGAGAAACAGTAAATTCTGCGAGTTTTTAGTAGTTTTTATGGATTTGCATGGAGTTTTTTTACGGATATCCCATTCTTATATAAACTTTCTGAGGACGAACTGAGCGAAACCACTAGGTATATCTAATATATAAAATTCTCGTGTCACAGTTTTCGTTGCCATACTCCTCCGAAACGGCTTGACCGATTTTGATGAAATTTTTTGTGCTTATCCGGTATCTATGAGAATCAGCCAACATCTATTTTTCATAATAAAAAAAAAAAAAAATAGGCGGTAGGAGTAGGGTAGGAGTAGGGTAGGAGTAGGGTAGGAGTAGGGTAGGAGTAGGGTAGGAGTAGGGTAGGAGTAGGGTAGGAGTAGGGTTGGAGTAGGGTAGGAGTTATATTATAGATGAAAATTGTGACGCAGACGAAGTTGCGCGGGTCAGTTAGTAAGGAATATAATAATATATTTTTCATTTCATTTGGTTAGTACAGTAGTTCAATCCATGAGCTCGAAAAAGTGCCGTCGCGCTTTACATGAGAAACTTACTTTGGAATTTTGGCTTTTTACAAATAGATACAAAACTTTTTACAAATAGAAGAAAATTGCGAAAAGTGAGGCCGCTATATACTATACCAATAACTATTCTCAACTACCCAATAAGCCAAAGTTTTCTAAATATTTCAGTTTCTGAAAATAAGAAAACTAAAGTTAGTCACTTTACGCAAAAAAAAAAAAAAAAAAAAAAAAAAAAAAAAAAAAAAAAAAAAAATACTGGCAAATTGTAATAGGCCTCTTAACGCTTACAATTCCAGCCTCAAAAATACTTCGACATATTTTTGTTTTCCTGATAGGTACTTTTGAATTCTAACCGCTCACAATTCCAGCGTCGGAAATACTTCAACATGTTTCTGGTCCCCTGGTACTTTTGAATCCTAACCGCTTACAATTCCAGCCCTGGAAATACTTTGCAATGTTTCTGGTCTCCTGGTACTTGTGAATTGGAAGTACTAAGGTAGCAGCGGCTCTGGATTTCCTCTTCCTCCTCAGTCTCCATTTAGCCATGCAAGTTACCGGGATCCTCTTATCGTGTGGGCAGTACCTAAGGTCTAACGACCCCATACACCCTAGTGTCAGAGTTTCTAAACCGCCACAAGGGCGGTGTCATGGTTTATTTGGTGTCCGGGACCACCGGCTTATACTTGTGCCTTCCGAAGCACGGGATAAAAAGTAGTGTTTGTTATTCCAGGTTGTGTGCCAAACATCCAAATCCCTTCTGTTGTTTTTGCGTGATTACACAAACATACAAACTTCCAAACATTTATAATATTAGTGGGATCATACAAAATAAAGTTTAATAATCTGTAATCCGACTACAGAAAAATATAAGTGTCTAATGGTTCTCATAACAAAGATATTATTAAAGCGACGACCATCTGTCGAAGCTGGCGTTACGCGGTTGGATAAAGGGCCTGATACAGAAGGCAGTACTCCTCGATACGGCTCGTATTGTGAGGAGGTTCCTTTCTCTGGAGCCCTAACCACCGGTAGCTTGGACCCTGCTCCCGACACCGGCGGACTACTATTTTTTTATATTTTTAAATGTTTTTTTATAATGTGTTGTTTTTAAGAAATATTTAAAAATGTAAATTAGTATTTGAGGATAATAAATAAAGAAAATAGTAATAAAACTTCAATTTGATCATCAATATGACGCGTTTCTCATCTTTAATTTTAGAATAAACTTTTCGCAACTCGTCGCGAAAATGAGAGACATATATACGTGTTTGTATATATATATATATATCATATATACCAAATATGTAATGAAAGAAACAACACACTGTAGTTGTAGGTACCTTGAACCTGACTTGAACACAGATTTTATTTATAAAGAAAATCATCTGAATCAGTCTGTGGCGAAACGGTGTAAGGCTAACCCGTTCTAATAACCTGTGCTTTGAAGCTTTGTGTCAAATCTTGGTTTATTTGTGCTAATTAAGTTATATCTTTGGAATATAAATTGAGTACCCAAACAAAAAACCTGGAATGTGTGAACTTAATTACTCAGACCCGTAAAATTAATTGTGTATTGTTCTATTTAGTTATAATTACGAAAAATATCACATCTTTTGTCAGTGTTAACGTATTTTATTTATTAGTGAAGCTAATTAAGTATAAAGGAAGTGACATTTGTAATTAAATCTAAAAGCAAAGATATAACGCGTTCGTAGTTGTAAAATAAAAATATAAAACATTTTGAAAATGTCGTCTACGGAAAGTTCAAACCGGTAAGTTTTATTTTAAGGGGCAAGTCGTAAAAATGTCTTTATTTTTTTTTTAATTGTCGTTTAAATGATATTGTGACTTAAATTTGCAAGCTTTCTAAGTAGCTACACAAATTAGCTTAGTGACTTTTTAACCGACTTCAAAGCTCCGCTGTCCGTCCGTCTGTCTGACAGTGGGCTGTATCTCAAGAACCGTAATAGGTAGACAGTTGAAATTTTCACAGTGTGTATTTCTATTGCTGCTATAACAAAAAAACTGGCCAAGTGCGAGTCGGACTCGCGTGCTCAGACTTCTAATAGGTTTTCCTGTAATCTTTAGGTAACGATCTATTATTCCCATTTTTTTTTAATTTTAGGCTCAGTAGTTTCGGAGATAAGCGGGGGAATGGTCATTTTTCGTCTAATTTCTTGAATAACTTCAAAACCATTTATTTTAAAATTATGAAAAAAATATAATTAAAACTCTCACAGTAAGCCCTTTTATTTGATACGTCACACGATATTTATCAATTTTTTTTTTTTAATTTTCTAGTTTGACTCCCAAAAGTGACCCCCATACTAAAAATTTAATGATTTACGTAACTCGTCTATGTCTGGGTCATAGAAATCCATATGTGTACCAAATTTCAACAAAATCTGTCCAGTGGATCCGGAGAAAACTGGCTGTGACAGACGGACAGACAGACAGACACCCGAGTGATTCTATAAGGGTTCCTTTTTTTCGGAACACTAAAAATACGAAAATTAAGGTTCATGGTACGGAACCCTTCGTGTACGAGTCGGACACGCAATTGGCCGTTTTTTTTTTTCGTTTTTTGACGAGCAGTTTGCTTACCGTAATGTGGATACAGCGACGAAGAAAGCCGCACAAAGTGTGGTACTGGTGCAGCATGGCTTAGAAGTAACGATCAATGGTAGACAATAAACTGTAAACCAGTTTACAGTTTCTGGAGGATACAGAAGGTTTATAGAGACAAGTTTCTTTCAAATGAAGACTTGATTTTAGCAAAACACGGGTAACGTGTTGCCGGCTTTATTGTGAGGACTTCATTACCATTCGTTTTGAACGTCAATTAACATCATCCAAGAGCTGGTTGATGTGTGTAGCGTTCCAACGACGGTTTTTTTTTTTTAATATGAAATTTAGGCATATTTTTTTCTTGCAAGGGTAGCGGAATTTGTTCGAAAGGGTCAACGCGGTCCTGGAACGCAAAGGGCATTAGGAGGAACAAGGATGGGTTTTAGTCAGTAAGAGTCTGACACTCCTTTCTGCTCCACCCAGAGCGGGAGGAGTCATTTAATGATTAACCATGCCCAAAAAAAAGGCCTACGAAAATAATCGTGAAATTATTATGAAAAAATTTTTTTTTTGAGGTGCCTTATCTAGCTGATGATATCTAGATTGGTTGAATGAGTTTTCCACAGCCAATCACTATATATAATTTATGAGAATCGATCGTGGAAAATCTATCAGTGAACTTGTTTTAGGTAATAAATAAAACGTTTTTATAAGGCTTGTATGCATGCCAATGACCGTGTGCATATAAACGGAGCTAACTCCTCTACGCGCCACTCGGAGACCCGCATTTTTAAATTATTATAAAAAGAACAACATATATTTTAAAAAAGAAACAAAACAAAATTATTTTCTTTTGTATTGCAAAGCAGAAGATTTTTTATTTTTGACTTTTGTTAAAAAATGAAGGAGTAAAATGATTTCATCTTAACGATTTGGAGGTGATTTGGTGATTTTTTTTCTTATTATGTGATACCGATACATTAATTCTGGCTTACCCGGCAGGCATCCTTAAGGTAACGTGCTGGGCATAGACCGTGCCATCTGGTGGCGCAAAGTCGAAACTTTTGCCGTATAATTACTTAACATTGACACTTCTGTGTCGCCACCTATAGTTTCTACACGCTCCTAATCAGGCCTGAGGTTATTTGTTGAAGCGTAACCATGGCAACCATACTTAGCTATCTGATTACTAAACAAGCTTCCTGTTCTTCGGATTGTTCTCGATTACTCGAAATAGATTGGATTGTCAGATGCTGACGAAAAGTTGCTTCGTCTGCACGCTGTTTTTAAGCATTTTCCGAGAGAGCAGCCTTAAATCAATTTTTTGTTCCGTCTCCTCCGCTGTTATTCTCTGTTTTATATAATTGCGGGATCTAAGACAATTGAATTGTATTTTCGGGACTCGTCGAGCTTCATTGACTCGCCGTTTTTCTGGTGATCGCTGGCTTTCAAGAGTTGCAGTGGTAGGGAATATGTGGCGGGCTTGTCCCAAAAAAAAAGCAATTAAAATAAGTGTCACTTCAAATCTTTAATCTTTTATTGTAAACCATAATATACACTACACATACAGGTGGTAAGGAGTAAGGTGGTTAAGTATAAAACATGAAATTATGGACCCTGTCGGGCACAACAAATTTTAAATAATTAGAAAGACGAAGCGCACTTATAATTTTCAACCGACTTCCAAAAAAGGAGGAGGTTCTCAATTCAGCGGGTATTTTTTTTTTCTTTTTTTTATGTATGGACATCGATTACTCCGAGGTTTCTGATCCGATTTCTATGATTCTTTTTTAGTTCGATGCGGTATACTTGTGATATGGTCCCGTAAAAATTTGATTCAGTTTGGTTCTGTAGTTTTTTTATGAGCATTTTTGCTTATTTCAATTTCTGCGTAGACGAAGACGTCGTCCAAGTGTCATCACTTAAAAGTGAAAAATAAAAACTTTTTACAAAAGAATATAACCGACTTTCAAACCAAACACTAAAAAGTATAAAATAACCTAAATTTCGGAAGTCGGTGTTAAAAAACAAAGAAACAAAACCAAAAACAACGACTTCCGAAATTATGACCTATGAAAAGTTTTTTTCCTTGTTACGAAGTATGAATTATTTACGTACTAACACCTAGGCTAGTTTTCTTGCCAAATGATAGCGCGTTGACTTCAATGTAGGTCTAGGCGATATCAAATGACCAAAAATTACTTGACCACTTGTTAGGTTTAGATTAAAAACTTGTCTAATTAGACAACCTGAATACATAACATAACCTCATGCCAGAGTGGCAATACTTGTACTTATAAGGAGAATTTATAATATTTATATTTTAATATTTTATTTATATTTTTTTTTTATTTATTATTTTTTAATTTTCGGAATTTATATAATCATGCCATGATGATCCCAGTTTTATTTGGTACTAGCTTCTGCCCGCGACTTCGTCTGGGTAGACTTTAGAGTTGGCGCGCAACGTCTTTGCCTCATATTATCTCTCTCTCTCATCCTCGGAAATTCATCTTCATGATTCTGGTATCCTGATAGTTTGTGAGTCTTTGCTGTTCGTACTTTCTGCTCCGGAATTACTTCCACAAGTTTCCTGGGCTCTTAGTACTTATGAATCTTTAAGAGCCCTATCACAGAATTGCGTTTTCACTCACACAACTGCTGACTCATCGCATTATGTAGAAATTAGGAAGTTGCAATTGCAATTTTACGTTTATTTTAGGGTTTATTATTATTATCTAATTTATTTAATGAATATTTATTAAATTTTCATTTCTTGTGAACTATGGTTTAAATTGTACGTAATAATATTAATGTATTAAGGAGAAACAGTAAATTCTGCGAGTTTTTAGTAGTTTTTATGGATTTGCATGGAGTTTTTTTACGGATATCCCATTCTTATATAAACTTTCTGAGGACGAACTGAGCGAAACCACTAGGTATATCTAATATATAAAATTCTCGTGTCACAGTTTTCGTTGCCATACTCCTCCGAAACGGCTTGACCGATTTTGATGAAATTTTTTGTGCTTATCCGGTATCTATGAGAATCAGCCAACATCTATTTTTCATAATAAAAAAAAAAAAAATAGGCGGTAGGAGTAGGGTAGGAGTAGGGTAGGAATAGGGTAGGAGTAGGGTAGGAGTAGGGTAGGAGTAGGGTAGGAGTAGGGTAGGAGTAGGGTAGGAGTAGGGTTGGAGTAGGGTAGGAGTTATATTATAGATGAAAATTGTGACGCAGACGAAGTTGCGCGGGTCAGTTAGTAAGGAATATAATAATATATTTTTCATTTCATTTGGTTAGTACAGTAGTTCAATCCATGAGCTCGAAAAAGTGCCGTCGCGCTTTACATGAGAAACTTACTTTGGAATTTTGGCTTTTTACAAATAGATACAAAACTTTTTACAAATAGAAGAAAATTGCGAAAAGTGAGGCCGCTATATACTATACCAATAACTATTCTCAACTACCCAATAAGCCAAAGTTTTCTAAATATTTCAGTTTCTGAAAATAAGAAAACTAAAGTTAGTCACTTTACGCAAAAAAAAAAAAAAAAAAAAAAAAAAAAAAAAAAAAAAATACTGGCAAATTGTAATAGGCCTCTTAACGCTTACAATTCCAGCCTCAAAAATACTTCGACATATTTTTGTTTTCCTGATAGGTACTTTTGAATTCTAACCGCTCACAATTCCAGCGTCGGAAATACTTCAACATGTTTCTGGTCCCCTGGTACTTTTGAATCCTAACCGCTTACAATTCCAGCCCTGGAAATACTTTGCAATGTTTCTGGTCTCCTGGTACTTGTGAATTGGAAGTACTAAGGTAGCAGCGGCTCTGGATTTCCTCTTCCTCCTCAGTCTCCATTTAGCCATGCAAGTTACCGGGATCCTCTTATCGTGTGGGCAGTACCTAAGGTCTAACGACCCCATACACCCTAGTGTCAGAGTTTCTAAACCGCCACAAGGGCGGTGTCATGGTTTATTTGGTGTCCGGGACCACCGGCTTATACTTGTGCCTTCCGAAGCACGGGATAAAAAGTAGTGTTTGTTATTCCAGGTTGTGTGCCAAACATCCAAATCCCTTCTGTTGTTTTTGCGTGATTACACAAACATACAAACTTCCAAACATTTATAATATTAGTGGGATCATCTATACATATAATAAATCTGTTGAAGAGTCGTTTTTGTACATTCAAAATAAAAAATAAAAATATAGCTAGGGAGATAAAGGGTAACGTACAGAACCCATTTCCATCATTTTTGGAATTTTTGTCTGTTTGTCTGTTTATCTGTTTGGATGTGCAGGCATCACGTCAAAAGTACAGAAATAACGTAGATAACTTTCACGCATTAAAATTGTACGTAACTGGAGGTATAACTTAGTTTTTGTTTCATCGCAATCGGTTTACTCTACCAAAAGATATTTGTATTTAAAGTTTCGTTTAAAGTTTCATTACGTGAAGCACATACATGCACCGCCATCTATTGAGATTAAATAGTAACAGTTTAGAACTGTTTCATGAATGAATGCGTATATTATTATTTTGTGAAACTCTTAAAATAACATTTAGTCATATCGTTTCATTTATCGTAACATCTGAGCTTCTAAGTTTGAACTTATATTTTGACAGTTCAACTACATTAACACAACATAACTAACCATAACCATAACCACCATAACTTATATGGTGTACATAATATAGAGTATTCTATTCTATTCTATTGTCGATTGATGGCGATGTACTGATGACGCGTTTTTCTGAATTGCGGTGTTATCAGCAGATTGGTCAATGTCTGACAAATAAAGTTTGGATACCTAATGCTATGTAGCTAATTAGAAGGTGATAACGATACGTATGACCGAAAAAGAAAAAAGAGAAGAGTAGTGATTCATGAATTTTATGGTGATTCGAATCGACATAATTAATCTATATCAGCCGCACGGGTCGATCTTCAGGGTTTAGCAACGCTTGCCAAGGTTGGTACGTTGATGGGAGACCATCATAACATACCGAGTTTCCTCCGTGCCTCGGAAAGCACGTTAAGCCGTTGGTCCCGGCTGTCATTTGAAGATCTTTGGCAGTCGTTACGGATTGTCAGAAGCCAGTAAATCTGGCTCCAGTCTTGCCAAGAACTACCGTGTTACCCAAATAATGGGTTGTGGAGGTCTGGTAGGCAGCCGCTTCACGTAAAATACTGGTATTCAGCTAAATCCGGTTTGACTGGAAGCCGACCCCAATATAGTTGGGAAAAGGTTAGGCAGATGATGAGTTGCACGAGGCTTCAAGATTAAGCTACGCTTTCCGAGATCGGTCTGTGGATGGGTGACCATTTTAACATACCGAGATTCCTACGTACCTCGGCATATAATAGCCGCCCGGGTCGATCTTCAAGGTTAAGCAACGCTTGCCAAGGTCAGTCTGTGGATGGGTGACCATTTTAACATACCGAGATTCCTACGTACCTCAGAATATAATAGCCGCCCGGGTCGATCTTCAAGGTTAAGCAACGCTTGCCAAGGTCAGTCTGTGGATGGGTGACCATTTTAACATACCGAGATTCCTACGTACCTCAGAATATAATAGCCGCCCGGGTCGATCTTCAAGGTTAAGCAACGCTTGCCAAGGTCAGTCTGTGGATGGGTGACCATTTTAACATACCGAGATTCCTACGTACCCCGGAATATAATAGCCGCCTGGGTCGATCTTCAAGGTTAAGCAACGCTTGCCAAGGTCATTCTGTGGATGGGTGACCATTTTAACATACCGAGATTTCTACGTACCTCGGAATATAATAGCCGCCCGGGTCGATCTTCAAGGTTAAGCAACGCTTGCCAAGGTCAGTCTGTGGATGGGTGACCATTTTAACATACCGAGATTCCTACGTACCACGGAATATAATAGCCGTCCGGGTCGATCTTCAAGGTTAAGCAACGCTTGCCAAGGTCAGTCTGTGGATGGGTGACCATTTTAACATACCGAGATTCCTACGTCCCACGGAATATAATAGCCGTCCGGGTCGATCTTCAAGGTTAAGCAACGCTTGCCAAGGTCAGTCTGTGGATGGGTGACCATTTTAACATACCGAGATTCCTACGTACCACAGAATGTAATAGCCGCCCGGGTCGATCTTCAAGGTTAAGCAACGCTTGCCAAGGTCAGTCTGTGGATGGGTGACCATTTTAACATACCGAGATTCCTACGTACCACAGAATATAATAGCCGCCCGGGTCGATCTTCAAGGTTAAGCAACGCTTGCCAAGGTCAGTCTGTGGATGGGTGACCATTTTAACATACCGAGATTCCTACGTACCACGGAATATAATAGCCGTCCGGGTCGATCTTCAAGGTTAAGCAACGCTTGCCAAGGTCAGTCTGTGGATGGGTGACCATTTTAACATACCGAGATTCCTACGTCCCACGGAATATAATAGCCGTCCGGGTCGATCTTCAAGGTTAAGCAACGCTTGCCAAGGTCAGTCTGTGGATGGGTGACATTTTTAACATACCGAGATTCCTACGTACCACAGAATATAATAGCCGCCCGGGTCGATCTTCAAGATTAAGCAACGCTTGCCAAGGTCAGTCTATGGATTGGTGACCATTTTAACATACCTACCGAGAAGAGATCTTAGGCAGTCTTTACGGATTGTCAGAAGCCGACAAATCTGACACCTACAGTCTTGCCAAGAAGTATCGTGTTACCCAGTATTGTAGGGTTGTAGAGGTCTGGTAGGCAGCCGCTCCAATCCCGTTTGACTGGAAGCTGACTCCAATATAGCTGGGAAAAGGCTAGGCAGATGATGCTTCATGGTAAAAAACTGAAATGATTTGCGAAAAACACTTATTCTACAGTTGGCAAAACTGGGCACAGATTACAAACGTAATTTTGTTTCAATTTCCTTTATCCACTAGGGAGACGGTCTAAGTGACATCCCGGCATTTAATAGAATTTAGGATTCCCAAAAAATAAATAAAGTCATAGTTATATTTTCGTCACACCTACCCTATTCATAGACGGCCTAAGCATCTGCCAGCCTGTTCATTAAATGTTGTCACATGACAGACCCATTCGCCACTTTTGACACATTTGCGCATTGGGGATCATTTAGGCCGCTGATTAACCGCCATTCAATGAAATGACCGTCAGCCCCAATTGGGGCCAAATGGTATTGTCTGTCTTTTTTAATACATGCTTAACCTTTTCCCAACTATATTCGGATCAGCTTCCGATCAACACGGCGAAGTCGCGGTATGTTAAATAATATGGCCAACTATTCACAGAGCCACCTAGGCAAGAGTTGGTAAACCATGAAGATCGACCCGTGCGACTGTTATTATTTAGCTACGAGCTCCTCATTTAATAAATCTCCTCTTTCAGTACCTACTAAATATCGATTTAAAAAATTCGATTATTCTTACACAGTAAATCGATTCTATAAACCCGGTAGAACTGTTTAACATAAAATGTAAATATTGATCGGTGTTCTGTAATCTGCAATTGTCAGGGAAAATCAAAGAAACTGTTTCTTTTTGCTGGCTGGACAAAATTAAGAATCAACTTTATTCATCAGTTTCTTTGTTTCGTAGTTTGAAGACCACCGTTCGTTCGATAATCGGTTTTGTTGATTTTGATACCTACCTCGAGGTAGGTATGTACCAGGAGATTACCCGGGCTAATCGGCATTTCAACCGGAAGATATGATAGAGTGCCCTGCATTAGGTACCCTCTTCTTATTTTCTTAATTTTGAGACAGATCAGGATACGCAAGGTATTAACTTAAAGTAAATTTTATCTATGCAACAGATATTTTTCGACATCCACGCGAACGAAGTCGCGGGCACAGCTAGTACAAAATAAAGTTTAATAATCTGTAATCCGACTACAGAAAAATATAAGTGTCTAATGGTTCTCATAACAAAGATATTATTAAAGCGACGACCATCTGTCGAAGCTGGCGTTACGCGGTTGGATAAAGGGCCTGATACAGAAGGCAGTACTCCTCGATACGGCTCGTATTGTGAGGAGGTTCCTTTCTCTGGAGCCCTAACCACCGGTAGCTTGGACCCTGCTCCCGACACCGGCGGACTACTATTTTTTTATATTTTTAAATGTTTTTTTATAATGTGTTGTTTTTAAGAAATATTTAAAAATGTAAATTAGTATTTGAGGATAATAAATAAAGAAAATAGTAATAAAACTTCAATTTGATCATCAATATGACGCGTTTCTCATCTTTAATTTTAGAATAAACTTTTCGCAACTCGTCGCGAAAATGAGAGACATATATACGTGTTTGTATATATATATATATCATATATACCAAATATGTAATGAAAGAAACAACACACTGTAGTTGTAGGTACCTTGAACCTGACTTGAACACAGATTTTATTTATAAAGAAAATCATCTGAATCAGTCTGTGGCGAAACGGTGTAAGGCTAACCCGTTCTAATAACCTGTGCTTTGAAGCTTTGTGTCAAATCTTGGTTTATTTGTGCTAATTAAGTTATATCTTTGGAATATAAATTGAGTACCCAAACAAAAAACCTGGAATGTGTGAACTTAATTACTCAGACCCGTAAAATTAATTGTGTATTGTTCTATTTAGTTATAATTACGAAAAATATCACATCTTTTGTCATTGTTTTAACGTATTTTATTTATTAGTGAAGCTAATTAAGTATAAAGGAAGTGACATTTGTAATTAAATCTAAAAGCAAAGATATAACGCGCTCGTGGTTGTAAAATAAAAATATAAAACATTTTGAAAATGTCGTCTACGGAAAGTTCAAACCGGTAAGTTTTATTTTAAGGGGCAAGTCGTAAAACTGTCTTTATTTTTTTTAATTGTCGTTTAAATGATATTGTGACTTAAATTTGCAAGCTTTCTAAGTAGCTACATAAATTAGCTTAGTGACTTTTTAACCGCCTTCAAAGCCTCCGCTGTTCGTCCGTCCGTCTGTCTGTCATTGGGCTGTATCTCAAGAACCGTAATAGGTAGACAGTTGAAATTTTCACAGATTGTGTATTTCTATTGCTGCTATAACAAAAAAACTGGCCAAGTGCGAGTCGGACTCGCGTGCTCAGACTTCTAATAGGTTTTCCTGTAATCTTTAGGTAACGATCTATTATTCCCATTTTTTTTTTAATTTTAGGCTCAGCAGTTTCGGAGATAAGGGGGGAATGGTCATTTTTCGTTTAATTTCTTGAATAACTTCAAAACCATTCATTTTAAAATTATGAAAAAATATAATTAAAACCCTCACAGTAAGCCCTTTTATTTGATATGTCACACGATATTGATCAATTTTTTTTTTTTAATTTTCTAGTTTGACTCCCAAAAGTGACCCCCATACTAAAAATTTAATGATTTACGTAACTCGTCTGTGTTTGGGTCATAGAAATCCATATGTGTACCAAATTTCAACAAAATCTGTCCAGTGGATCCGGAGAAAACTGGCTGTGACAGACAGACAGACAGACAGACACCCGAGTGATTCTATAAGGGTTCCTTTTTTTCGGAACCCTAAAAATACGAAAATTAAGGTTCATGGTACGGAACCCTTCGTGTACGAGTCGGACACGCAATTGGCCGTTTTTTTTTTTCGTTTTTTGACGTGCAGTTTTCTTACCGTAATGTGGATACAGCGACGAAGAAAGCCGCACAAAGTGTGGTACTGGTGCAGCATGGCTTAGAACTAACGATCAATGGTAGACAATATACTGTAAACCAGTTTACGGTTTCTGGAGGATACAGAAGGTTTATAGAGACAAGTTTATTTCAAATGAAGACTTGATTTTAGCAAAACACGGGTAACGTGTTGCCGGCTTTATTGTGAGGACTTCCTTACCATTCGTTTTGAACGTCAATTAACATCAACCAAGAGCTGGATGATGTGTGTAGCGTTCCAACGACGGTTTTTTTAATATGAGATTTAGGCATAGCTTTTTCTTGCTAGGGTTGCGGAATTTTTTCGAAAGAGTCACCGCGGTCCTGGAACGCAAAGGGCATTAGGAGGAACACGGATGGGTTTTAGTCAGTAAGAGTCTGACACTCCTTTCTGCTGCGCCCAGAGCGGGAGGAGTCATTTAATGATTAACCATTCCTAAAAAAAGGCATTTATTTTCGTCCCAGAAAATATTCTGGGACGAAAATAATCGTGACGTTGTTATGAAAAATGATTGTCGGAGGCGCCTTATCTAGCTGATGATATCTAGATTTGTTGAATGAGTTTTCCACAGCCAATCACTATATGTAATTTATGAGAATCGATCGTGTAAAATCTATCAGTGAACTTGTTTAAGGTAATAAATAAAAAGTTTTTTTAAGGCTTGTATGCATGCCAATGACCTTGTGCATATAAACGGAGCTAACTCCTCTACGCGCCGCTCGGAGACCCGCATTTTTAAATTATTATAAAAAAAAACAACATATATTTTAAAAAAGAAACAAAACAAAATTATTTTCTTTTGTATGGCAAAGCAGAAGATTTTTTATTTTTGACTTTTGTTAAAAAATGAAGGAGTAAAATGGTTTCATCTTAACGATTTGGAGGTGATTTGGTGATTTTTTTTCTTATTATGTGATACCTATACATTAATTCTGGCTAACCCGGCAGGCATCCTTAAGGTAACGTGCTGGGCATGGACCGTGCCATCTGGTGGCGCAAAGTCGAAACTTTTGCCGTATAATTACTTAACATTGACACTTCTGTGTCGCCACCTATAGTTTCTACACGCTCCTTATCAGGCCTGAGGTTATTTGTTGAAGCGTAACCATGGCAACCATACTTAGCTATCTGATTACTAAACATGCTTCCTGTTCTTCGGATTGTTCTCGATTACTCGAAATAGATTGGATTGTCAGATGTAATTTCTCAGTAAATGCTGACGAAAAGTTGCTTCGTCTGCACGCTGTTTTTAGCATTTCTCGAGAGAGCAGCCTTAAAGCAATTTTTCGTTCCGTCTCCTCCTCTGTTATTCTCTGATTTATATAATTGCATTGTGATTTAGTAACTGAGAATTTAAGTGATGAATTAGACATTGAGAGGGAGCGCAGGGCATTGTCAGTACGCGGTAATATGTTGGCACACAGGTTCGCTCGGTGTACTGCTCTTGTTAAAATAACAATGTTCAAGGCATTCGGCCAGACGTTCTACACGAGCAGCCTGTGGGCAATCTTTACACAAAAAGCCTGCATGCGCGTCCAATATAATAATGTGTTCAGGGCTCTGTTTCGGCTCCCTCGATATTGCAGTACGACGAGTACGGGGGAGCCCGAATAGTGTCCTGAGGATCATTGGCGAGAGAACCGATACTGTTCTGCTCAGTAGGTTCACTGAACTCCATGTGTTGCGGGACCGGTGAGCCTGCTGTGCAGAGGTAGACGGTGTCTAGTTTCTTCTTTTTAATTACTAACATTAGTTATAAGCAAAATTCTGTTAGTAACCACCTTGCCTATATATGGACTTTTTTGTCTGATTTTTTTTTATTTTTTTTTTATTGCGGGATCCAAGACAATTGGATTGTATTTCGGGACTCGTCGAGCTTCACTGACTTGGCGTTTTTCTGGTGATCGCTGGCTTTGAAGAGTTGCAGTGGTTGGGAACGTGTGGCGGACTTGTCCCATAAAAAATGCAATCAAGAAAAGTGTCACCTCAAGTCTTAAATAGTTTTATTACAATCCATAATATACACTACACATACAGGGGGTAAGAAGTAAGGTGGTAAAGTATAAAAAAGCGGCCAAGTGTCGGACTCGCCCATGAAGGCAAGGCAAGCATATTATAAGTTGGGGGATTATATTGAAGATAAAAATGCTTGGCTGAATGCTGGTCCGGCTCCACAGCCACTAGGGCGCACAAAATAATCTGTTAGCATTTGGAAACATTCTTGGACCGGCTGAAGATTGTAAAAAAACAATATTTGCATTGTGTAAACTCAATTTATTTAGCAATGTATAATTTCATCCATTTTAACGGCACATATGTGTGAGTACTGTGTACCTTAAACTTAAGCTATAGCTATCAGTTTTAGGTTTGTTTTTGACTTGAATGTACCCTGGCGGTTGGGAGTGTCATGCTCACACAAAAGTCTGGCTGATGGTGGCGTATGCGTTGGATCATTTGGCTCCCTTCAAAATGGTTGAGCCGAATGGTGCTAGCGCATGCGTCATGTTCGTGAACGGGCGCTGTCAGTTGGGACTGGTCATTTCTCAGTTGACATGGTTTATTTTAAATATTTCTTTGAATTGTTCCTTTTTTTCCCCGACGCTTTTATCCTGCTCGTCTTTCACATCGTTCTCACATGTTTGTATAATTTCAACTTGATGTAAACAAAAATTTGTAACAATTTAATCTTTTTTAAAAGAGTGTCCGTGGAGTTTCTTGCACGTTCTTCTCCATAGAGATCTACGTATCTTTGGAACATGCAAATAGCTTCATCTTTTTGGACTGACCGACCTTGACAATTCAAAAGTGCCTGTAAATGGTTTATTTGAAATATACGATTTGATTTGATTTGATTTGAAGGGTTCCGTAGCAGCAAGTAAGACAATATAAAAGTTCTTGTAGTTCGTTGTAACTTTATAGTTATTATTTACTTAGGCACCTATTACAGATTTATTATTAGAAAATAATGGTTCACGGTTTATGCATAAGGTTTATGTTTATGAAATTAAATGTTTTTTTTTATATTTGAGTTGATTGAATGAAAAGTAAATTGCGGTTTACGATTTATGACGTATTAAAAAAAAACTACTTACTAGATCTCGTTCAAACCAATTTTCGGTGGAAATTTGCATAGTAATGTACATTATATATTTTTTTAGTTTTATCATTCTCTTATTTTAGAAGTTACAGGGGAAGGGGACACACATTTTACCACTTTGGAAGTGTCTCTCGCGCAAACTTTTGTTTTGTGTGTGTTTTGCGCAAAGTTTGGAAAAAATGATATTAGAAACCTCAATATCATTTTTGAAGACCTATCTATAGATACCCCACACGTATGGGTTTGATGAAAAAAAAAATAAGTTTCAATTATAAGTATCGGGAACCCCCAAATTTTTTTTTGTTCTATTTTTGTGTGAAAATCTTAATGCGGTTCATAGAATACATCTACTTACCAAGTTTCAACAGTATAGTTCTTATAGTTTCGGAAAAAAGTGGCTGTGACATACGGACGGACAGACAGACGACAGACATGACGAATCCATAAGGGTTCCGTTTTTGCCATTTAGCTACGGAACCCTAAAAATGGAATCATGGAAATATGGACCCTGTCGGGCACAACAAAATTTTAAATAATCAGAGGGAAGAAGCTCGCTTTAATTTATAAATTTCCTTGTTACTGAGTATGAAATATTTAAGTATGTACACCGAGTCTAGTTTTCTCACTAAATGATAGCGCGTTGACTTCAATGTAGGTCTAGGCGATATCAAATGACCAATTACTTGACCACTTGTTAGGTTTAGATTAAAAACTTGTCTAATTAGACAACCTGAATACATAACATAACCTCAAGCCAGAGTGGCAATACTTGTACTTTTAAGGAGAGTTCGCATTCAAAAATTCCTTTGAGTTCCCTAAATTTTGGTGATATTGTGACTAGAATTTGGACCCTATTTAAGAGGCCTTTTACAATTTGACTGTGTTTTTTGCGTTAAATTCCCAACTTTGGCCATCTTATTCTTAAAAACTGAAATATTTAGACTACTTTGGCTTATTGGGTAGTTGAGAATAGTTATTAGTATATTTTATATCGACCCTCACTTTTCGCGTTTTTCTCTTATTTATTTGTAAAAAGCCAAAATTCCGAAGTAAGTTTCTCATAAAATACGCGACACTTTTTCGAGCTCGTGTATTGAACTACTGCACTAATCAAATGACATGAAAAATATATCACAATGCTCCTTATATGGGGGTTCAGTTCATAGCAACCACGGAAATTTGAAATAAGAATGGAATATCCGCACAAAAATCCCATTCAAATCCATAAAACTACTAAAAACGCTCTGAATGAGATGTAAATTTATCTTTAACACTTTAATATGCTAATGTATAAAATTCTTCCATTACTGAGTGAGCGAATGACAGACAACGCACAGCCGAGACTATTATTTGTAGAAAGCTGAAATAAGGCATGTAGGTTCCTTATCCTACGGGAACGGGAAAAACGGGATAACCGCGTATAAAGTCACGGGCAAAAGCTAGTTATTACGTAAAATGTATACCAAAATTTAATATACAATCATTAAGCCCCGATCAAAAAAGAGGGGTGTTATAAGTTTGACCGCTATGTGTGTCTGTGTGTCTGTGGCACCGTAGCTCTTAAACGGGTGAACCGATTTGGATGTGGTTTTTTTTATTTGAAAGCAGGTTTTCTAGTGATGGTTCGCGTCGGGGGACCGCTAATAATATAGAGGTACTTAACATATACAAAAATTTGCGTCTCCCGAGGCGAAGACGCTTGGCCCAAAGAATCGTACCTATATTAAATTAAAAGGATCAATACGTATTATTTTTCACTTTTTGAAGTTATTTTTTAGTCGGGGGTTTTTTAAATTTTTAATTTAATTTTAACTGCCCATATCTCTACATAATGCGATGCGTCGGCTACAATCGTGTAGTCGGCGCAAATTTGTAACAGGCCTCTTAAGAACTTCTTCCTCTTTTTGAGACCTTCTGTTGTTTACGATTGAAGACGAATTATCGGAAAAATCTATTCATGAAAAACATTAAAGTTTTCTTGTTATACCGCACACGGTGCACTTAGGATGTTTTAAATACATAGACACGACATTTTTCTCATTCCTCCTCATCACATGTCCATAGCGTGGCAACCAATCTCCAGACAATTTTTAGGGTTCCGTACTTAAAGGGTAACTAACGGAACCCTAAGCCTCCGCTGTCCGTCCGCCGGTCTATCTGTCTGTCAGCGGGCTGTCTATCAAGAACCGGAATAGGCAGACAGTTGAAATTATCACAGATTGTGTATTTCTATTGCCGCTATAACAACAAATACTAAAAGAAACTCCACCATTTTTAAAGAAGTCATTTAAAAAAACTGGCCAAGTGCGAGTCGGACTCGCGTGCAAAGGGTTTCGAACGAATTGAATTTTTTTAATATGTTATTTTAACACTACAGACTTTTAATAGGTTTTTCTGTAATCTTTAGGTAAAGATCAATTATCTCCATTTTTTTTTTAATTTTGGGCTCAGTAATTTCGGAGATAAGGGGGAGATTCGGAGAAAATTATGAAAAGAATGTAATTAAAACTCTCACAGTAAGCCCTTTCATTTGATATGTCACGCATATTATTCAAAAAACTTTTTATTTTAATTTTCTAGTTTGACCCCCAAAAGTGACCCCCATACTAAAAATTTAATGATTTACGTAACGCGTCCGTGTTTGGGTTAGAGAAGTCCATATGTGTACCAAATTTCAACAGAATCGGTCCAGTGGATCCGGAGAAAACTGACTGTGGTAGACGTAGAAGAGTGATCCTATAAGGGTTCCGTTTTTTTTTCGGAACCCTAAAAATTAAGGTTCATAGTACGGAACCCTTCGTGTGCGAGTCCGACTCGCACTGGCGGGTTTTTTCAATTACTGGTCTCACTTCACGAGACTATGAAAAGTCTAATCATTTATTTTAGATCCAAAGGTTAGTCAGTGGTATCACCACATTCTGCCGATTGTTGCGTGCAAAGGTTAGGTACATACAGATAAGAAAGGACTAGTAAGCATTAACATGGATAAATTACGAATTAAAATTACTTTATTTCAGATGTGTCTCTTAAAAATATTATCGTAAACACACAATTTATCTAGGATGTCAAAGTATCATTTAATGTCGAGAGTATCAAAGAACATGAACAGATGTCAAAGTGTAAGTCATTACAATACAATTAGGATGTCAAATTTACATTCAAATTGTCGTCTATAGTCTGTTTTTTTTAATCTCGGAGACTAAATTGACAAGTGCAAATGGCAAACTGACATTAATTACAATAGCATTTTAGTCAGTTTTGACATTTGCACTTGTCAAGTTAGTCTCCGGGATAAAAAAAAATGACTATGGGCAATTTGACTGCTTATTAGCATCCAAATAAATAGCAAATATATTGCCGTTTATTAAATAAGATAAACATTAGTATAATATCGAAACAAAGATTTAGTTTTAAGCGTTAATTGGGTCCATCCAGTATATTTTAGGTTCTATTTTTGTACCAAACTTGTTTTAAAAGGCTTGCATTTGCACATTCTTTTTATGAAATGCAACTCTTTGTGAACTTGTTTAAACTTTAAAACCTCTAAACCGGTTTTCGTATTTTATCTGTATTAAAATCTTTCAAATTTGTGAGTTTGTGAGGTTGTAGGGGTAATCTCCGTATCTACTGAACCGATTTTGATAATTCTTTTACCGATAGAAAGCCACGTTATTTATGAGTATCATAGGCTATATATTAACCCGAAAAATACCGCCCAACGAGGTGGGCACGGGTCAGCTAGTCTATACTTATATATCTATACTAATATATAAAGCTGAAGAGTTTGTTTGTTTGTTTGCTTGAACGCGCTAATCTCAGGAACTACTGGTCCGATTTGAAAAATTCTTTCAGTGTTAGATAGCCCATTTATCGAGGAAGGCTATAGGCTATATATCATCACGCTAAGGCCAATAGGAGCGGAGCAGTAATGAAAATTGTGACGCAGGCGAAGTTGCGTGGGTCAGCTAGTACTAATATATAAAGCTGAAGAGTTTGTTTGCTTGAACGCGCTAATCTCGGGAACTACTGGTCCGATTTGAAAAATTCTTCCAGTGTTAGATAGCCCATTTGTCGAGGAAGGCTATACGGGAATGGGAAACTCCTACGGGAGCGGGAAAACGGATATGCGCGTACAAAGTCGCGGGCAAAAGCTAGTGTTTTAATATATCCGGCGCTGGAATTTTGAGTAGTTAGGATTCAAAAGTACCAGGAGAACAGAAACATATGGAAGTTTTTTCGGGGCTGTAACTATGAACGCTAAAGATTCACAAGTACCAGAATACCAGAAACATGTCCAAGTAGATCCGGGGCTGAAAGTACGAACAGTAAAGACTCACAAACTATCAGAATAAAGAATCATGAAGATGAATTTCCGAGAATGAGAATATGGGACAAAGAAGTTGCGCGTCACCTCTAAAGTCTACGCAGACGAAGTCGCGGGCGAAGTGCTAGTAAAATTGTTAAGCTGAAGAGTTTGTTTGGTTGTACGCGCTAATCTCAGGAACTACTCGTTCGAATTGGAACATGAATTTATTTTTGGATAGCTCATTTATCGAGCAAGGCTATAGGCTAACATCACGCTACGACCGGAGGAGGAGCAGAGCATTAATGAAAAATGTGACGCAGACGTAGACGCGCGAGTCAGCTAGTTTTTCATATGTATTAATTACCTTTGTCGTAGCCATATCACCCTATGAATTGGCCATTCTATGAAATGGTTGGCCATTTCATGAATTGACCACATCAAACCTCACATAGCCACGGTCACCTCATGAAAGGACCAATTCTACGAAATGGCGACGACATTCCTATTTACAGTAGCGTATTTACCCTTAGGCCAAGGGGGTCATGGCCTGGGGCGGCTGGCTGCGAAGGCCGTTGTACGCTGTCCCTAACATCTCACCTTATTTTCTTAAGACAAGTATGATTTTGTAACTTGCCTTGTAACATCTTGACTGTCAAAAAGATTCGTTTAAAACAAAATCAAAAAAATATAACCAAACCTTAGCTTAGTAGATGTAATCTTAGAGGCTATTTGCAAACAATGTTGGAGCTCGCTTCGCTCGCTCTTGCAACCTCGACTTTCGAAATTTTATGCATGAGTCGGCAAAGTTGCTTATGTTAACTTCCATTACAATGCCTTGTATATAGTTGTGGGAGTATTTTCTAGATAAACAGAAATAGTAAAAGCTGATTTGACGAAAGGCTAAAGCTAAAGTGATGTGATGAGTCTAAAAACGCGTTTTGCTGGGGAGTTTGTTGGCCACTTCTTCTCCACCGCTAAAACATTAGGAAGTGGTGACGGGCGGGCGTTTTGGGGGACTGTCTATTTGTAAACGTTGAAGTTCAAAAAGTGCTGGTACTCAGCCTAATTTGAATAAATGACTTTTGATTTGATTTGATTTGCGAAGAGGTCGAAGAGGCTTATCTATTTGTTTGCAAATTCTATATGGCCCAGGGCCAAGTAATACACCACTGTGTTAAATTATTATAAATTCATTAAAATTATTCTCCGGCTAGGTCTTGGCGATGTTGTTTCTATAGTTGATAAGAATAACTTATATTGGTTGGTAACGCTAACAAGTTATAAATTTCGTGTCATGTATTAATTACTTAGCATACTTTTATATAGGTTCAAGTTCTTAAAACTTAACAGACAGATGTGTTGCTGGGGAGTTTGTTGGCCACTTCTTCTCCACAGCTAAAACACTAGGAAGTGGTGACGGGCGGGCGTTTTGGGGGACTGTCTTTTGTAAAACTTGATGTTCAAAAAGTGCTGTCTCTCAGCCTAATTTGAATAAACGACTTTTGATTTTGATTTTTTTTTATTTATATTTGATTTAAAAACTTGATTTGACCTCGAAATCTCCACAATTTTAATGGTAATTATTTTATCAAATTATACATTGTCTTTTGTAACAAGTTTGCGTGGGAAAACAGTTTATTTTTAACAATGATAATAAAGTACTTCGCGTCTTATAAGGTTACACCAAATGAGTATCGGCGTACCTAATATGGGTAGCCCGTTCATAAAGGCCCAGTGTATCAATGTTAGAGGGATATAACATTATTTTTTAAGGTTTGGACATCATCAAATGACTCCTCCCGCTCTGGGCGCAGCTGAAGGGAGTGTCAGACTCTTACTGACTAAAACCCATCCGTGTTCCTCCTAATGCCTTTTGCGTTCCAGGGCCGCGGTGACTCTTTCGAACAAATTCCGCAACTCTGAGAGGCACTGACCCTATCGGGCCCCGTAGAGGGAGTATGCCATGCGTTTTTCATTCAGACGCACAGTGGCCCTGATATTATGGTAGACACCAGATAAATGTGCAGTAATGGTCGAGATCATTACACCCACATAAATTTATTAAATTTCTTCAAATCAAAAACAGAAATAAAGTTGTCCTGAATCGACTATCGTGATCCTTCTTAAGTAACAAAAACCGGTTCATAATTTGTTGTTCGGATATCCACGAAGGGATATGGAAATGTGTTCGGACACACAGACGCAGGTAGAGTCTCCTCCATGCGTCGTATTCCTCAATGCTGAGGGTCGTGACCTCCCTTCTGTATCACTTTCACACGTATGATGTTTCTCCACCTGTTTCTGTCTCTGGCGGTGTGGAGGGCGTTGTGAACGGTAGTGTCAAGGGCGGTGCGAATCTGGTCAGACCAACGTATTAGACTGCTAGAGTACAGACAGGTAGAGTAGTATTCCTTTTATGTCTGTTGTCATAATTCCAGGATCATCCCCTCACCGATATACCCTCGCATGCTGGGTTATGCTGTCAGCCTCGCCATGCACGTGACCAACGCGATCCACATGGCCAACACCTTCAAAGGAGACGTGCTACAAGACCCTGATGTGAGGAGGTTCCATGACGACCAGTTCAAGTTTCTGACTGTTTGGAATGTTGTGAGTACCTAATCATCATCATACTATCAGCCGAAAGACGTCCACTGCTGGACATAGGCCTCCCCTAGGTGTCGCTAAAATACCGGATCCTGTGCGTCTAGTGCTATAGGAGGCATTTATTTATTTATTTATTAAAAAAATGATATTAATGAACATTTGAATTATTAAAAATAAAGATGTTATTCATTTTCATGACGTAATTTGAAACAACCAGGAGTGACCGCAGTCTGAGCCTTGTGTTTCACTTCCAAGGACGGCGTGGAATGGAACGGCGACATTGTTTTGTTGTATAAACATTATTAACAGGGTGTTTCATAATTCGAATGCATTATTTTTATTGTGCCTATCATCTTAATGAATTATTATTAAAAAATAATCGCGCCTGCAGGTAGTTTATATCGGGTACATTAAGTGGGACGCCTTTGTTAGACGACAAAAATGGCACCATGTGTATGCAGTTGTACCTATCACAATAGCAATCGTCACCACCGACATCGACTCGCATGTAACTTCAATTACATTGCGGGGTTCAATCGCACGATTGATCGTATTATGCCTCCGTAGCCTGCAATGTAATGTTCTTGAATACGAGCTGCTTGCAGGTGGAAACGTGCCCTTAAATTCTTAGTAGTACTAACAACTTTTTTCTGTTTCCTTTCAGTACACTCAAATGTTCTACTCAGCTCTTGGTCTATCGTGCGACATTCTCTCCCTCACCAACGAAGGAAAAGACAGCTCGCTTCTCAAGACATTGAAGAGAATCCGAGATCCTTTGTTCTCTAGCGTGATCTGCCCAATGTCTTTGGTAAGTATTCGTATGTTAGTACTTCATTTCCGAAAGCACATTAAAGGCACACATATCAAAATCAAAAATCAAAAGGCTTTTATTCAAACTAGGCTGAAAATCAGCACTTTTTGAACGTCAAAATTTACATGAAGACAGTCCCCCAAATTGCCCAGCCCGTCACCACTTCCTAGTGTTTTCGCTGGGAAGAAGAAGTGGCCAACAAACTCCCCAGCAACACATCTGTCTGTTAAGTTTTAAAAACTTGAACCTATATAAAAGTATTCTAAGTAATTAATCCATGACATATCAACTTGGAAAGGGATCGTCAACGTATCAACTCGAGCCGTGCAGTGTTCTTTGTATGAAACTCCCCACTGCAACGCACACTTATCGGAATCGTAACGTAATCACCTCGCCTCCGGACAAGCTAACGAACCGCGGTACGGTGCATGGTCATCTTACAGTTCTCGCGCTTAGCTTACGACTCGTCGTCCGCGCGCTTACGGCTCGTAGTCCCCGCGCTTACACCTCGCACTGCTCACTCAGTCTCACCCCTCCCGCGACCTGCCTGCAGCATACTACAGTACTGTGGCCTAAAGTAGGTGGTCGGCGAGCCGTAAGCGCGGCGTCGCTTAGCCGTAACCGAGTCGACGTACTGAAGCTGCTGATCCACTTTGGTTAAATACGTGCTTACGTTAAGTTGACGCCTGTTTGACGGCGAGGCGAAAGGCGATACGGTGACGATCCCTTTTCAAGTTGATATGTATTCTATGACCTTTAAGTCATTGGTCACTACTGTCATTTATTTACAGTTCTTTTACAGTCGTTACAAATAGTCAGAATTTAGTAAATTAGTAACGCTAGTCAAACAGCTACTTGCGTTGAGATCGGTTTATCGATTTCTGTGATTCTTTTTTAGCTCGATGCGGTATACTTGCCATTTGGTCCCGTAAAAATTTGATTCAGTTTAGTTCAATAGTTTTTATGAGCATTTTTGCTTATTCCAATTTCTGCGTAGACGAAGACGTCGTCTAAGTATCACCACTTAAAAGTGAAAAATAAAAAACTTTTTACAAAAAATATATAACCGACTTCCAAACAAAACACTACAAAGTATAAAATAACCTTAATTTCGGAAGTCGGTGTTAAAAAGCAAAACCAAAAACATCGACTTTTTGTAGTGTTTTGTTTGGAAGTCGGTTATATTTTTTTTTAAGTTTTTTTTACCTCTCATTTCAGACGGTTTCCTGCGTATTCTGGACAGTCTTCTCGTACGAGCACAGTCTGATCCTGCCGCCGAGCGTGGACAAGACCCTGAGCTGGTCTGCCAACCACATCATCCACTCGGCTGTAGTGCCGGTCGTTCTGTGGGAGATCGTGTTCCGACCTAGAAGTGGCCCGAGTTCGCATGTGACGAATCTAGTTCTGATGTATAGCTATGCTACAAGTTATTTGGTTGTGTGAGTATGTTTTTTTAGGGGTTTGTCCTTCTGTCCGTCAATCCGTCCGTCCGTCTGTCTGTCAGCGGGCTATATCTCAAGAACCGTAAGAAGTACACATTTTTAGGACGGAGGGATGGATGGACGAACGGACGGACGGAGGGTTCCGTTGGTTACCTTTTGGTTACGGAACCCTAAAAACTAAGCATTGTCACACAGACTTACAATAAATCTAACTTGTATATATTGTTAACTAGTTGACCCGCGCAACTTCGTCTGCTCCGCTCCTACTGATCTTGGCGTGATGATATACATATAGCCTATAGCCTTCCTCGATAAATGGGCTATCTAAAACTGAAATAATTTTTCAAATCGGACCAGTAGTTCCTAAGATTAGCGCGTTCAAGCAAGCAAACAAACAAACAAACAAACTCTTCAGCTTTATATATGATGAAGTACTAGTTGACCCGCGCAACTTCGTCTGCTCCGCTCCTATTGGTCTTATGGCCTTCCTCGATAAATGGGCTATCTAACACTGAAAGATTGACCAGTAGTTCCTGAGATTAGCGTGTTCAAGTAAACAAACAAACAAACTCTTCAGCTTTATATATTAGTATATAGAGTATAGATTTACATTCTATTACAAATTAACAAGGCTTGTGGGTACTCCCAAAAATCTAAGTTGTGCCACTACATGAAAATACCCTGCTTGACGATAAAGAGCGCGGTCCCGTTGTCACAGTGCAGATAAATTAGCCAGTAGTACAACTGTTGTTTACACCTGCTATTTTTAAGTTTTTGTATATTAAATTTTATTTTCCATATCGATTTTGCGTTAAATTAGTAGCAATAATATTTTATTGTTTATTACTTAAAAACGCATTTATTTCGTCATCATATCAGCCGAAAGACGTCCACTGCTGGACATAGGCCTCCCCCAATTGTCGCCGCAACCGGTCCTGTACGTCTCGCATCCATCGGCTACCCGCTACCTTCACCAGGTCATCGGTCCACCTTGTGGGAGGCCTTCCAACGCTGTGGCTTCCAGTACGCGGTCGCCACTTTCGGCTTTTCGGGCCCAACGACCATCCGTTCTGCAAGCAATGTGCCCTGCCCACTGCAACGTCAGTTTGGCGATCCGTATTTTTTTAGTTTGGTCTTAAAACTATTAATCGAATTCGCGCTCGTTTTCGCGTTTGCTAATTTATTGAAAAGTAGCAACTTCCTAATAAACAAATGATCTTTTACCTTGAGTGGTTTGCATTCGAGGAAGTACGAAATGATCTTTTCTACGACTGCTACGGTTATGTTATTTATGTATGTACAGTCAACAAAGCTATTGGGTATGCAGGCAGCTAACTTGCAACTACTTTTAAACAATGTTGTGAGTGTTCTGAGTAGACAATTATTGTACACCACACTCGTATGTCATAAGCTTAAAAAGTTATAGTGCACACATTAGAAATAAATATTGGCAGTGCGGTTGAAAAAGATGTTTGCCTGTATACTAAATAGCTTTGTTGACAGTACCTATCTCAATTTATAATCATACTAGCTGACCCGCGCAACTTCGTTCGCATCACGATTTTCATTTATGCTCCGCTCCTATTGGTCGTATCGTGATGTTATACATATAGCTCATCTATAGCCTTCCTCGATAAATGGGCCATCCAACACTAAAACAATTTTTCAATTCGAACCAGTAGGTCCCGAAGTTAGTTCAACCAAACAAAGAAACTCTTCAACTTTACAGTATTAGTATAGACTAGTTTTTTCCCGTTCCCGAAGGAATTTCGAGAAATCCTTGCTCCCCTACGGAGTGTAGGGAAGCTACAAGCCAAATTCCAGCTTTCTACGACAAGCAGTTTCGGCTGTGCGTTGTCTGTCAGTCACTCACTCATTCAATCACTCAGTAACGGAAGAATCCTTACTTCCTTACTAATATTATAAATGCGAAAGTAACTCTGTCTGTCTGTCTGTCTGTCGCGCTTTCACGCTAAAACTACTGAACCGATTTCAATGAAATTTGGTACACAGATAGACTAGAGCCTGAGAAAGGACATAGGCTATTTATCCCGGGAATATGCTCCCTAGGGACCCCGCGGGCGAAACCGCTGGCAGAAGCTAGTACTAAAATATTTTTTCATTTCGAACCAGCAGGTCCCGAAATTAGTTCAACCAAATAAACAAACTCTTCAGCTTTATAATATTAGTATAGACTACTTTTTGCCCGTGACTTCGTACGCGCATATCCCGTTTTTTTCCCGTTCCCGTAGGAATTTCGGGGAATCCTCTCTTAGTACTCCCCTACACTCCTCAAGGAACCTACATGCCAATTTCAGTTTTCTACGACCAGTAGTTTCGGCTGTACGTTGTCTGTCAGTCACTCACTCAGTAACGGAAGAATCCTTACTAATATTATAAATGCGAAAGTAACTCTGTCTGTCTGTCTGTCGCGCTTTCACGCCAAAACTACTGAACCGATTTAAATGAAATTTGGTACACAGATAGTCTAGAACTCTAAAGCCTAAGAAAGGACATAGGCTACTTTTTATCCCGGGAGTATGTTCCCTAGGGATCACGCGGGCGAAGTCGCTGGCAGAAGCTAGTTTTATAGACAGGGAAATCGAAAAAATACCCAAAACCTCTTAATCCTGACTTCGTATCATGACCCTGAACAACATTTGTCCTACGACTTTGACCTCAACTGAACAATGTAGCCAATAACAATTTGTTTTCATTTATTTGAAGTCTGTAAAATTCGCATATACTACGCGCACGCACGCATCCAGTCCCGCGCCGGCCGGGCGGCGGCGGCCTTGCGTCGGCCGCCTCATAAAGAATATGCAAAATTTAGACTATGTTTATATTTTTTGTGTCGAAAAAAAATGTTTTGAAGTTTGAAAAGTCATAGAAATTGAGATTGAAATTGAAAATATTTATTTCAGACCAAGCACACAGTAATTATTTCAGGTCCATATTATGTTAGTAGGTAGATACTTATAGCTATGTTAGTAAAATTTAAAAACATTATTATTTTAGGCATGCATGCGCAAATGTTGTTCAGGGTTATGATGGTATTTTTTCAATTTCCCTGTATTTTGATTACTAAACGCTTGAAGTATTTATTAACTAATTTGCTTTCTTTTACAGATTGATCACCTCCTACCTCACCTTGGACACCTGGGTCTACCCCGTACTGAACATCCTGGACGGAACTATATACCTCTACATATTCTTCATCATTTCTGTTCTCCTGGTACAAGTCTTCTATTGTCTGCAGTGGTATCTAACTGACTTCGTTTGGGGAAGTCGTGAAGATATTAAGAAAGTGAATTAAATATTCATAGCTAGTTGATTAAGAAATAATGTTATGTGATTTATTTAGTTTTTGAAGGATTTTTTTGTGATAAAAATAAGGTGATCATAGTAAAGATTTGTGTACGTTGAGACTGTAGTTTTAATCTATCTTCTATTCTAAAATGCATGTTTTTATCATTTAAAAAACTGCCCAAGTGTGAGTCGGACTCGCGTGCAAAGGGTTTTGAACGATTTTTAACATGTCATTTTAACACTATAGACTTCTTATAGGTTTTCCTGTAATGTATAGGTAAAGATCTATTATCTCCATATTTACAAAAAAAAAAATTGGCTCAGTAGTTTCTGAGGTAAGAGGGAATGGTCAATTTATTGAATAACTTCAAAATCAATTATTTTAAAATTATGAAAAAAATATAATTAAAACCCTCACAGTAAGCCTTTTCATTTAATATGCCACACGATATTGTTCAAAAAATGTTTTTTTGAAATTTTCTAGTTTGACCACCAAAAGAAAACCATACTAGAAATTTAATCATTTACGTAACGCGTTCGTGTTTGGGTCACAGAAGTCCATATGTGTACCAAATTTCAATAGAATCGGTCCAGACGGACAGACAGACAGACAGGCAGACAGATATACAGACAGACAGACACCCGAGTGATCCTATAAGGGTTCCGTTTTTTGTTCGGAACCCTAAAAAGGTTTATATTAATACTAAGTACATTGGCAGAATAGTCGACATCGGCTCTGCTTGCAATAAAAAAAGAATAGAACTAACATTTTTGACATGTTTCTGACATTAATTTTAGCAACGTGAGATGACATTGCGACTTGGCTGTGAACATTTTCAAATACGGGAATTAGTCCTTGGATATAAAATAGTACGATTTTATCTTCTTCTTCTTCTCTACCAGAGGATTCCTATCATTGTTTGGGCACAGTAGGTGGCTACATTAATTGCAGCATCGGTGGCAAACCAACACTTAGCGCTCTCCAACGTGTGGTTCTTGTTCTGAACAGGGGCACATCAGTCCCATTGGGTTGGGTTTTATCATGATAGTATTATATAAGTAAGTATATTCTCGTATACAGTCCTGACCAATTTCGGCCATGGCGGCCATTCTCAACGAAGACCAGCCATCGTTGCGGGACATATTATAGTGCACTATTTTTTTTTACTATATATAAGCATATATTTGACCAATATCTCACCTGATGGTAAGTGATGATGCGGTCGAAGATGGAGAACGTTTTCCTAGAAGCCACCTATTCACTCTTGTCTTAAAGACTCCCAGGTTGTAGTTATCTGGAAACACAGACTCTGGCAGGGAATTCCACTCCTTAGCTGTACGCACTATGAATGTGTTCCCAAAAAGTTTTCTGCGTGTGGGTGGAATGTCCGCTATGTACCGGTGGCGCATCGCCGTTCGTCTTGTGGTCCGATGATGGAACGGGCTTGGCGGAATTAAATCATGCAATTCCTTCGCACACTCCCCAAAATGCAACCGATAGAAAACCGACAGGCCAGCAACTCGGCGTTGATGCTCAAGACTTTGAAGCTTCGACTCGACGAGCCTGTCATTACCGATGATCCTCTTTGTATTCAGCGGGGGAACTAATGTGTGCGCAAACACTGGTGCACTCCCTCATCCATCAATTTCATATTCCGATGAGACGCTAACTCGACACGACTGGAGAAAGATCTGGCGCAGCATCAGAACACAGACAGAGCAAAAGTGATACAACTATCTAATATATCCTTGCCAATCTCCATCCTTTGTCAATGCAATTTTCACTTCCTTGGACCCTGATTGAGATACAAAGACTGTTTGTTGAGGGGTCACTGATCTTGACAAATTTATCACTCGCATGAAACACAGATCACAAATATATCGTTACGAAATACCGGCTAAGTTTGAGTCCAACTCTCACACGAAGGGTTCCGTAGCATAAACCGAAAAAGAATAAGTTTACGGGAGCCCCTTAAATTTTCAATTATAATAATTTTTATTTCATTTGTTTTTATAGCGGCAATAGAAAATACACTCTCTGAAAATTTCAACTGTCTACCTATTACTTACTGTTCTTGAGATACAGCCCGTTGTTGACAAAGAGTCGGACGGATGGGCGGACAGCGGAGGTTTAGTTATAGGGTTCCGTTGGTTACCCTTTGGATACGGAACCCTAAAAAGAGGGCCCCTCTTTTTAGGGTTCCGTTGCTAAGTTACAACAGAGAAGATTGAGCTACGCTTGATCACGAGATCGAGCCGAAACTGGTCGACAGCAGGCCCTAGGCCAAGTGTGACCACATCGACCGGTCCTGTGCGTCTCGCATCCATCGGTTACCTGCTGCCTTCATCAGGTCATCGGTCCAACTTTTGGGGAGGCTATTAAACACAGCGTCTTTTGGTAAGAGGTCGCCACTCCAGAATATTTCGACCCCATCAAATATAAGTCATAAGTCATTTATTGTTTTGTTAACACAGGTACAAATAAATGGATGTTATAAAAATAAAATAAAAGTGCGCTATGTTATGCCAGACAGAAGGCGTACAAAATTCATTAATAAAATGTCGTTGATATTAAAAATTAAAACATAATTACATTAATTGATTGCATAAATGTGAAAAAATTAAAAAAAAATAATGTCAACAAAAAGAGGTAAAAATAATAATTAAAATATATAATACAAAAATGTCACGTACAATGTCAAAAGGAAATTAAATTAATAACAAACCAGGATAATGAGTTCAACAACAGTCAAAACATTTTGTCTGTCAAAAATCCCGAAATGCTATACTACGATTTATTCAACAGTAAAGATTTAAGCCTTTTCTTAAAACAAAGTTATGTTTATTCTTTAATTGAACTAGGTATGTGGTTGTAAATGATTGGTGCCATACAGAAAACACTTTTACTCACTATCTGCTCGGGGAGCAATGTGGCCGGCCCACTTGGCGATTTTTCGGGCTATTACACCTATCATGTTGCAAGAGATTAGTGATAAGAAAGTAAAAGGAGTTAGTGATAGCGTGACGGCTGACATATAGAATGGAAGAAAAAAATGTGTTGCGCCGACCCCAAGTAACATGGGATTAGGGCAGGAAGATGATGATGTCGGTCCATTACGCATATCATTTTATCTAAAAATTTATTCAAATAAAACGTTTACAAAAAGGGTGGTAAGCTTCAGCTTCAGCATCAGTAATAAGCTTACCATACAATTATAGTGCCTAAAAATAAACTACAACTAATTATAGCGGATGTATCTAAACGTCTCCCTGGTCGCATGGGTCGAGGTTATGCTCCGACATATGTGTCGAAAGTATTTCCAGGGTTGTAATTGTGAGCAGTTAGGATTCAAAAGCACCAGGAGATCAGATACATGTAGAAGTATTTTCGGGGCTGGAATAATGAGCGCTACAGATTCACGAGTACCAGGAGAACAGATCGATGTTAAAGTATTTTTGGGCTAGAATATTATTTGTTTTTTTTTTAACAGTCATACAGAAATATATATGTCGATGTTTTTTCCGGGCTGGAATTGTAAATGCTATAAGATTCACAAGTAACAGGAGACTAGAAACATGTCAAAGTATTTTTTGGCCGAAATATTGAGCGCTAAAGATTCACAAGTACCAGGAAACCAGAAACATGTCGAAATATTTCCGGCGCTGGAATCGTGAGCCGCTAGGATTCACAGGTATCAGGAGAACAGAAAAATGTCGAAGTATTTTCCGGGCTAGAATTATGAGCGCTAAAGAGTCATTATGTACCAAGAGAGCAAAAACATGTCGAAGTATTTTCGTGGCTAAGATTGTGAATGCTAATGATTCACAAGTACCAGGAGACCAGAAACATGTCGATATAATTCCGGAGCAAGAATTATGAGCGGTAAGGATTCAAAAGTACCAGAACAACAGAAAAAAGAAAAATTTAAACAATTTTTTTGAAGAAAAAAATAAAATAAAAGAAAATTGATAATAAAATCTATTTGTATGAATTGTTGTGGTGTGTGGAATATGGGTGAGGGGTATGTATATTGTGCTTGTCTGTGATGTGTGTGTGTCTGTGCGTGTGTTTGTGTAAGTAGTGTTGAGAGGGTAAGAAGCTATGTGAGTAGGTTACGTCAAACTAGATGAATTGTTGAAAAAACTAAAATATATATATGGTATATGTAGTATTCCTTATTTAATACCTAATTACGTTTTTATTACTAGTAGTTTCTCTGTTTTTGTGTAATTCAATTTTAGTAACCAATTAGTTACTTAATATTAGTTGAAAGACGCATGACGACGCCTGACGACGCATGTTAAGAACTCAAGAACTCAAAATATATATTTCAAATAAACCATTTACAGGCACTTTTGAATTGTCAAGATCGGTCAGTCCAAAAAGATGAAGCTATTTGCACTCCACGGACACTCTTTTAAAAATGATAAATTGTTATTCGCAGTGCGGACACAGTAAATCGCGACGGCAAATTTTTATTCGCGCGAATAAAAATCGCAGTGCGGACCTACCCTTAGTCCTAGTTAGTTTTCGCTTGCGTTTACACACACATACACGGACTGCATAGAATACCTAAACAAAAAGCTCGGTGCGCTCTTAAATGGTTTGTAATTAGTAGGAGTAGGTTAGACTTGATGATCTTCTTGACTAGAAATGCTGAATCATTCATAATAAAATGTTTATTTCAATGCTAGATGCTTTATTTATAATAGTAGGTTGTTGTAGGGAACGTCATAAGTTTATAATAATATGATTGTTAGGAGAGTATGAAAAGGCACGTATTGTACTGCATCTGCACACTTAACAAATATCAATATCGGGTTTAGGAAAAACAGATCAACTTCTCTTGCAGCGTTTAATCTGGTCCGATTTTAAATAGCATTAACGATAAAACAACAACATCAGCTCTGTTCTTAGGCTTAAGCAAAGCTTTCGATTTTGTGCACCATTTGGTTCTCATCGATAAATTGAATAAAATCGGTATAAGAGGACCAGCCTTAGAATGATTTAATCTTATCTATCAAATAGAAGTCAGATCACAAGAATAACTAAATTCGATGACAAAATTAACAGTATCATCAATTTTGATTCTCAACCTCGACTTAATAAATTTGGTGTACCGCAAGGAAGCATTTTAGGGCCACCATTATTTCTCGTATACGTGAACGATCTCCCTCAAGCAGTTGGAAAAGTTTGTGTTCTTTTTGCTGATGACACAACCGTTATCTTAGATTGCAAAAATATTGAAACTTACGAGTCAGACATACTTAAATAACACCTTCAATAAAATTATCACATGGTTAGAAAGCAATGATTTAAAAGTAAATGTAGAAAAAACTGAAATATTAAACTTCAAAACACATTAAAGTCTCAAACTTCAAATATCTCATAAGAATCAACTAGTTGAACAAGTTAACAAAACTAAATTTCTTGGCATAACACTGGATGAACATTTTACCCGGAAAGAACACAATGATGAAATATGCATGAAAATGAATAGATTTGTTTTTACTTTGAAAAAAGTAAAAGATGAGACATCGAAACCTACTGCTATGATGGTGTATCATGCTTATATATGTTCCATTATCAGGTATGGCATCATTGTATGGGGAAATTCTTCTGAAATCTCAAGAAAATGATAGCTCAAAAAAAATGCATTCGCTCTATCTTTAACATGGACTGGACTGAATCATGTAGACCAATGTTTAGATCACACAAGCTTCTTACCGTTCCTTGCATATATACACCGTAAAATTTTGATCGTTTTAATCCCGTGGAGGATCGATACACTGTCGTTTTGTAACCTCTTTCCGTACCATAAACTGAAAAAAACACGTTTCTTGTATGTAAGTATCCCTTTAATTTAATTTTTAGGGGTTAAAAAAGGAACCCTTATAGGATCACTCGGGTGTCTGTCTGTCCGTCTGTCACAGCCAGTTTTCTCCAGATCTACTAGACCGATTCTGTTGAAATTTTATAAACATATGGACTTTTATGACCCAAACACGGATGCGTTACGTAAATCATAAAAGTTTTAGTATGGGGGTCACTTTTGGGGGTCAAACTAGAAAATTTTAAAAAAAGTACGAAAAATGACCATATCTCCCCCTTATCTCCGAAACTACTGAGCCTAAAATTTTGAAAAAAATGGAGATTATAGATCTTTACCTAAATTTTACAGGAAAACCTATTAGAACTCTGTAGTATTAAAATAACGTGTTAAAAAAATTAAATTCGTTCGGAACCCTTTGCACGCGAGTCCGACTCGCACTTGGCCAGTTTTTATTATTGTTTGATATAGCGGTAATTAAAATACACACTGTGAAAATGTCAACTGTTTACCTATACAGCCCGCTGACAAACAAACGGACGGACCGACGGACGGACGGACGGACGGACGGACAGCGGAGGCTTAGTAATACGGGTCCCTTCGGGTACGGAACACTTAAAATGTGATTTTACTGTATAATCTTAAGTTGTATATGCGCGATGATACTCCAAGACACCTTACGGAAAATCGTCTATGGCCCAGTTTTAGGCCTGATTTATTTATTTCAACAGATATTGGATGCCTAGTCCCTGTAATCCTTATATCCTTACTAATATTATAAATGCGAAAGTAACTCTGTCTGTCTGTCTGTCTGTCGCGCTTTCACGCCAAAACTTTAAATGATTTAAATGATATTTGGTACACAGATAGTTTAGAGCCTGAGAAAGGACATAGGCTACTTTTTATCCCGGGAGTATGTTCCTTAGGGCTACGCGGGCGTAGTGCTGGCAGAAGCAATTATCTATATACGCAGTCTATCTATCCATACTAGATATGAGCGCCGTGGCGATTTTTGACGGCGGCGACGTGAAGGTAAATTTTGCGCTGCGGCGGCGCGCCCGTGGCGCGGATTTGAGCCAATCACTGAAGGAGCGCTTAAAAAACTAGACATGTGTCGGGCGCCACGCGGAGTGAAATTAAAAAAAATCTTCAAGTTTCAAATCCATTTTGGACTCTGCCCTCATTGTCATCGTCAACCCCCCAATTGCCTGTCACTCATCTCGATTCTCGACAACTTTCATCTAGCTGATTTGACGTCATGTGAATCCCTCAGAGCATAACATTTTCAATAGCTTGCTGAGTTATCTTTAACATAAGGACCGGAAAGTATCCATGTTTTAACATTATCCAATGCGTTTGTCAACCATTTCGAGTAACTTACATCCAGCTGACTCACTTCTCGACGTAGTATCTATGCTTTGTTCAGCTTGCTGGTCCTTGGTTTGGACGTTCACTGTCGACGCATACGGGCAATGGACATCTCAGTACTTACTTAAATATATGGTCAATCGACTTGGCGTCGCGGCAAACCTCAAGACTGACCGGTCTGGGTCTACTATGACGTACCATTCCGTCATGATTCTGATGTGATGGGAGAGAGATGGAGCTACACAGGACATTTTTTCTTTTCCTTTGCCTATACTGTCTACTGCTGGGAAAAGCCTCCCCCAAGTCCTTCCAGATTGTACCGAGCCAGCTCGAACCAACCCTGGCAGTAGGCGTTTAAGACGTCTACATTCGTAACAGCGGCAAAGTATACGCTTGTATACTTTGCCGCTGTTACGAATATGAATCTTAATACAAAAAAATGCTTCGCAGCGGCGCGCTGGACCATTCCAGCGGCGACGGCGCGCCGTTTAAATCCACGGCGACGGCGGCGCGCCGGTGCGGCGCCCATATCTAATCCATACTAATACCAACGAAACGTAATAGTTTAAAAAGGGTAATCGTACTTATCATTATGAACAACTTTTACTATGGGACCAATCGCGAAATCACGAAAAAAAACTACTGTTCAATACATTTTATAGAGTTGTTGAGATGCGCACAGAAATGAATGGGGCAGTCGATTTTTTATCGCGATTTTGTGTTGGTCCCATAAAAAAAGTTGTTCATAATGTAAATCGTTTTCAGGTATTGCTTTCATTCTGTTAAGGCGACGACTTACGCCAGCGACCTTGAGGGAACTCGTTTACACAAAACGCTTGTTTAACACCCGCGCGACCCAAAATTCAGTAGTTTTTTGTACTTATCTTATTATTCTAAGAGTAAAAAAAAAATAGCTGTGTATCAAAATACAAATAATTAAATTGTCTTTAAGATAGTGTTATTTCCGCCCGGCGGTTTTGCTCCGATTGTCGTTTTCATGTCCGTGTTAGACATAACTTTACAAATTAATTACACTATGTTAAACAAATAAAACTCCACATTTTCATTTATCAAATTATTAAAAAAATAGTCAAATGTGACATAATTTTTTTCCAAAAAATTACGACTATCCGTTTAGACGTGAATTGCATTTTAAAATCAGCTTCTCTCAGGTATATCCGCCTTAAACGTAGACTGCGTAGGCTTATTCTACAGTTCCGTGTGACCAACGCACCCAAAACGCTGGCACAACGATGGCATTGTTTACCAAACACGAAAAAAAATAAAAACACGCTCTACTCCCAACACTATTCTAAGATGAGGTCTATTATAAACCGGTAAAATAGTTCCATACCACAGAATAACGCAGAAGCTCAATTCCATACTAGAAACGAAAACAAACGCATACATAGACACGCTTCACGTTCAGTGAGAGCAACTCGCTAAACGTTGCAGGGTTCGATTCCCCAGGGTTGCAGAATTTGTTCGAAAGAGTCACCGCGGCCCTGGAACGCAAAGGGCTTTATGAGGGACACGGATGGGTTTTAGTCAGTAAGAGTCTGACACTGCCTTCTTTGCTCCGTCCAGAGCGGGAGGAGTCATTTGATGATTTCCTATCCTTAAAAAAAAGTTTTCGATTCCCAGGTCCCGGCAGTTTTGTAGTAAACTAGCTGTGCCCGCGACTACGTTCGCGTGGCTGTCGGAAAAAAAAAAACAAATGTTATATAGCCTATAGCCTTCTTCGATAAATGGGGTATCCAATCCAACACTAAGAATTTTGAAATTCGAACCAGTAGTAGTTCCTGAGCTTTTTTTTATTTGTGATGGGTTTGCTCTTGACTCTAGTCTAGGTCAGAGGTGACAGAGACAAAGTCTACGATGGAGCTTAGTGCGTTCAACCAACCAAACAAACAAACTCTTCGCCTCTATAATATAAGTATAGATGCATAAGTTAGTCTGTCTGTCTGTTTATGTTCGTTTCTTTTTTCACGTTTTAACGGCTGAACGGATCTTGAGATTAAACTTGGTATATGGGTTGGGTAGACAATGTCTTGGACTAAGACAAAGGAATTTTTACCCCAAAAATATTGTTTCCCGACGATGATTCCCGACATTTGCGCGAGTGATATTGCCGATAAAAGTTATTCGTGTGCTACAATGAGGGCTATCGCGTTTGAATTCGCCGCTAGAGGCGCTAGTGTAGCGTGAGGTTTTAAATGTCAAATTTCACTGTTGGTTGGCTATTGACGCGAGTTTATTTACTTATTTGTTTTGATTTTCATTTTTTTATTTTCCTCCTAACATTGTTCACATGCGCGTAATAACAACTAATGCTATGATTAAGAACCTTACTCGACAGTGGCGCCAACTGGTGAGTACAGAAACGGTAGCCCTCATTCGGTTGTTTATGTCTATTATATTATACTAGCTTTTGCCCGCGACTTCTCCCGGTTTTTCCCGTTCCCGTAGGAATTTCGGGAAATCCTCTTTTAGTGTTCCTCTACAGTTTTTAACAAAAGTCTACAAAAACAAAACCTACTTAGCTATACAATACAAACTAAAATAATCTTGTTTTGTTACTCTTTCAAAATATGTGTAATTTTTTATAAAAAAATAAAAAAAATGCGGGTAGTGGAGTGGCGCGTAGAGGAGTAGTTAGCTCCGTTTATATGCACAAGGTCATTGGCATGTATACAAACATAACTTATGCTACCGCTATGGGTAGCGAAACCACACAAAAACACACATATTGGCCACATTACATTACATTATCTATTTAGAATTTATTTATTAGTGATAGCTTATGTCCGTGACTTTGTACGCGCAAATCCCCGTGTTTCCTGTTCCCGTAGGAATTTTGGGAAATCCTCTTTTAGTGCTCTCCTACACTTCCAAAGGAACCTACATGCCAAATTTCAGCTTTTTACGACCAGTAGTTTTGCTGCTGTGCGTTGTCTGTCAGTCACTCACTCAGTAACGGAAGAATTTCATATATTACTAGTGGACGTCACGCGGTTTAACCCGCGTAGTTCCCGTTCCCGTGGGAGTACGGGGATAATATATAGCCTATGTTACTCCCTGATAATGTAGCCATCCAATGCTAAAATAATGTTTCAAATCGGTCCAGTAGTTTCGGAGCCTATTCAATTCAAACAAACAAACAAATCTTTCTTCTTTATAATATTAGTGTAGATATCGATTTTTTTTTCGCGATTCAGGGTTGGTCTTATAGTAAAAGTTGTTCATAATGATGAATACAATGTCCCCTATACTGGTATTGCTCTTATTCTGGTACACGGTGTACATTGATTGATGTGCCGCTATTTGCACTTGGAGCACTGCACGGAGTTGACCTACTGTTATATTCTGTGACTATTCCGTCGGTCTTAGCCGCGCAGTTATAGTGATAATTAAGGCAGTGTGCCGGTGTGATTGAAGCAGGTCTAACGTGTTCTATTGCCGTTTCGAGTGTGGTTTTAGACCGGTTTTTTTTTTTAATTTTGCTTATGGTGAGTTATTTTGTTGTTCTAGAGTGGTTAGTAGTTTATACTTTTTTTTCATGATTTCCTATCTGAAAGAAAGAATGAAAGATAATTTATTTGCCAAATATGCGTTTACATGAACTTTCGAATCAGATATGCAAGGTATTAACAGTATATTGTGAGCGTCCATATTCTGCCAATAGTGGCGTATAAATTTTGTAGTTATAACAATATAGTCATTTTGAGTTTACACAAGAAACAAATGTCAAGATATAACAGTCCACACTAAATTATATTATGTCCAGTATATATTATTTATCATGCAGTCAAATAAAATAAAAAAAACATAACACACATAACAAAAAAGAAAAAAAAAGAAAGACACGCACACACACACATTAAGAAAAAATTAAAAAACCCATTATTAAAAATTATTAAATAAATTTAAGACTTATCTAATTAATAAAGCCTATTATAATGTAAATGACTATTTAAATGAAAAAATGTAATAAGGATGTATGAATAATTAATATTAAATTTGTAATCGATTAATAATTATAATTATGAGTAATATTTGACATTTGGATTAATTTATTAGATATTTGCACACCTGTTGAGGTAGAATATGGCAGAACTTTTTTTGTTTGTAACAACACATGTATGTACCCATATTCCAGCAAATAAATTATTTGTATGTAGGTCGGAATAGAAATCCTTTCGTTCAAAAAATCTAAAACATTATAAAACGCTTTATTAACTAAAAAAAATCTCAGCATATTTCTAAAACGCGACAAGGGCAGTTCTCTCCAACTTTTAGGCAGTTTATTATATATCATAGGAGCCATACAGAAAACACTTTTGCGCATGAGTGATGTTCTCGTTTCTGTGGCCACTTTGATAGGAACTGTGCTTTTTGATAGGTATAAAAAGTAGGCTATGTCACTCTGCTATAGCGTATCGTATCAGTAACTACTCCAGCAGTACTACGACAACAGTAGTAACTGAGGTGAGGTGAATCCTAATTTAACTGTAACAGTCAAATTAGGACTTTGGAGTCTGCTTCCAGTACAACCGGATTCAGCTGAATACCAGTATTTTACGTGAAGCGGCTGCCTATCAGACCTCCACAACCCATTAACTGGGTAACACGGTACTTCTTGCCAAGACTGGTGCCAGATTTACTGGCTTCAGTAAATCCGTAACGACTGCCAAAGATCTACAAACGACAGCCGGGACCAACGGCTTAGCGTGCGTTCCGAGGCACGGTGCAAACTCGGTATGTTAAGATGGTCACCCATCCACAGACCAACCTTGGCAAGCGTTGCTTAACCTTGAAGATCGACCTGTTCGGCTGTTATTATTTAGCCACGAGCTCCTCCTCGACCCACTAACCGACAGACTAATTTATTTTTTTAGTAAAATACCCTAATACGAGTTTACATGAAATACTGTGTGATAAGGATTAAGAGCTGCTCTCGAGAAATACTTAAAAACAGCGTGCAGATGAAGCAACTTTTCGTCGGCATTTACTGAGAAATTACATCTGAAAAAACAGGTGGTAATTTACATGACATGATTCGTAATTTAGTTTAGCCAGAACGTATGTATCGGTATCACATAATAGGAAAAAAAATCACCAAATCACCTCCAAATCGTTGAGATGAAACCGTATTTTACTCCGACGGTTTTTTAACAAGTCAAAAAAAAATATCTACTGCTTTGCAATACAAACGAAAATAATTTGGTTTTGTTACTTTTTTTAATATACAGTGTTATTTTTTTTTATAAATTTAAAATGCGGGTAGCGGAGTGGCGCGTAGAGGAGTAGTTAGCTCCGTTTATATGCACAAGGTCATTGGCATGTATACAAGCCTTAAAGGCATACCTACCTGTTAAACTCTTGCACAAATGCACGTTCTGGAAAATGATTATAATCTATTTTCCGCGATTGAACAGGATAAAGCACAATACCTACTTATTCTGACAATAACACAACATTTTATTGTCAATTACTTGCAGTAGCTGTTGGAAAAAGCTAGGTAGGATGATTTATTTTTAACCAACTTCAAAAAAGGAGGAGGTTATCAATTTCGATGTTTATACAAGGTGCCATTTTTGTCGTCTTACAAAGGCGGCCCACTAGATGTACCCGACATAAACTAACTCTAGGCGCGATTATTTTATTTAAATAATTCATTAAGATAATAGTACGATGAAAATAAATAGTACATTAGAATTATGAAGCACCCAGTTAATAATGTTGACGTATCAAAACAATGTCACCGTTCCATTCCGTGGTTGACACCACGGTCTATCTGTTTTTGAAATTTTGTATGTGTAAGGTACATAATAGTATCAAGCTCCTAACACTGTTGTTTGATAAAAAAGAGTAATATTTTAAAAAGGGCCCGCTAGCTAGACACTTCATAAAACGTCATTCAAACACTGTCGAGGTATAAAATATATATCTTATTTATTTTCTTTAGGTACGAAATAATGTCTATATGAAAACCTATCAACTGTTGATAAATTTCGTCGTGGCCTGCCAGATAGACTCACACCATTCCGTACCGTACTTAGAACACAAGCCTCGGAATGCGTTCGCTCCTGGATGTTTCAAATTACGTCATGATAACATTGATATATAAAAAACCCAAGATACACACTCAGCATCTCAAAAACGTCTGCAAAAAACAAGCGCACAATGTATAATTGTGCGCTAGTTTCAAACAGTCTCGCATCGCTCGCCATACTGCACTGCTTTGTAAAAACAACTTTAAGCGATCCGTGTAAGGTTGAATTTGCAATAAAAATTGTGCATCACTTGCCATACTGCACTGCTTTGTAAAAATAACTTTAAGCGATCCGTGTAAGGTTGAATTGGCAAAAAAAAAATGTTTATAGTATAACTACACACAACTCACACATGACACTTGATACATGTCAGTTTTTGACGACAGTTTCGAGTGTTGCATTTGTTCGAGACTGTGCATCTTAGGTTTTTTTATATATCAATGCATGATAATGAATAATATTTTTAATCATTCAAATGTTCATTAATACCTTTTATTTAATGAGTGTGTAGTAGTCATTGGATAGATGAAGTGGGATGCCGCTGTAAGACAGCTAAAATGACACCGTGTATATTTTTTTAATGTTTGTTCGGCGAAATACCCTCATATTTGCAAAACTCTAATTTTTGTTCGAAAGAGGTTTATTTCAAAACTAGTGGACCCGCGTAACTTCGTCTGCTCTGCTCCTATTGGTCTTAGCGGGATGATATATAGCCTATAGCCTTCCTCGATAAATGGGCTATCTAACACTGAAAGAATTTTTCAAATCGGACCAGTAGTTCCTGAGATTAGCGTGTTCAAGCAAACAAACAAACAAACAAACTCTTCAGCTTTATATATTAGTATAGATAAATGGTCGCATATTTTCGTTCAGATCGGATGAAAAACTTTGGAGGTAGACAATTCAATTGGTATGAACTGTAGTGCTATTCTCTAACAACATTTTCGTATCTCGACAGCAGAATTCGAAGTGAGTTTCAAATGAAGATCTTTATGTTGTGTGCAATAAAGCTCACTTTGTGAGTTTTATCACTCAGTTGAAGCTCGATATCGAAATAGTTTCTTACACAATAGACTAGCTGGTAGGATTTTTGGGGGGTAGCATTAAAACGTGATTTTTTTTTACAATAGCATAGGGGTTCCGTTAGTTACCCTTTGGGTACGGAACCCTATTACTAAGCCTCCGCTGTTCATCCGTCCGTCCGTACGTCTGTCTGTCAGCGGGCTGTATCTCAAGAACCGTAATAGGTAGACAGTTGAATTTTTCACAGATTGTGGACTTCTATTGCCGCTATAACAATAATAACAAATCATAATAATTAACGTTTGTGGTACGGAACCTTTCGTTTGCGAATCCGACTCGCCCCTGGCCGGTTTTTTATTCATCACAGTAGTAGCTAGGAATCTAGATTTGTCCCAATTGCCCATTGGGATTTACCCAGTAGATTTTATACATCATTACTGTCTTCTTTACATCTTTGTCCAGTTGCCCATTCGGAAAACAGCTCAGAGGAGCATTTCTCGTTCTTTTTTTTTAAGGATTTTAGTATTTGCATTGCAGCGCAGAGATATTGTTTTTGATAAGTAGGTTTACCAAAATATGGTTCACCTGTTGAAGTATCTCAAGTGTTCTTACACCTGCACCATTGAGGACCTGATGAATGCCACTGATACCGCTGTGAACGTAGCCACCTACTGGGCACGAAATCTTTAAGGTTCACTATCGATTCGAAAAGAAGAAGAAGAATATTGCAGCGTAGTCGCAATCTGTCCAAGGCTTAATTTACATCGCCGCGGAACGGAAGCGTCAATCTGAAACTTAATATGGCAAATTCACCCTTATCTCGACAACATAATGCATATATTTCTTCTGCTCAAAAGAAAGACAGAAGAAGCGCGAATTCCACGGAATTCGCGCGTCTTCGTTTGATCTCAGTAGAAATATGTGCTTTACGTTGTGGAGATAAGGGTGAATTTGCAATGTCTTGTTTTGTATTGACGCTTCCGTTCCGCGGCGGTGTAAAGTAAGCCTAATTGCCCCACAAAAGCTGTTCCTCTTTTTTGACATCGAGCGGTGCTGAGATAATATTGCGACTTGAGTTTGAACGCTTTTTTGTACGAGAATTGACCTTCTAATGTAAATATGTATGTAATAATAGAAGACTGGTATTCAATAACTAGTTTTGTGTCTAAAATTATTTGAGCATGCAAAAACTTACCGGTGTTCAGCCATGAACTTGAACTCATTAATATATCTTACGCAATTTTAAAATGTACCTCTAAATTGTCATTATTATTTGTTCAGTTTAGCTGCGGCAAAAAGTGTCATTTATTATTTAAAATATATTTGGGTACAAAATACGTACTTGTAAAGTATATACTTGTAAAAATACGACTATTTTTTAATATTTATAAGTATATTTTTGGAGGAGGGCTTCTTAAAAACAGTGAAACAACTTCTACTTTGCACCTCCGGCCGTTCTATAGTGGGGCAAAATAGACTGGTCATCATTTTGGCGTCTGCTCTGCCCCACTAACTGCTTTCAGTGGGGCAGACTACAATTGCATAAACCATATGTGAATTTTGTACCAGCTAGCACTGCGGGTCTAAAAAGGACACTTTAGCAGATTCAGAAAACAAATCACGCTACCCGTCACATTTTCCCAATCGACCTTGAACCTAATGCGTTAGCGATAAAGATGAAAATGAAATTTGACAGATCATTGCGTGATTAATATTATGATTCTCCTAAAGTGGCCTTTTCAGCCTCACTGTTCTTTTATTTATTTTTTTGTAAAAAACATTTTTATTTTTCACTTTTTAGTGGTAATTCACCACAACTAAATTGACATTCACATCTGCTTATCCCTTCACAGCGTACCGGCGCGAAATCATGTTATGAACTGCTGCAAACAATAAACGGACATGCGATTTCAGCAATCCCGGTCCATTTGCTATCACTTATTGAAGAGTTCCGTTGCCTATCTCCAAAGTTCTATTTCAGATCTTCACCAAATTGAAACATGACAACTTCGAGAAAATACTCTTCAATAAAATACCCAAATCGCTCCAAGTGTACCTTTAAAATTTGAAGAGTTCCCTCTATTTCTCGAGTATCCCATCATCAGATCCTAACCTGATGGCCATGGGACTACTTGGAAGTCTAACCTTTAAAAAAAAAAAGATTTTTTTAATCGGTCTACACGTCTTCGAGTAATCGGAGAATATCCTTTAATAATAAAAACAAGTTTTTTAGTCGGTTGTATTTTTTTGTAAAACAGTTTTTTTCATTTTTCACTTTTTAGTGTTACCCCACACCTAACAACATCACTGCAAAGTCGCAGGAAAGCAAAATAAGCAATTTCTTTTACTTGGATGACAAACAAAATACGTCATCCAAGTAAACGAATCCAGCTATTTTGATTTAAAAGCCAAACTACTGAACCGATTTTGATGAAATTTAAATGGGATCAATCGGAAAGTATATACTTTCACATAAAACAAGAATTTTTCAAATCGGTTCATTAATGACGGAGTTTTGAGGCAAAAAACATTATAAAAAATACAACCGAGTAGATAACCTCCTCCTTTTTTTTGAAGTCGGTTTTCAAAAAAAGGATTCCCACGAATTGAGAACCTCCTCCTTTTTGAAGTCGGTTACAAATCATTTTGCCTAGAGCCTAATGAGGCCAGCTGTTGTACCGTCGCATAATTAGATAAAGTTTTATTTGTAATGATACATACATACTGATCATTTCCAGTTGTAAAACCGTTAAGAATTCTAAGACGAACAAAAACATAATCATTAATACAAAATCCGCCTAAAAACCTGTTAACGAAATCGAGTTCCTAATATTTGTTTAATAAAAAACTTTGTGCTTAAGAAGATCATTAACAAACATAATGAGCCTATTTAATTATTCACTGTCATTAACTGCTATTTGCATTATTTTTTTTCATTATTTTCCGGCGCCGAGCTTAGTCCCACACTCAGAACACAGTAAACCGGTTCAAATTCGAATTCCGAACGAATTTTTTTTCATGTTATTTTAACACTACAGACTTCTTATAGATTTTCCTGTAATTTTAGGGTATAGTACTATTGTATTATATGCATTTTTTCAAAATTTTAGGCTCAGTAGTTTCGGAGGTAAGGCGGCGAGTGGTCATTTTTGGTCTAATTTCTTGAATAACTTCAAAATTATTTATTTTAAAATTATGAAAAACACAGTTAAAATTCTCACAGTAAGCCCTTTCATTTGATATGTCACACGATACAGTTTGGGAAACTTTTTTTTTAATTTTCTAGTTTGACCCCCATACTAAAATTTATATATTTTCGTAACGCGTCCGTGTCTGAGTCACAGAAGTCCATATGTATACCAAATTTCAGCAAAATCGGTCCAGTAGATCCGGAGAAAACTGGCTGTGACAGACAGACAGACAGACAAACACCCGAGTGATCCTTTATGGGTTCTGTTTGGTACGGATGTTCAGAATCCTAAATACAGACCTTGAAATAAAATGAAAAGAGGCCTTTGACATTAGCGGGAAAACTACAGGCTGGTTTAAAAATAAATTAAATTCGCTGAATGCCTCAGTCTGTTTATCCGTTCCTTTTCCTCGGATTTTAATGCGGTTTTCATTGATTGAAAACAAAAGCAACTAACGAGGAAGATAAGTAAGTGTATACAACCTGTAACAGAATAAATGCCCTCTTAAGGGGTCATAATGAAATCGCGAAAAACAAATCGACTCCCCCGTACATTTGGAACGTACTGTGGAACGAGCCGTGATACAAATGAGCAAGGAAATATCACATTCACAGGCAAATAAACAATCGTTCGCAAAAAAGTCAGTTGAACGGCCAATGGTTCAAGTGGGAAATGAATTTTTACAGGCAAAAAAAAACAGTCAAAACATTCATAGTGCGTACAGCTAAGGAGTGGAATTCCCTGCCGGAGTCTGTGTTTCCTGATAGCTATAACCTGGGAGTATTTAAGTCAAGAGTGAATAGGTTACTTCTAGGCAAGCGTGCTCCATCTTCGACCACATCATCGCTTACCATCAGGTGAGACAGTGGTCAAACGCGAGCCTATAAATAGTAAAAAAAAAACCGATGATGGCATGGATGGCAAGGAAGAAAATAATGAGGTTTGGACAACTTTTCATAGGAAAAAAGGAAAACTACAGTCTAAAGAGGTTAAGAGAGGCAAAAATGCAAATGAAATGGAAATACAGGCAACGGAGCGAAAGAAATACATCCATGTATGGCGGTTGCATCCGGAAAATACAGTTGAAAATTTAACAGCTCATGTAAAAAATGTCTGCAGCTCTGACGTTATGGTGAAGATTAAAAAGATAATGCATAAGATGGAAAGAGACTATGCTTCCTTTATTATTGGAATTTCGGAGGGATTCTATGAACGAATTTGCCAACCAGAAGTATGGCCTCTAAACGCGGAGATTAGCGAATGGATCTGGGGGTCTACTCTCTAAGCCCGAAGTCCGTAGTTTCGGGCTTAGTTGCTACTCCGTATCACCTACAGACTTAAGATAAGTCCCGAACCCGAACTAAGAATGAATGACAACACGATTTCACAGTACCTGTCAAATCGTGTTAGCATTAGTTCTCAGTTGTTAGGTGATACGGAGTAGAATATGCCCGCAACTAAGCCCGAAACTACGGACTTTGGACTTAGAGAATAGCCCCCCTGGTTTCGAAAATCAAAAAGTAAATAAACCCCATGAACACAAATAGAAATATTGAATTTTTATATCAAAATGTAAGAGGGTTACGTACAAAATTAAATTTGTTTTATGAAAATATAGAATCACCGAGCGTCGATTTATTCGCTATCACAGAAACTGATTGCAATGAGTCAATACACGACGCTGAGTTGATACCACCCGGTTTTCAAGTACTACGATGCGATCGAACAAAAGCAAGGAGGCGCGCTTCTCGTGGCCACACACCGGCTTGAACTACGAAGTCTAACGATACCCGGTAACATCAACATAAATACTTGTACGTTTGAATTAGTTTCTGCTACCGTGCATGCTCATAATATTTTTTTATTTTTGTGTTTTATTGTTTATATCCCACCAAATAGTGATGAGAGTGAATACATGGTGCTATTTGGAATATTGGAACAGCTATCTGTTAAATATAAGAGAATAATTGTAATAGGGGATTGTAACTTACATTCATGTAATGTTAACATTTTAAACTATTACGAATACTTCCTTTCTTTTTGCAAATTCATTCAGCGGAATCAGGGGGGCTACTCTCTAACGTAATCCGTAGTTTCGGGCTTAGTTGCGGGCGGGCATTTTCTACTCCGTATCACCTAACCACTGAGAACTAATGATAACACGATTTGACAGTTACTGTGAAATCGTGTTGTCATTCATTCTCAGTTGGGTTCGGGACTAATCGTAAGTCTGTAGATGATACGGAGTAGAATACGCCCGCCCGCAACTAAGCCCGAAACTACGGATTTCGTTAGAGAGTAGCCCCCCAGGTACCAAACTGTAATAATCGTCACTTCGAGTTGGTGCTTTGTTCCTTGAGTCTAGGGGATGACATAATAGTGAGTGAAGCGGACGAGGCGCTTGTGCCGATCGACTCGTATCTAGTGATGGGGAAAAAGAACATTCTCACAATGAGAATATTCTCGGAACGAGAATGTTCTGAAATATTCTCGTGAGTGGAAAACATACGAGAACTCAAAACAATGGCGGCGATGGAAAGGATGGAAAATGAATGGGGCGATGCCAATCTGGTCAAGTTCAATGCTGCTAAGACCTAAGCGTGTTTATTTTTCGCCAAAAGGAGCCAATTCCACCCAGCTCCATCTTTCCGAGGTGCAACCGTGCCGATAACCGACCAACTTGAGGTTCTTGGTATAACATTAACATCTACCCTCAACTTTGGTCCATTCATAGATGCAATGGCTCAAGCGGCTGCCAGAAACTTGGGGATCCTAGCAAAAGTGAGACGGTACTTTACGCCGGTACAGCTGCTCAAACTTTATCAAGCACAAGTTCGATCGTGTATGGAGTACTGCTCTCATCTTTGGGATGGATCTACCAGATACCAGTTTGATGCCCTTGCATTAATTGAGAAACGAGCCAAGAGGATCATCGGCAATGATAGGCTCGTCGAGATGAAGCTTCAAAGCATCGACGCCGAGTTATTGTCGGTTTTGTATCGGTTACAATTTGAAGAATTTGCGACGGAATTGCATAATTCCACCAAGTCCGCTCCATCATTGGACCACAAGACGTGTGGCAGTGCGCCACCGGTACCTACATGGTGGACATCCCATCCATATGCACAAAACGTTTTGGGAACACATTCATTGTGCGTATAGCTAAGGAGTGGAATGCTCTGCCAGAGTCTGTTTCCTGATAGCTACAACATGGGAGTCTTTAAGTCACGAGTGAATAGGTTACTTCGAGCAAGCATGCTCCATCTCTGACCGCATCATCGCTTACCATTAAGTGATATATTGGTCAAACGCTTGCCTAACACTGGCCAAGTGCGAGTCGGACTTGCGTGGTTCCGAACCAATTTCATTTTTATTACAGATTATTGCAACACTATAGACTTCTTATAGGTTTTCCTGTAATCTGTAGGCAAAGAACTATTATCTGCATTTTTCAAAATTTCGGGCTTAGCGTAGTAGAGACAAGGGGGGAATAGTCCTTTTTTTCCTGAATAACTTCAAAACTGTACATTTTAAAATTATAACAAGAGTATTATTAACATTTTCACAGTAAGCCCTTTAAGTTGATTTATAGCACGATATAGTTTGAAAAACTTTTTTTTTTTAATTTTCCACTTAAAAGTAGAAAATTATTAAAAAAGTGAACCCCCAAAAGTGGCCGTCATACTCAAATTTTATTTATTTACGCACTCATCCGTGTTTGGGTCACAAAAGTCCATATGTGTACCAAAATTCAACAGAATCGGTCCAGAAGATCCCGAAAACTGGCATAAGACTGACTGGACTGGTAGATAGACAGACACATACAGACACACAAACAAACACCCGAGTGATCCTATAAGGTTTCCGTTTTTTGTTCGGAACCCTAAAAAAAGATGGGTTTGTTATCAATTGATACTGTATTTTAGCTTCTAAAATCCGCATAATGTTTAGTTTGCTTCACGAAATGTTTCAAAATATGTATAACATACAAAAACACACTAAAAATTTCATCTATCATACCAATTTTAAGACAGAATTACATTAAAGTTAGGTTTTGTTACTTCGTTTTTAAGTTCTCATAAATTCTCTGCTCGGAGAACATTCTCGAGAACTTCCCATCACTACTCGTATCACCCGCCTCTCACGATCTGCGTGCCGGTGAGCAACCGCGCGCGGGCTTTCCGTTCCCCAGCCTTTGCTGCCGTCTCCGCACCTCACGGTAGCGTAGGAGAGAGAGAGACATGTCCGCGGTGGAATTTTACTAAAGCGGATTTCAATTTATTATATTCGCTGCTGATGAGTAATGATTGGAGTCCAATATACGGTATACAGGAGTCAGAACAGGCGTTAAATTATTTTTATGAAACTTTTTTTTTTATTGGGCCAAGCCCGCCACACATTCCCAAGCATTGCAACTCCTGAAAGCCAGAATCAACAGTGGCGACCACCAGAAAAACGCCGAGCCAATGAAGCCCGACGAGTCCCGGAGAAACGATTTAACTCTCTTGGATCCTGCAACGAATTTAATCAGAAAAGTACAGCGGAGGAGTAGGAAAATAAATATATATATATATAATTTCCACTTTTTATGAAACTATCAATAATATTATTAATGATTGCGTTCCCAGAAAAATGCGGAAAACTGGTAAACTCTAGGTACAATTACCCTGAGTGGTACACGGCCGACATTATTCGCGACATAAAAGTAAAAGCTAGGTTGCATAAACAGTATAAAATAAGTGGGTTGATGAGTGATCGCGAAACGTTTGCTCAGTACAGGGCAAAATTAAAGACAATGTTAAAGGATGCGCATGAGCGGCATCAAGAAAAGGTTCTGCTTACTGAAGACCCGAAGTCCTTTTGGAACTACGTAAGAGCAAAAAGGGGAACCGCAAACCGTAAAAATATTACTAGGGATGGAAGTATTTTACCGGATTCGGAATGTGCTCAAGAGTTTGCGCATATTTTCCATTTGGTGGTACACAACAGGCCAGACTAGACATAGACGCAGCGGTGGCTGCGAGTGGCAGCAGCAGTTCACGTGTGCACATAGATCGTCTGCACTTGAGCCAGGTACAAGAAGCACTCGCACGACTTAAATCCAAACGTTTCGCGTGCCCGGATGCCATTCCCGCATTTGTTGTTAGGGATTGCCGAGCGGTTCTGGTGGAGCCGCTCATGCACATTTATAATCTATGTCTAGAGTCATCATCTTTTCCTGAACGTTGGACAATCACGCGGATAATTCCAGTACCTAAGGGTGATGCAGGATCGGAAAAAATGGGTATAGACCGGTGGCTGTTTTGTCCACACCGGCAAAGATATTTGAGTCGGTCATACAGCGATGCGTATTCGAACAAGTATCTGCTTCTTTGTCGGACGCTCAGCACGGTTTTCGACCAGCCCGCAGCACAACTAGCAATTTGCTAAATTTTATGACATATGTAGTCCCACATGTTGATGCGGGAGTGCAAATCACCTACTTTGATTTCAAAAAGGCGTTTGATTTGGTGGATAACGACATCTTATTAACAAAGCTGGCGACCATTGGATGCACCCTCAAATTGCTAAAGTTCTTTGCTGATTACATGAGAGACCGCCGGCAGTTTGTCGAATATGCTGGCTACAAATCGGAGCGTTGTTATACCAGATCTGGTGTGAGCCAAGGCAGTAACGTAGGACCTCTTCAATTATTATTATGATTAACCACCTGCCGGATATCGTCAGGGATGCCGGTTGTCTGTTATTCGCGGACGATCTTAAACTGTTTTTGGCTATTAAAGACGAAAGGGATTGTATTCGGTTTCAAAATGATGTGAACAGAGTAGTTGAGTGGAGTAGGAAAAATAAGCTACATTTCAATATGTCGAAGGTCTCGATCATAACGTTCAGTCGCATGAGAGTTCCCCTCCACCATGACTATGAGCTAGACAAGGCAACGATGAATAGGGTGGAAACTGTACGTGATGTAGGAGTACACCTAAACAAGGAGTTGTCATTTCGCGATCACATCGTCAAAGTTTGCAAAAGTGCGTACAGGAGCCTAGGTTTCATACTTCGTCGTTCTCAAGAGTTCAAAGGCATTAAAGCTATTACCACCTTGTACAATGCTCTGATACGGAGTCAGTTGGAGTGTAATGCAATCATTTGGGCACCACATGAAACTAAATACAGTCTCATGTTGGAACGCATTCAAAATAAATTCATAAGGTACTGAAATTTTTTTTGTTTATAATAATAATAAGTTTATTTCAATTATTTTTACATTGTTAAACAAAATTTGTAGGCTATATTTAAACAATACAAAAGAATTAGACATCTGTAGCCGAACTAGGCAAAAGCCTGTATTTCGGCTATCAGCACCAATCAACCAACCACTTTATGGAGTATATATCCTTATTATCCATTGATGTACCCCACACTGTTTATTCTAGGCATGGTTGGGTACAACAAGTTAGAATTAAGAAGGGATATGGCTCGCGCCATTTATTTTTTCAATATGATCAATGGTAAAATAAAAAATCAGGGGGTTTTAAAGGAGATGAATCTGTGCGTGCCCGACAACCACGTACTGAGACGGAGACGGCCGCAGCTGCTAGCTATGCCACGCTGCAAGACTAACTGACTTCAAAATGTTTGTCTCTTATTTTGTTTTATAGCTGTTTTTATTATTTGTGTATTATTAATGTGCGTCTGTTTGGGCGGAGTAAACAATTTTTCTTTCTTTCTTTCCTTACGTACACTAAATGAAGTCACCGAAAGGATAGACATTTTTTCCTGTTCATTGAATGAATTCGCAAGAATAACTGCATACCATTTATGTTACAATTTGTAAACTAACAAAGTACCACCCTATCGCTTTGGGATATCCTGTAATGATAGAAGTCTTGTGATAAATAAATAAATAAAATTTCTGTGCGCGTAACTCGATAAAATGTACTGAACAGCTGATTTTGTTTTCGCAATTTCGGGATTGGTCCCATAGTAAAAGTTGTTCATAATGATGAGTACAATGACCCCTTAAGAGGCCCCGTTTATTCTGTTACACGTTGTATAATTTCCACCCATGCAAAGCGAGCAGTTGAATAGTACTTTTTTTGTTTTGTTTTGTAAAACAAATGACATTTCGCTATAACTTTATAAAACACTAGTGGGCGTCACGCGGTTTCACCCGCGTAGTTCCCGTTCCCGTGGGAATACAGGGATAATATATAGCCTATGTTACTCCCTGATAATGTAGCTATCCAATGCTAAAAGAATTTTTCAAATCGGTCCAGTAGTTTCGGAGCCTATTCAATTCAAACAAACAAACAAACAAACAAATCTTTCCTCTTTATAATATTAGTGTAGATTTCTTTAAAATAATATTCTTAGTATTTAAACGGTTTATCTTGTCACAATGTTAAACTACACATAAGATTGAGATTGGCAGATTACGATAAATCTTTAAACTAATATATAAAGTTGAAGAGTTTGTTTGTTTGTTTGCTTGAACGCGCTAATCTCGGGAATTACTGGTCCGATTTGAAAAATTCTTTCAGTGTTAGATAGCCTAGATTTATCGAAGAAGGCTATAGGATATATATCATCACGCTAAGACCAATGTGTGATTTATAAAAGTGTATTTTACTTTAAATTATTTTGAATGTTACTAGTTGTAATGATTTTGCACTTTTTGTCCAATATAATAAGGGGTGAGGCAATTAATTTCATCAAAATTTTAAGCAACCGACGTTTGCATTTCATTCGTAATTAGTCAAAATATATGGAACTAGCTTTTGCCCGCGGCTTCCCTCGCGTTAAGAAGTTTAAAATTGACAAAGTTTCATACAAACTTTCATCCCCTATCCCTTTGGGGGTAGAATTAATCAAAATCCTTTCTTAGCGGGTGCCTACGTCATTACATCTACCTGCATGCCAAATTTCAGCCCGATCCGTCCAGTGGTTTGGGCTGCGCGCTGATAGATCACTATGTCAGTCAGTCAGTCAGTCAGTCAGTCACCATTGAGTTATATATATTTAGATAGATTTTAGGTTTTTTGACAGATTGCGACTAAGACGCAAATTTGAATGATAATTTCCCTACATTTTTACAAGTCTTAGGGTGCCATTTCAGCGGTGCGAGGCAGCGGAGCGGAGAAACAGAGAAATTTTTACCAATGGAATTAACATTAACATCATCGCTTACTATCAGGTGAGATAGTGGTTGGACTGGACGTAAAGGCTGCGCCGATCTCCCAGTCCCCCTCCACTCAGACGATGCGGGAATGCCGGTGGGTTATTTTAGTGGGTATACCGGGCTAGCCCGGGGAGTCCCACATAGCCCCCCCTCCCCCGATGGGAGGGTATGCGTAATGCATTTTTTCCCAGCGCAAAAAAAAATAAAAAAATGTGAGATAGTGGTCAAAGTCGTGCCTATCAATAGTAAAAAAAAAAATTGCACCAAACTGTCAGTGACTCAAGTGGTGCGGTGATTTAAATAATAATAATAATTTATTTACCAATTTCGGACAACAATATAGCCCATTTTGTAAGTAAAATATATATATCTTATAACTAGTGTTAGTAGTAAACAAACAAGGACAAAAACAAACCACAAAGTAGGTGTCTAAGGCAGGATGTGCAGAGAACGATAGAGTGAGGAATAAACTACCTGACCATTCTCCCCACATAGTGCCTCAGAAAAGGTGAGTAAGGACTCTCCACAACTGTTTTCAGGATGCTATTGTCACTGTCCCGCGTTCTACGCATCAGTGATGCGACTTTATTTCGAACTACTGCCTGAAAGCCATCAGTTCGGTTCTGAGCAAACATCTCCGATGCGCTACAGAAACGGGGCAGTTTCAACAACATCCTAAAAACATTATTGTACTGTTCTTATTGTAATTCCATTGGTTAAAATTTCTCCGCTCCTATGTTTCTCTGCTTCGCTCCGCTAAAATGGACAGGCACCCTAAGGCTTGATTACCGCTGAGATGATATTTTGAATTGAATTTGAATGCTTTTTAAGGCTTGTATACATGCCAATGATCTTGTTCATATAAATGGAGCTAACTACTCCTCTACGCGCCACTCCGCTACCCGCATTTTTATTTTTTTATAAAAAAAATAACACATTTAAAAAAAGTAACCATACCAAATTATTTTCGTTTGTATTACAAAGCAGTAGATTTTTTAACATACGTTTTTTAACAAATGTCGGTGTTAAATGGTTTCATCTCAATGATTTGGTAATTATTTTTTTCTTATTATGTTATACCGATACATAAATTCTGGCTAAACCAAATTACGTATCATATCATGTAGATTATTACCTATTTTTTTCAGATGTAATTTCTCAGTAAATGCCGACGAAAAGTTGCTTCATCTGCACGCTGTTTTTAAGCATTTCTCGAGAGAGCAGCCTTAAATACCCAAATTAGACTTCAGAGTCAGTTCTACTGATTTTTACGAACGTTCACATTTGCGTCTCACTAAAAATTTGTCAAAAAAGCCTCAATTTCCATACATTTTTGACAGATTGCGACCGACGTGCGAATGTCAACGTTGCTTAAAAATTAGTAAAAATTGGCACTCTGATCTCAATCGCTGGTTGTGCCATTATTTAATTTGATTTTATTTGTTAACAACTTTATTTTATTTATTGACATTTTTTAAGTAATTTCAAATATTCATTCCAATTTCAATTTTTACAGTCCAATTTTATTAATTTCACTGGTAGTTTTATTGTTTGTCTACTGATTAAACTCAACTTATTATTAAGTGCTACTAACACTTACTGTGGACCAAAAGTTGTCTTATTTCTGAATAAGTATATTAATATTTTTTTTTTTAAACGTTGCCCCACACTTGGCATTTCTCCTGTATCGTGAGTGTCCTGATCTGTATCTCACATACACAAACAGCCAGACCCAGAGAGCCAGACATAATAATTTCCCTATTTTTAAACCAACCTGTATATTAATCAAATTTTTATATGAAAGTAGTGTTCATATTAGATTAATAAAACGAACGCGTACAAAGTCGCGGGCAAAAGCTAGTGCTATTGCCCGCGACTTCGTACGCGCGTATCCCGTTTTTCCCTTCCCATGGGTTCTTCGGGATATCCTGTATTAGTGCTCCCCCCTACCCTCATAAAGGAAGTTACATGCCAAATTTCAGTTTTCTACGACCAGTAGTTTCGGCTGTGCGTTGTCTGTCAGTCACTCATCAGTGACGTAAGTATGTTATATATTAGGACTAGTTGACACGCGCAACTTCGTCTGCTACTCTCCTATTGGTCTTAGCGTGATGATATATAGCCTATAGCTTTCCTCGATAAAAAGGCTATCTAACACTGAAAGTTTTTTTCAAATCAGACCAGTAGTTCCTGAGATTAGCGCGTTCAAACAAACAAACAAACTCTTCAGCTTTATTTATTAGTATAGATATTGGTTTTGCTCGTCACAAGGCCGCAAGGTTGTAAAAATCTAATAGAAAATATCGGTTACAAGCGTTAAAGAAGGAAATATTTTACGCATTAGGTATCGATAACATAAATTGCCTTATCTATTTTATCTAACAATGATTGCGATTAGCAATTATTTAGTAATTAATTATTTTATCAAATTAGTCTCAGTGTGGAACCTTGACGTGAGTGAATTTTTACGATTATAATGAAACGAGAGAAATCTTCCAGTAAAAAGGTAAAAGTGACAGAAGGGTGCTATTTGGTTACCTATGCTTTCATTGTGGGTACAGCTAAGGAGTGGAATTCCCTGCCGGAGTCCAAAAATATAAAAAAATACAACTAACTTCCAAATAAAAACACTACAAAGTGTAAAATAAATTCAATTTCGGAATTCGGTGTTTTTGGTTCTGATTCTTCGTTTTTTGACATCGACTTCCGAAGTTGAAGTCATTTTATATATTGTAATGTTTTTATTTGGAAATAAATTGTACTCTTTTGTATCACGAGCTAAATTCCATTAAAATTAGTAATTTCTTTATTTCCAGAGCATGTCCACCTCAATCTACCTCCGTCTTCTAGGCCAGGCAGTGACCCTGGCCCTGCACGGAGGCAATTCAGTCGTCATGTTCCTCTCCATGCAAAACCAGGAGCTGCTGAAGGACGTCGCCATCAAGAATATGACTTCGTTGCAGAGCCGGTACCTCACTGTGTGGAATATTGTGAGTTTTTAAATTACATTCAGTGATAAAATCTCGAGTAAACTAATAAATCGCAAAGCTTCCCCCAACACACAGAGACAATCCAGGGGGGCTACTCTCTAACGAAATCCGTAGTTTCGGGCTTAGTTGCGGGCGGGCGTATTCTACTCCGTATCACCTACAGACTTACGATTAGTCCCGAACCCGAACTGAGAATTAATGACAAAACGATTTCACAGTAACTGTCAAATCGTGTTATCATTAGTTCTCAGTGGTTAGGTGATACGGAGTAGAAAATGCCCGCCCGCAAACTAAGCCCGAAACTACGGTTTTCGTTAGAGAGTAGCCCCCCAGGATAGGTCATCTAAAGAGAGATGCAAACTGTGGGAAGACAAGTATCCATCGCCTCACGATTTCATGAAACCTAAAGAGCCTCCAGTTAGTGAATTGCAGTGGCCTGATTGGAAAGCTTTAAACCGTTTGCGCACCCAGGTAGGCCGCTGCAAACACAACTTGGCAAAATGGGGTTTCATAGACCCTATGGCTACTCAATGTGAGTACAATGCCACTGTTCAGAATATGAGCCACATGTTAGAGTGCCCCAAGTGCCCTTACATCTGTGCTTTGGGGGATTTAATTAATTTCGTTGCTTCTTCTTCTTATCGTGTGGGCAGTAAGGTCTGACGACACATCCTAGTGTCAGAGTTTCTAAACCGCCTCAAGGCCCTCTAGCATAGTTTATTTGACGACCGCCATTTGGCAGCCGGGACTACCGTCTTATACGTGCCTTCCGAAGCACGGAATCATCTTTTTATCAGACAATCGGGTGATTCAAGCCTGCAATGTCCTAGCAAAACTGGAAACATCTTTACAAAGTATGCTTCCCGTGGGAATCGAACCCACGACCACCGAGTCACAAGGCAAACCACTCGACCACCGAGGCAGCAATTAACGTAGCCACTTACTGGGCCCAAACGATCTAGAGAGTTGTTGTGGGGGTGTTGTTGAAAGAAGGAAAGTGCTAAAATCACTTGGTTTTAGCAAGGATCGTTCTGTTTCTTAATACGAGAATCTGACTGCAATTTTCACAGTCTAAGGCTGTGTTTCCACCCTGCCAGGGTTGCGGAATTTGTTTGAAAGAGTGACCGTGGCCTTGGAACGCACCCGGAGGACACAGTGGAGCATACAGTGGAAGCCTGCCCTGCTTGGGCGGAGCACCGCCGTGTCCTCGTCGAGGAGATCGGCGGCGGCGACCTCTAGCGTCCGGCTCTGGTTCGATCTATGGTCCGGTGCGAGGGGGCATAGGAAGCGGTTACCTCTTTATGCGAAGCAGTAATGCTAGCGAAGGAGGAGGCCGAACGCGTGAGATAGAGGGAAACCTCACGCCCCAGCCGCCGCAACAGGAGAAGACGCCCCGAGTGTCGGGAGTCGCAGGGCCACAATAGGCGCGAGCCTGCGGATGGCGAGCGTTGGGTGGCTCGCCGTCCGATCAGAACCAGGCCCGGGTCAACGGCCCGCTGTGTTCGCGCTGCGGCCCTGGAACGCAAAGGGCACTAGCAGGAACACGGATGGGTTTTAGTCAGTAAGAGTCTGACGCTCCCTTCTGCTTCACCCAGAGCGGGAGGATTCATTTGATGATTTCCCACCTTTAAAAAAAAGGCCCTGGAGCGCAAAGGGCACTAGGAGGAACACGGATGGGTTTAGTCAGTAAGAGTCTGACACTTCCTTCTGCTCTGCCCAGAGCGGGAGGATTCGTTTGATGATACCCCATCCTTAAAAAAAAAAGTTGTGTTTCCACCAGAGATAAGCGAGGATACGAAGCGAGGGATGTGTTTGTTAAGAAACAAGAAAATCGCTTGCGCTGAGCGAGGCTAGGTAAATGAAGCGATTTTATTGTTTGTTAACAAACACGTCTTTCGCTATGCATCCTCGCACATCTATACTCTATACTTGCTTATAATATACTAGCTTTTGCCTGCGACTTCGTACGCGCATATCCCGTTTTTTCCCGTATCCCGTTTTTTCCCGTTCCAAAAAACTATCCTATCTTTTAAGTTGGATCAAATAACAGATAGTCACAAAGTTTCATCAAAATCGGTTCAGTAGTTTAGGAGTCCATCGCGGACAAACAACGTGACACTTGATTTATATATATATTAAGAGATATCTACATCTACACTAATATTATAAAGAGGAAAGATTTGTTTGTTTGTTTGAAATGAATAGGCTCCGAAACTACTGGACCTATTTGAAAAATTCTTTCAGCAATGGATAGCTACATTGTCAGGGAGTAACAAAGGCTATATTTTATCCCCGTACTCCCACGGGAACGGGAACTACGCTGGTGAAACCGCGTGACGTCCACTAGTAATATATAAAGCTGAAGAGTTTGTTTGTTTGTTTGCTTGAACGCGCTAATCTCAGGAACTACTGGTCCGACTTGAAAAGTTCTTTCAGTTCTAGATAGCACATTTATCGAGGAAGACTATAGGCTATATATCATCACGCTAAAACCAATAGGAGTGGAGCAGACGAAGTTGCGCGGGTCAACTAGTCTCTGATAAAAATGTAACCTTATGTAGTTAGCATGTCACGCGACAATGCTTTAACGTGTTTTCTTGTATTGTATTCTTGCTTTCCGTGTAATAATATGCTGTATTGTGCACTTTTTCATAATATTTTTATTTCATTATGTGTAAAGCAGGCTAGTGAAGTCATATTATAATGTTACCAGCTGACCCGCGCAGTTTAGTCTGCCTCATATTTTTTATAAATACTCCGCTCCTATTGGTCGTAGCGTGAGGTTATATAGCCTATAGCCTTCCTCGATAATTGGACTATCCAACACTACAATAATTTTCAATTTGAACCATGAGATCGACCAATCAAACAAGCAAACAAACTCTTCAGCTTCATAATTTTAGTATGGATTAACTCCTTTCTGAACGCGCGTAGGCTCAAATCGTATTGTCTTCCATTTACGGTGCCTCACGGGAATACGTTTTTTAGGGTTCCGAACAAAAAACGGAACCCTTATAGGATCACTCGGGTGTATGTCTGTCTGTCCGTCTGTCACAGCCAGTTTTCTCCGGATCCACTGGACCGATTCTGTTGGAATTTGGTATACATATGGACTTCTGTGACCCAAACACGGACGCGTTACGGAAATTATTAAATTTTTAGTATGGGAGTCACTTTTGGGGGTCAAACTATAAAATTAAAAAAAAAAAAAGTTTTTTGAACAATCGTGTGACATATTAAATGAAAGGGCTTAACTGTGAGGGTCTTAATTATATTTTTATCATAATTTTAAAATAAATGGTTTTGAAGTTATTAAAGAAATTAGACGAAAAACGACCATTCCCCCCACTTATCTCCGAAACTAATGAGCCTAAAATTTTTGAAAAAAATTGTGATAATAGATCTTTACCTATAGATTACAGGAAAACCTATAAGACGCCTATAGTGTTAAAATAACATGTTAAAAAAATAAAATTCGTTCGGAACCCTTTGCACGCGAGTCCGACTCGCACTTGGGCAGTTTTTTTCAATTTGAACCCTGAGCGTTTAACCAACCAAACAAACAAACGCTTCAGCTTCATAAAATTGATGTGGATTAAAGCACATTGTTTTTGACGTGATAACGTCTTATAAATCGATGAACACCGGCTGTACGCACGAAAAAGTGTCACGTTCCGCCCGAGACGAGCGTGCAAGCGAGAGCGCGGTACAAGCGATAGAGAGGCACGATCGGCCTAAGCGTTCTGCTTGTTTGTTAAGAATTCAATAGAGTATTTTACTGAAAAAAAAAAAACAAATTAGTCCGTTAGATAGATTCCAAAAAAAATTATGCGACACGTATTATTTATTTTTTACGTAAACAAAAAATGTCGAAGATACAGTACGTTGAAAACTCGCGTGACGTCACTACGATAGTACAATTTTTACTAGCGACGTGCCGTCACCAGCCCCCTCTCTTTTGTTGTGATGCGTTTTATCTTTGTCAATATTCATTGATTTACAAAAACAAAAATACGTGTCTATTATTTTTCAATCCTCTAACTGACGGACTAAATAGATTTGCTATTTATTGATGGTGGAAACTAGCCTATTGTTTTCTTATGACGTTATCACGTAAAATTATCGTCCGTAATTTGTATGTAGAATTTGACTAAAAGAACCTTAATTTGCTTTCCAGGCCTTCCAGATATCCTACTTCTCGCTAGCATTCGCCTGTGACTTCTTGACTGTGACAGGCAGAGACAACTTGATACCAAAGAGCATGAGAAGATTCCGGCAGACTTTCTTCAATGCCCTCATCTTCCCTGTCGCTGTGGTGAGTTAGACTATACTTTAGTCAGGTATTTGACTGGATTTTTAGGGTTCCGAACAAAAAACGGAACCCTTATAGGATCACTCGGGTGTCTGACTGTCTGTCCGTCAGCCACAGCCAGCTATCTCTGAATTCACAGGACCGATTCCGTTGAAATTTGGTACACATATGGACTTCTGTGACCCAAACACGGACGCGTTACGTATATCAATAATTTTTTAGTGTGGAGGTCACTTTTGGGGGTCAAACTAGAAAATTTCAAAAAAAAGTTTTTTGAACAATATCGTGTGACATATCAAATGAAAGGGCTTACTGTGAGGGTTTTAATTATATTTGTTTCATAATTTTAAAATAAATGGTTTTGAAGTTATTCAAGAAATTAGACGAAAAATTACCATTCCCCCTTTATCTCTGAAACTACTGGAGATAATAGATCTTTACCAATAGATTACAGAAAAACCTATAAGAAGTCTATAGTGTTAAAATTACATGTTTAAAAAATTAAATTCGTTCGGAACTCTTCGCACGCGAGTCCGACTCGCATTTGGCCAGTTTTTTTTATTACATTTCTCAAACCTGTAGAGTGGAGAGCAAGACGCAGTTAAAAAATATTGATTAAAAACCTCAAAAAACTGGTCCAGTGCGAGTCGCACTCGCACTTGACCAGTTTTTTTTAAATTATTTATTTATTAAAACTTTATGCACAAATAAAAAAACACTGTACAAAGGCGGACTTAATGCCTTTTTTACCAGGCATTTTCTACCAGTCGACCTTAGGGTGGTGCAGAGAAGATATGGCAGGTGCAAATTATAGGAAAGAAAAAACAGAGACAGAAAAAAACCTACAATCATAAATACATAGATACATACATACACATAAATAAAATTCACAACGTTATTAAGAGAGAACGAAACCAACGAATTAACGCTGTGATGATTCTACCTACTTCTTGCGAATGTGCTCACGTGCCTTCACCTTAAAGGACAGCCGACTGGTTGCCGTATTTTAAATTTTCATTTCTACTATGATTTGTCTAATATACAAAAATCTCGTGTCACGGTGTTTGTTACCGAACTCCTCCGAAACGGCTCGACCGATTTTCATGATTTTTTTCGTGTATATTCGGTAATAATATTAATATATGTATTAAGGAGAAATTTCACTCAGAGCGTTTTGTTTCAGTAGTTTTATGGATTTAGATTTTGATTTATTTTTACGGATATTCCATACTTATTTAAAATTTCTGAGGCCGGTTTGAACTAAACTACTACACATAGGTATATTTATAAAGAATATTATGACATATATTTCATTTCATTTGGTTAGTGCAGTAGTTCAATTTACGAGCTCGAAGTGTTGTGCTCAAAAAAGTGCTATCGCGCATTTTATGAGAAACTTACTTCGAAATGTTGGCTTTTTACAAATAGATAAGACAAAACCGGTCAAGAGCGAGACGGACTCGCGTGCAAAGGGTTCCGAACGATTCGAATCCATTATCTTCATTTGTATTCAAAATTTTAGGCTCGGTACTTTCGGAGATAAGGGGGGGAATGGTCATTTATCGTCTAATTTCTTGAATAACTTCAAAACCGTTTATTATAAAATTATGAAAAAAATATAATTAAAACCCTCACAGTAAGTCCTTTCATTTGATATGTCACACGATATAGTTCAAAAACCTTTTTTATAATTTTCTAATTTGACCCCGAAAAGTGAACCCCATACTAAAATTTAATAATTTACGTAACACGTTCCTGTTTGGGTCACCATAAATGTACCAAATTTCAAAAGAATCGGTCCAGTGGATTTGGAGAAAACTGGCTGTGACAGACGGACAGACAGACAGACACCCGAGCGATCCTATAAGGGTTCCGTTTTTTGTTCGGAACCCTAAAAATGCGAAGGATGCAGCTTAATAATTCAGTACTTAACATAGAGGGACTGATCTGATCTGCAGAACGCAGTAACTGAGTAACGCGGTATCCCTTTGCTAGACTGGTGTCAGATTTATTGGCTTAATGACCGTCAAAGATCCTCGAAACGACAGCTGGAATCAGCGGCTTAACTTACGTGCTTACCGAGGCACGACGGAGTCTCATAATATAATACCTAGATAGCCCTCCATTCACGATTCGGCCTCGGCAAGCGTCACACGACTTTAAAAATCAAACATTGCGTTGTTATTATTTAGCTACAAGCTCCATCATGTGTAAAACAATTATTTATATTTAAAAAAAAAATATTTTTGCCTCAGTTTTCGCAACGTTTATCGCCCGTTAAGGTTTGTATTCAAAACGAAATTGCCAAAAACTTATAAAACCATTTTCTTTTGTTTCAGCTAATATACACCATATTCTGGCCAATCTTCATCTACGACAGAGAACTACTATTCCCCGCATTCATAGACAAAATATTTTCTTTCAAATCTAACTTGGTCATGCATTTTTGTATCCTGCCCGCTGCGTTGTGGGAGCTTGCATTCCTACCACGACCCGTTCAGAAGTCACATCGGCTGAATCTTGGGATCCTTGTGGTTTTATACGTCGTTTATATTTCTTTGTAAGTATTTAAAACCTGACATTATATCATCATCTGTGTAGCCTTTACCCATCTATGTTGGAGTCGGCTTCCATTCCAATCGGATGCTGAGTACCAGAATTTACAAAGAGCGACTGCTCAACCGAGCAACCTTTGCACAGCTCCGTCCAGTATGGCAATCAAGGAAATTGACCCGAAGAGTAAAACTCAAAATATTCCGGTCCAAAGTAAAAACCGTGTTGCTGTACGCATGTGAGACGTGAAAGGTCACTAAGGACATCTCGCACAAACTCCAGGTCGTTATCGACCGATTTCTTCGTCGTATCCTCGGTGTTTACTGGCCCGAGAGAATCTCCAACCAAGATCTGTGGGAACGCTGCGGTGAGACTCCGATCGACCAGTAGACCTAACGCCGCAAATGGAACTGGATCGACCAAACGCTCCGAAGGGATCCTGAACACATACCGAGGCAAGCCCTAGACTGGAATCCCCAAGGAAATAGTTAACGTGGTCGCCCCAAGTAGACCTGGCGCCGGACGATCATTGCAGAAGCGAAGCAATTTGGAAAGATCTGGAGCGAAATGAAGCGTGAAGCTCAAGACCGTTCGGGATGGCAGCGCACTGTGGACGCCCTCTGCCCCATCTAGGGGACACAGGAACTTAACTCAAGTATGTCAAGACTGCTCAAACGTAAGTCTATGACCAGTGCGGGTTGCCAGTGATGACTTATGGAAACGAAACAGGCCTCATAAGAAGGCTTAAAATCACCCAAGGTTACCGACATAGCCCGAAGGATCGCCAAAATAAAGTGGCAGTGGGTAGGACACATTGCTCGCAGAACAGATGTTCAATGGATAAATTCTTGAGTGGCGACCGCGTACCGGAAATCGCAGCGTTGGAAAACCTCCCACAAGATAGACCGATGACCTGGTGAGGGTCGCGGGTAGCCGATGGATGCGAGACGCACAGGATCGGTTGTTGTGGCCACACTTGTGGGAGGCCTATGTCCAGCAGTGGACGTCTTTTATAATGACTGCTTATCTTACCTCCAAAACCCAGTTACTGGGTAATACCCCCTTGATTGTTAGACCTTCGGGCTTGTTGACTAGAAGTAAGGACAGTCAACGTTTTACAAAATATGACAGCCGGGCCTAAAGGCTTAACGTACTTTGGGGTCTCAATATTTTTTTGTATTGGGTTTTTCCATTATGAAATTCTCAGTATCGGCTTTATGCTTATATATTAAAAGAAGGCCTATGTTCAGCAGTACCTGGAATGATTATGATGTCAGAACTAGGTATAGTCCCCGTCACGAAAAGTTATCAATTTTGTAAACAAACAACTTCTACTAAGTTACGAAGCGACAGCAAATAATCCCAAATTCAATCGACTCAAAGTAACATACGTGTAATACGAAAGTAACGAGCAATTTCTCTTGTTCGGGTTATATTTTAGCGATTTAAAGCGTTGTCGTTAAAGTTTTTGTGGTACTGGTTTGTTCCATGAGTCAGACGCGCTGCAGCACCACAAAACGTTAGACGACAGCGCTTTGTTTACAAAATGTATAGCTTCTCGTGACGTGGAGTATAGACATGTTAAGTATCGCTAACTGATCAGATGATTATAATAATCTCTGCCGAACCTTTTGAGAAAAACAGTCATTATGTTATGTTATTAACAAAAAAGGGTTATCCTAGAAAATTATTTTGTTTAATCTTTTTTTTTTTGTTTTGTTTCAGAGTCCTCCACACATACAGCCAAACCGGATTACTCCCATACCCAATATTCACAATGACCTACGGAACCATTTACTTCCCAATGTTCCTGATAGCAGTACTTTTCTTAGGGTTAGGCATTTATTTGTCACAATGGAAACTTTATTCTCTAATATGGGGGCCGGAGAAACAGCGAAATGTGGGAAAAGTCAAATTTTCCTAAGTATTTTTCGTTGGGTAGGTAGGTATTTATAAATCTGTGATTAAAATTAATATTAACAGTTATTTTGTAAGTAATTTCCTTTACTCGATTAAATCAATTTTCGGGTTGGCACACTTAGGCCATGGGGTAAGTGTGCTCATCGAGTTTTTCGAGAAATCAGCAAATAGTTTACGTGACCAAAGCGTTCATTCGGCCAAAGAATCAGCATTGCCATTCAATGGTAATGCTGCCAGTGTTCTGGGAAAAGGCATACGCTGTCAACGGGAAAAGTGCCGTTGACAGCGATGTGAACAAACTTTTCGATGCCCTGTGAGTTCTTTCCCTCTCCTTTTTATCCCGCTTGTACATTTATACATAGTTTTTTTTTTACATTAATCAAAGGTTTTATGAAGAGGAGGATGTTTCCTTCATAAGAACTTAAAATATAGGACTAAATATTAAATGTTTATAGTTGAAAAATAAATTATATTTAAATGTTTAAAGGCATGAGACTTTTATTACGCAAGCCAATGCATTCCACTTTCGCACTTATAGTGATTCAATAAGCACTCGTATCTTCCCTCCCCACTCGCGCGCACTGCGGTGTTTATTAAATCGCTCCGTATTGTAAATTCGGAATTCGGGTTGTGTGTTTATTTTAAGGCTTGTGAATTATTCCTAGCGGTGCTATAGTGTAGTAAGTGCGTGTTTTGTAAGTTCTTCAAGGTGTCTGTTTATTTATTTACTGGTAATTAGTCAATTTCTCCAGGCTTCGGTAAGTGCATTTATTTTTCTTGTGTGTGGGTAACGCGAAATAACTTAATCGATCGTTATCTATTTGTGTAGTTCTTTTGATTTTTTTAATTCATCCGTGTTGTTATAACGTAACTCATGATGTCAACAAATGATGACCCTCCAGATCGTGGCGGAGATATATTTAGTCGAAATACAAAAACCCAAAGGTCGCCCGTGGGGCCGTGGCGACCTCCGCTAATTCGAAACGTTTCTTCAGCGAAATGTCTCCATCACACATTTCGCCCGATGATAGGTCAAAACGGGTTCATCAAACTTTCGAAACCGTGGAAAAATCCTCGCCGATTTTAAATATCAGTAATGTGAGCAATACCGATTACTGCGACTTAGTTTCCGAGGCGTCAGCCTACCTGTCAAAAATTAACGACTTAGTCAATGATCAGGGCTCTCGCATTAACGTTGCAAATAAATCTGCCATCATGGATATGACACAGCGTGTCACCGCCATCGTTTCTATGCTGGCCATAAAATCATCATGCAACGAAACGAAGTTAGCCAATACGGAACGCGAATAAGAAAAAATCAAGTCGAATAACTGTGTCAATCCTAATCCTGTCAATAATAATAATAATAACAATTCTAAAATTTCGTATGCGGACTCGTTGAAACTACGTTTGCCAAAAGTAGCTCCAGCAATTATGGAATCCCGTCCACCATTGCCGTGTGTGGTGGCTTATCCGACCGCAGCTCGATCATCGTCCGCGACAAAACAAGCGCTTATGAAAGCAATTAAGCCCTGTGATGATGGTTTTCAAATTGTAGTCGTGAAAAAAACCGCGAAATCCGGTGTTGTTCTACGTGTCGCTAGTGAACATCAGCTTAAAAAATTGAAATTCGTGGACTCAATTAAGGCCGCTGATTTACGACTAGAAAGACCAAAAGGTAGACGCTCTCGAGTATTAGTTAAGGATGTACCATCTTCAATGGATGATGGCGCTTTTCTGATCGCGCTATACCGCCAAAATATTAAAGATGAGCTTCAAATGAAAGAGGATGACTTTATTAAGTCTACTAAAATTATCCGCAGGCGCTCGTTAGACAACGGTCGTAAGTGGATAGGCATCGAATTAGATTCCGCAGTACGTAAACACTTAGTTTCTACCAAGGATAAATTATTTATTGATTGAGCTACCTGCCGTTTTATTGACGATGTTGAAGTCGTTCGGTGCTTACATTGTCAACAATCGGTCACGTTAAGAAACACTGCGTTAATAAAGAACCGACTTGTGCTAATTGTTCTGAGGCACACGAAACAAATGATTGCGCGCATAAGGACGACGTAAATTTCAAGCCGACTTGCGTGGCGTGTAAACGCTTTAAAAAACCGTGTGATCATCGCTGTGGATCTCAAGAGTGTACTACTTACCAACTGAAACTCGAACAATTAATCCTAAACACTAATTACTAAAAATGGATAGTTTAACCATAGGACAATTAAATCTCCATAACGATAGGGTGGCGACATCTGAGCTGGATAAATTGATTGTGGATTATAACCTTGACATAGTATTTGTTCAGGAACAATATCAAAACGCGGGCTTACGTCACAAGGTAGTTCAGCTGGATTGCAAGCCGCGAGCCGTAATTTATGTTGTGCGTTCTTCGAGCTTTACCGTAACATCTATATGTAATCTCATGACGCCCCATTGCGCCGTGGTGGAAGTATCACCTACCTTTAAGGTTTACGTTGTGAGCTGCTACTTTCAATATTCAGACCCAGTTACTCCACATATACATAATCTCCGTCACGTCTTGCGGTCGCTCGCGGGCTGCAAAGTTATAGTGGGTGCTGACGTGAATGCATCTTCTTCCCTGTAGTAGTGCAAAGTTCGGGCCACTGATTACGAACGACGTTGTGCCGTTGAAGATTTTATTGCTGAGATGAACTTATCAATTCATAACACCCCAGATGCACCGCCTACTTTTTGTAGCCAAATGGGCGAATCTTGTATTGACGTCACACTTTCTAGTGCAGACGTACGCTTGGATAGGTGGCGTGTCCTTCCTGACGCGTCTTGTAGTGATCATCGCCTGATCGTGTACGAATTTGTTCCTATGTTTACTCAAGGTTCGTCACACTTAATTGGGAATTTTAGATATAAAAGTAGGGGCGCGAATTGGGAATTCTTTAGCTCACTTTTTGCTTGTCATGCCAAAGACTTCACTCGCGATGGACTGTCAGCTGAGGAAAGTGCTGAGATAATGTCAGGCACCTTCACTTACTGCGCTGACATGCCAATTTGGTTTCACTATTGGTAAATCCACAGTCGACGCGGCTCTCTCTGTCCGTAAAATTGTTAACTTACCGGAACATAAATACGTGGTTGGAATCTTTCTCGATATATCTGGCGCTTTTGGTAACGCATGGTGGCCGATGCTACTACTTAAAATGAAAACCCGTGGTTGCTACAAAAATATCTATAATCTGATTCTTTCGTATTTTCTAAACGGCTCCACGAAACTCAAACTTGGACATCATTCCATTTCTAAGTCTCTTACCATGGGATGTCCTCAGGGCTCATTGCAGTTATCGGTCCATATGTATGGAATTTTGGCTACGATGACTTCCTCGCGCTTTCGCTCCCATGCGGCTGTTCATTAACCGGTTACGCGGACGATGGCTTACTGCTCAGTGAGGCAAGCACTCGGGCTGGACTCGAGAACTTGGCTGAATCCTGGCCTAGTATTAAATGTAATAACGTACCCGTTAAAAGAAAAGAATCCGTGTAGGTACTACCTCGGTATGCTACTAGAAAGGAACTTTTCATTTATTGATCATATAAAAACAGTAGGTGAAAAAGCAAAAAAGAACTTCTACGCCTTGACGAGAATATCCAAAGCTACTTGGCGTCTCTCATTTCAAACCTTAAAAACTATCTATGGGGCTACTTACTTGGGTTGTATGTGCTACGGGGCACCTGTCTGGGCTGACAGGGCCACCATAGGGGCGGTACGCCGTAAATTGCTGCAAAGCCAGCGTTTGGCTTTGATATTCTTATGCAAGGCGTATAGGACGGTTAGTATTGAAGCCTTACCGGTGCTGGCGGGTGTTCTCCCAGTCGATCTAGAGGTGCAGCGGCGTGCTGCAATGTACTACTACGCTAGAAAGATCACGGACCCAGAGTTTTTACCGCAACGCGACCGTGCTAAGATCTGTAGATTACTAAAACCCCAGACTGACGTCTGGGAGGAACTTTTATCCAAATGGCAATGTAGGTGGGAAAATTCCATTAAAAGCCGTCACCTCCACCAGTTTTTTCCATCCGCTCGTGAGCGGCTGGATAGGACATGGCTGGAGGTGGATCATTGTGTTGCCCAATTTCTCACAGGTCATGGCAGCTTTAAGAGTAAATTATTTTCCTTTAGGCTTGTGGCCTCGCCTTTATGTCAATGTTCTACAGCCGACTATGAATACGAACAATCCGCACACCACATCTTATGGGAGTGTATTCTAAGCTGAAATTTGGCATGTAGATTCCTTGGGGAGTGCAGGGGAGCACTAAGAGAGGATTTTCCGAAATTCCTTCGAGTACGGGAAAAAGCCGGGATATGCGCGTACGAAGTCGCGGGCTACCGCGCCGTGTCGCGTAAGGCTACCTAACGGCCCATTCACGACTTCGGTCTTAGCGGCGAGCGGCGCGGCAGGCGGCGCGACGGCGGCAAGCGGTGCGTTTTACACGCCACGTACCCTCAGTAGCGGCTAGCGGCAGCGGGCGAGGTGGACGTATTTACGTAGTCGGAACGTGCTCAAAATTATGGCGTTATCAAAATTATCCCTTCTGTGTTTAAAAAGCAGTATATTTTTAAAACAAGATATTCTTAATATGAGAGGAGTGCACGAACTGAATAAAGATCGATATTTAAATGGCGAATTTCTTGACCTATACGAAGATTACAAAAAATATCCGGCCAAGTTTTATGAGTACACAAGAATGAGTGTGGATACATTTGATTATATTCTGCAGCACATAGACGTATATTTAAAACAGCACATCAGATCCAAAAGGGTCTAAATTTGTTTGTATATTATGAGTTCGCCGCCGAGTCCGTCACACCTACACCGCTATCCGCGCCGCTCTGTTTCGTGGCGTCGCGCTCATTCGCTTGTACTTTTGATCTCGCCGCTCCCCGCACCGCGCGCCGCTGCAGCGATTCGCTCCGACAAAACCGCGCGCGTTTTCGCTATGAGCGGCGACTCGTGGCGTGCTTCAAACATTTTCATACATTTGTTCTTATCGCTCGCCGCCCCGCACGCCGCCGCCGCTCACCGCGGTAAGGTCGTGAATGGGCCGTTATTCCGCAGGTACAGCCAGCAAAAAAAACGTATATCATTAAAAATGTAAAGGTTGAGTGGGCCAAAGAAATAAAACACAAACGCATTTGCAAGTGATTCGAGAATAATAATAAAAACAATAACATTTATTTAGTATTGGTTCTCAAAATTCACCATTATCTACTTTAGGTACATAGGTACAATGTTTTTTTGTATTTGAGTTCATAAACCAACAAAGCTTATGCGCAAAGTCATCGAAAACGGCTTAGCCCACAGTTTCTTAACGAAAAAGAGAACGAAAAGATTTTTACTATTTTTATTGTTTCTTTTGTCACAATTTTCGATCACACCGCGCATACAAAATATGTTTTTTTAATATATTCTGTTTTTTACATAGATATATTATGTCTTTTTTATATTTCGTACTCTTCATATATGTTCAGGTAATGTGTAAAAATACTTAATTATTTCATTAACAAATTAATATTTTTGATAATATAAATCATCTCATAGAAAAACAAGACATACAAAAATTTTATTATTTTTATTTCTTTTTTTACTATTTATAATGATCTCAGATACCCATAAATTCGTAGGTACCGTTTTACAAAATAGAAACTCTTAGAAAAAAATTACGAATTAATGAAAAAAGATTTTTTACTAATCGAACCAATTTTTGTAAAAAAAAACACAGACACCCGTGACCGATTATTCCCATATTATCATGCTTGCTTTTTCCAAAATACATTTTTTTTATTCTATCCTTTACGTGTCCAAATCTATATTAGTTTTTTAGTGAAAATTTAGCAAAACATAGTACAAAAGTTTTAGAAATACCTACTAAAACTACCCAGCAAGTAAAACGTTTACCCTATATACTATCACTATCGCACTGACACTCAAACGCATATGTGCGAAAGAGAGGCAAGATGCTCCTCTCTTCTCCCTTCGATTTGCACCAATCAAGTCTAAGATTTGCTCGAAGTTATGGACACGGCGTTGATTTGAGGTGGCTACACACTTGCGACTATTTGTGTTTATTTTAGTAAATAAACCATTTTATCAAAGAATGATATGAAAGGCTAAAAAGAAGTCAAACGCATACCAATTTATCAAAAAAAATGGAAAGGAACAGACATAAAGGATCCGGAAAAATTATAGGCTAATACAACCTAATTCCAGTATGGTAAATACGAAACGACTTATTTTAAAAGTAATATTGCCTACACTCAGGGGGGCTACTCTCTAAGCTCGAAGTCCGCAGTTTCGGGCTTAGTTGCGGGCGTATTCTACTCCGTATTATCTACGGACTTACGATTCGTCCCAAACCCGAACTGAAAATGAATGACAACACGATTTGACAGTAACTATCAAATCGTGTTGTCATTCATTCTTAGTGGTTATGTGATACGGAGTAGAATACGCCCGCAACTAAGCCCGAAAATACGGACTTCGGGCTTAGAGAGTAGCCCCCCAGATTCAGTAAGATTTATGTTACGGAAAATTGAATGCTAAATTAATTGACCAAAGTTCAGAAAAAATTGGTTTCGTTCAAAGATGACAAAACTAAAACGTAGATAAGCGATGAGTGTTTGTACGTTTCTACGTTGACCGTGGGTTGGTGATCGAATTTGATATCGACATTCAGGAAGTCGAAATAGCCTGATTACTATTCTGACAGACAGAAACTACGTATAATCAGCAGTGGAAACAAAATATCTGGCAGACATATTTGTCGCAAAGTCGCAAGAGTGCAGCGCCCGTTTCTTTCAATCATTTTATTGATTTATTTTCAAAATAAATTCGTGATACATGGCCGGTCTCAAACACTATCTGAATCGGGAAATTCAGGAAATTGCTCGAAATTGTTATTTTGCAATATTTATGTTATTTTTGTGTTAAACCAGTTGTTAAGCGAAGGTGATAGGTTTTCAGCCAATTTTTCAGTCTTAGTGCTCTAAAACGTTTTCTCCAATATTTTCGTTTTTTTTTTTTTACTAATTTTATTTTGTAAACCTTCATAGGAAATGCCCAATTGTAGTTGAAAATAGTAGAAAAAATAGGTACAGTTAAAAGAAGTTTCTGAAAAAGAATACATAGTGTACGTTTATGATCTGATATACATTTTAAAGTAGACATAGTGGATTAATGAGCTGATAAATAAACACAATAAATAATTCTACACATGTGATGGAATATTTCAAATTATAGTTTAGGTTTACAAAGAAATAGTTACGGTGTACAAAATAATTGTACAAATTGGACATTCCCATATCGAAGCTAAACATAACGACTAAATAATCTAAACATGTGCGCCTAGTTTTTTACATTTTTATTTTATTTTTGCGAAAAAAGAGTACACACTCTTTGAAAACTGTATTGCATATACTAATAGTTGTGGAGATATTAGAAATTAATTATTTCTACGTATATATCTGAGATTTAATAAAAATTAAAATATATCATGTTTAAAAATTAACATTTGAACCACCCGTATGTTTTTTAACTATTATGTATGATCTCACTATATAATTATACCTATTTTATCAGTTATAGAAAAAATAACAAAAGGAAAATCAGGAAATAAAAAAAAATAAAACAAAACTAGACAATAACAGATTGCTTTATTTAACAAAAAATATATAATATATAGAAAGGAAAAAAACAACATTTTTCACATGATCTGTCAAGCAAGCTCGGAGGCCATTTTGAAAAATTTGTTCCTTTAATTATATTTTTTAATAGAATGTAAAATTAAAGATAACCCAGCGAACCTTATGATATTTAATATAAAATACATATGATTAATAACTATTTACAAAATACAAGTTAAGATTTATACTTTTTTATTAACATTAATATAATCCAGTCTATAGTAAAGGCTATTCGACAAACTTAGCGTAATGTTAGAAAATTGATGGTTATTTTAATAATTCTAATTATTAGTAGCAGGCAATTTAAATTAAATTATAAATATACGTATAAAATCGCGTCAAGCTAAAATAAAAAAGGTAAAAAAATAATTTACGTATTAACGGATAAAAATACAACAGTTTATTATGCAAAATTGTGTTTTTTCATTTTTTTCTTATTTCATTTTATTATGCAAAATATGACATAATTCCAAAGATGGCACCCAAGCAAAGAATATGAAAAAAAATGAGATCAAATTACTCTACACGCGAGAAAATGAAAAAAAATAAAAATTGCCTGCTAGATATTATAAAAAATGATTTTTGTCCGTGAAAATTTGATTACTCGTTCCTGAAAGGTTCATTCTCATTTGATAATTTTGTTCATCGCACGATTGTTAATCGACTTAAAATTACTTTTAATTCTGATTTGCATTTTTCCATCGCTTTAACATATTTGACATAATATGTACTTCTTTATTGAATTAAAAACAACGAAAAAAATACAAAAAAGGGCAGTATCATGTATTCCTATATTACAACTTAAATCGAAAATCTACAGAGGCGAAAAAAACGACAATAATAATAATAATCATTTGAAATAAATAACAAGTTACATTCTTTTAAAAAAAACTGTTAAAATTAAAAAAGGGTCCTATTTAAAATAAGTTTCGTTCGATTGAAACTGTGTGATCTTTAACTTGCTACACCTTTATAACTTTTTTATTTATTTCTTAATAAAAACTCTATTCCTATTATTATATCTTTATATAATAATTATTATTATTTCTTCATTCAGAGTTAGATACACTTTACGATAATTATATTACGATATTCCTTTGTATACAATACACAATCAAACATACATCATGTCTAATTATGTATTAAATAAACCACAAAAATGTGTGTAACGCTACATAATATATTTCTTGTTACGAAAAAAATTATAAGAGATTTCCATAACAAATGAAAAAAATCATATATTCTGAGATTAAATGTAAAACTAAACGCATTTAAATGTAACTAGAATCGAATTAAATAAACCTCCTTTTAATTATTGTACGTACATACTTTTAAGTAAATATTTTAACAGTCTCAAGGTACATACATACAATTATAAATATATTAACAAATAATTTAGATGTGTTTAGTTTTACGTAGGAATTAATAAAAAAATAGCTGTCAAGCTGTCAGAGTCTTTGAAAAGGTCTCAAAATGCCACCGTCCAGCTATGTTGGGCAAAAATGAGATCGTTCTAACGCAACCTGATAGAAACCTGTGGGTTTAGACCTGGGGCAGGTCGGCACCTAGCCGTGCGTGTAGTCCAGAACACTATCGAGTGAGAACAGCTCCTTATAGAGTGCCGGGAACACGTGGTGGGGGTGCGCCGCCTTAAAGCGACACAGTGCCTCGAGGTGCATCAGCGATAGTTCTCTGTAATAGGTATAAGTCGAGATTAGCAATTTAGCATGTTGGTCATTCACATAAGTAGATGAGAGTATAAACTCTTGGCAACATTTTTGTCCATATTGCACAATAAACAGGAAAGAGGTCAGATCCTTACATTATCAGTATGTTGTGTTAAAATTTAATAATAAATGAGTGAGTTTCTAACGAAAGGGTCCAACCGGGCTATAGCTGTGTTCATCGCAACTTTATGAGGCACTTGCGATTTTTAAAGAGTGTTTACTTTTGTTTTGCATTTCAGTTTGTATTGAATTTCCGGAAAATTAACACAATTTAATCATTAAAAATCTGCATTATACCCTAACCCTTACACAAGCTTCTACAAAGTAGAGAGAACAAGTTTTAAATAATCTTTTTACATATCTACATACCTGAAGGTGGGTATCTTAGCCAGCAGCGTGTCTAGAACTGTGACGTCACCCTTGAGGGGCGCGTGGTTTGTCTCAATCTCGTGCCGCATAGCAGCCATCGACATATTGAACAGGCATGTGATCTCAGGATTGCCGCGGACACCGTGCCGTTCTGTGGGGAAGAGAGGAAAGTGTTAGTTAAATATAAACACGTATTCCATGTAGGACGTTTGAAAGTGATGGAGACAGTCATATGGCTAAAGCCTTAACCTAGTTGGAACTACCTACTATGATCATGATTCAACCACTCTTGACAATTGACACACAATACAAAAGTGTCTGTCAATGGTTTAGTTGGAATAAATTGAATTTTGGCTATCAGAAGCATCTTTAGATGGAGAACTGGAGATGTTTCGTGAAATAATAGGCCATATGATAGCCAGTTTTCTTATGATCGTTGCTCTCAAAATTGCGGTCAATTTTGAAATGTTGAGAGACTTTTAACTGGTGTTTAGATAGAAAAGCTGTCAATGTCAATTCTTACCTGGCCACAATAGCACAAGGCTCTGGTAGAGCGCCAACTCAGTCTCTGTTAGTTTGAGTCGCGCGATCGTCTTCGCCGCGTCAAATATACCCACTACTAACGCCACGTCGCGGGGATCACTGGAATTAAATAATTATTTGTTATAGAATATATGATATTCAGCGAAATAATAATTGAAATTACACTAGATAAAAAAAGTGGAAAACAACGATCAACTAAGCAAAACTTACTTCATTTTTAAACCTCATAAAATAAAGTATTCGCAAAAGAATATTGAATTATAATGTAAAATTATGAATTTAAATGTAAAACACATCGCGTCAGTACCTAAACATATTTCTCATTTCATAAATTAAATCATCTAATTTAGTGTAACTTCTCTGAAATTAAATGTAACTTACCGTGCATGCACGCATTCCCTAATAGGCAGCACCACATCTCCATACAGCACTTGGTCTCGATTCACGTCGATCAGCCGCGAAAGTCGAACGATAGCTAACTCGAACGAGCCTGGAGAGAAAAGAATTATAGTTATATAGATCATGATCAGTTGATAGTTTTGGAAAATGATATTGCTAGATGGATTGATGATGATGATGATTTGATACTGAATAAATGATATTTAGAAATACATAAATGATGAAAGAACTTAAATGAAAATTGTAACATAAGTGACTTGTAGGTATTTATCACTTGTTTTATAAGTGATAAATCAAGGAAAAGTTAAAAAAAAAAATTGCGTATACTAATTTTAAGAAATCTATACTCTATACTAATATATAAAGCTGAAGAGTTTGTTTGTTTGTTTGTTTGTTTGCTTGAACGCGCTAATATCAGGAACTACTGGTCCGATTTCAAAACTTCTTTCAGTATTGGATAGCCCATTTATCGAGGAAGGCTATAGGCTATATATCATCACGCTAAGACCAATAGGAGCGGAGCAGTAATGAAAACTGTGACGCAGACGTCGTTGCGCGGGTCAGCTAGTTATTTATAAAACTAGATGATATCATCTTCACAGAGTAAAAGTTTTCTAACAATTTAATAATACCTATTCAATTACAAAATTACTCAAGCCCTATTTTTTTTTCTTGTCGATCCCACTTCTGAACTTAGGCCACACCCACTTCGGAACGTCAATTTTCGTAATTGAAAAGCGTTCAATTTCAAATAGCAATATCATCTTACCGACAATCAATGTCAAAAACTTATCAAGTTATAGGTGTTTTTTGTGATTGCGAACGCTTCATAAACCACGAGATTTGCCTCTCAGATTTGACAAAATAAAATCCTAAACCAATGATGAATGATTCATGGATACCATACTCACCAGACTTTAACAGCAGAATCTGATCATCTTGTGTCAACTTCATGAAGCCAGGTATAAGCTTGGCGAACTCGATAATATTCTGTATCATTCCAGTCAGTTTGTCCGCGCAGTCGAGCCACATTTCCTCGTACGTCATTGAGCTATAGTAAAGAAGCCTGAAACAGGAGAAAAGTACGGTTAGGAAAAAAAACTTACGCCGTGTTTTTTTTTTAAAGATGAAATTGATTTTTTGTCTGGCAACTCTTAAAGTCAAGAGTGAATAGGTTAGTTCTAGGTAAGCATGCTCCATCGTCGAGTACTTCATTCCTTACCATGAGGCGAGATTGTGGTTTAACGCGAGCTCATCAATAATAAAAAACTGAAGAGTTTTTGCCTTTTTTTTAATAGGAATTCATCAAATGCCTCAATGAGCGCAACGGAGTGTCAGACTCTTAATGACTAAAACCCATCCGTGTTCCTCATAATGCCCTTTGCGTTCCAGAGCCGCGGTGACTCTTTCGAACAGTTTCCACAACCCTGGCAGAGAGTAAAATATGCACTGTTTTCTCATTTTAGGCCACTACGGTGAGGCCGGGGGAAAAATTTGTGGGTAAATTACTACCCGTACGCGTTAACTTGGCACCTGGCTCAAATTACGTTTTGACGTTTTAATTTAAATTGAAACCTAGTCATTCGAAATATGTCGAACCAGGGGTCAAGTTAACGCGTACGGAATATACACGGTGCCATATTAGTTGTATTACAACGTCAGCCCACTTCATCTATCCAAAAAAAAAATATTATTCATTATCATGACGCATGACGAAGTTTGGAACATCGCGGAATGGAACGGTGATATTGTTTTGGTACGTAATCATTATTTTTCTAATGCAATATTTATTTTTATCGTATTATCATCTTAATGAATTAGTTTTAAAAAATAATCGCGCCTGCAGGTAGTTTATGTCGGGTACATTAAGTGGGCCGCCGTTGTATGACGACTAAAATGGCACCGTGTATATGGTAGCCACAGATATATAGTTCATTATTCATTCATCATTCATTTTGTTACATTTTGCCAATTTGAAGTAACATGTAATTAGCGAGTCTCCTGCCACTAGCCGGGCTTAATTCCAGACTGGTTGCCCAACCAAGGTATCGAAACCAGGACCCCATACAAAGCAGTCATGTTGAAGACTTCAAGACTAATAAAGCTAGGTTGAGTATTAAGGTTCTCACAGACAGGCGTGAGGAGACAATGTGACAATGATGCGATACTTGGATTTCATAGAAATTTATTTTTGACTTAAGAGGCCTATTACAATTTGACTGTGTTTTTTACGTAAAATGGCTAACTTTGGCTTTCTTATTCTCAGTAACTGAAATATTTAGACAACTTTGGCTTATTGGGTAATTGAGAATAGTTATTAGTATATTGTATAGCGGGCTCACTTTTCGCATTTTTTTCTTATCTATTTGTTAAAAGCCAAAATCAAAAGTAAGTTTGTCATGAAAAGCGCGACGGCAATTTTTCGAGCTCGTGAATGAACTACTGTACTAACCATAAAATTTAAAATATATAATAATATTCTTTATATAGTGGTTTCATTCTTAGCGGCCTCCGAAATTCAAAATAAGAATGGCATATCCGTAAAAAAAATCCCATTCAAATCCGTAAAAAGTACTAAAAACGCTCAGAATTAATTATAAATACATTAATATTATTGCGTAAAACTAACACTAAATAAACCATAGTTAATAAGAAATTAAAATTTAATAAACATTTATTAAAAAATTAATAATAAACCCTAAAATAAACAATAAATAAAAATAATAATGTGTCAGCAGTGTCAGCAGTTTTGTGAGTGAAAACGGAATTCTGTGATAAGGCTCTTAACAATTTCCATAAAACGCTTGTCGCATTGTCGCGTCGCACCTATATTCGAGAGAGCCTTAAGAGATGTAACTCAAAAAATATAAAATAAAGTATAACTTTTTTATATCAACCCGTTGCGGCAGCGGCTGCTGCGGATTGGGGTTCGATGCCTGGGTCGGGCAGTGTGCTTGGGGTGGTCTGTTTAGAAAGAAACGTGCATATATTCACTTAACAATGGGCTTGTACCCTATGGCATGCGACTTAACACTGGGTTTGTGAAAGAGAAGACAGAACTCATTACTTGGAGATAAATACTATTCCTACTATTTAGGTGTATTTAACCATTTATTTTAAAAATTACGAACTAGTAAAATGTGTCCACTCGAAAATTTTAAGTATAAAAACAATTTGAGTGTCACACTTAATGAAATTTCAGTATACTCACTTTGAAACGTCCTGTGGCTTTCTGAACATCTCGTGAATGAACTCCAGCTTAGGGTTGGTATTCGCGTGTGCTTCGGCCAAGCTCTTCACAAGGACTTTACTGATGTCGCCCTCAGCTGTGAAAGAAAAAAAAGTTTAGCTACTCGCCGATAGATGGCAGTGTTTTAAATTTTGTGCAAAAAGTTCTACTTACAACAAAGAAAATTAAAAAAAAATTAGAGTAAAAATACTACAAACAATGTTTAGCAAGCCTTCAATGACTAATTAACAAAATTACACAATACGTAATTTTATAAAATAATAAAGAAAAAAACATTCTGTGAATCAAGAACGAACCGAATCCAAAAAAAAGTAGTAAAATCTGAAAAGTCATTTCGAATGTCAACAGTCAATACCTATCAAATTGAAGTTCAAAAATAAACAATTGTTTATTTTATCCAAAATCATGAAATAAATTGATAATATTACAGCCATGGCAATAGATCCATTCACAGCATTTATGCTGGGTTCGTGCTGTTGTTGTATTTGCTGGCGTAAGTTTTCCTTTTAATTTAGGGATCCCTTAATAATGCTACCTTTCTACCAAGCATGTTCGAAGCCTAGAAATGTATGTGTATCAACCAATAGGATATCGGTTTAGCAAGTTTGATTTTCATAGCGTATCTCGGCTTAGCTCTGATCTATGTTTTTGTATAGGCATGGAGAGAAGAGCATTTTCATAACACATCTTACTCGTTCTGCTACAGTTTTAGCTTTGTGAGATGAACACAGATGGAAAGGCAGCCTTAATACTCCATCAACTGCGACGCGACAATGCGACATTTAGGGTTGTTGCATAGTCCTGTCGTACTTGTCTGTTTGTCGTCAGTAGCCACCCCCTTTTTAGCACGTCAGTAATATATCAACCATGAAAACCCGTACTACACGAAATCGAGACCAAAACGGCTACGAAATTGAGCCCAAAACTACTACGAAATTGAGCCCAACATTACTATGAAATTAAGCCCAAAACTACTACGAAACTAAAGTCCAGCCAAAGACGTGAACAACACTCCAGTATGCACACAGGGTGACTTTTAATTTTTTTTAATATTTCAAGGGGAGAAAGTCTTCATAATTACGAACATCTTTTTATTTTGCGACTAACATTGAAATCACACAAATAGCTAACTATATCCTGTCTTTTGTCATTGCATAAGCTGTTTATGTTCATTAAAGAAAGAAAGGAAAAATGGTTATTGGCGTCATCATAACGCATTATCATACAAAAAGGTCGGTTTACGAACGATAATTTTACGTGATAACGTCATAAGAAAACAATTGAATTCTTAACAAACAAGTCGAACCCTTAGGCCAATGTTGCCTCTCTATCGCTTGTGCCTCGCTCTCGCTTGCACGCTCGGCTCAGGCGGAACGTGACACTTTTTCGTACGTGCAGCCGGCGTTCATCGATTTATAAGACGTTATCACGTCAAAAAACTAATAAAAACAAAATACACACCGCCACTTATACTAGCTTCGCTCTAGATTAGCGCAGGTAAGAGGTTTTATGGTGACTTTAACCATGCTTAGCAATCTCTTAAGGGATAAAAAGGATGTATTAAAGGTCACCCTGTAGATCGCCACCTAACTAACCATAATGCCACTCAATGTTTCTAATTAGCAGCTTGTCTATTGCCGTTATGTTTGTCTATGCCCTTTCTGCCGGTGCCAATCGTTATTGTGAATGACCCGAATTTGAACCAATTTGGGGGAACTGAAACTTTCAGGGACGATACTGATGGGCCTGTATTGAATAATGTAAGTTTTTTTTTTCATCCGATTTACCACCAGAACAATTGACAACCCACACTGGGCATTGATCACTATCAAAGCCTTCCCTGTATGTGAGAAAGCTTTTTCCACGCAATCATATAGTTAGTCATACAACTAAAAGACCAAGAAGAGGCCTGTATCCACTGAGTTGCCATCCACCCAGCAGTTGGCCAAAAAGTATTGAAGAATCAAAAACAGCGTAAAAATGTCCTTTGCTGAAATCAGGCTTTGATTGTTAGTACTAAAATCGAAAAGCACAATCATCATATGAATAGGCTATTCTGATATAATAGGCTTGTCCACTGAAAAAATCGAATTAGTCTGTTAGTTAGATTATCAAAAAATATTTGGCACGTTTTTTTTCTTTTGTTACGTAAACCAAAACTGACGAAGATACGACGCTTTTAAAATTCTCAATACGTCACGCCGTGGTATAATTTTTAGTGTGTTCTGACGTCACGAGCCCCCACTCCTGAGTTTTGATGCGTTTTATCTTTGTCAATATTCATTGATTTACAAAAAATACGTGTTCATTATTTTTCAATACTCTAACTGATGGACTAAATAGATTTGCAATTTATTGATGGTGCAAACTAGCCTATTTGGGGCTACATGCAGCTGAATACCAGTATTTTAGTCATGGAGAAGCACTGCCGATCTGATCTCTACAACTTTGGTACCGATTAGATAGATTTTCCTTGGTTGTCAGACATTCGGGCTAGGACATTAATTTGATTCTGATTTTTCAGCTAAGAAGTAGTCTTCGATTCTTTCCATTCAATGGCTACAATCCAGGTGTACCTGGTCGATACCGAACTGGTCAACGGTATAACTTCATGTGGGAGAACAATGATTTAACCATTCAAAAAATAAACCAAACTTGATGAATTGAAATTACGTTAGAATAAAATGTTAAAGGTTTGTTGGTCTTTTTTATTTATAGTAGCTTTTTGTCAAAGAAGTAGCTACGGTTGCCAAAAGGTATCATCAAAACCATTGGATTTTTCGATGTGATCTTAGAGACAAAATTGTCTTATTTGGCATGCTTATAAATAGTTATAATAAAAAAAAAATGAAATATTTGATACACATAGTTTCCCGATGAGATAAGATCCAAACGACTAACTTTAGTAGTCAGTATTTTATTGATCCTTAGCAAAAAGACTTAAACTGAAAAAGAAAAACTACGAACAAAAACTACAAACGAAAAAAAAACTGGCAAATCATCACTCGAACTGTGACTGGACCCCTGGTGTCTTCTGTTCGTCACAGCATTAGGATTCACCATCCCCATCCCAGACATATTCATATTCAGCGGATCCATTAATCTCCCATGACCACTACTGGACGTCAAGTCGTCCGGGCTCAAATCTTCGCTTGTCAAGGAGACTGAACTCTGCCCACTGACCAGCACAGAATTCTGTATATCCATCGGACTGTGTTGAAGATTCGAAGGACTGTGCAAGAATGTGGTTGAGTCCACATAACTGGCTACAAGATTATCAACTCCCATAGAAGTCTCTGGTTTTATCTCCTGCTTGATGTTGATGACTCCACTCGAAATTGAGGCCGGAGATTGGATCCTGTCCTGATCATAGCGGTCAAATTCCTGTATTCGTGTCCTGGGGATGTCGTTGATGGATGATTGTCGCATGGATGTCGTGGATGTTGTGGCTGTTGATGTGGATGTTGAGCCCGATGGTCGGACTATTGTCCCTTTTTGCTGGTCGTCTATAGGTAAGGTTCGTGTTAGTGAGTGTTACTAACGATACTAGGGCTAATGTTATTTTACTCCAAATTTATTCTAAGACTACTGTAGTATTTCAAGGTGATTTCGACGACTATCTCCTAGCCTCTTCAATACCAAGACTTGGCATTGTGACGGCCTCACAAGCCAGTTCCCGATGGCCAACCTGATGGTCAGCGGCTATTGCTACCAATGACCAGCAAAGTCTCGATCAGAGGCTACTATAGACATGTTCACTTAGAAAAGGCCAAAAATACATACCATGACTGATGAAATCAGGATCCAGGAATCCTCCAGTCTGTTTCGGCTCGTAAGCTGTGGTGGAGTCGACGTAGTCTGCTGATACGTCATAAGGCTGTTGTTGAGCTGGCTGGGGCTGTATCCCGCCCATGTTGGATGTGAGGGCTGGACCAGCGTTGTTGTACCCGTAGGAGGACAGCGGAGATCCGTAGCCGGGGTAGCTGTGAATAAATAAGTTGGTTCGTTAGGTTGGTTGGTTTTGATGCTGACTTCATGATTGGTTATTGGTATCAAGTAGCATTATGATCAATTATTAAAGTGCGTTATGGTTCGGTTATATATCTACGAATCTGCTCGCAAAGTTACGTTTGTAAATTGGAAAAGATATATTTATGTTCCTTGTTTGAGTTAGATATTCACGAGTAGTGTTTTCCGTTGCATGTAAATAAGGGTCTCATTAAAAACGCTAGCGGTAGTGTATTTAATTTCCTAGAATATTAACAGTAGACCTGCATACCGTAGACGCTGTTCGGCTTAATCGAAATACAAAAAACGACATAAAACTCCTATCAAGCAACAAGCCATCAATTATGATGAGTAATTGAAGTATCCCAGTTCACAGCAAAAACTGTCGCGTTAAGAATTTTCCCCTCATAGCTTCACAACTATTTAATGTAAATCTATTAACAGAAATCTCAAACGCGCAATAACAAAAACAACGCCATCTATCATTCTTAATGAGAAACGCTTAGTACCGCTACTCGATACTAGGTGGCAGTATTTACAGTTTACCGTTAAGCGCCATTCAACTTCGTCACGACAGTATACCGTTGGTCGCTTACAATAATGACAGCGTCTGATGCACCGCTGACACAAATTGAAGTCCGTGCAGTAATGAATTACAACGGTGACGGTAAACTAGAAAGCTTGGAGTTCTAACGAGTCATAGTTTTGTCGTTTGACTGCCAACCATTATGTATTTTATTGCCAAGTTGCATGAATAACATATTATATTGCACGTTTGACATAAGATGTAGAACGTAATTCTAGCCTTTGAAGGGCAGACTTCGCAATTTTAAAACATTCCACAAACCACGTTTTTTTCTTTTACTATTGATAGGCACGCGTTTGACCACTATCTCACCTGATGGTAAGCGATGATATGGTCGAAAATGGAGCACGCTTTGACATATACGAATTACTTTTCGATAGCTAAATTGCCCTTCCACAAAAGCTACGTATCAAGAGTTGAAGTTAAATTATGCCATTATCGCAAGAGAAATATTTTCATTTATTATTTATCAATTTAGTAGCTACTCCAATCTACTGTCCCCAAAATTGTACAAATTACATGAGAAAATAATTCTTTTTTAAATTTTCTTTGTTTCACTATTCGATAAAAGATGGCGTTACTTACCCATTATAATGACCATGGAATTGGTCGCTTGAGCTCGGCGTCTGTTGTTGGGCGTCGTACACCGAATCCGGTGCTGTATCAGTCTGCCGGCTCATCTGTGCACGATGGAATCGCACCTCATCTTCCACCTTCTCACGCTGCTTTTTCGACATGCGTCCGAACTTCACCGCTGAAAACGGCAAATAAAATGTTTAGCTTAGTTCTGCCACTCACCGCCACGAGCGCTCGCGTCGCGCACAAAAAACTAATGACACAAATGACATAACAGGGAATCCGATATTCGCATCGTTCCCATGCCTCTTAATATTCACACGGCGAAAAAAACGCAGCTAAAATCGGCGAGCCTAACAATACAATGCAATTATGTTCTCAATGACACCTAGCTTCATCGCTTAGTTACTCAATACCTTCACACATGGGCCGGAGTGGTGTGCGAAACACGAACGAGCTGCGTTGTATGACAGTGTGCGTGAACAAACGGGTGTTGATTGGTTGTGTGTGTAGGGTGCGCGTTCGTGTGCGTCCGGGACACTTCGGCCGTTGGCACACTGCCTAGTGGAACAACGAACTCGCGAACTCTGACGTATGTATGTATAGTACGTGCAAGTGACGTATTCTTGCTACGTAACTCGGCGCGATCCCGTTGGGCGGCAACGCGACCGATTTGAATTACGACCACGCTTCCAACTTCGAATTCCTCACGAGGTGCCTTTTTAATTTGGTTGCTTAAATTATTTTTCAAGGAATAGAGTTTTTGTGTTTAGAATTTCGTCTATGAATTTTCTTTGTTGAGAGTTCGATGACTTTTAAATATCCAGTTTAGCTTGAGCTGTCTTTGGAAGCGTTTTGTTTATCCAGACGGGTCTTGTGTTTTGGTTACATTTCCTACATGTATTTAGGAAACAGTCGTCCATAGTTTGTCGTCCCAGATTTTTGTAGAAACAATTAAATTGGTAACAATAGTTGTTTGTTCACTAAAAACAAAGAAGAGTCTTTGAACTGTATGTGTGTCGAAAAAATGTTTATTTTTGGTCTTAAATCAATAGCAGAGGCTCGCTTGGGTATGCGGAAGGATTTTGCTAGCTTTGATGATTTCATACATTGCAAATAGAAACTTAGTAGGTAGACTATCTAGACAGAGATAGAAAAACGATACCTACAAGTGGACTTCGTCCGTATCTTGCCAAATATACTACAAAAAAGTACCCATAACTGGCCAATTCCAATATCCTGTAAACCGACATTCAACAATCCCCTCTACATTTCCCACAAAGAAAAAAATGTCACGCATTTTTTTTCCAACAGGAAAAAAAAAGTCAAGCGAACCAACGACCAAACGTAACATCGAACGTTATAAAATAATAATGTAGGTACTGATACTAGTTTCTTGAATTAGTGCATGTTACATAAAATCGTCCTGTATGGCTGTGTGTCTCTTGTTAACTAAGAAATGGTGTATCTGTGTGTGTGTTGATGTAAAAAGTTGGACATGTTTATGTTACGCTTCATGCCTTGTATATATTGTGCAATGGGTAGTGTTGGGCTCTTGTCGATGGTTTAGGGTGTCGATATTTTTAGCGAGAAAGATTTTTTGACAGCTGTCATTTAGTATGTACCTAGTTGATGGAAAATGAGGTAGATTTTCATTAAATAACCGACTTTAAAAATGTTGATGTTTTATTTTAGTTGATGTTATTGTAAAATGCGATGTATGCCAATGACATTCTTATTACTGAGTGATTGAGTGTGTGTAAAATATTGAGATAATTTTAACGGGAATTTTCTTTTGAAATTTAAGAATGAAACTTGTATAAGTAAGAGACATTTCCCTCTGTCTCTATGTCCCTTTTTGTCTGTGAAGGAGCGTAAAAGGCGTTTATGGCCTTCTATATTTCTTACTAGTCAAAAAACCTGCAACATAATGGCATGATTTGCACATTACTACATCATTGTATGTTAGTTTTCCACACATAAGAGACTTGAATCCTAACAAACCACTAATTCATCGACATAACGACGAAGTTAAATACCGACTATCGAGCGCATCTAGTCAGCAACCAGTCATTGCGCAACTAGTCTGCACGCGCTGAGTCGTCGACTGCATCGTGTTATGTATGATCTATGATTCCAACGTGACATGTTATGCTGTACTAGTCTGGGCAGGGAAGTAGGGATGGGAATGGGAACTAGAGAACTAGTGCGGCATGTTATTTTTTTTATGCGAAGATATACTATTATGTAACGGTAATCAGTGTTCTTAACTGTAATCTATTTCTTTTCTTAACCACAGTTTAAGTTTTTGAACTATTGAGTATGGGCTATGAAAAATTATGAAGCAATCAGAATGGTTGACATCAAGGACATATTGTAAGTACGTTGCTGTTTGACAATGACTCAAATTCAAAACATTTATTTCAAATAAACCATTTACAGACACTTTTGATTTGTCAGTATCGGTCACTCAAAAAAACATTGAGCTAGTTGCACGTTCTAAAGCGTAGATGTATATGGGGAAGAAAGTGCATTGTTAAATTGAATTTGATTTAATAAAATTCTGCTGAAGAAGTTAAAAGCAAATGAACTCGGACTAGCTATTATTTTTCAGGTTACTGTTTAACGGCAACAGTCAAAGCAGTAAATTATAAGATTTGAATAAGGAGAAAAATAACATGTGTACTAAAATCTGCTACTCTTTTAGGTCAGAAAACTTTACATATTGAGTGATTATTTGACATCCAATTTGGGAGTTGTTCTTTTCATTTTTCAATTCTATCGACATTGCCCCTTACCCCCAACTATCGACAACCCGGCAAACCTATCGATACTACTATCGGATCGTTACAAGTATTGCGCAACTATCGTCACTGCACGCGTCGGCGACGTCGCGCTATGTGAGTGCACGCGACTTGGCGTGACATATTGTAAGTATGTTATTGTTATGTATGTCTTTATGTTAAGAAAATGTTTTTTTTTTTATTAAATGGAGGGCTTTGTTAGCACGAATGTTACCGTGTGGCCTAGACACGTTATAACTAAGTTATAAGGGACCCAAGATAGTCAACCTAAAGATGTAGAGGTAAAATAAAAAAAATATGCCCAAAACTTCAAAGGCTTTGTTAAAAGATACAAGAAATGATTATAAACTGTGTTTTATTTAAACCTTTTTGTTTAATAAAGCTCCATTTTTATACACACAATTGTTCTAGCCATACAGAGTTCACTGTAAAAAGTTTGATAAAACCGATAACAGATGGCGCTAGCAGTCTTATGTTTTGCAGTTCTTGGCCCGTAAACATTCCTTAGTTACATAAGGAAATACCACAAATAAGGTACATTTTGCTAGCGATAAATTTATTACATAGTTGTAATTTTATTTTCAACTTGTTTATTATCTTCGTTTTATCTGTTATTTGTAGGAAATGTTATCTTAAACTTCATATTACATGAGATATTTTATACGATTACTATGGGTACAAAACAAAATCTAATACGAAATCTGCAACTCATGACCATATAAGGAAAAAAACATTTAGTCGCATTGAGAATATCCTTTTTTTTTTGAAGTGGCTAAAATCATTTTTGGTTGCTCGCTCTATGAAAACTTATTTCCAGTTGTGGCCTTGAGCTATAAAATTTTTTTTCAACCCTGGATAAAAATGTATAGCTCATTTCTTTTCTGAGTCTTTAAGAATGGTAGGTACCTATTTTATTTTACTAAAAATATTTTGCCCAACTGTGGGCTTCAACAAAAACAATTTAAACTAACTCCTGGAGTCATTCTTTCATAACTATTTCTCACTATAAACTCGCTTTGAGTACTTATGTAGTATAAACAGAGCGTTATCAGCTACTGATAAGAGGTCGTTGCCCCGACGCTCGCTTCCTCATCGGGCAACACGTGGTTTTGAGGTGAATTTAAATTTTATTCTTTTCTTTATTGTGATTTGAATTTGGAATTATTGTTATAACAACAGTTGTATACCTATGTATTGTATGTGTGTGAATTGTGTGCGCGTATGTAAAGGTATGGTACAGGTATGAAGAACTCTGAGACGACGAAGGCAAAATAATATGATTAGTTAATAAATGGTTAATAAGTAATTACACGTGTCCGCACTACTACTATAAGATATTTTGTAACAACAGTTTGTTCCGTTCCAGCAGACAAACCGTGTATATGGTTTTGTGGGGCATAGTTATAAGCAAGATTTTTGTTTTTGTGTAACTTGTTTATGATAAATAAAATAAATAATAATAATAAGTAACTGCTTTTTTGCGATTTTCCGATAACTCTTACTTCTATTTAGTGTAGGTTCCTGTTATATTTTGAATCTAAGAACCTACTGGAAATCAGTTTTGTTTCTTTTTTACAAAAAAAACACTGTAATTTTTGTTTTTCTGATGATTCTCATAAAAGATCTATTGATTAAAACATAAAAATATCTGTACATAATGACGAGTGGTCTTTTTAAGAATACATTGTAGAACCACATTCTGACCTTACCAACTTATGTTCTAATACAAAAAAAAAAACAATCTAATTGAGAACCTCCTGCTTTTTTGAGTCAGTTAAAAACCCACGTACACACAATTTAAAAACAAAAAAAAACATTACCACTTCAAAAAATGTTCTAAAATATTTTTAAAATTTTGCACTCACCATCACGACTCATCCCGAGCTTCAAACACTTCTGTAGCCGGCAGTACTGGCAGCGGTTCCTGTTGACGCGGTCCACCACGCACGCCTTGTTGCGAGGGCACTGGTAGTTCACCACTGGAAGAGAGCACAGAGTTAGTATTGATACCTGATAGTGGAGTAAGCGGGAAATATTCGGAGGACACGCGTGAAGGAAGCGGACAGAGGCGATAATACGACCACTCTTTTATAGATATTCAGCCCTATTCATAAAAACATTTTTTCCAAATGCAAAAAAAAAGTAGAAACGATTTGTTCAAATACTGATTAGCAGATTCTAAATTCAAATTTAGCATCTTGACAAGCACGCGTTTGAGATGCGTTCGAAGATAGAGGATGGAGCACGTTTGCCTTGCTAATCATTAGTTTATTAAGAATGTGGTTAAAAAGTATTTTTTTATAAATACAACAGTTTGTTGTACGGATGTTGTTGAACCCGTAAAACATTTTTTGGTGAAACTCATTTTCATTTATTACAATTGTACCATTAAAAAGTAGTTTTCAACGTCAAAATTGACTGTAAAAAATTGATTCCAGTTGTCATTTTTAAGTCAGATTGCCGCATCGCATCAGTCTGTGTGATACTTCGTTTGCTATATAGTCCCGGTTTTGTTACGAAATGCCACAGTCACTCGTTCAAAAAGAAATTCATTTTGAATGACTGACTAAAAAAGTGAAACGAAAAGGCAAAATTATCAGCCTTCATGCGTGCCCAGCTTAAATATACGATATCTATTAACTAATACATGCATAGGTTAGTTCAATAGTATAAGATTTGGACTAACTAGTGGCAATAGATAGATAGTAACTTTAGAAGTTAAAATCTTACCTCTACATCCCTTTGAGGCGAGCTTAACTTTTTGAAATATTGATGGCTAGCCTATATTATCATTTATTGGAGTTTATGTATCCCTTAAAAGTAGCTGTATATTACCTTTTGTCTATCCAAGCCATAACTTTAGGGTTGTAATTCCGCTACCCCTAAGAAAGAAACCAATGCCCTTACTGTTGTTTACTCTCCTTCGTTTTATATATAATTAATTATTTTTGATAAGAAATATTAATACATAGCTTATATATTGATAAGGAATGTATTAATGTAGATTTCTTTTGACAATATTGTAAAAGTTCCTTGATGATAAGATCTATGAGTATATTTAAGGTGTACATAGGTCTTACACAGGTGAGTTGAGGAATATATCTAGCTAGAAAATGGGCAGTAGTATCCCCCTGTCTGTGAATACCACCATACTATGATCACCAATCTGTATGTCAAGCTTTTGACGACAAAATTCTCGGCAGATACCTACCAAAGGTAACGCCAAAACTTGCGTTTCCCAAAAGATACGCCTTATTTATTCCCTAGGTTTGTTATAACCCCTAAACATTACATTCAAGGCATAGCAGAAGCTCTAACTGGTATTATAAGTTTTGTATTTTCTATGCCCGTCAAAGCCTGACGAAAAGACCAAAATGTCTGCCTCACATAAAATGGCGGTCACGACATTTCATTTAAATTTCAGAAGCCTCAAAGCTTAGCTTGTTCAATATTAATTTCACGTAGAACGGGGTTCTTTGAGAAGTCTCTCTCTTGTACAAAGCAAAACATTAGTCAAGCTAGGGTATCTCACCCAGACATTTAGTATATACCTACTAGATCTATTTTTAGATAGACATCAACGATTGGATCGTGGGCTCTGTCCTTTCGAATATATGGAATCTTTTTTTGAAATAGTCTTTTCGGCCTGTCTTATTTTTTCTAAGGAGGTTAATCAACTACCTACTAAATTGTTAAGCATTTTTGGCCTTCCTCTTGATTGTCATCTTAAGAGGTTTGCCAAAGTCAATATTATAATATTATCATCATCATCATCTGTCTAGTCTTGACCCGACTATTGGGGTCGACTTCCACTCTAACTGGATGCTGCTAAATACCAGTATTTTATATGGAGCGATATCTGACCTCAACAGCCCAGAAACTGCGGGTATCCCTTGGAAAGACTTATTTAAATCGAAATTAATAGACATACATTGTTTGTCAAGTAGCCTTTTTATATGGGTTCGTAGCTTCTTCTTCTTCCAAGCTAAAACACTAGGAAGTGGTGACGGGCGGGCGTTTTGGGGGACTGTCTTTATGTAGAGCTTTGACGTTCAAAAAGTACTAACAGTCTAGCACTCAGCCTAATTTGAAATAAATGAATTTTGAATTTGTGTAGGTTTGTATCAGTTTTACTGGCCAGTATCCTAAGAGGTTTACCAACGCCACTCTATAATCTATGGTCTATAAAAATAGCAGATAAACAGATGCCGACCTGTGCTCTGCGATCGTCTGAAGAATCCCTTGCATCCCTCGCAGGTGATCACTCCATAGTGCACGCCCGAAGACTTGTCTCCGCACACCTTGCATGGTATAATCTCGATTTGAGCTGAAACAATTAGAAAAACATTGTTAATAAGGGTGATTTTGGCATGAAATGATTTGAGGTCAAGAGTGATTAGGTTACTTCTATGTAAGTGTGCGCCATCGTCGACCACATCATCGCTTACCATCAGGTGAGTTAGTGGTTTTATTGGGTAGTTCCTGAAAAGTGAAATGGTAATTTTTGGCAATTCGGGAAAGAATAGGCTAGTTTTCACTATCAATAAATTGCAAATCTATTTAGTCCGTCAGAGTATTGAAAAATAATGGACACGTGTTTTTCATTTTTGTAAATCAATGAAAATTGACAATGATAAAATGCATCAAAACTCGGGAGTGGGGGCTCGTGGCGTCAGAACGCACTAAAAATTATACCACGGCGTGACGTATTGAGAATTTTAAAAGCGTCGTATCTTCGTCAATTTTGGTTTACATGAATAAAGAAAAAAACGGGACAAAATTTTTTTGATAATCTAACTGCAGACAAATTAGATTTTTTCAGTGGACAAGCCTATTGCAGTTATTTTTTTACAGTGTGTTACGACAACAAGATGCTTATAAGAGTACAACGTTTGGATTTTTGGGGCTTAAAATTATTACGCACTCTACTACATAGTACCAACATTAAAACTAGATGTCACTACTACCGAGGAGAAGATAGGAAAATCTACTAGCTACGTGATAATAAATGACAATCGATCAAATATACCTACCAGACATACACTTTTCTGATTTCCCTATTTTTTTTAAATTCTTTGCCAAAAATAGAAACTATAAAACCATATAATTTTTATAACCTATCATACAACTTCCGATATTACAGAGTTCCACCTATGTCACCTAGCAATGCGACCGTTATGCTTCTATAGTTAAAAGGCCTTCTGCAATTATAATCATAAATCCTATAACTCTACTTTTACCAATCCCGTTCAACCGTGAAGATACAACTCGTACTTGATTCGCAGCCATTTTTGGTCTCAAGTTCATCGAACCCAAGGCAAGGTCGGAACGCGGCCAATGACTTAGCGGGTGTGTGTGTGCGTTCCGTTCCATTCCACGTGCCTGAAGGGACAGCCCTTTTGTGGATGTAGCGCTACGTACAACGGATTACCCGATGTCCTTTTGTTGAGATTTTTTTTTTAAATGGAGCTGGTATGTCTGTTGTTTTGAAATCGATAATGTTCTTTTTTTAGTTTTTGAATTTCGAATGGTTATGCAATTTATTTGATGATAAGATGAGAAATGCGTAGCTTTTTCAATGTTGTGTGATGGTCTATTTTATAAATATCTGGGTTTTTAGGTACAAGAGGGTCTAACCGTAACCGTACTGAACCGAAAATCAAGTAAGAATAAGAACAAATTTTACTTTTGACAATAATTTATTATCGAACGCGACCGCTAATAATATTTTGTAACGTTACTATTTCTTCTAGGGTCCCAAGGGTAAGTTACCTTTCTAGGACCAGTAAAGTTGCATATACCGTTCAAGAAAATTCAAATTAATTAAGTAAAAGGAAAAATTTTAAGCTAATTCTTACACGTGTCACTCTCATTAAGAATTTAATGAGAAAAGTAATTAAAAACCTATTTCTAAAGTGTTATATGTCATCGGTATAATCATTTACGGCTTTAGTTAGATAATATTTAGTTTAGCTTAATTGTCACCGCTTTAGCAGTTACAAAAGATTAATCTTACATATACGGTAAACCATTTTTGAGTACGAAAAAAATTAGGCAATATTTAAAACAATAGTGTCTTAAAAAAATCCCAATCACCTTCCGTGAAACGGAACTCAAAACAATAGTTTAACTTTAACCTGTTCCGTTACACGCAACAGCAGTTGGCAATTTACAAAATGACAGTCTTCGCAATATCCTTCTTGATTCAACTTTGTCATATTTGCACGGCTCTGACGTTTCGTCATTGGAATTCATTGAATTACAATTGGATCAAAAGATTTTGAAAACTTTTTGATAAGCTGACTATATCACCGGTATTTCTTAGTAATTGGGCTATGGAGGTCAAATGCCAGTTCTTATAATTTATTGTGTAAAAGGGAAACTGACTGAATGGAATATCAACGCACAGCCGAAACTACTGGGACTAGGAATATGAAATTCTGCACCAGGCTTCCTTACATGATGTAAGCATTAAGAAGGGATTTTTGGAAATTCAACGTTTAAGAGGGTGAAAAGGGGGAAAATCATCAGCAGTACGATTCTGTAAGCATCTTACCCTGTAAGCATATGTGAAGTGAGCTGTCAATTCAGACAAACAAGACGGAATGACAGTTTACTTCATGCTTACTCCACCTAAGTTTACGCGGTGTGACGTTGTCAATGTTGGATTGTACTGATCTGACAAATAAAGGAATTATTATTTCCTTTATTCACTTAATATTCCTATAAATGACTTTTTTTATATATTAAAAAAAAATATTTAAAAAATCATTTAAAATATATAGAACAAATTATTATCGTGTGATAAGACGATAATTATTAAAATAGGTTACTTTACTTTCTTTATACATACGTAGGTATGTTCAAAAAACCTCACTAACAGTACCTAAACCACAACAATTTTCACACGCTATAAACCACATCCAAATCAACCAAGCAGTTTCCGACTTCAGTAGACAGAGACACACACACATCTATCTCTTTCCCCGCTCAGCTGATGATGTCGTCACGGGCCGTCGACCGCGGGCATGTTCGGAATTGTATCACGCCCCGCTACGTCATACAACGGTCAGTCTTTTGAATTTAGAACGATTTGGGTTTACTGTTATGTAATGCAGTGATTTAGTTCGACACTTGGGATGTTGTCGTTGCGTTAAAAAATGAATGTCATTTTTAATTTTGTGCGTTTTAGATTTTATACAAGTGCTAGTTATTCGGTATAGCAAGTTTGTTATAATCATCGTGATTTCTAATTTTGACTTAGATTACAATTATACATAATTAATTCAGATGGATAAAATTGTGAACCATTATGCGCTCTGAAATTATTGTTGGTGTATGTTTTTTTTATTTTCCTCAGAGGAGTTTAGCTTCGCACATCTTGTGTTTATAACAGACAAGATGCCTGGCTAAAATGAAATATTAAACATAAATAAATGTTTTTATGGCACATTATTAGCAATTCTATTACCATGGAAAATTCCTTAGATTTTCCCGAATATTTTTGAATAAAATCTGATTTCAATCCCAGACAGGGTTTTATCCAGATTTTCTTATAAGAAAATATATTGACTCAGTTATAATCATGCTATGTTAAACTTATGGTTTTATTTTCTAATGGATAACATAACATAGAGAAGTATGAAAGTAGACATGCATGTTGCGCCGATTCCAAATGAATTGGGAAAAGGTTTAGGCAATTATGGATACACTTTTACATATTTATTCTGATTGGGAAGTGACTGAAAAATACTTCACGCGATTCCGCTGTACCAAGAATTACACGGATCGAAGTAGTTTTGATAGAATCTTTTTTTATTGATACAAAATTATAAATATCCATCAATACACGTGGATATTACTTCAGCTCGAGCTACTCGCCTAATTGGAGGAAGTATCCGGACTTACTGTTACCATGGGGATGCCACCCGCGTTTGAGGAACCAATACGATAGAGGGCGGATTTCTGAATTGAGTAATTTTGAATGAAGAACGTATCAAACTTCAATGCCAAATTTTGACAGGTTTTCAGGCTGAAGTAAAGTTTGACAAATACTCAACTGCTAAGTTTTTTGATCTTCCCTATTTTCCCATGGTCTTATAGCCAAACAAATTCAATAAAAATAGTTTCCTATAGTCAATCCCAAACATTTTGAACCTTTGTCGTTATCGCTAATAGAATGTGACTTTGTCTATAGCCAGACCATAGACAATTTAAAGCCAGGAGTACACTTGACAATCGTGGTGATTATTCGATATTCAATTTGCATTCAATACTATGCTTTACACACCCACCGTACGTCACGGGTCAATATCCTCTAGAAGCCTCAACAAGGCTTTCGTTATGGTTGCCACTTTTGCCCAAAAATTACTTAAATGGTAAGAAGCGCAGAGGAAAATTTGCAAAAAATATGGTAAGTATTTTTTCTTACTTAAGGAAAAACGCCTGTTTTAAACGAAAATAATGAGACAAACTCTAAATTTATAGGTATTAAGTTATCTTAAATCAGAACACTTTCGCTAAATAGTAGCAAAATACATATTACCAAGTCACAAAAAATAAATAAACATTTTATCAATTTTCCGCGAAAAACTTGGCAAAAACATTTGCCAACCATGGGTCTAGTCCCAAATTTAAATTTTAATCTAACGGCTTACGTCAGGGTTCATCGACCGCAGTTGTCCGAACTAGCGTTACAAACAACTTTACTTTGACACCCCTAAATTTGCGACCAATACTGTATCACATTGGAATAAAGTTTAATTTCATTAATCAAATTGTTTTCTAAATTATGAAAATATTTTTGCATTTACTAGTTCAAAATTCTAATGTGAGTCGAGAAATTGTTTGTGCTATCTTTTAATGTTGGCTTTTTACTGACCGGCAGGATATTCTCGTTAAGTTGGTTGTTTTTTTTTTTTGGGAAATTAATTTCTTATTTTAAAAAGTTATAATAAATAGCTATTTTTAATATGGCTTTAAAAATATGATGTCAGGAAACTAAAAAAAGCAGCGTAGCTAAAAATATTGTCAATACTGGTGACTAATTCCTGAAATAATGTCTCTCTCACTCTCTGGTTTAAAAATAGAACCAATAACGATGTTTACTTCGATTTAAATCAACTACTTTGATCCCGTTGGCTTTGCCCATTCAGATCAGACGTTTAGGTATACAGCGGCCCAGACTAAAATAAAATACACTGCAATTATGTATCCATTTTATTTTAATAAAATGTACCTTAAAATCTCAATTATACAAACAAAAACCAGTACATCCAAGCTTATTTAATATTACAAATGCGAAAGAAACTCTGTTTGTTTGTAACTTCTTTACTCCGTAACGGCTCAACGGCTTTGGATGAGACTTGGCTCATGAGTAAGCTATATCCTGGAATAGGAAATATTATACTTTTGACCGTGGAAATATGTTCCTTTGGAATAATATCCAACCTTAAATCGGGCGAAACCGCAGTCATAAGTTAGTTATAAATAAAAGGTGAAGAAATAAAACCAATCTTATTTGCCGAAGCAGCGTTATTCCAAAGTTCAACAACACTGCTTGTTGCAAAAGAATATTGTTTTAATTGCATAACGAGCGAGCCAATATGATGCAAGTTTATGCGTCAACATATTAAGAATGGAAGAACATAGTACACATACAAGACACATCTTGTGACGACATAAATTGTATGTTGTGTTAACAGGCAGGATTTCATTGTTAGGGCCGGTTTCTGATTGGAATATTTTGAATTAAGAACGTGTCAAACCGTACTTAAACACTAAACTACTACACTAAGAACCAACCAACCAAAAACAACAACTCTAACTTATGCCAAATGTTGACAGGTTTTCGTGCCAGAGTTTCATCTAATTACCTTATTCAGAAAAATGCGGATTGAATGATAGGCCTACTTATTGTAAAGGAGTATAAGCGTAAGAAATTTTACAATAGTGTCTTTATTCATTAATTTTTTTATTGAAATTGTTTCTTTAATTGCATCTAAATTACAAGTTTTGCAGGCAAAGAAGCTTATTATCTCCTCAAGAAAACGAGTCCAACTCCAGTTTTCCATTTACTATGGGAGCTAACTTTTTAAGGGTGATTTTAATGGTGCGATCAGTTTTATGGCGACACTTTGTCTTATAGCTGTCAACCTTTAATTATTCAAGAGTTTACAGCTTTTTTAACGACAGAAAAAACTATCCAGCGCAGTGGCGTAGCTATAGTCTCGCAGAGGCCCTGTAACATTTTCTTTTTTAAACTTAGAGTGAGCATGAAGTGAACTGACATACCATCTTGTTTATATGAATTGACAGCTCACTTCATGTTCACTTAACTTAAGCTTTGACGGTAAGAGGTTTACAGAATTGCACTACAGAACTGTCTTGGCAGGCCGCGAAGAAGATGGCGGGACTAAATGTATCGCTTTGCGTCCACACGTCGGGGCCCTTGAAGTCCCCCGGGCCCCGTATCTTTGATAGGTACGGGCGGTAGCTACGCCCCTGATCCAGCGTTTATTAATACTTTTGCTTATTTATTTATTGCTAGTTTCTGCCTGCGACTTCACCCGCATTAATTTTGGAAACTATCCCGAGGGAACATACTCCCGAGATAAAAATTATAGCCTATGTGCTATTCCAGAATATAATCTATTTCTCTACTAAATTTCATCCAGATCCGTTCAACCGTTCCGTGTTTGAGTAACAAACATCAATTCTTACTCCTAAACTATTTTTACTCTCATCCCAGAGACCAAAGAAATCACACAAACACCCCAATTTAATAATAAATCGATTAAATATAGTTTTGGCTTCAGATCAGCTGTGAGGGTTCATCGAACCCCGGATCTATTGTCTGAGTAATGTATTGTAATCACATTCTTCGATCGTTGCTCAAGTTTTTAAATGAACCGTCTGGTATTGTGAATTGGTCAATAGAAAAAAGGGTTTTTATTGTTTTATGTCAGCTAGTCGAGAATGCAAGTAGCATGTGAAAGCATCATGAGGATTTATAAATAGAATTCCATAGCATCATGTTAAAGTATCATAAGGATTTAAAAATAGAAGGCCATAGTTTAAAAAACAAGCTTATCTAAAACTTCTCATTTGAAAAACCTAAAGTAATATTCATTTAGAGTTTTGATTTTAAGGAAAGTATGTAAAAATCAAAGAAACTATGGATAGACTGTGTGAAAGATTTACAAGTTCTCTCGAATCATCAAATTGACAATTTTATGCCACAGTAAGTCAAGACCAAAAAGTCATAGCTGGTTATTTTATTGACTTAATCGACAGTCTTTTCACTGTAATGGCGACTACTTCGAGTACTCGAGTAGATGGCCTTTACATCAAACTAACTAGAAATAAGCTATGACTATATTTAATTAAATACTAGCTGACCCGCGCAACTTCGTGTGCGTCATATTTTTCATTAATGCTCGGCTCCTGTTGGTCGTAGCGTGATTTTATAGCCTTCCTCGATAAATGCACTATCCAACACTAAAAGATTGTTTCAATTTTTACCAGTTCAATTCTTCCTGAGATTAGCGCGTTCAACCAAACTCTTAAGCTAGCAATAACTCTTAGCTCTCTTAGTTCTCTTAGCTCTTAAGCTAGCTAGCTAGTAATATTAGCATAGATAGGTATTAGAAAGAGAATGACAATTGAGTACAACTAATATCGAAAAATAAATAAAGTTGCAAGACCACAAACAAATTAAATAAGGGCTAGAGAATGATAAAAATCATAATGACGCAAAGGCCTTGAAGATCGTCGACCTTTAAATTATCTTCTTTTGAAGAAACTAAAGCTGAATCATTATCTGTTCATTGATTAAACTGATAAAAATTACGTATCGGTACAGATCAATGATTACGATAGTATTAAACATATCAATATCACTAATCCGCTTACGAGGCAAAGATTATATTCTATGGTTTCAGTCTACATTGTCTTTGGAACTATGTTGTACAAAGATATAAGTTTTAATCATCCAAATTTTTGAAATATACTTCTTATAAAATAGAACTGAAGAGTTTGTTTTGCCTCCGCTGTCCGTCCGTCTGTCAGCGGTATCTCATGAAATGTATCTAGGCTATAATAATAGTAATAGGCTGAAGTTTTCACAGGATGTGTGTGAATTTTATGTAACCGCTACAAAAACACTGATAAAAATTTAACTAAACTAAAAATGAATGGGGGTGGCCACCATACAAGATTTTTTTCGTTTAATAGTTTGGAACGAGAAAAAGTTAGAAAGAACGGTTTACAAAATCAAAGTAATATCGCAGGCAACTGAAACCAAGAAGCACAGCTAGCATATAATATATTTAACACTCGTAATTAAGGCTATAGCATGTCTGCTTATAACGTAATAATATACATTATACATTAACTATACATAAGATATTGGAAGCCAAGGAACGACCTTGCAAAACGTCTGCCGTTCAATATTGTGATATACAAAGATTACTCATCTAAATTATACATAATACCAAAGTCTACATACCTACATGTATATTCTTATTTGTACATTCGGCCAACTGTCATCGCACAAATGTCAACAAGCCATTTTTATATTTCGTAACTGTCATACATTTTTAGACAAAGGCGTAGACTATAAAAATCCATATTTCGAAATAAAATTGAATTTGGAACATGACAGAACAGACAGAGATGGCAGTCAAATGTCATAGCCATCCTACTTCCTCCTGCTAATAGTACAAATGCGAAAGTCTCTGAGGATGGATGGATGAATGTTTGTTACCCTTTCACGTCAGAACGCCTTAAAGAATCTTCATGAAATTTGGCACAGAGGCAGATTATAGTCAGGAATAACACATAGGCTATATATATGACGGAAGTATGTTCCCTAAGGATCACGCGGGAAAAGCTGCTGGCAGAAGCTAGTAGCCCATACATTTGACAGGGCTTTTTTATTGATAGGTCCGCGTTTGACCACTATCTCACCTGATGGTAAGCGATGATGTGGTCGACGATGGAGCACGCTTGCCTAGAAGTAACCTATTCACTCTTGACTTAAAGACCCGTTGTAGCTATCAGGCAACAGACTCCGGGAGGGAAATCAATATGTATAAAATTCTTCCGTTACTGACTGATTCAGTGACTGACAGACAACGCGCAGCCGAAACCGCAGGTCGTAGAAAGCTGAAATTTGGCATGTAGGTTCCTTGGGGAGTGTAGGGGAGCACTACGAGAGAATTTCCCGAAATTCCCACGGGAACGGGTAATGCGCGCATTAAGTCGCGGGCAAAAGCTAGTACATTTATTAAAAAAAAACGAAAAAAATTATAGAATTTAGTCGTGAAAAAAGCTGGTATTTTAAAGTTACTATAATTTCCCAAGGAGACAGAAAGCCGACTAGCAAACTTGGAGAAACGCCAGGAAAGTGATAAAATAACAAGTTTATACATAATATTTATCGTGTTTAGCTCGTTATATGCGGTTTGTGTAATAATTTTTATCCTTAAATGAAAATACTCGTATTTTCATTAAAAGGATAATAATTATTTGTATCGTTTGCATTGTGGAGCATTTTTATCGGCAAAGGTCCTTCAGTCAGTTTTCAATGACCAATGGTAACTAAGTCCGTATGGATTAGTAATTATTCCTACAAATTAACTTTTGCTTCTGCTACGGCTTTGCCTATGTAACAGTCGAAAATTATTCTAAGGGAATGTTGGTGGTCCCGGGATAAAATGTATCTATTGCCTTCTTTAAGGTCCAATCTGTCTCTTTTCAAAAAATCAACAGAATTGGTTCAGGGGTTATAGATAAACGGAATGGCACACAGAGTTACTTTCGCATTTATAATATTAGTGTTGTCGTTTATCATCAGTGTATTTATTTCCGAAATAAATTATTACTACCTACATACAAAATATTTTATGAAAAAAAACTTATTCCAACTCATAAAATATCTGTAAAAATCTTGTAAAGGATTGTAGCCAAACCCAAACAACTTGCATAAATTAAAAATCGAACTCAAAAGTCAAAACAATATCCTCATTTAAAATGAACAAACGTAAGACCAAGCCTACAAAAAAAATTATCAAAACAGTGAATCACTTATCAAGTCAAGGCAAAGTCCGTTATCGGTCAAACGCAAACCGCATTTCAGATCGTATCACAAATTCATACACGTAACGCGGACGAACGCATTACCGTATTTCGAATTACCTACGTTTTGTGACGCGGGTGACATCACGGGGCAATGACCTCGATACCGCGTGCTTTTCATTTTATATTTAGGCGAAACCATTTTACTTTGACCTTTGATGAGGAAAGGAATGTTTGTGTCAATGGATCAGTTCATAATGGTTTAAGCCCGTTATAATTGGCAAAATTAGCTTGATCTCTGATATCTATAGAGTAGCTCCGAATGATAGTTCCTGAAGAACTGGCTATGTTGCTCTGTGATGACTTTTGAATTTTGATCTGTCATTTCAATGAAAATGTTTCGTTTGCCGGGTCATTCTATTTTTGAGGGTTGTGTAACAGTTAAAAATGAGAAGAAACATTTTACTTCAGACATTTTAGCAAGCCCTAATTTTCTTTGATAAAATTACCAGACGGCCAGACAGATAAATAATGATATCAGAAAAAAAAAAACAAAACAAGATTATCAGTGAACTAGATCTGGAACGGATGTGTCTAATAGGTACCTAATAAAAGTTCCAAAACTTTCGTCTACACAAACGTCATACTAAGCAAACTTGACAAAGAAATAGAGACCTAAGGACATTGACATTACTGCGAAAATGGAATGATTACTTCATTTATTTCATGACACAATATTTTACGTCACACAAAAGAATACTAAAAAGAATCTCGTTGTAAAATTCATGATTCACCTATTTTTTCTTTAATCAAACAAAATTAACTGTTCTAATTTTAAATTTTGAAAATTGGCGGTAACTGCACTTGACATAACTCCCCATTTTTTTTTATTGTGCTTTTTGACTAAAGACAAATCACTATTCCAATTTTCAAATCCATATCCAATATGGCGGAAACTCGTACTAGGTACATAATGACAGCCACATTTTCAGCCTGTCACAGGTTATTGAACTACATTTATTTGAAAGAAATGATGACTAAGTAATTATTAGTAACTTAAATGAATCATTTTTGTGATGTTCTTAGCTTAGTAATGAGGATTTCTGTTTACGGAATTTCTGTAGTTTTATTGTGAAACATCAATTTTGCAAGTGCTAACTTTTAAGACTTGTAAAATGATTTAAGCGCATTCTTTTGCATTATGAATCATTTCTTTTTTTGCCATTTAAAGAAATATTGCTTTTAATGCAATAACTGGCCAAGCATTAGCCAGCGAATTATATTTCTCTTCAAATAAGTTCATAGTGCATTCATCAAAATCTCTATGTCCAAAGTTATTGTGTTTCATAGCCAAACCTTGACGTATATGTATAGGCACAAATGTGTTGGTATACATGCATAACATACATCTTACAAAAGGCCTTTTGTATCGCCTAAAATATTTCATAAAACATAGTTAATCTCATATTTCAAACAACTTCTCACTATTTCGTAATGTGACTCTTTAGACGGTAAAACACACAAAAGGAGAGCTTATGGTTTTTTGTTTATATTAGAACTAAGTGGTCTTGTTAACAGAGAGACCGTAGTTTTTAAACTTTAAAGTAAGTAAAAAACTATTGTGAAATGGATAACATTTGGTGTATAAACTTCTTAGTACGAGTTTTCTCTCAAAAGAACTCAGAATTATTTTTCAAAAGTTGAAGCAGTTTGGAATGATACATTGATGCTAGTACGTTAGTGCTCGTACAACCTTTAATCACCGATAAAAAGGTGAAAAATAAGTGTGCATTGAACAATATTTGAAAAACAAACAATTAAAAAGTGACCGTACCTGCTTCTGATTAAACCACTTGCCCTCCTAACCCTAATGTCACGGGAAAACCCACAACCAATTCATAATAATCCCATGAAAAACGAAAGGGAAACGTCATTCCTTCGTCCTACTTAATTTCTGTGTGAAAAAAGTCTAGCGGAGTTAAGTTTCATTCGACTCCCCCGCGGAGCAAAAACAATTAACTGTTGAGAATTTCAAAAACTTGTCAAGTATGTTAACAAAACAATTCATTTGAACGCGCCCTAAAATAAAAGTGACAGCATACGTCACTTGACGTCACGGGTCGACGACATCACGAGATCGTTCTATTTTTAAACAACGTTTTGTTAATTTGTTTCTTTTTTTGGTTATAAATCAAAACGCACCGTTTTTTATTTCGTTTTATCTGTGGGAATTATTATCTAAAAAAAAGTCTTTTATTTATAATTATATTTTTCTAAGAAAACGGTAGTGGTGTTAGTTTAAAATTGATTTTAATCATTTTTTCCTGTTTATCATTGAGATATACCACTTAAATTTAGTGAAACTGATATTTATGGTATTAAGGAATTAGGTTTATTTCGGTGCTCCACCCACTATTCGTGCCGTCCTCGTGGAAAATTTCTGCGTGAGAAAATCAATATGCTATAATAAAAGTGAGCTTGGATTTTATTGAATGGACGGCGCCTATCATGTCTCTTTCAAAATTATTTTATTTTGAAACCTCTACAGATTTTTTGACTTGACGCTGTTTTTTTCACTCACGCGTGTCATGCCAATCTTTGCCGATTTAAAAAAACATTGAATTACGTGTCCTGTCAATGTAAATTAGTTTTTTTTTTTTTAGTATTAAAGCTGCATCCTTCCCACGCAGCAATGACAAAATTTGGTACAGCTAGAAATAAAGAATGAGTCTAGCTAAGAAGATGTAAGAGGTGAACGTATCATCAAATTAACGGGCGATGGCCTTGAACCCGACCAGTTGGGGCAATTCGTCGCCGGATGACAACCCTGAAATTGTTCTATTGCGCCATTATGAATGTAATGAGTAATGACAATTGGACTTAAAAAATAGCATCTAAACGAATTTAAACTGTCATTTTATGTCGTGGGAGTGCAGCTTTTTTTACTTATATAATTTTGCATGGATTTTGCTTAGAAAAATGCATAACATGCAAATGGACAAATTTTTAGATGAAAATGTTTTCTTTTGTTTCTATACGTTTAAGAACATAATTTACGAATGTATGTGTGTCTAGAAATTATGAGGTAGCTACTTTACGTTATCTGTACACAATTATTTAAAATGTACATAAGTTTTTGTAAATGCTGTCAAAAACAAACACAGAGCAACTTAGCTTCCCTAAAAATAAAAGTTCCAAATTCAAAAACCTGTTCCATTATTACATTCGAATTTTCGAATTGACATCAATAAAAAGTCTCAATTAATCTAAACGCTTTACATTACGCAAAGACAACGCGGCATACAGCCTGCACTTACGACGTTTTAATACTGCGATGGCATCCACGTGTCGTTTTCGACGGGGTTAATGACCCTAACCTGCACTTTGACTTGACTAGTTATTGTTATTTTAATGGCTTGCAAAGTACTGTTATATATTTTTTTCTTTTGTGATTTATTTTTGGTGTGTGTGGCCCTATTTTCAATTTTTATAAGATTCGAATGGTTGGAATGGTCCGTAATTTGAATTGAAAATGTTCCTAAAACTGTCAGTGGTTTTAGGAGCTGTCATTTTATTACATGTTTGACTTAGAACTTAAGCGTTTTTAACAATGATTTACTCCTGGCTGGTATTACAACATAGAAAAACTAAATTCGATGCAAAAACTACACATATTAAGAATACTCTGGTTTATATGTGTAGCTAACTCTACTATCAGCATAATTGCATGATGAGTCCAAACAAATCTAGCCCTTATTCTTACAAGTTTAACGTCCATAATGATATTAATGACACAACTAGAGACATAGTTAAGTATGTCTTTTGCACGTCACATACCCCAAATTTGACAACAATTAACACAAATAAATGAAACAAAGAAAAAAACCCTTGTAGGTTAATTGTGGAAAATTATAATTTAGGGCACAAACATTTAAATGCAATTTGGAGCAACAGATAAATACATCGATTTTGTAAATATTTGACTAAAATGTAGGTCGAGTGACGCAAAAAATTAAGCACTGCACTTAAAAGTTGAGCATTCGAGTTTTTTGTCAGTCAATATACCTAGAGATATGTCACTAAGTTCTAGTAACACAAAGGCTAAAATACTATAATAATTCTCTTGCCCTTATTACGATTTATTTGGGGTCGTCGCAAAATATTTTATTTTCCATATTTCTTTATTAGTCGTCATATCAGTGTCATCCTCTTTTCTAGATGCTCGTATATCATCTTCTTACAAAGGCTAAAATACTATAATAAGCAAAAAACAAATATTTTCAAAAAAGTGGTCAAACACGTGCCTATCAATAGCAAAAAAAATGACAAACCTAACTTTTGTAACTGACATAAAACTATTTAATCGATATGTCACGATAAAAGAAAAATAAAGGTACATCTCTATTCGACCTTGACGTACCCTGTCATTTTTAATAACGCCTAAGTAGTGTCAATTTTAGTCATATACAATTAGTAGCACGGTAACCCGCTTTCCTAGTTTTTACTTGGTCTAGTTTCATTTGACCTGTCAGTTTTTGTTTTAATTAAGGGAATTCCCATTTTTTATGCGAAATGTTCATGATTGTTTTACGCGAGATATATAATTGTTAATCTATCTTTATCGCTGTGACTACTACTACTGGATTTATCTCTGACATCACGTACAGGTGATAAAAACAGTAGAAAAAGAAAAATCGTTATCGGTCAAACAAAATAATCATTTTCGACAAAGTGACAGATGCGATTATTTATTGGTTAAGAACAAAAATAATTGGTCAAAGATCTTTTTTTATGACAAACTTAAAGATTCCTGCTGAACCCCTTAAAAAGGTTATCTAAATAATTATAATAATTAATACGCACTTTGCTCCAGCAAATTGGACAATACAAACAAACAGAATCTATATAGATACTGTTATTTGCATAACATATCATTAATATAGGCCCAATTAAATTGGAGCGCTTTATATCATCATAGTACGAGTATGTACGTGTGTATTAAGAAATATTTTTTTCTAGAAAAGAAAATAGAGCCGAAAATTGGAAATGTTTCGGCCTTGAGGACGAAAAACAGTCTATAAAAATAAAGTGACGAAGTACATTACCTTCTATGTAAAAAACGCTTATTGCTTATGTAGGTAGAGTCCATTTTTCCTTAACCTTAAGTACACGACGATTAATAAAAAAAATACGTACCTCTTATAGAATTAGCGGCTTTCTTATCCATAAACATGCCAGATATCGACGAGCCGAACATCCCATCACTACTGCCAGGCGGGGGGGAGGTACTGTCCGCCACAGACCCTGAGGTGATGTCCATGCCCATCTGGTTGTGCATGACCGGCTGCACATCCGTATGAGGTTCTCTCTTCAACTGCATACCAGGAGGTAGACCCTGGGACTGGTGCAGCATGGTGGAAGCAGACGAGTGACCTCCGTGCTGGTCTGGAGGCCACTGGGACCCGAACAAATCGTGAAACTGATTACTGTTCATGATTCCAAATTCTATTTTCGGGGTCTTCTCCGTCGTTTTTTTTTTCTCTCTTGAGAGTTAAAAACTTTTTGTTTTAAGTTATTTTCGGCCAATGATTTTGTGTGCGCGCGAATCGAATTCGCATTGCGGTTAACACTAGTATCACTGTGCGAATTTGGTGTTCCAATAGATTGTTGATTTTTTTCTTCTTTTTTTAAATTTTTAATCGACTATGTCGGTAAGGCAACTGTTTTTGTTTTTTTGTGTGTTACACCATCAGCATTTTTCTTCGAAAAAACTATGGCACTCCCAATGTATTGTTTCTTCAACTTTGTTGACTGTTAAGCACCAGGTTCTTGTGTTTTTTTTAACTGATAAATATATTCCGGCCAAGCGGTGATGTGAGATTTCTTTTAGCGAAGTTAATTTCAGGTATTAACTTTTTGAACAGCAACAAATTTTTTGGCATTTTGTCTCCGTGATTGTGTTTTATTTTCTTCCTTTCGTCTTAAATAAACATCTACGTAAGGCACTATTACTTTTATTGTAATTATTCACTTGTTCCCTTATACTACTGGTTTTATATTTATCTCTTTATCAATATTTGACAAACACAAAAACAATCTGTAAAGAGAAAACCGAAGCAGAAGAAGAATTTACTTGAATTTAAAATATTTTTTGGATTTTTTTAAAATGCCAATTTGTTGTTATTGTCAAAAGATTTTAGTTAACCGAACAACGCTGCTCAATTATCTAAAATCCGTTATCCGAATTTACGTGGAACACAAGATTTGAATTTTAAATAAGTCGTTAGACGCCACTACGTTCCATTTTCGAAAAATAAAAAATCGTCACTGTAGCACTTAAAGGCACTGTCACTTGTTTTGTAGTAAAAATAACAATACGTGATCACCTCACTGCTGGAAAAATTTGTACGTTAGTATGTTTGTACTATAGGTTGTTCACAAGTCGGCTTCGCGTCGGCGACTGGCAAGTCCGAAGATGTTGACGCCAGAGCGGCCCGAACGTGACTGACGCATTGACGAATCTTCGGCCAGGCTCACGAAAAAATTATATATTTTTTCATTCCGACCGAATAATCAACTTAGCTCCTAGCCATAGTTCAGTCGCCCCGGCGGCGGGCTACGAAGAGAAAAATTCTCCTTCAATATTCATCTTTAAGGAAAATTTCCTTGAGCACGATCAATTAGGACTCTAGTCCTTCAAAAATCGCCTGAGAGATATACGGAAATGCGTGTAATTACGGTGTAATTAAGAGACAAAATTGCGTGCCAGTGTGCGCGCGGATCACAAGGCGGTTTTTGCTTGTGTGCGTACGTCGGTGTCGTGTACAGATGTAGCGGCGCGCGCACACCAGCTCACGGGCGTCACAGCAGTTCATTGACCCCGGGACCCAAACAAAGTAGATTTCGGTGAAATGCTGTTGAACTCTAGTTTTGAATGTGGAATCGCTGAGCGATATTACGTCGCCGCCTTTCCTGGTGAATTTTTTCGCCGACAATTTTTGTTCTTTTTTCAAAATGAAGATTCTGCAAATATTTTTTGTTTATTTTTCGGGTTTACGTCTCTAATACCGGCTGGCAATGCTCAAACTTTTATTTGAAATCCGAAACGAATCATTTTTTGCAAATTTTTCATTTTGCAAAAAAAAAATAAGTTGCAATTTTTGACGTCTTTACTAAAAACAAAAAACGTGACTTAAAGAAATACTCAAACATTTTTTGCGGTTTTCGTACAATAATAATTAAATCCGATTAAATCTACTTAATCAAATAAGTTTTTATTAATAAACAGTTGTTCTTTCAAAACAAAACCTGAACTCGACTACTAGTGTTAACAGTTCATTGACCCAGGAAAAATGTGCTGTCAACCGCAAATATAAATGTAGGCAATTTTGTTTCGTTACGCGTCTGCAAAGTGTTTTTTGTTTACTATATTTCCCTTTTAAATTATGCAATATAATAAAATTCGCAAAAAAAAAAATACTTGTCACATTTGACATCAATACCATTTTTTTTTTTGTTAATGGCAAGTGCCTATTCTACCTTATTTGTCAAAAAAAGTTTTTTTTTTAATAAATCATCTTGCTATACTGTGCAAACATTTTTATCTGTATATTACTACCAAAACTGACCTTTCGCTATGGTTCATCGACACCTCACACGTGGGCAATGATGGGAAAACTTTTGTGAATCAAAACTTATTCTACTATTCCATATTTTTCCTTGATATTGATATTCCTTAGTTATCAAAAGAGGAAGTAATTCGATGATAAATACTATTATGTCACTGACATTTTGAAGTCTTAAAGGTCACCATTTATTTATAACTAAGATATTAATAAAAAAATATGATAAGATTACCAGTTACAAAACGTTACAGTTACATAATAGTTTGAAGAAAAAAAATCTAAACAAACAAATAATAACTTTCTTTTAAAACTCTTACTGTCTTACAAAAAAAATCTCGGTTAATAATGATGAACTAACATCCCATATAAGTCACTATTAAGTACCACACCATTAAACTTTACTCTCACTGCTGAACCACTATTAATCAAAGCGACATAATCGGAAAAAAGCACCTACTTACTAACACAAACAACATCAAAATCCGTCCAGCCCTTCGCTTGAACGGGCGGCCCTCAAAAAACCATAGATCACCGAAAAAAAGTCATAAACCATGACTAAAAACACAGTAATCCCCAAAATGTGAAGAAAAAAAAGAAAAGTAAATAACCCTAGAGGGAAGCCGCCGACCTTGTGGGAGAAAGGGACGGTAGATGTGACGTCACGTAGTACTGTCTCACTCTTACTTGCAGGCTAACGACCTATTGATTTCAGACCACGTGTTATGTCGATGTTCTGTTAAGAGTCCACTGTTGGGCCAAAAGCCTAGTTATCAAACTAAACATCTATGATTTTTTTACTATTACTAAGTTCAAAAACAAATTGACGTTTCTTTTTTTTTTAAGGCAACGGAAACAAAAACAGGATGTATTGATCAGCTGCTGGCCGTCGTCGCCTGTTTTATCAAACGTTACGGTTCAACCTACTATATTTGTTCCAAGCCCGGCCTTTAGTAGGCTTGGCTATATTTTTAAATAGATAGAATTGTCAGGGTTTAAAGGCGTGGCTCTTAAGGTTTTTATAGAAGTTTTGACTATGGAAAAATCTATATTTGCGAAAAGTAGAGCCATTGCCACTTGCCTGTAACCGTGCTAGTGAAAATAAACACTAAAGCCAGGTCCTCAAAGCTTTGTGACAAGTAAAATTGGCCGTAGCTCTAATTATGGAGTCTAAAGGGCTCCATAACCGCGGTGGAGACAGTTGGAGGAGCTCTATGTCCAGCAGTGGACGTCTTTCAGTTGAAATGGTGATGAAACAACAAAACCAAAGCTGACATGAAATGAACATCAGAAAAACTTCACATTAATCTAGGTACATTATGCCAATGAAACGGGAATCAGATGAAACCAGTCTACGGTACTTCGTTGGGCACTTTTCCAATCCCCAAATGAGTTTTCCTGACAGACGAATTCAATTTGTAGTATTTGCGCAACCTCATCGATCCAAGCCTAAGGCCGTGGCACCTCATATTCTGTAGCTCTAAACACGACCATCCTGTGAAGTCTAAAAAGGGGATGAAGTATTTGAAACCCTCTCTTTACTTTTTTTAGGTTTATTTTTGTTTTTTTTTCCACCTAATATATCAAGGACTTCTACAGCTCACAATTTATTTATAACAGAACTGGGCAAGCGAGCTCCATCGTCGAGCACATCATCGCTTACCATGAGGTGAGATAGTGCTCAAACGCGAGCCGACCAAAATTTTTTTTTTTTTATATTTGAATTATAAGTTTCACTTTTCAAAAGACTTGACATAAACTAAAATCTCTATATCTACTAAAGACATTTATAAATGCAAATTCATAAAATGAAAGCCCCACATTAACTAAATAAATACTTACTCTTTAATTTATTAACAGATTTTCCACCTACGCGTTATGTCAAATCAATCTAGGGAATTGGGTTGCAACAGTGCACGTAAAATTAGGTCAAAAATATCAGTACGAATGCCCTAGTAAACTATTGTAACGGGTAACCTCATTGGTTTTAAATATTTCGTTCGATTTTCAACTCTCTTTGTCGAGGTCGGTCTGTGGGTTCATTTGATGATTTTTGACAGTTGTTACGGGTCGTCAGAAGCTAGAAATACTGAAACCAGTCTTGCAAGGGGTATCGTGGTTGCCAGTTACCGTATTTTGGACGTCAGATAGGCAGTCATATTCGGCTGCCTTCGGTTAGTCTGGACCTCCGACGTAGATGGGAAAAGTCATTGGTTTAACAATATTTTGTTCAATTTTCGAACTGTGTTTGACATGGGTTTAAATCAAATTTGAATTGTTCTATTCTTAATTTGACAGTTTATGAACTATCTTTGATTACAAGATTGTATGTATGAATATGTAAATAAACTCCCATCAAAATATTCTACTACTTCCTATATTTTTTAAAATTTTTGATAAACTCATACAAACCCAATATTTTTTTACCAAATGCACGTTGAAATGCTGTAACTTGTCAAGTCAGTGTAATAGCTTATATCTGCCAGTATTATTCAATCAAGAAAGTGTGAATCGCGTATAAGTGTTAATTTATACTTCTTACAGAAACATACAACTTAGCGAATATAAAAATCTTAGTAGTGCCATGCAATGCATGAATGTTTTGTGTAAACAAATACAACTTTTTTTATAATTGTATAAAGTATTTATTTTTAGAACGCTTTTCTTTTTCTTAATATTGCTATACCTTCTCTTTAACTGCATTTGTGTGGTTTTACGATACACAATTGATTTCCTTTTACTTGATTTGCCCCTTTAAAATGTAAAGATATAGACTGGTTCAAAGATTAAATAGTAAAAGAGTATCTGGAAGGATTTGAGGCAGACGTTTGTCCAACAGTGAGTAAAAAAAAAATTATAGCTTTTTGTGCGTTTTAGGTTGAGATTAATTTGATTTGGTTCATTAATAACAAAAGTTATATTTAAGTTGAAATATTATTATTTTAGTGAGGAGTTTTTATTTTTATTAACTTATATAGTTAGATTAGTATTTAAAATATAAAAGGTTACGACTATCAGAATAGAATGAATTATTTAGTGCGTATCTAGTTTCTTGATTCGGATATTATTTTATTGCATTGTTATTTTTGAAATTCGAGTTTAAATACAAGTTTTGTTTCCTTATCCTTAAAAAAAGAACAATTATATCATTGGGGTCTGTGTTAGACTTACGAAAGTCTATATTTCAATTATTGTCCCATATTATTTCACAAGGAAGACAAAAAAAGGTACATTTAAGGCTTGTATACATGCCAATGACCTTGTGCATATAAACGGAGCTAACAACTCCTCTACGCGCCACTCCGCTATCCGCATTTTTAATTTATTATAAAAAATAACACATATTTTAAAAAGGTAACAAAACGAAATTATTTTCGTTTGTATTGCAAAGCAGTAGATATTTTTTTAGACTTTTGTTAAAAAATGAAGGAGTAAAATAGTTTCATCTCAACGATTTGGAGGTGATTTGGTGTTTTTTTTTTCTTATTATGTGATAGCGATACATAAATTCTGGCTAAACCAAATTACGTATCATATCATGTAGACTATTACGTATTTTTTTCAGATGTTATTTCTCTGTCAATGCCGACGAAAAGTTGCTTCATCTGCACGCTGTTTTGAAGCATTTTTTTTTTCTCGAGAGAGCCGCCTTTATACGCGCCACAATAATTGTCTTACTGCCCAAAACATCGCTCTGAAAGTCATTTAGAGGACGATTTTAAACGAAGTCACTCTGGCCAGTAATTTTTGGTGTCCTCAACGGAAAGGATAGAGGCCTACGTGCGTTCTGTCATATATTACTCATCGGAATGTATCAAACGGACCACGAAATAAGTTTTGGAGCTTTGACTCCGTTTTTTTTCGGCTAGTTTCATAATTGCAGTGGTATTCTGCGTTAACTCATTTCGAAGTTCATTTGTTTTATTTTTTTATTATTGATAGTTTGCGTTTGAATGCAATCTCACTTGATGGTAAGCGATGATGTGGTCGAAGATGGAGCACGCTTGCCTAGAAGTAACCTGTTCACTCTTCTTGACTCAAAGCGAACAGAAAACATATTCTGGCAGGGCCTTCCACTTTTAGTGCTGGCCTCTTTTTATTTTATCTTGTGTCGAACACGGAGCGACTGTCTATCTATCTTACCTTCACAACTTCTTCTTCTTCTTATCGTGTGGGCAGTAAGGTCTACGAACCCACACATACCCTAGTGTCAGAGTTCCTAAACCGCCTCTCTGACATGGTTTATTTGACGACCGCCATTTGGCGGCCGGGATCTCCGGCTTATACGTGCCTTCCGAAGTACGGGATCATCTTTCTATCAGACAATCAGGTGATTCAAGCCTGTAATGTCCTAGCCAAACTGGAAACAACTTTACAAAGTATGCTTCCCGTGGGAATCGAACCCACGACCACCGGGTCACAAGGCAAACGACCAGTGTCAGATTTTCTGGGTTCTGACTAACATAACGGCTGTTGAAGATCTCACAAATGTCAGTCAGGACCATCGTCTTAATGTTCTTTGCGAGGCACAAAGGAGAAGCACGCAAGTGTCTCCTTATGTAATAGATGGTAACCCATCCACGAATCGACCTCGGCAAGCGTTGCTTAATTTTGAAAATCGAAATCGAAAAAATAAAAACACGAAAAGTGCGAGTGTTAATATTTAGTCACGAGTTCCCTTATTATATCTTTTCGGGTTAATTTCATTATTATGTGAAGGTAAGTTATATCATTTTAGGTAGGTACGCTTGTATTGTAACGAGTGCCCAGAGCAATGACATCATATCGAGTGTAACGTAATTTTTACAATAAATTATTACTTCAGTTGTTATGGTATGTATTTGTAGGTACTTTTTATTATTGTGTCTGGGGAGTTTTTATTGTTTTTTTTTTATGCTATCTCTCTTTGACGGATGGGCTGAAGTAAAAGGAGCATTATTCAATGTTCAATTTATTTATTCTGACAGGAGTTACTGGCACAAAATGTTTTCAAAGCAATTTTTTAACTGAAACAGAAAGTTTTTGAAAATCGAATATTGTCAACACTGCTGTACATATTTTTCGAAACATTGTCTTTGGAGCAAACTCCAATTTTGCCAACTGTGTGACAAAAAATCGCAATTGAAAAATCACAGTCCTAAAATTCAAATTGAGAACTGTAAATTGCTCACTACTTGAAGCAGGAAAGAATTTCAAATTAACTGAAGTCCGGATTTAAAAACCGATGAGAATTACAAATTTTGAACCAGATTCGGTTCGTCCGTTGAACCATAGAACGCTTGGGGATTTTTGAAGTCTTTTGTCATCCTTATTTTAAATAAAATGTGTGAAAATAAAACCTAGTTTTTGCCCGAAATAAACATTATTATTATTTTTATATTCGCGGGTTGGCTGGTAGAAGTTGAATGAGGGTTGGCGATAATGGAAAATGGATGACGGGCGGTTGGAGAGCCGATGTTCTGCAGTAGACTGTTATCGGCTGACTGATAGAGATGATGATGAGGATATAAGATCTTTCTTTGTGATTTGTATGTATTTTCTTGCAAATAAATATTTTTAATTTGATTTGATTTGATTTGATGAATGTGGAACAGGAAAAGAATTCTCACGGTTCACAGTGTCAGAGTTATTACAGAGAGATATGTAAGTACACGGAGATTTAATTCTCATCCATAGCATATACTATAATTTGCAAGGTTTGACTTCCTAGCGATGTGGATTATGAGATTTTCCGTTGTAAAAAAAAAATACAGTTCCTAATTCGAAATTTAAATCGTCGTGACCATAGACTAATTCACCCCCTACCAACCTATTGGGGTTCAACGTCACGGTTGGGGTCAATAAGTTCACACAGTTCGCAGGTCAACAAACGACCTAAGTGACACACTGTTTCAAATTCTCGTGTTCGACATTTGTCGTGTTGTTTTTTTCTCGAAGGTTCACGGAATACGGATGCGAATTTTGACAGATGTTATGTCTTCGGAATATAAATAGCACCCACAGTAATCCTGGGGTCAGTAGAAATGACAGGTACCTAAAGTACTCCTACATTTGGCTAGTTAATCATCTGCCTAGCCTTTTCCCAACTATATTGGGGTCCGCTTCCAGTCAAACCGGATTAAGCTGAATACCAGTATTTAACGTGAAGCGGCTACCTACCAGACGTCTACTACCCATAAACTAGGTAACTCAATACGCCTTAACAAGACTGGGTTCATTTTCTAGCTTCTGACTACCCGTTACGTCTGTCAAAAATATTCAAATGATAACCGGGGCCGACTTAACGTGCTTTCCGATGCACAGAGGATTCTCGGAATGTTAACATGGTCACCCATCCACAGACAGACCTAGGCAAGCTTTGCTTAACCTTGAAGGTCGGCCTGTGTGGCTGTTATTACTTAGCTATTAGCTCCTCCTTAGCAACTTCATTACTGAAGGTAATAATAATTCAATCAGGAAATAATCCTCCTTGAAGGATACACGCAATATTTATTTTATCGCAAATAAAATATTTATTTAGAGACAGTGTTGCTATGCCAAGCGATATCTTCAACCACGCGACCAAATTGCAGAAAAAACTGATATTAAGTAAAATTGATAAAGTTATATCATGCATGGTCCTCTCCTTAGCAACAGGCATAACCCTGATTTTGTAACTCTATGGCGGCCATATTTGGTCCAAACATTTGAACAATATTCAACAGGGATTTTGAAATAACTTATATGTTAAAATAGAACCGAGTCGTTCAATTTATTTTTGTTTTGTTTAAGAGCCTTAAATTCCCGCTAAATAAATGATTATCCTTTCTTTCTTTAAAGAGTCCATTGAGTTTCTTGCACGTACTTTTCCATAAAGATGTACGGCTTGGAACGTGCAAATAGCCTCACTTGTATGACCAACTAACTCCTTAGCAACTCAAACTGCTAGTTTAGATGAAAAAAAAATGTTTTGGGTTGGTGCAAAAGTTCCTCCAACCCGAAAATTTTGAAAAATGGAAACGGAAAGCGGACATCCTGCTTTTCACACTCCGAAGGAACATCAATCTGTTTAACAAATCGCCAATCGATATAGTCGCGTTATCGCTAGTATCGCTACGTTTTGCGGTTCGTCGCTCGGCCGATGAACCCCGAAAATCGCCGAGTTCATTGCCTCGTCTAGCTTCGGCCTAACGTTTGAATTGCGAACGCGATGCATTCGCCAATTCTATTGGTCGGAATTTGTAATTTTTCGTTCGGCGTTTCGAATTTGAATTTCGAATAAAATTTGAGTTTGGAAGTTTATATCTTAACGGTTTTGTAAGAGATAGTTTTGAAAGAATGGCTGTGTTCTCAGTTTTTTTTTTATATAATTTTGCATACTGCTATTTATAGAGGCTGTCCGGAAACTCAACGTTAAGCGGGTACAGGGCGATAGACTAGGTTATATCAGTTCAGACCAAAATTAAAAATGAATTCCATGTTACTTGGTTAAGTGATAATAGGAATACTTTTGAAAATGTGTCTTAAACTAATGGTTTAATTGATTTAGTAATCGTTATTGTTGTATTTACATTGGTTTTAGTTGCATTTTATTTTTAAACTGAATTTTTAAATTAAAGAGATTAAAAAGATATATCAAGATAGCTTATCTTTATTTAACTACCTCAACCTTTCTAGAATACGTAAAAGATCGTCCTAGCATCCCAAAGATTCAAGTCATACTAAAAACGTTGCGTCATGTTAAACGTCAAAGTCTACAGTAGTCAAAAACATATGAGGTTAGCGATAAAAGTGTCTTTGTCACTGAAACAACGCCCATTAATAAAATGACAGATAGTGCTGTTACTACCTAAAGATAAAAAAATTAGGCATTTTGAATTCTAGTTCACCAGACATGCACTCTAATCATACTAAACCTTTATCAATACATCTTCAGACTTTCTTTATCTAGCAAGTCGTCAAAACAACAATAACTGAAATTGAGGCCGTAGACAAGAAATAATATTTTAATCTAACAGACGTAAGATACCGAAAGCCTAACAAAAGAAAAAACGCTCTAAACCTATACCAACATTGAAATATAATACAAACAATTCTAACCCGGTTTTTCGCAATTCGAACGTCATGTGATAGTGATTATGGAATGATCAAACATGGCAACGTTTTGCAATTTTGCATGAGTTTTTGAAAATGGAACGACTTTCTATTTTTATAGAAATGCTAGGTTTAAAAAAAAATGTCATGTGACACTTAAAGATGGCGCGGCTTAGGTATGTAGTACTTGATTATATTTCGTGGAAACAATTTCTGTTTAGACAAACACTCCATTATTTCACAAATTTTTCAGCTTTTAGATCAGGAAAGATCACCAGTTTATGAATGCAACATAGCATGTTATCTCGAAACAATGTAATTTTTTTTATCTTAAAGAATACTTCCTTAATCAAAATTCAAAGTGACAAACAAGTGAAGAATAAGACGTGTAGTGTAGTAGTAGTGAAGTTAGTTTCAAGTGAATTCACACATAGACCGACATACAAAACACCAGAAGCTAGTGCACGGTTCAAATTGGTGGTTTCCTATTGAGAAGAACTGGCCTAAGAGACTCCTCCTTTTTTTAAGGATGGGAAATCATCAAAAGAGTCCTCCCGCTCTGTGTTACAAGGTCGTGGTGACTCTTTCGAACAAATACCGCAACCCTGGCAGACACTGGCCATAGCGGGATGCTGACATCTCTTTGAGGAAGAAACTCCTCCTACAGAACTGAACTGAGTGAACTATGAAGTGGATTGATTAGCCAATTAAAACAAGACTTTTCTCAAAACATACAGTTTGAAAAACTAGGTTTATGTAACGAACTTCCGTAGACATGGCGTTTTAGTAGATTTATTGTATGTTTATACTATGGGTCGTAAAAACATCGGCCTAGTATAAACATCTCTCGCACCGCAAAATTTTAGATGAACTAGAATTTTGCACATAGATTTTGACAGTATTTGCTCACCCAGTTTTTTTTTTAAAGTTCCCCCACACTAAGAATTTCTCCTGTATCGTGGGTGCGTTCACAAACATACAAACTCGCATACACGCGGTATACAGTCTTCCTTAAACTTGTAAATATTTTTGCCTGTGCAATAAAGCAATCAGACAAATATCGGTGCAATAGATTTTTTTATTCAAAGTTCAACATGTCAACAGTAACAGTTTTTTTTTTCTTGGAGAATGAATATGCTCATGTCTTTGATTGGTGGATGTACTAGCTGGCCACTTACTGGGCCCAAACAATCTAAGGACTTAACCATCCACTCGAAAAGAAAAATTAAAAGCATTTCATAGGAATGAGCATATATTTGCCAACCAATCCTTTTTCTAGTTTTATTTTAAGGCCAAAATAGGGTGTGTCCTCTCTCATTCTTAGCAACCACACGGTCAAACAATAAAATGTCCTGATACAACATAAAAGGATGATATATCAAGATTATAATAGCCAGTTAAAGCCATCTGTATACAGCAAGGCATTATACGCGGAAATCAGGTTTCCTCCTGGACTGCCGAGGTCAGGCGGCTGCTTGCTCTGACTAAAACCTGTAAGGCTGTAACGCTCCATGCCTCGGACTTAAAGATAAAAATACTGGCTCAGTAAAAAATTATTAAAAATAAATGTCAAAAAATGGGACGGCCTGTTTGGTATTTGAATTTAGATTTGTTACGTCACAATTTCAAATTTCGAATCATCGATCCACTTTTTTTGCAAAAAATATGACTGCTACTGCCAATGATAGCACATGATTAAAAAAAGTTTTCCATAACTTTAAAGGTAAAGTACTGCCTATATTGTCTACATTTGGGCGATTTAAAGAGCACTATAAAGACACTTACTACCCCTTAGCAACACAACACGAAAAAAAATCACAAATATGCGACCGGGAAGTCAGCACAGGGCGATAAGACCGGGCCGGTTCCTTGCCTACCCACGTGGTGGGTCAACGGCTGCCCCACTGCGCAGGCGGGTCGCTGAACCACGCTCACACAGACAGACAAACATTTAATACTCATCGCGAGCACACACGGGATTCTCCAGCATGTTTACGTGAGCATTTCACTCACACTACCAACTGTTGTAGTTATGAACTTATACGCGCGTAAACTCACGCGCACATCTGCGGTATGGGCGTCAACGGACAGGTGACTAATTGTATGTACCTTGTTTCTGGCGTTTTTTACGGTAGAGTAAGGTTGGTGATTGTTTTGATGTATTAGCGCAGATCATTGAATGTGTTTGGCGATTTCCGGGATTGTGCAAAAAAAATTGGCACTGAATTTTTTTGACGGGGAAAAATATTTCATTACTATTCCTATTTGCTCCCCGCTATCCATTACCAATCTCAATTAATAATGACATAAAACATAATTCTCACAAAGTATCCCAAACAAAAAAAAATCTACCTAAACAAGAAGAATTTTCGCAACTAGCAACCCTAACTTAAGGTGGAATACCTCAGACAGACATTATTTTGGCGCGCAAATGTCCTTCAACTAATGACATCACGCATTCTAAATTTAAAAACGCGTCATTAAAACGGCCTAACAGAAAATAGTTTCCATTGAAGGTCGGAACGAACGGCCATATTGTTCGCTATAATTAAGGCCAAAGAAAGTGAACAATATACAAAGTTAGGAAAAGAAAAGCCCGGTACATGGTGGGCAGTCTATCCATAAGCACATAAAGTTATGGGAATACTTTCATTGTGCGTAAAGCTAAGGAATGGAATTCGCTGCCGGAGTCTGTTTCCTGATAGCTGCATCCTGGCGGTCTTTAAGCCAAGAGTGAATAGGCTTCTTCTAGGCAAGCGTACTCCATTGTCAAACATCAGGTGACATTGTGGTTAAAGGCGAGCTTATCAATAATAAAAAAGCATTAAGACATTCTATTATAACTTGTGTACGTTCTTGGATATTGCAAACAAGCCTGACTCATCTCCAAAGTTATTTTCTATGAGATCATTAGAATAAAATAACTATGATCGATTAGGATCAAATATTTGATCGATCGATCGGCAAAAACATACACATACTACAACTTATTGGTTGGACATGGTTTCCCCTCCCACATACAGGAAATGAACAGTTCAAAAATTATGAAAATGATGACAGGCTGGTTCTCCTGTAGTCATATTCACGGGTTATACAGTTATCGAGTTCTATAGGCTCTCTTTTTTCTGAATTCCAGCGAAGCATTGATAATGTGGTAACTTGATATTATTATCTCGTTAGCTTTAAAGTTTTCTTTTACTTTGAAAAACTTGATGGTTTTTTTTTTACCTTATAGATATACCAATAACACCAAAATTATGTAGTAATATTTCATGGCACTGATTTAAATCTTTCTGATTGCCACAAATCCCTTTTTTTTTTTAAAGAAAAGTCCTCTTTTTACAATTTTCTCAAATCTGAGGACGACTATGGATTACACTTGCCTATTCACTCTTAACTCAAAGAGCATTCAAAATAAGGAAAATTCTGTCAAATTGTACAACTGACAGCTGTCACAAAAAGTTCAATGCCCTATCACCTGCTCCAATTATGACAACATCCTTATAAAAGTGGCGTCGTTAGTTGAAACAGCTTTTGGGAAACACCCATATTCAGCAGACATCATTTCCTATTTAAACGATGGGAATTAATCATTATTCAAATCATACGCATTTAAAGCAAAAATCTAGGAAATTAATTTGACTATGGGATGTCAAATTGGCCATAAACTGACGAAATTTAGGTCCCGTCTACTTTTTTCACCTCTGTCTCTCTATGGGTAAATAATATCAGTTTTCTCAATAGTCCCTTTCACACAATCCATTTAATTAATTTACTAGCAGTTCACCACAGACTACCCCCTTTTTATTTTAAGTTCTTTCAGTGAATATAAATTTTGACTGATAAATATCGCTGTCATCCAAAAAGGCCGCCATTCACCATCGGCCTAGCTTTTTCCAAACTATATTGGGGTCGGTTTCCAAGCAAATCGGATTCAACTAAATACCAGTATTTTACGTGGAACGGCTGCCTATTTGACCTCCACAATCCATGAACTGGGTAACACGGTACTCCTTGGCAAGACTGGTGGCAGGTTTTCTGGCTTCTGACTATCCATAACGACTGCCAAGGATCTACAAATGACAGCCAGGAACAACGGCTTAACGTGCTTTCCGAGGCTCGGAGGAGTCTTGGTATGTTAAAATGGTCACCCATCCACAGATCAACCTTGGGAAGCGTTGCTTAACCTTGAAGATCGACCCGTGCGGCTGTTTTTAAGCCATAAGCTCCTCACGATGAGGCCGCTATTGTGCCCATGTAATAAGTCTGTGTAATAGACTATGTAACTATTTTTAGTGTACAAAAAAGCATATTGTATCTATCTATAGTTTCTTTGGTCATCTCTATACCTATTCCATCTTGGAATAAAGACTAACTTTAGTATTATCAGAACCCTTTTTTTAGCACTAGAGAAACTTTTTAATCCAGCATATTCTATCTTCCTCGGAACGACCCACGTTTCCTTTAAAAGTCCTTCATTTCGGCCAATTTACCCTATTAAAGGCCTCCAACTGACACATTAGGTGGCTGCATTAAGTTTATAGGGGTCTGTTACCTATCGGAGGTCGTTTACCCTCAGAGGGCATTCCCTCTAAGGGTGGTAGGCCTCTAACAAAAACATGACGAGAGAGTATTGAACTAGGAGTATCAGGGATGATAGATGGGCTACGTTTTTTCCCGTGTTGGGTTGTGAAAGGGTAGTTTAGACACCTTAGTGTAGGAGGGATGTGGGTTTGGTACTGTGTGCAAAAAATTGCTTTTTTTTTTGTTGGAAAATATATTTTGGAGAGAGTATCGGCCTTGGGACTTGTATCCTAGTATTGAAAGTATGTAAGATTAATATTAATAACATCATAAGGGTTCCTTTTTATTTTACTATGGTACCCGAAAAAGGGGTAAACTGGGCTATTGACTACATAATAGAAAAGTATTGAAAAAGAAGCAATGTAGCCCCAAGCTAAAAATAATTTTATCTATTCCATAGCTATTACAAATCCACTATAAAAGTGTAATAAACTTCTCAAAAAAACAAACATGGCGTCTCCCATACGTATTTTTAACCGAAACGAAACAGAATCGTACTATTCAAATAATAGAACGATTTAAAATTGACATAGATTCGGCTAAACTCGGGATTTTTCGGCGGTCGTCGGCCGTTCAACGAACTTTTCTAGGTAGTACTGACCTATACTTACCTAGAGATTTTGCTCTGTCTGTAGTGAGTTTATCCTATTGAAATGATATCATTCTTAATACTAGCCGGTACTAGTTTTATGCTGTACAAAAGGCCTTGCTAATGACCGGAAAAGATGGGGCTATTTTTATATATGAGTGTGATAGCTATGTGACAGTTGACAGCCCACCTGTTACAATACCAAGGGCTTTTTAATGCAACTTAAGAGACCAAGTTGAAAAATAAATAAAATAAACATATTTTATCAGTATCCATACACTTCAAACTAGGACACTGACATGCTTTCCTTTTTCTCTGCAGCCAGAAGCATTTTTACATCTAGGCATCTATTCCAAATTCGAACTTCGAGCGGTATTAACAGTGCGAAGGATTCGATTTATTTCGTTTTTTTTTAAATGCATTCGAAAATGCGTGTGCCGTTCGAATTTCGAAATGAATTTTGCAGAATAGTCCATGCTCTAAAGTTGAAAGAACTACCAACCGGCAACTAGATAATCAGTGTGCCAACCTAACAAAAAGGCTCAATTGAGTGTACTCTACATTATACCGACAAACGTCCAATTTTAGTAAAACCGTGTGAAACTATGAACCAATGACCGTTAGGTTAACGTTCGGTGTCAATGGACGACCTTCACAGTTTGGCCTTGGTGTGGGTTCGAATCCCTGTGTCGTCACAAGGGGTGAATGTATGGCTCGAACCCGGATGGTTCAAATTTTAGAGTTCATGACTTTACGTGGGGGTGGAGATGTGGAATATAGCTATGGGGTGTGTGTTAAAATAGCCCTTAAAATTGGGCTAATGGAGCTCATGGGGTGCAATGGACAGTCGGTTAATTTTTAATGCTCGTTTCTTCAAGAATCGTTGAGTTTCATTGCCTAGATACTTTTCCTCTGTTGATTCTGGGTTTCAGGAATTTTAGTGGCTGGGAATAGCTAGGCGGGGTTATCCCAAAAAAAAAATAAGTTCATCGTGTGACTAAAAATTCAAATTAAGAATGTGTCAAACTCTACGATTAAATGTCAAATATTGGCAGGTTTTCAACCTAATAGAGTTTGAGAAGATCACAACTTTAAATCCTTAATCCAGATACCGTCCATTCCAGTTGTGTTTGAAAATTTGCCGTCAGGAAGTTCAATAAACTCAACAACAATAAAAACTTCAAACTTCTAGAATTCGACTTGCTATGACTGTTTAGACGATACAAGTCATATTGCGCAATAGAACTTGTATTAGACAAATGTAGGTTTTAAGGAAAATACGCAAAATGACACTCCGCTAAACTTTAGACCGCCTTAGTTTTGACAGGAAAAAGTGACAAATTCTGGGCATTTACAATAAATTGGTTTGGAACATTGGACATTCACTAGGTTTGGAAGTCGGTCTTGTACCTATAATTATGTGTTAGGTTTAACAGACTTCACTGAATACGATGTTTTTTTTTGCTCTTTTTAAAACAAAATCTATGTCGCGGACACTTTCAACTAATTCTTTATAGACACAAAGTTTTCTTATAATCTGCAGGAAAAACAATAGTGCTGATTAAAGTTCTGTTAAAAGTTCGCTACTAGCCACACTCAAGTGAGCGCATACAATTCGAAAGCAAATTAATTTGTTTTTAACCGACTTCGCTGATTTGCAGCGAGACACCATTCAAATTTCGAAGTGATGTTTTTAGATTGGCAGCACATTCTAACTTTGAACTTTTGACAGAAGACAAAATTGACATTGACAGACAAAACTGTTTTGTTTCTGGTTTCCGCACTGTCATATTATTGTGTGTCATAGAAAATATGGTTTTATGAGTTCAATGACTTAATATGGCATTAGAATTACGCCATGTTGGGCCATAATGCCAACTCATACTTATCTGTATGTACTTTAGTAACCTTTTACTTTGATTTTTTCGACTATCACTTTGATAACGAGATATTTGTTTGATTATTTGGCATTTCTTCATGTTGGTAAACTTAGATAGGAATATCGATTGCAAATATTACCTTAATATGGAAAACTTTCCAAGATTTTTTTATTATTCAATAAAGAAAAAATATATTTCAGCAAAAAAGATTGCCAAATTTAATGAGCTGCCCGAGAATATGCAGGTACTTACTGATCTGATTAGAAGAAATATTATTGAGGTAAAGGAAGTGCAAGGCCCTGAATTGGATTCCAAGGTCATACGAAAAGGAAATACGGATTTCCTGGTGAAAGTGTCAGTAGCACCCTAGATTCTTATTCCCTTAAGTACACATCCGTACACCACAAACAAAAAACCGACCTTAAAAAACAGTCGTTCCGACAGTCCCCCCAAAAACTTGAAACAACTGAGGACTTCCTTAAGCCGAGCACAGTTATCAACTCTGCTCACAGGTCAACGTACCCCGGCCAGGTCGAACATGCGAAATAACCGGCCAGTGTAAATAAAGCTGTCAGTTACAACCGACAATGTTGACATAGGTTATAAAACGTGATGGAAGTTTTATGGGGGCTGAAGTAGTGATAGGCTGGACCTAGCAACAGCATGCGGAGCGCGAGTGTGAAGCTAGCAATGTGTCTGTGAATCAGTGAGTCAGTCAGTGACGTTGCAACTCCTAAATTGCTGGAATGATATCGATGTTTACGGAATAATTTTCGCAATTTTCCGGAAACTAACATCAGTCTTTTTTTCGGAGTTTTTTGAACCCGGAAATAGACAGTTAAAAGGCAATTTATTGCCAAAACGATGGTCATTTTCTGAACTGTGATCTCAATTCGTTAATTATACAAAGTTTTTATCACATATTTGTACCCTACTCTCAAGTAAAAGGGTAAGCAGTGACATAAGACCAATTTAAAGCAAAATATTATGGTCTGGCCACCAAAATAGAGGTCATTCAACTCACAGCGGGCATCGACGCGCTGAAAACTGACGAATCACTATAGCTCGTCCATGTACTATGTTAGTTTATAAACTAACATACATAGTATCACGGTTGTATGCCCCATAGAGATAGGCAGAGAACCATAGCAATTTTTTTTTTTCAGTTTTGGGGTCCCATGAGATAGGGGCGAGTCTTTTGCTTATCATTACTTCCTGAAATCCTGATGTTAGCGGAAATTTCCTACTGGAAAAACTCAAGACACTTGGCTGGAATCGAATTCAAGAGCCCATTTCTGGACCCCATGATCAGTAGTCGCGCCTTTGACAACAGGTTGCCCTTAGAAGATTAAAAAAACTTTAAAAATATTTTTTTTTTCCAATCATTTAATTAAAACTAAATTGATACTCGAGTAATATAACTATGATCACACTGTTTCTCTTCTCAAAGTACAACGAATATTCCCAATGAGTATCAATTTATACTATTTTACAAACAACGGCCCACCAGCTTAGATACCCAAAATGGCTGCCACTAACTGTCATTAATCCCGAACAGATTGCAGGATTACCAACATAATGAAACGTGACGTCATGACATGTCTGTCTACATTGTCTATGGGCGATCGACCTTACAATGAGCTTTGACCTTTAGACCTGACATGATCTCATAGGTATAGTACTGTTAGGTATTCAAATAGCTTTTAGCAATGCCTAAATGTATTCGGTATACCCTGGCTAGGACTCGCTACTTATTTGCTGGCATTTTTTTTAGTTTGCGACGTCATTTAATGATACCTTCCAATGTCAGACTCTTACTAACTAAAACCCATCCGTGTTCCTCCTAATGCCCTTTGCGTTCCAGGACCGCGGTGACTCTTTCGAACAAATTCCGCAACCCTGGCAGGCACCGGCCCTAGCGGCCCCGTGTACTAATTTGTTTCCTTGTCAAAGGCTAGACTCGCTATAAGACAGCATAAGGTAGAATTTTCAGCACCGTGAACTAACTATTAAACTACGATTGCCGAGGTTGGTCTGAGGATGGTGTGCACATGACCAGTCACTACATACCGAGAGAACCCGGGCCTTGGGAAGCACGCTAAGTATTTGGTTCCGATTGTCATTTGTAGATCTTTGTCAGTCGTTACGGGGATTCAAAAGCCCCAAAGTCTGTCCAGCAGTTTGATCGCTTGCGCTGAGCGAGGCTAGGTACACATCTCCCTCGCTACGCATCCTCGCACATCTCTTGTGGAAAGCCTAACTATTGGGTTAAAGAGGTAATATGGGTATACCCACGTAAAATACTAGTAGTCAGCCGACTACTAGTATTACTGCCAGTATTTTATAACCAGATGCAGCTACATCTGGTTTGACTGGAACCCATCATATCATCATCATAACAGCCGAAAGACGTCCACTACTGGACATAAGCCTCCCCAAAGGGGGGGTTTGCCATAATCGCCACGCTTGGCAGGCGGGTTAGCGATCACAGTGTATGGTGATGAGTTTTACAGAGAACGCTGCTACCCATTCTCTGGCAAGTCCCTTATTCGCCTCTTACGACACCCACGGGAAGTGATGGGATGGTATTATTCTTTTACGGCACCATACGGCACCGGCCGACACCATACGGCTGGAACCCGATTCCAAAAATTGGAAAAAGGCTAGGCAGATTATGAATACTCTTCGCTTCAGAGAAAATGCCCTTAACAATGCTCGTTTCTTCTTAAACTACGAGTAGAAGTGGCTTCTTTCAAACAGTCATGGTATTATTAATGACCGAAAAAAATGGCGGTCAAACAATGACAATTCGTACGCACATTTTTTTGACCCAATCTCCATTGACTCGCTGACTGACCCACAGGGCTTCTGACTCATAAAGACTCATTAATTAAAGTATTGTATAAGTCGACCTTGCCATTAATACATTGCGTAGCCTGGTTCCCTAATAAGTCAGCGTGATGATAAATTGCTCTACAGAACAGCGAAAGTCTTACGGAAATTGGTTCAGTGGTTTTGGAGATTAGATAGTGACAACAACATAATTTAGGATTAATGTTTTTTTTTGTGAGATTTATGGATTTTTGAGAGTATATTTTGATGTTGGTGTTATCCCTTTTAATGTCTACCTATTAATAATAAAAATAAATGGTTTGTGTTATTTAGTTTTTCATTCAACCTACATGATTTTCAATGGTCGACTTTCAGTCTAGCCAAATACAGTAGAATATTATATTATTATTATTTTATTATTATTATTTTTTCCTCATTTGTAAATCGCTAAATCATTTAACCGTCAACTTCGGATAAATTATATTCAGAAATTATCTCATAATATTTTACATGATTACTGTAAATATTTTGGCAAAACTATTTTGAAAGCTAGCAAGATATTTGACAGCACATGATTTACCCACCAAAGACTTGATTAGTGCTTTCTAAACCTGACAGTATACTTGAAATAATTTACATCTTTCTAAATAGACACCAAAAGAAATTACGCAGCACAGAAAAAAAAATAGGATTCGAAATTCAATTTTCATGCAAAAACAAATGACAATGTTTTTAGTTTGTTTTTTTTTTCGAAAACGTTTTAATAAGGTTTTGTGAAAAGAGTTTTAGTTAATTTAAGTAATTGTGCCTTGTTTTCGCATAAGGATTCGGTTTATGTACTCTGTTTCTAGGCTTACATTACCCGAATACTGTGTCGTTGACCCCTGAGTAAATTCTTTGTAGTGTTTCAACCTGCTTTTTCATGGTTTTGGTTTTAAATAGTACAATAGTGAAATTACAGATGAAAATGTGCTGATAAAATTGATGATGATAGAGTGCATACATAAAAATATAGATATATTATATTGACGTCATTCTAAAGAATATTTTACATGAAAAGTGTTATTTTTTTATTAAAGGAAACACAACATTAAAGAAAACATTAGAACTAACATTAGAATTTACTCTTGAGTTTTATTTATAAAGACGTGCCAAAATGATTCTGTTTACGTCGAGCAACTCATAATAAACACTTATTTTTTACTGTATTTTTTTAGATACGCACTTTAGTCATATTCATGCCTAATTAATACCACACCCTCACTCTTGTATGCTAAAAACACAAACAGAATTCCCTAATTCTTACAAAAATCCCGAAAATATAAGAAAAACACCTTTTTTAATCGAAAACCAACAAAAACCTTCTTTAAAAAAATACCTGACATATGCTCCCAAAAATTCCTAAATCTCCATCCAAAAAAATCCATCTAGTGAAAACGGTACCAACCTAACGAAAAAAAAATAGCAAAGTAAGTACACCAACAAACTCGAGCGTCGAACCCCAGGTCGTTCGATGAACCCAAGAATTTTGGCAGTTCAATGACCCGGTCGCTGGCCGCTTATAAATAATGTGTGAGCAAGACGGCGATAGATGACATCTTACGTCAGCTGATAGTGTGGCTAATCATCACGTGACGTCATCCCGGCTGCATTTGAATTTGGAAGTTTGTTTTGAATTTAGAATTTTTGAAGGTTAGGTTGGCAGCTTTAGTTGGTTATGGTTTCGGAAGTTGGCGTTTTTCTTTATTGATGAATTAGTTGATTAATTTATGGTGTTTTTTATGGTATTATTGAGATCGCGACTAACAGAGAAGTGTGGAGGGAGAAGACATTACACTTAATATATTTTACTAGATTTTGCCCGCGACTTCCTACGCGCATATCTCGGTTTTTTCCTTTCTCGTATGATTTCGGGAAATCCTCTCTTAGTGCTCCCCTACACTTCCTAAGGAATCTTTATGTATCCTGAGCGTTGTCTGTCAGTCACACATCTGCAGTAACGGATTTTTTTATATATTACTAGCTGACTCGGCAAACGTTGTTTTACCATACAAAAAATAAAAACCCTACCACATATTCTCATACCTACCGAATATACACACAAAATTTCATGAAAATCGGTCAAGCCGTTTCGGAGAAGTTCGGTTACAAACACCGTGACGCGAGATTTTTATAAATTACTTCTTTTTTATAATTTCTTTGACAATACTTAAAAAAGTATTGTCAAAGAAATACGTTTTTAGAGACCGTGATTTGCTTTTTAATAGCTGAAAGTTGGCAAACAATATACAGGAAAATTCCTATTACAATTATTTAAGTTTTGAATCCTAATCATGAAGTGAAGCCAAATTATACAAATTAAATAAAACATTTCATTATTATTTAAATGTATCCGTTTCCACGTATCAAAAATAAACGTATAAATGTACCCAATTGACAACAGAATGATTATATTCTGATAGACAAGAATACAAAATAAATGTAATTGGTATGTCTTTATGCCGTATGGTGTCAGCCGGTGCCGTATGGTGCCGTAAAAGAATAATACCATCCCATCACTTCCCGTGGGTGTCGTAAGAGGCGACTAAGGGACTCACCAGAGAATGGGCAGCAGCGTTCTCTGTAAAACTCAACACCATGCACTGCGATCGCCAACCTGCCTGCTAAGCGTGGCGATTATGGCAACCTCCCCCCCCCTTTGGGGTAGGCCTATGTCCAGCAGTGGACGTGTTTCGGTTGATATGATGACTATGATGGTATGTCTTTAAGTAGTGCGGAATTTGTCCGAAAGAGTCACCGCGGCTCTGAAACGCGGCGGGCATTAGGAGGAACACGGATGGGTTTTAGTCAGTAATGAGTCTACTCCCTTCCGCTCCGCCCAGAGTGGAAGAAGTCAGTAGATGGTCTCCATGCTTAAAAAAAATGTCTTCGTGATATCATTTTAGCAGGATGGCTTGTAGCAACTGGATGAGAGGAGTCGAGGACCGAGCCAAACTCCTGCTCTTAGGAGACGCCTATGTCCAGCCGTTGAACATCAGAATACCATCAGCTGAAAGACGTCCACTGCTGAACATAGGTCCCCCCTTTTCCCACCTTATTGGTGTCAGCTTGCATTCTAAACGGATGCCGACCGGTGCGATTGTCTATCATACCACCCTAACCCAGTAACTGGGTTATACGATAATCCTCTGCAAGACCGGTGTCAGAGTTTTTGACTTCTGACTTTCCGTAACGACTCTAAAATATCTATAATTCCGTACAAATGACAGCCGGGACCAACGTCTAACGTGCTTTCTTAGACACGGAGGTCTCTCGGTATGTATTGGCTGGTCACCCAATCACGGGCTGACCTCATCCAGCTCTGTTTTACCTTGAAGATCGAACCGTGCGGCTGTTATAATTCAGCCACGAGTTCCTATAGACTATTTTATACCGGAAAACGTACCGATCAGTGTCACAGTTCACAGGAGCAAATCCACGGGAAAAAGTTAACTTAAACTAAAATAATATTGAGACTCATATGTAATTTAGCTTTGCCTAAACCGACCACAACATAATTATTAGTAGGACAACGCTAAGAGGACAAAACATAGACAAAACCATCGGCTAGGGCTAGTATGTAAGTCAATACAATCGTTTATCTATCAAACGTCTAGTCGACCGGGGTCGTTGAACGCAATTCATTGACAAATATTTTCGATAGAAATTGTAATTGGGGAATTATCATTGTTTTTAATAGACAAGAGTCATGGGACCTGAGTCTACCATTTCATAAAATGGAAAAGAATGATAGCTATGGTTCAGTGTTTGTAAGTGTGCTTAACCAGGTGCTTTTTTTAAGGATGGGTTATCATCGATGACTCCTCCCGCTCTGGGCGGAGCAGAAGGGAGTGTCAGACTCTTACTGACGAAAACCCACCCGTGTTCCCCCTAATGACCGCCGCGTTCCAAGGCCGCGGTGACTCTTTCGAACAAATTCCGCAACTAGCCGGGTGCTTGGATTTGATTCTCAGATCGTGTAACGTGTTATTGGGTTTTTCCACAATACAAAATTTGAGTCCATAAATCGACTGACTCCTTGGTCTAGTGGTTACGTAGGTTTTTATTTTTTGGCAGATGATGAATTGTGCCAAACCTACTAGGATTAAATATATTTTTATCAGGATTTTCACTAGGAACTTCTCAGTAGCAGCGCCGTAGTTTGAATTTCCCCTATGACAGTAATTTATCTGCCGATTGTTTTTTATTAGGGTTCCCTACCCAAAGGGTTACCAACGGAACCCTATTACTAAGCCTACGCTGTCCGTCCGTCCGTCCGACTGTCTGTCAGCAGGCTGTATCTCAAGAACCGTAATAGGTAGACAATTGAAATTTGCACAGATTGTGTATTTCTATTAGCCGCTATAACAACAAATAATAAAAAATAAGATGTATAGTGCGGAACCCTTAGTATGCGAATCCGACTCGTACTTGGCCGGTTTTTTTAGATGGGTTTACTCTTGACTCAAGTCTAGGTCAGAGGTGACAGAGGCAAAGTCGACGATAGAGCGAGCTTATCCAGAAGAAGCTTGTTCACTCTGACTTTGAAGAGAAACTCCAACTATTTTGGAGTCAACTTCCTCTAACCTCATGCAGCTGAATACCAGTATTTTACGTGGAAAGACAGCCCATCTGACCTCCACAACCCAGTGGTGGGGTAACACGAACCTTGGCAGGACAGAGGGCCTACCAAGAATATTTTTGACGTATAGTAACGTACGTAACGTAAAATTCTACCATAGCTACAATACTCGTTGCGCACATAATATTTATATAACATTTTCAGCACACAAATATACAGAGGTGGACTTAAGGCTATAGGCATTCTCTACCAACCTTTGGGTGATGCAGAGAATAGTTATAGGTGTCATAAAGGGAATTAAACGCGATTGATAATTATTCAAATACAATAATGAACAATATACATTATAAACTATACATAAAATATAAATATACAAACGAAATACTAAAACAATTTATTTGAATGAGATACTATATTCATATTTTTTGAAAAATATAAATTGTGTATGTCCCATAAAATTAAACCAAAATACTATGGGGTTGTAGTTTTTCACATTCAAAATTCACTTACGTTAACGTTCAGGAGTCAGATTTCTAGGCTTTTGAACACTTGGAACGACTGTCAAACATGTTCAAATGACAGCCGGGACCAACGGCTTAATTTTTTTTTTCGAAGCACGGATAAGAGGCTTTTGTAACTTGTGTATAATATCAGTGAGTTTGTATATTTTTTTTTTTCTTAAGCATGGGAAATCATCAAATTGCTCCTTCCGCTATGGGCGGAGCATGAAGGGGAAGGGAGTGTCAGACTCTTACTAGCTCAAACCCATCCGTGTTCCTTCTAATGCTCTTTGGTTTCCGGGGCCGCGATGACTCTTTCGAACAAATTCCGCAACTCTGGCAGGCGGGACCAACAGCTTAACGTGCTTTCCAAGGCACGGAAGAGTCTTGTTATTTTGTGTATAATATCAGTATGTATACGTAGATATATCTACCTCTGCCTACCCTTCCAGGATACAAGCGTGATGTACGAAAGGAAGCGAGCAGGAAGGAAATCTTCTTTTCCTGTACCATTTGACGCTATTGTCAGTTCCAAGTATATTATTGAATATTAATTAGAAATATCGTGGAGTTTATTTTTCTAGGTCATTGACATACTTTCGGCAATTCCGAGTAATATTATTAGTATGTATTATCGAGACGTTTTGCCTTATTTACCGGGCAGTACAATAGGTTGAGTAGGAACATACATAAATTAAAATGATGACAGAAATATTACCTGTAACTATGTAGAAATACTCAAAATTTGATGATTTGAATCATTCTATATGTTTTCCTGCCTGACCATCTTTTCTGACACAAAATCTGACTCTAATGATTGATTAAGATATTTTATTTTATTTATTTATAATAATCTATCGCGTTTGAATTCGCCGCTAGAGGCGCTAGTGTAGCGTGAGGTTTTAAATGTCAAATTTCACTGTTGGTTGGCTATTGACGCGAGTTTATTTACTTATTTGTTTTGATTTTGATTTTTTTATTTTCCTTCTAACTTTGTTCACATGCGCGTAATAACAACTTTAATACTATGATTAAGAACCTTACTCGACAGTGGCGCCAAAAACGGTGGCCCTCATTCCCCAAGTATGGTATTTCCCAGTTACTGGGTTGTGGTGGTCAGTTAAAATACTGGTACTCAGCTTAATCGGGTTAGACTGTAAGCCGACCTCAACATAGTTGGTTCAATATAAACACCTACAACATTTATTTCAAGTGAATTTTTATTTTACGAGTGTAATTTTTACGAGCGGGAAATTTGAATAATAATGGTGGAACTTATCTTAATAGACCCGGTTTGTTTTATTTGCACATGGCAATTTATTAGACGAAAGGAATTTCGAACTTATCTTTAAACGAAAGTCTGTTATTTATTTCCTTAGATAAAACAGGGGTTTTTAAATATAGAACTTGTGTTTAGAAACTGCCACTTGAGGTCATTGATAAACCGTTTTTGATAAATAAGGAATTTGATATATCGTGCTTTAAATGCAAAATAATTGTATTTGGAAAAGAAGCACTTAAGCCTGAGGTTCCCACAGACAAGTGCGACGCGACAAAGATGTGACAATTTTTTTTTATGTAAGTTGTTTTACGGACTGTCGCATTGTAGCGCTGTGCTTATCTATGCGAACGCATAGGGACAATTTGCTAAATTAATGCCTACAAATTACAATTATCTCATCATTCTTCCCTAATCGTACTTTAGACAATTTTCCATTATTCTAACAGTAGGGATTATCCCTTTCAATCCTTTGTTGTTACAAAGGGAGCACGTTCAACGGTTAACGTGCAAAAATACGTAGTATGTGTGTGTAAGAGTAAACATTCATAAAAAGTCTGATTCACAACCGAATTTCGTCCCTTCCGGGATCAAAAACACCGAATGAAACGGTTTATTCCTTAACATGATACCAAAATGACTAAAATTACAGTATCTACATTCAAACAATAAGAGACAAACAAGAAAGATAAGCCATTTGATAAACAAATAAATTAACATTACTACTTATTCAGCTTTTTACCAAAACATTTTCGTTGGGTCCAACAACCTGGGGAAAAGAGCAACGCACTCGGCACCAGACGTACCAGGGAAATACCTTTGAACAACGCCATCTCTTATCGAATAGACGTACTAAAGGTCAAACTTGGGGTTAATGAACCGAGTTTGAATTACAACCTATCAGAAATGATTGTGCTACTATTTTTGGTAATGTTTATAATGGTTTCAAGTGTATAATATTATTGTGAGTGATGAAAAAATGAAGGTGTATTTATAACGAGGTACATTAAAATGTACCGATGATTTTAATCTTGATCTTTGAGTCATTGCAAGCGATTGCGGGAGATTCTGGCAATGTTTTGCGATAAATAAGTGAGTATGGAATTGGGTATGATGTCATGTCATCAACGCCATTTATTCTACCGACAATTCTTATTTGCTAAGTATGTACCTACTTTACAAAAATTGTTGATCTTATGCAACTGTTGAAATGCGGAAAATGCCTGTATCTTTATCGGCCTGTATGCTTTAAGTTCTTACTTAATTAATGGTATCTGGTTTTTAATAATAAAACTTAAAATATTGAGAGTTCGAAAAATAGAAAAAAAAAACAAATATACGTCTTTGAATCACACCGCTAAAATTCTCAAATGACCTTACATAGACCGCACGTACACATATAACCTCACTAACACACTAACACGCAAAACAACGAATCACTAAACTCCAAATGATCTAGAATTCTTTTTAACAATTTCACTATGTCGTAAACAAAAATTGACAAATTTTGAGAAAATTGCCATCTATCGTCGAGCGGCAGTACCAAAGTTCAAACTGCCAAACTGAGGTGAACGACCCCTTGCGCGGGCTTATCTTCGTATTATGTACCTCTCATGACGCACGCTTGATTTATTTTTTCCATGCAATGCGTTGCTCGTCAAGGAAAAATGTATATTTTTATTGCAATCATCGTTATTGTGTTTCTTTTGCGTTGAGTTTTGTAAGCATTTATTCATTAATCGAATGAGTCGTTCGAAGTTCAATTTGCAAAACGCTGCATTAAAGATTTCCTTGTGCAATTCAAGATTTTGGTTCCGTTGCCAAATTTATCTTTATTTAAAAATATGACATATAAACATCACACATACAAAACGGATATGATTTAGCTACAAGAATCCCATAATAGACTGAAAAAAAAAACATTGATTCCAACTTACACACACAATGAAATCACTACAATAATACCAACCTACAAAAAACATAATGTAATGAAAAATTGCTATTGTAATACATAGCTGTAAAAAGTAATGTATTGGTAGTAGGCATAGCATTTAAAAATTCATCAATTATACATAGGATAGCAATTAATCATTCGCTTTTGTATTTTAAATTATCTGAGGCAGGCTTTGCCAACCTTTGGTAGGTATTATAACAGACTAGCTTTCGCCCGCACCTTCGTACGCACATATCTCGTTTTTTTCCGTTCCCGTAGGAATTTCGGGAAATCCTCTCTTACTGCTGCCCTACAAAGAGTAGGGAAGCTACATACCAAATTTTAGCTTTCTTTCGACCAGTAGTTCTGACTGTGCGTTGTCTGTCAGTTACTCACTCACTCAGTAACGGAGGAATTGTATATACATATTAGGATAATTACAAGGTTTTTGGGGTAAACATAAATTCTCATTGCTAGAAGAATAACATAACATCACGACTCTCTTCCGCTGTAGTGTAGGTAGAGGTCACATCATACCATTAATATACAAAAACCCAAGATACACACCCAGCATTTTTGAGATGCTGGGTGTGTATCTTTATCGTCCGCAAAAAACAAGCGCAATGTGTATAATTGTGCGCTAGTTTCGAACAGTCTCGCATCGCTCGCCATACTGCACTGCTTTGTAAAAACATCTTTAAAGGATCCGTGTAAGGTTGAATTTGCAAAAAACATTGCGCATCACTCGCCATACTGCACTGCTTTGTAAAAACAACTTTAAGCGATCCGTGTAAGGTTGAATTTGCAAAAAAATTGTAAGGTTGAATTTGCAAAAAATGCATGACACTTGATACATGTCAGTTTTTGACGACAGTTTCGAGTGTTGCATTTGTTCGAGACTGTGCATCTTGGGTTTTTTATATATCAATGCATCATACCCATATTTCAAAACACAAATGAATGATCAATCAATTTTGCCGAGCCTCTTCCCAACTATATTGAGGTCGGCTTCCAATCTAACCGGATACAGCTGAGTACCAGAAATTTACATGGAGCGGCTGCCTATCTGACTTACACCTAGTAATTAATGTTATTTTTTTTTTTGTGGGAAATCTTCAAATGACTCCTTCCGCTCTGGGCGGAGCAGAAGGGAGTGTGAGACTCTTACTGACTAAAACCCATCCGTGTTCCTCCTAATGCCCTTTGCGGGCCGCGGTGACTCTGTCGAATAAATTCCACAACCCTGGCAGTGCTTCAGACGACCAGCTTACATTCGGATGTTGACTATATTTTTGGATAACAAATCAGAAAGGTTTCCCATCTCTGATGATTGTCTATTACTCATTAGATTATTGATGTGTCATTTATTATTTTATTAAAGCAAAAAACATACTCATAGTCAATCACGTAGGCGTGAACGTATGTTCACTGAACTACCACCCAAATATAGAGGTATACCACACGAATGATTTGATGGGTAAAAATAAACGTTCATTCGAACGAAAATTCTTTAGAATTGGGAGTGCGTTTATAGTCACAAATAAACAACAAACAGGAAAAACCAATATTGAATAATATTGCTGTGTTCATCGGTTTTCAGGTATTTATTTATTTAGACTTCATGGACAAAGTTACAAGGGCGGACTTAATACCCAAGACATTATTTCCCAGTCAACCCAGGGTGGTAAAGAGGCCATGGCAGGTGCATTGTTTAATACTTAAGTTTGAAGAGAAACAAAAAAGATGTCATTATTTTAAATATTAACTTTTTTGGTCTTCGTTCTTTAAAACGATCATTAGTTCAAACAAACGTGTACAAGATTTTGATAGTGTCCTAATCGTAGCATTTCCTTTTCAAAGTAAGCACTACTTGGTTTAATTCAAGGAAAAACTAACTATGCCTAAAAATAACGAAATAATTTCAGTAGGGAATTTTTATTATTATCGATAGGCTCGATTTAGACCACAATCTCACCGGCTGTAAAGTGATGATGTAGTCAACCATGGAGCAAGCTTATCTTGACGTAACCTATTCACTCATGACTAAAATACCCTCAGGTCGAAGCTATCTGGAAACAGACTTCGGCGGGGAGTTCTACTCCTTATAATGGGTCCACTTGATACAGACTTCCACAAACTTCTGTAGAATTTTATCACTGCAACAAAGCAATGTAGAAAAAATTCGGTGTGATGGATTTTTTTATTCGGAGTTCAAAGTCTGTGCAGACAGAATCTCAGTATCGTGAGACGTGAAGGCCCACTATTACTGCACAATTAAAGTATACAATAAATGAACACCTTTAGCTAAAGATACCGTACCCCTGTCTATACCGCTAAGCACCACGAAGCCATGTTTGTTACAGGTGTGTAACAGGTGCTGTTACCGTTGGCATCTCACATACTGTGCCGCTAGAATTTAAAACGATAGTCACTAAGCAAGTAAGCAGCGTTAGAAAACTGTTGTTTAAATTAGTGGTAATTTTTGATGAAGAAACAGTTAGGCAGAAGCATTGGCAGATCCAGGGGGTATCTTAAGGGGCTCAAGCCCCCCCAAAAGACCCAGATTTCTTTCGTAGTCTACAACTTAACGAAGTCATTGAGGAATTTACAAAAAGTAATCCAAAGAGAATTTGTTTGAAAGAGTCACCGCGGCCCTGAAAGGCTGAAACACAAAGGGCATTAGGAGGAACACGGATGGGTTATAGTTAGTAAGAATCTGACACTCCCTTCTGCTCTGCCCAGAGCAGGAGTAGTCATTTAATGATTTCCCAGCCTTAAAATAAGGGGGTATCCTAAGGGGCTCAAAAACCCCAAGAACCAGATTTCTTTGGTATTCTACTACCTAACGAAGTCTTGAGGAATTTACAAAAAGCTTGTCATGCGTTAAGCAACATAAAATGTTATGTGCTTTTTTAGTGTTTATTTTGCTAAAACTTACCCTCAGCGGGGTCTACCCAAACGACAATCCTGGATCCGACCCTGGATTAGACCTGATCTGACATCAGTCCTTCCAAGGGGTGCTTATCTAATAAGTGGATTGTCAAATAGGGAGTCGCTCCATGTACAATACTAGTGTACAGCTATGTCCGGTAAGACTCTAAGCTGACCCCAAGATCGTTGGGATAGTCTAGGCAGATTGATATTGAAAAGGATTATCTTTTGGTAGTGACGTGCTACTAACTAAATAATCTACCCTGAATACTTGAAGCCATGATACTGATTTCAGGCCAAACATAATGTGCCACGCCATCTAGGCGTCTAATAATAGGCCTTATAAAAATAATGAGTCAAATGTAGTCTAGGCTAATATTTGTCAAGAGTCAAATTCAGCAGTGTTCTTGATTTGACTCTTGACAAGTATGAGCCTAGACTGCATTTGACTAATTATATTTTTATAAGGCCTTTTATGAGCACTTGAAGTGTGGCTAAATAAAAATAACCAGGCAGTCTCACAACAAACTAATAAAAGGAGGTATTTTACGATTATAGAAACAAAACCATGGAAAATACCTAAATGAAGTGTGAGTAATTATCGAACCGTATTTATTTCTAACAAATGAGCGAGAATGCTGCAGTTCATATCCGATTAGTGTCGCCATTATTGTAAATAAAAAAAAAACACAATATAACTGCAATCGGTCAGCGAACGATAATCGTAACTATGCAGTTAACTATAAAAAATGTTATGACACAGTGTATGGCCGGTCGGTGACCCAAGTGTTACGCAGGATGCACAGTGCCATCTAGTGGTGAGTTGCTTAACTAAATTGTTTTAGGAAGCGATTTACTCACAATGGTTTAAATATTAATTAGCAGTCTTGACGCGTTATTAGTATAGTTTATACTTTACACACTAAAAACTGAAGGCGGCGGACAAGTGAAAATATTAAAAGTTCGACTACTCGACGCTAGATGGCGTTACCGCCGCACCTTTCAAACCGCCCAAACCACCAAAACCGCACCCAACTTAATTGGTATAATTGAACGGAATAATGCTTAAATATGAATAAATACGGAATAAAACAAGTTGTTTAAGCGTTATGCGTTTGCTATTACGCATTATGAAACCGTATTCAAGTTAGTTAGGTAATACCACTCGCTGTACGAAGTTGGTATCGTAATACCTAGATCCCCACTGCTAAATCTTAGCGAATTCCAAGGTTATATTCGCAATATTGAATACAAAAAGGGTTCCTTTGAGACAAAAATCCTCCTTTCAGAGCCTTTATAAGGATGACGTCACGTGATAGACGCATTCAAAGGGTCCAATAACTTCTTTTTTCAAAAGAGGCATGCTTCAAAAAGTTTTGAACAAAAAAAAACAGCGTTTAGGAATGGACCACATTTTTTTTGCAATTAAATGGCTAAAGCTTCGTACACACTAAAACACAGAGTGATATAGTCGAAACTATGGCGCCACTTGCGATATTTTTGTGGTTAAATAAAAAAAATAATTGTGGGTGAATCTCTAATCGATGGCGTATCAACTAGCAAAAATGTACTCTGGTAAAGGGTGATATTAGATAATAAGAGATATCAATGAACCCTATTACCAAATAGGGAGTTTTTATCAACTTTTATCCACCTTTACTAATGGGAAAACAGAATTTTAGGGCAGTATCCAGAATAAGCATGACTACTCCAGCACAAGCTTTACAATCTGTGTAAAAGAGCTTGTGAAATCTGAGACAGAATTTAAGAGTCCTATATGTGGACTTAAGACCCTAAAATACTGGATATTGAAAAGGCTACTATTACAAACTTATCTTTTTATAGTGACGTTCTAACTATATTGTATACTAGCTGACCCCGCACAACTTCGTCTGCATCACATTTATCGTTACTGCTCCGCTCTTATTGGCCTCAGCGTGATGTTTTATATCCTTCCTCGATAAATGGGCTATCCAACACTTAAATAATATTTTTTCAATTCAAACCAGTAGTTCCTGAGACTAGAGCGTTCAAACAAACAAACGACCATTCAGTTTTTTAATTATTAGTAGGTAAGTATAGATTAATAAAACTAATCTGTTTCTTCAAAAAAGGCTAGTCTGAGACCACTGCTTATCCAACAAAGAAAAATGCGCGTGAAAATACTTAATTTAATATAAAATAAATTCATGAAAGCAGCATACATATCATTTGGACAGCGTGGCAGTCAGTATTACGCAACCGGACTAATCGAGAAATGTCTAGCTTGCTGGTAATTGTATATTTTGTATGCTGTGAACGCATGGAAGCATTGAATCGATAATGTTGTATGTGGAAAAATTCTAGTGAAATCATCATTTGGAAATGCTATTTTAAAAGAGTTTTTTATTTACCTACTGGTAAAGATTGCTTAAAAGTTTTTTGTGTAATATACAGAGGCTTTTTCGCCTTTTTTCAGGATTTTTTTTTTCTTTAAAATACCTTGTTAGTATTTTACTTGAATTCAAAATTTAGAATTACTTATATCTTATTTTGGTCTTAATCGATGTATTTCCAAATTCAATCCACATAATAAACAAAAAGAAATCCCAGACACAAAAAAAAAACAAACAATTTGCAATTATCGCTTCGTCCTGCGACCCCGATCCTTGGATAATTCAGTTATTCAGTTTCCGCACACAACTGGGCCATGAGTTCAACTTTGACCTCGAATCCTATTGAACCTGAGATCCAAGGTCGCAGAGGTCAGATTAGGGCCGTTCGAGAGCTAGCCCAAAATGTGTCAGGCTGTGACCTGCGGTTGACCTACATGTGTTACAAGTTTGAGGTCGAATTGCACTGTTTACTTATTTTTGAGTATTTCTGATTGTATATTCGCCGATAAACAATGAAAATGCATTTTTGAGGCGAATTGTGAGGGACAGTATCAAAAATTTCGTAACATGGTCAGTTGAGTGAGCTTTTTTAATTTACAAAGTACTGGAAATACTAAATAAAACAATGAGGCATCTATAAGTAGATAGAATGGTGTTTTCTGTGTCGTTTGTCACAATTTTTACAATGCGTTTTCTGAAGCCACAGCACCCAAGAGATTTTAGGTCTTCTAAAATTGTTCAACTAAAGTTTATTGTTAACTCAGCACCAATAGCGTACAATTAACCCATTTCTCTTGGAAGCCAGCACAGTTACAAGCCCTGTTAGTCTTCAAACTACAATAAATTACCGCTGTGCGTGACTTTAAACGTTTTCTCACAGCGTCATATTGTTACAACTTAGCTGTTCATATATTTTCCCGTTTCACGACGAAACCCTACGTAATATTACATTCAGTTGCAAAATAATACCCATTCATTTGTATCCAGCCCCTTTTAAAATCAACTTCTTTTATAACAAGCCCCTTTAAATATCCCTGGTAACAAGGAAATTGCAAGACTGCTTTCTATACGCCACGTGGCCTGAAAATAGGTCATCCTTTATCTTTCGACAATTTAAGCATCTCTGTCCCTTTCTTTTCATTGTTGGACAATAGGAGTGACAGAGAGGGCTGTGTTTAAAGTGTTCCCTCCGAAACTTGATAGTGTGGTAATAGTTGGCTAGTTGACTTTTGTTAGCTAGGGTTAGAGTGTCAAGATGTATCCTGGCTTGTCATGCTTTTTGTGGCGACATCAGGAAGTTGCGAGTCATGATAGGAAGGTAGGCTAGCATTCCTTTTCAGAGCTCCGTCTGATTTTGATAAAGCTCGTGAATGACTGTGTCTATAAAGTAAATCATTTGTTTGTTTAATTAATAAGTAGGTATATTTTATATAAAGGCATTTTCCTGTGTTTGTGGTTTAAACTGTGGTTGGTAAACTTGCTAAGAGTTCATTCGTATTTTTGATAAATCATTGTTGAAACAACTTCTAAATTGATAGCAAGGAGCAATTAATTATTGTCGGCTTTTAAAATGGTGTAGATGTATAAAGCCACTTTAAAAACTTCTTATTTTACACTTTATACCTACTTGCAATCTTTTTTAATACTTTTAAGTAGATATACCAATTTAAAGGCGTTTTCAGAGATCGTAGCAAGTAAAATTCTGCAGTATTTTCCTATATTCATGAGTCTTGTTTTGAAATGCCTTCTTTCTTATCAAAAGTTACACTTATTCTAGCGATTCAAATTTTATTTGCACAGCTTGCAAACGGAAATGATTTTAGCGTGAAACTTAGGTAGACATTATCTTATACTGTAGGTACGTCGAAACCAAGATAGAGCTTATCAATGTAGTATGTAAACAATCGACGGTTTGCGGTTTCTATTCAGTATTCTATGATTGGTACAATTGTTGGAATTGGAATCACTGTATTTTATTTATTTTTTAAAAGTTATCATTATTTGTGAAAAAAAAAAACTTTAGTGGCTGCCTATATGAAGTATTTTTCATTCGTGCATAAAGGTTTAATGAATAAATAAAAAAAAATTGCAAGTCAATATGAATATTTGCTATATGAATATATGCTCGATATGAATATTTTTTTTCAGGTAGATTTTAAATATATTTGCATACGTTGATCAGGGCAAAAGCTTTGCATACTAATATTGTAATTTAAAAAGTAGGTGCTGTTTTCTTTCTTAAATATCTTTTCTTTTTTATTTAATGAGTAACTACGTTCTTCCATTTTTGTCCTTTCATTTAATATTTTTAGTTATTTAGGTGTGTGTGTTATGCGTAGGTACGCATAAATGCGTGATTGTACAAATGATTTTTTTGTAATTTATCTAAAAACAACCTTTATATTCTAAACAATTATAAAACGCCTACAGTCAAGTGCCTAAAAATAGAACTAGTGTTGACATGTTTCTGATAAAACAAATTTATAGGGAAATTAAGGAAATACGTAAATTAAATTGTTGCTAAGCTATTATACAAATCGTTACAGGCTGTCACGTCGGATCCTCTCTGAATACACAAAAAATATAAGGAAGAAAATTTAAAACATTGACCAGCTTTAACAGGATGTTTTTTTATATACTGTAATATTCTTTTTAGTGGCAATAACAATAACTGTCGAACATAACAACAATCGATTAGATGCTGTGTTATGTCTGCATAATTTCTTTATAACTAAGTGTTAAGTAACCACAATTAATTACATAATAACACTCTGCGTCTTCATAAAAAATAATTAACAACAATTCGTTATTAGGAAGTTACAAAACTATCTAATTTTAAACAGCACCATCGCATAACTGAGCTTATTATTCCATTAATAAAGTTACCGTGACCAATTTAAACTTTATGGACAGACAACACAGTTAGCTAAACAGTTAACGATTGTTAAAATTCACATGCAAAACTCAGTTCGCACCTCTAATTGTATAATTAAAACTTAATTATTCATTATAAGATGAAAAAAGTTACGTAAAAAACTTTCAAAAGAAAAAAAAATGGTTGCCATGTTTGCCGCCAAAACCGACTTGTGAACGCGCTAAAAAAACGTCAAACCTCTGACATTATTCCATTTTTTTTTAATCACTGTCACACAACACACCACAGACAACACAAACACTGGAACACTTTAAAAAAGTCGGGATATTCGCATTTAGAATTATTTTGTGTACGCGCCGAATTTGTAAAGACCCGCTCACACCGTGATGTTGCAAGCGGGCCATCGGGGGAGCAACTAGGAAATGAATACAACGCGACGGCACACCGCGGCGCGCCTGCCACACATAACCTCTTTAACACGCACCAGTGTGTGTGAAGTGCATACGTTTTGACAGCATGTGGAGTTTATTTATAGGCCTATCGCATCACATACATTTTCAAAAGAAAACAACTACAGTAGTATCAAAAAAAATATAATTACAGTAGTATCACACAGTCGTATTTTCACGTCTCTAATTAGACTCTAATAAGACTCCGAAATGATAAAATCAGCACTGCAATTAAAATATTTTTAATCAAAACTACGGATCTAAAATGACAGATTAAAAATCTGAGACATAGCGGTTTGAGAGAAAAATGTTACGCGGCTAAATCACAACAACCGTTATTACATAACAGTCGGCTAGAGGGAGATGGGAACAGTTTTTGTACGTGCTAAAAAAAGACAGAACATCGAGGTTGTGTAACTCAACACGGAAAGCTCACACGTACTTTCTTTATACATGACAAACACTTGTGCGTAGCGTCGGTATATAGGTGTGCAAGTGTGTGCGCGTCTTTACATTTTTGAATTTCGAACGAAAGAGCGTAAGTGTCGGGATGGATTTTTCAAAATGGACTCTTCTTTTAGAAGTATGGAGTGCAATATTGAGCGTTGAGTCCAGGCTGTAAGGTCGAATTTTCTGATGGTCAGGGAGTGCACGGCAGCTTTTTGAAGGGGTTCAATGACACACGGTTTGGCACGTTGCTTAGGCCCACCGATTTTTTCAAATGTACTGCGGAGTAGGTTGAAAACACCACAAAAGACGTGATATTTCCACAGAACTGAAACTAGGGCATGCGTAGTTGCTGTTATGGCTTTTTTAATCGATTTTCCTCGAAAGAAGAGGATAAACTTTAGAGTTTTAACTCGCGGAATTTTCTTACATCCTAATATTCCGGTATGATTCGCTCGTAGCGAGAATTGACCGAAAATGAGGACATGCGTGATAGGTAATAAATCAGCAATAATAGAGTGTCGCTACCCGATGCTAGATGGCGTTGTCATAAATTGTGTAATGTGTGAGAAAATTAACTTTTAAACGACCCTATTTTGCTTTATACTTAATTTTACGCGATAAAATAATTAATTGAATTTTTATTTGAGACTGAATTCATTCAAGAAGTCTATTTCAATTGTTTCGCGCCAAAAATATCACACAGTCGTGTTGCAAAATTGTTACAAAATTATTTATAGCAAGCAAAATTGCATGCAATACAATGTTGTAACTTAAAAAATAATTTTAAAAAATAAGTTCATTTAAGGAACGGTTTGATCACACCTTTACAATCAATAATTAAAATAACTAATTAACAATTACGAAACCCTAAAAATAAATGAATCTTTGTCTCAAAATAGATGCTATACTGTAAAATTGCTGTTGCATCACAGCAGAGGAAGTGAAATAACAGTCATAATATTTATATAGCTATCCCTTTCCGGCTGTATGGCGTCATCTTTGTCGCACGCGGAGAGTTCCTCGTTTGGGAGGCGGGACTGAGGAGAATGCTGCCGTCTCATTCGCGTAACAGCGACGTTGTATATGTCGGCGCTGCTCGTGCAAGGCAACGGAGGGTATTGACCTGTCCTTGTTGCCTATGTGTGCAGCCTTGCTTTACAGTTATACCTCGTGTCTATGTATTGTACGTGCATCGTAAGGAGCGTTACACACTGCATCATATTTTATGTCGTGTTTATTTTAATTTTATGCGTATTATGTAAAGTTTTAGCTGAATGTTTGTACAAACCACGATAGTTGTTGGTGAATGATTCCATTTTTTCTTGGTTGTAGGATAACTTACCTGGAAAAAAAAAAGTTTAGGTTAGTTAAAATTCAATCGTCAACTATTAATTAAATAATTAAAGGTTGCCTCAAGTTTGCAAAGACCCGCTTTAAAACACTGTTTAGTATACAATTTTGAATATTGTAGACTTGGCATATACATAGGCTTTAAGCCAAATATTTATGTAAGTTAACAACTTAGTGTTACATTAAGTAATTTTTCCCATTTCTCTGTCTAAAACCAAAAACGCCAAATACACAACCAAACCCATTTATTTACTCAACAAAAAACCTAAAAGAAAACAAATACGGAACCACCGCGAGGAAAACCTGAAAACAGCCTAGCAAGTACGCTTATAAAAAAAAGTTGCGTCACACACAGCCTATAAAAAATGTCTGCCAGGCGTCAACGTTGGTTGGCGTTACATCACCGCGGCTTCGTCCGTGTGTGTGAGCGCTCATACACGTCACATCGACGTATGTATTGCGCCTCCGTGTGTACCGCGTCTGTGCACACGTGGCCATCGCAGTGTGTGTGCGGCCTAATCTTTAGTGGAATGCGGGTTTCATACAAGTACTTTTTAAAAGAACTGAAAAGGGAAATTCTTTGACTGGCTCGCCTCACCACCCTTTTATGTTTTTACTTTTTAAAGTTTTTTTTTTAGAGGCAAATGAAATGGATTGATGCGGAGGCTCTTTGAGACTTTTTTTTTAGTTTTAATTAGAGTTTCGCAACGGTTTAATTAGTGAGGTTTGATGAAATATCCTGTGGTGTTAGATTTAATCTTAATAATTATGTATTTCAAACCAGATTCCTCTGTAAAAACGTCAAACAGTGCCTATTTTAATGAAATATGACAGTTAACTCAAAAGTGCATCAATTGACATTTAGGTTAAAAGGAAATATCTCCCTTTTACACAGTTATGCCGATAATCAAAGGTTCAATATGAACGCGTTTGTCTTCGTTAACCGATGGATAAATTTATGTAACCGGTGACTCATCGGTGCCAAGCCCAAATTCTTGAACTTAGATATCGGTGTGTTTTATACTGTCATGAAAATAAAACACAGATTTCAATGAATTGCTTTAAATGAATGGTTTTAATTTGAATGAATCGTTATAAGGAGCAGAGTAACCTATTTTTTCTGGAGATAATATTTTTAAGGTTATGACGGTGTAAATGGAAAGTAGGAGGTGCAACTATCACCAAATGTCAAGATTTTCTACCGTCAGTTACTCCAATTTTTCATAAAATGTTTTATATACACACAAAATCGTTTGAAAAAAAAAGTATATTACTTGCACACATTCTTGGCGGTACTATCTGGAGAAGGTCCCAATCAGATCAAGCTTTTGGGTAAAATGGCACACCCGTTGTGGGCAAAATCGGACTGTGGATAATGATGTCTAAGTGGTCAAATAGATATTATTTATTGACTTAGTTCTACAAATCCACGACCTCATCCCATCGCCTCCCTTCTACCATCGGACATCCAGACGCACTGCATCTTACCATCCCTACCTTGTTGCTATTCCACCAATTCGCACTAAGCTTTTCCAAACGTCTTTTATAATGCGCACAACAAAAAAGTGGAACACTTACAGCCATCATCTCTTTAAAGTCAGAGTGAACAGGCTCCTTCTGGGTAAGCTCACTCCATCGTAGATTTTGTCTATGTCATCTCTGACCTAGACTCTCTGAAGAGCAAAACCATCTTAAATAAAAAAGAAATCCACCGCTACACCTACTTTACATTCTTCTCTTAACAAGCCTATCAGTTACCTACGAGGCTAGCCAAATCAGTATCTCCAAGTATAAAGCCCTATAATACACATGTATCGCGAAACATATGAATATATTCATAGCAAAACTATTTGGTATTCAACTCGGGGAAAAATAGAAGTAGGTTGAACCGGAAAATGCATCTTAGTGCAGTGGAGGTAATGGAATCAATGACCGACCTTGGAGTACTGTGTTATATAGAAAACATTACCCTCCTTAAAAATAGGAATGGCGTAAATATAGATTTTCACACCACGTGCATGAAAACGTCAGATTATGTCATGGCACACTCAACCTAAAGTATGTAATTATTGCCCGGCTTATAATAGGGGTTATAATGAAATTCAGTACAATATTATTACCCGGAGGTCAATAAATAATTGAAGTACTGTGTTAGATAGAAAACATTACCCTCCTTCTGGGGCAGTCGGGTAAATATAGATTTTCACACCACGTGCACGAAAACGTCAGATTATATGTCATGCAAACACAACCTAAAGTAATTAATTATTGCCCGGCGGGTTATAATGAAATTCAGTACAATATTATTGCCCGGAGGTCAATAATGTGTTTTGAATTCTAAAAATCAACTAGGAGACCGATGGGAACCGCTCGCGGCCAGTCACCTCTTCATGACTTTCGAACAATTTTCTTACAGTGGATGTGAAAAGTAGAGTATGCTCATCAGGGACAAAGGTGTCTGTCTTGGGCTAGCTTGAATCCCTTGCTGCATTCAAGATTCTTGTATTAACTTGAGTTAAGTTTCGAATCCTTCATTAGATTCGGGATTCAATATGACGCCTGTGACATAAGACACTGCTTTACCCCCTCGGTGCATAATCTACTTTTTGCTTCTTCCGTTGTAACACGAATTGTCAGAATTAATGATCGACCTTGGAGTACTGTGTTAGATAGAAAACATTACCCTCATTCTGGGGCAGTCGGATAAATATAGATTTACTTCTTCCTCCGTTGTGACGCGTAGTTTATGAGAATAGCTTATGACATAGTAAAATATTAGGCTAAGTAATTGTGATAACATTATTGCAAAAAAGTGTCACGCGTTATTTAGCTAAATGAGTTCTCAATAGCCAATTGTGAAATAGCCAAACGTGTCTTGAGTTTAATTTATTCTTCATCTGCCTAGCCTTTTCCTAAATGTATTGGGGTCGGCTTCCAGTCAAACCAGATTTAGCTGAATACCAGTATTTTACGTAGAGCGGCTGCCTACCAGACCTCCTCAACCCGTTAACTGGGTAACACGGTACTTCATGGCAAGACTGGAGTCAGATTTACTGGCTTCTGTCAATCTGTAACGACTGCCAAAGATCTACAAACGACAGCCGGGACCAACGGCTTAACCTGCTTTTCGAGGCACGGAGGAAACTTGGTATGTTAAGATTGATCACCCATCCAAAGATCAACCTTGACAAGCGTTGCTTAACCTGGAAGATCGACCTGTGCGGCTGTTATTCTTTAGCTATGAGCTCTTCTTGAGTTAAATTTATTATGGGTTGATTTTTTTTTTCGAGGACCTGGGTTCATCAGTCAGCAAAATGGTAATGGGGCTAATTCCCCAAGGTCTCTACTCGTGGAGGTTAGTTTTATGCTTGAAACTATTGGTTTTTTTGGTAGTTATGTGAAAAGAAGTACACTTTTAGTGCCCATCGGTGCCCATCACTCAGCATATGGGTCGAAACATAATTTGTTCGTATGCACAACTCGCATCCGCGTCGTCGATCCATATGCTGAGTTCTGGGCACCGAATGTGTTAATAGTGAAAGGAGCATTGCTATCATCAGTAAACTTTCAAATATGGCAGTAACAATGTTTTGGCTTTATATTACGGAAAAACCTAGTTAGAAGGATTCTGATCATCAGAGGATATCTATCACCTGATGATACCATAAAAAATACAAGAATTCCTTAGCTCCCATCCCTTGTAGAAACACTAAAATTGTTCCAAATAAATCATCAAAGAGTAGGTAACCAGGCAGAAATCCTGCGAAAAAAAGAAAACCGAAAGAACAATTTAAATCACGAATGAATCACTTAAAAATCACAGCATGCAACCAAAACACAATACAATAAAAAAAATAATTAGCATAACATCGAAAACCGCAAACACCGCTAGATATTAAAAAACTCAGGAACCCGTTGCTAAAACCTGACCTACTACAATACATACACACATACATACTATACATACATAGTATACGTATGGGTATTACGTGGGAACGAACAACAATGATAATAATGATTTAGGGCATTTACAAACGGTTAATTTTGCACTCGACGACTGACAAACGGGAATGATCTGGGTAGTTGAAACTAGTGGTACCTATAATCTGTGCCATTGTAAATTAATTATACAATAAATCTGCTTTGTTTTTCCCAAATATGTTGAGGTCGGCTTTCAGTCTATCGGGATGCAGCAGAGTACCAGTATTTTTCATGGAGCGACTGCCTGTCTGACCTCCATAACCCAGCTACTGGGTAACGCGGTACCCATTTGCAGGACTAGTGTCAGATTTCTTGGTTACTGTCTACCTGTAACGACTGTGAAAGTACAGATGACAGCTGGGACCAACAGCTTAACGTGACTTCCGAGGCATGGAGGAATATCGGTATGGCAAGAAGCTCAGCCATCACCTTGAAGATCGACAGCAGTTATTATTTAACAACGAGCTCCTCTGAAGTTATTATTGAATGAATAGTTTAATCATGTCTATTAAAACGATCGTACTTCTGTAACAATGGCACAGGAATATCTTGTCTTGACATTCCAGCAATGCTTGCCCTTTTCAAACAGTCTAGCTCTCGAGGGGCTAGACAAACAGATGTATAAGAATATGTCAAACCAGAAGGTTATCAAACAAATTATCCTTTTATCCCTTCATACTAATATGGCAGTTCCATCCTGACTGAGATTCTCTAATTATGCAAATCCTCAATTACAATTGACGGCAAAATTGTTCGCGTGTAAAAATCCTAATAGATATATCTATTGCAAACACGTATAGTATACGTAAGTTATATATTACCCGAGTCTAGCTGTTATGAGTCAGGATTGCTTGAAATAGTGTAATAATATCATTATTTGTCTAACATTTCGTGACTGTAATGCACATTATGGTAGAGGAAAAAATATGTTCTTTAAGTTAAAGATAGACAATGCCTATGTTGACCATGACATGCCTAAGTTTAATGTCCAATTATGGGTAAGATATTTAATTGTAGATTTCGAGAATATGTCACGAGACGGGACAATCATGTATAAATCTTGAAGAGTCGGAGGTTGCTAAAATTTACGTGCATACATTAAAATGCTACAATACTGTCGTAAGCTGTCAAAATTGGTACTTTTCTGATCTCTCTGGGAAATTTCTAAGTAGTATGGTGTATTGTACTTCACTGCTGGTCGTGAATGATGAAATTTGGCATATAGGTTCTTTAAGGAGTGTAGGAGAGCACTAAGAAGGATTTCCTGAAATTCTTACGGGAACAGGATAACACGGGATATGCGCGTACGAAAAAGGTAGTTGTTAATAAAATTTGACTTGATTATTATCTCAAAGTTAAATAAAGAATGAAATAGAGGCCAAAAAACACAATTCTAACCGATACATCAACAATAAACACAGTCTCACTCGAGGAATTCCTAGTCATTGCAGTTTACATCAAACTCAAATACAAAATAATACCAACTCGTAATAACCGGCTCATGATCTGGACACAGTAAATTATTTCACAGCAAATTATCGACGACTGTTTTGCATGTTAAAGAGCCAGTATTGCTATAGTTTCGAGCTTAATAATGCATTTTATGAGTATTTGTATGGAACTATTAATTTTGTACAAGACTACTGGATTTTGATAGAATAAGCTTTGTGGTTGAATCCATACTAAATTTTTCAGATGCGTAAGTAACTCTCTGAATATGTCCGACAGTCTATCTGTCTGTTACCTTTGCCTTAACGGCAGAACGGACAATGTCCTTTTTTTAAGGATGGGAAATCATCAAATGGCTCCTCCCACTCTGGGTGAAGCAGAAGGGAGTGTCAGACTCTTACTGACTAAAACCCATCTGTGATCCTCCAAATGCGTTCCTGGGCCACGGTGTAGACAATGTTTAAGAAGAGAATATGGGACTTTTAATGTCAGGAATAGAATTCAAAAACAAACATTCTATGTTCTATTATTTTCTTTGTAATAAAACTTTGCATATAAATGCAAGTTCTTCTAATTCAACAGACAGATGTGTTGCTGGGGAGTTTGTTGGCCACTTCTTCCACAGCTAAAACACTAGGAAGTGGTGACGGGCGGGCGTTTTGGGGGACTGTCTATTTGTAAACGTTGACGTTCGAAAAGTGCTGGTACTCAGCCTAATTTGAATTAAATGACTTTTGACCGTTTGAGCATTTAGCATTTTTTTCTGTGTTTTCACATCATCAAAATCAAATGAATTTAAAGTCAATAAAATCACAAATCACAGCTCTGAAAGTTTTCATTCCCGACCAAAGCTGAGAGATGCAAAAGACATTGAACATGGACACAATAGCTGCATGTGCTATATAAGTAATACATCTAGCATCCGAGATCACAGAGGGCTTAGTCAGAAGTATACACAAGTATGCTATGTTACAGCTAGGCTTAGCGGACAGTATTAATTTCCTTAGAGTCGAGTTCATAGCTACTGTCAAGGAAATCTCAGCTATGCTTTAAGAGGTAATGCGGGCGGCGAGACTTTGTAGTGTAGTTTGTGAAATATCTCTGAAATCGGTCCAATATTGGAGGAGAAAACAGTCGAGAGCCAAACCTCGAATTATGACTTTTTACATACAAAGTCTCGCCGCCAGCATTTATTCTTAACATGACTTCATTAGTTCTATGCTTTCAAAAGATTGATGGGTTATCTTCTTACTGTGGGAGTTTTTCTTAGTTCCCTTATCATCATCATTGCCTCTTGATTGCAATTCTCTTGGCAAGACTATGTATCAGATTTTCTGGCTTCTGCCCATCCGTCAAAGATCTACAAATGACACCCGAGACCAAAGGATTACCATGTTTTCAAGGCAAAGATTAATCTCGGTATGTAGTGGATGCTCACCCATCCACGGTTAAACCACGGGAAATGTTGCTAACCCTTGAAGATCGGCGTTATTATTTAACCACGATTTCCACAAGCATTTACATCATCATCATCATCATCATATCAGCCGAAAGACGTCCACTGCTGGACATAGGCCTCCCTCAAGCGTCGCCACAACGACCGATCCTGTGCGTCTCGCATTCATCGGCTACCCGCGACCTTCACCAGATCATCGGTCCACCTTGTGGGAGGCCTTCCAACGTTGCGTCTTCTGGTACGCGGTCGCCACTCCAGAACTTTTCGACCGACCATCTGTTCTGCGAGCAATGTGCCCTGGCCATTACAATATAGCAATAGCATTTACATATAAGCCATTATTTACCGAGTCCTCTCCCTTTTTAGCTCATAAATCGAAAAAAAAGACTTGCACAATAATTTAAAATAACCACATCTTATTGTATAACTACTCAGCTTAAGTAAACACAAATTTAATCAACATACCTACCACCAATACTTGAAAATGTTGCAATCAAATTGAATTGAAAAATTTTCAAATTGAAACCAATTTAGTTCGATTGCATAAAATATCTGAATTCATTATATCTGATTTCTCTTTTATTTATTTAATCGTAATAATTGGTTGTACGCTTTAAGGACGTTGTTATTGCCACCTTTATCTTTATAGTAGGTTATAATACTTAAACAAATTACTCGTATGTCCTAATGCATAAAATTCTTCAAAAACTGGTGATAAAAGACTAAAATACAACACACAGCCAAAACTACTGGTCATAAATAATAATAATAATAAAGCTTTATTTATTCCTTACACATAGTTTACATTAATTCTAAACATTATTCTACTTATTCTAGTTTGTTAGTATGTATTATTAAACTGCGTTAACGCGTTTTGTTGTAAGGACCGCTCTGGCGGTGAAAGCCTCCTCCATTTCGCTCTGTCTCTTGCCAGTCTGCTCCAGGTGTTTCCCACCGTGGCAACTATGTCATTACTCCATCTTTTGAATGGCCTTCCTTTCTGTCAGGAAGCTGAAATTTGGCATGTAGGCTCCTTGGAGAGTGTATACGCGCATATCTCAGTTTACGTAAAACGAGATGAAGACGCGGGCAAAAACTAGTACTTAAATATAGTTGAAGAAATCTATACTAATATATAAAGCTGAAGAGTTTGTTTGTTTGCTTGAACGCGCTAATCTCAGGAACTACTGGTCCGATTTGAAAATTCTTTCAGTGTTAGCCCATTTGTCGAGGAAGGCTATAGGCTATACGGGAATGGGAAATTCCTACGGGAACGGGAAAAAACGGCATATGCGCGTATGAAGTCGCGGGCAAAAGCTAGTGTTACAATAAAGTTAAGTATTTATCATACTCTACTTTTACCCGAAAACTTCACAAGTTAGATTAAAGTATGGTTTGATATACATTTTTATCTTCAAATACTAAATTGAGAACCCGGCCTTATTGATAAATCGCGTTAGTGATTTCGCAATTTCTATGACGTCATGTTATGATAATTTTTACAATAAAATTAAAAGCACCATAATTTAAAGCGAGTATCAATTTCAAGATGTCACTTATTCAAACAATTATAAGACATTTAAAACAATAAATCAACGTTCAACATAACCTTTTATAAAAACTTGAGCTTAATTTATTAAAATGTAATCAACTATTAATTATTATTCTAGTTAGTACAGTAATAATAAATGGATAAATAAAAACGTTGACAATTAATTACCTCCATTCAGAAATAATAGTGAGTAAGTACTATTTATAGTTAACTAGCTGACCCGCGCAGCTTCGTCTGCGTCACATTTTTCATTACTGCTCCGCTCCTATTGGTCTTAGCGAGATGATATATAGCCTATAGCCTTCCTCGATAAATGGGCTAACTAACACTGAAAGAATTTTTCAAATCGGACCAGTAGTTCCTGAGATTAGCGCGTTCAAGCAAGCAAGCAAACAAACAAACAAACAAACTCTTAAGCTTTATATATTAGTATAGATTTAGTGCTATATTTTTATTGCGACCTATTTCTTGGTTTGCACTCTTGTTTGCGAGTTTGTCTATCTGCGGGTTTTTTAATTAAAAGTATGGGTTATACCAAGCAGTGATGATTTTAATTCATCTGATATCTATACTCTATACTATCTATACTAATTTATAAAGCTGAAGAGTTTGTTTGTTTGCTTGAACGCCTATTCTTAGGAACTACTGGTCCGATTTGAAAAAATCTTTCAATGTTAGATAGCCCATTTATCGAGGAAGGCTATAGGCTATATATCATTGCGCTAAGACTAATAGGAGCGGAGCAGTAATGAAAATTGTGACGCAGACGAAGTTGCGCGGGTCAACTAGTACTTAATATATAGAGCTGAAGAGTTTGTTTGTTTGTTTGCTTGAACGCGCTAATCTTAGGTACTACTGGTCCAATTTGAAAAAATCTTTCAGTGTTAAATAGCCCATTTATGGAGGAAGGCTATAGGCTATATATCATCACGCAAAGACCAATAGGAGAGAAGATGCGCGGGTGATGATGCGCACAGCAAAGGAACTCTCTGCCTGCGTCTGTTTCCGGAAACTTACAACCCTAATATGTATTTTCAAAGTTAGAGTGAACAGACTACTTCTGGGTAAGCTCGCTCTATCGTAGACTTTGTCTCTGTCATCTCTGACCTAGACTAGACAACAAACCATAAAAAATAATTAAACAAAAAACAGGGCAAGCTAAATAAAACCGTTTAAAAATGAATGTGAAATCACATGACAAAGTTTTATTTATTGACATGTATTTTTTTTTTCCTTTAAACTATTGCAACGACGCATCTATGAAACCAAGGTGACATAACAGGTGCTGATCTATTTGGAAAAACCCAAACTAGGTATGCATCACGCTTTTTTCCTTGACGCGGTAAGCAGAAAAAGTAGATACAAGGTGCGTATTGCGTGAGGTCATGTACTGTAATAATGTAAATTAGAGAACGCAGTTGCGCGTGCGCTGCTGTTGCTAAGACAGCAGCGCAGTTAGTATTCGAGAAGATTTTGTTCTTGTGACCTTCAAGAGAGATGGCTACATTTTTTTTATAATTTTGAATATAATGTGTTACGGATTAAATGCAACACTTGAAAAAGGGTCATTATACCTACTCATACGTTAAAATTTCGCGATTACAGGGTTGGGTTAAGTTAAAGTTTAATTACAGGGGGAAGGAGGTAGTATCTGTTTATCTGTGTACCTAAATGTTTTTTGCAGAGTGGGTTAAACCTGCTAGTCGTTTTCCTGATATGTTTTTTTCTAGTATGTCCTGAGCTACACTCATAAGAACAAGAACATTTTATTTGTATAAAACCATTCTACAACTTGTCTCGATTTGAGAGAAAAAGAAGAACTTGGTAAATTTTGAAAGACTAATAATAATCTGTTTTTTTTTATTAGTAGGTATTTTAGCATACTAGAATACTTTTAGCCTACCTCTACCTTCTTCACTTCAAGCTTCAACAAACGCAAAGTCAAAAACGATCAATTTAATCAAATCCACCATTTTAGATACGAAACGACTACTTATTTACAAAACATCGCTTTTACCTCGACCAGCACATAACTAGTCATGTAATAGACCTTGAGTTCCCAAGTTACGTCTCAACTAAAACTACCTTAACTTCAGTGGTGGATCCAGGATTGCCTACTGAGGATAGATAAATGCAAAATAAACGCTAAAAAATCACATAACAACATACATTTTGCTTAACGCATAACAAACCTCCTCGGATTCCTTTTTTTATTTGAGATGGGTTTGCTCTTGAATTTACTTTTCGTAAATTCCTCAATGACTTCGTTAGATTGTAGACTACAAAAGATATCTGGATCTGTTATGGGGGAGGGGCTTGAGCCCCTTTGGCGCCCCCTCTGGATCCGCCAGTTTAACTTGACTTAACCTAAACTATAGCTAGTTTACTTAGATGATTGCTTATTCCATTCGGGTGCCTACAAAACAGACACCTAGCAGCCTAGACTTGCTGCATAATTTAAGTACTACGAAGGCTTATTAACTAAAATTGGTCAATGCCGTATGTTCTAGTACTTTATGGGTATATAAATAATTATTATTCATTATTTTAATTTTATGAGGAGTTTAATTTTTGCAGTTTATTTATATTGGTTGGTTGGCTATGAAAATTATAGTGTTTGGGCCGTTTGAATCATGTTTTAGCAGTCTTGAAGTTATTTATAAAATAAATATTTTAAAGTGCCTCTTAAACATTTAATAAAGTCTCAATTATTCCTCAAAAACTTATCAGATTACGTTTTTAATAACGAAACCGTAATTTCATAACAAAACACCTTATTAAAACTAAAGCAAAAAAAGATTACAATAAAAAGATTACAACACTATCTCACAAAAATTCGCATAGTGTGTCAACACAAAAACGTTTTTTTGCCCACAGCGTATCACGAGACGAGTAGCGAGCGGGCGACGCTCATGGATCCTAACCTATCTGTGTGTGAGTGCATCCGTGTGACCCACTTACGAACGCGTTCGGCGAACTTCGGCCGTTTCCGTCGCCCGAACATATGTCCGCGGCCCGCCATCTTTACTTATTGACTGCACGCGTCCAATTTAAGTTGACCCATCTCGACCGGTGTTTTTTGAGATTTTGCTTACGTCAACGGGTCATTGTGTTTTGGACAGTTGTAAACGACGCGTGTTACGTAAAAAAACTAACAGAATGTTTACTAGGGTGCTTGTTTTCGCGCTGTTATCGTACTGTTTTGTCATCGTAGCGATATAACTGATTTACTTCCTAACTTTATGGTGGGTTCTTAACATTGTAGTTTGTACAAATCGAGTGGGTATAGTTAGGTTTTACATACATGACCTAGCCAATTCTGTTTGACGTAATGGTAGAACTATGTTGCATACTTTTGTGCAACATTGTTTTGTCTACAAAGCTAGTCATAGTCATTTACAATCACGAGTTTAAAGCAGATCTGTCTGTCTAGCCTATTTAAAACTATGTTGGAGTTGGCTTCCAGTTTAAAAGGATCCAACTGTATACCAGTATTAACATGATACAACTGTCTTCTTCCACAACCCAGTAACTGAGTATGATGCAAATAGGACTGGGTGTCAGATTTTCTGGCTACTGACTAGCCGCCACGAGTTTAAAAACCGCAAATGCAAAACACTGTAGCGAATTTTATGCAAAAAAAGTTACGCAACGAATAACGTTAAAAAGTTATTTAATTAAACGATTATCAATAGCTATCGTAATACCGCATAACAGAAAGCTCGCGTGTGCATATCCGAATGTAACTTCCGCGTTCGAAATTTGATTTTTTCCCCACTCACACATAAGTAAAACTTTCACCTATTCGAAAGTGGTCTGATGACGTATGCCAGTTGCTATTTTCGTTTCGGATATGCGTTCCAAAGAAAGCTTTTAAAAATAACTGTTACTTGTAGCAGTTATAACGCTTTATTTATTTTTTTCATTGTTTGTTATTTTAAAATCTTTAAAAGCTCATTTATTTGAGTTTCTGATGTAATTTTAGTGAATCATTTTTTATATAATTTGCTGCATTGAAGATAATTATATTTCTGTTCTAAGCTTTTTCGTCACGAATGCGTTGTGCAAGCTTTAAATTCAGGCACTGCTAAACAAACATATATAAGTACATATTTTCACCCCTTTTCAAATGGGGGTAAGCAGAAACTATAGGACACCACCTGCTACGCTCCTTATTGTATACTCCTTTTGCTTCGTTACCGAGCTTTGTTGAACCCAGACTTAAAATGACCACAACTACTACTACATACTTCTAGCCAAGGGTCCTTCAGGAAAATTGAGGAAATCGTGGCTTCTTGACCAATGAATAGAAGAACGCAATTTGCTGTCATTTCAGTCAAGAAGATACTTTTTATCCTCTTGGTACCCATGAACTGGAAAGTAAGAGCCAATTTTTCGCATAAAAAGTCAAATTTTGGACCCTTTCTTTTTTTGAATCATCAAATGACTCGACTCCCGCTCTGGGCGGAGCAGAAGGGAGTGTCAGACTCTTACTGACTAAAACCCATCCGTGTTCCTCGTAATGCCCTTTGCGTTCCAGGGCCGCGGTGACTCTTTCGAACAAATTCCGCAACCCTGGCAGGTTCAAGCAAAACCTACAGAACGGATTTTGTTGAAATTTGGCACACATATAGTTTAAAACCTGAATTAACACATATAACATTACTTTATCCCATAAGTATGTTTCTTAAGGATGATTTCTGAACTCCACGCGGGAGGCATCTAGCACATTAATAAAATGCAAATAAATGTACAAAAGATAAATTTAGAAAACGCCCAAAACATACAACATACGTAAATAATTACATCAGAGGTTATAGACTCCGAGTGTTAACCACAGTGTATCAGGCATCTCATACATTAATCTTAGTATAATTACAGTATCCGAACAATTTTATTTTTTATCTTTTTCATCTGTGGTGCATCGCCGTTCTGTAGGGAATATGAAATCTTTATTTATGTAAAAGGGGTTTTACGTAATGGCCATAAATGTAAACAAGTATCTTAACATAAGTTAGATAATTATTCTGTACGTGTGCCTGTGTATGTCTCTGAATTAATCCTAAACGGCTGGACCGATTTTGATACAAATAGGCTAGTTTCCACCATCAATAAATTGCAAATCTATTTAGTCCGTCAGTTAGAGTATTGAAAAATAATGGACACGTATTTTTTGTCTTTGTAAATCAATGAATATTGTCCAAGACAAAATGCATCAAAACTCGGGAGAGGGGGCTGGTGACGTCACGTCGCTAGTAAAATAGTACTATCGTAGTGACGTCACGCGAGTTTTCAACGTACTGTATCTTCGTCATTTTTTGTTTATGGGAAAAAAGAAAAAATACGTGTCCAATATTTTTTGGAAATCTATCTGACGGACTAATTAGTTTTTTTCAGTAAAATACCCTATTCTGTGTTTGAGTGGATACATGGGTGGTCAAGATAAGATTCATAATTGGACCTGATGGTGTAATCTGATGCAGCTGAAGCATCCAAGCATTTTACATGAAGGGACTACCTTTCTGACAGACACAATTCAGTATCTAAATGAAATGGATACCCCTTGGTAAGACTGGAGTCAGATTTTCTGGCTTCGACTGACAAAGATCTAAAAATGACAGTGGCTTAGTGTGCTTTCCGGCGCGCGGAGTGGTCTCTGTACGTCATGGCTGGTCACCCATCCGCGGAATAACCTCGCCAAGTGTTGCTTAACCTCGAAGAACGACCAGTACGACTGTAATTATTTAGCCACGAGCTCAACACACCAAATAAATCCATTAAACGCAACGCAGTGAAATCGTCAAGCAAACGTAGGTACGTTGCATATATTTCGAGCGTAGTTCCGAATTTACTTTCCCCAGTTAGATAATACTCTGGTTTTCTGATAAACACTGCTGATGAAATAAGTGGAAAGGGGTGCTATGGGCATTTGTACTAAATACTTGTTTTACACGGTGACTAGCTTTTCTTCGCGAGTTCGTACGCGCATATCCCGTTTTGCCCGTTCCCGTAGGAATTTCGGGAAATCGTCTCTTAGTGCTCCCCCACACTCACCAAGGAACCTACATGCCAAATTTCAGCTTTCTACGACCTGTAGTTTTGCAAGTGCGTTGTCTTTCAGTCACTCACTCAATCAAAAACGGAAGAATTTTATATGCATACTATCTTCTGCCCGCAATTTCGTACGCGCATATCCTAATTTGCCCGTTTCCGTAGGAATTTCGGGAAATCGTCTCTTAGTGCTCCCCTTTTTTTAAAGAATGGGAAATCATCAACTGACTCCTCCCGCTCTGGGTGAAGCAGAAGGGAGTGTCAGACTCTTACTGACTAAAACCCATCTGTGTTCCTCCTAATGCCCTTTGCGTTCCAGGGCCGCGGTGACTCTTTCGAACAAATTCTGGACCCCGGCAGGCACTCCCCTACACTCCCCAAGGAACCTACATGCCAAATTACAGCTTCCTACGACCAGTAGTTTCGGCTGTTCGTTGTCTGTCAGTCACTCACTCACTCAGTAACGGAAGAATTTAATTTACATATATTGATTGATATATTATCCTTTAGGCCCGATGAGAAAGTGAATAAAGCTCATGAGGGGAACTAAGAATGATTTTTGCACCATAACTGCATCCTTAACCAAAAAGGTACGATAATAATTTCAGACTCATTTTCAATTGTAGGGCAATGGCTCAAAGCCCATTTTCCCATAAACAGATGTTAATTACCATGATCACAACGAAAATAAATAATTTCGAAGTTATCATAGAGAATAGACGAAAACTAACTACTTTTCGGAGGTAGAGCGAATGTACCACCAAAAACACACTAATAAATACTTTGACTTTGAAAAGTAGTTCCGAAAATAAGGGACCGAATGGTAAAATCAGAACATTTTGAAAAAAAACCAGAGCATATGTATGTAATTCTTCACTTATATGTTACCGGAAGATCTATAAGAAATCCATGGCTTCAGAGTAACATGTTAAAAAATATGATTCGTCCGGAACCCTTAAGCGAAAATACAACTTACACTTGGCCTGTTTCTTCATTAAAAAAGCCAATTTTCATAGAAAAATGTTCTGTGCTTATTCTGCTAATATTACAGGATGAGCTTCATACAGCATTTTATTCATTCGCATTTTTTTTTGCCTCCACCTCTGCCCATACACCACCTACCGAGGCGTGAATCTAACCAATTATAAAGATCATTATCCAGTACATAATTATTTTGTACAGTAATCAATTTGCTATATACCTAGGTGTTTAAATGTACATAACAAAAGGCAGGCCTTCACCGGATTTTGTTGGTAGCACGCAAACCGCAGACGTTTGTACGGGAATCACGAATATATTACGCATACAACAGATGAATAAATTCTTTGATATTTTACTTTGAGATAAACTAGCTATTGTCTGTGGATTTAGTCGATGGCCATTCTATGGGAACTTCTTTCGGTAGCTAGTTAAAATATATCCTGTAAGGGAATTCAGGATATGGTCTATCTGAGTGCTAATTTTTTTCATATATTTTCAGCCAAGCCCGCTCCGTCATCGGACTACAAGAAGTACAGCGATGCGCCACCGGTACATGGTCGACATCCCAGCCACACGCACATAACGTTTTGGGAACACATTCATTGTGCGTACAGCTAAGAAGTGGAATTCCCTGCCTGAGTCTGTGTTTCCCGATAGCTACAACCTGGAAGTCTTTAAGTCAAGAGTGAATAGGTTACTTCTAGGCAAGCGTGCTCCATCTTCGACCACATCATCGCTTACCATCAAACGCCTACCTGCTAGACTATAGACCCTACCTTTATCGAGCCTAGACTTATCTTAAAGCGTTTACTTGTTCAAGAATCTTCTAAAACTTGTTACCATAGATTTTATATCTACGTCAATGCTATTTCCGTAAACTTAAATCTGCGTTTAATTTTTTGCCTAATTGAGGCTCTTGAAAACGTCATATTCCCAAACTCCTTTCCTAGAACCTGGACTAGTTTGATAGAAGAAGGGATCCTTAGAATCCTATAGAATCTATAACAACAACACCACGGCATGTCGTGATGAGAGTCGCGTGTCATTTGTCCTCGAAGTCGCATACTAATTTATTTGAACCTGCAGGGTAACGTGCACAGTGCACACACGTTCCACGCATATAGGAAGAGCGAGACATTTTAAACATAGAAGAGAGAGACGGGTAAATGTAGAAGTTTCATTTAGGCAGTTATATGAATCGGGACTAGAAAACTAAGCATTGGAATGCCTCCCACAAGGTGAACCGATGATTCAAAGCATTTATTGAAAAAAAAACCATTTACAGACACTAATTTATAATATAAGTTAATATACGAACTTACTTTATTACCTTCATTTACATTATTTTCTATATAATAACTAAAATTAATAAATACACTAAACCAAGAACAAACTAAAATAATGCATCAAAAAATTCGTCCTCAACGCTGTCAGCTGGTAATGTGCCCAAGAGACTGGCGGCATTGCCACGTTGAATGGCAATGCTTAATCTCTGCCCAAAGTAAAAGCCAGCTCTTGGGTCATGGGAAGTGTCAACCAGCCGTTTCGAAATTTCTTTGAAAAATGTCGCATCATCGCTTACCATCAGGTGAGATTGTGGTCAAACGTATGCCTATATACTTATAGTAAAAAAAAAATGTTTACAGGCACTTGAATTGTCAAGGTCGGTCAGTCAAACACATGAAGCTTTTTGATGACCTGGTGAAGGTCGCGGGAGTCCTCTGGCTGCGAGACGCACAGGGCCGGTCATTGTGGCGAATCTTGGGGGAAGCCCATGTCCAGCAGTGGACGTCTTTCGGCTGAAATTATGATGATGATTATGAGTCGGGATGTTGTTCTGTTTTTATCTAAATAGTTCGAAGAAGCAAGTTGAGATCCCTGTGTTATGAGATGAAAAAGCTGTAGAGAGCTAACATCATCTATTCGGCCGTAAACGTCCACTACGGGACATAAGGCTCCCTCAAGGGTCGTCGATTGGTCCTGTGCTTCTCACATCGAGCAAGATGTTTAAAAATGGAATGACTTTCTTGTTTTTCTTTTTTTTTGTAGTTTTGTAGTTTTGTTTATTTGTCCTTGAAACGCGTTGAGTCTTTAAGTTAGTGCTAAATTAATTAGCTAGATTTTAGCTAAGTTTATCAATTGAATTCTTGCAAAGCTCGCTACTTTGAGAAAGCCTTAGCGAACAATCGATATAAAGTGATGATGTGAAAGTTAAAATTTTACACCATCTCCAAAACAACCATGAAAGCCTTCAATTTGACCCCAAGGTCAATAACTGCAATGGTTAACATTGGTTGTCGTAGATCATGAAGCAACCTGAATTATCTGGTTGCTTTACTACAAGGTTATTGTTGATAACCGTTTGCAACCAGGTCTGGTTGTTATGAAGAGTTTCAGTATAACTTCGGTTGCAAATAGATGAACGTCATAGAAGGATTATAGTTCCAGAATATTTTAAGATGAATTTTATCTGTAAGCTTCGCATAATATAAACAGTTAACCCTTTTTTTAAGGGTGGGAAGTCATAAAATGTCTCCTTTCGCTCTGGGCGAAGCAGAAGGGAGTATCAGACTCTTACTGACTAAAACCCATCCGTGTTCCTCCTAAAGCCCTTTAGGTTCCAGGGCCGCGGTGACTCTTTCGAACAAATTCCTCGACGAGCAGTTAACCCTAACCATCGATATAAACGAATATTTTATGGAAGTAAAATTGTTCGTCTCTTTTCAGGGTGTAATCTCTGGAAGAACTGATCTGCTTGAAAAACTTTGTGTGGTAAAGAGTTACACTGTCACTGAATGCCATACATTGCTTTGTATCGAAAAAATGCACGTTTCCGTGTGATTGGCAACAGGAGCAGAGACAATGGAAAAGCTAATGCCAAATATTCTGCACGTCACGGTGTAAATAATATCATCAATTTTGTACAGACATTCTAATCGCTACGGTTGCTACACCCTGCTACGGTTTCCGTAGAGCCTATCAGCCTAACCGAACTTATATAAAATTTTACAAAACAACCAAAAACTTCAAGGGTAAATCTTGCAAACAATTGCGTAAATTGTGTACAAGAAATTTCACTGTCGCAAATATGAAACTCGCAAATATGGAATCCGCGAATTAAAAATGGAATGTTGTAGGCTTGAAACGCGAAACTAAATAGAAAGTTTCAAGAAATAAAGAAAGCTATTATGACGTGAAGATTGTAATCGCTAGTTTTGGTTATGCATGCCCTGAACAACAGTGATCGTTAAATTTTTAAGGACTTTAATACAACACGGAATAGGCCGCGTAAAAAGCTGGCATGGAGTAACTTTTACTTTTTTTTATTGACTCGAAGTGTTTTAAAAATCGAAGAGCTCGTGGTCAATAATAACAGCTGCACGGGTTGATCTTCAAGGTAAAGCGACGCTTGCCCAGTACGGTCTGTGGATGGTTGACCATCTTAAAACTTAAGTCTTTACGGTTTGTCAGAAGCTCTGGATCACCAGTCTTACGAGAAGTACGTGTTACCCAGTTACTGGGTTATGGAGGTCGGAGAGGCAGTCACTCCACTTAAAATACTGGTATTCAGCTGAATTCGGTTAAACGGGAAGCCGACCCCTATATATTTTGGAAGAGACTAGAGGCAGATGATGAATCAAAAAATTTAATGAATTAATTTTGAAATATTTAAAAGTTGCAATCGTTTTTTTTTTTTTTGTTTAGTGTTTGACATGATATCGCCTTATAAATTGATGAACGCCGGCTGCACGGACGAAAAAATGTCACGTTCCGAGAGCGAGAGCGCGGAGCAAGCGATAGAGAGGCACGATCGGCCTAAGCGTTCGGCTTGTTTGTTAAGAATTCAATTGTTTTCTTATGACGTTATCACGTAAAATTATCGTCCGTAAACCGACTTTACAGACAGCCAATTTTTTTTATTTTATTTGAATTCTGCGTTTATTTATTTTATTTTTTCTTGATGTGTTGCATCAAATAAATGTTAAATATCTATTTATCCATCTCTTGTTAATTTCCAAAACCTACTTGCAACTCCAAAGCCTTAAACGAAATCAATCATCATAAAATTAAAAAAAAAAACGGCGCCATCTTTAAATCGATTCTAAAAAGAGGATTAGTAAAAGGAGTTTGGTATAATCGTTGCCTGATAAAGGCATGATATGTTACAGCCTTAATGTAAACAGCGCCAAGGCTGCGCAAGCGCATGTGGATTGACGTCATATATACGATTCCTAATTTGAATTGCTAGTGTTGCATTTATCTGACTTTTTTGTTTATTTATTATTAGATACCGATCGTAGTTCTGAAATCTTGACATGATTCGAAGGTTGAGAAAATTGATTTCAGATTATTTAACCAGTGAAAGCTTCATTCATTGTTATGATTCAATTTGACAGCTGTCAGAGACCTACGAATGATAGCTGGGACCAACGGATCAATTTGCTTTCGAAGACAGATATTGACATGAAATGGAAGCCTACCTGTCTTTTATCATTTCAAAACGATGACAGAATATCTCCGAAATACAAGTAAAAGTGAAAACTTCGCACGTTATATTGCATCGTGGCACCTGATTAGCGAGTCAACACGAAAAGGCACGCAAATTGAAGCTTTACAGTACTTTCTTATTATGTCTGTCTTCTTATTCATAAACAAAAAAAAACTCAAGTCGGTAAAGACTCAAATTATTTTTTATAATTCGGAAATCGGTGACATGTATAAGGGTTAAGTGTCACTTCTACTAATTTTGAAGTAACGTTCGCATTCGTATCTCAGTTGCAATTTGTCCAAAAAGCCTCAATTTTCATACATTTTTCATCAGCGTTGCTTTTCAACGTTGCTTAAAGATTAGTAAAATTGGCCCTCAGGCTGAATAAGACTTGGAGAAATACTCAACTTCAAATGATTATTTCAGAATTCGCGGGAAAGCCCTCAGCTGTACCAACGTAACTAAAAGTCATTTTACCTCGACATGAGCTTCACTCTCTCAACATTGGTGGATCCAGGGGAGGGGGGCTAAGAGGCCTAAACCCCCCCTAAACGACCAAGATATCTTTGGTCGTCTACAACCTAACGAAGTCATTGAGGAATTCAATGAAGTAATCCGAGAGCCGCCTTGGATTGCTTTAAATTTGTTATACGTTAAGCATAATAAAAATGTTTGTGCTTTACTAGTGTTTACATTGCTAAAACCTAACCCAAAGCGGGATCAAGCCCCCCTCCCCAAACTATAATCCTGGATCCGCTCCTGTCTCACAGTGCATTCATACCTCTGAGAGCATCCCGTCATAGACAAAGTTAAAAGTGTGATGCAACACAGAAGTGTGTGGTGCCAACATGAAGTACACAATGCGCTTGCGCAACCGTAGGGCTCACGTGGACACTCATTGTAGTGAGAAAGAGTTTAGACATCAAGGCCTATTCTCGTACGTCAAAAGCGACCAAATTCAAGTCACAATAATATCATCTCGGCAGTAAATCAATGTCAAAATCATGTCAACATTTTGAGAAATTAGAGGTGTTTTTGACAGTAGCTGCGATACGAATGCGAAAGTTCCTATTACACAAGAAATGGCCATCAAACGTGGACAGATTGCATCAATATTGAACGTTCGATAACTTTCAGATTTATTGGAAAACCTATCGTCTGCAGTCAACGGCGCAAAGACTACTTCATCACCATGCTTATTTAATTGACGTTGGCAATTTCAGACTACCTTCTGAATTCTAGTTATCGCCAACATCATCCACCCACAGCCTGACTTCTGACGAGCATAGGCCTTTATTTTCCTGTGCCATCCTCATCCAAGTTCTATCCACGATGGCATCAATCTCGCCTGCCCATATCACTGCCGGATGAACAATATCCCTTCTTCCAGTCCTTGGACAACTATTCTATTTTAACTTCACAATAAATTTAGTTTTCCTTGGTTCATTCTTTCTATTTTTTCGCGCCCTAATTAGCTGTCATTTTTTTTTCTTTTCCAACAACACAATGTTGCCAGCACAAATATTATGACTTTCTGCAACCTTCACGCCGACCATGCCGTTACGCAGTTGTACAAGTCCGTGCGTATTTTCCTTGTTGCAACACCGAACATATTGGAGGGAAAGCGGTGACTAATCTTTATATCAATAGTAAACAAGTTTTGTATTGTTATGTACGAGAAATAGACGAATAAGGAACTGTTAATCTTCTATGATATTTTATTTTGAATTATGGTCTCCAAAGTGGCGATACTGGATCTTCTACGCTACCATTTTTTTGCAGCAGCCAGCACGTTAATTTTTTCAACACAATATCTCGAAAACTGGCGCTATTGGATGTGAATGTTTTTCGCCCTTGTGCGGAAATATGCGCCTGAAAAATAATGTACGTGTCCAATTGTTTTTTTTTTTCACTGTATATCAAAGCTAAATACGTAAAGATCATAGATTCGTAGCATCTGCCTGTGGGAAGAATATTCAAGCGTAATGTTCATATACTATACATTTATACAAGTATGTATCTATGTTTGTCGTGTGTAAGATAATTTTTTCTATTCGTCGCGTGCCGAGCCCTAGGTTGCGCAAACGCAACCGAATGCGTTTACTTTTTGTTTGTCTTTGACACATTACTGACATTACGTTACGTCAGTGCGTTCAGAGTAAACTGTAGCGTTATCAGTGTAGGGAGATGACAGAAACAGATCTCATTGTTGACTAAATTGTATTACTATACGAGTCATCATCTGCCTAGTTTTTTCCCAACTATATTGGGTCCGACTTCCAGTCAAACCGGTTTCAGCTGAATACCAGTATTTTAGTGGAGCGAATGCCTATCTGACCTTCCCAACCCAGTAACTGGGTAACACGGGACTTCAAGGCAAGACTGGTGTCAGTTTTTGTGGCTTCTGACAATGCGTAATTACTGCCAAAGATCTACAAATGACAGCCGGGATCAACGGCCTATTGTGCTTTCCGAGGCAAAGAGGAGTCTCAGTAAGTTGGGATGATCACCCATCCACAGATCGACCTCGGCAAATGTTGCTTAACCTTGAAGATCGATTCGTGCGGTTAATATTTAGACACGAGCTCCAATACGAGTTGCTACTATACGAGTCTTACCGGAAAACTGAATCAGTTTTCAGAATATCAATTTACTCGAAAAAGTGTTGATTTTCTTTGAATTTTCCCCAAGCAGAACTGAGGGCCTAGCACGAATGTTTTGAGTAGTTTTGACGTATTTTAACGTTAACGTAACTACGCAACCCCATAGTATTTTGGTTAAATTTTATGCGACGTACACAATTTGTATCATAGAAAAATATGACTATAGTATCCAATAAATACATATATTTTGTCCGAACGGAGGATCATGGCTTCATGTTTTAATTGTCAATAGTAAAGGCTACTATGCCTTGCAAATGAGTCAGTAACAGACGAAATTAGTGACTGATTTACTTTTTACTATTGATAGGCACGCATTTGACCACTATCTCACCTGATGGTAAGCGACGACGAAGCACGCTTGCCTAGAAGTAACCTATTCACTCTTGACTTAAAGACCCCCAGGTTGTAACTAAGACGCATTTTTTTTTTTAAGTTTGAATGGGAAATCATCAAATGGCTCCTCCCGCTCTGGGCGGAGCGGAAGGGAGTGTCAGACTCTTACTGACTAAAACTCATCCATGTTCCTCCACATGCCTTTTGCGTCCCAGGGCTGCGGTGACTCTTTCAAACAAATTCCGCAAAGCTTATAAGACGTTGGGAGATTATTCTTTACTCAATCTAAAGGGACAGGATAATTCAACAGAATTAAATTATTTCACAAAACCTTCGATTTATTTATAACCAAGCATTAACTTTGCATTAGACATGGATATTAAATACTAATTAAATTTAATGAAACGATGGTCTATGTAGGATAAAATTATTAAGTCGCCCGTTCTAGAACTTTTCTTGATTTTTGGTCATACATACGTATTCCAACTCGACACCACCTCGACTCAAAATTGACAGTTCTAGCTTGTTATTTAATGATATTAATCGGGGGTATTTCCGTTACCATGGCGACTGAGTTAAGTGAAGGTTCTTCAAACAAACTGCCTTGAAACGTGACCCTTTAATCTCGATTTAAAACTAGATTCGAAACTAAAATTTTGAAGTCTGTCACTGCTTTTCAAAACTAAATTCAGGATTCCCTTCAAAGTGACTAGTCTATGGTTTCCAATAGGTAATTGGCTGTCTAGTATTAAGGACTTGATGGAACTCATGAATATGAATGAAAGTTAACATGTGGCCAGTACTTATGCAAAAGACGCCGTTAATCATGTCCTATTAAAAACCAGTTAATTTAATTAAATTATAAATCCTTGGCGTCCATTAAAATTGCATTGAAAAAAAAAACAATTTACCATCGAGCGAAAGACTATAAAAAAACGCCAAATTCGAAATTCAAATTTCGAAATTCGCGATAGGACGGTGCGTTGTCTCAATTAAAACTTTACGTTAACTTTGTATGTTGCAAAATCAACTGTAAAGTGTTCTGATAAAGTTGATTATTCTTTGTACAGTCACACGGCTTGTAGCCAACTGAAAAGTATGTCACCAGTTGAATAGCACTCGCAAGGCCGGTCTATCTATGAATGCGCTCTCAAAAGTACGGATGTGCTACTATCAAGTACTATCTGCGCTTAAAATCATCATTGTTCATGCCCATTAATAGATATACAACACTGTTTAGAATGTTAAAGCAAGCAACTCTGCTGAGGACGCGAAAAAGATGGGATGCAATAAAAAACTGTTCAAGGCCGAACGAATGCGCGTTTAAATTGACGAATGTGACAGATATGCTGCGTTTTGTTTTTACGCGTACATTGATAGGCACAGGCATCTTTCTATTTAGTTACTAAAGACGTTTTTGGCTGAATAAGAGACGCTTTTGCCATTGCATCTATGTTTAAAAAAAAGAAGAATGGTATTGTCATACAAGATGATCATAAAAAGCACATTAGGTACTAACTTTTTTGAGGTAAGCAACTAAGTAAGTTCGAAAAGATGGGGTGCCATTTTTAACTCAGACGATTTAATCGAGATATATATAGATCTATATATATATCTCGATTGCTGCCGATATTAGGTACGTATAAAAAGAGTTGGCACGCAATTTCTAAGATAACATTGTATAATAACTGTATAACTGATGTGCTTCTCGGAATTCTAATTAAATCATTTATTATCTAAATGCATCACAATAGAATAAGGGCGGACACAAACGTTCGAATCTCATTTTATAAAGAACTAACTTATGACCGCAGTTTTGCTCGCTTGAGTTAAATTTTCGCAAGAAAAAGTAGCCTTTAATCGTTTTTTGGGTCCCATCTATCTCTGTACTAAAATTCATCAAAATCGGTGCAGCGAATTAGGCGTGAAAGCGTAACAAACATACTAACAAACTCGCGCTTACCTCTATACTATTAATTAAGATTATTGACCACTATCTTGCCTGGGGGGCTACTCTCTAACGAAATCCGTAGTTTCGGGCTTAGTTTCGGGCAGGCATTTTCTACTTCGTATCACCTAACCACTGAGAACTAATGGTAACACGATTTGACAGTTACTGTGAAATCGTGTTGTCATTCATTCTCAGTTCGGGTTCGGGACTAATCGTAAGTCTGTAGGTGATACGGAGTAGAATACGCCCGCCCGCAACTATGACCGAAACTACGGATTTCGTTAGAGAGTAGCCCCCCTGATGGTAAGCGATGATGTGGTCGAGGATGGAGCACGCTTGCCTAGAAGTAACCTATTCACTCTTGACTTAAGTCCCCCAGAGACTAGACAAGTGTCATTCTGTAAGCGGTAGCGTGACGAAGGCAACTGTCAAACGTCAAATATGTACGGTATTGACATTAGCTGTCAAAATGTCACGGGATTAATCCTTTATATTTTGGCATTTCGACGATAGTACGCGCTAATAAAATGACACTGCGTAGGGCTTATGTTGGAACATCAGAAAACACAGACTTCGGCAGGATATTCCACTCCTTAGCTGTATGCACAATGAGTAGAATTCCCTGCCAGAGTCTGTGTTTCCTGATAGCAACAACCTGGGAGTCTTTAAGTCAAGAGGAAATAGGTTAATTCTAGGCAAACGTGCTCCATCTTCGACCGCATCATCGCTTACCATCAGGTGAGATAGTTATCAAACGTATGCCTATCTACAGTAAAAAAAAATAATAATTGCCAAACCGTTTGGTGCGTGTGGGTGGGATGTTCACCACGTACCGATGCGCGGTGGCGCATCCCTTCACGTCTTGTAGTCCGATGATGGAAAAGACTAGTCAGTATTTTTTTAAATTTGTGATGGGTTTGCTCTTTCTTAACTCCAGTCTAGATCAGAGGTGACAGGGACAAAGTCGACGATGGAGTGAGCTTACCCAGAAGAAGTCTGTTCACTCTAACTTTGAAAAGATTAGTTGAATGTGTTCGGAAACACAGTCACAGGTAGAGAGTTCCACTCCTTTGCTGTGCGTTTATTTGTCAAGTATGAATCTACCATGTGTTTGGACCTTACGCTAGAATGTTTATCAAAGTCCATGTTTAGGCACTAAATAATTGTTATCAGGCCGTTCGACCTAGAGCGACACTGATTGTAGTATTGTTTCTAGCTTTTTATCTCATATGGCGTCGGTTGTGCTTTTAGATGCACTGTAGTTATTTTATGACTGACTAACTTTTGTCCGCGACTGTACGCGAATATCCCGTTTTTTCCCGTTCCGGTGGGAATTTTGGAAAATCCTCTCTTAGTGCTACCCTACACTCCCCAAGGAACCTACATGCCAAATTTCAGCTTTCTACGACCAGTAGTTTCGGCTGTGCGTTGTCCGTCAGTCACTCACTCACTCAGTAATGGAAGAATCCTTACTAATATTATAAATGCGAAAGTAACTCTGTCTGTCTGTCGCGCTTTCACGCTAAAACTACTGAACCGATTTAAATGAAATTTGGTACGGAGATAGTCTAGAGCCTGAGAAAGGAAATAGGCTAATTTTATCCCGGGAGTATGTTCCCTAGGGACCACGCGGGCGAAGCCGCTGGCAGAAGCTAGTTTTATATAAGGTAGAATCCGGTTAACTACCCTCAAAGGACCGGTGATATTACGTCGTATTATTCGGACGTCGTACTAAAGAAGTCATTTTTTACGTTATTTCTTAATGACATCTGCCTATATCTTCGTCGCTAAAAGCGGTCGGTCATTATAAGCGACGTCGTACTAAACGGATTCTACTGTATAAGGATATTGTCCTGTACAAAACTGTGATTATAATTGGTACTAAAGTTCAAACTGCCTGGTCTTTTCCCAGATCCTGTGACATCATATTTGCCAAGGAGTATCATATTACCCAGTTACTGGGTTATGGAGGCCACATAGGCATGCGCTCTATGCAAAAGAGTCGTATTCAGCTAAAAGCTGACCTGCTGATATGTCTATACTAATATTATGCAGAGGTAAGGTAGAGGTTTGTGATGTTGTGAGTTTGTGAGGTTGTAGGGTGTAATCTCTGGATCTACTGAACCGATTTTGAAAATTATTTACCAATAGTAAGCTACGTTATTTGTGAGTGTCGTAGGCTATATACGTTGGCACGGCATCCCACAAGGTGGACCGTTGACCTGGTGACGGTCGCGGGTAGCCGATGGATGCGAGACGCGCAGGACCGGTCGTTGTGGCGACGCGCGCGGGGAAGCTTATGCCCAGCAGTGGACGTCTTGCGGCTGATATGATGATGATAGGCTATATATTAACCCGAAAATCCCGCCCAATGAAGTGGGCACGGGGCAGCTATCTACACTATTATTATAAAGAGGAAAGATTTGTTTGTTTGTTTGTTTGAATTGAATAGGCTCCGAAACTACTGGACCGATTTGAAAAATTCTTTTAGCATTGGACAGCTACATTATCAGGGAGTAACATAGGCTATATATTATCCCCGTACTCTCACGGGAACGGGAACTACGCGGGTGAAACCGCGTGACGTCCACTAGTTGATATATAAATTCGTTTAAGAGGCTTTAAAAATGTTAGCATTCCATTATACCGGTAGCACAACATGTCAATCCTATACATTTTGTTTTGTCAAAGTCAAAACGTTTATTTCAATTACACTATTTAAAGGCACTTTTGTACGTCAACGTTTACCGTCACATAAATTAAAGTGGCTCCTGTTGTCCTTTCGCAATGGTAGATTCTTATGGAAAAGAACATTTGAACTTTCTTCGTGGTCGAGTGGTTTAGGCGTTTCCCTTGTGACCTGGTGGTCGTGAGCTCGATTCCCACGGGAAGAGCATACTTTGTAAAGTTATTTTCCAGTTTGACTAGGACATTGCAGGCTTAAATCACCTGATTGTCTGATAAAAAGATGATTCCGTGCTTCGGAAGGCACGTATAAGCCGGTGGTCCCGGCCGTCAAATGGCGGTCGTCAAATAAACCATGTCAGAGGCCCTTGAGGCGGTTTAGAAACTGACACTAGGGTGTGTGGGGTCGTTAGACCTTACTGCCCACATGTTAAGAAGAAGATGGAAAAGAACGGCCCATTGCTTGATTGAATATCTGAAGCCTAAGGCCTGGGGATATCCTCGTCTTTGACCACAATCTCACCTGATGGTAAGCGATGATGAGGGCGAAGATGGAGCACGCTAGCCTAGAAATAACCCATTCACTCAATGCACCTAAGCTTCGCCAGTCAAACTTTTCAAGCCCAAATGACTGACACAATACTAACAATTGTCAAGCCGAGAGAAAACAACCTTCCGTTGAATTTCAACACTTAGAATCAGTCCGCTTTTACATTTTGCAATATCCCATCAAGGTGATAATGGTTTTTGTTGAGCTGATACCCGAAACGGGGTCAGACGACCGTCCTTGAAGCAGGTTGGAGAAAAACTGATGAAAATTGACTAATTGTGGGCGTGGCTAATGTCCTTTGATTGAGTTAAAAAAGCTCTTTGAGTCAAGAATGATCAGCGAATGCGACTGTCGTAATGCCAAAACATAAGGGATTGATCACGACGTGACATTTCGACAGTGTTTGTTAAGAGGGCTATTAAATTTTTTCTTGATTTTGAGCGTTTGAATCGATATTTGATGTGTGATTATGGTTTATATACAGCCACAAATTTAAAAAAAAAATATGGCCAAGAAAGTTTGATTCTTTTTCTTGGGAGTGCTTTAAATAAATATTTCAATTTGTTCACGTAAATAAGTGAAAACCTTGTCTCTGCAAAGGATGTTTCAAAAAATTTTACTTTACGCATCTTTTGATGCTTTGTTACATCGAAGATATAATAATTTTATCATTAAAAAAAATGTTTGTGGTACAACTGTATCTTCTATTTTGGAGTGCTTTATTCAATTTTTTATGATTCATACAGTAATACACCAAAAATAATTCCATAAAATAGACAGTTACTGATAATTTTTCGTCCGAAATTTTTTTTTTTTAATGAAAATATAATCCAAATTCAAACAAAAAGTAACTAACAACTAAGGTGCTAATAATGTTACCTTGCTTGAAAAAAAATTATCTATTTAAATGTAAAACAATATTTTTAAACAATTGTTGTATACAGCGCTACAATCACTATAAATCTTGGGAACGCGGTCTGTAGCTTTAGTCCAGGCTAAGCGCTCGATTTTGTAATAGCACCCTTAATCCCATAAATTATTGACTTATTATTGACGTTTTGACAATCGCCTTCGTCACGCTACCGCTGACAGAATATCACTAGTGTAGAGCCTCAGGTTACTTCTTGGCAAGCCTTCGGCCAGAGTATTAGGAGACCATCTTTCTTGGGAAATTTTATGATTATTATGTCAACGGTAAGTGCCCAGATAAATGCGGTATTTTGATCCGTTGGTGCACAAGTTGAAACGGCTCTCCGGGACTCGTAGAGCTTCATTGATTCGGCGATGGTAGGTGGGTTAGGAATTACAATGCATTTGGATAAAGTCTTATGTAGGTATGCTTTTAAATGCTCACAAATAAGAAATATCATTAACTAATGATGAAGGATGTTTTCGGAGGCCAACACAGATCGCTTTAGAGCATTAGTGCGCAAGAGGGTCGTCTGTTCCCACTAGTTCTACTGAAAAGTTCTACGGTAGAACTAATGGGATCTTTTTTTTCTCACTAGTACTACGATATGAGGTATAACAAAATAGTAAAACTATTGGGATTCTCTATTCCCACTTGTTCTACTAAACAGTTCCACGGTAGAACTAATTTAAGTTTTTGTTCTCACTAGTACTACGATATACTATATTACAAAATAGTACAACTAGTGGGAGTCTCTATTTCCCACTTGTTCTACCTGTTACATCGGTAGAACTAACAGGATATTTTGGCCTCCCTGAAGCGTCGTGTGCGGGGCAGCTCCAATGGCCTTCTAAGCACCATGACGGATAGGGTTGAGAGTCCTATTGTGAGGCACTGGAATAAGACACAGTTCTGGTGGTGACCTCTACAATGTGAAATAAATTGATAATTTGAACAAGTAAGTATACGGTACTAACATAGTTTTAAGCTTTACTAACAATTTTATATGGAACTAGCTTCTGCCAGCGGTTTCGCCTGGGTGGTCCCTAGGGAACATACTCCCGGTAAAAAATAGCCTATCTCTGTATCAAATTTCATTTAAATCGGTTTAGCAGTTTTGGCGTGAAAGCAAGACAGACAGACAGAGTTACTTTCGCATTTATAATATTAGTAAGGAATGAGGATTATGTTCTGATTTAAGTTATAAAATTAAATTAACTTATACTTAAAGAAGCAATTCCAGTAACCAACTGCTAGCCTTCAAAATACGAACAACTTCAATCCTAATGTTTTACAATCAATTCTGTCTACCAATTAAAGTTTTGCGCTAAACCCCCCCCCCCCCTTTCCTCCCCTCTGCATAGACCGCAGCGCGATGACGTCATTTATTTATTTACGCAGCGTGTGGACATGCGTACACGCACACATGCACGTGACCGCTTGCATAGTTGCTCTGGAGGAGTGTTTGAAAAGGACTAGTACTTGACTGAAACACTAGCGTAGATAACTGGATGGCGATTTTTTTAAGGGAATATTTTATTGAGTTTGGTGACATCAAAAGGATAGTGTCGAGGTATCTTTTGACCGATGAAGTTTTCTGATACGTATTGAATTAATTCTTAATTCTTTATTATACCTTAAATAAACACCTTATATAATATACAGCGAGCTTAACTCAGAACTGAGTTTTCTCCCAGCAAACCTTTGAATGATAGAGAAAGATGACAATGGAGGGTAGGATCCAGTACACATTAGTACATATTTTATAATTAATAAATAAACCTACACACATAACTATAAATATCATACACATACATATATATGAATATTATGTCAAAAGCGAAAGGAAATGCTCTTTAACTTTCTTCTTGAAGACGTCAAAAGAAGTAGTTTCATTTTAATGCGAGTAATTTATTTTCCTTCTAATGTGTAAGGGTTTAGTGAGTTTTAAAGGACGGTGAGTGTTACATCGTGGTAACTTTAGAGCTATGAAGGTTTCAAATACGTGATAAATGAATTCAATCATTTTAAATAATTGTGAGAAGTCAAATTTTTGTCTAAACTTTTTCTCTAAACTGTTGCAAAGTCCCATTTTGATGTCTGAGCATTTTTTTGCTTTTGCTTGTCCTTTTCTTAGTATAGAAAGCAGGGAATCAATAATAATTATGTATAATGCTATCCTGAATAGCTAACTTTTAAACAGCATAACCTGCACAGAAAACCGAAGAATTTCCTCGTATGGACTTACCAAAGCTCAAAATTTTACAGAGACGTCAATAAGACATAACGGCTTATTACATCTTTAAGTGTAAGTGTTTCAAAATTACCATGCAAACAGCAGCGGTAATAGCCAATAAGCTGCATTTCACACTAGGGCAATAAAATAAAACAACCAATACGGGTGTACGATCAAATATTGAGATAGCAAAGTGTGAAATAACGCAACTGTTACGTGCTTTGTGGTTTAGTCCGTTATTGTTTGAAAATGGAACTGTTATATTTCAAACCTAGGGTAATAATAATAATTACATTGTTTTAGTGATGTCATAAATGTTGTGGCTTGCAAAAATGGCGTATGATTGCGTTGGAATTGCAATCAATGGTGGTTATTACAGGTTATTTTGGGCTGTGAGTGATGAAAAGATCTTTGAAAAATTCTTTCAGTGTTAGAAAGCCCATTTATCGAGGAAGGCTATAGGCTATATCATCACGCTAAGATCAATAGGAGCGGAGCAGTAATGAAAATTGTGACGCAGAAGAAGTTGCGCGGGTCAGCTAGTAGATAAATAAAGTTGCTGAAATATTTGAAACCCATATTATACGAAGGGCTACTTAAATAATTTTATCAAAAAAAGTGTTGCATAAATTCCTCCTCCTCAGAAGGTTTTCGAATCCGCAACACACTATAGCTTAACTTTTTCCTAAAGCGCCACTTTCAAGGCAAGTGAAGTATTTGGAAAGGCAGATACCAAACGCTGATAACAAACAAGTACCTATGAATGTCCTACATACTCGACATATGGGCTAGTCGAAAACCCAGATAAAATTAAATATACTGAACGCAGCATACTGCATTTACTCACACACACATACATTATTATCGGTTCTAAGTTCCCCCAGTAAAGCACAGGCGAGGTTAGTTTTAACTAGCAAACTAACAAACTATGCTACTAATATAACATAGTTCAAACAGATATTGAAAGCTCGTGGCCAAGTAATAGCCAGACGGTTCGATCTTCGAGGTTAAGCAGCGCTTATGAGGTCAGTCCGTGGATGGGTAACAATCTTAACATGCCGAGATTTCTTCATGCTTTGGAAAGCACGTTAAGCCATCGATCCTGGGGGTCTGTTTCCAGCTGAATTCAGTCTCAGGTTCGAATCGAAAAATTGTTTGCGTGTTAGATAGCTCATTTATCAAGGAATGCTATGGGCTATATAACATCACGCTACGGCCAATAGGAGCGGAGCATTCATGAAAAATGTGACGCAGACGAAGTTGCGCGGGTCAGCTAGTTTTACATAGAGCGACTGCCTATCTGCGGGTCTAAAAAAGCCACTTTAGCAGAATCAGAAAGCACATCACGCTACCCGTCACTGTCAAATTTTCCCAATCAAAGTTGAACCTAATTTGTTAGCAATAAAGATGAAAACGAAATTTGACAGATTGTTGTGTGATTAATATTATGATTTTCCTAAAGTGGCCTTTTTAGCCCCCCTGACCGCCAATCCAGTAAATAGATAACACAATACTGGCGAGACTGGTGAAACGACTGTCAAAGATCTACAAATGGCAGCCGTCGACAAATTGACATAAAAAAAATCACGATATTTTGTGCTAACAACGCCAATTACATTACAAGGCTTAAATCCAAAGCGGTCTGAACACAGCACAGTGTATGCACACACGGCTAACTAATAACATTATGTCACACGCTAGCACGCTAGCTAGCCTAACCCACTCACCGGGTCATTTGTGCTGTACCTAGCTACTTAACTATTGGATTGTCAACTGGACTGATAAAGCGGAGTGAACGGAGCATAGTGGGAATGACTAGGCGATGTCATGTGACATAATAAAATGTCATCGTATCTTGCGTGCATGTAGCCGAGGTGCATACTGTGTATTAGGTATTTAGCACTCTCACATTTGCCCGTAATGAATGACACAATCCCATGTCATAGCGGATATATGCCGCTCGGTGCCATAATTGAAGCATTTTTATTCAATTATTCTCTTAATTAGAAAATAAAAATGTTTATTTGGGACTCGCAAAAGACAAATAAATAAGTAAAATAAATTAATAATAAATTAATTTATCATTTTTTAATAGCTAGCAGCATTAACTTTACGTTTGTGAGATGCCAAAAAGGCTGTCAGCACGTACTGCGATATTTAAAAAATAATAATAAAGCAGCGCTGAATTAGGCAGTGCTGTAACATCATGAAAAACCTAGACGCACCATTATTAAAATAATATATATTTTATGCTATTTAATAATAAACCTCACTCAAAATACTAACCACTTAGTAGACTAGCCAGCGGCTAGACTAGCCGATCTAAACGCAGCACAGTACAACACACTAGCGGCTAATATTATCATATCAGTGGCGAGTACCTGAGTGCACGCTCCACGCATGCGCATAAGTAAATGTGTGAACTGCGACTGTTGGGTGTTGATACTTGCCACGGTGTGTAATAGGATTTTCCCTGAAGTGATTCCTTATTTAGGTAAGGAACGTCAATAGCTGAAAAATTTATTTTGAGTGTTGTTCACGATATCAGCGACATTTTGTCAAAATGTCGACACTTCGACATTGTATCCAAGATAAAAATAAAATTATTAAAAAAATACTTTTCTCTTTGAAAGTTGAAATTTCAAGTCAGTTTTAAATTATTGTACTCAAGTTTAGTATGGGTATATTTTTCAGTTTGTTAAGAACAACTTTGAGAGAGAGGCTAACAGAAGAATTCTGCTGGGTTGAGTAGCGCTTGGGTAGCTTCGCCGAGTCTTCTCGCCACATATTCCACAGAGCCCAAAGAATAAGGTCTTCAATCAGTGCGTCCTGCCTGTTATGACTTACTAGCCGAAACATGGACAATCACGGTATGGCTGGTTCATAAATTCAAGGTCGCTCAGCGAGCTATGGAACGGGCCATGCTTGGGGTCTCGTTTGAGAGATCGAATCCGCAACGAAGTGATCCGACAGAGAACCAAAGTTGTAGACATAGCTCTCAGAATAAGCAAGCTGAAGTGGCAATGGGCCGGCTATTAGAAGAACCGTTGACTGTAGGGGTAGACTCTTGAGTGGAGACCGCGAATCGGCAGACGTAAGGTAGGACGCCCTCAGGCTAGTTGGAGCGACGATCTTCGCAGGGTGGCTGGTAGCAGCTGGATGAGAGTAGCCGGAGATCGAGACAAATGGCGTGCACTTGGAGAGGCCTATGTCCAGCAGTGGACTATTAAAGGCTGACGATGATGATGATCATGATATTTTAAGAACTTTTAATTAATAAAAATATGTAGATGCTATATTAAAAATGTCACCATCAAACATCCTACACATTTTAATAGTATTACGTTAGCAAGAACATAAAAACTGTGACAACTTTTTTATTGCTTTCTACCAATGTTTTGCTGCGAATTTCTAAGCTCATATTTTATATTTCTGTTTATAAAAAAAGTAAAAGTTACATCCGCCTTGTAAGATAAAAGTATTCTTTATCTATTATGTGCATATCATTGTCAATGAATACTGCCTATTTAAATAAAAAATTCTTACGTAAGTAGAGAAATAAAAGATAATAAATGCAGCTAAAAGCATAAATCAGGATAAACTGAACGAAAGTTGTCATATTTTGAATGAATATTTATGATTGACGTTTTAAAAAGCCTTAGGCATTAGTCGTAACATCTATTAAATAACTATAATTATGATTTTTGATAGCTATTAACGACAGCCACAAAAACTACGCATCAGTGTCTACAAAAAAAAAAAAAACATATACCAAAATATAACAACCATTTATAAACTTACTAATAACAAGGCAACGCTTCCATTTCTGACAAGCTCAATCAGTAATTATTTTCAATAATAAAAAATCCAAAATGGCGTCGAACACATGACAGCATTCGCGTATCAAAACTCGTTGGTCAAAGTACATCGTACGCGCTATATGGGTCTTGGCCAGGCAACTTTTTCTTGCGCACTTTAGTACTAAACCGACTTGCGACCTGTCACATGTTTATATGATCCTGGTACTTTTCGTACGTGTATGTATGGGCATTTTAGGTACATTAATTGAGGGCTACGCTTGTATGGCCTTTTACTGAATATTTTAGCGCTTATTATGATTTTAAACAATCGATAAAATCATTTTATTAGTTACTTTGGTAGCTGATTTTGGAAACATTTAAGTATGATGGTCATATTGGGCCAAAATACTTAAAATCTCTGTGCTTCTATTAATTCAAAACTTTGTACAGACAATTTCAAAGCTTAAAAAGTAAAAACTGTAACTCATCCTTACTAATATATATTAATGCGAAAGCAACTCTGTCTATCTCGCCTGCCAAGCGTGGCGATTATGGCAAACCCTCCCTTCTGGGGGGGGGCTATGGCCAGCAATGGACGTCTTTCGGCTGTTATGATGAACTCTGTCTATCTATCTGCCTGTTTGCTTGTTACCTTTCACGTGTAAACGGCTGGACGAATATTGATGAAACTTGGCGCACGGGTAGAGCAAGTCCCGGAATGGGACATAGGTACGATCCTTTTCATGCCGGGAGTATGTTCCCATGGGATAATATCCGAAATTTACGCGGGCAAAGTCGCTGGCAGAAGCTAATTAAACATTTAAAAAAAACTACAATATAGTGTTGCCATGCGACAAGTCCCATTTTAACATGGTCACGTCATGTCCGTGGACTAGCAACACTCCACTACGGGCTACTACGAGCTAAACAATCCATTTCCTTCAATTATGTTACAAATTGCACTAGAGACCAGTCTGATATACTAATATTTTTCATTCATATCGTTTCTGACATGGCATAGACAAGGATTTGTGACGTAAAACTTAAACGCACTTTTAAGATGATTGTTTGATTAACAAAATTATACTATCATATTAGTTAGCGAAAGTATTACTTAGTTTGCAGGGTAAAAACCACCTTTTTAATTTTTTATATGGATTGCAAACAAAAAATATTAACCGAAAATAAAAACTATCTGTAAATCTAGAAATAAGACAATAATATAGCGATTAATGCAATGTCATGTCCCAAAAACAAAACCGAGTTCGAAATTCAAAACCATTCCAAATTTGAAAAAGTGTAGCGATTAAAAATGTTCTTTAAAATTTTATAATCAGCCGATTCTTTACAAAGTTGCAATTTTGGCCAGCGGTATCGCCCTCGTTAAATTCGGAAAGTATCCTGAGGGAACCTACTCTCGAAAAAAAAACTATCCATGTCCTATCTAGGGGACGTGGTTTACCCTTGTGCCAGCCAAGTTACATCCAAACCCGTAGTAAAGACGTGAAGAGGAAACAAACAAACTCGTATTCGTATTTCTAATATAATCTTGTTAGAATTAGGCAAAATTCAAACACCTAAAATCATGACCGACTCAAAAGTTTGCTGACTGTAAAAATATAAAATAGTTTTAATACCAATAACATGGCGTCCGGTGGAAATTCGAGCTGTTTGCAGAGTCGGCAATAACTTGTATTGCTGGTTGCCAAATGTAGCTATTGTGCTTGTATATCAAGTTTTTTTTTAACATTGTACTATTACCCCTTACGAATTAAGCAGACTTTTTGTAAACGTGCACACGAATTTGTTGTAGAAAATTATATTTAATTTGCATATTTATTTTTGTGGAATATGTGTTTAAATAGCTTAGTGCACTTGATACTTGGAAATTAACATGATTGATGACTGGCACTGTTGACTTTTCTGTTTGCATAAAATGTCCTTAAATTACTTAAATATCCAAGAGCAATAGATATATAAACATTAGTCTATGCATATAGTATCGAAGAAGTATCTACATCACATATGACAAGTTTTTGGTGTACAATAACAAATATTTTATTGTGTAAATTTTAACGCTGCACAAATACTGGTAATTGATTTTCATCACTAATTTCGCAAAGGATATAATTCTATTTTTAAATCGCGTCAGTTTCTCTTTTATGTTCTAAATCGGAGGGGCGCATTCATGTTTGGAACTCGTATGCCAATCATAACTTATGCTAAATGGAACTGGTTAGCAATGCCTTGTTACGCAACGGCGTTTAAAAAAGAAACCAGACTGTTCGCTTTAGGGTTTTCACTTCATTTAAATTGTGTTGAGATTTCAAGTGTGTAATTTTAAATGTGAATGTAATTAAAGATTAAAAATGTGTGAGTAATTTATCGGTGTAAAAATGAAAGTTTTTGATATGTAAGGAGTATCAAGTGGTTGATGTATGAGATGAAAGTGATTGGTATTTGATGTGGGTGGATTACTTATATATTGGCATGGGATTGGCCAATATTGATATTTGTATTTGGAAATACATCTCTTTCACAAATTTGGACACGTTTTTCGTCGCGATGATTTTTAGGGTTCCGAACATCCGTAAAAAACGGAACCCTTATAGGATCACTCGGGTGTCTGTCTGTCTGTTGGTTTCTGTGAACTAAACACGGACGCAGTATGTGAACCCATCCTAAAAAAATATTTATATATTTTTTTAGGATGGGGTCACTTTTGGGAGTCAAACAAGAAAATTGAAAAAAAAATCAAACCGTAACGTGTGACATATCAAATGAAAGGGTTTACTGTGAGGGTTTTAATTACATTTATTTTAAAATAAATAGTTTTAAAGTTATTCAAGAAATTAGACCAAAAATGAGCATTCCCCTACACCTTATCTCCTAAACTACCGAGCCTAAAATTATGAAAAAAATTGCAGATAATAGTTCTATACCTAAAAATTACAGAAAAACCTATAAGAAGTCTGTAGTGTTAAAATAACATGTTAAAATATGAAATTGGTTTGGAACTCTTTGCACGCGATTCCGACTTGTACTTAGCCAGTTTTTTTTTATTTCTTAGCACAAAGGAAAAGCAGTCTCTCTGTTCAAAAGACAGATAAAGATGTGTTCTAACTTTCCCAGTCCATAATTCCGCAAACCGTTGAAATCTCAAACAGAATTTTGAGAATTATATCTCTTTATTCAGTCGGCGCCATTTTTATTAATGCTGGACAGGACAATGCAGATGTTAAGATCTGAATCAACTTTCTCTTGAAATATAAAAGACTGTTAGGCAATTTAAAACCGTGAGTTAAATATACTGTTACGAAATTAAAACAGCATGGTTTTTGATGAATTCTTTGAAGTTAAATACTTAGTTATTTGTTCTTTCCTATAAGATAATCTATAATGAAAACTTAGAACCATTACAGTAGAATAAAATCTTTGACACCGAATGCTAAAAAAAGCTTTCTGTCCCGAAAATAAGACTTTTTTTTGCAATTACAACCCTATAAAGCTTTCTTAACATCGGCATGCGAAACGCTCAATATGTCCTTTATTATAAAATTCTGTGCAATAAACCGAGCGCGCCACGCGTGAAAGTACCACCGAAATGTCAATTGAAATTGAAAAAAGAACAACTTTTTATCGCTGGCTGAATATCAGGGCGACCAATGTCATTAAAAAGAGAATTTAATGGCTCCAGTATTACGATGGCGTTTTGACATATTGATAGATTATCATGATTGACGTTTTGTGTGCCAATAAAGAAATGGACGAGGAAGAATGATGACCAGTGAGAACCAGGGTTATAATATCTTAACAAGAGTACTTATTGCCACTCAGTATGGATAATAATCTTTCCACATTAATTTCTATTAAGGAGAACTGGTCAGAAACTCCATGGTTACTCCTTTTATGCGTGGTCAAATAAAATATGACGCAACACCATAGGTGTGCCAGAATATACTACCTCGAATTCTAAGCCATATACGATTTATAAACAGCTTACAAACTGAATGGGCCGCATGAATAGAAAACAGGAATATAAGGAAAACCACAAATCACTAAACTTTGAACCAACGACAGTGGCGCCACCTATGCCGTAGCGTTGAATCAATCTGACGTTACTCGGATGTATCAACTGTCAAACGCTTGCATTCCCTAGAACTTACTCAACGAGGATTGCAGCTAACGATATTTTTGATGACCTAAATGACGAAGCGGCAAGACATCCAGCGCAGCGTTAGTCCTTAGGGCTTCTACATTAAGACAATTCATATCTAGTTAGTATAATGTTGTAAATAATACGAGGTACATAGGTATACCAGGCGGGTATGTTACTAAGTTTGGTACTTTAGTTTTGATAGGTAGACAGACACAGCGATGTAAGGGAGCTATGCTATGACAGGGAATTGTGAGTGAATTATCTTTCTCATGATGGTATTATCCCCCTAACATCTACGACATCTATAGATGTTTGTTTACAGAACTGAGTATGTTTAAATACGTAATATTTTCCTCGTAAGAGGTAAAAGTCTCAATTAATGCAGATACAAGTTTCAAAGACGGGTTTAGCAAAATTATGCAAGTGTTTAAGATTGCAAAAATATATTTTGCGTGGGAAGAGATGCAGTTGACACATTCGTATTGTAATATTAAAAGATTAGATCAGTGATTCTAATGAGTGAGGTATTCAACATTTAATGCTGTTTTTTTTTTCTTCTAAAAATACAATATCTTATTAGTTGAAACTGGAATCTACTAGCAAAACGGTGTTATTGCCAAACTGCCAACAAAAAACATCATCAAAATTCAGACCCTTTAAATTCAAAATAAAGATTACTATAGAATATAATCCATTCCAAAAATCACCAAAGACAAGCTCCATCAACTTTAATCAAAGCAGCCTATCTATCTGACTTTCAACACAAAACCGGAGGGGAAAAAATCTAGAATAAAAAAAGTTTTCATTTAAAAAATAAAGTGCATCTGGTGGTTGTCATCCCGTACCAGTTATAAGAGACTGTGGCGCGGAACTGGGTCACTGTGGCGACTGTAAGCGTTGGGGTAACAACCTCTCAATGTACTCCCCTACGTATATGTAGTAACTGGCGGCTAGGACATTTGAAGCTGTGAATAGGATAACCTATTTCTCTCTGTGGGTAGCGACATGGCTAAAAAGGGATCGGGAATGACAAGTTATGTTGAAGTTATTGTCATGGTGTCTGGAAGTTTAATTGATGGTGTTTTTTAATTTAATAGCAGTGAAAAAACTAGCAAGCTGGGTGGATAGCTGATCGATAAGAAAAAAATGCTTAGTAAAAAATCTGCAGTCTTCTTCAAATCTACTCATGCTAAAAAACATTTACAAGCGTTAAGAAAAAAAATACATGCAGCGTAAAATGGATATTTTTTCACAAAAGACTATAAAATAATTACGAAATATCACGACAGAGAGACGACAACAGCCGAATTTTAATTGCCCACTTTCTTTATCTTACGCAAGACTACTATATGAGAAACAATTATGTGGATATAAATATACCGGAAAAAGAAGTTTTCGGACCTCACTTTCTATATTTTTTATATTTTTTTATTATAGTTTTGTTTCACGCAACCGTCTTTTTTTAATTTGCAACTCTTTCGCTAATTTAAAAGTGCGAAACGTGATGATTTTTCTGTTTCTATGCAGAACTTTACGTGGATTTTAAGGCTGGGATTTTGATGGGGCTTGCACATATAACAGGGCCTTAACATGCTTAACTTTTATGGGGAATAAGGACTTTTTAAATAAACTATTGGATTTTTCTTCTAGGATCAATCAATACTTTTACTAGCCTTTACTACTATCTACCCGTGTTTTTTTAATGTGTAACCACATGCAAACCGTTTTTATGGTTTTAATATCGTCGTTACATCATTCTGTCAAATCCAAAACTTATTAATTTATTAGTTTTGCAAATATTACCCGTGAAAGTTATTTTTTGTTAATTTGCTTGGGGCAAACTTGGCCATAATTTATGTAATAAGTGAATGAATGAATATGAAATCACTTGTGAGGAGCATAAATTGTCTGAAGTTTGACTACAAAACCGCTTGACAATAAATTAAACTTTGAATAACTACCTACGGGGTACTTTTCTGAAATTCTACTGAATAATTTCTAACTACACTAACAATTCTAGTATTACTACCAACATTTTGTCCAAAGTTTGCCCCAAACACCGGCCCCGTTTTATTAAGTGGAAATTACCTTTAATGCTCCCACCTGAAGTGTGCGGTTGCTGGCTTTGTTGGACGTTGGTCTGCTCCAGCTTCGTGCTAACAGAGTTCCACATATCGAACATGTTCAACATATTGGCCCAAGGCCCAACACTAGCACAATTGTACCATAACACTTAACTTGCACACACAAACACTCGATCATCCATTTTTGTACACTGAAAATAGCAAGTGTCAAAATTGTTCGACCGTCGTACAAAATACTAAGGCTACGGCACTGATCCCTGATTCAAATTTGTATTATATTGCGATTTATTTTATTTAATAAATACTTTTTAAATTTTTATTTCTACATATAAACTTTCTCAAATGCTCAACTAATGTAAATACTATATTTTTTTATAATTTTAAAACTACTTACGGAATTTTATATATCAGTCTAAAATTTCGATTTTAAGGTTGGGTTTATTTGCTCGGGAGTTATTATTATAGTGTATCACTAATTTGTGTTAAATTATTGATTTTTATTAAAAACTAACGGTTTTGTGATTAAATATTGCGTATAAATTTTAATAAACTTGTGACTTAAATGCTTTCGGAATTGTTTAATATTGTCGAAGTGCTCATACGAAGTGGTTTGTGTTTAATATATGGCATTGAATGCGTTTATTTTGTGTACCGTGCATTCGTTTTTTCTTCTTCATAGTTCGTTAATGGCTGATGTGTGTTCGCTTCCACTGGTGACCGGTCTATGGGTTTCCACAGTTTGCAGGTAACATAATTATTAACGATTGAAGAGCCGACACATAACCGAACGCGTTTTTCTTTTTTTTTAAATTGTTCTCTATAACTGAAATAGCGTTTTATTTCACCAAGTTTTTCTTTGGTCGCGTTCTCGCATGCACTGAAGTGCAGTTGCAGCTTAGGGCTGTTTCAGCTATAGTTTAGCGGGGCGCGGGGGTAGGAAGTCGTCGTCCCCATTGCGCATGCCCGGAATCGATCCCGCGTGGCCACTGAGGTATACCGACTAAAACACTACTTTTCTTACTCGCTATATGGCCTGCATGAATAGATATGTACAGTCTATTATATCATTCACTTTGATGTCTGGTTACTAGGCTGTTAGCTGTAGGTGTTTGCCTATTGTTGACCGTTTCTTTATTGAGTGTTGCAACACTGGTGGAGTGTGAACGTACTTGCGTACTGGCTGGTATTTATTTTAAACTTGTTAGTGTGTTCTAATGAGTTTTTTTTTACTGGTTTTGTACTTGGAATAGAATTTACGTGTTTGTGCAATTGTGGTGCAATGAGTTCTTTTAATTTTTAATTTAATAGAGGCTCGGATTCTTATATTGGTGAACTAGTGTTGTTCATATTTTTAATTCTGATTCGATTTTCGAATCGTATTAAGACTCATTATTAATAACTTTTTCTTAACTTATTATGTTCTATAAAAAGAATTTGGAACTTTTCTAAAGATTTAATTTAATTGTTTTATCCAAGTATACCATTCAAGTCAAAATTATCAGTAAATCAGTGCGACTACTGACTTCGTTATACACTGTTATATGTTCATATACATACTTATCATGTAGATATAAGTATGTATGGTATATGTATGTTAGTTACTTAGGAGAACTTGCGTAACATTTAAAGCTGGTACTGTTTAAAGATAGTCCCACTATCTAGTTTAATTTATACGTCTCTTACATTTGCACTTTCAATTAAAATACTCTCCATATTACGCAATACTAGAGTTAGCTCTGGCTTCACCTACGTGAAAAGGGATGGATATATCTGGATGAAAATCAGCTTATATTTTGTGGTAGTTTCTAAGCTTCTATGTGAAATTTCTTCAGCATTGGTCTAGTACATAATGTAGCAGTGATGGTGTGTCAAACATACAAAGATATTATCATTCTTATTTTATAACGTAAGTTCTCAAAGTTAAGACCTAGAACTAGATAATCATTTAGGAACAAGATAATAAAAATAAAGTGTGTACTAAGTGGTTCATAGGTATAGTGTTTGACCCTTAATAGGTACTTTAAAATCGGAAACTAAGTGGAATCGCAAATACGCAGAGTTTCTTCATGATGCTATTTAAAGGCCTAACGGAAAGGTATCACCAGAATAATCGAGCAAAGAGGATTTATTTGAAAGTATTCTAGAGATGAGCAGTAATTATTTTGAAGTGTCAAACTCAGTGATGCCAAACAATGCTAAACACTATGGGCCTGTTTATAAATTGTATATTTTAAATTAAGAACGTTTCAAACCTTACTTTAACTGTCAAATTTTGACAACTTTTCAAGTAAAAGTAAAGTTTGATAACGTATCATCAGTAAAAAAAGTCAATGTTTTTGTTGGTTAAGTACTAAACAATTTTGATGGACACAGGCATCTCCTCCATTTAATGAAAGCGAAGAAAAACATGACAGTAATATTTGAATTATTCGTGCAACCGTCTCTGTAATGTCCGCCGAAAAAACGTTACCAAATCGTCTTAAACTCGAAATTTTAAAAAAAGTTGAAATTCACCGAAACGGTTTACCATGGCCGGTGCGTGCGCGACACATCAAGTTACGCAAGATATTTTTTTTTTTTTTAGTTGGGAAATCATCAAATAACTCCTCCGCCTCTGGGCGAAGCAGAAGGCAGAGTCAGACTCTTACTGACTAAAACCCATCCGTGTTCCTCCTAATGCCGTTTGCATTCCAGGGCCGCGGTGACTCTTTCGTACAATTCTGCAACCCTGGCAGGCACTGCACCTAGCATCGTTCATTATGCTGACAATAAAGTTCCCAAATTGTCTTCAACTCAAAGTCATCATCTACCTAGCCTTTTCCCAACTATATTGGGGTCAGCTTCCAGTCAAGCCAGATTCAGCTGAGTAGCAGTATTTTACATGGAGCGTCTGCCTACCAGACCTCCATAACCCAGTAACTGGGTAACACGGAACTTCTTGGTAAACTGGTGTCAGATTTTCTAGCTTCTGAAAATCCGTAACGGCTGCCAAAGATGTACAAGTGACAGCCGGGACCAACGGCTTAAAATGCTTTCCGAGGAACGGAGGAGTATCGAAATGTTAAGATGGTCACCCATCCACAAACCAGCCTCGGCAAGCGTTGCTTAACCTTGAAGATCGACCCGTGCGGCTGTTATTACTTAGCCACGAGCTCCTTAAACTCGAAATATGAAAGAGAAAAAAAAAAAAACACCGAAAACGTTGAATCATGTTGGATGCGTGCGCGACACATCGAGTTACGCAAGATAACGTTACGTATGCGCTTGCACCGATGAAAGTCACCGTTTTGGAGGTGGCGGTGTGGGACATGAACGGTAGCGGGAGCGGGTGAGAAGTGAACGTAAGAGCGTTTAAGAACATGTACCATCTCTGTTAGCGATTGGACCGACTAGTCTTGGAATCGACATAATCCATATTTGCAGGCACATGTTTTATGAAATTATGGGCAAAGCAATATGAAAATTAATACAGATAGACAGCTGTAATTAAAACTGCGTTATAAATATCTTGTTATTTAAAAATTATCAAACGGCACTAAATAGTGTTAGGAAATATGTTTTAGTTCAAAATGACTTGCTTGATTAAAAACTCAATCCGAAATAGAAGTTAATTATTTAACTATACCAAATATGAAGAAGTCAACAGACGAAGCCTATAGTTACGTAAACTGATACACAAAAGCAACCAAAAATAATTTAGATTCAGTTTCATTATGAATGACTGAAAACATGAAATTATTAGTTAATAACAGTGCACATTGCAAGTGAATGTGATTCATTTGCGTAGATCGCGAAGATAACATTGTTTTGCAAAGGTATTAATTACTTAATTGTTTAATTGCGATTTTGCAAGTGAATGGATGAATGAAAGGTATTTAAATATGATATTTCTTACATAAACGTAGATTCGTTATTGTTTACTAGGTGACTGGATATTTGAATGTTAAAGAATTAATAATTTTGCGTGCAAACTAAAAATTTTATATTTGCAAAGGATAATTCCTAATTTATATGGTAATTGTAAGATACACGTTTTAACCAAAAGTTATTTTAATTTTTGGATGTCTATTGAATAATTAAAAACTTTTCTAACTTGTTGAATTACGCAATGCATAAGTGAAAACAATTTTAAACCTTTCTTAAATGCCGGAGATAATTTGCAAATCATTATGCTAATTTTAACAAGTTGTTTCCGTAAGTAATTAAAAATAATAATTTATTTTATTTGTACCGTTTTGTATGTGAGAATAAAGATAGAGGTACCAAAAACATGCAACAGAGCGATACAAAACGGAATATGGAGAAAAGACATTTCCTAATATGTACAAATTAACACTATAAAGTATAAAAAAAACTCTCCATATTCAGTATTTTTTCTATTTACTTCTAAATCTCTAAGAAATTAAGTATTTCTCAAGCTTTACTTTAGCCTGAAAACATAAATTTTTGACAAGTTCTTTACTCAAAATGCTCAATTCAGAAACCCACCACATTCATATAAAACAAAAAAAGGCCGGTTAAAAAAAGAAACGGCCAACCGCTGTCAGCTTCCACCTTGTACCACACAACTCTCAAGTGAAAGTAAGAACTGCCAAAATCTCGCGTGAAAGTTCGAGAGTTGATCGATGCCATAATTATTATTACCATTATAAGAGATATGCTAAAAGCAAAGCCGGATGTAGGAATCAAGTATCGAGTATCGATGAAAAAATCTAGACATCGCACTTCATCGATTTATCAAAATATTGAGTGAGAGGACGTTTTTTTGGCTATGAAAGTTTTAGTGTTTGTTATGTTGTTAATTTTACGGTTTTTAGATAGAGATGGTTTTCTTTAGTTTGTCAAATTATATGGCATTCAAGAATTTGCATTCCTTATAAAATTTGTTATTAAACAAAAATCTCTAAATCATAACGAGAATATGTTCCGTATTCTACGTTACTTTCGTTAAAAATAAACAAAAGAAAAATAAAGCTTCTGAAGCACGCATTCTGACTTTTCGAAATTCAAATTATCCCGCTCAAAAGTACAGGATAAAGCCAACCAAAACGTATTAAAAAAATGGCATCCTTAAAAAAACATCCTGCCAGTTATCAACATCCGTCCTTCTAGTTCTAAGTGATGATAAATGATGAAATATTTTCGTTTTAAACGCTAGCGACATTAGAAAGTGCATGAGTAAGAAAGCCAAGCCTTTTAAGAAATACAACGACTACAACGTTAGGAAATACACGTAATTTTGACTATTTCACTAGGTACGTTAGTCACTAAGCAACCGGCATTATTGTCTCCTTTCTCATTTTCGTCTCTTTGAAAGCACGAGTTTTTATGCACATGGGAACTTTTTGATGGTGACTAAAAAGGCGACCTGTGCAATTAATGGAAAAGAAATAGACTTCATAGTACTGGCCACTGACAATTTTAGTTTGTAAACACTGAAATAATGACCTCTGTAGGTATTTAAAAGTTTAATCAATTTATTGAGTAGGTCTTCAGTACAGTCTTAAAACATCGCTGTTAGCGGTTAAGCCGCCCATTGTGTCAGCATGTAATGTTTTCTACATCATTTTTTTCTCTCACTTATATGGTGTACATATTACGTAATAAAGAGTATTATATTCTATTCATTCAAATATCGTCACAATCCTTAAAAGTTCTGTTCAATCTATGAAACTTATGCCATACTACTCTAACAAACGCGCAATAAACACGAATAAACCAACTACTATAAATAGCTCAAACTTACACAAAAGTTTCCCAAATAGAAACTTACTTAAGGAACTCTAACTTCGAGCGATCTTATCAATATTTTATTCACGTAAATACTATTTCTGAGACTAACACTCGATTTTTGAAAAAAGAATTTGAAGTGCCAAACTCTACTTAAATGTCAAAGTTTGACAGGTTTTCATAATTGATTTTTACAATTCAAATTCAAATTCTCAGTTCAAAAATCGGGACTAGGTATGTCAAGTTAGGTTTAAGTTAAGTTGAAGTCAGTTGTATTCAACATATGTTTCTAGCTGCGTTTAGTACTGCATTCAAGGCTAGATTAAGCAATAAGTCATTGGGACTCGAGATTGCAGTGAGACTTACAATAGGCAAGTTTCTATTTTATTTAAAGGCTTAAAATTATTTTTAGAAAGCTCTTTTATCTTTTGTTGTCAGTACATGGTGATTATTTTATCATTTTACAGTAGGAAGTAGTACTTAATGAACTTTATAAACGTCTTCTAATTTAAAATTCAGTTAATTATGATACGACTCAAACTAAGCATATCTGTCTTTAGTAGTACTAGTACTTCAAAAGCATTGCTTCTGAAAGCAAGTTTAATAATACCCTGTCTCTCTCAACTCTTTGAGTAACTTACGTATAAGATCGAACTTAGACAAAACCCATTCCCTCTAAAATACATTATTATACTTTATTTATATATAAATATTTCTCAAAACGCCAAAGTACTCAATGGGATGAGAACAAAAAGTATTTATCTACCAATATTAATGAACAATTATAGGTACGGAGATCTGACTGGCCTCGACTCACGCTAGCCACAAAACCAGCTACCAGCAGTCTTGTGTTTGAAATAAATACGTAGCAACGACCTGGGACAAGGATGGAGGATTAATGCCAGATTTTAGAGTCCCTGGGACTGAATATAATGGTAAGACTTAAATTTAGAGTGTTTAGAAATAATTTAGAGTTAAAAGTCCTAATTTTAGAGTTAAAAGTTCTAATGTTAGAGTGTTTAGACCTAATTGACAGTTTAACGTCCTAATTTTAGAAATAAAAGTCCTTACTCTAGAGTGTAACATGATTTTTGGTTTTACTCATGATTTTATTTAGAAATCTCAAAGATTATTGAAATATGAACTTAGGGTTTATACATCTTAAATTCGATACGATTCTTGCAAAGTGTGGCCATTTAGGGAATTGTATGGAACTTGTTGTATGTTCTAAAAATGGTGAGGTTTAATGTAACGGTTATTTTAGAAAAATATTTTAGCGAAATGATTATGCTAATAATGCATTTAGAAGACATAATTATATCCTTAAGACAGTACTAATGCCGCAAGTCTCATTCACGATATTCTGTAAAAGGTCTGACAGTAAGTGATACATGGTACATTGAGTCTAGTTAAGGTTACATCGTCATATCGATGCCTAAGGTCTAAATTCAAATAAATTAATTTAAAAACTGTTACTAGGTTTAAGAGCTGGTTTTAACCCGTATTTGATAACTTTCGGGCTAAAAGAGAAGAAAAAAATGTTAGGTAATGCAAAAAAAAACAACAATAAAATGGTGACTGAGGAAAAATCTTGTAATGTCATGTTAAATACTATAGTAAATGGTTAACATATTAAATAAACAGCAAAAAAAATATCCAAAAGCTTCCAACTCACATGTATAAAGTATCTATCAAAAACCATTCACTAGAGATACTTAAACTAAAATTGATAAACAAAACTAAGAGCATGACCTATTAAGTCACAAAGATAAATAAATAATTCTAAATCCATCAAACTGTTAATTAATCAACCATCTCACGATCCTTTTAAACTCGACCCAAATAAAATGCAAACAAAAATAAAGTAAGATAAGACAATAATTATCTTAAAAACAAATATTCATAAAAAGTGCCCTTCAGCCCCCGAAAGAGAAAAATGATATTTCCCAAGAGTTTCCTAACATTATCTGTCTCTTTTCAACGCAAGGTCGAATTCTTTGTTTCTCGCTCGCACAGTATGCAATATAAGATCTCATGCAACTGAGACCTTGATAAATTGCAAGTTTCGTGATAGATAATAATAATTGTTATACGGGTGATTATTATACGGGCCTTTGCCATTAAAAAAGATTTTAAAAATCAAACGCATTTTTTTCGTCTGTGACTTCACTTTTTTGCATGTTCGAATTTCAAAATCAGTGGTGCCTTGATTTTTTTGGGATAAATTACTTTTTAATTCTGTGTATTAAAAGTAATTTATTTAACCCTTGAACCCAGAATTAAATAAAATTAAAATGTATGGTTATTGATAATAGCAATAAAATATTAAAATAAAAACCTATTAAAATTACGTATCGACGGACGAACAATTTTGAATGTAGATATAATTATAAAAGTGACTACTCACATCCAACGTAATGCATTTGTAAAACAATCCAAAAAGTTCACAACACGAGTCCAAAATGCAATAAGCACAGCTATAAAAAAGTTTGTTTAAAAATGGAACACAGAAGTCGACGCGAGAAAAGCGCGGGAATTTTGACGTATAGTTTTTTTTTCCCAAAATGTAAGTACGCGGTGCCAAAAAGTTTGGGCGCCGAACGGCCGTGCGCGCACGGTTTGCAAGTCAAACTGAATTTTGTAAGCGCAAGCGAATGGCGCGCGCCGTGCAAGCGAAGGTGTCGGCCCCAGCATTTAATTTGAAGACATTTAACCATCGGCCTGTCTTGCCGGTATAAATAGAGGCTGTTGATGTTAAGCCTGTGCCTACTAGGTTTTATTAATTTGACCTAAGTTGAAAAAAATATTTAAGTTTTGGCAGCGTTTCTGGAATGTTCGATTCGATGTTTAATTTGTAAATCGAATGTAGTATTTGATGGTTAAGTTGGCAATAAAAAAAAAACTTTCAATTTGGACACACTAATTTCTTTTTTTTCTAGACTGTCAATGGAAATAAATTGCTAAATACGATTTTGTAGCCCAATCTGCCCAATAGCTCGCTTAATAAAACTACGAAAATAACACAGACTATTTCTGTCTGCCCTACGAGTTTTCAGAAGCATTAAGGACATCTGTCAACAAAGTATAAAACTATAAACTAATTTACTATTTTTCTTAAACAAAGGGTCAACACGCGTCATGTTCATATCATTTAAAAGTTTAAGAAGAAGTAAATGTTGAAATGATTCTGAAAAAAAAATATTATCAATCATTGTCACAGACATAGGCTGAGGAATTTATTTTACTGCCAAAGAATTACTATGTATCGTAATTAATATTGTCACTAAACAGTTAAAACTTGACTATAAGTTTATATTACTTAGTAAGAATAAAACCAGTTTTACACCTTTCCACACATGAAAGTGTCGACAGGCTTTTCCTTTACACGACATTTTACAGTTTTTTGCAATCGAAAACTGAGCCGACAAAGTTATGAAAAAAAAATACTAGTTCGAATTTCGAACTTTCCAAACGTCAAACAAAAAAAATCAAAATGGCCGCTGCGTTCCTTTCACGCTTTTAAAAACGTCCACACAAAAAAGAATCATCTTCAAATCAATATAAAAAGTAGGTCATTCTAAAATCTAAAATGACAATCAACCCTTCACTGAGGATTTTTACTCGCAATTTTAACCCTTTTGTTGGCTGTTGGAACCCCAGAATGACAGGACATGTAAAGTCCATTGAACAGAAAAACCGGACAGGGCAGGGGTTACAAGTTTTTAGGGTTCTGTGAGCGAATAAAAAAATTGTGGGGTTCTTGTTGGGTCCAGGAATGTTGAGGTCGAGCAAAAAAATGGTGCTTGTTTAGAACATGTCTATCAATGAAAACTGACATTTGTTCAGTTTTCTCTAATACCATTTTCTTTACCCGAATTAGGATGAATTTTCATCCAGTCGGTGACGAAATATTTCAGAGGTTCAAAATTTTGGTGAAAAGTGACAACGATTTTCTTTGCACCAAGAATATTTAAAAAGACAAAATACTGCTTAGTCTTAAACGTTTCTGCACTTAACTATCTTTTTAATTACCATCTTTCACTAAACATGTCTTCTTTCCACGCAACATTACTATTCTATAAATAACTAGCTGACCTGTGCCCACTTCTTTGGGCGGTAATTATCGGGTTAATATATAGCCTATGACACTCACAAATAATGTGGGTTTTTATTGGTAAAAGAATTTTCAAAATCGGTTCAGTAGATCCAGAAATTACCTCCTACAACCTCACAAACTTTACCTCTTTATAATATTAGTATAAATTGTAAGAGCTTTATATTGCTTGTTAAACCGGAACGAGGTCCTTGAAAATCAATTCATTGTTTGACCTGCACTCACTCAGTAATAACTAGCATTGACACGAGCACCTAATAAGGAAAATAATAGTAAAATAATATTTATTATGTGTCACTAGAAACCCTTTTAAAACTCGGGTGCATCCTCACTTACTTATTAAATTTACAATCAGGATTATGGAAAAAAAACTTAACTGTTACAAGAAATATATGTGTGTGCGTGTGTGTGCTGTACTCAATCTTTAACCGCACCGTCGATAACCATCAGGTGAGAAAGAGGTCAAACGTGTGTCTATCAATAGTAAAAAAGTACAATAACTAAATACCATACTACTTAAACTGCTTTCTACAGGTCCGACCTACCCAAAAAAAAGGTCTAAACTTGCAACTATATTCAGTACGCAAAAAAAACTATACAGAACCCGCTTCGCAAATCTCTTTCACACAGTATTTTGAAAAACACGTTTCCAATGCTCTTAAGAGGGGTAACTTGAAAACCATGTCTGCATCATGAAAAGAATGGCACATTACCATATTATTAAATACGTCTGACGCTTTGAAAAATACAAGTTCATCAAAGCTAAACCGATATTCAGATAAATCTGGTCAAACTGGAAGATGACCCCAACAGTCTTGAGACAAGTCTTTGCAAAAAGAAATTAAAAAAAATCGAGACCATAGACAAGTAGATTTGAAAAGAGTTCGCTTTACGGAGACAAAAAAACTGAACACAAAAAGAATACTTAATTGAGAAGTGACGTCTGGCGTCCGCCATTTTGAATTTCCTGTGACGTAGGCCCGAGACACATGAATCAATAGGATAGGAACCCAACGAAACCACATTTGCTTTTTAATACAGGCATGGAAAACAAAACAGCAGATAGTATGTGTAGACTTTCAAATAAAAACAGCATTGCAAAAATAAAAGCGAGCTTAAAGAGAAAATGCTAATGAAAACTAGATACATCCACATTATTTTCATGACATGAAAATTTAAAGACACTCAAGAATAATTGTAAAAATAACTAGCTTATGGCCGCGACTTCCGTTCCCGTAGGAATTTCGGGAAATGCTCTCTTATTGCTCCCCTACACGCCCCAAGGAACCTACATGCCACAGCGTTCTACGACCAGTAGTTTCAGCTGTGCGTTGTCTGTCAGTCACTCAGTAACGGAAGAATTTTATATATTAGGATAAGTGGATGGTAAGAATGTTACAAATGACAGTTTATGATGAAGTGACGATGTTAGAACATCGCGTTCTCATGTCTCGGTAAGTTACTTATCATTCAAGTAGGCTTCTTCAACATCCAGAGCTATGTTTAAATATGCGATAGTTTATTTGTTTTTTATTACACCATTTATCCTAACTAATATTAAAAATGCGAAAGTAACTCCGTCTGTCTGTCTGTCTGTCGCGCTTTCACGCCAAAACTACTGAACCGACTTAAATGAAATTTGGTACACAGATAGTCTAGAGCCTGAGAAAGGACATAGGCTTCATTTTATTCCGGGAGTATGTTCCCTAGGGACCACGCGGGCGTAGCCGCTGGCAGAAGCTAGTAGATTATATATTACACCATAGACAGTTTATTTTTATTTTAGTCACCAGTAATCTGAGGGCCATTCTACTAATTTTTAAGCAACGTTCATTGACATTCGCATGTCAGTCGCAATCTGTCAAAAATGTATGAAAATTGAGGCATCTTTGTCAGATTGCGAATGTTGCGATGATTTCTGCCTATCACAAATCCCCAGGTTTGACTCCCACTCAAAAGACCCTGGTCCTCAAACGCCAGCCCACGTACATTAGTAATAGAATAGGTACTCACGAAAAGATACAGTAACCTAATTTCGGTCCTATCGCGCTGATAACAGCTATCAACGTAACTTGGTCAACGTACGATATAAATAGATAACATACATGTTTTGGTTAAGAATTAGGTAGTTTTTGAAAATGTTCACGACGGGAAATCACGATAGGGTAGAGGGCACTAATATTGCGATAATAATGCTAGTTTGCTGGAATCATTACTGTCTATACAAGTATACAACGTATTTCTTTTGATATCCCATAACTTAAACATAAAAGTAATGGAAAAAGTACTAGAATAAGTGTTTTAAAAATACATAGTTTCGAAGATAATACTAACACTAAACTCTCGATGTGCGTACCTAAGTAGCATTGAAAAGTACGAGTAAAACATTTTCGTTTAAATCAATCGTTCATATTTAAGGCAAGATAATGCAATTGCAATTACACATATTGCCATTACATGAAGAATCGTGACTTTTTCGAAATATTTTGTACTAGAGGACGTCACGCGGTTTCACCCGCGTAGTTCCCGTTCCCGTGGGAGTACGGGGGTAAAATATAGCTTATGTTACTCCCTGATAATGTAGCTATCCATTGCTGAAAGAATTTTTCAAATCGGTCCAGTAGTTTCGGAGCCTATTCATTTCAAACAAACAAATCTTTCCTCTTTATAATATTAGTGTAGATGAAAAATTACAACGAAAAAAAAAAATTGAAAAATAATTAATGTGCCAGGTGATTATATTAGACATGGGATATCAAAAGGAACTCGTAAAGGTACCTATAGCGAGTTCGAATGTTATAATTATATATTTTTTTATTTATTTATTAAAACTTTATGCACAAGTAAAAAACACTGTAAAAAGGCGGACTTAATGCCTTAGGCATTTTCTATCAGTCGACCTTAGGGTGGTGCAGAGACAATATGGCAGGTGCAAACAGAGAGAAAAAAAAATACAATCATAAATACATAGATAGACCAACGAATTCACGCTGTGATGATTCTACCAACTTCTTGCGAATGTGCTCACGTGCCTTCACCTTAAAGGACAACCAACTGGTTGCCGTCCTGATGTTCAGAGGGAGCGCATTCCAAAGGAAGAACGAAGAGTGGATAAAGTCAGTGCGGTGTGAGGGACATCGTTATCTGCATGATAGTTGGGTAAGTATATAACAAATTCCGCGACGCGTCTGCCTGTGATAAACTCATAATTTTCCACTGATGGAAAGCACTTTGGATTTTAGCATGAATAAAAATCCCGAGTCTAAAATGAAATCATACATATGGCCCGCATTACCTGAAGTGAGGACTTTATTTTAGGCAGCATACATACGTAAGAACTACTTTGACAAGTGATAAGGTTCGCTTTTGACAACCATTTTACCTGAGAGCCAATGAGGGTACCGCGTTTGAATTCGCCGCTAGAGGCGCTAGTGAAGCGTGAGGTTTGAAATGTCAAATTTCACTGTCGGTTGGCTATTGACGCGAGTTTATTTACTTATTTGTTTTTATTTTTTTATTTTCCTTCTAACTTTGTTCACATGCGCGTAATAACAACCTTAATGCTATGACTAAGAACCTTACTCGACAGTGGCGCCAACTGGTGAGTACAAAAACGGTAGCCCTCATTGTACTATTTCCCAAGCTGTCAAAAAAGCTTCAGTTTCCATACATTTTTGAGAGTTTCCGGCTGACATGCGAATGCGAAGGTTGCTTAAAAACTGGCCAAGTGCGAGTCGGACTCGCGTGCAAAGGGTTCCGAACGAATTAATTTTTTTTAACATGTTATTTTAACACTACAGACTTCTAATATTCTCTCTTAATTATAAAGTTTTGCTGTGCCCGACGGGGTCCATAATTGTTTCGATTCAATAATATTTACCACCTGTATGTGTACACTATGGATTGCAATAAACGTTTCGAGATTTGGGAATCCAATAGCCCAGTGGGATTACTAACACTCTTCAATGACCGAAACGCTTTTCCTTTAAAAAGTTTGTTTTTTTAATCTGTGCACTTTAAACTGCTGACATAATTTATGTCTGGCGCCTTTAACGTTAAAATGCGATTCAGCGTGTATTATCAATCGCAGCATCTACAAAAAATCGTGCAATTCGGCATACCAAAAACAAATATGTCTTAATTTTAACTAAATCGATATTTTAATGTAATATGACACTTTTTTGTAAACACGTGTTTGGTATCATATTCTGCTGATTGTACTTTTTGATATAAATGTAACAATCAATTTAATTTGCGAATATAGTTTTTTTTTTAAGTTCTATCAAACTTAGTTGCTAAGTCATTGCGAATAGTTTGATTAAAAATGATACTATGGTTGATGGTTTTAGATAAATATTATCTAAGTATTTCTAAATTACTTTTTATATCGAAGATCATGGAGCAAACAATGAGGATTTTCTGAAATGTCGAGCGCCAGATGGCGGCACTGAGGCGTTAGTCCCAAACACCTATCAAATCGCTTGTTTTCTGACATTTGATAAGTTAACGTCGACGTCATGTCATTAGTCAAAGTCCCTTTTTCAATGAAGAGGACCTCTCGCCTATGTGGCGCCAACTGGTGGAGTAAATTTTCCTGAAAACCCTCATTCCCGTAAAACATGACGCTCTAGAAAACATGATGAGACATTCTGAATTCAAAATTTGTCCACGTAATTTATTGATATTCTGCGTTGACCACGTGACATTTCGGTAGCACACGTCAATCTCATGTATTTTGGACGTTTTGACAATGAGGGCTATCGCGTTTGAATTCGCCGCTAGAGGCGCTAGCGTAGCGAGGTTTTAAATGTCAGATTTCACTGTTGGCTGGCTATTTACGCAGTTTATTTACTTATTTGTTTTGATTTTTTTTTTGCCTTCTAACTTTGTTCACATGCGCGTAATAACAACTTTAATGCCATGATTAAGGACCATACTCGACAGTGGCGCCAACTGGTGAGTAAAAAAATGGTAGCCCTCATTGTCATCGCTGATAGAGTAAGTCACCTTAAGTAGAGCTTCTTCTTATGGCAGCAAGGTCAAACGACCCCATTCACCCTAGTGTCAGAGTTTCTAAACCGCCTCAAGGGCCTCTGACATGGTTTATTTGACGACCGTCATTTGGCGGCCGGGACCACCGGCTTATACGTGCCTTCCGCAGCACGGAATCATTTTTTTATCAGACAATCAGGTGATTCAAGCCTGCAATGTCCTTGCCAAACTGGAAAACAACTTTACAAAGGATGCTCTTCGACCACCGGGTCACAAGGCAAACGCCTAAACCACTCGACCACGGAGGCAGTTTAAGTAAGTAGAGCTGAAAAAGTAACAACATTACAAACCTCTTCATCATACTGGCGATTCCAACCTTTCCTCTGAGGCATTCTGCTTTCAGATGTAAAAAAAAACCTAATATAAAGGCCCGAATGACTGAAACGCTCTCCATAACAGTACCCAGGCAAACCTCAAAAAAATTGTGGGTCTACTTATTTCTATAAGCATTTTTAGGGTTCCAAATCCTTATAGAGTCAATAGTGTGTCTGTATGAATCTACACGCCGTCAGCTGGTGCCGTATGGTGCCATAAAAGAATAATACCATCCCATCACTGCCCGTGGGTGACGTAAGAGGCGACTAAGGGACTCGCCAGAGAATGGGCAGCAGCGTTCTCTGTAAAACTCAACATCATACACTGCGATCGCCAACCCGCCTGCCAAGCGTGGCGATTATGGCAAACTGGGCCTTTCGCGGAGGCCTTTGTCCAGCAGTGGACGTCTTTCGGCTGATATGATGATGATGATAATTAATCTACAAGACCGATTCAGTTGTAATTTATAACACTTATGAACTTTTGTTACACAAACCCGCGTAACATAAAGAAATAAATTTTGAGTAGGTATGGGGTCACTTTTTAAAGTTTTTCAAACTGTGCCGTCATGTCGAATGAAAAGACTTACTGTGAACCATCGATGCCCGGTGTGTGAGGTACTTTATCGGTCGTTTATGTATCCGTTAACCACTAATCAACCAATGGTGTTATGACAAATAGCGTTAACGGACAGATAAACGATCGATAAAAAACTTCAGAAACCGGAAATAAGTGGTGCATTTAGACAAAAACAAGAAAAAAAAAGAACGGTTTAATCGTTTGGGTCTGCGGTATTCAGGAAAAACTGAAAAGTATTTCTCCATCTTGAAAAACTTTGTGTTGTTTTTCATACCAATGTTAGTAGGCTCCGACTATGTCTCAGCTTACCTGAAAAGGACAAAAATATTGTTAATAACTACACTTTTAAATTACATGATGCATACATAACCTTAACTACAAAAGTCTCTCGGCGAAGTGCGCGTCAGATCTTATAGATTACAGGAAAGTCTATAAGAAGTCTACGGTTTTATCGAAGCATGTTTAAAACTTTGATTCGTTCGGAATCCTTTGCGCGCAATTTATTATGTAGCAGTATGTAGTTTTGTGTTATCTATACTAACATATAAAGCTGAAGAGTTTATTTGTTTGCTTGAACTCGCTAATCTCAGGAAGTACTAGTCCGATTTGAAAAATTCTTTCAGTGTTAGATAGCCCATTTATCGAGGAAGGCTATATATAAGGTATCATCACGATACGACCAATAGGAGCAGAGCAGTAATGAAAATTGTGACGCAGACGAAGTTGCGCGGGTCAGCTAGTCTATCATATCACGCATAACTTTTACACAGTATTCCGATTTTGATGTTTTTAGGGTTCCGTACCTCAAAAGGAAAAACGGAACCCTTATAGGATCACTTTGTTGTCCGTCCGTCAGTCTGACAAGACCGTTTATCTCGGTAACGCGTGGAGGTATCGGGTAGAAATTAAAACCATATACTCAGGTCTATAGTACCTTGAAGCTGTGGAAAAATAAAAGTTCTAAGTAAACGTAAAAACAAGATACGGCGGTTTATGCCACAAAAAATTTATATTTCGACACTCTCAAGGGAATCAAAATATATAGGGTATTATCCGCTCACCAAGAACTATGAAATTTGGCAAGTAATACCGTCTTATACTTCAAGTATAGGGAAAAGTCTGATAACTATACATTTGTAATTAAATCATAAAAAATATAGTCTTTATTTAAAGTTATTTGTACAGAACCCTCGGTGGGCGAGTCCGACTCGCACTTGGCTGTTTTTTTTTTTGTAGGTACCTACCTATATATCGACACTTTTGAACTGTTTGTTCGTAGGTAGTCATCGCCTATTTAAGCAATTACGAGAAGTACGAATATTAACAGTTTCCTTTTCCCTCCTTTTACGACTACAAAACGATGATAAGAAATTAACTGCTGCAGTCCTAGTCTATTTCATCAAGTTCAGCGTATTTGATAGAAAATAGAAAATGCGAAAACTGAGACAAGTCTTTAGTCAATTGTTTTTTTTTAAACGAGCCAAGAGGATCATCGGCAATGATAATGCTCGTCGAGTCGAAACTCCAAAGTCTTGAGCATCGACGCCGAGTTGCACAAAAAAATAATTTTGCCATCGACACGCAGAAGAACAACTGGTGAGATAGTGGTTATAGGCGAACCTATTAATAATAGTAAAAAACCGGCCAAGTGCGAGTCGGACTCGCACACGACGGGTTTCGTACCATAAACCTTAATTTTTTATTATTTGTTGTTGTAGCGGCAATAGATATACACAATCTGTGAATATTTCAACTGTCTACCTATTATGGTTCTTGAGATACAGCCCGCTGACAGACAGAAGGACAGCAGACGCTTAGTAATAGGGTTCCGATGGATACCGATTGGGCTATGGAACCCTAAAAAAAGACATATCCAATCCACCAACGCGTACTGTGTCTCGCGTAGTGTATAACGGATTGACGGTTTCATTCTCATAGAAAGGAGTCCTGTCTCTTGTCTCCCAGTAGTGGGAATGCGCCATAGATATAATTGTTTTTTTTTTTTTATATTTCTATGGAATGCGCTGATTGAAGAGGCTAGATGGCTGCCTAGCCTTTTCCCAACTTTGTGGGGCTTCCAGTCTAACCACTGGATGCAGCTGAATACCAGTATTTTACATGGTGCGACTGCCTTTCTGATCTCACCAACCCATTAACTGGGTAACACGTTATCGAGTCAGACTTTCGGGTTACTGACTTTTTTTTACTATAGATAGGCATACGTTTGACCGCTATCTCACCTGATGGTAAGCGATGATGCGGTCGAAGATGGAGCACGTTTGCCTAGAAGCAACCTATTCATCATCATCACCATCATAACAGCCGAAAGACGTCCACTGTTGGACATAGGCCTCCGCCAAAGGGAGGGGTTTGCCATAATCGCCACGCTTGGCGATCGCAGTGTATGGTGTTGGGTTTTACAGAGAACGCTGCTGCCCATTCTCTGGTGAGTCCCTTAGTCGCCTCTTACGACACCCACGGGAAGTGATGGGATGGTATTATTCTTTTACGGCACCATACGGCACCGGCCGACACCATACGGCAACCTATTCACTCTTGTCTTAAAGACTCCCAGGTTGTAGCTATCTGGAAACACAGACTCTGGCAGGGAATTCCAGTCCTTAGCTGTACGCACTATGAATGTGTTCCCAAAACGTTTTGTGCGTGTAGGTGGGATATCCACCATGTACCGGTGGCGCATCGCCGTTCGTCTTCTGACTATCCGTAAGATTTCTCAAAAACGTGCTTTCTGAAGCACGGACAAGTTTCGGTATGTTATATCACCCATCTACGGATTAACATCGGCTACATATCCGTGTAGCTGTTATTATTTAACAACGCGTACTTCCTCATTTTTAATCGACTTCCAAAAAAGGAGGTTCTCAATTTGTTTGGTATTTTTTATGTAATGTGCTCCGATTACTCCGAAGTTTCTGATCTGATTTCTGTGATTATTTTTTTGTTCGATGCGGCATACTTGCCATTTGGTCCTGTAAAAATTTAATTCAGTTTGGCTCAGTAGTTTTTGTTTTATGAGCATTTTTGCTAGGGTTTGGGTCCCGGGACGTCTCGTGTCTCGAAATCCCAGGATTTTTCGTAATTTTAGTTGTCTCGAGTCCCGGGACTTCCGGTTCGAGACTAGAGACGAGATAAGATGGTAGAAATTGTTAGTCGGTGTTAAAAAACAAAGAAAGAAAACCAAAACACCGAATTCCGAAATTAAGTTTATTTTTTTTTAGTTTGGAAGTCGGTTATATTTTTTGTGGATGGGAAATCGTCAAATGACTCCTCCAGCTCTAGGCGGCGTGGGAGGAAGTGTCAGACTGTTACTGACTAAAACCCATCCGTGATCTTCCTAATGCCCTTTGCGTTCCAGGGCCGCGGTGACTCTTTCGAACAAATTGCGCAACCCTGTGAGGTCTGAGTAGCTCTCGTTTGATAACGCTCCCGTTTAACAAAGCTACATGTAAATATTGATTATGTTTGTAGATGTCACCGAAAAATCGCAAACGTCGTAGAATTATAAAATATCGCATAAAATTGTAAAATATATTTTTTCTAAATACGCCACGGACATATTGGAAACTATTGAATGTGGGTGGTTTTTTTTTATTTGTGATGGATTTGCTCTTGACTCTAGTCTAGGTCAGAGATGACAGAGACAAAGTCTACGATGACTGAAATGCCTGCCCTGTTCACTCTCATTTTGAAGAGATTTTATACAAAACGATTTTTTCATAATATATCGACAAATCATGATCAAGTCACCAAAATCTAGGAAGTCCGATTTGACAGCTGAGTAGAGAGGGATAGAAGATTGCTGTACCACTAAGTGCGAAAGAGATTTATTTTTATGTCTCTTTCATACTTACTAGTAAAACTATGTTGTATCCTGCTGTCAAAACGGGCCTTTTATTTTTTGACAACTATAATAAAGACTTATTACAATCTAACGGAGTCTGCAATTTTCCGGTGGCACAGATATGACGTACTTTCTCCTAATACGCTGATTGTGTATTGTTTTTGTGGTAGATAAGCTCTTTCGACAATGACGCGAATGTTTTATTATTCACAATTTCGTTGCTGATAAAAATGAAAGTGGGACAGTGACTGATAGCGAAGGCTGTGTAGTCTAGACGAGAAGGTAATCTAGATTTTGATAACAAAATGTGTATTATTAGTGGGTTTATCATCCAAAGAAGCCGATTGAAAGCCGTTGGGGTCTGCTGCTAGTGTTACAGCCCCTGATACTGAAGTTTTCTATATATATACTGAATGATTAGATTACTTAAAAATCAAGAAAGTGGCAATTTTGACAAATACGCAACTTCAAATTCTAGAACCTGTAGATAAGCAATAATCAGCTGATGGATTGTTTCCATATCTAAACTTGGAGTACCTAGATATTTGAAGATTGCAATAAAATTACGACAAGTGTACAATAATGCTGAAAGGACGACGGATTCTTGAAGTAAACCTGTAGCCCAGTCTTGACCTTTTTAGGGTTCCGTACTCAAAATAACCAACGGAACCCTATTATCTATTAAGGCTCCGCTGTCCGTCCGTCTGTCAGTCAGCGGGCTGTATCTCAAGAACCGTAATAGGTAAACAGTTGAAATTTTCAAAGATTGTGTATTTCTTTTGCCGCTATAACAACAAATAATAAAAATGAAAAATTAAGAAACGTGTTTTTTTTCGGTTTGTAGTACGGAACCCCTCGTGTGCGAGTCCGACTCGGACTTGGCCGGTTTTTTTATTTGGATAGACTCTAGTTTGACCATAGTCTCACCTGATGGATCGCCTAACCGTAATCGAATAACTTAAAAACTCAAAAACTTAAGCTCGATTGTTCTTGATGCATCAAAACTTTAGATTGATTAAAAGACCATCAATCCCATTTTAACATTAATACAAAAGTGTCGTTGTATTTTCTAATCATATTTAATAAAATATGGTTTTGTTTTTCGGTCTAACTTCATTCGATTTCGAAATGGAAACCCCATCTGTTCATTCTGATTGGAAAATCTTTGTTCCAGTTGTTAGTAAAAATTACCAACTGTTATGTATGACCATGTTTTGTCATGCGACAGCATTTTATTAAAAGGATTTAAAAATGTTTTTCTATTAAATGTGACATCCCTAACGTTATGAGAGTGTCATACAATAGTGACATAAGTTTGCACTTAATATTATCATGTTAAAGATTGTTAAGGAAAATTATTTTAAATCATTTTGATATAAATTTTATATGATTTGGAATATAAGGGCCTGCCTCATATTATCAATATTTTTTTTTATTTATCTTTACCCAATGTATGTTACATAGAAAGATCATAACAAATTATGTTCTAAAATAAAATTTTCGTTTCATGGCAAGGATATAAAACTGCCCTTTGCCCACGTTGCGTCATAATTGCACCGCAAAGCCGCACCAAAACGTCAAATTCAAAATTCGAACTCCAAAGTTCCAAACCACAAAGTTCCTCATTGTCAGAAAACAATTAACGACTGTCAAAGACCTTACACAAAAGAGGTTTGAACACAAAACAAACTCGCTACGGCACTCCGACTGGTTTCTATAAAGAACCTAAAGCTAACGGATCGGTGCATCCCGGATTCTACGCACACTTCGACATGTTTCCCACGTACGACACACACCAACGCGACATCAGCTGAGTCAAAAGTGTGTCAGCAGTTGCTAGCGGTCCCGTTGAACGGTACCCGGCAAAAAACTGATGTCGCTACTCGATAAAAGATGGCGCTGTACTACCGTAATGTTCGTGATATTGTTTTTTTTTTGTTTGTAATTTTGTTATTGATGGGCAAATGTCTATTTGTTTAATCACTTGAATGTGGGTTTGTGTTTTATGTGCGCTCTAGTGCGTTCGATTACTCATAATGATATTTAGGTCAGACTGATAAAAACACTCCGTCCTAGACGTAATTCACTGTATCAATGATTTATGTTTGTTTTTGCACTTAGAATTGCAATTAAGACAGCGATGTCAGAGAATACTTAGAAAAAGCGGAATAAAAATAAAATTAACAGTTACTCAGGTTTACCGCTAGATGTCGTTAAACGTCAACGACCTAACAGTTGGCAGAACAATTATCAAATGAATGAGCCTAATTGAAATAATTAAACAACTCCGGGTGTCTTATTACTGTTACTAAAGATTATAGCTTGAGAAAGGGTTTACACGATATTACCGTTGCAGCAGGTTCTAATATGTGTCAAACTAGTACCGCTTTGACTCAATAGATGTCGTTAGTTTACGTATAAATAATGTGAGCTTAAATTCTTGGTGTTGCCGGCAATTTATTTTATTTATAGTATAATATCGTAAAATATTATAATGATAAAACGGAGCTGTATAATTATCATGTTCTGATGGTTTATTTTATTACCGTTAGCTGACATTTTACTGGTTGGAAGCAGTTATTATTCGGATAAATCATCATTTAAGTTCAGGAACCAATAAAATCTGGAGCCAATAGCTTCATAGGCTTTCGTAGAAAATTAGTCATTTGTTGCGACAATAGAGTTACAGATGAGTTACGAATAGAGGTCACAGTAACGACTTTTCGGTACTTTAAAAGCTTCAGACAGGCACGAAGCGACAATTCGACAACGCGTTTTCTTAGAAATTTATTTAGGGATACGTAGAACTATGTCTGTTAAAAAATGGTTCTCCCTGTTACCCGTTTAGCTAGATATCGTTTTTGATAATAACCTTGATGCAACTGCCTTATAGTAATAGCAAAAACGATCGCTGATCGTAGAGTTGTTCTTTCTAGTTCTTCTTGTTCTTGCGTGACTATATTCGGGGTTGTTTTTCAATGACCAGCACAATCAATCAATTCATTCATTCATTTCATTTACCCTTTTTGGCGGTTTTAAGTGATTTCTAGCTGTAAGCCTATCGTCAACATTTCATTGGATTATGCGTTATCTACATTAACATTACAATGTTAAAAAAATGTTTAAAAAATTAAAAAAATCGCATTTATAAATGCGATTTTTTTGATGTTTGGATGCGAGTTTGTTACTCAATCACGACAGAACGGCTGAACGGATCTTGATGAAATTTGGCGCATATGTACCTAGATTACTGTCTGGAATAACATTAATCCCGAGAGCACGGGCCTAGCTACAGTTTTCACATCTCCAAGGGTTCAAAAATGTACAAAGATTACTAGTTTTTGGCCGGGCTTCAGCAGAAAAGGCAGAATTCTGAACGCCAATCCTATTCGAAGTGCTAGTAATTATATAATTAAGGGCATGAATTATTCGTGCCATCATCCCCGGAATGTTTAGTAGCGATTTTTTATTTTCGTCGTATGCAAAGGGGTTGTCCGGACTAAACACCCCCCTTATGTACGCCCATGCCAGGGAGAAAAGAACTGAGGTTTGTAGAACTCTACCCACCCCTTCAAGGAACACATTCAGGCAGTCGAAACCTTATATGCCTTATATGTAATATGTATAAAATTCTTCTGTTACTGAGTGAATGACTGACAGACAACGCACAACCGAAACTACTGGTCGTAGAAAGCTAAAACATGGCATGTAGGTTCCTTGGGCCTAGCACTGAGCAGAGTATTTCCAGAAATTCCTACGGAAACACGGGATATGCACGTATGAAGTCGCAAACGAAAGCTAGTATTACATAAACCAGGTCAATGCCCGATAACACTCGGTCTGGCTAGATTCCTGATACGCTAATATTACTACCAAACGTACAAATAGCTTGAACTGAAGTTATATTAGGTAATCCGTGCCACTAACCCAATAAAATTCGTGGATTGGACAGATCGATACGCATTAAGTACGCGGTAGCTGTTTGAACTTTTAACTAAGTAGTGTATCACTCGTGTTTTGTTATTTTATATGGTTTAGGCATTTTTTTTTGCCTTAGTTATCTAAAAAAATTAGAATCTAGGAAGAAAGAAAAAGCGTTTATTTGCGCCAACGATGACGCATACCAAAAAAATAATATAACTAAACAAATCTAGATAGAAAGAATCTAGGTACTGTGGCTATTTCATGAATTGGCCTATTCAACGACTATTACTACAAAAAAACTGGCTAAGTGCGAGTCGGACTCACGTGCAAAGGGTTCCGAACGAATTTTTTTTTAACATGTTATTTTAACACTACAGACTTCTAAAAGGTTTTCCTGTAATCTTTAGGTAAAGATCTATTATATCCATGTTTTTTCAAAATTTTCGGCTCAGTAGTTTCGGAGATAAGGGGGGGGAATGGTCATTTTTCGTCTAATTTCTTAAATAACTTCAACACCTATTATTTTAAAATTATAAAAAAAAAATTAAAATCCTCTCAGTAAGCCCTTTCATTTGATATGTCACACGATATTGTTCAAAAAACTTTTTTATTTTATTTTCTAGTTTGAACCCCAAAAGTGACCCCCATACTAAAAATTTAATAATATACGTAACGAGTCCGTGTTTGGGTCATAGAAGTCCATATGTGTACCAAACTTCAACACAATCGGTCCAGTGGATCCGGAGAAAACTAGCTGTGACAGACGGACAGACAGACAGACACCCGAGTGATCCTATAAGGGTTCCTTTTTTTTTCGGAACCCTAAAAAGACCTATTCCATTGATATATAAAAACCCAAGATGCACAGTCTCGAACAAATGCAACACTCGAAACTGTCGTCAAAAACTGACATGTATCAAGCAAGTATCATGTGTGAGTTGTGTGTAGTAATACTATAAACATTTTTTTTGCAAATTCAACCTTACACGGATCGCCTAAAGTTGTTTCTACAAAACAGTGCAGTATGGCGAGCGATGCGAGACTGTTTGAAACTTGCGCACAATTTCAAATTGTGCGTTTGTTTTATGCGGACGTTTTGAGATGCTGAGTGTGTATCTTGGGTTTTTATATATCAATGGCCTATTCCTTAATATTAATCGGACGCAAAAAACGCAATAAAATATAAATTTTTTCACGTAAACAAAAATCAAGATTCGAAAACAAGCGTAACGTCACGTCGTTGGTAAAAATTGTACCATCGTAGTGACGTCACGACAACAAAATACATGTCCAATATTTTTGGGAAATCAATCTAATGGACTAATTAGAAATACTCTATTCCAGCCTCCGCGCTGCCACAAAGAAATCCTCATGGGAAAATCCAGAAACAGTTTTCCCTAATAATGGCCAATCCCAACGGAAATTATCCAAGTGCACAGGAAATATTATAGTGCACAAGTGTGTGTGCAAACACAGGAGCGCTCTCTGTGCGTCTACTTCCACAGTCCGACCAGTGGCTTTCAGTGGCGGATCCAGGATAGTCGTTTGGGGGGGCCTAATCTTACCCTCATCGGAGACAAGGGTAGATTTCAGCAAACTAAAAATCACTACATTTTATTATCTTAACGCTTAACAAGCCTCCTTAGCTCACTTTTCGTAAATTTCTCAATGACTTCGTTAGGTTAGCATCGACAAGATAATCTGTATAAATAATAAAGATATTTTGGTATTTTTGGGAAGGGTTTGAGCCTTTTAGCCCCGCCTTCCTGGATCCGCCAATGGTGGCTTTACTACCAAATACTTTGTCCTACGCAGATATCAAACCCAGGACAAGCAGTCAGGCTTGTGACCTATTAAACAACGAGGTAGTCAGGCAACTTACGTTACATAGGTAACTACACAGGTGAATAAGTCTTTATCTAGTTTTCGAATAACCATGCAGTAAGCTAAGATAATATTGATAAGCTAAGATTGCTGACATTTGTGCAAGGACAATTCCTTGAACAAATGTCAGCAATATAAGCATATTGGGTGCATACCTTGAAGAATAGAACTTCTAACTTTAGTGCTGTGGGTGTGACATTTACAATATCGATAGTAAGAAAAATTATCGATATGATTTTCGAGTCTTTCAGACAGTCCATGGGAAAAGGGGTAGATAGTCAAAAAATATGTTTAATTTGTGTGTTTTTTAAATAAAATCTGACTTTCTCTTCAATAAAGGCCAATCCTAGTATCATAATTCACCCGAAGTCGAACGAAGAAGCTAGTTTATTTACATAGTTATCGGGAAACAGACGCTTTTGTCCAAGCCCTATTAGAACTATAAATTGGCAATGATGCAGCCACTGACGCCAGACCCTTATTTTAGTCTCCATTGACGGGGAACAGAATAAATTCCTAGAATCGATATACTACATACTACGCTATTCTGTGAATTAGTCCTTGTAGGTACTGGCTTGAAGATCTGTCAGATAATTTTACACAAATAAAAAGGAGAAATTAATATATAATGAAAATGAGTTTATTAGGCACAGGTAATTTCATCCACATTTATTTTTGCCAGTTATATTTAAGTCCAATGTAATCGTAAAAGAGAAGGAGCGTATTGCCAATAGGAAAGAGTTTTGTGATCCGAGGTCACCCATTAATTTAACAATTTGGGAACGTAAAACGAGTTTTTCGACCAACTGTTAAAAAATTATAAATATGATCATTTTTCAAGATAAATATTGATCGAAAAACGCACAAACGATATTAAGGAGCCCATAATTGATAACGAATGGGGTAACTACACATAAAAAAAATTGCCCTAAGTCAGCAAAAATCCTAAACCACATTTTAATTCACGCTTTTTCCCCACGAATGTAAATGTAAAATACAAAAATCGATATAATATAGTTTGATCATCGATACTTTGTCACAACTCTAAATAAGCAATTTTCTTTATAAATCAACGTAACATCCTGTATAAAATGGACATGGATGTAAAGTTATTTTTATCCTGCTATTTCCTTAAGGCTTGTATACATGCCAATTGACCTTGTGCATTTAAACGGAGCTAACTACTCCTCTACGCGCCACTCCGCTACCCGCATTTTTAATTTATTATAAAAAAATATCACATATTTAAAAAAAAAAACAAAGCCAAATTATTTTCATTTGTATTGCAAAGCAGTAGATTTTTTTTTAGACTTTTGTTAAAAAGTAAGGAGTAAAATGGTTTCATGTGGTGATTTTTTTTCTTATTATGCGATACCGATACATAAATTCAGGCTAAACCAAATTACGTATCATGTCATGTAGATTACTACCTTTATTTTCAGATGTAATTTCTCAGTAAATGCCGACGAAAAGTTGCTTCGTCTGCACGCTGTTTTTAAGCATTTCTCGAGAGAGTAGCCTTAAATAAAACATCATCTTTTTCAGTACCGTGTTATAAAAGAAAACCTTACAACAGCTGTCGTCATGTAAAATTATACTCCATTCCTAGAAACGATATTTCCATAGAATATGAGAAATATTTTTCTGCTTCGCGTGAAAATGGATATTTCCCGGAAATTTTCTGTTGGTCGCTTTAGAAATATGTTTTTCATTTATAACAAGAGTGACTTTGGGTCTGTCTGTGAGTTGAAATAAATAAAAATAGATTCGGGTTTTGTTTTTTTTATCTGTGTTTTGGATTATTTGAGTTTTTCTGTCCACTAGTACTCTGCCTTTTTTTTAAGGATGGGAAATCATCAAATGACTCCTCCCGCTCTGGGTGAAGCAGAAGGGAGTGCCAGACTCTTACTGACTAAAACCCTTCCGTGTTCCTCCTAATGCCCTTTGCGTTCCAGGGCCGCGGTGATTGTTTTGAATAAATTCCCCAACCCCGGCAGGCACTGGCCCTAGCGGGCCCCGTCTTTTATGCTGACAGCTCTTTGAGGCGCGCGTGGAACACAGCGTGCCGTCGACCCGGGCCTGGTTCTGATCAGACGGCGAGTCACCCAATGCTCGCCGTCCGCAGGCATGAAAAAAAAAACTATGCCTGCATGTTTTATTTTCATTTTAAGTTATCAACTCTACAGTTGCCAAAAAATTTTTGCTTTACTAGTAAGTATGAAAGAGACATAAAAATAAATCTCTTTCGCACTTAGTGGCAAAGCAATCTTCTATCCCTCTTTACTTAGCAGTCAAATCGGACTTATAAGATTTTGGTGACTTCAGTTCACCGGATTTGCTCATTGCCTCAACATCTCAAGAATCAAGTAAAAATTTGCCAAAATTTTAGCGAAGAAAAACCAACCATTGTGAGAGTCTTGTTTATATGAGTTGTGATTGGTTAGAAACCCTGAAAACAGGGTTTTTTGAAGTTTTTAGAGTTTCTTATGTCCGATTGACCAAGTTCATCATCTGCCTAGTCTTTTCCCAACTATATTGGGGTCGGCTTCCAGTCAAATCGGACTCAGCTGAATACCAGTATTTTACGTGGAGCGGCTGCCTACCAGACTTCCACAACCCCTTAACTGGGTAACACGGTACATCTTGGCAAGACTGGAGTCAAATTTACTGGCTTCTGACAATCCGGAACGACTCTCAAAGATCAACAAATGACAGCCGGGACCAACGGCTTAACGTGCTTTCCGAGGCACGGAGGAAACTCTGTATGTTAAAATGGTCACCCATCCACAGACCAACCTTGGCAAGCGTTGCTTAACCTTGAAGATCGAGCAGTGCGGCTGTTATTATTTAGCCACAAGCTCCTCCCAATTGACAAAGTTGAACCCTTATTATTATAAAACTTTATTTCGCGAGGCATAGACCCATAGAAAATTTATACTTAATTATAGGTATACTCATGTGGCTGTCTGTCAGTCTGCCACAGCCAATTTTGGTGTTTCAACAATTGTTATCGGTGATAGTATGTCATTTTATCTAGAAGCTCTTGAGACTTTTAAAACATTTCACTGTTAAATGCTTAAAATATATGACTAACTAGTGGACGTCACGCGGTTTCACCCGCGTAGTTCCCGTTCCCGTGGGAGTACGGGTATAAAGTATAATCACCCCTTAAGAGGTATTGCGTTTATTCTGTTAGGTACACGTTGTATAGCTTGTGCATTAGATTAACACATAGGCTTTAATTTATAAAGATATTAGGTAAAGTACTAATGCAGCTAGTATATCTATACTATAATATTATAAAGAAGAAAGATTTGTTTGTTTGTTTGAAATGAATAGGCTCCGAAACTACTGGACCGATTTGAAAAATTCTTTCAGCAATGGATAGCTACATTATCAGGCAGTAACATAGGCTATATTTAATCCCCGAGCTCCCACGGGAACGGGAACTACGCGGGTGAAACCGCGTGACGTCCACTATCCCTAATAAACCTTTTCATAATTATAATTACAAATACCGTGATGGAGATCAAAGGCATTGCCGGTGGGTTATTTTATTATGTTGAAAGGCTGAACCATTAAAACCGAGAGCGATGGTAACATTGGAAACTGTTAAATAAGGAAGGGACCAGCTGTAAAACTCGATGTGAAATTAAAGTCGTAATTCGAGTGCTCCACAGAACAGGGAATCAAAGCTTCGGCAGCGACTAGGTTGTTATAAATAAAAAAAAAACTGGCCAAGTGCGAGTCGAACTCACGTGCGAAGAGTCAATTTCATTTTTTTAACATGTTGCTTTATTACTACAGACTTCTTATAGGTTTACCTGTAATCTTTAGCTACAGAACAATTATCTGCATTTTTTTTTCAAAATTTTAGGCTCAGTAGTTTCGGAGATAAGGGGGGAATGGTCATTTTTGGTCTAATTTCTTGAATAACTTCGAAACTGTTTATTTTAAAATTATGAAAAAAATATAGTTAAAACCCTCACAGTAAGCCCTTTCATTTGATATGTCACACGATATTGTTCAAAAAACTTTTATCTGAAATTTTCTAGTTTGACCCCCAAAAGTATGACCCATACTAAAAATTGAATAATTTACGTAACGCGTCCGTCTTTGGGTCACAGTAGTCCATATGTATACCAAATTTCAACAGAATCGGTTCAGTAGATCCGGAGAAAACTGCCTGTGACAGACAGATAGACAGACAGACGGACACCCGAGTGATTCTATAAGGGTTCCGTTTTTTACGGATGTTCGGAACCCTAAAATTATACAAATTATTATATTAAGGCCGTAATGACCCGCGGCGTTGGAACACAAAAGGCATTAGGAGGAACACGGATGGGTTTAGTCAGTATGAGTCTGACACTCCCTTCTGCTCCGCACAGTGCGGAAGGTTTCTAAAAAAAAAAGTATAGCATAAAGTACAGACTACGTACAAGTAGTACGTACTTCTAATTTCACGTCCTTACAGCCGAAACCCTCAAAGAGGAAATCCGGTCTTTGAATAAGCTTATGTACATATTATACATAGGATAGGTGTAAGCAGGCTTGCTACTGGCTCGAATAGCCTCTGAACAAATTGTGTAACTTGATACTATAAAAGGACTCTACGGACGTTAGTGAAGCCTTCTAATTCAGAATTTAATCAGTCTTTTATATTTAAGAATTAATAGAAGATTGAAGTACGAGAACGAAGCTAAATTATATTCATATACGAGCTTCAGTCAGCGGATCCGCCCGCGTAAAAATTTACCAAGGACTATGTCCTCGGGTCGGCGGAAGGCAAGCGTTGGGTGGCTCGCCATCCGATAAGAACCAGGACTGAGAATGAATGACAACACGATTTCACAGTAAATGTCAAATCGTGTTATCATTAGTTCTCAGTGGTTAGGTGATACGGAGTAGAAAATGCCTGCCCGCAACTAAGCCCGAAACTACGGATTTCGTTAGAGAGTAGCCCCCCAGGCCCGGATCCACTTTTTGTTACATGCGCGCCTCAAATAGATATCAGCAGAGTTGACGGGGCCCGCTAGGGTCAGTGCCTACCAGAGAACGCGGAATTTATTTGGTAGAGTCACCGTGCCCTTGCAACAGAAAGGGCATAAGGAGGAACACGAAAGTATTATAGCCGGGTACGCGCCAGCCCCAACAGCATCCTGAGAGCTATAGCGGACAGTTACGGAGTTACGGTAGAATAGATATGGATTGTATGAATTTACCAAGCTTGGCAAACGAAGTCGTGAAGGAAGAATAAGTGTTTCTTATTGAATATGACATTTTAATAGAGATTATATGGCTATGTTCAAACTGATAATCTCTTGGATGTTCAACTCGGTAGTCTATTTTGATATCTAGACAGTATGGTAGCGCGAAATATAAAATCATATTCATTAATGTTGCCCTGAAAGCTGCTGCTTAAGTGCCTGGTCGGACCTGTCTCCAGCATGTCTGATGAGCTGTGGGGTAAAATAACTACTTTTCGTTTTCGTCTTCTCAAGGCGAAGCTGGAGAGACGAATTTGAGTCTTACCGGATGGACTGGCAGAGGACAGGCTTTTTTTACTCTCTTGCTGCTGTCTGCAGTATAGTCTGCAATTAGCAACACTGATGTCTGCATTCACTTGGTTTTGTCTAGCACTGGAGAGGAATCCTCTGACCCCATTGTGAGGAATCATTCTAAGGATCTTTGTCATTTTATTAGACAAATAGAATAGTAGTACGATAGGATACAGCCTGTCAGGGTTGCGGAATTTGTCCGAAAGAGACACCGCGGCCCTGAAACGCAAAGGGGGAACACAGATGGGTTTTAGTCAATAAGAGTCTGACACTCCCTTCTGCTCCGCCCAGAGCGGGAGGAGTCATTTGATGACTACCCAACATAAAAAAAAAAATTGTAGAATTATCCGAGTGTGCGAAATGTCAATGTAGGGCATTTCCTAGAATGGCCTTTTTAGGGATCGACTGAAAGCCGACTGATTTGACCTATAGTCCCGACAGCTGTACTACCATCGATGTGATGATTGCATTTGGTTCAATCAGAAGTATCCTGCCTTTCTTATTCATTCAAGAAATTTACTAAAGAGTAATATTGACCATCTGGGCCTAATGACATAGAATTTTAAAGTAAAGAGTCAGGGCAATTATTACCATTGTAAAATATTCATGAGAAAGCGTAATAGTATCGTTGTATCAAAGCACGGCGATAATTGTATGTTATAACGACAATTTCTGTTCAGAATCGATAAAATGCCAATTTGACGTCGGTATAAGTTGGCAATCGATATGGCTATTGTGAACTAAAGAAACATAGTACCGTATTGGGTTATGGAGGTCAGGTAGGCAGTCCCTAAATGTAAAATACTGGTATTCAACTACATTCGGTTAAACTTGAAGTCGACCCCAACATATTTGGGAGAGGCAGAATCGAACGTCAACAATAAGTCATGGAAACCTTTGGGACGCCTCTCTCAAGGTGAACCGATGACCTGGTGAGGGTCGCCGGTAGCCGACGGATGCGAGACGCACTCATCTATGGTAGCAATCAAATATAAAACCGTGTTGCTGTACGCATGTGAGACGTGGAAGGTCACTAATGACATCTCGCGCAAACTCCAGGTCGTTATCAACCGGTTTCTTTGTCGTATCCTCGGTGTTTACTGGTGGATCGACCAGCAGATCAAACGCCGCAAGTGGAACTGGATCGGCTACACGCTCCGAAGCGATCCTGAACACATACCGAGGCAACTCCTAGACTAGAATCCCCAAGGAAAGCGTAAAAGTGGTCACCTCAAGCAGAGCTGGCGCCGGACGATCATTGCAGATGCGAAGCAATTAGGAAAGACCTGGAGCGAAACGAAGCGTGAAGCTCAAGACCATCCGGGATGGCGGCGCACTGTGGACGCCCTCTGCCCCATCTAGGGGACACAGGAACTTAAGTCAAGCAATCAATATGACGATGACCTTGACGATGTCAATATGATGATGTATTTGTCGTTTGTGGTGCGTGTACCGACTCATCATATTAAGACCTTTCTCAAGGAAGAGTTTTGGCCGAAGGGTGTCGTCTTTCGGCGATTTCGCGGAAGGCTACGCAAAACCGCGCATCACAACACGACGCCGTCACTTCGTGTACAATGGTTAATTTATATTTTTAAGTCTTTTATATATATGTATGCTTATTATTATTCCATTTAATCATTTATATACATACTAATTTCTTATTTAAATATTTCTATAAAAAAACATGTAAATATATAAAAAATAGTAGCCCACCGGTATCGGGAACAGGGTTCAAGCTACCGGTGGTCAGGGCTCCCGAGAGAGGAACCTCCTCACTATACGCGTCGTGTCCAGGAGTAATGCTTTCTGGATCAAACCCTTGATCCAGCTGCCCAACGAGAGCCTCTTGAGATGTTGATCGAGGCTATTGGAAATTATGTCATTGGCCATCACGACTATCGGCACAATGATTGCTGTGTTATTATTATTTTAGTTAGTTTTACGTTCACGTTTTAAGGAATTCTGGCCTCTTTAGAGCAAGATATCGTACCGCCATTTTACTTATCCGTGTACAGCTGTAATTTCAATCTTCTTATATTGATTTCGATACATTTTTCTTGTAATTCATAATGGACATCTATTTCTTCAATCTGCCCAGCCATTTCCCTAACTATAATAGGGTCGACTTCTGGTATATCTGGATACAAGTGAGTACCAGTGGTGGGGGACTCCATTCTCCTCACCTAGACTCTCTTTCGGTCCGTTGTGCGTGAAGTGAGTACCAGTATTCACAGCATTCGATATGGATAGTCAGAAGCCAGTAAATCTGACACCAGTCTTGCGAAGGAGTACCGTATTACCCAGTCAATGGGTTGTGGAGGTCTGGTAGGCAGCCGCTCCACGTAAAATACTGATATTCAGCTGAGTCCGGTTTGACTGGAAGCCGACCCCAATATAGTTGGGAAAAGGCTAGGCAGATGATGAACTGAGTACCAGTATTTTTCATAAAGCGACTACCTATATGAGCTCCACAACGGAGTAGTTGGGTAACAGTACGATACCCTCTGGGAAGACGGGTGACAGATTCCTTGGCTTCTGAATACCGGTAAAGACCCATCCACAGACCGACCGCGGCAAGCTTTGCTTATCCTGATTGACTCGTGAGTCGTGCTGCTGTTATTCTGAATCACTGATTTCTTCCTTATTCATCAAAGAATGCTGCTTATAAAAGCTTCTGTAAATAGATGTCTACTTAACGATTTGCAACCGCTTTATAAATATTCATCTGTCTCTGTCACATTTATATCAACAAAGAGAGACGTAAATAGACTATCACGTAATTTTAAACTGGGAGACGTTCTCGAATATAAAGGATGATAGTAAAAACAAAAGACGGTGTTAAAAATAGAATGGAAATAAAATACTGGTACTGGCAGTACACAGCAATGTTGGAAAAGACTAGCCTAATGACAATTTATAATAATATTTAACTAGCTTTTACCCGCAGCTTAGTACGCGCGTCCCATTTTTTCCCATGTCTCTTAGGAATTTCGGGAAATCATCTCTTAGTGCTCCCCTACACTCCCCAAGGAACCTACATGCCTCAGCTTTCTACGACCAGTAGCTTCGGCTGTGCGTTGTCTGTCAGCCACTCAGCAATAGAAGAATTTAATATATTAGGATTACAACGGTTGGAAACCAATAAAACTATAGTAACTAAAGACACTACCAAAAATATACCTACAAAAAAACACAGAAACAAATAAATTGATGATGATGGAACGAAAGAAAACAAAACAAATGACAGTGTTCAAAATCGAATGTACATAAATACACGTATACTTTGTAACAATGAAAGAAATACATCGTACGGAAACTAAAGTGCCTTTATCGCATCGATTAATGCTCGTTCCGGCCCTGTTTAAGAATAGTCGTTTTCACTGCAGTAGCTCAATTTCAGAACGACAATAATAGCTCAAAAGATGGGCCAACAAACGAAGCTATGCTGCCGACATTTATAGAACTATAACAGGCTAAATTGTATATCCAAAAAGGTAATCCTTTTAACCTAGATACTGCAAGACACTTTGACAGGTTCAAAAAAGACATTTGCCATACAAAATGTATGCAAGTATTATATTTATACTAAATTCACTGCATAAAACAAAAATACCGCATTTACCTGACGCAGTGGTCGTCGCTACAGTTGTCACAGCAGTATTCGTGGTCGATGTAGATTCTCCAGACGTACTGGCGTTGCTCATTTCCACTATCCTGTCGACAGCTATGCGGTTTCCTGACAGTATCCCTGAGCTTTCCGCTGGCTCCTGTACTGCATCAGCTTCTTCAACCACCTGAGGACTGGCTGCACCCTGGCTTAGATCATTCGCGACGATGACATTTACTGTTGTTAAAGATTCCAAATCACCGGAGTTATCACCAGCCACATGCGAGTTGTCGATGTAGACAGCGGCTGATCGCGCTCCAAGAGTCTCCATCACACTTTCAGCCAAGGACCTGGTTGATACCTCATCTATATCAATATCCTGTTTTATATCAATGATGATCTGATGCCTCTTTGTTGTACTCCCAGATGCGCTCGGCATTTGATGGACACTCACTTGCGCTTCAGTCCCAGGCTGCGATATATGGTGCTGGATGACATGAGTCAGCTGACCCTCCAGAGAACTTTCCCGTCCCGCCATCTTGTTTAATCCGAAAACAGACTTAACTCTCGATAGCTCACATCGATATCCACACAACACTAACAGCGAAAGTTCAGACTTATTCGAGTCAGTCGAAAAATGATTAAAATTATTGCACAAGGCTAGACTAGAGGAGGATTAAAAACTAATGAACACTGCTATCACTGCTGGTCCGTCCTTGAACACTCTGATGATACTGGGTTGTTTAGGTCGAATGCGGCATTGCACCGCGCAGATGCATTAAAACTAGGTCAGGGGTGAATGTCCTACCGAAAAATGGGTTTAGTTACACGTAGATTAGTTGTGCGTTTAGAATTATGTTAATAAATGGCAGTGTTAGGTTTGGAGGCACTATGTGACGTTCACATATTTTGTTTTGTTTGTTTTGCTAGACACAGTGACACATTGTCCTGGATTGCGAGCTTCGTAGACGCGCGTCGGCCGCCGTAGCTGCTCGGCCTACGAAAGCGTAGCGCTACGCCGCGCCGCGTAGGCCGCGCCACACGGCACTTCCGTGTAGCGGTCTCGGGATATTTCTTGAGATATTTTTTGGGGGAGTTGGTAGGTTTTGTTGTGTATTGATTGGGATTGTATAGTATAGTTATTATGAGCTATTTTATAGCTATTTATAATGAAATAGCTTTTAGATCTTTTAATTAATTTACTGATTTATAATAGGAAAAGATTTACTATTTTTGCATATATCTTCAATTGTATAATCAAGCTTACATTGTGACAAATTCCACTTTAACTAAGATTGTCTATATCTATACACTCAACAACTTACATAATAAAGGTAGAAATACATTTTTCTTCGTTTTCTCAAGTTATAAAATCTATAGGTTACTTAACTATGGTAAAGTATTTACGTCAACCACCAAAGCCAAACCTAAGCAATCTCACTAAAACTTAGATGCAAACTCAAATTCACTCAAACAATGTCATCACCAAAACATTTATTTCCTATCTCTTCCACCAAAAATCTTAAGACCTATCCCTCAACTCTCACCCCGTGCGCTCCGTTCTCCATTGGCGGCACGTGCCGACGCATGCGCGGTACACCAATCCTCTCACTCCCTCTAACAGCGTACCTCCGTCCCTCTCTACGCGCTTCGATCGTTCAGAATGGTGAAAAAGCATATAATCGAATTTATGTTGGTAGTACGGTCGGCAAAAAAATAGGGATAATGTCTCGTAATGGCCTTGAAGCGTGAACTCTCAGGTTTTTCAGGTTTTGCTTGTGGACAAGGGGAATTTGTATTTTTTTAGGAAAGGTGATAAGAAGAAGATGTAGAATGAGCAAAAAAGACTTCAAAAGAAACTTTAGAGAAAAAAATCTGAACTCGCTTGTTGTCCAAACTTAACATTGTGTATGATTAAAAGTAATAATGTTGGTGAAATTCTATGTTTAAAAGGAGCAACAAACACACTAGAAAAAAATAGATACAAAAAACATATAACAATATTGATGAAAGAAACAGAGAAAGAATCGTTTTTTTTGTATTATTAACAAAAAAAAGCATGAATTAAAGTTCATCATCATCATCACTCACTGCTGGACATAGGCCTCCCCCAAGCATCGCCACAACGACTGGTCCTGTGCGTCTCGCATCCATCGGCTACCCGCGACCTTCACCAGGTCATCGGTCCACCTTGTGGGAGGCCTTCCAACGTTACGTCTTCCGGTACGCGGTCGCCACTCCAGAACTTTTTGAAAGTTGATTGAAAGTTGTTAAATAAATAACGTGTTGCAATTTATGTTAACAAAACTTTTGAAAATGGAGAAAATAATCTTCGTTTTAAAAAAAAAAGTCCAAAATAATTAAATCGTCTTGAATGAACGTTTCAACTGAAAAAAAAAATTACGAACTTTCTATGCTATCGCTACCAAAGCTTCATTACATAAGCGAACTGATGACAGCCAAACAAGGAAAGTCGGAGTAAACATAACGTAAGGAAGTTACACCATTTCGTTTTTAAACAAATCCTAGATGACGTCACAGCACCTTATAATAGTTGACCTGAAATTACTTCATTAATTTTGTCTTCATATCCGGGCACTCTGTGCCCCAAAAGATGAATGTAACCAAAGTGACCCGCCACCAACGATTCCATGGAAGTGGCAATGTTTAGAGCCAATGAAATCTATCAAGATTAAATCGTCATCTTCTGGGCACGCTCGCTCCATCATAGACCTCATCCCTCCCTTTCCAGCAGGCGTGATTGTGGTCAAGAGCAAGCCAATTCCTCATTAAAAATATCTATATAACTGTCGTACCAGGCAGTGGCGAAGAAGAAGATTTTGTCCACCATTTTGTTGATCTTCCCAAATTATTTGGTGTGAGAGCTACCACATACAAACACCCTGGGTGTCTTTAAGGCAAGAATGAATAGATCACCATCGCTTTCCGTCAGGTGAGATCGAGCCTATAATAGTGAAAAAAATGTCTTCTTTTTCCATACTTCGGGTGTGACAATTCGTCACATGAATTTTTCGAAAATTTTCGTGACAGAGCCTCAAACATGTCAGAGGCCCTTGAGGCGGTTTAGAAACTCTGCCACTAGGGTGTATGGGGTCGTTAGACCTTACTGCCCTCACGATAAGAAGAAAAAGTCTTTTCCCAATGATGTTGGGGTCGACTCCCAGTCTACCCGGAAACGGCTGAATACCAGTATTTTACGTGGGGCGACTGCCTATCTGAACTCCTAAACCAAGACTGGTGTCAGTTTTTCGGTCAAGTCATTAGGTACGGCTATCGAAAGTCCGACAATATGACACCATTCTTGACAAGGATTAAGGCAAATTACAACACACACAGGCCAGCAGCTTAACGGCATTAACTCGTACACTTTATACCCGAGGCAGTTAAAATAATATAGTCCAAAACGATTTTTCTTCCATCGCAAAATAGCTACGTCGACATTAATTACCTTCTCTTTTAATTTTACCACACAATACTTCCAATTTAAGATCACAAATAACAAACCAATTAAAGTCAACAAAATAGTAATTAATAAACTTCGAGCCTGCTCCAATCAATCCTGCTTACATCCCTTGAACCATAGAGTATAATACTTTACGAGTAAAGACACAACATTATTGATTTCTTCTGCCCTTCGCTTCAGGATGGCAGGTTCGACAATACGGTTCGGTTGTCTGGGTAACCGTACCCGGGAATTATGTTAAACGGGAAAGGACGAAAAATTCACGGTATTTTTAGATGCTTCACAGTCAAGTTCGGGGTTCTAGATACTCGTTTGATAATCTGCAAGAATATAAATGAACGTACTAATATCCTATGTTACTATTAAGGCAGAAGTTTGTGAGGAGGGAAGGAAAGATGTTTGCCACTCTCACGCAAAAACTACAGTGTGGTTTTTGATGAAACTTTACAGTAGCATAGCTTATGCGTCAGAATAATACATCGGGTAATTTTATAAAGGGGGACGTGCTAATTCCAAGCAGGCGGCTAGTAGAAATGAGAAAGCCTGAGTAAGATAAGTCTTTATTTTCCTTAAACATGGTATAAAGTTGTTACATTCAGGTATTAATCTTAAGTCCACATGTTTAGCTATACAGAATATGTATCAATTGCATGCAAAATATTATAAGTTAATATTAGCAATATATAAATAATAATAATATTTAATAAGTATATGGATGGATCTTTGGTAATTAATCATAACTAAATGGATGAAAGGATTTCGACGAAATCTTCGACCACATCATGGCTTACCATCAGGTGAGATAGTGGTCAAAGACAAGCCTAACAATAAAATTGAAAACAAATGATACCTAAATTCGCTTTTCCAAGATAGATAAGATTTCGTAGATAAGCTTATTCCTCTACGGAAAACGTATAGAATTTTCTCGTTTCAAAATAAGGAAACGACATAATAATAAATGGCATATCTATGGCAACGAGCTGTCTTTGACAAGTTGATAAAATAAAAATAGCACACAGAGTATCTTTTCCTTGAGTGAATTCTGTTTTAAATAAGATTCTCTTTGAACCTTATTATATATACGGCTTCGTACGGGTACAACTTATACGTATACTAGTTGACCCGCGCAATTTCGTCTGCTCCGCTCCTATTGGTCTTAGCGTGATGATATTTAGTTTATAGCCTTCCTCGATAAATGAGCTATCTAACACTGAAAGAATTTTTCAAATCGGACCAATAGTTCCTGTGATTAGCGCGTTCAAGCAAGCAAACAAACAAACAAACTCTTCAGCTTTATATGTTAGTAAAATAGATACATACAAACTTTCGTCATGTATAGCTCTTTATGTTAGTAAAAACTGTTCCAAAATTAGTCCCACGTATTTTTCAATATTTATTTATTTATTTGGATCCAACAAAGGATGCACGGTTGTCACATAAGTCGCAGTGGAACAAGTGGTTCATTTACGTGAGCTCCTTCAGTTATAGGAGGCCACAGTGGTTTAGAAGAAGTAAGCGGATAAACAGACAGAAAGCGACTTTTTTATACCGTTTTGAAGATGAAGTGGTTAGGTACGTTATTCAACACAGTTAAGAGGGGACTCTAGTCGGTAACTCTGGGGCCTTTCTCCGCTGTTTTTTCGTGGATAATGCTGCTAGAGCAATGATATTTTTCCAAAAAATCTAGATTGAATTAATACGTGCCTCTATCTTTTTCTTTTTTCCAAAACATAATTATTTAAAGAATTATGACAATCCAAAAACCCGAAAAAGCAGTCCGTTTTTACCGCCATGTTTAGTCGACTATCAGACAAATGTGATAAGTTTTTAACTAAATAGAAAATAATGGAAGCATAGATATAGTCTTCCTCTAAATTTTGTATATAATTTTCATTGATCAGTCCAGTTTTGAAGAAGAAAACAGCGGAATACTAAACGTCTTTTGTTCAAGGTTTTTATAGGTAAAATCAGCCTCTGCTGCAGTGGTCGCTTTCGCACGTTACTTGACAGGGCACAGCGCGACGGCATCGGCAATAGTTTCTTCAAATACCTATTTTTCAAATTCCTCGGGACTAGAGTCCCCTCTTAAATAACTAAGGACTTTCCCTCTGGAAGGCAAATGCCTCTTCTCAAACATACTAAAACATCACGATTGTCAAAAATTCCAATATCCTAAACTCTTGACAGTCGTTTTCAATATAATATCAGTAGGAGCTCTTGCAGTGGTAAACCTCGTAACAGCTTCGGTACTTCAATGAAAAACAAATTAGTACAGATTATTCCATTCCATTTGTATCTATATTTATAAATACATTTGATATATTCTAAGACTTTCTGAATTTAATTACGTCGACTTCAAAGCCAAACAGAAACTAATAAAACAAGGATCTGTACTTCATCGTCTATATTAAAATTACTTTTCTAAGATAAAAGTGCTTTATAAAGTTATCAACTAGTTCCTTGAAAGATGGTCTATATGCAGGTTATCTATTTATGATCAAGATTTAACATGGAAAATCGACTGAACTTTCCCTATCCGTGTAAAAACACACTTCTTCGGATCCGATATTCACTGGGAAGAAGTGTGAGAGAGACGATGCGATCGTGTGGCCAGTATCTAGCTGTCTTTTAGGATTCTGTTTGGGCTACGCTGGCTCGCGACTCGTCAGTACAAATCAATCTGTAACTTTTTGTTGCATTAAGTTTAAATAAATGAATTAATGCAGTATTTTTGATTCGTTTGTTTGTTTCGATAACTAGTTTTGTGATTTAATGTTTGTGCCAAAGAAAACATAAGTTAAACTTTATTTTTAAAGTATTTTACATGGACTGATTGCCTATCTAACCTCCAAAACCAATTTAGGTAAATTGAAAGACCGTGGCAAGACTAGACTGGACACTTTTCGACATTATTCTAGCCAAGTTTGACCCCCAAAAATGACCGCCATACTAAGAAATTATTTATTTACGTAAAGCGTCCATGTTTCGGTTACAGAAGTCCATGTGTATACCAAATTTCAACAGAATCGGTCCAATAGGTCCAGAGAAAACTGGCTGTGACAAACAGACAGACAGACGCCCAAGTGATCCTATAAGGCTTCCGTTTTTTAGGGACGTTCGGAACCCTAAAAAGGAGACTAGCCGCACAGACCGTTTGTCTCTTTCTACCAAGTGGTCAATGTCGTAAGGATATCACCCAATCCATTCTCCATATCTATTTAGGTTTAGCCTGTGACCTAGGTACGCTAGGGTGCCCTAGTGTGCGTGTGTACGTCCTATCGAAGTGTGCGTGGGCCGCTATGCGGCTTTGATTTCAAGGCCGAAAGTTGAACCCGTACTGCGGGCGAACGGTGCGAATTTTTTACGCGAATTTTCTGTATCCATTGATCGCTTTTTTTTGAGGGGTGATGGAGAGGTATCCTTGAGGGCAAGCAATGGATTTTAAAATAAAGTTTTAGGTGTGATGTTGTCGTTCTTTGAAGTAATGTTTTTTAGAGGTGTGTCTTTGTTTAGTCTTGTGCAGTCTAATATATTTTTAGCTGTGTGTATTTTTAGCGTACCCAAAGCCTAAGCCTCTGCTGTTCGTCCGTCCGTCCGTCTTCCGTCCGTCTGTCTGTCAGCGGGCCTGCCTGTCTAAAGAACCGTAACATTTAGACAGTTGAAATTTTTACAGATTGTGTATATCTATAGCCGCTATAGTAATAAAAAATAAGGTTTATGGTACGGAACCTTTTCTGGGCGAGTCCAACTTGCGCTTGGCCGGTTTTCTTTTATATTTGGTTATTGCATTGTATGAGATCTAATAAAATTGTATTTACGTCCTGTGCACCCAATAACTGCCGTCTTGCGTACTGGCACGTGTTTTAGCCATGGTAAATCTTTGATCCTGCCTAGCCTTTGAAGTTGGGGTCGTCTTCCAGCCTAACCGAATGCAGCTGAATACCAGTATTTTACATGGAGCGACTGCCTATCTGACCTCAACAACCCTAATAACTAGGTAACTCTAAAACCTTTGGCAAGACTGGTGTCAAATTTTCTGGGTTCTAAACACCCGTTACAACAGTCAAAGATGCATCTAAGAGGCTTTTTTTTCATTGATGGAAAATCTTCAAATGACTCCTCCCGCTCTGGGCGGAGCGGAAGGCAGTGTTAGCCTCTTACTGAATAAAAACCATCCGTGTTCCTCCTAATAAGCTTTACGTTCCAGTGCGCGATGACTCTTTCGAACAAATTGCAAAACGACCTTAACAACTCTAGTAACTGGGCAACACCGGTTACACGATACACCCTGGTAAGACTGGTGTCAATTTTTCTGGGTTCTAAACACCCGTTACGACAGTCAAAGATACGCACGACTTTGATTCAAATTACATAACATCTACAAAATTAGTACACAACTTCAAATTCTAGCGTCGCGAACCGGGGTTACGCTCTGGGAAACTGGCGCCCAACGTGGGACCGCTCAAAACCATACTGATTCTGTCAAAAACAATTAATAATTGTACACAGTCACGCAATAAATATTTTTTTTTTCATGGATGGGTAATCGTCAAATGACTCCCCCGCTCTGGGTGGAGCTTAAGGGAGTGTCAGACTCTTACTGACTAAAACCCATCCGTGTTCCTCCTAATAAGCTTTGCGTTCCAGGGCTGCGGTAACCCTTTCAAACAATACCGCAACACCCAAAAAGGCTTGTTTTACATTTTTAAAATCGTTGTCATGTTCTCATGTTAGTCTGACGTGACTAAACTCTGAATAAACAGTCAAGTTTTAGCTTTGCATACTAATAAGTTACGGGATTTTTAGTGAGCATGTTACTACGGCATTTTTTTGGTTTTGGTTGGTAAACACATTAACTAAAAGCTTGTTTTAAAAGAATACCTATAGAATTTACTGCTGATTCTTTTCTATATTGGAAACGACCAATTAGAACTGTGCATCTAACTTCTGATATAACTGTTTCATAGCACCCATAGAGATTTAATGCTTATCATTATTCCAAATCGAAGGAAATTCTGTCTGTTTGTTTCCTTTTCATGTTTTAATGGCTAAACGGATTTGGATGATACTCGGCATACGTAAATTATTATTAATTATTGTTATTATACGGGTAAACCATGTCCTGTCTGGTAGGACATAGAGCTCAACTAAAATATTTACATAAGACCTTTATTGTAATACCTACATGTGTTCACAAATAAAGATTGATTGATTGATTGGAATAGGATACTTACTCCAGGATTTCACTCCGGGATTTCACTTCCATTTTCACTAGTGCTCCGCTGGTATTGGTCTTAGCGTGATGATATATTATAGCCTATAGCCTTCTTCAATACATGGGCTATCTAACACTGAAAGAATTTTCAAATCGGACCATTAGTTCCTGAGATTATCACGTTAAAGCAAACAAACAAACAAACTCTTCAGCTTTATATATTAGTATAGAAGTATAGATTCACGTGGAAGACACTGGCTGAGGTTTGCGTGGTATAAAATATTTATAATTGAATTGAAAAAATACCAGTAGTTCGAAATGGGACGGCTTGAGTGGTCATCGCGCTAATGAAAAAAAAATACAAAAAATTGCAGAACAATTTTTTTTGCAAGTTTTGTAAAACTTCCATCAAAATATTACTACGTGAATCGTGATATTGTCCAACTAATTACATCATATCTGTCTGGTATTACACGACTTGTGTTACCAACATTTTATGTTATATAATGTTCAACATAACTACAAAATTTTTGCACGATTTATGATGGTATCTAGTCTACAAACAACAAAATATTATAGGAATACTAGCTGACTCGGCAAACGTTGTTTTGCCATACAAAAAAAATACCCTACCACCTATCATACATACCGAATATACACACACAATTTCATGAAATTCGATCGAGCCGTTTCGGAGGAGTTCGGTAACAAACACCGTGACACGAGATTTTAATATATTAGATTTTTTGGCCCTTGAGGCGATTTAGAAACTCTGGTTGGGGTCGGGACCTTACTGCCCACACGATAATAAGACGAAGATAGGAATATTTTGAAAGTCTCTGCCGTATTCTGTGATTCCTGATAGCTACAACCTGGGAGTCTTTAAGTCAAGAGTGAACAGGTTACTTCTAGGCAAGCGTGCTCCATCTTCGACCACATCATCGCTTACCCTAAACACAAGTTTCATCTTATACTGGGTACCGGAGTTCAACTTTAAAACCTTTTATTGTGGTTTTAAAACAGCTTAATGTCTAAATTATTGTTTTGTAGAACCAATACAAAATAAACTATTTTATTTATGTATTTTTACCTTCACGTGAAATAGATAGATAGACTTTCAATACTGAAATATAAAATTAAAAAATGAACATTTAATTTCTGAGTCTGATAAAAGAGTTCGAGTTCAAACCAACTAAAGAATACCATACCATATCTACCTACCAAGCCTTACCATACCTTTACCTTGATAGGTAGGTATGCCTAGAAAAGGTCTGCCTACGGAGATGATGACAAACAGAAAAGTATGGAAGAAGACAAACTGCGCCGACCACAAGTATATTGGGAAATGGTCCAGAGAACGATATAACTTCTGACTGAAACCGTTGAAAAGGCCTGTCTCGGCCTGAGCCTTTTCAACTGCCAAATTCTATGACCTCTTGTTGTTATTTGATAGATACCATACGAAACCTAACAGCTAATGAGCTTTGACTGTTGCTTTATAGACAGAAACTGAAAACTATTTCAGAAATACATATATGCAACAGAGTACAAAATGTACCTAGATGCTTTCTGTGAAGTTAAAACCAAAAATCAATTTACTTAAACTGCAATATCAATCTTCATTAAAAGCCATAAATAAATATTAATTCAACTATACCGTTACCATTTAAAAAATTACTACATTTAAACCATAAACAAAAGCATCACCACTTTTTTATAGAAAAACAGTAAAAATCAAAAACAGTAAAAGCGAGTTAGCGCGCTCTGGTGTCCGATAGCGGTACTAAATTGCAAATTTAAAAGTAAAACCTTACGTGCGCCTCCTAACGGGAAATAGCCGAACTGCGTTCATTGAACCCACTTGAGGCATTCGTTGCGCAACTTTCGACTCACGAATTCGGAGTTCGTATTTTGAATCGTGGCGCGAATTATAAAAAAACTCGTTCGTATATAGGTCGTCATTTTGTCATTTGTATGGATGACTTGTGTTGTCAACGGTATATTTTTTTGGTTACTTACGTATTTTGGGGAGCAAGGCCGTTAATATGTTGACGTAACAGTTAAGATGTTGTTGGCCTCAACGCATTCTTTCGTGTTGTCCTGCATTTTGGAGATAAGCTCTGTCTCCTGCTTTGCATAACTTTTCGTAATATTACTGCATATTACGTACTAGCTTTCCCGCGGCTACGCTTCAGCGGCCTATCCTGCAGAAACCGTGCAATTCATCGGGATAACTGAAGACTGACTGAGACTCTGTGATAGCTTTGATTTCTATCATTTCTTCCAGTGATTACCTCTTTATAATTAGGTACTTATTATTAAAATTATAAGCCCGTAGTGTCCCACTGCAGGGCAAAGGCACCCCTTCCTTCTTTCCACCTCAATCTATCTTGAGCAATCTGAGCCCATCAGCAATCCTCGTCTCGCCATCTCCATTTGGGTCTACCGCGTCGCCGGTTCTCTGATGTTCGGTACCCAATCCGTGCTTATTTTCACCCAGTTCTCTTTTTTTTGCATGCCGCATTCGGCTGGTTACCCTTTATTAACTTAAATCCTATACGTTTACTACTTTATTATTTTAAGCTAAGACTTTTTTCTAACCAAAACTGCACTTTAAATTTAAATTCAAATTCCGAACCAATGACCTAACTAGCAGCATAGACTAGGAGTCATCTTCTATTTTTACTTTTTTAAACTTTTTAAAGTTAAAAACCAGCTTTTTTTAATATTTCAATAGAATATTATGGCACGGCAAATATAACGGGCTCGTAGTACATACTTTTTATTAAGCGCTGGCCGAAGACCGGTGGGGGTCAACGACCGCATTCGGCACCGATTCTCTAACTGATCAGACATTAATGACTGATTGAGTTGTAGTGAGTGGATTTTGATTATTTATCTATTAAAAATGCAGATAGGTAGAAAAGTTACGAAATGTGACAGGAAATGAGAAAAAAATCGTTGGGTTATTAAAAAAAATACTGAGGGTTATTGTTTAAGCCATTGGGTTTTTCAAAAAATGTAATTTCGAATAAAGAACGCAGCCTAGAGGGCCAATTTGACCAATTTTCAAAAGCAACGTTGGCATTCGCATCTCAGTCACCTTATTTGTCAAAAAATCCTCTTTTTTCTTACTTACATTTTTGACAGATTGCGACCAGATGCGAACGTTGCTTGAAAATAAGTATCATAATAATTGGCCCACTGATTGACATTTGAATGGCGCCAAATTATGTGTTAACCATAGAGCCGTTAATTTTTCATTTTCTAGTAAGGTGCGTAATATAACATACACGGACGCGCACACGGGTATGCGTTGATTCATCCTTTTAAGTAGTTTTTTGAGGTTTTGTAGACTAAACATACATCCTACTAATACTAATTACTAATTTACTAATTACTGCGAAAGTTTGTGAGGATGGATGGATAGATGGATTGATGTTTGTTGCAGAAGATCCTTTCAGGCGTTCTGACGTGAAAGACACGTCAGAACGCCTGAAAGGATCTTGATGATATTTGGCAAAGAGGTTGATTATAGTCTGGAATAACAACACATAAGCTACTTTTTATCCCGTGAGTACGTTCCCTAAGGATCACGCGAGCCTAGCCGCTGGCAGGAGCTATTATTATGTGAAAAGTCACTTACAAACTTTCAGCTTAAGACCAGAGATAAGTCTTAAAAAATATTGAAGTTATTTGAGTAGCTACTACCTATTTATTTCCAGACATCCACATTTAGAATGGTCATTTCGAACATTATAGTTTAAAATAATGTTCCCAATTAAATCCTGAATATAAAAATAAACACTTGTATCCGACAAAACTTTTTGAACCGGCAATCTTAATGAATCCACAAAAAGCTTAACAAAGCTTTGTCCTAGTTTATTGCTTACTATAGCTATAAAGTCCCAAAAGTCTAGACCGGGCTATATCTCTACATCTACCTTTCGAAATTCAAACTGACCGATGCATATTCGTTAAAAGTCAACGAACTTTTAAAAACTTGTTCTTTTTTTGGCCGTTGGTGAAACTTGAAAGGAGTTTTGATAGGCAAGATAATAAGAAGGTGGTGTTACAAGTTACCCCTGTTGAAAAAGCTTTGGAAAGCTTAAATTGGGTTAATTATCTTTGCTTAGTCAGATGCCATTTTAGAGACTAGCACTTCGCCCGCATCTTCGGGAAAACGATATTCTTCCTTTTCACCCCCTAAAAGTTTGAATTTCACAAACATTCCTTCTTAGTGTTCACCTCGCATAAAATAAAGCCTTGTGCAAAATTTCATTTTCCTAGCAGCTGTAGTATAGTAAGTTTCGGCTATGCGTTGACATGTCAGTCAGTTAGTCTTCTATCGTCTTTGTCTTAACTAGGGGTTTAAATATTAACCTGAAAGCAACGTTTGTAGTCATAAACACTCCTTCTGATTATTATTCTATTCACCGAACTAGACCATGTTGTCCCAATGCTGCGCAAAAGTCTCCCTCACCCTTTTCCAAACACGTCGGTCTTCTGGCATCGCGAGCTGGCCCTTTCGGTAGAAGTCAAGTTTGTTTCTCGTATAACATAGACAATAGTAAGGGTATCAGTTGCTTGCCTATAGGGACACAAAATGTTAAAAGAGGTGGTAACACTCAGCAGTCGAGCAGCACTCTGTTGTTCAGAGTTGAACTGCCTCTCATTCATGCTGACTGGCTTATCAATTCAATACCAAAATGTTTCCTCAGACTCATATTTCGATCGTCAGATAGGTAAATGTTATTGAAAATTTTGACAGATTCTCATATGGAAAGCTGGAAGGGTTTGAAATGATGATCCCTATTTCCAATTTTCAGCTAAAGCTGTCCATTATTGATTGATACCTGATTATTTGGAAAATATTCTCTCACGAATGCATAAGAAAACATTCAGAAACCAATAAGAAAAGAAATCATATTGCTCCAACCATAAACTAATAAAACCCTTTTACCGCTCATTGAAAACATGATATAACAGAAACAACAGACCATAAATTAAAATCGACTAAGCGCGCGCGACACGCAATTGTCATTTACGTTTTTTTTTTACAAGCACAGGCGTTCAGTATACAGCCGGTCCCACGGCGTCGCATGCATGGAACGCGTCCATATAACGGACGCATGCACACAGTTACACAGTATGTGGGTGAGCCTAACTGCGATCACCGTTAGGCTACGTCACTGCTAGAGGGGGGCGTTGTCGATGGTTTGTCTCTGGCTGTGTTTTTTTAGCTGTCATGTACTTGTGTAATGGTTAGTGTCTGAGACATTGACTGTGACCTAAATTGCTCGGTGTGGGAAGATGAGCAAACGATGAAATGTCATCAGATATTTTCTTCATGTTGTAATGCGTTAAGATGACAATGACAGATCGAAAAAGGACTTTTAATAAGAAAGATGATTCTATAAACCTAACACCAATCACTTTGAAGCATCAATACATGTAACTAACCTTAGCCGACACAAAAAAAAAGTTTCATCAACTACAGCGCAAACTATCGACCCTGAAAGCCTTATGTTATATCGATACAAACAGAGTTTCACATCACTAGCGCAGAGTACCGTACGCTACGTCATCGCGTCACAAAGAAAGGGATTGCGGCTTACGGTACACAGGGCCGAGCACCGCCCTACTGTCGCTTTTCTGATGCTGGCCGCACAGAATGCACGTCGGTGGCGATTGCCGCGAAAATCTATGGATGCTGGCTGTTTGAATTTTGAATCACAGGTGTCCTTTTTTTTTATTTCGACGTTTATATATACGAGCTTTTGTGGGTGTAACGCAGATTTTTTTTAGATTTCGAAGGTAATAGACTGATAGAGTTAGTCTTCTACTGAAAAAAATTAGTGTACGATGTGGTTTATTGAGAGTTTCAAGAGTTAGTAGCTACTGAAGATATTGTAGTGTACATATGATAGGTCTTATTAAGAATTTCATTCATAAGTTAATATCCATTGAAGTTCTTGCTAAAGCTTGTTGGTTGAAGTCCGTACACAAGGTCATTGCCCCCAACTATCGCTTTTCGGAACTGGCCTCGCAGATGGTATAATTGCGACACAGCCACAAAACCACTTCAGAGAAAGACACTCAAAAGAGCCTTAAGTAACTTGAATGCCCAGGGAATGTTTTCAGAGATTGGAGAATGTACATTTGTAGTAAGATTTTGTAAAGCTTTTACTTCGAAAAAATATAGAATGTAATAATATATAATTGATACCTACTCTTTATAAAGTACGCTTTAAGTTTAAGTTAACGAAAGGTTAGATGAAGAAAACGTTACGTAACACAATGGGCGGCCTTATAGCTAAAAGCGATCTTTAAAAGACAAATTTTGAATTGATTTGAGAGAAAGGATATACAAATATAGGCTAGAAGTTTATTTTAACCCAATCTGAATCGCAGTCTTATTGAATAGAAAAGCCTTACTTAGAGAAACAATAGCACTTGATAATACCACCTTAATCAGTTTTTACACATCAATGGACTAGAAAAAGCAAATCCAGGAGTAACTGACAGGCAGTTTCCTATTGATATAGCCCCTGACCTAGTAAAGATAAGTTCTCGTAGTAGTAGCAAAAACTCCACGCAAAACATGGCGTCGAATAATACTCATAATTTCAACATCAGACGGACCCAAAGAAGACAGTTTGAAGAGTGGCATTCAGATAGCCAACTGTCCTCTAGATTCCCAAGTTCAGGAACCCCATCAACACCCGACCAATATTCTTTTTTAAACTTCAGCAGACAGATTCAGTCACACAGCCAATGACGATTCTCAGTATCTAGCCAATAATAATCCCTGACCCCAAGTTCAGAAACCCCATCCAGGCATGACGTCACCACACAATATAAACCAGGTGCTCAACCGTAGCCAGGCAGTCTAGGACTCGAAGAGACGACCTGATTAGCATAGACGTCACTGTCTTAAGATTCAGACGAGGGAACACAGGAACATGGCGGAAATAACTTCCGAAAGAATAGAAAAAGCAGTTTCAAGAGTGACAAACAAAATGACACAGTTTTCTTTTGATGCAGCTCCCGACCCCACATAGGAAAAGTTCAGGAGCCCAATCCAAAACCACACCAATGACATCACACAATACTCATTCTTTGAACACCATAAAGAAGTGGCAAAACAATATCAAAAGTGACAGACTGCGATCACACATGCAAAGACAGACCTCAGGCTCAAGCTAACAACTACACTGATCCCAAGTACAGGAACCCCATGCAGAGCCATGACGTCATCATCATCCAGAGAGTCTAACGTCACCACACAATATAAACCAGGTGCACAACAACCGCCAGGGGGCCTACTCTCTAACGAAATCCGTAGTTTCGGGCTTAGTTTCGGGCGGGCATTTTCTACTCCGTATCACCTAACCACTGAGAACTAATGATAACACGATTTGACAGTTACTGTGAAATCGTGTTGTCATTCATTCTCAGTTCGGGTTCGGGACTAATCGTAAGTCTGTAGGTGATACGGAGTAGAATACGCCCGCCCGCAACTAAGCCCGAAACTACGGATTTCTTTAGAGAGTAGCCCCCCAGGCTGTCTAGGACTCGAATAGACGACCTGATTAGCATATACGTGACTGTCTTAAAATTCAGAAAAGGGAGCACAGGAAAGAGGCGGAAAAAAACTTCAAAAAGACCAGAGATAACAGTTTCAGGAGTGACAAACAAAGTCAGACAGTTTTCTATTTATGCAGCTCCCGACCCCGCTTAGAAAAACTTCAGTAACCCCTTACAATACTCATTCTGTGAACATCAGAGTGACAGTCGCGATCACATAGCCAAAGACTATCCTCAGTGTCTAGCCAACAATAATTACCGACCCCAAGTTCAGGAACCCCATCCAGAGCCATGACATCATCATCATCCTGAGATTCTGCCTTCACCACACAATATAAACCAGGTACCATACGACCTGATTAGCATTAGACGTGACTGTCTTAAAATTCAGACAAGGAAACACAGCACAACAACAGTTTGAGAAGTGTTACCAAGGTTGGGCCGCGCTAAATGTTGGTGGAGTTGGTGGAACTGTTGGTTTTGGGCTAGTGTCTTTACCCCATTTTTGCAGGGAACAGTTAGTTCTGTAACCCATCCAGAAAGCATCATGTCACCATACAAAATAAACACAGAAGCGTGGCGGAAAATAACAGATTGAGGACTGCTACCAATGTTGCACCACACAAAAATATTGGTGGAATTAGTGAAACAGCTGGGCAATGGCCCCGTCTCCCTTTACCACACAACTTCGTCCTCTGCTAGTTCGGGCCAATCTTTTCGAAAGAATATCGTCCCACATCGCTGTGGCATGCTGTAATGTATTCTATATAAAATTATCAGTCAATACTTGATAGGACTTGGAAAATAAAGAAACCTCATGGCTGTTGCAAAAATTAAAGCTGTAAAGTTTGAAATTAAATGACGAGAAGTCGAGGACAAAGCTAAATTGGAAACTAACGATTCTTGTATAGGTTTGGCGCAGTCTGGGAGTCAGCTCCTTAACAAACGTGATGGACTGATCAATTTATTGGCTTGAGCATTTCTGGTAAAGATTAAAAGACAACTTTGCACTTGCATCTTTAACAATAAATTCCAACATAAGTTTGGACAATATCCCAAAGTCTTTCTAACGCTAGACTTTCAAATCCTTTATTATTAAATATAATATTAAACCCGAATAATCATGACCAAATCCACAGGACATGCTTGAAAGCAATTAATGATGCTAAAGGAGTAGGCCTAATATCAACACAAATCGATATGAATAATGCAACAGACTTGATAATTATGTCATTTACTATAAAAATAGGGAAGTAAACTCAATGACCTACGCAAGCAACGAATGCAATATCCATTGCGTTTTTTGTATGCAATAGTTCAATGAAAATTTTATTAATATTGGTCACCCAGCAATAGATTCTATCCTAGAGCTTACGTGATTAAAATTCATAGACAAACTTATTTGCTATTACGATGGCGTAGGACGACCATAGACGAAAGTTCTAGACTACCATTGTTGGAGTCTAGGTCATTCACGTTACCTACCTAAATAAAATAGTAACGTGGCTTAGTACTTGTGTCTTAGTTTTATTTTACTGCTTAGTTTTCATCTCTATTTTTTTTTTTGCGAAACCCTTAAAGGGGGACCACGTAAAAGCTGATTGAAATTATAATGTGGCTATTGGAAATATTCGATTACCGAACAATTGGAAAAAGAAAAATACCTCAGCAACGTTCAGGAAAATAGGTTTGATTTAACAACCATTTGAATATGGCCGCGAAATTTTGTGATGAAAATGATGTTTTAAATTCAATATAGGCAAAGATATTCATTGAATTCCTACTTCTTAGTATAATACATATTGCTAGCTACTTGCGAAATTAGATCAATATTTTTTAAAGTTTCTTTTCGAAAACAGACCATCAAAAAGGGTTTTAATTAACTAAAATAATGTTAAGGTCTATTCAGACGTCATCGCAATTTTTAATTACAAACAAAATTACGAAATTGCAAATGAATACAAATCGATATCTATTAAAAAAACAACAGTTTTTTTTCCAACTGAAATCATGCAAACTTATATAGTAGAAAGTGACAGATACCCAAAATTTGAATTTCTAAATTCAAGCTTATCATACGAAATTCAAATTTTACCTTTGTTACTCACGACTTCTGTTTCCGTCAACACAACGCAAAAGTGCATTCACCTCTGTTAACCTCACTTTATGTTTCAGCGTAAAAAATACTATTTCTCACCAGAATATTTACAATTCCACTCAGATTAAATCGCCTATTAGCAAACTTATGTCTCCATTAAAATTCTTCTTAAATTTTTGGCTAAAACGATTTGAAAATAGAACGCATAAATTCAAACCAAAGAGTTTGTAAACTCGTTGTAGTTTCACGCTATTTTATCTGTTGCAAAAGTAACTTTTTTCAAACTCACCTCTTATTGTACTCGGCATTTTGTCAAATATCCTTTGCTCGATACCACTGTCAAACAATTCAAATAAAACACAGTTGCCACAATCAAAAAATAGTATTATCCGTTTTCAGACATTTTCACTTGAATAAACACAGTTTGCACGAGTTCACGGCACAGGATAAGGCACGATTTTGAAAAGGTTGGTTTGGCGCCAACTAAGCTGTCAATGTCAAAATTCCCGCGCGTTCGGATACCCGTCGGTACGTCCTAGAGAGGTGGTGTAGCGGTGGCTTGTGCTTTTTTCGTTGCGGCGCGCGCTCGAGTCTCGGGCTAACTGTATTTTTTTTCGTGATGCCAACAGTAACGGTGTTAAGGCCGGTTCTTCCACTCACATCTTCTTCTGCCATCGTACCACGATGATTTTGGACGCGTGGCTAATTCGATTTACGGTCAATTTTGATTGCTGCCAATGATCGAAGATTTCCGGTTTTTGAGGATTTTTTGCGCATAGGTTGTTGGCATCGTAAAATCTTTGATAGGCTGCAGTTATTTTGCATGGGGAGAAAGAATAAAATTTCTAATGGTCAATGATTGAAAAATTGCTATTCAATCGGAAAACGCGAATTTGATGCTCCTCTCTGAGTTGAATGGCCTCTGGGTCTTAAGCCATAACAGCCGGTCGATTCTATAAACATGTTGAAGTGAATCGTGATCACTTCACCCAAGCCTTCACTTCGACATGTTTACATAATCTTACAGATTGACAAGCAATTTGAATTTGGAAAATTGAATCATTTTCATATTCAGAAATATTCAAAGAAGTCTTTCCTGCGAATATTTTTGTGATCAATTAGGAATCATTGGCAACACTTCTTACAACAGATTAAAGATTCTAATATCTGCATTCTCAATCTGCCAAAAATACCCAACTTGTGCAAGAGAACTAGCTTATGGTCATTGGACACTTCTGTTCTTATTAGATATCACCATTCTATTAAGTGTGCTGCATATGAGGATCCAGCATTAGATTTCATATAGGTAGGTAGATCACAAATCTACCACAGCCTCAGGAGTTGATACTGCACAGCCACCTGAAAGATCCGGTATCATAAAATTCAAGGTACAATACCTCTTAAGGGGTCAATTTTTACTATGGGACAAATCCCAAAATGGCGAAAAAATAATCAGCTGTTCAGTACATTTTGTCGAGTTATGCGCACATAAATGTATAGGGGTGTCGATTTTTTTTGCGATTTCAGTGTTAGTCCCATAGTGAAAGTTGTTCATAATGATGAGTTCAATTACCTCTTAAGAGGTATATCGCTCGTTTATTCTGTTACAGGTTGTAGATACCTACCTTGAATTTTATGATAGCGTATCTTGCAGGTGACTGTGCAGTATCAACTCGTGAGGTTGTGGTAGATTTGTGATCTACCGACCTATATGAAATCTAATGCTGGATCCTCATATGCAGCAGACTTAATAGAAGGTTAATCTATATCTATACATATAATAAATCTGTTGAAGAGTCGTTTTTGTACATTCAAAATAAAAAAATAAAAAATAGCTAGGGAGATAAAGGGTAACTTACAGAACCCATTTCCATCATTTTTGGAATTTTTGTCTGTTTATCTGTTTGGATGTGCAGGCATCACGTAAAAAGTACAGAAATAACGTAGATAAATTTCACGCATTAAAATTGTACGTAACTGGAGGTGTAACTTAGTTTTTGTTTCATCGCAATCGGTTCACTCTATCAAAAGATATTTGTATTTAAAGGTTTCGTTCAAAGTTTCATTACGTGAAGCACATACACGCACCGCCATCTATTGAGATAATTAAATAGTAACAGTTTAGAACTGTTTCATGAATGAATGCGTATATTATTTGTGAAACTCTTAATACCAAAGGAAAAAAAAATAACATTTAGTCATTTGAAGATCTTTGGCAGTCGTTATGGATTGTCAGAAGCCAGTAAATCTGGCTCCAGTCTTGCCAAGTACTACCGTGTTACCCAATTAATGGGTTGTGGAAGTCTGGTAGGCAGCCGCTTCACGTAAAAACGTCAGTCTGTGGATGGGTGGCCATTTTAACATACCGAGATTCCTACGTACCACGGAATGTAATAGCTGCCCGGGACGATCTTCAAGGTTAAGCAGCGCTTGCCAAGGTCAATCTGTGGATGGGTGACCATTTTAACATACCGAGATTCCTACGTACCTCGGAATATATTAGCCGCCCGGGTCGATCTTCAAGGTTAAGCAACGCTTGCCAAGGTCAGTCTGTGGATGGGTGACCATTTTAACATGCCGAGATTCCTACGTACCACGGAATATAATAGCTGCCCGGGTCGATCTTCAAGGTTAAGCAACGCTTGCCAAGGTCAATCTGTGGATGGGTGACCATTTTAACATACCGAGATTCCTACGTACCTCGGAATATAATAGCCGCCCGGGTCGATCTTCAACGTTAAGCAACGCTTGCCAAGGTCAATCTGTGGATGGGTGACCATTTTAACATACCGAGATTCCTATGTACCTCGGAATATAATAGACGCCCGGGTCGATCTTCAAGGTTAAGCAACGCTTGCCAAGGTCAGTCTGTGGATGGGTGACCAGTTTAACATACCTACCGAGAAGAGATCTCAAGCAGTCTTTACGGATTGTCAGAAGCCGACAAATCTGACACCTACAGTCTTGCCAAGAATTATCGTGTTACCCAATATTGTAGGGTTGTACAGGACTGGTAGGCAGCCGCTCCAATCCCGTTTGACTGGAAGCTGACTCCAATATAGCTGGGAAAAGGCTAGGCAGATGATGCTTCACGGTAAAAAACTGAAATGATTTGCGAAAAACACTTTATCTACAGTTGGAAAAACTGGGCACAGATTACAAACGTTTATCCACTAGGGAGACGGTCTAAGTGACATCCCGGCATTTAATAGAATTTAGGATTCCCAAAAAATGTGTGACGAAAATATAATTTCATAATTATATTTTCGTCACACATTTACCTACCCTATTCATAGACGGCCTAAGCATCTGCCAGCCTGTTAAATATTGTCACATGACAGACCCATTCGCCACTTTGACACATTTGCGCATTGGGGATCATTTAGGCAGCCATTCAATGAAAAGGACATAAAACGGCAGAGTTACTCTCTTAAGGACCGTCAGCCCCAATTGGGGCCAAATGGTATTGTCTGTCTTTTCTAATATATGCTTAACCTTTTCCCAACTATATTCGGATCAGCTTCCGATCAACACGGCGAAGTCGCGGTATGTTAAATAATATGGTCACCTATTCACAGAGACACCTAGGCAAGAGTTGGTAAACCATGAAGATCGACCCGTGCGACTGTTATTATTTAGCTACGAGCTCCTCATTTAATAAGTCTCCTCTTTCAGTACCTACTAAATATCGATTTAAAAAATTCGATTATTCTTACACAGCAAATCGATTCTATAAAGCCGGTAGAACCAATTAACATAAAATGTAAAAAAAATATCGGTGATCTGTAATCTGCAATTGTCAGGGAAAATCAAAGACACTGTTTCTTTTTGCTTTTTTTTTAAGGATGGGAAATCATCAAATGACTCCTCCCGCTCTGGGTGAAGCAGAAGGGAGTGTCAGACTCTTACTGACTAAAACCCATCCGTGTTCCTCCTAATGCCCTTTGCGTTCCAGGGCCGCGGTGACTCTTTCGAATAAATCCCGCAACCCCGGCAGGAATTGGCCCTAGCGGGCCCCGTCTTTAATGCTGACAGCTCTTTGAGGCGCGCGTGAAACACAGCGCGCCGTTGACCTGGGCCTGGTTGTGATCAGACGGCGAGCCACCCAATGCTCGCCGTCCGCAGGCCCGCAGGCCTACGGTGGCCGAGAATCGCCCTGCGACTCCCGACGCCCGGGGCGTCTTCTTCTGTTGTGGCGGCTGGGGCGTGAGGTTTCCCTCTCTCTCACGCGTTCGGCTTCCTCCTTCGCTACCATTACTGCTTCGCAGAAGGAGGTGACCGCTTCCCAAGTCTCCTCGCTCCGGACCATGGCTTGAAACAGGGCCGACCACGACAGGTCGCCATCGCCGATCGCCTCGACGAGGACACGGCGGTGCTCCGCCCAAGCAGGGCAGACCTCCACCGTATGCTCCACCGTGTCCTCCGGGCGATCCTCGCAGTGTTGACATCTGGTCGTATCCTCCCGCCGTATTCGAAACAGGTACCTCCCGAAACAACCGTGTCCGGTGAGTACCTGCGTCAAACGGAAGGTAAGGACGCCCGCGCCGCTCTAGCCACTCCTCAAAGAGGGGACTTATCGCCGCAATTGTGGCGTGCCCAGCGCTGGGTTGCGACAGTCGTTGTCTCCATACTGCCATGAGATCCCGCCGGAGCTCCGTCCGCCGTGCTGCGATTTGCCGCGGCAGAGGAGTCTCGCCCCGGCGTAGCGCCTCCACGCGCCATTCGGAAATGAGCGCGAGGGCTCTCGCCTCTAGATCCCATGGCGGCAGTCCGGCAAGGAGGCTCGCCGCCTCGCCAGAGACAAAATTAAGGCTGGACAAAATTAAGAATCAACTTTATTCATCAGTTTCTTTGTTTCGTAGTTTGAAAACTACCTACCACCGTTCATTCGATAGTCGGTTTTGCTAATCGGCATTTCAACCGGAAGAGATGGTAGAGTGCCCTGCATTACCCTCTTCCTATTTTCTTAATTTTGAGATCAGGATACGCAAGGTATTAACTTAAAGTAGATTTTATCTACGCAACATATTTTTCGACATCCACGCGAACGAAGTCGCGGGCACAGCTAGTATCTAATAAGAACAGAAGTGTCCAATGACCATTTGACCATGCTAGTTCTCTTAAGATGAAATGTCACGTGAAATTCTCTCTCATTCTTCTCATAAGACACGAACATATTGGTAACTGTTGAATTTAGATAGGATTTATTGTATTCAAAATTATTTGTTCATAATATATCGACGAATTATAATCTTACTAGCTTTTGCCCGCGACTTCGTACGCGCATATCCCGTTTTTTTTCGTTCCCGTAAGAATTTCAGGAAATCCTTTCTTAGTGCTCCCCTACGGAGTGTAAGGAAGCTTCAAGCCCAGCTTTTTACGACCAGAAGTTTCGACTGTGCGTTGTCTGGCAGTCACTCAATCAGTAAGTAACGGAAGAATTGTATGTATATTGCATTGATATATAAAAAACCCAAGATACACACTCAGCATCTCAAAAGCGTCCGCAAAAAATAAGCGCAGTATGCGCAAGTTTCAAACAATCTCGCATCGCTCGCCATACTGCACTGCTTTCTAAAAACAACTTTAAGCGATCCGTGTAGGGTTGAATTTGTAAAAAAAAAATTGTTCATCACTTGCCATATTGAACTGCTTTGTAAAAACAACTTTAAGCGATCCGTGTAAGATTGAATTTGCAAAATAAAATGTTTATAGTATAACTATATAACACACAACTCACACATGACACTTGATACATGTCAGTTTTTGACGACAGTTTCGAGTGTTGCATTGATTCGAGACTGTGCATCTTGGGGTTTTTTGTATATCAATGGTATATTGATATAGATTTATTACAATCTTACGGAGTTTGCAATTTTCCGATGACATATATACTCCAGAAACAAAAAGCCTCTTGTCCTGCACTTTGTGCATTATCGCATGCATCATGAGAATTTTTTGCAAGGTAGCGAATGCTTTTGACGTGCCTGAAATCTGGTTGAAGCATAAAAAATGTAAATAAAATCAATGACTTGCAGAAGAATAAGCTGACACGAGAAACTGCAGCCCAATTCTTGAAGAAATCCACCAACAGTTCTCCAATTATATTTACCTCAACTCCCTCATCAGCCCATTTCAATCTGGTTTCAGGCCAGGGCACAGCACAATGACAGCTCTCCTCAAAGTGACTGACGATAAAGGCGGGAAATGGAAGACACTAAAGTTGCCGCTTTAGTGTTAATCGACTTCTCCAACGCATATATTACTGTCAGTCACGAAGTCCTTTTGGCTATCCTTTCCTATATTATGGTCTCTCCCGAGGTACTGGAATGGTTTTCCTCTTATCTTTAGGGGCGTCAGCAGTCAGTTCGTGCTGGAGAATCTTCGTCCGGGTGGTGTGATCTTGCAGCTGGCGTCCCTAAAGGCGGTATTTCTCTCCTCTTTTTTTCTCCATTTTTATTAATCTTATAACTACCGAGCTTCAGTGTGCGTATCATCTTTATGCTGACGATCTTCAGCTCTATTGCCAGGCAGGTGTTGACAATTTATCGGATGCGATCGAGGAGCTCAACCGGGATTTGAGACTGATTAAAAGTTGGTCGGACCGATTTGGACTCAAGTGTCAGGCTATCATAACTGAGAGTCCCATAGCTTGAAAAAGAATAGAATAGAATACTCTTTATTATGTACACCATATAAGTTACAGAAAAGTTGAATGACTTAACTGTACCACCTGTAATCTTTGACAACACAATCATTCCGTTTAGCTCCGAGATTAGGGATCTTGGTCTGCATGTCGACACCTGTCTTGACTGGCGAATCAGATCACTAGTGTCAGTCGGAAAGTTACCGGAACGTTGCGGTCCCTCTATCGACTGAAAAATCTTCTCTCAGCTCACATAAAGACCATGCTTGTACAGTCCCTAATTTTTCCCATGATTGACTATGGTGACCTGAATGCAGATCTCCTCAATAAACTTGACCGTCTTCTAAATAACGGCATTTGATTTGTCTTCAACCTCCGTAAGTATGATCACTGATCCGCGCATCGATCACTGTTAAAATGGTTAATAGCATGTTTTCTATTCTTAATAATCCTTCTTCTCCCTCTTATATTACTTCACAAATTCAATTCCTTTACTCTGCCCACAGTAAAAATCTTCGCTCTACCAATAATCTTCTTCTACGATGTCCCTCACACCGCTCTGGGTGTATCCATTCTACCTTCTTTGTCCAGGCGATCTTCCTTTGAAATGCGCTTCCTCTGAACATCAGGACGGCAATCAGTTGGTTATCCTTTAAGGTGAAGGCACGTGAGCTCATTCGCAAGAAGTTGGCAGAATCATCACAGCGTTAATTCGTTGGTCTATCTATGTATTTATGATTGTATTTCTCTTTCTCTCTGTTTTGTCTTTCCTATAATTTGCACCTGCCATATTTTCTCTGCACCACCCTAAGGTCGACTGGTAGAAAATGCCGCCTTTGTACAGTTTGTTTTACTTGTGCATAAGTTTTAATAAATAAATAAATAAGTCCCTTACTTAGTCAGCCTGTAACGTTCCCACTACTGGGACATAAGCCTCCTCTTTGTGTGGGAGAGTGGGACATCATTCACCACGCGGGTACATTAAGAAAATTTTTTTTTAGCTGTGTTCCGTCTCCTGCTTGATAAGGAGGGAAGTTGAAATTATAATTTTTCCTGCTCCTCCGCCGTTCTTTTCTAATTAAAGTTGTTGCAGGATCCAAGACAGTTGAAGCGTTTCTGCGGGACTAGTCGAGCTTCATTGACGTTTTCTGAAAGTTGCAACTATTGATTCTGGCTTTCAGGATTTGCAGTGGCTGGAAATGTGTGGCGGTCCTGTCCAATAACAAAAAAAAAAAACTTTTAATTTTTGTTGCCTGCAAAGGCGTATTTAAGGCCTTAAACATTTTCTACCAGTCAACCAAGGTTACTTCAAGATGACTTCATTCACCTTACGTAATCCATATCAAGTATTTATTGGTTGAGGTTCTTACAATTATATTGATTATCACATCACACAATAATCCCTTAGTTACCATTTACTACTAAATGAAATGTCAATTTTTTAGGGTTCCGTATTCAAAAAGTTACCAACGGAATCCTATTACTAAGCCACCGCTGTCCGTCCTTCCGTCCGTCTATCCGTCTGTCAGCGGGCTGAGCACAGAGTTTGTATTTCTATTGCCGCTTTAACAACAAATATTAAAAATTAAAGGCATACAAGAATAGTGTTTTTTTTCGGTTTATGGTACGGAACGGAACCTTTCGTGTGAGAGTCTGACTCGCACTTGGCGGGTTTTTAAATTTTTACCACATTCTCATGACAGTGTTTTAAAAGTTCCGTGAGTATTAAAGCTTAACACTTCAAAGTAGTAATAAAGTATTCAACGATAATAATTCCTAAGTCGAAGTTCCCATAATCGTTATTTTTGATACTCCAACACATTGAATATTAAATTATACTACTGTCATTTTGTTTGTACAGTTACAACTATAAACAGACAGCCATTAGAAGAGTTGCGAGAGGATGATTTTGATTGAATTCTGGCTAAACTGTGTTATCTACATCTACACTAATATTATAAAGAGGAAAGATTTGTTTGTTTGTTTGAAATGAATAGGCTCCGAAACTACTGGACCGATTTGAAAAATTCTTTCAGCAATGGATAGCTACATTATCAGGGAGTAACAAAGGCTATATTTTATCCCCGTACTCCCACGGGAACGGGAACTACGCGGGTGAAACCGCGTGACGTCCACTAGTTGTGGAATAGTGTGGTTTGTGGCGGTAGTTAAATCAAATTTAAAAAAATGTTTTTGTGTCTTTGTACACCCATAATTATTTAGGCCTTCGAGCCGGATCTTTTTCTGTCGTTTGCTCACGTTGCTGAGATACACGACGTGTAACAGAATAAACGTAATACCTGAAAAAGACGTAATTGTACATGAGTACCACAGTAAAAGTTATTCATAATGATGACATTATGAACAACTTTTACTATGGGACCAACCCTGTAACCGCGAAAAACTGGCCAAGTGCGAGTCGGACTCGCGTGCAAAGGGTTCCGAACGAATTTAATTTTCTTAACATGTTATTTTAACACTACAGACTTCTAATAGACTTCTAATAGGTTTTCCTGTAATCTTTAGGTAAAGATCTATTATCTCTATTTTTTTCTAAATTTAAGGCTCAGTAGTTTCGGAGATAAGGGGGGGAATGGTAATTTTTCGTCTAATTTCTTGAATAACTTCTAAACCATTTATTTTAAAATGATGAAAAAAATATAATTAAAACCCTCAAAGTAAGCCCTTTCATTTGATATGTCACACGATATTTTTCAAAAAACTTTTTTTTTTTTTCTGGTTTGACCCCCAAAAGTGACCCCCATACTAAAAAATTAATGATTTACGTAACGCGTCCGTGTTTGGGTCATAGAAGTCCATATGTGTACCAAATTTCAACAGAATCGGTTCAGTGGATCCGGAGAAAACTGGCTGTGACAGACGGACAGACAGACAGACAGACACCCGAGTGATCTTATAAGGGTTCCTTTTTTTTCGGAACCCTAAAAACAGCTTTTCAGTACATTTTGTCGAGTTTTGATTGAATTCTGGCTAGGCTATGTTATTGTGCAATAGAAATATTTTGATCGTGGCGGTAGTTAAATCAATTTAAAAAATATTTTGCGTCTTTATAGGTGCACCTATTATTTGGCCGTTCGAGCCGATTTTATTCTGTCAGTTGCCTGGCTGTCGTTGGATACTTTTATCCTTAAAACATAATTAAAATCAATGAGAACAGACAGAGTCTTTAAAATATTTAGGAGTAGGAGGAAAAGCCACTCATTTTCTTTATAACATTTTTTCCCAAAAAATTGTCTTTTTCGTCGCAGAGATCTCCGTAATGGTAACACATTTTCAAGCGGAAAAAAGTGCAATGTATAGCCAAGTCTTTAAAGTAAAGCATTTTACAAAGATATTACATAAGAATGGTCGACTTCATTGAAAAAAAGACGTCACAAGAGACATCCTAAAGACAGTGTTTCGTCGCAAAGTAATCAAAGTTTTGAGTGGTAACTACCATCTTTTTTGTAACTATTCAATAGAAAATGTCATAAACTAAAGCATTTTATCGTAAAAATTTAACAATTCAGTGTAATTTTGGTTTTATAAGGATTAAAATCTTGGCTCAGCCAAATAGCGATGATCCGAAGAGTCTGTTTAGGTTCGTAGCCCAGATATGACTAATTTGTATTTAGGGTACTATGGTACTGACATACGCATTGCGATTTTAAATATCCCTAAATAAACAAAAAAAAAGGATTTTTATCCGAAATTCCCTGATTTTTGCGTTCTGTCAGTTCAGAGTCCTGCGGGGCTTGATTGGGAGCAAAATGAGAAGAAAATATTATATTAAATAACATCAGCCTAGATAAATTATCTCTTAATCATATTATATTTTTAATTCATAATATTAATTTCGAAAATAAGATTTTTCATGACGTCTTATTGTCATCTGACAATAGGGTTAGACAAAACTTAAAATTTATCGATAAAAATGGTCAAAGTCGAGTCGCAAATAAATTGTTCCCAACCAAACTAGCTGGTAACAAAAAAGTAGAAATAAAAATAGAGGAAGTTTACAATAATTCGTATAGTGCTGAAAATTCGTAGATGTCTTAGGTCATCATATCAGCTAAAAGACGTCCACTGCTGGACATAGGCCTCCCCCAAGTATTGCCACAACGACCGGTCCTGTGCGTCTCGCATACATCGGCTACCCGCGACCCTCACCAGGGCCTCGGTCCACCTTGTAGGAGGCTGTTCAACGTTGCGTCTTCCGGTACGCGGTCGCCACTCTAGAACATTTCAGCCCCATCGACCATCTATTCGGCAAGCAATATGCCCCCTGCCCACTGCCACTTTAGTTTGGCGATCCTTCGGGCTACGTCGGTAACCCTGGAGACCATTAACATACAGAAGAAACTAGGTGGGGCCAGGGTCACTCCGTATGCCACTGACCACACTTAACATTGACCTTTCCCTAACATCCCTTCGTAGGTTTAATTTTGATTCTTTGAAATTAAAAAAATCAATAAATAGATGTGGGTCAATGACCGTCATTGCACATTTATCTGGCGCCTATCATAGTCTCGCCCAGATTATCCAGACAAAGTGCAAAAAACTGGCCAAGTGCGAGTCGGACTCGCGTGCAAAGGTGCAAAGGGTTCCGAACGAATATTATTTTTTTAACAAATGTTTTTCTTCTTATAGGTTTTCCTGTAATCTATATATAGGTAAAGATCTATAATCTCCATTTTTTTTCAAAATTTTAGGCTCAGTAGTTTCGGAAATAAGGGGGAATGGTAATTTATTGTCTAATTTCTTGAATAACTTCAAAACTATTTATTTTAAAATTATAAAAAAAATATAATTAAAACACTCACAGTAAGCCCATTTGATGTCACACGATATTGTTTAAAACCTTTTTTTTTTTAATTTTCTAGTTTGATTCCCAAAAGAGACACAAATACTAAAAATTTAATAATTTACGTAACGCGTCCATGTTTGGATCACAAAAGTCCATATGTGTACCAAATTTCAACAGAATCGGTCCAGTGGATCCGGAGAAAACTGGCTGTGACAGATGGATAGACGGACACCCGAGTGATCCTATAAGGGTTCCGTTTTTGTCCGGAACCCTAAAAAGGCTTGTCGATTACAAATTTTTATTATGAATGCCCATAATTAAAATGTTTCAACCGACAAGCGTTTCAAATGGTACCTGTCTATCCCAAACTTCGAGCCTCTCCAACATTCGAGGTCTGCACTCAAATCTCGCCGCAGTCCTCTACCACCTCGAGACTGAGAAACCAGCGCTCTTGTTTCTGTCGGAGACGCAGATCGGATGTCCGTCAGACGTGTCTTACCTTTTATACCCAGGGTTTACCCTGGAGCACCATTTCAAACCACGCGCGGGCGTATGTATGTACGCCCGGGACGACATCTGCTATCGGCGTCTCCGCAACCTTGAAGACTCCAGGTTCTCAACACTGTGGGTTTTAGTGGACACAGGCCTTGACAAAATTGTTTACGCCTGTGTGTATCGTTCGCACAGCGGTGATTTGGAGACAACTGGGCTCACACAGCACCTGAGTGAGGTGGCGGATGCGGCTCAGCAGCGGTACCCTTCTGCCCAATTGGTGTTACTGGGGGACTTCAACGCCCACCATCAAGAGTGGCTCTTCCCATACCAGTGCACAGACCATGCTGGACGAGAGACGCGAAAGCTAGCGCTAGCGTTAAATCTTACCCAGCTGGTCCAGGGGGCAACGAGGGTGCCGGATGTTGATTCGCACACAGCCAATTGCTTGGACCTTTTGCTGACAACAGATCCAGACCGCTACTCGGTGACGATTTCTTCACCACTAGGTAGTTCGGACCACTGTCTGGTGAAGTCTGTGTCCGTCTACTCGCCGCCCGATCCCAGCCTGAGAGGCACCTGGCGGGTATGGCGATACAGGTCAGCAGATTGGGATGGCATGCGATCTTTCTTCGCATGTTATCCTTGGCAGCCTACTTGCTTTTCTTCAACTGACGCTTCGTCGTGTGCGGACGCCGTGACGGATGTGCTGCGGAGGGGAATGGAGTACTACATTCCGTTCTCTGATGTAACCATGTCTGGCGAAGCTCGTCCATGGTTTGGTGCCGATTGCAATCGCGCTGATGCGCTTAAGCACTCGGCGTACCTAGCATGGGTCGATGCTCGTTCGCGCAAAGCAAATGACGTGAGTCGGAAGAAGAGAGCCTTTAACAGGGCTGCCAAGTCCTGCAAGAAGGTGTTGCGGAGGGCTCGGTTTGACCACATTAGCCGAATAGGGAACAAACTTTCTTCATACCCAGCGGGTAGTAAGGCTTTTTGGTCCCTGGCTAAGTCGGTCGAATCGAACTTCTGCCGCCCCTCACTACCATCACTGCTGAGACCCGACGGGACGCTGGCCCACTCCGCTGAGGAGAAAGCGAACTTGTTTGCTTCTTTGTTTGCGGAATCTTCACGTCTGGATCCTGGTGGCGCGATGCCCCCTGCTTCTCCTGCTGGATGCGAATCGAGTATGTCGAACATTCGCATTCATCAGAAGGACGTCCGTAGGGTACTGCGTAACCTAGACGTGAACAAGGCTAGTGGCCCCGACGGGATACCGGCAATTGTTCTGAAGACTTGTGCGCCTGAGTTGTCTCCGATCTTGGCACGCCTATTTCGCCTTTCGTTTGAGACTGGAAAAGTGCCGAAGGCTTGGAAGCAAGCTAACGTGCAGCCCGTGCCCAAGAAAGGTAGTCGAGCTGACCCGTCAAATTATAGACCTATCTCGGTAACGTCCATACTCTGTAAGAGTATGGAACGCGTGCTGAATCATAAGCTCCTGGCATACCTAGAAGCGAATGATGTCCTTAGTGACCGACAATACGGGTTCCGCCGAAATCGGTCTACTGGGGATCTTCTTGCGTATGCCATTCACATCTGGAGTGAGGCCATAGAGAAGCACGGGGAGGCACTAGCCGTCTCCCTTGACATCTCGAAGGCCTTTGACAGGGTCTGGCACGATAGCCTTATTAGTAAGCTTCCTTCCTTCGGTCTGCCCGCCGGATTGTGTGATTGGATCGCGGATTTCCTGAGGGATCGGTCTATCCGAGTGGTTATAGATGGCTGCTCGTCCACGAGCCAAGAGGATCATCGGTAATGATAGGCTCGTCGCGACGAAGCTCCAAAGTCTTGAGCATCGACGACGAGTCGCTAGCCTGTCGGTTTTCTACCGGTTGCATTTTGGAGAATGTGCGTCGGAATTGCATAATTTAATTCCGCCAAGCCCGTTCCATCATCGGACCACAAGACGAACGGCGATGCGCCACCGGTACATGGTGGACATCCCACCCACACGCACTAAACGTTTTGGGAACACATTTATAGTGCGTACAGCTAAGGAGTGGAATTCCCTGCCGGAGTCTGTGTTTCCTGATAGCTACAACCTGGGAGTCTTTGATCAAGAGTGAATAGGTTACTTCTAGGCAAGCGTGCTCCATCTTCGACCACATCATCGCTTACCATCAGGTGAGATAGTGGTCAAACGCGCGCCTATAAATTGTAAAAAAAAAAACTTATTTGTTTTTAATTTTTAAAACTGGGCAAAGTGATATTCTATCAGCCAAAGAATCATAACCTTTACAGATCGCCCACCCATTTGGCTGTTGGTGTCTTAAAGCTGCGTTTCCATCAGAGATGTGCAAAAAATGTTTTTACGTCTTTGTATACCTATAATTATTTGGTCCTTCGAGCCGGATATTTTTGTGTCAGTTGCTCACGTTGCTGAGATATACGACCTGTAACAGAATAAACGCAAAACCTGAAAAAGACGTCATTGTACTCATCGTCATGAATAACTTTTACTCTGAGACCAACCCCGTAATCGCGAATAAAAAATCATCTGTTCAGTACATTTTGTCGAGTTTTGATTCAATTCTGGCTAAGCTATGTTAATGTGCAATAGAAAAATTTTGGTATTTTGGCCGTAAATATAAAAATACTTTGGGGACTACCGATAGAAATGAAAACTAAGTAACTTGACGCGAGTTCCATGATTTTTGTTCACCCAGAAAGTGCAAAAATTGCGTCTTTTTAGGTACACCCATTTTAGGAGGATGTCTAGCGAGGGATTTATCTATACTTCTATACTAATATATAAAGCTGAAGAGTTTGTTTGTTTGTTTGCTTGAACGCGCTAATCTCAGGAACTACTGTTCCGATTTGAAAAATTCTTTCAGTGTTGGATAGCCCATTTATCGAGGAAGGCTATAGGCTATATATCATCACGCTAAGACCAATAGGAGCGGAGCAGTGATGAAAATTGTGACGCAGACGAAGTTGCGCGGGTCAGCTAGTTGCTTCATAAGTATACAGAATGTGTTTAGTGTTTGGAGCTTCCCTTTAAGCAAGTAGTGTCTGTGATGGAAAGCCCCGCTATTCCATAGCAAAGAAATATAAAGCAAATTTAGGTATTTACACACACAAAATAGTGACGCAGACGAAGTTGTGCGGGTCAGCTAGTTTTTTAATATAATAACCAATACAATCGCTTCACTTACGTAGCTTCAGCCTCGCTACGTATCGTCGTCGTCGCTCATATCAGTGGCCTTAGTGCGAGTTTTTTAACGTTCTCGATCGCGTTAGCGTAATATTGTCATGTCATTTGTACTGAAACTGAATAAGCGCCGTCTGGTGACAATAACGGAAAACTTTTTTTTTTACATACATTTTGATATAAGCGAACGTTTACGTTAACGCGATCGAGTGCGTTAAAAAACTTACACTAAGCACTCTGTACGTCTACCATGAGTTTTATTTTATCAATCTATACTCGCTAGCGACTGTAGTTAAAAAATGTATGAAAACTATTAAAAAACAAGTTCCTAATTTATTTGTTTAGGTTGTTAACTAACAAGCAAGCAAATTACAAGTAAAACTTTTGTTAACAACTAAAAAAATAAATTAGAAACTTGTTTTTTACAACTTTTCATACATATTTTTAACTACAGTCGCTTGCGAGTGTAGACTGATAAAACTTATGGTAGACGTACTGATTTAAACTGCCAAAAGCTCCTGTATCTGTGTAACACACAGATCACTCAAGTAATTCATAAAGCTTCCTCCGACAAGCTCGTAAACTTTTTATTGCAATACGAAAGTCGTTAGTTGTAGGTATACATGAAAACACTAGTTGTTAAAACGTACCACGATTAATTTATTGGTTAATTATCTCAAAATTATATAAGAAAACATTGTGTTTATTTGCTTAAGAATGGAAGCCAAATTGGAGTCGTCATCGAGATAGTTATTTTTGTGTTCAAATGTTTTTGAACATAACAATACAACAACGCGTTCAGGGTGCTCAAGGGGCTGCCTCGCTTCTATAGCGCGTCGGGGATGTTTGCCGAGGCGCGTGTGGATTGTTTCCTGGCAATCATACGCAAGCGGTGCACATCCCTGGTGCGTAGGGTGCGGGGCAGCCGCAATAGTATCCTGAGCGCTTTAGCTGGTCGTTTTGACTGTCAGTACGTGAACCACTGTTGCATTGTTCACGTACGAACTGATGTTGCCATATTATTTTAATTTGCTATCTCTTGAAATGAATAAATTGAATAATATAAGTAAAGTTTCTAAAATTAAAATTCATAATAATTAATGTGGGCTATTGTTATTTGATTTAAATTATTGTATTGATTGTATATGGGCTTCATGGCCTGAAAAATTAAATTAAATAAATTATTTGACTGTCGATAGTTAAATAGGAACTGGTTTATTTGCTTGAATACTTCTTCCTCATGGATGGTTATAAGAGTAGAGGAAGACTAAAGAAATGATGGACTGTTGGGTGATAAATGATATGATGTGTAAGGAAATAAGTTTTGAGATATATGGAACAAGAAGACATGCTCCACCAATTCCAAATAATATGTGAAATTTGGATAGATACGGGCTGAAGGATGATCTTCTTATCGTGTGGGCTCCAAAGATCTAACGACCCCACACGCCCTAGTGTCAGTTTCTAAACCGCCTCAAGGGCCTCTGACATGGTTTATTTGGCGACCGCCATTTGGCGGCCGGGACCACCGGCTTATACCTGCCTTCCGAAGCACGGAATCATCTTTTTATCAGACAATCAGGTGATCCAAGCCTGCAATGTCCTAGGCAAACTGGAAACAACCTTACAAAGTATGCTTCCCGTGGGAATCGAACCCACGACCACCGGATCACAAGGCAAACGCCTAAACCACTCGCGGAGTTAAAGCCAAAGGCAGGTAAAGTGATGCCAACAGAAGATATTTTCCGGAAAAGGACCACCAAAAGCGCCTCGACCTCATCCTACTGGCCTCCTTCCACCATCGGACATCTAGACGTTCTGCAAGTTACCAATACCTTGTTGCTATTCCACCATCACGCGATAAGCTCACTCCATCGTCAACTTTGTCTCTGTCACCTCTGACCTAGACTAGAGTCAAGAGCGAACCCATCTCAAGTAAAAAGGACCATCGAGGATTAGGGAAAATCGCCAAACTTAAGGCGGCAATGGGGTTGAAAGATTCGTGTACGCGTACCGGAACACGCAGCGTTGAAAGGCCTCCCACAAGGTGGACCGAGGAACTGGCGAGGGTCGCGAGAATCCAATGGAAGCGAGCACAGGATCGGTCGGTGTGGCGACATTTGGAGGAGGCCTACGTCCAACATTGGACTGTTTCCAGCTGAAATGATGATTGACAGTCGAGGCTTAAGTCACCAACATTGCGCGTATCAACATGCTGAACTTGAAGTGGGCCGGCCATGTCTGCAGACGGGCAGACGGTCGATGGAGCAGAAATGCGTTAGAATGGAGACCGCGTATGGGCAAACGTAGTATGAGACGCTCTGCGGCAAGATGGAACCATGATTTGAAAAAAGTGGCTGATAGTGGATGGATGCGGACTGCGAAAGATTGGGTTGGTTGGCGCTCTTTGGGCGGCTAACGTTTATCAGTGGTCGGAACTTCTGCCGCCCCTCACTACCACTACTGCTGAGACCCGACGGGACGCTGGCCCACTCCGCTGAGGAGAAAGCGAACTTGTTTGCTTCTTTGTTTGCGGAATCTTCACGTCTGGATCCTGGTGGCGCGAGGCCCCCTGCTTCTCCTGGTGGATGCGAGTCTAGTATGTCGAACATTCGAATTCATCAGAGGGACGTTCTTCGGGTACTGCGTAACCTAGACGTGAACAAGGCTAGTGGCCCCGACGCGATACCGGCACTTGTTCTGAAGACTTGTGCGCCTGAGTTGTCAACGATCTTGACACGCCTATTTCGCCTTTCGTTTGGGACTGGAAAAGTGCCGAAGGCTTGAAAGCAAGCTAACGTGCAGCCCGTGCCCAAGAAAGGTAATCGAGCTGACCCGTCGAATTATAGACCTATCTCGGTAACGTCCATACTCTGTAAGAGTATGGAACGTGTGCTGAATCATAAGCTCCTGGCATACCTAGAAGCGAATGATGTCCTAAGTGACCGACAATACTGGTTCCGCCGAAATCGGTCTACTGGGGATCTTCTTGCGTATGCCATTCACATCTGGAGTGAGGCCATAGAGAAGCACGGGGAGGCACTAGCGGTCTCCCTTGACATCACGAAGGCCTTCGACAGGGTCTGACACGATAGCCTCATTAGTAAGCTTCCTTCCTTCGGTCTGCCCGCCGGATTGTGTGATTGGATCGCAGATTTCCTGAGGGATTGGTCTATCCGAGTGGTTATAGATGGCTGCTCGTCTGGACTGCTGGATATTAATGCCGGGGTTCCTCAGGGGTCGGTGCTTCCGGCAACACTATTCTTGCTGCATATTAATGATCTGCTAAAACCCGGTACCTTTGGGTATGCAGACGACAGCACTGTTGCTGAGAGATACATGTCCGACGCACGAGCTGGTGGGTCGCAGATCCGGTCTCTCCGGGAGGCTATGGTTGAGCGCTTGAACGTGTCCTTACAGGCTGTCTCAGAATGGGGCGATGCCAATCTGGTCAAGTTCAATGCTGCTTCTTAGCCTTCCCAAGCGTGTCTATTTTCCGCCAAAAGGAGCCAATTCCACCCAGCTCCATCTTTTCGAGGTGCAACTATGCCGATAACCGACCAACTTGAGCTTCTTGGGGTTACATTAACATCTACCCTCAATTATGGCCCTTTCATAGAGGCAAAAGCTCAAGTGGCTGCAAAGAAGTTGGGGATCCTAGCAAAGATGAGACGGTACTTCACGCCGGAACAGCTGTTCAGACTCTATCAAGCGCAAGTTCGATCGTGTATGGAGTACTGCTCTCATCTTTGGGACGGATCTGCCAGATACCAGTTTGATGCCCTTGAGTCAATTGAGAAACGAGCCAAGAGGATAATCGGCAATGATAGGCTCGTCGCGACGAAGCTCCAAAGTCTTGAGCATCGACGACGAGTCGCTAGCCTGTCGGTTTTCTACCGGTTGCATTTTGGGGAATGTGCGACGGAATTACATAATTTAATACCGCCAAGCCCGTTCCATCATCGGACCACAAGACGAACGGCGATGCGCCACCGGTACATGGTGGATATCCCACCCACACGCACTAAACGTTTTGGGAACACATTCATAGTGCATACAGCTAAGGAGTGGAATTCCCTACCGGAGTCTGTGTTTCCTGATAGCTACAACCTGGGAGTCTTTAAGTCAAGAGTGAATAGGTTACTTCTAGGCAAGCGTGCTCCATCTTCGACCACATCATCGCTTACCATCAGGTGAGATAGTGGTCAAACGCGCGCCTATAAACAGTAAAAAAAAAAACATTATCATATCACGTCAAGGCTTGCGTCAGTTCAGTCTGCTACCAAGATTCGGGAACGCGTAGTATGACAAAGATCCTCTGTGCTTGGCACTATGATGCTGATTCAAAATTAAAATATAGAGAAACCAATTCAGGATATAAACACGTTTGGAAATATGTTCTTTAGCCTGTAGAAATGTAATAATATGTCCATTCCAACTTTTTGCTTTAAATTACATCATCGGCTAGAAAACACAACACGAAAGCCCAGCAAAAATATGTAGAATTTTGCCCTACACGGACCCTCGGAAGATAGGTATTATGAAGGTAGAGCGAAAAGCAATAAGTAAAAAATACATTTCGAAAATCACTTCGTATGTGGCTGCAACGGGATATTGTAGTTAATATCTTTGTCCGAAATCGCCGGAAGTAGCTGGTAAATAAAATGTTCAAAAACTAATCAAGTATTTATGGTCCAATCTAACCGAACATTTTTACAGCATATAAGTAACTGAGGAAATATTTAATTATATTGTTTGAACAGCTAATGGGAAGTCCAAAATCAATCTACAAATTCAAATGTCAGTTGTTCAGAGAGTGATGAGTACTGATGAGAGAACCCCAAAAATATCCCCTCCACTATTTTTTTTTTTAACTTTAATAATTTATAATTAATATATACGTGAAGACTTAAACGAAATTAATCATTGGGCATCAAAAAAATAATCCACATCGCTGTCAATGACAAAAGTGCCCAGAACACTGGCAGCATTGCCGCGTTGAATGGCAATGCTGATTCTTTGGCCGAAGAATAGTCCAGCCCTCTGGTCACGTGAACAGTCGACAAGTTGTTTACTGATGTCCCGAAAGACTCGATGCGCACTCGGACCCTATGGACCTAATGTTTCAATGCCAAACGGCTCAAATATGTAACTCCCAATTAAGTTGTTATATTTGCGCTGTTTGAGGTTTTCTGCACCTGCAGCAGCCGCCCCAGCGCAGCCCACCGTGCTAAAAAGATGGGATGGTGCAAGGGTGTCGACACATGTTGCATCCCACACCAAAGGCCTACCCACCTTCCAAGGCATTATGGTCATTCCATCTGGCCTCTTCCCATCGCGTGCCAAGCCGTTAGGTTCTAAAACAGCTGGCACCCCGGCGGTGACAAGAGCCCGACGGATGATGTCATTAATGCTGGCGTGCCGTGCTAACCGTCCAGCGCTCCTACTGCAGGACAGGCCATGGTGTCCGTGGCGGTCGACTGCTTCACCGCATTGACACCGATGTAGAGCTCCGCTAGGAGCACCCAGACGCAGACACGTAGCGATCCAGAAAGTATTGTCACTCAGCATTGTACCTATGTTGGGTGATACTATTTCTTGTTGTTTTCACGGGGAAATTGTGGCGCAAACACTCCCAATCACTTCGTGTTTTCTCTATCTGTTTTTTTTTGCAGTAATAAGACACAAATTACAAACAAAAAATTAACAATACATATTGAATAAGAGATTTATTATTATAGAATTTTAGTATACAATTAAGTAGGTATAGACTGTAGTAGTTTAGGAGACGTAGATAATTATATCTACCTCATCAGCTAAACTACTGCAACAAAGAGGTAATTAATTTTTGCAGTACGAGTACTTTAAAAATCTCGCACTTAGCCCTCAGGAGATTGAAGGAGGTACCTTACCTCCTTCAATCTCCTGAGGGCTAAGTGCGAGATTTTTAAAGTACTCGATCGCGTTACTAAACGTTCGCTTATCAAAAAGGTTTTCAGTTATTGTCACCAGACGGCGCTAATTCAGTTTCAATACAAATTGAAGTTTACGCAAACGCGATCGAGAACGTTACAAATTTCGCATTAAGCCTTATAAAGTATTGAGCCGATTCCTATCATCCTTCAAAGATAGAACGCGATTTTTGAAAAAAAAAAGAAAATTATTTTATTCTGCATTGACAAAACGTCCATTATAAAGGTATAAAAAAGGGATACTAAAATAAATCAACAGTAATCAATTAAAAAGGGAGATTCATTAAAAAAATGCAATTCTATGTCTGGGTCTGGGACGGAAATTGTTCAGGAAAAATGAAGGGCCACGTAAATGAAACCGCGCGAAAATGCTAGAATCTTGTAAGTATACCACAGACAACCCGACCCGGAACACGCCGTGTCAATTCTGTAGGCCGTACGGGACCTAAGAAACGGCATTGCACACCCGTCCTCTACCATAGACAATGTTTTATTTATTTTTAATGACTTTAAACATGCCTCTTACATAGATCCCGGTTACTGGATTAAGAAGCCGAAGTTAAGAACTTTTACTTAAACGAAATTGTACTAAAAATTACATACTGTCATGCTTCCGCAAGGAAGAGTTTTTGCCGAAGGGTGTCGTGTATCAGCGATTCCGCGGAAGGCTACGTGCATAGGCGTATGTTCCGTGCACACCCCAGAATGGTCTGATGCCCCAGGATATTAGGGGACCGATCTGAAATTCTGAGCTGGCCACTTAAAAATATAACTTCACACAAAATCAATCAAATAAATAAATCGACCACCGAGAAACCTACAAACTTATTTAAAACCTACATAATACAAGCCAGTTACTTTAAACATCTTAAGTCACAAAAAAATGCACCTTGCAGATTTTTGGGTATATTAGGATCCCTAAAAACATCCCAATCAGGATGCATTAGTTTTGCACTCCATTCGTACTTAAATAGAAGAAACTTTCAGTTGAGCTTTCCTCCATTACTTCATTAGTCAAAAAAGTTTTTTCTACTTTAGTATGAACGGATAATAATAGATAATCAAACCTATCCGAGGTGGGTGCAAAAATTTACGAGCTCGCTTCGCTCGCTCTTGCTTTCTGCACTGAGTTCTTGTACTTTACAGCATCAGTCAAAAAAGTTTATTCTATTTAAATATGATTGGTCAAAAGAAATTCAAGCCTATCTGAGGTGAAGTGCAAAAATTTGGAGCTCGCTTCGCTCGCTCTGCAAAAATTTCGTATGGTTTTTCGTGATAAGTTTGTTTGCTTCCCCGAAGTTAGCCATCTATTAAAGTGCTTGCATACCTCTTTCACTTTACCCATTCCAGTCCATAACAGATTCATGCCAAAATATTAAACGATTATTCATTCCATTTTTCCAAATTTTAATTTTACCTGCTTATCGCTTTTTTAGATGCCATTTCAAAATTTCAAACATTTTCAAAAGTTGTGTTTTTAGGAAGTTCGGTGAGTGCTTACCTAGGTGAAGGAGTAGTAATATATAATCTTCTATCATACGATAATATTACCTCTAACCTAATAAGTAGACGTGAACACCACATCCGCAACTGATGAAAATTACAACCAAAATCAGCAGAATCAGAACAAAAATTGCATGAAATTAGCAAAGTCCATCATATTTTTTAATTACGTGACTGCACAATCGCCAAGGACGGCTCAAACTAACAGTAGACCGTTACCCAAAGTTTTTTGAACTCTCACCAGTTTAAAACTTAAAAACTAACGTTATATAGTTATTTCTATTTTACAAGCTTTAACACTACGTGTGAATTTAAAAAATCCCACCGAAATTCACCATCTTTTGGATAGTCAGTTGTTTCTGGTTGCCGCGTAAACAAATCTCTTGGAGTTCGATGAACCCAACGGTACCGTGCAACTTGTCCGAACCGGTTGGCCGACGTTGCTGTGACGTCATTTTTAGTTCGACTACTTGGACATAGATGGCGGTAGTGAAGATTGCTTGTGCTTCTTTGCGGAAGGAAAGATGATGTCATTTTGGCATACCTACCTAACTACCTACTATTGACCATAAGTATTTTTTTTTAAGAAAACCCATTTTCAAGCGTGAACCCCTCAACAGGGGTTAAAGTACAAATAACTAATTGGATTTAATTTTTTTACAGGGCTTGAATTTCATTGCATTAATTAGGTACCTAGAATTTATTACTACGAAAATCAACAGCTCAATTAAACAAATAATGAATAATAAAGACTAAAAATATGGCTCTGATTAATAATTCACTAAAGCTGCTCGTCATGTTCATGGAATTAATGAAGCGCAACATGATTTGCTGATAATTGTTCACAGGTGTGTTTGCTACTACAGGTGGCACACCTTTCGAACAGATGTTTGTATATTATATTCATTAATTCTGACTTTTTTGCAGCTTGTATTATTTTGTAATACACATAAAAGGGCGGCTAACAGGCACACATACATTTGAAGCATAATAATAAATTTAACAGTTCCATATTTTTTATTTCATTTAAAAGTCGTTGGCCACCTGTTATCGAATAGCAGAACTAATCTATGAAATCAGTGTCAGTGGTTATTCTTAGCGACATCTAGTTTAAAAATGAGTAAATTTAACACTACCATCTCTTGTCTATTTTTAAAACTTCTTGGCGCACTCTTTTTAAGTGTTGCATAACTTGCCCACTAGATGTCATTATTTTAAATTAACTGCTACAATACAATCGGTCACTTTGTAATGCTGTTTTGATTTCTCGTATCGGTAATTCATTCATTTCTAATAATTTACGCTAAAAATGTGACGACGTGAATGTTATAATGTTCAGTGTGACTTCAGTACTGTATTGGTAAGTGATTCATTGTTTAAATTATGTAGTCAATGCACAAATCATAATAATTGTTTGTTTTTGTCATTGAAATGATTGAATGCAAATAATAGTTTTGCAGTCATTTTCATTGTTTTACCGTCAAAGTAGAAACTGAATACAATATTAGATTGCTAGCATTAAATCTAGATAGAATGCAGTCCAATAATACTCCAGGAAATCGAATGTAGACTACATTCAAATGCCGTCTGCAAATTGATGAATATTGAATGGTTGGACGGACGATTACGATTTATCTATGTACACAGAGTTGCAGTAAAGTTCCGGCTAGGTCTAGCTAATCTATCTAGGTAAGTATCTTTGATTTAACACTAAGTACCTAGGTAATTGTTTCATCACACCTACGGAATAGAACTTATTGTATGTAAGTAGGTATTGAAATTCTGAGTGAATGAAAAGTTAAATGAAAATAAACACTCACTACTTATCTATCCATTTTCTTACCTATTTAGGTAAGTTAGTAAGTAGGTAGGTATAGGAGCAATGAACGGATGCCGTGTCAACTACACTTTATTAATCATTATGATTAGGTCCCGTAGTCCCGTGCCGTACCTACCTAATAATCTTTAAATTCGTAAGCACATAGTACTCATCTCATTCATTCTACATTAAGATCATCCACAGCCCGACTTCGTCCACTGCTGGGTAGGATATATAGGACTCATACAACGGCAACTGGAGGGCAGGGCGCTGCACACGATAGCTTAATTTGAATTCCTATTTCTTTCGATAAGTTTTTGTTTCGATAATTTTGATTGTGTTTTTTTTTTTGTTTTTAGTTTTATGAACTTATCTCGTAGGAGTAAGTGAGTTTCAGTATTTATCTACCGCAACTTGTCATTTTGTTGCTTGTCTTGTCGGATCTCACACTAACTTTGATACTTACGTTTTACCTACGTTATACTGAGCAACAGGCGAGAAATGGCAACTCTCTTATTATTATTTATTAATTAGAAAGAAAGAAAGATGTCGAATCAGACATGCAAGGTATTAACAGTGTATTGTGCGCGTCCATATTTTGCCAATAGTGGCGTACAAATTTTGTAGGTATAACAATATAGTCATTTTGAATTTATATAAGAAACAAATGTCAAGATATAACAGTTCACACTAAATTATATTATGTCCAGTAAACATTCTTTATCATGCAGTCAAATAATAAAATTAAGAGAAAAAAAAACACATAATTAAATCGTTATTATCAATTATATTTAATAAAAGTCGGAATAGGAAAGTCCTTTTCGTTTAAAAAATCTAAAACATTATAATACGCTTTATTAACTAAAAAAAATCTCAATATATTTCTAAAACGCGACAAGGGCAGTTCTCTCCAACTTTTAGGCAGTTTATTAGGCTCCCTGTATAGTTGTATACTTTCATAATATCATGATCAAGACGTTCTTGTATTCGTAAGTTCTTTCTTTTCTAGGTAGGCCTTTAGTGAATATTGAATTTTAAAAAAAGTAATTTCTTTTTCTCGCCGTGAAACAAGCTATTTTAAGTGCAATGAAATATAAAAGGGCGCTAAATGCATAACTCGCCCGAGGCGCTTAGATGGCCTGACTCTGGTGAAGTCTTGTAAGTACCAATTTCTGATCATGAATTATTAAGGTGTCATTAAAATTTCTTTTGAGTACCTATCTAGTGGAAAAATAATTTGGCCACTATATGGTCAGCTACATTCTATTTCTACATCATTTTTTTATGTCACTTTGCAGTGGGCAGCTGTTAATAGAAGGTGCAATGTTTAACTTTGTCCAATCCAAGTCTGGCAACACATCGGCAAACCCCTTGGTGTTGCCACGTGCCGGTGGTTAGGTTCAAAGACCTTGTTGCCATTTAGCGTCTTAAATAAGCACTGAGCAGTTTCTTCTCAAATAAATATCACAACCCTTACCAAAACTGATAAAACGCTAAATTTTATCAGAAAAGTCTCGCTTTTTAAAATACAACCCAAATAAAAGCTCTCGGAATAAACTCCGCATTGCGTATTTAAACGAGTAAGTACTCAAGAGTCTGGAGTCCTACACAATCGCTAAGGACACTAGATAGACGTTCCTTTCGTCCGTTTTGAGGTCAAAGCTAATCTCACTTATCGATCACCTCGCTAGGTGTTTTGATGTTGAGCTAAAAACTTAACGGAGATTCAAGGAGAAATGTGTCACATTTAGACTGTTTGGTAGCGAATAAATAGATGTTTAACTCAAGGCAAAATACATGCTTTGCTTTAATTGAAATACAAATTACAAAATACTATCTCGCAAGTATTTAAAATACGAAATACAAGTCGGTGTTTTTGGTTATTTCGTTTTTTGACACCGACTTCCGAAATTAGTTATTTTATACATTGGAGTGTTTTGTTTTGGAAGTCGGTTACATTTTTTGAAAAAAGTTTTTTATTTTTCACTTTTTAGTGGTACCTGCGTACCCATTCACAGCGTACCGGCGTAATGTTATGTTATGAAAATGAAATTACTAAGTGCTTTCGGTGTAAAGGTCTCGTCAATACGAATGAAATAAGCCCAAACACTTGGTAGTTCCTACATACCGATGTGGAGTTCCCTTGACTCTCTGTCGTCTCCATCATCAGGTCTGATCCAAACTTTCATTGGTTTGTAGTATCACCCGATATACACACGAATATCAAGTTTTTACCAGATGCGTGCCTACAATTTTCGAGAGTTGCCCTTGATTTCTCAGGTTTTCCATCATCAGATCCTAACGTGGTGGCAATGGGACCATCTCGGAAGAATAGCCTTTCATATAAAAAAAGATTCATCGAAATCGGATCATAAACGACGAAGTTATCCGCGAACACACATAAAAAAATACGCTGTCGAATTGAGAACCACATTCTTTTTTAGAAGTCGGTTTAAAATACAGTATGTTTCCTATTTTTATTTGAAATACAAAATTCTTTTAAGATTAAAAAGTAATCCAGTCCAGCATGAGCTTAAAAAACAGAGTAAATGAAGATTAATCAGTAAAACCAGAGTTTCCTTTAATGAACACGAGATTTTTACCAGATAGGTACATGGCATTAACAATTTGATGTGGGTACAGTTACAGGTGCAGAGTTGCCATGCCATATCTAAAGATCGACATATTTAGCACCATTTTGCTTACGAAAGCTATCGAGCGCTATTTTCTTCAGAATGCACCCATTAATAAGATCGGTAAATGAAAGTTAAATTTATTTATGTTAAAATGTATTTTGAAGCCATGAGTATTTGAAATACTAACTACAAAATACCTCGGCGTTCAATTACGTATTTAAACCAGTCATGAAATACAGCTGATGTTTTTCAACTAAATTGTGTAGATCCTAACTAATACTATAGGTTTGCTTGGCTTGGCTCATCGCCGCAAGGTTGCCTGCTTGTCGGTCTTCTACAGATTGTACTTCGGTGAGTGTGCCCAAGAACTCCACGACCTCATCCCACCGGCCTTCTTCTACCATCGGACATCCAGACGCACTGCAACGTACCATCCCTACCTTGTTGCTATTCCACCAATTCGCACTAAGCGTTCCCGAGCGTCTTTTAAAATGCGCACAGCAAAGGCGTGGAATTCTCTGCCTGCGTCTGTGTTTTTCCGAACGCTTACAACCCTATAGGCTCTTCAAAGTTAGAGTGCACAGGCTCCTTCTGAATAAGCTCGCTTCATCGTAGACTTTGTCTCTGTCATCTCTGACCTAGACTAGAGTCAAGAGCAAATCCATCACAAATAAAAAAAAGGTAAATATGCGAAAGTTTACTTGGTACCTCTTCACGTCAGCTGATCCGATTTGGATGAAAGGGGTTCGAAGATTTTTCTATGGGAGCTGGAATATAGCCCCCCGCCGCCATTTCGTTTTTTTCAGCGACATGGTGCCCTAAAGTGTCACGTTACCGAAATATTTTGAGATAAAGTCGCCATGTGAGAAAAAAAGTCATTAAAAATTAACTTATCACTCGCTGATATGCAGTTGATTGTATTCTAATAAGTTATAGTTTTCGGCTTTATTTAACCAACCAAGTTCTTAATAAAGTGGTATTCACGTGTTCTTTGTTTTTGCTTTCTTCCAATAAATGATTAAATCAAGTCGGAACTATTATTTGAATATATTCTAATACATATAAACACATAGGTACCTAATTATTTTTAGGGTTCCGAACAAAACACGGAACCCTTATAGGATCACTCGGGTGTCTGTCTGTCTGTCCGTCTGTCACAGCTAGTTTTCTCCGGATCCACTGGACCGATTCTGTTTAAATTTGGTATACATATGGAGTTCTGTGACCCAAACACGGACGCGTTACGTAAATCATTAAATTTTTATTATGGGGGACACTGGGGGTCAAACTAGAAAATAAAAAAAAAAGATTTTTTGAACAATATCCTGTGACATATCAAATGAAAGGGCTTACTTTAAGGGTTTAAAATATATTTTTTTTTCATAATTTAAAAATAAATGGTTTTGATGTTATTCAAGAAAAATGACTATTCCCCCCCCTCATCTCCGAAACTACTGAGCCAAAAATTTTGAAAAAAATGCAGATAATAGTTCTATACCTAAAGATTACAGGAAACCCTATAAGAAGTCTATAGTGTTGAAATAACATGATTAAGAAATAAAATTCGTTCCGAACGAATTTTATTTTTACGCCCTTTGCACGCGAGTCCGACTCGCACTTGGTCAGTTTTTAATGGTAGTAATGATTCTCACATTGTGAATTTCCTCAAAAATATCTCGGCAACGTGACTCTTAGGGCACCATGTTATAACCATAATTGTTTACCAATGAGTAACTACGGATCAAAATCCTCGCCCTAGGCAAAACTGACTTCAGACCCAGATATCCCCCTACGATAATTCCCCATACAAAAACTGTATTCGCCGGGAGACAATACAATAAGCGATCAGCTATGCTTTATAATAAAATCAACAGGAAAATATACATACATCAAAAAACATACTACGATTGTAAGAAAACATTAATAAAATGGATAAAATCACTAAATTATAATGACACGGAGGCACTTTTGGAGCACATCAAATAAATACTAAATAAATAAGTAGTAAGAATCACAAACCACACCACACCAACAACACACATAACAACACAACACATTACTATACTTCATACACAACACACTACTATACATAACACTGAAAATGCGTGATGATATATAGCCTATAAGCCTTCCTCGATAAATGGACTATCTAACACTGAAATAATTTTTCAAATCGGACCAGTAGTTCCTGAGATTAGCGCGTTCAAACAAACAAACAAACAAACTCTTCAGCTTTATATATTAGTATAGATAAAATATTTTGTATTTTTTTTTGTAAATCAGTCCCTGGCGGGGTTGCGGAATTTGTTCGAAAAAGTCACCGCGGCCCTGGAACTCTATGGGCATTTGGAGAAACACGGATGTGTTTTAGTCAGTAAGAGTCTGACGCCCAGAGCGGAAGGAGTCATTTTATCATTTCCCATCTTTTAAAAAAGGTACTTACTTATCAATTTTTCCGATAGTAGTTGTATAGTATAGGTCTAGCTGAAAAATACCTTACGCAATAACCTATGTTATGTCACCATCAGGTTTCTCCTAACTCTAATAATATACTCCCACGGCAATAATGTAGGTGTACCTATTTATAACCGGAAACGGGACTACCGCCCACTCGTCAGCTTCCGAGCTTTTAATAAACAAGTTGGATAACTTTCTAGGGAAAACGTTGAAATAAAATTAACTTAAAAGTCATTTAATATTAGAAATAGATCATCCTGTTTATAAGTGACGTCACTGAAAGCTTTTTTTAAACCAGTAATGACCGTATTCTCAAGCGCTTCTGAATTTTGTAGGACTGTGTTGAATAATAAGTCTTTGTGTTTTTGTGTAGATTTTATCTAATCTACCTTAATCCTAGTTACTGGGATAAAAATCATCGCAAAATTAATGCGTCGTATTTTCAAAAGCGCCTTCATCATCATTATGTATTTAACAATTTCAACACACATAGGCGGACTTAATGCCATAGGCATTCTCTACCAGTCAACCTTTGGGTGATGCCAAGAATAGTGGCAGGTGCAATATGGAGAATTAAAAGCGACTGAAATTATTCAAATACAATTAATATGAACAGTAATATACATATACAAACTATACATACACTATAAATCTATACTTTCATATATAAAGCTGAAGAGTTTGTTTGTTTGTTTGCTTGAACGCGCTAATCTCAGGAACTACTGGTCCGATTTGAAAAATTATTTCGGTTATAGAAACCCCATGTATCGAGGAAGGCTATAGGCTGTACATCATCACACTAAGACCAATAGGAGCGGAGCAGTAATGAAAATTGTGACGCAGACGAAGTTGCGTGGGTCAGCTAGTATATAATAACTACTCAAATATGTAACGAAATACTTAAAGAATTAATACGAATAGGTAATTGGAAAATATTAGCGCTGTGATGATACAACAGCCAACTTCTTACGAATGTGTTTACGAACTTCAATATCATATCAGCCGAATGATGTCCATTGCTGGACATATGCCTTACTTTCTCTGATTGATTGAATGAATTTTCATTACCAGAGGCAATTACACTGCTAGACTTGCATTTAATTTGTGACGAGCAGTGACGAGTCAATACTTCTGAAGAACCCGGTGTTTCCGGAATCAAGAAGTTTTAGGCGGTGTAAAAACCGAAAAAAAAACCTGAAAAGCCTCTGTTCTTCCCATAAGCTTTGTGACTTCGGAACGTGCTTACGTACGTTAATATTGAATTTTGGTAAAATTTAAATAAATATTTTGATATTGAGTTCGACTTCAGAGTTTTCTCAATTACTCAACAGAAAAATAAACAAGTGCGAGTCGGACTCGCGTGCAAAGGGTTCCGAACGAATTTAATTTTATTTTAACACTACAGACTTCTTATATATAGGTTTTCCTGTAATCTTTAGGTAAAGATAACAGATCTTTATCTCCATTTTTTTTTTCAAAATTTTAGGCTCATTAGTTTCGGAGATAAGGGGGAGGAATGGTCATTTTTCGTCTAATTTCTTGAATAACTTCAAAACCATTTATTTTAAAATTATGAAAAAATGAAAAAAATATAATTAAAACCCGCACAGTAAGCCCTTTCATTTGATATGTCACACGATATTGTTCAAAAAACTTTTTTATTTTTATTATTTTCTAGTTTGACCCCAAAAGTGACGCCCATTTTAAAAATTTAATGATTTACGTTACGCGTCCGTGTTTGGGTCACAAAAGTCCATATGTGTACCAAATTTCAACAGAATTGGTCTAGTGGATCCGGAGAAAACTGACTGTGACAGACGGACAGACAGACACCCGAGTGATCCTATAAGGGTTCCGTTTTCTTTTTCGGAACCCTAAAAACATAGAAAACTGAGAAGTTACGATAAAAATGCCTCGTACTTACTGTACACACACAGACAGACACACCCACATAATCTGGCTAGCGCATTCAGTTAGATGAATGCAACGCAAAGCCAAATGCCGGACGGAAATGCAAACAAAATACCTGCGGTGGAGCCTATGCGCTATCTCAGAGTTAATTAACTCATGTAGGCATGTAGCCCATGTGGGTACCAAGAATGTGCGGAAGTCTGACTAAATACTAAAATACGGACTCATCTGCCTATACTTTTCCCGTGTTGGGTTCGGCTTCCAAGCTAACCGGATGCAGCTGAATATCAGTATTTTTGTGGGCGCCTGCTTTCCTGCTAGTTTATTCTGTAAGTAACCCTGTAAGTGACATAGCTCACAAAGTGAACTTTATTACACACAACATAAAGGTCTTATGTTTATACTCACCTCGGATCTCGCTTTCGAGACTCGAAAATGTTGTTACAGAATAGACTACTGAACTCCACAACCGAGTTTCTGGGGAACAAGATACTTCTCTTTAAGGTTGTTTGTTTGTTTGTGTGTGTGTTTGTTTTGTTTGTTGTTTGATTGTTTGTTTGTTTGTTCTCAATCTCAATCCGTTTATTGCAATCCATTACGTATGTACATACAGGTGGTAAATATTAATAAATGGAAACAATTATGAACTCTGTCGGGCACAGCAAAACTTTAAATAAGTAGGAGAGAGAAAGAGTGCTTTTATAATTTTCCATGAAAAATAAATGTTACCTAATTATTTTCTGTCTTTATACCTATACTAAGTAACCATTACTTATTATTAAATATTTTATATTACAATTAATTTATCACTATAACATACATAGTACAGCATTCTACTAAGCATAGTAGAATGCTATAAGACTGTAACTAGCTGTAACTGGTAGCGACCAGTTATGGCCAAAATACATACTACATAGGTTCGAGTTTTTACCGCGAATTCGCTCCTTTTGTCAATCCTACTGGAACCGTACATTTTCCAGGACAAATATAAACTATGACAGTAGCTTCCTATCAGAGAAAGAAGTGTAAATCGGATCAGTATTTCTAGAGATTACCTACCTGCTTAGAATAATAACATTAATAACGCGTTATTATTCTAAGCCTTCCTGTTACAAAAAAAAAACACAATTGAACTAGATAATGTTATGTAAAAACACAATTGAACTAGACATATTATGTTTATCCTAGTGATAAAGCCCGAAAGAAAATCCCTTAAATTTAAAATGTCTTTGTAAATGCCACCATTTCCCACATCATCACTTCTATTCAAAAATAACATAAAAATTTCGAACTTATAAAAGAAGACACAAAAATCGTTTCAAGTAGGTACTCAATTCGAAATCAATTACAACCGCCATAATGAAATCCCGCCAAAAATCCATAAACAAAAGAACACAGATAAACCGACTTACCTATTTGAGTAAAAAGAATTACTAAGTACGTGGCGGGAACCGGAAGATGTATAGTTGCCTCTTTCACTCGTACAGCCGGATTGTTGCTGTCCTTTTCTCACTTCTCACTCGCTTCAGACGTGTGACATCCCATGGGCTTTGACTGCGTTCCAGGGTTGTGCGAAAACGATTAAAATAATAATGTTTGTTTTTTTTTTAAATGGGATTTTGTAATTTTCTTGGAGCGTATATCTAACAGTTTGTTTGTCTATTTGTTATGTTTTCAAGTCTAAGAGCTAATTTTTCAATTCTTGGATAAAACTTATCCGTCGAATAAACTATTACACAATAATATAAAAATGTCACCTGTAAAATAACAAAAGACGGGCAATTAGAACACATTTTTGAAATGGTTGTTTAATACGATATTCGAAGAATAAGTTTTATCTAAGTATTGCAAAATCGGGCCTAAACCGCGGAACATAGGTATTTCGATCTGGTACACTTGCTTAAATTAACTTTAGCGCGAAGAGACACTTGCGCTACAGACACTTGCGCGAACGGACTTTTGCGCCAAAGAAAACGTATAGATTTGGCACACGGATAGACCACGGATAACCTAGATTAGGACATAGGATACTTTTCGACCAGAAGAGAGTTCGTTTGGGATTATTTAAATTCTTTGCTGGTTGCGCAATGTTAGTTTTGCGAGCTGTCCCACACTTGTGATAAAGAGGCCATTATGATGAACGTAGCGCACACTACGTTTTTCAATTATTGTTTTTTTTATTTTATGATTGTGTAACTTTTGATGTACCTGCGTATGTCACCGGGAAATGCCAAATATTTATAACTAGTTGACCCGTGCAACTTCGTCTGCTCCGCTCCTATTGATCTTAGCGTGATGATTGTATAGCCTATAACCTCCCTCGATAAATGGGCTATCTACCACTGAAAGAATTTTTCAAATCGGATCACTAGTTCTTGAGATTAGCGCGTTCAAGCAAGCGAACAAACAAACTCTTCAGCTTTATATATTAGTACTAGCTGACCCGCGCAACTTCGTCTGTGTCACAATTTGCATTACTGCTCCGCTCCTATTGGTCTTAGCGTGATGATATATAGCCTATAGCCTTCCTCGATAAATGGGCTATCTAACCCTGAAAGAATTTTTCAAATCGGACCAGTACTTCCTGAGATTAACGCGTTCAAGCAAACAAACAAACAAACAAACTCTTCAGCTTTATATATTAGTATAGATATAGATAACTTGCGTGATATCGTTAACTGTTTCTTGTCAATAACGGTTTTTTGGTGACTTGAATTTTAGTGGAATGTAATGTGTTTAAAACAAGTTAAGTATCTGTTAATAATCTGTAAAAGATTTGTTATAATCTGACGGTGTTAGCATAGCAATAAACCGGTGTCATATTGTATTTCTAATACGCCCTCTTTCGTGGTCTCCGCTAGAGGACCAGTTCACGAGTTGACTGAAAAGCATGACGAACCATTGTAAACATATTAACGGTTACCTAAATAAATACTAACCAACTTTATTTTTAGGTGTTCCTTATTTTTCCGGTGATTTGGAAGCAGCTTTTTATCAACTCTATAACTGCTGGATTAGGTTTTTCCGTATGATTTTGGATCCTAACAAAAAAAAATAGCTCTAGAAAAATTTACATTATGACAGCAAGAACGATTGTCAAAAAGTCTGAGGTTCTAGCTGAACAAAATGCCACTCTATCAGCAAATGTTGAAATGCCAAAATATAAGGGATGGATCACGTGACATTACGACAGCGATTGTCAATCCCATACAATTTTGACATTCAGACAATCGCCTTACCACGATACCGCCGCGGCCGGCAGAATATCACTTGTCTTAGTCTAGAGCCTCCAATATAAGGAGTAGGACGCACATGACAATCCTTACCATTTTGACACATGTGGATTCTAAATTGTCTAGGGAGACTCGTGAAATACCAGCTTGACTTACAAACTATCCAGTTGGTATCCACCAGTGGAGCGAGATGCCATCTGACCTGCTCCTAAACTCCTTATAACTTCGGCAATCTACTTGTTCAAGTCCCGTCAAAATTGGTCTAGTCTTTTCGGAGATTAGCCGGAACATACAGACAGACAGTAAATAACAGAACAGACACTCAAATTTTAATTATTTGTATAGATATAGAGTAGGTATAGATTGTAGGTTTGAAGATTACAGCACAATTAGGAAACCGTCTCAGTCAAAGACCGCCGGTTTTTCACGAAACATACCCCTACACAAATCCAATAAATAAATGTTTAAAATAAACAACAACACAGCCCTGGGCCGCCCTCTCGCATAAAATCAATATTAATGGAGGTCGCTTCACCTCCACACTAGATGTGGCCTGTCTCCCACTTTATCAACATTTAGAGCTGCATAACGAGCGGTTCTATCTAGGAACCGATTTTAACCGATCGGTTAACCAGTGATGGCTGCTATGCAAGAACTGTAAAAGTACCTACGTGGTTTGTATGTGACGGTCAGTTTGTGCTTTTGTTTTAAAGGAGGCCAGGTGTCCCAAAGTGACACTGGCTGCTTCTGCCCTGCCTGCAGTATCAATGATACAGGCTGTTGATCAAAAAACCGTCAAAAACTAGTGATGGGCGGAGATGCATAGTATCAGACTAGTAACCTTAAGCACCTTTTCAATAGTAGGTACCTTAGATAGCCCTTGGGAGGAGAAATAACTACAAACGCTACTAAAATTGCAATAACCAGCTTACTTCATGAATGACATAAAGAAATATTGGCATAATTGCTACTTACCTGGGTCTATAGTTACTTCATTCTTTCCATCGCTCCCCAATTTTATTTCTAAACCAAAAGAATTCGTAATCAGACACAATAATCCGAAGCGTTATGTAATAATACTATGAATAAAAAGTGTGATTTCAAAAGATTCCAGTTTTAAGGAATTCAAAAAGAAGTTATTTTTACGTTCAACGGTATTCAAAATTCTTCCGACATTGATTGTAAGACTGTGGGGTGACTATGTATTTCTTATTTTTAGGACTGTCCAGATTTATTGTACTGACATGAAGTATACGTTCAGTGTAATGTTGAGAGAGAGACTACTGATTATGCCACCTATTACTTAAAAAAATAGATATATCATCTAAATTGTCACAAAATTATTCAATATCTCATTTAGTCATAAGTCATTTATTGATTTGTAGGTACAAATAAATGTTTGTTATAAAAATAAAATAAAAGTGCGCTATGTTATGCCAGACAGAAGGCGTACAAAATTCATTAAAAAAATGTCATTGATATTACGATTTCATATCAGTTAATATTCCTTATTTTTTTCTTTTGCTTCGATTAAAATTAAGGGTTTCTCGACTTTAATTGCTGACTGTGCCTATCTATGGTTCCTGCGCTTATGGCTACTTTACACACATCATTCAGCTCTTAGTTGGTGTTAATTGACGTTCAAAACGGATGGTAAGGAAGTCCTCACAGTAAACCCCTCATCAGGACGGGCTCGTTACTCGTTTTCTGCTAAAATCACGTCTGCATTTGAATGAAAACTGTCTCTATAAACCTTCTGTATCCTCCAGAAACCGTGAACTAGTTTACAGTTTATTGTCTACCATTGATCGTTAGTTCTAAGCCATGTTGCACCAATATAGAGTCGCACTTTGTGCGGCCTTCTTGGTCGATGTCAACGAAAAAATATTTATTCAGTTGTTATCGACAGTGACAGTTCAATTGGATGTGATAAAAGAATCACTCTTTGAAACACTTGCGTAATAATCTGAATTAATTTATACTATACATTTGATCCGATTCTGCATATAGGCATAATACTTGCCACTAAATCAGAGAATGTTCGAAGAATTATCGTGATAAACATTGTTACCAGTAGCAAACTCCTTCGTGCCTAAACCAACAAGTTGCCATCTCCAATGTATTGTGTATCTTCTCTCGTACTCTCATGAATCACATTAGATACGCCCAGGTTGCATGCTTTGGCGAATCAGCAAATTCTCTAGACGCTCTTGTCCGCACTTGGCTTGACCAGACAATCTGAAATGGTCATACACTAAACGGAACTAGGACAGACCTATAGTAGCAAAGCCTGGAAGATAGTGTGGATAGTCTCGGGAGCAAATCTGTCTAGTGCAGGTGTTCCCAATCAATGGGGTGTGCCCCACTTTTGAGGCGTAGAGTGACACAAGGAATCCACAGCAGGTCTAAAATGACTTGATGCTTACAATTCAGAGGTACCAGTGACCTAAATTTTGTAGCGGTATCAATGTCGCCACAAGAAAAACCAACGGAGCAAATTTACATCGCATCAAAAAGAACCGCAACGCAACATCTATTCAAAAAGCTGTGAACTACTACGACAAAGTCCTGCATCGTGATATCTGAGTTTACCGTGCGATTTGAACATATACATCAGGCCGAATATCAACTATCGGGCAGTTGCCCACCAGGCACAACAACCGTCTGGTCGGAGAATTTCAATGGAGGTTTGCGGAACTTAATCTCTGTTCGCATACCTCTAAAATGTAACCGAATCAAGTTTCTTTTCATCATTATGATCCCATGCGACATGCGTATCGGCTTCGTATTGTTTCGTAGTGATTTTAGAAGAAAGTTGGCGGGGCTTGCCCTGTGAAAGGTTGTAGACCACTGGTTTAGTGAGGTACCCATTCTAAGGACCCGAACGGTGCCCACAACCCCACAAAGTGTTGCATTATTTAAACGTAAAACCTAATGATGATTACGACAGTGCTCGGTCAAGAGCACATAAGTTCTTATGATAGATTACTTGATTATAATTATTAATGATTAAGTCAGCGTTATTGCAGGTAATAAATATTGTAATTAAGGCTAATATAATTAATTACGCGGCTGTTTTCTTATGATATTGTTAATAATTTTGCATGAGATAGGATATTATAATCCTTGCTTCTTGAATTAAAGTTATCTTAATTTAATTTTTTTTTTTACTTCGTTTAAAAGTACTTAGCAATCTTTTCAATGCCAAAAAAAACCTTTGTTCCTTTTCCGTGAATAGGCAACCCATCTTCGTTTTGTTTTAGAATTCTTAAGGTTAAAATTATTTATTCCTTCACACTTCAAGTACAGTGGTAGTACATAGGAGAACATCCCAAAGGAACGTACTCTTGGGATCAAAAGTATCCACTGTCCTGTTCCAGGACATGGCCTACCCGTGTGTCAAGTTTCATCATTCAGACAGTATTAATACATATTTTCGCATTTAGGTACAATATTACTGGCTTTGTCCGCGTCATCATTTCAGCCAATTTTCGGCCACTACTGAACATAAGCCTCCCCCCCAAAGGGCGCCAACCATCCCGGTCTTGAGCAGTCCGCATCCATCCGCTGCCAGCCACCTTCTTTAAATCATCGATCCATCGTGCCGCACACTACGTTTGACGCGGTCTCCACTCTAATACATGTCTGCTCCATTGCCCGCGTGACTGACGAGAATTATCCTAAGGGAACATACTCTCGGGAATAAAAGTGCCCTATATCCTATGGCAGGCTATAGTCTAACCGTGTGAGAAGTTTCATTCAAATCCGTTCTGCCGTTCTGCCGTTATGACGTCTAGACGTAACCAACAGACGGAGTTAATTTTTGATTTGAAATATTAGTATAGATACTTAACCCCTATGACTTTCCTGGGTTCAGTCTAAACAACAAGTTGTTTCCAGTATGGCTAGGACATTGCTGGCTTGAATCACCTAATTGTCTGATCAAAAGATGATTCCGTGCTTCGGAAGGCACGTATAAGCCGGAGGTAATGGCGGTTGTCAAATAAACCATGTCAGAGGCCCTTGAGGCGGTTTAGAAACTCTGACACTTGGGTGTGTGGGGTCGTTTAGACCTTACTACCCACACGATAAGAAGAAGTCTAAACAACGAGAACCTTCCTTAAAATAAACCGGCCCGTGCGAGTCGGACTCTCACACGAAGGGTTCCCTACCGTAAACCGAAAAAACGCTTCATGTATTGGAGCCCCCCTTTAACTTTTAATTTAAATTACTTTTTATTATTTGTTGTTATAGCGGCAATAGAAATACACACTGAAAATTTCAACTCTCTACCTATGACAGTTCTTGAGATACAGCCCGCTGACAGACAGACGGATGGACGAGCGGACAGCGGAGGCCTAGTAATAGGGTTTCGTTGTTACGTTTACCGTTTGGGTACGGAGCCCTAAAACCATTTTCAAGGAATATCCCATCTGCTACCATCAACATGGTCACCCTACCGGTACTGGCGGCGACAGCTGCATCAGAATATCCCATTACGTGCAAAAAAACACACGCCCTGCTAAGAAGTTATTAGTTTAATTATTATACTTACACTAAAATATAATTGTGTTACACGTTCGTTACATGATTGGCATAAAACTGTTATGTCGATTGCTCATTTTAAAACAGCCAGTATTTTACCCGACTGCGCCAGAAGGAGGGTTATGTTTTTCGAGAGTATGTATGTATGTATAATTGTTTGGCACGCTCTGCGGCCTGAACGGCTCGATGGATTGTAGCTTGAGAGTTGTCATTAGATTCATCTTGATTGTGAGAGTGACACTGGGTTTATAAAAATTAAAATGGCCGATTTTTGGCGCCACATTACGCCTTCAAAAAAATTAATATCGAGTGGGGTATCAAGATAAAGGACTCGAAGAGACGATTCCAGAAATGTAACTCACTAAAATGTAGGAAATAAAAAAAAATGACTTTTAATCATTTGAATGAAGATTTTTATTTAATTATTTCATCTTTGAATGAGGATTTGCAGTTCAATCATTGAACTACATCAGACTGCTTGAAAAGCGACTTCTTTCGACTTTTTTGTCGTTTTTAGCGGTCGGGTTTTTTGACAAAGTCGATTTTTTAAAATATTGATCCTCGCATATGACTATAGTTTCACCTGATGGTAAGCGATGATGTGATGACGCCTAGAAGTAACCTATTCACTCTTGAAGTCTTGACTTGAGGACTTGAACAATTAGGCCTCTAATAGGTATTATCTTTTTACAGCGAATGTCCTTGTCTATACTAATATAATAATCCTAATATGTTAAATTCTTCCGTTACTGAGTGAGTGAGTGACTGACAGACAACGCACAGCCGAAACTACTGGTCGTAGAAAGCTGACATTTGGCATGTAGGTTCCTTCGGGAGTGTAGGGGAGCACTGATAGAAGATTTCCCGAAGATTTCCTACAGGAACGGGAAAAAACGGGATATACGCGTACGAAGTCGCGGGCAAAAGCTTGTCTATCCTACTATTATAAAGCTGAAGTTTGTTTGTTGGTTTGAACACGCTAATCTCGGGAACTACGGGTTTGAATAGAAAAGTTCTATTAGTGTTGGATAGCCATCACGCTACGACCAAAAGGAGCGGAGCATTCATGAAAATGTGACGCAAACGAAGTTGCGCGGTTTAATGCACCAGGGTGATCCCGCCAATGGTGAGCGAACGAAACTTGCAAACCCAATAGTCGATGAGCATTGACTGACGAACCAATAACGTGAAGCGTCAGAGCTGTCGACGTCAAACCGACCAATGGCGAGTTGTTCACGACTCCTGCCTCTTATTACACCTCTATAGGGACCGTGCACCATAGATACTATGCCGTGCACAGCGTTGACTATGCCATCTAGTGTCCCATATTCGAAGTTTTAAGGGTCAGAATACTTGACATTGACGCTTCTGTGCTGCCACCTGTGGTTCCTGCACGCTCAGATTAGGGGAACGTGCGCGAAGTAGACTGTGCCATCTAAGGTAGCTATTTCGAATTTTATACTTGTTATATACTTGACATTGACATTTCTGTGCTGCCACCTATAGTTTCTGCACGCTCCCCATAATAAATCGTTGCCCCATAATAAATGAGAATTTGAAGATCTTTGACAGTCGTTACGGGTAGTCAGAAGCCACAAAATCGGGCACTAATCTTGCCAAAGGGTATCTTCAATAGGCAATATTAATGCGATTTATTTATTTGCAAAATTAAATACTTATTAGCTCTGGTAAACGATCATGAAATTATTTTTTAAATACCTTCATCAGCGATGAAGTTATAAAGCTTCAAAGATTACTATTAGAAAGAGAAGTCTGATATGAACTTTGACGTCAAAGTCCATGACGCCTATACAGCTGCCATAGAAAACAGCGTTTTCGCGAGAGGGAACAGATATATTTGTTTAAAATAATTACATCTCGCTTGTTTTTCTAGTTATTTTGATTCTATTTTCACTGTTACTATTATATTTTTAGATAAACTGTTTAATTAAGAAATATTTTTTATGCATATTCCCTATTGTGTTACCCAGTTACTGGATTAGTGAGACCTCAGAGAGATGAGAGTAACAGCTACAGGAAGAACTTCAGTACAGTACTTGCTTATTGCTATTTGCACATCAAGCCGGTTAAGAAATTGGGTATTTTTTTTTTTTTTATTGTGTTGGGTTTGCTCTTGACTCCAGTCTAGGTCAGAGATGACAGAGACAAAGTCTACGATGGAGCGAGCTTACCCAGAAGGAGCCAGTTCACTCTAACTTTGAATAGATTAGGCTAATTAAATGCTGCATTTTGGCAGCTTTTTCGGCGAAAGGAAGTTTGACAAATGCTTCAACTTTTTATTAAATTGTTAGACATCGGGAATTAGGACGATCAAGCTATCTAAAATCTTCACTTATGACTTCACTTCACGAGATTATGTTGAAACACTGGGCCCATGGGGTCCGAGTGCACATCATCGAGTCTTTCGGGACATTAGCAAACAACTTGTCGACTGTTCACGTGACCAGAGGGCTGGGCTTTCTTTCGGCCAAAGAATCAGCATTGCCATTCAACGCGGTAATGCTGCCAGTGTTCTGGGCACTTTTGCCATTGACAGCGATGTGGGTTATTTTTTTGATGCCCAATGATTTATTTTGTTTACATACACGTTTGTACATAATTTAGAGATTATGGAAGTAACCGATTTAATAAAATACAACAGTTACTTTGATACGAGAAATGCACCCAAGTTTTACTCAACCACAGAAAATCAAACCGTGTAAACTGTTCTTAAATAAAATCGTCATTTACGTCTGGTTCTGAGTCTAAAACCATAAACAAGCAGCTGTATAAAATTATCCTGCCTATAAAATATTTGATTAACACAGGCAATACCTACGAATAAAAAACGAGCTTATATTATTAAACCACTCGATAAAAGTCGATCCTTTATCTAACGCTCAAGTTAAGATTACTCAACGAAACCAGTTGGACCCCTAATGAGATTTAATTACAACACAAGAGCAAACCAAATGAAAAACAAACCTTAAAACAAGTTTAAAAATTTCTCCGATGATCCATAAACTTAAAAAAAAATATAAACTTTGTAATGTACCAGACTGGCATCTTTGTCAACTTCCTTCAAATATGTCCGGTATAACGCGACCTAGTTTTAAAAGGATAACGAGGAAAATGATAGGTCTTGTAAGCTGGTCGCATCACCACCACGGGAGCAATGACCTCACATATGTGGTGACCGCTTGCTGTCAAGTCGGCAAATCAATCTGCTATCGATATTGATACTTAGACTTTATAATCTGTGCTTTCATACCTGTACTGGGATCTAGATTTATCTGTGGTTAACTCTGTTCAGGCAAGCATAGCTTTTTTGGCGGCATTTTCATTTCATATTTGGAATACGACTGTCTCTTTGGTTCGCGTCCTTCACCGATTTTTTTTTCTGTGGTTCCTCACTTCCTCCTGAAAAACTGCTTGTTCGAATGGAACATAACATTACGACTGTCTTACCAAAAGCGCTTGGCAGAGGAGTTAGTATTTGACGCCGATTACTTCGCCAAATGGCAATATTCAAAATATTGTCATTTGTCCTGTCCTAATTTTTACCCGACTGCCTTAGAAGGTGGATAATGTTTTTTGACAAATCACGTCAACATTTTTTGCTAACTTAATCCCAGGTACTTCTGTACTAATCTATTTTGTTTTTTGCTTCTAGCCACTGTTTTCTTTTTTGAAAACATTGTGACATAATTACTATTCTTACGTAAACAATGTTTCTGTCTTCGTTCATGCAAAATTATGTAATTGTTACTGAATTTAACTCAATCACTGCCCTTAAAATAAATGTTTCCAAATTAAACTGCTGCCGATGCCGCCCCTAACCCCCCCCTTGCGTAAGTGAAGTTATAAAGACAAATATAACGCTAGCTTCCTTGGTGGGTAAACAGTAAGGCCCGTATGAAACAACAGAGGTTCCGATCCTTCCTACCTTTGGTTTTGTTTATGGTTACTACTGATTTTTTTTTGTTTCGTTCTAATTTTGAATAGTGCTGTTCTTGATGAGCAAATACAAAATATGTAGATAGAGCAACTTTGAATAAATGGGTTAGGTTAGGTTTTATTAAGTTTTTCTGGTGTCAGGCCGGGTTATGAGTTCTTCTTATCTAATCTAAAAACGAAACGATATTAGGTTAGTTCCTATATGGATAAGATTGGCTTTTTTTGCTGACCGTACTCATACTTTATTACAGTTTCTAAACTGCAGTAAGCAGCTCCTTTTTTTGAAATCGGCAGGAAACATTTTTATATTTTTGACAGATAATCAACATGAACCGAGTGCAATCCCTGAGTTCTGCGAAATAATAGATTACGAGTAAAACCCGACAAGCTTTTATTACAACCGAGAATTGAACCTAGAATTTCCGTGTTTTATACTAATATTGCTCCGTAACGTCAGTAAGGGACATAGATAAAAGTCACCTTAGTTACCTATAGCTATTTGTACTCAATCATCATCAGTATTATTAGTTCCACGCGAGTTCTGAATACTTAATCGGTCATATCTACATTTCATTGTTCCCAGCCAAGCGCAAAAGGGGACTATTCGCCATTTGAGCCCACTACAGGTAGAGCACAGCCGAGCCGGTGAAAAGAGACAAAACCATAGCTATTGGCCACCGCTACATTTTAACGCGAACGTTTAGACAGACGGACTTTCTTTCACAACGTACGGCCAATCAATACAACAACAATCAAACTAGCTGTCACCCAAACATACGCAAATACACTCACAGAGCCTCAAATACGATGACACCGTCGTATTAGACGCGAAAAAATAGCCTAAAAACATGTGCCATAAGTGTATAAAGTGTGTTTTAACTACAGGACGCTACATCGGTTAGGCTTTGAGCGCTGGGGACGCGACGCGCGTTGTAATCTGCGATCAAAATGGAAGCCGTGTCGGCCATCTTAGGTCTGCCGCGAGCGAGAGAGCGGTCCGCTTCGGGAATTTGGGAAATTGGTGTTTTTTTCTGTTTTAAAGAGAGCAGTATATAAGAGGTCGGTAGGCAGAGGACAGGGCGGGCTGGCGGGGGGAGTCTCGGCACGGGCACAGCGGTGTGAAGGGAAAGAACTGCGGTCGGCCCGCGCGTAGCTAAACGTCCCGCGATACGTCTCGAGATATTTTGCTCGTAAATCAATGTCACTTGGATTATCTGATGGGAATACGGTTTTGGATTTGTGTATTTTATTTTTGTTACATACTAATGTTTGTTATCTAAGCTTTGGTTGCTATACAACGTGTAACAGAATAAACGCAATACCTCTTAAGGGGTTATTGTATTCATCATTATGAACAACTTACTATGGGACCATTCCCGAAATCGGAAAAAAAATCAGCTGTTCAGTACATTTTGTCGAGCTATGCGCACAGTCATAATCTATGGGGCAGTTAATTTTTTTTTCGCAATTTCAGTGTTGGTCCCATAGTGAAAGTTGTTCATAATGATGAGATCAATGAACCCTTAAGAGGTATTGCGTTTATTCTGTTACAAGTTGTATAGTACGGTTTAATAATATATGGCGTAATCTGTACATACTTATTATTTGATAGGAATATCAAATCATCTGAGTAAATAAATGCCGATCGCCAGATTGTTTTCCAGCGATTTAAATAATATATCGACATGGTTTCTGTAAATATTTATTTATTGTATTACAAAGTAAAACCTAGCCAACAGTAGCCAAATGGCACCTAGTTTAAATAAACCATGCAATAACACGGTACCTACTTAGATTCGTTATGCAAAACCGACAACATTCCAACATAATCAAATGTTCAACTTCAAATACAGCGTGCGAAATGGTACGTTATCGCATTGTATTGTATAATGTGAGTTGTGAGTGCAGGTAAGCGCGACGTATCTCGAGACTGGCGTCCGTTCTGCTCGCGCCGTGTGTACCGGCCACCTATCTTTCATTGCACGTACGCGCGACGCGCGGGGGGTGCGCGCCGCGCGGCATACGCGGGGCCATCTTGCCAGTGATCGTCGAATTGCTCGCGTCTCCGACACACAAATCGGTTTTAATTCGCACTAATTAACAGTTAAACACAATAAAAACAATATAAATAAGTGTCGTAACACATCTTATTAGTGTATTGAGCGTCGTGATCCGAAACATTGTTGACATAAATCGTGTTGTGTTGTTTTATGTGTGTGTGCATTCCAACAGAACTGTCTAGGTGAGTAGTCAGTAGTCTTTGTGCGCGACAATTATCATTCTGATCGATTCGGCCCGCGCGGGGGTGTGCAGTCGGGCCGTTTTATATCTTTTGTTGTTTTGTAAATCAATAATTTTAGTGGCGGCTAGCTGTGTCCCTTGCGTTCTTAACACAATATTCGTGTAACGCCGAGGTGTTGCCGCCAGTTCTGCAACAGTTATTTATTAAATCGTGCATCGATTGAGTTGAACGGTGCGAAAGTTTGTTCTCAATTTCTGTTAAGAGTGTTAGTGATCATCACCATAGACAAACCAGGTACTTATACTTACGATAACAATCTATTGTTTTTATTTTTGTTTGTGGAGTACAAATGTTTCCTATTTCCCCTGTTTTCGTTAAATATAGTTGCCAGGTGTGCAACCTAAAGTAATGTGATTGGTAAATCAGTAGCAACCGTTGCAACGTCTAATATTAGACCAGTTTTTGTTTGTTGAGCAAACAGTTTTAAAGTACGCAATTAATAGTTTTTTATAAAAAGTGTGTTAGTTTGACAACGCTTCGATATTTTCAAGTGCTCTTTAGATAAGGATTAGCTGTATTAGGTCATCAGTCCGTAGTTGTTAGCTTGTTAATATTTAAGTGTTTCGAATGCAGTACCTAAGTCATTTAAAGGTGAAAATGTTTGAACAACCGAAGAGCGTCTAGGTAGGTATTATAACGTATCAAAAGGTTCGCTAAACCGGCTTGCTTTGTGCAAAATGATCGATTTGAGAGAAAAAAAAAACAGTTATTATTGTTAATCTATAACAAAACACTGATTAGTTGTCAATGTTTTATTTAATTACACCTCTGTAGCTAGGACCTCTTCTAAGTAGACTAGGTACTTACCTATTATTCTTATCAATCATAGCTGTCGTTACTATACCTACTCTTTATAATCTTAGTTCCTAGTGTTTAGTACAGGTACCTACCTGCTGAAAACGCTGGTATATAATATACCCTTATTTATGTCGGTTGCAAGAAACTAACTCTAAAGTTAACTACAAACATTACGAAATCCAAATAGGTATGTACCTTTACTTACTCAGATTATGTAGGTACATTCTGCATAAAATTTGGTACATAATCGAATGAGCTACCCTGAACCGACCCTGTAGGTTATCTCGAATAAAAAAATATGGTTCAGAAAAGAAGTTGACACGAAACAGTGTTTAATGACTGATAATAGTGAAACAAGGTCAATAACATCAGCATTCATTCATAATGAGCGTAGTTTTACGAAAGATTAAATTTATAAATATACCACCTATCTATACAATACGTAATATTACATAGATAAACATGTTGAATCATAGAGATAACAACAAAATGTAAATTAAAACAGTAACACTCGAGTTTATAAACGCAGCAAACTAGAATAAAAAAAATGAGCTTGAGCATATTCAAAATTCGAACGCGTCCACCGTAATGGCGGATACAAGCACATCGAGCATGAAATAATTGCATTCGTTCACGACCGCGCCTTGTGAACGGCCTCTCCGGCATATTAGCTAGACATACCCATGTACTTTAGGAGTTACTGCCTATCGTTATTACCCGAATACGTGAAATTGTGTGAACGCGATCTCAGAGCGAGCGGTGCGCTGCGCTCATCTTGACTTTGTCGCATTGCATTCCATTCCTCTCCTCAGACAAGACGGGTCATCGTTTGTGTTTTTTTTACGAACATTGGCTCGAGGTGCTCTCAACCGCTTATTATGCGACCGGCGGAAAGCGTCAGTTTCCAACTTGAGTAAATGTAATTACCTATGTCGTTCATAAATTGTTAGGGTTACCATTTAAATGCTGATTCATCAGTCGTTATGGTTCGCGAGATTTTTATCGCTCCGGTCTGGTCAACGTTTTTCGACAATAAATGATCGTTTGTTTTGTACGCATTGAAAAAGTGTTTTAGAGTGCTATAAAATTTGAATTTCGCATTTTACCGAATTATTTTCGTCCTAAATATTACTCTACTGAAAGCCAGTAATCGGCGTTTTCTAAAGAGGGTCCTAGGAAGATATAAAATTCCATTGCATAAATTAATATTCTGATAGCCCTATAAAGTATCTTGAAAAGTTTCATGACCAACAATATATAATGCTTACTGCATCCCTATGATTTACCAATATTAATTTCATTAAAATAGTTTAATAAGACAAATAAACTATAAGCTGTGTATATTTATCTACACGACCTAAATTAAACAGTCAATAATATGCGGCAGACATAAAAGAACACACTAATATGAATATTATACACAAATACTGCTAACAAACTGATGTGCCCTGCACTTCAAGTGCACACACAACGAACACTGACCCATCACACAAAACAAAGTTTGTACTAGCCACACTATACAGAAACACAGTGTTGCTAGTTGGAAAACGAGCAACGAAAGGCCTTGTCCCCGATTCCGATACTGTTACTGCTATAAAAGACATGTAAAGATCGATGAGATCTATGATTAACTCATACACTCATACGAGTGTTGGTAATATTGAACACTGTTCTCGATTAATCGTAAAATGAACGGTTGGTTGTAAAACCTTGGTGTGCCTAGTTGGACGGATGTCTAATATTTATGTTCGTAAAGGTAGATTTAGACATAAAACGCAGAGTTTCTGTTTCCGGCATAATATACGATTCACAATTCTCAAAGAAAAGTTTGATATTCCATTGCCCCTGTACACTCATCTCAATCCACGGTAGAGTGGTGAAGTACTGTTCCTGAACCTACCTTTACGATCCGCAGCATCAACTGAAACATCTTCAAAATAGCATTTCTTTAATTTTGTTACTCGCACTGAAAAACCATACGAAATCTAAAACAAATAGACGACATACTAATTTCTTTTAAGTCAAAAGTGAACAGGTAGTCGACCACATCATCGCTTGCCATGAGGTGAGATTGTGGTCAAACGCTAGCGTATATCCTTACTTCCTTACTAATATTATAAATGCGAAAGTAACTCTGTCTGTCTGTCTGTCGCGCTTTCACGCTAAAACTACTGAACCGATTTGAATGAAATTTGGTACACAGATATTCTAGAGCCTGAGAAAGGACATAGGCTACTTTTTATCCCGGGATTATGTTCCCTAGGGACCACGCGGGTGAAGCCGCTGGCAGAAGCTAGTAATTTATAATAAAAAAAATCCTCATTGAAATCAGTAGTTTTCCTGCACTGCTCCAGATTTATATGGTTCAGTGAAGATGTTTTCGTCCGTACAAACCTATCTGCCGTCACCTCAGTAATCATCATCATCCACAGCCCGACTTGCCCACTGCTGGACATATACCTCTTTTTTCATGTGTCAATCCTCACGCTATTGTGCGATCATCATCATCTGCCTAGCTTTTTCCCAACTACATTGGGGTTGGCTTTCATACAAACCGGATTCAGCTGAATACCAGTATTTTACGTGGAGCGGCTGCCTATCTGGCTACCTTTGCTGATGATGATTTGGCTAGGAATGAACACTGATCACATCAGAATGGGAAATCATCAAATGACTCCTTCCGCTCTTGGCGAAGCAGAAGAAAGCGTCAGACTCTTACTGACTAAAACATATCCGTGTTCCTCATTTGCGTTCCAGGACTTCCAGGGCTGCGGTGACTCTTTCGAACAAATTCCGCAACCACAAACAATCCTACCATATTTTCTTCGGACTTCAATTCTCGCGACTTGTCGCATTTATATGTATGGGGTCTATATCCCTCACTACCTCAACCGATTCGCGGTCCGCACTCAAAGACAGGTTTGTTCAGCGGCCATCGGTCCTTCAATCTGATGGCAGATAGCGCCTGTTGTCTCGAGAGTCGTTTTATTCATACCAACTACCAACATTCACGTAAGAAAACCTGCTAGTGATAAAATACCGAATCGATTTATACGTTCTTAGGCAAAGAGGTTCTATCCGAAGGCAAAAAAGATCCGTCTTTTAATTTTCTCTTGGTCCATGCATACTATACTGTAATATTCTCTACATACTGTACAATTACTCTTACTTTCCGTCTGGATGTCAGTCTGTTTGTTATTTATTTGGATGAAACATTGCACACGGGTAGGCCATGTTCCGGAATAGCTGATAGGATACTTTAGATCCCGGGAGAATGTTCCCTTGGGATAATTTTCGATTATCATGCAAACGGAGCCGTTAGCAAAAGCTAGCCGCTAGTCTGTAATAAATCCTTTAGCTTCCAGTCATTCAGTACCAGCCTTTCCTCATCTCCTTTTAGGCCAACTAAGCTGTAATTTCCAAAACAAAAACACGAGGTTCTTTTTAATCTTGAAATTTTTAGTAATAATACTGCTTAATAAAGTTTAATTTCAAATTATTTTCGGTCAGAATTGTCGGTAGTACAGTTAAGATTTTTGTCATAAACACAATTTAAACAAGCGAGCAACTGTTTACGCGATATTATTTGTACAGATGAACACTGTTTAAAGAATAGACTTCAAAGCGGTAGCGGTACATTTGTTGAGTCATTCTAATAAACTGTTTTTGTTATACATTAAGGGCTTAGCGTATCATCGGGCTGTCGATCAAATGTACAAGTTTGACACTTCCCTTTGAAATGTTAAGGCTTTTACAATTTATTGTTGTGTGTTTAGACAAATGGCAGTAGTGTAAATAATTGTGCCAAGTGCCTTATTTTATTCAAACAAAAAATCATCTAAAGCAGTCTAAAATTACTGATCAAAGTTGGTGGAATTAAGCAGGCAACCCTAATATCCAAATCTCTTTTTTTTCCTATCGGGGGGAACCTTTCCATGTCTCCTAACCTATTGGGGAGGCGATCAGGGAAAGTGGGATTTTAACTTCACTAAAACCACATCGACACATGGAACGGGGCTTAAGGCTGCTCTCTCGAAAAAAGCATAAAAAACAGCGTGCAGTTGAAGCAGCTTTTCGTCAGCACTAACAAAGAAATTACATCTGAAAAGAATAGTTAGTAATCTACATGATATGATACGTAATTTGGTTTAACCAGATATCTATCACATAATAACACCAAATCACCTACAAATCGTTGAGATGAAACCATTTCACTCATTTTTTTATCAAAAGAGTATAAAAATATATATACTGCTTTGCAATACAAACGAAAATGATTTGGTTTTGTTATTTTTTAAAAACATGTATTATTTAATCATAAAAAAAAATGCGGGTAGCGGAGTGGCGCGTAGAGGGGAAGTTCATATGCAAAAGGTCATTGGCATGAATACAAGCCTTAAAAGTCCACTCAGGAACCCCGTCTGTGCAATCACAAAATCAGTCTTCCTAGCCTTTTTACATTCCATGCTGGAGTCAGTTTCCCTTCCAATCGGATGCAGCTAAATACCAGTACAAAAGCAATTCTACTATCGACCCAAGTTATAATTTTACTGAAATTGTGACAGTAACAAACGGCTATCTGGGGTTCGCCAGTGTTTTTTTGACAGATTGCGACTAAGAACATTTGTAGAATTTGCCCTCAGGTTTGTAGTTTTAACGTCATTAAGACATCTTAACCTAAATGTTTTTTTTATTCCTCCACTGTCTCACGTTTGATAAAACCGTTTTAACGTCTATCGCTTCATTGTGAAAACGAGGTCTCTCAAAGCAGTTTGGAAGCCATCAGTGCACTTAAAAGCGTGCCTAAAATGGACCATTGTACAGCCGCTAAAAAAAGATATTTGAATCGTTCCATTCATGAATAGTCCTATAGGTTGTAAAAACACGTAAGTTACTTCACAATGTAAAGTAACCTACATAACGTACCTTTTTCTTTTTAATTGTTTTTTTTATCAATGGTGTAACTGGAAAAGTGTTACTATGCTGGAGTAAAACTAAGCTAAGTTATTGTGCATGACAGCCAGATCTGTCGGATTAACCGGTTCACAGTCCAACAGACTACATGTGGTCTTCGCTGATTGTTTAGCTGTTGTGTCTGCTGTGCGGATAGTGAACCTGTAAATCACCGATAGATGGCGAGAGTGTCGTTACCAAAAATGTTCAGTGACAAAGCGGTCATCTACCCTCCGTACAGAGCGTCAATTCTACTAATTTTTAGGGTTCCGAACATTTGTAAAAACGGAACCCTTATAGGATCATTCGGGTGTCTGTCTGTCTGTCCGTCGGTCACAGCCAGTTTTCTCCGGATCTACAGGACCGATTCTGTTGAAATTTGGTATACATATGGACTTCTGTGACCCAAACACGGACGCGTTACGTAAAGAAATAAATTTTTATTATGGGGTCACTTTTGGGGGGGTCAAACTAGAAAATTAAAAAAAAATGTTTTTCAAACTAAATTGTGTGACATATGAAATGAAAGGGGTTAATATATTTTTTTCATAATTTTAAAATAAATAGTTTTGAAGTTATTCAAGAAATCAGACCAAAAATGACCATCTCCCCCCCTTTATCTCCGAAACTACTGAGCTTAAAATTTTGAAAAAAAATCAGAATATAATTTTATATCTAAAGATCACGCGATCAGGGAAATTTATAAGAAGTCTATAGTGTTACAAAAACATGTTAAAATAATGAAATTGGTTCGGAACCCTTTGCACGCTAGTCTGACTCGCACTTGGCCAGTTTTTAAGAAACATTTTGTCTTGAGCTGTCAAAACACTTTGAAAACCTTTTGACCGACAGATTTCGACTGAGATGCGAATGTTGCTTAAAAATTAGAAGAATTGGTTGGTGCTCAGGATTCTGTCATCCGGTGCCTGAAAAGACATTAATATCGATACGTCAAAAATTAAAAGAAAGTCAGGTGTTGCGATTGGCTGTTGAGAATTCATTCAACAGTTTACATCAGCTAACGCGTTTTAGAACGTGTCAAATAAATTTTCCATTAATTTTCGCCCTAGAAACTGGATTTAACTAAAAGGGGAACTATCCTTTTGCGAGGGAAATAAAAATATGTAAAATGTATAAAAAAACTCGTTTCACTGACAAAACGTTCACCGAATCAACGCTTTCATATAAGGGTATAAATCAATTGAATTTAAAATACCTAGTTCCCCAGAAGAGGCAGAAATGTGGACATTTCACCAGACGCGGAATGCACTCCACAAAAACTATTGCCAGCCTGTATTATTAGCGATTCGTCGATTTTCGGCTAACTTCGTCTTGTTGGGTTCGGGTTTTATAACCCTTTGTGGTTTAAAATTTCACTCTCTACACTTGTTGGTAGTATTGGTAGGTACTAACATTGGTGCAGATAGTAATAAATTAAAATTAGTATATAAAAATCTCGTGTCACGCTGTTTTTTATCGAATTCCTCCGAAACGGCTGGACCGATTTTTATGATTTTTTTTGTCTATTTTTTTTATATGGCAAATCAACATTTTACCGAGTCAGCTAGTAAATAAATAAGGGGATATATTTGTAAATATAATCGGTGCCTAATTAACTGAATCGTAAGAGAACTAATTTTATGTAGAAGTCCCACAAAAAGTTGTTTTTTTTTTTACTGTAGGTAGGCATACGTTTGACCACTATCTCACCTGATGGTAAGCGATGATGCGGTCGAAGATGGAGCACGTTTGCCTAGAAGCAACCTATTCACTCTTGTCTTAAAGATTCCCAGGTTGTAGCTATCTGGAAACACAGACTCTGGCAGGGAATTCCACTCCTTGTAAGTTGGATAATTGTAAGGCCAGAATTTTATCCTACTAATTTTATGTGTATGTCTGGATGTTTGGTATTCTGTCACACGTCAACGACTTAACGTATTTGAATAGAACTTTACACTCGTGTAGACCATAATCTGGCACTTTTAATCCCGTGATATAAAACACTTTTCACGTGGGCGAAGCCCTCAAGCAGAAGCGGGTATCAAAAACAATGAACATTAACTAATCGACTGGATCAAAAATTGAAGACTTACCTAAAACATTTATACAAAGCATTTACCTTTCACACACGCGATAAGTACATTTAAATCCGTACAATTTCCTTCTATAAAGTACACACGATATTTTCTGCATAGCAATATAGTGCTATTAGCGCAATAAGTGTTTCTGGGAACGAAGACTGCACAGGTTAACTTGTTCACACACGAGCATTAGCGGCGGTGCTGATGAGTCATTTTGGTCTGTTGCTTGAGAAACAGGTAAAATATAAGTTCCACCAAGATTTATTTGTATAATTGACAAGCGGCAATCCCGGTTTTTACCCTCTTAAAAGGTAAATCCACCCCCAAGTTGCAGCTATCAGGATACACAGACTCCGGCAGGGAATGCCATACTTTCGCATAATGAAAGTATTCTCAAAACGTTTTGTGCGTATCATGGGTGGGTAGTGATGGTAGCTCCCTAAAAGTAGTGACTATTCCAGCTGAAAACTCGAAACTTGAAAGCCTCGCTGCCGCAAAAAACTAAAAGCATAACATTCCATTTAAATTCCCTTTGAATAATTACAATTTGGATAGGTCAGTGAATCCAAAAATTGAAGCTTTTTGCACTTTCAGATCCTAGATCCCCCTTTCCTAATTCCCTTGGATTAAAAAAGGAGATCCCTCTTACTCACAATCTTCTAATTTTCCCACCAAACCAGCTTGCGGCATAAGGATATTCTTATAAAAAGATACTTGTAGAATTTAAATGTGAGACATGCTTCCAAAACTGTTCAACATGCGTCGCTCAAATTGGATTGGTCGCATTTTTCAGTTTATCCAAATTGACACTTGGTTTTATGCGGTCTGTCCAAGAATTTAAATGATAATTATTAATAGCAATTTATTAAATGACAGGAATGATACAAATAAAGGAAGGTTTAAAGCTGTTGATGCTAAATTCTACACCCAAATACCGTGTCCACTAGGTGACATTAGCAAGATATGAGACAGACCAGTAGTCTCAGTAAATCTAAAGGTTTTAAAATATAAATACCTGCCCAAATCCGGAAACAGAAGCATTTAGCCTTATCTAACATTTACAAAAAGAAAGTCCCATTACAAGAAATGTCTTCAGTTATTTCAAGAATTTCACAAACAAATCTTGACTTGACGCCTGATTCGCTTCGATCTTTCGAGAAGAGTCATTCTTACTACAATAATAAAGATTTTGTGTTGTCAATATGTCAGTGACATCGTGTTTTCTTGAAGTTTCTGATAAAGAGGATATTTTTTTATAATCTTAATTCCGCTCACACATTGTCTTTCTACATAAACGTTCCGTTTTCAAGTTCAACAATTGCTTTAATTCTTTTGATGATCATAGAAGATATAATCATTATGATGATTTTGTCTACTCAAAGCCCGCCATTACTGATCAAGAGTCTCTAGACAAAATTCCGTCGATAGCGATGTCAATCGACGAAACGTTAAAAAGAATTAGGTTTGACATGCGGCACCGAAGTGTCACGTGGTCATTCCCAAATAATTTGAAATTTCAACAATCACCTACGTCGATATAATGTCGCTGTCTAGAGCCCAGGAACCTCCTTTAGGGATGTATCGCCCGACAAAACACATTGCCAAACCACAACCCCGGAGAACTATGACAGAAGGAATAAAATGAATCAATGGCTTGCAACGAGTATGTGAGACTGCATTAAAAATCCGTACACTTAATGCAGTAACTAATAAGTTAACAAAGCAGTCGGTATTGTTAATAGCAGTGCACCACAATGCACTGAGACGCAACGCTAGCCGGCATTCAACTGCGACCTACATTTGCGTACCACTAGTACATGGTACGTTTCACTTTTTAGAAATCCCATTTTAATATCAAAGATTTAGTACTCTGTTGGTGCTGTTTTTTGTTCGAATCTCAGGGTTTTTTGGGTTGGGAGATAATCTGGTTATGAAAGCAAGTTTCATTCATATCTATGAGGATAATTTATTTCTAACTAGCATCTGCCAGCTGCTCCGCCCGCGTCGTATTTTAATACCATTGACCCGCGCAACTTCGTCTGCTCCGCTCCTATTGGTCTTAGCGTAAGGATATATAGCCTATAGCCTTCCTCGATAAATGGGCTATCCAACACTGAAATATTTTTTCAAATCGGACCAGCAGTTCCTGAGATTAGCACGTTCAAGCAAACTGTTCAGCTTTGTATACATATTAAGTATAGATTATACCAAGAGAAGACATAATACAAGGGATATACGAGAGAAACTTCTATTCCAGGACATGGTCTACCCTTGTGCCATGTTCCAAATACGTACAGCCGTTAAAATGTGAAAAGGTAACCAACTGACTATCAAATAAAAAAAAATGACTCGCATTTGTAATATAGACATAGCGTCACTAATTTACCAGCACCAAATGCAAAACCAACTCATTTTCATGAGGCATCATAGAATTATAACATCATAGACAGTAAAGACCACCTGAGCGAACCCAGTGTGGTTCGCCATCTAAAAATAAATCAACCATTTGGTCGTAATAACGTCAAGATGACACATTAATTCATCACATGTATTTTGGGCATCAAAAGGAAACACACGGAATCGTATGATCAACTACTTTTGAATGTCTGATGCAGGAAATCGCATCAAAGCTAAGTACATCCTGGATCTTGTGTTAGTATTGCAAATAAAATCGCTTTAACATAAATATGGCTTTTGATTTAGAAGTAAAGTGAGGCGTGGTTAAAAAAATACGTAAAAGATCGGTGATGTATCTTGTGGGTCTTTAAAAATATTAGTGTTTTTTTTTTCATCATCATCATTATATTAGCCGAAAGACGTCCACTGCTGGACATAGGCCTCCCCCAAGCGTCGCCACAACGACCGGTCCTGTTTTTTTTATTATTGACTAATTATTGCCCTCGGCTTCGCTCCTTCTTCCATCTATCTCTGCACCATCATTCATAAAAGTCGGGTCGGATATTTTGGCACTAAAGCGTAACAAACCAATAAACTCATTTTCGCAATATTAGTCACGATATGCTCGCGTTTGAGCATTATCTCACGGTAAGCGATGATGTGGTCGACGATGGAGCACGTTTCTCTTACCTAGAAATAACCTATTCTCTCTTGTCTTAAGCTTCGACAGATATACCAAAAATGCTTTAAAGAAATCTTAAACTATGCATTATTACACAGCCCATGCATATTACATCATCATTAAGTGCGTACATTTAGATTTCTTGGTCATCTATATAGCGATGACGAATACGGGGCTTTGATCGCAATTCCAGACAAAACTGCAATCATAAAACAATTTCCTAGCAGCAATAACTATTTGCTAAACGTAGGAAATCAAGTCGAGAACTTAGAAGCCATAGCAACCACAAGCTATGTCAATGAGCCCAATGAAGCGAGTCCTAAGGAGATTAGTCACTTATTGCAGAACTAACTTAACAATATGAAGTACAAAATAACTGTCATGCTGAATTAGCAGAGAGTACTGTACGTAACATCAGTTTATCAAGTACTGTGTGAGTCATCTTGATTTGATTAAAGGTGTATTTCTGGTGATTTTGCAGTTAGATCAGCATTTCTAGGTAATTCTTTTACCTTAACTTTTATAGCCACATCTACATATTATAATGCCTTCTCAGCTTTCCATTGCACCTTTCCAAAACTGCCTGCGGAAGTCGGTGTCAAAAAACGAAATAACCAAAAACACCGACTTCCGAAATTAAAGTTATTTTATACTTTGTAGTGTTTTGTTTTGGAAGTCGGTTAAGTTTTTTAATTTTCTTGGTTCTTCAAGTGGATGGCTGGGATCATCATTCTTAGCGCTAGTAAATACAGTGTGCGGTCACCTATTCGTTTCCCCACTAATTATGAAGTCATTGACATTATTGTCTTTGGTACCAATTTATTATGAGGCCGGTGTTGCGTTGAACGATTAGATATGATTGTTCTTTTCTTGACATTTTACCACTTATAGATGGTAAACATTATTGGTTCTGTGTGTTTTCCTTTGTGCTTCCATTGGGTTCTCTTTCACGTAATCATTGGCGTTCTTTTCGCTTTTGTCTCATCTTGATCTCAGTCTCTTTTCGCATACAAAACCGTTGCTTAGTAGGCTTAAGTGAAATCTAGTATAAGTTTTTTTTAATTACTGTCATTTTAAAATGAAGCAGGTGTTATTTAAAAAAAAATGTTTTATTATTTGTTTTATTATTATTTAGTAAGTCTTAGCTAATAAGAGATAGTCAGTAGGTACATACTCACATATCAATAACTAGCTCACAAGCGCAACTTCGTCTGAGTCACATTTTTTATTTATGCTCAGCTCGTATTGGTCGTAGCGTGATGTTATATAGCCTACAGCCTTCCTCGATAAATGGACTACCCAGTAATAAAAGATTTTTTCATTTCGAACTAGTAGTTTCAGAGATTAGCGCATTCAACTAAACAAACTCTTAAGCTTTATAATATACTGTTGATCTTAGCGTCATGATATACCTATAGCCTGTAGCCTTCCTCGATAAATGGGCTATCTAGCACTGAAATAATTTTTCAAATCGGACCAGCAGTTCCTGAGATTGGCGCGTTCAAGCAAGCAAACAAACAAACAAACTCTTCAGCTTTATGTATAAAGTATAGATAGTATCGACAATAATAAACTCTCAATTCATACCTACCCACCATTTCGAAACAACGCGGAAACGTTACAATAATTTGCTTATTTGATCAATTTATGTCCATGACACAAGACAAGCCTGATTCATCATTTGTAAGAACCTATTGTTTGAAGAATTGGTATTATCTGTAGCAGTGAATTAAGCTGTGTGCCGAATAATGGAAGAAACAATCCTTTATATGAAGAATTTGAAAGTAAACAGTTTGATTGACTTTTAACGTACTGCTTAGGTCATTTTTGTAAGAATAGTTGTTTAAGATGAATTTGTATTGTTTGCTGATTCGTCAGTGGAGTGTCTAAGTTCTTTGTTGAGATAATGAATCTGCCTAGCCTTTTTTTAACAAGTCACAACCTACAGTACCTTTTTTAATAGGATGATGGGAAATAACTTCTTGCTCTCTGGGTGGAGCGGAAGGGAATGTCAGACCCTTATTGATCTACTCTTATTGAAACCCATCCGTGTTCCTCCAGTGCCCTTTGCATTCCAGGGCCGCGGTGACTCTTTCCATCAAATTCCTCAACCACCACCCAGTAACTAACTAGGTAAAACTGGTGTTGGACTGGTGTCAGTTTTCTTGGCTTCTGACAATTCGTAACGACTTTTAAAGAGCTACAAATGACAGCCGGGACCAACAGCTTAACGTGCTTTCCGAGGTACAGAGAAAACTTGATATGTTAAGATGGTCACCCATCAGCGGGTTGACCTCTGCGAGCGTTGCGTACCCCTTTAGATCGACCCATGGCTGTTATTATTAAGCCACTAGCTCCGAATATGTTGTCTTATAGATTTCTATATGGGGTCCTTCGAGCCGTATTAATCTATGTCCAGGTGATAATTTCTGAGTACATACATAGTTTCTCTATGTTAATCATCAGTTTCCGTTAGCTGTCGTTATTGAGTAACAAACAACCCAAGCTTTCCGTCTCTTTCACACCTGTTAAAATTATACCAGCAAAAATATTTATAGAAAAGGAAAGAGTACCATTTTATTCTATCGAGTGAGTCATGGCATGTATAAGTGAGACACTAAAATATCAGTCAGTGGAGCGAATGCTTGCATTAGTAATTAGAATCCACTAAATAGAACAGCGAACGACCTCTGGGTTAACCTTTCTGAACGTTTCTGACTTTGATTGGTATAGTTTTCTTTTTTAGGGTTCCGAACGAAAAACGGAACCCTTATTTATTTATTTAAACTTTATGTACAGTAGTGGTACATGGGCGGACTTAATGCAACAAGGCATTCTCTACCAGTCAACCTTTGGGTTAAAAAGACTACACTGTGGTAGGTGTACAACAAAAAAATAAAAATAAATGGAGTCTTTTGGGGAACATTATACAAATAATATATTTAATACTAATAAAATACATATATAAGCTAAAATAATAAACTAATAAATATGATGTTTTATAATAATCCTTCTGATCAAGAGAACTCACAATAATCACGACGAAGACCAAACTAAGAAAGACAGGCTTTTAAGTAGTGCTTTCGGACTTTACGCTTAAAAGAAAATTTCGACTCAGCCTTCTTGATGTCAAGGGGTAGCACATTCCAGAGTTTAATGGTGGAAATAGCGTAAGAGTTAGACAAAAACCCGGTCCACTGGACCGATTCTATTGATATTTTCTACACATATGGACTTCTTTGACCCAAACACGGACGAGTTACGTAAATTATTAAATTTTTAGTATGGACGTCACTTTTGGGGGTCAAATTAGAAAATTTCAAAAAATAGTTTTTTGAACAATATTGTGTGACATATCAAATGAAAGGCCTTACTGTGAGGGTTTTAATTAGATTTTCTTCATAATTTTCAAATATATGGATTTGAAGTTATTCAAGAAATTAGAAGAAAAATGACCACTACCCCCGCTTATCTCCGAAACTACTGAGCCTAAAATTTTAAAATAAATGGAGATAATAGATCTATACCTATAGATTACAAGGAAAACCTATAAGAAGTCTATAGTGTTTAAATATCATGTTAAATCAAAAACTTGACCAGTTTTTTGTTTAGTGTATCTGGTGGTTAACGTTCACAGGGAATGAGGAAAAATACGAATGATAGTATTGAATATTTGCCTTAGTACTTATGGACTGACTTCCAGTTCAACTTCGATTTGTTTTACTAGCTCCAAAGCCAATAGCAATGTCAGACCAACCAAATACCTTTAAAATATTTTAAGCATGGCTTGAGTTGTCTTAATTATAAGGATATTATTAGTATTATTATTATTATTTAAGGATAGGAAACCATCAAATGACTCCTCCCGCTCTGGGCGGAGCAGAAGGGAGTGTCAGACGCTTACTGACTAAACCCATCCGTGTTCCTCCTAATGCCCATTGCGTTCTAGTGCCGCGGTGACTCTTTCGAACAAGCCGCAACTCTGGCAAAAGAACTACAGTACCCTACCCTTTCAAAATTGATGCTTGTAACCCCTTTAAAGAACAGCTTTAATGCTCTCCATCTATCATCAAAAGGCCACTTTAAATTATTTGAAGCTCTCACAAACCTCTGACAACCAATAAGGCTTGTAAACCAAGACAAGTTATTATAAAACATGTCACGAGTGCTCAAGTTAATAAAAGGAGTCGTTTGGACACAGACTACGGATCGCGAGGTGCTGCCAAGGTCGGACTACCTGCCCAGATAAAAATATAACTCGCCTTTATTGATGCGGTTATAAAGACATTTTGGTGAGATGCTGTTGATGTGAATTCTGATGGAAAATTTTCATATGGGGTAATAAATAGACAGCTAAAAAACTGGCCAAGTGCGAGTCGGACTCGCGTGCAAAGGGTTCCGAATGTTTTTTTTTTAACATTTTATTTTAACACTACAGACTTCTAATAGGTTTTCCTGTAATCTTTAGGTAAAGATCTATTATCTCCATTTTTTTCAAAATTTTAGGCTCCGTACTTTCGGAGATAAGGGGGGGGAATGGTAATTTTTCGTGTAATTTCTCGAATAACTTCAAAACCATTTATTTTAAAATTATGAAAAAAATATAATTAAAACCCTCACAGTAAGTCCTTTCATTTGATATGTCACACGATATTATAGACAACGCCCAACCTTAGCTGCATTACGTAGAATAGCACTTGAGCAAAGTTTGAAAATAATTCTCCCGTAGTTCGAACGGAGTGAAAAAAAGTGTTGAAATCCGTCAGTTTTGGCGAAGAAATAAATATACTATCGTAGAAACTTCTCGTCACCTTAGAAATGAAATAATTCTAGAAAATAATACTTTTATCAACGTATTTACTAAAACCTAGAAAACTTGAAATGTTTGTAACACAGTGCTAATCAATTTCCTCATATAATCCTAACTATAAATCTATCGAGTAATAACTTGGTCATGAACATAATTTCCTTGTACGACTCGCTATGAAAAAGGTCATACAATTATAAATGATGCCATAAATATAACATACATGTTAAACTTCATCCATTCATATGGTCATGCTTTGGCTTTGAACAGAAGTTCCACAAACGGCGATGTCTGACTACCCTACCAAACCCACAGATTAGTGTAAACGTACACTAGAGACTAGACAAAGCGGTAGTCGATCAGATAGCGACTATCAATATTTCACAAAAATGTAAGGGATTGACATGACATTTCGGTAGCACATATCAAACCAATTCATTAGGACTTTTTGACAATTGGGAGACTAATCATTTTTACTGGCTCCGAGCAGTTTCCGAAGGATTAAAAATACAGCAATTTGGTGATGATCCAACATCAAGAATAGACAAACTCTAAGGTTTTGAAGTTACTTTCTATAAGCGAGTTTTCGATACTCATTAGAGCTTATTTAATTTTGTCTAAGAGCTCTGATATTTGGCATTGCGATCCTATTTTTTAAGTCTTATGCTACGCGGTAAAATAATTCAACCTTTTGTGTTGGTCGTGGACCTTCTCCTCTTTGCTTTAGTGCTGCAACCGCAGACATATAAATTATGTTAGACATTTTAACTGTCCGTAATACGGCTAATTGCGATACTTTTACCTATTTTTCATTCCATCCCTTCAGGGGATGTGTGGAGGTCCAGGTGGAGTCTAATTAGTATTTGAATCGAAACAGTGGTCACGCGATCATCTTGCAGTACCGGAACGAGCTATATGCCTTCTTGTTCTATTACTGCTTCATTTCTTTACTTGGCAACTATTCATTTGTGTCTGTGTTTTTTTATTCGCCTTTAGTAGCAACGTCTATGAAAACTTACATTTTTCCACTTCTAGATCCATTTGGGTCTATGTGGCAATCGAGTGAATATGTATTTCTTAGTAGCCAGCCTCATCCACTTCAATCAGTATTCACTATGTCAACCTCATCCAATTGTCCTTTTTCTTGATGGTCTTTCATTTCTTGAAATTTTATAACGTTTTGGGAATACTTTCATTGTGCGTACAGCTGGATTGGAATTATCTGCCGAAGTTGTGTTTCCTGATAGCTACAACCTGGGGGTCTTTAAGTCAAGAGTGAATAGCTACTTCTAGGCAAGCGTCTTTACTATCGATCACATCTTCGCTTTCCATCAGGTTAGTTTGTGGCCAAACGTGGGTCTATCAATAGTAAAATAATACATTTGCTTCAATCCTTTTCAAACCACATTTGAAAACCGGTAACAATCTCACCTCTAGTAAAATTACCCTCACATCTGTCTCCATCTCCATACCTCAGAAGCCCATACAGCTTGCCTCCAATACTTGTATTGATCGTGATAGGTTAGTGTTGCCTTTTCCACCTCTTTGTTCTTTCCAATATCGCATTCGCTTGTTACATCTTACACTTGTGAATGTTCTAAGTTATTTGAAGTTGTAGTCAAAAGGAATTGTATGTGGAATGCGATTGACACGCCTATGTTCTCTGTAGAGGCAGGCATGTGTATTGTTATATGTCTATAGGAACAAAACTTCATTCAACACGATGTTTCAGTCAGTAAATGCATAGCTTGTAATGTAATAACACATTTAGTTGTTTAAAGCTTGCGAGGATACGTAGCGATGTGTTTGTTAATAACCAATATAATCTCTTCATTTGCCTAGCATCGCTCAGCACTAGCGATTTCTATTGGTTCTAAACAAACACATCTTTCACTACGCATCCTCGCACATCTCTAGTGGAGCCTAAGTCCCTTGAAGTGAAGTCCTATGAAGAGGCGAGGCTATACATTTCCTCAAAACCTGACTATGGACTGCTACTGAGACATTCCTAACGAAGAAAACTAATAGCTCTCATGCTCTAGTTGCGGATTGAACCCAGAATCCTGTCAGCAGTTACACGTTTACACGGTATATACCAAAAGAATTTAATGCTTTTCCGTCTCTATTTCTGTTTGTTCCGACTAATATTCGAAATGGCTGGACCAATTTTAATAGGACTTTCAATGGTAGAGAGCTGATACTGTTGGGATTTATATAGGGTTCCCCGAGTTTCGCGCAAAATAATAAAAACCCATGATTTTTTTGTGTGTACTATAACTGAATAGACTATAATTTAATATTACACCCACGTTTCTCCAGGCATGGTTTAATTCCCAAGTGATGTAGAGTAAGAATTCCTAATAGCCCTGGTCTGACCCTTAAGATTATGGCAGAATCCCACGCTTAGGAGTCACGTTTAAGCCACTAGACCAACAAGCCCAACAAACAATGATTAGAGTACTTACTCGTAATAACCATTAGCTCAATATCCTCATCAACATTAACTGCACAAGTAATATTTAGTTCGTTATAAGTACAATAAATCAATTTGCCTAGCCTTTTACCAACTGTCTTGGTCGACTTCCAGTATAACTGCGTGCAGCTGAGTACCAGGATCTTACTTGAAGCGACTGCCCGTCAGACGTCAACAAACCATTAATGGGTGAGACGATACCCCTGGGCACGACAGGTGTGAGGCTTTCAGACTTCTGTCTATCCATAACAACTGTCAAAGATCTTCAAATGACATTCCGGGACCAAGAGCTTTACTTGCTTACCGAGGCACAGACGAAACCCTTTGGCAAGACTGGTGTCAGATTTTCTGGCTTCAAGGGCTTTATTTGCTTACCGAGGCACAGACTGATCCCCTTGGCAAGACTGGTGTCAGATTTTCTGGCTTCAGAGGCTTTATTTGCTTACCGAGGCACAGACTGATCCCCTTGGCAAGACTGGTGTCAGATTTTCTGGCTTCAGAGGCTTTATTTGCTTACCGAGGCAAAGACTGATCCCCTTGGCAAGACTGGTGTCAGATTTTCTGGCTTCAAGGGTTTTATTTGCTTACCGAGGCACAGACTGATCCCCTTGGCAAGACTGGTGTCAGATTTTCTGGCTTCAGAGGCTTTATTTGCTTACCGAGGCACAGACTAATCCCCTTGGCAAGACTGGTGTCAGATTTTCTGGCTTCAAAGGCTTTACTTGCTTACCGAGGCACAGACGAATCCCCTTGGCGAGACTGGTGTCAGTTTTTCTGACTTCCAACTATCAAAGATCTACAAATGACAGCCGGGACCGACAGCTTAAAGTGCTTTCTAAAACGCGATTTATTAGCTACAATAAATATTCAAGTGGTCTCGGTCTGAACTCACGACCTTTCGCTAGTATAGTCTGTGGTCTAGTCTAAATATAACAAGACTGGTGATCGCCCACGGGTTTCTACCTGTGGTAGTTATTAAAGTACCGAAGTATTCCGGTAACGACTGCTCGATAGTCACTTCTGTCAGGTAGCGAAGGTTAGCCTGGATGTTTGGCATTGATAATTTTGGTTGTTACCATAGTGATTTATTAAATTGGGCTTTTGTAATATGAAGTTTAGCTACGTTGGTAACACAAGCTAAGTGTTGGAAGATTCATTTTTTTTAAGTCACTTTTTATTAATACAAACTACACTTAAAATAAAAAATCCTGACTAAAATAAGGCGTCTAAAAATTCGTCCACATCGCTGTCCACTGGAAGTGAGCCCAAAGGACTGGCGGCATTGCCACGTTGTATGGCAACGCTTATCTTCTGTCCGAGGTAAAAGCCAGCCCTTGGGTCACGCGAAATGTCAACTTAGCGTTTAGAACGACTTACTTTCACTTTTGTCACTTTTTATTTTATTTTATACTTGCACTAAATGATGCACTTTCGTCGTCAATGTTTTTTCTTACTTCAACTTTCGAATTCCTTCTAGGTCTTTGGTAGTTTTCAGAAGTATGTTTTACCTCTTATGTAGATTATTGCAATAAAACTAATCTTTGCCAAGTCTTTCTTTCTGCCTTTGTACCATGTTACTTGTGGTCGCCGCAAAACGTATTTCTTATTCCTATTCCCTCCTATCCTCCTCTATCAACCGTCATGCTATCATTAATTCCCTGTACTTTAATATGTAATACATCACGTACTTTGGCTTAGCATTATTCCTGTGGCACAACTGTCAAGCTACTGCTATTAATGCCAGGGTTGCGGAATTTTTCGAAAGAGTCAACGCGGCATTAGGAGGAACACGGATGGGTTTTAGTCAGTAAGAGTGTGACACTCCTTTCCGCTCCGCCCAGAGCAGGAGTCATTTGATGATTTTCCATCCAAATAAAAACTGCTATCAAGCTCCTGTGCAAGATAAGAGTCGTGATCATAAGTGAGTCAATGCACATGCTTAGTAAAGTTCTAAGAAAACATAACATTTCTTTCTTTACAAGATCTTCATGTCACATCGTAAAGTGCAGCGTCATCGTGGTTCTCCGATATCTCGATGCGGCAATATTGCCGGCCGATATTCAGCTCTACAGAGTACATCTAACGCTATAGAGATACCTACATTAGTTCTACAGTTCTAGGAACCGGATGTTGTTTTCTCCTATGTACCTAAGTATTTTTTCAAAGAAAAACTCATTAAATAGGTCGCCTTGTCATTTCTCGCAACTTAATAGCTTGCTATCTTTAGTAATAGCTTCGCCACCTCAGGTTTTCAGAGCTCCTAGAACTAGAGCCACGCGACAATAATGCAAAAAAGCCCTTTTTAGATTTTTTTCTACGGATATCCGTAGACGATACATTCCTAGCAAAAATAGATATTGTGCCTTAATTGCAAGAACCTTAACTGATCTGGTAGATAATTTCACGCAAATACTGCTAAACCCAACAACCGAAGAAGCGTCATGTTTGGCATCTTTAAACTGAACCTTTTTGCAACGCAATTCCATGAAAACTATGATAATTTATGTATTACTACAGCAAAGTACTGTAATAAATAACATTCGGGGTCAAAGATTCCTGCTACGGTACTTTTAAATATGTAGAGAGCTATGCACCATTGCATTGTATGTAACTTATAAAGGATTTACAACAAAATAGGTCACTGAAATTCGTAGCTGAATCGACAACCTGTCAATGTATGCCATTGCGCCATTCGGATGCAGTATTTTGCTACATTGTACTGCATTTATGTTCGATACATAATGTATCAACATTTACATAGCGTTTGAAAGGCCAACGATCAAATCAGATAGATCTAATCACTGTGTCGAAAAGATAAGTGCCAGGCTGGGATTATAGCGAGTGTACTTTTTGATTTGTCGTTGCGGAATAGCTTTTGATATAAGCTTTGCCGAAAATTAAAGCATACTCACAAAACATAATCTGCGTATAGTATTCCCACGGTTGAGTCATCACAACCCTCCTCTCTAAGAGGGAGTGGGCCATAATCCACATAGCGTGCGGGTTGCTGGTATTAATAACGTTTTTCAGAAAAATAGAGCAATGTGTTTTATCAGTGCATACAGCTAGATTTATACTTATCTGAATTCCCTGTTAAACACTCTGCTTTGGACCTTGTTGTTTAGCTCATAATAAGGCAACTACAGGATTATTTCAGAAGCAAATGTTTTCTGTAGATTGCTGAATAGAAATTGCTTAACATCCACTGCTAGTCAAGAGTTTTACTCGGAGCCTGGACGTGTTCTATGACAAAAGGTTTACGTCAATAATGGTCAAAGAATAATGATGCAAAGTGTAAGGCATTCTCATGTCCAAGCCACTCTGAGAAATAATGCTAGTAACAGAAAAACATCAGCATATGCATATCACTTACTAAGAATGCTCATAGTTGCATTGCCTTCATTGATAATAAGGAGTAATAATCTAACAACTAACTAGTATTTTACTATACCCGCAAGTTTTCCTCAATAATTCTTGTATCGTGGATTGATAAACAGCTGTTTTTCTTTCGTTCGCAGAATATTGAATCTGACGTGTAAATGATTCAGATTCGTCATAATCTATTTTTGAATCAATGTATCTTTGGTCGATTGAAGATTTGTATGCGTATTGAGCACTAACGGTTATTACATTACGTGGTATAAAATGCAACATCTCTGCACTAATGAACCTTATTTCAAGCACGATAAGGGATGTTGTCCAATGCTGCTGTGACAAAGACATGGCTCACGGATACCACCAAATTGCAAGCTTTTTTAATTTTTGTGACATATCTCATCTATCTCTGCTTACCTTTCAAGACCCACTAAACAAAAGACTAAAGAAATCAACTAACAAATAAAACGATGTAAACAGGAATTGTCGCAGTGAAATGAAACATTATTAAATCAATTCTCTGGCGGATTGGCAGTCATCCAGATACGTTTGGCGCAAACCTTGCCAGAAGTGAAGTGTTGTGCTATATAGTCGTGTGTGCTGACAGGATGTGTCATAAGTAGGTTCTTCTAGGTTTCAAATCTGGTACAACTTGGTTTTTTGGATTTTGGTGCGTTATGTCAAAGCTTGGGGTAAGCCTGTGCCGTCGTCAATGCATACAAATGTAGCACTTTTGAAAACAATTCCCGTCAAATTGAACCGTTCATAAGATTGTAAATTATGCAGACAAATAGACCTTGCCGTCTAATGATGTGCAAATTTGCAATTGATATTCAACCTTAAGTTAATAATAATTTCTCTAACTTTACCGCGTGCATAGCTATTGTTGTAACCTTACAGTCCAGTGCATTTTTAAAGCATATTACCAACTAGCTGACCCGCGTAACTTCGTCTGCGTCACAATTTTCATTACTGCTGCGCTCCTATTGGTCTCAGCGTGATGTATAGCCTTCCTCGATAAATAGGCTATCTAACACTGAAATAATTTTTCAAATCGGGCCAGTAGTTCCTGAGATTAGCGCGTTCAAGCAAGCAAACAAACAAACAAACAAACAAACTCTTCAGCTTTATATAGAAGTATAGGTAAGCTAGTAACATAGTATGTGTCGGTGCAAAAAGGTGATCTTAAGTAGACACTATTATATAGTAGCCATTGTCAGTTGTCTAACAGTTTCTTTGTTATTACTTCAGTTTCAATAAACCTTTCTGCAATCATCACCAATTTCGCAAAAGATACTAATTTTCGGTTTGAAACCGTGTGCACATAGCCAATAAGCTTGGCCTGGCTGCTGAACGCGGCAGTCGGCTACACGAGGTTATGTCAAAGGCGCGACTGCTATTAGTAGACAAAGGCACAGGGTGCGTCGGTGACGCGCACGGTAAACTGTTTGCTAAAGCACCAACAAATATTTAACCTACTGGCTTTTGCCAGCGGTTCGATCACGTGAGAGTCGAAAGTTATCACATAGGAACGTGCTATTGGGGTGAAAAGTATCCTGTGTCCAGCCTATGGCTCCTCATTGAAATCCGTTCAGACGAGCAGCGTAAATGATGAACTAATCCGTCCTATGCAATAGAGACAGTGACATTCTACCAATGCTAACGATTGTCAAAAAGTCCAAATTATTTGAGATTTCGATTAACAAAAGCTACTGAAATGGACCTTAAATTTTTACATTTTTTATCGCTGAACTATGCTACTTTGTCTACACCTAGATCTTCTTTAGTATTACTTGTTTTTTCCAAATAACGCTACTAAGACTAGGATAAATCCTATATCTATACTAATATATAAAGCTGATGAGTTTGTTTCTTTGTATGTTTGCTTGAACGCGCTAATCTCAGGAACTGCTGGTCCGATTCGAAAAATTCTTTCAGTGTTAGATAGCCCATTTATCAAGGAAGACTATATAACATCACGCTAAGACCAATAGGAGCGGAGCAGTAATGAAAATTGTGACGCAGACGAAGATGCGCGGGTCAACTAGTTGTATATAAAGAGACAAACATCAATAAAATCTATAATTTTGCTTTTATTGCCAAGATCGTCGACCTCTGTTAATAGGCTCTCGCAGTTAGGTCGAGGGCTTGATGTAAAAAGCGGTGCTTTTGGATGCGACCCATATTGTTTGTTGGATTTATCTCAATATTGTACTGAGTTGCTTGGACCGAGTTTCAAGGATGAATATTTGCAAAAAAACCATTTAAAATTAATAAAAGCTATTCAGATTCCCTGAAACCTTCGGCGGTCTAGTGTCTCGCTTCATGAGGTCTTTGGCTTTTATTTCTCGGTCAAATTTGGTTGTGTATTTAGCATCTTTTATTTCTCAGTAGTGTCGCTACGATTGGTTGCCGTCAATAGGCTCACTCTCTTTTACAAGAACTTAACCATAACTGGCAAAATGAGGCTGAACTAGCTACAAAACACAGTCTTACCCTCCGGAGAACACAGACAGTCGTAACGATACCTTTGTAAGATTGAAAATTCTTGAATCTTCTCATAAAGCAGTCCTCGCATAAATTGTTTAACGACTTCGCATCATCGACCAGTTTCTGCGTAAGCGAGTCATCGGAAATGGTGGAACAATACATTCATATAACAAGGAAGTCGGTTGCGTGGAAAATATCTCCATTAGACCTGTTAGTTGTCACCACGTCATGCTTTGAGGTTTCTTTATTAAGGTCTTTATTTGTTTGAGGACTTGGAAAGTTATTTTGAAGATGTGGTTTTGGAATAGAGTACACAATTGTCATGTGTGGAAGATAAGGCAGTGCATTTTCAATTTAGTAGTCTATTTGAAAGGTGTTTCCAAGCTTTACAAGATGTAGTAAACGAAAATTGAGTGATTCTCCACTTACTATCCCTATTAGCCATCTGGTAGTGGTAGATATCGCTCTGGACATGCACTGGACATGAAATTTCACCTTCATCCCAGACTTTTGAAAATCATTTTATATTTCATAGAATGTCACTTTGTCTAACTTGTTTAGGTCCCCCCCCCCCCTCCCTAAAAATAATTATTTATTTATTTTATTATTTATGTACACAGAAAAAACAGTAAAATTTAACATTATAAACATGAGTACAAAGGAACTGCTTATTTCTAATGAAATTTCTTCCAGCAGACCTGCGACAGGAGAAATAAAAAGAAATGTAGACAATAGTGTGTAAGAACAAGAGAAGAGTATGTTAAGTCATAAAATTAAAGTAACAAATAAAAATAAAATATACATATAAAATATATACCTATACCGAATACTATATTATAAAATAAATACATATATATATATAACTATCATAGTTGAGAGGAAAGATAGTGCTCTTTAAGTCGATTCTTAAAATGAGAAATCGATTTTAAGTCACGAATGCTAGGCGGAAGTGAGTTCCACAATCGAACTGCATGGACAGAGAAGGAGTAGGAATAGTAGCTGGATTTATGAGGATGGGTTTTAAGGATAGACCTGAGGTGTGAACTGCACGGAGCGTCACTTCACACAATTATGTTACATTTTGCTTAAAATTATTTCATTTGTTATAGAAGAAATTCCATAAAGCAAGGTTTTGCATGTTAGCATCCCACAGTTATTTATAAACCTATTTTCTACACTATCTCAGGTAGACACTATAGAACAATAGTCCATCCTTTTGTTTCGTCTACCGCCGTATCTTTCCTCCTATTGTCTATAATTAAACTAGATTGTGACTGACATTCTGAAGACTTGATATGCAAGGAATCTGATGATGAAGACGGGCAAATTGCTTGCAGCAGCCATTTTTCAATTTATGGTGTTGTTTCTTGATCGGTGTCCTACAAACTGATGCTAAGTAAGAACATGCCTGTATCATTTTAGTGACATAATTGAAAACAGAGTTGGCTAATTAAGTAGGTTTCTTGGTGGATTCAGAAATATCCTTTGTTGTAAGTTTAAAATATGTTGATGATGTAACGCAAGATCTGAAAACTAGATCAAAAACGTTTGACGAGTTTTACATAAAGATGTAGGGCAGATATAAGTTCATAGGTACGATGTCTGTCTTTAACTCAAATTCGAACATAAATTGAATCATTGGCCTAAATAAACTAGCGCCCTTCTCAAATGAAAGAATATGAAACTCCCAACCAAGAGACTTTAGTAAAAAATGACAATGAACAAAATGATTCCCATAGGTAATTATTTTATTATTGAACATCAACGGATTAATTGTAACAAATTGCTAAGTGCTTCTAGTCATCAACATCCGCCAATCGTAGCTCGATCGTCTTTTATTATATTTGTTGAGAAGTATATTTGTTTCAGAGAACGTATTAGTACAGGAGTTTTTACTTTAACTTCTTATTATCATCTTTGAATTTGTACATGCCTAATTATTACGGTTTTAGATTTTCTTATTTACTCTTCCTCATCGTCCAGCCTTTATCTCAAGTTAATTTGTGAAGTTACAGCATCACTATTTGCTATCATTTCAATTGTCACCTCTTTTCTACCCATATCATCTTTAACAGAATCTATCCGTCGTGTCTTGGATCTTCCTGTTCACCATCCACGTTTATGATAGTGTATTAAGCAAGGTCAACAATCTGCCCTCTACTATGAGTGCCATCATGACTCCGATGTGAAAGAGACACGAAGCTATATAGGACGAATAGCACTATTTCTTTTTCATTTCAAAACCCATTAATGATGGTAATGACACGTCACAGTAGGAGTCAGATTGCTACCAAAACCTAGAGTGCATAAAAGTCTTCATCTAATTAATCAGCATCTGTAAGTACCGAAGCGTACTGCAGGCACTTCTGAATAGCTACCATTTAAAACACGCTACTGACATCAGCCGTATGGTGTCGGCCGGTGCCGTAAAAGAATAATACCATCCCATCACTTCCCGTGGGTGTCGTAAGAGGCGACTAAGGGACTCGCCAGAGAATGGGCGGCAGCGTTCTCTGGAAAACTCAACACCATGCACTGCGATCTCCAACCCGCCTGCCAAGCGTGGCGATTATGGCAAAGCCTCCCCCCCCCTTTTTGGGGGAGGCTTATGTCCAGCAGTGGACGTCTTTCGGCTGATATATACTGACATTAGTGCTGTAGTTGTTTGTATAAGTTGAAGATATGAAAGTAAAGCAACTGGAATCATAATCTTATGCAAGCATGCATCCAATACGTATGCGTAGCTGTGACATTTTCACTTCCTATCCGCATAGCTGTTTAATTATGCATTGGTAATTTATTACTTAATTAGAGACCCTTACTTGCTGAATGGAAATTCTTAAGATGGACTGTAAAGATAGTTTGTTAATAGATTCTTTAGCAGTATCTTATGTGCTTGAGACATTATTTAGCAATAGTTTAATGTCAGTAACTTGACTGCTTTCTTGGTCTACTGATTGCAAGTGCCCACTATTGAGCATACGTTCCTAAATCCCATCCCTGGATGTATTGAGCGAAATTGGGTTTTCCATCAGAAATTTGTCAGTAGCCAAAGTCTCGATATGTGCCCGGTTGATGCCAATAGGCTCGTCCCTGTTACGTGGAACTAAACATAACTAGCGTAGTGTTGGTTGTACTAATGGAACACTTCTATGTAACCGTTGTGGAAATACAGGCGTAATGTTATTAACAACTCAATGCTAATGAGTAGTATCCAATGCTTCTTGATCGTAACAAATTATTGCTGTCGAATATTTATTAGTCAAGTACTGAATTTCCTCAGGGTCTTGAAAACTGCCAAAAGGTCATAAATGTATGTGAATGACAAAATCATATCCAAATGATTAAAAAAATTCAACATCCGAAAATAGGTATGAGAATTCAACAAGATGTAGATTGTAGAACACTTTTTATGCCAAAACCGTCAACATCACCTGACTAAATCAAATTACTAAGATGACAAAGCATTTATTGCGAACAGACAAAGTATTAGATTAAGAGCATAATACAGCAGCGTAATGTTATATTGTAAATCATACATCATTCTTTACTACCGAGATTGATTCGACCTTGCCAGTCGAGAACGCGAACATAATTACTATTTCCTACCTGCTCTTTATGCATAATTTGAATAAAATCATGAACAATGAGATAGAAACTGTACAATATATAACATTACTTGGTAGAGGTAGTATTATAGTTGGCGTTAGGAAGGTCTGGACTAGACAAGTGCCATTGTAGAAGCGATAAGGAGCCCAAAATGTTTGGGATTTTACTTCGGCAGCTCATGTCAATCTTATACATTTTAGACTTTTATTCACTCTGATATCACTCGTCCAACCTCCGTCAGTAGGTCCAAAGCCCAAGGTTTTGGTTATATCACGGATATCTCTGAGTCCACTTAGAAGTTATGATGAGGATTAGAAGCCATAAGAAAACACTTGAGCAAACTAACCAGTCGACGCTAAAAATAAATATCATGATGTTTTTGACTTTCTTGAAATTGTAACGATCTCAGAATAATTGACTCATCTTCCTGTTCCTATCCTTCCGTTTGACGACACGGTTGGCGCAGTGGTTGAGCGTGTCGCGGGTCGATTCCCGCACGAAACAAATATTTGTATGGCCTACAGATAGTTCTTCCGGGTCTGGTTGTTTGTGTCTGTGAGTTTGTATGTTTGTGAACGCACCCACGATACAGGAGAAATTACTACTGTGGGACAACGTTTTAAAAAAAAAATCTTCCTGCCCTTGACCCATGTTCTTGGTGTGGGTTCAACACATTTTCTTCCTCCATTGGTCCTCTCAACCGTAACGCTATCACTGACTCCCTTCTCGTTCATATCATACCTCTCACAATCCATCCATCTACTTATGCTTTTGCCGAATCTTTCAACAGTTCAGGTTCTGCTCTAAATAAAAGAGGGGCAAAAATTAAAGTCGATAATGGTTCAACTCAATATCAACAATTCTCACAAAATAATTGTTTAGTAGTGACGATTCGTACCCGCACTTTCGACCTTGAAACCTGATTTGCAGAATATGGTTTACAAGCTGCAGTGTGCTGTGACCGGCAATCTATCTGTAGTCTGTCTGTAAGTTGTAAGTACAACAGTCAGCCTTTCTCTCAGTCAACTTTCACGATTTAGCGGTGGAAGTGTACCTAATAGTACGGTTAATGTGGTCTAGGTTTATCCTTCTAGCGAAGTAACAGTAACAAGCGTAGTTAACGAAATCTTTAGAAACAAAAATCAACTGCCACATGTTATGAAGATTGCTTGAGAATGGTTCGACCAGTTTGTCTGATTATTTTTTTTTTGTCGTAATCGTCAGGATTGGCGCCAGAGAAAATTGTTTGGATGTTGTTATTTTATTTAGTAAATTGCATCCGTGTGAAGCCACGACGAGTCGCTAGATAATAATACTTATGCAGACTGTTAAACGTCACCGTCAAAAAAATGCAAATAACTACTATTCGAAGTCCCCACAATGCACAAGCGATCATTTTTTGTCACAATCCCTTCTTCCATCCCTCTCAAACTGTACGCAAGCGAAAGAGATAGCACACGAATGCAACTAAGGACATTGACTGTGTGTTTTTTCATTCGGATTACACTGAGAGTGTTAAAGACCTTATTGGCGTTACGTAAGGTTGTTAATAGGAAAGCTGGTAGCTCGGATATGCAGATGAGATTTTTTTTCTTCTAAAAGGCCTGTGCTGTTCCTTACACCTGGCCGACGCACAGCCTCGTCCATTGTTATTTTAGGCGACACTGCTGTTCGGGACACAACAAACAGATTGATTGTAAATGTCGGATCCGATTGCGAATAATATTGCACAGGGCACATTTTTGTATGAATTCTAAGAGACGAATTTCTGGATGAATGTATGCGCTTTGATTGTGTTCTGGTTTAATTCGACATTGATTTCAGTATTCTGCAGTGCAGGTAATGGCTCTCGTATGCAATATTATTCAAATTCTCCCTGATCGCCAGCCCTATTCTATCAAATAGATTGTTAGGACTTGCATCTCGGTTGCTGTTATTGTCTCCGAGACTAATAACCTCTATGGTATTTTATTTTCTATCTACTAGCGGAGGAAGGAAACGAGACACCGCTTTCTTTCCTACTCTCGTTTTTCATGTGTTCGATGGTTTTGGTTGCAAACAGTTTGGCCTTTCTTGTTTTAAATACTACATTTATCGTATTAGGTGGAATCTTCATTACCTTTAAGCACCGTAGGAGGTTCATACCCATAAGTATTTTTATTACCTCCTCTTTTCATTAGTCATCATTTTTATCCGCTCGTTATTTGGTATTATGGTAGATGTCTGACACTGACATTGACTTTCTCTATTAATGTTTCATGTATGATGTAGGTGAAACTGTTTTAGCGACTCATCACAAGATTACCTACCCGCCAAACAAAACTTACACAGATACCATGTATCATCCTCAATATAGAACAGAACTGATCAAATAATTTGCTGACCATTAATCTTATAAATTTTCCTGTCTCATATGATCTCCAAAAATAGAAGATCAATGTACAGACAGAGTCACGAACGAAAGTCATTCAATGACATACTTGACAATATGAATCCACGGTGCAGAACCGAAATGACATATGACCGTCAGCATTAGTCACTAGACTAGAAAAAGATCGATCTTGTGTTAGACGTTTTGTGGCTTAGATCATAAAATGACGTTTACCGGACGATCGAGACAATCGAGTAGTGTGCCAAACTGCAAATCATCGTTTGTTGACAAAACTATTAGTTTTGCTGTTAACCCCGTTTACTACTGAATGTATTACCTACTTACAAAGGCGGAGAATTAAATATTGCAACATTTGCAACTACTCAGTAAACTTAAGTTGCAAGTTTTTGTATTTCCAAAAACTTGGTCGAATTATTATAATACGTAAAGTATTAAATGTTATAGACACATACATCATAATTCTCGTACAAATATCCCAATTTATTTGAGCTCGGCGCAAAATCTCTTCTTGTACCATAATTCTCTTACCTCGCTTCTTTTCTAGCCAAATTGTCCTTTACACAGTCTTATCAATCCTTTCTTTGGCCTTTCCCTATCCTTATAGATACCCAAATTCACACATAAAACTTTGGAAACATAGTAAAACCTAAAAAAATGTAACTGAAAATTAAAAATGCAAAGTACTCAATAGATGAAGGAAATGCTCTCAAAGAAACAAAAATAAATAATGTCAGCACACAAAAACACGAAGTTAACGGTGATAAGAATAAGATAAATGTTACCAAAATGGACTTAAAACACAGTTTCTAAAATGTTAAGCACGAAAACTTTTCCTGCCAAGAAGGGGATACTGTAAAGTTGTAAGTTCCAAACAAATTCGCGTTTTTAAATACTTGGCTTGAAAAACGAAAGGTTTTTTTTTACTTTTGACTCCGACAGAGCTTTACATGACTATTTCTATTTTGGGCTTGAATATTTGTGCTTGAACTCTTATGATTTTGTAGATTTTATCGCCATTTCTAACACAATCTGTTCTACAAGTAAGATGTCCTTAGGGAGACACAATTCAAGTGACCATAATGACAAAAATCACGTTGAGCATCTTAAAACTGAGGATGCTAATACTGATGGTATATACTGAGATGGTGTGATGCAAGCACCACAGTTTGGTTCAATTATTTGGTCTATGGCCTGGCAAACCTAACCTATTTTAGTTTCAACTTTACTACTGTGACCTCGATGCCTATTTTAAGCTGGACTATCGGTTAGGCAACAAGTAGAAAGTGACCGACACGGTGCACTATAATTTGATTCCGTTTTCCCAGGGCAACTTGCGGTCTTGTCGTTTTGACATGCTCTTGCGCAGGGCTGCCTGACTAACTTTAAAGGTTAGGTCATGTTTCACTTTTTTCTGGTATAGAATCATGCGAGACCGATGTTTTGCCATTATCTTAATAGTTGCTTTAGTACTTATAGTATATACCTCAGCCTTAATAAACTTCTAGTATAAATTGTATGTGTCATTCTTTATTTTTTTCTTCCGTCTTATTAATATTGTCTTTAATAACTGTCATTATGCTTGCTGAATAGAAAGGTCATAGTGACGTCGTCGTTAGCTTTGCTCATGTAGTGTAGTAACATCACAGCAGTAGCTTACTACTTGAACTTTTTGCTTCCGGTATTTTACGTATTTCTGTGTCCTAACTGTTTTACTGGAGAAAAAATTTCTACTACTAAAATTTATACTATTTCTTAGACTCTAGTCTAGGTCAGAAGTGACAGAGACAAAGTCTACGATGGAGCGAGCTTACCCAGAAGCCTGTGCGCTCTAACTTTGAAGAGATTAGGGTTGTAAGCGTTTGGAAACACAGACGCAGGCAGAGAGTTTCACTCCTTTGCTGTGCGAATTGGTGGAATAGCAACAAGGTAGGGATGGTAAGATGCAGTGCGTCTGGATGTCCGATGGTAGAAGGGGGCCGGTGGGATGAGGTCGTGCAGTTCTTGGGCACACTCACCGAAGTACAATCTCTAGAAGACCGACAAGCAGGCAACCTTACGGCGATGAGCCAAGCTATGTAGCTTGGCATCCACCAGTTTTACTTTTGTATATTGACCGTCCGTATGCCAGTATCGTCTTGCTCCTCGACAAAAACGTCCAATTCATCTTCTGTTAGTGTTGTCTGAATCATTTGCACAATTTCTTATGGCTACAGTACATAAATACATTCTCAATTCTTATGTTAATTAGTTTTAAAGGTTAACTCACCAGTTCTAGTTTAGAGCTCTGTTAACCCTAGTCGTGCCAGTGAACTGTTATTTACTGTGTGAACATGCAGATTGTGTGAGAATTGATATGCGATTTTATTCAAAGCTACTTTCTTTTGTCCGTGTACGTGTACGGAAGAATTTACAGCAAGATTGTGTTGTGCTGTTTTTGCTACATTTTCCGGTGAAGCGGTCGATTCTTTTCATTGAATTTGACGAGGTTGTTCATGGTCTCTTAGCTGTGTAAGTACGTCTTTTCTAAACAAATTGTATCGTCTTTATTTCGAGTGGTGTACAAGAAGTCTATTTATAATTGCATCCTAAAATTTTCATACTGCAGGAATATGGAAATTGGTTTTTGCTTGCAGTGTCATTACAGAAATATAAATCGCCACTTTGTATTTCTTTTTGAGTAATGTATCCTTTAGCTGTTTTCTACAAAAAGAGATCAATAGTAGGACACTGCCCCCTGCCTTTCGCTATCATAACAGTTTGCGTTTATCTAATCGTCGATCTATACTGATTAGCACGAATCTGTCTCTAGTATTCCTACTCTCAAAAATAAACCAAATTACGCCGTCCGCACGGTGAATGGACTGTACCCACGGTCCACTGCCAGTCAATCAATAAACGTTGATGTATCACCACTGAGATGTATAGCTCGCTAGATGGCGCTACAGAGCACAACACTGCTACTATTAAAACAATTATGTCTGAGCCGAAACCGGTTCCCATGGACGCACCCTTATAATAAGGGTCCATACTCCATGTTATAATGACGAAAGCTGCGTCAATCATTCTACGGATGCACACTAAATAATAAACTTACGCTACTGCCAAAACCTGTTTTTCTGAATGCAACTCAATTTTGATTTCCTTAGAGATGGTTTTTCAATGCCATAGGATTTGGAATTAGGTTGTTTTATTATAGTGTTCCAGTTTTGTGTATCAAGCGATAAAAATGCACAGACGTGACCGGACCAGACTTTATTGATTTTGAATGCAGTTTTGTTGAGTTTTGGCGTGAATAGTCCGGCTAGGCAATTATTTGATACTGGTTGTTCAAGAATACTTACGGGAGAGATCTTTACATACATAAAAACAAACTTAAGTTATAGCCGAGTTTTGTCTAGTCTCGGAATGCGTGAATCCTTCGCTGTTGAAGATTTACGCTCTTTAATACCTGCCATTTTATTGCTGAAGATTTTTGTAGATGTGCTTGTTTATGAAGGCAATATCGGAAAGCCTTTTTAACGCTAGCCTTTTTAGTTCCACCATTGGGCAAAGACCTCTCGAATTTTTGCACCTTTAGTGACACTAGCGCTTTTTTCTTGCAGTCACTTTGTCTGTCTAAAATTATATGAAACTGGCTTCTGCCAGCGGCTTTGCTAGCGTAAAAAATATCCGAAGTCGACATACTCTCAAGATGAAAAGTCGTCATCCTTTGTCCTATTCCGCGCTGCAATTTTCTTAAGGATCCCTAATTTTTTTCTAGACAAAATCTTATATACTAAAACCTTCCTCGAGAACCACTCTATTCATTGGTGAAAACAGCATGAAAATCGGTACAGCAGTTTTTAAGTTTATCGCGAACAGACAGACAGACGCGGCTGAGGACTTTGTTTTATAATATATAGTGATAGTGATGATATGGATTACAAGTTTTTAGCCAGCCAGCCATCAGATCGCCTGTTAAAATATAAAATGGTGCGATTAGACCATTTGTTACTAAATCCTAAACCTAAAGCACTACACAATTACAATTTAAAACTTCTCTTTCGTGTCCAGTATTCAATACATCTGTTGAACACGCGCCCTAAAACAAGCGTGGATTAATTCTACCCTTTATTGTACCCCAAACCACCCCTAACTATATACTTAAATTAGGGGTGAAGTTGTCACCCCAGTATACTGGTCTATCCATCAAAATAATGTTGGTATATAAATGGGTCATATTATACTGGTTGGACGTCCGAAAGTGTAGGCTGGGCCGCCATTATCGGATCCCGGACAATTCGATCTCCGATGTTGAAATGCGTTCGCCATAAATACAAATTCTAGGTAGGTACAACGGTGATCTCGTCTAGTCTATTGTTGGCATCCGGTTTATTTAAACTGCATCGTATTTGCGTAAACGTAAAGTTCTCTTTGGAATGGTGTTTTGGCTACATTACCTTCATTAAACAATGGCCGTCGGATCATTTAACAATCACCTTAAGATGAAGCGTTTTAAAATTCACAAAAATCTGTGTATTCTTTTCTAATTGTGATTAGTAAAGAAAACTTCTATTCATAATCTACTGCAGTAAATGACTTTCATAATCTCTTTAGTATTGGTATCAAAATAACTATCCACAAAAGAAACTAAAAAGACATGGCGTCATCCTAGACAAAGAGTTCTTTGCACCTTTCCTCGCACACATACAAACAATAAAACAGGAAAGCATACAGAACACTTAAAACGTTCACTTCAAGGGTCAGTAATATAAGAAGCATTATAGTTCTACTTAAACGAACATCACTTTTCCCCGAACCGATCAAAACCCGAGTCGGGGACACTAAAAGCTATACAGAATCATCCGAGGCAGGGCGTTACCCGAGTATTAATCTGCACACAAGTAAACATTACATCTCAAACCGAGTCGCCAAGAAGAAAGTATCTACACCTGTCCTTTTCGCACGTTCGTTGCTGACCGGTGTGCGAGAGGGACGGCAATCGAAGGGTCGGAATCAATACCATATGACAGGGGCCGGTGTTTTATTTTGTTGGAGACATCTTTGCGTGTGTAGCAATAGTGTTTTGCCTGTGTGAGTGGCTGGACCGCACTGTATCTAGGTAGGTGCCTAATGCTGGCTTTTCACATGTTAATTCTACGTTTTGGGATAGCGCTAGCGTAGATACGGAGGAAGGGTTTTAGCAGTTTCCAGTTGAGCTTTAAGTTGAAATGTAAGTACAGTATAGTTTAAGTTAAACGAATTTCGCTAACCATTGCTCAGATTGAGTAGTCTGTTGACTAACATAATAAATTGAAAGGGTCAGTTTTGCTTTGCTGATCTCGTCACAGTAAAGACGTGCATTCTTGCGTATATTGATGACTTTATTGTTTTCGTTTATTCGACATTACTCATAACAATGAACACCTTTCTTTGTTATTGCCCAACCCATATTTGGTACGGTTTTCTCTTTTGGAATTTTGTTACTTACTTTCTTATGTTTGAACAGTTTAGTTGATAGATGAAACACTACCGACAGTAGCCTTTAAGACTTTGATTATGTTTTTATGGACTATCAATGTTGTCAAATTAATCAAATATGGTAACTTGAATAAATTTTCTTGGTAGAGTCAGGAGGGATTAACACAAGAGAAGAAAAGGCTCTGCCCAGCAGTGGGCGAATTTAGGCTATCAATGACGATAAAAAGTAAATTATAGCATCACTCAATCTCTTTACGCCATGACATCAAATGGTTTTAAACACCAAGTCATCTCAATCACAATCTCTCTCGAACAAGGCAGTTATGCCAAAACTATCAAACACACTGTTGTTGTAAAAAAAACAACACAAAAAGGAACATGCAAATTATAAATTCAGCTGCAAATAAAATAATATATTATTACGAATCACAGCATTTGGTATAATTTGGCACCACTGTATAGGGGTAGCTCCCCTCGCTTGAAACGCTTTTATGGGCAACGTTTATGAACAGTGCTATTGTCCAGTTACGGTTAGATTTGGTGTCAACAATATTGGTTGAATTCAGGCTCTTGTAAATAACTATGATATAATATGTAGATTTCAAAATTTTCAAAATTATAAAAACATACTGTACACCTTTTGTACAAAACATCGAACAAATCTCTTTCTTTTTATTTCTTAGACTTGATTGAGATCCTTTCATTTGAGATTTGTTTTATTAGGTTTAAATTAATATGTAATGGCGTGTTCGCCTTTGGCCGTTTTATGTAAAAATGAAATAAATTAGTATAAGATCTTTGAGAATTAATCTCAAGCTCAGAATTATTAGTTTCTATTTCAATTCCCTCATAAAAAAAAGAAAACATTTACTCAAACCATAAAATATATCCTTGGATTTAATCATGTAGTTCTAGTAGTCAGATCAACGACAATGTCGAACTTTCGACATTACGAACTTACCTGTAGCCTTATAGGTGTAACTAGTGCACCGTCCCGGGTATTTCCCTGAGGTGGGAATATTCCCGGAAGCAACATTGCATGTAAATGTTACCCTGTAATTATGTAGGACACACACCCGGGGACAATAGGGTTTTACGGGAACTGAGCCCCGGGAAATAAATAGATTAATTTAATTCTATTATAGAATCGCGAAGAAAGACTTGGTGGAAGCATTCGATTTATTAAATATTAGAAAAGACTTGATATCTATCAACCGTCTTGAACTAGATGTTTCCATCTAGGTTTTAATTTGCTTCAATTCTAAAAAATAATTGCTTAGTAAGTTTTAATACTGAAAGACCCTAAATACAACGCTGTACCCGAAGGGGTGTACCTTATGGGTCAATCATAGGCCCTTTGATCTTTCAAAACTTGAACGATTGTTTCACTCACTCTTAAACCAAGTGTTTCACCTTGATCAGGGAATACAGATAACAATAAACCTTTTAGCCTTTGCCTAACATCCGCGCAAGTCATAAAATCCAAGTGAACGAAGACTTACTTTGTACTGGAAAGCCGATAGTCATAAACCGGCGCTGCTCAGTAAGGTTTTAACGACTGTGCACTTCTAGCACCGCAATAATTTGACGACGCATGGCTGATCTGTAGGGCTTGGAATTGATCTTTGTAAATTCCTTGGATAGATAGTTAAGGTGTTGAAACTACATTGGCATTGTATGGGTATTCCATTGGAATCGTGGAAAATTGTCTATAATTGATCAATAATGACCTCGCGCCGTCTTTAAGTACATCTCTTCCTATCTACGGACGATTTGCTCTACCTAAGATAGAAATTGGACTCAATGAGTATTTCTTTTCTCATCTTACCATCGCGATTGTATTCCTTATAGGGGTTATGCAGACGTGCACCTTAGTGGTACATTAGGAGGTTATTTTTAAGTCTTATTTATTAGTGGAACAAACTATTGCCATCAACTACACTTTACAGACATTCAGAAATATGCTTCTAACTCATATTGGCTCAACCGCGATATTTGGGCCCTTCAGACTATTGAATCATTGTCTTTTACAAGTACATATAGACCCATGTTTTGTTCAACGACTCAACGGTTTGTTCTTTAGCCTATTGACACAGAAGCGTGATGGGAAAACATTTGGCAAGTTGTCAATTAAAAAATGAAGTGTTACTTATTGTGTATTTGCTAAAGTGCGTTTAACTTCTTATAGTATTGATTATTGCAAGTCATTTTGTAAGTTAAGATAAGTACTGTTAATGATGCTCAGCGAATTTTAATGATGACTTTAATTAGTGAACATGAACTGAATATTGGTGGTGTATTTTAGCTGTGTGAACATTTGGGGAACGTAATGATTGTTGCATTGGCTATTGGGCCTGGGGCTTCGCCCGCATGTTTGTCGTAAATTATCCCACGGGAATGTACTGCCGGGATAAAATAGTATCATATGATATCCAGGACATGCTCTACCCCGTATAGAGGAAGTTAAGGAATGAGTGATTAAGCATATAGACTTTCAAATAATATTAAGGATTTGATTATGAAAATGGATTAAATAATTGTCAGTTGTCTGGCAAGAGAATTGTCTAAGCAAACACCTAGATACTTCCATTCAATATAAATCAATAACGACATTAGCGATCATCCTAATGAGAATCTACTGTTACATATATGAAATAGTGCAAACTATTTCATTCACAGACTGCCCTCACCGACTGAGGGTCTGACCGTGGTTCCTTAATTACACTTGACACGACTAATGGATCGATAGCTAGCGGGAGACCCGGCTCCAGAAGCTGTAGTGTTATTAAAGTCCATTCGGTTAACCGATACATACACACGTTCAAAAATGGATTTACCGAATGGATGGTTAGGCTTTTTTTTTATTTTGCCACCATAGTCACAAGGAACGGAGTTACCTGGAGATAAGAGATTTTCTAGATATATGTTTTTGTATGCAAACATAGAGCCGGCTCATCTGACGTTGACTGTATATTTTATTTTATTATTTTTGGAAAACTTAAAGCTAATTACAAGGCATGCTTACTTATTCTAATAAAACTAGCTGACTCGGCAAACCTTATTTGTCAAATAAAAAAATATCCTACCACCTATACCTACCGAATATACACATGAAATTGCATGAAAATCGGTCGAGCCGTTTCGGAGGAGTTCGGTTACAAACACTGTGACACGAGACTTTTATATATTAGACTAGCTGACTCGGCAAACGTTGTTTTGCCATACAAAAAAAATACCCTGCCACCTATTCTCATACCTAATTAATATACACACAAAATTTCATGAGAATCGGTCGGGCCGTTTCGGAGGAGTTCGGTAACAGACACCGTGACACGAGATTTTTATATATTAGATGTGGATGAAGGCCAATTACAAGTTTTCACTTACAGTACAAACGAACGAATAGAAAATTTCCAACTTACAATATAAATAAGCACATCCAAAAGTGACTAATGATTTTCAGAAATTGGTACTTTTAATATTAAATTACATACTTTAAACTGGCCAAGTGCGAGTCGGACTCGCGTGCAAAGGGTTCCGAACGAATTTAATTTTTTTAACATGTTATATTAACACTACAGACTTCTAATAGGTTTTCCTGTAATCTTTAGGTAAAGATCTATTATCTCCATTTTTTTCAAAATTTTAGGCTCAGTAGTTTCGGAGATAAGGGGGGGGAATGGTCATTTTTCGTCTAATTTCTTGAATAACTTCTAAATCATTTATTTTAAAATTATGAAAAAAATATAATTAAAATCCTCACAGTAAGCTCTTTCATTTGATATGTCACACAATATTGTTCAAAAAACTTTTTTTTTTAATTTTCTTGTTTGACCCCCAAAAGTGACCCCCATACTAAAAATTTAATAATTTTCGTAACGCATCCGTGTTTGGGTCATAGAAGTCCATATGTGTACAAAATTTCAACAGAATCGGTCCAGTGGATCCGGAGAAAACTGGCTGTGACAGACGGACAGACAGACAGACACCCGAGTGATCCTATAAGGTTCCTTTTTTTTTTCGGAACCCTAAAAATGAAAAATAATATAAATGAAATAACAAGCACGAAAGAATGAGTATCTAACTCTAGGTTAGAATTTCTGAACATACAGTTTCTGATAAAATAGTTCCTTCCTCTTTTGGTGACACTCCAATAAAATGAGGGTTAGTCATCAATTCGAATATAAGCATATTTTCTACGTCCTTTGCGAGAGAAGAAGTTCAGAGTGAAATTCCTCGGTAACCATTAAAAGGATTCCCAGAAAATCATAAATTCGAAGTCTATTTTGAGAGCAAACGCAACATTTTAAAACGATCCCACTCATCTTGCCATTAAAACATAAAATTGACGTGTTGTACTTCGAACAAAATCCTAGAGTCAGCTAGAAAGAGATAGAGGTACCTCACGGTGTAGGAGTGAGGGAGAAGGAAAACAAAGGGGAGGAAAAACCCCAATAAGGGTGGTCGGCATTGTGAACGATAATTTCGCTGAATAGTAGCGAAGGTAATTTTATTAGGGTGATTTTGTGTGCGTTTAATTTTTGTATGTGATGTCGGACCCGCGTTCTTGTCGTGAGTTATTGTTTTAATTTTGTGTTTTTGTGGTATTTTTGCCGTCTGTATAAGCCTCATTATTTCAGGATTGTTTGAATGTATTTATTAACCCTTTAACTTAAAGTTATGTCTTAAGTAAAGTTTGTGTGTAACAAAAATCAAAGCCTCATTTCGTGTCATAAGGATGCCACAATTATTTAAATTAACATTCTCAGTTACTGGTTATTGTTTGTCTCTGCTGGGCAATAGCTTTTCCCTTTGACTTCCAAATCTTTCGATTCAGGGCAATGTGAACCAGTGGTTGCTTGTTTTCAGAATCTACATAGCTTTCTACGTAAATTCTTCAATACTACACCATACAAGAGATTTCTTTTGCTTCTGCCAATCCAAATAACTAAGTGAACGATGTCAGCACTATAAATTACAGCGCTTTATTCGCTATATCGACACGTTCTTGTCCCAGATACAATGAGGGCATTATTCGAACGATCACTCACTAAAAACACAAAGCTTTAGCATTTGCAATAATAGAGCTCTTTCGAGAATAAACTTACTTGTGTATACGTAATGTATCAATAGTTTTCTGATAGGGAGTTGTTCCGGTCGGATCCCCTGATCTGATCCTCCTTTCTGATCCACTGTAAAATTTTCATTCAGGTCTGATCCTCTTAATCTTTTTGACAGATAAGTCAAGACGAAAACAGTTGTTCATCTAAAAATTATTTGTGATTAAAATAAAACTATTTGGTAAGATTAGGTGTTACGTTAACGGCTTTGGGTGACCTATTTTAATCTTCGATATTTATTATTTTTACAACTAACCTTTTTCCAAGTCAATAGTCCTTCTGACTGAATTTGACTTACTTTGCTGATTCTTAGTCTCTATTTTAGAATTCTTGAGCTTGGATCCCCATTCGTTAATTGACAAATTTCCCCATTGCATGTGTTTGTTCCTCAACATTTGATGATCAATTAAGGTCTCAAAGAGAGTTTTATTTATGGCTTAAGAGTTTTATTTTTCTGACATATCCCATTTTTATTGCCTACGTTAAAATTTGTTTATTTTTTTATGCTATGTTTATTTTAGTTTGTTGTAAGTTTAGTGTATTTGTTATTAATTTGTTAATAACAAATACAGTACAATTTGAGCCTTGGCTGGGAGCTTTAGAGTCATATCTGAGGGCACCACAGGCTAGCCCGGTTGAGCAGTGACCACCCTTAGCGAGGTGAACTGCGAGTGGTCCCCGACAAAAAAAAAGAACACCAGAAACGAGGCATTGTGTATTTCATTTTCAATGCTTGTCTTTGTTAAATACTTATTTCTGTTTTCCCTTTGTTTCAGACTCAAAAACAATTGGATGCCCCACAATGTGCTAAGTGACAAAGTGCCAGTGTCAGTGTAGTGTAGTGCAGTGACCACAGTGACCAAGTGACATGTCTTAGTGCCCGTTGTGACAACATGAGTGGTGGAGTGACGACGCCGGCTGGGCCTCGGCTCTGAATGATAGCTGCCGCTAAAGGTAAGATGGACTGGCTTAAATATTATATACTTAGCATTAAGAACAGCAACGGGTCTGTCAGACCATCTCGCAAGCACTTTTAAGAAAGAAGGTATAAAGATGGTCGACGTGGCTGAAAAGTTCTGGAGTGGCGACCCCGTACCTAGAGACGCAACGTTGGAAGGCCGACCGATGACCTGGTGAGGGTCCCGGGTAGCCGCTGTACGTGAGACGCACAGGACCGGTTGTTGTGACGACACTTGGGGGAGGCCTATGTCCAGCAGTTGACTTCTTTCGGCTGATATGATGATGATGATAGTATAGAGGGTACAAAGGTTGTGTATTATTGTGTTTGTGTTACATATACTGGGCACTGCGAAACACTATGGTGTAACAGACCCTAATTTCAGTATTCTTAAACGACACTTGTTACTTTATTGTCAGATGTAATTTTTATGGGTTTTGCTTTCTGTTTTCTTTTTTAATATGAGTTTCAATTCAACGTGAAACCATGCTTCTTCAGCACGCAATATCAATGACGAATACTGACTTAAAATCAATCAAAATCGGTGATTTTCGTATGATCTCGAAACGTTTTTCTTTCTTTTTTGGGCCTACTGTCTCGGTGTGTAAAATCATGGCACTTCGCCACACTGAGGAAAATGTAAATCGTTGAAGTACGGAACGGAAAAACTTCAAATCTAGAAAAAAAATATCCTCCCATTACCTTTATCAGTACAGACAGTTTAATTAGTGCTAATTTGTTATTTATAAAACATGGTTCCAAAAAAGAAACCGTTTAATACCGGTGGTAAAGGCACTAAAATGACTCACATCCTACACTCAACCGCACGTAGAACAGCTTCAATTTGACTCTGACAGCGCGATAGTTGTTAGCAGTAAAGGCGGTTTTCGCAGTTCAAGTGTTACTATGAAATGCATTTGCCTGTACTAAGGATGTAACCAGTACAGTTTTTTGTATTCCTAGAACATTGAGGATATGACTTCATATTCTAAATGCCAATGTGTTCGTTGCCTTTGCGTTAAATCTGCTATTTATTTTACCTATAACAGACCTGGGCCCCAAGTCTGTTATTACAATAGTGTCAGAAGTTAGAAGTTAGTGGTTGACCACTGGATATAAAAGCGTCATTATGACATTCCAGTGGCAACCATTGACACTCCATTGAAAGAAATGGCATAGAATCTTGTCAAAATCAACCATTATGAAATCAATGATAGGCCATTCTGACACTATTGCAAAAGCAGACTTGGGGCCCTGGTTAGTTTCTCCCAAAATGAGAAGCTTATTGTATTAGCGCAAATTTTCATTGAGTACCTATTTGAGCTGAATCCGTTTTAGTAGCCCACCGGTAACGGAATCAAAGTCCAAGTGGTCAGGGCTCCAGAGAGAGGAACCGCCTTTTTTTTGTATGAGATATCTCTGGGGGCGAAAGGGAGTTTCAGAGCCTTATAGTCTAAAGCCCATCCGTGTTCCTCCAAACACCCTTTACGTTTCAGGGGCGCAGAAACTTTAGAAAAAAATGCGCAACACTGACAGAGCTGACAGAGGAACCTCATAACAATACGAGATGTATCCAGGAGTAACAATCAATCAATAATCAAGCCCTTGATCCAGCTGCCTAACGAGAGTCTCGCTAAGGTTTTGATCGAGCCTCGAAGCTATAAATCCGTTAGCTATCACGACTATTGGCACAATGATAGCTAGAGTCCACATAGTTCAATTCACTAGTATTTTTATTATTATTTTATAGGCTTGCGTTTGACCTGATAGGGAAAGATGATGTAATAGGCTACCGTTTTTGTACTCACCAGTTGGCGCCACTGTCGAGTATGGTCCTTAATCATGGCATTAAAATTGTTATGTACGCGCATGTGAACAAAGTTAGAAGAAAAAATATGTATGATGCCGTAAACGTGTGATTTAATACAATTATGAATAGTGTCGCAGTGTTACGTGGACTCATCACAATGGAAAAAGAGATAATATACATATTTCCAACAAAAAAAGACAGTTCAATGCTGGTGGTCGGTAGAAACGTAATCTGCTATATTCAGGCTGAGTAAAATATTTACAAAAATCGAAACAAATAATTGAATAAACTCGAGTCAAAAGCCAAACAACAGTGAAATTTGACATTACGACGACCTCACGCTACGCCAGCGCCTCTAGCGGTGAATTCAAACGCGATAGCCCTCATTGTATTCGACGATAGAGAACTCTTGTCTGGAAGTAACCTATTCACTCTTAACTATAAGACACATTAAATACTGGTACTCAGCAGCATCCGGTATAGACTGAAAGCCGACCCCAACATAATTTGGTAAAACTTTTTTACAAAAAAACATAACCGACTTCCAAACAAAACACTACAAAGTATAGTAGTTTTTATATTATGAGCATTTTTGCTTATATCATTTTCTGAGTAGACGATGACGTCGTTCAAGTGTCACTATTTAAAAGTGAAAAATAAAAAAAACTTTTTTACAAAAAAAACAACCGAGGGACCACGGAAGTCGGTGTTTATGGTTTTGTTTTTTTTAACACCGACTTCCGAAATTAAAGTTATTTTAAACTTTGTAGTGTTTTGTTTGGAATTATGTTTTTTTTTTTTGTAAAAAAGTTTATTTATTTTTCACTTGAACGACGTCATCGTTCTCATCAACTCATCTATACTAATATATAAAGCTGAAGAGTTTGTTTGTTTGTTTGTTTGTTTGCTTGAACGCGCTAATCTCAGGAACTGCTGGTCCGATTTGAAAAATTCTTTCAGTGTTGGATAGCCCATTTATCGAGGAAGGCTATAGGCTATATATCATCACGCTAAGACCAATAGTAGCGGAGCAGTAATGAAAATTGTGACGCAGACGAAGATGCGCGGGTCAGCTAGTAAATTGATATAAGCAAAAATGATCATAAAATAAAAACTACTGACCCAAACTGAATTAAATTTTTACGGGGCCAAATGGCAAGTATCGGCACCAAACTAAAGAGAACCTCCTCCTTTTTGGAAGTCGTTTAAAAAGGCTAGTTGATGAGGCCTAAAAATAGACTTATCTGGGTATTTGTTAAATAACATTTCCGAAACACTATTTGATATTCCAAATACCATATTCGACGTTTCTTATCCTTATGTAAACACATACAAATGTAAATACACGTAATTTAACACACCTCTTATCAAAATATTGATTTAACGACAATTTCGCGTGTTGCTAAGTTGCCAACTTGGCGTAAAACCGTAAATCTACAAAAACAGATTAATCTTTTCCTTTCTTATTACAATCACGCCTATCTATATTCTTCAAAGGGATAAGCAGAGGTGGACTGTTACGAGTAGTATACCTACTTACTCGGAAAGTCAGGAATTCTTGATAATAAAACCCAAGAACAGTACTTCAGAAATAAGTGCTTTAAAATCATAATCCTAAACTTGTGCTTAATTCGTGTACTACCACACGACTACTTGTAGTCCCAGGAACGTCTGTCACTTGGATGAGAACTGCGTCGGGCTACGGAAAGCACTTCGGTTGCGCATCCAGATAAACCGCTGCTACCACAAGTTGGGCGCAAATTGGGGTTTTATAGACTGGGCCAAGTCTGCTATTACAATAGTGTCAGAACGGTCTATCATTGATTTCATAATTGTTGATTTTGACAAGATTGGTAATCTAATAATATAAAAGCGTCATTATGACTTTCCAATGGTCAACCACTGACACTCCATTCAAAGAAATGGCATAGAATGGTAATCTCGTACAAAATGTCAAATTAATAAATAATATGTAAAAATATATATTAAAGAAATCTGGCATAACCTAATGTTCAAATGTAATGTAAAGTAGTTTTTCGAAAATCATTTCTACTAACGGGTTTTATAATAATGGCAATACGACAATGTCATTCTACCAAGATTCTGTTACGAGACCATTGACCGACCATTATGAATTTAGCAGATTACGAACTTTTAGCAAAATGACAATGGGATCGTGTTGGAAAGACGAATTTATAAAAAATTGCAGACTTGGGGATCGGATACCCAATATGAGTGCGGTGCCTCGGTTCAGAACATGAGCCTCACGTTGAATTGCCGAAAGTGGCGATACCCCTGCACTTTGGAGGATGTAATAAATACCACCGATGCTGCAGTTAACGTAGTCACTACTGGGCCCAAACAATATTGACTCGAAAAGACGAAAACTGGTGCGTCACATGCGTATTCAACCAGATTGTGCCAGTTACACTAGGGGCAAAACTAGTACTAATTGTACCGACGACTTCCTGAGACTCGAGTTTAGCAGAATACGTAATAGTCACTTAATACTCAGAATGAGAAAGGAACTGAGTAACATCCGTACTTACTAGATATTCGATTAATGACAAGTTGGCTTAGTTGTAAACGCTACTGTAGGCATCAGATAAACTTGCAATAAAGTACATTGACCTTACCCTAATATTTCTTCGTAGATACCCGAACAATTAATTATGAACCGTTTTTCATTACTAGAGAACGCAAAGAAAGAACGTAAAGGATCACGATAGAAGTCGATTCAGGACAGCTTTGTCTTTATTTCTGTTTTTCATCATATTAAGACAGTTACAGTACGTGGGTCAATAACCGTTATTGCACGTTTATCTGGCGCCTACCATAATGCTAAATATAAGGTCTTGAGGCTCTCGTCTAGTTACATTCTGTCAGCGTAAGCGTGACGAAAGCGATTGTCTTAACTTCAAAAATGTATGAGATTGACAAACGCAGTCGAAATGTCACGTGATCAGGATCACAAGCATGTAGCGGCATCAATGCCACCACAAGAAAAACCAACGGAGCAAATCTACATCGCAAAAAAAAAGAACCGCGACGCCATCTATCCAACTAGCAGCGAACTACTAGGTTGAAATCCTGCATCAGCCCGAATATATCGGGCAGTTGCCCGCCAGGCACAGCAAATGTCTGGTCGGACGATCCTCCCTTTACAATTTTGTTGTGCGGGAATTTACACTCTGTACCACATACATCTAAAAGCACACAGGCCTCCTGGGGCTTTGTGGAGTGGCCTCACCGAAGATTGGTTCATGTTTGGAAGCCACGGTCTCATATTCCAGGATGACGTAGGCGGCTGATTCCTCGTCGTCGAAACAGCCTTTGCAGAGTGAGCTGTCCGTGACGCCTATGTTAAAGAGGTGTTTGTTTAGGGGGCAAACCGGAGTTATCTTTAAGCCCCGGGTTAGTTACCCGGACCCAGGGATGTTAGAGACTAACTGTGAGTTAAAAAGATAACTGAAAACCCAAACCCAAAGGTTGACTGGTAGAGAATGCCTATGGCATTAAGTCCGCCTCTGTACATTTGTGTGCTTAGTGTTAAATAAATAAATAACTCTGGTTTGTGCAAGTGGACCCAAGAATATACTTTTCTTTGGTGTTTCCATCTTGAGCATACATGGAGATTAGTAATTTTTTTAGACTTGCTTTACACTTCTAATTTCTCATGAACAAAGTCAGATACAAAAACAGCTAGACCGAAACAGCGGGAATCGAACCCACGACACACCAGCCAATCGCTCAACCACTGCGCCAACCGTGTCGTCAATAATTTTGAAAGTGCAGTCATAGTAGATACTACTAATACCACTATAGTGAGTGCATAAAATCGTATGCTTGTATTTCAAAGTAAAGACTTAATGACAGCCAAAGTTCAATACAGGTCATCCAAAAATACATTTCAGAATAACTCAAGAAGTCGGTTATTCTTCGCTTTATAACCCCGAGAGGCCATACAAAGGTTTTCACGGTTTTATTACTTGTTTATAAGACTCCCACGTGTCATGGCGCTACCAAAAGTAGGAAAAGCGAATGATGGCTAATGACATTCGTGGGTCAATTAAGAATTCGTCAGCGTGGGTGGAGGTTGATTATGTCTCGTAATGGTTACATAACAGAGTTTGGTGATGAATTTAATAGGGTACTGGTGTAGTAAGAAAGCTTAGCAGAATTTTAAAATGGTTTCAAGGTTGGCAATGACTGCCATCATCATCATAACAGCCGAAAGACTTTCACTGCTGGACATAGGCCTTCCCCATGATGGGGGGCTTTGCCATAATCGCCACGCTTAGCAGGCGGGTTGGCGATCGCGTCTTACGACACCCACGGGAAGTCTGCCATAGACAACCTAAATCCCTAATTCCTGTCCTGTGTTAAATTATCTCCTGGTGCCTATTGGCCAGCCCTGTTTTGACTCCTGCTTGAAAAGGCAGGGAAGTGGAAATCCTATTTTTCTTACTCCTTTGCTGTTCTGTTCTATATAATTTTGATACCAGTTCCAAGATAGTTGAATCGTTTCTCCAGGACTTGACTGACTCTCAAAAGTTGCAGTGGTTGGGAATAAAATTAAAAAAAAGCCAAAATTATCTAACAGACTTTCGAATAATTTTTCGTGTGATTTAAACTCTTGATTCTGGTTTTTAATCCTAATCGACATTATACGAAAGTTTTAATTCAACTGGCAGATCTGGTACCGCGTTTGCGATGTTGGCTTGGGAATTGCCCTCTTTTTTTTATATTTGTGATGGGTTTGCTCTTGACTCTAGTCTAGGTCAGAGATGACAGAGACAAAGTCTACGATGGAGCGAGCTTACCCAGAAGGAGCCTGTTCACTCTAACTTTGAAGAGATTAGGGTTGTAAGCGTTTGGAAACACAGACGCAGGCAGAGAGTTCCACTCCTTTGCTGTGCGCATTATAAAATACGTTTGGAAACGCTTAGTGCGAATTTATGACTTGTGACTATTCTAATCGTCCTAACGCAATTTTAGATTATTAATCAAATTGTTCAGATTGGCGCTTCCCCGTATTACGTTAAGCATTCAGGTAGGAATATTGTGTCACTATGCGTATGCATGCATGCCTCTATATTAAGACAGCCTTCTGAATAACAAACACAGGTCAAATTGTGTAGGGACACACGTCACGTTGTGGGTGGAGTTCGCGTCATAGCAAAGAATTTTGCATTTTCTTAACAATGGTTAAGATATGTACCTACTTTAAAAGATTAAAATATCGCTATTGGCTAGACAGGGGAGAAATAAGTTCAAGCATGTGGCTTTCTGACTTTTTGTTTTTTGGACAAGCCCGCCACACTTTCCCAACCACTGCAGCTCCTGAAAGCCAGAATCAACAGTGGCGACCACCAGAAAAACGCCGAGCCAATGAAGCCCGACGAGTCCCGGAACAAGGATTCAACTGACTTGGATCCTGCAACGAATTTAATCAGAAAAGTACAGCGGAGGAGTAGGAAAAAAATATATGGATTTCTGTCTATAAAATAAAATAATGAATGAATTGTAAGGGATGATCATCGCTTGACAAAATAAAATTATCCTACCTTGTGATTTTCATCTAAATCCCTTCAGCTGTAGCTACGTGATTGAATCGAAAAGTCCTAAGCCAGACGAAGCTATGCCGTTCGAGTAGGTACTGTAGCTACAAGTGTACATCTATGTAATATTCATATTCCATGCGGTTATCGATTTTATGCCACCTGAAGTAAGGAGAGTTAGGATTCACCGTGTGTACTTTATACATTGTGAATGTACGGTTGATATACCTAGTTGTCTTTAGTCTATATTTGTATCTTATGCAGGATACTCAGATGTTCTAGATTCTAGAGCTAATTTCCAACGATTTTGACCACGGTTACTTACCTGGGGACTAAATTGTTTTTTTTTTTAAATCGTCGAAGGACATTGTAAAAAGTGGCCTATGAATCAACACGTATGAAACCGTTCCTATTTTTTTTTTTTTTTATAATTTTCAATTATTACAATAGAACGGACACTTTATAATTACGAAAACATTTTAAAAAGTAGTTCACTTCGGTTTTATTAACCGGCGCCATAACTCTCGGCGCATCTATGAGTAAGATTTTTAGTTACAAAAAGAATAAAGCGATTGAAAGCGCTGTGTAAAACGAGCAACATCGATACTGGCAGTTGATGAATTGATAGATGACACTTTAGCAGAGGTCTGTCAGCTCTGGGATCTTAGTAGAATAGAATAGAACCGTGGCCGGCGCCGGGGTTAGTCCATTTGGTATGTTTCTATTAGCTCAATTATATCCTCAAAATCCGAAAGCATTTTGGATATTTTGCAACTCTCAGAAGTATCCGTGATTTGAATTTAGTTTCAGTCGAATAAACGCATTATTTAGAACACAGAAAGTAAATTTACGTCTCTGTTGGTTCTTAGGCGAACGATGTATGAATGCATAGCAATATCCTTTCTTAAACTTCTCCTATACCTCCATTACGAACTTTACGACGCTTGTTGTGCTGTGTTGCCTCCATAGTAAAATTTATTCATAATGATGAGTAGAATTAAGGTTTTTCGTTATTTCTGCTACATATATATATCTCTGTTTTCCCTTTAACATAATACACACATAATGTTTTCATTTATTAATAAACTAGTTGACCCGCACAACTTCGTCTGCTCCGCTCTTATTGGTCTTAGCGTGATGATATATATACATATATTCTTCCTCAGTAAATGGGCTATCTAACACTGAACAAATTGTGCAAATCGGACCAGGAGTTCCTGAGATTAGCGCGTTCAAGCAAACAAGCAAAAAACCAACTCTTCAGCGTTTTATAATTAGTATGGATATCCACTAAACTGTTGGATTCAGATCCGCTTACGTTGTTTGGCTGTACAGACAGCAAAAACCGAAACACAACAAAATAACAGATTTCCCCGACACACGACGTAACGGCATAAAATCAATACCCTGCATTGAATATTACATAGCTAATAACGCGCCAACGACCAAAGTTTACTTAGAAATAGAAAATAAACATTGATGTAAAAGTGTTTTAAGATCACGTCGCAATAGAAAACGTACCTTAATACTTAAAAGTTAGAGTCTAAAGTACGTTCTGTGGAGGTAAGGTTTCGTTGACAACCAATTAAAAAGATAATAATCATATCAGGCAACGTTGAATGCCATATTCTTTTATTATTTATGGATTTAACCTGGATTTTGAGTACCGGTACTTAAGGAGTGTTTGTTACTGCCAGGGTTGCGGCATTGTTCGAGAGTAACCACAGCCCTGGAACGCAAACGGCAATTGAAGGAACATGGATGGGTTAATAGTCTCCCTCCACACTCCCTCCCACTCTTATAAACTCCCTCCCAATCTGCCCAGAGCGGGAAGAAGCATTTGATGATATCCCAACCTTAAAAAAACTGGCCAAGTGCGAGTCGGACTCGCGTGCAAAGGGTTCCGAACGAATTTCATTTTTTTTTTACTTGTTATTTTAACACTATACACTTCTTATAGGTTTTCCTGTAATCTATAGATAAAGATCTATTATCTCTTTTTTTTAATTTTAGGCTTAGTAGTTTCGGAGATAAGGGGGGGAAGGGTCATTTTTCGTCTAATTTCTTGAATAACTTTAAAAATAATTTTAAAATAAATAATTTTTAAATTATGAAAAAAAATAAAACCCTCACAGTAAGCCCTTTCATTTGATATGGCACACAATATTATTCAAAAAACTTTTCTTTTTAATTTTCTAGTTTGACCCCCAAAAGTGACTCCCGTACTAAAAATTTAATGATTTACGTAACGCGTCCGTGTTTGGGTCACAGAAGTCCATAAGTGTACCAAATTTCAACAGAATCAGTCCAGTGGATCCGAAGAAAACTGGCTGTGACAGAAGAACAGACAGACACCCGAGTGATCCTATAAGGGTTCCGTTTTTTGTTCGGAACCCTAAAAAGGATCGGTTCGGTTGTTAGAATCAAGAAATCTCCTTTCTCATTGTAACTTAGGATTGCCTCTTGTTGGTAAGATTTTATATCCAAATAGGGAAAGGACATCACGACCAACAAGAACCCAAATGCTGAGTGTCCTAAGCGCCATACAGCTTTAGGAAATCATCAAATGACTCCTGACACTCCCTTCCGTTCCACCCAGAATCTGGGTGGAACGGAAGTTAGTGTCAGACTCTTACTGACTAAAACCCATCCGTGATCCTCCTTGCGTTCCAGGTCCGCGGTGACTTTTACGAACAAATTCCGCAACCCTGGCAGATTCCGCGACCCTGGCAAGTGCCCATACAGCTGCATGGTTGAAGACCTTATGAACGCCACTGATGCCGCCATTGACGTGGCAAACTCATCATCATTTCAGCTGAAAGACGTCCACTATTGGACATAGGCTCACCCCTAAGCGTCTCGCATCCAGCGATTTCCACGGCATTGCCCAGGTCAACGGTCCAGCTTGGGAGGCCTTCCAACGCTGTGTCTTCTGGTACGCGATCGCCAACCCAAGACCTTTAGACCCCGTCGACTAGATAGTCGAACAGATGTTATGAGAGCATTGTGCCCTGCCTACTGCCACTTTCTTGGCGATTTTTCGGCTATGTCGGTAAACAAGCTTTTGCCAGCGACGTCGTACGCGCATATCCGGGTTTTCCCCGTTCCCGTCGGAATTTCGGGAAATCCTCTTTGCTACCCTACACTCCCCAACGAACCTTCATGCCAAATTTCAGCTTTCTACGACCAGTTTTTTATATTAGGATCACCTAAGCTTAAATTACCGAAAAAAAAGGAACTAGCGGCTGGAAAAAGAAGAAAGAAGACGGCCCATTTAATCTTCCGTTTTCGCTCTCTCTTTTTCTTATTTTCAGTGGTTTTGATAGTCCGAGACGTTCTTTCATTTAATTCTTAAAGTTTTTTCTCGATTTTTTCTACGACGTCTTGGCTTGGGTTACAAATAAAATTACGAACTGTCAAAACGACGAATCATTGTGCAACTATTTGTAGATCGTGCAAATTACCTGCCTACCGTTAAAACAACTTTATCCACTTAAGTTATCTAGTAGTTTGGTCCCCTCAAAATTGTCCCGTTGGTTTTAGGCAATTTAAACGTGAGTCATTTAGAAATCATTGCTTTTTGAAGAATAAAAAAAAAAAACAAAATTCTGTCTCGCCATATTTTTCTCAAAAAATCTATGAGTTTCCGAATTGGTGAATTTGTAAGCTGACTTGCGAAGTCAAAACCACAGATGATAGCAACAAGATGCGATGATAGGTAAACAATGCTTCCCCAGCGTGTTACTAAGGAGTTTGTCGCTCCACTTCTTTTTCCCGGCTAAAGTGTTAAGAAGTGGTGACGGGCGGGTGGTTTGGGGGCTGTGTTTTTTAATGTATGACTTTTTTTTTACTTTTGATAGGCTCACGTTTGACCACTATCTCACCTGATGGTAAGCGATGATGTGGTCGAAGATGGAGCACGCTTGCCTAGAAGTAACCTTGCCTAGAGTAAAGGTTGTAGCTATCAGGAAACAGACTCCGGCAGGGAATTCCATTCCTTAGCTGTACGCACTATGAATGTGTTCTTAGAACGTTTTGACGTTCAAAAAGTGCTGCTTAATTTTCTATTAGCTACTACTACTAGGCACCAAGATGTTTTTTCGAAAGTATTACTTTTAGACCCGATGAATTGCCTAAAAAGAAGCAGCACTTTGGCGCCAAAAACATAACTCACATTTTGATGCTAACACCTTAGCAACTAAGTCCAATTTAATAAGATGACTGGCTAGTGCAATCGGGCCTTACATGTCCAAATAGGAACTTGTTTGCCGACTCAATTGTAGGCAAGCAACTCAAGCAACAACTAACAGAAAACACGTGTACCCAAGAAAAAGCCGTCGTTTTAATCGTTCCTTCCGCCAGCCATATCCAATTGTTTTCTAATACTTGTCATGTAACAGTCGTAATGTTACGTAAAACCATGTAATAATAAAGTATGTAACCTCTGTGTAAATCTTCACATTACTCTGTTTATAGTGTTGTTACCTTAAAGACACGTGACATGACATACGAATTTCCTGAGAATGTCACTTTTGTAAGGCTATTTGATTCCATATATGTATGACGTAGTGCTATCAAGCCTAATTATGAAAATGATATTGTATTTTTGTGCATTCTTTGCTTCTTTTGCCATGTTAAGCGAAAATTATCCCACTGAAACGTACTACCGCATAAAGAACTGGCCAAGTGCGAGTCGGACTCGCGTGCAAAGGGTTCCGAACGAATTTAATTTTTTTAACATGTTATATTAACACTACAGACTTCTAATAGGTTTTCCTGTAATCTTTAGGTAAAGATCTATTATCTCCATTTTTTTTCAAAATTTTAGGCTCAGTAGTTTCGGAGATAAGGGGGGGGAATGGTAATTTTTCGTCTAATTTCTTGAATAACTTCTAAATCATTTATTTTAAAATTATGAAAAAAATATAATTAAAATCCTCACAGTAAGCTCTTTCATTTGATATGTCACACGATATTGTTCAAAAAACTTTTTTTTTAATTTTCTTGTTTGACCCCCAAAAGTGACCCCCATACTAAAAATTTAATAATTTTCGTAACGCATCCGTGTTTGGGTCATAGAAGTCCATATGTGTACAAAATTTCAACAGAATCGGTCCAGTGGATCCGGAGAAAACTGGCTGTGACAGACGGACAGACAGACAGACAGACAGACAGACACCCGAGTGATCCTATAAGGGTTCCTTTTTTTTTCGGAACCCTAAAAAGAATCCTGTGTACTTAACCCAGAAGCCAGGACATGGTCTATGCTCGAGCCAAGTGTCTATTTCCATCCAAATCCATTGCCGTTTAGGTCTTTCGCATTATTTCATAATATTAGAAGAAAATAGGTTTAGTTTAGATGACAGTGCATGGTATGTCCTATCATGTATACAAAACCTATTTCAAATGACAGTGTATGGTGTGTTCGAACCTCTGTACAAAACCGTTCACTACTCTGTACGTGTCCTTATTCCGCACCGTTTCTCACGGCGTATTAAATCGTTTTCTAATTCTAACCAGTTGTTAAACACGACTGATCCGAGCTGGTAAGAGCTGAGACAATGAGGGGTCACTGACCTGGCGACCGGCGTGACCAGAGGTAATCATTACGTGTGGACAGATGGGCGAGTAGGTAGAATAGGGGGTGGTGCCTCTGTGAGGACTATAGCGTCTATTATTTCTTTTTGCTTTTAATCTTATGCACAAGTCAAACTCACTGTTAATGCCTTAGGTATTTTCTACCAGTAGAATTTATGGTTATGGCTTTCTTTTACAAAAAAAATGTCTATAAAGTAACATGACATAAGCTTTTAAATGGAAGCTTATGATATGTCTGATAACACTTAAAGATATTGATCGCTTTTTGAAATAACTTTAAGTGCGAAGCCATAGCAAATTAGCAAACTCATGTGACAGCTTTGGTGTAGGCTTGGTACTATGGAATCGACCTGTACCAACCTCATCCAGGTTTTACCCGCAACTAAGATAACTAAAACTCCGTTACTGAGTGACTGGCTGATAGACAACGCACAGCCAAAACTACTGGTCGTAGAAAACTGAAATTTGGCAAGTAGGTTCCTTGGTGAATGTGGGGGAGCTCTAGGAGAATTTCTCGAAATTCCTACAAGAACGGGAAAAAACGGGCTATGCGCGTACGAAGTCGCGGGCAAAAGCTTATTGTAAATAAAACTACTATACCTAACGGTGACTAATTGATAATCACCATAGCAGCTTGTTACTACTTATCTCCGACACTTAAAACGTGTCCTGTTGATTATATATTGTGTAGTGTGTACTAAGCTTTAAACCTGCTCGATTAATTGCGCAGATTATTCTATGTAAGCACTCGTTATAAATAAATGAAAGGAAACACTAATAGCGCACTACGGTTAACAGCTCATAAATCTCACATGTAGCACATGCAAGCACAGGAAAAACAACTGTAGTTGTTGATAATTTAATTGGCCTTTGACCAATCAGCCTAGCCTTTTCTAACCCAACCTTACAGTCAATGGATGCAGCTGAATACTAGTATTTTACATGCAGCTACTGCCTATCTGACATCCCCAACCCAGTAACGGGTTTATACAATACCCCTAAGCAAAACTGAATCAGATTTACCTAGATTATGACAACCCGTAACGACTGACAAAGGTGTTCAAATGACAGCCGGGACCAACGTTTTATAAAGAAATAAATCAGATTGAGCTTCCTAACTGTAAATACGCTTTTTAGGGTAACATTTTATAGAAGCAACAGCTGTTTTCATATTCATAGTTTAAATTTTCATTTCATTCCAACTTTTGTCGCTCATTTTTAATTAAACAAGATGGCTATTAGTGAGCAACTACAATGTGTTTACATTCAATTACCTATTAGATTTTTAGATATAATCCTTCGGGTAAGTAGAAGTTTCTTTCTTCCATTTAAAATAAACAGACACACCATCTGTTGGCACTTCCCGAATCGCTCGCATCAGTCGCATCTGTTCAACCACTTAATCTTTGCCGCCAACAAGACAGACGGTTCCTGTATTGTACTAATGGCAACCAAATTCGGTTAGCATGAGGTATAGAGAAATTCAAGCGAGTGGGTGTCATGGCGGCCGTGTTACAATATGGACTTGTGTCATTTGACCCGCGGCTGTATCGAGTGGAGCTTTTGTACTTACATCTGTGTGGGACTAAGATTTTAGTATCGGGTTTAGTCTGTTTGAGATGTGTAGACTTAGGGATATAATATCTAATGAAATTGATTCTGAAAGGCCTCCCATAACGTTTGATAAATAAGTATGTATAGGAATAATCTCTTTGCAAATAATACGGACATAATACATAGTCTTTATTGCTTAACAAAAACTATGCAGTTTACCACATATTGTCAATTTGTGATTCATGTAAGGTCCAGGATTCCAGGCTCTAATGGGGTCTAAAAACCATTTTGAATCCGGTGTGTAAGAGAGAGACGGAACTATACAGAACATATTGCACTATCTATTTCACACAATAGACTATTGACGGCATTAGCACGTAGTACAATCCCAGGTTTCTTTTGGCGTTTCATAGGAATACAGGGAGGCTACTCTCTAACGAAATCCGTAGTTTCGAGCTTAGTTGCGGGCGTTCGTATTCTACTCCGTATCACCTACAGACTTACGATTAGTCCCGAACCCGAACTGAGAATGAATGACAACACGATTTCACAGTAACTGTCAAATCGTGTTATCATTAGTTCTCAGTGGTTAGGTGATACGAAGTAGAAAATGCCCGCCCGAAACTAAGTCCGAAACTACGGATTTCGTTAGAGAGTAGCCCCCCAGGATCAGAAAAAGCTTATTTTCAAAATAAACTAGTTTCCGTTTTTAATGTAGTTAGATGGATTATACATATAGATCTATTTACACGGGCAGTCTTTTAGACCAGTTTTCTATATAAATATTTTATTGTACATCAAAATTGTAATACAACGGTTGTCGTTCGTCTTAAAAGCCCAAACACAATGAACATTATTTCTTTCTGTCCAAGTACTCACTTGAAGGCCAATTCTACTAATTTTCACATTCGCATCGCATTCGCATCTCAGCCGCAATCTGTCAAAAATGTATGACAATCATTGGTATATAAAAAACCCAAGATGCACAGTCTCGAACAAATGCAACACTCGAAACTGTCGTCAAAAACTGACATGTATCAAGTGTCATGTGTGAGTTGTGTGTAGTTATACCATAAACAATTTTTTATGCAAATTCAACCTTACACTGATCGCTTAAGATTGCGAAATGCTGAGTGTGTGTAGTGGGTTTTTTTATATATTAATGATGGATGAGAATTAAGGCTTTTTTGACAGTTTGCGACTGACATGCGAATGCGCACGTTGTTTAAAAATAAGTAGAATTGGCCCTCTGTACGTCTACCATGAGTTTTATCAAACTACACTCGCTAGCGACTGTAGTTAAAAAAATGTATGAAAACTTTAGAAAAACAAGTTTCTAATTTATTTGTTTAAGTTGTTAACTAACAAACAATCAAGTTGCAAGTAAAACTTTAGTTAACAACTAAAAAGTAAATAATATACCTGTTTTTTAAAGGTTTTCATATATTTTTTTAACTACAGTCGCTAGCGAGTGTAGATTAATAAAACTCATGGTAGACGTACTGTTCGCAGTATTGTGATGACAGTCACCAAGAATATGCCATCTCTCTCTGTAAGTATGACGAAAGATGCGACCACGGTATTACGTCAGAGAAACCATTCTGTTTATAGCAGACAGCATCGTAATTCACGATAGAACATACAATTCGTCTTCTAACCATCGTTATGAATAACATTATCCTCCGAATTCTGAAACGATAAAACTTTGCCAATAGGCTCGCTCCTTTATCTCTATTTATTTTTAACCGACTTCCAAAAAAGGAGGAGGTTCTCAATTCGGTGGGTATTTTTTTTTATGTTTGTAGACCGATTACTCCGAGGTTTCTGATCCGATTTCTTTTTAGTTCGATGCAGTATACTTGCCATTTGATCCCATAAAAATCGATTTTGTTCAGTAGTTTTTATTTTATGAGCATTTTTGCTTGTTTCAATTTCTGCGTTGACGATGACGTCGTCCAAGTATCACCACTTAAAAGTGAAAAATAAAAAACTTTTTACGGTGTTAAAAAACAAAGAAACAAAAGAAAAAACAACGACTTCCGAAATTAAGGTTATTTTATTCTTTGTAGTGTTTTGTTTGGAAGTCGGTTATATTTTTTTGTAAAAGTTTTTAAAGACCCATTTTAATAATTGTAAGGTAACTAAATAACTTCTGCCAGCGGTTTCGCGCGCGTGTATTGTATTGAATGTCGAAAATTATCTCAGAGGAACATACCCTCGGGATAAAAAACCTATGTGCTATTCCAGACTATAATCTATCTTTGTGCCAAATTTCATCCAGATCCGTTCAGCCGTTCCGGCGTGATTGAGTAACAAACATTCATTATTATTCATTTAGTATTATCATTATTTTTATTATGAATGGGGGGGGACTATGTGGATTATTTTTTATTTCATTGAGTAATTTTAATGTTTGTCTGGCAGTTTGAGTGCTTTGTACGGCCTACACAAGTGTCCTTTCTTTGGTATTGTTCGTCGAGTTGTTGAGCTCCTTAGTGGATCTGAGTTGAGCTACACGACTACTGACAAATGCTTGCACTGACTGGACAGGTTCACTCAATCTTCTAAAGACCATCTCAGACACTAACCTACATATTTTTCATATGTTATTGGCAATTGTATGGACTTCAAAAGAGACTGTGACCTCTGAGTTTGTTTCGGTGTTTCTTCTCAGGGTAGTCAGCTAGGAAACATCCGGCCTCATCTAGATAAATATGTCAAAAAAAAAATTGACGTGTAAAAGAGTTACTTGTAACCTATTTGCAAAACAAATATCATTTATCATTCATCCATCCAAACTTTCGCATTTGTAATAGTAGTGAGAGTTAATTGCATGAGTTTAAAAAAAATTCTAAAGATTTTCGGGCTTTACGCTACAAAATCGGCGTTTTTCAGGCTTATTGTACTACTGAGTCTTAAAGTGGGCTATGGCTATTGGACTTATACATAACTGGCTATATAATATCTATACTAATATATAAAGCTGAAGAGTTTGTTTGTTTGTTTGCTTGCTTGAACGCGCTAATCTCAGGAACTCCTGGTCCGATTTGAAAAATTCTTTCAGTGTTAGATAGCCCATTTATCGCGGAAGGCTATAGGCTAAATAAGTATCATCACGCTAAGACCAATAGGAGCGGAGCAGACGAAGTTGCGCGGGTCAACTAGTAATATATAAAGCTGAAGAGTTTGTTTTTTTGCTTGAACACGCTAATCTCAGGAACTTCTAGTCCGAGTTGAAAAATTATTTCAGTATTAGATAGCCCATTTATCGAGGAAGGCTATATATTATCACGCTAAGACCAATAGAGGCGGAGCAGTAATGAAAATTGTGACGCAGACGAAGTTGCGCGGGTCAACTAGTGTATATATATAAATATGGATGTACTAAACTCCTCCGCCTGTCGCATCAGGCTGTACAGAAGTGATATTATGCAAATCGTAGTCAATCGTCTTGCGATCCTTTCTCCAAATATGCATGTTGTCCGTGGTCATGGCACAAGCACATCTCCCTAAAAGATGCGCTTGCTTGACCTCCATTTTGCCAAAATATTATCAAGGGCTTCTGAGCAGGAAGGAAAACTGCTCAAGGAAGGAAATAGCTGTTCACATTAAGGCCTAGATATAATAACTCCTTTGTTCCAAGTTATGTTCTCCAATTTGACTACACCTCCAATCATCCAGGTAGTATATTATAGGTTGTTATTTTACATTATTTGAGGGTTTTTCATCTGTCTTGGCGACTAAGTCAAGAGGAGCTCCTTCTAACTGTTCTTCGAAATATGGGCCCAAATACATTAGCCTTGTTGTGTTTAGTACTCTTAGATTCTAGGGATATAATGTTAAATATTTATTATAAACAGATTTCAAATAGGAGGAGGTTATACGTCCGGCTGTATATATTTTTTTATGTATGTTCACCGATTTCTCCGCCAATTGTGTGGATTTTCCAATTTTTTTTTTTTTTGTAATAATTATTCGCTCAGCTCAACGAGTCAACATATTTTTCTTAGCTTTAATCATCATGGAGAGTAGTTGCGGAATAAGTCGAATTGTCGAGCCGCTGCTCAGTGAACCAAGTGGAACATTAGAGCTAAACTTACAAATGGGGAACTCATTTGGAGACTGCGGTGACGCCCGAACACCCCCGGATATGGCCACCGGGTCCTCCCATCCAGTCGCCGGCTGGCACGGTGGAGCATACCGGGATTTTTCGCTAGTTGGCGGGGCAGCCTTTGACACGTAGCTGGCGTGCTACTTGGGCCCCCTACTAACTGCGGTCGGCCAACGGCTGGCACCGTGCTTCGGATCCCGCTACCCTCCAAAATTAGTTACCCGGAAAGCCTTTTTTTTTTTTTTTTGCGCTGGGAAAAAATGCATTACGCATACCCTCCCATCGGGGGATGGGGGGGCTATGTGGGACTCCCCGGGCTAGCCCGGTATACCCACTAAAATAACCCAGCGGCATTCCCGCATCGTCTGAGTGGAGAGGCCGCCCGCCTTCACGGCGGGCCCTTCACGCCCTCCCCGTTGGGGGAGGGCTACCCGGAAAGCCTAGCCTAGCGACCAAGACTGGTTCTGAGCAGAGCAACTGACAATCTCCTTCTCAAACATTTTGCCTTTACAATTCTACATCTTGATAAGTTTATTATGTGTTTATTAATAGCTCATGTAAGATCATAATTATTAAGTTATGATAGCTTTTTAAGTACCGTTATTTGTGTCACCTGCTCATTTCTGGAAAGGTCTTTTAGATTTTAGTAAGGTGTCAAAACCCTTTTAATTGCGTTGGAAATGTTATAAAGTGAGTGGTTTCTGCTTAAAGAATCATTATGTCCTATTTATCCTTGTAGTGATAGAGAGAGATGGAGATAGATACATTATTAATGAAGGTAAAAATAGGTGTTATTTTGTAACATGTTGCCTAGTTTTCACGCTGCGTAATAGTCGTATTGATAAGTGTCTAATAAAAAGTACTTTTGTCCCATTTTATATACACGTAAATGTCAAGAGACACTTGACAAATTCATTGTATAAACGATAATGAGTGTCAAAACTACTGAACCAAACTGAATTAAATTTTTACGGGACCAAATGGCAAGTAGACCGCATCGAACTAAAATAGAATCACAGAAATCGGATCAGAAACCGCGGAATAATCAATGTACATATTATTATACATAAAAAAAACCCACCGAACTGAGAACCTCCTCCTTTTTGGAAGTCGGTTAAAAATGTATGGGATTGATATTGATACGCGCTACCGAAATATCACATGGTCAATTTTATACATTATTTGCTTTTGAAAGTATCTTGGTCTAGAGCCCAAGGGTACGAATATCGAAGTAACTTAGCAATAGGGAACATGCAGGAACTATAGGTGGCAGCACAGAAGTGTCATTGTCAAGTATATTTTACTCATGAATTTCTAAATTGTAACACTAGATGGCATAGTTAACTGTGCACGTTCCATACATAGCTTTATAGGCTTTATAGCTCCAGATCCTATCCTATTCTTACAGTTATGTTACTGCGACTGATATTGAATGTTAATGATATGTTTCACATAAATACTACGTTCCTTTATACAAAACTAGCTCCTGCCAGCGGCTTCGCCCGCCTGGTCCCTAGGGAGCATACTCCCGGGATAAAAGTAGCCTATGTCCTTTTTCAGGCTCTAGACTACCTTTGTACCAAATTTCATTTAAATCGGTTCAGTAGTTTTGGCGTGAAAGCGCGACAGACAGACAGACAGACAGAGTTACTTTCGCATTTATAATATTAGTAAGGATAGTAAGGACTAGTGGACGTCACGCGGTTTCACCCGCGTAGTGCCTGTTCCCGTGGGAGTACGGGGATAATATATAGCCTATGTTACTCCCTGATAATGTAGCTATCCACTGCTAAAAGAATCTTTCAAATCGGTCCAGTAGTTTCGGAGCCTATTCAATTCAAACAAACAAATCTTTCTTCTTTATAATATTAGTGTAGACAGTGCCAGCCAGTAGTAACAGTAAAAGATGGTACAGTCATAGTAATCCACCAAGTGGGCCCAGTGCCGCTTTTTAATGAAAATTAACAAATTCTACCTCCACAGAAAATACCCACCAAAAATATTAGAGTAAAATAATTTACTTCTTATTTACCTACTTTATCTGTTCTGTGTTATTTACCAAAGCCATGACGTCGAAATCCTAACCTAGGTCAACTGACATACATACCTACTTATGTATTAATGCTATACAGAGGTGTACATCCCCACAGGGGGTGTTGCCCCCTATCAGCTGTTCGGGGGGTATGAATCAGTACGGGAGAGGCGTGGGGGTTTCCTTATTGCATTATCCTTGTATGTAACCTTGGGGGTGCAATGAATGATTTTTTTTATGAAAAAATTTGGTGTCGTTGTCTGCAGATTTTCTTAATTGTTTTTTTTTTTCGGGGTGGCTAGGATTTTAGGCAATGAAATTTTTAAGGGTTATGTAAGACACCTGACTTGGACAATTTTGCTTTTGTGTATTCTGTTCTTTCGTTAGTTTACTCTCCTTTATCAAGATCTAGTTAAATCTACAGGTATGAGTTTTATTTATTTACAAGCTTTTGCCCGCGATCTCGTACGCGCACATCCCGTTTTTTCCCGTACCCGTAGGAGTTTCGGGTAACCCTCTCTTAGTGCTCCGTTACACTCCCCAAGGAACCTACATGCTAAATTTCAGCTTTCTACGTTGTCTGTCAGTCACTCAGGAATTTCATATTATGGATTGGTCACAAATTTGCTGTTTAGTTTTAATATGACGCCTTAAAGTAGTGGTGTAGGTGATATCATTTCCCCAAAACGTAGCGGTATTAGTTGGCGATCTCATTCCATCATACCGTGAGCTCTAGATCAGCTATACTCAACCTGCGGCCCGCCATAGTTTTCTGTGTGGACCATAAATTATATTATATATATTATTGTTGCTATATTTACTCAGTGTCTCGGTAGCATTCATTAAAAAAAAACTGGCCAAGTGCGACTCGGACTGGCGTGTAAAGGGTTCCGAACAATTTTTTTTTTTACATGTTATTTTATGGTGTTTTTGGTTTTTTTTCTTTGTTTATTAACACCGACTTCCGAAATTAAGGTTATTTTATTATTTGTAGTGTTTTGTTTGGTAGTCGGTTATATTTTTTTTTTGTAAAAAGTTTTCTATTTTTCACTTTTAAGCGGTGATACTTGGACATACTGACTTGTACATACATAAAAAAATACCCACCGAATTGAGAACCTCCTCCTTTGTTGGAAGTCGGTTAAAAATAGCTATCCATAATTTGTATATCTATTCAGGAATTTTTCGATAACATTTAGATTATAATATTTAAAATGAAATAATAAAGTTTTAGTGGTGTGTCGAGTCTCATCTTTCGTGGCGCGTATTGTTTTTTTAACCGACTTCAAAAAAGGAGGAGGTTATCAATACGACTGTATTTTTTTTTACGTTTGTTACGTCATATTAACCGACTGGATGAACTGATTTTCATGATTCTTTTTTTATTTGAAAGCTGGTACTTCCCGTGTGGTCCCATTGCCACCACGTCAGGATCTGATGATGGAAACCCTGAGAAATCGAGGGCAACTCTCGAAAATTGTAGGCACGTATTTGGTAAAAACTGGATATTCGTGTGTATATCGGGTGATACTACAAAAGAATGAAAGTTTGGATCAGACCTGATGATGGAGACGACAGAGAGTCAAGGGAACTCCACATCGGTATGTAGGAACTACCAAGTGTTTGGGCTTATTTCATTCGTATTGACGAGACCTTTACACCGAAAACACTTAGTTTTATTTTCATAACATAACATCACGCCGGTACGCTGTGAATGGGTACGCAGGTACCACCAAAAAATGAAAAATAAAAAACTTTTTACAAAAAATATAACCGACTTCCAAAACAAAACACTACAAAGTATAAAATAACTTTAATTTCGGAAGTCGGTGTCAAATAATGAAATAACCAAAAACACCGACTTCCGAAATAAAAGTTATTTTTAAATACTTTGTAGTGTTTTGTTTTGGAAGTCGGTTACAATTTTTGTAAAAAAGTTTTGTATGTATTTGGATCTCCAACAAAGGATACTTACACAGTTATAACATAAGTCACAGTGATACGATACAAGCGGTTTTCGTTATCGCTGATAGGCTGTTATTTTAACCATGTACCGTCAATTACTGCGTTAGTGTTTAGGAAAAAACTTAATTATAATAATTAATCAGTCACAGCGGTTCACGGCAGGTTAAAAACACGTAGCCCATTAAAAAGCAGGTCCGCAAAACCTAGGCAAAGTAATCTAAATAAAGTGGATTTTATACGAGCACTAGCTGTTGCCCAGGGATTCGCCCGCATAAAAAGTCCTTTATCAAGGGATTATAAACAATTGGGTTAAGAAAATATCCTCGTCGGCTAGTCCTACCCTGAATCCAGGTTACAGACCAGCCAGCGTTGCGGAATATGTTCGAAAGGTTCACTGCGGCCCTGGGGGGCTACTCTCTAACGAAATCCGTAGTTTCGGGCTTAGTTGCGGGCGGGCGTATTCTACTCCGTATCACCTACAGACTCACGATTAGTCCCGAACCCGAACTGAGAATGAATGACAACACGATTTCACAGTAACTGTCAAATCGTGTTATCATTAGTTCTCAGTGGTTAGGTATAATAATAATAATAATAATTTATCGTTTATTCTCTCTTCACAAAGTTACTTAATATTAATTTGTACAAAAAATGTCGCAGCTGTAATCCACCTTTGTGAGAGACCGGTGCCTGATATAGGTTTTTGAGAAAAACCTGTGATACAGGTCACCAGGCCCCCTCCACGGCTAGAATAAGCTTTAACGGAGCTACCGTGCAAGAGTCGAAATTAAACAATTATGCATAACAAAAATATGTTAGGTGATACGGAGTAGAAAATGCCCGCCGGCAACTAAGCCCGAAACTACGGATTTCGATAGAGAGTAGCCCCCCTGGAACGCAACGGGCATTACGAGGAACACGGATGGGTTTTAGTCAGTAAGAGTCTGACACTCCCTTCTGCTTTGTTCATACAGACAGATATCGTCTGTATCGTTTTCGTTTTGTATTATTGTTCTTTTGTTTTCTATAATGTGTTTGTTGCTGTGTGTTTTGTCTGTGTCGAATAAATATTTTCTATTCTATTCTATATAGTTACTTACGCATTTATAATATTGAAGTGAAAACTTCTTTAGCGGCGTTGAGCACTTTTTCTGTAATGGGTATAAAATCTTAAACTCGCGTCAGGACACGTGACCTGATCGAAAAAGCGTAAGACGGACTCGCGTCAGGGTCACGTGATGCTGATCGAAAAAGCGTAAGATCGAGGGGAAGGGAGAGGAACTAGTATCTCCCACTCTTTCTACCGTGCCTGAGTGTGCTGCTCCGCTTAGGCGGCACAGGGCGCTTGCGCGAATGTCCGTCTGTGTTTATGTACAGCGTGCCACGCGTATCCAAGGATACGAAATTACGGAATTACGAAATTATGGATGAAAGTTGATTTTTCTAAGAGATAAAAATTAATGTAATATATAAATAAATAACGATATAATATTATGAATAATAACATGTAAATTGTCATATTTGTGTACGATAGCGCAATAAATAAACATTGTATTCTACCTCATAAATGATAGTATTTTTGTACTTATAATTAAACACAACGTTAATACTAAAGTTTTCACTTCTGCCGGCACTCCCGGAGTGCTACCGGTGTTTTTTTTTATTTATTTAGTTTCGTACCTAGGGATACTTATTCTAATTTCTAAGTCCGACCACACACAAATGTAACTCATATGTACTGAGAACTTCCTATTCTATTGTCTCAGATATTTAACGGTCGATAAACTCACTGATAACATCTCCACACATACACACATACAGGCATATTATGTATTTTATTATTAACACACACTAGTATTAAAATAAAAACATAAGAACAATGTAAATATGATTTTATCGGTGGAATCGGTTAATTGATGGAGTTACAGTTTGAATTATAGTTGCCTTAGCATTATGTCGGTTTTTCCGAAAAGGGAGGTAGTTTTAGTGTCACACTAAAATGCGCGAAATATGAGATACTACATTTCACCTGTTTCAATATAGTCCCAATCCCACGAGGAACCAAAACTGTCTACCTATTACGGTTCTTGAGATACAGTCCGCTGACAGATGGACAGACTGTCCGACGGACGGACAGCGGTAGCTTGCTTAGTTAAATTCCATTGGTTACGGTTACGGAACCCTAAAAATTAAAATGTTCTGAGGAGTCATGAATTTATGAAGTTTCCTACACAACGCGATTTTCTTTAATAGCGAAAAACAGCAGTTCAATATATTTTGCTCTCATAACTCTGCGAAATGTGGGTAATTACTGATTTAATTTTTCTTTTGTGAGAGATCAGTGTCAATGAGGGCTACCGTTTTTGTGCTCACCAGTTGGCGCCACTGTCGAGTAGGGTTCTTAATCATAGCATTAAAGTTATTATTACGCGCATGTGAACGAAGTTAGAAAGAAAATAAAAAATAAAAGACAAAACAAATCTACACTAATATTATAAAGAGGAAAGATTTGTTTGTTTGTTTGAAATGAATAGGCTCCGAAACTACTGGACCGATTTGAATAATTTTTTCAGCAATGGATAGCTACATTATAAGGGAGGGGTAGGCTATATTTTATCCCCGTACTCCCACGGGAACGGGAACTACGCGGGTGAAACCGCGTGACGTCCACTAGTAAGTAATAAACTCGCGTAAATAGCCAACCAACAGTGAAATTTGACATTTAAAACCTCACGCTACACTAGCGCCTCTAGCGGTGAATTCAAACGCGATAGCCCTCATTCTACTAATTTCTAAGCAGCGTTAGCAATCTGTCAAAAAATGGAAATCGAGGCGTTTTTGACAAATTGCGACAGACATGCGAATGCGAACGTCGCTCTAAAACGAGTAGAGTAGGGAAGATGCAAATACAGAATTTATGAGAATGTTGTTAATATTATGATAAAAAAGTATAAAATAAAGGCCATTGCAACGTTTTTATTTTAGTTAATATCGATTTTTAACAAAGATAATGAATTAAAGTAACGTGAAACGGAACGTATTAAAAAAAACAACAATCAGCGTTTATTGACGTCACTGCTGTTATGACTACGAAAAGGCAACCTTATGGCTTTGAGTTAGGACAGTTAGGACCAGTGGCAGACAGGAGTGACGTCATCGCCCGTTTTCGCGCGAAAATTTAAACCGTCTGCTTAAAAACGCAATTTTGGCAATAAATTTAAGCAAAAAGGGAAATATTACATGTTCTCTAGTAGCCCCAGCTTTGCGTATTGCATCCTGTCTTTGATTGATACCTAATGCCAACCAATCACATTAACTAACGTGCTTTTGACAGCACTCTGTAAAAAACGCGTTACTTGCTGCGACGTAATTATTGCTAAAATTTTCTTTCCAGAAAGCGGGCTTAAGGCTTGTATACATGCCAACGACCTTGTGCATACAAACGGAGCTAACTACTCCTCTACGAGCCACTCCGCTACCCGCATTTTTAATTTATTATAAAAAAAATAACACATATTTTAAAAAAGTAACAAAACCATGTTATTTTCGTTTGTATTGCAAAGCAGTAGATAATCTTTTTTTAGACTTATGTTAAAAAATTAAGGAGTAAAATGGTTTCATCTCAACGAATTGGAGGTGATTTGGTGATTTTTTTTCTTATTATGTGATACCGATACATAAATTCTGGCTAAACCAAATTACGTATCATATCATGTGGATTACTACCTATTTTTTTCAGATGTAAGTTCTCAGTAAATGCCGACGAAAAGTTGCTTTATCTGCACGCTATTTTTAAGCATTTCTCGAGAGAGCAGCCTTAAGTCAACATAACTATCGGTCAATCTCACTCATTCAACGCTTTTACATTGAAACACAGTTGTAAGTTGTAACACAAGGTAAAGCGTCGTAAGTCACGGCTTATAAAATGATGGGTGAACGGTTAATGCGCGACAACTATAGCGAATGTGTTTACGGTTATGTGTGCGTTAATGTTGATGGGATTACGGTGTCTGAGCATGTTGTTACGGTTTTAGCGGAGTAGTGTTTGAATTCAAATGGCTTAGGATTCTAAGGTGTCGGTTTTTCAAAGAAGTTGACCTAACTGACCTAAGTAACACCACAGTAATACTGCTTCGTAGGGTCTGTGACCAACATTATCTAACCCACTTGATTATTAGCGAATAATAGTCAAGTGGGTTAGATAATATTGGTCACATACGTCTGGTGGCCGGCCAAGTTTGATTTCTGAACGTGGAACAAAAGTTGGCAAAAAACAATAATCCTGGGCCCCAAGTCTGCTATTACAATAGTGTCAGAATGGTCTATCATTGATTTCATAATGGTTGATTTTGACAAGATTCTATGCCATTTCTTTCAATGGAGTGTCAGTGGTTAACCACTGGATATAAAAGCGGCATTATGACTTTCCAGTGGTCAACCACTGACCCTGTTATGTTGGGGTTTTCCCATTTTTTAGTCCCTTGAGTTCGGCACATCACATTTCCTCACGAAGAATAGAATAAGGATTATTTATTGCGTAACTGTGTACAATTTGATCTTATAATATAGCATAACAGTTTTAGGATCAACAGTCTACCCAAGTCGGATATGCAATACTTAACAAAGAAAAGCAAATTGATTATTTATTTCTACTAAGTGTTAGTTACAAACCTACTTACATCATTTTTTTCGAAAAAACTCATGCAAATTATAATAAACATTATTAAGTAACATTTTTTTTAAATTTGGTTTTAAACATGTTTTAATTTCATTGCTTTATTAATAGCTGTTGGTAAATTATTGTATACACGAATAGCAGTTATGTTAGTATCTTATTACAAGCTTTTATTTAGTTTTTGTATTCCGTCTTATTAAACGCCACACCATCACTGATTTCCTCTATCATATACCTAATGTGGAAATGAATTAATTTACCGTCTTAGCCTCTTGCTCTTTGGGCTTATGTCATAGTAAAAGGGTAAGAAATTCCTTATAGAAAATCCCAAGAACACAGCCCGAGCTGAGCACCGAACCAGGGTCCCTACGCTCAGCATATTTTGCGCTTACTACCACTACACCAGCAAGGCGTATTGCAATATTTTCAACTTAACATCAAAGTCAGCCAAAACATGATTCCCTTGCCAATTAATAAATTATTTGACTAAGCCGCGTGGGAGAGTACGTTTTCATTAAAAAATAAACTCCATTCAAGGGCGGGTGGAAGCCGCCCCATTGTCCCCCATTGATGTGTACCGTGTACCCTGCGGGGGAGAGTGGGGTACTTACGTACGCCTCATTGATTACAGTAGATACCTAATTTTGGTTAGGCAATACGTAATTAGAATTTTCGTGTGTTAGTCAAATGTGTTTTTTCTAAAATATATCTCTAAAATGCTTTTGGGTATATTAAAGCAATGAGGGCTACCGTTTTTGTACTCACCAGTTGGCGCCACTGTCGAGTATGGTCCTTAATAATGGCATTAAATTTGTTATTACGCGCATGTGAACAAACTTAGAAGAAAAATATGCACGATGCCGTAAACTTGCGATTTAATACAACACAAATAGTGGTGCAGTGTTACGTGGACTCATCACAATGGAAAAAAGAAGGAGATAAATACATATTTCCAACAAAAAAAGAAAGTACAATGCTGTGTTCGGTGGAAACGTAACTTAATCTGCTTAAGTTACGTTTCTACCCAACACAGCATTGTACTTTCTTAAATAGTCAGGCTGATTTAGTAAATATTCACAAAAATCGAAACAAATAAGTGAATAAACTCGAGTCAAAAGCCAACTTGACATTACGACGACCTCACGCTACACCACCAAATTTCAACAGAATCGGTCCAGTGGATCCGGAGATAATTGGCTGTGACAGACGGACAGACAGACACCCGAGTGAATCCTATAAGGGTTCCGTCTTTTGTTCGGAGCCCTAAAAAGGGATAGTGATATGCTTCTTGTATAACTCCGTCTCTTGTTGTATACACCGGAATCATAATCATCATAAGGTGTATACCACCTGTAACAGAAAAAACGCAATACCTCTTAAGGGGTCATTGAACTCATCATTATGAACAACTTTCACTGTGGAACCAACACTGAAATCGCGAAATAAAAATCGACTCCCCCATACATTTATGTGCGCATTACTCGACAAAATGTACTGAAGAGCAGATTTTTTTTTTCGCTATTTCGGGATTGGTCCCATAATAAAAGTTGTTCATAATAATGAGTACAATGACCCCTTAAGAGGTATTACGTTTATTCTATTACACGTTTATATATTTTTTAAAGTTACAATATGGTTACAACGTTAATCCTAATGCAAATGGCGATAGTTTGAGCTGTGCAGAAGAAACGGAGAAAAAAGAAATACACAGCAAACAATACTGTCTCTGTCTGTCACAAGAACTCGAGCAAAGCCAGGTTACAAAACAAACTAATAAACACAAATAACGCGGTTAACCTTGACCTCCTTACTTAAATAATATTCAAAACGTACCGAAGTTATTTTATAAAGACGATAACAGGTTTGTTAAGCACAAAAAATATAACTACATTAAATATAATTAAATTGGGCAGCATACATTATTATTATTACTATATTATTATTATTATTATTACTTATTATTTTTTTTTTTTTTTTTTATTTACATGAAACTTAAGGAGTCGGTATTTTCGAATGTCTTTGGGGTGACGTGTTTTCAAGTAGCTATAGGTTGTGATCAGCTAGTCTTATTCTGTAAATAACTATTTCGATATCGAGCTTCACCTGAGTGACAAAGCTCACAAAGTGAACTTTATTACACACTAGCACTTCGCCCGCGACTTGGTTCGCGCGGGTTTAGTAGGTACTCCACGAACTTCATCTCCTTGTCCCCCACTCTATAAAGGCTAACGTGTAAATCACTTATTAATAGACAAAACGTAGGGCTGTTCGCTCAATCCGCGACATTTTTCTTACTTGTGTGTTTTTATACCCGTCGTTACTTTTAAACGAAAGGTCCGATTTGCATAATTTAAAGTGTAATTTATGTATACATAACCAACCTAAATTACCAAATAATTTTAATGGATAAGGATAAATATCATGACACCAAAATCACCACTATTCCATTCTACCCGGCGGGCTGATTACGTATCTTACAAAAGCCGAGCGATAGCAAAAATTGCACAAAAATTGCTCTCTAATCGCAAATTCGTATTACGTATTAGCGAAAACCACACCATAGCAATCTCGCAACAGTGCTGCCTCTATGGAGCAATCAAGTAACTAAAATGTGCATTGTCCTACTAGAATCCCTAGCGGGTTTTGGTCGAATAATTTGAACAAAAAGCGGTTATTGTGACTTAACCATAATAGTTAGATATTTACCTACGCGGACTTTTTTGTGGATATTGATGTTCTCTATAAAACTGTAGTACATCACTTTGCTCTATTGTCCATAGTTTCCGCAGCGTACGCGATATAAGGATTTTTTTCACACCTTGAGTAACATTATCCAAGTTTTCATACGGATCCCTAACTTTTTGAAAATACTCTATAGCCTATGTTCATCAGGGATAAAGTAGGATTCTAATGGTGAAAGAATTTTTCCAATCGGTCCAGTAGTTTCGGAGCCTATTCAATTCAAACAAAAAACAAACAAATCTTTCCTCTTTATAATATTAGTGTAGACAACATTAAGGTCTGGATGTTTATACTCACCTCGGATCTCGCTGTCGAGACTCGAAAATGTTGTTACAGAATAGCACTACTGAAGTCTTCGAAAAGGATCTTTTGATAGTGCTTATTTACTACTATTTTCGGAGAAAAATATAGTTTCAGTGGGAGATGAAGATGAAACAAAATACTGAATACTGAACTTTTACTTTTTTAGGGTTCCGAACAAAAAACGGAATCCTTATAGGATCACTCGGGTGTCTGTCTGTCTGTCCGTCTGTCACAGCCAGTTTTCTCCGGATACACTGGACCGATTCTGTTGAAATTTAGTACACATATAGACTTCTGTGGCCCAAACATGGATGTGTTACGTATATTATTTAATTTTTAGTATGGGTGTCACTTTTGGGGTCAAAATAAAGTATAAAATATTAAAATAACATGTTAAAAGAAATTAAATTCGTTCGGAACCCTTAGCACGCGAGTCCGACTCGCACTTGGCCAGGTTTTTTTTTACTATATATAGGCATACGTTTGACCACAATCTCACCTGACGGTAAGTGATGATGCAGTCGAAGATGGAGCACGCTTGCCTAGAAGTAACCTTTTCACTCTTGACTTAAAGACTCCCAGGTTGTAGCTATCTGGAAACACAGACTCTGGCAGGGAATTCCACTCCTTAGCTGTACGCACTATGAATGTGTTAAAATGTTTTATTTATTTTGAACTCTTATCATTTATTTTATTTTAGTTTTTTTCTGTGAAAATAAAAAATATTTCCTTCTTTCCAGTTCATTTCTATTTCAATCCTAAATTAAGATTATGATTTTGGTGGCTGACTTTATCAAACACGATTGAAACATTTTACTCTGTATGATAGCGCCAAGTGCAGACTGCAGGCGGTATGTGTCGTCGAAATTCTTTCAAAATATACCTATGGTAGGCGCCAGATAAACTTGCAATAAAATACATTGACCTTTCCCTAATATCCCTTCGTAGATACCTGAACAATAAATTATGAGCCGTTTTTATTACTAGAGTAAGTAAAGGATCACGAAAGAAGTCGATTCAGGACAGCTTTATATCTTTACTAGCTTCTGCCATCGGCTTCGCCTGCGTGGTCCCTAGGGAACATACTCCCGGGACAAAAAGTAGCCTATGTCCTTTCTCAGGCGTTGACTATCTGTGTACCAAAGTTCATTTAAATCGGTTCAGTAGTTTTGGCGTGAAAGCGCGACAGACAGACAGACAGTTACTTTCGCATTAAAATATATATAGTTAGGAAGTACGGATTTCTGTTTTTGATATAACGAAAGTCAATAATTGTATGGTATGTGACCGTTATTGCACATTTATCTGGCGCCTACCATAGGTACTTTTTGATGTAGTTACGCACTTGGAGATCACCGTTAAAAGTATTTAAATGATGTTTTTACATTTAAATATTTTAAAATGTATCATATCCTCAAAGTTGTCTTGTAATTTTCCAGGCGTGTTATGGACAAGGAAGGGGGGGATGGCGGCGACCCGGCGGGCAAGCAGCCCCCCGATGGCCTGCTCGATGCCGCTAACCTGTTTGGTGGTAAGTCACTGCATTGTTATAATATTTCTATCATCATCATTGCCAGGGTGTTTTTTTAAATGGGCGTGGATGGCCAAATGCGAAACTATGAGGAATAGTGAAAAATGCTTTAAGTCTAAGTAGTCTCGGGACCGATTTGACCTTCAACGTCCGCTTGAAAAACTCACCTATATATTACATCGGACTACAAGATGTACCGACTTAGCCCGAAGGATCACATTGCACGCAGAACAGATGGTTGATGGGGCCGCAAAGTTCTGCAGTGGCGACCGCGTACCGGAAGACGCAACGTTGGAAGGCCTCCCACAAGGTGGACCGATGACCTGGTGAGGGTCGCGGGTAGCCAATGGTTGTGAGACGCACAGGACCGGTTGTTATGGCGGCACTTGGGGCAGGCCTATGTCCAGCAGTGGACGTCTTGCGGCTGATATGATGATGATGATAATATCGGACTACAAACCGTTCGGCGATGCGCCTCCGGTACATGGTGGACATCCCACCCATAAACACTCACCGTTTTGGGAATAGTTTCATTGTACAACTAAGGAAGTGAAATTCACTACCGGAGTATCTCCTGAAGTTACTTCTAGGGAGCGTGCTCCATCTTCGACCACATCATCGCTTACCATCATATTAAATCAGTTGAGATACTGGTCTAACGCGAGCATATCAATAACAATAACAAACAAAACAAAGGAACCGGCTAAGTGAGAGTCGGACTCACACGAAGGGTTCCTTACTATAAACCGAAGAAAACACGTTTGTTGTATGGGAGCCCCTTTAATATTTGTTGTTATAGCGGCAATAGAAATATACACTAAAAATTTCAACCGTCTACCTATAAGTAATTAGTAAGTTCTTGAGATAGGTACAGCCCGCTGACAGACGGACGGACAGACGGACGGACAGCAGAGGCTTAGTAATAGGGTTCCGTTGGTTATCCTTTGGCTACGGAATCCTAAAAATCGTCCTTAATGTCAGGTAGGCCTACCAGTAGGACGGGACATCCAACAAAATTTATATACTCTTTGGTATAAGATTTTCCTCCAGTTGAAGCCAACTTGAATAAGATTACCTTAATGTCAGAATTACCAAAAACGTTTTCCCTAAAAGCTAAACGAAAAAGGCCTGAGGAAAACGAGTGATTTTACCGAAATCACTTTCTTTTCCCCTATTTCTCATAACTACGTACGTTTGTTTAATCGTGACGATTAAACATCAGAATAAAAATCTTGCATTAATTTAATGGTTACCTGCGTTCATTGATTCTTTGCGGTATAAACCTATTCCCCGTCATAATCTTCCGCAAATAATTACCAAACGATTCTATCACTCTTACAAAAATTCTCACACTCCTATTGGCGTTCCGAGAATTGTTACATATTGGACACCCCACTAATTCCACCTAGAGACAGTTGGCGGCGAATCCGTTCTCATACTCGCGTAGAATTTATTATCACCTCGGGTATTTCCAGGTGATTAGCATATTGAACTGGGAATCCAAGAAAATGTAAAGGCTGTATCGATTAGTAGGGTTTGTGGAAAGTTATGGGAATTGAGTGTAGTTATTAATTTACGTCAGCGGGAAAGCTGCGAGTTTATTGGTTTGTAAGCAGGGGGGCTACTCTCTAACGAAATCCGTAGTTTCGGGCTTAGTTGCGGGCGGGCATTTCTATTCCGTATCACCTAACCACTGAGAACTAATGATAACACGATTTGACAGTTACTGTGAAATCGTGTTGTCATTCATTCTCAGTTCGGGTTCGGGACTAATCGTAAGTCTGTAGGTGATACGGAGTAGAATACGCCCGCCCGCAACTAAGCCCGAAACTACGGATTTCGTTAGAGAGTAGCCCCCCAGGTAGTATGTTTTCGATTTTGTTATAAACGTTGAGTACGTACGTGCGTACGTTGTTACGTTGTTGTTGTTACGGAGCGTAATGTACGGTTTTTGAATTGACTGCACCAACCTGATTTATCTTCTTGTATTTAGTCCATTGATATATCAATGATTTAGTCGGATTTAGTTTGGTTGCTTCTTCCATTCATCTCTGTGAGCCGTAATGGCGTCATTTCATCTAATATGTAAAAATCTCGTGTCACGGTGTTTGTTACCGAACTCCTTCGAAACGGCTTGATCAATTTTCATGAAATTTTGTGTGTATATGCGGTAGATATGAGAATAGGTGGTAGTCTATTTTTTATTTTATTTTGCAAAACAACGTTTGCCGAGTCAGCTAGTAAGTCTATAATAGTTTCTTTAATTTGCAAGCATGTCTGTTCTGTGTCAATAAATACTTTTTCTTCTTTTGATTGCGAATTTGTGAGGGTTGTAAAAAAATACTCTTAGGAATTAATTAGTCTGGTTATGCACTAACCAGACTAATTAACTTAGACTTTAGGTCCTGTTGGACCCAAACTCCAGTAACCTCCATCGAAAAGGGAGGATCAAGGGAGGAGATGGTCATCTACCCGAAGGGTGTTTGTTGGTTGTTCGAATCGCGAGGAGAACTTTGACAGCGCGATGTAGGATTTGAGAAACGTCAGGTCTTTTTTGAAGTTGCTTATCATAGATGCCGTTACAAGTGACTATAATTACTTCTTTGAGCGGTTTAACAGAAAGACTTCTCATAAACGTCTATCTGTGTCTCTTATAGTCTAGGTTTAACGACATCAAGTCTCTACAATGACTTTATTGTGTCCGGAAGCAATAAACTTGTCACTTCTATCAACTATCTGACATGTTATATTTGTAGCCTCACGATTAATATTGATGTGTTTCGTTTAGCTCCGATCACACTTCGTCATCATCTGCCTAGCCTTTTCCCAACTATATCGGGGTCGGCTTCCAGTCAAACTTCATTCAGCTGAATACCAGTATTTTATGTGGAGCGACTGCCTACCAGACCTCCACAACTCCATTAACTGGGTAACACGGTACTTCTTGGCAAGACTTTGTCTCTGTCATCTCTGACCTAGACTAGAGTCAAGAGCAAACCCATTAGAAAAAAAAAAGACTTGAGTCAGATGTTCTTGGCTTCTGCCAGTCAGTAACAACTGTCAAAGATCTACAAATGACAGCCGGGACCAACGGCTTTATTTGCTTTTCGATTACACTTATGGGGTATCGAGATTGTCATACATGCTCTTCGGTTCCCATCGGTCCAACATTATTATTTTATCCTTATCCTAAATTTATATGGAATCGGTGCAATATATCTTCGTCTTCTTCTTTCATATTTCTCTATAACTAATCTAAATTGTCGCCCCTTTTAAGCCATGTCATCTTTTACACAGTCCATAATTCCGTCTAAAACTTCAATTCTAAGGAAGCTTACCTACCTTGTTGCTATTCCACCAATTCGCACTAAGCGTTTCCAAACGTCTTTTATAATGCGCACAGCAAAGGAGTGGAACTCTGTCTGCGTCTGTGTTTCCAAACGCTTACAACCCTAATCTCCTTCAAAGTTAGAGTGCACAGGCTCCTTCTGGGTAAGCTCGCTCCATCGTAGACTTTGTCTCTGTCATCTCTGACCTAGACTAGAGTCAAGAGCAAACCCATCACAAATAAAACAAAACTCGTTTTTACCGGATTTTTACCGATGGGATATCCTTCGGAAACATATAATCCATCCATCAATCTACCTAGCCATTTCCCAACTGCATTGGAGCCAGCTTCTAGTTTAAACGGATGCAGCTGAGTATCAGTACTTTCAATGAAGCCTATCTGACCTCACACAATTCTCCTAAGGCAAGTGTGGTGTTACATTTAATGGCTTCATGATTTTCAAATGGCAGCTGGTACCAACGGCTTAACGTTCTTTCCGAGGCACCGAAGAGTCTAGGTATGTTGTAACTGGGCACCCATCCACGAACCGACCTCGGTAAGCATCGCTTAACCTCGAAGATTGGTCCGTGCGGCTATGATTATTAAACCACGAGCTCATCGTCTTGTAAATGTGTCTGTAAACTCTAAATTTCCTCACAGTCTATCTTGTGTTTGTTCTTAAACTTTTTCACGCCGACATATTCTAGGACCTGGAGGACATTACTCGGGTTTATGAACATACCACGTTGACGAAGCCGGGTCAAAAGTTAGTATTAGATTATCGTTACCCCGCCTGCAACCACCCACATAGGTATAGACCAGCTAACTTTCCCTACAAAACGCGCTTCGCCAATAAGTGGCATCATCGGCCACCACTTTCCGGTCAATAATAACTTCGGCTTTTGTTCGTGCCTTCATCTACATGCATTGATGATCGCCCATCCACGGACCGACCTCGGAAAGTGTCCCTTAACCTCGAAGATCGACCCATGCGGCTATTATTATTTAACCACGAGCTCCTCGTCTTGTAACTGTGTGTACGTAAAGTTACTTACTGTATGTCTAGTGTTTTGTCTTATACTTTTCCACACCGATGTAGCCTAGGACCTGGATAAGTACATAGGATGCTATTATAACCGGCACGAGTCGTGAGCACGCTCTCCATTGGTCGGTTTGACGACGACAGCTCTAACGCTTCACGTTATTGGTTCGTCAGTCAATGCTCATCGGCTATTGGGTTTGCAGGTTTCGTTCGCCCACCGTACATTGGCGAGATCACCGTGCTGCATTCATCTGTGCTCACGACTCGTGCCGGCTACTATACTCGGGTTTATCGAAGGAGGGGACGCAAGTGAAGCCGGGTCAGAAGTTAGTATTACATTATCGTTACCCCACCTGTACATAGACCCGTCAACTTTTCCGCACAAAACGCGCTTCGCCAATAAATGGCATCCGATCATTGGCCACCACTTTCCGGTCAATAATAACTTCGTCTTTTGTTCGTGCCTCCAACTACATGCGTTGTCGTTAAACCGTCGAGAAACATCACTTCGTAGGGCTGTGCTGATGGGGTTTTGAAGAGCAGTTGGTATTTTGGTGATAAAGTCCGGTTTAAAGACATTTATTTTCTTCAAAAATCTTCCTTGTGCATATAAACGGAGCTAACTACCCCTCTACGCGCCACTCCGCTACCCGATTTTTAATTTTTTGTACTAAAAATAATACATGTTTTAAAAAAGTAACAAAACCAAATCATTGTCGTTTGTATTGCAAAGCAGTAAATATTTTTTAAATACTTTTTTGATCAAAAATGAAGGAGTAAAATGGTTTCATCTCAACGATTTGGAGGTGTTTTGGTGGTTTTTTTCTTATTATGTAACACCGATAGACAAATTCTGGCTAAACCATATTTCGAATCATATCATGTAGTTTACTTATTTTTCAGATGTAATTTCTTTGTTAGTGCCGACGAAACGCTGCTTCATCTGCACGCTATTTTAAGTTTTTTTCGAGAGAGCAGCCTTAAAGAGAAACTTAACTAAATTAACAATAGGTTGTAGCTTACATTACGACGTTCCAGCCATCCAAGTAACTGAGCACTATAGTTTACTTTATAAAATACAGCAAGTTTGTACTTAGGTTAGACCTAAAATACAAAGCAGTGTAAAATTATGTGTCTAATATATAATTCTTTAGGCCATAAAGTCGTAGAATAAAGTAGCTGTAAAGTATTTTTGCCTTAACTAACATTGCGCTAGTTAAAAGATGTCGCATTCTCGAAGTACTGCAGATGTTATTCTTGTTTTATTAACTTGTCCCACTGTTGGACAAAGGTCCCCCACATAGCCTCCCACTTTTCCCGGTGTGTTGCCTTATCTGACAAATCCGCCATGAATGCTTCTAAGTTATTTAGCCAGCGCAAATCCTTACTTCCTTACTAATATTATAAATGCGAAACTAACTCTGTCTGTCTGTCTCGCTTTCACCCCAAAACTACTGAACCGATTTAAATGAAATTTGGTACAGAGATAGTCTAGAGCCTGAGAAAGGACATAGGCTTACTTTTTATCCCGGGAGTATGTTCCCTAGGGACGACACGGGCGAAGCCGCTGCCAGAAGCTAGTAAAATATAAAACAAAAGGAATCACTTATGTATGGAACGTAGCACTGTGAGAAAAAGGCATGAGTTTAGTTGGTTTACCTGCCTGATATCAGAAGGGGATTCGAAGTTTTAATTCCCGTCAAAGTAAAAGAGACAGCATATCAATCGCCAGCTACGTAGATAAAATTACTCTCGGACTTGCAACTTTATTCAATTCACTCCCATTACTAAATCAACACTAGAATCGTGTGAACTACTCTATCTACGGACTCAGTCGACCTGTGACAGCCCTGCATTCGCGTGATATTACACCATATAAGCGAAATGGCTGAGTTCGATGACCCTGCACCCAGCGCTTCTCAAACAACAAACATAACATTACCGCTCACATAACTCCTATTTCCTAACACATAAAGATCAAAATACTTTGTGTTGGGTGATTGTTTAGTTGGTATTCGGTCTCCTTATTAAGGACTTAAGTAACCGATTTTTAGTTGAATGCTCAGGTATGGTGTTAGGTTATAATAAGACTTCGTCGTGAAATTTATTTTGACGTTTTAGTTGTATAAAAGTGAATTTTGATACTGTTTTTAGGGTTTTTGCTGTGTGGTCTTGGACTGAATTACCGTTGGGCTTGTATTACCGTGGGTGACATAGGGCTTTGTTGGGCAAAGTAGTAGTATAGTTGTCAAAAAATAAAAGGCCCGTTTTGACATCGGGATACAACATTGCTTTACTAGTAAGTATGAAAGAGACAAAAAAATAAATCTCTTTCGCACTTATTGGTAAAGCAATCTTCTATCCCTCTCTACTCAGCTGTCAAATCGGACTTCTTAGAATTTGGTGACTTTAGTGTTGCTATTGCTAGTGGTAAAAATGTTCAGCAGAATGATTAGTAATTAATAATTTTCGAAAGATAAGCCATCTAGCATCTAATAGGATAGTTTAGTGGTGGTCTGATGGCATTTATAGAGGTAGAGAAAGCTTCCCTTAGTACAGGCTTTCAAAAAGTCCAAAAACATTATAAAAAATGTCAAATAAACCTTTTACAAAAACATTACCAGCGCTTCGCACTTTACAACATTGCCAAGTTACCAACAGAATGTGACAAAAAACAAAAGAAATGCGAGTATAGCTAGTGTTGCTAGTGGTAAAAATGTTCAGCGGAACGAGTTTCGATGTGACTTGATAAGTTAACTGTCGAGTTACATGCACTATTGCGATTTTAAACGCCATAGGAAAACTGTGGTTGGATGAGTCATAGTGGTTAGGACATAGGAGTTTTTTTTTACGTTGTATAGTGAGTGTTTTATTACTTCAAGTCGCTTGTGGTAATGCTTTTTTAGGGTTCCGAACATCCGTAAAAAACGGAACCCTTATAGGATCACTCGGGTGTCTGTCGGTCTGTCCATCTGTCACAGCCAGTTTTCTCCGGATCTACTGGACCGATTTTGAAATTTGATATACATATGGACTTCTGTGACCCAAACAAGACCGTGTTGCGTAAATAAAGATTTTTTTAGTATGGGTGTCACTTTCAGTGGTCAAACTAGAAAATTAAAAACAAGTTTTTCAAACTGTATCGTGTTACATATAAAATGAAAGGACTTACTGTGAGGGTTTTAATTATATTTTTTTCATAATTTTAAAATAAATAGTTTTGAAGTTATTCAAGAAATTAGACCAAAAATGACCATTCGCCCCTTGTTTTTTGGAAAAAATGCAGATAATAGTTCTATACCTAAAGATTACAGGAAAATCTATATGAAGTCTGTAGTGTTAAAATAACACGTTAAAAAAATCAAATTGGTTCGGAACCCTTTGCACGCGAGTCTCTTGAACTTGGCCAGTTTTTTTTGTTTTCTTTTTAATGACAAATTAGGCAATTAAGTAAGAAGGAAGTTCTTGTCTTTGCGAAAGCTGAATATACAAACGATTTTAGTGGAGCGAGTTTTACGGAATTCTGAACCTCTACTGCCCTTCAGATTAGAAATTTTTCTACTCACATTAACTGCAGTAGCTGCAATGTACTGCTCTCATCGTTGGGACGGAGCTACCAGATTTTAGCTTGATGCTCTTGAGACAGTTGAGAAACGAGCCAAGAAGATCATCGGCAATGACAGGCTCGTCGAGTCTCGAAGCTCCAGTCTTGAGCATCGACGCCGAATTGCTGGCCTGTCGATTTTCTATCGGTTGCATTTTGGGGAGTGTGCGACGGAATTGCACAATTTAATTCCGCCAAACCCGTTCCATCATCGGACCACAAGACGTACGGCGATGCGCCCACCAGTACATGGTGGACATCCCACACACGCGCATAAATCTTTTTGGGAACACATTCATAGTGCGTACAGCTAAGGAGTGAAATTCCCTGCCAGAGTCTGTGTTTCCTGATAGCTACAACCTGGGAGTCATTAAGTCAAGAGTGAATAGGTTACTTCTGGACAAGCGTGCTCCATTTTCGACCGCATCATCGCTTACCATCAGGTGAGATAGTGGTCAAACGTATGCCTATCTATAGTAAAAAAAAGTAAAAATGCGTCATCATCAATACTATTTTTTCTATATGGCAAGCAATGGCAAGTCAAATATGTTGCTCATATAAGAAAATGGCAATTCATGTTTTAAAACGGTGTAAGATTACTGATAGCACTCCAATTTAGATGTATTTTGTACGTCGTTAAGTGAAAGAAAATGATTTACACGAAAAAATGTTCTGTCATCAATCCATCATTGATCTTCTTGATAAACAAGCAAAAACTACCCCCTACTATGGAAATATTTCAGTTAACTACAAAAGAACTACGAAACTTAACCTACATCCCATCATTATTGCCCATAGCTGGATATAAGTTTACCCCAAAATGGTCACAAAGCGCGATACAACTTTATATTACAAGAAAAACAAATGCCAGACGATTCTTGTCTCTCGTAAAACTTATAGTTGGCAGGTGACTGGAATTGATAATCGAGTTTGGACTCTATTTTCAAAGTGATAGAGATGATGTGGTTTTATTATATTTCAATTACACTATGCGCTCTATACATGGTTATAATTGACACTGTTACTAGGGTTGCCAACTAGAACCCCTATATCTGATAAGGAATACAGACAGGCTCGCCGTCCTATCAGAACCAGGCCCGGGTCGACGGCGCGCTGTGTTCCACGCGCGCCTCTAAGAGCTGTCGGCATAGAAGACGGGGCCCGCCAGGGCCAGTGCCTGCCAGGGTTGCGGAATTTGTTCGACAGAGTCACCGCAGCTCTGGAACACAAAGTGCATTAGGAGGAACACGGATGGGTTTTAGTCAGTAAGAGTCTGACACTCTCTTCTGCTCCGCCCAGAGCGGGAGGAGTCATTTGATGATTTCCCATCTTTAAAAAAAAAACAGGATAACTGACTGTTTATATTTGTTAAACAGTATTTTTAAACGTTTTCCTGGAACATAATAACTTTTTGAAATGATTTTTTACACTAAACATTCTATTTCGAAGTTTGAATAGATGACAAGCTAACTTTTAGTAGATTGCAAACATTTTTTATCTATTTTCAGTAATCTTATACTGTTTTAAAAAAAGAATTATATTTGATTGCAGTGGTATCAAAAGAAGGGTGGTGTTTCCTTTATAAATTTCAATGATACCATGTTTTTCTGTTCCTACCACTACTTTGCATTCGTGACTAAAAAATATCTAAATGAGTGCAACTTCATTGCAGGAATTCAATTATATTCAAAGTCAGAGTCAGTATTTTTACGTACTTAAGTCTATTTCTTTTGTGGCCTACGCAAGATAGAGTAAGTACAATACTAGTGAAGTACTTATGATTGGTAACCCTGTTACACATGGCCAGTTCTAGCTTCAACTACAAAAAGCTATTAACACCTAATAAATTGCTGTTAGTATTAAAATGCTTAAACACGTAGTGGACCGATATCAATGTTTTATGTGTAACTTAAATGCAACAGTTTTGCCTGCGACTTCGTACGCGTTTATTCCGTTTTTTCTCTTTTCCGTAGGAATTTCGGGAAATCCTCTCTTAGTGTTAATTTACATTCGCCAAGGTACCTACATGCCAAATTTCAACTTTCTACGACCAGCACTTTCGGCTGTGCGTTGTCTGTCAGTCAGTAACGGAAGAATTTATATTTAGGACTAGCTTCTGCCAGCGGCTTCGTCCGCGTGGTCCCTAGGGAACATACTCCCGGGATAAAAAGTAGCTTATGTCCTTTCTCAGGCTCTAGACTATCTCTGTACCAAATTTCATTTAAATCGGATCAGTAGCTTTGGCGTGAAAGCGAGACAGACAGACAGACAGACAGAGTTACTTTCGCATTTATAATATTAGTAAGGATAAGTGGATGGTAAATAAGAATTTTACAAATGACAGTTTATGATGAAGTGATGTTAGAACATCGCGTTCTCATGTCTCTGTAAGGCTAGGTTCACATGAACGCGCGGCACCGCGCGGATCTACTAACCGCGCGGCACAAGATCACACTAAATAGTGTTTATCGTCTACATTACCGCGCGTTACCACGCGGTATAATTTCTACAAACCTGTATCGACTCGGTCAGTTAATCCGCGCGGTTTGTGAGGCGTCCCGCGCGGTCATGTCTACCCAGCCTAAGTGACTTATCATTCAAGTAGGCTTCTTCTACATCCAGAGCTATGTTTAAATATGCGATAGTTTATTTGTTTTTTATTTGAGGTGGGTTTGCTCTTGACTCTAGGGACTCTAGTCTAGGTCAGAGGTGACAAAGTCGACGATAGAGTGAGCTAACCCAGAAGAAGCCTGTTCACTCTAACTTAACTTTAGCTTAAGCAGCTTATAATGTTGGCACGGCTGGGATATAGGCATCCTTTAAGTGAGAGGGAGTGTCCCATAGTCCGTCATGCGGGTCAATCAGGGTTGATGGATGTCACTTCCACGCCTGTATAATGTGTTTTAGCTATGGTGCTTCGAGCCGGATAGCTGAGGATATTCTTGAATTCCAGCATTTCTTAAAGATTCCTAAAGTATTGCCAGTCAAATGAAGTATTGGAGGGGAGCTAGTGCACCCAATTTTTTTAAACATTGATAGGGTCGCCATTGAGCACAATCTCACCTGATGAATAGCTATGATGTGTTCGACGATGGAGCACGCTTGCCTAGAAGCAACTTATTCACTCTTGAATTAAAGACCCCTAACCTGTGGCTAAATTACTACAAATCCAGACAACTACTACTAAAAAACCTGGCTTCACTTAGCCCAACCTAGGAATCGAACCCAGGAGCAATGAACGAAGTGCTTCATTTGTTAATAAAACATCTTCAAAAAGCTGTTCCGAATTCGTCAGTATATTTATTTTTATTGCAAGAATACAAGCTCAGCATTACAGAATAACAAACGAACGGATCCCGACTGATGTATGAGTCAGAGTGATCTTTTAAGATATGTATATGTACACATTTATAATATCTATATACCTTGCTAATGTTCGAGTAATGGTTCGGAAGATTACTTATTAATAGACTATTGATGTGCAATCATAATTTCAGTATATTATTCACGAGTGTAAAAGCGAGTCGTTTTTGTTTTGCTTGTAATGCTGAAGTTCCAGCTGACCCGAATTTTATTATAGTCTCAATCCGGATTTTTATTACATTTCTCAATTTCTAAAGAAAAGACAAGATACATTTTTTTTTAATCTCGACAAATTACAGATTTTGTAAATCCGTAATTTGTAAAAATCTATACAAATATTTTAGAGTTGAAGAGTTTGTTTGTTTGGTTGAAAGCTCTCAGGAACTACTGGTTTTTTTTTTACTATTTATAGGCTCGCTTTTGACCACTATCTCACCTGATGGTAAGCGATGATGTGGTCGAAGATGGAGCACGCTTGCCTAGAAGTAACCTATTCACTCTTGACTTAAATACTCCCAGGTTATAGCTATCAGGAAACACAGACTCCGGCTGGGAATTCCACTCCTTAGCTGCACGCACTATGAATGTGTTCCCAAAACGTTTTGTGCGCGTGGGTGGGATGTCCACCATGAAAATGAAATGAATGAATGTTCGAATTGAAAAATTCTTTAAGGGTTGGATAGCCCATTCATCGTGGAAGGCTATAGGCTATATAACATCACGTTACGACCAATAAGAGCGGAGCATTAATGAAATAGTGACGCAGACGAAGTTGCGCGGGTCTGCGAGTTATTCATAAGCACAAAAGTAAGCCGTCTTGGTTTTGTAAGTTTCAGATGAAATGCTGAACTACTGGACCGATTTTGATTAAAGATAGCTTGAGACTTGGCAAACATCTTCAAGTCTTGAAGAAATAGTCCATGAATAGGGATAGGGGTATTTCACTGGTTGGATTTTTCATTTCTTAAATCCTATAGAAAAAACAAGACTCAGTAAAACCAAAATTGTTTGAAAATGACAAAAAATCTCGGGGGTCGTGAGCTTTGTAAAATCTGTGATAAACAGTGACAGCACTAATTGCTTTTGACGTCACGTCGCATTAATGAATATGTGCCGTACAGTACATACGATGTTTTCATCATCATCATCATCTTATCAGCCGAAAGACGTCCACTGCTGGACATAGGCCTCCCCCAAGGTTACCGACATAGCCCGAAGGATCGCCAATCTGAAGTAACAGTGGGTAGGGCACATTGCACGCAGAACAGATGGTTGATGGGGCCGAAAAGTTCTGGAGTGGCGACCGCGTACCGGAGGACACAACGTTGGACTTGGAAGGCCTCCCACAATGTGGGCCGAAACGATATTTTGCGTGAAAGAAATTGGGGTAAAGAAAATGTAGCGTAATCGCTACTCTATCTACACTAATATTATAAAGAGAAAAGATTTGTTTGTTTGTTTGAATTGAATAAGCTCCGAAACTCCTGGACTGATTTGAAAAATTCTTTCACCATTAGAATCCTACATTATCCCTGATGAACATAGGCTATAGAATATTTAAAAAAAAATTAGGGATCCGTATGAAAACTTCGATAATGTAACCCAAGGTGTGAAAAAAATACCAAAAAGATCCTTATATCGCGTACGCTGCGGAAACTATTGACAATAGAGCAAAGTGATGCACTACAGTTTTTTAGTTTTATATCTACAAAAAAGTCCGCGAGGGTATAAATCTAACTACTATGGTTAAAATGTTAAGGAAACGAACTGCCCCACGTTTAGTCTATTAATAAGTAATTTACACATTACCCTTTACGAGGTTAGATGGGAGATAAAGTTCGTGGAGTACCAACAAAACCCGCGCCAAGTCGCGGGCGAAGTGCTAGTCCAGAATAAACAAGACAATATCCAGTATCATTAACAAAAGTCAAAAGTATTTCTTCTTAAAAGTGTTTCACAGTGACTCATACGAGAATACATCAACTCTCGTCCGTGAATGTAATGATTTATCTTTTTATGAGAATCTTGACTTGTGTGCCACAGTGTCGGTGTTTCAGCAGTATGTTAAGTTTTGACGTTGTTCATTTGGATTTTGGATAACGTATTTTGGGTTGAGGTAGGTCGGACGGATTTTCATATGCTAAGTATCGAGTTTTTTAGATAATACCATTTCAGCTAATTGATTCTATTCAGGAGTTCAACTAGAAAACACAAAAGTAAATGAAGGTTATATTGAGAAGACTTTTTTAATTTCGAATGACTTGCACCAGTTGCAATATGGCTTTCTTATTGAATTGGTCTTTTTTATTGATTTGCTCAATTTCATCAGTGAAAAGATCATAACAAAATATCATCGCGGTCAGAGATGTAGCAAGCTTACCTAGAAGTAACCTATTCACTGTTGACTTAAAGACCTCCAGGTTATAGCTATCAGGAATCACAGATTCTGGCAGGGAATTCCACTCCTTAGCTGTACGCAATTAAAGTAGATATCCCCAAAACGTTTTATGCGTATGGGTGGGATGTTATTTCTATAAATTCCTATTTACATAAGAAACATTGCTCGTTTCTTTTGTTAAAAGCTCCTTGGTTCTCCACAGGTCATTGATCTACTGTTTGACCTGTGTAGCACTACAATTATCGTGTATTCTTTGGCTCATTGACGTTATCTCTAAACAAATTATCATACCTTTCTTCTTGCTAACAATATTATTTTGATTGCTTGCTGTTCTGGCCTCATAATACGATATTTGTGTGGCATCTTATTGCTTGCTTGTTCCAAGGTAAAGTTTTTATTTGAAGAAGTTCGTAAGATGTTTTTGTTTGGAGTTAGCATACTATACATTCTTTGAACAGTGGTACCAAATGTATTTATAAGTAGTGTGAATGTAAAATATAACCGATATCGTTATTTTATCCGTATATTTGGTTTATGTTATTTCTTCCTAGTTTTTTATGCGACCTCTTTTAAATGTCGATAAATTGAGCTTTGTGTCTGAAATTATGTGTAATCTTTACGTAAGTATTTCACCTTTTACCCGAAGCAGACCAATGATTTTCGAGAGTAGATACCGTACCCGCCAATAGGTAACTGTAGTCATAAATATTTGCGATAAGGTCAAGTGGATTATCAAAATAAAAGGCTCGAAGAGATAAATGTGGACATAAAAAAAATCCCGTCTGCAACAATAACTGACCTCTTTCATCTGACCGTGATATAATAATTGTGTCGATTCAAACTTAATGACGTCTGTGAAGTTCGCTTTTCCTACAGCACTTTACAGCTGCTCACCCCCGAGCAGCTGCAAAATGTATTTGCTTCTGCAGTGTGTTCCGAGCCGCCATTATGTTTTGTTATACTACGTGTGTGTAGTCCCGAAATTTTTCGTTTATTTCATTAAAATTATAACTTTAGCTCATAAGAGACCAGTCAGCGAAATTCGCTCACTGGTGTGCATACTTACTCTGTGTCCAGCGTCATACAACATGACAGACACTAATGGCTGGTTTACACGTATTAAGTAAATTAATACATGTAAACGCACAATTTAGTAGTAAACACACAAGTTACAATTTAGTTAACAACTAAACAAATAAATTAGAAATTTGTCTTAACATCCATCTTCCTCCTTCCAGCATACTGGGGCCGCGATGGCAGTGGCGGCGGGAGCGCGGCAGCCGCGCAGGCGCAAGCGCAGGCTCAAGCCGCGCTGTTCGGCTTCGGCGGGCGCTACCCGCCCCCGACCACGCTGGGGGTGGCCGCCAACCAGGCAGCCTCTCTCGGCCTGCATCCAGCTGCCAGTAAGTACAATGGTACGGTCTTGAGCTTGTTTATTTGCTATTTTGTAAGTAGTTGTAAGTTGGTTTAAGGCGATTGGGTAAGGTGGAGGCCTTTGTCTGGCAGTTTGTTTGTGTGACGGACGGGCGTTTTGTGGGGCTGTCTTTATGTAGAACTTTGACGTTCAAAAAGTGCTGGCACTCAGCCAGGTAGTTGTAAGTTGGCTTAAGGCTGTTGGGTAAGGTGGAGGCTTTTGTCCGGCAGTTTGGGGGATTGTCTTTATGTAGAACTTTGACGTTCAAAAAGTGCTGGCACTCAGCCAGGTATTTGTAAGTTGGTTTAAGGCTTTTGTGTAAAGTGTAGGCCTTTGTCCACCAGTTTGTGTGATGGACGGGCGTTTTGGGGGACTGTCTCTATGTAGAACTTTGACGTTCAAAAAGTGCTAGCACTCAGCCAGGTAGTTGTAAGTTGGTTTAAGGCTGTTGGGTAAAGTGGAGGCTTTTGTCCGGCAGTTTGTTTGTGTGACGGACGGGCGTTTTGTGGGGCTGTCTTTATGTAGAACTTTGACGTTCCAAAAGTGCTGGCACTCAGCCAGGTAGTTGTAAGTTGGTTTAAGGCTGTTGGGTAAAGTGGAGGCTTTTGTCCGGCAGTTTGTTTGTGTGACGGACGGGCGTTTTGTGGGGCTGTCTTTATGTAGAACTTTGACGTTCCAAAAGTGCTGGCACTCAGCCAGGTAGTTGTAAGTTGGTTTAAGGCTGTTGGGTAAAGTGGAGGCTTTTGTCCGGCAGTTTGTTTGTGTGACGGACGGGTGTTTTGTGGGGCTGTCTTTATGTAGAACTTGGACGTTCAAAAAGTGCTGGCACTCGGCCTAATTTGAATATTTGTATAAATGAGTTTTGACTTTGAGTAGGATTCTTTCATGGTCTGTAGTCGCCAGCACCTTGGCAGTCAGGCTTGTTGTTTATTAAATTAAATTAGTTTGTTTCGAGTATCAAGAAAAATAAAACTTTCCAAAAATTATCTTAGAGTCAGTATGAGGGCACTGACTCTAATTTAGGAAAAACGAGAATTTTGTCAGTCTAGGGTTATTTATACTAATATTATACAGAGGTAAAGTTTGTAAGTTTGTGAGGTTGTAGGGGTAATCTCTGGATCTACTGAACCGATTTTGAAAATTCACACAAACAGAAACTCACGTTATTTGTGTGTGAGTGAGTGAAAATTTAAGTTTTTCTTAAATTATATCCTAGATTTGCTGTTAAGATCGGTTTTCCTTATTAAAGTAGTTAGTACTTTCGTAGTATTTGAAAACGGGCGCCTTTGTCCAGCATTGGGAAATTCTCATGGTGTGGAACGCCGCGTGAAAAAGCATGTCAGTGGTAAACAAAGTAAACTCTGGTATCTATTATAAGGTACATTGAAGATGCAGTTTTTCCTCCAGATACAGCTAATCGCCCCATTTACCACCTCGGACAGAAGACAGATCTATTTTACTCAAGTTTCGAGCTTCGGGCCTTCTGGATTTTGAAAAACAATCCGAACAACTGTGGCCATAGATAGAGAACTTGATTGGTTACTGATATTTTTGTCAGTCGACAACTTGAAAATACATATCGCTGGCTCATTGTTATAAGATTCCATGTTACAATTTATTAGTTGATGAGAACGCTACAAATTGATAAATAACCTATGTGATTGTCAATTTGTACCATTCTTAACTCAGTAAATACTTTAATTGTGCCTCAAAGAACTGTCAGCATTAAAGACGGGGCCCGACAGGGCCAGTGCCTGCTGGGGCTGCGGACTTTGTTCGAAAGAGTCACCGTGGCCCTGGAACGCAAAGGGCACTAGGAGGAGCACGGATGGGTTTTAGTCACACTGGGTTTTAGTAGCTGACACTCCCGTCTGCTTCACCCAGAGCGGGAGGAGTCATTTGATGATTTCCCGTCCTTATAAAACAAAAAGTTTTTTAATTGTACCATAGAACAAGTGAGCAAACGATATATTATAGAAACATATAATAGGTACTTACACTTAATTTCTGTCTAGCCTTCAAGAATTGTCCATAACTCCTTTCCTCTATCTCCAGGTGCGGCCTGGTGGTCGATGGCATCCCACCTAGCAGCTCAAGACTACCTAGCGCGGCTGCAGGCCTCAGGGTTGAACTTCCCTCCCCTGTCGGACCCCTATGCGGCACTGTCAGCCCTGTCCGGCGGCCAGGGGCTGAAGCAGCCGCAGAAACCCGGGAAGCTATCTAGTCGGAATGAGAGGTAAGACTTAGTGCTTATGAAACTACCTAGCAGGCCTCAGGGTTGAACTTCCCACCCCTAGCGGACCCCTACGCGGCACTGTCAGCCCTGTCCGGCGGCCAGGGGCTGAAGCAGCCGCAGAAACCCGGGAAGCTATCTAGTCGGAATGAGAGGTAAGACTTAGTGCTTATGAAACTACCTAGCAGGCCTCAGGGTTGAAATTCCCACCCCTAGCGGACCCCTACGCGGCACTGTCAGCCCTGTCTGGCGGCCAGGGGCTGAAACAGCCGCAGAAACCCGAGAAGCTATCTAGTCGGAATGAGAGGTAAGACTTAGTGCTTATGAAACTACCTAGCAGGCCTCAGGGTTGAACTTCCCACCCCTGGCGGACCCCGACGCCGCACTGTCAGCCCTAGACTAGGCCCCTGGTCACCAGACGGTGGCCAGGGACTGAAGCAGCCGCAGAAGCCCGGGAAGCTATCTAGTCGGAATGAGAGGTAAGACTTAGTGCTTATGAAACTACCTAGCAGGCCTCAGGGTTGAAATTACCACCCCTAGCGGACCCCTACGCGGCACTGTCAGCCCTGTCTGGCGGCCAGGGGCTGAAACAGCCGCAGAAACCCGAGAAGCTATCTAGTCGGAATGAGAGGTAAGACTTAGTGCTTATGAAACTACCTAGCAGGCCTCAGGGTTGAACTTCCCACCCCTGGCGGACCCCGACGCCGCACTGTCAGCCCTAGACTAGGCCCCTGGTCACCAGACGGTGGCCAGGGACTGAAGCAGCCGCAGAAGCCCGGGAAGCTATCTAGTCGGAATGAGAGGTAAGACTTAGTGCTTATGAAACTACCTAGCAGGCCTCAGGGTTGAACTTCCCACCCCTGGCGGACCTCTACGCCGCACTGTCAGCCCTGTCTGGTGGCCAGGGGCTGAAACAGCCGCAGAAACCCGGGAAGCTATGTAGTCGGAATGAGAGGTAAGGCTTAGTGCTTATGAGTGCCTAGCAGGCCTCAGGGTAGAACTTCCCACCCCAGGCGGATCCCTACGCGGCACTGTCAGCCCTGTCCGGCGGCCAGGTGCTGAAGCAGCCGCAGAAACCCGGGAAGCTATGTAGTCAGATTAAGAGGTAGGAATGAACATATCCGGACCGGGTCCGGGACGTGGTCAGACCGTAGTCCGTGTGTAGCGTCAGTGCCAGATTTTCTGGCTTCTGACCACCCGTAACGACTGGCAAAAATGTACAAATAACAGCGAGGACCAACGCGAACGGCTTAACGTGCTTTTCTAGAAACGAAGGAGTCTCGGCGTGTAACGGACCCATCCACAGATTAACCTCGGTAAGCGTTGCTTAACCTGCAAAACCGAGACGTGCTGTTGATATTATTTACTCGCTCCAGTCAACTGGCAACTTTCTCAGCAAGCTTTTTCTCCTGATAATAACATACACAACAAAAAAAGAATTAGTGAAATCGGCCCAGCCGTTCACGCGTGATGCGATGACCAAGGGCAATAGGGATTCATTTTCTTATATTAAGACTAACTATATTAAGACTCGGCAAACGACGTTTTTTCCAAATTAAAAAAATAGTCTACCACCTATTCTCATACCTATCGAATATACACACAAAATTTCATGAAAATCGGTCAAGCCGTTTCGGAGGAGTTCGGTAACAATTACCGTGACACGGGATTTTTATATATTAGAAGATATTAGATAAGATTTATAACTTACTACATGGGAGGCTTTGGGGAGTCCTCCTGATATCACGTCAGGAGTTCTGACGTGATGTAATGTGATGTAATATTATGATATGGTAGACAAAAATACTGCGAAAAGACTGCGTTCGTCACCTTTTGCCAACTCTTTGTATTTATGCCAACTTACGCCAAGTTTTTGTATTTATGTCTATATCTTTGCCTATCTTGGTAACACGATATATGGAATTTATTTCAGCTACTCTTGCTCTTCTTCTGTAACCTACGACTTCTATTTAATGCTCCCTTGGTCCAGAACTTACCTAACTCTCTGATGTTCTGTTCCAGGTCAGGCAGAAGCAGTACATCATCGAGCGCGTCCACAAAAGACAAGAGTCCCTCAACGAGCAGTGCCAACTCGCAAAACATGAGTGAGTGGGGCACGTATCTACTATACATGAATATGTGTGTCTGTGTTGTTCGTCATTGTTCTGTTCTTTTCTTATTTGAACTTCTTCTTCTTATCGTGTGAGCAGTAAGGTCTAACGACCCCACACGCCCTAGTGTCAGAGTTTCTAAACTGCCTCAAGGGCCTCTGACATGGTTTATTTGACGACCGCCATTTGACGGGCGGGACCACCGGCTTATACGTGCCTTCCGAAGCACGGAATCATCTTTTTATCAGAAAATCAGGTGATTCAAGCCTGCAATGTCCTAGCCAAACTGGAAACAACTTTACAAAGTATGCTTACCGTGGGAATCGAACCCACGACCACCGGGTCACAAGGCAAACGCCTAAACCACTCGACCACGAAGGCAGTTAAACTACACGCCAGCTTCCAAACGAAGCAAGAAGCGTGTGTTTTCAAAATCAAAATCAAAAGTCGTTTATTCAAATTAGGCTGAGAGCCAGCACTTTTTGAACGTCAAGTTTTACAAAAGACAGTCCCCCAAAACGCCCGCCCGTCACCACTTCCTAGTGTTTTAGCTGTGGAGAAGAAGTGGCCAACAAACTCCCCAGCAACACATCTGTCTGTTACGTTTTAAGAACTTGAATCTATATAAAAGTATGCTAAGTAATTAATACATGTCACAAAATTTATAACTTGCATTCACAAACTCGCACCTTTGTTCTATGTGGGTTGGAAGACCGCAATTGGAAGAGCCACATGCTACGATCCTTACATACTTCTAACGGCGCCGATTGCAAGTACTCTGCACCAGATCTTCTGAAGAATATGACAAACTAGCTTCTGCCAGCGGCTTTGAACGCGTGGTCCCTAGGGAACATACTCCCGGGATAAAAAGTAGACTATGTCCTTTCTCAGGCTCTAGACTATCTATGTACCAAATTTCATTTAAATCGGTTCTGTAGCGCGACAGACAGACAGACAGAGTTACTTTCGCATTTATAATATTAGTAAGGATTGTCTGTCGTCCTCTTTTAACATATCTCTGACGTGACATTGTCGAAAGAGGTAATCCATTTAGAATAATTTAGATAAAGATAGAGTGTAGTTCCGAGCTTTGATTGGTAGGTGCTAAGGAGTAGGTCTTTAAACTCCGTTTAAAGGAGGGATAACATAATATCGGTCAGGCAGACGTGTTAGAGTGGAGACCGCGTATGGGCAAACGTAGTGTGGGACACCCTGCGGCACGATGGATCGATGATTTGAAGAAGGTGGCTGGCAGGGGATGGATGCGGACTGCTCAAGACCGGGATGGTTGGCGCTCTTTGGGGGAGGCTTACGTTCAGCAGTGGACGGCAATTGGCTGAAATGAATGAATGAATATAATTATGACACACTGTTAACAGAAATGACAGAAGGGCAATTCTAGTAATTTAAAGAGCGTTCTCGCGTTCCAAACTAGGTCTTCCCGTCAAAATCATCAGTATTATTGTTCCTACACTTTCATAGATTTTTCATATTGCCGTCAAGATTAGACTGTGGTTTAAATTGAACGTTGTTCGATTATAAGAATTGGCCTTCTAAAGTGTTCTGTTGCTTTTTACCCGACTGCCAAGGAATAGTTGTTTTTCGCGCGTATCTTGTATGTATGTTTATAAATTTCTTTATTACCTCGTACCTTCTAAACGGCTGAATGGATTTCGACTATTAAGGTGTCGCTAGATTCATTTTAAAAACACAAGTGTCCCTATAAGACAGGTGTTTAAAAAAAAGCAATATGGCGGATTTTGGGCGCTTAATTGTAAGTCATTAATATTTTTTTTAACCAAACCTATCGAATAGGGTATCAAAATGAAGGAAATTAAATGGAGGTTACGAAATATGTATAAGCTATATGTTTGAATTCAATAATATAAATAGGAAACAGTTTTCGTTCATAAAAGTGTCCCGGGGTTTTTTGATGTTTCTAATTTGCGACTTGTTTAACCCTGGAATGGCTTCTCAATGTTCCACACACAATTTTACTGACCTGTACTGATCTGAAAATAACCTGTCTCCTCATTCCAGGGTCCTCGTACGGTCTTCCGAAGACGTCGTCTCCGTCCGCAATGCAGCACTCCGCTTCTTTGTCGAGCTTGGCGTCTCTCAACAGCTTGGTGTCTGCTCCGCATCAGAGCAAGCACAGCAGCAAGCCTTCGTCACAACCACAGCCTAGCAGTAAGTTTAACCAGCAGAACCTTTATAAGGATCAATCGTAATGCCGGATTCACACGCTTGGCACAACTTCCACAAAAGGTTTGGCTATATTTAGGGTTTCAAATATTGCTATCCTCACGCTTGCGCTAGCGCTAGTATGTTCTGGACAGGCAAGCATGACGGACATCGAGCTAGTGTCGGCTATAATTATGACGGTTTGTTGAGGTTTGGCAAGCGTCGTGGATCCGGCTTAACATTTATCATAGGATCGCGCAAGGATCGGTGGTTTGTGATGCGAAATAGGAGGTAAAAGTTCCTCCGGCACACACATGCGTCTGACAGACGACGAACATAGAATGAATCGACTTGAATCAAGTAAGCGTCGGCGAGCGTAGTCGACGTCCAATTGATCAATGAAGTGTGTGCTGATGACTCGTAGAGGTCGATTCAAACTTTAAAGACGGTTCTGAAGTTTGTTGCTACGTAGGTGACTGACAAGGCGAGTCGCACCATGGTGAGCAAATTCATGTGATAGCGGTGAGAAGCCCGCTATCAAGTGCAATAACACTCGACACCATTGATTGTGATGCTGGTCTCTGCAACTCAACACGACGAAAAGCGTATTTTGCGTGCAGGTGGGACAAATGTGTCATTCGATCCACCCCAGCTCCCCGAGGAAGGCCAACACCGTCTGATTGTTATTATCTCACACAGGGTACCTGGGTTTCCGAAGCACTTAGCCCTGTCATCAGCAACTACCGGGCAGCTCAGAAGCAGATGTGCTGCTGTCTCACCCTTCTCCATGCTGACTACGGATCTTGCTGTGGATCCCGGACCTGCCTTTACATTTGACTTTATTGTGCCATTGACTTAATATATTGTTTCTTGTTCCAGAAAAGCCCTCTTCCTCATCGTCTTCGAGCTCCAAAGGCAAGGAGCGCGAGCTGGCGCTACTCCGCGGCGACCTCATGCTGGCGCAGGCGGCGGCGCACGGCGCGTACCACGCCGCCGTGGCCGCGGCCGCTAAGGGCAAGGTACTCACCGTTTCCGACAACACATATCCTACATTCATCCCACACAATTAAAAGCTTCTAAAAGTCTCCATTGTTCTGACGATTTATCTTTTAACTAGCTAACCCGCGCAACTGCGTCTGCGTCACAATTTTCATTACTGCTTCGCTCCTATTGGTCTTAGCATGATGATATTATTGTGATACATCCTCCTTGGATGGCTCACCCTCCGGGAACCTCCGTCAATTTAATAATTAAAAAAGCTTTAGAAGAATTAGGAATTTAGAATAGGTTTAAATATTGACATATAATGATTGATTTGTTTTTACGACAGTTCTGTAAAAGTTTTTCTTGAGAGCACCAGCTCAATATAATAATCTCTTAAATCGCTTAAAGGCTGTTTTATTGAATCGATTCCGGGGGCGTTCAAGAAGCCCTAGTGGTGTGCCCTACAATATATAGCCTATAGCCTTCCTCGATAAATGGGCTATCTAACACTGAAAGAATTTTTCAATCCGGACCAGTAGTTCCTGAGATTAGCGCGTTCAAGCAAACAAACAAACTCTTCAGTTTTATATATTAGTATAGATATAGATTAGTATAGATCAGCATTATCAAAGTGATTTCCCCTTACTAGGTAGGCTTACTGCTGGTCAAACTCCTGGGTGTTTACCAGTTACGCACAATTTAATTCCGCCTAGAACGTGCGTGTCATCATCGAACTAAAAAAGTACGGCGATGCGCCATTGATACGAATATAAGGTGGACATTCCAGCCCATACGCACAAAACCTATTGGGAATATGTACTGCCATTGTACATACATCTAACCAAATTCCCCTGCCGGAGTCTGTGTTTCCTGATAGCTACAACCTGGTCTTGTGAGTCATTAGTGAATAGGCAAGCGTAGTCGCTTTCCATCAGCTGCCTAGCTATTTCCCAACCTATGTTGAGATCGGCTGGTATTCAGCTAAATTCGGTTTGACTGGAAGCCGAGCCCAATATACAACATCCAATATATACAAAAATCAGCTGTTCAGTACATTTTGTCGAGTTATGCGCACAGAAATGTTTGGGGGTGTCGATTTTTTTTCGCTATTTCAGTTTTGGTCCCATGGTGAAAGTTGTTCATAATGATGAGTTGAATGACCCCTTAAGAGGTATGGCGTTTATTCTGTTACAGGTTGTAGTTGGGAAAAGGCTAGGCAGGAGGGGATGATGATGTTGAGATCGGCTTCCAGTCTAACCAGATGTTGCTGAGTACCAGTATTTTAAATGGAGCGACTGCTATCTGACCTCCAAAAATATTAACTGGGTAAAAACGGTCCTTCTTAGCCCAAATGTTGTCAGATTATCTGCTCTCTGACAATCCGAAACGACTGCCAAAGGAACAAGGAAAGAATTCATTGGGCAATTGGGCATTAAACAATTTGTCAACACTGGCAGCATAGAAAATTGAAATTGAAAATATTCATTTCAGACCAAGCACGCAGTAATTAAAACAGGTCCATATTATGTTAGTAGGTAGATACTTATAGCTAAGTTAGTAATATTTTAAAAAATATTATTTTGCACCTGCATGAGCGATCAGCGACCACTGTCTCAAGATTTGGCTGTCCACTCTGTCCGACACCGCGCTCAGAAGCGTGTTGGTGCTACCCTTTACCCGGGACCACAGTGAGGCCGTTCTTTTGGGAAACACCGCATGGAAGCCGTCCGTGTAGTGTTTCGACAAATATGCCGCAGGCACTGCGTCGCCATAGGAGCCCTAACAAACCCCTACTGCTACTACATTTGCTGATGCTTTCTAAGAAATGGCCAGGTCTCTAGTCACATGAAGAATCAACTAACCGTTTACTGATATCACGAAAAACAAGATCAGCACTCTTACCCCATGTATCTAAACGGCTAAGTTTTCTATAATTTCTGCTCTCCTAATATCAGACTGTACCTACATGTATATGTTTGTTCGCAGAACATGTCACCGCTGTACCCGTTCGGCATGCCAGGCTCAGATAAGGATGGGCGGCACAGCGGCATCGACTCGCTTACTGGCCTGCCGCATACCATACTCAGGTGAGACATATTGAGTCATTTAGTGCCATAGCTTTTTTTATGATTAATCTACACCCACTGCTGGGCGAAGGCCCATCTTTCTAAACACTCTCTTCTTGCCGCGTCCAATATGTCATAGAGTACCTATAACTGCTTTGGTTTTTAAGACAATTTAAAAATAGGTACGTAGGTTACTTGTAAGTACTTAAACTTCAGACAAGACAGAACGATCAGATAAGGTTTTGAAATAAGTGAAAGATTATTTTTTGTTTTCTGCACATAACTAATACTCACTATTTCTGTTCTATCAGTGCTGCTTTAGAAGGCGGGTAAGATATCACCTTTCTTACATTTTCGGGTCCTGTTTCACCACTTCTAGATAGGCACTAATTAGCAGATGATTTAAAAAAATCGTTAAGTGTACTCGCAGGCAAGGGTTCTGAACCACAAACTGAAATAGACAACTGTCTACCTATTACGGTTCATTAGATTCAGCCTACTGACAGACGTATGTCTGTATGGACGGACGGTCAGCAAAGGGTCAGGGTTCCGTTGGTTACCCTCCAGGGAGGCTACTCTCTAAGCCCGAAGTCCGTAGTTTCGGTCTTAGTTGCGGGCGTTTACTCCGTATCACCTAAGCACTTCTTCTTATCGTGTGGGCAGTAAGGTCTAACGACCCCACACACCCTAGTGTCAGAGTTTCTAAACCGCTCAAGGGCCTATAACATGGTTTGTTTGACAACCGCCAAAGCACTAAGAATGAATGACAACACGATTTACAGTTACTGTGAAATCGTGTTGCCATTCATTCTTAGTTCGACAAAAATCGAACTTAGCATTGTGTATTTTAAGTGACTATTAAAAAATTATTCCGTGCTTCGGAAGGCACGTATGAGCCGGTGGTGCCGGCCGCAAAATGGCGGTCGTCTAATAAACCATGTCAGAGGCCCTTGAGGCAGTTTAAAAACTCTGATACTAAGGTGTGTGGGGTCGTTAGACCTTACTGCCCACATGATAAGAAGTTCGGGTTCGGGACTAATCATAAGTCCGGAGGTGGTGAAACAGGCCTGTACTATATGTAAACATTGAACAGATCAGTAACGTATGTATTTCTTCCAGTGATCCGTCATCAGTGCTGGGCGGAGTGCGCTTGCCGCCCGACACAGAGATCATCAAGTACACCTCGTCGCTAGCCGGGCCCAAGGTAAAGGCACATGTATGTTGACCATCTTTTAATTACTAATATCTTCTTATTTTGTAAGTTAGTTGTAGTATTACTGTGGGGATACGACGATGCGTTTATTGCTGTGAATTTCGAAATATTAAAAGTGTACTGAGCAATTATAATCGAAAGCAAATTTTTCGTTTGCTTATTTTCAGTTGACCTTATTAAATTAAATTCATTTATTAAACACCAGGGGTAATAACGTTTTTTAGTCAGTAAGAGTCTGACACTCCCTGGAGGAGTCATTTGGTGACTCATCCTTAAAAAAAAAGGGGTAATAACGTTGTTCCTGGAATAGCGGTATTCTCCTGGAGCTACATGTATCCTTTTCTTCCTTTAGGTCTGTTCAGCCCTTGCCTAGGGTATCGAATGCGACATAGGTCTGAACAGGCGTTACATTCCAATAAGTGTTTTCTGATTAGCACACAATATTTGTACGCCTCCTGGCATAACATAGCGCTCTGTTAATCAAACATAAGATCTGTAATTCTTTACCTATGTTAACAAATAAATAAATACTGAATACCCAAATATCGAGCAGGCAGCACTGAGAAATCAGGTCCCAAACACCTATCAAATTGCTTGTTTTCTGTCATTTGTTAAGTTGACGTTAACAAATGTCAGAAAACAAGCGATTTCATAGGTGAACGTTCAAATTGTGCGATTTTCGGGTACAATGTCCTTTTAAGCATTAATAAAAATACGAATGTATTCTCTGTACTTACGGCCGTATGTTTTCTCAGGCTAGCACTTATGAATATTTCGTTGACTTATGAGTGTATATCGTGTGTCCCCAGGCGGGGCTGGGCACGACGACGCGCGGGCGCAAGAAGACGATCTCGCTGGACCCGCCGCACGTCAGCGTGCACCCCGCCGAGCGGAGCGCGCCGCTACCCAGCAAACGGCCTAAGCTTGTGAGTACAACTAGCTCTGCAATGCTTTCATTATGCCTCCTCCCTCTTATTTTTTCTTTTCTAAATCCCCTCAAGTTGTGGTATTTTATCCGAACGCACAACGCTGCGGTATGCGTTGCCGGTCACACAATTGCTCACCGCTGTCGTATAGCGTGACGGAATAAAAATACCATTCTAGATGTTTTTCGTACGTTATGTCTCGCCATGAGGTGCGTTCTGTGTTATCAAGAGTCCAAAGCTTTTTATGACCGGTCGATAACCTTAAACACAGTGTTCCGAAAAAAAAAACTTTATTTATACTAATGTTATAAAAAGGGTAATCTATACTAGTCTATACTTAATATTATAAAGAGGTAAAGTTTGTGAGGTTGTAGGGGGTAATCTCTGGATCTACTGAACCGATTTTGAAAATTATTTTACCAATAAAAAGCCGCGTTATTTGTGAGTGTCATAGGCTATATTTATAACTAGAAAAAAATAGAGATTCCTACGAATATTGCAATACTAAATCCGCGCGAACGAAGTCGCGGGGGCGAAGTGCTAGTTCTAGAATAAATTGTATCACAACTCTTTAAATGACAAGATATTGAATCAGAACAGAAAACAGGCACTAAGGAATGGTTTATAAAAGTTGTGTACTGAATAGGTGTACATGCAGTAGAATCCGTTTAGTACGACGTCGCTTATAACGACCGACCGCTTTTAGCGACGAAGATATAGGCAGATGTCATTAAGAAATAACGTAAAAAATGACTTCTTTAGTACGACGTCCGAATAATACGACGTAATATCATCGGTCCCTTGAGGGTCGTTATAACCGAATTTTACTGTACTTATGTACTTTACACTCATTGTGCATGGCAAATGTTTAGCAGCTTAAATTAAGAAGCCAATCAATTTTTGATGTGTAAATCCGTTCATGAAATTGGATAACTTCATTCAAGGCTCTGTTAGACTGAATGTTGAAAAAGACCTGAGACTATGCCACACTGTACTTACACATTACTTTTTATTGGCAGGACGAGTACGGCAACTCCCGGTCGTCGGTGGAAGTGATCCGGCTGCCCAACAAGCCGGACCGGCCCGGACACAACTCCATGTCCGGTACGCCGCCACCCAATCTGTCCGATTATGCAGGTATGTGTTATTCATGATTACTTCTACTCAAAACAAGCATCTGGCACTGACAGTCTAGTGTCATTCTACTTTGATATGGTAGGCTCCAGATAAACTTGCAATGAAGTACATTGACCTTCCCCTAATATCTATATCTATACTAATATATAAAGCATCTCAGAAACTACTGGTCCGATTTAAAAAAATCTTTCAGTGTTATATAGCCCATTTATCGAGGAAGGCTATAGGCTATATATCATCACGCTGAGACCGACAGGAGCGGAGCAGTAATGAAAATTGTGACGCAGACGAAGCTGCACGGGTCAGCTAGTCCCTTCATAGATACCCGAACAATAAATTCGATCCGTTTTTCATTACTAGACTACGTAAAGGATCACGATACAAGTCGATTCAGGACAGCTTTATGTCTATTTCTGTTTTTAATTAAGAAATTAAAGGTATGTAGGTCAATGGCCGTTATTGTACATTTATCTGGCGCCTACGATAGGATGGTTTGACAGGACACTCGCGCCTTAAGGTAGTTTATGTCGGGTACATTAAGTGGGCCGTCTTTGTAAAACGTCTAATATGGCTCCGTGTATTTTTTTAAATAATAAAATTCCTCTTGTCGTCAGGCATATCCCGCGAGCTGCTGCAGACGATAGCTAGTCAGAGCGGCGTGAGCCTGGCGGCGCTGGAGCGCCAGCTCGCCGGCTCCACAGGTGATTATTGTATGTCACTAGCGACCTTACTTCTTACAGATTTACACAAACCAACATCCCCCCACCCCACCCATCCCCTTTTGACATATCCCTGCCCTCTGTGGAAAAATTATCGAACCATTTGTTGAGAACTCCTTCAATCAATCACCACTAGATAACGGGCGTTTGACAATTCGACGCAATCATTTTGTTATAAGTTTTGTTTCTATCAATTCCGTGTTAAATTTCTCCGTTTATCTATCACATCAGAGGGTCTAAAAAGGCCACTTCAGTAGAATAAAGAAAGAAAGAAAAAATGTTTATTTGGGACTTGCACTAAACAGACAGATGTAAAATTAATTAAAACTAAAAAAAAAAAATATGGATCATAATATTAATCATAAAAAAATCTAAATTAATTAAAACTAAAAGAAAAAAAAACATGGATCATAATATTAATCATACAAAAATCTGTCAAACATCTTTATCGCCAAAACATTAGGTTCAAGGTTGATTGGGAAAAGATAGTTCATTTATCATTCATATTTTTCAGTCAAGCCATATCTTTATGCATAAAAGTTATCTCATTAGTGAAACTAGAGTCCCTTAGTTAGAAACTAATCAAACTACACTTTTTAACCGACTTCCAAAAAGGAGGAGGTTCTCAGTTCGGTGGGTATTTTTTTTATGTATGTTCACCGATTACTCCGAGGTTTCTGATTTGATTTCTGTGATTCTTCTTTAGTTCGATGCAGTATACTTGCCAATTGGTCCTATAAAAATTTGATTCAGTTTGGTTCACTAGTTTTTGTTTTATGAGCATTTTTGCTTATTTCAATTTCTGCGTAGGCGAAGACGTCGTCCAAGTATCACCACTTAAAAGTGAAAAATATAAACTTTTTATAAAAATCTATAACCGACTTCCAAACAAAAAACTACAAAGTATAAAATAAGCAAAATTTCGGAAGCCGGTGTTAAAAAACAAAGTAACATAACCAAAAACACCGACTTTCGAAAACGTAACAAAACCAATAACACCTACTTCCGAAATTTAGGTCATCTCCAAAAAAAAATCATAGTTCACCTCCATACAAATTGAATGTCCTACAAAACATCACCATATAGCTACCTAACTCACTCTCCCTGTCAACTCGTGTAACCTCACGTGTCGTCCACAGACGCAGGCCTCAACCTGAGCACGAAGATGGGCGAGGAGTCTCCCCTGGACCTGGGCGTCAAGTCCTCTGCGATGGACGACGACGCTCCTCTCAACCTTTCGCTTAAACCTACTCCTGGTAAGTTGCTTAGGTTCCTCAATAGATTTTATTTATTCTAAACTCGAAAAGGGATTACTGTACTCGACATTATGAACAACTTTTAGTATGAGATATCTCTGGCGTACGGTAAAACTCGGCAATTCCATATCTATACTCTATCTATACTTAATATATAAAGCTAAAGAGTTTGTTTGCTTGAACGCGCTAATCTCAGGAACTACTGGTCCGATTTGAAACATTCTTTCAGTTTTAGATAGCCCATTTATCGAGGAAGGCTATAGGCTATATATCGCGTAGACCAATAGGAGCGGAGCAGTATTGAAAATTGGGACGCAGACGAAGTTGCGCGGGTCAGCTAGTAGACACATATTTTTGTTCACTAAAATCGGCAAAATTTATGAAACAGTTGGTTGTTCATTTGGGATTTTTTAAATTAATATTTGGTTGTTACCCAATTTATTGCTGTAGTTGCTTAAAGACTTCATACCTCCCTAATCTGAGCTTTAATCTCAAGCTGACGATGGCCGCATAATTGTCTTCTTCTTTTCGAGTCGATGGTTAACTTGGGCCCAGTAGGTGGCTACGTTAATTGCAGCGTCGGTGGCATTCATAAAATCCCCCAAAGTACAGGTGTATGGGCACTGGGGGCACTCCAACGTGTGGCTCATGTTCTGAACAGGAGCACCGCACTCACATTGAGTATCCGACGGGTTCGGCCGCATAACTGTGCCGAAACTGTGTTCTAGTATAAATCGATTTGAACTTAATGGCGTCTATGAAGTATTCTGCAGCGCAGTACCATACTCCTCACCCCCGCTATCACATGATTTTTCTACTGCACAGACCGTCTCTGTGTTTGACCTGTAGCATAATAAACCTCTTTACTAATTATTTTGGTTGTTCCACAGCGAGTTCCCAAGCCTCGGACGCTCTGTCGCGACTAACGTCTCTGAGCAGTTCGTTGAACGCGTCCTCCAGCCATGACAGGATATGTGAGTATTTTACCCGTGACTAGTTCTTTGGTTCGTAATTAACTCAAGCAATAGGTAGTCATCATCATCTCATCATCTTCCTGCCCTCATCCCATGTTACTTGGGGTCGGTAATAGGTAGTCTAAAATTGAATTTTAAAATGTGGTTTAGATAAATTGGTCAAACAAATAACTATTAGTAAAAATTCTTCAATATTAAGTCACACTTGATCGAAAAATGCATATCAACATAATTTTCTCATGTTTTTTATTATTGCTTGAATTAAATGATAAAAAAAACGCACCCGAGTCAAGCCGAACTTTGGCAGTATGTGATCGTGACAAGTATTTTTAAAAAGTGTATCAGCACATCGTCATGTGCTGATACACTTTTTAAACGTAAACAAAAATGAAGCTGATACATTGCGTTGAATACTCGCGTGTCCTCGCGTGTATCAGCTTTATTTTTGTTTACGTAAAAAAAAGTACAAAAAGTGTCCAATATTTTTTGGAAATCTACCTGACGGACTTATTTAATTTTTTCATCAAAATACCGTATTATATGCATAATATTTATCCCCAGCGCGCCGCAAGCCGGGCGCGAAGCCCCGTCGCGTGGCTCCGGAGATGAACCCCGTGCCCGACGCGCCCAGACCCAAGTCCAGCGGCAGCGAGGACAGTGAATGTACGTTGTACTTCTGCAGCTAACGGGGAACACGGACACAACTGGGCTATCTGGGAACAGTTCATGTGGTATAAAACGTAAAGGAGATGGGTCTAAGCCAAAGCGTATACATGCGCATATGCTTCTGCTCCATAGCAGTGTACCCACCACGTCAAGCAACAAAATCACTGTATTTATGTCACATATTTCTGACGTTGGGTGTAGAGGGGCCTATTAAATATAACTGACAATACGACTTTGTTACAAACTGACAAAAATCTCCCAACTTAGTGGCTTGTGTTGTTTAATAAAGCAGAGAATGTATGAAATAAACGTACAAAACACGATCTAACATGCATATATGGGTTGAGGACACTTGAATTAACATGGCAAGATGATAGGTAGATGTCCTCCGCAACTTTGAAAAAAAAAAACACCATGATGTTTCTGTGCCCTTTAGCTTGCAAAATTTGACGTAAACAAAAACAAATATTGCAAGTTTTATGTGCGATTTATTGAGTATTATTCACAAATAAAGCAGAAGCTCTAGACAAAGTGCCATTCTATCCCATGAGCGAGCTTTTGACAATCGCCTTCGCCACGTTAGGCGCTGGCGTATTCTGTCTGCTGACAGAATGTGACTCTCTAGAGCCCCAGGACTGTTCTCATGTGTTTCCATTTGTCTCAAACCAACAAAAACAGAAGCTTAATCAAAGTGAATTCCCTAGAAGCACTAGGTATAACTAACCACCATCCTGCCCACAGCAGTAGCGGGCTGGGCAGGCCGCGAGGGACGACCGCGCAACTTGGGCCGCGGCGTCAGCAAACCCAAGAAGAACACCGTGGCCTCACTGCTGGCGCAGAGCCGCGCCTTGGGCTTGAGGCCCGCGCTGGCGCATCAGCTGCTGGCGGAGACTGACCTGGTGAGTTACTGCCACAGTTATGTTATATTATCATTCCGGGCCGCGGCGTCAGCAAGGTCAAAAAGAACACTTTGGCCTCACTGCTGGCGCAAATTTGCACCTTGGTGCTAACTTTTCAAGATCCGATGATCAGGATCATAGTAAAACAATCAAATAGCAGAACTAACCCTCTCGTCTTCTGTTCCAGGAAAAACTAAAAGCCCTTCTCGGCGAGACAGCGAGCACGGACTCCGAGTGTCCGTCGGACAGCTGTCCGTCCGACTCGGACGCGTCCGACACCAGTCGGAGACCAACCGACGCGCAGCTCAGACTGCCCTTAGCGCTCGGTGAGTCATATAGGACGAGCTTCCGTGGCACATCGTGATAAGACGAGCACACACTATACAGGAATAAACAATCCCACAGGAATCTAACTTTTTTTTCGAGTGGTAGGAAAAGTACCTATGGCACATAATTGTGTAACTTTCTAACTGTGAAAGAATTATCATAATCGGATCAGTACTTCCAAAGTTCTTTCCACACACTAACAAAGAAATCCACCTAAAATATTAATATAGCGTCTTTCTGAAAAGCTTGTGGACAGCCGTATGTTCGGCGGTTCGGCAACGCTTGCCGAGGTTGGTCCGTGGGTTGGTGACCTCTTAACATATCGAGATTCCTCCATGACTAACAGAGCTCCACCAGTATTTTAGAGCTTGGAGCTACAGCCTATCTGACCTCCACAACCGTGTACCTGGGTTAGATATCTCTTTGCAAGACTGGTGTTGGATTTTCTGGCTTCTGAGCAGGACCAACGTTTTAACGTGCTTTCCTAGGCACGGAAAAAACCCGGTATGACTCATCTACAGACCGACCTCGGCAAGAGTTGCCTAATCTCGGTGTTCGACTCGCTTAAATTATTTAGTCACGAACTCCTCACACACACTTTCGTATAATGATACTAAATCAGTCTAATTCGCCCACAGGTTGGAAACGCGTGACTGTGATCAAGGGACTATCCCGTAACTGCAGCATCAAAGGCGACGTGACGTATTCCCCGCCCGACCCGCATGCGGGCATCACCATGCGGTCACTACATGAAATACAGAACGTAAGTAGAGCATTATTTCCACCCTCTACTACCCGTCTGCGCAACGCCAAGGATGGTAATGTTTCTCAAAATATATATCATCAGCAACACACTGTTCAATAACATGTTATTTTAATACTACAGACTTCTTATAGGTTTTCCTGTAATCTTTAGGTATAGAACTATTATCTGCATTTTTTAAATATTAGGCTCAGTAGTTCCGGAGATGAGGGGGGGGGATTGGTTATTTTTGGTTAATTTTATCCCCGAAGGGTAAGGTAGAGGTATTCCTATAATACTCCCACACTTCGGTAGTTACGTTTAGGTGCGATAAAATAGGAGGCAAGCTTATCATCAACTTTACCATCACCATCAACTAAGAACTAGTCGTGACTCAGTGACTGAGAAGTTCCTGATAGAAACACACGTAGCTCTTTCTCAATTTAAACGGGTCCTCGTTTCAATTGAGATAGTGTTTCGCGTGATTCTATCAGGAATTACTATATTAAATTCAATTTGCGACTGCTAGATCAACCAGGCAGCCTAATATGTTAAGTCTAAGAATAACACAAGAACAGCACAGCAACTAGAGACGCATACGCAAGATGCCTTGTTCTAAAAAGTTACTTAAGCTATGTATTTCGGAAAAGCGTTGACGGAGAAAGAGAGAAAATTTAAGTTTTCTGCAGAAAGTGAATAATCACTCTATTCCTCTCGAAAGTAAAAGTTCTCAACTAAACTTTTACACATAATTAATCTTGCCATGTTTTTTGAAATACCGTGAGGTGTAAACCAAAACGAAAAATAAAGCCTAAATTCTCAGCGCAGAAATGGTATAATGTGTCCATTTTAAGCTGTTCTTTCATAATATTCAGCTCCCATTTCTTCAAATACAACGCCACTTTCACACAAACTCCTTAAAAAGCAACATAACAACTAAATCGTGTGTTTTGTACTCACAGTTCCTAGACACGAACCCATGTCCGCCACTATCGACGGATAACTTCAGTTTCTCCGCGCGCACCGTGCTGGGAGAGTACATACAGCCGGCCAGTGATGTGGGCGAGCCGCTGGTCTACAACGAAAACGAAATTAATAAGAGGTAAGCAGTGTTTTACATAGAGATGCGTAAAGTAGCACTGTGGTGATATTAGTGAGCTACAAAATATACCTTAATAGCTGACCCGGTCAACTGCTCCGCTCCTATTGGTCGTAGCGTGATGTTATATAGCCCATAGCCTTCCTTGATAAATGGGCTATCACACACTACACTACTATTTTTTCAATTCGAACGAGTAGTTCGTAAGAGGGGACTCAGGCGGGTCGGTAACTCTTGGGCCTTTCTCCATACAGACGCATTCCGCTGTTTTCTTCGTGGATGATGCTGCTAGAGAAATGATTTTCTTCTAAAAAATCTAGATCGAATTAATGCGTGCCTCTATCATTTTCTTTTTCCAAAAAATAATTACTTATAGAATTATGACAATCCAAAAACCCGACAAAACAGCCCGTTTTTACCGCCATGTTCAGACGATTGTTTAAGTTTTTAACAAAATAGAGATTTCGGGGGCCGAGTCACCCGCGTCCGTAGGAGAATACCCAATGCTAGATCCTACACGTGGTCCCCGGGTGGTGCTAATCAGGTGACACTAACTGGTGGTAGGCTTCGGCCGATGGCTTGTGACCACCCACTGGGCAAAGACGTACCACCAAGCGGCCTAGCCGCGTTCCGGTACGATGCTCAGTGTAGCCAATTCAGAGGAGTTGGGTCGAAAAAGTTGTTCCAAGGCAGGCAGACCGACCAGGCTCGCGTTGACATTGGCGTATCAGGAGACTAGTCGCGGAGGGTAGTGGGATCCGAGGCACGGTGCGCCGCTGACCGACTGCAGGTAGTTGGGCCAAGTAGTGAGCCACACATGAAAGGCTGCCCCGCCAACTGTCGAAAAATTCCGGAATGCACCATCGTACTGGTTGGCGACCAGACGAAAGGGCCCGATGGACACTCCCGGGGGGGCTCGGGCGTCCCCGCAAACTCCAGACTAGTCCCCCAATGATGTCGTCCTGTCAGAGCATGCCTGAGGGTTAGCAACATCGAATCTCATTTTACTTCCTTCTCCTCTCCCTCCTACACTCGAAAATCATGACGAAAAGGAACAAAATAAGAAAAGCTTTACAGCGGCAGCACTCCCTCTCTCGCAAAGTGCACCTCAGCAATATTAGAGGTCTGCACTCAAATCTCGCCGCAGTCCATCACCACCTGGAGACTGAGAAACCAGCGCTCCTGTTCCTTTCCGAGACGCAGATCATATGTCCCTCAGACGTGTCTTACCTTTTATTCCCAGGGGTACCATTTCAAACCACGCGCGGGCGTATGTATGTACGCCCGTGATGTCTGCTATCGGCGTCTCCGCAATCTTGAGAACTGCAGGTTCTCAACGCTATGGGTTTTAGTGGACACAGGCTAGGATAAAATTATCTACGCCTGTGTCTACCATTCGCACAGCGGTCATTTGGACACAACTGGGCTCACACAGCACCTAAGTGAGGCGGCGGATGCGGCTCAGCAGCGGTACCCTTCTGCCCAATTGGTGTTACTGGGGGACTTCAACGCCCACCATCAGGAGTGGCTCTTCCCATACCAGTGCACAGACCATGCTGGACGAGAGACGCGAAAGCTAGCGCTAGCGTTAAATGTTACCCAGTTGGTCCAGGGGGCAACGAGGGTTCCGGATGTTGATTCGCACACTGCCAATTGCTTGGACCTTCTGCTGACAACAGATCCAGACCGCTACTCGGTGTCGATTTCTTTACCACTGGGTAATTACGACCACTGTCTGGTGAAGTCTGTGTCCGTTTACTCTCCGCCCGATCCTAGCCCAAGAGGCACCCAGCGGGTATGGCGATATAGGTCAGCAGATTGGGATGGCATGCGATCTTTCTTCGCATGTTATCCTTGGCAGCCTACTTGCTTTTCTTCGACTGATGCCTCGTCATGCGCGGATGCCGTGACGGATGTGTTGTGGAGGGGAATGGACATTCCGTTCTCTGACATAACAATGTCTGGCGAAGCTCGTCCATGGTTTGGTGCCGAGTGCAATCGCGCTGATACACTTTAACACGCGGCGTACCTAGCATGGGTCGACACTCGTACGCGCAAAGCAAATGACGCGAATCAGAAGAAGAGAGCCTTCAACAGGGCTGCCAAGTCCTGCAAGAAGGTGTTGCGGAGGGCTCGGTTTGACCACATTAGCCGAATAGGGAACAAACTTCATACCCAGCAGGCAGTAAGGCTTTTTGGTCTCTGGCTAAGTCGGTCGAATCGAACTTCTGCCGCCCCTCACTACCACCACTGCTGAGCCCCGACGGGACGCTGGCCCACTCCGCTGAGGAGAAAGCGAACTTGTTTGCTTCTTTGCTTGCGGAATCTTCACGTCTGGATCCTGGTGGCGCGAGGCCCTATGCTTCTCCTGGTGGATGCGAGTCGAGTATGCCGAACATTCGAATTCATCAGAAGGACATCCGTAGGGTACTGCGTAAACTAGACATAAACAAGGTTAGTGGCCCCGACGGGATACTGGCAATTGTTCTGAAGACTGGTGCGCCTGAGTTGTCTCCAATCTTGACACGCCTATTTCGCCTTTCGTTTGAGACTGGAAAAGTGACGAAGGCTTGGAAGCAAGCTAACGTGCAGCCTGTGCCCAAAAAAGGTAGTCGAGCTGACCCGTCGAATTATAGACCCATCTCGGTAACGTCCATACTTTGTAAGACTGGAACGCGTGCTGAATCATAAGCTCCTGGCAGCACTGTTGCTGAGAGATACGTGTCCGATGCGCGAGCTGGTGGGTTGCAGATCCGGTCTCTCCGGAAGGCTATGGTTAAGCGCTTGAACGTGTCCTTACAGGCTGTCTCTGAATGGGGCGATGCCAATCTGGTCAAGTTCAATGCTGCTACGACCCAAGCGTGTCTATTTCCCCCAAAAGGAGCCAATTGCACCCAACTCCATCTTTCCGAGGTGCAACCGTGCCTATAGCCGACCAACTTGAGCTTCTTGGGATTACATTAACGTCTACCCTCAATTTGGCCCTTTCATAGAGGCAAAAGCTCAAGTGGCTGCAAAGAAGTTGGGGATCCTAGCAAAGGTGAGACGGTACTTCACGCTGGAACAGCTGCTCAAACTCTATTAAGCGCAAGTTCGATCGTGTATGGAATACTGCTCTCATCTTTGGGACGGATCTGCCAGATACCAGCTTGATGCCCTTGAGTCAATTGCGAAACGAGCCAATAGGATCATCGGCAATGAAAGGCTCGTCGCGACAAAGCTCCAAACTCTTGAACATCGACGACCAGTTGCTAGCCTGCAGTGGCGGAACCTTCATATAAGCCCAAAAGCCCCGGCATGCCTTACTAAAATGCTCGATAGAGAATCAATATCAAACCCGAACTATTTAAAAGTTCGCGCGCTTAATTCTTATCAAAATAACACAAAGTATGCTACCTATGCCATATTACTACATAACTACACATCGCGATTGTTCGCGCGCAGAGTTTCGCATTTGCGGCGTCTACATATAGCTATCTCGCTTACACGTACCGGCTTTTACCGGGCTTTCAAATACTATCTCCGTCACTTTCGCACTTATAGCGATGTGCCGTATAACGAGTTCTAAACCTTGTGCGCCTACAAATCGATCAGTATTGAAGATTAAGCCGTGCATGCGTATGAAGTTGCGCGCGTATGCGTGACCTTGTCACCTTGCCAACTCTGCAGTGTTGCCGTTTTAGCGACGTTGTGAGATCTTGGAGATTTTTAACGAGTTTGGGGACTTTTTTTAAGATTTAGCAACAATGAAAACTAGCGACTTTTTAAAATAACGAAATTAAATACTCAAGCAATATCTTAAAAATAAAAAATTTGCGACATCTAGCTAGATTTTTCATATACCTGGTGACTTTTTTTGCCTAAATGACAACACTGCAACTCTGCGTAAGTAGTTCTTGACACCGGAGTGCAACTCACTTCAGTTTTATTTGCTTGAGAGTTGAAAAGTTATGTTGTAAAAGTTTTTTGTGTGTTTTCTTAGATTTTCTCAGTGATACAATTGTTTTGGTGACTTACCTACAACAATGGAGGTAATTGTACCTTGTGAGGATTTAAAATGCGTTCAAGTTTTGATTGGCGAAGATAAGGTAAAACCTTTAAACTTTGCTCAGAAAAAACAGTTAAATTCTTCATTAAAACCGACGCCTAATCTGTGTTTTTCTCAGACTAGTAAATCGCATAAACGAAAATTTAATAGATCAGTGTATAAAACTACTTGGATTGTTGGCTGTTCGCACACTAATAAGTTGTGTTCGTTTTGCTGCCTATTTTTTTCGAATGAAGATTCCGTTTGGAATACATCTGGTTATAATGATTTAAATAACATATCTGGCGCCATTAAAAGGCACGCAAATTCCTATAAACACCTGTGTGCAATGGTTTCTTTCGGTAATTTTGGTAAACAACGAATTGAGACATCTATATCAGTTTATGAGAAAATTGCGATGATACATACGAAGGTACCTACAGACTCAGTCGAAAACTGAACTTTCTTTTTTTGAAATCGGTTAAAATTTTATTGGGCTTGCCTTATTTTGAAACCCTAGGCACGCCACTGCTAGCCTGTCGGTTTTCTACCGGTTGCATTTTGGGGAATGTGCGAGGGAATTATATAATTTAATTCCGCCAAGCCCGTTTCATCATCGGACCACAAGATGAACGGCGATGCGCCACGATGGAACACATTCATAGTGCGTACAGCTAAGGAGTGGAATTCCCAGCCGGAGTCTGTGCTTCCTGATAACTACAACCTGGGAGTCTTTAAGTCAAGAGTGAATAGGTTACTTCTAGGCAAGCGTGCTCCATCCTAGACCACATCATCGCTTACCATCAGGTGAGATAGTGGTCAAACGTGAGCTTATCAATAGTAAAAAAAAAATCGAAGCATAGATATAGTCTTCCTCTAAATTTTGATATATTATTTTTTTAGATCAGTCCAGCTTTGAAGAAGAAAACAGCGAAATACAAAACGTCTTTTGGTCAAGGTTTTTATAGGTAAAATCAGCCTGAGCTGCAGTTGTCGCTTTCGCACTTTACTTGGTATAACGCAGCGCGCCGGCATCGTCAATCGTTTTTTCAAATACCTGTTTTACCGACTAGAGTCCCCTCTTAAGATTAGCGCGTTCAACCAAACAAACAAATAGACAGATAAACAAACTCCTCAGCTTTGTAATATTTGTATAGATTCATCTTCTTTGTGTCGTTCGTACGACAGTAGTGTTAGATAAGATATGATTGGCCCAAAACATTACCACTTACACGGCATTGCTATGGGCAGTGCATAGGTCATGTTTTGGGGTATAGATAGCAGGATAGGAGATGGAACATAGTTTGTGAGTCGACTCCTCATCCATACCCAAATGAAATCAAATCAATAGTTATTTATTCAAATTCGACTGAGAACCCGCCAGTCAACATTGAAATTATGACGGTCCCACAAAACGACCGTCCTATGTCAAATTTCAGCTTTCTACGAACAGTAGTGTCGGCTGTGCGTTGTCTGTCAGACAGTCACTCACTCAGTAACGCAAGAATTTTTTATATTAGGATTTTTATAATTTATTTTTTGGCTAAGTGCGAGTTGTCTGCATACAGACTGCTTTTTCGAGACCAATATTCAGTCTCATATTTTTAACATAATGACTATGTTCCCCCCAGACTGGAAGAAGCTCGCATCCTAGCGTCGGCAGGTGGTAGACCCACCCCGCCCCCCCTGGACCGGCGCATGGAGCTGGCGCGCTTGCAGCAGGCCGCCAGGGACGCGCGGCGGGACGCCAGCCACCGCAGCCGCGACCAGGTAGGTGTACGTATTACCTGCGACGTACTCCACCCCGCAGCCGCAAATATAGAAAATAGTTTAGGACAATTTCGTTTCACATAAAATTTTACTCGTATTATCATTTCATAGAACACTCAATACGCAGAATACTCACTTTGAATGAATTTAAATCATCGATTTTTGTTTTAAATAAAATTTGAAGTTTCGATGTTCATATCATAGAATAACAAATCAAATATTCTTAATCCTCATACAGTTTGGTTCATTTAAAATTTTTACCAAGAAAAATATTTTATCGAGTGACAGTTTCTAAACGTTTCAATTCCCCCCTTTGTCAATGTGCATACCGTCCTACACCGCGTTCACAAAAACAATGCGGGTAAATTCTAGTCAAGCCAAAACTTTTCATTTGGGCCCAGCCGACGGAGGCCTACGAAGCGATGGTGGTGGGAAATGGCAATGGGGATAAAGACAAAACTATGCAAACATACAAATAAGAATACATCATGCATGCAGCAAGCATGCAACATGCAGCATCAGAGAAGGCATGCAACATGCAGCAGGCATGATTTCTGTTACAGCTCCGGCGCTGCGGGGCTTCGGCGATCCCACGCGAACTTATCGTCGCAGATGGTTTTAACGCTATATAATAACACCTGCTCCTCAGCTCGAGGGCCGCTTTGCCCTTACGCGCCTTCGCGGTCTTAAATTACACTCTAGGGGTAGGGCAGACAAGACTGCGTGGAGTTGGTTTTACAGCGACTCGTTTCTGTTACTAAGTTTTGTAGCATAACATATTGACTTAGACGTATATTATCTTAATTTTAATGTAGGGTGAAATATGTTTCATTGAGGTAAATAGTTTAAAAAAAAATAATATTTGACATAAAATTATAAGGATCAAATACTATGTGAAACATTTTCTGCGAAACGAAATTCTATGAAATTTCTGTCTACGAAACAAGGGAACACCGACGAATAACTACCGGAGATTTATTGTGTGACGGCACGGTTGACATCTGGCATGTCACCGTGCGAGAAAATTAATCCGCCACATTATCTCGTCTAGCTAACGGGGAGTAATTGCAGAACTTTGTAACCAGAATTATACATCAGCAACTTGCTCTGATAATACTCTCTTGCGGAATCGGTTACTACAAGTGTACCTAGTTCTTGATAATGGCAATATCACATTGCACTGGACTCAGTTTAACATCCCTCATAGGACTATTGTGGCTAATAAGCCCTTTACAATGAGATAAACCGATAGCTCGCTCTATAATGCTTAACTCGATGACATTGTACTAAAGTCGTGTCAGCCAATGGTTTAATAGCCACGAACCTCGATCACCACTTTAGGACGATCTCGTTAGGAAGCTGGATCATGAACTACCGTATTTCGTTGAGAAGTTCCTATGCGCTCACTTTCCGGTCTGAATGGTGTCAAATTTTCTGACTTCACGTCTGGACTGACAAACATATTCAAATTATTAATAATTTTAAATTACTATTTTAATAATACTACTCTTTCTTCAACAGGCCCGCCTAGAAAGATCGGAGAAAGCGGAACTAGCCAAGCGTGAGAAGGAAGCCCGGAGTCAACAGCTGTTGGAGGTAACATTCTAGCATTCTTGCGCATACCATGACGATACTTCAAGGGCTAACCGTACGACACAAGTTAGAGGTTCCATTGATATAGATACTTAGGTGGATAGAAGAATTATACTTTGTTGTACACCAAAATAGTCACAAAACTTTTACACAAATGTATTGTCATGGCCGACAGCGATACTTATTCGAACGAATAAAAACTAGTATGGGTAGACGAAACAAACAAAATAATGAAAATAAAAAAAACTTCATCTATCTAAATTAAATGGGCTCATTTGTTGCATTGTAAAACTCATCCTTCGCTGATTGGAGATCAAGAGCAGGCTCATAATGAAAAAAATTAATAAAAACGTTTTACACAATAGTTTTTCAGGATGTATGTAGTTCAAGTTTCGTTGTTGGCTGTATCAACAATCAGTTATTTTCGCTCTACACTCGAGTTATTGAACATTTAAGTCTCTGTCAATATTATATCTGAGTTGGTTTAGACTCTAGTTGCACTAGTTCCCAATGATTGTGTTTAAATGACTAATTCGATGAAATAATGAACTATTTCGATGTAACCTTTAACTTGTGTCGTACTAAAAAGGAAGTGAATGCAATGTTATTCTCGTCCTTTGAATGAATGTCGATATGGGTTATGTTTTAGTTCAGTGTTATAGTTCTGTGGGATTGTATTTTATTATTTTGTTCCTATCTGTGTTGTTTGATGGTTCTCATATTATTACTAGATAAAAACAACAAATGAATTCAAGTCGATTATACAATACATCACTGCCTTAGTTTCTAGATAAAAAGATTATGATTTTTTCTAAGATTTGGATTAAACCTTAAGAAATAGAAAATAAACTCTAGTTTGGGTAACCATATTTTAAAAAGGGGACACACAAACCTTTCTACATTTAATTGTACCTAAATAAATGTATTATCTAACATATATATTTTTTTTAACTAAACCCCTACTTACTGTGCTTAATGATTTTTGTTTTAAACAAAAATGCAAAATTATAAACGGAGTTATAAAACATTCTAATAAAGTATCCAATGGTAACAATATGATTGATGTTTCTAACTTGTATATTAATAAATAAAAAAAATCTTGTAGTGATAATATGGGAACCATTCTTGTCTCTAGTTTGTATCTATGTTTTAAAACCATGTGCTTGTGTTTGTTTTTATTTTTTATTATCAATTTGATGCTTGGCAACATTGTGCTCACCAATCGTATTCTGTAGATTTTTGTTCTATATTCAAAAGCAAAAAGGGCCTTTTGGGGTTGCCAACGTTAAAATTAAATTGGTTTCTTTTTGCTTTTTAGTAGAAAGCGTTGGATTTTCTTAGCTTGTAGATGGTAGCTGAGCTGTGTGTTAGCATTAGATATGGTATATACATACTTATATACTTCTATAAATATTTATGTAAAAATCTGTCTACTTGGGTTAAGAGTATATTAATAACACAAAACCGAACCGCCAAAGGGACCTTGACAATGTTGTCATAATCCAAATTGATAATAAAGACAAGAAAATGCGAAAAAAATATATAAAAAAAGTTATAACGAAGCAATGTTGAAACAGCATATCAACAAGAATCGAACGCAGTTGACTATCGAGCCCCTCCCTAGCGTCCCGAAAACCGGTATCGACGAATGGAAAACACCGGAGATAGTGATGGGACCAGCCACTAAGACGAACAAAGAACGCATTATGCCTCCGATCAGTCTCTCCCTCATACCCGTCTCCGGCCCCAAAGACTCGCAGAACTCCCCAATAAAAACTATAAAATTCGACCAATCCGGATGGAAGGAAGAAATAGAAGAATATAACGCGCTAGATAAAATGAAAGACTTCGCTGAAAAAGCGGCTTTCGATCTCCCAAAACGGAAAGACAATAAACAATACGATTTCACGTTAATAAAATCAGCTGAAAAGCGCTTAAAACCGCCCGAAAAGGAGAACAATTTAGAGAAACTTATCGAATCATACTCGAGAATAACGGAATTTATAAACGGCTGTGATTGGTCTAAACTACAAGGCGATAAGAAAACCGAAGACCCGAAGTCTATAGAACAGAAATATCTCGATGCTAAAAACGAATTCATGTCGCAAAACCTGATGTTAATGCCAAAAGACAGTCCCAAATCTGTTCTTAAAGAAGTAATAGACTTAAGTGAAGATGACGATATCTTGAATGATATAATGTCTAAGAAAATAAGTAAAGGGACGTTTAACGTGGGCAAAGACGGGGCCCTGTCTATATCTGTGCACCCACTAGGCAAGGATCCGTCGGTACGTGACACATAAACTAAAATGTACTAACTTTCGAAATTTCACTAACATTGCACGCCTAATCTTTGAGGTATATAGAGTATTCTTGTTGTAAATATTTCAAACGACTCGGTCGATTTTTTTTTTTTGGTGAAGGATTAAAAGACCTTTGGATGGTTTTTGACGATATGTAGTGCCAACAAATCTTGAAAGTGAACTCTTTGACGTTTTTAAGCTTGGCTCAAAGTGACACATAGTTGTTCTATTTCAATTTTAAATATTTAAAATAAATCTTCAAGCGATAATATGGTAGGGTTTTAACAAAAATCACCAGTAAAATGGCATGGCGTGGTTATGGCATGCTTATTTCTGATTGTATTATCAATCAAATAAAGTTAGAAGGTATTTGAGACTATTTTACATGCTTTTACCCGACTAGACTTCTTGGCAGAAAATCAACACAACTATTTGCTTAGGAATATCGCCAATGGCGGATCCAGGGGGCTCCAAGCCCCTCGAAATACCGAGATTTCTTTGGTAGTCTACAGCCTAACGAAATCATAGAAGAATTTACAAAAGTAGTTCAAAGGGGCTTGTTTAGCGTTAAGCAAAATAAAATGATTTGTGAGTTTGTAGTTTCAAACAACAGTCCTGGATCTGCCACTGAATATCGCGACACACTTGGGTATTACTATATTTCTAAAAGTTAATTTCTAAAATTGGCAAGTTTGACTTGTAAAAATAAAACAGTACAATAATTAAAAGTAAGGGAGAAATAATTTAACACAGTTAAAAAAGGTACACAAAATTGTTCTGCCTCAAAAAAACTATAAATAATGTTATTAACTGTATTTATATTTTCTTTTTAACCCTATTTAGTTATTGCACGCATTTCACCTTCACATGCCTTTATTTTATTTTCGTTATTTTATTTTTACTAAATTATTTTCTTTTTTTTTTGTACACGTGTTTGATTTCTAAATCCCGTCATCAATATTTTTGTTACTTTTTTCGTGAAGAGAGTGAAATAGAAATCAGTAGATGAAATAAAAAATATAAATTTTCAAATTTCCGTGATTAAAATCAAAATAAAAACTCACTTATTAATAAATAATTGAGAATGACCATTTTTGTGCGTTAAAAATGACATAAGTTAGTTCCCAAAACGCCCAAAAAGCTGGGATTTTTTTTTCCTTGTCACACACCCTAATGCCCCCTTGCTCTTGCAGTATTATCTTTGTAACTCACGGTTAGTCGCAAATATGAGGTTAAATTGCTAATGTACATAAATAATGGCCTTTGGTTAGCAACCAACTCGAGCTATGAGATAACTCTTTTGTAAGCGGACCTAAATAATTAGAAACCAAAAATTACAAAACATTCCAAATTCAAATGCAAAAAAAGAAATCAAACACACAACCAGCCAGTACATTTCTAAGTTAGACATTTGTTTTATTGTTTTGTTCCATGTAACGCTGTATTCTTATAATTTGCTGTACCGCTTTCGATGTTGTTCGCACGCTCGTTATGAAGGCTAAGCGGAGAAAGCACGAGGAGATAGAGAAGCAGAAGATTGAAGAACAGGTCAAGAGGCAGCAGGTTTGTATTACATAAGAAAATGAACAAGCCCGTCTATTCTGTAAATACCTCACCGGGAAAATGTACACAGGTGGAGTGAGCTTGAGCTGGTCGATTCTGTAAATATGTTGAAGTGATCATTCCATCATGATTACTTGGATTGACAGCTCACTTCGTGATCACTTCGACATGTTTACAGAATCGCACTGCAGTAACCTTCTCACCGAGATAACTAAAGTGTGTGTAAAGGTAACATGAAGCGAGAATAGAATAGAATACTCTTTATTATGTACACCATATAAGTTACAGAAAAAATAGATGAAGAAAACATTACATAGGGTGACACAATGGGCGGCCTTATCGCTAAAAGCGATCTTTTGAAGACAACCTTTGTTGAGCTGTCAATCCAAACAAACAAGTTGAAATGACAGTTCACCTCTTGATCACTCCACCTAATTTTAGACGCTGAGAGACTTACAGATTAGACCGGCTGACATTCCGTCTTGATTGCATAGCTCACTTCACTTTATCATGGTAAGATTTTTACAGAATAGCGCTGCAGTATCCTATTTTAAGATGTTTCTCGAAACTGCAGTCACATCATGATTGAACCTTGATTTTCGCAAATTGTCTCCTCACATAATGTTGTATAGGCGTCTTGTTATTTTTTTTCTCTTTATAAGTATTGGATTGGTTTTCGAAAAAACAGCTTAGAATACGGAACTCTAGCAATCACCTGAGAAGCGTCTTTTTGGAACATATTTTTTTTTTTCACACCAGTCCGTCAATTTTCATTTTTTAACAGCTAACAGCCGAATTCTCAAAAGCAAAGTGTTAACTCCCGGTTTTCCGAATTATGAATTTAAAGTTGAGAAGTTGTCAAATTCTAGTTAATTACTCAAGTACAAATCTAACAAAAAAAAAATGGGATCTCGTTGGCTACAGTCTTATATGGAGCATGCTTGGAATCCGTTCCCTTTTGGCTTAAGAGGAAATGCTGGCACCGAGACTTCGTATGTAAAAATTCATTATTCGAGGTTTGGCTCTCGACTGTTTTGTCCTCCAATATGGGACCGATTTAAGAGATATTTCACAAACTGAATAAGAAGGATATATACTGTGTCCCTATGTTCCTTTTTGATGATTTTTTAACCGTATAAGCACTAGAACTCTCACAAAATGCTCAAAATTGTCTGATAAATCACTATCAACAGAGCCCTAGTGTACAAATTTGGCAACTATTAATAAAAAAAGGAAAACATAGAGACACAGTATACATCCTTCTTATTCAGTTTGTGAAATATCTCTTATATTTCACAAACTGAATAAGAAGGATTTTACTCGCCGCCAGCATTTCCTCTTAAAGGCTCAGGTTGCAGTAGAGTTTGGCAATCTCAAATTATTAACAACTCAAAAAGCGGGCCTATTCTACCGTGAAGTCAAATGCTGCTTTTGCCAATTTGACTTTGTCATTTCAAGATGTATCCTTGCGACAAAAACACCTCAAAAACGTCTTAGTTCATTGAGAATTCGGCAGTTCAAAAGACCAATTCTTATTGTTTGAGTTCCCCAACCTCTAGTACGCAACACCCCCGCATACCTCCAACAAGTAAGTAACGTCTAACTCCTTGTTACAGGAGAGAGAGTTGAAGCGGCAACAGGCCATTCTTCTCAAAGAACAGGTTATTATTTGTTTTGGTTATTTCTGTGTGTGTGTTATTAACTCTAGTGTGTTTGAACCCGAGTAAAAGGATGACGGTTAACCCATAAACAGAGAAGAAGTGATACGTTACTATTACGTTTACTGAGAGAACAAGATAAAAACTAAGGAATCTATGCTTTGTTTTCTCTTCTTAAACCAAGGACTTTCTGGAAAACTTTAGTTTCAAACTATACACAAATTTTGGAAGTAAAGTAATATAAAATTAAATAAAGCATGGTTTTGACGCATATATTTGCATTTCTAATTTGAGATAATTTCAATCTATCTCCACCAACCAAAGTTTCGACTTTAGTGTTGGGTATTTTAAGTTGATTTTTAACCAACTTCAAAAAAAGGAGGAGATTCTCAATTCGGCTGAATATTTTTTTTTATGCTTGTTTCCTCCGTCATTAATGAACAGATTTAAAAAATAATTTATACGTGAAAGGATATTTTTTTCCGATTGGTCCCATATAAATTTCATCAAAATCGGTTATATTTTTTTCTAACGAAGATTTCTAAAAAGTTTTTTACTAACGAGGTCTAATCTATCTCTATACATAAATTCATCATAATTCGTATTCGATCAGCGGTTTTGGCCACAATTACTTTAAAAAACAAACATACAGACAGACAGTCAGAACCTTTCGCATTTGTAATTCTTATTTTATAGCCTCTGGATATCTTTTTGGGTATTCTTTCTTGGGTAATTCCTCTTGCTTGGGTTCAAATACGCAACCTCTATGTTTTTGTGTGTGTCTGTGTGTAACCCTATGTTTCTCTTTTATTTACAACCCTCGTTGGACACGGCGGGCGTACAGCAAAAGTACATAACCGAGGTAATAATATACCACTGTAGATTTAACTGTAGCGCTTTCGTAGTTAAAATATTAACATTTTGGAGTATTTACGGCTTTACTTACCTACGTGACCACATCCTATGTCTTAGGCAACGTTATAACGTTGACCCAACGTAACGTTAACGTATTAACGTTGTACCCAATTGATCAATTGGGTACTATCCTGAAAAAATCTACTTAGTTCGTCAGATAGATTGCCAAAAGATAATGGACACGTATTTTTTCTTTTTTCACGTTAACAAAATATTATGACGATAAAGTGCGTTGAAAACTCGCGTGACGTCACATGTCTGTACTGTTTTTACAAAGATGTGACGTCACCAGCCCCCACACTTGAACTTTGATGCGCGGTATATTTATCAACTAGTTGACCCGTGCAACTTCGTCTGCTCCGCTCCTATTGGTTTTAGCGTGATGATATATAGCCTATAGCCTTCCTCGATAAATGGGCTATCTAACACAGAAAGATTTTTTTTAAATCAGAGCAGTAGTTCCTGAAATTATCGCGTTTAATCAAACCAATAAACAAACTCTTCAGCTTTATATATTGGTATAGATTTGTATCGTTTTGAAATGAAAAAAAAAAACGAATTTTTATTTTTTATCTAGGAAAGCACCAAATTGTTCAGAAAAACCGTGGGGTCTGTCGGCGAGACGACGCGATTGGGTTTGCCGTCGCGTATTCGCCCGATGATCATCATCATATCAGCCGAAAGACGTCCACCGCTGGACATAGGCCTCCCCAAGCGTCGCCACAACGACCGGTCCTGCGATCGGTCCCGATGATCGCTTCACGATTAATCTACGAGCGGCAAAATATTGACGAGCTTAACCCAGTTGTATATGTTCCATGGTGCCTATTGGCCTAGCTCTATTCTGTCTCCTGCTTGATAAGGAGGCAAGTGGAAATTATATTTTTTTTCCTACTCCTCGGCCGTACTTTTCTGATTAATTTCGTTGCGGGATCCAAGACAGTTGAATCGTTTCTCCGGGACTCGTCGGGCTTCATTGGCTCGGCGTTTTTCTGGTGGTCGCCACTGTTGATTCTGGCTTTCAGGAGTTGCAGTGGTTGGGAATGTGTGGCGGGCCTGTCCCAATAAAATCTATACTAATATATAAAGCTGAAGAGTTTGTTTGTTTGCTTGAACGCGCTAATCTCGGGAACTACTGGTCCGATTTGAAAAATTATTTCAGTGTTATATAGCCCGTTTATCGAGGAAGGCTATAGGCTATATATCATCACGCTAAGACCAATAGGAGCAGAGCAGTAGTGAAAATTGTGACGCAGACGAAGTTGCGCGGGTCAGCTAGTATATATATATACAGTATGTTAACTAACAGAGGGCGTTCCCGTTAACCCGCAATAGTATAATATCCATACATGCTAAAAAAAATATTACCATTCGAAAACAAAATGTTTTTATTTTTTTTAATATTAAAATATTCACTAAAAATGTTAAATTGATACGTAAAAGAAACACTCTGTATACGCGTACTTGAAGGACGGGGCAACGTCGCAATTTATTTATGAATGACGGGCCGCGTGTGCGGCGATCTAATTGATTTGCCTAGCCCCGCCCCCTGCCCCCGAATGTCCTTGTCCACCTAATTTTATTCGGAACTAATCTCACGCGCTGACCGGACGTGCATTATTTTCGCATTGCAACATCTTGTGTCATTCTTGTGTGAAAAATGCCGCGTTATCAGTCCAATGCTCAGGAGTATGTGAACATGGTGCTCATTTATGCTGAGTGTAATTATGATGGTGAACGTGCTCCGAGGATGTATGCTGAGAGGTAACCCAATGCACATCAACCGCGGAATTCTCGTGTTATTGTGAGTGCCCTGCGCAATGGCATGAGGAATCGGCGTGTATGCCATCACTGGGCAGAAAGTGGCCATAATCCGCGTGCCACTCGGCCGTTAGCACATCAACGGCGTGCGGCGGCCGGTTCGCTCGGCTTCGTGAGTATTCGTGAGACGCTCGGCATCGTGCGCGTTGCGACGTTGCCGGTTTGGGCAATGCTTACTACGCTAGGTACTATTCCGCGCTTCTATTTTGATTTTAAACAGGAGGTTTCGAATTTATTGCCAATTTATTATTATTTTTGAATTCGGATTATTTTATGCTTATTTTTCTATGTAAATATTTTTATATTAATCTATTAATGATATAGATTAACGACTTTAAGGGAACGCCCTCTGTTATTTAACATACTGTATATATACGAAAAGGAACTAAGAGTCACTTCCTTCAAATCTTGGTATGCTTGTTTTTTCACGCTCAAAAGGCTAAGGTTATGAGACGTGTCTTCTCATCAAAATTTCCGAGAGTAGAGCCGTAAATTACTTAAATTCAGTAAAGTAATGCTTTTAGTTGCCATAGTTTAGTAACATGGTTTGAGTAGTTTTCTTGAATAATTTGCTGTGGTCCGCTTTTCTGACATTATCTTTTAAGTATTTTAGTAATAACATCAATTATCGGTTTTCAAAGCAGATTGTGAAAAGACCTTGATTTAACATGGGTCTGCCTGCCAGCTTCACCGTTGTATTGCATGCCAAGCGAAGTAAATTAAGCTGAGGCAGAAAACGTAAAAATTAAAATCTCTGGATTAAAGAAACAAAAAAATATGGTTTTTAGCCTGGGTCGCAATCTTACAAAATGTAGGCAAATTAGATGAGTTTTTGACAGATCCGAATGCGAACGTTGCTAGTAGAATTGAACTTCTATCCGAAGTCTATTGCAACGTTGAGAATTTGTCAAAACGTAGGGAACTTGACGGCGTGAGAGAGTGAGTTGAGAATGCACACGTTTCATAATATGAAAACATAACACTAATTTTTGGACAGTCTTGTAAAAAACATATGGGAATTGTCGCTCAGATTGATCTTAGTAATTAAAAAACTAGCATAGCTGAACAGCAAGAAGAAAAATAAACGGCGTCGTCCTAATTCATAACGAGCGCCTTTCGGTTTTGCCGTTTAATGATCGCTCTGGGACCGACGCCTTACGTGATTAGCATGACGACCCAGAGTTCATAAGACTTAGTATATTAGCCGTTTATCTTAGAAAGAGGGGTCCAGGTTAAAACGTCAGATACAACACTCCAGGTTTACACATCTTCCTAATTATCCCATCATCTCCCCAGGAACGAGAACGGCGACGCCAGCACACGACCTTCATCCGCCAGCTGGACTCTCGCAGACGATGGGAGGAGAGGGAGAGAAGGAAGCATCAGAACCTGCTGGACAGATTGCTGGTCAAGGAGAAGAAGTTACAGCAGCGGCGGAAGGAGATGGAATTACTTTCTGAACTGAGGTAAGAGTGTTGCCTAGTACCTAGTGCCTAATTTTTAAATACTATGTTGGGCCAGCCTAACCGGATGCAGTTAAATGACAGTTTTACATGGAGCATCTGCCTGTCTGATCACTAGACACCCTTGGGTAAGACTGGTTTTCTGACTGGCTGAATAGCAGGCTTGAATACTTCCTAGTTCCGCGGAGGGGTAACGGAATCTTGTAAATGGTCATCCATACACGGAATGACCTTGGAACTGAGGTAGGAGATCTACTAACGTCAGGTCAATACATAGAGTAGGAAACATCAGAACCTGCTGGACAGACTCCTAGTCAAAGAGAGGTTACAGCAGAGAAGGAAGGAGATGCTCTCTGAACTGAGGTAGGAGATCTATTAAAGTCTGTGTTCTGACTAGTCTTACCCAACTATGTTGAGGTCGGCTTCCTGTCCAACAGGATGCAACTCGATACCTGTGTTTTACATGGATCTTCTGCGTATATGATCTCTACAAAACCACGATATCGGTACATGGTGGACATCCCACCCACACGCACAAATCGTTTTGGGAACCCATTTATAGTGCGTACAGCTAAGGAGTGGAATTCCCTGCCGGAGTCTGTGTTTAGGCAAGCGTGCTCCATCTTCGACCACATCGCTTCCAAAAGGTGAGATAGTGGTCAAACGCGTGCCTATCACTAGAAAAAAAAAGGTCGGAGCACCGTCTTCAGCAAGCGTCGTCCCACATGCGGCTTTTAATTTTAGCCAGGTTTGAACATATGCCTCTTATTTCCTGTGTCAACCCTCATCAATATTCTACCCGCAATGGCCACAATATTGTCTACCCATTTCGCAACCGCACGACTGACACTTCTTCTATTCTGCGGACGCCAGTTCTGTTTACTTATGATTAACATTTCTTCTTCTGTTCACAGACGACCACAAGAAGACTCTTCGCTCTCGGACCAGAAGCCGCTGCCCACCCTGAACAGGATCCCCGGACTGAAGCTGCCAGGCCAAGCCATGGCCGATATACTACAAGTATACGAGTTTATACACAACTTCGGACAGACACTCGGTTTTGGTAAGTATTGCTATAACTCAGTATTTTTCGGCCTTAACATAAATAATTAAATATTTCTTTCTATTAAAATAGTCTCTGATTTTATTAAACCATTGAATATAGTCTGTTGCCATTACGACATAAAATAAAATTAATGTAATCTTGCTTGAGAGTGAGGGACAGTCAAAACATCATCCTGAAAACTGTAGCCAAGAGCTTCGGCTCTCCAATTGTACAGCAGTTTGTGCGGAGGTTGATTTTTACTAACATAAGGCAATAAGTTATTTTTGTATGTTACTAAAGTCACCAAAATCTAAGAAGTCCGATTTGATAGCTCAGTAGAGAGGGATAGAAGATTGCTTTACCACTAAGTGCGAAAGAGATTTATTTTTATGTCTCTTTGATACTGACTAGTAAAGCACTGTTGTATCCTGCTGTCAAAACCGGCCTTTTATTTTTTGACAATTATAACTATATGGATACTTGTGTCTAAAATAAAGCTGTTGTATTGTATTGCATTGTTGTATAAAATATTACTTTTTGTAATGTACAAAACTAAGGTGACCCGTGACAATATCTCACAGTTGATAGTAGACTTCTTTTTGGCGCCAAATCTTCCGTGCCTCTTCCTGCCTCAACAGGGTGTAACGAAAAAGTGTGGTCAAATTTTAACTCAAAAACTGCGCCTGCCCAAGTAGATCAACCATTTTGTTCAAGAAGTCTCTCGAAGTTTTCCCAACTATATTGGGTCGACTTCCAGTTAAACCGGATTCAGCTGAATACCAGTATTTTACGTGGAGCGGCTGCCTACCAGACCTCCACAATCCAGCAACTGTGTAACACGGTACTTCTAACAATCCGTAAAAACTGCCAAAGATCAACAAATGACAGCCGAGACCAACGGCTTAGCGTGCTTTCTGATGCACGGAGGAAACTCGGTATGCTAAGATGGTCACCCATCCACAGACCTACCTTGGAAAGCTTTGCTTAACCTTGAAGATCGACCCATGCGGCTGTTATTCTTTTGCCACGAGCTTCAAGAAGTCATAGTGTTAAACCTAAAAAAATATCGTAAATACCTATATCTTATGGATTAACAGGCATTTTGTTTCCTTTCTCCTTCGTTTTAACATGCTCTTGCACCTTCTACAGACATGGACGCCATCCCGACTCTGAACACGTTCCAAATGGCGCTCCTGCCGGACTGCAGCGTGGAAGCTGAAGAGGAGCTGCTACAAGTACTCACACAGCTACTCATCACTGCCATTGGTAAGTCATTCACATGGTGCCAACTAGGTATACAGACCTCTCCTAAGAAGACATAACCGCGTGACTGCACTATATTTTTCGAGTCAAATCATCATCTTCTTGCCCTTTTCCATGTTACCGGGGTCGGAGCAACACGTTTTCTTCCTCCATTCTTTCGTATGACCCGTCACAGTGTTGGATCGCCAACGAACTTACTCGGTGGTTTTTATATACGCGTTCTTACGGTGACACACGAGCGAAAAAGGTCGTCGAGCCATAAGTACGCGTACTTGCTCTTACGTTTATCACCCACTTAAGACCTATGTTAAACAGTCTAAGGGTGCAAACAGGTTTCCGGTGCAGGCAGGTCTGTGCGGGCCGGTACCGATCGGTGCAGATATAATATTCCGAGGTTTATCTTATGCGCTCATTTATAAAGAAACAGGTTTAAACTTGTCGGTGCCGACCAGTGCCGACTACCTGTACCGAGCCATATGTCCGACGATCTGGAGAAAATAGCTGTCAATAAGGATAGTTTTACCTGTTTCGTTATGCTGATTAACCCTGTACCGAGCGGTACCGACCCCCGGGGTTGTCTGTGCCGGGAATTTGTTTTTTTATGTAAGCACCCTTAACCTATATTCCTAAGAGGCAGATAGTAGCGTTGCAAATCTATAAGAAAATATACAAGTGTAGTATTAATTGTAAGTCATTGTTCCGCAGAGGATCCGGGTATCCCCCACCCGGGCCGCCACACTACGCTGCTGGGCCACGCCATCAGGATGGGCGACATCACGCCGCAGAACCTCAGCGAAGTGCTCCGAATATACCTGTATGCCAACGCTACCGGAGAAGTTAAGGCTCTTACTGGTAAGAAAAAACTTCGCATTATAGGATTACATCGCAATAATGCGAATAAAAAACCGGCCAAGAGCGTATCGGGTCACGCACAGTGTAGGGTTCCGTAGTTGCACGTCACTATTGTAACATTTTATAGGTTGGTCGATTGTTATGCGTTAACTTGTGAAACCTACCTAGCTGTAATAGTTTTCCTTTTAAATTCATTATATATGTGCAATATGCAAAAATAACCGTTTAGCTAAACGGTTATTTAGTGGGGACACTTGACTCTAGCTAAAATTAGCCCTTTAAAGCTTAATATTTCGCAAACGAATCCTTAAATGGAAAAATGATTTTCACTCACCCAATATTTTTAAACGACCTATCCAACGATACCTCACACCATGGGATATACAGTAAAAAAAATACCTATAAGGGTGTACATTTAGTCAAATTATGCACATTAAAATTTTTCTTAATGATCAAGTACAATAAACCCTACTTATAATTCAGTGATGCTCATAATAGTGTATATTTCCTGACCTAGGATTAACAGCAGAACGGGAACGCGAGCGTCGCGTGGCCGACCACCATCAGACCGAGGCTGAGATGCAGCACACGTGTGCCAACTCGAAGAACAACGTCTACTATGAGAGCCTGCACAATAACGCTACTTATAAGCTGTCGGGTATGTTACATTCTAAACTAAGTAGGCTAATTTCCACCATCAATAAATTGCAAACCTATTTAGTCCGTCAGTTAGAGTATTGAAAAATAAAGGACACGTATTTTTTGTTTTTGTAAATTAATGAATATTGACAAAGATAAAACGTATCAAAACTCGGGAGAGGGGGCTGGTGACGTCACGTCGCGTTTCTAGTAAAATTGTACTAACGTAGTGACGTCACGCGAGTTTTCTACGTATTGTACCTTCGTCATTTTTTGTTTACGTGAAAAAAGAAAAAATACGTGTCCAATATTTTTTGGAAATCTATCTGACGGACTAATTCGTTTTTTTTCAGTAATTTACCCTATTAGCCCGTTATGTCCCACTGCTGGACGAAGACCAACCTCCCCCTTTTCCACACATATCTGTCCGCTGCCATTTTGGGCTACATGTTATATTGTTAACTAGCGGATGTCACGCAGTTTCACCCGCGTAGTTCCCGTTCCCGTGGGAGTACTGGGATAAAACATAGCCTATGTTACTCGCTGATAATGCAGCTATCCATTGCTGAAAGAATTTTTCAAATCGGTCCAGAAGTTTTTGAGTTTATTCGTTACATACAAAAATACAAATCTTTTCTCTTTTTAATATTAGTGTTTGAAATATAGGTAGAGATGTTAAAAGTCTTACGTAATGAATGAATTCAAATCGTTTTGATTCGGCTGTAGCTTCAGTGACTTACAAGCAGGAATTAGTGAACATACCGATACCGAGTTACAGAAAGACATCACTCTTGTATCCTGAAAGACTAGGAAGAACTGTATTTTCTGACTATTTCAGGAAACGCGCATATTTCTTATGTTAAAGTCCTATGTCATAGGATGCGTTCCCTTTAACTAGTCCCCGAAAATGAATCATGAGTTTTTGCTAGAAACTATAGAACACATACAAAACAAACATTTTGTATTCGGAGCGCTATAATTGTAAGAATATAAATATCTTAATGCTACAACTCAATAACACAGTGCCATACTCTCGAAATCGGACTTAAGATCCAAGCCAATGTTCCACGATGTGCTGAGCGTGAAATCTTGGATATTTAATGCGGGCTGGTGTCCGCAACTCCACACTCAAGCGCGGATTTTGCGTAGGTACTAATATATTTATTTTTTATCGACAGAGGCCCTCCGCGACAAATCCTTCCTCGCTCTAAGCGCGACGTTCAAGGCGCGCATCCTGGCCTTCATCTGCGACGAGCTGCTACAGAACAAGGCGGTTCTAAGACAGGTGGACGCCAGCCTCGAACATCTGAACCTGCTCAAGAAGGAGAGATATCTCATGGACATGAAGATTAGGAAGTAAGTATCTTTCCTCGCTCTCGCCTTCATCTGCGAGGAACTGCTACGAGGCTAGTCCGTAGATGGGTGACCATTACATACCTAGACTCTTTCGGATCTCGGAAAGCACGTTAAGGCTATCATTTGTAGAACTTTGACAGTTGTTACGGATTGCCAGAAAATTTGACATCAGTCTTGCCAAAGGATATCGTGCTACCCTTGTATCAGATAGGCGTTCGCTCAATGTAAAAACTGCTCAAACCCTAATATCCAACGTTCTTTCCTATAGGGTCAGAGTACTCCACCAGCGCAAAGTCAGAGCCGAACAAACAGAAAAGCAGCAAGCGTTAGCGCTGGAACGTATGCAGCGTTTAGTGGAAGAAAGCGCCGCCAACCTGCGGGCGTCGCCACAGCTGAATGATGACGGTAAGTTGAGTCAGTAAAACACCATGATTTCAGGTGAAAGACTTTCAGTACTAGACGTAGGAGTCCCACGCGTATCGGCACATGTCTAGCTTCTGTGCGTCCTGCATATAGCGCAGTCCCGTAGCCCACAGCAGGTCATCGGGCCACCGAGTGGGAGCCGCGCCTACGTTGCGCGGGCTAGCACCACTTCGATGCGTCTCAAGCTTGCGGACCAGCTGTTATACGTTCTGCGAGCAATGTGAGCTGCAAGAAAGATAGACAAAAATTGTTATGGTTCCTATCTAGATCGTAGAAAAAAAATCTAGGGTTTGCATATCGAAGAGGTCTCTTACATTTTTTGATGTTCTTTCTCATTTTTAAAGAACAAAAAAAGCTTTATTTTTTGTGTCAAAAAGTTCAAAGTTGTAAAAACATCGAAGCAGACGACAAGTTGCTTGGTTGTCGTTTAAACTTAAAAGAACCTGAAAATAAGGCTTATTATTGACTATCTTCTTCTTATTGTCGACGATGCATCTTGTAATTATATTTAGGACCAGAAAAATCAGCTGTTCATATGCTCAACAAAATCTAGAAAACGGCACAGGTTTTTTCCCACGGGATCTACTTTGAATGATTAAAAAACCTGTTAATTACAGTCGAATAATTTGACTCCCCAAAAACTTATGAATTAAAAATAACCCTGTATTAACAAACTTCTATTACCCACAGAAAACCAACAAACACCAGAAAAACCAGAAACCCCTAAAAAGGACAAAGAATCATCCCCACACCCCGAAAGCGAAACGGACAAGCAATCGGAACCCTCTCCGTACAAAGAGAGCCAACCCGCCGAGGAGAGCGACAAGGAACTATCACCCTTAAAGGACCTCTCCAACAGTATGAAGAACAAAGAGATGCTGAATAACAATAAGGACGAGTGTTCCCCGGCTGATAACTCGAAGATTGATAAGGATAGTGTCATGGGGGACTGTGATGCGAACTTGAGTGATTTGGAGAGTGAAGGGACGCAGCCGGAAGAGGTAAGCTAATCATATTCTTCACATCTATTTAAAATTAAAGGTTACCGAACTAGCCCGAAGGATCGCCAAACTAAAGTGGCAGTGGGCAGGGCTCATTGCTCGCAGAACAGATGATCGATAGGGCCGAAAAGTTGTGGAGTGGCGACCGCGTACCGGGAGACGTAACGATGGCCTCCCACAAGGTGGACCTCAGACCTGGCTCAGGTCGCGGGTAGCCTCAGGATGCTCTCGCGCAGGAGCGGGCGTTGTGGCGACGCGCGCGGGGAGGCCGCCGTCCAGCAGTGGACGTCTGCAGGCTGATATGATGATGATTTAAAATTAAGTCGCTTCTGCCCAATTCCTTGGGAATTTTGCCTCCGGGTTTTTTTAAAATAATGACCATGTCATTGAGACAATGACATTGCCTTACCTGGTAATCACACCCATGTGCTCACGGTCAAAGAACCCTTACTTGTCTAAAATCTGTGGTTGAACTATAATAAATGCCACCAACTGCATCAGAATGCTTGAATAGTAATTAATTTTGAACTTTTTAGTAGTTTTTGTTGGGTTTTGGTCAGTTTTTTTGTTTTTGCAATTCTTTGTTTGCTGTATATCAGATATAGAACATCACCCTTAAATATATCGTATAACAGAATAAACGCCATACCTCTTAAGGGATCATTGTACTCGTTATTATGAACACCTTTTACTTTGGGACCAACTGTGCTTCTGGGCGGAGCTAGGCTGGCTAACTTAGCTAGGATAAACACGCACAACGGACCGAATGAGAGTCTAGGTGCGGAGAATGGAGTCCCCACTACTACTACTATGGGACCAACATTGAAAAACCAGCCAATTTAGTAAAGCTTGTTCATAATGACGAGTACAATGACCCCTTAAGAGGTATGACGTTTATTCTGTTGCACGTTGTATAACCACTCACTTCTGAAACACCCTGTATAGTCTCGAGGCGCAGTAGCGAGAATTCTCAATCATACTTGCGAATTCGGTCACTTTCTCGCGTGAAGAGACGAATTGACAGTTCCGTTCCATTATATTAGTAAATTAAGCCTAAATGTGTATTAATTTGGTCTCGTATTTTCGTTTTTTATTGTGCATTCGCGAACATTCCCGATGCGCTACAAAAACGAGGCAGCCCCCCCCCCCAATACGCTAAAAGCGTTGTTGGACACGAAGGGCATTGCACGACCGTTGGGTATATCTAACCCACAGGCTGCACCCGTAAAATGTCGTCGTTGTGTAAAAATAGGTTCATTGTTTTCACGACTGCGTCATCTCAAAAAGTAGTATTAATTCACTAAATTATTGTCTTATCCACAGGATGAAGACAAGAACCTATCATCAGAGGAACTAGCTCGCAAGCTGGAGAAACTGCTGAAGCAGTCTGAACAACAGCTGCTGCAGCTTACAGCTGGCTCGCACGCTTTGAGGGCTACGTGCTATGGACAGGATAGGTAAGAAACAAATAGATACAATTTCATGAACTTGTTAGTTTTATTTGAACTTCGTTCATTCAACGCCACGATTTCGTTCACGCAGGTTTATTATTGCAATTTACACGGTATTTTTTTTTTTCGTAAATTAATTATAGCCTATGTTACTCAGGGATAACGTAGCATTCTAATGGTGAACGAATTTTTGAAATCGGTACAGTAGTTTTTGAGTTTATTCGTAACAAACATACAGAAATACAAATCTTTCCTCTTTATAATATTATATAGTGTAGACATTGATATATAAAAAAACCCAAGATGCACAGTCTCGAACAAATGCAACACTCGAAATTGTCGTCAAAAACTGACATGTATCAAGTATCATGTGAGTGGTGTATAGTTATACTATAAACATTTTTTTTTTGCAAATTCTACCTTACACGGATCACTTAAAGTTGTTTTTACAAAGCAGTGCAGTATGGCGAGTGATGAGCAATTTTTTTGCAAATTCAACCTTACATGGATCGCTTAAAGTTGTTTTTACAAAGCAGTGCAGTATGGCGGGCGATGCGAGACTGTTTGAAATTTGCGCACAATTATACATTATGCGCTTGTTTTTTGCGGACGTTTTTGAGATGCTGAGTGTGTATCTTGGGTTTTTTATATATCAATGAGTGTAGATAATTAAATGTACCTGTAGCAGCATCTATATACAAACGATTACAAAAATAGATCTGACGTCACAATATCCTACATCGCGCTGTCAAAGTTCTTCACGCGATTTGAACATACATATACTACAGCCTGACATTAACCATCGGGCAGATTCCCACCAGCCAGCATCAGTCGCCTGGTAGATGGATCAGGTAGGCAGATCTTTCCACCTGGTTCCATCTATACTAATATTATAAATGCGAAAGTAACTCTTTCTGTCTGTCTGTCTGTACAGCTGTTGCGCTTTTACGCCAAAACTACTGAACCGATTTAAATGAAATTTGGTACAGAGATAGGACGATAGAGCCTGTGAAAGGACATAGGCTAATTTTTATCGCGGGAGTATGTTCCCTAGAAGCCACGCGGGCGAAGCCGCTGGCAGAAGCTAGTATACCTCTATAGATTTAAACAAATATAGAACAATAGGATTTCAGCTCGTGAATAAATAATAACAGCCGGCATTGACTTTCAAGGTTAAGCAACGCTTGCCGAGGTTGGTCTGTGGATGGGTGACCATCTTAACATACCGAGTTTCCTCCGTGCCTCGGAGTACGTTAAGCCGTTGGTCCCGGCTGTCATTTGTAGATCTTTGTAGTCGTGACACCAGTCGTGACAAGAAGTACCGTGGTACCCAGTTAATGGGTTGTGGAGGTCTGGTAGGCAGACGCTCCACGTAAAATACTGGTATTCAGCTGAATCCGGTTTGACTGGAAGCCGACTCTAATATAGTTGGGAGAACGCTAGGCGGATGATGAGTACAATTGGATTTCAGAATGCCTTATAGTAACCTGAATATGGTGGAACTTCACTATTGCTAAATTAATTTAAACTTTCTCCTCAGATACTGGCGCCGCTACTGGTCTCTGGGCAAGTGCGGCGGCATCTTCGTGGAAGGCATGGAGTCCGCGCAGCCCGAGATCATGACGTACCACCAGCAGCTGGAGAACAACGCGCTCAGCGGGAACAGCCCGCCCGACACCAGCAAGAAGAAGAAGAAAGGTAAGAGCCTTGCGACGTAGGGTTAGGCTGGCTGCACGATGTGTTGACGGTGCAGTGCGGCGCCGGAGCGGTTTAGCTGCGTCAACCTTCAAACAATTTTTTTTTAAACGTTGCCCCACTCTAGGAAGTTCTCCTGTATCGTGGGTGCGTTTACAAACATATAAATTCACATACACAAACAGCCAGACCCGGAACAACTATCTGTAGGCCATACAAATATTTGTTCCGTGCGGTAATCGAACCCGCGACACGCAGCACGGCAGTCAATCGTTCAACTACTGCGCCAACCGTGTCGTCGAAAAAATGACTGTACCACGTCACACTCGGCGTTGGATAGCTGTGCGGAGCTCTTGCGACAAGAGACGAGTGGGGAGGGGGGACGCACGGCGCGTGTGGCGCCCTGTAGCTCGAATTCATTACGGTGGCACGCCGCACAACACAGTCAGGAAGAGGCCACACGATGACTGTATTTTGCGGTGCCATTTTGCCGCATTAGCGTGAACACGCAGTACACGGCGTCGCAACAATGTTGGGTACCGCTACGGCGTGCGGAATGGAAGATACACGATGCGAGCTAGCGTCCTACATTTCACAGCTCCGTCAACACATCTGCAGTCTGCGACGTTAGAGCGGTGTCACTCCGGCGCATGCACCCTCCTCCCTCGACTTGGTCCGGTGAGCGCACCGCGAACATTTGTATGTATTACGCCGCAGCGGCACCGCTCCGGCGCCGCACCGGAGCCGCACCGCAACGAGTGGCCTCCCCCTCAACGCATCGTGTGATTTCGCCCAAAGCGTGATTCTTTTAGCTATAACGATCGTCCTGAAGTCAAGATGGATTTACTACCTCAATAAATACCCTTTTTGCCATTCTTTTCTCTAAATATATATCTATTTTCATCTCTCCCTAGCTCCCCGAGAAAAGAAAGAACCCACCCCACCGGAACCGGAAAAACCAAACCCGGAAACCGAAGCCCAGAAGAAAGAAGAAGCCCTCAAGAGCGAGATGGAGCTCAAGAGCATCAAATCGGAGCTGAACCTGAGTGACCACACGCAGATCATCAAGTACGAGCCTAACGTCAAGCATGGCGCTTGCAAAGTTGAAGGTAGGTGGAGATTTAGTGTCATACTAGCTTGTACCAGCGGCTTCGCCCGCATGTCGGAAATAATCACAAGGAAACATTCTCCCGGGATAAAAAACCTTTGTGCTATTCCAGACAAATTCTATTCTATCTCAGTCAGCAATTTCATCCAGATCCGTTCTGGTGTTTTTGAGAAACAAACAACCATCCATCGAAGCTATCGCATTTAAAACATAACATACAGTAGTACCCAACTGATACGGCTTACCAATGTACCTGCGCAGAAGATGAATGTTCAAAGCGCGGGAAATGCTATTGACCAATCGGCACGCTCCACGCAACGCGCTTCTTTTTCCTGTACCGCTATTGGTCGGCAGCTGCCGCCATGCTAGCGCCGCGTGGCATGCACGTGTCGCGCGAGTGAGACGGAACTAACAGCTGCAGTGTGTTATGAACCTTATAGTAGTGATCTAAGGTTGATTGTAAGTTTGCTTTCTTTCGTTATTCTTCGGAGCCACACTTTCTTTTCTGTGCGAACGAAGATTCACAACGCGCCTTATCAGTTGGGTACCACTGTAGTAAGATCTAATATTTGTTTATGGAGAAACTTGTGGCTACATAATAAAAGCCGTACGGGTCGATATTCGAGATCGATCGGTTTGCCAAGGTCGGTCCGTGGTTGAATAACCATCTGTCATTTGAAGATCTTTGGCAGTCTTTACGGGCAGTCAGAAATCTGACACCAGTATTTTCAAGGGTACCCATTTATATTGTGTTGTGTTAGGCTGATCGACAGAATCAAATGACTGAATAAAAAATTAAAGGTATATTCAATTTGATCTTCATTATTGGTTTAATGAGACGGTACTTATGTGAGACCTATATCTGACAGTAACCCTTTTAAATTGGCACCTCCTGTACGCTTACATAGTTGAGTAAGAAAATTCATATTAAAAAAAATCGTCTTTTCAACAGGCTCCTCAATAAAAATGGAAGAAAAATACATCCAGCAAAAGAACAACGAAGAACAAGACATGCTCGACATAGAAGACTCCATACCCACCGCCTTTTTAGTGCAGAAACCCACCCACAAACCCATGTTCGCTGCCCAAGCCGAACCCATGGACAAACCGCAAGAAATTGTCAAAGTAGAAAACGTGGTCAAAAATGAGACGGAACATGAGGATAATGAAGAATCGAAAGATACTTTAGTCAATAATTTGGAAGAACTACGCAAGATGGCCGAAGCCGTCTCCATCCAACTCGACGCAGCTAAAAAAGAACAAGAGATAAAAGAAGAAAAGGAAAGAATCAAGCAAGAGCCGTTAGATGCCGCGTCCGCCCATCTCACTCTCTACTCCAAAATCTTAGATGGCAAATGGTTCTCTATCCTCAGGCATGAAAGCTCATTTTTGAACAACATCAACGATGAAAAGCAGGACTTGCCTGAGTTTTGCGATAATGAACATACTTGTTCTGAGGTGATTTTGTGCCAGGGACATAAGTGGGATGTATCGAATAATTTGCACTTGTTAAATGACCCGAGTTTGTTCACGTTGAATAGTATGGTGACGAGTGTGCAAGTGCCATCGAATAATGTGTATGCTGATTCTTCTTTGACGATGTCTGGGTTGGATCAGGAGGTGATTGATAATAGTTTTAATAAGGATGGCAGTGTCATGGAGATGGAGACTGAGGAAGATTCTAAAGAGCAGGTGATTATGAATGTTTTTTTAATGTTACTGTTGGTAGTAGATTAAGTTTGTGTACCAGTCATTTTTACGACTGTTAAATGATGATGTGATCTGACCGATTTCGGCCAAGGCGATTGTTTCAACTCCGCTGTAGTTGCCTTTCGTGAGCTCGCATGTGGCTTATGTAACCTTCTTTGTGAAGATCCTCGCACATTGCGGGCACGTGAGCACGCCATCTATGAAATTATAGTTTTTTGCCGCAAGTGGTCGGGCTTTCAACTGGTCACGCTTGGCATCAAGCTCAAGACGCCGCAAATATCGATTGCGTTAACAGTTTCATAAAACTTTGCGTCCGATTGAGTGACTATATAACTTATCGTTAATTTTATTGTGAATCCTTTCTTCAGACCAGCAATTTAATTCCAATAACTGACGGACTATTTGAAAATTTACAACTACCACTCAACGGTTTGATTTAAGTTCACCATATTTTAAGAGTTGTGTTTTATTATCGCACAGACCTATCGCTTTTATAGCCGACATCATTATGTAACCAAAAAAATACCCACGTGTTACCACGGTGCCACATATTTCTATTTATATAAAATTTAAATAATTATCTTTCCCACAGGACAACGACCTAGAAAAAGAACTCCAAGCCGACGCTCTAAAGCACGACCTGCTCACACAGAAGGCCAAAGCGAACAGCCTCACCAGCCTCGGACTGCTGAACTTCAACGCGCTGTCCACCTACGTCACGTGCGACAGTCCGCCGCCCATACAGATGTCTGCCGAGGAGATGGACCAGTTGGAGTACTGCAAGGTCAATGGACTGCCCAAGAAAGTCGAGGGGAACTTCGTCCCGAGGGAGTTGAGGTGAGTTTGATTTTGTTATGGCTATGCTTATTGTTGTCATAGGAGTGTAGCGGCATCAATGCCGTCACAAGAAAAACCAACGGAGCAAATCTACATCGCAACAAAAAGAACGCGACGCCATCTATCCAACTAGCAGGGAACTACTACGTCGAAATCCTGCATCACGCAAGCAGAGTTAACCGTGTGATTTGAACATATACATCAGCCCGAATATCAACTATCGGTCAAAACAACCGTCTGGTCGGAGGATCCTCCCTTTTCAATGGAGGTGTGCGGGACTTTACTCTCTGTACCGCATACCTCCAAACGAGTAACACACAGACAGCATGAAGGAGGACGAGACAGCAGCGCATCTGCTTCTAAGCTGCCCGGTAGTCGCTGATAGGCCGAAGTACTTTGGAAACTTAGGTACTGTCCGTGAGATACTTCTTCTTCTTTTCGTGTCAATTGACTCTTACTAAATTTTGTCCGACCAGTATTGAGCAACCTATACAGCTCTATCATTGGCCTCGTTAAAATCTTGGATGGTACAGGTAGTTGAGATACTAACACCAGGGTGTGCTGGCCTTCCTAGGAGCTGGGATCGAATGACCTTCTCGTCCCATCCATACGGATTTTTTTGTTAAACGAGGAACAAATGATATCTTTCGAGTTAATGTCCACATTTATTTTGTTTTATTTTTACATAAACTATTATATTCATTATTTTATTTGTATCTATATCTTAGTGTTGTGTTCCGTATGTGTATCTATGACATCACATCAGGCCCTGTCATAACACCAGCGCTGTGATATTTATTTTTTAAATATCGCAGCATTTGCTGAGACAGGGACCTTTTTGGCCTCGCACAGATTAATTTTAAGATGCCGCTTATGGTTAGTTTTATTTATCTTTCTTTTATATATATGTCTTGTGCGAATAAATTTTTTTCTTTCTATAGCCCAAATAAACATTTTTCCTTTCTTTCATTGTGATAGGTGCCTAAGGGTTTCAATTTTTTTTTTTATGGGAACTTGCATAGCCCCCCGCCGCCATTTTGATTTTTTTTTTACAAAGTTGCGGCGCACTATCTAACATGCATATATGGGTAGAGGACACCTAAACAGACAAAAAATGATAGCAACGTGGTGCCCTAAAGTCACTTTACCGAGATATTTGTGGGTAAAGTCGCCATGTAAGAGCAATATTTTTTTTAAAACGTGATAAATAAAAACTTTTTACAAAAAAATATAACCGACTTCCAAACAAAACACTGCAAATTATAAAATAACTATTTTTGGTTTTGTTTCTTTGTTTTTTAATACCGACTTCCTAAATTAAAGTTATTTTGTACTTTGCAGTGTTTTGTTTGGAACTCTGTTAATTTTTTTGTAAAAGTTTTTATTTTTCACTTTTAAGTGGTGATACTTGGACGACTCTTCCCAGAAAATGAAATAAGCAAAAAATCTCATAAAATAAAAACTACTAAATGAAACTGAATTAATTTTGTACGGGACCAAATGGCAAGTATCGAATTAAAACAGAATCACAGCAATCGGATCAGAAACCTCGGAGTAATCGGTGTACATACATAAAAAAAATACCCACCGAATTGAGACTCCTCCTTTTTTGGAAGTCGGTTAAAAACTGGCCAAGTGCGAGTTGGACTCGCGTGCAAAGGGTCTAAACTATTTTTTTTTTTTAACATGTTATTCTAATACTACTGACTTCTTATTAGTTTTCCTGTAGTCTTTAGGTATAGAGCTATTATCAGCATTTTTTTCTAAATTTTAGGATCAGTTGTTTCGGAGATAAGGGGGGGAATGGTCATTTTTGGTCTAATTTCTTGAATAACTTCAAAACTGTTTATTTTGAAATTATGACAAAAATATAATTAAAACCCTCACAGTAACCCCTTTCATTTGATGTCACAAGATAGGTACAGTTTAAAAAACTTTTTATTTTCTGGTTTGACCCCCAAAAGTGACCCATACTCAAAATTTATTTATTTACGTAACGCGTCCGTGTTTGGGTCACAGATCCATATGTATACCAAATTTCAACAGAATCGGTCCAGTAGGTCCGGAGAAAACTGGCTGTGACAGACGGACAGACAAACAGACAGACACCCAAGTAATTCTATAACGGTTCCGTTTTTTACGGATGTTCGGTACACTAAAAATATCAAAATGGCGGCGGGGGGCTATGCCACTATGGTTCTATGCCCTTCACTTATTTTCTATTACCGACTGATGTATTTTAAAACCGTAACATTAAGTAGTCTTGTTGACATTTTATCATACAAACCCACACACACATACGCACCTATACACGCATACGCACACACACACACACACACACACACACACACACACACGCAAAACACACACCACGCAATAGCAGGCTTCCTTTAAATGTAGTTCTTGTTCGATTTATTGCATAAATTGTTAATTCTAAAGAATGGGTGAAGGCACTGACTACTGTAACACAGGTCTCACCTAGCTCAGGAGTCAGGGTCTCAAACGAAAATGTATAAACCTTTTTTTGTCAATAAAAAATATTATATTATATTATTATATCATTTACTCCTCAGACACGGCTGGTGGCGTATCACCGAAACAGATCAGCTGCGCGACTTGATGGACTGTCTTCATCCGCGTGGCGTCAGGGAGAGAGAATTACACAATTCTCTATCCAACCACCTGCCTTCTGTCAATAATAAGGTAAGGTTTTTGGGTGACCCCAATATGCTCAATTTGTTCTCTATAGCAATGCCTATAGGGACCGTGCAGAAACTATAGGTGGCAGCTCAGAAATGTCACTGTCTAGTATATAACAAGTATAAAATTCGAAATAGCTACGCTAAATGGCACAGTCTACTTCGCGCACGTTCCCCTAAACTGAGCTTGGAGGAACCACAGGTGGCAGCACAGAAGCGTCAAATATCAAGTATTCTGACCCTTAAAACTTCGAATATGCGACACTAGATGCATAGTCAACGCTGTCCACGGTCCCTATAAGGACCGTGCAGAAACTATAGGTGGCAGCACAGAAATGTCACTGTGAAGTATTTTTCAAGTATAAAATTCGAAATAGCTCTAGATGGCTCAGTCTACTTCGCGCACGTTCTCCTAAACTGAGCGTGCAGGAACCACAGGTGGCAGCACAGAAGCGTCAATATAAAGTATTCTGACCCTTAAAACTTCGAATATGAGACACTAGATGGCATAGTCAACGCTGTGAATGGTCCCGATAAATACTAGTAGCTAGACAGTAAGATGCTTGCGAACTGAATACCCTGCGTGAATGGAAATTTAAGTTACTGACAAATCCTTATGTCATTCAGTCCCCCAGTTCATAGTTAGGAAGTCAGGGTTTCATTGTTTATGATTTTAGCCTTTTTACATCTTACCACTTACACTGATATACACTGGTAAACTGTGTGAGTTTGATGGATCGTTTTACATTATTAAGTTATATATTATATCTTTCCCTACAGCTATACATAGAGAAAGGCGATATCTTAGGCACGGAGCTGTGCGTGTCGCACCTGGACCGCGTCATCGCTCAGAACGGAGGCTTCCCCTCGCCCGATACCTCGCACTCTGCGCTCACGCAGAGAAGGCTTGATATGCAGCTGCTTAATATGGTAAGTTTTTTATTTGTTTTCTGAAGCACAAACCCGCCACACATTACCAACCACTGAAACTCCTGAAAGCCAGAATCAACAGTGGCGACCGTCAGAAAAACGCCGAGCCAATGAAGCTCGACGAGTCCCGGAGAAACGATACAACTGCTTGGACGAAATTAATCAGAAAAAATCAGCGGAGCAGTAGGAAATATGTAATAACAACAACTTTCACAGGTGGAACAACTAGAAGAGCGCGTAGCAGCAGCCTCAATGCAAGTAAAGGGCTGGAGGCCCGCGCGCGGCGGCGCAGACAGCTCGCCTTCAGAACCCGTTGCCCGGGCGAGGCACAAGCTGCAGGCTCTGGAGGCACACATAGAGCGGAGGTACCTCAAGCCGCCGCTCGTGCAAAGGTACGCTAGGTAATGTATTGCGAACTCCTTACTAAGCGTGTTGGTTTGTGGGTAGAGTAGTGGCTGGTCATCGTCTTCATAATCATTCATCCTGTGCTTGTTTAGATGTTTTTCTTAGGCAAATCATTCGTTCAACATCATTCTCCTGCATTATGTAAGTTTTTGGTATAATTTAAGGCTGTCATCTTGGTATTTTCATCGTCATATCATTCGTTCATCATTGTTATCGTCATTCTCTTGATTTACATCAATATTTTGGTGTAATTAAGGCTGTCATCTTAGTATTTTCATCGTCATATCATTCGTTCATCATTGTTATCGTCATTCTCTTGATTTACATCAATATTTTGGTGTAATTTAACGCTGTCATCTTAGTATTTTCATCGTCATATCATTCGTTCATCATTGTTATCATCATTCCCTTGGTTTACATCAATATTTTGGTGTAATTAAGGCTGTCATCTTAGTATTTTCATCGTCATATCATTCGTTCATCATTGTTATCGTCATTCCCTTGGTTTACATCAATATTTTAGTGTAATTTAAGACTGTTATCCTCTGTGTTGTCATCGCAACATCATTGGTTCATCACCATTCTGTGCATATGCCAATTTTTGGGACAATTTACAGCTATCATGTTTGGAATCATTTGTTTTTCTAGCCATATACCATCTTACATTCATCAGTCTCTTGCTTTAAGATGTCAATTTAAGGCAGCGATCTCGTTGTTTTCATCGCCAAATCATCAGTCCATAGGTCCATAATTATTATCATCATACGCTACTTATGCCTTTTTTTGGTTTTGTTATCATATCGGTGTTTTTATCGCCATATCATCCGTTCGTTTTTATTATTAGTATCTGTGCTTTTTGGCGTCATCAGATCATCATCATCATATCAGCCGAAAGACTTCCACTGCTGGACATAGGCCTCCCCAAAAGGCGGGGGCGTCATCAAGACATCGGTATTTTCATCACCATATCATCCGTTCTACATTATTACCAATATCTGTATTTTTTTGGGGTCATTAAGACATGTTATATCGATATTTTCATCGCCATAACATCCGTTCATCATTATTATGACGATCTGTGCTTTTTTTTTGGGGTAATTTAGTCATGTTACACCGGTATTTTCACTGCCATGTCATCCGTTCCTCATTTATTATCATAAACTGTGCTTTTTGGTGTCACTTAGATGGATAACACGGCGATTATTATCCGTTAATCATTATTATCATTGTGTGCTTTCATTGGCGTCATTGACATGTCGCACTACCGCCAAATAAGCGTGATGGTACTGCGATGTTGTTTTTAGTGGTAATTGGTGGTTGTTGGGTCATCATTAGGCTTATACCTATTTATTTGGGGTCCAGAACATATTCTGCCAGTGTTGCGGAGTTTGTTCGAAAGAAAGAGCATTAGGAGGATAACGGAAGGGTATTAGTCAGTAAGCCCAGAGCGGGAGGAGTCATTTGATGATTTCCCATTCTTATGTCTCATTTTGGGGTTTCTTTCTGTTTTTACCAAATGATTAGATCACTCGTTTACATCCATTTTTTTACTATTGATAGGCGCGCTTTTGACCACTATCTCACCTGTTGGTAAGCGATGATGTGGTCGAAGATGGAGCACGCTTGCCTAGAAGTAACCTATTCACTCTTGACTTAAAGACTCCCAGGTTGTAGCTATCAGGAAACACGGACTCCGGCAGGGAATCCCACTCTTTAGCTGTACGCACTATGAATGTGTTCCCAAAAAGTTGTGTGCGTGTGGGTGGGATGTCCACCATGTACCGGTGGCGCATCGCCGTTCGTCTTGTGGTCCAGTGATGGAACGGGCTTGGCGGAATTAAATTATGCAATTCCGTCGCACATCCTTTTACCAATCTGTGCGACAGCAAATGTCATCTTTCACGCAATCACCAGTTGATGTTTTTGTTTGTTGGTACTTTTGATAGTTGCATGATGATTCTAATGGGGTTGGGTTTCTCATTTTGATAAATTAAGTAACTGAAAAGTAGGAAGGTGTCGTTCAAATTAATGAGATCATGGTGGTGGTTTTAATTAATGCACGCTTAAATTGGATGTTTTGCTTTTATTATAAATAAAACATATATGTACCATAAGGGCGAATTATGAAAATTGGCCCTTATGGTACATATATGTATTATTTAAAAAAAAAATGGATTTATCAACTGTCTGACCGTTTCTCAACTATGTACGTTGGGGTTTTACTTAGAGTGACTTTCAAAGTTTTGGACATCAAGTCTAAACTATAGGCATACGCTTTTATACTTCCCATGCAAAGTTTAGAAACATAAACTGAAAAAAATAAATAATAATAAAATTAAATAAAAAGACGGCGGTACCGGTACTTCCAGGCAAGCGGCCTCCATCGTTGACCACATCATCGCTTACTATCAGGTGAGATAGTGGTCAAACGTGTGCCTATCTATAGTAAAAAAAAACCGGCCAAGTCGCACACGAAGGGTTCCGTACTATAAACCATAATTTTGTATGCTTTGTTGTTATAGCGGCAATAGAAATACACGAACTGAAAATTTCAACTGTCTACATATTACGGATCTTGAGGTACAGCCCGCTGACAGACAGACGGACGGACGTTCCGTTGAGTACGGAACCCTAAAAAGGGACGAATAAAAACCGGAAAGTGGGTCGAATTAAACTTGCAAGATTTCATAACAGACAGACTGACAACAGAACAAGTGAAACTAGAGAGACCAGGGTATAGCTGCGTTTTCACCATAGATGTGACAGGATGGCTTGCGCTGAGCCAGGCTAGGTAAATGAAGCGATTCTATTGGTTGTTATCAAACACAACCCTCGCTACGCATCCTCGCAGATTTCTGGTGGAAACGCACCCATACAAGTAGTGTTACTTAACTTATGTTGACTCTTTACTATGTGCAGTACGTCAGAGGCGACACTGGGCGCAGTGCTGCAGGCGGAGCACGGCAACGCGTCGGCGCCTTCGCCGCAGAGCTCCGACACCACTAGCGAGGGGAAAGGTAACACTTTATCACACCACATTTTTATTTTATTTATTTCTTTTTATAACCAACTTCAATTCACATCTAAAAACCACATTAACAGCTTATTGGTCTGTACAAAAAACAACAAATAAAATTGAAATATTATTAAAAAAGTTATCAATATAAACAAACGCTGACAAATTTAAACAAAAAAAAAAAAAATTGAAATTATTAATGCCACTGAATTAAAATGAAATTATCAATATACAATCAAAAATAAACAATAATATTAAACGAAAAATAAAACTAAAGTAAACAATTAAAAATTAAACAGAATAATAATTATAATTATTCTTATGAGATTGTACTATAGGCAGCAATGGAGTCTAAGTAACGAGTTAAGAGCAGTTCTCAGGAATCTCCCCTTATGTTTGATTCGACCTATATATACTCCACACCACTGCCTACCCCTTCGGAGAACACAGCCGTGATGGTCAGTTATTTACTAACTGTTATGTTACGGCTACGCTACTGTAATATGGCAATAATTATGGCCATATTTTTTTTTGTTTTCTTTTTTTTTTAATAAAAACCTTGCCCCACACTAGGAATTTCTCCTGTGTCGTTTACGTAAACATACACAAACAGCCAGACCCGGAACAACTATCTGTAGGCCATACAAATATTTGTTCCGTGCGGGAATCGAACCCGCGACACGCCGCGCAGTAGTCGATAATATATGTAGTGTGGCCGTAGCATTATACATGGTGCCATTTTTGTGTTCTTACAACATCAGCCCACTCCATCTATCAAATGACTATTTTGTACTACACTATCATTAAAAAAATGAAAATATATTCATTATCATGAATTCATGACGCATGACGTAGTTTGAAACATCCGGACGGTGCGGAATGGAACAGCGACATTGTTTTGATACGTAAACATTATTAACTGGGTGTTTCATAATTCTTATGCATTATTTATTATGATCGTACTATTATCTGGATTACTTAATAAAAATCGCGTCTAGAGGTAGTTTACGTCGGGTACATTACAATTCGCATCACCGTTGTTTACCCCTCCGAAGTTAGGTTTTAGTGACGACCGCGCAGGTGCAATCGCGTAAACAAGTGTTACGTTCCTAGAATATTTTTTTGTTTATACGTATAAATAAATAACAAAGACTATCAGTAACAATAACAATATCAAAAAGTAACACCACAAATGCATGCGCTGTATTATGTTTTTTGTCAAATTAATATTCTGCGCACTCGATTGCGACGTACTTCGGGGAGGTAAAGTTGCGTGACGGGAAGTGTACCGGGAACTGTAAGTGGGCCGTCTTTGTAAGACGACAAAAATGGCATCGTGTATAATGTATATGATATGCACCTACCCAACTAGTTATAAGTAGATGTGGCTGCATGTGAACGTCGAAGCGATCCAGCTTCTAGACCACAAGGACAAAGTGAGAAGACTAAAAAGAACAAAACCGTTTGAGTTAGTTCAGTGTTAGTGAATAGTGTAATGTAAAACAAGTGTTACCAAATAAACACAAGAACGAAGTGTATTCGCCCTTATAGAGACAATAAGAAAAGTGCTATTGGACACATTCTTAGTAAAGACAATTTAACAGTTTAGGTTTTAATTAAATTACTTATTAGTCTATATAAAAGGCTAGATTGTAATAGGGTTCATACTTTTAACGAACGCTAGGATAAGTAAAAAAAAGATGTGGCTGCGACACATATTAAGCGTTAGCGTCTGACACATCAGTGTGAATCAGTCGGTGTTTGCATTGACACCTCTGTAAGCTTCCTACGCAACACTTACCTTTATTATCTCGTTCCAGCAGACAACAAAGGCATAGCCCGCGGCCTAGCGACCTGGCGCGAGGCAGTCGCTCGCTGCAACACATCAGCACAGCTAGCAATGTTGCTGCAAGCGCTGGAGGCGGCGGTCGCGTGGGACAAGAGCATCATGAAGGCGGTACGTATGAGACATGTACGTATACCCATCTGGTCGGGCCGGAACACACGCTAAATTCTTTTGTAGTTAGTTTACATGATATTTGTGACGGATTAAATTGTATTTTTCAATCACGTATTCAAATTAGACTGAGAATTTTTTGAACTTCAAATATTACCATAAGCTCTCCTAAAAGAACTGCCCTTGACCACTACCATTTTGATGTGAAACATCTATTGGCGCGCCTTGGCAGTAAAACCAACTTGTATGCCGTGACGGAAATGACGCTGTCATGTCGTGATGCGCCCACTACGCCGCCTGTTATGGACGGCGAACTTTGTAACTAATTTATAAGATTTTTATTAACTGAATTCTAATATTAACATAGATGTTTCACATCTGTCGGGTTTCCCGTGACGGCTATTTTTTGACTTATGGTAATACTCATGGTTGTCTTCCGCCCTGGGGAACACCGCCCCGGGTTTAATCGGGTTTGTCGGACCCGTAATGACTGAAAAAAAAAATGAAAAATTGTTTATTCACGAAAATGAATTTTACACGCACACGGCACACGGTGCGGCACGGTGTCGTGCAGCTATCTTTGAGCGGGTACTGGAGTGCGCGCACATGTCGTCACGCTCCCTCGGCCAAGTATTGACTCGTATAAGTTCATGCGGATGTCGTCACCCTCTGTGGCTATTAGTTAGCCTATTAGTTAGTTCAAGTATGCTCCATCTACCCTAAGTGGTAATTATATTATGGTAACATCAATGGTCTAAAAAGCATGCTGCAGCCTTATCTGAGCGCGCCGACCGACACTCATACTTTTCCAAAATTATAATTGTTTTCTACTGACTGTCGCCGGTTTTGTTGATCAAAAATAAGCACACGGTTTCTGAATCGAGAATTCAAAGTTGAGAACGGATTGGGAAGACATGATCTCAACTTAAAATTCTCCAATGAAAAACCGGGTGTCTGAATCGTATAAAATACTAGTTGACCCGCGCAACTTCGTCTGCTCCGCTCCTATTAGTCTGAGTGTGATGATATATAGCCTATAGCCTTCCTCGATAAATGGGCTATCTAACACTGAAATAATTTTTAAAATCGGACCAGCAGTTCTTGCGATTAGCGCGTTCAAGCAAACAAACAAACTCTTCAGCTTTATATATTATCTTAATATAGATATAGATAAGTTAAAATTACCTTTCTATTGTTCACCGACTAAACAAGAAAAATATAAATGCTACGTGCTAACAAGGAAAATAACGTTTATTGTCACATTTAAACATTAACGAAAAAATCACGCGTTTTTAAAGTATGTGTGATCTATAGCGCTATTTCGGTATACTTTAGCTAATCCCTCCGGGAAATTCGTTTCGGAATATCGTCATTATTTTAATTTATTTCGGGTATTAGACAATACGTGTAAAATTCCTGCTGGGTATAATCTATCTTCTTTCCTTTCCAACTTGAACCTAACACACCAACTAAAGTTCAACCGTATTCCTATGCACAGAACTGTCAGTTTTGCCTGAGCGGCGACAATGAGGACCAGCTGTTGCTGTGTGATGGCTGTGATAAGGGCTATCACACGTACTGCTTCAAGCCACGGATGGATAAGATTCCTGATGGAGACTGGTAAGTTTGTTATGATTTATTTATTACTTCTTATTTTGCTTTTTAATGTCAGATAGTAGAAGTTCGGTATTTCATGATATAATAAAAAAGTTTTTTCAACTTCAAAAACAAAATACTACAAAGTATAAAATAACTTAAATTTCGGAAGTCGATGTCAAAAAACGAAATAACCAAAAACACCGACTTTTGACATTAAAGTATTTTTTGCAAAAAAGATTTTTTATTTTTCACTTTTTAGTGGTACCTGCGTACCCATTCACAGCGTACGCGTGATGTTATGTTATAAACTGGTGTAAACAATAAACAGATCCCGATCCATTTGCTATCATTGATTGAAGAGTTCTGTTGCCTACCTCCGAAGTTCTTCATCAGATCTTCACCGAATTGAAATAGGACCAGTCCGGGAAAATACTCTTCCAAACAAAAAAAGAATCATCCAAATCGGTTGACAATTGGCGAAAACATCGCTAAACAAACATTTTTCATGGGATCCCATCATCAGATCCTAACTTATACCGTCTATCATCAGTTCAGCAATATGAGATGATGATTACTAGGCACAGATATCTGAATTGCGTTAGAAGGTTTAAGAAAAACACCCTGGTAACATCAGTTAACTCATAAAATTGTTATTTGAGACGGGGTTAGCTGATGACGGGATGAGCCACTTGCATTCACGGACTTGAGATAAATTGTAAATACGTGAACAACACCATAATGGCGTATTTATGAATTTTTCTTTGAATTTTGCTGTCAGTGACAACCTTTTCCGACATTTAGCATCGAGGTCGTCGTCATGATACGAAATATGTTCGTGCGTTATGTTTGATGAACAGCAATATAAACTTGCAGGTACTGCTGGGAATGCGTGAACAAAGCGCGCGGCGAGCGCGTGTGCATCGTGTGCGGCGGCGCCAACGCCAGCGCGCGCACCATCCCGTGCGCGCTGTGCTCGCGCGCCTACCACCAGGACTGCCACTACCCGCCGCTCTTGAAGGTAAACGTGCTCCTATTTTCTGCATCCGTGCCACTAAAGTTACATGGCAAACATCTTGGTTTTAATTTTGACAGCATTTTCGGCATCTACGCCCTTGAACCTTGAAGTAAACATTTAGATTTAGATTACTTATGAATTATTGCATAAGTAGTATAAACAAAGTGACTACACAATAGATTTTGGTGCCATATAGTGAATTTATTCTGATAAGATTATTTTAGAAATAGCATGGTACGACATGTAGACACAATCATCAGTTGATGCACCCATGCGAAGCAGGGTTATTATCAAAAACATCAATTTCGTCCACTGCTGAGAATCGGGTCTTTCTTTTCTCGTGCCAATTCGTAGGGTTTGGCACCTGTATCTTGGCACACGTGGGAATCCTGCTATGTTAAGAATAACACTAATAATTATACATAACTTCGTCTTCCAGAACCCCCGCGGCAAATGGTACTGTTCGCAGTGCATATCGCGCGCGCCGCCCAAGAAGCCGCGCAACACCAAGAAGCGAGACGCCAAGCATCGCGACCTCAACGCCAGTCTGGACATCGACCAGAACATGGTGCCCAGGTATGTTAAATCAATACAACAGTTTGTGTAATTCACTAAGAGCAGCCTACTAAGACTATATATAAGTATGTTTATCAGTTGTCTAGTACCCATAACACAAGCTCTGCTTAGCTTGGGACTAGATGGCGTTGTGTGATAGTTGTGAAATATTATTATATTATTATTATTATTATATTATATTATTACTCTTAAATTAATTGACTTGAAGAAGCCGAACAAAGAGATAGATGGGAGGAATGCCGGCAAAAAAAACCTTATAGAGGCCCTAGTCGTAGTAAGAGTTAATAAATACTGAAAGAGGTGATGCTCTGTGACAGCCGGCCACCTATTTTGGTAAAACGCAGCGCGCCCGTGCGTCTCTGTTCGCGGCACAGCCAGCTACAATGCCTCATTTGGTATATTTGTCTCTCGCCATGCCTTTCTACGCTTTAGCTGGTAACGGCATCGTCAAAAAAAACACACAGTTCGCATCAGCGTTTTTTACCCCTCCGAAGTTAGGTTTTAGTGACGACCGCGTAGGTGCAATCGCGAAAAAAAGTGTTTCGATCCTAGAATATTTTTTTTGCTTGTATGTCTTATATTAACAAGTAAAAAAGACTACTACTAACAATAACAATATCAAAAAGTATCACCACAAATACGTACACCACAAAAACAAATAAAATAGTAAGAAATAACCAAAATAATTAATTAAAAACAATAACAACGTGTAACACTTTTCGCATCAACAGTCGTATTGCATTGAGCAAGCGGGTCACACGTATGCATCGAACGTATACGAGCGAGTGAGATGCCATTACACCCGCCATCTTGCGCGAACACGCGCATGCGCGACCTACCCGCGCATGCGCTGTCCTATGTTTTTTGTCAAATGGTCATCCTGCGCAATCGATTGCCACGTACTTCGGAGAGGTAAACTTGCGTGATGGGAACTGTACCTGTTTAACAATTAGATTCTTCACCTAATGACACATTTACTCACAAGCTGACACTCCAACTGACCTCTTCCCCTCTAACTCCAGCCCCTGCGCGTCCCTGGCGTCCACGTCGACGACGGCAGAGGAGTGCTCGGGCTCGGCGCTGCACACGCCGGACAAGCACGACGACAAGCTGGACGACGCGCTGCCCGACAGCGAGAACGGACTCAACCATCATACAGGTCAGTTTATAGCTTTGATAAGTACATACAGACTTCTATGGCGGCTGTGATGCTAGTAATTCACTTGACGAATTGGGGCAAATATTCGCGTCACTTGTTCAATACAAAATTGACCTTTTATATTCGAAATAAAGTTAATTTTTGTATAGGTGACCCAAATATTGTGACAAATATATAGAGGTATGCGGAACAGAGAGTAAAGTCCCGCAAGCCTCCATAGAAAAGGGAGGATCCTCCGACTGGACGGTTGTTGTGTCTGGTGGGCAACTGCTCGATAGTTGATATTTGGACTGTCGTATATGTTCACGTCGTACGCAGAACTCCGATACCGCGATGCAGGGTTTCGTTAGCAGTTCGCTGCTGGCGGAATACAAGGCGTTGCGGTTCTTTTTGTTGCTATTTAAATTTTTGCTACGTTGTTTTTTTATGTGGCCGATTGATGCCGCTACAAAAACGCCAAAAAAGTACCAGCATTTAAACGCTAAGCAGTTTTTCAGTATTCATTGCCGTTGTCACATGTTAATACTTGCGAAGAGTTACGAGCCGCCATTAAGTTTTAGTGTAATAGATGCAACGAAAAACCTGAAAATGGGTCTTTGTACCCACAACTCTGAAAGCAGCTCTGAGACCAGCTCTGAAATTGTGAAAAATAAAATAGACACACAATAATTTGTACTGCGAAACAAAACGAATCATTGCGATGATTCTTTCATTTTATCATCTTTAGAAATCGAAACCCATCACTCCTTTAAGTCAGTAGTTGAAATTATTTATTATATTAAGTACCCTTTTTTTAAGGATGGAAAATCATCAAATGACTCCTCCCGCTCTGGGCGGAGCAGAAGGGAGTGTCAGACTCTCACTGACTAAAACCCATCCGTGTTCCTCCTAGTGCCCTCCGCGTTACAGGGTCGCGGTGACTCTATTGAACACATTCCGCTACCCTCTGGCGGGATACTAAGTATCCCTAAGTTACAAAATATTGGTGTTTAGCTGTATCTGAAACAGGGGGACTACTCTCTAAGCCCGAAGTCCGTAGTTTCGGGCTTAGTTGCGAGCGTATTTTACTCCGTATCACCTAACCATTAGTGACAACACGATTTGACAGTTACAATAAAGTCGTGTCGTCATTCAGTCTTAGTTCGGGTTCGGGACTAATCCTAAGTCTGTAGGTGATACGGAGTAGAATACGCCCGCAACTAAGCCCGAAACTATGGTCTTCGGGCTTAGAGAGTAGCCCCCCTGAAAGCTGGCTCCAACATGTTGGGAAAAAGGCTAAGAAGATGATTGACAGTCCCATGTTTCTCTATTTCGCATTTATTTTATTACCTATCGAAATGGGCATTTTTATTTATGTTTTCTTTCCAAATCATTTTCATTTGTATCATTTATCTTACGAGGTCCCCTGAGAATCGACGATCCGCCCGAACCGATGCAGCCGACGCGACGCACGCGGTCAAACCAAAGAAATTCCCTGTCGGCGTCATTTGTAGCAGACTCCGACGAAATGCAACGTAACGCGATCTTGTTATTTGTGTGCGATAAATCTTCTGTAATATTCTGTATTACAGGAGTGTTGATTGGCTTTATAAAAAAGAAATGACGCGGAATTGAATGATACTTCTACATTGTTAAAATCCGACAAGCCGTTTGGTTACAGGGCATGCACATACATACATTTGAAATTATTACCATCATCTTGAAATCATTCTGGGGCAATCGAGAAGAAACAGCCGCACGGGTTCATCCAAGATTAAGAGCGTTTACCCGTTTCATGGTGTTTCATACAAACTTCAAGTCCATCATCATCTTCCTGCCCTCATCCCATGTTACTTGGGGTCGGCGAAACACGTTTTTTTCTTCCATTCTGTTCTATCAGTCGTCACTCTATCACTAAGTCCCTTTTCTTTCATATCGCTCCTCACACAATCCATCCATCTTTTTTTTGGTCTTCCTCTCCCTCTCCATCCATCCACATTCATGTTCATAACTCTTCTAGTTACATGCGTTTCATCCCTCCTCTTCACATGACCATACCAAGACAAGCGATTCCCTTTTAACTTTTCCGTCACTGGCGCCACTTTTAAACTACCTCTAATGTACTCATTTCTCACTTTATCCATTCTCGTTACTCCACACATCCATCTCAACATTCTCATCTCCGCTACATGCAATCTATTTTCATCCGTCTTTTTGGCAGCCCAACATTCTGATCATTACGACAGGTCAAACTTCATACAAACTTCAAGTCCAATTCTTGGTAACCATCATCATCATCATATCAGCCGTTGAATTGTTCATATATTTTCTTGTTCTTTGCATTGTCCTCACATATAGAAGCAATCAAAGATAATGTTAACAAGATTTTGTAATACATCACATGGTTTAAAAGAGTGTCCGTGGAGTTTCTTGCATGTTCTTCTCCATGGAGATCTACGCTTTGGAACGTGCAAATAGCTTCATGATTTTGACTGACCGACTTTGACAATTCAAAAGTGCCTGAAAATGGTTTGTTTGAAATATACGGTTTGAGTTTGAGCCGAAAGACTGCTGGACATAGGCTTTCCCCAAGCATTCTTGGTAATGACTCAACCGAATTCAATGAGACTTGATACGCATACGCAATAGATACCTAGATGTAAAAAGTTCATTTAGAACGTTATCGACAAAGAATTAGAGAAAAAGAGACCAATTTGATTTTTTCTATAGAAATTGAAAAATCACTCTGTACCTCCTCCAATTTTTGTTTTCGCACAATTATTTTCTGACGATTTAGACCTAGGTATCTTGCGAATGCGTACTAAGCTTTATTAAAACTGGTTCAGTCATTTCACTCTGACACTAGGGTGTGTGGGGATCGTTAGACCTTACTGCCCACATGATAAGAAGTCATTTCCATGTATCCTCCTCCTTGCGTCGTATTCCTCGGTGCTGAGAATCGTGACCTCCCTTCTGTATCACTTTCACACGTATGATGTTTCTCCACCTGTTTCTGTCCCTGGCGGTGTGCAGGGCGTTGTGAACGGTAGTGTCAAGGGCGGTGCGAATCTGGTCAGACCAACGTATTGGACTGCGTCCGCGAGGTCTTTTTCCATCTACTTTGCCGGTCACGATGAGCTACTCGAGGTTGTCACTTTCTTTGCTCGCAATATGACCGAAGTATTCTAGGACTCTGCGCAGACACTCAGCTGACAGCCGAAAGGACTTGAAAGTTTATATGAAACACTTTGAGGGGGTCCAAACGCTCTCAAAGTACGCTTACCGAGAATGGCCACTGGATGGGTGATCGTCCATAACATACCGAGATTCCTTCGCGTCTCGACGAGCATGTTTTAAAACCTGTAACAGAATGAACGCAATCCCTATTAAGGAGTCATTGTACTCATCATTATGAACAACTTTTACTATGGGACCAACCACGAAATCGCGAAAAAAAGTCGACTGCCCTATACACAGTGGGTTAGCTAGTCTCAAAGGACTAGTATCAAACATTTGTGGGGGGCCCGTTTTCACAAAATAGGTCCTACTTTAGGAGATTTTACTAACGTTTTCAATCGCGTTAGCGTAAACGTCAATTTGCATTGAAACTGAATAAGCGCCGTGTGGTGACAATAACAGAAACCTTTTTTTCTCTAACAATTTGACAGAAGTGCGTAAAAAACTCGCACTAGGCCCTCGGACGGAACTGTCTTGGCAGGTCACGAAGGAGACGGCGGAACTAAATGTAAAGCTTTACGTCTACAGGTCGAGGCACTTGTAGTCCGGGGGGCCCGTGTCATTGAAACGGCTGATACGGTGGTAGCTATAATACAAAAAAAAAAAAAAAAAAAATACAAAAATGTTTATTTCTGTACCAACTAGTTTAAATTAGTTAATGATTGGAGCCTCCTTTTAAGCGTGATAACGCCTGTGTTAGGAGATTCCGCTCTTCCATAGCTTTCGATGTTTGTACAACTTACAATTTTCTTTTTTTTTTCTACGCCCTTGTGTTTACATTTATACGCACATAAGCAAGGACTTGAGATTGTTTAGCTTTATTTAAACACCTAATCACCTTTTGTAGTATAGAAAAAATGTACTGAACAGCCGATAATTCATGATCGGGGTTGGTCTTGTATAAAAATAGTTCATAATGATAAGTACAATGACTCTTTTTCAGGTATTGCCTTTATTCTGTTGCACGTTTTAAATGAAAAATACTGGTGTTCAGCTGCATGCGGTTAGAATGGAAGCCCGACAAGGCTAGGGGAGAGTTGGTTTGTCTGCTCGGTGTTGAATAACAAAAGTAAAATATTTGATAAGTATGTGTGTTGTTACCAGGCGAGCTGAGCGCGGAGGAGGGTCCTCCGGAGAAGCGGCGCGCGCTGCACTTCGTGGGCGGGAACGGAGCCCTGCAGCACGACGAGTCTGACACACATATAGACGGTACGATTGCTCGTCGTCATAACTTCGTAAAGACTGATCCAAATTAGATAATTTTTCTTTTTTTTTTGTATGATAGGGAATTTTTCAAAAAAAAAAAAAAAATACAGTACGTAAAATTAGTTTGTACTAAAACTGAATAGGCGCCGTCTGATGAAAATAACAGAAAACCTCTTGTTTTCCCGAATAATCCAATGTTTATGCTAACGCGTTCGCGTAAAAGTATAAAATGTAGCTAATACCTTTGATATTTTGTGCATATCAGTGATTACTTACAATATTTAACTCTTTGAACAGCAGAAGAGCGCGACACAGAGAACGCGCCGCTGGTGTCTCGTGCCAAGAAAGAGAAGAACTCCGCCAAGAAACTACTCAAGGAGCTGCAGTTCTGCAAGTAAGTCACTTCTTATCAATGATTCACTTGTCCAGTACATAGCGACCTCCACGCCAATTGGGTAATACAAAAATCCATTCGTTACACTGTCGATCAACGATGGCCCCGGTATTCCTTCCGATTGTGAAAGAATATATAATTTTATTAATAAAAGAATTGAGGTCCTCAATTGATGGTTAAAAAATTATAGTGAATATGTCACTAAAATGAGTTTCAGAGTTCGATACATTTTTAGTAATTTACTACTAATATTAATTTGACCATTGGTCACACACACGCATTTTAACAAAACTAGCATCAGTCTTAGAGGCGCGCAGCGGTGAGCGGAGCGGCGTCGGTAAGCGGAGCGTTGTGCACGTCATGTACCCGCTAGCGGTTTTATGTTTATGTTGAGGATGTTTTGACATCCATATACGCGGTCGATTTAAAATTTCAGTTAGAAACGCCTCGGTCATTACCGCCAAAAAATCGTCTAAAGTATAGTACTTTGCTTAGTTTGCTGCACCACCGACTTTGCCACTATACACAGCTGTCTGTGTCGTGGCGTAGCACTCCCCCCTCCATAGCGATCCGCTCGGAGAACACTCGCCGCCTCGCGCTAGCTGCCGCTCACAACGACAAAGTCGTGTGCGGGTCGTTAGTTAGTGAAGAAAATACAGCTTACCTGGTTATACTCTTAGGTTACTTCTACATCCAAGGTAGCGGAATTTGTTCGAAATAGTCACCCGGCCCTGGAACGCAAAGGACATTAGGAGGAACACTGATAGGTTTTAGTCAGTAAGAGTCTGACACTGCCTTCTGCTCCGCTCAGAGTGGGAGGAGTCATTTGATGATTACCAGTCCTTAAAAAAAAGGACATTTCTACATTTTACTAAGTATCCCACCCCTCTCCAGGAACCTGCTAAACGAGATGGAGTGCCACGAGCACGCGTGGCCGTTCTTACTGCCCGTCAACACCAAGCAGTTCCCGCAGTACAAGAAGGTCATCAAGTGCCCCATGGACTTGTCCACCATCAAGCGGAAGCTGCAGGATAACATGTAAGTGTCATCTATTATAGAGTCAATAAATCTGGAAAATTTACAGTACCACACCGGTTCAGAGTTCACTGCGTGCCTATCAATACTAAAAACAACAAATTTTCTGATACGGCTCTCAACCGGGCTAGCCTTAAAAACTAGAACAAGAAAGCCGAACCCTGGTCGCATCAGTTTTTTAAGATGCAATTGAGAGAGGGCGAAAATAAGGACTAAAAAAAGCCGAAAACGTGGATTAGGTTGATTTTTATTTAAAAAAAAAAACTAACTTGACTTGGACATCAAATCATGTATCAATTATACGGTCTTTACTAATAGAAAGAGCGCTACACGAGGGTGGTATGAGGCTATGAGTGTATAATTTTTACCCGCGCGAAAGCGGGGCGGGAAACTATCACTAAGGCGTCGAGCTATTAGAAAGCGGACATCGCGCGAATACGCGATCGTAGAATCCATTCGTATGATAAACCCGAATGCGCTATCGCGCCTTCAGAAAGTGCTTTCCACGTTCTCCATACATATGAACGCGACAGTCACTTTTCACGCCTAAGGATAACTGATTCTCAATTTATAAGCCAACCTCGAGTTCAGCTTGATCCAGCTTCTAACAACTTTCCATTTTTCCCCAACAGCTACAAATGCAAGGAAGAGTTCGCGTCGGACGTGCGGCTGATCTTCAGCAACTGCGAGGTGTTCAATGAGGACGACAGCCCCGTGGGCCGCGCGGGACACAACATGTGCCAGTTCTTCCACGAGCGCTGGGCGCAGATCTGATGCCACGCCCCGCTGTGGCAGGACGAGTAGCCTGCCACGCCCAACGAAACATTACAAGCGATTTTGATCCGTTGTAAGTGATTTTTTGATGATGGAAATGTTCCTAAAAAGTCAAAAAGATGATAGGGAACGTGCAGGAACACAGCGCAGAAGTGTCAATTTCAATTTGAAGGATAAAAGATTCGAATTTGCTTCAATAAATAGCATAGTTCATGCCTGGCACGTTTCCCCAAAGGGAGTGTACAGGAATTATGGCAACGAAGAAGCGTCAATGTCAAGTATTTATAAGATAATGTTTTCCAATTTACTAGACTGTATGGCACACACTAGGCCTTGCACGGTCCCTAACCTCTGATAACTTCTTCGACCGTATTATGTTTAAATCAGATGGACTTTTAAAAGTGACAATGTGTCTACGTTACTCTTTACCAGAGGTCGTACTACGACGTCTTAAAACCATCATAATTTCGGTGTGGGAAGGAGACGGAGCTTTACAAGACTTTCATATATGTATAGCACTGTCCCTTTTCTCAACGGAATAATGACGGCATGGGTATCAGAGTACTGTACAAAATAAGCCTTTTGTAAGAAGATGATATGAAATTCAATAACATTAAATTGTAAAATTAAACATTGTACCACACAGATGGCATTTGTCTAAGATTAACTTAGAAAAAGATAAATGACAATTATCTATACTAGAATTGGATAATTATTAAAGCTACAAATGCTATTAATAATTTAATGAGTCGTAAGACCTGCTAAAACAAAGATATTTAAAATTGTGAATTGTTTAGAAAAATACTAAAGATTGTGAAGACAGGCAGGGATTATCGTGGAATAGTTAGTTCGAGTTTGAATCTTAACTTCTTACTATTAAGATCCAAACTCAATTTAGAGAATAAAAGAAGGATTATCACTGCAGTGATAATGATCGATGGTTGTAATTATAAATTAATGTTTGATCTATAAGATGGCTAAAGAATGAGTAAGTGAGATAGAAAATACGTTGTCTCTTTCTTTTATAAAGAATTTTAAGGTAGACTCGTGATTTTGTGACATCTTCCAGATAATGAAACTGGGATGTAATAAAAAGACTTTGGTTTCTATGTGATCAAAGTCTTATTTGACTTTACTTATTATTATTATTAATTCAAGTATATATACAGTCTCTAGACACAGTGAAAATCTATTAACGGTATAGACTGTCTTATATTTGTAGTTTGTTGTGTTACGTTTATAGTACTGCCGTCATATGACAACGGACGGATCTACACAAAACGAAGTAATCGATTTCCGATCGTAAGTTATTTTTTCTAATTAGAAAAAATAACTTCTCCTCCTTCTCCTTCTCTTCCTTCTTCTTCTTCTTTTTAAAACGAAGTATTCGATTTCTGACAATTGTCAGAAATCTTCGATTCGACAGATTACTTTGTTTTGTGTTAGTCCTTTTATCTTATGACACCAGAGTATGTTTACGTGACATTTCAGTAGCGCACGCAGTAGTGACACACTAGTGTCACTAGTGTCACCTACTGAGTGCCGTCACTATACGGTAGCGCACTCAGTAGTGACGGTAGCGCATTCAGTAGTGACACTAATGACAGTAGCGCCCTTAGTAGTGACACTCTTGACGGTAGCTCGCTCAGTAGTGACACTAGTGACGATAGCGCGCTCAGTAGTGACGGTAGCGCATTCAGTAGTGACACTAATGACAGTAGCGCCCTTAGTAGTGACACTCTTGACGGTAGCTCGCTCAGTAGTGACACTAGTGACGATAGCGCGCTCTGTAGTGACGGTAGCGCATTCAGTAGTGACACTAATGACAGTAGCGCCCTTAGTAGTGACACTCTTGACGGTAGCTCGCTCAGTAGTGACACTAGTGACGATAGCGCGCTCAGTAGTGACGGTAGCGCATTCAGTAGTGACACTAATGACAGTAGCGCCCTTAGTAGTGACACTCTTGACGGTAGCTCGCTCAGAAGTGACACTAGTGACGGTAGCGCGCTCAGTTGTGACACTAGTGACGGTAGCGCACTCAGTAGTGACACTAGTGACGGTAGCGGACTCAGCAGTGACACTAGTGACGGTAGCGCACTCAGTAGTGACACTAGTGACGGTAGCGCACGCAGTAGTGACACTAGTGACGGTAGCGCACTCAGCAGTGACACTAGTGACGGTAGCGCACTCAGGAGTGACACTAGTGACGTTAGCGCACTCAGCAGTGACACTAGTGACAGTAGTGCACTCAGTAGTGCACTCATTTTCATTCGCTTTCAGTGATTGCGCTTTTCTGGTGGTCGCTACTGTTGATTCTGGGTCTCAGGAGTTGTAGCGGGCTTTTACAAAATATCGATGTCTCTGATATGCCACTGTGTCTAGAGTCTAAAATCAGAATAGTTCTATTTGATTTCGATTGCATAGTACAGACGCCAGCACATCAAGCTACCCGAAACTGTAAAATTTTCCTAATCAACCTTGAAACTAATGCTTAAGACATAAAGTTGAAAATCTATTAAAGAAATTTTGTCAATTGTTGTAGTTTGATGTGCTGGCGTCTGTACGTAGTAATAAAGAATGTTGGTTAAACAAATATCTAGATAAATGAATGTGGAAACATAAGTCGATAAAATGTTATCGACAATGGTATGACGTAAATATTAGTTCAATATAACTGAGATGTTCTCAAATGCAAGTTTTGTCTATATAAAAGAAGAACAGACTTTTATGTAAAAGTTTAATGAAAAAGTAACAAAATGCTGAATTTTGATTCAATTGTTCCTTTTGAGTGCCACACATAATAAATAACAGTACATAAATAAAGTACTGTAAAGACTTCGATAAAAAAAATCTATTGATAAAAAGCATCGATAGTTTAGACAAACCAACAATTAACAAAACTAACGTAACTTCCATTCCGTGATAAGAAAATTCCAAAAGACACATTTTTTTAATGTGATATCGTACTGAAAATAAACGGAAACAGAAAAACATTCCAACATTGACTCGACACCGGATATGACGAATAAATATTGAGAATCTCATGTTTAAAAAAAGAATGACTTAAAAAAAAATTGTGAAGAAAAAAGAAAGGAGATAATTTTTCGTAAAATAACGCTAATTCGTTGTTCTTGTACCTAGAGGACGTGTATATAGTAGCTATAACTATAATTTAAAATAAAAGTATTAGAACGAGATATATTTTTAAGTATAGTTTAGAATTTTTGAATATTATTTTTGTAATTTTGCGCTTGCAACGAAGCAGTATTTTTAAAGGATTTCCGCATTTCTTTCGTGTAATTAATTAATTATAGCTCGTGTGTTTGCGTTTACTTTTGAATATTATACATTACGCTTATTTTTGGGCCTAAATATTAATTAAAGTATAATATTTTTTTCACAAACAAATATTTAAATAAATACCATTGAATAATCGCACCAGGAAACATCACAAAATAGCTGGACTTTTCATAATTATACTCCAAAAATTTAAAAATACATAATGAAATAACACAACTTTTACACAATATGTTCTATATTCCCAACATAGTCTAAAAGATGTGTTTTTTTACACAAAACATCACTAACTTATTTATATATAAAAAAAAAAAAACATTCAAAAGTAAATGCGACATCTCACGGCACTATAAGAATACTCTATTATTTCAATTCGGTGGCCAGTTTCGTAGTCGATTCAATTGTACAATGTCATTTGTGTAAAAAAATCCTAGTTGTCTGTCTAAATTCGTGCGATAGGCGGAATTAGTTTAGGAGCGTAGATTAGGAACAACGGTAGCGAACGACGATGTATTACTGTGACAGTTCGCACTGTGACTGTGTTGTGTACGGGGGACTTTACTTGACCACCACGTGTTTGGTAGAACCGTGGATGAGGGCCTTTAGGGATGAGGAGGAGAAAATTTTTGTTTTTGGTGGGTACTGAGTGGCGTAGGAAAAGATTTTTGATGATTGTAATTGTTGTCTTGGGACTTGGTGATTGTGAACAATTAAAATTTTTTTAGGTGTTTTTTTGAGGTTTCTATTTTAATTAGATACCTATAGCTAAGTGGCTATTTATATAAATAACTGATTTGGTTGATACATCCAAAAGTTTTGAATGTAAATTCGCGAGGCGTTGATTGTCATTAGACTTATTATAGTTTTTTGTTTTCAAATTATTATTAAAAGAAATTGTGTCTATTTATTTCAAGTGAGGTCCCCCCAAAAGTTAATTGTAACAAAGTAATAATATATGAGGTGGTTTCCTTTGTAGAGACGACGCAGGGAGGTTCTCTATGTGATTTATCTTTTACTGTGTATTTTAAAAAGCGTGTTTCAAAGTTGCCATATCGTTTTTTTTTTGTCAAGTACTAAAATATGTATATAATAATAGGAGAAATAATGACAATAGATTTTGTATGCACATAAACGTGTAATCTGTCGTCTGTTTGAATAGGTAAAATCCGATTTTATTGTTTAAAATAAATGCAGGCAAAATCTGGGTTATAGTTTTTTTTAATGTTAAAATTTTATATGGCAACACTGAAAGACGCATTTTCCTAAACTCGAATTCAATTTCTGTTTCGGCTTGATCACTGAAATAAAACTTAAAACGAAAATAAATTAAAAATTAGTGTCAAATAAAAAAAAAACAATTTCTTGTAGTAAAAGGTATAAATTAAGGTAACTCATTTTTATTCCAGTGATGCAAGTTTTTTTAATAATATCTCAATTAGTTTCACTGTATTATAAAAATTGAATATGTCAGTCATATTATTTTAGTTGTCATTTTTCTATTTATTATTGCATTATTTATTTCCAATTTAAGCCAAAATGACATTATTATTGATTGGCGATTGCAAAATAGTACTTATATAACATAGCTGGACGGTTAAGTCCGTTTTTCCTAATAATTTCGACATACTGTTGTGTTGCCAACTTTCGAAACTACTAAAATAGTAATAAATGGTAATTTTTAGACGTTTTACGGGAAATAGAATACCTAGAAATATTTTTATACACACACCGTTTTTCTTTTTTAAATATATTTTTATCAGTGTGGTTGAAACAGTTTTAGACGTGTTCCTTTTTATTTCTCAGTGTTTTTTAGATTCACAACATTATGTCGAAAACCTTATTTTAATAACTACAGAGTATTTTAGCGAAAGTATTAATTTAGATAATACTTATTACGGCTTTTTATAATTATAATTTTTACTCGAATGTCCTACAAGCGATCGTCATAGACAGGACTTTTTAAAATAAATTATTGTGTATCTAGTTTTAAATCTATGTATACTTAATCTTTGGCGGGAACACGTTTTGGTGATTTCGACCTACTGCCATGGAGATAAAGTCGCTTTTCGTGTAAAACGTGTTTTGTCAAAGGACGTCTTTCGTCCGCGTGAGTGATCGGTCGATATTACGATGTTTATGTTGTGTGCATCGGTTGATTTTAATTATAAAATGGATATATAAATTATATATACGAATAAAATAAATAATTTTTGAAGCACTCCCTTTATGTTTTATTGTATTTACGAACCTTCTTAAAAAGTGTATTTCATTTACACTGTCAATAAGAAAAAACAACTTATTTATAGTCACTCTAAATGATGATTGTGGGCTCTTGAACTGAAAAGCTTTTGCTATCAGGATTTAGTAAAAGTTGTTGAAAAATTGTAGAACACAAACAAAAAAAAAAGGTTATAGCAATACAAACGGGTCCCTCAATCCTGACTCAAGGGTTTCTGTATCTCGATATCTGCCTAGCCTTTTCCCAACTACATTGGGGTCGGCTTCCAGTCAAGCCGGATTTAGCTGAATACCAGTATTTTACATGGAGCGGCTGCCTACCAGACCTCCACAACCCATTAACTGGGTTACACGGTACTTCATGGCAAGACTGGAGTCGGATTTACTGGCTTCTGACTATCCGTAACGACTGCCAAAGATCTACAAATGTAGCCGGGACCAACGGCTTAACGTGCTTTTCGAAGCACGGAGGAAACTCAGTATGTTAAGATGGTCACCCATCCACAGACCAACCTTAAGTTATTATCTAGCCACGAGCTCCTCCGGGGTTCCTGTATCTCGATAAATTGATGAAAATAAATTATAGCTTATGTTCATCATCAGATTAGCCGAAAGACGTCCACAGCTGGACATAGGCCTCCCCCAAGTGTCGCCACAACAACCGGTCCTGTGCGTTTCGCGTCCATCGGCTACCCGCGACCCTCACCAGGTCATCGGTCCACCTTGTGTCTCGGCCGCGCCAACGTTGCGTCTTCCGGTACACGGTCGCCACTCTAAAACTTTTCGGCCCCACCGACCATCTGTTCTGCGAGCAATGTGCCCTGCCCACTGCCACTTTAGTTTGGCGATCCTTCGGGATATGTCGGTAACCTTGGTTCTCTTGCGGATGTCATCATTACTGATTCGATCACGCAAGGAAACTCCAAGCATTGCCCTCTCCATTGCACTTTGAGTGATTTTAAGCCTTATGACGAGGACCATTGTGAGCGACCAAGTTTCCTTTCTATAAGTCATCATTGGTAACACGCACTGGTTTTGTTTTGTTTCGTCTTGAGACAATAGTATGTGGGACTAGAAGACACCACGCTACTTCCCGAATGCTGTTCAGCCGTGTCGGATTCGACGGTTGACCTTTTTCTCGAAGTTAGCCCTACCTAACTGGACCGTTTGTCCCAGGTAGACGTACTCGTCTACAACTTCGAGTGTAGAGTCTCCGATCTTGATAGGAGTGGGTGCTACATGGGTATTTACCATGAAGTTGGTTTTGTCCATGTTCATTTTCCTCTCGAGTATGACAGAATTGAACAGTTTCTGAAGGGGCTTAAGGACCGGTTTTCCACCGGCCTTCAGGAGTTCGGACGTAATTCCGTCCTCACCCGACGCCTTGTTGTTTTTAAGCTGCTTCAGAGCCATCCTTATCTCTTACAGGCTGACGTCCGGGATGTCCTCAGTATAGTCCCGGGTCAATCTAGCTCTTGGGTTGCTAGCTAGCTTATGGTTCTTCCTGATAATTTAGCTTTCTATTGGTGAAAAAATGGTTAAAATCGGTCCTGTAGTTTCGGAGCCTTTTCGGTACAAACAAACAAACAAAAAATCTGTCCTCTTTATAATATTAGTATAGATAGTATAGATTACTTTTAAAAAAATTCAGAAAAAACCGGACGTAACTTGTTACGGCAAAGACACTGCAAATCCTTAGCGATCCCTTTTGCCTACAATTTGCTTAAAATAACGACTCCTGAATTGTCCAAATGCATCTAATGAGCCAACAATTTGTAAATGTAATTGCTTATTAGGTGAATTCTACAATTCGGAAGTCGTTATTTTAAGTCACAGGCAAAGGAATGGTAGTACCTTTGCTGAAACACGATTTACAATTAGGTACTATGTTGCCAGACACTGGTTGGGGATAACCCGCTGCTTTGGAAGAATACTGTATCATTACAAAATATGTACCTATGCGACGAAGAACGATCCATACAGATTGGTGTGGCATGTAAATAGCCACACGTTTTTTGTACTTGCGTACTAAAAGTTATTTTTCGGGTATACCTATAAAATGGCTACCCCTCGCTGTGAACCTATAGGTATCTAACAAGAAACACAACGCAACACACGCTTCTCCATGCATCCCAACTTGAAAGGTCGCAAGACTTTTCAACACGAACAGTTACACAGTCTACAAGTCTGTTCTATACTAATACATTTTTTCAAGATATATTACATTTAATATGATCCTACTTCAGACACTAAACGATAAGAACACATGGACTTTATTTTAAATTACTTTACAATATAAAAGATGTCAGAGCGTCGTATTGTTAGTTTATTTAACATTATAATAATTGTCTGTAAGTAAATATACGGTTTAAGATTTGAAGGGATATACTGTATGGCTGGATTATTGATTGGGAAAGGGATACAGTTTAACGACGGGACGTTTAAAAGAGCTATGCCTAGTCTTGACTGTTGCCACCCGAACAATACCATCAAGCCCAGGAAAGATTTCAGTAATAACTCCTAAAGGCCACGATAATGGAGGAGCATCATCTTGTCCAATCAATACGATGGTGCCCAGCTGAACGGGACAATCATTGGTTTGCCACTTTTGTCTGTCTTGCAAGGTGTGCAAATACTCAGTACGCCATCTCTTCCAATAGGAGGCTACTATATTATCAAGTAAGTGTTTACGCCTTACGAGATTAATGCACGGGTCAGACAAATCAGAAGCCGGCAAATATGTCAGAGGGGTGGACATTAAGAAATGTGCCGGTGTCAGAATTTCAGGATGTGGATCTGTATTGATAACACCTAAAGGTCTTGAGTTCATTACGCACTCTATCAGCACTAGCAGTTTGTAATTCCTCGTAAGTAAGCAGTTGGTTGCCTATTACCCTATAAAGGTGGGTCTTTAAACTTTTTTCATTTGTTTCTCATATTGCACCAAAATGCGGCGCCCGAGGTGGGATCATTTTCCACTCGATGCGATGTTTCTCGAGTTCTCGCTTTAAAGTCGCATTGTGCTGTGAGTTGACAAGCAAATTATACATCTCATCTAATTGTGCACGTGCACCAACAAAATTGGTGCCGTTGTCTGAATACATGCAGGACACCGGTCCACGACGCGCAATGAAACGCTTGAAGGCGGCTAAGAAGCAGTCGCTTGAAAGTTCAGTGACAAGTTCAATATGAACTGCTTTAGTAACAAGACACACAAACAAACATATGTATGCCTTTTGGGCATGTTGTCCACTTCGACGCGAAAGAAGAATTCTTAGTGGGCCAGCGTAATCAACGCCCGTGTGCACGAATGCCTTGGCTTCCGTTATACGACAAGGAGGAAGATCTGCCATTTTTGGCGTCAGATGATTGGGATTAACACGGAAACAAGCATTACACTTACGCACTCGTGCTCTAATAACTGTTCTGGCATCCAATATCCAGAATTTCTGTCGCACAATGGACATCAGAAGTCCAGGACCGGCATGACAATATAATTCGTGAAAATGTCTTATGATCAAATCCACGACATGTTCATTTTTAGGAAGAAGCACAGGGTACTTAACCTTAAACGGCAAGTCTGACCGTGAAAGACGTCCTCCTATACGTAAAATTCCTTCAGTGTCGATAAAAACGGAGAAGTTTCGCAATTTCTTTGAAGGTTGATTGCCTTTCTTAATTAATTTGATGTCGTCCGAAAAATGTATATTTTGAATGGTTTGAATTATAGCAATCTCAGCGAACGACAAATTTTCAACCACATTGAATGGTTTATTAATTTTCTTAATAAACCGGAGGACGTACACTGTAATTCTTAACAGTTTCTCCCAAGAAGACACATTTTGAGACAGCTCATATAATGACGACTGCTCTACCTGTACAGTGGTAGTCATTGCATTCGTTTTATGCTCCGGTAATTCTCCAATATCAGAGGGTGTAAATTCACGAATCGGCCATCGACTGGGAGAATCTTGAAGCCATTGAGGGCCATTCCACCAAAGACTTTGGGAGACCAATTGGGACGGCAGCAGACCGCGCGAAATGCAATCGCTCGGATTTTCTGCACCTGCGACATGATAGAAGTTGTGAGGAGCTAGATTTTCCTGACATTGCGCGACTCTATTTCCAACAAAAATTGACCAACGATGTGGGGATCAGCAAATCCATGAAAGAGCTATAGTGGAGTCCGAGAAGGCATACACACCTGCTATCTGAATGCGCGCATTATAAGTATCAAGTACAATCTTAATCAATTTGGACAGCAAGACCGCTGCACACAACTCTAAACGGGCCAACGTCGTTATTTCTGTAGGAGAAACTTTAGACTTGGCACACAGCAATCGGACAGATATGTCTCCAGGAGAATCAGTCACGTGTAAATATATGACACAGCCGTAGCCATTCAAGCTCGCGTCACAGAAACCTACGACAACTACGTCTCCGGAGCTAAGCACACCCACATGACGAGGAATCTTCAGCGTAGATAGCAGTGAGAATTCCTGCGTGAGAACAGAGAAACGCCGAATAATGCTTTCAGGTGGAGTATCATCCCATCCAATCTTGGCAAGCCATAACTCCTTGATGAGTAGCTTTGCATATAATATTACTGGTGCTGCTAAACCTAACACATCAAACAAGCGAGCTATAATTGACAGTATATTTCTTTTTGTGCATTTTTCTTGTATATCTGTCGTTGTCAAAGAGAATTTATCCTCAACTGGATCCCAAGATAGACCTAAAACCTTCAACTTCGAACAAGTGTTGTCACTCTCATCGAAATTGATGGAGCTACGATGCGAGTTCGGTAGATTATCCAACAGAGTTGATGAATTACTTGTCCATTTTATTAAATCCATGCAACCAGACTTGAACAAATTTATGAGTTCTGCAGCTAAACGAACCGCTGAAGCATCATATTCCACAGAATACACAAGATCATCCATATAAAATTTAGATCCTGCCACAGAAGCAGCTTCCGGAAAGTCGGCGGCCATGTCTGAGGCCAGCCGGTGAATAGTTTTCATTGCCAAATATGGGCTGCATTTCAGCCCGAATGGAACACGGTTGAACTGAAATGTTCGAATCTCTTCAGTCTCGTTAAACCGAAATAATATTCTCAGATATTTACGATGGTCCTCAGGTACACCAACCTGTAAGTACATCTGCTGTACATCGGCCGTCATTGCGATAGGAAACAGTCTAACAACAGAAACAAATCAGCTTGCAAGTTGGGTCCAGCATGCAGTACATCATTAAGGGACAAACCGCGTTGAGAAGATGGGACTGTAGCACTACTAGGAAAGTCACCCATCAGCACGTATCCGAAAGAAGTCAACAAAGCAGGTGGCGCTTCAGACCCGGAATTTATTTTATGACCGAGATAAATATGTGGGAACAATTGTGCTCCAAGAACTATGTCTACATTGACAGGAATATTCCAGGTTAGGTCAGCCATCGATATGTTACATAAGTATGCCATGTCACATTTTTCAATTATATGTGAGGGCCGGTCTGTCTGTCTGGTCGGTTATGCAGTCAACGACTAATGCATGTAATTTATATTTATCATACGGTTTAACCCTAGACTCAATATCGAAATCCACATATCCGTGTATAGGTCGAGAAGATAGACCAATTCCTCTGATTACAGAATTATTCAAAGGAACAACGGGTAAGTTCAGTTTATTGCAACATTCCAAGGTTATCAGATGATTTTGTGAACCATTATCAATCAAGCAGCGAACTATCTTTTTATCATTACTATTATTTACCTTTGCGTAGACTTGTGCAGTAGCTAAAAGTGTGGTACTAGCAACAGTCTTAGAATTCGCATTCAAACATAGTGAAGGTTCCTGTGACATTAACGAGTCTGTGCTACTTAATTCGCTACGCTGTGGCACGTTTGCAGCGGACGCGCAGTCGCACGAGTCGCGGCAGCAGCAGGTGACAGCGGGCGCTCGGGAGACGCATACCGCAGAGACACAAGAATCGGTGGACATTACTTGAGACGTTTGAATATGCGTGTTGGTCGATTTCATATTCGACTTTCGATTATTCTTATAATTTTCCCCGTAATAGTGCCCGACACACTGTGAGAAACACTTAGGCAATTTAGGCCCGTATTAATAAACGGCCCTCAACAACGTACTCAAATGCGTTATCATTTGATACGGCATTATGACGTCATCAGCATCTCAAGATTATTGCTTATTAATAGACACATAAATACAGTATCTCAGTAACCAAGATCAGCATCTCACCTAGCTGTACTTGATGCATTGATCGCGTGAACGATGACGTCGCATTGACCGAAGTTTTGAATGAGACTTGTCGCATTTCGTTATTGCTATGTTATAAGATGTAAAACTTTTGATTCAAATACTTTTATTTCATTAAATCTTTAATGAATAGCGCTAATACACATTATAAAGTTGTTTGCTACCCAAGAACGCGTTAAATTGTCAAAAAATGTGTATTTATTTCCCAATATGACATAATTGTTTACTACTTAACTCAGTAAGCATGAACAACATAACGCGATGTAGCATCAGTGTCAATCAGTGTCAAAAAAAGGAACGTCAAACATAAACATCGGTTTGTGCTCAGCACGAACATCTCAAGAATATAAATTAATTACGTTAGGTACACTATCATATGAATTAATGGATTTGTTTCTATTAATATTAGATAAAAACTTTTTTTTAATAGGTACACATATTAGTAGTAGTTAGTACCTACCTAACTACTTACTTGTTAGGGTTCCGTACCCCAACGGTAACCAACGGAACCCTATTACTAAGCCTCCGCTGTCCGTCCGTCCGTCCATCTGTCTGTCAGCGGGCTGTATCTCAAGAACCGTAATAGGTAGAAAGTTGAAATTTTCACCCAGTATGTGTTTCTATTGCCGCTATTACAGGAAAATTAAACTTAAAAATTAAAGGGGCTCCAATACAAGAAACGTGTTTTTTTCGTTTATAGTACGGAACCCGACTCGAACTTGGCTGCTTTTTTTTAATTTCACTAGGTAACTCAAAAGGATTTGAAGCATCTCTTATATAAACTTTTGGTAAACGAAATCACAAAGGCCACAAAATATCGTCATAGTAATCTACTTCATCGTAATAATTCATTTCACTTCAATATTTTCAAACTTCATGTTTCGCGCCACGCTAATCACTCCTCAAGTCATGGTCTGTCTGCACTCACGATATAGCATCTCAGTAACCCGCGCTCGTTGTATACTTAAGGGTTGAGTTTCGTTTATTAATCAGTCCATCACTCAGTTGATGATGCAAACCTGATCCGCAACTTGAGAACACAAATAATCATGTTTATTAATACGATCAGCATCTCAACATTCAAATCAAGTGCGGTCTCATGGGTTGAGTAACGTTTATTAATACGGGCCTTACACAGCCTTGTTTCGATTTAATGTAATCAAACCGTATCTTAGGCGATTCCATCCCCTTAAAAAGTAGACATTCGGAAAGTTGCAAATGATCGGCCTTATTGCACAGAACACAAGAGCGAGTTTCATTCGTCGATAACTCATTGCTCGTAACGAAAGCTTTCGCGCGTACGGCGACCGATGACGTTTGTTTATTATTGAATTTTGCGCGCGAATTCGACAAAGAACTCGAATTATTTGCGTGCGATCTTTCTAATATTTTATCTTGATTCTGAACAAATGTTATCAAATCTTTATAAGACGGAATATCCTTCTCCTTAATTGACAGTTCAAATGCTTGCATTATCTGAGTGTCCATCTTTTTTAGTGCACAATGCATCAATATAAAATCGGAAAAGTCGGGCATTTTTATTGTTTCAATGCTAAAATAGACGCGGAATATTTCTCTATCGAGACTATCAGCCGTGTTCTGACAATGTTTCAAGTCAAAAATATTATTTAAGTAATGCGTACCTAATGCGCGTTTGTCCTGATATTTATTAACCAGACTGTCCCATATGACGTGGTACGTATCACCCGTAGGTACTAAACCCGCGAGGACCTTCTGCGCATTATGTGTGAGTTTACCTACCAAGTATTGCACACGTTGCGAGTCCGACAGCTGAGCGTTATCGTGAAAGTTCGACTTGAATGATTCATAGAAAATGGGCCAGCTCTCGATTCTACCGTCAAAACTAGGCAGCTCGATTGGCGGTAATTTTATTGCGCTTGAAGCTTTTGAGGATTTCGTGGCTGAATCGGTGGATGTTTTAGTGGTAGTACTCAATATCTTATTTCTCACACGTTTTACTCTACTGTACTGTAAATCATCGAAACTGACAAAGTCATCGTAACTCGGTTTCGCGTCTGTATCGAGAGTTAAATTCATCTCGTTAATTTCGTCAATTTATAAGTTCGAATTTCACACGATATTCATCTATCATTTCCGATTCCGCCATAAAATTCTCATTCGATCTTGACTCAAAGTTCGAAATATTCTTAGACAACCCGTATACATTATTCAGCCTACTAAAGATAGCCTCCTTTTTACACATCAATATTTTCAACTTGGATTCAGATATTGAGGTACTATGAAAACTCTGGTTTAACGCCATTTTAAACAAATAATCGTTAACTACCTACCGAATACCCGGAAAATATATTATTCCAAATACAATTATGAGTATCATTTATTGTATGTAAGAACTAACAAATTATGTACTTACTCCAATTTAACATTAACTGTTTAGTAACTGCAAAAATTATGCGGTACCTACACAACATTGTTTAACTGGAACAATCCGTCTCGTTAGGACCAATAATATGGTGTGGCGTGTAAATAGCCACACGTTTTTTGTACTTGCGTACTAAAAGTTATTTTTCGGGTATACCTATAAAATGGCTACCCCTCCCTGTGAACCTATAGGTATCTAACAAGAAACATAAGTATGGTGTCAATAGTGCAGATTAAATGCGCTCACTCACCTTTTTCATCGAACCAGAGTCGCTTCCAATTCGAGAGAAGACCACGAGTATGAGCAGGACTCCGGAGTCTCTTGAAATCGCCGGCGATTACTCCAAATGGCGCGTAGTAGATAAAGTTCACAACCAACAGCAATGTCCACTAAATTAAACTCACAAGGCGCGGCCGCGCTATTAATAAATGCAACTGAACAGTTTGTATTGTCTCTTGTATATAAGATATTAGGATTTTTCACAGAGAGGTTTCCGTTGTTCGATTCAATCCCTCGAACACGACTATTATCTACGAACACGACTATGCTAGTCGGATCATAGATACCTCCACGCAATGCAGCGCGAAGTCGAGGCATACGCGACCAATCACGTCGCAGACTGCTAACGCCATCTCTGGGCTAGATGGTTACAACTCTTGACCGAATCCATCGATAAGTGAGCGTTGCACAGTATACTGATGCTTTCTTGTTAGAAATATATTTTATAAATGTTATTAAATTATGTAAATTACTATTTCAATTTTTAAAGAAGCGATGGCGCTTCTCCACCTTTGGTGAAACACGATTTACAATTAGGTACTATGTTGCCAGACACTGGTTGGGGATAACCCGCTGCTTTGGAAGAACACTGTATTATTACAAAATATGTATGCGACGAAGAACGATCCATACTGATCGTATTATATACCTACTCAGTAATTTTTTTTATAACTCTTGCAGCTGGTGCCACAAAAAGACCATTGCTGTATTTTAGCCGCCAATTCGTTTTTGAATGTGGTGAAGGTATTAATCCCCAGTTGCGACTTATGTGGCGAAATCACGTTATTATTGTTTTATTTTATTTATTGTTCACAAAAAAGTGCAATAGGTCAAAGTTATAGCAATTTAAAATAATATAATAGTACTTAACCTTCAATCAGCCCCTTTTGAAAAATACCCGTTTTGAGATGCAACAGTATTTTTCCACAGCAGTTTAATGAAAGCTTGTAAATATTATGAGTACGACTAAATCTACACTAGTCACTTCTGCTTATTATGTTATGAATATTATTAAATTACGTTGCCACCAGTACAGACAGGCTGTGTTAATCAGAGCATAAAAAAAAATATCACGCAATATTAAGTGAATAAAATAATTCTGTTCTCAATTTGTTCAAAAAATGTGGAACGCTTCACGATTTTGCGTGTCATCCTTGCGCAGGGGCCATGCTAATCTTCTCTGTATCGTTCCAATTTTAGTATATGTACTGCCGAAGCAAGTACACTCGTAGTGTCCAAAACATTGAATATGTGCTAAGCAACAGGAAAACTTTGATTGCGCGATGCAGGATCCCATACATTTGGCGACATTTGTATGAAGGTTGCGTACAGCGCCATCTATTGGCGACTACAATTTCAGATTAGAGTACTTCGGGTTTGGGTATACCAACGTTGAAATTTTATTTTCATTCATGTCATAAATAAGACGTTACATTTTGTTTCTATTAATGATAAACAATAAAAACTATAATAAAAAATAATAAATGTCCACCATGGTTTAATGGTCGCTCGCACGTGGTACTACTGAACATGAGGTTCTGGGTTCAATTCCCGGGTCGGACAAACTTTTATTTCAATTTGGAAATTATTTGTTGCAAAAATAATTGCCTAAAATGTGAAAATGCAATACGTACACCTCTGCCTAACCCTTTGGTGAATGCAGGTGTAGTATCCTGTTATTCATTCAATATTTACTACATATCTATTGTTAAACAGCGCCATTATTATGTCATGTCTGTGTGTGTTACTATATCATTATTTATAAGTAGTTAATTACTAACCGTTGACCTCTACCTTAATGATAGATGTGTATCTACATAGAGAGATAAACCTTGATAAGACAATTAAATTATATGTAACCGAAGCCGCTGCTATAAACTAGTTTATAATTAAAAACACAATGTAACCGTTTAAAATGATTTAATAAATTCATAAAATCAGAACTCAAAAGTTACTCTGAGACATTATTATGGCTAATTAAATAAAATTAATAAATGCATTTCATATTATAGAAAATATATCGAAAAATATTTACAAATAATTAGCTAAAAATAAATTAAGGACGGAATCCGTTACATACAACTAGAAATTATTTTACCTATTTATTTTTTTCCAAAATTACTTATTTTTTTTCATAATTTTAGTTCAAGAATTGGAACTCATTTTTTTCTATTATCATAAGCCCTTGGCAGTTTTATTTTATTTACTAAGACATTTTTTACAAAAGTATATTATTTTATTCTTACAATATAAATTCGTATAATTTTATCTAAATATAAAATGATATCAATAAGGATGGATCATTTTAGTTCCTAAAATGCCCCTTGAATTGAAATTAAATTATTTTAATAACTAAAAAACATCTTCAAGCCAAATCTCTTAAGGGGGAGGTAAAATGACCATCCTTATTACTATTTTATTCTATAATTATTTTGGAAGTAAATAACTGTCCAAAGAAATTCGTTGACAATACTTTTGTCATAAATCGCTCCCCGTCCTTTTTTAATAAATAAATAATTTATTGAATTCGTTTTACATGTTGGACCAATCAATAAGCACTATTATCTCACAAGAATCTTAGCATATCATTATAAGAAGCGAGTAAATCAAAATGGCTAGATATTGGTCCATATTACTCTTGACTTTAGAAGAATTTCTTCTTTAAAAATATAAAAAGCCCGGCTGAATTTTGAAGTTTAGATACCAGCCGTACAAATTGACCTCCGTAATTGCTTTCCTTGATGACGCCTGGTTAATCCACACATATCAGGGTCATGTCCGGGACGTGGACTCGTTCACACAAATCCGTGTCCGGGCCGTACCCGGAACGTGTCAGACCACGTTATGTCTACGGCCCGGGCACGGCCGGGATATGTGTGGATCAACCTTTAATACTCCCGTCTTGATCTGTCAGATATTAATCAATATTTTATTTACTATTGATCTTGAAAATTCAAATATATTTTATATTCACGCTAGACGCATAGTTCTAAAACACAGGCTTCACTATCCAAGTCCTAAAACAGCAGTATCTGGTTGATCCAGTCTCTAAACTCCGAGATCCTGGTGTACACTCCTGGCTGGTTGGGCTCCGCGCAGCCGATGCCCCACGATATGATGCCTCCGAGGACGAACCTGTCGTCCCTTTCACGTCGGACCACCATCGGACCTCCACTGTCACCTGGAGAAGGGAAGGAATTGGTTAAAATAAACATACAATAAATCATAGTTCGAGAACGTGAGAAGGCTGATCCCGCTCGGAGAAGATGGCGTCGTGAAGGCAACTACTGAAACCCCGTCTGCATCATTTAAGGCAGGTGCGTCTTCGGGTCAAGGGCGTTCAAACTGGGGTCTCTGTCCACCCACCCAGTCATATCGTGCTGCCGTGCACAGCAAGGGTCAGGGGAGACAAGTTTACAGTGTCCCCAGGGATGTGCCTTAACAGGGCATTTCACAGGTAGTCGGTAGTAGTTCCGGGGTAGTCGCTCAACATGTCACGGGCTCCCTCTTTGTGCTTATGGTGATCACCGGAGCGTTTTTAGTGAGGTAAAACTAACACTCCTTAGTTTATTCCTCAAAAAGCCAAATATACAGACTGAAAAATGTGGATGTGATTATAGAAGTATGGGGTACAGGGTGGAAAGTATTGCAACTTTGAACCTGCATTAAAAAGGGAGGATCCTTTGATCAAACGGGTGTTATGCCTGGTGGGCAATTGTGCCATGGTTATTGTAAGGTTATTTTACCTTCACAGGAGTCAGCGCCGCCTCTGCTGCGTCCAGCGCATATAAATATGTTGGGTATGTGCTCGTTATAGCCTGCCGCTTGGTACATAGCTTCGCAAGCTGTGTTGTTGATCACGGGGACTTTCACTTCTTGTAGCACGCTGGGAAGAGGACCCTCTGTGGATTGAGAAAATAAAATAACATTAATGACATATAGAACAATAATACTCGTACTGCTTCTTTATCTTGCTGGATGACAGTTGCCTAGAGAGATGAATGGCGTGTGATTGGAGAGGTCTACGTATGTCCAGCAGTATAAAGCTGTATGCTGATGATGGAAAATAGTCTTTAGCTTGTCTTAAATTAAGTAGCAAGCAATCGATCTCTTTTTAAAAGGTTGGTACTATCAGCAACTATTACTTTTTTGAGTATTTTTTTTTCATAAGGAATTGAATATTACAGATAGACCTATATCTGATATCGCTGTGGGCTACATTAATAGTTATTGTTGTTTATCTGTTTGTTATCTATACTTCTATATATACTAATACTAGCTTTTGCCCGCGACTTCGTACGCGCATATCCCGTTTTTTCAAGTTCCCGTAGGAATTTACCATTCCCGTATAGCCTATAGCCTTCCTCGACAAATGGGCTATCTAACACTGAAAGAATTTTTCAAATCGGACCAGTAGTTCCTGAGATTAGCGCGTTCAAGCAAACAAACGAACGCGCTAATCTCAGGGACTACTGGTCCGATTTGAAAAATTCTTTCAGTGTTAGATAGCCCATTTATCGAGGAAGGCTATAGGCTATATATCATCACGTAGCTGACCCACGCAACTTCGTAATATAATATAATGTACTTAGCTGTTTGTTGTTCTTTTTCAATCAAACAAAAAATATTAGAGGCAAACCAAAATGGACCACGTAAACACTGAGACTAATGTGAAACCCCAAATTAATTAGGGTGGATGATGGTTGTCTAATAGGTAAATATCGTACCATCAAACAGTCGCCCCCAGCCGGTGACGTAGGCGGTCTTGCCGACGAAGTCCTCGTCATCATCAGGCACACACACCGGCAGGATGTTCGGCTGGAACGTCACTGGCTCGTAGAATCTGGAAATATAAATAGGGGTTTGTTAGCCACTATTACGGATAGATATGATAGGTCAAGACATTTTACTGTAGAGTTTGTGAAGCACTTCTTTTTTTCAGCTAAACACATGCCCGTCTAACTGAAACATGTGATTTTTTAGGGATCCGTATCTCGAAATGAAAAAACGGCATCCTTATAGGAGCACCTTGTTGTTAGGATGGGAAATCAATAAATAAATGACCTTTCCTTCCGCTCTGGGCGGAGCTGAAGGGAGTGTCAGACTCTTACTGACTAAAACCCATCCGTGTTCCTCATAATGCCTTTTGAGTTCCAGGGCCGCGGTGACTCTTTCGAACAAAATCCGCAAACCTAGCAGGGTTGTCCGTCCGTGCGTTTGTCTTTTGATTAGTTTGTTAATAGGTATCCTTTTTCCCGTATGGCGTGCCGTAAAAGAATAATACTATCCCATCACTTACCGTGGGTGTCGTAAGAGGCGACTAAGGGACTCTGTAGAGAATGGGCAGCAGCGTTCTCTGTAAAACGCAACACTATACACTGCGATCGTCAACCCGCCTGCCAAGCGTGGCAATTATGGTAAATCCCTCCCTTTGGGGGAGGCCTAAGTCCAGCAGTGGACGTCTTTCGGCTGATATGATGATGATGAGGTATCCTTTTTCTCAGTAACGCGTGGAGGTATCAAGTTGAAATGAAAATCTAGTGCGGGGGTCTACGGTACCTAGAAGCTCTAAAGCAAAGCTTAAACGGCAACGCAATAAAAAATTATGTCATTTATGCGACATACCTATTCGATACTCGCAAATAAATCAAAACCTATAGAGTACTTCCCGTTGACCTAGAGTCATAAATATTAGTGGTTAACGGGATCATCATAACAAAAATGGCAAAAAATTTTTTTGTCACGATGTCGATACTGGTGCAGTTCTTGAGGGCAAATAGAAAAAAAATGTAATTAAAACAACGATTTTCCTTGAATTTATAAGCGACACTTGATAGATCACGCTGACACCTAATTTTACTTGAATGAGTACTTAAAATACAATAACATGTAAAAATGTGGCATTATAACTAAAATGTGGGAACTTTATGTAAAATAGTTTTATACGTGATTCAAATATTTCGCATATGTTTAGCATAAGCTTGGAAAAACGATATCTAGTAGACAGAAATGAAGGAATTTACCGACAATAAAGAAAGAAGATATTTTTTGGTCGGTAATGTGGCAAAGAATCCGGTGGTCTTTGGCCTGATGGTAAGTGGTTACTGCCTTGATGGTCTACTGGGCACAATACCGAAAACTGAGCGTGAGGCCCTAGATTCGATTTCCGAGTCCGGCAAAGTGTGAATAGGCTTGCGATATGCGTTGTCATTGTTTTACGGGTCTTTTATTGAAAAACGGGATTGCATCAGGCATTACTGACGGTGCCGCAAAAAAATTCTACTTACATAACTATTTTATATACCTACGGCATTGCAGTCGACAAAAAGCTCAACAGAAATCATTGCCGAGATTGAAAAACTGACATTATTTAAGACTAACCAAGAAACCTTAATGCGCATTAGTATTAATAATTCACTTATTTTTTCAATATTTAGGTATTTATTTAGATTATTTAAAATACAGTAATATACGTGTTATAAATTTCGTGTATAGAGCTATTCTAATTTGCACATAGTGACAATATTAGCTCGTAAACGGTAGCTGTAAATCTAGACTCATTAGCAAAAATAATATATTATTTTGTTTTGGCAGAATACACAAATATGCAATAACGGGAACGCTTAAAAATATGTACTACGAAAGACTTATTTCTGCATAGTATCAATGACATAACAGCTATAATTGGATTTGACGTTTTATAGACGAAAACGGTTCTTAATCTAGTGTATTATACACAAATGGTTTTTTGCTGTTTATTTTTCCCAATTGCTTTGTTTTAGCCACAGATTACTAAAAAGTGGTGCAATGACTATAGTCAGAGGTGAGCGTTATAATTTCCTCCTTCGGGCTCGGGGATTCTTCGGGCTATGTCGGTAACCGCAAGAGAACCAACGTTACCGACATATCGTCGGGGATAGTGCAAATCCGCGAATCTACCATACGTAAAGTGTGCGTATCTGCACTGCGTGTAGGTTTACAGGGGAAGGTTAAATTATTTTAATATTTTAATTATTTTTTATTTCAACGGCTTTTGACCTCATTTTTACATGGAAGGTATCATTCATGTGTTCTATTCTATGTATTGTTAACAGAAATCTATTAAAGTCTGTATTGTATATTAGTAGAAAACTATTTAAGTCTATACTATATTGTATGGCTACATTTGTTAGATACGCGGAATTATCCAATGCTAGTTCCGCGGAATTGCACTATCCCCGACGATATCGCCCGAAGTAAGTTGTGGCAGTGGGCAGGGCACATTGCTCGCAGAACAGATGGTCGAGGGGGCCGAAAAGTTCTGGAGTGGCGACTGCGTACCGGAAGACCTCCCACAAGGTGGACCGATGACCTGGAGAAGTTCGCGGGTATCCGATGGATGCGAGACGCGCAGGACTGGTCGTTGTGGCGACGCTTGGGGGAGGCCTATGTCCAGCAGTGGACGTCTTTCGGCTGATATGATGATGATGAGCGTTATAATTTCAGAAAAGAGGCGCAACCGTTTTAGGATATCTACTTTTTAACCCGGTAGAATAATTTTTGCTGGCAAAAACTTGTATTTAGGTGATATTTTGGTTTGAAGATTTCCTAATCAGAAAACTATGTAACAAAGCTCTTGGGTATGCAGGCAGCTAACTTGCAACTACTTTTAAACATTGCGAGTGTACTTGGTAGACAATTATTGTACAACACACTCGTAAGTGCGTCAAAAGCTTAAAAATTATAATGCACACATTAGAAATAAACATTGGCAGTACTGTGGAAAAATTAATATTTTTGCCTGTATACCCAATAGCTTTGTTGACTGTACATAGTCCCATGCATTTTGGAAAAAAAATAAAAATCAAGAACGACAAACTAAAAACATGTTTTTTTTTTATTATAATGCTCATATATTATTATATTATAAAGAGGAAAGATTTGTTTGTTTGTTTGTTTGAATTGAATAGGCTCCGAAACTACTGGATCGATTTGAAAAATTATTTTAGGATTGGATAGCTACATTATCAGGGAGTAACATAGGCTATATATTATACCCGTATTCCCACGGGAACGGGAACTACGCGGGTGAAACCGCGTGACGTCCACTAGTGCTCAATAAAATAAACAATACAAAAATTTTAGGTTTTACCAAACACCTTTGAAACAACATTACACCATAGACCACTATTTTATTTCTACAAAAAACACCAATGATACCTACCTAACAAACTCTACAAGACACAAAATTGCACTACCACACTCGATTTAGCTTAATTTAAAAGAACTCGGTGGAGTGGTAGTGAACCTTGTAAGGTCAAGTGCATTGAGGAGTGACCGCCGGTATTATACCTGCTTAGAACTGATTTACATTCAAATGAGTGCAGTGGGTTCCGTACCATATCTGTTATTATTTTAGTTTATGAAAGAAACAGAAGATCTTAGGGAAATTACAAAGAATTAATATTGATACACAAACAAGATATTAAAAAACAAAAATAGACACAATGAATGAAGAATAAAATAATTATAGAACACACTGGAAGTGACCATGTTTTTACAAATATGTTAAGATAGTCTTCCATTCTAGATGGATAATAATATTTATTCACAGAAAAAAATGTTTTTTTTTTTACAAATAGAGTGCTTATTCTACAGCTAGCGTACACAACAGTATTAGCATTTGGGGCCGAACTAGGCAAAACCTGTATTTCAGCCCTCAATCCCCTTGAGTTAGAGATGCAATAGGTACCAGTATTTTAGTTGGAGAAATTGTCTCTCCCGTCTATTAAGCCCAGTTGCTGGATTACACGATACCTCTTGGCAAGAATGGTCATTAAAACAGATTTTCTGGCTACCCGTTACGACTATCGTTAATCTACAAATGACAGCCGGGACTAATGGCGCGTGCAGTAGCCATCCGGTATGGAGGAATCTCTGTGAGTAATGGGTTTGTTGCCCATCCACGGTCCGACATCGACAAGCATTGCTTAACCTCAAATATCGACTCGTGCCGCTGTTATTATTTGGCCACGAATTCCTCCATAACCTTAGAAACCCATGGTCATCCAACCCACCCCCAGGAAACTGCAGGTTTTTTTTATTTGCTAACGGAACCCTAAAACAAGTCAGCGCGACGCTCACTGATGTGCTAACTGTTTTTATAACGACGCCAATCTGTTCCGAGATCAGTAGATAAGCAGACATTAATAATCTTATGGCAGACTGCTAATTATGTCATTAATTTAGCATTTGATAAGCAGGCATGCCTGCTATGCGGCTGTTTCTCATAAATTATTGTGTGACACTTGCAATTTTATTGTTCTTTAGGTTTTTTGCAAAAAAAAAAAAAATTATAGGGCATAGTAAAAAATTGCGACAGCCGGTTTTAAGAACTTTTGAGTTTCAATGGCGATGTCTAAGATATTAAAAGATAAACCAAAAGCTGTATAAAAATTCCCTGCAGCTGTTTGTGTTCTCCGAGCTATAATTTAGGAATTTTGTTCATTCATTGGAGAGCTTACTCCACGAACAGGTTTCCTCGATGTAATCATGGATTATTATCATCGGGTGAGGTGTCTACAAAATATAGGAAAGACGTCATATCCCCTTCCAGACATGTTATCTTTCCTATCGTTTTGTAATTACTGAGATGAGGTCTAACAGAGAAATATAGAAGAAGATTGTTGCGGCGACTCCAAATATAATGGGATGGTAAGGAAATGATAATCAGCGGTTAAACTTACCTCAGCAATGCCAGCTCATATTCGAAGGTGACAGGGTCAAAGTGGGGGTGGCTGGCGACAATCTGCCGTAAGGCTCATCGCTCTGAGCCGGGTCGTGTTTGCCCTGCCTTACTAGCAGTTCTGATGGGGGAAGGTGTGAAAGAGATGTTGAACTTATCTCAGCAACACCATATCATACTAGAAGGTGGCAGGGTCGAAGCGAGAGTACCTGGTGACAATCTCCCGTAGGGTTGTTCGCTCCGAGCCAGTTCGTCTTCGCCCAGCCTTACGAGCAGTTCTGATGGGGGGAAGCTATGGAAGAGATGATGAACTTACCTCAACAACACCAGATCATACTCGAAGGTGGCAGGGTCGAAGTGAGAGTAGCTGTGACAATCTCCCGTAGGGTTCTTCGCTCCGAGCCAGTTCGTCTTCGCCCAGCCTTACGAGCAGTTCTGATGGGGGGAAGCTGTGGAGGAGATGATGTACTTACCTCAGCAACGCCAGATCATACTCGAAGGTGGCAGGGTTGACGTGAGAGTAGCTGGTGACGATCTCCCGTAGGGCTCGTCGCTCCGAGCCAGTATGTCTTCGCCCAGCCTTATGAGCAGTTTTGATGGGGGGAAGCTGTGGAAGAGATGATGAACTTACCTCAGCAACACCAGATCATACTAGAAGGTGGCAGGGTCGAAGTGAGAGTAGCTGGTGACAATCTCCCGTAGGGTTCTTCGTTTCGAGCCAGTTCGTCTTCGCCCGACCTTACGAGCAGTTCTGATGGGGGGAAGCTGTGGAGGAGATGATGAACTTACCTCAGCAGCGCCAGATCATACTCGAAGGTGGCAGGGTCGAAGTGAGAGTAGCTGGTGACAATCTCCCATAGGGTTCTTCGTTCCGAGCCAGTTCGTCTTCGCCCGACCTTACGAGCAGTTCTGATGGGGGAAGCTGTGGAGGAGATGATGAACTTACCTCAGCAACGCCAGATCATACTCGAAGGTGGCAGGGTCGAAGTGCGGGTGGCTGGCGACGATCTGCACGCGTCGCTCCACGAAGCCGTAGGGCTCGTCGCTCTGAGCCAGGTCGTGTTCGCCCAGTCTTACTAGCAGTTCTGATGGGGGGACGCTGTGGAGAAAAATATGTGGTTAGAGCAAGAACATATGAGTTAAGTATGGGAAAAATTGGTAACACACACAGAGAAAATCATCTATCAGTCAGTCAGTTTTAAATCTTTCAGTTTTTCTATTCTATTCTACCTTTCTTTACCGTCATAGTTGCACATAAGTATGAGTCATTATTTGTAAGTACTTATACCTTTACACACGATGTCTACATATCTTTTATACAACTCTCCTTTCGCAGGAATAGGTTGCTTCTAGGCAAACGTGCTCCATCTTCGACCGCATCATCGCTTACCATCAGGTGAGATTGTGGTCAAACGTATGCCTATATATAGTAAAAAAAGGTATGGTGGAAAAGATTTCTTTTGGAATAAGCATTACATTTGTACCTATTTTCCGTTTCCTTCTTTTTATCTTTCTATGTAATGTGTGTACATAAATTGTTAAATAAAATAAGGCCATTTATCCTCTGTCCTATTTAGTTATGAGTCTTTGATTTTTGTCTGATATCACCAACGAACGTGGCTTTTGAATTCACACCACGTTCTCGCATCAACTACGGATGTTCTACGGATCGCATTTATTTCGCTCATATTTTTCGCGATTTCAACGTCGATCCCATTATAAAAGTTGTTCATAAAGATAAGTACAATGACCAGGTATTGCTTTTATTCTGTTATACGTTGTATAATACATAATACAATATTGGATATATATAGGTATTTAATCCTTACTTCCTTACTTAATATCAGGGACCGGACAACCCCGCTTAAGAGTTAAGCCTTTTGATAGGGTAAGCCGTACATGAGGTAACTCATATCGCAGTGTTACCTTTTGATCGAGTTACATCTCCGAAACCCAGCGAAACGGTTACCACCTTTATTATGGTAAGCACGTGAAGGGGTTAACCCCTTCAATGGCTTAAGCCTTTGAAGAGGTTACCTTTACGAAAAGCTTTTATTCGGGTTACCCTGAATTACCTAATACACTTGAGCTGCATGTAGGTGCGGGATACTTGCACCCTAGCGGCGCCTCATTGCCGTACTATTTTTATTGAGTTATTACGAATTTGACAACAAGTGATGAAAGTCGACAGATAAGCGAGCTAATAATTAGGATGAGTAACACAGGTTAGTGATTATTATTTAAAGTACTGAGTTAGGTACCTTAATGTTAATATTGTGATGTGTAATTATATTTGTTATTTAAAATTATTGTTATTATGTTAAGTTACAAGTTACCTACAACTGAATTACTTTACTTAGCCTTGTAAGTACCTACTTATTTATTTATTTAGTAACATATATTTTTATTATTATTATTACCAATAGGATTGATTGTGTTTCAGGTGACGCTAGCGATACTGATGATGATAATGTACGATTTCAAGAATATAGTCAGCCGCTTTTTACAGAGAATCAAGACGAATTCCTGACTACGATTACTAGCATAGGCGGCTATGATATCTATGAATAGTTTTAAACTTTAAACTGTGTACTCGTAGGTATAGCATATTTGGTTCGATGCAAACTCTGGCGGTTGTGAAAAAAAGTGGCGACCGACGCGACGCGCGCGCAATGTTTTTATTTTAATAAAAACTCGCCAAGTGCGAGTCAGACTTCCGTGCAAAGGGTTCCGTACGAATTTAATTTTTGTAACATGTTATTTTTACACCATAGACTTTTTATAGGTTTTTCTGTAATCTATAGACAAAAATCTATTATCTCCAATTCTCCATTTTTTCAAAATTTTAGGCTCAGTAGTTTCGGAGATAAGTCGGGGAATGGTAATGTTTCGTCTAATTTCTTGAATAACTTCAAAATCATTTATTTTAAAATTATGAAAAAAAAATATTATTAAGACTCTCGCAGTAAGCCCTTTCATTTGATTTGTCACACGATTACACGCAAGTCCGACTCGCACTTGGCTAGTTTTTCTATGGGAGCTGGCATAGCACCGTCGCTGCCATTTAGTTTTTTTTTTTCAAAGTAGCGGGGCATGATTTAACGTGCATAAACACGGTGCCATTTTAGTCGTCTTACAAAGGCAGTCCACTTAATGTACCCGACAAAAACTACCTCTAGGCTCGATTATTTTTAAAAAATATGATTTGTTTAATAAGATTTATTAAAATTTGTTACACTAATCAGTCTTTCACTTATTTTGTCACTAGAGTGAAATCACATTTGTCAATAATGGTGAATGAATGATGACGAATCATAGCTGATTTAAATAGAGTTAAATAAGTATAACACACTAAACACACACACACACTACATAGATTGACTTGGCATGAAAACACAATGTATCTCACAAGTAATACATATAGTGCGATTGCCAAGTCAATCTTTTTATTTAAACATAAAAGATTTTTAACATTGATATGAGATGTTGTTAGGTTAGCCAATTAAGTAATAACTTAAGGCAGAAGGATCCTTAAGTAGGGACTGAATAAATTAACCGACTTGATATTACATGGATCTCAGAACTTTTTACGGTAGAAGAACTGAGTTGCGAGACTTGGTTTTTTACAAGTTATGTTATGGCATTACATTTGCTTGTGTCAATTGATGCATCGTATACATAATATCGGTGAACAGCACCTCGCCTCGGCTGTGACATTGTCACAGATAGAATACCTCTCTAAATTCCTTGCATAATAGAGAAGTACTACAACATACACTTTGCCGTGTAGTATCCGGCAAGTAAAAAGAATAGAACAACCCATCTCCTCACGTGGGTGTCGTATGAGGCGACTAAGGGATATTAGCCGGAATGACAACAACGCATCCGTTTTTTGGCTCCGGTAACCGAAACATGGCGGTATATCTATGAACCATGCTGGAATGCTCCCAAATGCCGAATCTAACAGTGGGCAGCAACACTATAAGAGAAAGCATTCCAGGAACTGCGGTCACCAACCCGCCTGCCAAGCGTGGTGACTATGGCAAATCCTCACTATGAGAAGCAACCCAGAATCCCAGATTCACGGCCCCCAGTTCCCGGTAACTGCACTATTCCTGGCCATGGTACCGGCCACGGTAACGGTGCGGTGGCAGGTGCTAAGAATCCCCTGGCTATGGCAGGGTACCAATCCCGAAAAATTGACCTGGCGACGTACAACGGACGCTCTCTGCGGCTGAACGAGCACTTCGCTTAATTTGGAAGTAGAGTTAAGTCGTATTAACTAGCACATCGTGGGACTATCGGAGATCCGAAGACGGGGAGAAGATGATAACCCTCTATAGTGGCCACTTGCTCTATTTCCGAGAAGGACACCAACCATCCCAAGGTGGCGTTGGGTTTATGGTCTACAATTCACTCAGGGGTAACATTGTGGAATGCGGCAATGTGTCGGCAAGGGCTTGATACCTTTTAATTAAGATATCAGAAAAGTACTCTTTAAAGATTATACAAGTGTATGCCCCAACATCCGCACACCCTGACGAAGAACTTGTGGCCACCTACGAAGACATAGTGAAAGCTATGTCTCGTACCAAAACATTCTACACTGTTGTCTTGGGTGACTTCAACGCTAAAGTGGGAGTACAAGAGAGTGGTGAGTCGAGATTAGGTCCATTTGGCTATGGGCGCAGAAATCATAGGGGGCGAATGCTGGTAAACTTCCTTGAGACTCAGGGGCTTTTTCTGACTAACTCTTTTTTCCAGAAGAATCCTCAAAGGAAGTGGACCTGGCGAAACCCCAATAACGTGACAAAGAATGAGATCGACTTCGTTATGTCTGATAAGCGCCATATATTAAGAGTGATCGGAACACCGGAAGTGATAACCGACTGGTTAAAGGCATTCTGAATATTAATGTTAAAATCGAAAGAGTGCGCCTAACGAGGTCGACCGTCAGACCAACGCTGCCCCAGGTCGAAGCTGGTTGCGAAAGCTTCCAGTTGGATCTACAGAACCGATTTGCCATGTTGGAAACCACCGAGGACATTAACGATGCCACCGAAAGCCTGCTTACGTATCATCCGAGATGGGTAATAAACACTTTCGACCAATGAGTTATAGACGTAAATCAGTACTCACTAGCGAGACTCTGGAATTGATGAGGAAACGACGAGAACTCCCGAATGCCACACCGTCTGAGCGTCGGTTACTTAACAGGTAGATCAAGAAGCTAATCAGACGCGACACTCGGAGTCCAAATACCCGAGACATCGAGCAAGCCATAGCGCGGAATAAGGGTTCGAAGGTATTTGCCAAGCCCCATACCTCCCGTTATCACCTGCAGAAATTCAAAACGTCACAGGGCACGTCACGTCACTCGCTGAAGTCGAAAAGTTCTACGGAGACTTGTATGCTCAAAAAACACCTCAGGCCCACGGCGCGGATGATCCACGGGCCAAGCTTACACGCCATCTCAAAGACGAGCTACCCCACATTCACATGGGTGAGATAAGGATAGCTCTCGGACAACTTCATAACAACAAAGCTCCGGGGGTGACGGGATAACCACAAAGCTGCTCAAGGCAGGAGGAACACCTGTCTTGACAGAGCTTGTAAAGCTCTTCAATTCCGTCATCCACACTGGCATAACACCGGAGGAACGGCACAGCAGCGTGGTGGTATTATTCTTCAAGAAGAGCGATAACACGCTCCACAAGAACTACCGCCCCATTTCACTCCTGAGCCACGTCTACAAGCTGTTTTCGAGAGTTATCTCGAATCGTCTCGCCCAAAAGTTCGATGACTTCCAACCGTCGGAGCAGGCCGGGTTTCGAAAAGGCTACAGCAACGTAGACCACATAATCATATCTCACTAGATCACACTACAATTCAGGCAAATAATTCAAAAGACCGAGGAATATAATCAGCCTCTGTGCCTAGCGTATGTGGACTACGAGAAAGCCTTCGACACCGTCGAGACCTGGGCTGTCCTGGAGTCCATGCAGAGATGTCTTATCGACTACCACGACGTAGAGGTGATTAGATGCCGCAACAATTACCGTCAAAGTACAAGAACAGAGCACAAAACCAATCCAACTGCGTCGAGGTGTAAGACATCATCATCATCTCTCCGAAACTGTTGACGAACGCGTTGGAGGACGTTTTCAAGATGCTTGATTGGAAAGGATGGGGCATAAATATCAACGGTCAGTATATCTCACACCTCCGATTTGCGTATGACATTGAAATCAAGGCGGAATCTTTGCAGAAGAATACATAAATATCTAGGCCAAATTATACAACTGGGCGGCACAACTGTCAATGGAGGCGACCAGAAGAATTCGCTTGGGCTGGGCGGCATTCGGGAAGCTGCGTGATATCTTTGAATCGTCGATCCCACAATCCCTTAATACTGGGTCTATAACCAGTGCGTCCTACCTGTAATAGCTTACGGAGCCGAAACGTGGACAACACTCGCCATAGGCCTGGTCCACAAATTCAAGGTTGCTCAGCGTGCAATAGAGAGAGCAATGCAATGTTTCTCTGGTGGATAGAATTTGCAACGATGTCATTCGCCAGAGAACTAAAGTTACTGACATTGCGCGTAGGATCAGCATGCTGAAGTGGAAGTGGGCCGGCCATGTCTGCAGACGCACAGACGGTCGATGGAGCAGACATGTGTTAGAGTGGAGACCGCATATGGGCAAACGTAGCGTGGGACGCCCTGCGGCACGATGGATCGATGATTTAAAGAAGGTGGCTGGCAGCGAATGGATGCAAACTGCTCAAGACCGGGATAGTTGGCGCTCTTTGGGGGAGGCTTACATTCAGCAGTGGACGGATATTTGTTGAAATGATGATGACAACATACACTTAGGTAAACAAAAACACTGCTAAATTTATTTAAGTTACTTCCGTAGTTCCGTCCGTGTTCCGAATTAAATGACGAATGATGAGAATAAACAAGAATAGACACGAAAAAGAAACATTACCTACAATGTTTAGCCTGTGCGACAAGGAAAATTGAACTGTAAGATCATACGGACAATGATTATTATTCCATGTTTACAAGTCGCTCGGTACATGCAACAATGGCGCGCGCCGGGCAACAAGATGTCCATTGCGGTCGTGGTTATGCAATTTTCAAACTAATGCCGATTTCGAAGAGTGCATATTACGATGTGTTGGGTTCGAATGGCTTACCCTGTTACAGAGTTACAGGGTATTGAAAGGGTAAGCCGTTCGGAATGGGTTACACAACACCCGTTCGAGAGTGTAACACGTATCATAGGGTTTATTTTTGAAGCGCTTAAAAAAACCCGTTCAAAAACCTTTTCAACGAGTACCCGGCCGGTCCCTGCTTAATATTATAAACTAGCTGACCCGCGCAACTTCGTCTGCGTCACAATTTTAATTACTGCACCGCTCCTATTGGTCTTAGCGTGATGATGTACAGCCTTTAGCCTTCCTCAATAAATGGGCTATCTAAAACTGAAATAATTTTTCAAATCGGACCAGTACTTCCTGAGATTAGCGCGTTCAAGCAAACAAACAAACAAACTCTTCAGCTTTATATATTAGTATATAGAAGTATAGATGCGAAAGTAACTCTGTCTGTCTGTCTGTCTCGCTTTCACGCCAAAACTATTGAACCGATTTAAATGAAATTTGGTATAGAGATAGTCTAGAGCCTGAGAAAGGATATATGCTACTTTTTATCCCGAGAGTATGTTCCCTAGGGACCACGCGGGCGAAGCCGCTGGCAGAAGCTAGTCAATTCTTCCGTTACTGAGTGACTGACAGACAACGCACAGCCGAAACTGCTGGTCGTAGAAAGCTGAATTTTGGAATGTAGGTTCCTTGAGGAGTGTAGGGGAGCACTAAGAGAGGATTTCCCGAAATTCCTACGGGAACGAGGTAAAACGAGATACGCGCGTACGAAGTCGCGGGCAAAAGCTAGTGAGTAATACAACGCTTTTTATCACTTTATTGTTTTTTTATTATTGTTGCAACTTAATAAATATCGGTCGTACCGAAAAATCTGGAAAACCCAAACTAACAGGTCATCAGATCGTTTCTCTGAACAGACAGATTAAAAATGTATTGCCTTATTTGCATATTAGTTACTGGTTTTTTGCATTCAACCTATCAGAGCTTGTTAGTAATGTTTTGACGGTGCATTTAAAATAGAAAAAGATTTTATAGAAATGAATATAGACTAAGGCTGCACTGTCCCTGAGTGAGGCTTTTTTTATTTGTGATGGGTTTGCTCTTGACTCTAGTCTAGGTCAGAGATGACAGAGACAAAGTCTGCGATGGAGCAAGCTTACCCAGAAGGAGCCTGTGCACTCTAACTTTGAAGAGATTAGGGTTGTAAACGTTTGGAAACACAGACGCAGGCAGAGAGTTCCACTCCTTTGCTGTGCGCATTGTAAAAGACGTTTGGAAACGCTTAGTGCGAATTGGTGGAATAGCAACAAGGTAGGGATGGTAAGATACAGTGCGTCTGGATGTCCGATGGTAGAAGGGGGCCGGTGGGATGAGGTCGTGGAGTTCTTGGGCACACTCACCGAAATACAATCTGTAGAAGACCGACAAGCAGGCAATCTTACGGCGATGAGCTAAGCTATGTAGCTTGGCATCCACCAGTTTTACGTCACCGATGAGCCTCTTAGCTCTGCGTTCTACCGAGTCAAGCGCGGCAAGCTGATACTTAGCTGAGCCATCCCAAAGGTTGTGCTTGTGCTTTGTATAGGGTTAAAAGCTGTCTATTTAGGATGACCAGCTTTTTGGCTGCGTTTTGGGCTTTGTACTCGATGGTGGCGCCGAAGTTTGAGACTGGATGTCAACTCCATGCCTAGGAGCTCGAGCCGATCAGTCACAGGAACAGATGCACCCCGAAAAGTAGGAGTTTGGTCAAAACGACTCCTTTTTGCGGTAAAGAGACACGCCTGTGTTTTGGTGGCGTTAAATTGACCAGACTGACCACCCCACTGGGAGACAAGGCTTAAGGTCACATTTGTACGCTTTACCATGGCTTCTCTAGAGGGTAGGTAAATGTAGCGATTCTATTGGTAACAAACAATCCCTCGCTACGCTTCCTCGCTCATCTTTGGTGGAAGCGCAGCCTTACTCCGGTTTCTAGAAATACATTATCGACGCGGCACAAAAAATACACTAGTCTAGTGATCCGATTGGCTGCTCTAAATATATTCTACTAGTGGACGTCACGCGGTTTCACCCGCGTAGTTCCCGTTTCCGTGGGAGTACGGGGATAAAATATAGCCTATGTTACTCCCTGATAATGTAGCTATCCATTGCTGAAAGAATTTTCCAAATCGGTTCAGTAGTTTCGGAGCCTATTCATTTCAAACAAAAAAACAAACACATCTTTCCTCTTTATAATATTAGTGTAGATGTAGATAGGTGATTAGATTGTAATAAAAAAAATGGCCAAGTGCGAGTCGGACTCGCTTTGCCAAGGATTCTGAACCAATTTAATATTTTTTACATGTTATTTTGACAGTACAGGACTTTTTATAGGTTTTCCTGTAATCTTTAGTATAGAACTATTATCTGCATTTTTTTTTTTCAAAAAGGCTCAGTAGTTTCGGAGATAAGGGGGGGATTGGTAATTTTTGGTCTAATTTCTTTAAGTGTTTAAAGAAAGATTTTAATTTAAGTGTTTAAATAGCAATAATCAGTTGTACATAATTAAATATACGGCTAGTAACTTAATTATATGGACTGTGAAGTCTTAGATTTTGTTCGAAACTCAGAAGTCTAGCTTCTGGTAGCGACTACGCCTGCAAGAAAAGTCGAAAACTGTCCCAAAGGATAATCTCGTATACGCGTAAACATCTCATCTATCCATTCAGTTGTAAATCGTGAAGACGAAACCAATAGCCAGACAGAGAAGAAGAAGAAGAAAACACGTTTATATCGCTAAAAGCGACGCATAAAACACAAAATTAAAACCAAAAACTAAATAACCTATTTTCGCTAGAGGAAATTATATATATAAAAAATATTATTAAATTATATATTAATATGGATTTTCTCAGGTAACCAACAGGAAAAAAACCTTTTTTAAGCCCATACCAATCACGAAATCCCATCAAACATAAGGAAATTCAAAAAATTACATTTGACATTGAAGCGTGCAGGCAATCCATAGGTCATCTTAAGGAAAATGCTCATACCATGCGATGCATAGGTCTCATACCACCTTTACGGTAATAAGTTGAGTTATGAGTGTGGAATATAAAATATGCATTTGTGCAATTAATGGGGAATGTGGAAAATCGATGTTTTGTTGTGCATTATGATGAAAAATGTCTAGTTGTGCAACGCTTTGATGATCTATGTCCTTTAATACTTTCAGAAAAATAAGTACCAACTTTTGGTCTCACAAAAATTTCTTTGAAATAAATTTTTAGGGTTCCGAACAAAAAATAGAACCCTTATAGGATCACTCGGGTGTGTGTCTGTCTGTCCGTCTGTCACAGCCAGTTTTCTCTAGATCCACTGGACCGATTTTGATGAAATTTGGTACACATATGGACTTCTGTGACCCAAACACGGACGCGTTACGTAAATTATTAAATTTTTAGTATGGGCGTCACTTGCACGGCATTGGTTGCACGTTTGAGGGTCTAACTAGGAAGAAAACAGGGGTTTCTGAGTTGAAAATTAATGTTACAAACTCTATTCGAATGCCAGCGTTTGACGTGTTTTTATGGTAAAGTTTGAAAATTTTCAATTTGAAATACTCAATTCAGAAATTGGGTGTCAAACTATCTCAAACTAAAATAAAATAAGTAAAAAAAGACGAAAAATACTCACTGTTCCACACAATGGGCAGCCGTAATAGCCCAGTTCTCATTCAGCAGCGCCGCCCCACATTTGTGAAGATAAGTCGAAGTCCTGTACTGCCTCAAGGAGATCTGCCAGGGCCACTGTCCGAAGCCCGACTTCGTTCCCCCCACGATCCTGCCTTGGGGAGCCTGCCAGAGTCTTCGACCACAGACTGCGAGCACCAATAAGGTTGAATTTAGAATCATTGTCCAGTTTATTGGGGCGGGTACGGTTTTATTGGAGTGGGGATGGATTTATTGGAGTGGGGATGGATTTATTGGGGTGGAGTAATGTTTATTGGGTTTGTTTAGTGTTGTGTTTATTGTTAGATTTATTTTGTGTGCTGTTGTTGTTTGCAGTTTTGTTATGTGTTTGTTAATTTATGCTTTTAGTTTAGTGATTTTGATCAGTTCTTTTTTACAAGTTCACAATATTGTTATTAAATGTCAATAAATCATGATTTCTAAGTCATTTATTACATTTTAATTAACGGTTGTCTTGTGCATGGAATAATTAGTTATAAGAATAAAGGTTTTGCTTATCGAATGACTGTTTTATAGTTGAAAAACTAAAAGTTCGATGGACTTCAGCTCAGAGATTTTATCTATTTGCTTCACAAAAAACTTATTTACACTTTTGCGTTCGAGATTTAAAAAAAAAACACTATTTAATTTTATTGAAATCCGTTTTTTTATTAATGACGTAGGTAGATAAGTATTAAATTTGTTCAAAATAGTTCAAGCTTAAAATATTTTTGACTTCAAATCTTTGAGCAATCTTTGGTACTGTCGGCAAAAAGAGTTCACTTTTTTATCCAAAACTGGATTGGATTGGTCTTGTTTTTGTCTAATAAAACTTTTGAACTCCTAATTAAAGTTTTTGCTCAATAAATTGCTATTTAAATTCTTAACGCTACTGCTGAATAATTCTTAGTGGATATGCTAATGTTAATACAATGTTAATAGCATAAAACGTAGTTGTATAATTTTAAAATTATGATTTTTTTACTTTATTTTGCGAACGGTACTTATTTTTATTAATAAGTCACTTTAAAGGAACTTTTTAACATTTTTCACAACCAAAAAAATCACATTAAAACGTTCTTGAAACACTTTTCGCATTTAGAAATCGAAATTAAATTCGAAACACGATTGTTTATATCCAGTTCACGATTGCACTTGGTCCTCGTACTCCCATGACATCTTTATTTTTACATTCTTACTCTTTAACAACCTCTTTGGCATTCTGCCAGTCCCACTTTTTAGCATAACATCAAAAACAATTGCAGTTTTAAAACTTCGATTTGTTTAAGTCACGTCACTACTTATTTCAAAACACTTTTTATTATTCGAATTTTTAGTTACGTCACGCCACTATTTCAAAACACTTTTTAGTAATAAGGCCAGGAAAATAAGTTATAAAGCCAATAATGTCACTTGCACTTTTTTTTCGGAATTAACCAAGTTCTCAGTTCAAAAATGCCACGTTTTTTTAAATGTCAATGCAAAAGCCTCAGCGTTCGTCCTTGCGCTTGCCTTGGCCGTGGCGTGCGGTCGCCTCGCGATCTCACTACTCTTTGTTTGAAAACCGAACAGTTTTTTATTTTTTTTATTATTGTTTATACACGGGCTGTAGAACATTTTGTTGGGACTCCAAAGGTCTTTAACCTGACGGTGGCTATTTCATGTCGGTTTGATTTCATAAAAAATAAAAGTAGAGTTTTATTTGTAGGGTTTTTCGGCAATGTCATTGGGTAACTTGGGTGACATTTGATTGCTTTTTTTGTCTGATTGAGGTGTCGTTTAGTTCTTCTTTTCGAATTATAACGACTCTTTATATGGGTGGCCACGTTTATAGCAGCAACGGTGGCATTAGGTCCTCAATAACACAGATGAAAAGGTACTTGGGGTTCTCCAATTAGTGTGCCATATTTTGGACAAGGGCACCGCGCTCACATTTGGTGTCAAACGGGTCAGTAAAACCCCATTTTACCTTGTTATTTCGTTAATGTTGTAGGTGCATCGACAGGAAAAAGGCACTACTTTAGGTAAAGTTGCACCCTTATAAATAACACTTATTATTTCTTATTTTAACCCAAATACTGATTAGTTTTATCAGTCGCTCCTGTGAATAAGACCAAAGCTTTTGTATGACCAACTATTAAAATATAAAGTAGTCAAAAGTGTCTTCCTTTCGTGTAATCTTTTCTTTATATAACTTATCTTGTAAGTTACTTTTATCTTTTGTCAGGAATTTGGAGAAAGAAATGTGTCTCATATACGTATTTGTTTTGATACATTTTTGTTTTATCTAAGTACTAAAACTTTGTAGCATCACGGAGTCTTTATGTACCTATGCTCAGAGGGCTTAGCGGGAATGTTTTGACGTATTGTAACGTTACAGTATCGTTAACCTAAGTGAATTTAGAAATATAAAAACTACAACCCTATAGTATTTTGGTTTATTTTTATGCGACATAAACAATTTTTATCTTCTTCTTCTTATCGTGTGGGTAGTAAGGTCTAAACGACCCCACACACCCTAGTGTCAGAGTATCTAAACCGCCTCAAAGGCCTCTGACATGGTTTATTTGACGACCGCCATTTGACGGCCGGGACCACCGGCTTATACGTGCCTTCCGAAGCACGGAAACATCTTTTTATCAAACAATCAGGTGATTCAAGCCTGCAATGTCCTAGCCAAACTGGAAACAACTTTACAAAGTCATACAAAAATATGAATATAGTATCGAATTCAAATAAATATTATGTGCGAATCGAGTGAAAGGCCCTCTGTTTACAGAAATAAGACCATTTTTGCGGAATGCGGTTGCGGATTCATTCGAAAGGTCACCGCGGCCCTGGAACGCAAAGGGCACTAGGTAGAACACGGATAGGTTTTAGGCAGTAAGAGTCTGACACTCCCTCTCACTCCGTCCTGTCTATTCTGTAAGTAACCATTTCGATATCGAGCTTCACCTGAGTGACAAAGCTCACAAAGTGAACTTTATTACACACTAGTGGACGTCACGCGGTTTCACCCGCGTAGTTCCCGTTCCCGTGGGAGTACGGGGATAATATATAGCCTATGTTAATCCCTGATAATGTAGCTATCCATTGCTGAAAGAATTTTTCAAATCGGTCCAGTAGTTTCGGAGCCTATTCAATTCAAACAAACAAACAAACAAATCTTTCCTCTTTATAATATTAGTGTAGAAGTGTAGACTAGTGGACGTCACGCGGTTTCACCCGCGTAGTTCCCGTTCCCGTGGGAGTACGGGGATAATATATAGCCTATGTTACTCCCTGATAATGTAGCTATCCAACGCTAAAAGAATTTTTCAAATCGATCCAGTAGTTTCGGAGCCTATTCAAACAAACAAACAAACAAATCTTTCCTCTTTATAATATTAGTGTAGATAGTGTAGATAACATAAAGGACTTATGTTTATACTCACCTCGGATCTCGCTTTCGAGACTCGAAAATGTCGTTACAGAGTAGCACTACAGAGCGTTAGGAGACATTTGATAATCTACTATCATTAAAAAAAATGGGATTGACATGCGCTATCGTAATGTCACGTGGTCAAGACAGGTGTCAGATGTTGTGGCTTCTGACTATCGGACTATCTGTGACAACTGTCAAAGATCGACATAATGACAGCCGGAAAGAACGGTTTAATTTGCTTTCCGAGATCAGAGCGCAAATTCTGCTAATTTGTAAGCAACGATTGCATTCGCATCTCAGTCGCAATCTATACTAATATATAAAGCTGAAGAGTTTGTTTGTTTGTTTGCTTGAACGCGCTAAGGAACTACTGGTCCGATTTGAAAAATTCTTTCAGTGTTAGATAGCCCATTTATCGAGGAAGGCTATCATCACGCTAAGGAGCGGAGCAGTAATGAAAATTGTGACGCAGACGAAGTTGCGCGGGTCAGCTAGTCTGTCATACATGCGTGGAAATGAGGAGCTATCGTGTTTGAATTCACCGCTAGAGGCACTAGTGTAGCGTGAGGTTTTAAATGTCAAATTTCACTGTTGGTTGGCTATTGACGCGAGTTTATTAACTTATTTGTTTTGATTTTTAGGGTCCCTTCCCAAAGGTTAACCAACGTAACCCTATTACTAAGCCTCCGCTGTTCGTCCGTCCGTCCGCCCGTCTGTCTGTCAGCGGGCTGTATCCCATGAAACATAATACCTCGGTAGAGAGTTGAAATTTTCATAGATTTTGTATTCTTATTGCCGCTATAACAAAAAATTAAGTTTTCGGTTTACGGTTCCGTACCATACGGAACCGTTCGTGTGCGAGTCCGACTCACACTTGGCCGGTTTTTATTTTCCTCCTACCTTGTTCACATGCGCGTAATAACAAGTTTAATGCTATGATTAAGAACCTTACTCGACAGTGGCGCCAACTGGTGAGTACAAAAACGGTAGCCCTCATTGAGGCTTTATAGAATAAATTAGTAAAATTGGCACTAAAGAGGAATCTGGATATGTAATGGATGGTTTAGCCTTCTAAGAACCGACCCCGGCAACCGTTGGTGAACTTGTAAGATCGATCACTAGTTTTATTAACTAATCAACGGTTTAAATCAACTGCTGTTTAACCATCCGATCAATATGGACATGTATTTGAATTAACTGGTAATTAAGTAACGCTAATCCATCCGTCCGTGACTGTGGGGACATTTTCATTCATTATCACAAGTGTTGAGGTAGGTACTCACTTGCGAAGAAGTCCATTACTATAGGAAAATTAATAGTCTTCACAGGATTGACCGTTCTGTTGATCTTTCATCATGCTACATGTAGTTTAATTAAACTCATCTTTCATTCGTTAAAAAAATACTGGCACTTAACCTTATTTGAATAAATATCTACTTTTTTTTAGGGTTCCGAAAAAAAAACGGAACCCTTATAGGATCACTCGGGTGTCTGTCTGTCTGTCCGTCTGTCACAACCAGTTTTCTCCGGATCCACTGGACCGATTCTGTTGAAATTTGGTACACATATGGACTTCTATGACCCAAACACGGAAGCGTAACGTAAATTATTATTTTTCTAGTATGGGGGTCACTTTTTGGGTCAAACTAGAATATTAAAAAAAAAGTTTTTTGAACAATATCGTGTCACATATCAAATGAAAGGGCTTACTGTGAGTGTTTTAATTATATTTTTTTCATAATTTTAAAATAAATGGTTTTGAAGTTATTCAAGAAATTAGACGAAAGAAGACCGGGGGTATGGTCTTTTTTCGTCTAATTTCTTGAATAACTTCAAAACCATTTATTTTAAAATTAGAAGTCTGTAGTGTTAAAATAACATGTTAAAAAAAAATCGTTCAGAACCCTTTGCACGCGAGTCAGACTCGCACTTGGCCAGTCTTTTTTTTGAGGTTGGTATTTTTCCAGCAGTGCACTTTTTTCGGCTAACAAGATTTTTATATAGTCATGCTTTATAGCATGCAGCAGATCTACCCAGACATGAACTGATCAAACTGGAATTTAGTAACCTATGCACAAATGCGCACGGAAAGCAGCATCCTGAGAAGAATGCCGACGCATTACTAAGCTTGTCTTCGTCCTCGCCTCGTCGAGATTAGAGCTGAAAGATGATTGATGAAGTCATAACGACCTCGATAGAACATCTATCTGTCTATAGATCTGTGTGTGACGTTCTTTATTTCCATTACATAATATCTTCCCAACTTTAAAAGACTCCTAAACGCTGTCACGCTCAAATCTCTCAGCCGTGTCGCGAACACGGCCAACTTTTTTGCTGTCAAATCCCTCCCGTCTTTGAGTACCCAGCCTAACAGTCAAAACAATCAGTGTACCCAACAATAGCTTCGTATAATTGAGCCGTAGTTAATAATCTAACAATTAGTTAGCGTCATGGCATGGGTGGCGGTACTTCCTTATTCTGCGGTCAGTTGAGGCAGAATATATGGTATTTTTTATTAGTTTACAAGATCCACTCGGTTATGTAATGTGTTATTACACTTATTACACAATGGAGTGTAAATAATAACAGCCGCGCTGGTCGATCTCCAAGGGTAAGCAGCGCTTGCTGAGGTTGGTACTTGGATGGGTGTGTCATCCATTCATTACTTACTGAGACTCCTATGTGACTCGGAAAGTTCGGAAAGCACGTTAAGCGTTGATCCCGGCTGTCATTTTTAAGTATTTGACAGACATTAGGTACAAGTTGGTGCCCACCAGTTTTGCCAAGGGGTACAGTGTTACTCAATAACTTGGTGGTGGTGGTCAGGTTGGCGTAAAGTTAGACTAAAGGGGACGCCAACATATATGGAAAAACAACAACAGATTTCGGCAGTTATGTTTAACAAACTGACCCGCGGAACTTCGTCTGCGTCACATTTTTTAGTCATAGCGTGGTGTTATACAGCCTTCCTAAATAAATGGGCTATCCAACACCCGGGCGCAATAGCCGTCGCGACGCAACAACAACTGCCGGTCGATTCTGTAAACATGTCGAACTGAAGCCTTGGGTGAAGTGATAACAAAGTGAGCTGTCAATCCATCTTGATTACTTGAATTGACAGCTCACTTCGTGATCACTTCACCCAATCACCGGTTAGATTTTTTCAATTCGAACCAGTAGTTCCTGAGATTAGCGCGTTCAATCAACCAAACAAACAAACTCTTCGGCTTTATAATATTAGTATTGATTCCCGTGTAATGGGAGCAGAGCCTACTGTCTTCATCTAGGCACTACTCCAGGCTCTGGGCTACTGAGTAAGGTAAGTTCCCTATGGAAAAACTCAGTAAAGGCTTGTTCAACCTGGGAAACAAACTCAGCATCTCATGATCAGCAATACTTGCTTCCACTACGACGTATCTTCGAGTAATTTCGAGCATTTTGGGGAAGTGCGACGGAATTGCATAATTTAATTCCGCCAAGCCCGTTCCATCATCGGACGACAAGACGAACGGCGATGCGCCACCGGTACATGATGGACATCCCACCCACGCGCACAAAACTTTTTGGGAACACATTCATAGTGCGTACAGCTAAGAAATGGAATTCCCTGCCGGAGTCTGTGTTTCCTGATAGCTACAACCTGGGAGTATTTAAGTCAAGAGTGAATAGGTTACTTCTAGGCAAGCGTGCTCCATCTTCGACCACATCATCGCTTACCATCAAGTTAGATGGAGGTCAAACGCGTGCCTAACAATAGTAAAAAAAAAAAGAAAAACCAATGTGGCCATTTGATGATAGTATGTTTACTCTTCCCCGTATATGTCAACGGAAAATTATAGACTCCGTAAGATTGATTAAATCTTTATTAGATTATGATTACTCGATTTATTATGAAAAAAAAGCGTTTTGTATACAATCCATCCAAATTCAATAGTTTCCAATAAGTCCGTGACTTATTAAGAAACAATATTTTACAATTTTACGCGATTTTTTGCAATTGTTATGACGTTTTCAATTTTTGAGTGACATAGCTATAGGACTGAAACACAACTAGGCTAATATGTAAGGACTAGCCCGCGACCTCATACGCGCATATCCCGTATTTTCCCGTTCCCGTAGGAATTTCGGGAAATCCTATCTTAGTGCTCCCCTACACTCCCCAAGGAACCTGCATACCAAATAACAGCTTTCTACGACCAGTAGTTTCGGCTGTGCGTTGTCTAGCTGTCAGTCACTCAATCAGTCAGCAACGGAAGAATTTTATACAATACTAGCTGAATCGGCAAACGTTGTTTTGCCATACAAAAAAAATACCCTACCACCTATTCTCACACCTACCGAATATACACACAAAATTTCATGAAATTCGGTCGAGCTGTTTCGGAGGAGTTCGGTAACAAATACCGTGACACGAGATTTTTATATATTAGATATTAATTTCTCTCTAACCCCTCGGGAATACAACTGTGATGATACATTTACGTCAGTCAAATTGAATCCAATCTCATTAAGATTACGGAAACCAATAATCTCAATTAAAGAGAACCGAGGACAATTTATTAATTCCAATTAATTGATTAAGTATCATTCATTTGTGTGCAGTTGATTTATTGATTCTTACAATGACAGGAAAATAAGAATGAGGTGACATTTTTATGATGAGATTCTTTGTACAATTTGTCCATAATTAGGTACTAATTAAGTCTTGTTTACCTGTTAAGTTGTACTTAGTTTTTGACGTGATAACGTCTTTTAAATCGATGAACACCGGCTGCACGCACGAAAAAGTGTCACGTTCCGAGAGCGGGAGCGCGGAACAAGCGATAGAGAGGCATGATCGGCCTAAGGTTGTTTGTAAATGTGAGCACTATGGAGCCATTTTCATATGTAATTAGTAATAGATTTTGTTATTAAATTAGTTTGACATGAACGAGCGTGGCAGTTGAGAGCTTGTCATGCTCACACAAAGGTTTTGCTGATGGTGGCGCGTGTTTTGAATCATTTGGTTCCCTTCAAAATAGTTGAGTCAGATGGTGCTGATGCACGCGTAATGTTCGTGAACGGGCGCCGTCAGTTGAGACTGGTCATCTCTTACCTGCCACTGGCTTATTTTTATCTGTACCTACATTTTGAATTGTTTTCTTGTTCTTTGCATTGTCCTCAAATATAGAAGCAATAAAAAAAATGTTAACAGGATTTTGTAATACATCACATGGTTTAAAAGAGTGTCCGTTCTTATTGGTCTTAGCGAGATGATATATAGCCTATAGCCTTCCTCGATAAATGGGCTATCTATTCCTGAGATTAGCGCGTTCAAGCAAACAAACAAACTCTTCAGCTTTATATATTAGTATAGAAGTAAAGTGTAGATATAGATTACACGACGTTTTCATGTCTTTTCCAGTCTCATTATGACTATTTGTTCCTAAATATTTTAGAATAAATCACGACCCACAATGAGACAACTCCCGTGCAAGAATTTAAGTGGTATGCAGTTTAACCGGACCTATATCTCCGTTTTAGTTTTATAAATCAAGTTTTATATTATTCTTTTATTTTATTCTTTTTATTAATTTAAGTGTGGGTGTTAAGGTGTAACAAATAGAGGTGATTGTGTAAATAAATTAATGGTAAAACTAAAATTCTCACCGCTTTTGTAATCTGACATGTTGACGGCTTCCGTCGTGGTTTCCGGAAGCAGTGTTGTTGTTGGTAGGGCTTCCTCTGCAAAATAATTATAATATTTATTTTATTATAACGCAACGCGAAAAGAGATGGGGCAGGCTTTTGCCCAGTGGTGGGACATTATACATTGGCTAATGAAAATGAAAACAATTCTTATTGGACTTATCACCAGTGCAATTTACCAAGATTACCTTAAAATATTTTTGTGGGATTTTTGTTTTTCCGTATTTTTTGGATTAGAAAAATAAAATGTTCGCGAAGGCAATATCGAAAATTTCTCTACAAGATTTTTTTGTTTAAGATAAAATCCTATAAATAACGCGCAAATGTAAACGCGCCCTCTATAACGACTCATCTCGTGAAATTCCATGCACCAGGTGGCAGCACTGAGGCGTCAGGTCGACGCACTTGTCAATGCTTATGTTTCCGACATTAGTTAAATTGACATCAACGTTATGTTTGCGTCAAAGTACGGAAGGACCACTCGCCTAAGTGGCGCCAACTAGTGGCAAAAATTTTCCTGAAAACTTTCATTATCACGTGTTATTGAGTTAAATTTAGAATAAGTTACTCACCAGTAGGTTTCACAGCTTCAGTAGTACTAGAACCAGTGCTATTCTTCTCACCAAGACTTTCAGTAACATTTTCAGAAGAAACTGAACTGAACGTCGTCAAGCCAATACTTGAAGTCGAAGTCGGTACTGTCGGCGACAACGTCACGTTGACAGTAAACTCTAGGATCGGTTGTTGTGTTGTTACAGTTGTTGATGAAGTCGCGGCTTCCGTTGTTGTTGTTGTTGTTGTTGTGGAAGTCGTTGTTGGTTGTACAGTTTGTTGTTCTGTTGGTGTTAGTTCAACAGTTGTTGGGGCTGGTGTTTCTGGTGCAGGGACTTCTGTTGTGGTCGTCGTTTTTGTTGTGGTTGTAGGTGCGGCTGTTGTTGTTGTTACAGTTGTTGAAGTTGATGATACTGTTGATGATGGCGTTTCTGGTTTTGGTGGGATTGTTGATATTAGCACCCAACCATCTGTTTGCCATTTTTCTGGAAATATTAAAGGTGTCATTAATAAAAACCCGACCGCCAAACACGACTGAAAAGTTACTTTTCAAGCATTCAGATGCAGTTGGTGGAATTTATTTTACTTCCACACTGATTTGATGCCACCAACTGCATCAGGCTGACCCTCCTGGCGCAATCGGGTAAAAATTAGTAAGAGTAGGTATTATTAAACTACTAGGATTGGTCTGCTAGCTGTGGACCCATATATCGAAAGACTGGAGCCCTAACACAGCTTGGCAAGATGGCAGTAGACCGAAGTTTTATGGTTTCCTCTAGAACTGGTGAGATAAACTATAAAACCGAGAGAAAAGGTACGAATGGGGCTGTTTCCCAAGAATAGGACATGCCGGCTATGCGGAATTTGTACTGAAGGATCACCGCGGCCCTGGAACGCGGCGGGCACTAGGTGGAACACGGATGGGTTTTAGTCAGTAAGAGTCTGACACTCCCTTCTGCTCCGCTCAGAGCGGGAGGAGTCATTTGATGATTTCCCATCCTTAAAAAAAGACAGGCACGCTCATAAAAAAGAGTAGGAATATTCTTTGGACTGTACCTATTCGTTACTTTATTATCACAAGATTTTACGCTCATGATTCCTAACGATATTATCATAACAGTATTATGTATGAGCATAATGTAACTTGGTGATGTCATTGTTCACTCGAAATATAAAATGTTTGAGCTTGTAGAAGATTGTCTGGTTTGTCGAGACTCATTATATTTAATAAAGGTTTCAGTTTAGGTTCTTTTGCTTAAAAAATGTCCTTATATAGTCCCCGGACCGATTTAGGCCGTGGCGGCCAATTTAAATGGACAGATGCACTGACTCTTCCTCGGGTTGCATTAAACCGACTCCGCTCAGTAAACTCTACCCATTGCACATTGGCTGGTATTTCACCACCAGTAGTACGTAGGGATGTCGCACGTGCGCTTGAAAAAAAGGACCAAGAATCCGATTCCCGACATCCTCTTTACGATCATACAATAGTCCCGGGTAGGCTTAAGAGCCGGAAGAGTTTTCTTCGTCGCACAGAGTCCATCCAAGACCGTCCACTTAAAGCGAGAACCAAGCTGTGGGAAGAACATCATCCCCCACCACCTGACTACTTGCAGCCCCAGGAAAATCTACCTCCAGGACGTGATCTGCAGTAGCCTATTTGGAAGACACTGAACCGATTGCGTACCCAAGTAGGCCGCTGCAAACACAATCTGGCGAAATGGGGATTCATTGACCCGTCAAATACTCAATGTGAGTGCGGTGCTCCTGTTCAGACCATGAGCCACACGTTGGAGTGCCCCAAGTGCCCATACACCTGTACTTTGGGGGATTTAATGAATGCCACCGACGCTGCAATTAACGTAGCCACCTACTGGGTCCAAAAAATCTAAGAAGTTAACCATCGACTCGAAAAGAAGAAGAAGACTGACTCTTCCATCACTCTCATAATCCGATGGGACGGCAACCCCACACGACCGGAGAGATCTGGCGCAGGATCAGTGGCGTGGCGACATGTGCAACGGTTTCACACCACCAACTTTCAAACTTCGGGTTGTCAATTAGAAATTCGTAATTGAAAAACCCAATAACTCTTACAAAATCCTTATAAAGTTACCGTTACATCCAATTTAATAAGTTTTTATGTTGAAATTAAAAGATAGCCGAGGTTTCACGAATAAAATCAGCGAAAACAAGATAAACGCTCAGAAATACTTGGGGGTCTTTAAGTCATGACTGAACAGACTCTGGACACGCGTGCTCCATCGCCGACCACATCATCGCTTCCCATGAGGTGAGATTGTGGTCAAACCCGTGCCTATCAATATTGACTGGATTGGTATTTATTGCTTTAAGGACAGTGACAAAAAAAGAACAGTTTTTAATTCAATAAATCAATATATATAAAACTAGCTTCTGCCAGCGGCTTCGCCCGCGTGATCCCTCGGGAACATACTCCCGGGATAAAAAGTAGCCTATGTCCTTTCTCAGGCTCTAGACTATCGGTGTACCAAATTTCATTCAAATCGGACAGACAGAATTACTTTCGCATTTATAATATTAGTAAGGAATCTTCCTTTCCTGACTGATTGAGTGACTGACAGCCAACGCACAGCTGAAACAAATGGTTGTAGAATGCTGAAATTTGGCATGTAGGTTCCTCGGGGAGTGTAGAAGAGCACTAAGAGAGGATAACCCAAAATTCCTACGGGAACTGGTAAAAACGAGGTATGCGCGTACGAAGTTGCGGGCTAACGCTAGTAAGTCATAATCCAATACGAATGATCCACCCGAGAGCTTTAGATAACTTTATTTTACAATTTACAGGATAATGCAAGTAAAATAAATACTATATTTTACTAGAAACATACACATTTTATACTATAAATACTAATCCTAATATATATAATTCTACCGTTACTGAGTGACTGACAGCTAGACAACGCACAGTCGAAATTATTGGTCGTAGAAAACTGAAATTTGGCATGTAGGTTCTTTGAGGAGTGTAGGGGTGCACTAAGAGAGGATTTCTCGAAATTCCTACGGGAATGGGAAAAAATGGGATATGTGCGTATGAAGTCGCGGGCAAAAGCTAATCTAACTATATACACTTAAATTAAAAACTCCTAACTAAAATAAAGCGTCAAAAAATTCGTCCGCATTGCGGGTCGGCTGGAAGTGAGCCCTTAAGACTGACAGCATTGCCACGTTGAATGGCCATGCTTATCCTCTGACCGAGATAAAAGCCAGCGCTTGGGTCACGTGAAGTGTCAAATAAAAGTTTTAGATGGGATTGTCTGGAAGCCACAGTATCCTTTACTCAGCAATGGATTAGGTGTTCAAGTAAGTACTAAATATCTATTAATCGGAATACCTCATCATCATCATAACAGCCGAAATACGTCCACTGCTGGACATAGGCCTCCCCCGAAAGGAGGGTTTTGTCATAATCGCCACGCTTGGCAGACGGGTTGGCGATCGCAGTGTATGGTGTTGCGTTTTACAGAGAGTGCTGCTGCACATTCTCGGGTGAGTCCCTTAGTCGCCTCTTACGACACCCACGGGAAGTGATGGGATAGTATTATTCTTTTACGGCACCATACGGCACCGGCCGGCACCACACGGCGAATACGCATCACCAAAATCTCAAATCAATTTGGTTTGTAGTGATGGATCAACATGGCAGCTGTAATTTTAATCGATGATCACAAACTAAATCTAAATCTCTCCACAAATAGTTAGCTACTGTCCCAAAATCACCAGACATTCGGCCAGTTCTCACGACAATCGTGACAATTCGAGCTACTAGCGCCAGTAAGTGGAACAGCGCAGTCACGGCGCTGAGTCCGTGATCGACGCTTTATCGAGTACAGTTTCGATGGCATTGTGCCAGGAGATAGAAAGAGTTGGACTAGTGTTAATGGTAATCGGCACTATACTGTCGCATAAATATGGAACGAGGCGGCAGCGGTCAGACTGTCCATCTAACGCCAGATTGTAAAAGTTTAAGGATCAGAGGGCTAAAATTGGGCCCTCTGATCCTTAAACTTCGTATAATACGGTCATTGCGTCACCGCGGCCCTGGAACGCGCAGGGCATTAGGAGGAACACTGATGGGTTTTAGTCAGTTCCCTTCCGCTCCGCCCAGAGCAGAAGAAGTCATTTGATGATTTCGAGCGGAAGAAGTCATGTTATTTTAACACTATAGACTTCTAATAGGTTTTCCTGTAATCTATAGGTAAAGATCTATTATCTCCATTTTTTTTTCAAAGTTAGGCTCAGTAGTTTCTCAGGCCAACTCGTACTGTACCTCTATAATCTATATTATGTCCAGCAACTGGTTCAATAAAGACATATGAGTCAAACCGTAAATAATCTCTTACATAGATAATATAATAGGTAGGCAGATATTCCTTGTAAAAGTTCTAAGAAGAAACGACATATCAACTCTATGACGAATGAGTTCTTCGAATTTGAGGTGCTAATGGATAAGCGGTAATTACAACAATGCAGGATAGATAACTTCGTCGATGAATATACTTACAAACATTTTAAGCTGATAAAAACGTTAGATTTGGAACTAGATTTACTACATATTTTTTCGTCCATTTAATCTATCATTCCAGTACTTATTAATTAAATGGGAAGAAGACAGTAAATTACAACTTTAAAAAGTTAACATTTTGAATGATGTCTCATAGCTAACCGGGCATTGTCATCCAAACATTGTTTTCAATAATTCAGCTCAATCGGTGAGGATAACTTTTTTTAAATTCAGTTGCAAGAAACGACATCTCTGGAGAAGAATGATTAGCAGAGCCGACCCCAATTAGAAATGGAACAAGGCCTGAAGAAGAACAAGTTGCAAGAAACGACACTTACATACTAACTATCACGGTAAGTTAATTAAAACCTTGTATAAATCAACGAATAAAACGAGAAAAACCAAGAATGGTGAAATAAATTGCTGAAGTTATGACGAAAAATCAATACAAAGACAATAATTCCGTGGATAATGCCACAGATTACTGAAGAATTACTGAAGTACTTACAGTACAATTTTTTTACCGGTTGAGTCCCTTGACTGACTGATTGATTGACATCCTGACAGACACGCACAGTCTCAAGATAGAAACATGAAGAAAGATTCAAGGAGTTTCTTAGTTGTGAACTATTAGAAAATATTTATTCAGAAAGTAATTCTAAAGTTTATGTAGGCCTCAGAAGAGATGTATGGATGAGCTGGACTCCTTCTCAAAGGACTGGCCCACAATCGTAAAAGACCGAAAAAGTGGCAAGAGGGAAGGGAAACCGTAATCTGCACTGTACTGGTAAAGTACTCCTACGTCTCTACATAGTTATAATATAATACCAAGTCGCTTCCCATCGTCTATCCCTCTGTACGCTTACAGAGGGATAGACGGTGTTATCTTTTAAACTAAGCAACAGATTTGAACGCGGTTTTCAACATAATTTAGAGTAGAGTACTTCTAAATGACATTGAAACCCGCGAGGTTTATATATATCTATACTAATTTTATAAAGAAGAAAGATTTGTTTGTTTGAATTGAATAGGCTCCGAAACTACTGGACCGATTTGAAAAATTCTTTTAGCATTGGATAGCTACATTATCAGGGAGTAACATAGGCTATATATTATTCCCGTATTCCCACGGGAACGTGAACTACGCGGGTGAAACCGCGTGACGTCCACTAGTAATTAATAAGTTAATAACTTTATAATTAAAAAAATAGTGCGGAAAAGTCGATTGTTTGTCAAGAGTTCAAAAAGGCGATTTTCTGGCGGACATCAGCAAATATTAGGCCGCCGGCTGGGGCGGGCCGCTAGTTGTAAATGTCTGTTTCTCCGCTTACTTCTTTTAAACCACGCAATGGATTTTGACATTGTTTTCACTAATAGAAACAGCAATAAACCAGGAAGATATGCACATTTTTTAAACCCATGCATAGCTGGGACGGGTCGCTAGTAACTTAATACAACGCAGTCGAAGTTGCAGAAAAATAGAAAATTGACATCAATTAAGGTGAGAGTATGTCCTTTCGTGACCGAGCGGCGTCCAAGCGAGATGGGCGGCGAAATTGTTGCCATTGCGGGATAACCTGGATGGCACAAGAATTGGCAACTTGGCACAAAAAAAGAGGCCTTGCTGAGGCAAAGTCGTGCTTTGGATGATAAAAATTGGTTCCCATCTTTACAGAAGTATTTACGTCGATAAAAACATCGGAATAGCATCAATCATCGACTCCCCCATTTCCCACAATACGCTGTGAATTGTGTGACATAAATAAAAGAAAGTGAGCCCTGTCTAAAGTGATACAATACAATGAGTTTGACCCCAGTTCGCTCGTGTGCGGCCTAGATACGTGAGGTGAGTCCTAAGTGGGTAGACAGAGAGGTAGGAATGAATTGAAGGGGCGACGACCTGGGCATGGGTAATTATAGACCAAGGCCTTCAAAATGAGTTGTGACTTATTTTGAAGGCGGGCCATAATATTGACTCCAAGTCAGCCATCTAGCCTAAAACTTAACAAAATGTTATGGTAATACTTAGCTATTTAAATTAAATAAAGTGTATTTGTGAGATTACTTTAAAGATTGGTTGGTTCAAAATCAAGTCTGAAGCATGTTTTAAATTGGGTGAGGTAGGTACAGTATTTGTTTTTCAGAACCTGAGAAATGTTATTTATGCAGAGTCGACCTGTATAGTAAGATCATCATCATCATATCAGCCGAAAGACGTCCACTGCTGGACACAGGGCTCCCCAAATTGGGGGAGGGGGGGGGGGGTTGCCATAATCGCCACGCTTGGCAGGCGGGTTGGCGGTCGTAGTGTATGGTGTTGCGTTTTACAGAGAACGCTGCTGCCCATTCTCTGGCGAGTCCCTTAGTCGCCTCTTACGACACCCACGGAAAGTGATGCGATGGTATTATTCTTTTACGGCACCATACGGCGCCGGCCGCTATCATACGGCGAACACTTTACAGCAAGATCATACTTTTAAAAATGACTGGTTCATTACCAAATTCTGTTTCAAGAAAATTATATTAGTTATGTGATTCTATATTTTTAGATGTTTTTTTTTTAACTTCGTGAAATATAATATTAGAAGTGAGTTCATACAGGAGAGAATCTTTTGATTCCTGTAACCAGTTCCTTAAAAAGACTATCGCCATGCTGTCCGTTGACGGCGGGCCAAACCAAATGCGTTGGCGGGCCAACTGGTGACCCGCGGGCTTGGGGTTGAGCAGTCTTGTTATAGACCATTGCTACTTGAGGGGAAAATTAAACACAGCGCTATCTACCTCTATCTGGGACAAACTATCCAGTAAGTCAGGACTAACTTTGAAAAAGACGACAACCTGGGGCTTTTAAGTCAATTGTGATTATTATATAGTGAATAGGTTAATTCTGGGCAAGCGTGCTCCAACTTCCACCACATCACCGCTTTCCATCATGAGCGAATCGTACTCCTCGTTATCCTGTGCGCTATCTTCTCGGGTCACATACCATAGTGTCTTTACACGAATTTCTATTACCAATGCATGTTGCCAGTTATATGGAATTGTAACGTGGTCTTTCATAATGGGCATCATTAGAAGACTTAAAGTCAACTAAGGGGCAATTGAGACGGCTCGGAGTTTTCTGGCGCGATCGAATCAGGAATGAAGGTGTCCGCAACCATCCGTCACGATCATCGCCGAGTGAAAGACAATAAGATAGGTAATATTTAGGAGGAATAAAAAAAAAAATCTTTATGCCTATAAATAAAGTACAAGGGAGAGAGAGATAGAGATCTAGTACACCATCAGATAACTTCAATATTGTTGGATGCTATTGCAACAGACACACACAACAGGGTACAACACCAGTCCTTACAAGGAAATGCGGGCGGCGAGACTTTGTATGTAAAAAGTTATAATTCGAGGTTTGGCTCTCGACTGTTTTCTCCTCCAATATTGAACTGATTTAAGAGATATTTCACACACTGTATAAGATGAATATATACTGTGTCCCTGTGTTTTCCTTTTATGATTAATAGTTGCCAAATTTGTACACTAGGGCTCTGTTGACAGCGATTTATCGGACAATTTTGAACATTTTGTGAAGGTTCTAGTGCTTATACGGTTAATAAATCATCAAAAAGGAACATAGGGAATTAGGGACACATTTTATTCAGTTTGTGAAATATCTCTTAAATCGGTTCAGTACTGGAGGAGAAAACAGTCGAGAGCCAAACCTCGAATTATGACTTTTTACATACAAAGTCTCTCCGCCAAAAGTAGGTAACACTATACTCGACCCAGCTAACGAAGCACTCAAATGGAAACAACCAGTAATAAACATGTATCTTCGAAGACTCAAATGGCGCAGTAGTATTCAGCAATTAGCTGCTCGAGTACAGGTCAAAGGTGGGCAATAAATTGTTGTGGAAGCAAGGAATAAATATTGGAAATACTGGCCTAGTGATAGAAGTTCCGGGTCTGGCTCATTGTCTGTTGATAAACTAGCACTTCGTCTGCGCAGATTTAGTACAAACGATTGGATCCCCTTTTCCCTTAAAGGTTGAACTTCAAAAAATCTCTTCTTATTTTTCACCTACATCATAAAAGTAAGCCTTAAAATATATTTCATATTTCTAGTCCTAATCATTTTTGTTGTGCGTTAATATATCAGGCAGTCAGTTTCCCTTTTATGATAATATATTTATTTTGTAAATAGTTAAAAATAACACTTTTACACGTCAATCTTTGTGGTCATTTTAAACCAGTGTTAAATGATAAATGCCAGACCGGACTGTCCCTTTTAAGGACACTGGGTGGGGACAGTCAAATATGAACATAATTAAATAATCTGTTAAAACTAACAATACTAACCTACTTATTTAAGCACGATTGTTACTAACACCAAAATATTAACAAAATATGGACATATTGTACGAATTAAAGTTTAATTCAATTTAAACCGGATAAGGCCTGTGTTCATAGCTGATTACTCTGAGAAGCAACACCGAAACAAAATCAACGGTCAAGTCCATACAATGGTTAACCATGAATATGATAACTTTGTATTTGTAGGTCTTTTGAGGAAAGAACCACACAGATTAGAGTGAACCTGACTACTGTTCAGACAGTGAAAGCATTTATCAGTCATCATGTAGCTCAACTTAGAAAATTGTGTTTGTAAGCATTGCTAACATACAGGGAAAGTCCGAATTGGTAATTGACTGTCGTAGGTTGGACATCATGCGGAGAAATGAGGAACTTGTCACGAGGAAAGTTAAGAGTATTCATGTGGAGAACAATGATAAACAAAACAATAAATGGTTGATAGCACAAATCATGAATAATTAATAATTTATTTAAATATGAATGGATTGTCGAAGATGATAAAGGTGATGATCACTGAGGTAACGGATAGTAGAGATTGTATGGAAGAAAAATATGTACTCCGCTGAACCCAAATCGAATTATATTGTTGTTTAGATAAACAAAATAAATAGATACTAACAATAGAGGAGTATATTTAAGTTCTTTCTGAACTAACCATTTGACAAATGAACTTATAAAGTAGTAATTAATGAATTTGACAGAAGAATGACTATTATCATTTCGAAGATCGATTCAATGATCAACAAAACATGAGTAAAAAGTTACCTACCTACTTCAATACTTAAGTTGTTTACACTGTAGGCACTTGTAAAGGATACTATTGCGTTTGATATTGACATAAACCGGTAAGTGACCAGAGTACGGTCACTCCTGTCAATAGTATCAATACAGCTAAACATATATTTAGAAGAAACAAACATGAGTAAGGTGACTTTAAGTTTAAAACTGTTAACGATGACAAATAAATAAAAGAAGCAATAATCCTCACTAACATTATACAGGGTGAACAAGCAAAACATGCTCAAGATGTCTTAATTATTGCTGAATGAAACCTAAAATTTCATTTATTTTATCTAAAATCCAATGATGCAGCTTTTTTTTTATCAAATTCAAGCTTTAATTATTTTTGTTATTCCTTATACACCCACTTTAAAATTCACCCTGCATATGCGAAAGATCGGTTAATTGTTACTGCTAAACTAACGAACTGATTTTGATGTAGGTTACTATAGGGAAGATCAATTATTGGAGAAGGATACACCCGTAGAGGGAGATATAATTCAGAGAAATAATACAATTGAGTTACCAATCAGAACTGCTGTTTGTAGGACATTAGACACAAAAAATTATCATATTTCATATCTGTTGCAACTTGTAAAAAGTATGAGCCATCTAAGATAACTGACACGACTGATGAAAAAGCTTTTTTGGTATTTAGAACGAATGGAAAGTAAGGAATAACAATCAGAATAAGTGTTATCAACATTGGTTAAATCATTCCAAGAAAGAATACAACAAATAGACTCACTTTTGCAGATATAAGAATAGGTGCCGTTCAACACAAACAAAACCATGAAATCGAACTAGCTATACAATATACAAGAGCAAACAAAACAAATTCGCATCAATTCATTAAGTGTAATGCCCATAAAGTCATTGAACTGTTCACCAAACGCGTAGGTAGGTGACAATCCGACAAGTGACAAAAACATCGGTCTCTAAAAACGAAATGCGGTATTTTATAACGTCACAAATGAGTAATGATGACATACATAATTATGTACTTACGAAGCGTTAAGCTCTTTAAAGAATTCTAGGAAGGAAATTGACGAAATATTTGTTTCCTGATAGCTACAAGCTGGGGTATTTGAGTCCAGAGTGAATGAGTTGCTGATAAACAAGCGTGCTCCATCGTCGATCACATCATCGCTTACCAACAGGCAAGATAGTAAACGTGAGCCAATAAAAACTCCCTCACATCTGGAAACTTGAAGGATTCAATATTTCTAGTAAATTAGGTTTTCAATTAAGAGTAGAATCCTTCTTTTTCATAAGTTAATAACAAGATTTATAAATCATCATATTGAGGCTGTAAACCCGATGCTGGTCAAGGGTCACCTTTGAATGAAAAGGCAAGAATGAGTCAAAACACTCTCTCTATACGTTTCTCTATACATATGGGATAAGGTCGACTCCCACCGAAAAGCATATCTCGCACTAGCAGAAGACAGAATTGTGTGGAAAAAGAGGGCCTTGATCCTGCAGAGCTTGGGCTTGATCCTATGTAATACGACGAATATACATGAAAAATAAAGTTAATGAAACTTTTTAAGTTTAAAAAATAGAATGCAAACAGCAATTCACAAATAACGAAGACATAACAGAATTTTTTGAAGACAAACTTCTAGTTTACATAACGGATCGCAAAACTAAGCCAAGGAGACGCAAAGTGATAAAATCATAAAAACTGAAGTGATATTTGCTAAGCTGGGAGATTTCAAGCAATATTTCAATGATCGAGTAGTTATTGGATAAGTGAATCATGTTTTAGGATATATCTCTTACTAAATAAACAATTTCTACAAGACTATAGAACTATTCGTAACGCGAGGGGACAATTAAAGAAATTAAAATAAACATTGTGCGTACAGCTGAGGAGTGAAATTCCCTGCAGGATTTGGAGAAAGGAGAAATGTTGTTTTTACTGATAGCTTTAACTTAGGAGTCTTTAAATCATGAGTGAATAGATTACTTGTAGGCAAGCGTACTTTACTCCATCGTCGACTACATCATCGCTTTCTATCAGGTGAGATTGAAGTCAAACTCGAGCCTAACAATAAACTAAAAATAACCATGAATGGATTATGTAAAGGATATGATTTGTCTAGAAAAGGGGGTGCCTAAGATGATGACAAATAGGGAAGCATGAAAGGAGAATGATTGCGTACCTACATTTAGAACAAATAAAGTTCTGATTCTGATTTTGGTGAAACTAACTTCAGTAGTGCTATTCTGTAACAACATTTTCGTGTCTCAACAGCGGAATCCGAGGTGAGTATCAAATTCGTATTAATATAAGACTATATTGTATGTGATAAGGCTCACTTAGTGAGCTTTGTCACTCAGGTGAAGCTCGATATCGAAATAGTTATTTACAGAATAGCAATGCTGACAGCGACTACGCGCGCGTGAATTATACCAAGGGAACATTCTCCGGGGATAAAAAGTATCCTAAGACCATTGCAAGTTGTGGTCTGTCCGTATGCCGTGTTACATTCAAATCCATTCAGCGTAAACACATGAAGAGGTAAACCAACAGACAGACTGAGTTACTTTCAAATTTATACTTACGCTAGTATTATAATGCTATTAGTATGGATTGAAATTCACTAAACAATTCCGATCCAAGATAAGATGATCAGAATTGTATAACTAGTAGATATAGAGATAGTGTCAATCACGTTTAAATATGCTATAGGCGTAACAAGCATCTTATTTATGAGTTCAAACTTTTTTTGTAAGAGAATGGCAGCTTTTTTATGCGACATTGATATGCTATACTCATGGTTCCGTTTGTAGAAGAAATCATTTTGTAATGAATGCCTACTTGAGTTACAAAGATTTATAGAAGTAATACCATCCCATCACTTCCCGTGGGTGTCGTAAGAGGCGACTAAGGGACTCGCCAGAGAATGGGCAGCAGCGTTCTCTGTAAAACTCAACACCATGCACTGCGATCGCCAACCCGCCTGCCAAGCGTGGCGATTATGGCAAACCCCCCCATATCTTGGGGGAGGCCAGTGTCCAGCAGTGGACGTCTTTCGGCTGATATGATAATGATGATGATGATAGAAGTAATAACTGCTGGTGATGTGAGCTGTGTTAAGATATAGAAAGTGCTTTCTAACTAGATAGGGTTAATCGACAAAAATATTCATTTACCTAGCCTCACCGCAAGCGATTTTATTGGTTCCTAGAAACAGATCCCTCGCTACGCATTCTTGTACATCTCCATCATCATCATCAGCCTTAGAGTTCCATCCCTAGACCTAACTCCTAAATCTGCCAGCCAAATAGAATTGATAGGAAAAACTTACCATCAGATTCTGTGATCTTCTCAGGCTCTTTTGTAGCAATTTCTTCAGGAGTAGTCAGCGTTTCAACTTTAGTTGATTCGGTAGAAACTGAAGCAACCAGCGGAGATGTAGGCGCTTCGGTCTCAGTAACCAACTGCCCCGCTTCTGTCGTTGATACAGCCTCAGTTGCTTCGGGTTCTTGTACTGTTGTCTCTTTCACTGCTTCTGTGACAGTTGTTTCAACAGTTGCTTCGGAAATTGTTGTTTTATCAGTTGGTTTCTCCGTTTCAGTAGCGGGTGAGACTTCAGTTGTCTTCACAACTTCAGTCACTGGGTCGGTTGGTTCAATCACTTTTTCTGTCACTGTTGTTGCAACAGTTGTTGATGATAATGGTGGCTCTGTTGTTGTTGTGGTGGTGGTTGTTGTTGTCGTTGTGGAAGTCGAAGTTGTTGTTGTAGATTCTGCTGTTGTTGATGATGCAACTGTAGTGTTTATGTATGTGATGGAAACTGATGATGGGCGTGTAAATATAGGCTTTGAGCTTGTTGACTGAGGTAGAATAGTTATGTTAAGTCTAGGCGGAATGGGCAAAGGTTTTTTCGTTGCAGGAGGCCGTTTATTCGACGGTCTACTGTATGGAGGTTTCCTAGTAGTATTGTAAACTGGCTTCACAGGTCTTGGTTTGTAAGTAGATAAGGTGTATTGAGGTCTTGTGTGGTTATAAGGCTTTTGAGATGAAGGCCTGAAGGTTGGCCTTGAAGGCTTACGTGTAGGTTTTGGCTTCGAGGTTGTGACTTTCGTAACATCCTCCTTTTCAGGCTTCTCAGTAACTATACTGTTCTCACCAGAAACTGTTTGGAATGTCGATAGTTTCATCGGCAATTCAGTGATTGGTGCTTCAGTGAGTTTACTCTCAGCCTTCACAGTAGTTTCTACTATAGCTGATGTTGTGAATTTAACTTCATCATTCACTATTTTATTATCAATAGTCGATTGTTCGTCAGTTTTCGTTTCTAAATCCATCGCCTCTGTTCTATCCAGAACCATCTCAGATTTTTCTGTTACAGTCGTTTCAACTTTTTCCGTTGTTGTAGTCTTTTTGTGAGAGAATACATCTGGAATCTTATTGATTGTCGCTTGAACTTTATCTTCAATCTGCGGATGAACGAAATTCGCGCTGTCTATCGAGTTATCTTCTATGTGGTTTCCTATGATTTGAGGAAGCACGGTTTTGTCAGGTATCTGGCAACAGGATCCGAAGTAGAATCTGTCTATGCAGGTCCCGAGGTGGGAGCCGTTGGCTTTGAGGCAATCTATGGCGAACATACACAGGCCTTCTTGTCCTGATCTTCTTGATATGCAGGGCAAGTGTCTAATATTTCTAGCTAGTGGCACTGGACCTGGAAAGAGAGAAAGAAATAGGTTAATATTTTGTCATAATAACTGGAGATATAAATTGGGATGCTGAAAAGTTTTGGACGGAACCCATAGGGTAACCCCTATATCAGTAATTCCTCCACTGAAATCAATGAAATTGATAGTCATAGCTTATTTAATTACTTCCATTAACCGAAAAAAAAATCGTATCATATTTCTGAGCCGAATGGAGATATTTTCCTTCAAAGGCACTTAGAAAATAGGAATAAACAACGTAATATTTTGCGATAAAGTGTATAAACTACACTTTGGTAACCAACTAGTAATTAAAGACACGGTTGGCGCAGTGGTTGATCGATTGGTTGCTACACCGCGTGTTGTGGCCGCGTTCGATTCCCGCACGAAACAAATATATGGCCTACAGATAGTTGCTCTGGGTCTGGCTGTTTGTGCATGTGACTTTGTATGTTTCTAAACGCATCTCATCACCATACAGGAGCAATTCCTAGTGTGGGGCAGATTTATTAAAAAAAAGGACGTCTAAATTAAGATGCAATGAAATGATTTTTAAACACTAGCGAAATAACAAAGTTACATAACATTTTGTTGTTTCTACTGCTATTTCAAGTCGCAAAACACAGTAGTGAAAAAACGATAATATATTATGCAAATACTTGTATATACATATAGTGGGGCCCGACTGCCCGAGCAATGCTCTCTCCAAGTTCATAAACTTTGTATACCATTTACGAATCATAGGCTGTGTATGTGAGATTAATTATATGGTGATACATACTAAACTCAATAGCCGGTCGATTCTGTAGACATGTCGAAGTGAAGGCTTGGGTGAAGTGATCACGAAGTGTACTGTCATTCCATCTTGATTAAATTGATTGACAGCTCACTTCGTGATCACTTCACCCAAGCTTCCAACTTCGACATGTCTACAGAATCGAACTGTAGGTTAGAACTACTTGAGGTGAACTGATATATCGGTGGAGCTGTTTGGATCTAGAATTTGTCAAAATGCAAAGGGACTCTATGCCCTAGCGATTGACAATCCTATGTACATATTTTTTCCTTTTTGACAATTGATATCGCTGAAAGAATCACATCTTGTCTAAGGCCGCGGACACGAAGTCAGCGGCGCAGCGGGCGGCGCGGGCAGTTACATTATACATCATTGCAATTGAACGCGCCGCTGCAGCGCTGGTCGCGTCAAATGCAGAGATGTATAATGTAACTGCCCGCGCCGCAGGCGTTGCTTGACTTTACTTGACTCTAGTCTAGGTCAGAGGTGACAGAGACAAAGTCGGGGATGGAGTGAGCTTACCCAGAAAAAGTTGGTCACTCTAACTTTGAAGAGATTAGGGTTGAATGTGTTGGGAAACATGGACGCAGGTAGAGAGTTCCACTTCTTTGCTATGACTCCGGGTGATTCATTGGATTACGGGAGAGGTGGAAAACCTAAGGTGTCATGTTATATTATTACATAAACGAACATTTTCAAAGTAATGTTCAATTTACGTCATAACAAACAGATTCATTAATGCTAAGCGCCATATAATTTAGTAAATCGTCTCTGTTATTTCATATTTCTTCAACATTGTCCGTCAATGACATTGTAATAAAAACTTAATGTGATTATCTTTTGTTTTTATTTGTGCTCATTCTAGAGGTCAACTTTATAGTGGTACACAACGATTTTAAATTGGCTACGATTCTTTTTTTTTATTTTTTTTTTATTTGCCATGACGTCTCGTTTACGTAAAAGTGCACCACTCTTTGCCTGGTAGTGACGTACCTAACAAGCAGGCCCTACTCCTGTAGTGCTATTCTGTAACAACATTTTCGTGTCTCGACAGCGGAATCCGAGGTGAGTATCAAATTAAGACCTTTATGTTGTGTGCAATAAAGCTCACTTTGTGAGTTTTGTCACTCAGGTGAAGCTCGTTATCGAAATAGTTATTTACAGAATAGACTAGCTATTCTTTGATGCGTTTTATCTTTGTCAAGTTTTCATCATCATATCAGCCAATTGCCGTCCACTGCTGAACGCAAGCAAGTCAAGGATTATCAATTTGATGATAAAGCAAAGAATACAAGACCAATATTTTTTGACTAATATATAATCTAACTGACGGGCAAATTACTTGAAAAATAGCTATAATTTGTAAAATTGTAAGGAAATAGGGATAATTTTCAAAGAGTTGAATTCGGGAAATATAATTGTTCCGTCAGTTCGGATTTCCGAATTCTTCCAAGTGTACTAAAAAATTAACGTGGATTGTCGATCAATGCTATCAGCGACATCTATATTCATTTCCAGTTAACGCTTATCGCGGTCTAACGCTACTCGCCTATCAAGCTACATAGGTATTAGATAGATGGCATGATTATCAATTCAAAACATTATCTACAGCAGTTTGATTAAAATAATGACCTCAACGCAAAGTAGTGGCTCATTGGTCTAGTTGTTGGAAACTCTAGTTACTGCTGAGCATAACGTCTTGGGTTACTATTCCACCAATTCGCACTAAGCGTTTCCAAACGTCTTTTATAATGCGCACAGCAAAGGAGTGGAACTCTCTACCTGCGTCTGTTTCCAAACGCTTACAACCCTAATCTCTTCAAAGTTAGAGTGAACAGGCTCCTTCTGGGTAAGCTCGCTCCATCGTAGACTTTGTCTCTGTCATCTCTGACCTAGACCAGAATCAAGAGCAAACCCATCACAAATAAAAAAATAAAAAAACTCAGTTTGCCGTATGGTGTTGGCCGTGCCGTAAAAGAATAATACCATCCCATCACTTCCCGTGGGTGTCGTAAGAGGCGACTAAGGGACTTGCCAGAGAATGGGCAGCAGCGTTCTCTGTAAAACTCAACACCATACACTGCGATCGCCAACCCGCCTGCAAAGCGCGGCGATTATGGCAAACCCCCCCAAATCTTGGGGGAGGCCTGTATCCAGCAGTGGACAGACGTCTTTCGGCTGATATGATGATGATGACGATGAATTTCTCAGTAGCCGCCCAGATTCTGGATTTGTACTCCGTTGGTGGCAATAGTCTTCTACTAGTAGTCTACTTATTTTTTTTTTAAACAAAATAGGTCCTACTAGCTCAGTACGTCTACCATGAGTTTTAACAATCTATACTCGCTAGCGACTGTAGTTAAAAAAAAATGTATGAAATCTTTAAAAAATCAATTTTCTAATTTATTTGTTTAAGCTGTTTACTAACAAGCAAGCAAGTTGCAAGTAAAACTTTATTACTTAATAACTAAAAAAATAACTTAGATACTTGTTTTTTTTAAAGAGATCATACATTTTTTAAATACTGTCGCTAGCGTGTATAGATTGATAAAATTCATGGTAGACGTACAGAAGTGTCTCAGCAGGCCACGAAGGTGACGGCCGGACTAAATGTAGGAGCTTTCCGTCCACAGGTCGGGGCCCTTGTAGTCCGGGGGCCCCGTATCTTTGATACGGCTGATACGGCGGTAGCTACGCCCCTGCTTTTTACCACCACTGTACTAAAAATTTAAATAAATGAATAAAGTTATTGATTTTTTAGGGTTCCGTACCCAAAGGGTAACCACCGGAACCCTATTACTAAGCCTCCGCTGTCCATCCGTCCGTCCGTCTGTCTATCAGAGGGCTGTATCTCCAGAACCGTAATAGGTAGACAGTTCAAATTTTCACAGATTGTGTATTTCTATAACAAGAAATAATAAAAATTAAGGTTTATGGTACGGAACTCTTTATGTGCGAGTCTGACTCGCACTTGGTCGGTTTTCTAGGATATATTTTTTTTTTGTTGCTCTTGGCTCTAGTCTAGGTCAGAGGTGACAGAGACAAAGTCGACGACGGAGTGAGCTTACCCAGAAGGAGCCTGTGCACTCTAACTTTGAAGAGATTATGGTTGAATGTGCACCTTTGTTTCCACCTCTAACGGTCCCCCGAACTGTACTAGAATAGTTGGAATCGACTTCAAGTCTATGTATTGGAGAATTTTATGAAAGGTCATTACTATCTGACCGTTTTAAAGAAAATAAACAAACAAAAAACAAAACAAAATATATGTTGTTGTTGTTTGTGTCGAAATAAACTATATGTTATTGTTGTTGTTGTTCTCTAGGGTCGCAGACAAAAGGTAATTCTATAAGTCAGACTATGATATGATATTCCGTGTGTCAAGGACCCCATGTTAATCGCCTCATACTCCACCCACAGTTAAAGTACTCATCATTTTATTTCTGGGAAACACTGTACATCACACGGTATAATTACGGTTAACTAAACTTCTTCAGTTATTCTAAAGCCGAATGAGCAAGCGAACGAGCATACCATACGAACGCTAATAAACAAATGTAAAGCCGGGTACAAACCAAGCAAGCGAAGACGAACGAATGCCTGCAAACGAAATTTCTCCACCCTTCGATTGCTTCATTCGCTAGATAAATTCGTTAGAATGACAACGAACAGCGCAATTAATGTTGTTGACTAAACTGAAAAACAATGTTTTTAATTTGATCCATTATACGCGTGTAGCAACGCGTATTGTAAGAAGCAGAATTGTGATGCTCTGGTGAAGGACGCTGACATGACCGGTAGATGTGGCGACACTTGGGAGAGGGCTATTTCCAGCGGTGCTCATGTAGATAATGATGGTATGTTTCCCAACCACCCAATGACAATGTGTGTTAAGACGAACGATCGTGCGTGATGTAGAGACTCCCACTAGTCAGTATTCGTACGCTCGTTCACATGGTGGGTACCCTTCATAAAAGCAGGTTCTCTTTCTAACTTGTATACAAAACATTTAAGAGGTGTCGGTTTGCCGGCTGTCGGCACTGACCATTGAACGTTATAACGGGTTACGGCTAACTACAACTTTGACCGACAGGTTAACTCCCAAAACGAGTTTATTGATTTTGTTACGTAATGAAGGTGAGTGAGAGTAGCGCAAGTGTGTTTGGTCATTGAAAATTTTATAACGTCTATTAAAATAATAGTAGGTATATTTTATTTAAAAACCTATCGATGCATTTAGTTTAAAAACAAAACATTAAAAACCAGCCAAGTGCGAGTCGGACTCTCACACGAAGGGATCCGTACCATTAATCGTTAAAAACGTTTCTTGTGTGGGAGAAAACAAAATAAGTTAAAATTAAAGGGGGAGCCCCCTTTAATTTTGTAATTACTTTTTGTTATAGCGGCAATAGAAATATACACTATGCGGAAATTTCAACTGTCTACCTATTACGGTTCTTGAGATATAGCCCACTGACAGATAGACGGACGGACGGATGGACGGACGGACAACGGAGGCTTAGTAATAGGCGAACTCTAAAAATCTAAATGTTTCGTTCTTTTTTAGTGTTTTATTTTTTTAATGCATTTGGGCATGGACTTTCTATGGACTTTCTTATCCGTTCTTCTCCATAAGAATCAACTTTTTCGAATGGAAAACTAGAGTCACTTTATTTTTATTTTAACTATGTATGTCGACGTTCAAAAGTGCCTTTTAATATAGTCAAACAATTTATTTAAATAAATGATTTTATTTTGATGGTTTCGGGCAGAGATTATCTATACTTAATATATGAAGTTGAAGAGTTTGTTTGCTTGAACGCGCTAATCTCAGGAAGTACTGGTCCGATTCGAAAAATTATTTCAGTGTTGGATAGCCCATTTATCGAAGAAGGCTATAGGATATATATCATCACGCCAAGACCAATAGAAGCGGAGCAGTAATGAAAATTGTGACGCAAACGAAGTTGCGCGGGTCAACTAGTTTAAAATAACAGGCCACAAAAAGAAAATAGACACTTGGAAAGCTTTAGGACTCTCTTTTTTATTTTATATGACAGCTGATTTCGAATAAGGCTTGAATTTACAACGATTCTTAACAATAACTTAACTGTAAATTACCTACTTAAGGTACTTATCACACTATCACCGAGCAAGTACAGAATTTAAATTATTTTTAATGCGTTTCAATTACCACGGGACAGGACTTAGTAATCTGTGACAAAGCCCTCGACACGTACACAGAATTACTTTACACAGTAAATAGCTGTTTCATGTAATTTAATTTTTATTTGTTTGAATTAAATGTACCATCATGTATTGAGCCACAGAAGGCCAGTCAACCACTTTATACTGTACTTGGAGTATCTTTATTGCAGATATCTCATACATAGCTCAAGTGGCTGCCAGAAAGTTGGGGGTCCTAGCAAGGGTGAGACGGTACTTCACGCCGGAACAGCTGCTCAAGCTCTATCAAGCGCAAGTTCGATCGTGTATGGAGTACTGCTCTCATCTTTGGGACGGATCTGCCAAATACCAGCTTGATGCCCTTGAGTCAATTGAGAAACGAGCCAAGAGGATCATCGGTAATGACAGGCTCGTCGAGTCGAAGCTCCAAAGTCTTGAGCATCGATGCCGAGTTGCTGGCCTGTCGGTTTTCTATCGCTTGCATTATGGGGAGTGTGCGACGGAATTCCATGATTTAATTCCGCCAAGCCCGTTCCATCATCGAACCACAAGACGAACGGCGATGCGCCACCGGTACATGGTGGACATCCCACCGACACGCACTAAACGTTTTGGGAACACATTCATAGTGCGTGCAGCTAAGGAGTGGAATTCCCTGCCAGAGTCTGTGTTTCCAGATACCTACGATCTGGGAGTCCTTAAGACAATATGAATAGGTTGCTGCTAGGCAAACGTGCTCCATCTTCGACCGCATCATCGCTTACCATCAGGTGAGATTGTGGTCAAACGTATGCCTATAAAAAAAAAAACATATTTCTAGTTTTATGTACATTTCATTTTTAAAAGTGTTGGTGTTTGTAAATTTGAAACCTTATAAAGCGGTCGTTGAACTCACATTATAAAAAAAACCGTTCAAGTGCGACTCAGACTCTCACATGAGAATTTTGTACCCTTTCATTTTTAATATATTTTTTTTATTTGTTGTTATAGCGGCAATAGAAATACACACTCTGCGAAAATTTCAACTGTCTACCTATTACGGTTCTTGAGATACAGCCCGCTTACAGACAGAACGACGGACGGACGGACAGCGGAGGCGTAGTTCCGTTGGTTACCCTTTAGGTATGGAAATCTAAATATATATTATTGAACTTGAATAAACGAAAAAAAATTAGCTGTTCTTTACGTGATTTAGGGTTCCGTTGTCGAAAGGTAACCAGCGGACAGCGGGCTATATGCACCGTGTTCCGGATGATATACATAAGCTATGACCGGATGTTCAGAACATGGAAATAAGCATTTTTCATTATGGACACATTAATCAATTCTTATTTTTATTAATGTGTCCATAATGACACAAATATATTATTTTCATACAAACTAAATAGCTTGACGTAAATCATCCGATATGCATGCCTCTTTATGAAATACAAATAAAATTCAAATAGCATTGCACTAAGACCATTTCATACCGCATAGCTCAAATAAATGAAATTGCAAATATCTTTGTTACAAAGCCTTTTTAACTTCTACTTCCTCTGTTTGATTTGATTTGTTTGATTTGGTGGATATATAGGTAGAAATACTTTGGGCAGCTGAAGCGGTTTGACTGGTAGCCGACCCCAATAATATAGTTGGGAAAAAGCTAGGCAGATGACAACCAATAACAACCAATAAAAGGGAATAAAATATTTTTTTTTTTTCGGGTTACAGTAGTTACCATCATGAGCGAGATTTGCACTTGATTGGTTTTTGTGTTTACTAATCGAAATCGACATAATGTTGCTGCCATCTTTCGTAAAGCTACCAAAAGTAATTAGTTGTACTACCGCAATCCCCCTGCACTGTGGCACGTGTCTGTTACACGCACGTCACAGAACAGAGTACCGTTCTCAAACCAGTCGCGCCTGCACTCCTGACATACTTATAATTGATAGTTTAATTATTATGATATCTTGCTGGATTAGCTTGGAAGTTCTTTATATTCTCTTCATGGTGACGGTAACTACCATAGATATAATATTTTATATTTCTGTGGTAACTTATGCGTGTCACCGATGTGAATGCCTAGATCAAGAATGATGGTATGGGATTGACATGTGCTACCAAATCATCACGTGGTAATGATATTTGAAAACCATATTTTTTATAGGTAAAATATTTGGGACCCACATAATAAGCCCTTTCATTTGTTATGTCTCACGAATTCACGATACAGTTGGAAAAAGGTTCTGGATGTTACAAATTTCCACTGAATGAGTCCAGTAGATTCGGAGCAAATTGGCTGTGACAGACGTCGCGTCGGCCAGACAGACAGACGCACGAGTGATCCTATAAGGGTTCCGTATTTTCGTACCGTCGTACGGAACCCTAAAAAGTTCGACTTTTGATGCTCATATTGTGGGTGTAATAATACTGTTTGATTAATGAATGAAAAGCAAATTAATTGATTAATTGATTGTACAAGAGAAAGGAGAAGACACAGTAACCTCATTAATTTGATTTGTAGTTATAATAATTTCGTTGTAAATTAATTGAAGTGCCAATTTACTATAATTTCATTACAGATACTAATCAAATATTATTCACAAGTAATTAATTGCTCTGAGAAGATCTTTCACATCTTTAAATCATTCTGTTTATGGTCTATAATTAAAATATTGGTACTTTCAGATAGTAAATTATATCCTAATAGGTATATAAAATCATTCCGTTACTGAGTGACTGACTGACAGACGCACAGCCGAAACTACTGGTCGAAGAAAGCTGAAATTTGACATGTAGATTCCTTAAGGAGTGTAGGGGAGCACTCAGAGAGGAATTTCCCGGGAAAGAACGTGATATGCGCCTACGAAGTCACGGGCAAAAGCTAGTTTATAATGTTTATGATTTCCTATAATTTAAATAAGAATGTATTAAAAACCTTATCATATATTTTAATGAATAAATCGATACAAATATATCTATACTAATATATAAAGCTGAAAAGTTTGTTTGTTTGTTTGCTTGAACGCGCTAATCTCAGGAACTACTGGTCCGATTTGAAAAATTCTTCAGCGTTAGATAGCCCATTTATCGAGGAAGGTTATAGGCTATATATCATCACGCTAAGACCAATAACAGCGGAGCAGTAATGAAAAACGTGACGCAGACGAAGTTGCGCTGGTCAGCTAGTCTTTAATAAAACTGTAGTTTTTATAAGTGGTTATTTATTACTTACAGCTGCAGAAAGGATCTGCAGATCGATAAATAGGTGCGAAATAAGATTTACTAATCAGTAACTTTGTATTAAACTAGATGAGGCTGCGGTGTTTCCTGGCTGACTACTAAAGACGTAATATATTCTATTTTTTTAACCGACTTCATCTGCTCTAAGAAGAAACTCCGAAACAAACTCAGAGTTCAAAATCTCTTTTAAAGTTCATCCAATTAATGTATGCGGCTGCTGAGAGCCTCAAAAGGCGGAAATATAATAGCCTTGTTGGCAACGCATTAGGTTCAAGATTGATTGGGAAAATTTGACAGTGATGGGTAGCGTGATGTGCTTTCTGATTGTGCTAAAGTGGCCTTTTAGACTTCCTGTTCAGGCAGTGCAAGCATTTTTTAGTTTTGCACTACCTGGAGTAGCGAATGCTACTTCAGACAGGTTAATTAAAGTAATGAATGTTTGTGTATATATCCTATTTTAATGTTATATTCTATGAAAAAAAGTTACACAATTAACAACCAAACTCAACTAAAATAGTTCAAAAAATGTCCCCGGCTTATCAATTTTCATGGACAATCGCAGATTTGTAATTTTTTTTTATGAATGAAAAAAATATATTTTAAAATGCTATTCATATATTTTAGGTGGTATTAGAAGACAATACCAGACAATACTCTAGGGTTTATAGTAATTTGCGGAATTTGTTCGATAGAGTCACCGCAGCCCTGGAACGCAAAGGGCATTAGGAGGAACACGAATGGGTTTTAGTCAGTAAGAGTCTGACACTCCCTTCCGCTCCGCCCAGAGCGGGAGGAGTCATTTGATGATTTCCCATCCTTAAAAAAAAAGGTTTATAGTTATCAAAAGGAACTCGTTATATAAGCCATTCATAACGATGACTAATACAATAAATTTTACAATTCATATTCCCTTTCATAATCAGGAAACATTATTCAAATTCTTGTTTTGCAATAACTCCGAAACTGCTGTACGGATTTCGGTGAAATGCCTGACGATTTGATGAATCATAGCTTAGACAGGATACATATGTAATAGAATATTAATCATGCGGTGTCGAATCTATAAATTAATTAATATGCGTTGTACACTTTAATGAGTTGAGGTCTAATTTAGCTTATTGGTACATAATTTATTCAGCTACAGACATAAATAATTAGATTGCTCGTTGGTTTAGTGGTCCAAAACGCGACTGCATATCGGCAAGTTAAGGGGTTTGATTCCTGGGTTGGGTGTTTTAATAGGTATCCAAAGAGTCCGTCGCTAAATAATATCAGACACACGACTTTAGGGGTTACGCAACGTTTTCTGAAGTCGGTCTGTGGATGGGCGACCATACATTGACAAGATACCAAGATTGCCCGGCTGTCATTTGTAGATCTTTGGCAGTCGTTACGGATTGTCAGAAGCCAGAACGCTGGCTTCACAAGAAGTACCGTGAAACCCAATTACCAGGTCGTGAAGCTCAAATAGGCGCTCCATGTACAATACTGATATCCAGTTGCATCGGGTTAGACTGAAGGCCATATACTTGAGGAAAGCCTCGGGAGATTGATTGGTAACTTTAAAAGCTGACTCCAACAGAGATGGGTGATAAATAAGATGATTGGGATTATAGCGTTCATCAAGACAAGACAAGACAAGACATTTATTGGTAGAAACATGAGTACACATAAAAGAAATGCAAGTTGTTCATAAACAAAAAAGATCAGTCATGTTCGGCCTTTGTGACATACAAAATTAAGTTAAAAGTCATTCAAAAATGAAAATTATTATTAAATTGTCAAACACACTATTAATTGAATTTAAATAATAAACTTGTATTAAATTGTCTTAAAGTCTAATTATAAATAATCAAATTACAAATTATCAAAATTATAAAATGTCGCAAAATAAGAAGTCATTCAAAAAATTTAAAATTATTATTACACTGTCAGACAAACTATAAATTGAATTTAAATAATAAATTTGTATGGAATTGTCCTTTAATTTAATTATAAATAATCAATTGTAAAATGTCACAAAATATTTGTTGATTAATAAAATATTACAGTTAGTCATTCAAAAAATCTGAAATACTGTAGTATGCTTTCCCAATTAGATATGATTTTAGCCGCCTTTTTAGTGTGTGTGCGCTTAGTTCCCTCCATTCCTTTGGAAGTTTATTAAATATTAAAGGTGCCATGCAAAATACACTTTTCCGCATTAATGCTGTTTTGGAACCATGCGAGCAAAGCATAGTGTTATCACGTCTGTTGCGACTGACTTTGTCTGCCAGGCGTGGAAATAATTGTCGATTACATTTTACAAACATGACAACTTCCAAAATGTACATTGACGGTAACGTTAGTATCTTAAAATTAACGAAAAACGGCTTACAACTGTCAGTGGAATCTAATTTAACTTTCTAATTTGACTTTACTCTTAGAGCCATTTAAGTGAGCACGTTTTTTTTTTCTGTTGATAGGCACGCGTTTGACCACTATCTCACCTGATGGTAAGCGATGATGTGGTCGAAGATGGAGCACGCTTGCCTAGAAGATTCATTCACGTAAATCGAATGTTGATAATGTTGACAAATATATATTGCTCGGCAATAACATAGATAACTGCATTAAAATATGATAATTTATGCCTTGCTGTTTTGCATATTAAAATTTGGTGGTTTGAAAATAAATTAACTACCATTTCGTGCGTTTCGGTGAAAATATTGTGTCCTTTGTATTCGTCGCAAATAAACCCTTTCCTTCCAAAGATGATGGTTGGAAAATTGATAAATGATGTAGCTGGAAAGAAGAGGACTTGGGGTCGGTCCAAATTAATTGGGATAAGGACAGGGATTAAATTACTATAATTATGTAGGACTAGGGACTAACGGGCTCACCAGAGAATGGGCAGCAGCGTTCTCTGTATAACGTAACACCATACACTGCAATCGCCAACCCGCCTGCCAGGATTGGCGATTATGGCAAACACACCCTTTGGGGGAGGCCTATGTCCAGCAATGGACGTTTTTCGGCTGATATGATAATGATGGTGAATTATGTAGGTACCTCAGACAGAATTACAGAGAAGCAAATTCTGTTTCCGTATTATTTTATTCGGTCAAGATGGTTGATACAGATAGAGCAACAACGGAAATAAAGAATAGGATATTACTATTAATTAAACACAAAATTAGCAACAAATTCAGGGCCAAAATAATTATTTTCTGAAATAATAATTACTAACTAACGTTTTGTGATTATAGTCGTAAATAGATTCTTAAATTAGTATTCTATGTATTTATTAACAATGATATTACAATCTAGAATTAAATAATGAATTGTTGGCTATTAATGATGACTTCCTTACGAGCTTCCTTCTTTACAAAAAACTTTTTTTAATTTTCTAGTTTGACCCCCAAAAGTGACCTCCATACTAAAAATTTAATAACTTACGTAACGCGTTCGTATTTGGGTCACAGAAGTCCATATGTGTACCAAATTTCAACAGAATCGGTCCAGTGGATCCGGAGAAAACTGGCTGTGACAGACGGACAGACAGACAGACGGACACCCGAGTGATCCTATAAGGGTTCCGTTTGAATGAGTGATTCCAATATTAATGTGAGAGTATCATGTACTTATTTAGAAATTTATTAAGTCTACCTCTGCATACCCTAGGTGCATGGTCCTCACATATAACTAAATTTCTGTATATGAAATATTGTAAAAGATTTATTTGAAAAGAGTAACTATGGAGTTTCTTGTCCGTTCTTCTCCATAAGAATCTACCTTTCTGAATGGACAGTAGAGCCACTTTAGTATTTTTATAGTATTTGAAATGTGAATGACGTTCAAAAGTGCCGTTTAATGGCCTAATTGGAATAAACGTTTTGACTTTGTTTTTTTTTTTCGGATCCCTAAAAATAGAACGGAACCTTAGAAGTAATCTACATGATATGATACGTAATTTGGTTTAGCCAGAATTTATGTATCGGTATCACATAATAAGAAAAAAAAACACCAAATCACCTCCAAATCGTTGAGTTGAAACCATTTTACTCCTTCATTTTTTAACAAAAAACTAATAAAAAATATCTACTGCTTTGCAATACAAAAGAAAATAATTTGGTTTTATTACTTTTTTTAAATATGTGTTATTTTTTTACAGTAAATTAAAAATGCGGGTAGCGGAGTGGCGCGTAGAGGAGTAGTTAGCTCCGTTTATGTGCACAAGGTCATTGGCATGTATACAAGCCTTAACGTATTTTTTGAGACACGGCGTTGTCACGCCACCAGCTTCCGAACCCCGGGCTGATACTGAAGAATTCCTAACCATCATCATCATCATAGGAGCCGAAAGACGTCCACTCTGGACGGTGGCCTCTCCGCGCATGTCGCCACAACAACCGATCCAGTGCGTCTCGCATCCATCGGCTACCCGCGACCCTCACCGGGTCATCGGTCCACCTTGTGAGACAGATGGTCGATGGGGACGCAGGCGTTGGAAGGTCTTTCCAACGCCTGCGTTCCTCATCGACTATCTGTCCTGCGAGCATTGTGCCCTGCCCACTGCCACTTCAGTTTGGCGATCCTTCGGGATATGTCGGTAAACTTGGTTCTCTTGCGGATATCACCATTCCTAATAGAGAAACCAAATTACACTTTTAGCCCAGAACTCCTTACTTGGCAGTCGCACTGGGGATCAGGAGACCAGAGGGACAGCTTTTCAGTAAATTAGAGAAGAAAACTGCCTGAAAGATAGATAAACTTCAAACTATCCTAAAAAAATCCTATGTAATAGACTAAAATATGTTGTACAGCCGGTCTACTCTCTCAACACCTCACGTGTACACTTAGGTGGAGTGAGCATGACATTCCACCTTTTTTGTATGGATTGGCAGCTCACTTCCTCTTGGTTGCATATTAGAAAATCAAAACTTTTCCGAACAAATTTCAAAAGAACAACGTACAAATCAACAAAGTTTAAAATAACGATGTTCATTTGATCAAAAGTTCAGCTGACCAAAGTATGGAATATCAATGTTTATATTATTTATTATACTATTGACCAAATCGTTTAATGACGACACCCCGACTCAGACTACCCCGACTCGGATAGGTTAGGTTAGAAGCCTTAGCCGCTTTAGCCTTCGTGGTTATTTTTTTTTTGATATACTTCAAATATAAGTATACCTACATTTAAATTAATAATTCTTAATAAGAAATCATTTGTGATTATAAAATTTGATTAGTTATGATTTGATATTTTAAAATTACATCTAGAAACTTTTGATCAGTCGTTCATTTGATGTCACATACATTGGGATTCAAAAATTTTTCTAAATAAAACATTTGGTCATTTAAATTTTGTTATTTCGTTTATTGTTCTTTTGAAATTTGCTCGAGAAAGTTTTGATTTTTTAATATGCAACCTTCCTCTTCACTTCATCTAAGCATTCACGGTGAGACTATCGTTGACTATCAAAACACCGCGCCGCAGCACCTGGGTTTTCCCATTCAGCATCCGTTTTAAAACGAAAAGAAAGTGATGAATCAGCCACGTAGCGAGACAGGCACGCCTTATTAGTGGGCAGTGCTGACACACGGACATTAAAAACACATTTAGGTAACTTGAGATGCGGTCATACTTGTCACCAATATAATTATTTTGTTTTTGGTGATTAAAATAAATATATTTTCGACAGATGAATGACAGTGTAGTATTTTTATTAACCCAAAGGTTGATTGGTAGAGAATGCCTTGTTGCATTAAGTCCGCCCATGTTCCACTACTGTACATAAAGCTTAAATCTATACTAATATATAAAGCTGAAGAGCTTGTTTGTTTGCTTGAACGCGCTAATCTCAGAAACAACTGGTCCGATTTGAAAAGTTCTTTCAGTGTTAGATAGCCCATTTATCGAGGAAGGCTATAGGCTATATAACATCACGCTAAGATCAATAGGAGCGGAGCAGAAATGAAAATTGTGAAGCAACGAAGTTGCGTGGGTCAGCTAATAAATAATAAAGCTTTTAAAGTGTGTGGTATACTGAGGAGGGAAGAGAAAAAGTTGACTTGAATTTATCCCTCGTGGACCTCTGTACCTCGGAAAACATGAAAGCACTTGCTCCGGATCCCTCTCAGGTCGTGACAGATAGTCGTCCAATCGGACTTTGAGAATAAAGGAACAGTGAGTACGCCTGTGTTTGCGCTCATATTTGTGCACTGTAGTATCTCCTGCGTACTTAACTAATCTGAAAGCCGCCATATAGTTTTACAATTAAACAAACAATAACTGATAGAGACATGGTGCCCTAAAGTGTCACGTTGTCGGGATATTTGAAGATAAAAAAAAAACAAAATGGCGGCTATGCCATAATGGCTCTATGCTCGTTCCCTTTTTTTGTCTCAATCACAAAGCTTGTTTCGTCGAAATTCGGCGGACGAATAGCTTGATATCTTTATAAAAACTTTTCATAGATACTTCTCTATATCTCTTCTTCTCTTCTCGATATTCTCTCCCCGAGAATATACAAAACTCTCGACGTAAGCTCACATACTACACTACTATAATTATTTTCCCTTATAATATGTATTAGTTTATTATTGTTTAAGATAATTTTGTGTATTGTATCTATGGGCCTCAGTTGCCTGATATTAAAATGATTATTATTATTATTAATCCAAAACCTCACCGATATCCCAATTAATTAGCCTCTCTATCACCGAAGGCTGTCACAGCAAGCTTACCAAGACAGGTCTCATTAATGTCGCATACTCTATGGCTCTCTAGAAAGCCAGGTTTCTCGCTAAACGATAGGAACAACAGTACAAAAGTAGGTTTTTTTTTTATTTGAGATGGGTTTGCTCTTGACTCTAGTCTAGGTCTGAGATGACAGAGACAAAGTCTACGATGGAGCGAGCTTACCCAGAAGGAGCCTGTTCACTCTAACTTTGAAGAGATTAGGGTTGTGAGCGTTTGGAAACACAGATGCAGGCAGAGAGTTCCACTCCTTTGCTGTGCGCATTATAAAAGGCGTTTGGAAACGCTTAGTGCGAATTGGTGGAATAGCAACAAGGTAGGGATGGTAAGATGCAGTGCGTCTGGATGTCCAATGGTAGGTAGTTACATACCTTACTAGCTTCTGCCAGCCTAGGGAACATATTCCCGGGATAAAAAGTAGCCTATGTCCTTTCTCAGGCTCTAGACTATCTGTGTACCAAATTTCATTTAAATCGGTTCAGTAGTTTTGGCGTGAAAGCGAGATAGACAGAGTTACTTTCGTATTTATAATATTAGTAAGGAAGTAAGGATTTTAGGCGTAACTACTTTTGTAATGCGAAAGTTTGGTATGGATAGATGTATGTTTGTTCCTCAATCACGCCTCACAGCTGAAAGAGGTTGATCTATATTTTTTTTTTGGATGGGTAATCATCAAATGATTCCTCCCGCTCTGGGCGGGATGGAAGGCAGTGTCAGACTCTTACTGACTAAAACCCATCCGTGTTCCTCCTAATTCCCTTTGCGTTCCAGGATCACGGTATCTCTTTCGAACAATTCCGCAAGCCTGGCAGTAGATCATAGTCTGAAATAGCACATAGGCTACGTTTTCCCGGGAATGTGTTCCGTTAGTATAATTCCCGATGTTTTTCTTGGGCGAAGCAGCTGGCAAAACCTTTTTTTATAATACATGGTACATCTGTTGACAAATTACGTCAGTTTTCTAGGTTATAGGTACCTGTATCTTAAGAGACAGTGGACGGTCATAAGGTTATGCTTTAATATTACCTATTTATTAAGCGAGGACCCTCTCGATGTACCCACAATTTAAACAATAATTTTCAGAAAATGATAATGGTAAGTAGTAGTCTTAGCTCTCTAGAAAGCCAGGCTTCTCGAATAACAGTGAAAACGTAGGTATACATATAGGTACTTTATAATTGTAGGCTCAGTATTAACTATAAATATGAAACAGGTTGCATACGGATGTAAGGACTGGACTTGCTCATATGGTTGTAGGCATTAAGAAAAGTAGGTGCGAACCTGTTAGCTACAATGTTTTTTTTATTTTGACGATATTGGGAGTTTTCTGCTTGGAGTGGTTAACAAAGAGAGTCCGGAAAGATCTTTTGCTAAATTATTAGTCAAGCTATATAATGACTAGCTTTTGCACGCGAATTCGTACGTTTTCCAGTTCCCGTAGGAATTTCGGAAAATCCTCATTTAGTGCTCCCTACACTCCCCAAGGAGTCTACATGCTGTCTACAACTTTTAGCTTTCTACAACCAGCAGTTTCGACTGTGCGTTACCTGTCAGTCACTCACACACTCACTCAGTAACGGAAGAGTTTTATATGGTTACATCATCATCACCATTTCAGCTGAAACGCGTCCGCTGCTGAATATTGGCCTCCCCTAGTGCCTAGTGTCGATACATCGACGGGTCCTGGGGGGCTACTCTCTAAGCCCGAAGTCCGTAGTTTCGGGCTTAGTTGCGGGCGTATTCTACTCCGTATCACCTACGGACTTACGATTAGTCCCGAACCCGAACTAAGAACCCAAGGCCGCCAATTGTATATTTTTTAGTTTAAGGTTATGTCCAAATCCATGGTTTTTATAAATAAGAATGAATAACAACACGATTTGACAGTTACTGACAAATCCTGTTGTCATTAATTCTTAGTCCTTAAGTAGTACGGAGTAGAATGCGCCCGTAACTAAGCCCGAAACTACGCTTAGAGAGTAGCCCCCCTGTGCGTCTCGCTTACAGCGGATCCCCGCGAGATGATTAAATGGGTTGCCATTTGACGACTCATTTTTGATCAAATTTTCCCACAGACATTCATGCCAGTTTAATGAAACTGTTTAAATCAGACTGTTTGATCAAATGACTTGAACGTGTATGACCCGCATTAGACAGACGTTGGAAGTCAAGTTATGTTTAAGAGTCGAGCTTTTGACAATTATACGAGAAAAAGAATGAACGCAAAAAGTGAAACGGGGTATTTTTCTCATCATAAAATATGAACAACTTTTACTACGAGATCAATAGTAAAAATTCACATTCATTCACATTTTTTCGAGTTATCCAAACATAAATGGGACGGTTATAATTTTTTTGCAATTTCAGGTTTGGCCGCATAATAAAAGTTGTTCATAATAATGAGAACATTGACCCCTTTTTAGGTTTTGCGTTTAATCTTTTTCACCTTGTCAATTAAAAATCATACAAACATTTTAATCTATATAATTTTACCTCTGCTGGCATTTCTTTATTGTAATTATTAGTAGTATATAAGTGCTATTTTGGGAGCATCGTCCTTACATATAATCAATTGATTAATGTATGCAAATATTGTAAAGCTTATTTTTGAAAAGAGTAACTATGGAGTTTCTTGTCCGTTCTTCTCCATAAGACCCTTTTGCGAACGGACGACTAGAGTCACTATATTTTATTTTCTTTTGACGTTCAAAAGTGCCTTTATTGGTCCAGTTGAAATAAATCATTTGACTTTGACTTTGACTATATCTATACTAATATATAAAGCTGAAGAGTTTGTTTGCTTGAACGCGTTAATCTCAGGAACTACTGGTCCGATTTGAAAACTTCTTTCGGTGTTAGATAGCCTATTTATCGAGGAAGGCTATAGGCTATATGGATCATCACGCTAAGACCAATAGGAGCGGAGCAGACGAAGTTGCGCAGGTCAACAGCCCACACGAGAAGAAGAAGAAGATCAACATATATAAAAAAACACAGTGTGGAACCGCCTTAATACCCAAATATCACAAGGTAGATGAAAAAACTGAGTCACAGATGTCTTCAGGTCATTGGCCTACATTCAATACATATTCACGATAACTTGAGAGTTCGGCGCCATTGACTGTATGTTTAGAATATTTATTAATATTTGTATTATGAAATTAGGGACATGGGTTTTCCAAATGGGCTGTCTAAATTAGTTTGGTCAGTGAGATTTTGCTATTACAGTGCCTAAAGACCACTCAAAAAAACATTTTTACTTGTTTTTTTTTTTATTTATTTTAGCAACATCGATTTATTTTATTTAATGTGTAAAAAAATGTGTTACACCCGTTGGGGACAACACTCCGCCTCCTGTTTAATAATATTAAAAGAAAAGCATACAGACTAAATTTTCTTTTTTTTTTCGAGAAATTATGCCATGGAGCTAGGATTGAGCACTATGAAGTTCGTATGATCATCCTAATATACAAAGAAATTGAAAAAATACCCGAAACCTCTTAATCCTGACTTTTAACATGACCCTGAACAACATTTGTTCTACGACTTTTCAAAATTCGAAACATTTTTTTTCCATGCAAAAATATAAACATAGTCTAAATTTTGCATATTCTTTATGAGGCGGCCGACGAAAGGCCGCCGCCCGTCTGTCAGCGCGGGACAAGGTGCGCGCGCGCCCGTAGTATACGCGAATTTTATAGACTTCAAATAAATGAAAACAAATTGTTTTTGGCTACATTATTTAGTAGTGGTCAAATTCGTAAAAAAAATTTTGTTCAGGGTCATGATACGAAGTCAGGATTAAGACGTTTTGGGTATTTTTTCAATGTCCCTGTATAAAATTCTTCCATTACTGATAAGTGACTGATAGACAACGCACAGCCGAAACTACTGGTCATAGAAAGCTGAGATTTGGCATGTAGCTTCCTTACACTCTGTAGGGGAGCACTAAGAGAAAAGGAAAGAAATTTCCCGAAATTCCTACGGGAACGGGAAAAAACGGGATATGCGCGTACGAAGTCGCGGGCAAAAGCTAGTCATTTATTTGTCCTATAACCCAATTTATTTGACAGTACGTGTTCCAAGCACTCAAATCTGTTCTCTAGTTTTTGTGTAAAAGAGTAACAAGCATCCGATTCCATTCGACCATCTACACAAACTTTCATATCTATATATATAAAAAGGAATCTCTATTTTCCTTGGTCATCGCATCACGCGTGATCGGATGGACCAATTTTGCTAATTCTTTTTTTGTTGTATTTGTTACTGTCAGGAGAAGGTTCTTATGAAAGAAAAAATTAAGAAAGATGCCAGTTGACGGGAGCAAAGCCGCGGGGGACAGCTAGTTTACAATAATAGTAGGATTAGTATGAAGGATAGTTTTTGGTACTTATTTAGACCTCTCACTAATCACCAGAGTGACTACGCTATCTCTTTCCGTGGAAGTACTTAAAAGCAAGTTAAAAGATATAATCTAAGTACTGATATTATCATAGTGCGCGAACCTGCCCGGGTACGATAGTAGCACTGGGTACTGGCCAGTCGCTCCACATAAAACCAGAACGCCATATAATGGGTATGAAACTAGTTATGTGTTGACAACATGGCGGGTTTGTCTTCGCCAATATGGCTATCAGTAGGATAGGGAGACAAGAGTACCGCAAGGTCCTACATACCTCCTCAGGAGTTATTTTTGTATTTTTAAAAAGTGTTCGCATTCGCATCGCAAACTGACAAAAACATCTCCAATTTCCATACATGTTGACAAGCTTTTATTTATTTATTAAAACTTTATGCACAAGTAAAAAAACACTGAACAAAGGCGGACTTAATACCTTAGGCATTTTCTACCAGTCGACCTTAGGGTGGTGCAGAGACAATATGGCAGGTGCAAATTACAGGAAAGAAAAAACAGAGACAGATAAAAAAAATACAACCATAAATACATAGATACATACATACACATAAATAAAATTCACAACGTTATTAAGAGAGAACGAAACCAACGAATTAACGCTGTGATGATTCTACCAACTTCTTGCGAATGTGCTCACGTGCCTTCACCTTAAAGGACAGCCGACTGGTTGCCGTCCTGATGTTCAGGAACTTTTAACATTGATAATTGTTGATATAATAATAATAATAATTTCTCTTTCTCTGGAGCCCTAACCACCGGTAGCTTGGACCCTGCTCCCAACACCGGCGGACTACTATTTTTTATATTTTTAAATGTATTTTTTTAAGATATATTTAAAAATGTAAAATATATGTATATAAAAATAAATAGACGAAATAATAATAATAAACGATTTAATTTGGACCAAATATTTTTACATTTCATGTACACCCACCAAACTGCGTGGCAGTTTGTCGGCAGGATTAGCGCTCGTCTTAATACATCTGGCTCAAATACATAACAAAAATTACAAAAAAAATGTGTATCATAAGGATGTAACAATTTATATTTAGAGGTACTAGAAAGGTTCAGGCAGCCGGACAAAGGCGGATATTGCGACGTAAATGTGAATGCTTTTTAAGTACGGCTTATGGCTTTTAGAATGCCAATACTGCTAATTTTTAAGCAACGGTCGCATTCGTATGTCAGTTGCAATCTGTTAGAAATGTCTGGAAATTAAGACTTATTTGACGGATGCGACTGCGATGTGCACACTAAAGTTGTTTAAACATTAGTAGAATAATTGAACCTGTAGTATTTATGAAGAACAACTAGACCGCTTATCTTGAATCCTGCTTTGTTCTTAGAACAAGAAATTCATTGATTATTAAGTAAAAATAGTGAAAAAAATATATTCATTCATAGTGCGTACAGCTAAGGAGTGGAATTCCTTGCCGGAGTCTGTGTTTCCTGATAGCTACAACCTGGGAGTCTTTAAGTCAGCAGTGAATAATAGTTACTTCTAGGCAAGCGTGCTCTATCTTCGACCGCATCATCGCTTACCATCAGGTGAGATGTGAGATAGTGGTCGAACGCGAGCCTATCAATTAGTAAAAAAAAAAACATTAGACAGCAATGGATGGATTGGGTGAAAATTGACATGAAAGAAGAGTTGAAAGAAACGACTGTTAATTAAGATGATGGCAATTGCAATGCATTGACGAAGAAGACATTCTGGTATTTTTATGACAGAAAGAAATAACAGTACAGTGGTATACGAGTCTATTGATACCTATTATGTCCCTGACACCATAGCCAACCACATGTGGTCAACTTACAACAAATACATACTAGAGTCTAACAGTAAAACAAGTCATCGTCCATCAACCAACATTCCTAGTAATTAACAACCAAACGTTTAAAGACAGGTGCTGTACTTACTATGTTAACAAAGAAAGATTGTATTAGTTAACAGTAGGGACTTACTAATTGTTACATTGTTGTACAGAAGATACTGCTAGCTGTTGTACGAGTAGTACTATAAAGCCTTGGACAAGTTTAAAACAGGTTTGAACATAATACCTTTGTTGTTATTAAACAAATGTTAATTCTACTACAATCCTGGTGGTCAATCTCAACGGACATTAGCCAAGGACGCAGGAGATATTATAGTGCACAGGTGTACCAAAAACACAGGCTGTGCACTATCTGTTCTTTTACTCTCATAGTCTGCAGATCTAAAAAGACCACCACCACTTTAGCAGAATCATAAATATTAAACAACCAACAATCTGCCAAATTTCATTTTTAACCGACTTCCAAAAAAGGAGGGGTTCTCAATTCGGTGGGTATTTTTTTTTTATGTATGTACACCGATTACTCCGATTTCTGTGATTCTTTTTTAGTTCGATGCAGTATACTTGCCATTTGGTCCCATAAAAATTTGATTCAGTTTGGTTCAGTAGTTTTTATTTTATGAGCATTTTGGCTTATTTCAATTTCTGAGTTGATGAAGACGTCGTCCAAGTATCACCACTTAAAAGTGAAAAATAAAAAACTTTTTACAAAAAAAAATAACCGACTTCCAAACAAAACACTACAAAGAACCTACTACCTTAATTTCGGAAGTCGGTGTTAAAAAACAAAGAAACAAAACAAAAAACACCGACTTCCGAAATTAAGGTTATTTTATTCTTTGTAGTGTTTTGTTTGGCAGTCGGTTATATTTTTACACGCTTTATTTTTGTAAAAAGTTTTTTCATCTTTATCGTCAACGCATTAGGTTCAAGGTTAATTGGGAAAATTTGACAGTGACGGGTAGCGTGATGTGCTTTCTGATTCTGCTAAAGTGACCTTTTTAGACTCCCTGATGGGACGATGATCCGACACGATTGCGGAGAGACCAGGCACAAGATCAACGGCGTTACGTGCTTTCCGAAGCTTTGTCAGTCGTTACGGGTACAAATAATGCTCGAGGTTGCTCTGGTGGATATAATTCGCAACGAAGTCATTCGCCAGAGAACTAAAGTCACCGACATTGCGCGTAGAATCAGCATGCTGAAATGGAAGTGGGCCGGCCATGTCTGTAGACGGCATAGAGATAGAAAATATATTTATATGTCTATGGTAGACGGACAGACGGTCGATAGAGCAGACATGTGTTAGAGTGGAGACCGCATATGGGCAAACGTAGTGTGAGACGCGGTGCGGCACGATGGGTCTATGATTTAAAGAAGGTGGCTGGCAGCGGATGTGGTAAGGGGTATGAATTTACTGGGATGTTACCCAGTTACTGGGTTGTAGAGTTCAGATGGGTTACTGCCCATCTGAACTCTACAACCCAGTAACTGGGATCCATGTAAAATGCTGGTACTCAGCTGTATCAGATTCGGCTTTTGTTTAAAGATAATCAAATGTCTCCTCCCGCTCTGGGTGAAGCAGAAGGGAGTGTCAGACTTTTACTGACTAAAACCCATCCGTGTTCCTCCTAGTGCCCGCCACGTTCCAGGGCCGCGGTGACTCTTTCGAACAAAGTTCCGCAACGTATCAGGGGGGCTACCTTCTAAGCCCGAAGTCCGTAGTTTCAGGCTTAGTTGCGGGCGTATTCTACTCCGTATCACCTGACCACTAAGAATGAGTGACAACACGATTTGTCAGTTACTGTCATACATTCTTAGTTCGGGTTCAGGGCTAATCGTAAGTCCGTAGGTGATACGGAGTAGAATACGCAAGCAACTAAGCCCGAAACTACGGATTTCGGGCTTAAAGAGTAGCCTCCTGGTTAGACTGAATGCCGAACCCAACATATTTGGGAGAAGGCTATTAGCTAATTAGAACAAAATCATGGAGCGACTCCTCATCAGAATCTGACCTCGATTATCTGACGACCTATGTCTGTTTACTATAAAAGCAGATAACTAATTTATTCAACTTGTTACTAACTTAATTAAGCAGCAATCACATGAAACCTACTCCAATCGCCTGCTTAATAAAAAAAAGTCGGCATTCCAAATCGATTTGAATTCCGATGATTTCGGAAAGCGAGCCTTGGTCGATGACACACTGCCGTCGACCTAGATGGTGCTCCTGGTCGTCAGGAAGTGAAAGTGTGGTCGTTGGTGACTGCCTACGTTGTGCCTTGTGCCCAAATGAGGATATTGGCCCTGATTCTTTTGAGTTTTTAGAGAACTTACTAACACTTACTTTCCTTGTTTTGATCATCACGAAAATGTTCTTAACAGCTTTTGAGTATTTTTTTGCATAAATCGTGCCTTTGTATCTTTGTATGCTTGGAAAATATTAGCTGGTCCCTTATATAGAGTAGAGTTTAGTTATAAAAATCCCAGTCTCAATGTTTTCCTTCACCATGAGTAGTTAAAAGGTGTGGTATTCGAGACAAAACTCAAACGTAGCATATACATAATATACACCTTTAGCCTAATACTGGGTCCACACGATACACTTTTATCTGTACAGACTTTGAACTCTGAATAAAAAAATCTACCACGCCGACGTGTATCTGCATTATTTTGTTGTAACATAGACAACACTTTATAGAAGCTTATGGAAGTAGTACGTATCGTGTCGACCAACTATTAAACCCACTGTCAGTTATAATTTAAGTCCTATATAATATCATACGCCAGAATTAATGCTGGGTACATAATTATGTACTTGTGGCGCCATCTAGTATCAAGAAGAAGAATTACTGGGGTCAAGATGTATCTAGACTTTTCTATGCTAGAACATTCTCGATGTTTCGACACCTGGTCAATCAGGACCGGTATGTACCCGAACCTTCCAGAAGTTTCCATACTAAAAGGTTCTAGAAATAACTGTCGGGATCTAAAGGGCGGACATCCGGCGGCTGGGGTCAGTATTAAATTGGCGATGCAAGCGATAACTTTGAAAGCGATCTTCAACAGCGAATTATAATGAAATGAAGTGTTCAGTAGTGCGATTGTGTGTTATAATTAGTGTGTTTTAAAGTGCTAATTAGTGTTGTAAATTAAAGTGTCATTTTTGGTTAATTAATCGGCTGTTTTTATTGTCACGAACCCCAAGCTCGTAACAATAATAAGGGACGGACGTCAAAAAATAAGGTGGGAGGACGATATCAAACAAATAGCTACAACAAGCTACAACAATACAATAAAACAAACCGGAAAAAAACAAATAAACAGTACAAATCATACAGCTATATACTCAAAAAGTGCATATATAAATCTAGACAGCTACAAAATAAGAAATATATTGACAGTAATAAAAATAAATGTAAAGCCACATGGGCAGTGATTAACGAAAACATTGGGACATTACTAAGTTAACACAAATTGACAGAATAATCAACAATAATCGGACTTATGAAGACCCTAAGGAGATAAGTGACATATTTAATGAGTTTTATATTCAATTGACCAATAGCAAGAATTTCAAATATAATACAGACGACATAAAAAAAACTATCGACATTAGTAACGAACATACAATTTTCCTTAAACCTACTGATGCGATAGAAATATTTCGAACAGTTAAAAATCTTAATAATACAAACGTAGCAGGAGTAGATGATATAACAACCAATGTAATTAAATTGAGCGCACCATACATATGTCAACCACTGAGTTATTTAATAAACTTATCATTTGAGGAAGGGACCTTTCCACACATATTGAAAAAATCAATAATTAAGCCACTTTTTAAGAAAGGAGAAAAAACTGACATGAATAATTATAGACCACTGACGCTGATACCAATCATGTCAAAAATATTTGAGAAAGTTATGCTGAAAAGGCTTCAAGATTTTACAACAAGTCTTCGGATACTTAAAGATGAGCAATTTGGGTTTAGACAGAATAGTACCACTTCATTGGCGTGTTTCAACTTAATCAAAATTGTCAGCCAGGCTATAAATGATGGCGTACCAATTGCTGCGATTTTTCTAGACATGAGTAAGGCATTCGATTTTGTAGACCACAAGTTGCTCTTACACAAATTAGAAAAATATGGAATAAGAGGTAAAGCGAACGACTGGTTGAGGGAGTACCTAAATGACAGAGAACAATGTGTGGAAATCTCTAAAATACATAATAACAATAAGGTTATACATAGAAGTGACTATCGACGAAATAATTTTGGTGTGCCACAGGGCAGTGTATTGGGACCTTTCTTATTCCTTATATACATTAATGATCTGCCAAATATCACTTGCCATAACACAATCTTGTTTGCCGATGACACAACTCTCATTGTGAAATGTGATAAGGCAGACACATATGAACAAGACATAAACAAAGCAATAGAAAACATAATACACTGGTTAAATTCAAACAACTTACAAACTAATATGAATAAAACAAAAATGATACAATTCCAAACCCATAAAAGAAAGCCATTGACGTTAAATGTTAAATATAATGATACTATCATCGAACAAGTTGCAAGTACCAAATTTCTGGGTATAATATTGGATCAGAATTGCGACTGGAAAACACACGTCGATTACGTGTGCGATAAACTTGACAGATTTGTCTACGCAATAAAAAGGTTAAGAGTCACGGTATCAACAGAAGCTGCTCTTTGTGCATATCATGGATACGTTTCGTCCGTACTCGCTTATGGTCTCTTATTGTGGGGTAATTCGGTGGATATTACAAAAGCGTTCAAAGTACAACAACAAAAATGTGTACGTGCAATCTGTGGAGCCTGGTATACAGATAGTTGTAAGCCCTTGTTTAAAAAGTACAATATTCTGCCATTACCGTGTATGTACATTAGAGAATTATGCCTATTTGTACAACAACATCCGGAATATTTTACTAAACACAAAGATGTAACAAAACGAATTGTAGCTCCTAGAAATATAAATAAATTTAAACATGAGCTCTGTTTACCGCAGTGCAGGCTTGAATTGTATAAGAGGAACTCGTACATTAATGCTGTAAAGGTATATAACAAATTACCAGACGCTTATAAAGATCTACCTTTGACCATGTTTAAAAATAAGTTAACGCAATGGTTAAAAGAAAAAAGCTTTTATAATATTAACGAATATATGTCATATCGCGGAGAAGGAAACATGAATTAATAATATTGGTACATACTTTCTAGTAATTGATAAATGTTAAAATTTTCTTTGACATTATTATAATAATTATGACATTACAATTACAATTATTTATATTTTCTTAATCTGACATTTTATCTTGTGAACCGACATCTAAGGTATAATTTTGACATTAATAGATATATTATTTTTTTGTAATTCCATATGCATGAGAACTGTTGCTGTCTGTGTTCTTTTTTGTATTACTAATTAAAAACTAACATAAAATAAAATATTTGCACACCATATGTAATGGTAGAATGTAAGGGCCCAATATAGTTTTAAGATCTTGTATCAACCTACACTGTACTACATTCTGGCAAATAAACAGATTTGATTTGATTTGAAAAAAAAAAAAAAACAACATGGCAAAGCAAAGCAGCAAACAGGGGAATATGGGGAACCCTAGGGGAGGCCTATGCCAAAGGGTAAGCTGATAATAACGTTACCGACGTCAGTATTATATTATCTGTGCCGATTTCGTGGATTAAACTGAATCTATGAAATAAAATTAAAAATAATTAGTACTTTAATTTGCAGCATGATTATAATTTAAAATGTTAACAGCAACAAGGAATATAATTAAATTATGTTATTAAAATACAATTAAAATTACTCTTAAATAGTAATAATAAATATTTTAAATTAGTAGCATGATACTATAGTTAAGTGATGTTATATTATGCAAAAGAAATAATAAAACGATGTAATAAAAAAAATTACAAAATGTATTTATATTATCAGAAATAAAGGCTATTTTCATTTATGTATTTATAATAAGGGGCGAGTCCATAGCCACCAACCAGGCACAAGCTAGACTCTGGAATGCTACTCAGAAATAAGAAAACACAATAACATTTGTCCCGACTTGGGAATCGAACCTAGAACAGCAATAGAACTTGTGACTACTTCACTAGATCAATCAGGCAGTAACATAAACATGGCACTCAAAATCCCGGTTATTCAAATATCACGGTTACCGAATGATTTAATAGCTTAAAATACAGCTGGTATTGGGCGTGGTCAACGATTAATTAATACAATGATTTATGTCAGTAAGTAATTATAATACAATCATAATTCATCATAGCTATAGTTTATATTTTGATAGTAGAAATAATCTCCTAAATGACAGTGGGTAGCATATTCCTCGCAGAACTGATAGTTGATGGGGTCGAATGGTTCTGGAGTGGCGACTGCGTACCGGAAGATGCAACGTTGGAAGGCCTCTCACAAGGTGGACCGATGACCTGGTGAAGGTCGCGGGAAGCCGATGGATGGGAGACTCACAGGACCGGTCGTTGTGGCGACGATTGGGGGAGGCCTATGAAAAGCCGTGAACGTCTTTCGACTGGATGTTGATGAATTTATTAGCAAAAAGATTGGTAGTTTTAAAAAAATATATATATACTCCACATTAAAATACAAAACTTCCAATCGTTTTGCTAATTAATTCGCAGGAAACAATTCTATGTTAAGACTAATAAATACGATTAACTTTCGTTCATTTTAATCTAAATGAAAATTTTGTACCTGCCTAATTTGGATCATTTTATAGCCAGGATGAGCTGATTATTAACGGACACATTAATATTTGCCTAGGCCAAGGACGATGTAACTAGGTCAATATACGACATTCTTGGGCCTTCGACATTTGAATAAACGCCGTTATTAAAAGGTTGGCCACCATTTCCTATTCATTTCCTTCATTTGCTCAAAGCTTTTTAATTTCTTCAATTTATACTTCTTTCAGAGGTAAAATTGGTTCTTTTTTAAAAAATAATAATTGATATATATATTGCGTAAATGGGTAAAAGTAAAAATAACACTTTTACACGTCTATCTATTTATTCAGAGTACCTATTCTACTAATTTTTTGATATTGAGACAGTCAATAAATGTATGTGGGTCAGTTACCGTTATTGCACATTGATCTGGCGCTGACTATAAAAGATAATCGCTGGAAATTCTGATGCGATTCCGAAAATAGTTTAACTAATAGAACGCTACACTGGAAATTTTGAAACAACAAATTATCTCGTTCAGAAATAGAAACTAATTGTTTCAATCAATCAATTTTCTTTAACTACCGGACAAATTAATTGAAAGTTTGAGGCCAGACTTTCAATTAGTTAGTCTGGGAGTTAAAGACGACGCAGTATCTCAAAAAAAAAAGTCTTTTTCACTTTTACCGAAACGAATCCGCCACAGTATGTCTCATTAGCGAACATACAATTATTTACACTCGCACTTTTCACTACTTTCTTCACCATTCTTGTTTAGACTGTGACATTGTGGCGGTTCATTAGTTTCGGTGAGTGAAAAGGTATTTAAGTGATGTCTGTTGCTAAGAGCTAGCTGTCTAGTCAGACTAGATGTTTAGTTTCTAGTGTTTCCCAAAACTATTAGATTAAGTTTTAGCCGGAAACTGCTGGACTGTGGGTTGAGTTTTGATGTATGATGTGGTTAAGGAGAACTAAGTTATCTGACACTAGCTGATCCGCGCAAATTCTTCTGCGTCACAATTTTAATTACTGCTCCGCTCCTATTGGTCTTAGCGTGATGATATATAGCCTATAGCCTTCCTCGATAAATAGGCTATCTAACACTGAAAGAATTTTTCAAATCAGCGGTCGACTGCTGCGCGGCGTGTCACGGGTTCGATTCCCGCACGGAACAAATATTTGTATGGCCTACAGATAGTTGTTCCGGGTCTGGCTGTTTGTGTATGTGAAATTGTATGTTTGTAAACGCACCCACGATACAGGAGAAATTCGTAGTGTGGGGCAAAGTTTTTTCGAAAAAAAAAAAAAAAAGACAGACTAACAGAATAGTTGAGTTTGATAAAATTATCTAACAAACACAACTGCTGGTCGCACTTAGCACGCACAATGAAAGTATTTATTTTAATTTGTGGTGGGTTTGCTCTTGACTCTAGTCTAGGTCAGAGATGACAGAGACAAAGTCTACGATGAACGAGCTTACCCAGGAGCCCTGTTCACTCTGACTTTGAAGAGATTAGGATTGTCCCATAACAATTTGTGCGTAGGTATAAGTGGGTAGTCCACCATGTACCGGAGGGTTATTGTAAATGTTCATTATGTAAACAAAATAAATGAAAACTTCTCACCTTGCGAGTAATCCATGTTGAGTATCACAGGTCCCGCCCTCACAGAGTTCAAACTTAACAACACTTGAAAGAATAACAAGGCAAATGTAAAATTTAAACATAGCACTCGAAAATTGTCAGCTGATTGGAACAAAAAACACTTTTTATGTACATCGTCACTTGATTTCTCACATTTGTCACTTGCCCCGCTTTGGGGATGGCTGTACGGCCAGGTACTTAGAGGTGGACCCATTTTGTTTGTTTGTTTGTTCGTCGCTATGACTGTTGCATGGTTTTGGGCACTGGGGCGATGGTGGGACCTGAAACAAAGGAGATGTTGGTTAGAATTGTGTTAAACGAGTTTTTTTACATGTAAAAATAATCAGCCCTTAGCCTAATCTATTACAAAAATGTCTAACGGGACCTGTGCGAGTTGGCTTCAGCGCCTAGTATGTCTGGAAACCCTTTTTAATTAGGATGGGAAATCATCAAATGGTTTCTCCCGCTCTGGGCGAAGCAGAAAGGAGTGTCAGATTCTTACTGACTAAACTCCATCCATGTTTCTATTAATGCACTTTGCGTTCCAGAGCCGCGGTGACTCTTTCGAAAAAATTCGGCAGTAGAATCCCTGGGTCCCGAGAAATGTCAGAGACTCATAGAAATCATAATAAAAATCTTTAATTGCAGACCATACAAGATCCCAAAGAACACATTTAAAATTGATAAAAATACAGCCCCCGTAAGCCTACCAAAGATCTGAGTCCACAGGGTCCCGATATTGTCAAAGACATGCAAATATGTATAATAAACAAAGTTTTAAAAAAAATGGGTTATGTTTATGAACGTCGCATGCTTTTGAATTATCATGGACACACAATTTCTATTCAATTCTTTTAGATTATGATCGCGGAATGCGATAAGGCCGCCAATTGTATATTTTTAGTGTAAGGTTTTCTTTATGTTTTTATATGTCGGTGTACAATAAAGCATATATAAATAAATGAAGGAACGATGAGGGAGGAATGTGCCGTTATGTCCCGCCGAAGGGCATACAAATAAACATGGAAAGAAACAGAAAATCTGCTAACACCATTTCAAATGCAAATAACGACACTCGATTCGAAGATGACCCGCTTGATGATAAGTGGATACAGCAATATGCTAGGCACATCTGTATTGCAAAAGACATCACAGAAACATTGCCCTTCCAAAGACAAATCTTACATGTTTTTTCGTCATAATCATCATCCTGCCCACATGTTACTTGGGGTCGGCGAAACGCGTTTTCTACCTCCATTCTGTCCTATCACCCGTCATGCTATCACTGACTCCCTTCTCTTTGACTTCACTCCACACACGCAATGACATCCCTCTCCCTCTCCATTTATCAACATGTCTGATATCCACGTAATATCTTTGTCCATTTTTAAATCAATCAAAATCAAATCGTATATTTCAAATTAACCATTTACAGGCACTTTTGAATTGTCAAGGTCGGTCAGTCCAAAAAGATGAAGCTATTTGCACGTTCCAAAGCGTAGATCTCTATGGAGAAGAACGTGCAAGAAACTCCACGGACACTCTTTTAAAAATAATAAATTGTTACAAATTTTTGTTTACATCTAGTTGAAATTATACAAACATGTGAGAACGATGTAAAAGACGAGCAGGATAGCGTCCGGGAAAAAAGGAACAATTCAAAGAAATATTTAAAATAAACCATAACAACTGAGAAATGACCAGTCCCAACTGACAGCGCCCGTTCACGAACATGACGTATGCGCTAGCACCATTCGGCTTAACCATTTTGAAGGGAGCCAAATGATTCAACGCATACGCCACCATCAGCCAGACTTTTGTGTGAGCATGACATTCGCATATAACTATTAATAAATCCATAAGGAAGCAGCTACCCATAAAATTAATTACGAATCTCAGTAAATCAACATAAAACACATCCTCTAACTAAGAGAACCTGCTTATCCTCTGCATATAACACTAGAGGTGGACCGACTATACACTTATCGATTAGGCGACTGGACGACTAGTTTGCGCTCAAATGGCCGAACAGTCGCCGACTAAAAACGTGGTCGGATAGTCGGCGACTAGACAAATCTGTCCAAAGTATTTGGGTAAAAAATTGCTTTTGCGATAAGACAACCAATTTTTACACTCTATTGACTTTTCATCTCCCAATTGTAACTGTTTATGGTGTACAGTCACGAGTATATCTATGTGTATCTATTTTCATTTTTAATATTTCGTGAGTTCTTGGAAGACTTACATAAAAACTAGTTTCTTTTTTTATATGTTTTTTTTTTAATATTTTTTTTCCTCAAATTATTTAAACAATGCACCTGCCATTTTATCTCTTTATCATCCTTAGTTGACTAGTGGAGAATGTATGAATGTGCAGATAATGTCTACATAAAAAATAATAAAACGTATAATAAGTACCAGCAGTCTATTTATTTTACTGTGTCATTAAGTGACGACCAATCGCCGCCTTGTCGCCGACTAGTCGCCGATTTTTCGGCTTTCCCAACTAGTCAGTCAGCCCATCTCTATATAAACCCATATCACAAACTCGTAAGCCAGGAAACGGCGCGAGTACAGTTAGCGCCGTCAAGTATCAACTCCTGCGCGGCGGCCAGTCGTAAGTTCGATGGGCTTACACTAACATACCTGTTATGTGCAGTGAACAAGTATCAGAGGACTTAACTAGTCAAAGCGGCTTTCTACTAGCTATAATTCAATCATTGTCAATAAGTTTTTTTTATTCATTTATTCAAGAAAAGTTACCTACATACAAAAAATACACATGTCTTCTGCCAAACTGCGATACAGTTTGTCGGCAGTGTTCTCGTGGATACAGTTTTACTTATTGACTATTCATACTATGAGTACACACGGACGCAAGACTGCGTCAGATGGATGCAAGACGCAAGTCAATAAACTAGATAAAAGGGTACATCATCATACTCAATAATTATCCAATGATGGGCTCAAGGCGTCTTACCCACCAGGCTGGCATGCGCAACAGCGTGACGCATGCACACAACCCAATCGTCCTCCCCACCGGAGGGAGATAAGTCCAAAATATAATGATCGACATGCGCTACCGACTCGACGCGTGGTCGATCCGAAACTTTTTGGATTTCTCTGTCGCTGTTAGAATGTGATTTGTGTGAAAAATTTAAATACAAAATTTCATTTAAAAAAGCTGTGTGACTGACAGACAAAACACAGGCCTTAACTAGATTAGATAGGATCATTTCGTCCGAAGAAATGTTTTTTTTACAGTATAAATTAAGTATTGTTACCAATAGGTCTGGGGTACATCTATTAGAAACATCAATTCTTATGACGTGATCAACTAATGATGAAAACAAAGCAGGCGTTCAACAGCTCGAACAAAAGTAACAATACGGTGATTTTAAGTCGTTTCGGCAGCTTATAAAAGAAACTAACCCTACAGCTGTAACGTCAACGGTTCTGCTGGTTTTTTTGTCAGAATTTCACCACCATCATTCTCTTGAACATCTCAGGATCATCCCTTGAATCTTATGGATTGACACCTCACTTCAAACTCATTTGGTAGTGTCAAACATTTTTTGATGTCTCATTAGGGTTCCGAACAAAAAACGGAACCCTTATAGGATCACTCGGGTGTCTGTCTGTCTGTCCGTCGGTCACAGCCAGTTTTCTCCGGATCCACTGGACCGATTCTGTTGAAATTTGGTACACATATGGACTTCTGTGACCCAAACACGGACGCGTTACGTAAATTATTATTTTTTTAGTATGGGGGTCACTTTTGGGGGTCAAACTAGAAAATTTAAAAAAACAGTTTTTTGAACAATATCGTGTGACATATCAAATAAAAGGGCTTACTATAAGAGTTTTAAATATATTTTTTTCATAATTTTAAAATAAAGGGTTTTGAGGTTATTCAAGAAATTAGACTAAAAATGACCATTCCCCGCCCCTATCTTCGAAATTACTGAGCCTAAAATTTAAAAAAAAATGGAGTTAATAGATTTTTAACTATAGATTACAGGAAAACCTACAAGATAAGAAGTCTATAGTGTTAAAATAACACGTTAAAAAAAATTTCGTTCGGAACCCTTTGCACGCGAGTCCGACTCGCACTTGGCCAGTTTTTAAAATATTTGTACCAATTGAGATACCACCAGTCATAATCGACACTAAATCAAAACAAATGAGTTCGTTTTCAAATTGTGTGCTCAATTTAATGAGATTCCTCGTATTGACTTTACTGATATGAACAGCAGTATAGCTGATGAATACTGAAAAACACTTTTCAGCGTACGCAGGATCTAACGAGTCCATTCCCTTAATTACTCCTAAACCCCGTTACATAAGACTAGATTAATCCTAGATAACTAACAAACAAGTAACAAGGAAACGTGCCAGTAATCGCTAGAGCCGGCCTAGCGCGACCGCTAGGAAAATAACTCGGATACCGCTAGGCTGTCATGGCAGCTGTGTCAATTAAGTTCACATTGTGGCCACTACCGTAATATCAAGAGATTCTAGATTAGTTTTTTGTTTGTGTTTGTAGATTAGAAAATAATCTCAGGCGCGTTGGCTAAGATGGCGGCAGAATACTTGGGTGGACTGATTTTCTATGTGATCTGTTTTAAATTTTTCCTGCGACTTCGTATGCGCATATACCGTTTTTTTAGGGAAATTCTCTCGTAGTACTCCCTTACAATCCCCAAGAAACATACATGCCAAATTTCAGCTATCTACGACCAGTAGTTTTGGCTGTGCGTTGTCTGTCAGTCACTCACTTAGTCATCAGTAACGGAAGAATTTTATATTTATTAATTTTATGAAAGAGAATCGAAATGTACAAATCAAATGAAATTTTATACAAATACATACCATACAGGTAATGAATAAATTAAAAAGTTTTTATAAAAATATAACCGACTTCCAAACAAAACACTACAAACAATAAAATAACCTGAATTCCGGAAGTTGGTGTTTTTGGTTTTGTTTCTTTGATTTTTAACACCGTCTTCCGAAATTAAGGTTATTTTATACTTTGTAGTGTTTTGTTTGGAAGTCGGCTATATTTTTTTGTAAAAAGTTTTTTTATTTTTCACTTTTATGTGGTGATACTTAGACGACATCTTCGTCTACGCAGAAATTGAAATAAGCAAATATGACCATAAAATAAAAAGTACTGAACCAAACTGAATCAATTTTTTACGGGACCAAATGGCAAGTATACCGCATTAAACTAAAAAAGAATCACAGAAATCGGATCATAAACCTCGGAGTCGAAGTACATAAAAAAGTACCCACCAAATTGAGAACCTCCTCCTTTTTTGGAAGTCGGTTAAAAACCTAGAGAGCAGACAAGACGTAGTTATAAATTTTGCTTAAAAATCCCAAAAAGGCGGTGTTGACAGCGTTTTAAAATCTATGATAAGCAGAGACAGCACTACTTGCGCGTGACGTTACTCACAAGTCCCAAGCCTTATTGAATTGAAAACATCCAGTACAAGGATAGAAGAATAACTTCAAAAGCGTATAACTCCTCTGTTTTTCCAACAGTTGTATTATTTTTTTCACTAATCGTACTGTTTTAATTACATCTTTCAAATAAGTATTTATTCATGTTTATTTTTTGTAGTAGTCAAATACCCTAGTGCCAATTCTACTAATTTTCAAACAACGTTTGCATTTGCGTCACAATCGCAATTTGTCAAAAATTTATGAAAATTAAGGCTTTTTTGACAGTTTGCGACTGACAGGCGAATGCGAACGTTGTTATAAAAAAAACTGGTCAAGTGCGTGCGACTAGCGTGCAAAGGGTTCCGAACGAATTTCATTTTTTAACTTGTTATTTTAATACTATAGACTTCTTATAGGTTTTCCTGTAATCTTTAGGTCAAGATCTATTATCTCCATTTTTTTCAAAATTTTAGGATCAGTAATTTCGGAGATAAGGGGGTATGGTCATTTTTCGTCTAATTTCTTAAATAAATTCAAAACAATTTATTTTAAAATTATGAAAAAAATATAATTAAAACCCCTACAGTAAGTACCCTTTCATTTGATATGTGACACGATATTGTTCAAAAAACCTTTTTTTTATTTTCTAGTTTGACCCCCAAAAGTGACCCCCATATTAAAAAAATAATAATTTACGTAACGCATTCGTATTTGGGTCATAAAAGTCCATATGTGTACCAAATTTCAACAGAATCTGTTTAGTGGATCCGGAGAAAACTGGCTGTGACAGACGGACAGACAGACACCCGAGTGATCCTATAAGGGTTCCGTGGTTGTTATGTATGCAAAGTCTGATAAAACGTACCCTTAATCTTCTAATATACGATGCAATCCATCATAATCAAGATTATTACAAGTTATTCAATCCTTTACGCAACAGACGACTTTGACAAAGTTATAACATTTATTACGTGGACATCTATCAAGTTTTAACTGAATAATATAATAAAACGATGTCCCAATTACATATAAATGTGTGTTTCATAGTTATTCGTATATAATTGTGGCAATTATTTAGAGTTATTTGTGTTAAGTAATTTGTAATTTTGTGCAAATCGTTGTCGCGAACAAAAGACATCAACGCGCTCGCTTGATTATTTAATTTATTTTTGCTGTAAATGTCGATTTGCTAAGCGAATTATACGCGACAAATGTGTATTTGACTGGAGTTTTTATTGCATTTATCTAAACCTAGAGAAAAGTCAAACAAAATAACCAAACAAACAACAAACCTAAAAACAAACATATTATAACATTTCGTTTCAATACAGCACTAATTGTACGTGACTTCACTCGCAAGTCACACTATTAGTATTATTTCATGAAATTAACGTATTGAAAGGTTTGCAAGTTGAAAGCCGTTTCAATGTATAATTATTACCCGAATGCCTCAGAAAGAAGGTAAGTTTTTGGCAGATGTTTCGCTAAAAGTCGCGATCTGTATCAAAAGCAGGTCAAAGGAAGTGTGTGCAACGTCAATATAAAGTGTATTTCAATGTTAGCCCGTCTCACAATGGTGAAAGTTATTGTGTCTAACTTTATGTTCTGTGTAGTGGTCTAACTGTGCCTTGGTACATCCAGGGCACAGTTAGACCATTACGTTTAATTACTTTGTGCTGGACTAGAACAAAGTTAGGAAATCAAGAAAAGCCACTATGAAACATTTCCTGGCTTCTGGCTGAGGGTTGTCAAAGATGTAAAAATGACAGCCGGGACTAAGGGCTTATAACGAGCTTTCCGAGCCACGAAGGAGTCCGGTATTTAATGAATGGGCACCTATCTACAGATCCACCTACATTGGCACATGCATCAAGCGTTTTTTTTAAGGATGGGAAATCATCAAATGACTCCTCCCGCTCTGGGCGGAGCAGAAGGGAGCGTCAGACTCATACTGACTAAAACCCATCCGTGTTCCTTCTAATGCCCTTTGTATTCCAGGGCCGCGGTGAACCCCTGAATAACAAAGCTTAAAGCGAACATGTTACTGATGCTTAAGTTTATTATTATTAAGGTTATATACCTTTTGAGTAATTGCTACTAAAGTTGGCACTAATCACTAATTATATTAAAAAAATCCTTTAACGATATTGTAGTTAAATTGTCTATTTTAGGTATTACATACTGATTGTTCTCTATTGCATGATTTGGTCTCCTATAATTACGAAGTACATAGATTTTTGTTCTTGTCCTTTATAATATAGCATGTAAGGTGCATTCTTTGTTGGCGTCCTAATAAAATAAAATAATATTTATTTTTCTCCCCTATCCTGTTGGTCTTGTGACAAGCGCAACTGCAGAGCGTAGAGTCTTAGGTTCAATTCCCAGGTCGGGTAAATAGTGTAATTGGGTTTTACCATTAGGAATTTTTCAGAAGCAGCCCGATCGTGTCGGATTACCGATGCCGACCCAACGCACTATGAGAGTAAAGGAACATAGAGTGCTCCTGTGTATGCGCACACACTTGAGCACTATTATATCTTCTGCGTACTTGGTGAACCCTCATTAAAACTGACCATCGCAATCGAAATTCGATCAGAAGCTTATTTATTTACTAGCTTTCGCTTGCGACTTTGTACGCGCACATCCCGCTTTTTCCCGTTCCCGTAGGAATTTCGAGAAATTCTCTCTCAGTGCTCCCCTACACTCCCAAAAGAACCTACATGCTAAATTTCAGCTTTCTACGACCAGTAGTTCCGGCTATGCGTTGTCTGTCAGTCGCTCAATCAGTCAGTAACGGAAGAATTTTATATACATACTAGCTTCTGCCAGCGGCTTCGCCCGCGTAGTCCCTAGGGAACATACTCCCGGGATAAAAAGTAGCCTATGTCCTTTCGCAGGCTCTAGACTATCTGTGTACCAAATTTCATTTAAATCGGTTCAGTAGTTTTGGTGTGAAAGCGCGACAGACAGACAGACAGAGTTACTTTCGCAGTTATAATATTAGTAAGGAAGTAAGGATTATTGATTGATGATTAATTGATATTGATTTTTCTAACTAGCTGCCACTAGCGACTTTACCCACGTCAAAATAGATAACTATCCCTAGGAAACGTATTCCCGGGATAAAAAGTGCAAGAATCCCATCAAAACCTATTTATTTAAGTGGCAGGCAGTCCCGTAGGACCTGCAACGGGTTGGTGACCGTTGTAATTAGTTGGATTTGAACTTTACCGGGGTCAAGTTCATCATGAAGTACTTTTTAACGTGGGTAGAAGAGGTGCATTAATATGTGGTTTATTTTGCACTTTAGCTATTAAAAACGACCACAAGTAGGTTCAAAATCCTCAGGGGTTATTTTAAATCATATTATTACGTATAGTATGGAAATTATCCAATTTTAATTGCACAATCCTAAATATAAACTACACACACTAATAGTCACTAACACACTAACACACACACACAGTCACACTACTACTAATAGTAACTATACTAATATTATAAATGCTACAGTGAGTTCGTTTGTTGTTATGTTTTGTTTGTTAGCTTTCACATCTAAAATGCCGAACCGATTTTTCGAGTTTTTTTTAATACAGAGATAGATGGGACTGTAAGGGTCGGTTATAGGCTACTCTTAAGTGAGCGAAGCTGCAGGCAAAATCTTGTAAAATTTATAACACAAACAGAACCAACGATATGATAAAAAAATATCTTGAATCAGTAAATGAAAATAAACCCAAAAAAAATGTGATCAACATTTTATCGGTTTTTAACCGACTTCAAAAAGGAGGATGTTCTATGTTCGGCTGTATGTATTTTTTTAAGGTTCCGTTCCCGAAGGTTCCGTTAACCAACGGAACCCTATTCATAAGCCTCCGCTGTCCGTCCGTCCGTTCATCCGTCCGTCCGGCCGTCCATTCGTCCGTCCGTCCGTGTGTCTGTCAGCGGGCTGTATCTCAAAAACCGTAATAGGTAGACAGTTGAAATTTTCACAGAGTGTGTATTTCTATTGCCGCTATAACAACAGATAATAAAATTAAATTAAAAATTAAAGGGTACTTCCATACAAGAAACGTGTTTTTTTTTCGGTTAATGGTACGAAACCCTTCGTGTGAGAGACCGACTCGCGCATGGCCAGTTTTATAAGACAAACGGAACCATTTTCGCACTAAAACACCAAAGACTAAAGCCAGTCACCCCGCCTTCAAAACTTTCACACACACGGCTAACCTTTGAGAACCGACTAACGGTTCGACGAGCGACTGACACACATACCGAACACACGCTAATACCACCCTTATCTCCATAAATATAAGAGTTATAAGAATGCAAAATAATATTGGCCAAGACGTGCACTCGAATATCTCATTATCACCTTTATGGTGGTATAAATAAGGGTTATTGTAACTCAATTTGGTTTGGAGATCTGGGACATAGTTTTTGAGTCTACCTATTGGTTTTAAGTGATCGGGTTAGATTCAACGTTTATAAGACTTCTGCCAGCGCCCTCGCCCATGTGTTAGTCGAAAATGGAACATCATCAGCATATCAGCCGAAAGACATCCCCTTCTGGACATAGCCTCCCTCAAATGTCGCCACAACAACCGGTCCTGCGCGTCTCGCATCCTTCGGCTATCCGCGAGCCTCACCAGGTCATCGGTCTACCTTGTGGGAGGCCGCTCCAACGCCGCGTTTCGGTACGCGGTCGCCACTCCAGAACTTTTCGGCCCCATTGACCATTTGTTCTGCGAGCAATGTGGCCTGACCACTGCCACTTCAGTTTTGCGATCCTTCGGGCTAAGTCGGCAACCTTCGTCCTCTTACGGATATCATCATTCTTGATTCAATCACGCAAGGAAGCAGAAACATACTATCGGTATGAAATGTATCGTAAAAGAAAAAAAAAACGAAAAAGCTTATATTTGAAAAGAGTAACTATGGAGTTTCTTGTCCGTTCTTCTCCATAAGAATCTACCTTTTGCGAACGGACGACTACAGCCACTATATTTTATTTTCTTTTGACGTTCAAAAGTGCCTTTATTGGTCCAGTTGAAATAAATCATTTGACTTTGACTTTATCCTAGGTCCTATAATGGACGATGCCAAGTTGCGCGTGACAAACAGACGGAGTTACTTTGGCAGTTTATAATATTAGTGTGGATAAAGATGGCCGGTACTAGTTTTTGCCCACGACTTCGAAAGTTGACATACGGTTATATCCATCGGGAACGATGAACTATCGAGGTAAAAGGTTTCTTATGTCCTAATAATTAAGGTACAATTATGTGGAAAGGACTATCTTGCGCCCGCAACTAAGTCTGCGTAGTAGTCGGAAAATAGAATCAAAATATCAAAAAAGTTTAGATGTTTGTTAATCAATCAACCTATAGAGGAAATGCTGGCGCGAAACTTAGTATGTAAAAAGTCATAATTCGAGGCTTGGCTCTCGACTGTTTTCTCCTCCAACATTGGACCGATATAAGAGACACTAGCTGACCCGCGCAACTTCGTCTGCGTCACAATTTTCATTACTGCTCCGCTCCTATTGGTCTTAGCGTAATGATATGCCTATAGCCTTCCTCGATAAATGGGCTATCTAACACTGAAAGAATTTTTCAAATCAGACCAGTAGTTCCTGAGATTAGCGCGTTCAAGCAAGCAAACAAACAAACAAACTCTTCAGCTTTATATATTAAGTATAGATATTTCACAAACTGAATAAGAAGGATGTATACTGAGTCTTATGTTTTCTTTTTTGGTTAAAAGTTGCCAAATTTGTACACTAGGGCTCTGTTGACAGCGATGTATCAATTTAGAGCATTTTGTGAGAGTTCTAGTGCTTATACGGCTAATAAATCATCAGCCTCTTAACAGCTGAACAGATCTAGATGAAATTCGATAGATGTTGTCCTGGCCGATTGTAAATCTAAACTATACAATAAAATAAATGACGATAAGAAGGAATCCATCGCTTCACCCAGTTGTGAGGAATATGGAGTTGTCGAAGACCTACAACATTTATTGATGGAATGTGTCCAGTATGAGTGTCGTAGAAATAATTTAGTAGGGTCCCTGAATTTGAACAGAACTGATGTAGGCATGTTCCACACAATTCTATCGCAACCAAATGGCGACGATGCAAAGGGTTTGTTCCAATTCATGGCTCATATATTGTGATAGTAAAATAATGTTTAGGATACGATGGGACTGGCATACACTATGCGTAAAAGCCCCTTTATACGAATAAAGAAAAAAAAAGGAATTCTTCAAGCGCGTGTGTCCCACTCACACTTGACCCGTTTTCATGCATCTTGCTTACTAATTAGATGTCACCCATTCATGCATATGAAAGCACACTAATGGGTTTTCAACGCGCGGCTCAGTGTCGAAAATCCAACAGTGTAATCATTTTTGTTTAAGTTGTTGTATATGTAGGTAAGTTGGGTTACTTTGGCATAATTTTGGACCTAAACAATAGAAACACATCACACTGTGTTCCTGTTGGTTAAAAGTTTGGAGCAAAATTCTACGCCAGGACTAAAAAGAAAAAACACACAGACATAGACTATATTTATTTAGTTGTCCTTGTCATTTAGTGTTAGTAAAAACGGGCATATAAGTCGCCAAACTATCCTCAACATTAATCTTTTATGTGAAAAGAAAGTGGTTACATATGACTGGACACATCAGATATGGTGACGACTCCTTTTTCAGAAACCTGCCAAGTCACAAAATAAGTGTAACGGAGAAAGTTTAAAATATTCCAGTCACTGCTGGTAATTTACGAAAAAGGACTTTTAACGATTTACAACATTCCACAGGCAGTGGCGTATTTATCCTTAGGCCAAGAAGGACAGAGATGTCAGCAGTGACGGGGCCCGCTAAGGTGAGTGTTGTGGAATCGTCCGAAAGAGTTGCCGCGACCCTAGAACGCAAAGGGCATTTTGAGGAACAAAGTCAAAGTCAAAACCAAGTGTACAATAGTGTTGTTTTGTAAGTAGGTACTTATGACTTAGCAGCCTTTTACAAGCATTGCAATAGGTATTATTATTATTCGCCTGCGCTTTCCATCCTAAATTAACATGCATTAAACATTATTATCTCTTAGTTATTTTCATTTATATTAATACAATTAAATTGAGAAATTTTAGTCAGTAAGAGTCTGATGCAGGGCCGTCTTTAAGCTATTGGAGGCCCTAGGCACAGCGGGCACATTAGGATGATGGGACCCCAATGACTGGACTATTTTGCTATAAAGTCGACTATAGATGTTTATTGAAGAGCTACTTTCTAGTTTTGAGATATGCAAAATCGCACATTACGTTCTGGCAGATACTAGGGGGCCCCAATCGATCGCGGGGCCCTGGGCTCGTGCCCAGAGTGCCCAGTGGAGAAGAGGGGCCTGGTCTGACGGGATTTCCCAACCACAAAAACGCTACACCAAATAACTGGCCGTCATTCAAGTTAGACAAGCGCTACTATGTTGTTCCAGACTATAATCTACCTCTGTGCCAAATTTCATGAAGATCCTTTCAGGCGTTCTGACGTGAGAAAGTAACAAACATCCATCCATTCATCCTCACAAACTATAGCATTTATAATATTAAGTAGAATCTATAGTAGGCAAAAAAACTACCAAAGCTAGCAGGTATGCAAACATTCAAACTAAGAATAACATACTAACACTACTCTATCCAACACATTTATTATTTTATTTATTTTTAGGGTTCCGAAAAAAAAACGTAACCCTTATAGGATCACTCGGGTGTCTGTCTGTCTGTCCGTCTGTCACAGCCAGTTTTCTCCGGATCCACTGGACCGATTCTTTTGAAATTTGGTACACATATGGACTTCTGTGACCCAAATACGGACGTGTTACGTAAATTATTAAATTTTTAGTATGGGGGTCACTTTTGGGGGTCAAATTAGAAAATAAAAAAAAAGTTTTTTGAACAATATCGTGTGACATATCAAATGAAAGGGCTTACTTTGAGGGTTTTAATTATATTTTTTTCATAATTTTAAAATAAATAGTTTTGAAGTTATTCAAGAAATTAGACGAATAATTACCATTCCCCCCCTTATCTCCGAAACTACTTAGTCTAAAATTTTGAAAAAAATGGGGATAATAGACCTTTACCTAAAGATTACAGGAAAACCTATTAGAAGTCTGTTGTGTTAAAATAACATGCTGAAAAAATTAAATTTGTTCGGAACCCTTTGCACGCGAGTCCGACTCGCACTTGGCCAGTTTATCATTTATTGCTATTGAGAAAATAAGCGGAATCTGGGGGTTCTGGAATCTAGCTCCAGTACACTACACAGTTACTGTGTCTTGAAGGTCTCTCCATCACACAGTAATAATAATAATAATTAATAATAATAATAACCCTCATGATTTAGAACAGCCTCACATAGATACAATAGCTTCAAATAAGTGGCTTAAGATAGGAAGTTTATTCCCTGAAACCGAGGGTTTTATGATTGCAATACAGGATCAAGTCATAAACACCAAAAACTATAGGAAATTCATTATTAAAGACCCCACTATAGCAAATGATAAGTGCCACAAATGTCACAATCAGCCAGAGACCATCCAACACATCACAGGGGCATGCACAACACTGACACAAACAGATTATACTCACCGACATAATCAACTAGCAAATATCATTCATCAGAACCTAGCAGTTAAACATAAACTCATACAAGACACCACTCCCTACTATAAGTATGTACCACAAACAGTTCTAGAAAATACCACCCACAAATTATACTACGACCGCGCCATACTGACTGACAGGACCGTTCACTACAATAGACCAGATATCATCCTTCAAGACAAAGTTAATAAAGTCACTTACCTGATAGATATAGCCGTCCCTAACACACATAACTTACAAAAAACTATAGGTGAGAAAATCAGTAAATACACTGAACTTAAAGAAGAAGTTACTAGAATTTGGAGGCAAGATAAAGTGTTCGTAGTACCAATTGTTGTCTCCACTACAGGTGTCATACCCAATCATCTCCACCATAGCCTCAAACAAATAGACCTGAAAGACTCAACCTACATTACACTTCAGAAAGCCGCAATTCTTAACACTTGCAGAATTGTTAGGAAGTTCATGCAGATAGAAGAAAATCAAATATCTCCTCAAAACAGTAATCTTACACCTTAGATTGAATCGCTACATTGACTTGGCTTAGCCCGTTAATGTAGCTTAAAACTAGCCTAGAGCTAAGAAAAACTACACGTTTTCCCAAAATAATAATAATAATTTATTTGTTCTAAAAAAAAAAACACATACAGACCTTTAAATAAACAATACACTTAATTCTAAAATTAAGAAGCAGAACATCTGTGTCCGAACTAGATAAAAATATCTGTATTTCGGACATCAGCGCTCGTCCCCTAATATAGACACTTGGGAATTACTTAATCCATAGTGATAGAGGCAAACCCTTGAAACAGAATTTGCTTTCATTTCCTAATCTAGTAGGTAATAGGACTCGTCTTTAGTGTATATCGGTTATCTTTTATTTATACCGGTTACAGTCGGCAACATTGATCCACAATTTCCCCATTATAAATTCTCAGTACGATTGCAATTATTGGTATCAGCGAGATTGTCTAGATTGTTAGAGGGAAGTACAGCATAGCCTTTAATTGTTGTGTCGGTTAAGACGTTTTGATTTAGAAGTGGGTTTGCTAAGTCCGATCTAGTTTTAATCTTAATGTAATATCGGAGAGAAATGGCGGAAGTGGCATGTGTATTATTATTAGGGATAGTTGGTATCGATAAATGATTTGAAGTAGATGTATAGTTTTGAATATCTACACTAATATTATAAAGAAGAAAGATTTGTTTGTCTGAATTGAATAGGCTCCGAAACTACTGAACCGATTTGAAAAATTCTTGCAGCAATGGATAGCTACGTTATCAGGGAGTAACATATAACTAAATATTATCCCCGTACTCCCACGGGAACGGGAACTACGCGGGTAAAACCGCGTGACATCCACTAGTAGATATATAAAGCGAAATATTAAACGGTGGTACATAGGGGTAGGTTGTATTTTAGTGGATATGGACTCCTCCCTTTAAATCAGTGGCGTAGCTTGTCTCAAACGGGCTCCGTACCAAACATTTTTGGGGCCCCGTTTTTAGGGGTACTTATTGTTTTTGTTTTTAAATAAAATAAGCTCTACTAGCTCAGAAGTGTCTTGGCAGGCCACGAAGGTGATGGCGGGAATAAATTTAGGAGCTTTCCGTCCACACGTCGGGGCCCTTTTAGTCCGGGGGCCCCGTATCTTTGATACGGCGATAGCTACGCCCCTGTTTTAAACATCCTAATGTTAATCCTCGTATTTTTGAGGAGCCTTCGCATGCGCACCGCACTCGCAAACTGTCGAAAGCACGTCCTTCTCCGCATCTTTACAAGTTATTAGCATTCACGTGCTGAGATGTTTACAATACGCCAGTTATTTACAATTAAATACTTAACTACATTAAAAACGATACAACTCATTTTTTCAAAAATAAATTAACGAAACTACTAGTTGAAAAATGCTATTACGCTGTCAGTGAATTTTTAAATGATAACACCCTATGACATAAATGCTAGATAATATTTCAATTTATTAAATTTGCTATGATTATTCTTATAAATACACATGCATGACTATTGTTTTTTACAGTGAATGTGACTTAAGAATAAATTGTGACATTAAAAACTGATTACATGACTATTGTTTATCCAGTAAATTTGACTTTTAACATTATGACATTATAAACTGATTACCTGACAAATATTAAAATAGATTTCCAATACTTACGATTATTATAATAGTGCTTAATGTTGCATGCCATACGGTAGGATGTACTGGATCCACATGTTTTTATTTTTCCATCAACACTATGTTTTGTTACCTACATTCTGTGCAAATAAATGATTTCTGATTCTGATTCTGATGATATTGTGACTTGAATTTGAATCCTTTTTAATTAAGTAGGAGCCTTTGCCTTCACTTCAGCATGCGGGCAAAAATCTGAATGTCATTAAAAGGAGGGTACAGGAAGATAGGATGTTTATGCTTTTGCCAAAATACAGTAGCGTGACTAAGTCGCACTAACTCGCAGGCGATCCCAGATTTGCCACCTAAAGGGTGAAGCAAACTGTGGGAAGAGAAGTATCCGCCTCCATACGACTTTACAAAAACCCAAAGAGCAAGTCGTGAATTGCAATGGCCTATTTGGAAAGCGCAAAATTTTGCGCACCCAGGTAAGCCGCTGCAAACACAACTTGGCGAAATGGGGTTTTATAGATCCGTCGGATAACCAATGTGAGTGCGGTGCTTCTCTTAAGAACATGAGCCACATGTTACAGTGCCCCAAGTGCCCATTCTTCTGTACTTTGGAAGATTTAATGAATGCTACCGATACCGCAAAATAACGTAGCCACCTACTGGGCCAAAACAATATAAAGAGGTAACCATCAACTCGAAAAGAAAGAAATATCGACACATTTTTTTTATAGTGGCCTCTCGCAGGGCAACCTTTGAGGTTGACGTCTGCTTTACCTATGAGGTTGCCTCTGAAGTTAGTGCTCAGCTTTGGGCGTCGCTGGGGAACAACAGCAAGGGACGGACTGGATCGTACTCAAATAATTTTGAAAGCGGGCTGGCTCGACCAAGAGTTGGTGACATTACATTGACAGGGATCTCACAGCGGGCCTCGGCAGCGAGGAAAAAAGGACGGCTACTAGTACTAGTTTCCCTACGGGCCTCTTGGAACAAAGTGATAGCATTATAGGAAGTGATGTATCGTCTCATGCGCGTGGAGTCAATTTTTGAGCTCCAGAAGTCAGATGAAGGTCGCTCATTTGATGATGCTATGCTTCAACATAATTGGAACCAGACCAAGCTGATGATGAACCTTGAAATTTGAACAATGCAGAAAAAGAAACAAAGGTACGACTTACATTGTTATGTTTGTTATTTTTTGTAATGATTTTCAATATAATGTAAGTTTTAGCTTCGTCATCTGACGCTGAGTTTTTGCTGATGCCTTTGGCCTTCATTGTGGTTTGCATTTACCAAATTTGGATTGAGTATAGTCTAGTCAAAAGCTATAGACTCATGCAAAAAAATGCTTACATTGGCAATTGTACAAACTTTCTGGAGGCATCTCTTCGGTACCCTATCATGTTCGGTCGGCTTCCCGTCTATCTATACCGCGATCGCGTATCTGACCTCGACAACCCAGTTACTGGGTTACTCGATATAAAAAATCCCAGCGATCAAAACTATAGTGGAGAAGCCAGATCAGCAGTTTAGTTTCAGAATCTCTTGTGAACAGCATTGATTTAAAAATAGCTCGTAATTTTTCCAGCACAAATGTCCTGAATAAGTTAAGTCTTAGAAATTATTAGATAAGCACTTGACTTTTAATTACTCGCACGAAGAAAATCACGTAACTGCGCGCATAGGGTCAGTAGAAATACCAGTTTGTCAGGAAAAATTGTAATAATTTGTTATTAGAAATGAAATTTTTGTGATTCTGCTGGATAGTATTGTCCACTTTTAAAATTTATTATTTTTAAAGGTATCTGAAGAGTCAGTCATTTTCCCATAGGTACAATAAGAAATCGATACTTATATTTATAATATTATAAACCTGAAGAATTAGTTGTTTTGGTTGGACGCGCTAATATCAGGAACTATTGATTAGAATTGAAAAAAATGTGTAAGTGTTGGATACCTTGTTTATCGAGGAAGGCTATAGGCTATATAACATCACGCTACGACCAATAAGAGTGGAGCATTCAGGAAAACTGTGACACAGACGAAGTTGTGCGAGTCAACTACATGGTTTGAAATAAATGGTTTGTAATTTCCCCGGTTACGAAGGATAGTTTTTCCACTTTTAAACTGTTTCTCTTGTTATGTATCTGGACAATCAATGCCATTATTATACCGTAAAAAAACGTTAGGTGCCTTAACTAATATAAAATGGCGACAAGTGGCAAAACACCAAAACACCCGAAAGAAACAACATTTACATTACTAACAAAATAAGTTAGCATATTTATATTTAATCAATTGACACTAATGATTTCATTTCAAACATTGATCGGAAGTAAGATAAAATATTCAAATACTAACTCAACACCTGCCATTCAATATTGAATTGTAAAAGCTAATACATTAAGATAGATTTTCTTTTGACGACATTTTTAGGTTAGGTCGACGACCGATCAGAATGATCACATGATCAAATCAAGATTAATGATTTGTGATTTTTTTGAAGATAATGCTTATTAATTTATTTGTTAAGTTTTCGATTAATAAGAAAGAATAATATTTATTTAGCGCATACATGAAATTCAAGGATGCTCATCTTGGAATGAACAGCTAGTCTATTCTGTAAGAAAATATTTCGACGTCGAGTTTCACCTGAGAGACAAAACTCACAAAGTGAGTTTTATTGCACACAACATAAAGGTCTTAATTTAAAACTCACTTCGGATTCCGCTGTCGAGATACGAAAATGTTGTTACAGAATAGCACTACTGTGCAAAGGCCATGTCTGTAGACGGACAGAGGGTCGATGGAGTAGACATGTGTTAGAGTGGAGACCGCGTATGCTCAAACGTAGAGTGGGACGCCCTGCGGCACAATGGAGCGATGATTTGATAAAGGTGGCTGGCAGTGGATGGATGCGGACTGATCAAGACCGGGATAGTTGGCGCTCTTTGAGGGCTTACGTTCAGCAGTGGGTGGCAATTGACTGATATGCTGATACATAAAACACGCACGGTACACAGAAATACAGACCCGTACACGTTTGCGTTGTGTGTATTTGTCTCCACGTTCTCATCCTACTCTTCTATCGCAGGCCTGCCTGAAGAAATTTCTTGTAAAATAAGTAGTACCTTTGTGCTCCTCTCTCTGTATGTATACTATTTATTTAACCAGAGCACCTACTGTGTGTGCATAAAAAAAATGGTTTGCCAAAAACGAAGTGTTTGCACAAAAAAGGTCCATTTCAGCGATATGACAGACTGACGGATGCTGTCTGACAATACTTGTGATGTGAATAGATAATGCGGTAAGATTTCTAGAATCTAATAATATAGGTATAGACTTTTTTCTGAGTAAAAGGAGCTTATTAGCATTGAATTACAATGAAAATTATTTAGACGTTTTCCTTTTTCATATAAGAGTATCCTTAATCATGGTTCACATAACTACGCTTGTTACTCAATCACGCCCAAACTAACAGGTATGCTTATGTTAAAAATACATTCTAACACTACTCTATCCTATATATTTTGTTAGTGAGAAAACGAACAAGGTCTGGGGCTCTGGAATCTCAGTCTGTAAAGAGCGAACCCGAGGGAAAAGATACCATATTACACTACAAAAATTCAAGGTTTAACAGTAAACCAATAAACAGCTAAATCACCATACAAAATAACATAATTACAGTTAACTAAAGTGCTCCTACAAAATATGAGTTGCTGCTAAAACAGCTATTGTATTCTAATGAGTTATTTATATGCAAGAGATATAGGTAGGTCTGTATGTCCGGTCGGGGGCTCGCCCGAAATGCTGATGATATCAGTGTTGATGATATGTAATTGTTTCACACACAGACGTTTAAGGGAAAAAGACAATGTTCTGGTAAGTGACCTGTCGGAACTAAGCTGGGATTAAACATAAGGTATATATCAAAAGGGTAACCAAGGGAACCTATTACTAAGCCTCCGCTGTCCGTCCGTTCGTCCGTCAGTATGTCAGTCTGTCAGCGGGCTGTATCTCAAAAACCGTAATCGGTAAATAGTTGAAATTTTCACAGATTGTGTATTTCTATGGCCCCAATAACAACAAATAATAAAAATTAAGGTTTATGTCAAGGAACCCTTTGTGTGCGAGTCTGACTCACACTTGACCGGTTTTTTTAGACGTTGTCCCGCACTAGGAATTTTTCCTGTTTCGGAGTGCGTTTACAAACATTATAAACTCACATACACCCACTGCCAGACCCGGACCAACTATCTGCAGGCCACATAAATATTTGTTCCGTGTGGGAATCGAACCCACGACACGTAGCGCAGTAGTCAATCGCTCAACCACTACGCCAACCGTGCCGTAATGTAGATACAGTATGTCAGTCAGAACTGCACAGAAGAATGGAATCCGTAGAATTTTTACCAAATAAATAGTACCTACAAATCCATCTGTTTACTGTGTATATGAGACTGAACCAGCTCATCGTTCATCCGTTCTTTTAAAATATTAATTAACAATTACCATTCGTAAAGGCCTAATGCATCTTTATACGACAAACACAAAAAGAGGAATGCCTTCCACTTTGCCCCACCAAGCCGCAAAGATTTAATATGGAAAAGTAATGATAGCTAATTTTTTCTCTTAGGAATATGAGTTTTTAGTCACTTTAACTTCTTTAGGAGTACTAGTTTTTGTATAAATTTTGGGAGAAATCACAGAGTTTTTAATAGGGGACTGCCCCATCAACTCAAATTCGTGGGGCATATTCCAATGCAAAATTTTAGGCCACAGCCGGGTGGCGGGCGGCTTGGTGGGGCAAAGTTGAAGCACTGTAAAAACGGGTCAATTCGGCTATTTTTAAGCAACGTTTGCTTTCGCATCTCAGTCGCAAAATGTGGGGAAACCAGACGTGTTTTGAACAGATTGCGTCTGCGATTTGTTGCTTAAAAGGGTTATCACAATTTTTCTTGGATTCGAGCGTTTAACTCTAGTTTTGATGTGTGATTATGGTTTGGATATAGCCACAAATTAAAAAAAAAACAATGGCAAAGACTTTTTCTTGGGAGTGCTTTAAGTATATATTTCAATTTGTTTACATAAATTAGTAAAAACCTTGTTTTTGAAGAGGATGTTTCATAAAATTTAACTTTAGGCATCTTTGGATGCTTTATTAAATCGAAGACATAATAATTTAATCATTTATAAAAATGTTAATGGTACAACTGTATTTTTTCATTTGTAATGCTTTATTCAATTTATTATGTTTCATACAGTAAAACACCAAAAATTATTCCGTAAAACAAAGAGTTACTGATAATTTTTCGAAAATATAATCCGAATTCAAACAAAAAGTAACTAATAACTAAGGTAACTATGTTACCTTGCTTGAAAAAAAAAATAGTCTATTTAAATGTAAAATGACATTTTTAAACAATTGTTGTATGCAGTGCTACAATCAACATAAATCTCAGGACAGTTTTAGTACGCGATAAGCGCTCGTTTTTGTAATAGCGCCCTTAAAGAATTGTAGTTTTTTAAGCGCGTTTAATTGGCACTTAGATCAAAGGCACAAGATTGACACATCTTACCGATCTGATTCCTTTTAAACAATCTCTCACTAAGATTTTAATCAGCCCACGGTACTGACACGCTCTAAATATTCTGTAGAAACAATTACACTAATACCGAAACCGATACCGCTCTAAATTCAAACACCATGGAAGCGAGAATGATACTACGGAATCAGATACGGATAACCATCTGCTTAGCCTTTTCCCGACTATCGAGGTCGGCTTCCAGTCAAACCGGATTCAGCTGAATACCAGCATTTTACGTGGAGCGGCTCCTACCAGACTCCACAACCCATTAACTGGGTAACACAGTAGTTCTTGGTAAGACTGGAGTTAAATTTACTGGCTTCTGACAAACCGTAACGACTGCTTTACGCCTAAGCGTGCTTTCCGAGGCACGGAGGAAGCTCGGTATGTTTACATAGCCACCCATCCACGGATCGACCTTGGCAAGCGTTGCATAACCTTTTGGGTCGACCCAAACGGCTTTTATTATTTAGCCACGAGCTCCATGTATTTGAATATTCCTAACTCTGTCTTCTATTGCAACCAAGAATAAGAAATACTACGCAGGGGGCTAATAAAATCTTAAGTTCACTACTTATCTCAGTCTAGACCAGCTAAGTATTCGTTCTTGGGATTCGACTGCTCTCTAAGTCCGAAATCCGTGGTTTCGGGCTTAGTTGCGGTCGTCTTCTTGCCTCGGACCGGCGCTTCATAAGCAGCTTCGAGTCTGTATTTATCAATGGTTATAAATTCGCCCCCAGTTACATGGAACTGAAACATATTTTATTAAGGTAGGTACTCGAAAATAGCAAAAAGTAGGTGTGCAACACACCCCTGCCCACTCCTTTTGAGTCTACGAACAAGCATAATGTTATCCTAATAAGTTATACCATGTGAAATGGTTCGTTGCGTCCTAACGTTTGCAAATATTGACCCTTTGTATTTCTTTTACAGGTACGGTCAACCACAGATGTCTTAGTGGTAATTCTTGATCGAAATAAAGACGTTCATGCATTACTGGCGGATGCTTCCAGTCCAGGTGAAGCATTCGACTGTAATGTACCATTTTAGATTCGATTTTGAGCATAGCGATACAGACAGTATGCAGAATGTATGTATGTCAAAGGCCCTTGTGGTAGTTTAGAAACTCTAATTCTCTCTCTGTATGTAACTGCCCACACTTTAAGAAGAAGAAGATAAAGTATGCAGCCCTCTGCCAGGGTTGCGGAATTTGTTCGAACGAGTCACCGAAGCCCTGGAACACAAAGGGCATTAGGAGGAACACGTATGTGTTTTAGTCAGTAAGAGTCTGACAATCCCTTCCACTCCGCCCAGAGCGGAAGGAGCCATTTGATGATTTACTATCCTTAAATAAAAAAATAAAAAACTAGGCAGCCCTTGCTAGTGTTGAGATGCGAAGAATGTTACAGATTGTATCATAACAGATTGCGTACTGTACTGTTTGATTCTCTTCACTAATTTAATACTAGACTTAGTAACGTTACATTACAGGCACATGCTCCCGGTGAGAGAGGCAAATGGCATCCAACATGCGGTTGACTGTACCGGTGCATCCATAACATAAAACACTACATGCAGGTAATTTCAGTAACAGTTATTACATAAAATGGCTCGATTTCACCTATAAAATGTGGCAATATGCGGGCTGGTACATAATGGATGAAATAATTTTCAATGAAAAAGAAATCTGCTGGAATTTCGCAAATATTTAGTTAGTTACGGAAAAACATGAAGAAAATCTAAAACACAAAATTTTGGATAAATCATTGACGTTGACCAGAGGGCCAAATCCAGTCATTTTTAGGGTTCCGAACATCCGTAAAAACGGAATCCTTTTAGGATCGACTGCTTGTCTGTCCGTCTGTCACAGCCAGTTTTTTCCGGATCTACTGGACCGATTCTTTTGAAACGTGGTGTACATATAGACTTTCATGACCCAAACACGTAAATAATAATTTTTTTTTTAGTATGGGTCACTTTTGGGGGTCAAATTCATCATCATCATCATCATATCAGCCAAAAGACGTCCACTGCTGGACATAAGCCTCCCCCAAAAGGGTTTGCCATAATCGCCATGCTTGGCAGGGTTGGCGATCGCAGTGTATGGTGTTGAGTTTCACAGAAAACGCTGCTGCCCATTCTCTAGCAAGTCCCTAAGTCGCCTCTTACGACACCCACGGGAAGTGATGGGATGGTATTATTCTTTTACAGCACCATACGGAACCGGCCGACACCATATGGCTTGGGTCAAATTAGAAAATTAAAAAAAAAGTTTTTCAAACTGTATCGTGTGACATAACAAACGAAAGGGCTTACTGTGAGGGTATTAATTATACTTTTTCATAATTTTAAAATAAACAGTTATGAAGTTATTCAAGAAATTAGACTACTAAACCTAAAATTTTGGAAAATATTCAGATAATAGTTCTTTACCTAAAGATTACAGGAAAACCTATAAAAAGTCTGTAGTGTTAAAACAAAATGTTAAAAAAATGAAATTGGTTTCGTACCTTTTGCACGCGAGCCCGACTCGCCCTTGGCCAGTTTTTTAAGTGTTCGCATTCGCATCTCAGTCGCAAACTGTCAAAAAAGCCTCAATTTCCATACATTTTTGACAGATTAAAAAAGCCTCAATTTCCATACATTATTGACAGATTAAAATTTAAAAAAACAAGTAGAATTCGCATCATCACCGGATGCTGCATTTATTTATTTATTTAATTAATATTGTACCATCGACAAAAAATTATTAAATTCAAGTTCAGCCTTTTTCAATCATCCACAGGAGGCTACAGTTTAAATTCTTTTCGCATCAACTAAATTAGTGTAATACTAAAAAATATGAATTAAATATAGGTCTCAGTTCTTATAAACACGGCTTTAAAACCTTAAGTACCAAAGTACAAAACATATTTTAAAAAAACCTGTAATCACTTTCAGATAAAGGGGCATTTCAGAAATAGATCAAATAGCGAATTGCAAGGATCTAACTTACCTACATTATTGGTTTGCTAATTTTAGATGAGATATTGAAAAACAATCCTACTATCCTATCCTACTTCTTACTCTCCTACTATATCCTACTCATCCTCCTACTTAATCTACATCTACACTAATAATAATAATCTTCTTCTTCTTCTTATAGTGTGGGCAGTAAGGTCTAACGACCCCACACACCCTAGTGTCAGAGTTTCTAAACCGCCTCAAGGGCCTCTGACATGGTTTATTTGACGACCGCCATTTGGCGGCCGGGACCACCGGCTTATACGTGCCTTCCGAAGCACGGAATCATCTTTTTATCAAACAATCAGGTGATTCAAGCCTGCAATGTCCTAGCCAAACTGGAAAACAACTTTACAAAGTATGTTTCTCCCCGTGGGAATCGAACCCACGACCACCGGGTCACAAGGCAGACGCCTAAACCACTCGACCACGGAGGCAGTTCTATTCTATATAATAATAATATAATACCTTCAGTAGTGCCATCAGGAGGAGTACACTCGATTGAGTGTACGATATATTGAATGTTCGATATATTAACCATTCGATATTATGAACGCTCGAGTATTTAGACGTTCGATTTATAGTGGTCGATCAATTGATATTCGATTACTTGGCATTCGATTTGGCATAGTACACCAGTTTAGTCTATTAATAAGTAATTTAGACACTACCTGAGGGTACAGGGGAAATGAAGTTCGTGGAGTACCAACTAAACCCGCGCGAACTAAGTCGCGGGCGAAGTGCAAGTAATATTATAAATGCGAAAGTTTGTGAGGATGGATGGATGTTTATTACTCTTTCACGTCAGAACGCCTGAAACGATCTTCAAGAAATTTGGCACAGAGGTAGATTATAGTCTGGAATAAAACAAAGGCTACTTTTTATCCCGGGAGTACGTTGCCTAGGGATCTCGCGGGCGAAGCCGCTGGCAGAAGCTAGTAAAACAATAAATTCAACCAAATTAAAAACAATTACCCTCCTTTTAGGCTCTACCTCAGCTGTGTAATACGGAAACTTTAAATTTTTGCTAATGAGGTCAGTGAAAAAAGATCGCCTTGCAGTGTTCCGATTAAAATAAAGATTGCAATCAGTAATACAAGCGAATGAAGTTGTTAAGTTTTAAAAACATTTTATATCCCAAGTACAACGCATAAAACGTTTTGGGAATACTTCAACAGTGCGTACAGCTAAAGAGTGGAATTCCCTGCCGGAGTGTGTTTCCTGATAGCTACAACCTGGGGTCTTTAAGTAAAGAGTGAATAGGTTACTGCTAGGCAAGCGTGCTCCATCGTCGACCACATCATCGCTTACCATCAGATGAGATAGTGGTCAAAACACGAGCCTATCACAAATAAATAAAAACATATCTGCACAGCGCACACAAGACATTAAAATGTCATGTCATCCCATCGTGTGTCACAAAAGAAATAAAACCTTATTTCCCAAGATTTGTATAAAAATAAACCTTTTATGGGCACTTTTAAAATCCTATATTCACACAAGTCCATACTTTCCAGCAAGGAAAGGCTCAGCCTGGTGTTAACGACCTCAAAAACCTGCTATCTTCGCTTATCTTAAGAAAGTCAATTGAATACTTGCAAACGGAATAAAACCTCCTCAGTCATATATTATTACCCGGCTGTATAATTAAAGATCGTGGTCTCGATTTTTTTTTTAGATTCAAATTGTTTCTTTTTTCATAACACTTCGAATTTTAAAGGCTGTTTGGCGCGAATTTAAAATTAGAGGAAGTTATTGTTCTTTTTTTTTGTTATTCTATTGTTTCTTGTTGTTTAGGTTTTTTATTATAAACAGCAGGTAGCGTACTTGTACAAACAAACATACTAAAATCAAATCAGAATAGAAACCATTCTATCGTTATTTTTTTGCAAATTATTAAGCTCGGTGGCCAAACTGAGTAATTATTTAGGTCGGTCCAATTTTAAAATCAATTTCGTGTTTTATTGACATCTTAACATCTATAAAACACTGGCAACACAAAAAGAAATCCTACGCTAATCGATCAATCAAAAAAAAAACTCTATGGTTCGTTTAAAAAAAGAAAGTAGCCGATATTATTAAGTTAGTAGTAATAATAAAAAAGAATGTCATAGTTTCTCGCTGTGGACAACTAAATCGGTCAGCGCCGACTCGGTTCGGATTCCGTACGGGACCGAGTTTCGTTCATTTCACTGACCTACATTCTCAACAACGGAACGTTGAGACGTCACCTTAACAGATAGATAACACATTTCGAATTCTTTATCCTTGAAAAAGATAGTAGGCTGAGTAACTTTAATGCTTTAATAAAAAAAGTTTTTCGGAAAATGTGTTGCATATCTATGGAAAGGGGTAAGAGTATTTATTAAATTGTCTCTGGTAGAAATAAAAATAAATCATACCTAGCTGATGCTTTTATGATAAATAATTCTCAATATTTTAAATGTGGAGAATATACAATCAGGCTGAATGTTAAACCCATTTGCCATACAAGTGTTAAGTTAAAAAGTGATTTATAGTTTTAAAACGCGTTTCCTAGCACAAGCAGCAGTTAGCTACGGTCAAGAAGCTTTCCTTCGATAAACGAGTTGATTTTATTTCTCAAGTACGGACGGCAGTAATAGGAAGAGCAACAACCTATGATTGCAGGGCCGTTATTCCCGATCGTCTCGACCGAGCACTGATAAAACGTGAAAAAAAACGGCAAATTCTTTCAACCATAGCTCCTTAATGGGTTCATTCTTAAAAAGTAAAAACTATCGTTTGAAATTCGAATTGTTATTCAACGCTCGCAAAAAAACACAAATGAATATGTATGTCGATCGCTCTTGTTAAAATAGCGCCAAAATTATGGCCAATAGCTACAAATTATAAGGGTCATCAGACGCAACGGTGCATTGAAATCAATTTTTTATATTCACCTGTTTAACGGCCACCAAGACGAACTCTCACAATCACAGCGAACTCATTATCCACCGGCACTGAGGATTTAACAGTTATTCGTACTAAAACCGATGATTAACAACTCAAGACATTCGTTCCAAGCTTTCTTTGTTTCGAAAAAAATATCCAAAAATAAAGCGTAACTTTTTAAATGTCAAAAAAAAATACTTTGACAGTTTCGCGTGCGCGCGCTTTTATTGTAACTTTTTTGTTGGGGCGATATAAGGCACAGGCGTTCGCCGCGTCAGCCTTGACCGCTACACGACTGCGGTCTCACTGAACGAACTGTCTTGGTGCACAGCGCTTGTCCTCTCTGCGGGCCATGTAAACAGCGTTGCCATAGAGACACTTACCCAGTTACATTGGAGATTTCTAGTTCATATTAATTTGTACGAGAAAAAATGGACCGAGACAAGTTCAATATGGTTACATCGGTTTCTATCTACCATATTTAATAACGTGCTTAGGTCAATTTAAAACACGAAAACTCCTGTAAGAAAAACAAACTTTTTCACTGAAAAAACTAAACACTCAATTTAAAAAAGTTTTCATTACAAAAAGTTTTACTCACCAAACAATAAATGGAGGTTAAACCACTACACCTGGCAACACAGCATGTAAATTACTTTCCAACTGTTAGTTTTCGCTCGGTTGCACCGATTCCGGTCAGCTTTTGTACTTTTTTTCCGCTAAGCTTTGGATAAGAAAGAAAGCTTATCGATAGGTAATAATTATGGATAAACCCCGAATCGGCAAATGCTTTTTGGGAATCCATTTGTATGATGATACCTAGCCTTTTCCTAACGCTATTGGGGTCGGCTTCCAGGCTAACAGGATGCAGCTGAATACCATTATTTTCCACAGAGCATCTACCTGTCTGACCTCCACAACCCAGTAACTGGATAAAACCATACCCCTGAGCAAGACTTGTGTCAGATTTCCTGGCTTCTTCTTCTTGTCGTCACACTCTTGGTAGAGTGGTCGTGGTCGTCACGTGACAGGGATGGTGGTGAGCTTCACAATACGTTGCCATTCCTCTCGTACTGTTGCTTGCCTCGTACATTCGTAGAGTGGACCATTTAGTGCAGTTTTGATTTGGTCGGTCCAGCGTATTGGTGATCCACTGCGCGCCCTCGTGACCTCAATTTTGCCCTGAACCACGAATCGCCACAGACGTGTCCTCTCGACGTGTAATATGTCCAAAGAAAGTCAGAATGCGACCTTGAACGATGGAAGAAAGACGTATGCGGAAATATGGAAAACACTAGTTCCTGGCTTCTGACTGCCTGTAAAGACAATCTACAAATGATCAGCCGTGCGTGCTTTCCGAAGTACGGAGGAATCTCGGTATTATGTAGTCGCCCATCCACGGACTGACCTCGCAAAGTGTTGCTTAACATTGAAGATCGGGCCGTGCGGCTTTTATCATTTGTCCACGAGCCTTCTGTTTTGATATTTAAAACTTTGTATCTCCTGCTGTTTTTTCCGTAAATAAGCAAAAAAGCCATCAGCATATTCCATTAGGAAATTCAATCAGGGGTCTATCTAGTATTTACCAGTATAGGAGTCTATTCTTCATTCTGAGAAACCTAGTTTGATCATGCCCATTGGGCTGATTGTTACTACGTTTCTCCATTAGGGAATTCGCAGTAATGTGCCACAGACTGGAGCGTGGTTGATTGCTATGTCACCTGTGTTATATGGAGTTTATTATACCTAATGTACTAGCTTTTTCCCGTTCCAGTTAGAATTTAGGGAAACACTCTTCTAGTTTCGACTGTGCGTTGTCTGTCAGTCAGTCACTTATTCACTCAGTAACGAAAGAACTTTATATATTACTAGCTTTCGCCCGCGACTTTGTACGCGCATATCCTGTTTTTCCCGTTCCCGTAGGAATTTCGGGAAATCCTCTCTTAGTACTCCTCTACGGAGTTTTGGGAAGCTACATCATGCCAAATTTCAGCTTTCCACGACCAGCAGTTTCGGTTGTGATATGCTTGTGAGTACACTCACTCACTCACTCAGTAGAATTTTATATATTAGGACAAGGATGACAGGAAGATGACTGGCAAAATATGAGAAAAGATAATTCTGCCTATCCCTCCGACAAATACTGGCATAATGTCATATATATGCGTTCACAGCTGAGAGGAATTAGGGCCGCCTTCAATTTTTTTATTTTTTTCTTCAGCAGCTCGGCTGCAGCGCTGCTGCCGCGATGCGGAATTTCACGACAAATTTGAAGGCGGTTTAGTAGAAGACATAAACTAGCTAAGTGCGAGGCGGACTCACACACGAAGGATCCGTATCATCATCATATCAGCCAAAAGACGTCCACAGCTGGACATAGGCTTCCCCCAAATGTCGCCACAACGACCGCTTGAGTGCGTCTCGCATCCATCGGCTACCCGCGACACTCACCAGGTCATGGGTTCACCTTGTGGGAGGCCTTCCAACGTTGCGTCTTCCGGTACCTACGCGGTCGCCACTCCAGAACTTTTCAGCCCATTGACTATCTGTTCTACGTGCATTGTCCCTGCCCACTGCCACTTTAGTTTGGTGATCCTTCGGGCTATGTCGGTCACCTTGGTTCTCTTGCGGTCCGTACTTATCGTCATAGTTTTATTTTCTGACGAAAATATACCTATAGGATTGAAGAAAACATGACCTAAGACATCGATAGATCACAGTGAAATCTCCAACTGCAAATGTTAATTAGTAAACGCTAAAAAAGAAATTGTAGGTATCAAAATATGTCGCATAAATGGCCGTATTTTTTTGCGTTGAATTGAAGCTTGCTTTTTTTAGAGCTCCAAAGGTAAGTACATAGACCTACATATTTTATTTTATCGTAGGTACGTAGTTTATCTTGATACTTACTTCCAAGCTTTCCTGAGAAAAATTTCTTGACATACACACATCAAAAAAAGTTTGCGATTACTTTGAAAAATCGAAAACTTTTTTGTTACGGTAGATTATATCGAGGTGTGAAAGGCTATTTGTTTGAAGCGACATTTTGGATGATATTGAGTTATATACATATTCGGATTCAGCTTTTTTTCCTGTTTGGATAAGCCGAGTTTCGTACAATTCTGGCAACATTTTTGGCGCTTAAGACAATGCAATTTTAGTACATAATTTTAAAACATGATGTATGATCCGACATCATATTTGCCATATTTTTCTAGAACTTCATTTAAACTGTACACAAAAATATAGAATCGGAGCTTAAGCCGTTATTTTCGTCCAAATATTTCAGACGAATGGCAATTAAGCGTTTTTCCAAATAGCAAACTTTAGATGAAAAGTCCCTTCAAAGGACTAGCACTATGCAATGTCGCTTCAACCAATTTGCCGTCAGCCAAATTCAATAAGACACGTCGGTTCAACTCTTTTCCGCTGCAACTGTTTTACACTCTGTTTGGAGCTTCAAACAATATTTAACCAACGGAACCCTATTTCTAAGTCTATGTCTATGTCTGTCTGTCAGCGGGCTGTATCTCAAGAACCGTAACAGGTAGACAGTTGAAATTTTCACATTGTGTATTTCTTTTGCCGCTACTACAACAAATATAAAAATTAAGATTCATGGTACGGAATCATTTGTGTGTGAGTCAGACTCGTATTTGGCCGGTTTTTTTAAGTAATTTTGGTGACAATAAAGAATTTAGAACACATACCTTTCAAATGCCGTATACAGTAACTTGATACAGCACTGGTATACAGATTTCATACAGAAATACCCAGTGTCCTGTGGTGTAAACTTGATTTTAACCCTCGTTTTTCATACATTCTCATCACTATGTCACTTTTTTATTTTATATTAACCGACTTCCAAAAAAAGAGGAGGTTCTCAATTCGGTGAGTATTTTTTATGTATGTACACCGATTACTACGAGGTTTCTGATCCGATTTCGATGATTCTTTTTTAGTTCGATGCGATATACTTGCCATTTGGTTCCGTAAAAATTTGATTCAGTTTGGTTTAGTAGATTTTATTTTATGAGCATTTTTTGCTTATTTCAATTTTTTATGTGTGTTAAGTGTGTACCCGGATTGTCGTCAAACAATGTGTTATTTTTTTTCTTTCTCATCCTAACTAATATTATTAATGCTAAAGTGAGTATGTTTGTTACCTCTCCACGAAATAACAGCTGTACGGATTTGGACGAAACTTGTCCCACAGGTAGACAATTTCCTGGAATAGGACATAAGATACTTTTCATCCCTGAAATAAGTTTCTTTGGGATATCTTGTAACTTTGACGCGGGCGGAGCTAGGGACAGCAGCTAGACAACTTTACGTCTACCATGAGTTTTATCAATCTATACTCGCTAGCGACTGTAGTTAAAAAAATGTGTGGTAACATTTAAAAAACAAGTTTCTCATTTATTTTTTTAGTTGTTAACTAAAGTTTTACTTGCAACTTGCTTGCTTGTTACTTAACAACTTAAACAAATAAATTGGAAACTTGTTTTATTAAAGTTTTCATACATTTTTCAACTACAGTCGCTAGCGAGTATAGATTGATAATACTCATGGTAGACGTACTTATAAAGCCGTGCATAAATGTAAGCAAATCTCCGGAACACATCGTAAGAGCGTCGTAAAATCCAAGCAATGGATTCTCGATAGCACTACACACTTGCGGACGCAGTATTACTCAGGTCTTGATTAATGGCATCCTCCTGCGAGCTGGCCAATTAACCTGCCAGTATTATGTGAGTTTATATTCATAGTGGCACTACCTTTTACCCGTGGCTTTTCCCCTACTACGACTACGGTCTGACTCAAAGATACTGTGAATTTATGCAGGGTGACTGGTAATTTCGAGCAATTTTTACGCTTGTCTGGCAGTTTGAGTGCTTTGTACGGCCTACACAAATGTCCTTTCTTTGGTATTGTTCGTCGAGTTGTTGAGCTCCTTAGTGGATCTGAGTTGAGCTACACGACTACTCACAAATGCTTGCACTGACTGGACAGGTTCTCTCAAATCTGTGTGGTTCTTTCTTCTAAAGACCATCTCAGACACTCATCTGCATGTATCTTAAAAAAATATATATTGTAAGTGTGAGGACTATGTAGGTCGTTATTTTAAGGATTGATTTCATGACTGTCTGGCAGTTTGAGTATATTATGCGGCTTACCCAAATGTCCTTACTTTGGCATTGTTCGTCGAGTTGTTGAGCTCCTCAAAGTTCTGAGTTGAGCTGCACGATAACTGACAATGCTTGCACTGTCTGGACAAGCCCACTCAAACCTGGGTGGTGCTTTCCTCAAAAGGCCACCTCAGACGTTAACCTACACGGTTTTTCATATGTTATTGGCGATTGTATGGACTTTAAAAGAGACTGTGACCTCTGAGTTTGTTTCGGTGTTTCTTCTCAGTGTAGTCAGCTAGGAAATACCAACCTCATGTAGATTAACATGTCAAAAAAAAATTGACGTGTAAAAGAGTTACTTGTTACCTATTTGCAAAATAAATATCATTTATCATTTCACAACTCCCTCAATATGGGTATCAAATGAAAGAACTTGACTAGTAGAATACTATACATGACGACCAATTTCAAATCCAAGATGGCCGCCAGCACAAAATGGCGAATTTCATTTTTTCACAACTTCCTCAATATGGGTATCATATGAAAGGGCTTGACTAGTAGAATAATGTACCTACACTATATAAGGGGAGCTTAAAAAGCATGAAATAAAAATTAAATTAAAATTAAAACAAACCCCCGACAAAAAAAAATTATAAAGTAAAAAATAATTTCTATTGATCCTTTTAGTTTAATATAGGTACAATTTTTTGGGCCAAGCGTCGTCGCGTCGGGAGACCGCTAATAATACTTATATTTAGTAAATATAAAAGATTCGCGGTCTTTTATTAATTGTAGTTTTTTTCTTTGCTTTTTCGCATAATGTGAACCAGTTTTCTTATTTTTCTTAAGTTAGTGAGATTTGTACTATACTCTAAATAATAAACCGACTGGCTTATGATGAACGAATCAGTCCCTCGAATAACAATTTATCAAGTATCGGAATCACACACGAAAGGTACCATACCACCCTTGTACGGGTCCCCATACAAGAAACGTGACATTTTTCCATTACCTCTTTTATTTATTGTTACAGCAGCAATAGAAATACACACTTTGGGAAAATTATAATGTTCATGAGCAACAACCCGCTGACAGACAGACGGGTGGCGGAGGCTTAGTTGGTAATAGGGTTCCGTTGGCCAACTTTCTGGTACGAAACCCTAGAAATGGAGAGAAAGCTGACAAAAAATTTAAAGCAATGACGTCAAAGCTTACCGTAACACCTCGGATCAATAATACATACTTGGACCAAAGTTCAATGCTTTAATGAATTCAAAATCACAAAAAAGCGTCTTTATTCAATACTGACTTGAAAGTCTGATTGTAGACTTTGTTCCGGCTTAGCTAAAACCAGACAACACCTACTCAACTAACGATGCGGAAACCAGCGAATTACTTCTCAACACCCACTTCCCGCGGGCTGCCGAACGACCCAACAAAGTTGCATGGGAACCGCATAGGGAAACGGCCACGAGCATCCAGGATTGGGAGGTGGCTTCAGAATTAATAGATAAAGATAAAATAATATGGGTAATCAACACCTTCTTACCTTTCAAGGCAGCAGGGTTGGATGGTATCTTCCCGGTTCTGCTCAGATGGAGCGGTGACGCGCTAGCTGAATACCTTGTTAAATTATTTCGTGCGTGTCTGGCCCACCGCTACATCCCCTTGGTATGGCGCGAAGTAAAAATAATCTTTATTCCGAAACCGGGTAGAAGCGATTGTACTCAACCCAAATCCTTCAGACCCATCAGCTTCACCTCGTTTTTCCTGAAGACGCTGGAGAGGCTCGGGGACAGAAGGATCAGGAACCAAATTTCGCTAGATAACCCACTACACCCAAATCAACACGCCTACTATGCAGGCAAATCAACTGAATCCACACTCCACTGCGTAGTCACACGCATAGGAAATGCTCTCAAAGCTAAGAACCCAACACTGGGCGCTTTCATTGACATTGAAGGTGCCTTTGACAAAACTTCGCCAGCATCGGCACTAGCCGTGCACCGTGTGACGCTTATAGAATGGATTCACTACATGGTAAAATACCGCGCTATTCAATTTACTGTGAACACCACCACACGAGGCATCGTAAATAGAAGCTACCCACAGGGTGAAGTGCTATCACCACTACTGTGGAATTTAGTTGTAAATGAGCACATCACAGAGCTCAACGCTAGCGGTCTGTACTCGGTGCTTTATGCAGATGACATAGCAATTCTAATCACGGGGAAATGTGAAAGGGTCTTGTGTGACCTAATGAGGAAAGCTTTCAAAATAATTGAGAATTGGTGTGCAAAACACGAACTTTCGGTCAACCCCTCCAAAACAGAACTTATAAGGTTTAGTATAATAGAGAGTCCTTGGACCTCATAAACTACCGAGACTTTTTAACACCGAATTAACACTTAAAGAAGAAGTCAAGTATTTAGCGAGTGATCCTCGATAGCAAATTGCTCTGGAACAAGCATCTTGACTACATACTTAACAAAAGCACAATCGCACTTTACCAATGTAAAAAAATGTTAGGAAAAACATGGGGGCTCTCTCCAAAGATCACGCTGTGGCTTTACACAGCTGTGATCAGACCAATGCTGACCTATGGCGCCCTGGTTTGGTGGACGAGGATTGAACTCTCGACCACCATCTCTAGGCTCCAGCGGTACCAAAGGCTAGCCTGTTCCGCTATCACTGGCTGCATGAGGACAACCCCAACTACTGCAATGGAGATAGCCCTACAATTAACTCCCCTTGACATGTACATACAGAAAGAAGCAGCACTAGCAGCTATCAAGCTTATGCACTTAGGCATATGGGGCAAAAACCATACTAGTCCACACGCTGGCATCCTGGACCGCGCGATTGAGTACCAACCTCTTATCGCTACTCCGTGTGATAGGACACCGAGTAAACCTATGTTCAACAAAAGTTATAGCATACAAACGATAGAGGAATAAAGGAAACAGTCAGGAGTCAATGAGGTACGCATCTACATGGATGGTTCAAAAACTCCAAAGGGTTCAGGGGCTAGCGTACACTCCCTAGACCTCAACATTAACTTTCACATACCACTGGGTGAATACAGCTCGATTTTCCAATGCGAGTGTGTTGCCCTAACACAAGCCGCAACAGCCGTTAGGTGTCTGAGAATACACAACTACGCAATCAGATTCGTATCTGGCAGCCTGGCTGTGCTCAAAGCCTTAGAGAACAAACAAACTAACAGCAAACTAATATTTGAATGTCACTTTACCCTGGAGAGTATATCGCTGTCTAACAGAATTACCCTCCAGTGGGTCAGGGGACACAGTGGATCCCTAGGCAATGATGCCGTAAACGAACTTGCACGGAGAGGTTCTGAGATAGTAGTGCTCGGCCCGTACCCACTCCTTCCCCTACCTTTCTCGCAGTTTCGTACATGGATTCGCCAAAGATCGACTGAACTTCACAACAACAAGTGGTCACAGGCTGCAGACTGCAGGCAGTCAAAAATGGCAATGCCAAGTCTAAATCCACGACTAACAAAACGACTGAAGAATCAGCCGCCCACGGAGTCAAGGGGTAGAAGGGGTCATTGTACTAATCATTATGAACAACTTTTACTATGGGACCAACCCCGAACACAAAAAAAACCGGTACTTTTTGTCGAGTTATTACGCAGTCGATATTTTTCCACGATTTCAGTGTTGTTGGTCCCACAGTAAAAGTTATATTTATAATGATGAGTACAATGACCCCTTAAGAGGTATTGCCTTTATTGTGTTACACATTGTATAACATCACGTCACGCTTGTAGTCTGCGAAGGGATAGGCAAAAATCGTACCTACATGGTGCACGGCGTGCACTCATTGCACGCATTCTGCCAGAAAGATTACTATTACTCCAATTACTTTAGGCTTTTAACTAGCTTTGTCCTGCAGCCCCAGGGCTCGTTGCCGTGGCTTTTTCCACAGGTATTTTATTTCCCGTGTATTTTTAGGGGCAAAAACCCTATGCAATTCAGCGATAGCGATACATTTCTATCAGTGAAAGAATTTTCGTTAACGTATCAGTACCTCTTATCACAAATTTATCTCTTAACAATAATACAATTATTAATTTAGATGTAGCCAGTTAGGAACAAATGTCCGGAAAACTGAAACTGATAAAATTCAGTACACCACTGCTTGACCTAGAAATCGAACCAAGAACGATTGCGACTTTGCGACTACTAGAACAATGATTCACTTATCTTCTTATCGTGTCGATGGTTTATCAAATTTTAGTGTCTGGACCCAATAGGTGGCCACGTTCATTACTTCGATGAAGGTATTGTTCAAGTAGAATAGAATTAGAAAAAAAAAATCAACATAGACTCAACAGCAAACACAGTAAAACAAGAGAAGAAGGGTGACTTTTTGGCGGGAAGTCAAACGAGGCGGTAATTTTGATTTTGCCAAAAGTTTAAAATTAAATAAACGTACGGAAATATTACATAAATAAAAACGAATAAGGTCTCAAACAACCATGAGTGTCACCAGTGGCGGTGAGGAGCCGCCAGAGCCGGGGGAAAAGAAGAAACGCAAGTACAACAATACTCGAACAATCGGCCCTGATTCAAATAAGTATAAAATTTTTACGAAACCAAATTATAAAAGACTCTTTATAGAAAACACCAATTCTGAATACGTAGTATACGTCGAGTCAACAGAGCAAGAGAAGATAGGGAATAAAAATCCTATCACACTCACCAGCTTAATATCTGACAATGTTAAAGGAGTCTTAGGAGTTCATAGAATAAATGCACACAAAATAGGAATAACATTCAGAAAAGCGGCTGCAGCCAACAATTTTCTGAAGATGGAAGACTTCCTCTGGAAAAATAAGTTTAAAGCCTTTATACCATCGTATTTGACTGAAAGGATTGGTGTATTGAGGTTCGTGCCTAAAGAACTCTCCAATGAGGAAATATATAAAAATATAGTGTGCGACTCTGAAGTTATTTCTATTAAAAGATTCATGCGTAAAGAAGAGGGAAAATTAGTGCCCCTCAATACAGTTGCCGTCACCTTTGCATCAACATCTTTACCGCAATACGCCTATATAAAACTATTTAGATACGAAGTCAAAGCATACATACCACCATTATTGCAATGTTATAAGTGTCTTAAATTTAACCATTCTGCTAAGGCTTGCAGAGGCGAGCAACATTGCTCTTCTTGTGCTGGTCGTCACTCCTACAAAGAATGCGATGTCGAAGAGATCACATGCATCAACTGCGCAGGTAATCATCTTGCCATTTCACGAGACTGTCCCATTAAAAAACAAAAAATTGAAGAGAAAAAGGCCAAATTTCTTAAGCAGAAATCATATGCCACTGTTGTGAACTCACCCCCTACATTTAATGAGAAATCTTTCCCTGTTCTACCCAAAGTTACTGATAAACCTAAAAAAATCAATGATACTTTAGATCCTAAGCAAATAGCAAATAATGATATTATAATTAATGCAATTGTTAAATCGTTGGTCGCATTAGGAAACAAGAGTGACTCTGATGGGCCACTCACACATAAGAAAATAAAAGAAATATTTTTATCAAATTTAATTTAAACATGGATAGTTTTCTAAATATTTTACAGTATAATATACAAAGTTTGCAGAGTAAAAAGACCCTATTACAAAATTTATTGTTTGAAAAAAACATAGATGTCTGTCTTCTTAATGAGACGTGGTTCAAATCTAATTCTATAATTCCACACTTTCCCACATATAATTTAATCCACAAAAATTCCATAAATTCTCATAATGGAGTAGCCATTTTGGTGAATCATCGTTTAAAGTACAAAGTAGTTAATACACACTTCTCAGAATCTATTCAAAATGTATGTATCACTATAGAAACACAATTTGGAGCAATGGCAATACTCTGTGTGTACAGCCCTCCCAGTATCAGGTTTGATTCAGCAAAGTTAAAGGACTTAATCAATAACATACCCAAACCTTGTATAGTTATGGGTGATTTTAACGCTCATAACATAGCCTTTGGATGCCACAGTGATAATAATAGAGGTAGATGTTTATATAATATAATTGATGAATTTGACTTATGTATTTTGAATGATGGATCACCAACAACTGTTCCTTATCCTAATAGACATGCTTCAGCGATAGATCTTGCCCTTGTTAGCTCCTCAATAGCTCATTTATGTAACTGGTATGTTCATGACGATCCCATGGGTAGCTATCATCTTCCAACTTTACTTGAGATCAACATTCAGCCATCTATGTATGGCATGTCACCTCCTGTGGATCAAGAGAAATATATTTATAGTAAGGCAGATTGGGATGAATATTATAGCCTATCTGAAACTTGTTTTTCCCACTTGGACTCAATAAATGATTCCCCTATCAATTCATATAACCATTTTATAGAAACATTAAACGATTTGAGGAATAAAACAATTCCAAAACGAAAATTATGTGCAAACACAGCTATTAAAAAACCAGTACCATGGTGGAATGCAAAATGTAGTGATGCTGTCGCAAAATCAAAAGATGCATTAAAGTATTATTTTTCTCAACCGAACATTCAAAACTGGATAGAGTATAAAAAATTAGATGCGAAAAAGAAAAGAATTCTGAAGGAAGAAAGTTCTTCTTCTTGGCGTAATTTATGTAGTAGCTTCAACAGGCTAACTCCAGTTTCTAGGATATGGGGATACATTAAAAAATTTAAAAAAATTGGATCAAATCGAAACAAAAACATAAATGATGAGTGGGTTCCACGTTTTTTAGATAACTTGGCAGATTCTACTGAAATAGATGGCAATAGGCTTGAGTATTTGTTCGAAAATGCTACAGAAAATGATGTAAATGTATTTCTCAAAAACAATTTCACTATAGAAGAGTTGAAAACATCTTTAAAGAGTAGGAAAGATACTACACCGGGATTGGATGACATACCTTATATGTTAATCAAAAAATTACATTTAAATGCACAAACAACATTACTTAATATTTATAATAAACTATGGAATGAATTAGTAATACCCGAGTCTTGGAAAACACAGTGTGTCATTCCAATTTTAAAACCCAATAAACCTATAAATAGTGCTTCTTCATACAGACCTATTTCTTTATCATCTTGTTTGGGTAAACTCTTTGAAAATATGTTGAAGTTAAGATTAGATTATTTTGTTGAATCACAAAGCTTAATTCCTTCTATGCAGTTTGGCTTCAGAAAAGGTAAAAGTTGCTCTGAAAGCTTTGTATCTTTATTATCAGATGTAAGACAGGTTAAATTAAGCCACTCTAATGCAATCTGCGTGTTTTTAGATGTAAAAGGTGCTTTTGACAATGTAAACATAGAAGAACTCATTCAAGTATGTCATGATATTAGTATACCTGGTCATACTCTAAAATGGCTCTATAATTTTTTAAACAATAGGACTGTATTTGTTAAATATAATAATAAATTACATGGACCCAGGACTGTTAACAAAGGCACAATGCAAGGGGCAACTTTGTCTCCTTTACTTTATAACTTGTATACTTCTGAAATATTAAAATATGTAGATACACCAGGCGTAAATATCCTGCAATTTGCAGATGACTTGCTTTTGTACAGCATAAATCAAAACATAGATATAGCAATGTCTAATATCAATAAGGCTTTGTCTCAATTATACAGCTATTACCATAATAAACTTAAATTAGAAATAAGTCCAGAAAAGAGTTCAGTTTTAATTGTCAGTAAAAATGTAAACACTCATAGCAATGTTAAAATTTTATACAATAATGTAGAAATTCCTGTTGTTAAGCAACATAAATTCCTAGGAGTCATTATTGATGATAGATTAAAATTTGAAGAACATATTAAAGATATAAGTAACAAAGCATTAAAAGGTATTAATCTATTGAGGCATTTAGCAGGCAGTTTTTGGGGCTCTGACCCCGAAGTTATGGATTTGCTGTACAAAAGTATAGTGAGAAGCCATTTTGATTACAGCAGTTTAGCTTACATGAATGCCAATAGCACCTTGTTACGAAAATTAGATGTAATTCAAAATATGGGACTGAGACTTATTTGTGGTGCTATGCGCTCCACACCTATTAATTCGTTAGAGGTTGAGACATGTATACCTCCCTTGACTTTACGAAGGTTGTTGTTGGCTGAGAGGTTTTTATTAAAAGTCATGACGTCAAATGATAATCCTTTACTTAAGAAACTAACAATACATCCTGAAATCTCACAGTCAATTGCTTCCAATGCCATCTCTGCCTCTTCTTTGGTTGGTGGAACTCTACCTGAAATGCCAACAATATTTGAACAAGTAAAAAATAATTCAAAAGATATTTTTCAAAATGATATTTGGCCTATATACAAAATACCTTATAATGGTATTATTAACAGCTTTTCAATCCATTTAGATGTGGTAAAAAATAAATTTGATTTTTTACTGTTTAAAGATAATAGACCAGAATATTATATTATATACACAGATGGATCTAAAACAGATCATAATGTAAATGCAGCTTTCTATGATCCACAATTAGATTTCAGTAAATGTATTAAATTAAACAGGGTGTGTAGCATTTTCACTGCAGAATGCTATGCAATTTATTGTGCACTGCAGCATGTAAATAGTCTTGTACATAATGTACATAATATTTTGATAGTTACAGACTCCAGAAGTGTTTTGTCTGCTCTACATAATGTAAATATTTCTTTTAAGTTAAATTATATTATTTGTAATATTAGACTTATAATCCTAAATCTGCTTGATAAGTATACAAAAGTAGAATTAGTATGGGTACCTTCACACAGTGGCATTCGTGGAAATGAAGTAGCTGACACTGCTGCCCGGTCAGACCATGACGAAGATCGATCCCAGTTAATCAAGGTTCCATTCACCGATTACTATAGCCTTTTTCAAGAACGTAATAGACAGTTATGGAAGGAGTATTGGGACATAACCGTGGAAACGAAAGGCAGATGGTATGCTGGAATACAAAAAGAATTACCGATTAAACCTTGGTACTATAACTTCAAATACATTACAAGAAGATTCATAACTATTTTATCACGCATGAGATTAGGACATTGCTTAACTCCAGCTCACCTGAACAGATTTCGCATAATTAACAATAGCCGATGTCATCATTGTGGAGCAGAGGATGCTGATTTGGATCATATTATCTTAAACTGTTCAAGTTTTAACATTCAACGTTTGATTTTGGTCAGTGAATTGAGCAAAGAGTATGAATTGAATGAATTAAATGACAATGACATTAGTGAACATACTGAACATCAAAGTGTTCCCCGCAGTGTTCAGGATTTATTAGTAAATAAGAAATATTTTAGTGTGTTGTTTAAATATATTTGTAATACAGTAGAGAAAATTTAATTCATGTTATAAATTTATATAAATTAATTAGTTGTAATATTACATTGTAAAAACCCATCAATGTATCCGACTGAAAGACTTGTATCTATGGTCATGAATAAAAAAATATTAAAAAAAAAAAAAAGAGAAGAAGGGTGAAGTGACATTGGGGACACTAGCAGACTGATGGGAAATAGTCTGAATTCCACTGCACTCACACCGGCATCATCTTGAAATGATCCACTTTTAATTACTTTGAAGACCACGGACGATAAAGGAAAACATTTTGAGGAAAACTGCAACTTAAAAATTAAATAACATAAACTGAAATAATCAAATTTCGAATCAACGCCCGTTCTTTCTCTATGACTCATAATATCGTCAACAAAACTACTTTCATCGAACTTTAGTCAATAAAATCTCCACGACATTCTGTTTATCTTAAATATTCGAAGTAGAATGACTCACACTAATAATATTACATTCTTAACACAGTTTTTAATGCATAACAGTAACAGTCACCTTTCAAATATATAAGAAATGTTACGGTTTTTTAATTGCATTAGGTATAATTTATAAACATAATGTTTTAACAGATTTTATTTTTGGAATGCCTCTCTCGGCGACGACTCTCGACTTGCCGCCTCAGACTACGTCGTGTGTCCCACTATGTCGTGCCGTCCTATATGTGAACACCTCCATTTATAGTCTAGTCATCAAGTACTTTTTTATTAATCTTGCTCTTCAAAATAAAATGAAAAAAGATTGGATTTATTTAATTTGTCATTGTTTTTTTAATAAACAATTTGTAACAAGCAATTATATTTTTGCTTCATATTGTTTTTCTTGCACTACTTAATGAAACAAAAACAACCATGAGATGCGATTTAGAAAAAAAATACATTTCGATAAAAAAAATTAAAGAAAAATCGTAAGAGAAGATCATATTATGTATTATGTGTACTTTAACTGAATCGGTCCAGTAGATTCGAAGAAAACTGGCTGTGACAGACGGACAGGCAGACATACGAGATACGAGTGATCCTAAAAGGGTTCTATATTTCCATACAGAGGTTCAGAATCCTAAAAAAGACGCACACATCCGTCCTAACAATTCTCGAATGGACTTGGAACTTGGACTTCTTTTTTGGATAAGGTTTATCCCTTATCTCCAACATTTCTATCCAGATAAAAAGTTAGTATCCATTCTGCCTAGCCTTTGTGTTACTTAGAGTACAATATTATTGGCGTCGACATAAATTTATATTATCCGAAGGTTAGGCCCCATCGGATAATATACATTTATGAGATGGTTTCATGTTGCCTGTTTCTGAACGCAACTAAAACCATGAGTACAACTGCCAGCAGTGACACCTCTCACTGTTGTCAGTGTCAAAAAAAAGTTGAAGTATTTGGACTTAGGGATGGGCAAGTGAAAAAAACATCGATTTAAATCGAATCGATATTTTTAAACAGTTTAGATAATTATCCAGTGAAAAATATCGATATATCGTCAGTTTTCGCATGATTATTCATACACTAGCTGTTGCCCGCGACTTTGTTCGCGTGGAAATTTTAAATGTGTAAAATTTAAGAACGGACCGCCTGATCAAAATGTGATCATCGTGGTTATGACTATAAAAGGTGTTCTTTTGGGCGGTAGAGTTGCGTTAAAAAAAATCCAATTTTCGTTAAAAATTAGAATTTGATACTAATTCGATACTCTAAAATAATATCGAATATCAGTATAACGTGATTAAAAATATCGACGATATAAATCGATAATTGTATGGAAAAAATCGATATTTGATATATCGATATTTTTGCTCATGCCTATTTGGACTGTGATTTGGACTGTCAAATTAACAAAACAAAATATTACAAAAGCAATGTAAAATTTTACAAGTTACCGGAACTACGATGAAATAAGAGAAACTCTTTCAGACATATATGAAAGTGTAATTTTTCTACTGATAAGCAAGGTATGTTTGTCTATTTCTTTTAATATAAACCTTTTACACACCACTCCTTGCACGTGTCTCCAAATAAAAAGAACATGCTGAATTTTAGTTTCCTCTCTTGATTTTGTTCTATATTTAGTTAATGTAATTTCTGAAATAGTTGCGATGCTATATGTTGACTTTTAATTGTTTAAAATAAATATAAAAACAATTATAACCTCGAAATAGTAAACAAATACATGTGAATGGAAGGAGGTTATCTACGAATATTATAAAGTTAATTTCTAATCATTGATTCTTCTTCGATCTTTATGTATTCTATAGTAATATTATAAAGAGGAAAGATTTGTATTTTTTTATGTAACAAATAAACTTAGAAACTACTGGACCGCTTCGAAAAATTCAGCAATGGATAGCTACATTATCACGGAGTAACATAGGCTATATTTTATCCCCGTACTCCCACGGGAACGGGAACTACGCCGGTAAAACTGTGTCACGTCCACTAGTTAGTCATAAAAAATAGCATATTAATTCTGTTCTTAATGCTGCCTGGAGTCATTATTATTATTCTTTTTATATGTCTTGGAAATTTTCGGGTCCTCGGGGTTCCAGACGATTGGAAAGCATACGAGGGCCTGACTCGCAGAGGTCCCTTTAGACACTTTCAATTATTGTTTTTAATTGATTAAATACACAATCAGGTATTAGCAGATATGTGTGTTTCAAATATCTTAGTCAGTCCAATAAGTTCTTGAAGCATATTATTAAAATATATAATTATATTATTTGATTTTCTTAACCTTATTCTATCAGTGGACAACTGGAAATGTATTATAATAGTACCAAATAAAAACACCCAAAATTTAACATTCACAGCATGAACCCATCAACTTCAAAACCCCCATCCCCAACAAAACAGAAGCGTAAAAGGAAATCTCAGCTGCGACTCTCTACCTCTGAACACAAAAATATGAAGTTAAATCCACCAGAAACTGTTCCCATAACAACGGTGAAGCCTCCAAAGTCTGCTGTTAAACGCAAAGCTGAAAAAACTGAAAAACCTGAAATCAAGGGGGAAGAAGTAGATTTTGGTGATAAATATCCAGTATTGAAAGATCAAGAACTAGTCTGCAAATTCTTGAAAGTGCAGATGACTAATAATCAAAAAGGTAAGAAAATAAATTTGAAATACAACATTGTGTTTGGTTTAATCCTTGCAATTGCAAAATGTAAATTCTTATTTGCACTGAAAGAATAACCTATAAGTAGTAGTAGGGACTCTATTCTCCGCACCTAGACTCTCATTCGGTCCGTTGTGCGTGGTTATCCTGGTTAAGTTAGCCAGCCTAGCTCCGCCCAGAAGCACAGAAGTTTCCTGGGAGCTTCACAGGCTTTGTGGAGCGATAACCTATAAGTACTAATATTATCAATGCGAAAGTTTCGACATTCACTCAGGCGGAGCCAAGGACAGGTGCTAGTCTATACTAATATTATAAAGAGATGAAGTTTGTGAGGCTGTAGGGTGTTATCTCTGGATCCGCTGAACTAATTTTGAAAAATCTTTTACCAATAGAAAGCCACGTTATTTGTGAGTGTTATATTAATGGGGCTATATATTAACCTGAAAAATAACGCCCAACGAAGTGAGCATGGGTCAGCTAGTATCCTATAAGTTTTAACTTTGCAAATTATAATCAATGATATCAACTATGAAGAAAATGATGAGCACACAAAATACTACTGTGAACCTTTTTCCAAACAAGCAGTACCGTAGCTAGCATGGGTGACACCCGGGGCGGATAATTTGGTGTCAAGAAGTAAAAGAGGACAGAACAGAAGAGAGAGTAGAAAGTAAGAGCGAGCGAAGCGAGCTCGAAATTTTTACACCCCATCACGGACGGGTTTCGTTATGTCGTCGTCGTCGCTCGTTAAGGAGTGACACCCGACCGTGACTAAAAGCCATCGAATGAGTGTCACCTCTAAATGCAGAATACCTGAAGGACAAAATAAATTTTTGCACCCCATCTCGGAAGGATTTTATTGTATTTTGAACATTCATATTGAAATATTTTTTTTTTTTTATTTATATAGAAAAACTCCGGAGCTCAGAGAGTGCAAAATGCAAGAGCGAGCGAAGCGAGCTCAAAAATTTTTGCATCCTACTCCCGACAGGTTCCATTGCGTCAAACGTTTAGAGGTGCCACCCGATAGTGACAAAAAACCAGTCAACGAGCGGTTGGGTGTCACCCCTAAGCGGGTGTCACCCGGTGCGCGTCGCACCCTCCGCCCCCCCTCGCTACGCTACTGCAAATAAGAAACACTTACCACATGAAATTAAGAAACTAAGTTGTCAATAATTTAAATAATTTATTTTAGGCCGCATCCGTCAAGCAGTGAGAGAATCCCTACAAGGCACATCCAGTATAATAGAACCAGAAGTAATCCACAGTAAAATCCAGTCAATCCTCAGGAAATCAACAAATCTCACTGACTCAGAATTAAGACGGATCCGCATTCTGTACAACCTGCTAAAAACCGCTTTGAAAGAACAGAAACTATCAAGTGACAGTGTCAAACCTAAAAAAGCTGATAAAACAAAGAAGAAAATGGACGGAGACACCCTGAAAGCAAAGGATACAGTTAAGAAAGAAAAAAAAACGATCAAAACTAATAAGGAAGAGCAAAAACCGCGAGGTCCAAAGAGGTATATCGTTTTCTTGGGGAACTTGCCACTTGATGTTGACAAGGATAAGGTAAGAATAAACTTTTTAAGTTCGACTGGGACTGCTGTAACGCGCCTTAGGTATGTGCGCGAGGTGAGAGAGGCAGTGCAGGCTGATCGACCTGTCCCGGTCGGACTATTCACACTGAATGTTCAGTGTGTATAGTCAACAGGGATGGCAAACCTATGGCATGCGTGCCAGTGATGGCTCGCAGCACAATAATTTGGGCACACCTGTACAAGATTACTATTAGCATCTTGATGAAAGCTAAAGTTCAATATGATTTCTATTGTTACTAATACAACAGAAATCATACTAAACATTTACTTTTAACTAAAGAAACACGAAGTTGATAACATTAAGATTGCTTTATGAATTAAGTTCATAGCATATAGTGTTATTTTTTGTCAGTTAGATAACCAAGTCAAAATTGTCATGGCGGCACACTTCATGTCTACATTATTATTTTTTTAATGAAAATGGCACGAGCACCAAAAAAGTTTCGCCATGCCTCATCATCATATCAGCCGAGTCCACTGCTGGACATAGGCCTCCCCCAAAAGGGGGGGGGGGTGTTGCCATAATCGCCACGCTTGGCAGGCGCCTCTTACGACACCCACGGGAAGTGATGGGATGGTATTATTCTTTTACGGCACCATCGCCATCTACGTTATTAGGATTGATTCTCGCACTTAGACCTTACCAGAACCATGGCGACCGCCATTTCAAGCATTCTGCCTCCCTCCAGAAGCAAATGCGACCTCCAAATCTGTTCAGAACAATTATAAGAGCTTTTGTGACCTAAGTGTTTGCTGCCATAGTCTGTGTAATTGACGAAACAGACTGACGAGGTTTAACGCGTCACGGTGCCTACTAGGACCAGCGTCTCCTAGGGTTGCGAAATTGTTCGCAAGAGTTACCGCAGCCTTGGAACCAGGGAATGCAATCCCGCTGATCCGCAACCCCGCAAGGGCGGGATCCCGCATGAAATCAGTGGGATTGCAAATGCGGGATCCGCAAGATTTGCAAGATTTAATTTTTTCTAGCCTGAATTCGCTTAACATCATTTACGCCGTACAAAGTGCATAAAAACACCATCTCCAACTACTCAACAGTTGGCGGTATCATTTAATCTTATAATAAAATGTGAAAAGACTCTTTTTTAATGTGGAGGAAACAGAGGGAAGTATCTGGAAGAAACCTAACCTACCAGGGTTGAATCTGAACGCGCATTTTCAGCTGCTGGCTACACGTGCAACAAAATTCGATCGAATGTAAAAGATGAAACTTTAAACACCGTATACTTACTATTTGTTTCATCTAAGTACAGTACAGAACAGTCGTCGTACCGTTCGCATCACCGTTGTTTGCCCCTCCGAAGTTAGGTTTTAGTGACGACCGCGCAGGTGCAATCGCGTAAACAAGTGTTACGTTCCTAGAATATTTTTTGTTTATACGTATTATATTATAAACAAGTAACAAAGACTACCTGTAACAATAATAATATTAAAAAGTAACACCACACACAAAAAACAAATCAAATAGTAAGAAATAACCAAAATAATTAATTAAAATCAATTCATATTGCATTGAGCACACGTATGCATCGAACTTATACGAGCGAGTGAGATGCCATTACACCCGCCATCTTACGCGAACACGCGCATGCGCGACCTACCCGCGCATGCGCTGTCCTATGTTTTATGTCAAATGGACATCCTGTGCAGTTGATTGCGACGTACTTCGGGGAGGTATACTTGCAAGACGAGAACTGTACTGACTTAGAAAATAATGTTGTGGGCTAAGAATTCTAAATTGTTGTACAATCCTGCAAATCTTGCGGATCCGCGGGACTGATGGTCTCAATCTTGCGGATTTGCAAGATTATCTTTTGGGTGCTGGAATTTATTCACTACTTGAAACGCAAAGGCCATTTGGAGGAACGCGGGTGGGCTTTAGTCAGAGACTAGGACTAAAAAAACGCGTATAGACGGGCCAAGTAATGTAGCGTATCCAAGTGGCTGCTAGAGTATTCCAGCTCAAATTCAATTTTAAAAAAATGATATCCTCGTGTTTCAGATAGTAAACCACTTCTCCGAGATGAACGAACAAATCGTCGACATCCGTATTCCGAAATTGGATGGCAAGAAGACCGCCATCGCTTATCTAGAACTCAAGAATGAACCGAGCTATGAGGTATGAATTTCATCGTCAATCAATCTGCTGTGACAGATGTACAGACAGACACATAAATGATCCAAGGGTATCGTTGTGCATTTGGTCGTACGGAACCCCTGAAACTGAACGGCGATGCGCCACCGGTACATGGTGGACGTTCCACCCACGCGCACAAAACGTTTTGGGAACACATTCATAGTGCGTACAGCTAAGGAGTGGAATTCCCTGCCAGAGTCTGTGTTTCCTGATAGCTACAACCTGGGAGTCTTTAAGTCAAGAGTGAATAGGTTACTTCTAGGCAAGCGTGCTCCATCTTCGACCACATCATCGCTTACCATCAGGTGAGATAGTGGTCAAACGCGCGCGTATCAAGTGTTACGTAAGCACCAAATAGGTGGGGGTCTTTACTATGCTTATTTTTAACCGACTTCAAAAAAGGAGGAGGTTCTCAATTTGTTTGTATTTTTTTATGTTTTTTTCTCGTAACTCATTTATGAACCGACTAGCTTTTGCCCGTGGCTTCGCTCGCGTTAAGAAGTTTAAAATTGACAAAGTTTCATACAAACTTTCATCCCCTATTTTATCCCTTTGGGGGTAGAATTGATCAAAATCCTTTCTTAGCGGATGCCTACATCATAACATCTACCTGCATGCCAAATTTCAGCCCGATCCGTCCAGTGGTTTGGGCTGTGCGTTGATAGATCACTATGTCAGTCAGTCAGTCAGTCAGTCAGTCACCTTTGAGTTATATATATTTAGATAGATAGAAGATAGATTTGAAAAATTTTTGATTTATTTGATTTCTTGATTTTCCCGATCGAAATTGCATATTTTGCTTTCCAGCGATTTTCCAGTGGTGTTGTGGGGTACCACTAAAAAGTGAAAAATATAAATCTTTACAAAACAATACAACCGACTTCCAAATAAAAAAAAACAGTACAAAGTAAAAAAAAAAACTTTAATTTTGGAAGTCGGTGTAAATACGAAGAAACTACCAAAAATACCTACTTCCGAAATTAAAGTTTTTGAGCTTTGATGACATGGGGTTTGAATGGTGATAATGTCAGCAGTCTTTACTTTTTTTTTTGTTTGCAAATCTAAGTAAATTTTGATTTGTCATAATTAAGACTAATTTACATGGAGCATGGAGCGACACTGGAAGCCCCAACCCAAACCCTAAATAAATAAATATTCACCCATCCGTGGTCCGACCTCGACAAGCGTCGCTTAACCTCGGAGGTTGACCCTTACAGCTGTTATGCGCAAATTTGCAAATATATGGTTTAAGAACTTTATTTCCTCATAAGAGTTACCAAACACTAAGCGTTTCCAAACGTCTTTTATAATGCGCACAGCAAAGGAGTGGAACTCTCTGCCTGCGTCTGTGTTTCCGAACGCTTACAACCCTAATCTCTTCAAAGTTAGAGTGAACAGGCTCCTTCTGGGTAAGCTCGCTCCATCGTAGACTTTGTTTCGGTCATCTCTGACCTAGACTAGAGTCAAGAGCAAACCCATCACAAATAAAATAAAAAAAAAGAATGAACAATAATAGGAAATATGCACGAAAAAGATATTTATTATCTATACATTTTATCTAAAAATATACACAAATAAAATACTCGTGGCTTAATAATAACAGCCGCACGGGTCGATCTTCAAGGTTAAGCAACGCTTGCCAAGGTTGGTCTGTGGATGGGTGACCATCTTAACAGACCGACTTTCCTCCGTGCCTCGGAAAGCACGTTAAGCCGTTTGTCCCGGCTGGCATTTGTAGATCTTTGGCAGTCGTAACAGATTGCCAGAAGCCAGTAAATTTGACACCAGACTGCAGACTTGTCAATAAGTACCGTGTTACCCAGTTAATGGGTTATGAAGGTCTGGTAGGCAGCCGCTCTACGTAAAATACTGGTATTCAGCTGAATCCGGTTTGACTGGAAGCCGACCCCAAAATAGTTGGGAAAAGGCTAGGCAGATGATGATTGCATAACGATAATAACTGCATATTGTTTGTTTACAGTTTGCATTATCAAAGCATCATTCGATGCTTGGGAGTAAAAGGATAAATGTTCTGTATACAGCGCCGAAGAAAGGAAAAATTACGAAGGATAAGGCAAAGGTAATAACAAACATTTTTACTTAAGATCTACAGCATCGTCATCCTCTTTTAGGCTGAACGACACAGCTGACCCCAAGAAACGTCCACAAATAGCCGTACTGAAAAATGCACTTTCAGCATAGGAGTGCATTTTATGGCGTAACTAGCTTTTGCCCGCGACTTCGTACGCGCGTATCCCGTTCCCGTAGGAATTTCGGGAAATCCTCTGTTAGTGCTCCCCTACACTCCCCAAGGAACCGACATACCAAATTTCAGCTTTCTACGACCAGGACCCCAAGTCTGCTATTACAATAGTGTCAGAATGGTCTATCATTGATTTCATAATGTTTGATTTTGACAAGATTCTATGCCATTTCTTTCAATGGAGTGTCAGTGGTTGACCACTGGATATAAAAGCGTCATTATGACTTTCCTATTGTAATAGCAGACTTGGGGCCCTGTAGTTTTGACTGGTATAATATAGAAACATAATTAAGTATTGGGGATGTAGTGAAATAATAATAAAAATAAAATTAACCCATGCATTTTTGTTCACAGAGCAAATCAGCGAAGTTAATAGCCCTCCAGAAATCAGGAAAGCTAGTTGGCAGTGTACCGTTAGCAAAAAAACGCAGCCAACGACGTCTGAAGATGAAACAGGCGCAAGCTAAACTGGCTGAACAGAATGCATCCTAACTCTACTATAAGTTTATAAATAAACAGTACTATTAGCACGAAAATAATGGATTTACGGGACGTTTTCGTCAAGTGTTTTTTTATCGGTATTTTAAGTAAAATTAGGTCAATATCTGATGGAAAGAAAGATACGAAAATAAATAAAGCTGGTTTAGGGAAGTTTAAGGGAAAAAGAAGAAGTTAGCACTTGAACAGTATTTTATAACAAACTGTTACCAGTGGCTTTGTCTTTGAATAATGTCATGGGAGATCCTAATACTGCTATAAAATATATTTGTGACTAGCTTCTGCCAGCGGCTTCGCCCGCGTGATCCCTAGGGAACATACTCCCGGGATAAAAGTAGTCTATGTGTTTTTCCACACTATAATCTACCTCTGTGCCAAATTTCATGATGATCTTTTCAAGCTTTCTGACGTGAATGAGTAACAAACATTCATCCATCCATTGTCACAAACTTTCGCATTTATAATATTTGGTATACTGCCGTTTGCCCGAATTTTATTTACCCTAATATCATTTGCGATAATAGTCAACAGCCATAATATTATACGACGTAATATTCATTTGCCCTACTCTTATTTGCTATATTAGTCACGTGCTAGAAGCTTTGTTTCCCATAAAGTCACTTACCATAACATCATTTGTCATAATCATTGTAAGCCCTAATTATCACATGCCCTAATTATCACATGTCCTAATTATCACATGCCCTAATTATCACATGCCCTAATTATCATATGCCATAACATCATTTGCCTTGTATTTTTTTCGGGAATATGATGATTATGGTATATAATCTTCGGGTAAACAATAGACAACCATAATATTTGTACAGTTCGCATCACCGTTGTTTGCCCCTCCGAAGTTAGGTTTTAGTGACGACCGCGCAGGTGCAATCGCGTAAATAAGTGTCACGTTCCTAGAATATTCTTTTGTTTATACGTATTATATTATAAACAAGTAACAAAAACTACCAGTAACAATATCAAAAAGTATCACCAATAAAACACAAAGAAAAAATCAAATAAGAAATAACCAAAATATTTAATTAAAAACAATAACACCGTGTAACACTTCGCATCAACAGTCGTATTGCATTGAGCAAGCGGGTCACACGTATACGAGCGAGTGAGATGCCATTACACCCGCCATCTTGCGCGAAAACGCGCATGCGCTGTCATGTTTTTGTCAAATTGACATCCTGCGAGGTCGATTGCGGCGTACTTCGGGGAGGTAAACTTGCGTGACGGGAACTGTAGGATATGACATCCAGGCCATGGAATTACCATGTTCGTATCAGCTGGACGATTCTGTACATATGGCGAAGTGAAGGCTTGGGTGAAATGATTACGAAAAGAACTATCATTCAATTTTGATTACATAGATTGACAGATGACTTTGTGATCATTCCACTCAAGCCCAAGCTCACTTCGACATTTTTATAGAATCGTACTGCCGCATGCCGTTCGGCAGTTGAGGCGTGAGTGATGAACAAATATATAAATTTATTTATTTATTTACACCTCATATTTAAAGCAGAGTAAAAATAATAAAAAAAATAATAATAATTAAATTATAAATTTTCATTTTATTATTTATTTTTTAGTAGGATTCTATAGCGACAAGGTAAAATAAACTGTTTTGCTTGATTTTCGTGCTAAGGGTACTGTTATAAGAACAGGTTTTTTTCTTATGAAAACGAAAAAAATGGGTGATAATTTATTATATGAAATATTTAATTAACGTTCCGTGCCAAATGCTAAACGTAACAAATGGAATTTAACAGACAATAAAAAATAGATTTAATTTACTGATTCAATTTTATAGTTACCTACCTTACCTAAATTTTGATGATCACAGAAAAAAAAACTTAAGTTTATGATTCTCGTTTTATCACTGATTAAAAATAACAATGGTTTCATTCAAACTATTATTTAAAGAATTTTCGTCTATAATTTATTAGAACCTGTTTTATTTATTTTCGATAAGACATTGATTTAAACTTGACGCTAAAACCGCGTGTATTGTACTATAGTACTTAAATATACCGGACTATTTTTTTTAAATAAATTGTGTTGTTTTATTTGAATTTAACCTTTTCCGATCCGGCATTAGAATCCTCATGTCTTTAAGTACAGTGGTGGTCCAATGGTAACGGCTCCGACTTTCATGTCGTAGGTCGTGAGTTCAAACCCAGTCAGGCACTTCACTTTTTGTGATTTATTTCATCACCGCAATTCTAATGGTTGCTAGATCAAAAAGTTCGAACACATCCTAATATATAAAATTCTTCCGTTACTGACTGATTGAGTGACTGACAGACAACGCACAGCCGAAACTACTGATCGTAGAAAGCTGAAATTTGGCATGTTGGTTCCTTGAGGAGTGTAGGGGAGCACTAAGACTGGATTTCCCGAAATTCTTACGGAAACGAGAAAAACGGGATTTGCGCGTACGAAGTCGCGGGCAAAAACTAGTACAAAAATATCAGTGCCTGCTTGCTACATGATTGATTAGGACCCACTCCTTGAATTGAATGCCTAATTGCGTATGACACTGAATGAATACTGACGATCGCATATTTTTTCATTTTCTTATTTCAATAATATTCATTGAATAGAATAGAAAATATTTATTCGTCAGCACAACACTACAGCAACAAATCCTACTAATATTATAAACGCGAAAGTTTGTATGTATGGATGTTTGTTCCTCTTTCATGCAAAAATTGCCGAATGGATTTTAATGAAAGTTTTAAATTATATAGCTTATACGTTAGAATAACACATAACACATAGGCTATAAATTTTAAAGATAGTGTGTAAATTGTCCAAAATATAACGAAAATTGTCAAGTAAGTCGGAAAAATCTGCCATCTACGAGCTATTCTGGCCTACGCTGCAAAATGTGTAGATAAAAAATTCTCTAATACATTACATACGTGTAAACTCGTATGTAATGTATTAGAGAATTTTTTATCTTAATTTGTCCTACGTAAAAGTCCGCGACAGCATATATCTATATTTTATGAATAAGCCATTATCGCCAAAATAGTGACCCATAAGTACAATAAAAATTGATAATATATTTATAATGCACAATTGGTAGTAAAAAAATATTTTTTATATCAAAATAAATACTTTTATTAAACTTCGTCTTTTACACTACATCATTTAGACGATATTTAATGTTTTTAATAGTTACGACGATTTTATTTATCGAGTGCGCGTTATTATGGCGGCGGGCGAAGTGGGGGGAAAAAGTCGCTCATGGCTGAGTGCGCGACTCGAACGCGGGCAGACGCGTGAGGGCAGACGTCATTGATAGTCATGTCCGTTCTGCGGATTTTCAAGGCACAAACTAGCGTGTTGTTATAAACGCACTGCACCTATGTAATTTTATAGATTAGTATTGGCAGGCTTTTTGTGTGCTTAGGAGTTACACGGATATGGGTATTTTTTATGTATTTACACCGATAACTCCAAGGTTTCTGATCCGATTACTGTGATTGTTTTTTTGTTCGATGCGGTATACTTGCCATTTGGTTCCGTTAAAATTTGATTCAGTTTGGTTCAGTCGTTTTTGGTTCAAATATGCATACATAGTATGGACTTCTTTATGGCCCGATGTCATAAAGAAAGCTGTTAGAGGCAGCACGCACAGACTGTGCACGTAGCAAAAGACCGCATGGATACACGTCGTATGCGGTCGCGATCCTCAGCAGTGAAGGTGTAGCGGCATCAATACCGCCACAAGACCAACGAAGCAAATCAACATTGCAACAAAAAGAACGACGCCATCTATCCAACTAGCAGCGAACTACTACGTCGAAATCCTGAATCGCGCAAGCAGAGTTTACCGTGCGATTTGAACATATACATCAGCCCGAATAGCAACTATCGGGCAGTAGCCCGCCAGACACAACAACCGTCTACCCGGAGGATCCTCCCTTTGCAATGGAGGTATGCGGGACCTTACTCTCTGTACCGTATACCCTCCATAGAGGAACGACGCAGAAAAAGAAAAATACGAACATGATATAAGAAGGCCACTCAAATGCGCATAATTTTACGAATAGTGTTAAAAATTTCTGACGGCACACACCACAATCCAGAAGATGGTTAGGTTATTTTAGAAGATAGCCTCTGTTGTTCCATTGCTTCAGCATTAATTAAAACAAAATACTTCTTCTGTGTTCGAGGAACGCACCGACCAAGCAGACCATCAATACGGATAATATTGCCAAATTTTTTAGGGAAAAATAAGGAAAATATGTCCATGAAAACGTCCATGAAAAAAAATGATAAACATCATCCGATTAAATTATATGATTTCTATTAACATATTTAATTTCTACAACGTGTAACAGAATACACGCAATACAGGTTGTATAACATGTTGCAAAGACACTCGACTGAAAGTCACATATTAACCAACCAAATTCCCAGTGAACAAATGATACGTCATGACTATTTCAGGGCCAGTAATTATCCGTTACCGGCACAGGATCTACAGTGGAGGGTTCACCCTCCAGTGGATGAGCTGGACCCGTACCCACTTCTCCTCCTGCCTTTCTCACAGTATTGTAGATGAATTTGCCAGAAATCAAATGAACTGCATGATAACAAATGGTCACGGACTACAAATTGCAGGTAGTCTAAAATGGCATTGTCAAGCTTATACATGCGACTAACTAAACGACTTCTCAGCCCAAGTAGAAATTAAATGCCCTCCGAATAATAAAAGGTATAATTACGGGTCATTGCCCCCTAAAAAACCTCTTTTCAACAATATGCGCCATAGAGAGCTCAATGTGCAGAGGTTGCTTCGTCGACCTATGACGTACCCAGGAGGCTTATGTGCACTTGGGCGGAGCAAGGCCGGCTAAGCCAGAACTCCTACGCACAACGGAACGGATGATAGTCTAAGTACGCATAACGGAGTCTCAACTCTACTTTACTTTATCCGTTGCGGGGGTAGACTTCTCTTCTGGTTGGTTTTCCCATCTCCAACTTTATGTAACTCTATTGCGTGTTAACAACCCTAGCACCTTTCTTTAACATCGTGTATAGAAAAGCGTTATCGTTAAAACGTTTCTCATTACGAAAAATTACTAGGGCTGGTCGGCGTTTTGAATAGAAGCGGTGATACAGCCATTGCTTTGCATAACAATCTTCCGAATTCGACTAGATATATTCTGCTAGATGTTGACTATTCGTATATCTCATCTTAGCAACATCATTTGACTATCCAACAAATAGTAATTTATAAAATGAAATTGTAAAGGGGTGGGATCCTGGTGTCCTAAAACACATCCCTCGAGCCTGGCTTAGGCACCAGTCTCCCACGTGTATATACTTACCTGAATTATGTATGGAATCTGACCTATGTAAAATAATTTATGTAAATTGTGGTGAGAAATAAAGTTTATGCTATATTAAAAGAAAAAATGTGGCTTTTCTTGGAATCAATACTATTACTAGCTGACCTGATAAACGTTGTTTTGCAATATAAATAAAAAAAACTAGCTTGCGACCTATATTCAGTCCTACCAAATATACACAAAATTTTTTATCAAAATCGGTCAAGCCGTTTCGGAGAAGTTCGATAAAAACACCGTGACACGGGGTTTTTATATATTAGAAGAAGATTCGATAACATAGCTAAAGAGTTGGTTTGTTTGCTTGAACGCCCTAATTTCAGAAAGTACTTACGGTTGGAATTGAAAAATTACTTTAGTGTTAGACACGTTTTATTGAAGAACGCTACAGGCTATATAACATCACGCTACGACCAATAGGAGCGGAGCATTAAGAAAAATGTGGCGCAGACGAAGTTGCACGAGTCAGCTAGTACATCATAAAAGAGAACAATAATCTTCTATACTAATACAAAGAGGTAAAGTTTGTGCGGTTGTAGGGGGCAATTTCTGGATCTACTGAACCGATTTTGTACATTCTTTTACCAATAGAAAGCCACGTTATTTGTAAGTGTCATAGACTATATATTAACCCGAAAAATACCGCCCAACGAAGTAGGCGCGGGTCATTTAGTATCAAATAAAACCGATACAGAAAAATTGTGCTGAGCATGCATAGGTACCAAAAGGGTTTACAATGTTTTGTACGTTGCCAAGAAAACTATACATATAAAAAAAATACTTGAAACTGAAAACCTCCTCCGTTTTTTCGTCGGTTAAATATAAGAAATGGATCCTTTCGATTGTAAAAGAATATGCGATTTTATGAGTTAAGTACATACCTACCGTACGCGATTGGATTGCTGTATCCCAGAAAAAGCCATGTTGCCTACCTAATAATAAATTAGACCACCCATACCCATACACACAAATATCACCGTACTCAGAAATTGTTGGATTTGAACCCAAGACTCACCATGTCGCATATCAACAACTCGACCACCGAACCACGCTTGCTTCCAAGACCGCTGTGTAGATGGCGCTGTACACAACCCTCATACAATTGTCGCCAAATGTATGGGATCCTGCATCGCGCAATCAAAGTTTTCCTTCGGTTTAGTACACGTTCAATATTTCGGGCCATACAGTTGTACTTGCTTCGGCAGTACATATACTAAAATTGGAACGATACAGAGAAGATTAGCATGGCCCCTGCGCAAGGATGACACGCAAAATCGTGAAGCGTTCCACATTTTTTGAGCAGTATCAGTTTGGTTCAGAATAATAAAAAATGTTCGTTTTGTTTTAAGTTAGGTACGTTTATCTATATCATGCACTCACTTTTAACAGTTTCTCATCTATTACAGTCACGTTGTTTTCCTCTTGGTGCCATTAGCGGTGTACGATTCATCTACTTATCTATCTATCCTTATCTTGGCCCTCGGTTATAGCAAGTAATATAACACTGAAATCGCTAAGTGTAAGTTGGTTGACGGTTAATAATCTCAGCAGTAGGTAAAATTTAAGCACTAATTTGAATCCTTGGTAAGCCTTGGTGCTTGTCAACTAGGATCACCCAACGTCTCTTGCTGCTAATCGGCCTAGAATGATGTTCTGTTCTGCTTGATAAGTGGAATTTGTTTTTATTATTTGTTATCTATTATTTTCTAGACTAGAAATAAATCAATTAAATAGTGTTTCCTGCATTTTGTTTTGTTACTTACACATGTCATAATAAAAAGTATTCTTTTCTATTCAATCTTCTCCAGGACTCGTCTAGATTCATTAGTTCGGCGTTTTGTGGTGGTCACCACTGTTGATTCTGGCTTTTAGGAGAATCCTGCACCGCACTATTCCCCTTAGTATGGCAGACTGATCGCAGAAACATGTTACGTAGGTAGCTAGTCGATTCTTTCCCAAGTACTTTTACCTAATTGATATGGTATGCCCAAAGACCGAAAACGCTAATTGAGCCAAAAATAGCTCACAACACGTCGCTTGTTCCAAACATCCCCATCGTGTTCTGGCACTTAAAAATTTGCTCCGTTTTTCGGTCCATGGGCGTTTCAGGTAGACCATCACTGGTCTGATTACAAACTTCTTTTTTGTCACTGGGGTAGGCAAGTTGACGCGTCGCCAGCCGGGGCATTTTGCAAAATGATAGTAGAGGGTTGTACGCCCACGCTGTTTTTTGCACCCCCGGATAATTACGGTCCTGGGGGGCTACTCTCTAACGAAATCCGTAGTTTCGAGCTTAGTTACGGGCGGACATTTTCTACTCCGTATCACCTAACCACTGAGACCTAATGATAACACGATTTGACAGTTACTGTGAAATCGTGTTGTCATTCATTCTCAGTTCGGGTTCGGGACTAATCGTAAGTCTGTAGGTGATACGGAGTAGAATACGCCCGCCCGCAACTAAGCCCGAAACTACGGATTTCGTTAGAGAGTAGCCCCCCTGACTCTTTAGAGGACGTATCATTTTTTCAAAGAATTTCTCTTCTTTCTTTGTTTTTACCGCTGTGTCCCAGCAGCGGGGAAACGTTTTAGTCTGAATGATTGTGCTACGCATTTCGTAAGTCTAGGGCTGCCATCACATAATTTGCCGACCCTGGACAAAACCTTTAAAAACCTCGTTTGGGTGATACTGAGATTTTTCCCGGACGAAATCAAAAAATAATTTCATCCTTTTACCTAAATAAAAACTTTACTTACATTTTTTTTAATCATTTAACTTCTTTGCGATATATACTACAGCGCGCAGCATATCAAATTAAATACAAAAATAACTAGTAAAACACTGTTATTTTGGCATCAAGTTCAAAACAATTTATAATTATTAGCTTTTGTCCTATCAATAGGTGAGCAAATAAGCAATATAATAGTCTAATATAGAATGTAACTAAGACGCGGGTCCAGGATTTCGCAGCAGATAGCAGGGGGGCTAATATTTACTGTGCGGGGATTGTTTAAACGGTGTTTTTACCAAAATAACCTAAACAATCGACATCTGTTGATGTCGAGCGAAGCGAGCGCGAAAATTTTAGAAGTTTGTAGGGTTTAATATCATAGGTTTTTTTACTATTTGCACAGAAACGCGCTTATGCGGAAAGGCTGTAACAATCAAGCGAACTCGAATTTTAGTACCCCGACTCGGATCGGATTTGAAATTTCTAGTTTGATAAGTTTCTTTGTCAAATTTTGCCTAAAAAAGTGAGAAATAATTATGTAAGAGCTAATTTTTTGCAACGTTAGCTAATATGCGGCTTACAAATAAGAATTATTTTTTTAGTAGGATTTGTTTTAGTTTATTTCTACCTTTAACATTTCAATCAATCGAGCTTCCCTGAACACAAAACTGTGGACCCTTTTTGAAAACCCTGTCCTACGCACCCCGGACGCCCTCCAAACTAGGACCAATCCGGGCAAACACGGACGGATGGCAACCCTACGTAAGACGCAAATAAGCGTTATTCGGCCGGCAAATTAGTGCCGGCCCACGTGTAATACATGTGAAACACAACAACAGTTGTGGTTCACACATGTTATCACAAGATAATATGTGTGAACTCACGCTTTTAGTATTGGTGAGATGGGAGAAAATAGGTAATACATAATAAAAAACAAAACATTATCTTAACCGTATATTAACTCAAGCTATGGAGCTCGCATTAGACGCGATACGGGGCCACAGATCCGCGCACTCCTTAGCCACAGGTCCAGTGATGGCGGATCCTTTCATCTCGCCCTTGTTGTTTACTATGACACCTGCGTTGTCTTCGAAGTATATGAACACCCCGTCCCGCCTTCTGAATGGTTTCCGTTGTCTGATCACCACTGCCGGCATTACCTGTGAAGATGTTATAAATCGATTAGTATTTTGTAAAGAATATTCTTCAAAATCTTATAAAATATCACCTTGAGAGATACGGGTTTTATTTTATCTTGTGTGACTATAAGGACTAAGGGTAGTAGTAATTCTTAATTCTGAAATCATAGGCGTCGTACTAATCAAAGCGATCGTCGCGATCATATGTATGGCAAAGGCGAATGCGCCGTCGCATCGACAAAGGGTACTAACCGGTTTTCCCACACAAATTAACGCGACGCTCGTGTTTTCGCGTGATGATCGCTTTCTATAAGGACGACGTTATAAGATACCATTTGAGGCAAGTTATCGAAAAATCTATATGTAGAGAAGCTGGCATCTATTAGATGCCATCCAACTGAGATAAATTATTTCAGGTTTTACAAAGCTCATGCTAGCTTGCGAGCTTCAGAGTACAAGCTAAACTGTTTGAAAATTTGAGAGTAAAAAGTTGTCAGTACCCTCTGTTATAACAAACTACTTTCACTAGTCTATAGCACCACAGAGTTTGTGTATTGCACAGGGTACACTGGACTGTTAACATTATTAAAACACAAGTCAAGCTGTTAGTATTCAATCATAATCATACTCTTTCAAAACCAAAATTCCATTTTTTGTTTGCTGCACTCAAACTAATTTGTTAGTGTTACTATTGGTAATGGAATCGCTCAGTCAGCCAAGGCATATCAACACACTGTTGAACAATTCAGAAAGTAAATATTAGCGAAACCCTATGGCGTATCATCATAGCAATTCCATTTTATACAGTTTCTACAACCTTCATTTCATATAAAATTTGATGTAGATAATGTATTGGTCACACGGGATGCAATTTTTGACAAGTCAAACCGAAGAGTAGATCCAAGAATGAAACACACAGACTGCACTTTAAACGACAAAAAAAAAAATGCAATTTTTGTCAAGCTAGATACAATTTATATTTACTACACCACTTTGTGGCATCAATGGCACCTGCAAAGCCTAGATTGTTTTTAAATCGTAATGATACTGGCATCTGAGAGCCAATTTCATTTTTCACATTTGTATTTGAATGTGAACATGCAGCAGAATGTTAACTTACATACATACACCAATCAAGAAGTAAGGCATTTTTAATGTCTCATGAATAACACCAACACAAACTATCTATCTATTAGGATTTGGTTTCCGCACTTAGTCCTGATGTTAGACCATTGTGCGTGAGCCGCATAACACCACTCTTGAAGATACCCAACCGCTTTGTGAGTTTGCTTCAGCCTAGGTAAGCCATTTGTGGCATCAGAAAAAAGTGTGGTCCCCCTAATGTTGGTAAACTAGTTTTCAGGCACTACCTGGAAATCTGCCTTAGTGTAAAATGTACAACCTCAATAGCAGATTGCAGTGCATACTAGGCTTTAAGCTGAGAAGTTAATTTTCTAAATAAAAATTTGCCAAGCAGATTATTCACTTTAGGATCCAAATTTCTTGGTTTGACTGTCACTCTTACCGTTAAAAAGTTAGATGCATGCCTAGTTCACAAAATCAGTGCATGCCTTCAATATTAAGCTTCATCATATAAAGCTTAGATCATACCTTTTTCCTTAGTTCAGGTTTGCCTTTCTTGACAGTGGCCACAATCATGTCTCCAGATCCGGCGGCAGGAAGCCTGTTCAGGCGACCCTTGATACCCTGCACAGCGATCACATACAGGTTCTTTGCTCCTGAAATGTTTGAATAATGTTGTTCAGTAATGATGATAATGGAATCAGTTGATATTTGTCGGTGATGTACTTCGGCAATATAACAAATGAGTAACAACCTATTAACAGCATATTTTCAAGGTTTTTTTTTAGTACTTGAGAATATATTCTTGTGATAAGGCTAACGTTTATTAGTCTTTAACCTGATTCTTTTTGTTTGGGTATTATTATCATGTGACCATGTTCTACCTGTTTTAGAATCTAACCTTCAAATATTAGCAGAGAGATCATTAGTTTTCTTTGCGAGTTTACCGTTAACCACGGCAAAACAATCTCATTTTTTGAGGTCAATGTCATGTTTCTATAAAAGCATGACTCGAAAACCAATTAATTTGAACTTGTCATGCCTGAGCAACTTTCAATCACGATTATAGCGGCAACAAAGAGTCAAGTTGTAAGAAGACAATGGTTTGCCCAGCAGTGGGTTGAGAAAGTGAGGTTACCCATTTGTTGTTTTACAAATTAGACTGAACAACTTCAGACACAGCCAAGGAAGAAATCATCATAATCAACACACAAAGTGCGTCCGAAAATATCATCATCAGTGTTCAGCCAAACGTGCCATTATAGGTTATGTTAGTATTATAAAATAAACTCGTGCTAACCTGTGTTGTCTGCGCAGTTGATGACGGCTCCTACTGGGAGACCCAAAGAGATGCGGAACTTCGCTCCCGCGGAACCACCACGTCCTTAAAACAGAAAAACCACACTTCATACATTTTTCATCACAACACTTCTACTCACGAAATACAAAGTGAATATCGGAAATATACGTGGCTTTCAAACAAATATAATACTAGTTTTGCTTCACACATGCTTGCTAGTTGATTTAAACACTAAATAACATGATTAAAATGGATATTTTGCAATTTCACGAACCTCTTTTAGACATTTTGTTGTGTCAATTTTTTGAGAGGAAATTGAAAGAACGCGAATTTAGCAACACATCACAAGTAGTAATTCGTTCAGAAACTGAATGCCGGTAACCGATATGAAGTTAGGTTCAAGCTGCTGAAAACCGTTCGAAATGCTTTTAACTCTTAATCGATTAAAATTATTATTTTCATGATAACTGGTAGAATGTTCAACGAGATTTTAGAAAAAGTATACACGGGTAATTGATTTGTCTTTATTCTCATTATGTACTTTTTTTAATCAAACTAGACGAAAACCCCATTTCTAAACGATATATTTGCGTTCCGTTACACCGTTTTTCACTGCACATAGATTTTTGTTAAATCTTTAAAATAAAAAATAAATTAATGATTTATTTGATAACAAGAAATATAAAATTCTAGAGCTAAGATAATTTCAATAGAAAAAATAACATTATTTATTCGTGAAGAAAATCAGCAACACTTGTAAAGAGACGTAACCAAAAACTGTTTGTCATTTTCCGACTTTCCGTCAAATTCGTTGCGGCTTGTCATTGTGTGAAGTTCACTATTTTGTTATAAAAAATATTTTAGCAGTAGAAAAACTTAGATTTTAATATCACAATGGCTTTTATGGGCGATATGATGAATCCGGCGCCCTTCTGGCAGAACGGCCCTGCCCCAGGAGCTTTCTACAACTTCCCAGGAAACTCATCAGGTTTCGGACCCAGCACTCATCCTGTACAGGAATTCAAAGCTCAGTAAGTGTAATTTAGTCATCATTCTTGTGTTTGTATTGATGTTGAATAGAGTTTAAAAGAATATCATCGTCCAATACTATATTCTTTAGTCTAATTTAACTTGGGATGTTGAAACTACAAAGTCATTCTCTGTTTCATTCTTCACCCCGATATATATGCATGTAACACTATAAATACTCCCTGTAGATACTCCAATAGTGAGTCTTTGTTATAATTAATCAACAGTTACTAATGCTTTAGCCAGTTACATGAATTCACTGCCAAGAGTTCAGTTTAACCCAAGGAACCTATAAAGAACAAGTTGAAGAGTTCCAATAAGACCAAAAACAGTTTCTCTAGCTGTTCCAAAACTATAAAAAGACTACCATAGATAAAAAAAAAGTTACTACAACCTATTTTCAAAATAAACAACTAACCTTTACTCCTATTTATTCCAGTTCCGCCACTCCCATAACAACAACCACAACAGTAATTGGTGTGAAGTTTGACAAAGGTTGTGTGGTCGCAGCAGACACCCTCGGATCTTACGGCACACTCGCCAGGTTCCGTGACTGTCCCCGTGTCACAAAGGTTAACGATCTGATCCTGCTGGGTAATGGTGGGGACTATGCTGACTATCAGTACTTGAAGGATATTATTGAACAGAAAATGTAAGTAACTAGACTTCTGAAGTAATATTCTTCCTAATTTTTGCACCTTGATTAGTTTACCAGCAACAACACAGATGTATAGGAACCTAGGAGAATACAAAGAAATTTCTGGCAGTGTACAGAAATGATGATGATATCTGCAAGAGAACCAAGGTTACCGACATAGCCCGAAGTGAGAGAAGTTATGGAGTGGCGACCGCATACCGGAAGACGTAACGTTGGAAGGCCTCCCACAAGGTGGACCGATGACCGGGTAGCCGATGGATGCGAGACACACAGGACCGGTCATTGTGGCGACACTTGGGGGAAGCCTATGTCCAGCAGTGGACGTCTTTCGGCTGATATGATGATGATGGTACAGAAATGACACTGAGATAGACATTTCTCACTATTTATGAGAAGATATACCCCAACCACCAAAACCACACCTCATCCAATTACTAATCAATATTACTACAACACCTTCTTTTTAATTGATGGGCAAGTTTTTAGATAGTTTGGAACATCAGTGGCATTCATTATGACTAAAGTGCAGGTATTTGGACAGTTGCGACATGCCAATAAGTTTGGAACATGTTCTGAACAGATCCACCAAACTCATACCTGATAGAATATAATAGAATACTCTTTATTATGTACACCATATAAGTTACAGAAAAAAATAGATGAAGAAAACATTACATAGGGTGACGCAATGGGCGGCCTTATAACTGTATAAGCCAGTACCTACAATATATTACTTCTTTAGGCAGCACAACTCTTGCAATAAATAACTAATCTAAGAACAACATCTTGCTTGACTAGAGCCTCACATGCATGTTTGCGAAAACTGCAAATCATGATATTTCTTTGTCAAAATCCACAGTATTGATGAACAATGCATCGGAGACGGACTGCTCCTGAAGCCACGCTCTATGCACTGCTGGCTGACCCGTGTGTTGTACAACAAGCGCAGCAAGATGGACCCCTTGTGGAGTAACTACGTTGTAGCTGGTATGCAGGTAACACAACACAACATCTACAGTAGTGATGAACAACTGGATTTCCTAAGACCTGGGAAACCAAGCAAGCTTGAGTGTGATACAAGTTTTTCCACAATACCACTGATACTAATTACTAGCCTAGTCCACAGTTGAATGGTTACGATTTTGCGCTTCTTCCATTCCATTCTTAAGGAAGCCAATCATCTCATCATCTGCCTTGTCTAAAATCTATCACATAGTAGAATTGTGTATCATATTCGTAGTTTTTGAGGGCCCTGATGCCGAAAATGAGTTCAAAATTAAAATCCAATAAGGCGGCTACAAAAGTTTTGAATTTTTCCATCATAGTTTACTGTCCAATACCTTACCTGAAACACAGGTTTAAATTAACCTAGATCGGGCTGGTCGCTACCTAACATTGCAATTCCGAGCAACCATTACTTGCACCTATAATAATATCTTAGTTTTAGTTTATTTTTAGGCACTATAATTGTATGGATAACTTATTACTGTTGACTACTTGTAAACGTTTTATTTGAATAAATTATTATTACTACCTAAAAGTTGTTAAATGATGGACTACCCCTAATTGGCCATCTTGAAAAGAAATTGAGGACATATACTCAACATAAAACAGTAGCAACATTATTCTTCTTTTACAGGACGGTGAACCCTTCCTAGGCGCCGTCGACAAGCTAGGAACAGCTTACGAAGACGCGGCCATCGCGACCGGTCTTGGTGCCTATATGGCGACGCCTCTCATCCGTGAGGCTGTCAGCAAGGGACCTCTGGACGAGGAAGCAGCTAAGTGAGTAGTCTACTACACTTAGAATAGAATACTCTTGATATGTACACCATAATATTATAAGTTACAGAAAAGATAGATGAAGAAAACATTAGGGTAGGTATGGTTCAGATTTTTAAAAGCTGACCTGAGATTTGACAAAATATCGGTAATCGCAAGCTCCTGTTTGCTTTTGCTTTCTACGAAATTGTTGCGCTCGCGGGTAGCACCTGGATGAGGGCACAGGAGCGTGGGGATTGCACACAAGAGCGTGGGGATTGCACACAAGAGCGTGGGGATTAACACAGGAAAATAGAGGCTTATGCCCAGCACTGGGCGAAGTCGAACTGTAGATGATGACTCTTATCCTCTTTTTATGATTGGTCAAACGCAAGCCTGTCAATATTAATAAAACTGGCCAAGTGCGAGTCGGACTCGCGTGCAAAGGGTTCCGAACGAATTTAATTTTTTTAACATGTTATTTTAACACTACAGACTTCTAATAGGTTTTCCTGTAATCTTTTGGTAAAGATCTATTATCTCCATTTTTTTTTTTCAAAATTTTAGGCTCAGTAGTTTCGGAGATAAGGGGGGGGGAATGGTCATTTTTCGTCTAATTTCTTGAATAACTTCAAAACCATTTATTTTAAAATAATGATATGTCACACGATATTGTTCAAAAAACTTTTTTTTAATTTTCTAGTTTGACCCCCATACTAAACATTTAATTATTTACGTAACGCATTTTTACACATATGGACTTCTGTGAATCAAACACGGATTCACAGAAGTCCATATGTGTACCAAATTTCAACAGAATCGGTCCAGTGGCTCCGGAGAAAACTGGCTGTGACAGACGGACAGACAGACAGACACCCGAGTGATCCTATAAGGGTTCCGTTTTTTTTTCGGAACTCTAAAAATAGTGCTGTAATACTAAAGCACATTTATTTTCCAGGGCTTTAGTTCGTAAATGCATGGAGGTTCTATTCTACCGCGACGCGCGCTCCTTCCAGCGCTACCAGTTGGGCGTGGTGACTGCCGCCGGAGTGCGCATTGAGCCGCTCGCCGAGCTCAAGCACGACTGGTCGCTTGCGCACATGATCCAAATGAAGTAAATTACTGTTTATGGTATCTAATAAATAATGGTTTTGTAACTTTTGGAGATTTATTTTATTTTAACCTTGTCCCCCGATTGTGTATGATGTAACCGATTTCGGCGATAACATTATAGTGAACAAGTGTGTACATAGACATAGGTGCTCATCTTCCATCGCTCTCATAGTATGACGAGGCGGTAATGCGACACGACTGGAAAGATTTCTGTTGCAGAACCAACGTGCTTTGCGAGGCACAGGAGTATCACACCACCAGCTTCCAAACTCCGGGCTATCTAACAAAAATCCAAATAGAAAAACGATGACACTTTTTGTCCGACCTGGGAATTGAAACCGAGAGTTATTTCTCATAGTAAGCAGAGAACATTTTTCTGGCAACCTGAAGATCAAAATTATATTTATCCTTACACTTCCGCTATTCTTTTCTGATTGTATCCTTATACCTCCGCAATTCTTTTCTTATTTCGTTGCCGGCGTTGGGAATAGTGTGGTGGACTTCATTTAGTCGATTCCAGCTACTTTTTAGGGTTCCGTACCTCAAAAAGAAGAAACGGAACCCTTATAGGATCACTTTGTTGTCCGTCTGTCTGTCTGTCAAGACTGTTTATCTCGAGAATGCGTAGAGGTACCGATACCTCGATACCCTACCACTTACTCAGGTCTATGGCCCCTTGAAACTGAAAAAATCAAAAGAAAAAAAAGATACGGTCGTTTATTTCGACACTCTTAAGGGAATCCAAAATGTATAGGATATTTCCCGTTGACCTAAAACTATGAAAGGAGACTGAGCGAAAGTGGTCTATGAACCAATAGCAATACTGTTATGGTACTTATGTAGGGATACCTCAACTACACCCTTGTGTAAAGGTGCATCAAAATCTGACCCGGCAGTTTTGAAAAAAATAGTATTTAGAATACACGTATTTTACAACAGTTTGTGATACTTTTTTGTTCTGATTTTTAGGTATTCTCCTAGGCAAGTAATACCGTCTTATAAGTATAGGGAATAGTCTGAAAACTATACATATGTTATTAAATAATTAAAAGATATAGTCTTTATTTAAATAATTTGTAGCTACAAACTTTTACGGAACCCTCTGTGGGCGAGTCCGACTCGCACTTGGCCGGTTTTTTTTATATTCGTCGGTCTGCCTAGATGGGGGGCGCTTCAAGCTTAGCGGTCTTTGCACCGTCGGCCCTCGGCAACTTCAGCTTGCTAAACATGTAAGCTTATAAATATTGCTGTGTAATTGTATTGTCTGTAACTCAAAAATCAAAATCAAAAGTCGTTTATTCAAACTAGGCTGAGAGCCAGCACTTTTTGAAAGTCATGTTTTACAAAAGACGGTCCCCCAAAACGCCCGCCCGTCACCACTTCCTAGTGTTTTAGCTGTGGAGAAGAAGTGGCCAACAAACTCCCCAGCAACACATCTGTCTGTTACGTTTTAAGAATTTGAATCTATATAAAAGTATGCTAGCTAAGTAATTAATACATGACACGAAATTTATAACTTGTTAGCTAGCACACTATGATACTGATAATGATAGAAATGTATATAAAAAAACAACGAATTGACCTAAATAGTCAGATAAATAAGAAATAATAATTATTAAAAAAAAAACAATAATATATGAATACATATAACCTGTCATAAGCTAATTACTTAAAGGAAAGAACATGATAATTATGACATTTTCTTGCGTTTAACACAGCGACCAACTATTCTTATCGACTAAATAATCATTTATAGAATAGTATGCCTTCGAACAAAGGGGACTATGAACAAAATAAAACACATCATAGAAAGGGAAGCCTATATTAAAGACATTAATTACATCTAGATATAACTCAGAGTTACGCAAAGCACTTTATTTATTTCTGAAATAAATACAAAAGATACTTGATTGGTAACTTATTGTTCCCATCCCACCACCCAGATTAACTGATTATTTCTTTCAATTTGTATAAAAATATTGTAGTAAACAATATTACTTTTAAAATATTTAGTTTGCAAAGACAAAGTGCAATACATAACGCTGTTATAATTACAGTCATTTACTTATAGACATTGTTTTTTTTAATGAGATTTCAAACCACACGGGAAAACAACTGGATTTATGAATTAATGTGATGATGACATTGATATATAAAAAACCCAAGATACACACTCAGCATCTCAAAAACGTCCGCAAAAAACAAGCGCAATATGTATAATTGTGCGCTAGTTTCAAACAGTCTCGCATCGCTCGCCATACTGCACTGCTTTGTAAAAACAACTTTAAGCGATCCGTGTAAGGTTGAATTTGCAAAAAAAAATTGTTTATAGTATAACTACACACAACTCACACATGACACTTGATACATGTCAGTTTTTGACGACAGTTTCGAGTGTTGCATTTGTTCGAGACTGTGCATCTTGGGTTTTCCTTATTTTATATATCAATGGATGATGACTTAACTTTTCTATTTTCACCAACAATATTTTAGTCTTGAATTTGGTGAATGGGTTGAACCCAAGGATTGTTCATAATATTACATAACAATACGTACGGATTCCCTAAAGAGGTGGTACACCCACATTCCTCCAGGATTTTGAAGTACTAGGGGGTGATCCTATTGCCACATACGTTTTTATATGAACACGTTTTTTTTTTCGTTTAAATCTACACCAATCACAGACGGCCGCTGCCAGAGGCGGCATTGTCAAAAATTTACGTACAAACTAAACGTGTCACCCCATTTACTTGCAATACAACACAAATTATTTGGATCGATTTTATAACGTAAGTTGCCGATTAACGCACATTCGGCGGCACGAATTTTATCACAATCGTATCTGGACGCTGCCGGCGTAGCTGTTAAACTTGAATCTTACAATACTTGACTTGGTATAGGAAGATTCAGACTTAACGGTGGTTCGAAACACTCCGCAAGTCGCTGCGCAGAAGGTGAGGGGTGGTGTACTGCGAAAAGCAAATTTGCTCGTGTTTAAACTTACTACACTTTAAGGACATATTTCACATCAAATCTACTTTCTTTCCTAAACTAAGTCTCTCTCACACACCAACACAAAATAAAAAGCAATGTCTATAAGTATAGCTTATATTAACAGTTAAATCCTATCGCCTCTTCTTGTGGACCTTGGAGGGTCCTTTGACAAAGCACCAGTCCACTGATATCGGCTGGCCCAGGATGTCGGCGCCGTCTAGGGCTTCGCGTGCGCTCTGGTGAAATAAAGAAAAAAGATAAGGCTTGGGTTCTTCTTCTTGGAGTTGCTGGCACAACAGTACTTTGATTGGCCCAAAGCATGCCACTTCCACGGCAATCTTGGTGGCAACGCATATTATGTCACTTTGTTTCCGATTTCAGAAGAGTTACTTCCAGTTTAGGCGCCATCTCCACGAGCGAATGTATCGCCGTGAGTTGACGTTTAGCTCGTCAGTCAATATCACTCGTCGAATCTGCGCGATAACAGATCGTCGTGTGGAGACACGTTCATAGAGTTTTTATAGAAATACGTGGCACGGACGATAATATCGCCGCGATTCTCTTGCTCGTGGAGACGGCCCCTTAGTGATTTACTATTTTTCATTTCTAACTATGAATAGTAGAAGTATCATTGTTTTATTTGAGAATTCAAGTGATTTCTCCCTTAGGGGCCGTCTCCACGAGCGAGAGAATCGCCGCGAGTTGACGTTTTTTCGCTCGTCGAATCGCCGCGATAATATCGCCTTGTGGAGACACATTCATAGAGTTGGACCGTGCACGGCGTTGACTATACCATCTAGTGTCGCATATTCGAAGTTTTAAGGGTCAGAATACTTGACATTGACGCTTCTGTGCTGCCACCTGTTGTTCCTGCATGCTCAGTTTAGGGGATCGTTCGCGAAGAAGACTGCGCCATCTAGCGTAGCTATTTCGAACTTCATACTTGAAACAAACTTGACAGTGACATTTCTGTGCTGCCACCTATAGTTTCTGCACGCTCCCTGAAATACGTGTCACGGACGATAATATCGCTACGATTCTCTCGTTCGTGGAGACGCCCCCTTAGTTAGGCTAGCCAGCAAGAAAGGTATGATATTATTTTTGTCTCATCCAGAGTGAACACGCGCTGACTAGAACCAAACGTTAAGTTCGCTAAGTTCGCTTTTCGCGGCGTTATCCTCGCGATTGCGCAATACTTCATGAACCCATATGTCGTGCTTTTGTACCTCAAAACCTCTTGAAAAAGATTTAAATGCTTCTGAAACCGGAAAATGCATTATTTTCTCTTATAATCTTGTGCTTAGTGTGCTGATCAAAATTTTGTGTCGGCCCAGAACTTAGTTGGTGTCATAATTAACATCCAATTTCAGATGTAATGTTATTCAAATCAAACAAGGCAGTAATTTAAAAAAAATGTCTATACTCACAGCCGCTTGTTTGTATGTTTCATACTCCACAAGAGCGTAACCTTTGAGGAAACCGGTACGTCTGTCCAAGTTCAAGTGAATATTCTTGATCTCTCCGAACTCTGAGAACTGGTTCTGTAATATTAAGATAAATATTTGAAGTTAACTTTTGAAGCCGTCATCATCACAGTGAATTTGCAAGATTATAATTATAAAATCTAACATTATTTAAACATGTAATGTACAGAATATACAGTTATTGGTTGGCCATCCTTACTAATATTATAAACTAGTTGACCCGCGCAACTTCATCTGCTCCGCTCCTATTGGCCTTAGTATGATGATATACAGCCACACACACAGCCAGCCTGCTATTACTGACCAGCTTTGATTGCTGAAATTCTGGCTACTACAAGATATTTTCTTACACCTTGTGCCAAAAATAAGAGAGGAAAGAATAAAAACTTGGGAGTTTTTCAGTGTCTGAAAGTAAAACCCAAGGCTGGGTTAAGCTTACTGTATGTTTTGTGTGTACAATAAAGAATAATATAATTAATTCACCTGTATATCCTCTTCCTGCGCCTCCTCATGAACATTGCTGACAAACAGGATCCATCCTTCGACTGAGCGCTGTGGGCCTGGTGTGTTCCCATCACCCTCGGGAGCCAGGCTGTCATATCTAGAACAAAGAGGAAAGAAGTTTTAATGAGTAGGAGTGTTTAGATGATTGGTGTTAGTTGGTAAAGCATTTTATTGCTAGTTTTACCTACTGGGCCCTAACAGTATGCTGAACAGTGATTGGCACAAGTAGTGCTATTTTGGGTCATAAAACCTGATTGATAATGTTAATATGCACATGCTCCATGATTCCCAGGAATATTATAGAGTATTTTGCAGAAGTTTTTGTAGTGTACTTACTCGTTGGTAATCCTTAAATAAATAAATAAATATTTTTCTGAACATCAATTTATAAATGATGTTTAAATGTTTAAAATATCCTCAATATACAAGACAACATATTAAATGCCTCATCTATACTAATATATAAAGCTGAAGAGTTTGTTTGTTTGTTTGCTTGAATGCACTAATTCAGGAACTACTGGTCCGATTTGAAAAATTCTTTCAGTTATAGCCCATTTATCGAGGAAGGCTATAGACTATATATCATCATGCTAAGACCAATAGGAGCGGAGCAGACGAAGTTGCGCAGGTCAACTAGTTTAGTATATGCTGATCCCGCGTGGTGCTGTATGCCATAATACTTACTGGTCCCAGGATTCAGAAAGTATATCCAGGTTAAGATAACAGTCAATTCATCCCAGGAATAGCACTACCTATGGCCAACACAACACAACACAACACAATAAGAAGATACCATATATTTTGTTTCTTGACTGCACCCTAAGAGGGTTGTGTTCTCATTGAGTTAAGCTTTTCTAGTAAAAGTGTTTAGTGTGTGTGTGTGTGCTAGTCAATATGTTTATTGGATAACACTGGAAACCAAATTAAATTGACTCTAAAACTAACACTGGAAACCAACTTAAATTGACTCTAAAACTAAAACTGGAAACCAAAATAAATCTGGTGAAATTATTGCAGCTTAGTATGTTGTGGTACTCACTCACAACATTCTTTGCTGGCTTGCTTTTGTAGCAGTAAAAAAGTAAGTTTTGCAACAGGAAAGAAGTAGTTCTACAAGCAGCAGTTCCTATGGGGGAGTTCCTATGTTATTGTTTTCCTTACACAGTTTTTTGCAGAAAAATCTTATGAGAAAATTTTCGTCAGTTACCTGCCGCGGTTGCCTCTCTCTGAAGCGCCTCCGCTACCAACTTCACTGCCAAAACCTCTACCCTTACGTTTTCGCGCCTTCTCCTTCAAACGAGCGATTCCCTCTGAAAAACATAACAAATGCTACTGAAATATGTGTAAAATGTATACAGAAGAATATTCAGAGTGTATTAATACTGGGATAACGGAATTACAGGCCTAAATAGAGTCCGTTCAACTAGAAAGTAACCTAAAAAAATTCGTTTTAATTGGAGAGTTAATAGAGCAAATATTGCATGAGTAACGACGATAATGTCTCAGATTGACAAGGGAAACTCACTAGGCGGCTACTAAGCCGAAATAATTACGAAATGCTATTCGTAATTAATCATCAAAACATTCACAAATTACTTACGTTCGCCATCCTCGTCGACCTCAAATTCCTCGGAGTTTTCAATATCTAGCACGTCTGCCATTCTTATTTGTCTGTTTAGCTTCTAAACTACTTTACTATCCCGTATAAATTAATATTGTAGTTTTTGCCCGTATTTCCGTAGGATTTTCACGTAAATAAACGTGAATTTCAATGACTTCAATGAAAGATTTTATTTTTATTCATGACCATAGATACAAGTCTTTTAGTCAGATACATCATAAGCGCGCTTCCACATTCACGCGAGCATCTCGCGAGAAAGCGAGAAAAACACGAGAAACGTGAATGTGGAACCGATTCACATAATCTTCGCAGGTTTCCGCCTTGTTCTCTGATTTTTGTCGGTTTTTTGGCGCGAGACAAAAGAGCTAAGAACGGGAGAAGAGACGAGAATTTGTGTTGACTCCACACTCACATGTTTCTCAGTAGCAAGCGACTCGCCGATTAGAACAGTTGTGCGTGGTATTTGCTGAGCATCAATATGAGTCGGATTTTCTTTTTCGATTTCGATGAATGCTTGTCATCCACCATCTTCTTTTTCTCCACTTCTTTTTAATTTGTTTTTTTTTTTTTATCTTGAACTAGCACTTTTCCCGCGACTTTGTTCGCGCGTGTTAAGTAGGTACTCCACAAATTTCCTATACCTCCTTCTTTATAGGGTAGTTAATGTGTAAATGACTTATTAATAGACTCAACATAGGGCAGTTTGCTCTAACCGCAACATTTACTTGCTTAGAGCATTTTATACCCGTCGTAACTTTTAAACGAAGGGTAACATGTACATAATCAACCTTAATTATCAGACCATCTGAATGGATAAGGATTCATATTATGATACCAAAATCACCACTATTCCATTCCGCCCGGGTTGCGATTCAATTATTTGAATATAAAAATGGTAATAGCGACTTAACCATAATAGTTAGACATATACCCGCGTGGAATTTTTAACAGGTAATAATGAGTATTTCAATTACGTAGTACCTTAAGTACATTATTTTTATGTATCATCAATAGTTTTCTCAGCGCACGCCAATTATTGGCAAAATTTTACTACTTTGGGTTACATTATTGCAATTTTCATAAGGATCTCTATTTTTTTTAAATATAGTATAGCCTATGTAATGTAGCCAGACATAATGTAGGATTCTAATGGTGGGATAGGTTATTTTTTCAGATTTTTCTCGTGATCGTTATGATCAATCCTGTCACCCCGTTTCGGCTTGACGTTGAGTTCTGGGACAACCTGTATACTGGAACAGATCCAGAGACTAGGTATTTAAGGAGACTAGGTCGCACCTATTCCAATTATAAAAATACTCGATCCACCTAGTCTCTATAAAGTCTCACTGTGCGTACGCAGCGCACGGCACACGCGCGGCCCGCCCGATTCGAACAAAGTAGGTACCGGCGCGGCGTAGCGAGATGGCGAGTCTACTTTGCCGCTCACACGTGTTTGCCTAAATCATTCGTGAATCATGTGTCAGCCATTTGAATTTGAACCATATTTCAATAGACATGAAAGCAATGTGAAACGAAATCGTGTTCTGCAAGTATATACCCATCAAAAACATAACTTGTAAAAAAAACAAGTCTCGCAACTCAGTTCATCTACCGTAAAAAGTTGTGAGATCCATGTCAACCAACCAAGACCAACCAAGCCAGCCAGCCACCAAGATTACCAAGTCGGTTAATGTATTCGGTCCCTACTTAAGGGTCCCTCTGTCTTAAGTTATTAAGTAATTAGCTAACCTAACAACATCTTATAGTGACTTGGCCATCGCATGTAAACACAATGTATCCCACAAGTAATACATTTAAATACGATTGCCAAGTCAATCTATTTATTTAAACCATAAAAGATTTTTAATATGGATATGGTCACTATAAGATGTTGTTAGGTTAGATACTCTATACTAATATATAAAGCTGAAGAGTTTGTTTATTTGCTTGAACGCGCTAATCTCAGGAACTTCTGGTTAGATTTGAAAAATTCTTTCAGTGTTAGATAGCCCATTTATCGACGAAGGTTTTAGGCTATATATCATCATGCTAAGACCAATAGGAGCGGAGCAGTAATGAAAATTGTGACACAGACGAAGTTGCGCGGGACAGCTAGTAATATATAAAGCTGAAGATTTTGTTTGTTTATTTGCTTGAACGCGCTAATCTCAGGTACTAGTGGTCTGATTTGAAAAAATCTTTAGCAGTAATGAACATTGTGACGCAGACGATTAACTTGAACATTGTACGGCACTCACTGTCGCACTCAAAGTTTTTTCTAAATTAACTAACCCATTATTTCTCTATAGAATTAGATTTACATCAAGATTATTTAAATTTGCGTCATAAGTTAAATAAAACGTGGTTTGTGTATATACCTGCGATATCGCAGTAAAACTTAAAGGTTGCCTGGAAGAATGTGGCCGCCTTTCTGTGACGGACGGGAAGCGTGGAAGCTGCGGCGCGGGCAAGCCAACTCCACCGGCCGTGGTTATGATTATTGGTGTTCTTTCTTTCATGGCAATTTTGGGTAATTTAGTCTACTTAAAAATACTTTGCGGGATTTTGATACAACTTCATAAGACATGTCCCATTCTTGATTTTACATTCAGTTCACCATTTTACAAGTTGCCTTTGAACAAAATTATATGCAGGTCGGTACTTCCATTATTATATTATACATCCTGTGTATGTATAATACAATATTGGAAATACACAGATTCATTCACTGCAAATGTAACTTTGTAATCCTATATATTTATATGGGATTATAAAATTATTTATGCAGTTAGTGTATCTGCAAAATGGGACAGAAATTGCAAAATGAAATTTGAAATATACCGTGTTTATACAAGGCCTACTTGGTTACTGAAAATTCAGGCTTCTAGTTTTATCCACAACGAAGTTATAGGAGTTCGAAAATGGCCTGAATTGCTTCGAGAAAAGGATGGTACGGCCGTGCCGCTTTTTTGCTCGATTTGGCGGGGGCACTGCCGTACCCCCAGATTCTGTCCTTTTTTAACTACACTATGCCGAAGTCTTTCCATCTTTGTCTGCCATTTCTGCCGATACTCGACACTAGGTAGGTACTTGCAAATACTCGATGCGAATGAATGAAGACTTTGGACTAGGACTAGATGCAATGTGCAGTCAAGTCTCAAGTGCGGACCATTGCGGACTCGTGCGAATATGATCTCGGAGGACGCACCACCGCTCGTCTTGACATTTTGTGATATTCTACCTACTCGATGCCGCAATCGGATACGCGATAGTTTGGGACTTATTTTGCAATTAGTTTTCGTAAAGAATTTTTATTATGTATTTAAATAACTTTTGATTTTATTTTGTTTTACGATATTAATTTATTGTTTTAAAAAATGGCATCCAAAGGAATTAGTGTCGCTTGGGATGGAGAAAGGGCAACGAAAGTATGAAGGGAAGATTACAATTCATTAATACTACGTACCAGTGCGCAAAGCCCAAGCAAACTTTAAAGTATGCGTACTAGGTCATACTAGGTGGAATAGGTATTTGGATCGAGTATTTGTACGGACTAGGACAAGTAGCACCTAGTACAAAATTTACCTAGTACGACTCATCTCTAGTGTGTACCCAAAGAAGCTCTCGCCGAGATTATCACTGAGATTCTTGGCGAGATTCTCGGCGAAGATCTCGCGTGAATGTGGAGCGGGCTTTAGAGTATAGAAATATAATATAGATGGGTTTTTCACAGGAAATAAATGACTTTTCAGTGTTACCAGTGATAGGACCAGACATAAAATTAACATAAAAATAGGTTGTCAAGATTTTAGGTTCATGTTCCTATACGATGGAATGAACGGCGACAAAAATAGGAAACTTATATCAGCAATAAATAAATAATTATTACTTCACTTATCCACACTTAAATAAAAATAAAACATTACAACAAAGTAAAAAGTAGTAAGTAGTATAATAGTGATTTTAAATTGCAGCAACACCGGTTGATTTCCACTTCTTAGCGTGCTTTTAATAAGCATCAAACACGGAGCAAATGTTGTCCCGAGTCCCATGGAAATTATTTAGAATTTTATAAAAGAGTTTATATGTTTATGCAGACTAAAATAAAAACATCCTTTAGAAAAGAAGAAAAAAACAAGATGTCAAGAATATTGTGACATCAATATTTTATTTTATTTTCATCTATTTTTTAGGCTAACTGGACAATGAAAAATTTTGAAATGAGTGCTTGTAACGTTGAAGAATCGAGAAATGAACCGCGAGGCACAGTATCTGGAGACTGGTCCTCGAGGTCATCCAGATCTCTTGCGACAACTCGATCATCATCACCCAACAGAGGAGAAACTATTTTTGATAAATACCTTGATATCATCCACTCGAAATCAAATCTTTCTGTGAATGTCAAGTCAGAGTCGCCTGAACGCCCTTTTGATTTTTTTGACGATGAAGAATTTGCTTTTGGAATTAATTTACTCAATAACAATGTAGCGTGTGTCGGTGATAACATTACCAAACTTATTCAAATGGGTAAAGTCTTAATTATTATTTCTAGGTTGTGTAGACTAAGAGTGAAGTCATAATAGCTGCGTTTTTCCAGTAGGTACTGAATGAATAGTTATAAGCTCTAGCCTGCAATAAATAATACACTTTTTCATCAAAATGGGGTCTGGGCTAGGCCAGCCGCCAGCAAACTCTGATCTTACTCTTCTGTTATTAATTATGAGTTTTGGTAGTAAAAATACCACCAAAACAAATTTATTTCTAAAAAGAATGTTTAAAAATTGTACTCATTCTGGTAACACCAAAGAGTACAGGGTAACACTAATAAATGACAGCTGTCAGATAAATGTGAAATCTGATTTTGGATTTTGTGAATATCTCTTTTGTATTTTCGCTAGAATATTATTATTTTATTTACTAATTGCTTAGTGTAATAATTTGAATAACATGCCGGAATTCCATCTTACGGATTCCATAATCACTCAGCTTAACGGTAAGTTAATTATTGAAATATCGTAACTATTTTGAACGTGAAGAAGTTACATAATTTTGTTTGCAAAATTGATATTGTTTTGTTTGACACAAATATTTAATTTTAGCAACGCGGTGTTTTAAATAGTGCTCTATTACTGGTGTTGCGTCATTTGGGACATTCGGACACTGTAACACTTCTTATAGCAATGAAACTACGAATTGACGAACCCTTTGAATTTGGTAAAATATTCTGTAATTGTGTGTGACTTGAAGTATTTTTCTGTTAAAAAGTGTTTGGTGTATAAATGTGGTGCGTTTTAAAACCCAGTATTAACTTGCTAGCCTTGTTTTTGATTTATTGATGATGTTTTTTTTTAGTTTTTTGTACATAACCTCATTTTGACACACTCATCTCACGGTTACAAATGTGACATAATATAAACACTATCAGGTCAGTTTCAGTTCTATAACAGGAAGTTTTTAGAGTAGAACCTCCATCATAGATTTTGTCTCTGTCATCCCTGACCTAGACTAGAGTCAAGAGCAAACCCATCACAAAAAAAAAAAAACCTAATTTCCTCCATTTGCTGCAGAGTTAATAACATTTTAATAGACATACATTTGACCACTATCTCACCTGATGGTAAGCGATGATTCTACTACAATTCTTATACCATCTACCAGGTAACTTACCAAGTCATCATCATCTGATGACTTGGTAATTTATGAAATTACCAAGAATATCTCAGAATTGATGTCAACTGTTACCCCCCATAACTTACCTAGGACTTATTATTTTTTATTAAAATTACAACTTTTTATTTTTGATTTACCTCTACGGTCTCATGGGCCTTCCCCATTCCTTCCATTGCTCTCAGTTGATTCTCATCTTCCATTTTGTGTATAAACTAGCTTCTGCCTGCAACTTCGTACACGCATATCCCGTTTGTTCCCGTTCCCATAGGAATTTTGAGAAATCCTCTCTTATTGCTCCCATACCCAGGGAAGCTTCATGCGAAATTTTATCTTTCTACAACCAGTAGTTTCTGCTGTGTTTTGTCTGTTAGTCACTCAGTCACTCAATCATTTAATCAGTCAATAATGTAAGAATTTTTCAAAAATACTAGCTGACTTGGCAAACGTTTTGTTGCCATACAAAAAAAAAAGTACCCTACCACCTATTCTCATACCTACCAAATAAACATACAAAATTTCATGAAAATCGGTCGAGCCATTTCGGAGGAGTTTGGTAACAAACACCGTGACACAAGATTTTTATATATTAGATTGATTATTGCATATTAAAGTCCTAGGCCACATGGTGACATCACCATCACTATGCTAAGATGACATGATGATATCATGATAATTCTAATAGCTATTGTGTAAGACTACTCTCCATTACATGTTGGCAAGAGTGTGTTAAGACTGAGTATTAATATGAGTGAGTGATGATCCTTGGCACTGGATTTTATGTCACAACTGTTTGTTGTTTTAAAAGGGTGGCTATGGAGATTCTTGTTGGCTAAGTTTTATTAGGAGTGACTTTTGTGAAAAATATTTATTAAAAAAAAATCTAATAAAATACCATAGGGCAGCACAAAAGCGTTATTGACAAGTATTTATTAGGTAAAAGTTTCGAATTGCAACACTAGATGGCAGTCTACACCATTACCTGTGTGTATAATCCAGTCGTTATAATATCATCATCATCATATCAGCCGAAAGACGTCCACTGCTGGACATAGGCCTCCCCAAGTGTCGCCACAACAACCGGTCCTGTGCGTCTCGCATCCATCGGCTACCCGCGACCCTCACCAGGTCATCGATCCACCTTGCGGGAGGCCTTCCGTTGCATCTTCCGGTACGCGGTCGCCACTCCAGAACTTTTCGGCCCCATCGACCAACTGTTCTGCGAGCAATGTCACTTTACTTCGGAGATCCTTCGGGCTATGTCAGTATTCTTGGTTCTCTTGCGGATATCATCATTCCTGATTTGATCATGCAAGGAAACTCCAAGCATTGTCCTCTCCATCGCCCTTTCAGTGACTTTAAGCCTTCTGATGAGGGCCATTGTGAGCGAATTATAATATACTGGTGGACGTCACGCGGTTTCACCCGCGTAGTTCCCGTTCCCGTGGGAGTACGTGGATAACATATAGCCTATGTTACTCCCTGATAATGTAGCTATCCAATGCTAAAAGAATTTTTCAAATCGGTCCCGTAGTTTCGGAGCCTATTCAATTCAAACAAACAAACAAATCTTTCCTCTTTATAATATTAGTGTAGATGTTCCGTTTAATAACACTTAATTCATGTACAATATTTTCTAAATATGACATTGTAAATAATAAAATGAACAGAATAACAGTTTAGGTTTTTTTAGTAATAATAAAATTCTATCTACCTATATTCCACAGATCAGTTCTCCTTTAGCTATTTGACACATACAAACATTTAAGCCATAATAAGTATCTGAAATCAATGTACAATAAATATTTGTTCCACTAAATGTCTATCAGAGCTAAAATCCACACACAACTGGATATATTTTTTATTTTATTTTTACTGTTGTTTTTGCCTATTAGGTATTGCAAACTTAGAAGCTCTTGCCACCATAAAATTACATTTATTAATACTGTTGAACCACATTCCAGCCCAGGAGCCATGGCCAGACAATGTGAAGCTGTTCCAGCCTTACGAGGTGGAACAGATACTGCTGCCCGACAATGCCAGCTGTCTTGCTGTGCAGGCGTTCTTGAAGGTAAGACTTGATCAATATGCCTATGGTAGACACCAGCCACCACCATAAATGCGCAATAACGGTCATTGAACCCATATACATTTCTTGATTTTCTTAATATTAAAAAAAAAAAATTAAAGACAACGACGCGTATATTAATATAAGACACACATAAAAAGAAGACATAAATCAATAGAAGTTATTTTTTGCTCTTAAAGATTTATTGGGGTTTTTTAAATTTTAAATTTATATTTATTTCATGCTTTTTAAGCTTATTTATAATTTTAAACTTAGTTAATATTCCTCATTCCCTATCTATACATTTACATAGTGTACATTATTTTACTAGTCAAGCTCTTTCATTTGATACCCATTGAGGGAATTGTGAAAAAAAAATGTGATTCGCCATTTTGTTGTGGCAGCTATCTTACGATTTGAAATTAGTCATAGTGTATTCTACTAGTGAAGGCCTTTCATTTGATACCCATATTGAGGGAGTTGTGAAAAAATATGTAATCTGCCATTTTGTGGCGGCGGCCATATTGGATCGATTTTCATCACACATAGCTAAAAACACTCCCGACTAATTCACCTTTCAAACAAAAATAACAAAATCAAAATCGGTTCATCCGTTCGAGAGCTACGATGCCACAGACAGACACACACACACACACACACACACACACACACACACACACGTCTGTGTGTGTGAAAAACGACGGGGTGTTATAAGTTTGACGTGTCTAAGTCAAACTTATTTTTTGCGTCGGGCGAAAAACAAGTAAAGAACAAGCTGTCCTGATTCGACTCCTACCGTGATCTTTAACATTCTCTCGTAATTAAAAACGGTTCATAATTTATTGATTGGGTATCTAGATATGAAGGGATACTAGGGAACGGTCAATGTTCTTTATTCCGCCGATCGCCCGCCACGGGCCCGGGGGATCAATATGGAGGTAGACGGTACAGAGAGTAAGTCCCGCAAACCTCCATTGAAATGAGAGGATCCTCCGACCTGACGGTTGTTGTGTCCGGTGTGGGCAACTGCCCAATGGTTGATATTCGGGCTTATGTATATGTTCAAATCGCACGGTAAAATCTAATTGCGCGATGCAGTATTTCGCTGCTAGTTGGATAGATGCTGTTGCGGTTCTTTTTGTTGCGATGTAGATTTGCTCCATTAGTTTTTTTTTCAAGCTACAAGTTTATCTGGCGCCTACCGTAGCCTTTGCCGAACTATGTTGGGATCGGCTTCCAGGCTAACTGGATGCAGCTGGATACCAGCATTTACATGGCCCAGTCGTCTATCTGATCTCCACATTCTAGTCGTGCAACATCTTTAGGTACACGGTAACACATAGTTATTTGCTGTAGGGCTGGGCTGACGACAGTAAAATTAATAGGGTTGCAAAATGCCGACTGCTACGGGTTACCAGATAAAAATCAGTATGGATAATAGCAACACAAGCCTGTTGATGTGTCCCAATAAGATATCCAAGAATACATAGTTCAGGCTACAGAAAATAAATATTCTCTTTATTGTACACCATGCAAAAATTACATTCAAGGTCTTACAATCGCATCTGTCAATTAAAAAGTCTCTAAAACTCGTTACAGGATGGGACTGAGCCCTTTGTAATTGCGAAAATATCCTTTGAAGACCATTTTCACACAACTCATTTAAACACTTCTGTTTTTGTTCTAAAACTGTATATCCTTCTTCCACAGATGTGCAACCTCCCCTTCGAAGTGGAAATGCGCTGGAACGCAGAATTCATGTCACCATCGGGCCGAGTCCCCTTCATCAAGTGCGGGGCCTTCGTGGTCTCCGAGTTGGAGCCCATCGTGCAGTTCGCGGCGAACAAGGGCGTGTCGCTATGCGGCAAGCTGAGCACAGAAGAGAAGGCCGAGATGAGGGCCTACATGAGTCTTATTACTAACGTGCTGGTCAATGCTGAGGTTGGTATACTCTAATTCAGATTATCGTATTAATACTGTCGTAGTTTTCGGAGCAAGCGCTGTGTTGTTCCGAAAACTACGACAGTACGAATAAAGTGCTTCAAGCACATCTTTATTCAATCTGCTTAGCCTTTTCCCAATTATGTTGGGTCGGCTTCCAGCCTTAACCGGAAGTAGGTGAGTACTAGTATTTTACATGGACTGACTGCCTATCTAACCGCGATATCCCAGAAAGAAACTGGGTAAAATCATGTCAGATTTTTTGACTTATCACTTCCGATCAAGGATCTTTAAATGGCAATCGATACCAATGACGTGCACGACTGCACGTACGTGAATTAACCTGCTTTCCGAGGCATTGAGGAGTCTCGGTGTGTGACGGATGGTCACCCATCCTCGGACTGATCTCGGCACCGTTGCTTAGCCTTTAAATATCGAACAGCTCGGCTGTTATGAGCACGAAGGAGAAGGCCTATATGAGTATTAGAAAGGAAGATGAATGATAAAACGATGATAAAAGCATTAATCTCCACCAGTTCAGCTTCAAGAGCCAGGCAGGGAGATCTTTTTTCTAATACTTAAAATTGTTGTTGCCTCTACCAATTTCTTTATTCTAGTAATCGTAAGCCTGACTGCGGAGAGTACTGTGTCCCATCTCCGGATGTCAATTCGTTTCTTCTTTTTGTAGAAGCTTACTTCCCAGTAGTCTAGATTTGGGCCTCTTTGCAGTAAACTAGCACTTTATCTTACAAACATATTTTTATTTTAAATATTATTTATTTGTTGAACACCAACCACAGTATAGTCTCATTAATGCAAAGGTTGACTGATAGTTATTGATTTGTTGCATTAAGTCGGCCTATGTACCACTACTGTACATAAAGCTTCATTCTATAGTTGGGCCCAATTTTATGCTGCATCCAATGTTCAATGTCCTGGTAAAAACAAATTCTGCCAATATTCTTAGGTACTAATAAATAAACCTGTATCCCCATAGCTCTACATATCCTGGGTGGATAATGAAACCTTTAACGCGGTGACGAAAGTGCGCAACTCTTCGGTCTACCCCTGGCCACTAGGCTGGCTGCAGACCAGGGCCAAGAGGAATGCTGTCATCAAGCGACTGAAAGCGCTGCATTGGTACGATAAGACCTTGGACCAGGTTCTAGCTGATGTGAGTACAATTTTTTTACACACCTTGTGAGGGTTTAAACCATGCAGATCGCTATACTAGTGGATCATTTCATGATAATCTGTCAGTTTGAGTTCTGATAAAGTAATTTGAACATTTTCAGGTGGAGCAATGTTGTAATTCGCTAAGTCAACGGCTCGGAGACAGAGATTACTTCTTCGGGAGCACGTGAGTACAGTTGAAACGTTTAAATACACATATATGTGATTCTTTGGCGTAAGGGCCTTCCTGTTTTGTTGTGCAAATGAATGCGACGATCGCGTATTCGCGTGAAGATCGATTTCGTTTAAAACGTCAATAACTTACTTGCCATTCTGCATGAAAATTCCTCTCTACACTATTAATTCTATGTTTGTTTTATGTTGAAACTTTAAAATTATCGAGCGATCGATGTTCTGGCTTCCTCTTTTTAGCACGCTTGGGTTTGTCATTGATATTTAAGTGGAACTTTAGCAACATTGCATATAGAAGACAGAAAACTGGTGGAGGTTAGTTTCTGATATGAAACTAGTTGCTAAAGCTTCAAATTGCCAAGAAGAACATCCAATGTGCACTCTCGTCTCGTAAAAAAAGGCTTGGTTTATACATACACACATACTGCTCATTCCTTTTCCCAAGTTGGTAGGCAGAAACTACAGTACGCCACATTTCACAATCCGTATATGCTTTGCTGCTAAACGCAGGTTAATATCCATCAATTTGTAAAATAATGCCAAAACGGTGACCTTATACTGTGTGTAGGTATGCCTTTAAGGAACCTACCACACTACGACTGGTCGTGATTGCAGAAGGGTTGTCCGCAATCGGTCAAATTTCCGCTAAAAGCTTTTGCGGTAAATTTGCGACACACACTGCTCGCGATTTTCGTTTAGTAGTGGACTATCCTACGTCATATCTTCCTCCCTCGTCCTAGCCCCACTCCTCTAGACGCGCTAGTGTACGGACACATGCGCGCCATCCTCATGGGCCCCGGCGTGCGAGCGGGCGCGCTCATCAAACGAATCACTAGCTCTACTGTGACTTGTGTTGAGCTGCATCATACATACACATGTACAATATATTCCTCTCCCTCCTGTTTCGTCCTAGCTCCACTCCTCTAGACGCGCTAGTGTACGGGCACATGCGCGCCATCCTCATGGGCCCCGGCGTGCGAGCGGGCGCGCTCATCAAACGAATCACTAGCTCTACTGTGACTTGTGTTGAGCTGCATCATACATACACATGTACAATATATTCCTCTCCCTCCTGTCTCGTCCTAGCCCCACTCCTCTAGACGCGCTAGTGTACGGGCACATGCGCGCCATCCTCATGGGCCCCGGCGTGCGAGCGGGCGCGCTCATCAAACGAATCACTAGCTCTCTACTGCGACTTGTGTTGAGCTGCATCATACATACACATGTACAATATATTCCTCTCCCTCCTGTCTCGTCCTAGCCCCACTCCTCTAGACGCGCTAGTGTACGGACACATACGCGCCATCCTCATGGGCCCCGGCGTGCGAGCGGGCGCGCTCATCAAACGAATCACTAGCTCTCTACTGCGACTTGTGTTGAGTTGCATCATACATACACATGTACAATATATTCCTCTCCCTCCTGTCTCGTCCTAGCCCCACTCCTCTAGACGCGCTGGTGTACGGGCACATGCGCGCCATCCTCATGGGCCCCGGCGTGCGAGCGGGCGCGCTCATCAAACGAATCACTAGCTCTCTACTGCGACTTGTGTTGAGCTGCACCATACATACACATGTACAATATATTCCTCTCCCTCCTGTCTCGTCCTAGCCCCACTCCTCTAGACGCGCTAGTGTACGGGCACATGCGCGCCATCCTCATGGGCCCCGGCGTGCGAGCGGGCGCGCTCATCAAACGAATCACTAGCTCTCTACTGCGACTTGTGCTTAGATGCATCAACTTGACGAAGATGACTATGACGGTATGTAGTTTTACCCCGATTGTTAATCGGTTGCTAGGTTAGTTTGTTAGTTTAGCGCAGTTCGCATATGTAATATGTAGCATTTTCTAGCAAGCGTGTAGAAATTATTGATCGAATAGGGCCAATGCCGTTATGGCCCATGTGTATCAACGTTTTTCAACATAGCATAGCATAGTCGGCATTATAACGTTCCCACTGTTGGGACTCAGGCCTCCTCTCTAGGAGAGGGAATGGGCCGTAATCCACCACGCGGGCCCAATGCGGGTTGGTGAATGTCACATGTCTTCGAATTTTTGGTTCTAGGACATGCCGGTTTTTTCAACATACTTACTCGAAAACAAAATTTCAGTAGCCTAAAAAATCCTTTTCATGTCTGAGATTTGACAATCGTTTTCGCTGATAGAATGTAATTTTCTCTCCGTGCTTTAGTCGTATCATTAATGTCTCCTCTTGACATATTATCATAAGCTATTCTTACTCCCTCCTATTCCCCTCCTAGCCTCAAGAAGAGTACCTAGTAACCCAAGCCTTCCAAATCTCCCGGCGCCGCCTGTCTCCTGAGCGCTCCGTATCTGAACGTAGCACGAGGATCCAACGCTCTCGGATGAGTATAAGGAAGGAAAGCAAGGACAGTGTGGTCAATGTGGTCAATAATTATAATAATAGAGATGTTTTTGGTAAGATTTTTATGCTCATTTTTAGCAGTAGGCAGTAGGTTCGCTCTCTATCATAAGGGCAGCTAACCTTTTTTTCTTTTTCTTTTTTTAAATAACTTTGCCCCACCCACACTAGGAATTTCTCCTGTATCGTGGGTGCGTTTACAAACATATTTATTCACATACACAAATAGCCAGACCCGGAACAACTATCTGTAGGCCATACTACGCTAGTATTATATTATTAGTGGCCATACAAATATTTGTTCCGTGCGGGAATCGAACCCGCGACACGCAACGCAGCAGTTAATCGCTCAACCACTGCGCCAACCGTGCCGTCATGTAATGACCTTATGACTGCGTCAGCTAATGGTGTTACCGTTGCTGAATATTAGGCCAAACATAGTATTTAATTATACTATTTGCCATCGACATAAGAAAATAAGGGGTTTATTGACTGAAAAAATGTAGGGGTTTTGTACGCTCTTGACTAAACCTTAGGAAGTGAAAGCCTTTTTTTTAAGGATGGGGAATCATCAAATGACTCCTCCCGCTCTGGGTGAAGTAGAAGGGAGTGTCCAGACTCTTACTGACTCAAACCCATCCGTGTTCCTCCTAATGCCCTTTGCGTTCCAGGGCCGCGATGACTCTTTCGAACAAATTCCGCAACCCCGGCAGGAACTGGCCATAGCGGGCTCCGTCTACTACGCTGATAGCTCTTTGAGGCGCGCGTGGAACACAGCGCGCTGTCGACCCGGGCCTGGTTCTGATCGGACGGCGAGTCACCCAATACATGCCGTATGCTGGCCCGCGCCTACGGTGGCCGGGAATCGTCCTGCGACTTCCGACGCCCGGGGCGTCTTCTTCTATTGCGGTGGCTGGGGCGTCATGTTTCACTCTCTCTCACACAATCGGCCTCCTCCTTCGCTAGCAATACTGCTTCGCAGAAAGAGGTGACCGCTTCCCATGCCTCCTCGCTCCGGACCATGGATTGAACCAGGACCGGACGTGAGAGGTCGCCACCGCCGATCGCCTCGACGAGGACACGGTGGTGCTCCACTCAAGCAGAGCAGACCTCCACCGTATGCTCCACCGTGTCCTCCGGGCGATCCTCGCAGTGTTGACACCCGGGCGTATCCTCCCGCCGAATCCGAAACAGGTATCTCCCAAAACAACCGTGTCCGGTGAGTACATGCGTCAAGCGGAAGGTGAGGATGCCGTGGCGCTGACTCTGAGGGAGTGAAGGATTGTTTTATATTTCTTTAGGTTTAGGGTCTTGTGGTGTAACCGCAAACCCATGGTTTTACATTTAAAGTAGACTATCATATTATTTTTTGAAACGGAAAAGGGTAATTTAAATTACAGGAGAGATATTGGTTCTCAAAACTAGATAGTTCAAAAGTTTCCCCATTATTAAAAGCTAGGAATATCTATAAAATCTCCAAACTCTTACACCTGGCTATTCCTAAAGACTTCCCTTAAAATTATTTTTAGTTCATTGATAATACTGAAAAAAAAAACCCTCCCAATTCAGGTTTCAAACCTTTTGCCTCAAAGCAAATAATAATAATGACTACAAAAGAAGGAACAGTTACCTGCCAGTATCCAGGCCAAACCATCGACGACGACTTAATCATAGACCACGAACTCTACAACGCAATGTTCGGAATCATAGAGGAAATACTAAAAAAAGTCAACGAATTAACCATAGACGAATTTATTGAAAAAGTAGATTTGTATCAGAAGAAAAATGATCCTTTTGAAGTAATACCTTTCCCAAACGAGTCGAAGTATATATCAGTCGAAGCTAAAGTGTCAGAATACTTGGATACTATTGAAGAAAATGATCTGACTGAAACTAGTAATTCATTGGGCGATGATCTATTGATAGTGAACGACGATGATACGGATAATGATGTAAATGATATTAATGATGAAAATGTCGCGGCTGTGCGTGAAAAGTCGGCGTCGCAGAAGACTTTGGTTGGGGAACGTGCCAGGTACTTTAGAGATTATAATATGATTATAGACTAGAGTACAGTAGGGACACCGTTTTCCGTCCATTTATACTCCACTTGGACCGTTGTGCGTGACTTAAAGACTAATATAGATGGCTGCTGGTGAAATTTACAAGCACATGCGACATTTCAGCTGCAAGGGTCAGTCCGTGGATGGATGACCATCTTAAATTATTAACCTGATTCATCCGTGCCTTGAAAAGCTCGCTAAGCTGTCTCGTGTTGGTCTCGGTTGTCATTTGTAGATTTTTGATAGCCTGTACAGGTAGTAAGAAGCCAGGAAGCCACGAAATTACTGGGTTGTGGAGGTCCTGTAAGCAGTTGCTCCACGTAAATACTTGTAAGTACTCTGGACTGGTACCTTTAAAAAGGCGAATTAACTTTCGATTTTAGTTTGGGAAACTCGTATTTATAAGTTGGTGTCAGTTTTTGGGTCTAGATCTTCAGTCTAGGGGTCAAGTGACCACGATCCTCAGTAATGAGGGACTGACTGAAGAAGTAAATTTTTAATAATTTTTTTTTATTTATATTTTTTTTCCATACCAGCAACATAAGCTTACATCGAAAAAGCGTAATAGAACTAAACAGTAAAGAATTGATCATTAACAGCGTCAATAGCGAACAAGAACAGGAACTGGAAACGTTGAACGAATCTGTTGAGAACAACTCTGATAAGTTACCCTTGAGTGTAGAAGTAAGCTCGTCGTCGGCAACAGGTTTATATATATTTTTTTTTTGGTATTTTCATTATTTCTCATCCACATGTAACCCGTCTGCCTTCAACGCAAGAGTAAATAGGCATATTCTGGGCACGCTTTCTCTATCATAGACCTCATATCCATCGTTTTCGATCAGGCGTGATTCTGGCCAAGAGCCAGCTCAACCCTTAATAAAAAAAAAAAAACAAGAAACCTAGAGAATATATATATATATATATTGTTAGGAATAATCAGTAAAATAAGTTTAAAAAAAATAAACAATCTTTAATTTCTTTAAATAGCACTTTGTCAAAAATATCAAAAGGAACACTGTAAATATTAATCAAATAGAAATTTAACTAGCCAAAGGGGGCGTCCATAAATTACGTGAGGCATTTTAGGGGGGAGGGGGTCGAGCCTAATCTCACCCAATCTCATGTGGGGGAGAGGGGGGGTCACGGCAAATATCACGTTTTTTTTTCCGAAAGGAACTGATGCAATAGTATAAAATTGCGAGAAAACTGGTTTTTCAATAAATCAATTAGTAAAACATGAGATGTTTCTGAGCTGCAGAGCACCAGTGAACACTCCACAGTACACCAGCAAAACTACAACAGTTTAAGAGAGCTGATTTTACTGAAAATCACATGGACATGTTGGTTTAAGTAATTATTCTTAAGAAGAGAACACACATGAGTCCCTGTGGACTGAATTAAAATAATCTTTTATTTACAAATTTCAGTAACAAAGAAGTCCTAACTAGTCCTGATTCAAAGATTGGCGTGTTTACTCTAAAAACACGCATTTTTTAAAATCTCACGTGAGATTGAGGTCGTGGGGGAGGGGGTCGAGTCAAATCTCACGATCACGGTCGGATTATCGCCAAAATCGCCTCACGTAATTAATGGACGCCCCCAAAAGAAATAACCAGTACACCAAAACGTAACCTAAAATTAACCTAGCACACAATAATGGTCAGGCAGCCGTTCCGACCGCCGTCCAAGCAAAAAAGAGTGTTGCCACACCGCGCGCCTTCTTTTATACCTCCATCGGTTGACAGCTGATGGCGTGACTTCTTCATGACGTCACCTCGTCTTCCGTTACCAACAATATATATATCATCATCATCATATCAGCCGAAAGACGTCCACTGCTGGACATAGGCCTCCCCCAAGCGTCGCCACAACGACCGGTCCTGTGCGTCTCGCATCTATCGGCTAGATATATATATATATTTATAATATAGTATTCGGTATAGGTATATATTTTACTAGTTGACCCGCGCAACTTCGTCTGCTCCGCTCCTATTGGTCTTAGCGTGATGATATAAAGTCTATAATATATAGCCTTCCTCGATACATGGGCTATGTAACACTGAAAGAATTTTTCAAATCGGACCAGGAGTTCTTGAGATTAGCGCGTTCAAGCAAACAAACAAACTCTTCAGCTATATAAGGCTCATAAAGACAGTAGCTCCATCTAAATTCTGGTATTCAACTGCGTCGGTTAGAAATAGTTAAAATAGAAGCCAACCTCAACATCGATGACCTCCAATCCCACATTTTTTCTAATTGTTTGTGCTCGAAATTATTATATCATCCACGTTTTAGAGTATCACTATGCCGTTTCGCTCTGACACAATTTAACCACTTACAGATTCCTCCTCTACTTTAAAAACACCAAAAAGTGAAGAAATAAGCGTTGAGAAGTTACTCAAGTATTTACGTCGGCGAAACGCAGCGTATTGCAACAACGTCGTGGCCGACATTGACTAGTAACTAGGACTACGAAATTTCGGAATACGACATTTCGGGTTTTAATTATATTTAAAGACGAAATGGCGTATTGTTCATTATTATTGCTGAATTGTTTGTTGGGACAACATTTTTTTAATGAATTTTATACCTAAATGAAATGCAAAATAAATAAGGCATTAAAGTGTCGTTAAATTATAGCCCTGTATTTAACAAAAACTATTTCCTAACATTTATGACTTGATATGCGTTTCAGTTAGCTTCGTTTTTTATGTTTTCTATTAAATTATTTGCTTATGCCCCAGTTTTTGTTTTATTCACGCAGAATGGCAAATTAAATGTGAGTTCACAAGTTTTTTCTCGTAATTGTATAAGTATTGTACTTTGGAGTTGGTTACACATTTGTTTTCATATTACATCGATATTCATGTATTAAATAGTTTGAAACATAGAAACAAGTAAAATATCAGTCTGCAGGAAAGCATATATCAGTGGTAACAGCTGATATACTAAAGCCGCACTTATTGGTACGACATAACATATCATTACGCTTTCATTGTCAAATTATTACAACTGATGTACGTTTGACTGTACCTACGTCTATACAAAGTATAACAGACTGATGAGTGTTCATCTGTTTAGTAATGTCAATATCAACGAAATCATTATTTTCATTATAAGGCCCACTTGTACAAACCAGAGTATTTTTTTTAGCTCCGAGTTAATTTAAAGCCTGTAATTTAAAGCCTGTTAATTTAAATGCATGGAAACAATAACAGCCGCACAGAGCGATCTTCAAGGTTAAGCAACGCTTGCAGAGGTTGTCTGTGGATGGGTGACCATTTTTACATACCGAGCCTCCTTCGTGCTTTAGAAAGCACATTAAACCGCCTATTCTGCCCGTCATTTGTAGATCTCTGGCAGTCGTTATGGATTGTCAGAAGCCAGAAAATCTGGCACCAGTCTTGCGAAGAAACACTGTCTTAGTCAGTTGCAGGGTTGTGGAGAACTGATAGACAGTCGTTCCACAAAAAATACTGGCTTTCAGCTGAATCCGGTTTGACTGGAAGCCGACCCCAATAAAGATCGGAAAAGGCTAGGCAGATGATGAGACTATGTACGGAAAATTTGTTATTATAACCTCGTGTTAGAAACTCACTCTAGAGTTAAAAGAATTACTGTTAAGATAATTTGTGCAAGTGGGCCTTAGCTGTTCCAGTTCATTAACAAACAACATTAGACAAATATATTTCCTGACCATCCTATACAATATATAAATAAAACTAATTTGTGTCCATTTCTCCACAGGCCAACCGAACTCGACGCCCTAGTCTTCGGCCACGTCTTCACAATCATCACCACACGGCTTCCCTGCCGCAAACTAGCAGACACCGTCCGCAAACATGAGTCCCTGGTAGCTCTCGCTAAGCGTGTCGACGAGCAATACTTTAAGAGACCATAGCGTCAAGTTTTCAAGGACATATCGACCTCGTTCACTAGTCCTTGAAACCCCTGTCCTTGTAGTTAGTTGATCTTTTGGATTAGATGACAATTTTTCTGCTGGTTTTTGCGTTGGTGGGAATTTCTGTGGTGTTTTGTCAAAGTGAAAGTGTGCAATAATATGGTGCGACTATATTGTGCCACCTGATCATCAAAGTATCAAGACTGGATGAAGAGCCTGCAGTGGTGATAGTCACTATTTCACAACTTGGAAGCTGTGCGTGCTTTTAAAGTCTGTGTCTTTTACGTTAAAAAAGCATTTGAAAGAGAAGGTGTTGTCTATAAAAATGCTAGTAGTGAAACGCTTCAGCACTAGAATATGAAGATCAAGAGGATCATCTGGAAGAAGCGCCGTGAGAAGGCCTGTCTCAAGGTGGATTAACGACCTTTTTAGGGCAAAGGTCAAGCACAGGACCGTTTGATGTGGCGTCGCTTGGGGAGGCCGATACCCGGCATTCTTTCGGCTGAAATGGTGATGATGGCTAGGATATGCTGCTTATGATTTTCCACAGATATTTCTGCCGATTTGGTAGTATTTTTGTTCTAACTTCTGTAAATTAGCTCTTGAAGTCAAGTAATTTCCGCGATTAATGTGAATACTTAAATAAGTATACTTTTTCTTCTAGTAGAGAAAGAGGCCTAGCTTAATTTATTTGCAATTGTTATAAATACTAAGGATTCTTTCAGTTTCAAGTTCTATTAGATAAATAGTTCTTCGTAATACTATGTGAGTATCCCCTATTTGTTTAAAGATATCATTCTTCTAAGCAAATGGCTTGCTTGTGTAGACCTTGTCGAGTAGAAATATTTTCTGCATCAACCTTTGAAATGATTTAAACAGGTGCCGTGTTATGACTTTTTAATGCCATCTTGATTCCAATGCGAGAGAGAGATGGAGCTATACATAATCGATAGTGCCATCCCTCTTTCTCCACAGAATCATGCTTTTTTTAAGTCGTATTACGGCCCCAGTAGAATATTTACCTTCTGTAAATATGTAAAAGTACACGTCAACTGGTTTTAAAAACTCTTGCGCATTAAAACTAGCATGCAAGCTGCTGGAATTGTGAAAACGCATCTTTAAGTTTTCTTGGACTAAAATTTGAATGTATCGAGTCTAATTAAAAATAAGAATTATCTTATGAGTAAAGTTTCGTAGTAAAACCGACTTAATTTCATTTAAGTCATAGTCAACGTTTGAAATAGTTGTAGTTACATTATTCTAAGTAGATTAAATTGTAGAAAAATGTACATAATATGCATTGTATATTATCGTTGATAGGAAATATTTTAATTTGTTAATCAATGTACTTTAAGTAAGTAATATTTAACTTAGTGATATTTCTTTAGATTAATACAGAACAGGAATATCAATAAAATCAATGGCTTCCAATAACTTATCAGATAAAGGAAATATTTCATCGTTAACGATAGATTTGTTGAATTATTCGCTCCCCCCATACATACATAGTTCGAAATAATTAATATTAACCATATTCAGATGTTAGGAGACATTATTTTAAAATGCTTTGTGTCAGAATACTTAAGTGTATTTTATGAAGTAACATTTTCTGTACCACACGCAAGCTGAATAAAAAGTTTGCTAAACGATCGTAAGTAATGAGGTATAGTTGTCAAAAAATAAAAGGTCGGTTTGACAGCAGGATACAACATTGCTTTACTAGTAAGTATGAAAGAGACATAAAAATAAATCTCTTTCGCACTTAGTGGTAAAGCAATCTTCCATCCCTCTGTACTCAGCTGTCAAATCAGACTTATTAGATTTTGGTGACTATAGGTATTCATTATTTCTGGATTAAATGTCGAATATGAAACCTCATTGTTTACAGGAAGTAGTTGTTTTCTATCTTTATACATATAGTCTTCGGCTCAATCTTATTTTTGGGCTTAACTATTAAATGAAATAAAAATGCCTTTCAAAATAATAAACTAATTTGAACATCAGGAATAAGAACAATATAGGTATAATAGTACATTCAGTGACCTTTAAATAATGATTTATATGGTCAACTTCAATTTTGAATACGAATTATAATTGTCAAAATATTTAAAGTGATTCAATTTCATTCACAACTATCAAAAGTCTAGGAATTTAGACTTTTAAGTCTATATATATATTTTTTTGTACACGTACAATAGTACCGAATTTAATTTTAATTTTATAGAAAATGCTCTTAGAAATTAGCATAGTTAGCTTGCGACTGGTAGTACATAATGCTATAAGTAGTAAAACTTCGTTAAAGTTACGTCCGCATTGATAATATTAAGCGGGAGACACACTGGTCCTACGTACGCAACGTATGCAACGTATTATAATATCTGAACTCATGTTTTTATATGAAAAACTATGCAATAGAAACACATCGTATGTTGTGTTGCATACGATAAGTGTGTTTCTATTGCATGGATTTTCTTGAGTCCAGATATCATAATGCGTTGCATACGATGCGTACGTAGGACCAGGCGGGCTACTCTCTAACGAAATCCGTAGTTTCGGGCTTAGTTGTGGGCGGGCATTTTCTACTCCGTATCACCTAACCACTGAGAACTAAGATAACACGATTTGAGAGTTACTGTGAAATCGTGTTGTCATTCATTCTCAGTTCGGGTTCGGAACTAATCGTAAGTCTGTAGGTGATACGGAGTAGAATACGCCCGCCCGTAACTAAGCGCGAAACTACGGATTTCGTTAGAGAGTAGCCCCCCTGTTTGTCTCTCGCTTAAGTGATTTACATCTGAGGGCCAATCTACAAATTTTTAAGCAACTTCGCATTCGCGTCTCAGTCGCAATCTGTCAAAAATGTATGGAAATTAAGGTTTTTTTAAATGTTTGCGAGCGTCATGCGAATGCGAACGTTGTTTAATAATTAGTATTATTGGCATTCTGCAGGCATTGATATAAAAACCCAAGATACACACTCGACATCTCAAAAACGTCCGCAAAAAACAAGCGCACAATGTATAATTGTGCGCTAGTTTCAAACAGTCTCGCATCGCTCACCATACTGCACTGCTTTGTAAAAACAACTTTAAGCGATCCGTGTAAGGTTGAATATGCAAAAAAAATTGTTTATTTTATAACTCACACATGACACTTGATACATGTCAGTTTATGACGACAGTTTCGAGTGTTGCATTTGTTCGAGACTATGCATCTTGGGTTTTTTATATATCAATGTCTGAAGGCCAATTCTTCAATAAAAAGCGTTCAAATTCAAGTCGAATATCATCTCAGCGTCAATCATGTCAAAAACTTGTTAAGGTAGAGGAATTAATGGTTTTTATGAGTTTATACTGCGATGCGAACGCGAATGCTTCTTAAAAATACGAGAATTGCCCCTCTACTGCCTTCGCTAGTCGAATAATTATTCGACTAGCGAAGGCCGGGATTGGAGAGAATAGCGAAAGTGCAAAGCGCCCAGTGCGCCTGAAAACAGTGCGTACGTAGACTAAAAATGTATTAGTTTCCGTACTTAGTAAGAATTGTGTTAGTTTTCATTGTAATAAAACTAAGAGATTGAATAGTTAAGGTTATAAGAAATACAAGAGCGAGTGAAATGTGGGGTAAAAAGTAGTAGTAATTTAAGTTATATCTAGCTATCTAATCTTACTGGTAAAGTGCACAAAAAAACTTATCTTGCATCGCTTATATTTGTTGGTCTTTAGGAAAAGTGTGGAAATAATTATTTTAGCAGTACGCACAGTCACTTTCCTATAAGACCCAAGTATTTTATTTGGTTTATAGGTTAAGGTTTAAATGGCTGGACGGTTTTCTATAGGTCTAAGTATGGTGTTAGTCTGATGGATTTATTAATATCTGTACAATTTTGAAACCCAATTTAAATCTGTATAATAATTATAATACTCGCTGACATTATTTTCTAAATCTGTATTGATTTTTTCATGACATCTTAGAATAATCTTAACCTTGTTTTAAGGAACTCGCCGAAACACATGTAAAATAACATTATTCATTGATGATATTAATAATCACACTGACATATCGAATATTCACCCAAAATACGAATTGTTGAATTACGAAATCCGGATTAGCTATTCGTACCGTCGTAGTTTTCGGGACAAGCGCAATCACTATTAAATTATCAAAATAAAAAATAGTTTTATAAACACTTGTACACATAAATTATGCGAGTTTTATAAATAAACGTTTGCTTCTGTCTATTTCTCCGCTTACTTCTTCCCTTGTAGCGGGGGGAGGGGATGAAAATTTAGATAGGACTTCGTCGTTTTGTGTAAATAGTGAAGTTTTCCTTGTTATAGCACAATATTGGCTTCACTGATTAGAATAAAGAAGTAGTTTTATAAAACAGAGGTGCTGTTTTAGGTTAGAACTAATTTTCAGAATATTAAACAGATCTATAAATTGTGTCAAGCCCAGTTAGTGGAACGAAAAGCATCCATATCTCAAGACTAGTTAACCCGCGCAATTTCGTCTGCTCCGCTCGTTGGTCTTAGCCTATAGCCTTCCTCGATAAATGGGCTATCTAACACTGAAAGAATTTTTCAAATTGGACCAGTAGTTCCTGAGATTAGCGCGTTCAAGCAAACAAACAAACAAACTCTTCAGCTTTATATATTAGTATAGATTAATGTCACACAATGTTGATATCTTGTCCAATAGTCGCGTTTATTTTTTATACTTACAATGTTTAACGTATGAAAAACCATAACAGTACCGAGGTACATGCTTTTAAGTACTAAATAGTTATAAAATCTACTTGATAATCATGTTCCAACTTATTGTCTAACATACCTACTTGTCCAGTTATTATGTATTTTATTTAGCCATTCTGGTATCATTTGTATTCTTCGGAGCATTTAAAGTACACTTTGTATTACAATAAGCATTTTATTTTGTTGTTTTGGAGTTTTTATGCATAATTTGTTTATAAGTTTGAAATATAATGTTGTTCATTACTATTTTATGTTTTATTGTGCCTACTCTCTTCCTTATAATAATAATAATACATTTTTATTCAGATAACACGGATCCATTGGGTTAGTAACAATAGTCTTAAACCTATGTTAGTACTTAATTAATAGCTTCGCCAATGTACAGGTGACAAGCGACCGCACCAACGGGCTATCATGCCTATCGGCTATAGTACGTAGAATACTGTTGGGGCTGCCCCGGAGTCTGTTTAGCAGCGAGGGCGCTCTCTTACGCCGCACAGCATTGAAGCCGTCGGTACGTGCTTCAGCGAACATAGTTGACGCGCTACAGAACCGAGGCAGACGCAACAGCACTCTAAATGCGTAACAAATGTGGCTAACATAACGTATCATCACGCTTGTCCTGAATTTCTCGAAGGGATATGCAGATGTCCATAGATCCCAGACATTTTCCGCCAACTATGTTCAATTTCATTATTTAGGTGAACTTATGTTAATAGCTTGCACTTATCCTGCTACTGAGAAACTTGTCTAAAACAAGATCTACCGACCATTTTTAGGGTTCTGTACCAAAATGGTAAAAAAGAACCGTTTTACCTAGTGTGACTAAGTCTGTCCGTCTGTAACAGCTGGATATCTCAAGAACTGCTTAGGATATTAACTTGAAATTTGGAATAGTTTGAGATGATGTTTGCTCAGCTATTTTGCAAATAAGAAATAAATAAAAATGTGTATATTTTTTTTTGCAGAAGTGGGGCTACTATGGCATATTATAAAGAAAGAGGGCAAATATTTTTAGGCCGCATTTTTTTCGACTTTTGACGAAAAATTTAAAAAATATAAAAACTATCACAATATTTTTTTCTCTATGCAAACTTCAGAAAGGTTGATGGTATATACGGAACCCTCGGTGCGCAAGTCCGATTCGCTCTGATCCCGCTCTGGGCGGAGCAGAAGAAGATTGCCAACTGGACTTGAATTTAGTAAACATCATTCGGACTAGGGAATGCAAAACCGGCCAAATTTAAAACCCGGTTTTTTTTTCGAGTTCCGTACAAAAAAACCCGGTTTTCGATGAAACTGGCTTGAAAATAAGTTATTTAATTGTTTTTCTAAATTAAATTTTGAAACAGATTGACAGACTGCTTACATCTTGCGTCTTTTCAATAATTATAAAATATAATCATCTAGGTATCAAAAGAAAGAAATAAATTTTATATTTATAAACAAAAAACTTTTTTATAAAAAAATACAACCGACTTCCAAATAAAAGAAAAACACAAAAAAGTATAAAATAACTTTAATTTCGGAAATGGGTATTTTTGGTTGTTTTTTTTTTTTGTAAAAAAGTTTTTAATTATTCACTTTTTAGTGGTATTCCACACCTAACAACACCATTGGAAAGTCGTACTTCATCAAATTAAACGAATTTTAGCTATTTTGATTTAAAAGCAAAACTACTAAGCCGATTTCAATGAAATTTGTATGGTGCAAACTAGAAAAATAATCATAAAAACGATTCCTGATAGGCGGAATAATTGCGTAATTTTATATACAAAAAAAAACATAGTTGAATTGAGAACCTCTTCCTTTTTTTAAGTCGGTCATTAATGCAGAATTTTGTTAAAATTAAAGGTATATAATATGTTAAGTCACCAATTACCAATACTACGACAAACCAACACGTCTTTTCACTTTGAACCGTTTGCCAAAACAAAATGTCTGATATCAAATGCATCGTTTTGACTGACACGATGTATAGTTCTTATCAAACTTTTTGGCCGCCCTGAAGTTGGCTTTCCGATGCGCAAGGCATGGCGCGGTGCTATTTTTGTATGAGATTTACTACTGCGCAGCTATTATAGCCAACTTCAGAACGGCCAAGTAGTTTGGCAAGAAGTGTAGGTAGTAATGTTGTCATTCAAAAATAATGAAAATCTTGAAAAACCGGAAACTTGAAAAAAAGAAACGGTTTTAATAGCCACTAAAAATATGGCGAAAAACCGGTTTTTCGGTTTTCGGTGAAACCGGTTTGCATTCACTAATTCGGACAAATATCACTTGCACGATAATACTCGACGCCACCAGCATGGCAGTAGGTGTAGCTGCTGACCAATAGACTTGCAAGGTTCTCTTTTTCTACATTCTTTGTTTTCTTATGTACCTACTAGCTTCTGCCAGCGGTTTCGCCCGCGTGGTTCCTAGTGAACATACTCCCGGTATAAAAAGTAGTCCAATGTCCTTTCTCAGGCTCTAGACTATCCGTGTATCAAATTTCATTTGAATCGGTTCAGTAGTTTTGGTGTGAAAGCGCGACAGACAGACAGTTACTTTCGCATTTATAATATTAAGCAAGGATATTAGTACCTAAGGATTATTGAAAGCCAGGGAGATGCATGTGCAGTACACATTGTGCACCCTCCTCTCGGCGCCCATGGGGGGAAAGGCGATCTTCACAGATGTCACTAAGTTTGAATAAATTCACTTATACCTTCTAACTAGCTACTGACCCATGATGTCAAGTAGTAACGCCATCTACATAACCAATTTCTGTTAGATGAGTACATAGATAAAGTTTTTCCTAACTTTTATATGTTAGTAGGTAAATATTTAGTTCATAATAAGTTAGGTACATATTCCTTTTCAGCTACCTTTCCATTTGTAGGCAGCTTTAGCATGTCCACATAATCTCTTGTAACCTCAGTAAAAATACCAATACAACGCACATAGCCCAAGCACGAGGCGGTAGGTCATAATGTCACATAACTTGGCACCTGGACAGCATACCAATATAGCATCGTGAACTTAGGGTCACGAATCACGGTCTTCAGTGATGAGGCAGGAACAGCGAGAGAGAGAGAGAGAGTCTTTGACAAAATTGTTCAATGAATCATGATTTTTATTTCGAATATTCCCAGTCCCCATGGAGGTAGCAATCGGGAATAAAATTCCCAGTTGGCACCGGGTGGCGACTAGTCGCAAAGGGCATTAGGAGGAACACGGATGGGAGGAACAGTAATAGTCTGACACTCTTCCGGTGGCGGACCGGAAGAGTGTCAGACTATTACATGTCAGATTATTAGGGTGGAAGGAGCGATTTGACGAATAAAAATAAAAAGGGTCAGAGCCTATTCTATTGCTATCAACCGAACTGTATCCGAATCCAAGTAATAGGTTACTGATAACAAATGCCAGATGTAAAAACGCATACCAGTCAACCCAGGACCTCATGCATGAGTCATGAACTCATGACCCGCTAGCGATTGCAGCCATTAGGCACTCGTCTCACCGCTGGCGAGGAAGCGAGTTGCTATCGACTATTTGCTCGCTGAGGAAAGGGACAAAAGCTGATCTCGTGCGAGTAAAAGAGAAACATACATTAATAGTCGATAGCTGGCTGTTCACACTGCCGGCGAGCGGCTCTTACCTCTAGTTGATTGTATTCGCTCAGCGACACTTGGCGATCAGAACTCACCAAATAGCGGAAATTGCTACAGTGCGGGCCGGAGCGAGTATTGCGAGTAAAAGCCCGTCGCACAAAAGCACTCGCTGAAAGCCGAGCGTCAAAACTATTGAAACTTTACTCGCTGTTTGCCAGCGGTCAGAAAAGTGCCTTAGACAGGAATGTACACTTGTATGTACAAACATCGGAATAAAACAACAAAATTCCTGTTATTTTGTTTTTATTGTTAATTATTATTATTATATCTGTAGTGATCGTGAGAGTGATATGTGATAACAGATGGTACACACTTTATGACACGAAATATCCATTTAAAGGTTTTAAAACTATTAATATTTAACCTATAGGTACCTACCTAACTAAGTATTTCAAGAGGCGGTGATTTGCGGCAACGACGATTAATTTAATCTCCATATTATCACACATATTTGATGGCGATCAACACAAAGTATTCGAGGAAATGCAGGCGGACAGACTTTGTATGGAAAAAGTCATAATTGGAGGTTTGGCTCTCGCCTGTTTCCTCCTCCAATATTGGACCGATTTAAAAGATATTTCACAAACTGAATAACAAGGATGTATACCTAGTCTGTTTTTCTTTTTTCATTAATATTTGCCAAATTTGTACACCAGGGCACTGTTGACAGAGGTTTATCGGACAATTTTGAGCATTTATTCAGGGTTCTAGTGCTTATACGGTTAATATATCGACAAAAAGGAAAACAGGACACATTATAATATCCTTCTTATTCAGTTTATGAAATATCTTTTAAATCGGTTTAAATTTGGAGGAGAAAACAGGCCAGAGCCAAACTTCGAATTGAGACTTTTCACATATTAAGTCTCTCCGCCCGCGTAATTTGCTCTTAAGTAATGTCTTAAGTGCACAAATGCGACACCGCCACTTATAAAGGTTAGGTCAAAATAAAAATACGAAAATAATGTTAGTGCCTATTTTTATTTGGTTTCCATCACATACACATTCTTGAAACACGTTACTCACAATCATCATACTAATTCGCCGCACATATATCGCTCCGAAATTAACTTATTTCCTAGATCTAAAATGTACTACACATCCGTTCAGAGAAAAAAAATACAAAAAAAAAAGAATAAATTACAATTTTTTTCTCTCATACATAATGATAAACATAATTCTTTACGATTTTTTTATGCCAGAACCCAAATTGGAATTCCGCCGCATTCTCACTAATAAAAAAAATATAATCGTCTATTTTTTGTTAGAAAATGCGTTGGGGCATAGACATGGAAGATGTGTCTTGGGATCTAACATGTCTGGTTGAATTCTGGCTTTAGTCTAGAAGTTTTCTGTGGCTGTGTGGGTGGCTAGAATCGTCTGGTTTGGTGCAGGATCATTTGGCGGACGCTAAATGTGGATAAGCCGAGGCCAATAGCAGCAAGAACCAGGGCAGACCGCGACATCATCTTCTCACGGTTCGCGGGCTGAAACAATAAGAGACATAGGTTAGTTATCAAGAAATCGTATAACAAGATGAACGGGACCACCATGGGAAAATAATCTTACGAACAAAAAAATGATCGTCAAAATGATATAGCTGAATAAATATCTTCAATTTTGAAGTCGGCTCATTAAAATGGGGAAGAAATATCGGTCATTAGGGAGCGGGCGAAAATATTTAACTAAGGAATAAATATGAGTTTGGTATATTTTCTGTCAAATCGCTATTTTTATTCCTCAGGAAATAAAATAACTATTGAATAATTTACTCTGAGACACATTAAAAATTGACAAAGAACATATTAACTATACAGATTAATAAAAATGTCAGTGAAGGAAAATAGTGTGCTTTTAGTTAGTAAAGGCTATAGAAAAAAAAGAATAAGGACGATACAAAAACAGTTTCAAGAAAATGGATCGAAGATTCCAACATCTGGGTGTCCTTCCATAAGGCCACAATTCAGAAGGACATGTCCTTCGGGAAAAGGTCAGGCGTTTACCATTGAGTAAATTGCGCATGTGCAAAAATATTCACCGATTTATGTAAAGAAAGACCGTCCATTGTTTCCGAGAATGGACTTTTCAATGAGGTATTGTTAATTGTGTACAGTGAAAGCAATTTTGGTCATTAATTGAAAGTTATATTGGTAAAATCGAAACAATGGTCTGGTTCAGAAGGCCGATTGTCGTACTTACTTAAAAAAATAAATTTAAGTCGCAATAAGATGGTAGGTAAATTCATTATTAAAGGCGTTTCTAAAGTTTGCGACTGCGATGCAAATGCTGAAAATACGAGAATTCCTCCTCTACGAAATTGATTCTCCTTCATGATGCTTTCCTTAATCGGCACTGGCCCACGCTGGGCGCCAAGTTAGACAGGCACTTCGGGAAATGTAAACATGAATGTTTGACTCATTAGTTTAGTTATAATCAGATAAACATTGCCATCCAATTCACTCATGAATATATGAACATCTTTAGGTAAAGGACCTACTGTTTTATTTATTGGGTATTGATTTTTTTATGGATACAGCAGACAATTATTTCGATACTAGCTGACCTGCGCAACTTCGTCTGCGTCACAATTTTTATTACTGCTCCGCTCCTATTGGTCTTAGCGTAATGATATATAGCCTATAGCCTTCCTCGATAAATGAGCTAGCTAACACTGAAAGAATTTTTCAAATCGGACCAGAAGTTCCTGAAATTAGCGCGTTCAAGCAAACAAACAAACTCTTCAGCTTTATATATTAGTATAGATTCCAGAGTTCGTCTCATAGTAATAGATGTCCATATTCGTAAATATTTCTCAAGCCCTGACATATTGCCAAAGAATGTCAAGTCAACTGCACCAGGATATCTAGACAATCGATAAAAAATAATGCGGTATTTGTATTTGGCTTAGCAATAGCAAAATTATCAGGTTTAACCTAATTACTGGTATCAGTCGACAGTATAGAAAATACATTGACTAGCGATAAAACAATGAAAGCTGTACATTAGGTACTTTTGATGTTATCTATTCTGGTACTAGATAATGGCATGTCATTGTAAAGCACATTTTAATTCGCGAATAAATAATTATAAAGGTACTACTGGACCCGTTCCCACTTCGTTGGGCGGTATTTTCCAGGTTAATATATAGCCTACTAGCTTCTGCCAGCAGCGTCGCCCGCGTGGTCTCTAGGGAACATGCTTCCGGGATAAAAAGTAGCTTATGTCCTTTCTCAGGCTCTAGACTATCTGTGAATGAATCAATTTAAATTTAAATGAAATTAATTTCAATTTAAATGAAATTACAGACAGGTATGTCTGTAATTTCATTTAAATTGATTGAGTAGTTTTGGCGAGAAAGCGCGACAGACAGACGGACAGACAGACCGACCGACAGACAGACAGTTACTTTCGCATTTATAATATTAGTAAGGATGACACTCGCAAATAACGTGGCTTTCTATAATTTAAATTAAAAGCATTTTCAAAATCGGTTCAGTAGATCTAGAGATTACCCCCTACAACCTCACAAACTTTACCTCTTTATAATATTAGTATAGATTTGAAAGGAATTAGATTATTTCTGAATCTGAATAACGTTAGTAATATGAAATCGAAAAACTATAAGATCTATCCAATAATTACAAAAAATCCGAGTTCAGGAATTAGAACCAGCTTCAAGTAAAAATATGTATACATGTTGCCGGCTTGTCGCCGACATTTTACACAAGAATTCAAACTTAAGATCACATGTTGTCTCTATGCAGATCTACAAAATACTACACAGCTTTTTACTTATTCTAATTTGCACAATTCAATTTTATCTATACTAATATATAAAGCTGAAGAGTTTGTTTGTTTGCTTGAACGCGCTAATCTCAGGAACTTCTGGTCCGATTTGAAAAATTATTTCAGTGTTAGATAGCCCATTTATTGACGATGGCTATAATAGGCTATATATAATCACGCTAAGACCAATAGGAGCGGAGCAGTAACGAAAATTGTGACGCTGCCGATGTTGCGCGGGTCAGATAGTTGTTCATAAAAATTGTGTCGCAAAAGAACCCTTAGCACTCTAAACTCCGACTTGCCTTGTTCAACTCTCAAATTTGCCCTCAGCGTTTAAAAGGGCGACAAATCACCTTCATAACATTCTGCCCATGAATAAATAGACACCCAAATAAGTGACTAGATATACGCACTATTACGTCCCAACAAAAGAAAACATACCACAAATAGTTGAACGTAGGTAGCGGTCATATGACTTGCTCTGCTATTTATATTCTAGAAGACTCGTGAGTCTGCCAAGTGGCGCTACGGCAGTTAAGATTATGTTTTAGATGTAATATTGTGGATTTGTCTTCCTAATTAGGGAGTTTTTAGATGATTCTAGTTTTTGCCTAGAAGTAACCTACTTACTCTTGATAAGAGTCCCAGGTGACAGGAAGACAGATTAAATTTGACATATATCTAAATTGAATGCTGATATTCTTTGAGATTCTGTTCTCCGTCAGAACCCCCTTGTAAAAATAACAAAATAAGAATTAACTAGGTACACAATTTAGTTAATATTCTGTGAAGAAGACTGCTACAGACGTAACAAACTAAGTTACAAAAACAAAGAGATCTAAAGCGACACTTAAGCGTTTCGAATGACCATGGCTCATTCGAGTCATTCGTCACCGTGTATTGCTCATCCTTTAGTCAATCTAGATAAATCCACTTCTAACTAGCTTCGAACAAGATGCCACTAACAAGACATTGAACTGCAAAACATGCTTTTTGAATTATCACACCTTATTCGTGAAACACTAATCAGTGAATCTGATGACGAATCTCAAGAAGAATTCGGAAACCAGGGGTAAGATTTTCTTTTTCTTTATGAATCACCAGGAGCGTTTCAACCTTTTCGGACATATGCGATCATCTAGCATAGTCTGGAAAAGCTCATGGTACTGGGCCCGGTTCGAAGTAAAACGCGCTCAAGGCAGAACACCGACAAGATGGACAGACGCTATTAAGAGGCCTATTAAAATTTGACTGTGTTTTTTGCGTAAAATGAACGACTTTGGCTTTCTTATTCTCAGAAATTGAAATATTTAGACAACTTTGGCTTATTGGGTAGTTGAGAATAGTGATTAGTATAATGTATAGCGGCCTCACTTTTCGCATTTTTCTTTTATCTATTTGTAAAACGCCAAATTTCCGAATTAAGTTTCTCATGAAAAGCGCGACAGCACATTTCGAGCTCGTGATTTGAACTACTGACAACCATATTAAACCCATCTACACCGATTTTAGTCTCACCACATTAACTTAAACAAAACATTCAAAAACTATCTACAATGCACACAAGCTTATACGATTACAATTATAAATAGTAAAAAATAAAAACAAAATGTTCTATAACATTCTGATCTATGTGAACATTTGTAGCACACTGTAGAACAAACATACGTAAAGACGTTATATAACAAACTTGGCACAGGTAGTCTACCGGTAATTAGTAGGTAAGTGTATGTATTCCTGCTATTCATTATGTAGGTCAGGGACACAGATCATTCTCGCCTTTTCATAAGGAACGTCTTTCTGTAAAGTCAGGTTAAGAAGAATATTCATTCGCCCAAGCAAATGGAGAAGTAAGCAATACGGACGATCCCATGAGGAAATTAAAAATCGGAGCTTCTGATACTTCGAAGTTTTAAGCGACAATGTTTTGTCATACAATGAAAAAGAGTTCCAAAGTTCTTGCCTGCCGAGTCTGCTGAAAGATCGATGTTAGTTTGTGCAACGGAGACGTGACGCACTGCAGATATTCTTTAAGGGACGCTCCTCAATTGGACTGTCTGGGGTTTTCTATAAGGAAAAATGTACTAAGACGTTGACCCCGTATATTATAATGAACTGGTCCTTCAACATGGGAAGCCCTAAATACCGTCTAGACGAGACGAGATGAGTGTACAATAATTCACCTTTTATTTTCACAAGAAAAATATAATATTATTATGGACTCTGGCATTGACACATTAATGTTTTTATCATTTCTCATTAAACGGGGTATCGGAAGTTAAATACATTATGACAAAAACAATAGGTATGATAGTACAATAAAAACATAATTATTGTAATTTATGGCCTTACACTGAGAAGTTCGATAACATTGAATTGACCCCTTGCAATGTCTCTTTTATATCTTTGATGATTTTTTACCTACTGAAAGGTTCGCGTTTGATCACTCTCTCACCTGATGGTAAGTGAGGATTTGGTCACCGATTGAGCATGCTTGTCTAGAAGTAACAACCTATTCATCCTTAAATTAAAGATCCCTAGGTTGTAGTAGCTGTCAGGAAACTCAAGACTCCGGCAGAGAATTATATTCATTAGTTGTACGCGCAATAAACATATTGCCCAAATGATTTGTGCGTATGGGTGTGATGTCTACCATGCAAAGGTGGCGCATTACTGTACATCTCATCCGATATAATTTCGCTACTTTAAAGAAGTTGTGTTTGCAAATACTTAAAGCTAATAAAATACTGATTCACTGCGCAAAATCTCAGCATTGTAGTTATCATTGTTATTACAGCAATTACTTTAAAACCAGACATTCACTATCTTTATTATCAGAATGACACCAAAATGTTATGAGAATAAGTTAATCGGAGCACTTATTTATATAATATACGCAGTGCAGTTACTTGAGATGTAATTAAAACATCTGAAATTGGCGAAGGAAACCATCGTGGGAAACCTGGACTTAAACGAGTACAATGTAGGGAACTACCTTTTGCCCGGGACTTCGTATGCGCATATATCGTTTTCCTATCTTAGTGCTCCTCTACACTCTTCAAGGAACCTACATGCCAAATTTCAGCTTTCTAAGACCAGCAGTTTTGGCTCTGCGTTGTCTGACAGTCACTCACCCAGTCAAGAAGAATAATAATGCTTGTCTTCGCTATGGAAATACATCCTTTTCCTTACAGAGGGACAGCAACATGCTGGTATTGATAAAGATTGATGATTAGAATAAGAAAAGAGGTTTGGGAGTGACACCCACGACCATAAGTTGTGTGGAAATCGATTTTCTAAATAAAGGTAGCGGAAGACCAAAGTGATGATTCGAGACGAGTCAAATGTCTAAGAGAGTAAGATAATCTTATATATTGGGGTCAGCTCAGTTGTAAACCCCTAAAGACAAAGGTAAGAGAATTTCGATGATGATTTCAAATCGTATACGGCAAAAACAGTTTCTATAGTTTTCATTTCTAGTAAGTTTTCCTGCGTAGCACTTAATACAATAGAAAAGATTGTGAAAAAACAGGAGGAAGACACATTGCTTGTAAAATCACTAACGACCCTAAACAGTAAACACGCCAAGGTTCTTAGACAGACTCAATTCAGTTTTAATTTACCTAGCAACTAATCGAGTTGGAAATAACTTTTTAGCGTCTGGGGTTTAACTCAGGATATAACCTTTTAGACCTGTAATATTGAATACGATCACTTATAAGATAAAGGGAGATAATGTATATAATTAATTAGAGATGGAGTCGCTAAAGTACGTTAAAATGTGATGTACGGACATGTTGTTATATTTCGCCCATATAAACATGGCTATAGGTTAGGATAGGTACCAATCAGCATGAAACTATAGCAATAAATTAAGGGATACAGAAAAAGAAAGCAAACAGCTTGTTTCAAAATAAAAACAAATAAACATCTCGTTCAAAACAAATGAAATCTCAAGAGCTGAATGCCATGAAACTAATAAAACATCCAAATTGGGTGACATGATCTGAAATAGCAGCAAATTCCTGGATGACATCCAAGTACTTACAATTATTTCCAAATGTCCACTATTTAGTTTAACACAAATTTCTAGCTAAATGAAGATTTTCGAAAAACTTAAGAATTTATCGATAGAATATTTCCGTGGTAACTGGCAGACAAAAGTGTTTATATTTTTGGATATAGACCAACTCAAGCTGCTCTTTGAAACACAGAATGAGGTAAAAGGGTGAAGTACGAAAGACATGATTTGCCAACCCAACATAAAATTGGGATATATCAGGATGATGATGGTGAAGGTGATGATATAACGAAAAAGCACCACAATTCTTGTGGACGTCAGAATTTTGACTAATCACTTATCAGAATGTTCACAATAGCTAACATTAAAGCAGCATATTTATTGCTCAGGACAGAATAAAAAAATAAAATGTGTTGCGCCAATCACAAGTAGCATGAGACAAGGGCAGGAAGATGATGACTGCACAGAAGATTTCATTAGGCATTCAGAAACTCAACCTGGCTTTCATGATAACTTGTAGCTAATATCCCTACTATTATCACTAACCTTTTTTAAAGATAACTTCAACTTCACCTATCTTAAAAAAAAAAATTTGAGAAGAGGAAGATCTAGTAACTATGAATGGATTCTGTAGATGATATAGCTAGGAGAGCGATGATTACTGAGATGTCAGCTAATATGAAAAGGGAACAAATTGCGACGAAAACAAAACTAAATCGGAATATGAGCTGGCCTTCCAGTCCAACAAAGGTTGTCAGTTTCAAGTAGCTATGTGAAAAATTCAGCGCGTAAATATCATATTTTTCAAAACAAAGTGTCAATCGAACAATGCATGTTTACGAAACATAGTATCAAATAGACATAAGGAAATATTCCGGTTTTCTTTGTTAATTTCATTTTAGTTTGACTTTATTACATAAACTGAATGTGTTACTACTTTTCCTTTAGCCGCGATTTTTTTTTATCAGTGTCAATTTTGATTCCTGCTAAGTTCTTCTTACAACAATGTTTTTCATCTTCCTTGCCAGTTTTACAAATATTTTTGATTGAGAACAATTCTTTCGTCAAGTGTTTTGTTGATCTTTGATCCAATGAACAGAGTTAATGTGTATGAAGATATATCCTGCCTTTCAATTAGGAGACTTCTTTATCATCTCTCAGAACATTCTTCATTTTAGGTCAGTCCTTATCTTAATGATTGCTTGGCCTATCCCACCCCTGATTTTCGGGGCGTTTGCAGACCTTTTGGTCAGCCAACACCTACTACTGAAAGAGTTACACAAGATAACAGCTGAGTGAGACTCGCAAAGACTATTGAAGGATTGCAGGTAGTAGTTTTCTTAGCAGTGGGTGGAAAAATAATGCCCATGTCGATTATAACTAAAGTTTCCATAAAATCCCGTTGCTGGAATACTAAGAGAGTTCAACGCACTGACTAGATGATAACATTTACAGATCACTACGTAGAGACCTTGGATCGAACGTCGTTAGTACGAAGTGCGAATCGTGAGCGATCGATTTCCGGGATCCGAATATGGTAGGAGATACAAAAATGAGGGTACATATCAAGTAGCTACGGAATAGTTTAAGAGCAGTTATAATCTCAGAATGTTCCTAAGTTACATGTTATAAAATGTGCTGAAACGGCTCTTGTTGAAAGGGGTCTACCCTTTCTCATCTGATGGTAAGCGATGATTTAGTCGATAATGAAGCAAGCTTATCTAATAGTCATCGACTTGAACATAAAATTTCCACCAAAACCTTCGGTTTTGACACCATATTACAGCAAATTTTTCTTGAGGCTTTTTTTCTGTCTTCGCATGAAACATTTGGTAACCAAATAGATTGAGAATTCTATCCAGAGGAAGTATTGGACACCAGTTGCATAAAGACGTACCCATTATTTCATACTTTCCATAATTGGAAACATTTTGGCTCTTCTCCAACGGGTTATTTTCAGGAATAATAAACGATATTCTTAACAAATGTATTATTACTTTGGTTTTATCGGGGATCCCCAAGTTTATCACTGTTTATTTGTAGTTAGGGTTTTCCCTGATATTTTTCTTACGAGAGTCTGGTCTAATTTTGGTAAAATATGCTACATTGATACAAATTATTTATTAGAGAGCCATGCAAAGCCAATATAGATATTTAGTTTATATAGATAGGCTTACATCAGATTTGCCTGTCTATACATTTGTATCTTAAAAAAAAAGAAAATATGAGGTTTTCTAACACCAACCCTTATTATAGAAAACCCATATTATAGAACCGGATTTCACTTGTGTCGGTCTGCTGACTTTCCTCAACAATCAGCTTAGGAATGCCACGAGCTAAGACAAAGATTATGACAATGATAAATTGTAGATAATTAGCTACTATAATTTACCGTGCTAAAGCGATAAATAATTAATTACGTACGTCTACTTGTAATTTTGTGTCCATCGAACTTTCAGATAATACGCTATCTGATAATATTTATCCGGTTTTGTTACAAAATAGGTAATTTTGGGACACTATACGGTTTTTCCAGGTATTATTTGATAAAGCTGTTCACAATAAAGCAACTATTGATTTTGTTGCTGTTGTAATTAAAAAAAAAATACAAGTAATGCTAGCAAAGTTTACTTTAATAATACATACAAAAACAAAGGAATTGTAAGGTTAGGTTTGAGAATAGTAATAAATAATATAAGCATCTAACTGTCTCACTGAAGGGCAGACTTCTTCACATAAAGATAAGAAACGAGCATCAATTAACTATCGTACAGTTAAGATATCGAATAGTAATAAAATAGAAGACATATTAGACAACGCAGCTTTTTTTAAAGATTTCTAACACTCCAGTGATATAATGACAGTTTTAAATCAATCTGAAACTGCGGTGATTACAGTCTTATAAAAACATGAGAGCAAATGCAAGACAATGCTACAATAAGTAATCGAGAAACCAAATCATTTATCAAAGGATATGCAACAAGTAAAAAAAGACATTATAACTATACAAAACGCACAAAGACTTGGCAGAATGACAGATCCAAATATATATCTGGTTGACTACAAGGCGCCAAGTCTTATCGCACTTCAGAAGTTGATTGAAGACGATGATAAGGGCCAGCACTTGCGTAATCACAGAGATATCTTTTAAAACTATGCCTACATGGCTACATTTCTTTATATCAAGCGATAAGAAAGGAATTTTGCTAGGCGGCCGGAAAGAGACTTGAAAAATTCTATAGTTCAAGGTTTAGAATTTTCTGGAAATAGTTTTTGGATTACGTAGTTTGTTGCTAGTTCAATTTAGTGACGTTATCAGTTTTATGTCTTTATCGTGGGATGAGGAAAATACATAGTTCAGCATTGTTTTAAATGCTTGTATTTTTTTTTTGTTTTCTTTATTCCTATTCACCTGTCTTGTAATGTCTATGTCTACAATCTTCGGTATCCAACAAACAAGACAAACGTTAGCATTGCTTTCTGATGCTGTCCCTTTGATTACGTTTGATGTACTGTCATAATTATCATCTGCATCATTCTGTTTACTGTTGATAATGTGAATGGACGAATTTAAAGCTTTTTATTTTTACATTTTTGCGTACTTAACAAGAACGTTAATATTTTGGCGTCCATCCATTGTGGGACGACCTTCAGTGAGCAAAACAAACCAAATCATTTCAGTTTTCATTCGAATATTTATTTTTTATAAATCTTTGATGTCAATAATTTGATGTTTATTTTTAGTTATAAAACCAAGATGAATCAGATTAGGGATTTTTTTTTGCTTTTCCAAGTATTTATATTAGTCATAATAATAATTATTCCAGTAAAAAATACCTATTAATACTAAATTGGATTCTGCAGATTTTAAGGTATATTTTTTCTTTTGAACATTGCTTTTTGAAGTTTGGGGGCTTAGGTTAGAACCCTGTAAATACTACAGTGAACTACCTGTCGCAAGTCTGTCGCTTTTTAAACTATGTCTTTATCTGATTGTATTAGTCAGAAACTCAGATATCTAAAGACGCAAATATTAGTATGGTAATACTAATATTTGTGTCTTTAGATATCCGAGTTTTTTCTGCCATCTCATTTCACCACAATTTCGCTATCTACATAAATCTTATCCAATTCTATTGTTTAAAAAGTATTAATCATTTCATCTTCTATGTCTACATCAGATAGTATACTGTCCGATCCATCTGCATTATCAACTCATGCGAAGTCGTACGTTGCAGTAGCGTTTCATTGACTCCGGTTATCTTTAACTTTTATATTTATCTGCATCTCTTATGACCTTTTCCTGTCTTCCCATTTCACCATTATTGCACAAATCTAATACAATTCTATTGTTACAAAAGTATCAATCTCTTCATCTTCTATGTCTACATCAGATAGTATATTGTGCGATCAATCTGCGTTATCAACTCGTGCGCAGTCGTAGGTTTCATTGACTCCGGTTATCTTTTTATCTACTTTCCCCACTACGTATTCTCTGTCATCTAATTTCACCATTATTACACAAATCTAATTAAATTCTATTGTTTCAAAAGTATTTTTTTCAACTCCTATGTCTACATCAGATAGTAAATTGAGCGATCAATCTGTGTTATCAACTAGTGCGCAGTCGCAGGTCGCAGTAGCGTTTCATTGACTCTCGCTATCTTTAGCTAATATATTGGTGCGGTAAACAATACGTCTGTGTTCCTAGTTAGTTTGTTACGCGTGTCGCTTTTACGCGTAATTTTTAAAGCTTTTGTTATGCTTATAAAATCGAATGGATGAGGTGATATTTGAATATTATATTTTAGGTGTTTTAAAGATTGATGAGAAAATCTTGCGTTTGAAGACACTTATCTACAAAGGCTTTGCAATATTAATGTCTTTACTTACAACATACATATATTGTAAATACATAAATTATGGTTGTGAAGAGAATTTTGATAGTTTGCTGTAATTCCTTTTGATTGACGAGTTGGATAAGGACATAGGACTTTGGACTAGAATAAAGTTCTGATTTCGTGTAGCTAGAAAAAAAGACAGCGATCAAGCAGTAAATCAAGAGCCCGGTGGTCAAATACGAACCTAAAGATTGCAGGAAGGTGATTGAGTTGAAAATGACCCAGTCAATCTAAGAACGAAGAAGGAACTCTTAAAGAAGTATAAGAGACAATGAAGACTGAAAGACATGGATGGATGGAAGACGGATGTGTTTACCTAAATATATCAGTTTAGTAGACTTCGCACAAGAAAAATATGTTACTGTTAACTACGCAATTTAGGTTGTTTGCAGACCTTGAACATGAGACTAATGTAAGCTAATTTAGCGTTACGCCGTCATTTATACGTCACGTTGTTAACCACGCCTCTCATTTAATAGATATCGAGCTATTTTAGTTAGACGTATGACGTAGATACATACAACAAATTTGTATGGTTACTAGTCACAGCATCTGCACTGCTGGACATTTCAACAATGACTCCGGAACCTATGTAACGAGAGAAAAATCAATGCGCCATCGAATGTTGAATGGATGATTCGATTTTTCGGTTCTTTGTAGGCGTTTTTAAAATCAATTATAATCAATCATCATTATTTCATTAATTCCACCTAATGCGAGAACGAAGCGGTTCTAGCAATAGGTGATTCCACCTGACTACTTGCAGCCCCAGGAATGAAGGAAAGCACTGAACCGATTGCGTACCCAGGTAGGCCGCTGCAAACACAATCTGGCGAAATAGGGATTCATAGACCCGTCGGATACTCAATGTGAGTGCGGTGCTCCTGTTCAGAACATGAGCCACACGTTGGAGTGCCCCAAGTGCCCATACACCTGTACTTTGGGGGATTTAATGAATGCCACCGACGCTGCAATTAACGTAGTCAAAAAATCTAAGAAGTTAACCATCGACTCGAAAAGAAGATTTTCATTAAATAAGAATACGATCTTTGGTATTTAAAATAACTTCGCAGTTGAAAAGGTCGCAGATATCACCGGATTCGCGTAAATTAAAGATTATTTCTGACAAAGTTGTCGCCAGAAATATACTCCAAGCAGTTTTTAGTATTTATCGTAACAATAACGAAGTATATGATTATGTACACTTTGGACTTGTCACTGATAAACATGGCGAGTTGCCAGAAATTATTTTTGCTAATATGTCACTAACCGTCAACGAGACAGTCTATCAAAGTGCGTTTTTAGTGGGCATTTTGTATCTGGCTCATATGTGGAATTAGGTAAATTGGACCCAGTCAAAGAGTATGGGATCATAGATGCAGTTTCTGCTATCATCAAGGGAAACGCCTTGAGATGTATGTATGTAGGCTCTAGGAAAGACTGTTGAAACTGCAGTGTTAGCGAATCAAATTAGGAATTGGGAAAATTGGCCAAAGGCATCGGAGTATGGGATCACTGAGGAGGCTTTGGGCTTCTATCTAACAACAAGGGGCAAAGCCTTGAGACGTATCTTTGTAGGCTCTAGACATGACTGTTAGAACAAGAGTTTTGAGTTTTTCAGATTTAACGGGGAAAAGCTTACTGGGTCGTATGCTTGAGCTACTTTGGTGAGCCTTGTCGTTGAGTTGAGCCTGTCAATAAGCTTTTCATTTTTGAATGAATAAATGATTGATTTTACTGCTTTCTTGGCCTTAACAGGTTTTGTTAAAAAGCAAATTGGCATCGATATCAGCTGTAGACGCATCAATCATCATTAGATAAGAATACGGTCTTTGATCGGTCTTAAAATAACTTCACAGGGGCAACAGGTCGGTATATTTTACGGGGAAACGCTTACTGGGTCGTATGTTTGAGCTACTATCTACTGATAGTAGCTCAAACCTTTCTTATAATTTATTTATTAAACAAGGGAAATGGAATGGTGAGCTGTTTTGTTTAAGATGGATTTGTCGGTCAGTCGGCCAGGGATTGTCCAATTTGAATTTGGGATTTCTTTTAAGAAGCCATTGCTTTGATATTTCCTTGATTGCTCAATAATAACGCCAAGCAAAAGACATAAGGTTTAACCACGGGACTGATTATACTTTACGGTAAACTTTAAAATAAACTTAAGGATGAAGTGTCTAGCCATTGTCGGTATTGGTGCAAGTATACATCCACGAAAGTTGCTTTTAATAACAACGGTGGGAGTAGCAATCTACGCATTTATTTTTTTCTGTCCCCCTACGCAGACAGTTAAGAACATAAATAAACGTCTGTTGTCCAATGACGTCTGCAGTCAACTGTTTTTATTTAAATTAAGAACAGAATGCGCACAAGCGAAGATCGTCACGTTGAAATGGTGCATCAATTCTTTTCAATTGCTGTGCAAAACAATATGAATGAATGAACAAATTTAATATTGTTCGTTTGTAGTATTATGGACTAAGTATGGCCATAGTCTATAGTAAAAGTTGATAGCTAAGTTACTGAAGAGATGACAAAACCAATCCTGCTCGGACCCTGACATATGAGACCAACCCAGAAAACACAAAATAAAATCAGCTGGGGCAGTCTAGTTTTATCGCGATTCGGGGTTGGTCTCATCGTAAAAGTTTTTATAATGATGGCTACAGTGACCTAAGTGACCTTAAGAGTTTGCTTTTATTCTGTTACACGTATAGATAATAACGATGGCGAAAATCGTGTGTAGAAAAAGTAGATTATAGACAGCTAAAGAATTCAGAAAATAGAGGATGCCAAATTCCAAAATACAGTCTGATAAAATGGCTTATTCCACTTTTCCCCGTGAGCTATCAAAAGCGGTTGAAAACACTGACGTGACAAATGGTCAACATTTTAAATCTTTCTCCTAAAAAACTGAATATATGATGCAAAAAACGTGGCATTGAAAACAATTCCAGTGCCAAATCCACATATTTGCGTATGTTTTCTTTGGATTTACAGCTAAATATCTCTGAGGCAAGGCCGTTTATACATTCTCTTACATCTAAACTCTAAATTAAACACAGTTGGCGCTCATATGAATATCGGAAGTAAGAAACTAGGAAGTATTGCTTATATTTCTGATCAGGAATCAGGAAATGGCCATGGTGACTGGCGGCAATATTCTTTGTTTTATGGTGTTTCCTTAGCTTGGTTAAAAGGATGAATTTGCTCTTAGTTAGCTAAATTATCTCTTAGCTAAATATTACCATAGCTTTTGCCCGCGACTTCGTACGCGCATATCCCGTTCTCGTAGGAGCTCCGGCAAATTCTCTCTCAGTGCTCCCCTACACTCTTTAAGGAACCTACATGCCAAATTTCAGCTTTCTACGACCAGTTCCGGCTGTGCGTTGTCTGTCAGTTACTCTTCAGTAACGGGAGAGTTTTATATAGTAGGAAAGATATTACAGGGTGAATGGAAGAGCAAATGCTGGAATTTATCTGTATCCCGTTAGATTGGAAGCCGACCCAAATAGAATTCGGAAAAGACTAGGCAGATAAATTGGACGGAAGACCAGAGGAGTAAAATAAATGATGAATGGACTTATATATTTTTAGAAAAATGATATGGTTCCAAAGGGTGAATCTTTACTAATATATACAGCTGAAGAGTTTGTTTGCTTGAACGCGCTAATCTCAGGAACTACTGGTCCGATTTGAAAAATTCTTTCAGTGTTAGATAGCCCATTTATTGAGGAAGGCTATATCATCACGCTAAGACCAATAGGAGCGGAGCAGACGAAGTTGCGCGGGTCAACTAGTAGATTGATAAAACTCATGGCAGACGTACAGGGGACTAAAATAAATGATGAATGGATTTATAGATTGTTTGAAAAATGTTATGGTCCGAAAGGGTGTGAATATGGAGATATCATATCAACTCATAGAGATGTAGGTATGGAAAAACAAAATTTACTGAGCTGATCCCAAAGAACAGTGATGGAGAGTTTCCGAGTCATTAGTATCACCCAGGATTTCACCACATAGCACTATTTGAGAGGTAAGAGGGACTTTTTTTGTTATGCACATGTGCACTGACACTCCGCTTGTCTGCTTTGTTTATTGAGTACTCCACCTTAGTGTGGAAGCGAATTCATCAACTACAAAATCATTGCTGATTTCTATCCACAATAAATAATGATATCCAAAGGGAAAACTTGTGAGATCAGCATTAGCTTAATTTTTTTTCCTGTTTTTTTTTGCACAGGTTTTTATTGTTAAATGTGTGAGTAAGGTATTTATAAATCTACATACCTAGTGATAGGTTTTCCTCCTTCATCAAAAGGAAAATAAACAACATTTCTAGCCGAAATCCGAGTCACATTTGTACCGACTTCTTTAACAAAGAAATTGTGTAATAGAAAACGTGTTTCGGTTCAATTAAACGTGACTTGAACTTGGCCACTCAATTAAGTTACCTAATATGGCTTCAAATGCCTATTCAGGGGAATTTACCTGTTCATTACTAGGCTTAATTTTAAGGACATCAAAGCACTACATTACAGGCAGAGCACATTTAGAGTAATATTATGAATGAGTACAATTTCTAATAATAACAAGTAATACGCAGTCTCTGGAAGTTCCTAATTTGATTAGGAAATATTTTTCTCTGGCAAGCTACAATATCGCCGAGTGCCTAAGGCTACCTTTTTTTTATTCGCGGTTCCAGTAGAATAGACCACGGAAGCGAAAGCGAGGCAAATATCTAGCCTGGGTTATAATTCAAATTAGATATCAAGTGTGGCTAAATTAAGGAATATCCTATAGATATCCTTAGATCACTGTTGTTGTTATACAATGTAATGGGAGCCCCATTCACCAAAAACTATGACAATCATTTTAATATTCATAGGTTGGCACTACCTGGTGTTACGACATTCTATGTTCAAATCAGTATTGCATGGTTAGCGCACGTCAGAAATACGCGGGAAACTGCAGCTGACGTTTTAAAACGTCAGTGCTACCTTTACCGATATCCTAGCGTGTAAAATAGAAGTAGGTATTACGTGACTATAATGTAATGACTGTATTATCAAATACACGTGGTTACTTATGATTTTATAACATGGGGGAAATCTTTGTTGAGGTAAGTGATTGTTTTGTCTTTCATCCGAGGAAAATTATACTACGAGAATGTAATACTAGTATCAAAGTATCCAATGCCCTGAGCCATATGGCATTAAGGATAGTATAAAGTTTTAGGAACTGTTCCAAGCACTCCACATGGACTGACACTCTACAATAAAACATGATTTAAAAGGGCAGTGACCTGATAGTAAATAATTTTTGGACACAATATTAGATTAAAATAAAGAAAGCTTACACCGTTTTAGTTTACATACAATCAATCAAATAGATAGTAGTCATTACAATTGCGCATGAACGGTGAATTAAGGGGTAAGTTGAAACAAAGACAAGAAAATACAAAACGCAAAGAGATAGGTACCGTTACAAAGAAGAGTTCAAAAAACTTTGGAAGCGTATGAACTCATCCAAAGAAACAAAGAGACGGCAGTCATGAACCGCTCAAAAAACAATTTAACACAAAAAATTAAAGAAAAATTTAAAATTATGACCTTTTTTTAAGTATGGGTAATCATCAAATGACTCCTCCCGCTCTAGGCGGAGCAGAAGGGAACGAGCAGCTCACAAAGAGCACAATACTAAAGATCCAAGCTCTTAAGTCAGCAGTCACTAGGCGGTTCCTCTCACTGACGGAGCAGAGCCTAGCAACAAGTTTTATAATGCAGACGACCTTGGATTGTCGACGAACTTCAGCGCAAAAACAGTTACATGCGTACTTATTGAAAGGTGACTTGTAGTAAAAGGATTACATTTTGTAGTGAAGTTTAAGGAGTTGGTAAAGGCTAATCTTAGCAGACGAATAGGAATATGCGAAGAGGGTGTAAAGTCCCGCAAAACTCCATAGAAACGGGAGGATCTTCCGACCGGGCAAGCGGTGATGCCGCTACGGGAATAAGCGAGAAGGCTAAGGAAGGCCCAGAAAGAGGTTGCAGTTTATAGTGGTTAAAGGATTTAAATTGAAGTAATTTCTGCAGTTTAAGGTGCTGGTAAAGACATCCTCGCACACGATTGGGGAAGCAACGGGAGACCCTGGAGATGGCCGGATGAACTGGAGACATTCTAAGGACTGGCCAGGTGGCTGAAATGGAAGGAGACTTTTTTTCTGTAATGAAATGATAAAAATTGGCTTAAGAAAGGTTGTTCAATGGCAGGATATTGAGGACAGTGGAGGGTTATGATGTTTAGACAATTTAGTGTACTGTATTAACCGAAGATGAAATATCTGAGCAGTAGCTCCCACTAAACGTCATCCCTATATATTATTTCACGTTATTTTGCAACTAAATTTATACAGCATTCAGATGTCGCTTTAAGGAAAATTATTTCTTAAACGTTGACTAAAGGTAAATTATGTTACCTAACTAAAACAATAGGTTTATCTATGTTTCTGTTTCAGTTTAAAATATTCACATCAAGATGTCGAACTGGCGCCATTTATGTATTTCGTTTATCATCATGAATGACTGGTATTTCCTCAGAATGATTCAAGGGATAAGAACTTTAGGTGTAAAATTCTGGCTGTCATCCAAAATTTATTAGTTTACACTCACTACAATATATCTTTAAAACGGTAAACGTCAAACGTCGTGGTATTTCTATATTTTGTCATCTTCGGTAAGTGCGTCAACTGTTGCTATGCGCAAAACTAGAAACTTACATTATGTATGCGTGAGAAACGATAGCACCGAAATTGCTGAACGAGTTTTGGTGAAAGAACGCTCTAGAATTCTGCAAGGGATACTGTTCGTCACAGTAAGGATTTCTACCTTTAAATAAAGCCTGATCTATTCTGTGTTCTAAACTACTATTACAAATAAGTATACATACTTATTTCTGTTAGGAGGAGGAAATCTTTGGAATCTTTCATCTCTGACCTAGACTAGAGTCAAGAGCACACCCATCACAAATTAAAAAAAAAGATCAGGTTAAATTTCTAAAATTCTTTCACTGCTACAAAGTAATACTATTGCTTTTCATCCCAGAAAAATCACGGTAAGTACTTGTGGGATAGGCAAAGAGAGCGAAACCACGCAAAAAAGTTAGTCAGTTAGTAAAGCAGAACGAAATATAGATCGGCTCTCGTCGTCTTCAAGATAACGGTCTTCAGGATTAGCAACACCTCTGACCTCTGATAAGAGAATTCGCACTTATAAAATCACTACTATAAGGCATGATATCGCGTGCCCTTTATTAGTTATTTATATAATAACTACTTTAGTAAAGAACATTAATGAATCAGCAAATCATGCTTTACCGACGGGGCTAAAAATAGAATCGACTTGGCTATTTTTAGATGATACTACATTTTTATGGCTTTACAGGTGTTTTGGTTCTATTATGAAATTGCCTGAGTCTAATCATCGTGATATTTAAGATTCCTCTTCTTTATCTGTGTTACCAAGGGGGTTTCGTGATACAAGTCGCTTCTCATGTGAGGTAATTCAGCTACATCTGGTTAGATATGAAGAAGACCAAAACATAGTTAGAAACTTTGGCAGATCATGGCTTGGGGTCCCTGGTCTATCGCATTGTTCCGCAAACGTAAATAACATAAATGAAAAATCAATATTTAATAATGAAAATCTCGAAAAAAAAAACGCCTCGCTTGCGCTCTCGCGTGTTTTGCAACTGTTTATGTAGGATTTTTTTCCATCTGCCTATTTAATTTTCAAGAGATAACCTTATTTTTCCGTGGTAAACCAACTAATGACCTCGGTACACCAGTGTGCCGCAGCACACACTTTGCGGAACTACCAATTGTCAAAGATTAACTTCTGAGGCGCAATTCCCGTATTTACGTATAGGGAACTATCACATCTTTATCTGTCAAAAATACCACTAGTTTGTCAATATTTTGTCATGTTTCTGACATTGATAGTAGCAGAGATGGGATTGTTACTTCAATTTGAACGTTTTTAACCCATATGTAACTGCTGTAGTTTGTACCTCAGATAAATCACTAAGCGTTGTTATAAGACTGCATCAGTCAAAAGTGGTAACGTGAATTGGCATTCAGGCTCTGTGTACTAATCGTCTGCAGTAGTTACCTGCTGATGTGAGTCAGAAAAACCTACAGAGGTTTATAGTCTTTCAAATCACATCAGTATTCAACTTACATTCTATGAGTTTATAAACTTCAGCGCACGCGACTTGCCCGCATGTCACAGATCGGATTGCACTAATGTAATTGCCATGAACGTGACAAATCACGCTAGACCACATGTGTTCAACTGCACTAGCGGGCATGTGATTGCATCCTTACAATATGGGCTATTAATAGATAGGCTCTTGATTAAATGGCGGTTCCGGGTTTCAATTTTAAATTGTTAGGTATAGATCGTTTTTCTTTTCTTATAAGTTCATTTTTTGGACCGGGATTATTTTTGTGTTCTGGTACCAGCGAGGTTAACCATTTTGTCGATGGTTAAAGCTGCTTTAATAGCGCCAATAATTTTGTTGTTGTTTATTAAAGTTGCATTGTTTTTTATTAAACTACAAAAAAATATGGTTTTTAGATTTGATTAATCATTGGCCCAAGATCATCCCCTGGGGACCCCATGAAGAATTGGCAGACTACGCTCAATTCAACCATCAATTCTGTGTGTAAACTAAGGAAATATTCTAAGTCCAACAGTAGGTAAGCAGGAAGTACCTACTGACACAAAATGTTTCAACTCACTTAACAACTTCAACTTTAAACATTATTCATTGAGTTAAACTATGTTTACCATATCAAATGAATGAGCTGAAACATTAATAGTTTCATTAGAATGAAAATAGATCTGACCTTGTGACCTTAGCATTAATAGTATACCTACGAAGTATTTATATGTAGTCAAACAAAGCAATGCAATGAAACAAAGAAGTGAATGAATTAAACCAAAGTTAAGAATATTTATCAAATAGATGACGCATCAAATGTACAGTCTAGCCCTTTCCCAACTATATTGGGATTGGGTTTGGCTTCCAGTCTTGCCAGACATAGCTGATACCATTTATTTATATTTACTGCCTATCTGATCTTCACAACCAACGGGACAAAAGCAGTCCAAATTGATTCAGGAGATGAATTTAATATGATGAACTGCCATGGAAGTTTATCAGAAACCATAGCTACAGGAAGTAAATCAGCAGAAAAGAGAATATAAAAGAATCAGTTACATGGAATATCAAACCAGTGTAACTTAAGCAACAAGCTCAAATAATAACAGAGAATAATTGTTTTCATGTTCATGATAATTACTAAATAACTAGCTGAGAAATCTGCTTTTATAACACTTTGTTACTGAGTAACTAAGGAATTAACCTACTTAGATGCGTGCAAGTGCCTAATTGGTTTGAATAACAACTAGCACTTCGCCCACAACTTCGTCAGCGCAGATTTAGTACAAACAATTTTCTCCTTTTCACCCCCTTAAAGGTTGAATTTCCGAAGATATCTTCTTAGGGCTCACCATCATCATCATCATCAAAGGGAGCAAAATTTTACAAAATTTCATGTTCTTCCTCCCAGTAGTTCCGGCTGTGTGTTGATATGTCAAGTAAGTCTTTCTTTTATGGTTAAGAATTTTTTTTAAAGGTCCGCGAGTAAGCTGCGGGTTCAATGTATGAGTTGAACCTTTACAATGTGAGATGATGGTATGTGAGGCATGTAAAGTCAAGGTACTAGTAGCAATGGAATCTGAATGGATCATATTGGGTTAGAAAGGCAAAATCCTCTTCTGCCCTAGTCCCATGTCACTTGGCATTGGGGTAACACTTTTTCTCCTCCATTCTCGTGTCAACCATCAGGCAATCATTTAACCTCCTTTTTATTCATATATTTCCTCCCACAATACATAAGAAATGAAATAAAAGATTTATAAGGATTGAATGGGCTAAAGCTACGTTTTCATTTGCGAGTTTGAACAACTTTGGATTAAGTATTGAAAAAAGTAATTAGTCAATGGAAAAGAAAAAACAATGAATTAAGCTTGAATGATCAATCAAAGAAAATATAAAGGAAATCCCAATATTATGCCTTTCTTTCATTTTTTTTTGTAGTTACCTCTTGTTAAATACATTTAAAGTTTGTTTTTATGTATCTCTATTATCCACTGAACCATAACTGATTGTAGTTTTTATCACCATTCGTTGATAACAATAAGAGATAGGTTACCAAGATAAAGCAAGTTTTTTAAACTTACTTTTTTAGTAATCTTTTTTAGATAAATAAACTTCTGATAACAGAAATTATGTGCATTGCATTTTAAGATTACCAGCTAAAACAATAGGGACTGGTGGTGAGCAGGAGTTTAGTCTGTTTTTTATTTTTAATTTTCTCTTTCCCTTGTAATGACTCTCTTACTATCTGCACTATTATTTGCAATGGGCAACACTGGTGTCTGTTTTCGTTGGGTTTTGTCTAGTACATGAGAGGAGTCCTCTGACCCATTCAAGATTTGTCATTTGTAAATTTTAATATTAAAAAAATGCTTATACTCAGCTTAACACTTTCAGTGTTTTTACATTTTTAGTGCCAAGCACTCAACACATGGGTCGAACAACAATTTGTTTGTGTGCCCACAACCCGCGCATGACTACAAGTCACATATAGCTACTTAAAACGACGACTCAGATGCGGGTAGTGGGCACACGAACGAATCACGCTCGACCCATACGCTGAGTTCTTGGCACTAAATGTGTTAATAAGCTATGGGCCGGTATATCGCAAGAGTCACTACTCTTGCACCCTCTAGCATAACTAGATAGGGTCGAAAAAGATCTAGCAGAAGATGGTAGGAAGTGTTTGAGAGGCCTTTACCCAGGAATCACACCCAAAAACATTTAAAATGCAGATTTTAGATTTATTTTGCTTGGATTCATATTTTTCTAATGTTGGTTCTGTAGATTGTGTGGGTCACATAAGTAACAACTGAACAACTTTGTCTACTCTAGGGAAAAGTTTTCAGTGATAAATCCATACTAATATTATAAATGTGAAAGTAACTCTGTCCGTCTGTCTGTCACATTTTCACCCAAAACTACTGAACCGATTTAAATGAAATTTGGTACAGAAATACTCTAGAGCCTTAGAAAGGACACAGGCTATACTTTTTATCCCGGGAGTATGTTCACTAGGGAACATGCGGGCGAAGCTGCTGGCAGAAGCTAGTTTTAAATAAATGATCTGCCTCTCTGTCATCTGTACTAATATTATAAAGCTGAAGTTTGTTTGTTTATTTTTGGTTGAACACGCTAATCTCAGGAACTACTGGTACAAATTGAAAAATTGGATAGCCCATTTACTGAGGCAGGCTTTAGGCTATATAACATCACACAACAACCTGTAGGAGGGGAGCATTAATGAAAATTTTGACGCAGACGAAGTTGTGCAGGTCAGCTAATGTAGATAATATAGTTGTTGGATCTTAATGGTAAAAGTGATCACTATTAACAACCAACTGTGACCACAGCTCTACCATTTTTGTCCAGTAACTTATATTTAACATCAAGTCTGATGTTACTTACATCCAGTTTTAAGTAAAAAGCCAGCAAAGGAGACCTAGTATCAGCCTAGACCTCGATTTTTCAAGAAAATATATGGTCGACTTTTGATACCATTTCCGAAAGGCTTTCCTAAGAGATTTCTGACTAAAAGATAAAGCACTTAAGTAACTTCCTACAATGATCAAGTAATCAAATATTTGGATGGTGAGAGACTGAAAATACTTAGTAAAAAATTGGAGGTAATATAAAAAAGACATACCTGCGAATATGTGAGTCTTAAAGCGTACTGGGCAATTTGTGTAGATCTCATTGTGTCCAAACCAGTGTGTGGGCTGAAAACAAACAAATAATTCAAAAAAATGCACTTTCGCAAACTCTTATTTTACATAACCTATACAAATTTAATTTCGAAAGATCACTCGCGAAATTTTTAGACACACACCGTCCAATATGTTTATGCTATGGATTAATTGGCGTTTTGGTTGTTTTAACACGATATTTTTAGAGAAATTATTTAATTTTGAATTACGTACATGCACCCGCCGACTACTGCGAATGAAAGAAAAGTACTTCACTTCGCTTGCGCTTGCTAGCTTGGTCTGTCGATTATACTCTATGGTCTGTCGACAGAAGAATCTAGATGTCACTCAAAGATGTCACTGTCATTTGACTCGTTGATTGGCTATAATTGTTTGACAGTTTTACTGAAGTGTTGCTATTTGAGGAAACAGAGTAACTACTACACTACTACGAACCTTTCAGGCGTCGTCTTAAATTCAAAATTGTCATCGCACCGACCGTTATTTGTAGAACAAAATCCAAAGGCACCCTTTGGATTTTGTCCAACAAACAAATGCAACAATCACGTCAAAAATTATCCATAGTGGAATACGATTTTTTTTAGCCAAAAGTGTTGTAAGTAGAATGAGTGCTGAAAACAAACTATTAAGTACGATTTATCATAACTGTTCATGAAAATCGTCATGGATTATTTTAGTACATTTAATGTAGGAAAAGCAAATCTATCTTGTATGTAAGAATGAACCCCTATTTCCCTTGGCTACGGCCACGCGTGAACTGCTGGGCCGATTTCGCTAATTCTTTTTTTGTTGTTTTTGTTACTGTCAGGAAAAGGTTCTTATGAAAGAAAAAAATAAGAAAGTTGCAGTTGACGGGAGCGAAGCCGCGGGGGACAGCTAGTACGTAATATAATGGGGAGGCACACAGCCTTTTTATCCCGCTTGGTGGCGTCTTGGTGACTGTACCTTGCTTTAACATAAGAACTGTCAAATCCTATACATTTATTGTAAACATTTGAAAATATGCTTTGATTTCATACTGACTTATGTTTGGAATAGGTGAATCAGCGTTGATTTCTTTGAAAGTTTGAAGGCGGACAAACATATGAACTGTCTTCTTCAAGTGTCATCAAAGTGGACTCCAAAATTTTGATTTCAATCGTATGCCTCCAACCTAGAGAAAGAAAAACATAATTATGTTTGTTTTAACATAAAAAAAATCAAAGATAACCTCAAATACTTAAAATGCCTACCTCTCAATCGAATCGGCCTTTTTCCCAGCCGCCGACACATTTCTTCGTCGAAGCTAAATTCGAAGTTCACGTAGAAATAACAGCGAGTACATTTTTAAGGTAAATTACAAAATAAACACAGAAAATTGCAACCACACACTTGATAACAGACGTAAACAAGGTACAGTTGCTGAAAGCGCCATTTGCTTCTACCTTTTAGTGTGCCTCCCCATTTGAAGGGACGAGCATTATAATTTGAGTGAAAAATGACCCGCTGGTACACTTTTTGTTGGAGTCAAGTATGGGTACAACTGACATAAACATTACATTATGCAGTTATACGTCTTGTAACGTACAGCCTCCTAAATGTGTCACTAATAAAATCGCAATATCATTCAAAATAGAATCTACACCTTGGCAAAATAGTCCAGAAACGGAACTAATTTTTTGTCCGTTGGTAATATTCCCATAATAATGACGTTTCATAGTAAACAAAGTTAACAACTTAGTTGAATTTTTGTTTCGATCATCAAACGGTGAATAAAATACGTAAAAAGTGAAAATAATTAATAAAACCATTCGAAGTGCCGGCAGGGAGATTATTTATAAGGTGTACAGACGATGTCTGGCAGAACATGAGGCCCAAACTAGAACCGCTGATATGACAGGTATGTATGAGTTTATTTTGTTCCATAGCTACTGTAAGTGATATTTTTTTTCGTCTGATGATAAATCAATATCCATATTATAGACTTTTAGAACACTCGTAACCGTCTGTAAAACAAAAATTTTGTCCTTAATTTACTACTAGTACTAACGATCTCGCAGCTGTGTGTGGGATCGCATGCGTCCCATTACAAATGTTCTTAGAACTCATATCGGAAAATCGCAGGACGGAGGTACGCAATCATCTTACTTCTATTGCGTCGTTATTATCACAGCAGTGTGTAACTTCGTAGCCGTCCTAATACAAAATTGCCTAAAAACAGATATCGCAATAACGCATTCGCCTATGTGGCAGAGCCTTTATCCAGTTTGGTAAGCAAAAACAATTTAATATATTTTACTTGATATGTACTTAGTCTAGGGTCTAAAAAATATTTTGGTGAGCATTTAAATTGTACCCATTAATTTTGTACAACGCAATTATGTACTGGTGACTAGTCGCACATGGCTATTATCTTGAGAAATATTTTCTACAATTTACGTCACCACACCATGATGGGCTACGACAAGGTAGTTCGGTGCTGAGTGGTTTTTTCCAGTCTGCATCTGTAGAAAAAAATCTACCAAAATAGCAGAATAATCGTAACGTTATTAAAAAGAAAAGTACCAAATAATTTTATTCTCTTCTTCTTCCAGGCTTATCCTATTTCTAATGGGGCCGACAACTGTCAAAGTGGCGCTAGTAGCGCACAGACCAATAACAAAGCAGTTTTTGATGAAAAGATGGGTAAATACTCAGGTATGTATTAAAAATTAATACTTTCAGTTTGATTAGATCATCCAAAACAATTTCCTCTTATTTGTACGAACCCAAACTTTCCTAGATCACATAACCTATAATGTAAGATCGTGCGAATCTGATTTAATAAACCTTAAAAGAAAGCAGACTGTCCCTATTACACAAAGAAACGAACAAATGAATCTCAGAGACTACAATCACAGCTACAATAGTGTTTCTCACTTTGACAAGGGTTCGTGTGGTGGTGGCGCCACCTGAGATCAGCTTTCACTTGCCAACCCCACTGGGGTCGGCTCTCCTAATCGTTGTTCTCCAGAGATGTCGTTTCTGGGTCGTCAGTGGGTCTATATTGTCTATGGCGAGGTCTTTCTTTATAACTGACCAAATAATTTTATAATTCATAATAAAATTAATAAACAGTTTTCAGTATTTGTTGTGTTGTTAAAAATTATTCGGAAAACGAGATTTGAAAAATGTACCATTTTCCAAAGAACGATCTTAAAAGAGCCTGAAAGTACTTTAGGTATAGGCCGTCTTAGATTAGTTGTAATTGTTTTCAGTAGATGGCAGTAATTACAAGGTTGTAAATTAAATGCAATGACAGGTTCATGGGGCTCTGGGTTCATACTCCAGAATGCTCCAGAATGAGTAGTGTTATTGCGTTTATCCATAAGTAATTTGTAAGTAACAGCTTCGAAGCGCGTACCGTTCCGCGTACCGGAAGGCGTAACGTTGGAAGGCCTCCCACAAGGTGGACCGATGACCTGGAGAAGGTCGCGGGTAGCCGATGGATGCGAGACGCACAGGACCGGTCGTTGTGGCGACGCTTGGGGGAGGCCTATGTCCAGCAGTGGACGTCTTTCGGCTGAGATGATGATGAGCTTCGAAGTGCTTGGTTAAAGATAGAAGCTGACCCTCGTTATAATGAGGGTCTCCACGAAAATTTACTTCCTGAAAAAACTGACCAAGCGCGAGTCGGACTCGCGTGCAAAGGGTTCCGAACCAATTTCATTTTTGTAACATGTTATTTTAACACTACTATAATAGACTTCTTTTAAGGGACTATTATCTGCATTTTTTTCAAAATTTTAGGCTCAGTCTAAAATTTTCGAATGGTCATTTTTGGTCTAATTTCTTGAATAACTTCAAAACCATTTATTTTAGAATCGCAAAGCCGGGGTGGGCCGCTAGTGATATTATAAAGAGGTTAAGTTCGTGAGTTTAGATGTGAGAGACAATCTCCAAAACTCCTCAGCCGATTTTGAGAATTCTTTCATCGACACAAAGCTACACGATCGCCGTATGCTTTGGTTAATTTCTATGTCGAAAAAATGTATAGGCCATGAGTCTAGTAAGTATTACACAAACTAAATCAAACATTACGAATAACGACCATATTTTAATCATCTACAGTGATTTTATTCACTATCTTTTACTGCATCACTCCGTACGCACCTATTTTACCGCTTTTCTTCTATTTACAACCTTAGCTATACAGCATACGGTTCATAATAACTTGTTACGGCGCAACAAGAAGGTGTTTCGGAATTTTAAGTTCTATGCAAATCGAGATAAGATTTAAAATTGATAGTACTGTGCTATCAAATGTAGTTTCTTTCTAGATGCTGAGCAAACACGGCTAGTTTGCTTTTGAGCAGTATCTCAAGAGATATGTGAGATAAGAAATGGGGACAAGATAGGGAGGCTGAAGTTATATGTGCCGGAGAAATATTACAATTACTTACATATTTTTGTACCACCTAAATTACTACGAGACCCGCTTACTTCATAAAGAAAGAATAAAACTTATTTAGCACATTCATGAAACACGCACGGGACATAGAAATAAAAAATAATAAAAATAAAAAGGGATGCCAGAAACTAATGTGTGTCTCACGGCTGCACTAAAAAGGTCCATTTCAGCGACATGTCAGACTGACTTATGCTGTCTGACGCTGATTTTCAAATCGGACCAGTAGTTCCTGAGATAAGCGTGTTCAAGCAAACAAACTCTTCAGCTTTATATATTAGTATATAGATACGGGGCTCCCGGACTACAAGGGTCCCGATGTATGGACGCAAAGTTATACATTCAGTCCCGCCGTGTTCTTTGTTCGTGACCAACCAATACAGTCCTTAGCTAGTAGGGCCTGTTTTTTTAAAAAAAACAGTACTCTTAAAATAAGGCCCCCCAAAAATTTTTGATACACGGCCATTTTGAGACTAAGCTACGCCACTGGTTCGACCCGACACTGGCCCCGATTTGTGAATTACCTAAGCATTAGAAATTGAGTTGAAGCATTAGATTCTCAATCTCTAGCCTAAAAATAATAGTTTAAAAAACTAAGAAACACGCTTTTAGCACGCACTAAAAATTACAAAATAATTCGGACATTTAGTTTGATCAAAGAAAACGTGGAGCGTTTATGTAATAAAAAAAAACAAAACGCGTGCTAAAAGCGTGTTTTTAAGTTTTTTAAACTATTATTTTTATTTTATACTTTTTATTATATTATACGTGAGTATTTTTTTCGTATCCCATTCAGCAAACCCTTTCATTTAATACCCATATCATGGGGGTGCATTTCAAATAGCCAATCCGCCATCTTGGATGTCCGCCATGTTGGATTTAAGTCACGTGACTATTTTTTCGTTCTGTAGTGCTATTCTGTAACATTTTCGAGACTCGACAGCGGAATCCGAGGTGAGTATAAACATAAGACCTTTATGTTGTGTGCAATAGAGTTCACTCTGTGAGCTTTGTCACTCAGGTGAAGCTCGATATCGAAATGGTTATTTACAGAATAGACTAGCTGAAATTTGGCATGTAGGTTCCTTGGGGAGTGTTGGGGAGCACTAAAAGAGGATTACCCGAAATTCCTACGGGAAATAAAAACAGGATATGCGCGTACGAAGTTGCGGGCAGAAGCTAGTTTAGACTTAACAATTGTAATAAAAACTCAGTTGCATCCGATTAGACTGGGAACTGACCCCACAGTGGCGGATCCAGGATTGTCATTTGGGGGGGGGGGGGGGGTTGATCCACTGAGGGCAGGTTTTACAAAAGTAAACTTCGCTTCACGTACGTAAAACAAGCCGCCTTGGATATCTTTTCGAAAATTCCGCAATGAGGACTTTTCTAAAATTTGTTAGTGGACAAGGTAGGTAGGGCACCAAAGATATCTCGGACTTTTGGGAGGGCTAGAGCCCCCTAGGCGATTATCACACGGCACGGATTTCGTAGCGGTGCCCCGCGAGGTAAGGTACGGTTTACGTGTGTTAGGCATCAACGCAATTTATTTAGCATTATATAATTTCATCCATTTTAACGACACATGTGTGAGTACTGTGTATCTTAAACTTAAGCTATAGCTATCAGTTTTAGGTTTGTTTTTGACTTGAATGTACCCTGGCGGTTGGGAATGTCATGCCCACTCAAAAGTCTAGCTGATGGTGGCGTATGCGTTGGATCATTTGGCTCCCTTCAAATGGTTGAGCCGAATGGTGCTAACGCATGCGTCATGTTCGTGAACGGGCGCTGTCAGTTAGGACTGGTCATTTCTCAGCTGCCATGGTTTATTTTAAATATTTCTTTGAATTGTTCCTATTTTTCCCGGACGCTGTCCTGCTCGTCTTTTACATCGTTCTCACATATATGTATAATTTCAACATGATGTAAACAAAACTTTGTAACAATTTATTATTTTTAAAAGAATGTCCGTGGAGTTTCTTGCACGTTCTTCTCCATAGAGATCTACGCTTTGGAACGTGGAAATAGCTTCATTTTTTTGGACCGACCGACCTTGACAATTCAAAATGGTGCCTGTAAATAGTTTATTTGAAATAAATATTTTGAGTTTGAGTTTGTACGAATTTATTCGAGGCCAATGCATGAGATTCGCTTCACCGCCTAACTCGACGATGCGCGATGTTAATCGCCTTAGCCCCCCCCCCCCCCCCCCCGCCCGCGTGCCCCCTTTGGATGTTGGATGTCGGGGTCCATACATCCACCGAGGATGGATGGACCCCGACATAGTTGAAAAAAGGCAAGGCAGATTGGGTGGGCCTGTTTAGGTACGTTAACGTGTCTGATTCTTCATAACAGGGTGCGCCGGCCGACCCCCGTCATTATGACTACAACTTCTACCTACAAACAAGGCATTGCATCTTGATTACGACAAGCTGACTAGCCTATCGTCTGCGAACACTAACATCACCCAATTCCCTGACTTTTGGCGATAAGTATTGATATCAGATTAAAGCTTTCAGCTGATAGACTGATAGTGAAGTACAGTTTAATGAACTCGAAATTACTTAGCTCGTAGGTACGACCAAATAGGTACGAAAGGAAAGGTAAGGTAGGGACGAAAAAATATTCAAATAAGTAGGTACTTATTTGGATATTTTTTAGGATAATAGTGTTTTCATTAACTATACTTATCTCAAACCCAGATTACATGGAACCCTTAAAATTAAACCATTAAGGACACTATCACTATCAGCTAGTCTATTCTGTAAATAAATATTTCGATATCGAACTTCACCTGAGTGATAAAACTCACAAAGTGAGCTGTATTGCAAACAGCATAAAGGTCTTTAATTTAAAACTCACTTCGGATTCCGCTGTCGAGATACGAAAATGTTGTTACAGAATAGCACTACAGATACTAGGGCTATAACATTTTTTCTTGGATTTGAGCGTTTGACTCGAGTTTTGATGTGTGATTATGGTTTAGATTTACCCAAAATTAAATATATATATATATATGGTCAAGGAAGTTTGATTCTTTTTCTTGGGAGTGCTTTAAATAAATATTTCAATTTGTATACATAAATTAGGAAAAACCATGCCTCTGCAAAGGATGTTTAACTTTTTTTTTTTTGTTCTAGCCAACCAGTGATTTTTGTTCAACTTTTTTCAGCAGTCACAGAAAAATATGAATGAGGTGTCATTCGATTCGGAATAGCATGTACCTATTCAGACGATTTTTGAAAAAAAAAACTTCCGCTCGAGAAAATGGCGGTTCGGTTTTTGCAAATTTCTCAACAACTAAGATATAAGGTTTTTGAAATCTAAAAAAACGGGTCAAGTGCGAGTCGCCCACCGAGGGTTCTGTACAAAGTAGGTACATAATTATGACACTATATTTTTTTACGATTTAATTACAAATGTGTAGTTTTCAGACTTTTTCCTATACTTGTAGTATAATATAAGACAGTATTATTTGCCAAATTTCATAGTTCTAGGTCAACATTGATTCCCTTCAGAGTGTCGAAATACTAGGCATGCCTTTTAAGTTCTGTTGTTTCCATATTTCCCGGCAATTTTGAATTTAGAACTGATTTATATTCGACTGTGTTTAAATTTGGAATCTCAAAACAGTTGAAAGTATTAGGATTATGCTATTGTTTAGTCACAGCGTTGATTGGAATCTGTCAGGTTACGTACGAAAATGAATCTTTCTAAGGAAAATGTTCGTACAATAATTTTCTGCAACCTCAGAAGAGGCTTGACACGGCTTCAGTATTTTGAAGAGCTAACATCTGTGTTCAGTGATGAAGCCCCATGTCTGCGGACTGTCGAACGCTGGTATTTAGAATTCCAGCGTGGACATACTAGTGTTAGTGACAAATCTCGCGAAGGACGCCCAAAATCCGCCTTCACTGAAGATAACATCATTGCTGTGAGACAACTAATTCTCGAAGATCGTCATGTGACGTATCGAGAGATAGAGGCTCTATTAGGCATCTCAGGGACAACTATTCAGAAGATCTTGCATGAAGCGCTTGGTGTGAGAAAGCTAGTTTGCTGTTGGATACCGCATCTGCTTTTCGACGATCACAAGGCGGCCCGCGTCAGATAGTGTAAGAAAACTCTGCAAAGGTTCAACCGAGGAGAGTCAAATCACGTCTACGACATCATCAGTGGTGACGAATCTTGGATCTATGCGTACGATCCTGATTCCAAACAACAATCTACAATCTGGGCCTTTCAAGACGAGCCAAAGCCGACTAAAGTTGTTAGTTCTCGAAGCACTTCAAAGAAGATGGTGGCCATGTTTGTTTTAAAAACCGGCCATGTTGCGACTATTGCACTTGAAGATTGTAGAACGGTTAACGCAGAGTGGTTAACCACAGTTTGTTTATCACAAGTCATCGCCGAACTTCGAAAATCTAACTCAAAGCGACGCATCATCCTGCACCACGACAACGCAAGCTCACACAGCACTCGTCAAACGATTGAGTATTTGAAGCAGGAAAAAGTAGAAATTCTTGACCATCCTCCATACAGTCCTGACCTAAGCCCTAACGATTTCTTTACATTTCCTTAAATTAAGAAAAGTCTTCGTAGTCAAAGGTTCCAGTCCGGTGAAGAAGCAGTCGACGCTTTAGAGTCGCTTTATAATAACTGGTTTGAGCGAATGGAAAAGTGTATTAAGCTACGTGGTGAAGACTTTGAAAAACAATAAAAAGTACTATAAGGTTCTAGTTGTGTTTTTTCTTCAAACGACAAAAATTAAAAGGCATGCCTCGTATACGTTTTTTGCGGCATAAACGGCCGTATCTTTTTTTAACGTTAACTTAGAAGTTTGATTTTTCACAGCTTCAAGGGACTGTAGACCTAAGTATGTGGTTTTAATTTTAATTCGATACCTCCATCCACGTGTTCCCGAGATAAAGGGTCTTGACAGACAGTCGGACGGACAATAAAGTGATCCTGTAAGGGTTCCGTTTTTTTCTTTAGAGGTACGGAACTCTAAAAAGTTTCAAGAACAAGAGGAAATCTAAAAAGGTTCGACTCGCGGAACTGTAGAACCAATATTTATAATTTTCCCAGAGGGGTGATAATTCGGCCGAATACTCGTGTACTCTGGCTTGCGCAAGACACGTCTTCGTCGAGCACATTTACAATAAAATTGATAATGATTTATTAAACATATCTATTAAATATAAAAATTAAAAATTCATTCACTTACTAGGTAGATGAATGAAAAAAAATCCACCGGCAATTTTTTTATCGCGATTTTTCATTTAGTTATGGTACGGAACCCTTCTTACACTTGGCCAGTTTTTTGACAGACTGCAATTACTGAGATCAGATGCGAATGCGATCGTTGCTCAAAAATTTGTAGAATTGGCCATCATATTTTATAAAGTAGCTGTTGCCCGCGACAACATGCAATATTATCAAAAACAGCGGCCGGCGAGTCCTTTTGCAGCAGTGCAAAACGACGACGAGGACGTGTCGCCAAAGAACGAGTGGATGGCCCTATGGGGTGGCCTTAATGCCGTTTAATTTTGTTTAGGACTCCTACCGCCCAAATTACAGCGCCCAAAAGAACACCTTTTATAGTCATCACCACATTGATCACATTTTGATCAGGCGGTCCGTTCTTACGCGATTCGTTCGCGTAAGAACGGACCGCCTAAACAAAATTAAACGGCATTAAGGCCACCCCATAGGGCCACCCACTCGTTCTTTGGCGACACGTCCTCGTCGTCGTTTTGCACTGCTGCAAAAGGACTCCCCGGCCGCTAATAAGACTAAGCGGCAACTTAAAAACGGTATGTGCAGTCCGACCACCGTTAAGCAAAGTTGCAGCAATGCCCGAGGAAGCCACAGCCAGAGCTATATTGCAGGCCTTGCGGAGTTGGACCAGCAGAAGATTCAGCACAAACTTACCCGTACCTCCTGGTACGTTAAGAAGGAACAGTCCCCCCTTTCCACTATTTACTCGGCACAGAATCGTTTCGTAGACTTGACGCTGCTCGAGAAGTAATCGTGGTGCCATTTCATTGACATGCGCTTCTAAAACCGCGGTATAGTAGTTTAACTACATTACAACATCGCTTGGCAATTCCTCTCTTCGTTGCCATTTTGCAGATATGCGCCATCCATCCATTTACCATCCATCCTCAATCAATACCAAAGCATTGTTAATGTTCTGGCCTTATGCAAAATATCTTCTGATAAAGCTTCCTTGTATTTATCGTGCGTCGTCGTGCGTTTTGCGAATTGTGATTTGCGTTTCGCGTTTCGCAAAACGCATAACGACGCATAGCCCATTTATCGAGGAAGTCTATAGGCTACATGTCATCATGCTAAGACTTAGGAGCGGAGCAGACGGAGTTGCGCGGGTCAACTAGTACTAATATACAAAGCTGAAGAGTTTGTTTGTGCGGGTCAACTAGTTAGGTATATTATATCTCAACTGTACAACAGTAAATACTTAGATAGAAAGTATCTGTGTGTGCTCGAAATCTTGAATACCGTAATAATAATTGGAATAGTAGTCTGTGTGGCTCCTCGCTCGCTAGCGTGAGGTTTGTTTAGCTGCTGCCGACAATCGGCCGGAAGTCGCGCGGTCGTCGACGGCAAGTGCTAAACATGTGGTTTTCAAGACAACGGTCTTATTTGGACAGCGAACCACGAAAAGAGCCGGCTACTGGTTTAAAAGTTACATGTGCAGTGGTTTCTTTCGACTTTCTTTAGCAATAGTGCTACCGCAAGGCAAATGTAGAAATAAATCAAACTACCTACTCAGGTAATATTATAATTGCCAAAGTTACTGTCTGTCTGGTCTGCAAATCTAGGTACAGTACGTCTACCATGAGTTTTATCAATCTATACTCGCTAGCGACTGTAGTGTGTGTGTGAAAATTTAAAAAACTAGTTTCTAATTTATTTGTTTAAGTTGTTAGCTAACAAGCAGCAAGTTGCAAGTAAAACTTTAGTTAACAACTAAAAAAATAAATTAGAAACTTGTATTTAATAGTTTTCATAATTTTTTTAGACTACAGTAGCCAGCGAGTATCTATATCTATACTAATATATAAAGCTGAAGAGTTTGTTTGCTTAAACGAGCTAATCTCAGGAATTACTGGTCCGATTTGAAAAATCCTTTCAACTTTAGATAGCCCATTTGTCGAGGAAGGCTATAGGCTATATATCATCACGCTAAGACCAATAGGAGCGGAGCAGACGAAGTTGCGCGGGTCAACTAGTAGTTTGATAAAACTCATGGTAGTCGTACTGTTTGTGTGTTACTTCTTCATTTTTAACAGCTAATAGAAAGGATGAAACTTGGTACCTACACCGGTGGGGTAGAGCATATCCTGGAATAGGACAAGGGATACTTTTCATTTTTGAAGAAAATATTATCAAAATGAAAAGTTTTCGTGATTTACGGAAATTATACCAAGGGATGTTCCCTTGGTACTATAATTATCGCCTTCGTCTCGCAGGCGAAGACCTTGACAGGGACTAGTTAATATATATTTTTTTTCTCTTAATAGGCATACGTTTGACCACTATCTCACCTGGTGGTAAGCGATGATGTGGTCGAAGATGGAGCACGCTTGCCTAGAAGTAACCTATTCACTCTTGTCTTAAAGACTCCCAGGTTGTAGCTATCTGGAAACACAGACTCCAGCAAGGAATTCCACTCCTTAGCTGTACGCACTATGAATGTGTTCCCAAAACGTTTTGTGCGTGTGGGTGGGATGTCCACCATGAACCGGTGGCCCATCGCCGTTCGTCTTGTGGTCCGGTGATGGAACGGGCTTGGTGGAATTAAATCATGTAATTCCGTCGCACATTCACCAAAATGCAACCGGCAGAAAACCGACAGGCCAGCAACTCTGCGACCAATAATGAAGTCTTCAGACTTAATTTTTAACGTCATTTACATCTGACATCCTCACAAAAACTCACTTTTATTTGAAGTAAATCAAATACTGGCACATAACTAAGCATTTTGAATCAGTGGACCAATTCTTCTTATTTCAAAAGAACGTTCGCATTCGCATCTCAGTCGCAATCTGAGGATGTTGCTTTAAAATTAGTAGAACTTGCCCTCAGACCAGGGGCGTAGCTACCGCCGTATTTGCCAATTATACGGGGCCCCCGGACCACAGGGGCCCCGATGTATGGCAGCAAGAATAAAATACTGTCTGCAATCTCAAATCATTCTTAGTATAATCAATCAATAAGACGCTTATGATGGATGAGTAATGTTGATATGAGCGAGTTTTGTGGCGAGTAGTGCCAATTTGAAAAAAAGAAGCAGCCCTGCAAACTGCCCTTTTGAGCATTTTCACACTCGGGTAAAAAGGGGCCCCCAAAAAACGTTTGATGCAGGGCCCCTTAAGGTATAGCTACGCCACTGCCTCAGAGGCTCAAAACACGTGTGTCGTATTTTATACCTAACACTGCAAGATTCTAATTTAGACTGAAGTTCCTTTCATAACATTATTTTTACTGCAAAGTAGCTAGCTAACTTCTTACCTATGTACAGTCAACAAAGCTATTGGGTATGCTTGCAGCTAACTTGCAACTACTTTTAAACAATGTTGTGAGTGTGCTGAGTAGACAATTATTGTACAACACACTCGTAAGTGTGTCAAAAGCTTGAAAAATTATAATGCACACATTAGAAATAAACATTGGCAGTGCTGTGGAAAAATTAATATTTTTGCCTGTATACCGAATGGCTTTGTTGACTGTACCTAAAAACGACTTTTTTTAACAAGCATCTTACAAAACTATTCCTCCAACATAATTATGGCTTGTGCTCTAGATACCTACGACTAGCGACTAAGAACCATCGTGACTATCTATCAGAAACAATATACCTACCTACTTACTTAACAGATAAATCAAGAATCCTCCTAAAAATATTAAAAAGCTAATTTTCATTTGCACAGATTTCTCTGAGTGAGACCCATCTCAACAATAACTAGCACGATTTGCAAGATGCATTGCATAAGTGTATGCAAATACTTGTGCGGTCATGTTATAAAGTAAAACTCAGGCTTTGGAAGCATACAACAATGCTAAGAAAATTGAAAGTCACTAAAACTATGTTTCCTACTGCCTGTTCCCATTTTCCGATAAGAATATTATGTTAAGCTGTGTTCACACAGAGCTAGTCGGGGTTTTTAGCCGTTCGAACGACCGTTTTAAAAAATGGAATCCTTATGCGGACCGTACACGATCACGTAAGTAGTTTGATCAAACAAGCTGGTTTTATACAGTTTTATTAAATTGGGAAAATTTGATCAAAAATAAGTCGTTCAATGCCGTGAAGAAATACAAAATTTTGTATTTCTATTTGATCAAACAGTTTGAACCAGCCTGTTTGATCAAAACTACTTGAACGTGTGTGTCCCGTATAATAAGATCACTCGTATGTCTGTCTGTCTGTCACAGCCAATTTGCTTGAAATCTACTGGAGCGATTTGGTTGAAACACAGCACAAACCGAACACCTTTTGGTACACTCATGAACTTTTGTGACCCAAACACGGACGCGTAACGTTATTAAACAAATCCAAAATGTATTTATTTATGTTACGCGTTCATTTTCTTTTCAGCTTGAACAATTAGATAGCTTGTGACAAAAAGTTTTTCAAAACTGTGCCTGACATGTGACATAAAATATCAAATGGATATCCTGAATTAGAATCATGGTCAAAGACAAAGGCGTAAAAAATAAAATCCTGATAGATAAGTAGATAGATATGAAAATCATTATTTCTGGTGTGGTTCTCAAATATACACTACGCAATATTTTAAATTAAACATGGAAGATATACAAGAAAATAGATGAAAATTTACGATTTACCTTTCTTATTTCAGAAACGAATGCGCTTAAAATTGTGTAAAAAATGTTGCACTTCATTTCTATTTATCGTTCCTTACTAAGGAATAAATTTAAGGGAAACCTATTAGAAGTGGCCATGACACGGCCACTTCAATGGTTTAAAATAATATGTAAAAAAAATTTTTGCTCCGTCAGCGTTGAATGTCCCTAATAGGTATTCAACAAAATTCTTCTTCTTTTCGAGTCGATGGTTAACGCTTTATAATAGTTTGCCCAAGTATGTAGCTACGTTAGTTGCAGCATCGTGGCATTCATTAAATCCTCCGAAGTACAGGTGGATGGGCACTTGGGGGGACTGTAACACGTGGTTCATGTTCTGGACAGGTGCCCCTGTTCAGAACATGAGCCATGGTAGGATAGGCGCTTACAATGAAATGCACACATAGTAACTGATATCTACAGTTGATGGTCATTCATTAAATTAATTGAGAAAACCTAAGTAACAAGTGTTTCTCTTTGTAAAATTTCACAAAGTTTACCTCAGCCTACCTACTATTTTTAAGTCATCACGTCTTGTTTGCCTTTTGATATATACAACGTCATTTCTGCTCAGCAAACCACCAAAAACCCTGAAAATACCGAATCATCAAACATCGCTTCAAAAAATACAGGTGTTTAAACTTCGTCCGTCTGAACACGCCTTATCTCGGTGTCCTAGCCACAGGTGTGACGTAACAGGTACACTTGTATAAAACACTCGACGAGTAAGCACCGGCGCCATTTTACTCTAGCCGCCATCAGTGCCTGTTTCCAAAATCAGTTCACGTTCTCTTAACTGTAATTATCACTAAAATTAGTTCGTTTTAAAGTTAAACGATTTCAAAATTAACAATTAGAATAATAACGTCATTTCCTTCTGTAATTTCGAGTTTTTTAAACGTGTTTAAAATAAATTGGAAGTCAATTGAGTGGACTTAGTGTTTCAGTCAATTTTTAGCGGGAAATCTTGTTTTACGTTTGTTACAAAATTTTACTGATAAAGCGATATGATTGGATTGTTTTATCGCTGTATAGATAACAATTAAAGTTTTCTGGCCTGTGATTGGTCACATGACGGTCGGCAGGGCGTCGTTACGATGGACCAACTAAATGAGATAAACATGTGATCCAAGATGGCGGCTCATTTGAGGGGGAATCTCGCAGTGGAAGTTTTTCTCTTTGGGTAAGAGACGTTTTTATTATATTTACTATCGTTAAGGTTTTTTCTTAAATTAACTACCGATTAGTATGCATTTAAAGTTTGATTTTGATCATTTAAAATACCTGAACATGTTTTCCTCATTTTATTTCAAGACAGCTTTTCCAGTGATCTAATATTTAATAACTTATTTATTTATGAAATTAATGAAAAATTAAGTAAGTACTTATAGAAACTATCTATTTCGCAAAGAACTTACATGTTTGTTAAAATTAATTCCGACACACGGTTACAAAATTATTATATTTAGATAACAAATAGGTTTCCAAGTTTGTGAATGAAACATTATCCATGATATTATTATGCTGGTATTCAGCTGCATGCGGTTAGACTGGAAGCCGACCCAAAGTTAAAAAAATCAACGATTTGAAAAAAGGCTTGCCAAAGATGATTTACTTACTAAAATATTTTATATTTAGCTAATAAATATTTTAACCATTGAAAAATTACGACTTACTTAAGTTTTCAGTACCCAAAAATATCCCTAACTATTCCATTAATAGATTAAACACAAGTCATTGAAAAAAAAACTCAAGACCATAAATTTCACCTTCAAAAAAGCTCAAATTAAAACCTCCTTATCACTTCAATTAACATTTTTAACCAAATATTAGCTTAAGCGCCATCTAATACCCGTAGTCACATTGCCAGTACAAATAAAACCTCATATCTTAGATTATGAGAGCAGTAAACTGTTTGAGATAACGTTATCATTGAATACAGCACTATTTAGTTAGTTTTAAGTGGTTAAATTTATGATGGCAAGCGTATTTCCCTTTCTAGATTGTCGATGATTATGCAATCGTTCAGGATTTTAGGGGAAGACGGTTGATTTTTCTGGATGGGTTATGGGACAGCCTGATAGCAAAAGTGAAGTGATACAACCATCATTACTAATCAGGGTGTTCCTATAGCCAAAAATCTAAGACAGCAATAACCGCACCAGCAGGGTGGGCTTCTTTCAGAATAGGGAGAGAGAGATTAAGAATTTAATTTGATTGAATTCAAAGTTAAGAATAGTGCCCACTTTCAAGGAAAGCTAGACGGTTTTACGGCTAAAGTATTTGACAAATACTCAATTCAATTTCTTAATTTATTCAGAAGTTTGGAGGATGAATGATGTGGTGGACAGCTGCCCGAATTTTAAGTTTTTCATGCTGTGCCATAATTATGTTATTCAAGACTCGTCAGTCGTTAACACGTAGTTAGCCTTGGATTCAATCTCTCGATATAAAAATTTCAGGCCTTACTACGTTTTCGGTTAAGAACATTTCAGAAGTAGCCCACAAGTCATGTCAGGGTGTTTTAATAACAAGAGAAGTAGTGGGATGGATATCATAGATTAGTGTTAAATTGCTCTAGAACTCGAGGACGCTAGTGCTCTGGCAAAGAGCCATTCTGTTAAAATAAACTAGAAGCTTTGTGCGGCATCTTGACAATGGATGCGATATCATCCGGCAATCTACTTCAAAGCCTGCCGCCTTATCGTTTCCAGACAGTAGGGGTTCTCTGACGGGCCTGCGGACGGCGAGCATTGGGTGGCTCGCCGTCCGATCAGAACCAGGGTGTGGCTGTGTTCCACGCGCGCCTCAAAGAGCTGTCAGCATAAAAGACGGGGCCCGCTAGGGCCAGTGCCTGCCGGGGTTGCGGGATTTATTCGAAAGAGTCACCGCGGCCCTGAAACGCAAAGGGCATTAGGAGGAACACGGATGGGTTTTAGTCAATAAGAGTCTGTCATTCCATTCTGCTTCACCCAGAGCGGGAGGAGTCATTTGATGATTTCCCATCCTTAGAAAAAAGGGGTTCTCTGAAGATTCGTATTTTGCAAGGGGAAAACCCTGCCACAGCATCCAGATAAGTCCAACCCAGTTCCACTTTAATTTATCAGTTGTCTGGGCAGGCTATTTAAGTTTTTACTTTCCAAATTATCAGCTGAATGAAACCTACACTCCCTTCTAAATGAAATTATCTCTCCTCGCATCCTATCGATACACCCTCCATTCGGAATTGAAAAAATCTTAAACAAACGACCTCAAAACGGGCAGTCTAGCATAAATTTCGATCACAAACTGCTATCGATAACAGACCTAATCAAGATGCTTATCACCTGATAAGAGGAACGTGATAGATAACCATGCAAGTAGCATTTACAACTCGCACTTGCTTGGAGTATTTATTACCTAGGTTTGAAGTCATTGTGATATTTTTGTCGTTGTAAGGACATCTTTGAAAATAATACGTGTAACGCAGGTGCACTTAATGCATATTCGTACATTAAATTATTTACCATTAGACGTCTGCTAAACTTGCATAGAGGCCTCCTTGATCCCTCAAGGGTCGTCTGTATTTCTTATGTCCATCGGATTCCCAATCGTTGGGTTTACGCTGTGGAGTTCTCTCGCTGAGCTTTTCTAACGCAAGTCAAGTCCGCAATTTCCGGCTTTAATTTCTAGGTCTCGTTGCGTCATGTCCTAAGCTCGGAAGTCTGATGACTAATCTTACGATATCCCTGAATACCCAAGAGGTATCGTGACTGCGCTTTACCCAGAAGAGCAGTCATTCCTTGTGAAACAAGTATTTAGCAGCGTCCTCATAGTTGGGAAACGGCTAAGCAGATAATACGAATGCATGGCGGCAGAGGGTGAAGGCTATGTTGGGGGCAGGGCATGTCTTGAATAATGGTGGGAAAGAGCAGAGACTATCTCCAGCAGATATGTGCAAAAGGGTGGAGGCTGTTTTCTGGAAACATCGTTAATGGGAGGACTGCATAGTCTCCTGGCTATTGGTCTTGCAGAATCGCATTAAAGGTATTGGAGGCTATGTCTTGCAGTTTGTATCACGCAGAATAGTCCAAAAGGGAAGAGGCTTTGTCCCGCAGAATGGCAGTAAAGGGAGGAAGCTGTGTCCTGCAGATGGTCCAAAAGCGGGGAGGCTATGTCCTGCAGAATATTGCAAAAGAGAGGCTATGTCCTATAGAATGGCAAAAAAGGAGATATCTATGTCTTGCAGAATGGCAAAAAAGGAGGAGTCTATGTCCTGCAGAATGGCACAAAGAGAAAGAGCTTTTTCTTTCAGACGGGCAAAAAAGGAGGAGGCTATGTCCTGCGGAATGTCGTTAAAGAGAGGAGGCCATGTCCTGCGGAATGGCGTTAAAGAGAGGAGGCTATATCCTGCAGAATAACGCTAAAGAGAGGCATGTCCTGCAGAATGGCATTAAAGGCAGGAGGCTATGTTCAGCAAAATTGTACAAAAAGGAGGAGGCTATATCCTGAATAATAACGCAAAAGAGACTCTATGTCCTACAGAATGGCTTTAAAAGAAGGAGGCTATGTCCTGCAAAATGGCGTTGAAGAGTATGTGCAACTACTTTAACTTTTCCCATCAATTTCAAATTGGTGGTGATTGGTAGTCTTGAACTTGCGTAATATTTATGTAATACTTCAGAAATAATAATATTCGCAATAGACGCCACTGCTCTTTGAAATTTGTTATTTTGTAACACAACATATGGACTGTGGTTTACATGTACCTAGTAATTGATTGTGTACACATGCTTTATTGGGCATTCAAATGTGGTCAGCTTTTGTGAGGTTAGTAGTCCATGGGACTACTTTTAGGAGGCTAGATTTTTATTTAGACTCTGACTGAATTTTATGCTGTAAACAATCATCATTATCATTATCTACAGCTTGACTTCGTTCACTGCTAAACATACACTTCTTGACTTACTTAAGTTTCTGTGTCCCCTAGATGGGGCAGAGGGCGTCCACAGTGCACCGCCATCCCGAACGGTCTTGAGCTTCGCGCTTCATTTCGCTCCAGGTCTTTCCTAATTGCTTCGCTTCTGCAATAATCGTCCGGCGCCAGGTATGCTTGGGGCGACCACGTTTACGCTTTTCTTGGGGATTCCAGTCTAGGGCTTGCCTCGGTATGTGTTCAGGATCCCTTCGGAGCGTGTGGCCGATCCAGTTCCACTTGCAGCGTTTGATCTGCTGGTCGATAGGAGTCTCACCGCAGCGTTCCCACAGATCTTGGACACTACCGAGTTTGTTGACTCTCTCCACCTCCTCTGTGCCGATGAGCAACGGCAAAGAGCTTGTCGCCCCGCACCTCATTTCCTGGGTCTTCAGGATGTTGACTTTTAGACCCGCCTCCATAGCCTCTCATCGTAGGTCGTCCAGCTTGGCTTGCATGTCAGCGCGTGTGTGGCTCATAGGTCATCGACATAATCCAGGTCTTCCAAAACGCTGGACAGTCAAGCATACACTTCTAGGTAGGAATATTCTTGTGTTAGTCGCCACAGTACCTGTGCCTGCTTCATCCAGGTTCTACCCACGATAGCAACAATATCGTCTGCCATTCTTGCCGCCGGATCGGAGCGATACTTCTGCCAGTCTGCGGGCAGTAATTGTGATTAAAAAGATTACAGAGATCTATTGAGTAGTAGATAGTTCCTCATTCCTGCCTCGTATGGTCTCGCGTGGTCGGTAACGAGCGTGGGGTGAGGACCCCACAGTTCGTTTACCAGGTCGGGCAAAAATTATATTGGTTATTCCCATTAGGAAGTTCAGAAGCCCGTGGTTCGGGAGTTGGTAGTGTGACACCCCCGTGCCTCGGAAAGCACGTAAAGCCGTTGGTCCTGTGCCTGGTCTCTCGTTGGTCGTGTCTGATGCCATCCCATCGGACAATGAGAGTATAGGAACAGGGAGTCCATCTGTGTTTGCACATACTCTCGTGTGCATTATTCTCCTGCGTACTTCATCGAAGTTCGATCGGGGGTTTATTATTATTAGTAGATAGTTGTTGAGCTTTGTGAGAAGAGCCAGGTCCGGATAAAGAGTAGCACTTGATAGTCCATTAGCCTAAACTATGCCGTTTCTTCCGACAAGTAGCGTTACTGTGCTCTATGATCAGACTTGAGAGGATCCCCGATGATGTATTGTATAGGTATCTTATATCTAATTACAGGCCAATGATTGAATTGGTTTGTCTCCTGACTGGTTTCCTGGGTAAAAAACATGATTGTCTTTAGTCTGTCGTCAGATCATCAAAAAATGCGTGTCCAATATTTTTTGGTAGGTGTCGAACTAAAAAGATTTTTTTAATGAATCTTCCCTATGCTTCTGTTATTGCAGATGGCCCGTCATATTGCAGCCTTCCAAATACTGTTTGTAACATTATGTTTTACCACGAATTATACCCATCTCTAAACTATTAGCAAGTGTAATAAGTCCACATTTTCTGAATCAGTCAAAAATTCCACCGTTCCTTATATTCTTAATGATACATCTATTATTTGGTCAGCAGTCTTTCTGAATCATGTCTGTGGCTCAAGTAACACCTGTACGTTGTATTCTGCACCTTATTGTATGATAGCAGGGTTTATTTTAGTGTGTCGGTGGTCATCAGCTGTTCAAATATGAACTCGAAATGGTAACAGACGCCAGTCAGACTTGAATTGTTTCTTTTTTCAATTTATCTTGTATCAAAGAACTTAGGGAAGGAAACGTTTTGTTTAAATTAGATGCAATAAGACGATGTATGTTTAAATTGTTCAAAAAAATAACATGCGGAGAGCCTTCGGATTCCACTTGCAAATTCGTTAAATAATATGAATCCGGTAATTTATGCATAACGAACGGTAAAAAAAACTCACTTATACAGGAATACAGGAAAGTAGTTGTTTCACAAACAACAAAATACAAAATATACCTGTGTCTTCCATTACACAATATAACTTATCGTGCGAGTGAGCGTGACTTAGTTAAAATTATATTAGCGAACATTTTACGATGAACACATTGTTGTAGGGCACCGTGGTTGAGTAGGAGAACTTATCAACCTAAGTGATTACAGGAGTACTTAAGTCCTAGATAAAGACTGTATTTAGTTTTAGGTCTTTAGAGCCGCTTCAAGCCCTGGCTGAGCTGAGCTATAGATGAGCGAAAGATTTTCTGCCATTATTCTGATTTTCTTCAGAGAATCCTGGAAAATGGAAACAGCCATGGTGCGATAAGAATTGGTCGTTAGCCTACGGGCCAAAGACTTCACTCGATTTCGGGCACCCGATGCATTACATTTAGATAATAATTACTTACCTTACGACTACGAGCGTGTCCTGTTACCTAGGTACTCGTTACAGCAACAGCTCGTCTATTATGACATGCCAATTGTAAAAAGGGATAGTGCTATGAGCCTTCTTCATCTCCTTTCATACCGGAATAATGATGGTTTCAAGATGACATAGAAGGCCCATGATGGACGCTGCCATCATTAACATCTTCATGCCCCTCTCTCACGTTACTTAGATTCATCACGACATGTTTTATGCTCTCATTCTTCCCTGTCAACAAATAGATGTTACTAAAACTTGTAGCTAAATTCTTTCCATTGCTAAGAAGAAAGTGCATTTCGTTTTGAATGTATTAAGCTTTTGTCAATTAAAAAGCAAAAAGCTTTTAACTACCTACGTGAAAAAAAGGAACCAACTTTTAAAAGTAACTGTCCAACTAATTAAATTAGTAACACCACAAGAAAATGTATTAGAAACTAAAATATCCTTTAAAATAGGTCACATTTAGTTGCATAACGCATTACGTATTCCTTTCTTTTGCCTGACAAAACGTTAGCCGTCGTGTCGACAATGAATTCGAACTTCGAACAAAACGTATGCAAATGGCGGAAAACAAGATGGCGTCGGTAACGTGATGGCGTTTCTAAGAGTAATTTGCGTCACAATGAACGAAATATGCTTTTTAGTTTCAAGACTACCGTTTAGAAGTGAGATGAGTTTGTTTGGTTGTTGTTTTAAAGGCTTAGAGGTAACCGGATTTAGTTTTAAATTCTGTCTCGTAAACATTTTCAACGGTCTTAGTCAGTGGTTTTATTGGTAACTACTGGGTAACTACGATTCTTATTTTTGGTAAAAATCTATAATGCCTTAAATACTGTATAGATTCTATGAGTCGGTTTGTCGCTTTAAAATATTTTAAAATTGTTTTTAAACTCTTCAAAAGCAATCAAAAATAAATAGCCATGAAACATTAGCAACTATTTTAGCTGTCCACAGTTCAAAGAGCCTGTGATAAGAAATGGTGATATACCTAGCTACAATACTAGTTGTCAAATTCTCTGATCTTTTAGAATCAGACAATATGGATCATTAGCTGTTGACCCGCGCAACTTCGTCTACATCACATTTTTCAATATTGCTCCGCTTGTATTAGTCGTAGCGTGATTTTATATAGGCTATAATCTTCCTCAGTAAATGGGCTATCCAACACTCTACGAATTTTTCAATTCAAACCAGTAGTTCCTGAGATTAGCGCGTTCAACCAAACAAACAACGATTACGGCAAAGCTAAAACGAAGGGTTATATAATAAAATAAAATAAGTAATTTATCTTCATTGCAGACATGTTACAATAACAGCGTTAGTATAGTTGTTAGTAATACATACACAAATAAAAATAACAAGGTGTTAGTAATTTTTAGTAACCAAAATAAGTACACAAAAATTAAAATCTATTATTATTTGCTAATTTATTATTTGTTATGATCTTATTTCAAATGTCTCTACAGTCTTCATTATTTCTTGAGTAGGTTTCATTGTTCATGATGATATAACTTTTCATCCGTGAGTTTTCAGTCTCATTCTGTTTCAATATTTTTTACCCACCGCTCGATGGCATGCGGCAGACATGTCCAGCTCCATTAATCAGTCCCATTTAAGCCGGGCAGCCTTTTGAGCCACGACAACGATCCGTGTTTTGGAGCGCATTTCTAGTATTTCTAACGCGATCCGTTAATTTCACACAAAGTATACTGCGCTACATAGCACGTTGCGTTTGTGCTCCAAAATGCTAGGCATTGCCAGATGTCTCGTCCGTCGTGTAAACTATCCTAAGATTCCTAAGGCTATCGTAACTAACCTCGAAGCAACGGGTCTTGGGCAACTCTCGCCAATCAAATTAGCTCTTCGTGAGAGTCCAGTTGGCACTTCAGTGCGTGCTGCGATAATTGACGCCTCTGTCGGTACGGTCAACCGCATGCTTTTGTAATACTTTGACTATCAAAACCGCTCGAAATGTTACGGGATAAAGGATGTTGCGGTGTCGGAGTGTTAGCGTAGATGTGTAGTCGACTGTAGGTTAAAATGTGTCTTTTATTGAGCTATTTTTTTATTAACATACGTTTTAGGTGATTGTCTTATCGGCACGACTTTAACAAGTTACTACTGTGGGTCTAAAAAGGACACTTTATAGGTATGTATTAGAATCATATTATTAATCACACTACAATCTGTCGCGAGCCTAATGCGTTAGCGCTAATGCATTAGGTTCAAGGTTGATTGGGGAAATTTGACAGTGACAGATAGCGTGATGTGCTTTCTGATTCTGCTAAAGTTGCCTTTTTAGACCCGCTGAATAGGTTTGCCAGAAACCAACGGACCAGTACCCGATCACCATAGAGAATATTTTATAGTCTTTGCCGATCACGCTGTTTTGCCGCTCCGAGCAAACACAATAACAGCTCGTTCCCACTTGTCGGTTGTCGGGTCCGAATTTTAATCGGGCAGTGCCTCTATCAAATCGGTGTCAGACAAGCGTGAAGAGCTTCATTTAAAATGTTCTGCCACTGCAACATCCGATTGAAATCCGGGCCCGACAGCCGACAAGTTGGAATGGGCTGTATTTATTACTCCCCCTTTAAAATGAGACTTTTTAAGGGGGCAAAAAACTTTTATTACTAGTTTTGAATAAATCCCTAAAATCTGAATAAGTTGACTAGAAGTCGAGATATGGCCAGTCAGTATTCGCATTTTATAGACACTTGCGTAGTGTTAAAATACCAATTAAGTACACGTACACTAGTGATGAGTAGTGTGTAGTGTGTCTGGTTACAGTCATACTGTATGACTGTAACCAGACACACTACACTAGTACACTAGTAATGAAATGTCTAGTTACAGTCATACTGTATGACTGTAACCAGATATTTCATTACTAGTGTACGTGTACTTAATTGGCATTTTAACACTACGCAAGTGTCTATAAGCATATGATGATAAGCGTATGACTTATACATAACTGGCATTATAGAAAACTGGTTGACCCACGCAACTTCGTCTGCGTCACATTTTTCATGAATGCTCCGCTCCTATTGGTCGTAGCGTGATGTTATATAGCCTGTAGCCTTCCTCGATAAATGGGCTCTAAAAGATTCAATATGAACCCGTAGTACCTGAGATTAGCGCGTTCAATCAAACAAACAAACTCTTCAGTTTTATAATATTAGTACCTAATTATCTATAGATGAACAAAGTTCTGTTACAAATTCAAGTAATTAGGTACTTTCAAAATCATTACCAAGACTAGCACTATACCTAAGCTTTTAGGCATTTATTTACATACATAAACGCACGCCTATTTTCAACCGCTTGCACAAAATTTCGCCCGCGACTTCGTCCGCGCGGATTCAGTATGCTCGTCAACACCCCCTCCGATTCCTCTATAGGGTAGGTAGTTTAGGATAATATAGTTTTAATTCTTCTGGTGAAGGAGTTTTCAAAATCAGTTCTGCAGTTCCAGAGATCAAAAAAACTCACAAACTTTCTCTCTATAATATTTGTGTACTTTTAACCTCGTGTTAGCAAATAACTCTAAGTATTTTTTTTGGAAATCTGCCCTTAGGTACCAAGGATGGAAAATCATCAACTGACTCCTTCCAATCTGGGCGGAGCGGAAAGGAGTATCAGACTTACTGACTAAAACCGTGGTCCTCCTAAAGTCCTTTGTGTTCCAGGGGGGCTACTCTCTAAGCCCGTAGTTTCGGGCTTAGTTGCGGGCGTATTCTACTCCGTATGACCTAACTACTCAAAATTAATGACAATACGATCAGACAGTTACTGTCAAATCGTGTTGTCATTCATTCTTAGTTCGTGTTTGGGACTAATCGTAAGTCTGTAGATGATACTGAGTAGAATACGCCCGCAACTAAGCCCGAAACTACGGACTTCGGGCTTAGAGAGTAGCCCCCCAGGCCCGCGGTGACTCTTTCGAACAAATTCTGCAACTCTGGCAGAGGTCTTAGGTACCTAAACAATATTTATCTCTTTTGAGTATTCTTGCCAGACAGATTATTACCATAATTAGCTCTAAGTGCGAAACAGCAGATAAATTAGTGAACTGTGTTTAGCAACTATTAGATTCTTAATGAGTCGACTGGCGCACGATTGAAGATGCAGGAACCAGCTCTTTTCTTAGTCATCCATTCAACGTCATTATCATAAAATGCAACGTCTGTCTGTTTGTTCGCGAGTTGATAACTTAGATATTAGGTAGGTACGTGAGATTTTAATAGGCTTTCAAAGATTAGATGGGTGACTATCCAATACATGACGTAGTCTCCCGTGCTTCGGAAAAAACGGTAAACTGGGTGCTGTGGCTGTTATTTATAGATCTTTGGCAGTCGTTACTGGTACTCAAAAGCAGATTGTACTTATTCTCAAGCATCGCAATGTACCAATTTTTTTTTTTTATAATTTGCTTCAGTTTACTAGAATAGTATTTTACTGAAAAAAAAACGAATTGGTCCGTCAGATTGATTTCCAAAAAATATTGGACATGTATTTTATCTTTTTTCACGTAAACAAAAAATAACGAAGATACAGTACCTACGTTGAAAACTCGCGTGACGTCACTACGATAGTACAATTTTACTAGCGACGTGACGTCACCAGCCCCCTCTCCCGTGTTTTGATGCATTTTATCTTTGTAAATATTCACTGATTTACAAAAACTACGTGTCCATTATTTTTCAATACTCTAACTGATGGACTAAATAGGTTTGCAATTTATTGATGGTGGAAACTAGCCTATTGGCACTTAGATATATGACACTCTAAACTGTTGGTCACAACAGTAGCAACCGTTGACGGTTATAGGCTGGAAGCTGCGGGACTAAAAAGGCCACTTTAGTAGAACCAGCCAGCACATCAAACTACCCGAAACTGTCAAATTTTCCCAATCAACCTTGAATCTAATGCTGGAGATGTTTCAAAATGGGCCAGGTCTATGTACACAACCTCTTAGAAAAGAGAATCATCTGTAGAATTCGGGAAAAAATCAGTTAATTCATTTAAATGTTTACTGTTGTGGTAGTTAATTGATGTTTATAAATTACTTTTATCGATTTTCAATATGGCGTTGCACCTATTTAGTTACTCTGTGCTTAAAAACAATGACAGTAAACTATAGATCATAGAAAGATAACTGTCAGCTGTCATAACAAATGTCACTTCAGTCACTTTCGTCTCGTTGCCGGTAAATAAACATGTCAGAAATAAATGTCAAACATCATTACTAAATCAAAATGACAGCTAACTGCCATGACGGGATTTAGATGTGTGTTGCAATTTCAAGTGTAATTTCTTGTGTTTTACCAGCAAACAAAGCCATTTTAGAAAAATTGAACAGTTGGGAACTGTTTTTAATGTATTTCTTTATTTTTAAATATAGTGTACAAGAACCTGGCCCATGTTCCATACATTATGGAACATCTCCTTGGCCAAATTGTTGCATGAATTGCATGATTCCTTAATATTATGATCCTAATATGATTCTACTAAAGTGGCTTTTTTAAACCCGCTGATTCCTACATCATTTGGAAAAGGCTAGGCAAATGACGATACCACTCGTGGCAGCTATTTTAATCCACTCGTGCGCAATGCCACACTTACATAAACTAAGAAAGGAATGTTCTCTATTAGTACAGACACGAACACAAAAGATGGTAAAACAATCGGATATAAATTAGCTTCACGACTGACAGACTACAATTCTTGTCTATTATTCGATGATCACATGGCTGGAACTTATACGTAGGTATATGGTAGTTACAAGCGTTTAGTCATTGGAAACTATTTGAAATTGTAGATATTATTTTGCGACCCGGCAATTAATAGAACTGTTATTTCAAAGATTTTTGAACAAAATATTTACAAATGACTAGCTGAACCAGCACACGTTTTTTTTTAAATAATTAAAACGTGAAATCTAAGTTACTTGTGAATTGTATCGAGCTCATCGTTCGGTGACGATGACGCGAGGACCATGATTTTTTTTTTCAGCCAATTAGTGCTCAACGCGCCTAAAGAAGCTTTCACTTCAAAAATTGTCCGACCCATTCTTATACGTACCAAATATACATGAAAAAATTTAATAAAAATCGGTCGAGCCGTTTCGGAGGAGTTCGATAATAAACACTGTGACACGAGATTTTTATAATTTTAGAAGATTAAGAAGTTAAACAAATCCTTCCTCATTTATCGCTCTATGTATGACTGAACTAAAATAACCAGTGGGGGACCAGCTTCAGTGTAAACTGGCTGCAGTTGAGAGGTACCAGTTACTTTACATGGAGCGGCTACCTATCTGAACTCCACAGCTAGTTACTGGGTACGGCTTCTGACTATCTGAAAGAAATAATAAGGACTGTCCAAGATCTACAGCAGCGACCACCGGCTTCACAACATGCTTTCCTAGGGATCTCGATTTGTAATAATGGACGGTTACCCAAATCATTACTATCTTCCCGCCCTTATCCCATGTTACTTGGGGTCGGGGCAACACGTTTTTTTCTTCTATTCTATCCTGTCAGCCGTCACGCTATCACTAACTCCCTTTTCTTTCATATCGGTCCTATGCCATACCATCATCCATCCTCAATCCATCCATCTTATCTTTTGGACGGTCACCCAAAACTGCCTGTAAATATTTTAAGTGATGTTTGAGTTTTATTAACCCTGGCAGGCAAAAACACCAATTATATTGCAAAATATTGCCTAGTTTTCAAGCTAAAGAGTAGTTTGAGAAATACAGAACTTTCAGAGATAAATTTGCGCTCCTTTTAACTTGTAAAGTCTACCTGCAAGTATTCATTCATATCAGCCGAAAGACGTCCACTGCTGGAAATAGGCCTCCCCCAAAAGGGCGGGTTTGCCATAATCGCCACGCTTGGTAGGCGGGTTGGCGATCGCAGTGGATGGTGTTGAGTTTTACAGAGAACGCTGCTGCCCATTCTCTGGCGAGTCCCTTAGTCGCCTCTTACGACACCCACGGAAAGTGATGGGATGGTATTATTCTTTTACGACACCATGCGGCACCAGCCGACACCATACGGCATGTTGCATACCAACCTACAAGTATGTTGAGCTCAAATTAAATTAAAACGGCACCGACAAATAACGAGCATAGGTCAAAAATCCAAATGTGTCTTGTGGGAACTAGAATGTTTTGACAAATAATCAAGTTGGTAGACCAAGAAGAGGGCGACCAATACCGAAGGAGACAGGGCTGCCAAATCTTTTGAATAGTAAAAAAAATTGACACGAAAAACGAATTACCCTGTCACTGAAAAGAAACCTGGGTCTCAATGGTTTAGCAATGGAAATGCAAGAAGCTGATTATGCAATACTTTTGGACATTCATGCTACATCGGTGTTGCGATTGCAAGTGTGGTTGCCAAACGTGGGGTTTCTAGATTTGATTCCCTGGTCGGGCAAAACGTGTTATTGGGTTTTTTCCCAGTAAACAGAGTTTGAAAGTTGGTGGTGTGATATCCTCGTGACTCGGAAAGCACATTAGGTCGTTGTTCCCGCGCCTAATCTCTCCCCGGTCGTGTCGGAATAATTAAACTCTGAAGATTGCTTAGGCCCAGTAGGTGGCTACGTTAATTACAGCATCGGTAGAATTATAACATACCTAATATGCCCCAAGTGCTCATGTCGATGTTTAAGCACTTGGGGCACTCCAACATATGGCTAATGTTCTGAAGAGGGGCACCGCAATTACATAGGGTATCCAACAGGGTCTAAGACACCCCATCTCGCCAAGTTGTGTTTGCAACAGCTTTCCTGAGGCTCTAGACAAGTGTCATTTTGTCAACGGTAGCGAAGGCGATTGTCAAATCGTCTAAAATGTATGGGATTGACAAACGCCGCCGAAATGTCACGTGATCAATCCATTACATTTTGCATATCGACAATAGGGAATATGCATGAAATCAATATATTATATTATCTATACAGTTTATCTAAAAATATACAAAAAATTAATACTAACAGTAAAAGTAGAATCGAAAATGTTCGAAAAATAAATGAGATTTAATAATTTTAAACAAATATATCTGTCCCTCTCGCGAAAACGCTGTGTTCTATGGCCGCTGTATAGGTATCATGGACTTTGACGTCAAAGTTCATATCGGACTTCTCTTTCTAATTGTAGTCTTTGAAGCTTTATAACTTCATCGCTGATGCAGAATGAGACAGATGATGGTTAATAATTTCATGATTGTTTACTAGACCTTATGTATTTCGTTTTGCAAATAAAAAAATTACATGCATATTCCATATTACATTCGCATATAGAATGCCTTTTGTCTAGGGCTTCTGGGTGCGTCATGAGTGCTCTAGTACTCTAAAATCTTGGTATCTTAGCTGGTACCAACCCTGAGTTCCCGTTACACCAGTAACGAAGGCAACAATGAAAGTCAAACAGTAGCTAACAAATATGGCGGCGTGTTGAGTCAATTAGCACCTCAGTGCTGAGCCCCATATGTCATCGGCAATCGGTTGACGCGAAATACCAGAGTAAATGGAGGTAAGGTTTTGAATGGAGGTGGGTAGTGGTTTACTTGGTGTGTTTTAAGAGCTGTACAAGTGACTGTACAGTTTTGTGGTGTGAGTTTATAGGGAGCTAGGTCTAGCGGGGGACTGGTATGGTGATGATGGGTAGGTGACTGAACGTTTACTGTCACGTGTTTGGGCAGTCCGTAATTCTGACTGGCTCTTTCCAATTTTATCCTCTGGTGGACAGCCTACGCGGGCACGGTCCCACCCATACGCACAAACGTTTAGGGATTACTTTCACTATAGCTGCAGCTAAGTAATAGAATTCCCTGCTTGTTTTAAGTCAAGAGTGAATAGTTTACTTCTAGACAAGCGTGCTCCATCGTCGATGACATTATCGATTTCCATCAGGCGAGATAGTGGTCAAACACTAGTCTCTCAAGAATAGAAAAGACCAATTCATTAGTTACCTACCCACATTTTGTTTTGTAGTCACTTCACTGAAATTGTGAGTGTGTGTGATCGATCTCAATGTACCTATTTAAATATTTCATTTCCATCACTTTGGCATTCGTTACGGATAGTCAGAAGCCAGAAAATCTGACTCCAGTCTTGCCAAGGAGTACCGTATTACCCAGTTAATGGGTTGTGGAGATTTGATAGGTAGCCGCTCCACGTAAAAAACTAGTATTTAGCTGAATCCGGTTTGACTGGAAGCCGACCCCAATACGGTTGGGAAAAGGCTAGGCAGATGATGATTCAATTTCCAACACCTTTTAAACAATATTTGTCTCAACCCCATAATAATAAATGATAATGATATTCTACGTAAAGTGCGTTAAGGTAGGTATTATAAGGTATTTAGTTATCTATACGCATTGATATATAAAAAACCCAAAATGCACAGTCTCGAACAAATGCAACACTCGAAACTGTCGTCAAAAACTGACATGTATCAAGTGGCATGTGTGAGTTGTGTGTATTTATACTATAACCAATTTTTTTTTGCAAATTCCACCTTACACGGATCGCTAAAAGTTGTTTTTACAAAGCAGTGCAGTATGGCGAGCGATGCGATGCTGTTTGAAACTAGCGCACAATTATACATATTGCGCTTGTTTTTTGGGACTTTTTTGAGATGCTGAGTGTGTATCTCGGGTTTTTTATATATCAATGTCTATAGGTGTACTCGTATGTGTGTTTCAGGACCAGGGGTATTCTTTTATCACCACATCTAGATATCTACCTCTGAAAGACGTGTAAGACGAACTAAAGAAAATTCATCTGAGGAATTCATCCAGAAGGTAAATTATAATCCTTTAATATCCACAGCTTATCAAAAATCCAGTATGGCAACAGAAGATGCATCAACAACATAAGAGCACAGAACAGAAGATGCCTATAATCTGTTAATGAAGAGAGCTATCCGTCGACAGTATTGCCAGTAAACACTGTCATGGAGTTGCTCTCTTTATGAACGGTCGCTGGCTCGACGAGAAGAGAAGAGAAGAGCACAGAAGATTTAGAAGATAGCAAGATGAAAACTGTTTTCGTCTTTCAGAATTATGTACTTTTCTTTTATATTTTTCTGTCTATTTGATTCGTTTTGATTTCTGTGAATTAAAACGTATTTTTTCTATTAAGCTCGCTTTTTTTCTATTTTTTTTTTTATCTCAATCATATAATTATATTCAGTGTAAGTAGGGCTAGGTATGTCATAATTTGTTGCTATTTTTAACAATATTTTAAACCTGATATTATTGTGCATCAATAAATGACTAATGTAAGTATGTTATATTGATATTATTCGTGATTTTTATTGCATTTTTCGTATAGCTAAAGCAGGAGTTAGGTAAGTTGAGCGAGTTCTTGTTATGATAAAAAAATCATTTGTTGTGCGCTTAATCAATGTGACTAATAATGAATTAATCATTAAAATATCTTCATACACGCGCCTTGTTTATCTATTTTGGACGTATCCGTGATGAATGACAGATATCACATAATATATCTTCATATCGTTTATTGTCAGTATTGATTAGGTCGTTTAAATGCGTGAAAATGAGGTATAAGTAGTCCATTTGTCATCATCATCATCATCATAACAGCCGAAGACGTCCACTGTTGGACATAGGCTTCCCCCAAAGGGAGTTTGCCATAATCGCCACGCTTGGCAGGTGGGTTGGCGATCGCAGTGTATTGTGTTGTGTTTTACAGAGAACGCTGCTGCCCATTCTCTAGTGAGTCCCTTAGTCGCCTCTTACGACACCCACGAGAAGTGATGGGGTGGTATTATTCTTTTACGGCACCATACGGCACCGGCCGACACCATAAATCCATTTGTAATGTAAGCCAATACAGTCGAATTCACACTTTGGCACTTTAAATCGAAGATTCATCCAATTTTTATATGTGTTTTGTTAACATGTGTATTACACAATAATTTGTGGTTAAAGTTTTTGATTTTTTGAGTTTTCGATGCTGAAAACTAATCTTGTTGTCATACTGTGTCCTACTTATAGTCTGTGGCAGCACCATTTTTTTTAAGGATCGGAAATCTTCTAATGACTTCTTTGGCTCTGGGCAGAGCAGGAGTGTCAGACTCTTACTGACTAAAGCTCATTTTATCCGTGTTCTTCCTAATGCCTTTTGCTTTCCAGAGCCGCGGTGACTCTTTCGAACAATCTCCGCAACCCTGGCAGGCTGTGGCAGCACCCTAGTGCTCATTTCGATGCCTTCCACGTAAGTTGTTGTAACCTTGTTGTCCCAACTTTTAAGTGGAAAAAACACTAATAACGATTTTGTGGGTTACAACAACTAACCAACGTAGGGGGGATCTGTTATCATAAACCTGAAGTTGAATATGAGCATGGTAGCCGAGCGTGGTTAATTAAAGTTGATATCAGGGAGAATTGAGAAAAACCAGCCGACGACAGGCGAATAGTGAAGATATCTGAAAAGGCGTGCTTTTACAAGGTAGGTATCGACATTTAGTAAATAATATTTACTGTTATTTCGCATAGAATATATCCAATCCAGACCACAATTCAATTCATATTGATAGACTCATTGGAAAAGATAATTATGCAAGATGAAAGTTCGCAGTGGAAGCGTGCTGGGCCCATAACCTGTAGAAATAAGTAAAACTAGTAAATATACAACGTGTAACAGAATAAACGCAATACCTCTTAAGGGGTCATTGTACTCATCATTATGAACAACTTTCACAAGGGGACCAACACTGAAATCGCGAAAAAAAATCGACTCCCCCATACATTTATGTGCGCACAACTCGACAAAATGTACTGAACAGTAGATTTCTTTTTCGCGATTTCGGGATTGTTCCCATAGTAAAAGTTGTTCAGAATGAAGAGTACAATAACCCCTTAACCTCTTAAGGAATAATTGTATTGCTTTTATTCTGTTACAGGTTGTAGATTACGCGGTGAGATATATTTTCAGTATTACAATCTGTCAAAGAGAACCATAACACAACTAGCGCCATGAGAGGCAATAAATGTAACTAAGTATATTTTTACAGTCTTGGATACTAGAGATTACAGATATTTTTTATTTTTTCGACATCCAAATAACCATTTACTTCGCTTGAAAGTAATAGTAAGATGTGAAAAACGAAAAATAGTCAAGAATAAACTACATAACAGGCAAAAATCAAGTAAATTTCAAAAAGAACTTCATAAGAATACCAGTGGTGTAGTTACCCACAAAAACTTCTTGCCAAGACTGAAAATACTTAGATAAGTGTACTCATATCTCAGACGTAGACACCTACATAATAAACCACGCAATTTTATATCTAACTACAATTAACTTAGTTACTAAATACTTATTTAAACACTGATAATGTCAGTCGTATGTCTCCTATCTTTATGACAGCCACCTCCGTCTCTCAGTTGAACTTATTAAATCTCTGTCTACACAATCTTATTTGAAAAGTCAACAGTTTAGTTTGGCTTGAAATAAACATATTTATAGTAGGTAGGTACGCAATATTGTGTCATCACGCCTGTATTTTCGAGGGGGTTTGCACGGGGTTGGGGCATGCATAGTCACGTTGCTCGATGGCCATACAGCCCCATGGATACACAAATTTGCGACGTCACATCATAAAAATATACAAGCTCGCACGATTCGAATCCATCGCAAGAAATTGCCAGATTTTGTGAAACATCACAAAATCTTCTTAGTTTTTTACCTACTTACATACAGTGTGTATGTACAGTGTGTATGTATATTTCTTTGGAACGCTCTGTAGCCTAAAAGGCTTAATGGATTTTAGCTTGAGAGGTGTCGTGAGATTCGTCTTGATTGTGAGAGTTACAAAATCTATCGAGTGGGGTATCAAAATAAAGGGCTTGAAAAAATTACTGTGTCAAAAATCCGACCGCCTAATAACGACGAAAAAGGTCCAAACAAGTTGCTTTTTAAGAAGTCTGATGAGTGATGATATTTAATTTAATTCAAAAATAAAACGTGAAAATTGCTTGCTGAGAAAATTCATGACAGCCCTCAACCATGCTCAGTATAAACACCAATCCGCACAAGATCATCTTCCTGCCCTTACGCCATGTTTCCTGCTTGGAGTCGGCACAAAACGTTCAAGAAAGTGCTTGTGACCACTAGACAAATAGGCACATAGGTACCTAATAATATATCCTACATAAAATTAGTATTGTACAGTTTTTACCCAACTGCGCCAGAAGGAGGTTTTTATTTTTCAAGTGTATATAATGCATCATTTTTGTGTCACTTGATACCAGCAGAAATGGTGCAATATCTAACAGTCTCCGAGGCCGACGTGACGAAATATTCAAAGGCTTAATTTTGACGAAGCTTTATCTAAAAACAACAGCAAAATTCGTCAAGATATTACCCAAAAATACCTAACCCAAATACATAATACTCCTTCATAAAAATGATCCCACATCAAACAGTCTCCTCTCTACGTATTGCACATTGTGTGCTCAGAACATTCTTGTTCTTTATCAAAGATAAGAGTAGATAAGGCGATTAAATATAGTCACCTGTTATGAGTCGAGGATTTTGTAAAATGAGGTCGGTTTGTCAAGTTTTGAGTGAATATATATGGTAACTTCTAGACAAGGAGAGGTTAAACTATCCATCGTCGATGACACTATAATAATAATAATAATTTACATTTATTTCGAGTAACAAGACTCATAGTGTTAGAAACATTGTACTTAAATATGTTAGTGAAACACAAAACAAAACAAAACAAATCAAAAACCAAAACAGTTTGCGACATCACTGCTGCAAGGTGACAGGCGCAGCTGATACCCTGGAACAGTGGTTCACAAACGCACAATCTAGCCTGCGTGCTATTATGGACAGGATACTGTTGGCGCTGCCCCGCACGCTTCTAACCAGGGATGCGCACCGCTTCCGCATCACAGTGTACAAGCAGTCAACGTGAGCTTCAGCAAACATCTCCGATGCACTGCAGTATCGGGGCAACCCCATCAGCACCCTGAAAGCGTCATTGCACTGGACTCGAAGGGTGCTGTATGATTTTTGAGTATATTGATTTCGTTGAAAGCTACACGAGACTGGTCAAAGGGGCCTATCGATTACACTAATATTTAGCGTTAAATGCAATCACCGTTTATTAAAGCTTCACGTATCCTCATCATCTTCCACAGTCTGATTTCGCCTACTGCTGAGTATAGGCCGCACTTGTGCCAATTTCCACGTTCCTATGCAACTCTTATCCAGGTTACACTCGCAATAATAAATAATGTACAGTGATTATAAAGGGGGACTGGAAAAGAATTGATTGGACATTAAAAAATCCGTCAAAATTACTGTCAATGGGAAAAGTGCCCATAACTCTGGCAACATTACGGCTTAGAATGCTGATGATTAACCGAAGAAAAGCCCAGGCTTCTGGTTACTCTGCTGATGTCATGAAAAACAGATTAAATTACATAGTGAAACTCACTCAGAAGCCAAAATATATCACCTTTCGTTCAATCCACCCAAGGTTGTCTGTAAGAGATTGTTCTGTGCGATAAGACCTCCAATAATGTTAACTTGTTTTTATAAATGTTTGTTTTGCGCTTGTTATGAGGTGTAAAGTACAATAAATGTATATAATAAATAATAAAGAAATAAAATATCTAATTACTTTTACTGAAAACGAAAATCTTTGAGAAAGCTATAAAATTGCTTTTTAGAATAGAGGCCATAGAGCGCTACGAAAAAATCAAAATGGCGGACGGTGAATTTCGTGATGGGGAATTTCATAAAATCTTCAGAGTTTTTCGTGCTTAATGATTTACTTTTCTAGAGTGAAATGGATGATAGATGTTGTGATATTTTTACTAAAGTTTATTTTACCTTAAAAACGCTGATTTATTTTGCGATTAGGTACTTACTACGAGCCGTCCGTCTCCTTCGTTTATCGCTATATCATCTATCATCAAAAGTCGTTGCAAGCCATGGTTAAAAGATGTACGCGGAGAAACAGAGAAAGGCATACAGTAACTTTGTTTTAGTTTTTATTATACTTTTTATAAATTTAAACGTAATTTCAACCAGTCCAATGCTTATTTATACCTCTACTATGGTGTTACCTATAGAAAGCAAGACGATGCAGGACACTGCTGCTGCAGAGTGCGCATACCTTTGAAGTAATTTTTAGCAGAATTTTTCGATACTAAAGGAGAGCCATTCCATAACTGTCCGTATTTACCGTAAGACATAAGCTTCTCCCAAGCAGCACCGCAACGGTTCTTCAGCTTAACTAAACGACATCTCGGCCTAAGTAGATAAACTCGGAAAATAATGAAGTCAATCACGAGCCATTGCTCCCAAAATGGACATTTTTCACAACATACCTGACCCCAAGTCTGCTATTACAATAGTGTCAGAATGGTCTATCATTGATTTCATAAGGGTCAATCCCCACTGAAAGAGCAGCGGCGCGCAGCGGCCGTAAGAGCAAGTGACTGAGCGCGGCGCCGCAAGGGGCAGTGTGGCGCCGCGCGGGGCAGTGCGGCGCCACGAGAGGCAGCGCGGCATCTCGAGGCGCCGCAATGAGCCTCCGCGTGGTAGCTTTGAAAACTAGTGTGCGATCTACCCCAAGCAGCACACATAGCTGTATAGTCACTGGACAACAGAATGTTTGAAAACTCGAGTCTGTTGTGCTTTTTGTACAAGGGCTGTATATCCGGCTACACAGTTCTTATAATTCTAAATTTGGCCCCAAATTAACCAGCCCTGAGCATTATAGTAGCTTGTTAACAGCTGTCCAGAGCATTTTAAGAGCTGTACATGGGCTGTACAATGGCTTAGACAGCTACCAATAGGCCACTATCCAGCTCCTTTAATTCTCCTAGACAGCCAAAAGATGGTTTATGGCTTAGTATCGGTTATTGCTAAAGTCTACAAAGAAATAGCAACAAAAAACTATTGTGCAGTGCAAGTGTTACGCGGCGTCGTCTCTTTCTGTGGACAAATAATAATTTCTAATTTAAGGTAAGTATTTTTCACGCTTGTTTTGTATCTCTAATGTTAAATTGTACTGCGAGTGCCACTTTACTGTTAATATACATGGTAATATTCTCAAATATTACACGCGCCATCGAAATAATATAGTTTTGCTAAAAATATTATACACAAAATATGTACCGTGTACGAATTATTCATGGATTTTAAGTCGTAATTTTCCATTTAATGAGCTTTAATATCTATTTGTAACAATGAAATAGTGTGTTTTTACTTTAATAGCTCTCAAATATCATGAAAATTTAACAGAAATCAGTCATTTTTTCATATGTTATCGGCTTGTTTACATTAAAATGGCGTTAATTTGTTATCCAGCAATAATTTTTACTAAATTCCCTTGGCCCTCTCTTTTCTGTTCAATACTACATAACTAAGTCTATTAATCAGCTGAAAACTGTACGCTAGCTGTACAATGGTTTTCAGTTATTCTAACGCTTGGTTAAAGGAGTAAAGTGAGAGTATACAACGGCGTCTCAGGGATCTCTAATCTTGATAGAAAACTATTTCGGCCATTGCCACCTATTTTGCCGCCATTTTAGGCCAATCAGAGATGGACTTCTTCCAGAGATTTCTATTTAGTTAAATTATAAATATCTTATTTATATAAAACCTGTATCTTTTCTCATTAATTTATATCACTTTACCTAATTTGATGCTTTTACTTTCAGACATTTCAACAGCAACAGGAACGTGTGGAAGAAGATCTTATATCAGAGACTCCTTTTGTTGAAAATAATGTAAGTAAATAAATTGGCACATGCTTGAGTTGTTTGTCCGTAAAGAATTGATTTTAGCAATAAGACCGCCTAAGAGTGTAATAAAGAGTATTTATCTCATTTAGCCTAACTCTACTATCATGCGACGAGCTTCCTTACCTGTTCAATAAAATTGAGATTATTTTTAAGATTTTCCAATGTTTTGTCAGAAGTTTATTCGCACTACGTAATTTTGTGATTGCAGATACTTTGTCAAGATAGTAGGAGATTGCAACGACATCATCAAACAATGTCATTGAGATAGTCAGTAGTGGCAGCTATATGGAACTAAACAAGTACAATCAACTCCTTCAAAACCAAAACCAAATTTTAAATAATCAGAAAACCATCATGGGTAACCAAACCATTATTCATGAAATACAGAAACAAATAATTGAAAAAGAAGAAAAAAAAATGTCTTTAGCAGATCATTTTGTGTACTGTTTCATTTCTACTACAAAATCTTCTAGATAAATATCAAGATTCTTCGGTTTTCCGACACCATAATAAATACCAATGATAAATGGTTGGGCACTAGGTATTAAAAACAAAAAAATAAAATTGGCCAAAACTCGTATTTCGAACTTTTATATACCGAGTTGATACGACAGAGGGGCTTTCCTTTAAACTGCCTATACTAGGTACCATTTCCAAGCTCTGTACCAAAAATCAATTAAATAGGAGCAGTAGTTTAGTCGCAAATAATTTTTTAAGTTTTTGCCTCAATTGAACACGATGTATCTTTTTCCTAACAGCTGATTATGCCTACGCATCGGTCATGCACCTTAAAACGATAAATCGAGTATAACCTACGATGCGTTGTTGCCGCTCCGACGCAATTCATAAGTACAACCAAATTTTCACTAAAAAGATGGCAATGCAAAAAAGGAAGCAATAAACACACACTTGCACTTTCATTACGAGAGTGACAATCATAGCAAAACATACCGCGCGTAAAAGAAATAGAAATAGGTCAGTGTGTTGTTATTGCATTCTAGATATTTGCGATCGGTAAGTGGGGCCTCAGTGTGCCGATGTCTTCCTTCCGAAACGTATGTTACGTAACACGGAAGCTGTTGCGCCCGCGCGCAAACAATTGATTTTGTTTTGTTATTGTGATAAGATACTAAATAAGTTTAAGACAGTATTTCTTTTTTTATTGTGACAGGACACGTAACTTGGGATTATTATTATTAGTGTTAGTGTTTTTTTTTTTGTGATCGACTGTTTTTTATTGTGATAGGACACGTAATTAAACTTTGGTTGTGTGTGCATGTAATTAAAGTGTTCAACAATGCCTCGTGTAACTAACACGGCGGCAGACTACACGGACATGATTTTAATTGTGAATTAGGTATGTTTGTGATTTTTTTTTTGTGAATTGTGAATTTTTAAATTGTCGATGTGTCCTCCACACATCGAGAATTTAAAAATTTAGTGTTTTTGTTGTGATTGTTGTTGTGTGCGTACCTACTTCAAAACCTTACCTATCATAAAAGCGGGCGCGAGCGGAGGCCTAAGCTCGCGCCTGCGCCACCGCCGGCCGCCCGCCCTTACACAATTATACCCACACCGCGCTCAGGCGCGCGCGCGACGTTGCCGCTTTTCCCTAGGTCAGTTGAATTTATTTGCACAGGGTGGTTGCGTTTTACTCTGATTTGTAAGCTATATAGTTTGTTTGAAAGAAAAAAAATCTCAATTTTGTAGCTTTTTATTTTTATACCGTATCGGATTAATACTAAACACGTATAGTATACGTAGTGTAATTTAATGCCCCTCTGTCGTATCAACGTTGTATAAGCAAGCCATCAATGTTTATGTTCAAACTAATGCTCCTAATATTTTCTAAAACATTTACCGAGTTGTTCAAAACTATAGTTAGCGGATTGCTTAGTCCATTGTGCCCAGTATTCACCACTAGATTCGATTAATTTATTTTAAATAGTAATTTTTCTAACTGTATGTACATAGAATTGTTCTCGGATCTTTTGGTAAAATATCTGGAAATCTATTATTCATAATTGTTACTAATTCCTTCAGTGCATCTTGAGCAATATTTCTCTTTATTGCCCATTCTTTTATATTTTCTTTAAATAAAATGTTTTACATATAAATGTTTTCTCCCTCATCTTCACATGTCTGGTTTGATTCAAAACGTTCACTATTTCTACTTTCAACAATTTCTTTAGAAAGGTCACTGAACAAATCCATTAATAGTTGTACGGAACTATGATCATTGGTATCAAAATCTATGTGTCCGGAACCCTCATTTTTAATCGACACCAGCACGTGACTGCAGCTACATAAATGAAGGAGATTTTTACTATCCTTGTTCCTTTGCTTATTGTATTATTTTAAAAGTTTATTTTTAACTGCACCAGTCCTTTTCCTTTTTTTCCATGGTTTAACCGTATTCATTTTAAATTGTAATTTATACTTGCACGATAATTAGTTAAGTCACGTTGCGAGGTTATGACAAAATTGACGTTGTCATAGCACTATAATTCTAGAGGCTTAAAAATATCTAATAATTACACTATAGTGTAAAAAAAAAACAACAAAACTAATGTTTAAAAATAGCTAATATTTACACTATAGTGTAAAAAAAAAACAACCTAATATTCAAAAATAGACAATATTTACACTATAGTGTAAATATTAGCTATTTTGAAGCCTCTATAACCCTTTGGAATTAAAGTGGAGTAAGGCTACACTAATTTACAGCTGACGTAGTAGTCGTAAATGCTTTTAACCAGCTACTATTAAGCTCATTGAGGTAGCATTATAATTGAATTTGTGTACACCAAAATAAAGTGTTAGTGTAAAAAAGCCACTGGCAAAATGTAATTCTCTAATACAGCTTAGAAGAGGTGTGACTTTATCGCGTTATACAGCCGTTTACAAGCTTTGGTCTTTTTACCCAGCTAGTAGCATTATACGTAGCCAAAGGCTGGAAAATAGTTCTTTCAAATTCTACTAAAATGCATTTTGTGGTTTTTTTCTTCATTATACAGCCATTAGTTAGCTGTGCTGTTTAACAGTGTAGAGATCACCCCTCATACAGTCTCAAGAATAGTCTTATCCGTTAGTACAGCTACGTAAGACCCTTTAACCGTAATATAGCTTATTTATAAATGTAATTTCCGCTAATGTGCTGCTTGGGACTTCACTCAAGGAAAGTTGTGTGGCAATAAATATGGTGGATTTGGATTTATGTATCATAGCACTGGCTGAAGAAGAACAAGAAGTAACAAACAAAACGGAAAGAAAAAGGAAAAGAAAATTTTGGGTACATGATTTATGGAAGAAAAGAAGAGAAGTTGGTGAATTTGAAACATTTTGTAAAAATTTAAATCAGTACCCAGATTTGTACTACGATTATTATAAAATGACCTATATTCAATTTGAAACCTTAGTGAATATCTTAAAGCCACACCTCAAGAGACACGAAACAAATTTTCGAATAACTGTATCTGTTGAAGAACGATTGTCTATATGCCTCAGGTAAGTATTATTTTGTATAATTATATTGTTTTGTATAATTTAACTACCGCGACCATTGGATCGGAAGTCAAGCACACTACCACTGACCCAGACGGTCTTCAGTTAATTAACTAGACTGTTTAAAAAAACATATAGATATTAGATATAAACTCAAAACATTTTAAATAAAAGAAGATTATTTTATATTCGTCGTTTTAATCAATTATTTTTCATAATAATATTAATTAATATTCTGCCTAATTATATTACTTGTTTTGATTACATTTCGTTGACCATGTCGTTCAAAGGACTTGAGTAGTTTGTTTCTGTTGTATTGTCAATCAATGAAAAATTACTGATCTGTTGTGGTGTGTAAGTTGAAGATGGCGGTTGTGGTGTCCTAGAAATTGTATGCGGTGTGTAAGTTGAAGGCGTATGCTGTGGTGTCCTAGGTATTGGGTATGGTGTGTAAAGTTGAAGGCGTTTGTGGTGTTCTAGATATTGGTTGTGGTATATAAGGTGATGGCGGTGAGTCGGTTGTGTAAATTCCTGTGGCACCAGTATCCAAATCAGTTGATGAGTTATGAGCTTCATTACTTTCAAATGACGCCAGTTTAATCTCTTCATTATTGACAAGGTGGAAAATTTATTTCTTTAGTTCAGCTTGCACTTTTGCTGGCATTCTCTTTACAGTACGGCCCATGGTGAGAAAAAAGCTGATAGTGGGGTCATCTTCCTTTAGCTTTGACTCCATATACTGTTTATATAACATTAGTTGACAGTTTTGGTTGTTCATTTTGAGGAGTAGGTGTCCATGATGATTGTGATGGCGGTCTTGATATTGAAGGTCGTGGAGACGGAACTGACTGAGATTCAATGTCTGTAACTTCTGGCGAACTATCCAAATTTGTAGTCTGTTTCTTGTTCTGGATAAAAGGCTTAATGAATTGTAGCTCGTTTTCATACTTTATAGCGCGATCATTCGACCTTGCAGAACCACTTTTAGATTCTCGTAAACGAAGACTTTTTCTGTAGCTGTCTCGCAATTTTTTCCAAAGTTTTTTGCATTCTACCACTAAAAAAAAAGAAAATATTATAATAACAATAACAACAACACAACGATATGTGGTGTACGCCTGTCCAAGACAGCGTTCGGTTGACGAACGTTCGGAGAACATGCAGCCTTTGTAAATATATGTATGTATCACTATACAACCTTTCGGAGTTTTAACCGGTGACATGTTTTTGTTTCAGATTTTTAACTACCGCCATCAGTTTTCAGGCACTATCTCATAGTTATAGATTGGGACACAGTACTGTACACACTATTGTTCATGAAACTTGCGGAGCTATTTGGAAATATTTACAACCACATGTTATGCCAAAACCGACACCACAGTTATGGACCCGAATAGAAGAAGAATTTAGAACTATATGGAACTTTCCTAATTGTATTGGTGCGATAGATGGCAAGCATGTGAATATTCGGGCACCTTGGAATAGCGGTAGCCTCTTCCATAACTACAAAAAGTTTTTCTGTACTATTTTGCTAGCCATCACTGACGCAAAATACAGATTTATTGTAGTGGATATCGGATCGTATGGACGCAATAGTGACAGTGGCATCTTGAGCAGTTCCAAACTTGGGAGAAAACTTCAAAATAAAACACTCGGTGTACCATCTAATAAATGTTTGCCAGGTACGAGAGAGGAATTGCCTCATGTTTTTGTTGGGGATGAAGGTTTTCCCCTGTCTGAACACTTGATGAGACCCTATACTAGCAACCAACTAACAGGCGATAACGAAAAAAAAATATTTAATTATCGGTTAAGCCGCGCAAGGCGTATTGTAGAAAGCAGTTTCGGCATACTACAACAAAAGTTTGAAGTGTTCCAAAAAAGAATACGAATGCAACCGAGATATGTCGACATTATGATTCTTGCATGCACATGTTTACATAATTACATAAGAAATCATGAAATTGAAAATGATTTTGGGGATCAGTTGGAAAATGTATCTGCTGCAACAAATAGTATTTTACAAATTGTAGATGAACAGGAGAATGATGACCTACAAAATAATAATAGTGGTATAATCGTTAGAAACAAATTCAAGTCTTTTTTCAATTCTCCAAATGGAGCGATAACGTGGCAAAACGAAAGGTTGGATTTTGTTAGGTAAGGAGCCGAAGTTAATGTATAGGTATCTACTTAATGCAAAACTCGATACATTGTGGAATAAATATACTCACCAGACATATTCAAGTCTGCGCTCACTTTTGTCCAAGCATTATTTACTACGTGTTGGTCACTGTAATATTTGGATGTCATGTTGTACAAACACTCGTATTTTTGTACATTACAAATTAAATTCTCTTCAATATTCATTGTTTTCTTTTTTCTCACGGAGCGTAGCACGTTCTAACTTGATACCCTCTAATAAAATGACGCGAAATGCGCAAGCGGCAGGGCGGGCGGGTAAGAAATGGTCGCTCGCGCGCGGCCGCGAGTCTGTCAGCTGCACCGCGGTCGGCCGCACGTCAGCTAGCTGCGCCGCGATCAGCCGCGCGGCGCCTCTTTTGACTAGTCGGTAGAAGGCTCGTGCAGCCTCGCGACGCCACGCTACCCCTCCTTTGCCTTCAAATGACTATGAACTTTTTAATCACGTAGATAAGATTCAAAATAGTTTGTAATATTTTGCCTCAAAAAGACGCTGCCGGCCGCTGCTCTTTCAGTGGGAATTGACCCTAATGGTTGATTTTGACAAGATTCTATGCCATTTCTTTCAATGGAGTGTCAGTGGTTGACCACTGGATTTAAAAGCGTCATTATGACTTTCCAGTAAAAACAAAATTAGTGCCCCAAAATCGCAAGACTTGGATGTCTTCCTTGGGCCCAAGAAGCAACGCAAGAAGAGGTACCGAACCGGGAACGGGGGAAATAATGGAGGAAGGCCTTTGCCCAACAGTGGGACAGTTCGGACTTGAAATAATATAATAAAAGCCTCACAGCTCACTCTGCAGAGGCTGCTTTGCTGGCTGACGCAAAGGAATCAATCGCCGACGTTACCCTGGATTGCGAGGCCGTGGCCTTTAAAGGTGCACTAACCCTCGGAACAGAGAGGTTGGTCTGTGAAGCCTGTGAAACCCCTAGGAGGCTTAAGTGCTTCTGGGTGGATATAGGCTGGCAATGTTAGCCAGGACCTCCCACGCACAACTGAACGAATGTTAGTCTAAGGGCCTTTGCACATGGCGTTTTTTTTAACGCGCCGACATGACGCGCAGATGACGTGCGCTAACGCGCTTCAGACGCAGAGGTAACTGCTTTTGTTGGTCATCTACAGCGCCGTGAGGGTGCGTTCGTAAAAGGTGCGTCGTCGGTGCGTTAAAATACGCCGTGTGCATAGGCTTAGGCTCTAAGTGCGGATAACGGAGTGCCTAGTCCTATCCAGCTTTCATATTATTCAGTCTGTGCCATCCAGCTACGATGTCTCCAGTCAAGGAATCGTCTGCTTCAACTCTGATATGATGAGGTCATTGCCACGAATGATAAAAAGTAAAATTTTATAATACTAAAAGTATTGACAAATAAATATTTTTGTCACAAAATAAATAATTGCAGAGTTATTTTCTATGTTAACCCAGTTATTAGTCTATGATAAATTTTATTGATAACATATCAGAAATTATCAAATAATATTTTCGATAATGCAGGTGCTTCCTTTCCAAATGTTTGATATTACCGGCAGAATGAGCTCATTATCTATCACTAACAAAATTGAAGGGTTAATAATAAAAGCTGCAAGGGTCATCATCTGCCTAGCCTTTTCCCAACTATATTGGGGTCGGCTTCCAGTCAAACCAGATTCAGCTGATTACCAGTACCTATTTTACGTGGACCGGCTGTCTACCAGGGCCCCAAGTCTGCTATTACAATAGTGTCAGAATGGATATAAAAGCGTCATTTTGACTTTCCAGTGGTCAACCACTGACACTCCATTGAAAGAAATGGCATAGAATCTTGTAAAAATCAACCATACCAACCAACCAACCCAGTGTCTGGATTGATTGATCTGATTGATTGTTGTTGTCACCTGATGTTAACATCTCTTGGTTCTTGGCCTAGCTCTATTCTGTCTTCGGCTTGATAAGGAGGGAAATTGTGCTTTTCATACTGCGCCAGTGATACTTTTTTATTGTTTTAAGAATGGAACGAGCGGACGTGTTGCGCCGCCCCAGGTAACATGGCACAAAGGTAAGAAGATGATGTGATACACATGTTTCGATGAGAAAATTCAACAGATTCGATTTAGCATTAGGTTCGCCATCACTATTGTAGTATTGTTCACCATCTCTGCTTAGCCTCTCAGTCTCAGGGTATAAAATATAAACGAAGAATACCCAGATTGTGAGAATACCCAGATGGAAGGACAGGTCTTTTGACCATACTTGTGAGAGGCCTATGATCAGCAGTGGACGTTATTCAGCTAAAATTATGATGACAAAGCGAAATATAGCTAACACATTGTCCATCTGTAGCAGTCCCATAGACCCTACAAAGGCTTTAAGAAATTAACACTACTGAAAACTATGTTTAGAAGTACGTATGCGGAACAGTGAAGTCCTCCATTGAAAAGGGATCCTCCCTTTTCAATGGAGTATAAGGGACTTCCTCCGTCCAGATTATGTTGTGTCTGGCGGGCAACTGACTAGTTTCTTTTTTTTCCGAGTGGCCTCTCTCAGGTCAACCGATGAGGTTGTCCTCTGGTCAACCCAGTAGCGTAGCTAGCATGGGTGACACCCGGGGCGGATAATGTGGTGTCACCCCACAAATGAAACCTAATGAAATTATTTGGGGGGGGGGGGGGCAAATAATTATGAGTTGCACCTTTGGCCTTTCGTTCTGGTGACGGCAATCGCAAGTCATTTTTCAGAAGGGAGGGGGAAGATGTGCCATTTGCGCTTCAGGTTTTTATTTTCAGGAATGTTTTTACGTCATACTTACAAACAAATATCTCGAAAACTAGATTATTTTGATTTTGTTTTCATCATTATCTAAACCTAACTTTGTTGAGTAACGCAAGTAAACTCAAGAAGTAAAAGAGGACAGAACACAAGAGCGAACGAAGCGTGCTCGAAATTTTTCGCATCCCACCTCGGATAGGTTTTATATTCTTTTGATCATTCATACTTAAATAGAAATAACTTTATGGAGTGATGCAAGAAAGCTCATTAACTGAGAGATGGCAGAACACAAGAGCGAGCGAAGCGAGCTCGAAAATTCATGCACCCTAACTCGGAAAGGTTTTGTTTTCTTTTGATCATTTCATACACAAACATGTGATTTTATTGAGACATACAGAAACGCTCGAGAAAAAAGAGAGGGTAGAAAGTAAGAGCGAGCGAAGCGAGCTCGAAATTTTTACACCCCATCACGGACGGGTTTCGTTATGGCGTCGCTCGTTAAGGGGTGACACCCGACCGTGACTAAAAGCCATCGAAGGAGTGTCACCCCCAAATGCAGAATACCTGAAGGACAAAATAAATTTTTGCACCCCATCTCGGAAGGATTTGATTGTATTTTGAACATTCATATTGAAATTTAAGTTTTTTGTTGATTTATATAGAAAAACTCTGGAAGTCAGAGAGTGCAAGAGCGAGCGAAGCGAGTTCAAAATTTTTTGCATCCTACTCCCGACAGGTTCCATTGCGTCAAACGTTTAGGGGTGCCACCCAATAGTGACAAAAAACCAGTCAACGAGCGGTCGGGTGTCACCCCTAAGCGGGTGTCACCCGGTGCGCGCTATCCCCCCGCCCCCCCCCCCCCCCTCTCTACGCTACTGGGTCAACCGGGCCAAAATTAAAGCCTTTTAGGCTTTACCTACCAAAAACTAAAGCAACTACACTCTATTGGCATCACTGTGGGGACGTCGCTGGAAGAGGACGGCAAGGGATGGGCTGGATCGTACTTATACTGCCCGATGGTTATTGTCGGGCTGTTCAAATCACGCGAGAAACTTTATCGCACTGAAAATTTGGTGATGACAACCTTGGCGAAGGTCGCGGGTAGCCAATGGATGCGAGACGCACAGTACCGGTCGATTTGGCGACACTTGGGGAAGGCCTATGTCCAGCAGTGGATGTCTTTCAGCTGATATGATGATGATAATGATGAATTGTGAGGTTTAGTTTGTAAATGGCTGTGGTGTGTAGCTAGAAAACTATTACGACTACTGTTGTCCCAGAACAGGATACAAGCCGCAATGATACCAATACTAATTCCTTATCAATACCGTCACAACTTCCTATGATTCCCAAAGATAATCTTGTCGATAATTACAATAATAAAATCGTTATAGATAACATATTGCCACATACAAATCAGTGCGATGTTTGGTGACACTCAAAATGGCTGACGTTAAAATTGTCTTTTGTTTTCTTTTTCTTTCTTTGTTTAGTTGTATTTTGGTGTTAGGCAGTAATGATATTTTGTGCGAACAAGGATTTTGTAGGGTGAGTACTTATGTTTCAGTGTTTAAAGATTCAATTCCATTATTAATTTTGCTAAAAGAGCCGTGTACTTTTTGAAATGTCGGATCTATTGTACTAAAAATAGAGTTTGATTCATCAGAATACCAAATTCAGCACGAATTGTTTTGAATACTTGTGATATCAGTACTTTATAAACAACTGATTTAAGGTCTTTTTCTTCTTCTCGTGTGGAGTAAGGTCTAACGACCCCACATACCCTAGTGTCAGAGTTTCTAAACCGCCTCCAGGGCCTCTGACATGGTTTATTTGACGACCGCCATTTGGCGGCCGGGACCACCGGCTTATACGTGCCTTCCGAAGCACGGAATCATCTTTTTTTATCAAAAAATCAGGTGATTCAAGCATGCAATGTCCGAGCCAAACTGGAAAACAACTTTACAAAGTATGCTTTCCCGTGGGAATCGAACCCACGACTACCGGGTCACAAAGCAAACGCCTAAACCACTCGACTACGGAGGCAGTTAGCTTAAGGTACAAGCCTAAGTATGATGTACTTATTGGTCCATCTCCATAGTTCGATTTTCAAGTCGGATATGATTCATCAGGAATATTTCGGTAGCGTCCATTGATATATAAAAAACCCAAGATACACACTCAGCATGGCAAAAACGTCCGCAAAAAACAAGCGCACAATGTATAACTGTGCGCAAGTTTCAAACAGTCTCGCATCGCTCGCCATACTGCTTGCACTACTTTGTAAAAACAACTTTAAGCGATCCGTGTAAGGTTGAATTTGCAAAAAAAAATGTTTATAGTATAACTACACACAACTCACACATGACACTTGATACATGTCAGTTTTTGATGACAGTTTCGAGTGTTGCATTTGTTCGAGACTGTGCATCTTGGGTTTATTATACATATATCAATGGTAGCGTCCCAAAAACTAACCTTCATTTAGACTTAGAATACTGAAATGTACGGCACTGGATACCTCCCTAATCAATTGGAGTGTGACGACATTTCTTATACCAGAACGAACTATGGGTTCAGTATTGTAATATGTATTAATTTATTTATAGCTGTTATTGTTTTATGTTTATGTATTTTATTTATGGGCCATAGATGCCTGAAATAAATTATTCATCATCATCATTATATCAACCGAAAGACGTCCACTGTTGGACATAGGCCTCCCCCATAGTGGGGGGGGGGGGAGAGGATAAAATGAAATTAAATCAACATCTTCCTCTCTATTCTTGTGCCAATCCCCTTGTTCCTGTGCCAACCTCTTCAGGTTCTACACGCGATGGTAACCAGTCGTCTGCTCATCACGACCGATCGGGTTCCAGGTTCTATACGCAATGGTAACCAGTCGTCTGCTCATCTCACTGCCGGACGACCGATCGGGTAAAGAAGAGAAAGGGCCACCACAAGGGACAAAAAACCTTTGTGGCATAGCCCCCGACGCCATATTATTTTTTTTTAGGGTTCCGAACATCTGTAAATACGGAACCCTTATAGGATCACTCGGGTGTCTGTATGTCTGTCTGTGCGGCCAGTTTTCTCCGGATCTACTGGACGGAGTCTGTTAGAATTTGGTTTTAGTATAGGGATCACTTCTGAGGGTCAAACAAAAAATTTAAAAAATGTTTTACAAACTGTATCGTGTGACATATCGAATGAAAGGGCTTACTGTTAGGGTTTTAATTATATTTTCTTTATAATTTTAAAATTAATAGTTTTGACATTATTCAAGAAATTCGACCAAAAATGACCATTCCCCCCCTTATCTCCGAAACTACTGAGCCTAAAATTTTGAAAAAAATGCAGATAGTAGTTCTATACCTAACGATTACAGGAAAACCTATTAGAAGTCTGTAGTGTAATAACATGTTAAAAAAATGAAATTGGTTCCGAACCCTTTGCACGCGAGTCCGACTCGCACTTAGCCAGTTTTTTTTCATAGTTGCAGTGCACTATCTGACATGCTTAAATGGATCGAGGACACTTCAACAAACAAAACATGTTAGTTCTTAGCATGATTTTATCTATTAAACTAGCTGACCTGCGGAACTTCGCCTACGTCACAATTATCATTACTGCCCCGCTCCTATTGGTCTTAGCGTGATGATATATAGTCTATAGCCTTCCTCGATAAATGTGCTATCTAACACTGAAAGAATTTTTCAAATCGGACCAGTAGATCCTGAGATTAGCGCGTTCAAGCAAACAAACAAACAAATTCTTCAGCTTTATATATTAAAGTACTAGCTGACCCGCGCAACTTCGTCTGCGTCACAATTTTCATTACTGCTCCGCTCCTATTGGTCTTAGCGTGATGATATATAGTCTATATATAGCCTTCCTCGATAAATGTGCTATCTAACACTGAAATAATTTTTCAAATCGGACCAGTAGTTCCTGAGATTAGCGCGTTCAAGCAAACAAACAAACAAACTCTTCAGCTTTATATATTAGTATAGATAGATATAGAAGATGATAATGATGATGATGATTTAATCATTACTAGGCTATACCAACTCCCATAGTAAAATGTTCGAACTCCATTGAGAGGCCTCTATCCAGCTTTTATCGGCTGATAATGATGACAACACCTCTTTCATCAGAGCTACCGCTTCGAGGAGGGGTGTGCGGTCCCCCCCATCCACTGCAGCGTCATGAATGAAACGCACAGGGGGCTCAGACTACCTTCCCCGACGCTGTGCAACTGCTGCGACTACTGTATGCCGTTCTATGGTAAGGAATTAAATTAATATAGTAAGAAGAAAATAAGTTTGAAAAGGCAATCGTTTGTCTTGGTATGGTATGTTCATAGTTGCGGAATTTGTTCGAAACAATCACCGCGGCCCTGAAACGCGATTTCAGTGTTTTATTAGAAGTATTGCGGTTATTCTGTTCATCATCATATTAACCGAAAGACTGCTGGACATAGGCCTCCCCCAAAGAGGGGGAATTGCCACGCTTGGCAGGCGGGTTGGCGCTCGCAGTGTATGGTGTTGCGTTTTACAGAGAACGCTGATGCCCATTCTCTAGTTTGTCCCTTAGTCGCCTCTTACGACACCCACGGGAAGTGACGGGGTGGTATTATTCTTTTACGGCACCGGCCGACACCATACGGCAAACGGCGGTTATTCTTTTACACGATGTATCTGTGGGTTATTTGTAAAACACCAACAACCTCTTAGGCAGTGAAAGTACACATGATATAAACAACTTTTACTCCAAAACTCGAAAAAAGTACCAGCTGTTTCATACAAAATGCAATATTTAGCCAATGAAATTGTATAAAACAGCCGATTTTTTTTTTCGAGTGTTCGGTGTTGTTCTTAAATTAAATGTTGTTTATTATAATCATGTGTACTTTGACTACCTAAGGGTTGTTGGTGTTTAACAAATAACCCTGTACACGGAGTTACACTCGATATACATTGTATCCGAATTGATAACCTCCTCCTTTTTGAAGTCTGTTAAAAATCTGCCCTTATCAGTCATGCGAGCTTCTGTTGTGGAGGTAAGATAAGCAGTCGCTTCATGTAAAACACTGGCAGGTATTCATTACTCCGGTTACACTGAAAGCCGAACCTTACACACTTGGGAAAAAGCTTGGCAGAGTGATGGGTCTTTGGAGACCCGGATACGGGTGTAAAGTCCCGCAAACCTCCATAGAAAAGGGAGGATCCACACCCCAGACGGTTTTGTTTGGTGGGCAACTGCCCGATAGTTGATATTCGGGCTGCTGTACATGTTTTAATCACACGGAAAGCTCTGATACCGCGATGCAGGATTTCGTTCAGTAGTTCGCTGCTGACGGGATAGATGGCGCTGCGTTTCTTTTTTGTTGCGGTATTGATACCGCTACAAAATTTATAAGAAACCATTAAACGAATCGACATGTACATTTCAGGGGAAGGGGAGCACTGCGTCAGCCGATCACCGGGCATGGGTACCTCAGTCGGGCGCTGCGGAGACGGACTCACCTGCACCGTGGATAGCGAAGGCTGGGCCAGTTGTACTAGAAGTAAGTAATTTTCTTTTTGGGACATTCCTGCCACAACATTTCAACATCAACTAATGATAGCCCGAATCAACTATAATGGCCACTGCGGGTATAAATTCGTCCACATCGCTGTCGATGGGACAGGTGCATAGAACACTGGCGGCATTGGCTCCACTAGCCTTGTTGGCTGGCAATGATGATTCTTTGGCCAAAAAAAAGCCAGCCTTCTGGTCACATAAATAGTGGATTAATTGCTTGAGGAACAGCGTACTAAATCTAATTCTTTGGAGATCTTAATGGACGGTAACGACGATTTAGGAAAAGAAGACTTTATAGATTTTAACAGTGCCTTTGACAGCAAGTAAGGTGCTGCCAAGAAGCTTGCTACTAAGCAATCTTGTATCAGTATGACACCTCACAGTATTACATTTGAGGTGATCAAACAAACCTATGCCAATATTCGAATAGTTGTCACAGTCACAGCGCCTCAGTTACAATATTCCAGAGATGGCCGATCGATCGCGGCTAGTAGTACCGCCGCAAGGATAAAAATAAATATACTAATAACAAACTGCGCAACAAGTATTGACATCGGCAAAAGGAGGCTGACAAACCTCCGATGTGCTGGCGACTTTGTCCTTTTCGCTCCAAAAAGAGGTGATGTGGATCTTGGGTCTAATCAAGTTGGCCACCCCTGTTATATTCAGTTTTTTGCTCTGGTGTACCTAAAGTTTCAAAGTCAAAGTGTTTATTTCAAGTAAACTATTTAAAGACATTTCTGAATTGTCAAGGTCGGTCAGTTAAAAACATAAATCTAGTTGCACGTTCCAATGCGTAGATCTCTAAGGAGAAGAACGTGCAAGAAACTCCACGGATTCTCTTTTGTTCTGTTTGCTAAGCGATTATGTGTTTCTAAGTCATTGCTTCACAGTATTGCAGTTATCTAATCACATTCTTTAAACTGCTTTTCAGTGAAATCAGATTGCCACGACGCGCAAGACGAGTACGATGCAAGAGATCAAGCGGGTCTGGTAGGAGCTCTGGAACACAGGCCCCACTGTGACGGGAAAGGGAAGTTTGCTCCGTACGCGTGCATTCCTGCACATACGTTAGTATTTATTACTATATATTTATTAGGGTTCCGAAAAAAAATCGGAACCCTTATAGGATCACTCGGGTATCTGTCTGTCTGTCCGTCTGTCACAGCCAGTTTTCTCCGGATCCACTGGACCGATTCTGTTGAAATTTGGTACACATATGAACTTCTATGATCCAAACACGGACACGTTACGTAAATCATTGTTTTTTTAAGAAGGGTCATTTTTGGGGTCGAATTAGAAAATTAAAAAAAAATGTTTTTTGAACAATATCGTGTGACATATCAAATGAAAGGACTTACAGAGAGGGTTTTAATTATATTTTTTCATAATTTTAAAATATATGGTTTTGTTAACTACAAAACCATATAATTTAACAAGAAATTAGATGAAAAATGACCATTCCCCCCTTATCTCCGAAACTACGGTGCCTAAAATTTTGTTAAAAACGGAGATAATAGATCTTTACCTAAAGATTACAGGAAAAACTATTAGATGTCTGTAGTGTTAAAATAATATGTTAAAAAAATGAAATTCGTTCGGAACCCTTTGCACGCGAGTCCGATTCGCACTGGGCCAGTTTTTTTATTTATTAAAGTCCAGGTGTGGGGTACAGGTTTCGATTTTTCTGTGACAGACCGAAGTTTAGAAGTTGGTGGTGTGAACCTATGCCGTGGAAAGCACTTTAAGCCATTGGTCCTGCGCCAGATATCTATCCAGTCGTGTCGGGTCGCAGTCCCGTCGGAATATGAGACTGATGGAAGAGGGAGTGCACCTGTGTTTACACCCACTCTTGTGCACTATAATATGTCCCGCACCGATGGCTAGTCCCCGTGGAGATTGGCCGCCATGCCCGAAATCGGTTATGAGGCTTGTTGCTATTCCGCCAATTAGCACCAAGCGTTTCCAAACGTCTTTTAAAATGCGCACGCGGGAGACTCTCGAACTTTTGAGGAAATCATTTTTTTTTAAATTATGGATAGTCATACGTTTGACCGCTATTTCACCTGATGGTAAGCGATGATGCGGTCGAAGATGGAGCACGTTTGCCTAGAAGCAACCTATTCACTCTTGTTTTAAAGACTCCCAGGTTGTAGCTATCTGGAAACACAGACTCTAGCAGGGAATTCCACTCCTTAGCTTAATTATCATCATATCAGTCGAAAGACGTCCCCAAGTGTCGCCACAACAACCGGTCCTGTGCGTCTCGCATCCATCGGCTACCCGCGACCTTCACCAGGTCATCGGTCCACCTTTTGGGAGGCCTGCCAACGCGTCTTCCTGTACGCGGTCGCCTCTTCAGAACTTTTCGGCCCCATCGACCATCTTTTCTGCAAGCAATGTGCCCTGCCCACTGCCACTTCACTTGACGAAATAATTATCACAAGATAAAAACTATGTATGTAGCCCATCCTCTAAAATTCCAGGTGTTTCTGCCAGTCAGAAGAAGGCGAGAGGATTTTCGGTGAAGTTCGGAACCTTGGAGATCTTACCATGCGGAATATGCGTTGTGGTTAGTATTTATAATTTACATTAAAAAAAAAGAAGTTTTTATTGTTTCATAAACAATTGTTCTGCAGCATAAAATTGAGGCAACCCTAGTAAGTTACAAGGATACTTGTGATGGGGTTACCTCGCAAACTTCCCATGTGTAACAATTTACACTGTTGAGACATAGTTTTAAAAGGAACAGAAAAATAAAACAAACAAGATTTAGGTTTTAGGATGATTAGAAAATTGTTGTAGCAAGTTCAGGTATGTGTAGTGTTTGTGGGTGTGTGTGGAGTGTGAATGTCTGTGTGTGGAGTGTGTGTGTGTGTGTGTGTGTGTTGGAGGAGGGTGTGAGTGGTGTATGGGCAGTAGCGTAGCGAGGGGGGGGGCGGGGGGTGCGGCGCGCACCGGGTGACACCCACTTAGGGGTGACACCCGACCGCTCGTTGACTGGTTTTTTGTCACTATCGGGTGGCACCCAGAAACGTTTGACAGAATGGAACCTGTCGGGAGTAGGATGCAAAAATTTTTGAGCTCGCTTCGCTCGCTCTTGCATTTTGTAGTCTCTGACTTCCAGAGTTTTTCTATATAAATAAAAAAAAACTTAAATTTCAATATGAATGTTCAAAATACAATAAAACCGTTCCGAAATCGGGTGCAAAAATTTATTTTGTCCTTCAGGTATTCTGCATTTAGGGGTGACACTCGTTCTATGGCTTTTAGTCACGGTCGGGTGTCACCCCTTAACGGGCGACGACATAACGAAACCCGTCCGTGATGTGGTGTAAAAAATTTCGAGCTCGCTTCGCTCGCTCTTACTTTCTACCCTCTCTTTTTTCTCGAGCGTTTCTGTATGTCTTAATAAAATCACTATGTTTGTGTATGAAATGATCAAAAGAAAACAAAAACTTTCCGAGTTGGGGTGCAAGAATTTTAGAGCTCGCTTCGCTCGCTCTTGTGTTCTGCCCTCTCTCAGTTAATGAGCTTTCTTTCATCACTCCATAAAATTATTTCTATTTAAGTATGAATGATCAAAAGAATATAAAACCTATCCGAGGTGGGATGCGAAAATTTTCGAGCTCGCTTCGCTCGCTCTTGTGTTCTGTCCTCTTTTACTTCTTGAGTTTACTTGCGTTACTCATCAAAGTTGGGTTTAGATAATGATGAAAACAAAATCAAAATAATTTGGTTTTCGAGATTTTGTTTGTAAGTATGATGTAAGAACATTCCTGAAAATAAAAACCTGCAGCGCAAATGGTACACTTTGACTTTGACTTTGAAGGTGCAACTCATAATTATTTGGGGGGGGGGGGGGGTTCATTTGTGGGGGACACCACATTACCCGCCCCGGGTGTCACCCATGCTAGCTACGCTACTGTGTATGGGTGTGAGTAGATTCATTTGTTAATGATTGATCGGTTGATGTATGTTACGATTGGGTACAGGTTCTTCTTTAGCATATTCTGGTTAATAATAGTTCAATTCGTATGTTTGTGGTTTTAACCATTCCGATAGAGTATGTTTGCATTAATACCGCAACATGGGGGAAATATTCAAAATGTGGTTCAATTTAATAATAATAATCATTTTATTATCAGGCAACTGAGACCTATAGATAAAATACACAAAATTAAAATTATCTTAAAACGTTAATAAACTAATACATATTGATAAAACTTTATTAAAACTATACACGTTATGTTGTCGGCGCCGTGTTTTCAGCTGCGTGGTGTCGCGTAACCGTCCTCGGAATCGTCGAAATTCGACACCTTTCGGCCAAAAGTCCTCTTTCAAGAAGATCTGTAGATGGTGGGTTGGAACTCGAAACACGAACGACGTAAAGTTGATGTTGTAGCGCGATTCCAACCTTTCGACCCTCAGAGTCCACTATGTCTTCTCTTTCAAGTACTGCACGACTTCCTCAACCCTTGTGGAGTGATGCAGACGTGAAATATACAGCTGCGTCGAAGGCACAGCAGGACGCAGCAGCATGTTGGGTCCAATTATTGCGGTACCGGACTGGTTACGAGAACAGTAGTGCTATTCTGTAACAACATTTTCGTATCTCGACAGCGGAATCCGAAGTGAGTTTCAAATTAAGACCTTCATGTTGTGTGCAATAAAGCTCACTTTGAGAGTTTTGTTACTCAGGTGAAGCTCGATATCGGAATAGTTATTTACAGAATAGACTTACAGGGCTTCTTCTTTTTCTTCTTTTCTACTTTAGTGAAGTCCTCTTCATCAACCAGCCCCGTCCCTGGCAAGGAGCTACGGGCCGCAGTCAGGGCAGGTTGAGTACCCTTCATTTCCCCCTTTTTGGCTTGTCGCTTAGGTAGATTAAAGTTTTTCAAACGTCATTATCCATAGTCCGATCTCGCCCACTGCTGAGCAATGTGCCAATCCCCACGATCCTGCGCCAGCCTCTTCCAGGTTCTACCCGCGATGGCAACAATGTCGTCTGCCCATCTCGCTGCCAGACGACCCACACTTCTTCCAGTCCGCCGACGCCACACGGTCACTGCCGTACTCGCTAGTATTTCTGGTAACGATTTTTGCGAACCATTGTATTGGCTGGTTTGTTATTTCTATCCACCCCAATTGTCTTCATTAATTTCAGAGTTAGCCCTCAGATTTCTTTTTTATAATTATTAAATGGGACTACTCTGCCCTTAACATTCGATCTCTTGAAGAAGATAGTAAAAAAACTATGGATGAGGTACACAGACTGAATTTTTAAATGAGCGTGGATGGCGAACTACTTCTTTTCTAGTCGATGGTTACTCCTTTGATTTTTTGGGCCCAGTAGGTGGCCACGTCAATTGCAGCATCGGTGGCATTCATCAAATCCCCCAAAGTACAGGTACTTGGGCACTTGGGGCACTCCAACGTGTGGTTCATGTTCTGAACAGGAGCAAAATGGCGAACTGCTTACTTACCAGAATTTGGTCCTCATTTTATTGAGGTGTAAAATGTGTTTTTTTTCCCAAAATCACACCGGGTTCGATTCTCGCAGGAAAGTCGAAAATTCAAAAATCCAATGATGCAGTTAAAGTTTTCATTAAAATCCAACCCACGATTCCTTTGATTAGTTTTCGCTTTTCCTCATTGTTTCGGGTTTGGACATCCACGCAACTTCTTCTGCGTTCTATGTTCGACTGTACGTATGTTTTTTTTTTTTAATTTGTTTTTAAATATGTTCACCGATTTCTCCGCCAATTGTGGACCGATTTACAAAATTCTTTTTTATTGGAAAGCCTATCCTCCTGAGGTGGTCCCAGTGATTTTCATAGGATTGCAACATCAGATTCTGAGTTGGTGACAACCAAGTCAGAATCTGATGATGGAATCCTATGAAAATCGAGTGAAACCCTCAAATTTTATAGGCACATACAATGTTTTTCATAAACTTTCTGACCCAATTCAGATATTTGTGCCTGGTAATCATCATCTCATGTTGCTGAGCTGATGATGGAAGGTATAAGTCAGGATCTGATGATGGGATCCCATGAAAAATGTTTGTTCAGCGACATTTTTCCCAATTGTTAACCGATTTGGATGATTCTTTTTTTTTGTATGGACGAGTATTTTCCCGGACTGGTCCCATTTCAATTTGGTGAAGATCTGATGAAGAACTTCGGAGGTAGGCAACGGAACTCTTCAATAAATGATAGCAAATGGATCGCGATTTCTGAAATCGCATGTCTGTATATTGTTTACACCTTCATAACATAACATCACGCCGGTACGCTGTGAATGGGTACGCAGGTACCACTAAAAAGTGAAAACTAAAAAACTTTTTTACAAAAAAATACAACCGACTTCCAAAAACAAAACACTACAAAGTATAAATTACTTTAATTTCGGAAGTCGGTGTCAAAACGAAATTACCAAAAATACCGACCATAAAAAAGTTTTTTCATGAATGCTCCGCTCCTATTGGCCGTAGCGTGATGTTATTTAGCCTTCCTCGATAAATGGGCTAGCAAACACTTAAATATTTTTTCAATTCGAACCAGTAGGTACTTAGTTCCTGAGATTAGCGCGTTCAGTCAAACAAACTATTCAGCTGTATAATTTCTCTTCAGCTGTATTGTTTAGAATTAGTACAGATTTTGCTCCTCTCAATTCCAGGATGCTCCCGCTTCCACGAACGCATGAGGAAGTCCATAAGCCCCGGGGTCCTAGCCCCCGTGGTTGGGCCCCGCTGCACGGCCGACGGGAACTTCCACCCCATCCAGTGCATCGCGAACAAGTGCTACTGCGTCGATATCCTGACCGGTATTATAGATGACACAATCGAGTACATTGATCTTGAAAGGACGCCTATTAAGAAGTTGAAGTGTTGTAAGTATTCCGATATCAGGGTTTCGTTCCTGAAAAGGAATAAACGGAACCCTTTATACGGGGTTCCGTTTTTCCGCTCGCGTGTCTGTCTCTCCGTCTGTTACGGTCAATTTGCTCCGAATGCACTAGACCGATTCAGTTGCTATTAATATGAAATTCCGTGAACCACACCAACTTGTTGTTTACATCACAGTTACATTTATAAAGAAGAGAGCCTGTCACCTACGCGGCAACAACCAGCGTCATGAAATTTTCTACAAAACTTAATTGGTTCGGTATTATCCTAATTATTTTCTACAGATACCTATTTTAACCCAATCACTTACAGATGACGAGGACGCAGACCTATACAAAGAATTATCCGAAGGGGAACCTCCGTACAACTTCACGACTCCTTGCCTAGTGGAACAGCAGAACAAATCAGAACTCATCCTCAGGAGTGAGGCGGATGGGTACAATATGGACTTCTTCCAAGGTATACCGGAGTGCCTGCCTGATGGGACTTTTGGGAGGACCAGAATGACTAGGGATGGAAAGTGAGTGGATCCTCGTTTATGTACCTAGAGGTAGCCTTGGTCATGTGAATGGCTGTAAGCGCGACAGTTGACCATAGAGTCCTTGTGGGTACCTACGATTCTCTGTCGCCATACTAAGTGTATTTTTTCATGCCTGGTGTTTAATGTAATTTATTTATTTTATTAAATCTTTATGCACTAGGTAGTAAAAACACTGTACAAAATGTAGGTGTAGCCGGGCTGGTGTCGCAACTCGACGCCCAAGCGTGTTTTTAGCATACGGATGGGAGAAAAATCATTCGATCCACCCAGGCTCCTCACGGAAACTTTCTTATTTACCTTTTTGTTTTACAGAAAAATCTGCATTGACGAGAGAGGTGCTCAAATTGGAAATTATGAAGCTGACCCGACAGCAGATGACTTTGATACCATGGATTGTAGTAAGTTCATGATTTTATGACCTTACCTATGCCTTACCTAAGTAAACTACACATAAAGACGACCAGGGGTTGGGGTTGTCTATAACTACTTATAAGTATACTGTAGATCGTAACTAAAGACTGCGGCAACGCCCCAAAGGATTGTTACGGTCTACAATATATATAGTTTGAGATCAGCTCGCCAAACTACTCCTAAGCATTTGCAACTTCTGAAAACCACAATCTACATTGGCGACTACCAGAAAAGCGCTCAGTCAATGAAACGATTCAACTGTCTAGACTCTAGGATGTCGCAACGAAAAATCATACATGTAGGTACAGCATTACATATCACGCAACCGCTATCGCTACAATATTTCTGTACCTTAGATACTTATTTTTATACTTTGTTATTTTTTTTCAGAATGCGCTCAAACAACCAATGTAATGGGTGACGTGCCAGAGAAGCCAATATGTTGTAAGAATGGCAGCTTTAGAAAAATACAATGTCGCCGAGGAATGTGCCGGTGTGTTAATTCCGATGGAATACAGACCGCTCAAGAGTTAGCAGATGTCACCAAACTGTCCTGCTATACAACAGATTGGAAAACTTGCTAGAACCTACTAATATTCATTAGAATTATGTAAAAAGTAATATTACAAAAATAAAGATTTTCGAGTTTATTTTTCTAATTAGTTTTCTTTGTAGCAACCCAAAACTCGAGCTGGTATCATTATCCTCACCCTGTTCCACGAAACTAATGTTACTTCAGTGCCACCAACATAAGAAATATTAAATAACTTCACGCTTGGCTTATAGAATATGATAAGCAGAAAACTCAAAGTTATACAAAGTCATGCAACTAGTGATGATTCTGTACTGCTTGGTTATTATTGATCATACAAATTAAAAATGGAACAATCGCGATGATTAAGTGACTTCTGTAAAAATAAAGTCCATCAATACATGAAAGGAGAAATAAAATTAAATCTTTATAGCAACGAATCACTTTGTCATAAACCATAATACAATTAAAGAATGTTTGATATTGTTAAAACTTTCTCCTTGACAAGCGGACAATGCTAAATGTCATAACGCGACATATTTTATCTGTGGATGATTGTTGAAAGTAAATGTTTTTTTTCTTGAATTTTATTTGTTCAGAAGTTCTTGCGGTGGATTTTGCAAATGATATTGAATCGAAAATAACTAGTGGATATGTGATTTGATATAATAACACATCGCCGATTAATTAGCTTTTATATTTTTGTAATGTTCCCCAATCGGCGTTATAGGTTATAATACATTCGTCATCATCACCAGGTTATGCCAAACTTATTTTTAGCTTCTAAAAACGCTAAAACAAGGCTGTGTTAAGAGTTAAAAGTGTTCTATATTAAATTCACTTGATATTTGAAGTTATAAACTCAAGAAAATGGGTCTGATCATATCAAGATTTCGCGTAAGTATATTGAGTTTGATTGATTTTTGCATATGTTTTGTAATAGAGCCAAAACTATTTCGAAACGTTTGGAATATTCTTTTGGCGGCAACTCAAATGTGTGTCCATGACCTGAGGGTTTTATTAATGGGTCTAATCAGGCAGGTAGTCATTCCTGGGCATGTTTCTTCTTCATTATTTTGTGTCATCCTTTCTCTTTCGAATCGTTCGGTCTTTTTGAAAGTTTCATAGACTGCGTAACTGAGTTCTTAGACATACTCTGGTGATCATGGGAGTCCTCATGGACAACTCCAATGGGCATCAAATGTTGGTAATATGCCATAGTAGAAAATAACTTCAGTTTTATCACTTTAAAAGTCATCTAAACTTCATATTAATATATTTTATAGTAAGAAACTGCTTTAATTAAAAGGCATCTTACAACTATAATCCTAATATTCAAGCTCATAATTAAATATTTAATTTACCATTTATCTATCTACCTACCCAATAATGACACTTTGCTACAATAATTTTATTCACATAATTATCCTACTTTCATTTACCAACATAAATTATTAATTAATTAAAATCATATGAAACTGTTTAAATCAGTTCATATCAGTTTCATCTACCAATTAATTCACTTAAACACATTAATAAAATTCAATGATATTTCATCACTGATGTAATGATAAAACATTTAATATAAACAAAAGTTCATTATCATGGCTAGAAGTTTATCTTTTGTAGTTTGAAGTCTTGTTAAAATAATATATTCATTTCTATTGTTTATTCATTCATTTATTTAATACTTTATGCACACAAATGTACAGATACATATATCGGCTTTAGAGATACTTAAACCGATCAGCTTTTAGGTTGTAACACATTAGCCTGCTCTTTTAATTTTTTTTTTTTTCTTACAGCCAGTATACCTTAACTCCACTTTTAGTTTTCATGATTACTCTAAATTTTAATTTTTCTTTATAAATAAAAATTAATAGCCGAATGTAAGGTCATTAGTTTAGAAACAGCTGAACCAATATGGCTTTTTATTTTTGTTGTGGTTGTAATTGTAAGGACAAGTTTTATAATTATGAAACATTTATATTTGGGAAATCTTCTGGAAATTAAATTACACCCATGCTAATTACTAGTAATAAATTAGAAGTTTTTTTTTTGTAAATAAAGTAATGATTATATTATGCGATCTTATGTTTCTAATTGTTTTTATTTACTCCAAACAACATATTTTTTTTCTAATATGGAAATAATTCAATAAGAGGACTTCAAAAGGTTTTCAAAATACTTTATTCATTTTAAATTAAGTCATAAAATAAAATAATAGAACAACTGATTCATTAACAATCTATTTTTAAAACAAATTTAACTCAGAAACAATACATCTATTTTGGTGTAAGTTACAAAACTGACCTCCACAATTACTCCTCATATCATATTACTTTCCATTCACTCTTTTATGGTATTAAATAACTTTTAGAAAACTAAGTTGACCTTACTTCTTCTAATATATAAAATCTCGTGTCACAGTGTTTGTTATCAAACTCTTCCAAAACGGCTTGACCAATTTTTATGAAATTATTTATGTAAATTTGGTAGGTCTGAGAATATGTCGTAGTCTACTTTTTTATATGGCAAAGTAACGTTTTCCGAGTCAGCTAGTAAATCTATACTAGTGTTTTAAAGCTGAAGAATTTGTTTGTTTGGTTGAACACGCTAATATCAGGAACTACTGGTTCAAATATTTTTTTAGTGTGGGATAGCCCACTTATCCAGGATGGCTATATAACATGCTACAACCAATACGATCAGAGCATTAATGAAAAATGTAACGCAGACGAACTTGCTAGTTAGAAATAAGTAAAATGACCGCTAAGTCCTCCATATTATATGCTAGAGATCAGCGCTCCCATGGCTTTCCACATTAACCATGCATTTATTGGGATACAATACTGAATGTGATAGGGTAGCTCTCAGTCAGTATAGAACTAGGTACCGTCGGCGTCTCCTATAAAATAATTTTATTCTAGGTACTTCTTTGTCATATTTGTTTAGATGATTAATTGACAGGCAAAAAGTTTAACAAACTTTTCAAATTGTGGGTTATTCTTTTTTCTGGAACCTGAAAAGACTCATGAACGAAATCTGACAAGCTTATGCCCGTAGCTTCCTTTGCACAGCTACCTATATCTGTCTCCAGGATCTCATTTATCTGAACCATCATCATCTGCCTAGCCTTTTCCCAACTATATTGGGGTCGGCTTCCAGTCAAACCATACCCATCTATCTGTACCAATTCATCAAAATCTGTTCAGCAATTTTGGTGTAAAACAAACAAACACGAGTTAATTTTCGCATTACAATGTACTAGCTTTTGCCCGCGACTTCGTACGCGTATATTAAGTATCCCTATTTTTCCCGTTCCCGTAGGAATTTCACTCCCCAAGGAACCTACATGCCAAATATCTTTCTACAACCAGAATCTCGGCTGTGTTGTCTGTCAGTAACGGAAGAATTTTATTCATATACTAGTTGACCCGCGCAACTTAGTCTGCTCTGCTGCTATTGGTCTTAGCGTGATGCCTAGACTATAGCCTTCCTCGATAAATTAACTATCTAACATTGAAAGAATTTTTCAAATCGGACCAGAGACCCTGAGATTAGCGCGTTCAAGCAAACAAACAAACAAACTCTTCAGCTTTATATATTAGTGGTACCAGGTACCCTCTGTGAGATAGTTGGTAAAACCAAGGCGTTGCTGGCCTTCCTTGGGGAGTTGGGGTGGATCGAATGACACATTTGTCCCACCTGCACGCAAAATACGCGCTTAGTCGTGGATTTGCGGAAACCAGCCCGATTTACATACATTACATATATTAGTGTAGATTAGGATTGATAAGTTAGGTCTGTTAAAACCTCTGTAAATGAATGAAAACTATGATATCATAAATTGGATAAAACCCCAAGAATACTAACAGCAATGTTTATCAATATTCAACAGTAAATAAATAAGTATTGGATTGAAACAATGTGGCATTGTGCCCTGAATGCTTATTATGCATTGTTTTCGTTAGCACTTTAAAGATATCCTTGAATGTGAATTTTAAAGTTAAAAAACGATCAGTTTAATGTTATTAAGGTGATCGTTTTTTAACTTGGGAAATTAAATGAAATTTTGATGTTTTAGGCATCAACCTATCACGATTCTCTTGCCCTCCTACAATGACTCTTAAACGTGTTCTACACGGATGTAATCTAGCGTTCAATCCAAGGTGACCTTGGTGGGAGCTTGGTTTCCATCCGCGAATTTTATATGAATTTAGATTAAATCTGCGGTCTACACGGATGCAATCCAGCAAGGTCACCTTGGATTGAACGCTGGATTACATCCGTGTAGAGCATGTTTTAAAGTAAGGATACGGACCGCACGTTTTTCTGACGTTTTATATTGGCCCGTCTAGACCGAAGCGAACTCGTCACGCTGTCGGCAATATTCGGGTGCGGTCGTGTGCGCAAGAATTAAAATGCCGTTACAATTTGAATATATGCCCTAATTCCCTTGGAATCGGTGCAAGATGTCTTTTGCCCTGCTTCTCTATTAGTCATCATCTCAGTAGTCACCTCATATGTAGCCATATCATCTTTTACACATTTCATTCATCGTTTTCAGGGTTCCGTACCTCAAAAGGAAAGTACGGAATCCTTATAGGATCACTTTGCTGTCCGTCCGTCTGTCTGTCAAGACCGTTTATCTCGGGTACGCGCGGAGGTATCGAGTTGAAATTAAAAACAAATACTCAAGTCTATAGCCCCTTGCAGATCTGAATCAAACTTCTAAGTTAACGTAAAAAAAAAGATACAGTCGTTTTTGCCGCAAAAAACGTATATTTCGACACTCAAGAGAATCAAAAGGTATTTCCAATTGACCTAGACCTATGAAATTTGGTAAGTAATACCGTCTCATACTACAAGTATAGGGAAAAGACTGATATTAAGACTGATTTATAATTAAATCATAAAAAAATAGTCATTTAAAGTAATTTTTTTATTCTTTTCCGACTCTCACAGTCATCCAAATTCATTTTCAAAGTCAAACTTTAATGACGACGTTTTCTTCACTCCTCTGCATCGCTAGGTACATGTGACATAAGGGTTTGTTCTGTACATCAGAAATAAATGTGTGATCAGGTAATACCTATACATCCATGGGATATTGGTCGTACATACAAAAACTCACGCTTTCTCCCCTTGGGGTGGTAACAACAGAACTTTTGCTTTGTCCACGTTACATCTGCAAGGGCCGTAGACTAGTATGAAGTATTAACGCCATCAGAACCTCAAAAATCTGACACCCGTCTTGCCCAGGGGTACCATATTACCCAGTTACTGGGTTGTGGTGGTCGCTCCATGTAAAATGCTGGTATTCAACAGTATCCGGTGAGACTGGAATTCGAAAGCGACCTGATTTAAAAGAGATTCGGCAGATAGATTGATTCCAATTCGAAAATGGGATGGTACCATTGCCCCGTCTCTGTCTTGCACTAGAAGAATTGAATAGTCATCGACCATTTTTCATACACGTGCCAGTTATGAGTAAGACCCTGACCTTTTCTGAAGGACATAACCAAAAATATTGAGTGTCCTTCTAAGGCCTCCCGACGTCTGTCTTATTAATCCATTTTGTTAATCGCCTTTCAAACGAAATTACATAATTTATTATGTAGAATAACATGTTGCGTTGATGTGACAAGAATAGATTTCTGCTCATCTGTTTTTGTGACCTAAATAACAGGCACCCATTTACGGATCCAGTAAGAAGGTAGAACTTGGCTAGAGGTGCAAATATGTGCTTTTATTTAAGGATGAGAGTTTCATCAAATCACTCCTCCCGCTCTGGGCGGAGTGGCATGGACTGTCAGACTCTTATTGACTAAATCCCAGCCGTGTTCCTCCAAATGCCCTTTGCGTTCCGGAGCCGCGGTAACTCTTTCGAACAATATCGCGACCCTGACAGGCACTGTTTCTAGCAGGCCCCTTCATCTACGACTATGGAGACTAAGGTTGATTGACGACATTGATTGTTCATATCAAATCAAGTGTTCGCCAGATAACGTAAAGCAATTGACCGTCAATGTTTTGAGGCCATGAACATCATTGGACGAAGGCTCGACGGCGATAGACCACCATCTAGTTGCATTTTAGCGCTATTAGCCACCGCTAAGCAGAACCACGTCACAGGTGTGATGACTTTCCTTGTGACCATTGTGTATTTCATCATCACTGCCCTCAATACCAAAAATTCGAAGACTAGTGACATCTTCCGCCCCACACCGAATCCGCGTATTGGATTACAGCCACTTCCTCGCAAAGGGGGTTCTGTGTTCCAGGTCTGAGCAGTGCTTTAATTGGCTGTTTAGACTTATGCAAACCCTTTTTTTTTTCGAAGATCGACCAGCTTTGAACAGGCGGTGATGTGGTGGGCGATCAAGCAAGATTACCTAGAAGAAACCTGTTCACTCTTGACTTAAAGACTCCCAGGTTTTAGCTATCAGGAAACACAGACTCCGGCAGCAATCCACTCCTTAGCTGTACGCACTATGAAAGCATTCCCAAAAAGGTTTTGTGCGAATGGGTGGGATGTCTACCATGCACCGGTGGTGCATAGCCGTACGTCTTATAGTCTGATGATGTAACGGGCTAGGCGGAATTAAGTTGTATAATTTCTTATCATTGTTTTGACAAGGCTCTGGATATCGTCCTTCGCAGCCGTTACCAGCTTGTTTCTTTTAAGCATATTTTACAGTATCTTCCGACTTTGTTTTTATCGGCGCTAAGATTACTTAGAGTGTAGGATTTACAAATCATTTATCTTATCTTCTTTACGCACACTTCATTCAATTCAATCTATTTTATTGGTTTGAACTTCTTAAATTCGTTTATTTAACTTGTTCTACATGACCATAACTTCTCCGATTCCATCTGTCTTGCTTATAGCTATGTCTTCGGCTTGATTCGCAAACTTCAGGACCATCTTGGGACTCTTCTACACCTGTATTAAATATATCATCCAAATCTCAGCTGTCTTTGTGTATTCGTTAAAGTTGGGCGATATTTGGCATACATGCAAATGTTTTTAAATTGACAAAAATATCATCCAAAACTCAGCTTTGTTTGTAAGGCTGGAAAATCATCAAATGTCTCCTTCCTTTGTGGGAGGAGCGAAAGGGAGTGCCAGAATCTTACTCACTAAAACCCATCCGTGTTCCTCCTAATGCCCGCCGCGTTCCAGGGCCGCGGTGACTCTTTCGAACAAATTCCGCAACCCCGGCAGGAAATCTCAGCTAGTGGTTTAAGTTGGGCCAATTCTTCTTTTTTTTTAAGCAAAGTTCGCATTAGCATCCCGGTAGCAATAAAAAAACACCACTTATTTTCTACACTAATATTATAAAGAGGAAAGATTTGTTTCTTTGTATGTTTGTTTGAAATGAATAGGCTCCGAAACTTCTGGACCAATTTGAAAAATTATTTCACAACTAGCTGACCCGCGCAACTTCGTCTGCGTCGCAATTGTCTTTACTGCTCCGCTCCTATTGGTATTAGCGTGATGATATAGCCTATAGCCTTCCTCGATAAATGGGCTATCTAACATTGAAAGAATTTTTCAAATCGGACCAGTAGTTCCTGAGATTAGCGCGTTCAAGCAAACAAACAAACAAACTCTTCAGCTTTATATATTAGTATAGATAGATTAGAATCCTACATTATCCCTGATGAACATAGGCTATATTATATTTCCTAAAAAATAAAGATCCATAAGAAAATTGCAATAATGTATCCCAAAGTAGCAAAATTTTGCCTATAAAATTCATTATTTGGCGTGCGCTGAGAAAACTATGTGATACATAAAAATTATGTACTACATAATTGAAGTACTCATCATTATCTATAAAAAAAGTCCGCGAAGGTTTATATACCTAACTATTATGGTTAAGTCGCAATAACCGCTTTTTGTTCAAATAATTAAATCAAAACCCGGGCGGAATGGAATAGTGGTGATTTTGGTATCATGATATAAATCCTTATCAAATTAAATGGTTTGATAATTAACGTTGATTATGTACATGTCAATTACACTTTAAATAATTCAGATCTGACCTTTCGTTTAAAAATTACGACGGGTATAAAATGCTCTAAGTAAGAAAAATGTCGCGGTTAGAGCGAACTGCCCTGCGTTTAGTCTATTAATAAGTCATTTACACATTACCTACCCTATAAAGAGGGAGGTATAGGAGATGAAGTTCGTGGAGTACCTACTAAACCCGTGCAAACGAAGTGCTAGTCGCTCATAAAGAGGAAGCATAGGTCCCAATTCCAATATTATTATTATTTCGAAGCATATAAACCATTTGATATTCTAACTCGAAACGGTATTTTTATGACTCACGCACGTCCGCGTCGTGATTAGTGATCTCATAAAGGTGTGGATTACTAGGATGGTTAGATGTGCTACCTAGTCTGCGTACAGTACATCGGTATGATGCTATCGTGTTCTGTTACAATCTTCAATGCCAGTTGCCAGATGTGCTATAGATAAAACAGAAACACTGATGTTTGAGTTCTTATTCGTGTAATTTGTAACAAGAGATAGATATCAAAATCAAAAAAACCTGACTGCAAAAAAGCTAACTTATAAGCAATGCACTAAAAATACCGACACAATTGTAAACTCCTTTTAATTTCCTTCATTTTGATACTCTACTCGACAGGTTTGGTTAAAAAATATTCAACCTGTAACAGAATAAACGCAATACCTCTTAAGGGATTATTGAACTCATCATTATGAACAACTTTCACTATGGGTCCAATACTGAAATAGTGAAAAAAAAAATCGACTCTCCCATACATTTATGTGCCCATAACTCGACAAAATGAACTGAACAGCTGATTTTTTTTCGCGATTTCGGGATTGGTCCCATAGTAAAACTTGTTCATAATGATGAGTACAATGACCCCTTAAGAGGTAATGCGTTTATTCTGTTGCACGTTGTATTAATGACTTGCAAATCAACGCCAAAAATCCGCCATTTTGTTTGATTGTTTTTTGTTTAACCTATCTAAGGACTGGGTTTTTGAGACAAATCTGACATCTTAACTGTCGAAATCCATTCAGTTATTTGGAAGATACGAGGTAATAAAAGAAATTACAAACATACATACAAGATACGCGCGAAAAACATAACCTTTCCTTGGCAGTCGGGTAAAAAAGGCCGTGTCCCTGGACATAGTTTGAAAAAGCACGACAGTTTTTAATCTATCTAATTCATCTGCCTATCATCTGCCTAACCTTTTCCCAACTATATTGGGGTCGGCTTCCAGTCAAACCGGATTCAGCTGAATACTAGTATTTTACGTGGAGCGGCTGCCTATCAGGCCTCCAAACCCATTAACTGGGTAACACGGTACTTCTTGGCAATACTGCAGTCAGATTTACTGGCTTCTGGCAATCCGTATCGACGGCCAAAGATCTACAAATGGCATCCGGGACCAACGGCTTAACGTGTTTTCCGAGGCGCGGAAGAAACCCGGTATGTTAAGATATAGTTAAGATGGTCCCCCATCCACAGACCAACCTCGGCAAGCGTTACTTTACCTTGAAGACCGACCCGTGCGGCTGTTATTATTTAGTCAGAGCGAGTCAAGCTTTTAAACAATAGAAGTTGGACATAATCATTCGTAGACATTGATATATAAAAAACCCAAGATGCACAGTCTCGAACAAATGCAACACTCGAAACTGTCGTCAAAAACTGACATGTATCAAGTGTCATGTGTAAGTTGTGTGTAGTTATACTATAAAGATTTTTTTTTTACAAATTCAGCCTTACACGGATCGCTTAAAGTTGTTTTTACAAAGCAGTGCAGTATGGCGCGTGATGTGAGACTGTTTGAAACTAGCGCACAATTATACATATTGCGCTTGTTTTTTGCGGACGTTTTTGAGATGCTGAGTGTGTATCTTGGGTTTTTTAATAAATGTATCAATGTTCGTAGATTAATCTTTCCTAGGGCGTTCATGATGAGTTCACCTATGATCATGAATAACGGGTGTCCAAATGATCCTTCATCCCTCTTTTGGTGTTGTGATATAATGCAGAGATCCTAAGTATCCTGTAGAATGCACTAGTGCAGGGGTTCCCAAAATGTGCATCGCGACTCCGGGGCATCGCGGTGCTTTCCCAGTACCGCCACGGAAACGCAAATGCTGCAAATGGCAAATAAAATCGGAGTGTCATGTTTTGAAAGCCTTTCTGCGTGTAAAATCTGTTGAAGATCTGAAGCCAAGTTTGCAATAAATTGATATTGGTGGAACACAATTTTGTAAATATTTTTCGAAAAGCAAATTCAAACGTCTCATTGATTGTCCGTACCTACTAGTATTCCCAAATGGAGCTACCATAAGTATCTTCTTTGAAAAGGGCGTCGCAAAAAAAAAAAAACTGGCCAAGTGCGAGTCGGACTCGCGTGCACCCTTTGCACACCACCGAACCAATTAAATTTTTTGAACATGTTATTTTCACGGTACAGGCTTCTTATAGGTTTTCCGGTAATCTTTAGGTAAAGATCTATTATCTCCATTTTTTCAAATTTTTTGCTCAGTAGTTTCGGAGATAACGGGGAGGGAATGGTCGTTTTTCGCCTGATTTCTTAAATAACTTCAAAAGCTTTTATTTTTAAATTATGAAAAAAATATAATTATAACCCTCACGTAAGCCCTTTCATTTGATGTGTCACACACTATTGTTCAAAAAAACTTTTTTTTTAAGTTTCTAGTTTTACCCCCAAATGTGACCCCCATACTAAAAATTTAATAATTTACGTAACACGTCCGTGTTTGGGTCACAAAAGTCCATATCTGTACCAAATTTCAACAGAATCGGTCCAGTGGATCCAGAGAAAACAGGCTGACAGACGGACAGACAGACAGACACCCGAGTGATCTTTGAGGGTTCCGTTTTTTGTTCCTAAAAACATTTAAAGGGACATTTAACATTTTCAATTCTTTTAAAAGGGAGTCACACTATAAAATAGATTGGGAACCTTTGGACTAGACCCTGAATAGGTAACGAGGGAGTCATATTTTCCTAATATGCCAATAGCCACCACAATTTCAGTCCGAAGGACTGTCTCCAATAGGGTAGTGGACTAAAAAAATCTAATTAGTCCGTCAGATAGATTTCCCAAAAATATCCGACACGTATTTTTTTTTATTTGTGTGACTGTCTTGACTAGTCTAGGTCAGAGATGATAGAGACAAAGTCTACGATGGAGCGAGCTTACCCAGAAGGAGCCCGTTCGCTCTAACTTTGAAGAGATTAGGGTTGTAAGCGTTTGGAAACACAGTCGCAGGCAGAGAGTTCCACTCCTTTCCTGTGCGCATTATAAAAGACGTTTGGAAACGCTTAGTGCGAATTGGTGGAATAGTAACAAGGTAGGGATGGTAAGATGCAGTGCGTCTGGCCGGTGGGTTTTTTTTCTTTCACGTATAAAAAAGACGATACACTGAGGCAGTTGTCTCACCGCCGATCAAACTCGAAACAGTTGGCGAGCAGCGAGTAGCGAGTGAAAAGTTTCGATAGTTTTGACGCTCGGCTTTCAGCGAGTGCTTTTGTGCGATGGGCTTTTAATCGCAATACTCGCTCCGGCCCGCACTATAGGTAGAAATTACCGACCGCCAAGCGAGTGTCGCTGAGCGAGTACAATCTTTGATAGCTCTTGTCGCTGCGATCAACTTGAGGTAAGAGCCGCTCGCCGGCAGTGTGAACAGCCAGCTATCGACTATGAATGTATGTGTCTCTTTGACTCACACGAGATCTAAATCTTTTGTCCCTTTCCTCAGCGAGCAAATGGTCGATAGTTACTCGCTTCGTCGCCGGCGGTGAGACAAGTGCCTATGTGTTTTGAAAACTCGTCTGACGTCACTTGTCGTGAAATCAAACGATATATGCAAGATGAAAAAGTGTTCTGAAATCAAACGATATGTGCAAGATGAAAAAGTGTTCTGAAATCAAACGATATGTGCAAGATAAAAAGGTGTTCTGAAATCAAACGATATGTGCAAGATGAAAAAGTGTTCTAAAATCAAACTATACGTGACGTCACACACAATTGCAGCATCTTTTAATGGCCCGGTCGTTTAGACATTCAAATTATAATCAATAATACAAACATCAACAAAGAAAACATTCACTTTCGTCGTCTTGGCTTATAGAATGACTAGACCATATTTTCATTATTTAGCTCATTTCAATGCCAACTTTATTTGTATCCTACGTAAAGTCTATAATCGCAAAAATCTATTCAAGCTTAAAACTTCTTAAAAGTAATAATTTACGCGTTCAGTTTTCAGGTTTATTCCAATATGTTTAAGGTTTATAACTGCCTGTAAAGCAGTCCGCGTTAGACATGCTCCAATTACCGTCAACTTCAAACTTTCAAGGAAAGTGAATGTTTTTTGGTGGTCCGCATCGAAATCGCAAGTATTCTTGATAGGTACTAAACTACAGAATCGTGATACTAATCTCACAGCACACTTTGGTATCGCTGATCAACCAAAAATATATTTTACCGCCGTCTAAGAAACTAGTTCTGATTTTTCACCAGCAATGGACCATGCTTGGCTGGCAATGGCGATAGGTATAGATCATTGCTACTGCATCATCATCTACAGCCCAGTTTCGCCCAATGCTGAACTTAGGGCTCTGTTTTCTTGTACCAATCGGCACGTTCCTGTGCTACCCTCATCCAGGTTCTACCCGCGATGGCATCAATGTCGTCAGCCCAGCTCGCCACCATCACCTGACGACTAAGCCATGTCCAAAACGGAAATCTAGAATGAAGTTGATGTATCTGGTGCATTAGCCCATCCCACTGCATTCTTTTGATAGATACAGGCCTCTCCTTAGTTGCGCCACAACACCTGATTCTCAATCTTCCGTATTCAGTTGGTTCCAGTTGTCTTTCTGTGGTTTTCGATCCATCCTGTTGCGTAACATGTCATCCGTGGATCGTTTGTGAAATTTCGACCTTGAGCCAACGTAGCACAATATGGAGTCATACTGACTAAGCTTACCGATTCGGCAGATGTGATCGTCTCTGTGCCACTTCAGCTTGCTAACTTTCACAATCTGCAACACCTGATTCTCAATCTTCCGTATTCAGTTGGTTCCAGTTGTCTTTCTGTGGTCTTCGATCCATCCTGTTGCGTAACATGTCATCCGTGGATCGTTTGTAAGATTTTGACCTTGAGCCAACGTAGCGCAATATGGAGTCATACTGACTAAGCTTGCCGATTCGGCAGATGTGATCGTCGCTGTGCCACTTCAGCTTGCTAATTTTCACAATCTGCGCTTACAGAAAAGCGTGGCTCAATTCTCACTTTATCATCCTCTTCATCACCGTTACTCACAGCCCGGCTTGACGCACCTCTCTCATCTCTTTTCTTGTACCAATCCCCACGTTCCTGTTCCATCCTTATCGTGGTTCTCCCGTCGATGGCAACAACGTCGTTTGCCCTAGCCTTAAATTCCACTCAAGCAAAGCAAATTTGCCGTATGGTGTCGACCGGTGTCTTATGGTGCCGTAAAAGAATAATACCATCCCATCACTTACCGTGGGTGTCGTAAGAGGCGACTAAGGGACTCACCAGAGAATGGGCAGCAGCGTTCTGTGTAAAACGCAACAAACAAACCCTCCCCCTCTTTGGGGGAGCCCTATGTACAGCAGTGGACGTCTTTCGGCTGTTATGATGATGATGATGATGATGAAAACAAATAAGATAAGAGTGAATAGGTTACTTCTAGACCAGCGTGCTTCATCTTCGACCGCATCATCACTTACCATCAGGTGAGATCGTCGCCTATCAATAGTAAAAAAAAACACTTTTTACGTGAAAGAAATCTCAAAAGAAACATGCTCACTTTCTTTCAGGTCATTATTCACATCGAGGACAGTGTTAATACACTTTTTACAACTATTACTTTAGACTCTCACGATCTGTCAAGTTTATTTTTTTAACGTCCGATGCTGAAGTGGTTTGCGAAAAAGTCAAGCGTATAAATATCGTGCTTTAGAAAAAAACAGGCAAGTGCGAGTCTGACTCGCGTTCCGAGGGCTCCGTACAAACTCGTAGATAGTTCATCTATAAAGGGTATCCAGTCTCGATTTTTTTTTCGAATATAAATATATAACCTACTAAACTATGAAAGCACTCATTACTCTAACAAAAATATCCCATCAAAACATAACATGTTTTCCTTCCGTTCTCAGCTTAAATGGTTGCCTATCCGTCAAAGGAGGTCCCTCAGATCCCTCTGCATGCTCTTCACTATTTTGAACGATCCTTGTGCTCCTGATTATCTAAAACAATATTTTCAAGTGTTGGGCAGTTCTCACAGTCTTAACCTCCGAGCGTCTGAAAACTTAATCTATACTAATATATAAAGCTGAAGAGTTTGTTTGTTTGTTTGTTTGTTTGTTTGCTTGAACGCGCTAATCTCAGGAACTACTGGTCCGATTTGAAAAATTCTTTCTGTGTTGGATAGCCCATTTATCGAGGAAGGCGATAGGCTATATATCATCACGCTAAGACCATTAGGAGCGGAGCAGTAAAGAAAATTGTGACGCAGACGAAGTTGCGCGGGTCCGCTAGTTCTTCATATTCCTTCTCACCGTACCGGGTTCTTGTCTAACTCTTACGCTATTTTCACCATTAAACTCTGGAATGTGCTACCCCTTGACAAGAAGGCTGAGTCGAAATTTTCTTTTAAGCGTTAAGTCCGAAAACACTACTTGAAAGCTTATCTTTCTTAGTTTGGTCTTCGTCATGATTATTGTGAGTTCTCTTGATCAGAAGGATTATTATAAAACATCATATTTATTAGTTTATTATTTTAGCTTATATATGTATTTTATTAGTATTAAATATATTATTTGTATAATGTTCCCCAAAAGATTCCATTTATTTTGATTTTTTTGTTGTACACCTACCACAGTGTAGTCTTTTTAACCCAAAGGTTGACTGGTAAAGAATGCCTTGTTGCATTAAGTCCGCCCATGTACCACTCTTGTACATAAAGTTTAAATAAATAAATAAATAACATGTACAAAAATGCACAAGTCTCGCAACGCAGTTCTTTTGCCTGTGAAATCGAATTTAAACCAAGTCGGTTAATTCAGTACCTAGCTATTTATGGGATTAGCTATCCAACCACTTTGTCATAAATTAAACCTTGTTATTTAGCTAACAACATTTTATAGTAACCTTATTATCAACATTACATTCTTATCTATACTAATATATAAAGCTGAAGAGTTTGTTTGTTTGCTTGAACGCGCTAATCTCAGGAATTACTGGTCCGATTTGAAAAATTATTTCAGTGTTGGATAGCCCATTTATCGAGGAAGGCTATAGGCTATACACCATCACGTTAAGACCAATAGGAGCGGAGCAGTAATGGTAATTGTGACGCAGACACCGTTGCGCGAGTCAGCTAGTTTCTTTAATAAATAGTGACTTGGCAGTTGCACACGGCAAAAGCTAGCTACATAAAACAATCTACTAAGGCAATTGCACACGGCAAAAGAATCTACATAAAACAATCGTAAGTAATTTAAATAGTCCTCCATATAGGTACTTTCAAACAAATAAAAGCACAAAAATGTCACTGTCAAGTATGTTTCAAGTATAAAATTCGAAATAGCTACGCTAGATAGCGCAGTCTACTTCGCGCACGTTCCCTTAAACTGAGCGTGCAGGAACTGCAGGTGGCAGCACAAAAGCGTCAATGTCAAGTGTTCTTAACGTCAAAGTTTTGTATATGCAACGCTAGATGGCACATTCTACTTCGTGCACGTTCCCCTGAACGGAGCCTGCAGGACTTGACGTGGCAGCACAGAAGCGTCAATGTCAAGTGTTCTTAACGTCAAAGTTTCGTATATGCAACGCTAGATGGCACATTCTACTTCGTGAACGTACACTAAAGGATGGAGTAGACAAAACGATGGTTTTTTATCTCAATTCAGCCGATTATTTTTGACGTAGGTATAGTAACGTAACGTAAAATTTTACCATAGCTACAATGCTCAAACTTAAGCTATAGCTATCAGTTTTAGGTTTGTGTTTGACTTGAATGTACTCTGGCGGTTGGGAATGTCATGCTCACACAAAAGTCTAGCTGATGGTGGCGTGTGCGCTTGGATCATTTGGCTCCCTTCAAAATGGTTGAGCCGAATGGTGTTAGCGCATGTGTCAAATTCGTGAACGGGCGCTGTCAGTTGGGACTGGTCATTTCTCAGCTGCCATGGTTTATTTTAAATATTTCTTTGAATTGTTCCTATTTTTCCGGACGCTGTTATCCTGCTCGTCTTTTACATCGTTCTCACATATATATGTATAATTTCAACATGATGTAAACAAAACTGTAACAATTTATTATTTTTAAAAGAGTATCCGTGGAGTTTCTTGCGCGTTCTTCTCCATAGAGATCTACGCTTTGGAACGTGAAAATAGCTTCATCTTTTTGGACTGACCGACCTTGACAATTCAAAAGTGCCTGTAAATGGTTTATTTGAAATAAATGCTTTGAGTTTGAGTTGAGTTTGAATACTCATTTCGCACATAATATTTATTTGAATTAGATACTATATTCATATTTTTTTAATGATATAAATTGTGTTTGTCCCATAAAATTAAACCAAAATACTATGGGGTTGTAGTTTTTCACATTCAAAATACACTTACGTTAACGTTACTATAGGTACGTCAAAATATTCGTCTAGCAGGCCCTCAGTATTCAGGAAAACAAATGAGGAATTTGACAAAACAAACAACACACCTACGTACTCGAGTACCTAATTGTTTTCAAACAGCTCGTATGCAGTGGCATCATCAATTAGTAACAATTACTTTGCATGTTCACTATTCATGCTATGGCACCGCATCTCAGGACCACTTCATGGATGGACTAATTTGTAGTTTGCATTTTGTTACCTAGTTGATGTTAGTATTGCTATCCTTTGCTTGCAAGTAAAGCTAGAAAAAGAGAGATAGGATCTAGGTCATTTCTCCGCGGCTTCGCTACTGTAGTCTTTTTTTCTGTCAGGGGTAAAGCCCGGGGTGTGTGGGATTTTTACGTCTTTAAAACCACCGCGGTGATCACCATCAGCTTATGGAATGCCCCCCTCCTTACCTCCCATTTCCTGGTTAGGGTCGTTACCGTGGCCTATCTTACAATAACGCGCAAATCTCAGTAACAACTAATTCGAAATGAAAAATTCTTTTAGTGTTGCATATCCCATTTATCGAGGAAGGGTATAGGTTATATAGCAACTAGTATTAAGATAAATTTATCTCCCCAATATCTTCAATATTATGCTCTAATTTATAAGCTATTTAAATTAATTATTAAATAATACTATAAATAAAATTATTATTATAAACTAGGTGAACTTCGTCTGCGTCACATTTTCATTAATACTCCGCTCCTATTGGACGTAGCGTGACGCTATACAGCCTATAGTCTTCCTCGATAAATACTTAGGCTATCTAACACTGAAAGAATTTTTCAAATCGGACTAGTAGTCCCTGAGATTAGCGCGTTCAAGCTAACAAACAAACAAACTCTTCAGCTTTATACAACGTGTAACAGAATAAACGCAATACATCTTAAGGGGTCATTGTACTCATCATTATGAACAATTTTACTATAGGACCAATTCTAAAATCGCGAAAAAAAAATCAGCTTTTCAGTACATTAATATTTTCGAGTTATGCGTACATAAATGTATGGGAGAGTCGATTTTTTTTCGCGATTTCAGTTTTGGTCCCATAATGAAAGTTGTTCATAATAATGAGTTCAATAAAACCCCTTAAGAGGTATTGCGTTTATTCTGTTACAGGTTGTATATTAGTAAGTACTAGTTGACCTGCGCAACTTCGTCTGCTCCGCTCCTATTGGTCTTAGCATGATGATATATATAGCCTATAGCCTTCCTCGATAAATGGGCTATCTAACACTGAAATAATTTTTCAAATCGGACCAGTTGTTCCTGAGATTAGCGCGTTCAAGCAAACAAACAAACTCTTCAGCTTTATCCTCCCCCGTATATTTATGTGCGCATAACTGGAAATATAAGGCTTTTTTATTTTATTTTTAATTATTTATTTAACTCGACAAAATTATACTGAAAAACTGTTTTTTTTTTTTTCGCGATTTCGGGATTGAATCCTTAAGAGGTATTGCGATTATTCTGTTACACATTGTATAGATGTATTACGAATTTCAGCTGCTTTGAACTTCTGCAGAGCAAAGGGCTCCCTTTCTTCTTTCCACTCCCCCCGGCTTTGGGCAAATGTGGACCAATTCAGTCATCATCATCATCATATCAGCCGAAAGACGTCCACTGCTGGACATAAGCCTCCCCCAAGCGTCGCCACAACGACCGATCCTGTGCGTCTCGCATCCATCGGCTACCCGCGACCTTCACCAGGTCATCGGTCCACCTTGTGGGAGGCAACGTTACGCCTTCCGGTATGCGGTCGTCACTCCAGAACTTTTCGGCCCCATCGACCATCTGTTCTGCGAGCAATGTGCCCTGCCTACTGCCACTTTAGTTTGGCGATCCTTCGGGCTATGTCGGTAACCTTGGTTCTCTTGCGGATATCATCATTCCTGATTCGATCACGCAAGGAAACTCCAGGCATTGCCGTCTCCATTGCCCTTTGAGTGACTTTGAGCCTTCTAAAGCCCATTGTAAGCGACCACGTTTCAGTTCCGTATGTCATCACTGGCAACATGCACTGATCATAGAATTTCGTCTTGAGACACTGGTACGAGACGAGAAGATACCACGCAACTTCGCTTTGTGCAAATGTGGACCAATTCAGTCGATTAAATAATTTCACCTCATTGAAATCTTTAGTTGAGTTTAGTTTGGAGGCGGTTGTTAAGTGTCATTGTTTCTAGTTTCAATTTTGTCTCTAAGTTGTCCAACACCTACGCCAGTCTCAGGTATTGCGCTTTCTATTGAGTGGGCCATAAGTCCGTTTGCCAATCCATTACAAATCTCTGCTAGCTTTGAGAATTTATATACAACTAGCTTCTGCCAGCGGCTTCGCACGCGTGGTCTCTAGGGAGCATACTCCCGGGATAAAAAGTAGCCTATGTCCTTTCTCAGGCTCTAGACTATCTGTGTATCAAATTTAATTCGGTTCAGTAGTTTTGGTGTGAAAGCGCGACAGACAGATAGACAGAGTTACTTTCGCATTTATAATATTAGTAAGGACTAGCTTCTGCCAGCGGCTTCGCTTGCGTGAAATTGTCCCACGGGAACATACTCCCGGGATGAAAAGTATCTGGTATCCTATTACAGAATATGTTCTCCCCGAATTACAAGTTTCATTTGAATCCGTTCAGTAAGTAATGCTGCGTACAGACTGATGAAAGATAACATGAAATTAAAGAATTTGCCGTCCAAATGAGTGCAACACAACAAAAAAACAACAACAGCAAGCAATACACACAACAACAATACACAGCAATACACAGTGCAATTAGAACAAATGTGGACGGCAAATTCTTTCATTTCATGTTACGTTTCATGTTACCTTTCATCGGTCTGTACGCAGCATAAGACGTGAAAAGGTAACAAACAGACAGGCGGAGTTACTTTCGTATTTTTAATTTTAGTAGAGAAATATAGATGACACCTAAATCACTGAGTTTTCGGTATCCTTGTTATAGTCACCTCTAGCGTTTTCGCAGTTTGGGTTGGGTTCCAGGGGGACCCTGGCATTGAGCTGCATCCCGTAAGGTTGGTTTCCTAACGGGATGCAGGATCAAAAGTAGCTTACAATTTAAGACCCACTAGTTTTAGTGTTAATATAATCCGTGCTTGGCAACTGGGCTTAACCCAGTTTTATATGCCCCTTAGTGCCTATTGGCCTAGCTCTATTTTGTCTCCTGCTTGATAAGAAGGGAAGTGGAAATTATATACTTGTGTGTGTGCCAATAAATAAATTATTAAAATTTTTAAATATTTTTTTCCTACTCCTCCGCTGTACTATTCTGATTAATTTCGTTGCGGGATCCAAGACAATACTCCTGTCTCCTATCCAAGACTGGTTTCAGATATCAGGGGGGCTACTCTCTAAGCCCGAAGTCCGTAGTTGCGGGCGTATTCTACTCCGTATCAAATAACCACTAATAATTAGCCAAGCTAGGAGCCAAGGACTAAGAGCGATAAGTCTTCAGTCTTTCGGGCTTCTGAACAACGACTGTCAAAGATTATGAATTCGGAAAGTTCTCTTACTACTTACATAATTTCTTTAAACATTCAAGTAAACTTGTATGAAAAGCAACTCATTCTGAAATGCCTATTATTTATTGAAGAAACGTGTACCTACTACATTATTTTTATATCAGTATTTTGATCAAGAGTAATGATCTAAGACGCCGTAAAATCCAGCAATAAAATCAGAATTTTGCACCATTTCTCTGCGTCAATTTATTCCTAGTCTTTCCCAGTGGTTGACGTCAGTATTCTAAGATCTAAGTTTTATTTTAAAACGTCCTTGAGTTGTTTGAAGTGAGAATGGTTATGTGGATTCGGGTCACCAAGATTTCGCGATTTCGGAGACTTTATATTAAATTGTTACTTAAGGTTAGATTTTATAGGGTTTCTAGGTTTGGGCCTTTTCAGGCTTTCCAGGCATTCATGAAATGCTAAGTAGTTGTACCGCCGTTTTATTATTATTCTCATTTATTCATTGGCTTTACATTTATTATATTTTTAAATATTAAAAAAAAAAAACATGAAAAAAAGCATTTAAAAATATAAAAATAGTAACCCACCGATATCGGGAACAGGGTTCAAGCTGCCGGCGGTCAGGGCTCCAGAGAGAGGAACTTCCTAACAATACGAGCCGTGTCCAGAAGTACCGCTTTCTGAATCAAGCCCTTGATCCAGCTGCCTAACGAGAGCCTCCTGAGGTGTTGGTCGAGCCTCGTGGCTATTAAGCCATTGGCTGGTTCGACTATCGGTTGCAGAATCCACTATTACTAATATTATTATTTACTTGAGATGGTTTTGCTCTTGACTCTAGTCAAGTCTAGTTTAGCAGTCAGACTAAGCTTCTTTCACATTAAGATGAAGAAGTACTCTTCTTCATGAATCAATTTTTGGGGAAGTAGATAGCGTATACTTTATTGTACGCCACAAATTGTTAAACAACTCTTTTATATAATCTTAATTGTATGGGTACAATGGCGGTCTTGGGTCAATGGAGGTCAGGTAAACTCTGGTGTTTACCTGACCTTTTCCGATCTTTGCCACTTAATAAAATTGGTATACCATCTGGGTAATGGGTGTTGGAAATTTCCAGAAGAAATCGGACGCTTTAGGCTGACTGTCCACTGGAGCGGAGAGAAGAAAAGCTAAAAAAATTAACCAATGGAATTGGATAAAACCTCAGTTACTGATGCGTAGCGGAGATTTTATGCACTTGGAATCTTTAAGTCAAGAGTGAATAGGTTACTTCTAGGCAAGCGTGCTCCATCTTCGATCACATCATCGCTTACCATCAGGTGAGATAGTGGTCAAACGCGTGCCTATCAATAGTAAAAAAAAAACCTTAGTTAATATTTCTCCGCTCAAGTGGACGGATAGCCTTAGTACCGTGTAGAATTCTAAAATTAAAATCTGATTAAAAATCTTCCTTCGACTAACGAGAATGGAGATTGCCAGAATTCTACTTTTAGTAACAATTCCGAATTCACTGTCAAGGGTCAGAGCATCTTTTGACACTTGATAAAAAATGTTATATTTGAGTTATAAACATGCAATTTTTACTATATAATAAGCTAATATAATGAAGAATAAAAAAGGTAGGTAACGGGGGTGTCTTTTTGAGGAATTTAACGATTTATTGTAAAAACTGATGATAAAAAACAGATTCGTGTTATAAAAACATGTTCTTTTTCAATTTATGGTAGTTTTTATTCTACTATTTTCATTTTACGACAACGCCTAATTACTTCCGATCATTATTGTTTCATCGCGATAGATCATTCAGTTTAAAAGTTACACAGTTTTATTTACACTGGGGTCACAGTTGTGAACAATTAAAAAAAAAATTAAATAAATAAGTTTCTTTTTAACACGTTTTCGTCTATAAAATTAAGCATAGTTTCCCTAACTTTCATATGTGCACATTATAAAGACTCACACTGTAGTGATTCCTGTAGTTCACTATAAATTCATATTATTCTAGCAGTCAAGATTTTCTTATTACCGATATCATTATTGTTATCAACAATCTACATGCCAAGCGTGGCGGTTAAATCGTTATCGCTTACGATCACACTTATTTCGAAGGCCTGCGTTTAGCATTAAACTAACCTCAGGTTTCTACAAGCTTATTCAAAATTATCATAACATTAGACTGCTGGACAGCATAGGCCTCCAAATATGGCCGTTTCGACCGGTCTTGGACAGACAGCGTCAATAAATGGGTACCCTATCTTCTTCTTTTCGAATCGATGGATAACTCCCTACATCGTTTAGGCCCAGTAGGTGGCTACTTTGCAGCATCGGTGGCATTCATTAAATCCCCCAAAGTGCAGATGTATGGGCACTTGGGGCACTTCAACATACTTCCTAATAAATAAAATTTCGTTACTGAGTGAGTGACTGACAGACAACGCACAGCCGAAACTAGGTCCTAGAAAGCTGAAATTTGGCATGTAGGTTCCTTGGGGAGTGTAGGGAAGCACTAAGAGAGGATTTCCCGAAATTCCTACGGGAACGGGCAAAAAGGGGATATGCGTGTACAAAATCGCGGGCAAAGTTAGTACCCTATAAAATTCATATCTTAGAAAAGGGGGTTAGCAGTTGATGAAGCTGTTAGCTACAGCTTCATCAACTCCCAACCTTGCCAACTCATATGATTAGCTCTCGTTATTTTGGTCGGCCTACCGCAACACATAATGTATTAGTAATGTGAATTTTGGCAGTAGATTTACTTTTGAGGCCTTGCTGCAAGGCAAGCAAGGCCTCAAAAGTAAATCTACTGCCTTTGTTAAGAAATTATTTATCTGAATAAGACTCTTATCATAAAACCCAAAGGTCAACGACACAGTACCAACCATTAAGAGGAAATTCTGGCGGCGAGACTTATGTAAAAAGTCATAATTCGAGGTTTGGCTCTCGACTGTTTTCTCCTCCAATATTGGACCGATTTAAGAGATATTTCACAAACTGAATAAGAAGGATATATACTGTGTCCCTATGTTTGATGATTTATTAACTGTATAAGCACTAGAATTGTCACAAAATGCTCAAAATTGTGCGATAAATTGCTGTCAACAGAGCCCAGAGAATTTGGGAACTATTAATCAAAAAAGGAAAACATGGAGACCCAGTATACATCCTTCTTATTCACTTTGTGAAATATCTCTGATATCGGTCCAATATTGGAGGAGAAAACAGTCGAGAGCCAAACCACGAATTATGACTTTTTACATACCTACAAAGTCTCGCCGCCAACATTTCCTCTTAAGATATAAAATCGCCTGGCAATATTTAGTTACAAATGTCTGGTTCTCAATCTAAGCAGTCAACCCGTCTTCCAATTTTACTGGCTCATATTAGCGTTTCGAACATTGTATAGATCCTAGAAAAGTATTTGTGTAATTTATTTTATCGCAACTGCTCCGCTCTCAACGGTGAAGGAATTCGGCATATCTTCGACACGTGCTCTAATCAACCACGTGTCGAGAATATGCCGAAAAATGTCCCCACAGACACAGGCCTCTTCTCAGTAATTATTACTGAAAAGAGGCCTGTGTCTGTGGGGACATTTTATGCAGAATATGTATTGTCTTTGTATTTTATATGAAGATTGATAAGAACGACCCAATACACTTGGGATATCCTGTCACGATAGTTTGTGTTGTTGTTAAATAAAATAAATAACACTAGTTTACACAGTTTTCATACCCCAGCTTAAAGTTGTTAATTATTGTTTATTTAGGAAAGTATTATGCAGAAAAAATAATAATAAAAAATCTGTCACGTCTGATTAAAGAAATATTTATTTAACTAAAAATGAAAAAAAAAACTTGGTATAAATAATAAACCAAATTAAAAATGGCAAATTTTCGCCTTCTTTTTATAGTTTCCGGATCGGTTACTCTTATGATGAACCAACAGTAATCCCCTTTCATGATTTGATCCTTGATATTGTTATCTTTAAATCGTGGTAAAAACGCTATCCTTGTTCATCACTCATACTTCCTAGGTTTTCAGGGAAAAAGTCCAAATGCGAGTGCAGAAAATGAATTTTCAATAACATATTTCGGCCTACACATATTACATACATTTCTGTCGGGGTATACAAAAAAAGATAAAATTTGTAAACTAGTGTAATTGTTATCTGGTACTTTTTCCAAAATATTAGGAAAAAGGCATACCGTTTCCTATGTTGGCTGCGACAGAAGTTGTTCTGCCCGAATGGCAGGAGAAGTTATGTATGCTCCCTAATTTTATCTTTTCCCTTTTTTCAGCGCAAGAAAACCACGATAGAAGTCCTCGATCGACTCGAAACGGACATAAAGAGCATCGAAAGAGATGGACAATATAAGGAGCAGACCCACAAGCGGGTCATAGGCTATATAATGGCGTACTCCGTGGGGTTATACGTGCTGTTTGCTATACTGTACTACTATATGTATGTGGGGAGGAGTCAGCATTGGATGTACTCTCTGCTTTATGCGTCGCCGTTGTTGGTTCTGCCTATTTTGTGAGTATCTTATTAACTGTTTAATTTTTCTCTGTTTAAGACTATGCCAAAAGCTATGAATTTGTATCAATGCACCCTGGATATTCATAGCCGCTAATACTTGTACCTTAAAATACAAGTATTAGCAATTGTATTTTAAGGTTATAATTAACTAGTTGACACGCGCAACTTCGTCTGCTCCGCTCATATTGGTCTTAGCGTGATAATATATAGCCTATAGCGTTCCTCGATAAATGGGCTATCCAATACTGAAATAATTTTTCAAATCGGACCAGTAGTTCCTGAGATTAGTGCGTTCAAGCAAACAAAAAAACAAATTCTTCAGCTTTATATATTAAGTACTAGCTGACCCGCGCAACTTCGTCTGCGTCACAATTTTCATTACTGATCCGCTCCTATTGGTCGTAGCGTGATGATATATAGCCTATATATAGCCTTCCTCGATAAATGGGCTATCTAACACTGAAATAATTTTTCAAATCGAGAGATTCCTGAGATTCCTGAGATTAGCGCGTTCAAGCAAACAAACAAACAAACTCTTCAGCTTTATATATTAGTATAGATAGATAGAGTATAGATGTCCTTCACACACATACATATCTAAAAGAACAGAACAGAATTGCACTACATATTATAAAACAAAATCCCCTCGCCTCGTCTGTCTGTCTACGCGATAAACTCAAAAACTACGGAACGTATTTTCAAAAGTTTTCACCAATGGACGAACTGATTTATTAGAAAGGTTTAGCTACGCAATCGCAATCGCTGGTCAAAAGTATGGCCCTAAATCTGTGGTCTTTCGTTTCAGAGTAATATTTTTAAGGTCAGCTATATCTTGGTACTACAACTGGTCCCTCAACAAGAATAGGCTCAAACTATCCAAGATGAGAGAGGAGAAAAAGAAGATATTAGAAGAAGTTATGAATACTGAGACTTATAAGGTGGGTAACACGTAACACGGCTTTTAGTAAGTAAGAGTCTGACACTGCCTTCCGCTCCACCCAGAGACGAAGGAGTCATTTGGTGATAGCCCAACAAGAAACGCACATAACCGCATACCGGGCTGTCCTTTTATAACGGACAAACAATCCAAGAAAAACAATGCTGACAAACTGCTCCGCATTGGCGGCGTGACTAACTTTGCAATTTTTTAACCGACTTCCAAAAAAGGAGGAGGTTCTCAATTCGGCGGGTTTTTTTATGGACCTATGTACACCGATTACTCCAAGGTTTCTTATCCGATTTGTGTGATTTAGTTCGATGCGGTATACTTGCCATTTGGTCCCGTAAAAATTTGATTCAGTTTGATTCAGTAGTTTTTAATTTATGACCATTTTTGCTTATTTCAATTTCTGCGTAGATGAAGACGTCGTCCAAATATCACCACTAAAAAGTGAAAAAAATAACTTTTTACAAAAAATATAACTGACTTCCGAAATTAAGATTATTTTATACTTTACTTACTTTTACTTCTTTTACTTTTTTTTTACTTTACTTTTTTTCTTTTTTTTTGTAGTTTTTTTTGGAAGTCGGTTATGTTTTTTTGTAAAATGTTTTTTTTTTCAAAATATACACCTACCAAAATTATAAATGCACACAGTACATGACACACGCACAGCACAGTACTTCCGTTCAGAAGGCATGGATGAGGCTGACAAAAGCTTGTTATAAAAAGTATATCTTACGTTCACCATGATATTTTTTAAATGCATGGGAATTTAATAATAATAAAAAAAAACTTGTAGATTCTGAGGTACCATATTACAAGTATGTGCCCGACCCAGTTCTCGAAAATGACCACTTCACGTTGTACTGGGATCGGTCTATCATCACCGATAGGATTATTATTGCCAATAAGCCTGATATAGTGGTGATAGACCGATTGGCGCGCCGCACAATGATAATTGATGTAACCATCCCGCATGACGAGAACCTCGTGAAGGCTGAGAAAAAGAAGCAAATCAAGTATCTCGACTTAACTCACGAGGTTGTCGACATGTGGAATGTGGACTCAGCTGTCATTGTGCCGATAGTCGTTACGGCCAGTGGCCTGATGGCCAAAAGCTTCGACGACCATCTGTCGAAGCTGGCGTTACGCGGTTGGATAAAGGGCCTGATACAGAAGGCAGTACTCCTCGATACGGCTCGTATTGTGAGGAGGTTCCTTTCTCTGGAGCCCTAACCACCGGTAGCTTGGACCCTGCTCCCGACACCGGCGGACTAGTATTTTTTTTATATTTTTGAATGTTTTTTTATAATGTGTTGTTTTTAGGAAATATTTAAAAATGTAAATTAGTATGTAAGGATAAAAAATAAAGAGAATAATAATAATATTCTTTATTTTCGGACAACAATGATCCAGCGTGTTAGTAAACAATATTATAACATATTACTAGTGTTAGTAGCTAAAATACAACAGAGAAGAAGACAGAACAGAATAAATATTATTGTGAAAAGGACAACCCCAATCTAATTTGAACATTACTTCTGGTGTTGATTAAACCGATTCCGATACCAAAGCCAGCACCAGATATAAATCAAATTCATATTTCCATTGCAGGTTGCAAAAGAGATCTTAGACAAGTACGGAACCCCGGAGGAGCAGTCGAAAGCGCTGAAGCCGTTCGTACCGTCGACCAACGTCCCCGGTAATTCCCCTAGCACGCCGGTCCCAGGTAGACTCCTTTGTAAATATATCCGACTTTAGACGGTTTTGGATGGCCATGTTTTAAGTAGCTCGGGTGAGGCAATTTTTTAGCCACGCTTGTTCAATCAAAAATCATTCAATCTATATAGTTTTCAGCCGATCTTACCGGATGCAGCTGAATACTAGTATTTCGATAGAGCGAGCAGATTGGCTGTTTCATTTCAAATATTCTACAACCCACAACTGGGTAATACGGTACTCCTTGGCAAGACTGTATCTGACAGTCCGTAACAACTGCCAAAGATCTGATAAATGATAAATGATATTTATTTTGCAAATAGGTTACAAGTAACTCTTTTACACGTCAATTTTTTTTTTTGACATATTTATCTAGATGAGGCCGGATGTTTCCTAGCTGACTACCCTGAGAAGAAACACCGAAACAAACTCAGAGGTCACAGTCTCTTTTGAAGTCCATACAATTGCCAATAACATATGAAAAACATGTAGGTTAAGGTCTGAGGTGGCCTTTTGAGGAAAGCACCACGCAGGTTTGAGTGGGCTTGTCCAGACAGTGCAAGCCTTTGTCAGTAATCGTGCAGCTCAACTCAAAACTTTGAGGAGCTCAACGAACCGACGAACAATACCAAAGTAAGGACATTTGGGTAAGCCGCATAATATACTCAAACTGCCAGACAGTCATGAAATCAATCCTTAAAATAACGACCTACATAGTCCTCACACTTACAATACATTCTTTTTTTAAGAACCATGCAGATTAGTGTCTGAGATGGTCTTTAGAAGAAAGAACCACACAGATTTGAGTGAACCTGTCCAGTCAGTGCAAGCCTTTGTCAGTAGTCGTGTAGCTCAACTCAGATCCACATAGGAGCTCAACAACTCGACGAACAATACCAAAGAAAGGACATTTGTGTAGGCCGTACAAAGCACTCAAACAAATGACAGCCGGGATCAGACGGCTTAACGTCCTTTCCGAGCCTCGGAGGAGTCACAGACCGACCTCGGAAAGGGTAGCCTAACCTTTCTTTTTATTACAATGGTTAATTGTTAACGGCCTCGAGTAGTGTTAATTTCTTATTCTTTCTTCTATATAATATTAAGACTAGTTAGTCATTAATGCCTTGAACCTGTTTTAACATGTTCAAAAGCTTAATAAAACGACATGATGCTATACTAAAACTGGTTGCGGATTGTAATAAATTAGTCTTAACTATTTTAAGCTATTTATTCATCATCATCATATCAGCCGAAAGACGTCCACTGCTGGACATAGGCCTGCCCCAAAAGGGGGGGGGGGCTTGCCATAATCGCCACGCTTGGCAGGCGGGTTGGCGATCGCAGTGTATGGTGTTGAGTTTTACAGACAACGCTGGTGCCCATTCTCTGGCGAGTCCCTTAGTCACCTCTTACGACACCCACGGGAAGTGATGGGATGGTATTATTCTTTTACGGCACCATACGACATAAGCTATTTATTAGTGTATTTTTATACCTATATTTGAGCGTGTTGTATCAAAGTGAATAGACCTGCCGAATCCGAGCTACTTATTGCATTTTCTGTAGGGTACCTATCAAAGACAGTCAGGTATCTTAGCACTGCACTATATTTGCACCCTGTTAGCAACCACAATCTTTTAGTTTAGTATTTAGATGCCAAAAATGCAAAATCTTTAAGAAAGAAGTCTGTATCCCTCTATAGAGATTTGTACGATACAGCCCTTCTTTTTGTTCGAGGGGTTTAATATAGTTAACAGCCTGAATAGTGTTGAAGGAAACCCACGTTTTTAAACTGCCTGATCTTCTAGAAACATCTTGGGTACCTAGCATGTTTTCCGACTTATTAGTTCCACCCCTGCTTAGTTTATAGACATGATTTTGTTTAATTTAGAGTAGAAGAGAAAATCAAAGAAGCAGGTGTTTGTGTGTCGGGCGTCGGGAGTCGCAGGGCGATTCTCGGCCACCGTAGGCGCGTGCCTGCGGACGGCGAGCATTGGGTGGCTCGCCGTCCGATCAGAACCAGACCCGGGTCGACGGCGCGCTGTGTTTCACGCGCGCCTCAAAGAGCTGTCAGCACAAAAGATGGGGCCCGCTAGGGCCAGTGCCTGCTGGGGCTGTGTACTTTATTCGTAAGAGTCACCGCGGCCCTGGAACGCAAAGGGCACTAAGAGGAACACGGATGGGTTTAAGTCAGTAAGAGTCTGACACTCCCTCCTGCTTCACCCAGAGCGGGAGGAGTCATTTGATGATTTCCCATCCTAAAAAAAAGGTGTTTGTGTGTTTTCACTGTCCTATTAATATCGAAAAACATTAAATCACAAAAAGTTATACTTATGTTTCGGTAATGAGCCGGTCAATTGACCAATCGGGATGCCTGCGCACTTGTAGTAACATTCTGTAAACCTCTCACCATAAGGTCACAAGTCACGGATGGACTCTCCATGCAATCAAGGTGGAATGGCAGTTTCAAGTCATGCTCACCCCACCTACGTTATCATAGTGAGAGAAAAATAAATGTTTATTGGTACCAAAAATCATTCACAATATTATTACTTCTAAATAAAAAGGAACAGTAATCGCAAAAGTTGCTGATACTGGTTCTCAAACTAAGCTGGCGCTTGTATTTTGGGACTCAGTGTTCAGTACGTCTACCATGAATTTTATCAATCTATACTCGCTAGCGACTGTAGTTTAAAAAAATATATGAAAACTTTAAAAAAACAAGTTTCTAGTTTCTTTTTTTAGTTGTAAACTAAAGTTTTACTTGCAGCTTGCGTGCTGGTTAGTTAACAACTTAAACAAATAAATTAGAAACTTGCTTTTTTCAAAGTTTTCATACAGTTTTTTAACTACAGGCGCTAGTAAGTATAGTTTGATAAAACTCATGGTAGACGTACAGTCGTGGATGTTGTTACAATTTGGTTGCTTTAGGTAGGTACATTAGTTGTAAATGTGAACATTTTATAATTTTAAGAGATTATAGGTGAAGAGGTGAGTGTGTGTGCGTGTGAGTGATTATGTGTGTGTGTGAGTGACATCCCGGTCATGGATTATACAGTGAATTTTAGTAAATTTTCAGTCTTTTGATAGTCCATTTTGAGTAGCCAACCAGTTACATTATCTTTTACTTTGCGTTTGTGTAGTCCTACAATTTTCAGTTCCTTATTAATACAGTCGTACAGTTTGTAACTTAGACAGTTGTATTGTCCTCTGGCAAAGGCTGTCTTCGTAGGGGAACGGACGCATGCATTCAGCCTTCTACGGGTGCTAGGGGCAGAAGGTAACAGAATAGACCAGCTGGTGGTGGTGTTCGACAGGTAGACTACGGGTCTCGAGCAATCGCTAACATAATCCAGTCAACGAAAATTTCACGTAGCACGTATCTACCTTATAATGACTTCATAATTTCATAAAAAAATCTGTGAATAATGGCCTACTAATAAAAATATTGACCTACAATCTAGCAACGCCAGGCCAGCTCCGTCAAAGACAACTAGCGATGACGTCGACGCCTATCAACAACAACAATAGGATGCTGGTGCCAATCGCCAACTCGCCAGCTACTGGATACCGGGGGGCCAGGCTCAGGGTGAGTGAAACAATTCATCAATCAATCTGAATTATACTGGAAATATGTAAGTAGTGATGACGTCGACGCCTATCAACAACAACAATAGGATGCTGGTGCCAATCGCCAACTCGCCAGCTACTGGATACCGGGGGGCCAGGCTTAGGGTAATCTCTTAAGTAATCACCATCATCACCCTGCAGATGTCCACTGCTGGAAAAAGGCTTCTCCAATCGTACACCATCTCTACCAGATTGTTCAGCTTGAGTCGATTGAGAAATGAGCCAAGAAGCTCATTGGCACAGGTCGCGTCGGATTTGTATAATTTGCCCGTTCTATCATCGGACCACAAGACGTACGGCGATGCACCATTTGATATCCCATTCATACGCCATAGGCACAAAACGTTACTGGAATAGTTAAATTTGGCGTACAGCTAAGGAGTGGAATTCCCAGTCCCGAGTGTGTTTCCTGATAGCTATAACATTTTAGGCAAGCGTTTTGGGAACACATTCAGTGTGCGTACAGCTAAGGAGTGGAATTCCCTGTCAGAGTCTGTGTTTCCTGATAGCTACAACCTGGGAGTCTTTAAGTCAAGAGTGAATAGGTTACGTTTAGGCCAGCGTGCTCCATTGTCGACCACATCATCGCTTACCATCAGGTGAGGTAGTGGTCAAACGCGAGTTTATCAATACTAATAGAAAACAAAAAAGTTATATCTCTTGTACTCCAAAGACGACCAGTCTCATTCTTTCAATAACTATAATTATTGAAATTTTAGGATAAAATATAACGTGAAAATGATGTATTTTGCAGTCCGACCAGCTTCCACGCCCGCTTCCAGAAAGAAACCGCTCGGCTTTGGACAAAGTGGTGGATTTCCTTCTGAAGGACGGCCCCAACCATCGCATGGCGCTCATTTGTTCCGAGTGCTCTTCTCATAACGGTAAGAATGTCCAGAAAGGTGTTTTTTTTTTGGTTTAATACCCAAAAGGTGTCAAAAGATCTGTATTAAGAACTTACCTACGCCGCCCAGGATTAGTACCTAGCTTAGCCGAAAAGCCACTTTTTTTTCAGCTCTTAATATTTATTTTGACATAGTTGCGAGTCGGAAATTTGACCGAGTGCAAGTGGGAAGTAGCTACCGTTAATAGTTTGTCGCCATTTGTAATAAAAACTTTTACGTTTTATTATGACCTTTGTAGTGCAAAATGAAAAGGAGAAAAACCGTTAGTGTAAAAGCGTAGTTTCCAAATCCGAATCATACTTAGCTGTTATCACAAGCTGGACCAATGCCCTGGTGAATGTCACGGGAATTTTCTGTTGGAACTCAATCAATCAAAATATGTATTAACGCCCAAGATAGTAACTGGTACGGTTTGTGCTGAAAATATGGATATTATATGGGGGTAAGAAATGAGGAACAGGTCTTGAGGTATAATGAGGAGATTAAAATTAATTGATTTTAATCCTTACTTCCTTACTAATATTATAAATGCGAAAGTAAATCTGTCTGTCTGTCACGCTTTCACGCCAAAACTACTGAACCGATTTAAACGAAATTTGGTACACAGATAGTCTAGACCCTGAGAAAGGACATAGGCTACTTTTTATCCCGGGAGTATATTCCCTAGGGACCACGCGGGCGAAGCCGCTAGTTGATAATAAAAGGACCACTGGATGTGATGTTGTTTGGGGGAGCTCTATGTCCAGCTGTGGATGTCTTAGCTGAAATGATGATGATGGACCAAGGCCCTGGTGAAGGTCACTGGAGTCCGCTGGAAGTGAGGCACAGGACCGGGCGATGTGCTACACTTGCAGGAGCCCTATGTCCAGCAGTCTTTCGGCTGTAAGGTTGCGTTTCTACTAGAGATGTGCGAGGATGCGTAGCGAGAGATGTTTGTGAGAACCAATAGAACTGCTTCATTTACCTAGCTTCGCTACAGTTTAGGTATCTCTGGTGGAAACGCACCCATACAAGGACTTGAGTATTCCAGGACAGATGTTTTTATAAGGCAATCGGGAATATGCATGCGATTTTTTTTTTGAAAAATGAAATACTTATTAGCTCTAATAAACAATTATGGAATTATTTTTTAAATAACTTCGGCGATGAAGTTATAAAGCTTCAAAGTTTACAATTAGAAAGAGAAGTCCGATATGAATTGTGACGTCAAAGTTCTTGGCGCCTATACAGCTGCCATAGAAAACAGCGTTTTCGCGAGAGGGACAGATATATTTGTTTAAAATAATTATATCTCGTTTGTTTTTCGAGTAATTTAGATTCTATTTTCACTGTTAAATTAAATTTGTGTATATTTTTAGATAAACTATATAGATAATAAATATTTTTTTCGTGCATATTCCCTATTGTTTAGCTGATACTATGACATTAAAAAATATGATCCCTAAGACAAAGATGAGGACATTTGTCTGATTCCAATTTTTGAAGTGGTTTTCTTCCATGTGGCATGGCGATAGATAACACCCTGTTTGTGTGAATTGTGTTTCTTGCTAAACTAACATAACTGCTATTTAGAAAAGTATATTAAAATAAATGTAACTTCATTGATAGATATTATCTATACTTCTACATATACTAATATATAAAGCTGAAGATTTTGTTTGTTTGTTTGCTTGAACGCTCAAATCTCAGGAACTACTGGTCCGATTTGAAAAATTCTTTCAGTGTTGGATAGCCCATTTATCGAGGAAGGCTAGGCTATATATCATCACGCTAAGACCAATAGGAGCGGAGCAGTAATGAAAATTGTGACGCAGACGAAGTTGCGCGGGTAAACTAGTTGTATAATAAAACTATCAACACAGAATGAATTGTACGAACAGCAGTCTTTTTGCTGAAAGCAATGTAATTCAGGCAGGCAACTTTCAGATCATAAGATCATAAGAATCATGGGAATACGGAAGCATCTTTGCTCAATTAATTAAATGTAAAAAAGAATGCATATTTATTTCTGCAAAAGGCCTGAAATAAATGTTGAAGAAGTTCTAAGATTCGATCCCAGGATCGAGCAGTGTTGTAATCCATTACTACTTTTTAGGGTTCCGTACCTCAAAAGGTAAAAAAGGAACCCTTACAAAATCACTCTCTTGTCCGTCTGTCTGTCCGTGTGTCGCCACCGATTTTCTCAGGGACGGGTGGACCTATAAAGTTAATATTTATACCAGATACTGAGGTCTATAGTCCCTATTAGGTGTATAAAAATCAAGGTTTTGGGTTGAAAACCTCTATGGTAATTCCCGTTGAACTAGAATCACGAAATTTGGCAAAAAGCAAGGTCTTACAGCACAAATAAAGGGAAAATTCCAAAAAATAAAAAAAGTTGAAAATTAAGGTAAATTTTGGTACTTTCTACTTACAAGTTATCGCGAAATTATAAATTTGCCCATATCTTTTTATCGTGTTGACTCAGAACCTTGATTTTATACATCTAATAGGGACTTATATGGTGGTACGGAACCCTCGGTGCGCGAGTCCGACTAGCTCTTAACCGGTTTTTTGGAGGTAGGCAGAAACTACAAAACGCCATCATGAGTCACGCAAAAATACAGATCATGGTCACCTGAAGACGGAAGGCTCGACCTAGACATCTTCTGTAAGGACTAGCATGAGGAGGTGCGGGAAAAGAGGTCCTTGGGAGATCTTTTCTTTTTAGGACAGCATAATCTAAACGAAGAGAAAAATAAAATCTGGCTTTTACACACCTATAGGATATCATGCATTGTATTTCTAAAAAGAGTATCCTTGCTAAGAATACAATCATGACATTTCTATTAATTTTCCCCAGGAATGGCGATGGCCGAGGAATTCGAATACGTATCGTACGTGTGCGCGTACTGCGGCCGCTTCAACCCCGCTCGCAAGCAGAGACCGGCAGCGCCCCTGCTGGCTGCCAGGCCTCTGCCGGCTCTACAGAACTTCTCCATGCGAGGTAAGCGTTATATCAGGTCCGTCTGTAGCGGCATCAATACTGTCACAAAAACATAGAACCATCGTAGCGTAGCCCCCAGCCGCCATTTTGATATTGTTTTCAAAGTTGCGGTGCACATCTAACATGCATATATGAGTAGAGGACACTTCAACAAACAAAAACTTTCAGGAACATGGTGTCCTAAAGTATCACGTTGGCGAGATATTTTGGCCCCCATTGAAAAAATTTCGAACCTCTATACGATATAAAAGGTAACATCTATACCGCCAGCAAGGAACTACGTCAAAGAAATCCTGCATCGTGATATCAGAGTTTTGCGCGCGATTTGAACTTCAACAGCCCAAATACCAACCATCGGACAGTTGCCCACCTGACGTAACCGTCTTGTCTTAGCGGGGTAGTATGTACATTTCGCTATGAGACTTGAATGAACTTCGTTTGATAAGACAACGTTTTTCGGGTCAGCCGTTAGTAATAGGACGATATCTGGCTTTTCGACGCTGCAGCAACATGAATTATGTTAATTACATGGAATATCTCCTGCATTCATTATGTTTGAAATTTAGTACCCTGGCATATTCATTGAATACATTATTTAACTAGATCTTGTAATGAAGGCATGTTCTAAAGTAATCTCTACCTAAATTCACGTCATGAATATGGCCTAGCGACAGATGAATCCGATATTCAATAAAGTCGAAGCTTTCGTCCTAAAGCCTTATACACAACGAAGCCGCGGGCACGATTATCGCAAAACAAGCGGCTCAACGCGCTGGTTAAGGCGTGTAGAAATTTTGGTGTGTAGAAAGCTTCATAGAAAGCGATCATTGCGCGAATATGCGATCGTCGCGTTCATTAGGGTTCCGAAAAAAAAAACGGAACCCTTATAGGATCACTCCGGGATCTGTCTGTCTGTCCGTCTGTCTGTCTGTCCGTCCGTCTGTCACAGCCAGTTTTCTCCGGATCCATTGGACCGATTCTGTTGAAATTTGGTACACATATGGATTTCTATGACTCAAACACGGACGCGTTACGTAAATTATTAAATTTTTAGTATGGGGGTTAAACAAGTAAATTAAAAATAAAAGTTTTATGAACAATATCATGTGACATATCAAATGAAAGGGCTTACTGTGAGGATTTTAATTATATTTTTCTCATAATTTTAAAATAAATGGTTTTGAAGTTATTCAAGAAATTAGACGAAAAATAACCATCCCCCCCCTTATCTCCGAAACTACTGAGCCTAAAATTTTGAAAAAAAAAATGGAGATAATAGATCTTTACCTAAAGATTACAGGAAAACCTATTAGAAGTCTATAGAGTTAAAATAACATTTAAAAAAAAAAATTCGTTGGGAACACTTTGCACGCGAGTCCGACTCGCACTTGGCCAGTTTTTTTATGCTAAACATGGTCGCGTCGACAGAGGGCGTTTTCCGATTTTGCGGAATAAATAATCACGACGGTCGTGTATTTGCACGATGATCGATTACTATTAGGATGACCCAAATATTGATCATTAGTGTAATGGTCACTATTGCTATGCACGAAGTCCTGGGTTGGAAGCCTGGGTGTTATTAGGTTTTTCCATTTTGTATTTCTCAATAGTAGCCCAATGTCTATCTCTTCTGGACAACAGCTGTATATCCAAATGATTTGATGTTATGTTATGTTAAAGCAAATTGTTTTATAGTTTGGCTTTATACTTGGAAAAACGTCATACTGTAAATATGCCATAACAACTCCAGGGGCCATTCAAGTATTACGTGAGCAGAATTTCAGTAATTTTAACTTCCCCCCCATCTCTTGTCAGCGATAGTAATCAAAGCTCTTACCCCTCCCTCCTATGCTTACGTAAGCATTGGTATAGTTTTTACTCGCGCGAGACCTATTTCCCCCACTTCTGTTATTTCGTACTTGACTATGAAACATCGCGTGACATTAAAACCAATTAACTAGCAAAATCAAAATCAACTAAGACATGCAAACAAAAAAAGTAAGTAAATATTGCTGACGTAATCACCATTTAAACTCCGTCCCGCATGTCATAAAAAAAAAACATACTAAACCCCCCCCCCCCCACCCCCCATTGATGCTTACATTATACTTAAACGGTCCCCCACCATTTCTTACCAGGAAAGAACATCCCCCTACAAAACTGGAAAGGACAGAAAGATTCATATCATGTTGTAAACTTATTCATCAAAAGCATGCCATATCTAACCGTGCCTCCTTATAACTCCCCACCATGTATCTGCAGGCAGCGGCGAAGACTCGTCCGAGCCGAGCTCCGCCAGCGATAGCGACGACGATAAGAACGCTAGCGATGGGGCTCTGAAGCAAGGTATGTATTTACGGCTAACTTTTGCTAAAGACTTCGGTTCCACAGGTAACATCGGGATAAAAAGTAGCCAATATCTTACCAATACCGAGAATCATGAAGACATGGCCGGCTTCAACTTCAGCATGCTGATTCTACGCGGACAGACGGTCGATGGAGCAGACATGTGTTGATTGGAGACCGCGTATGGGCAAACGTAGTGTGGGACGCCCTGCAGCGCGATGTATCGATGTTTTAAAGAAGGTGGCTGGCAGCGGATAGATCCGGACTGCTCGAGACCGGGATGGTTGGCGCTCTTTGGGGGAGGCTTACGTTCAGCAATGGACGGCAATTGGCTGCTATGATTATGACTGATAAAATCAAACCTGTTTGCACTAAAACAAATGCCACACACAGACTACAGACTGTTTGGTTTTGTGGTTGTTTGGGGTTGGGTCTTTTTGAGTCTTTTTTAGGGCTCTGAAAAAAAAACGGAACCCTTATAGGATCACTCGGGTGTCTGTCTGTCTATCTGTCTGTCCGTCCGTCTGTCACAGCCAGTTATCTTCGGATCTACTGGACCGATTCTGTTAAAATTTGGTACCTATAGGGTGTTCTGTGACCCAAACACGGACGATTTACGTAAATCATAAAATTTTTAGTGTGTGGGGGTCAAAATAAAAAATTAAAAAAAGTTTTTGAACAATATCGTGTGACATATCCAATGAAAGGGCTTATTGTGAGGGGTTTAATTATATTTTTTTCATAATTTTAAAATAAATGGTTTTGATGTTATTCAAGAAATTAGACGAAAAATGACCATACCCTCTGCTTATCTCCGAAAGTACTGAGCCTTAAATTAAAAAAAAAAATGGAGATAATAGATGTTTACCTATAGATTACAGGAAAACCTATAAGAAGTCTATAGTGTTAAAAAACGTATTGAAAAAAAAAAATAGAAAAGAAATTCGTTCGGAACCCTTTGCACTCAAAAAGGAGTTAGGCCTATGGACGCAGCCAGGGCCCCAAGTCTGCTATTACAATAGTGTCAGAATGGTCTATCATTGATTTCATAATGGTTGATTTTGACAAGATTCTATGCCATTTCTTTCAATGGAGTGTCAGTGGTTGACCACTGGAAAGTCATAATGACGCTTTTATATCCAGTGGTCAACCACTGAGACTTGAGGCCCACACACCGCAGACTTGGGGCCCTGTGGCCTTGTACAATCTCCTCACCTTACATGGGAACCACTTTGTCAAGAACTATCTCTTTCCAGTTTCCGAAGAAGGCGAATCGGATCGGCCCCCTTCGGCGGAAGGGTCTCCGAAATCCCAACAAGAAAAGAAAGAAGACTGAGTGACATTGTCAATTTAGAACATTTTATTATACGGACCTTATCGGCGGCGCGCGAGGTAACATTAGTGTGGTGTGTTCGACAGGAATTTGAACTTTATGACAAGGTGTTAGGGTTTGTTTTTGAGTGGCTGTGTGTTGGTTGTTGTTACTTTTTGTCTTGGTAGGGAACAATGGTTTGAAACTATAAGTGGGCTAAAAATTCGGTAGGTATTGTAAGAAGTAGAGATGAGCGTGAGTTTTATCGATAAGTAATAGTGATGTCACTGTGTGGATTGTATCGATAATGATTCGGCATCACGTTTGCGGATTTTTGCTTTATTATGGGTTTAATTTGTAGGTAAGTAAAGACCGAATATATTTCAAAATACATCAACGAAATTCGTTTGGACGAAAATCTCGTATATCAAAGGAGGTTCAAAATTCAATGATTGTCAGTGTTTCAATGTATGCACCAAAAATTAATTGTAGTTTCGAAAAGTAAGGTAATTCTAAGTCAAAATTGGAATTTCGTAGGTAAGTTGCAAAAAGTGTTCAATTATTAACCTTAATGCCTTGAACATAAAGTGCGTTTTTCCTGTCAAACACACCGTTGTAACTATCAAATGTGTGGCGGAATGGGTATACAGATTTGTTTAATTTATTTATCATTGTGTTTATATCGAAGTCTTTATCTAGGAAACGAGATATACCTACCTTAACATATTAATCTATATACTAATATATAAAGCTGAAGAGTTTGTTTGCTTGAACGCGCTAATCTCAGGAACTAATGGTCCGAATTGAAAAATTCTTTCAGTGTTAGATAGCCCATTTATCGAGGATATATCATCACGCTAAGACCAATAGGAGCGGAACAGACGAAGTTGCGTGGGTCAACTAGTTCAATATAAATCTGACAAAATATTTGTCGGATCTAGCGTATTCCCAACTATGTTGGGCGACTTCCAGTCTAGACTGATGCAGCTGAATACCAGTATTTTAAATGGAGCGCCTACTATTTGACCTCCATAACTCAGTACAGTGGTACCCAACTGATAAGGAGCGTCGTGAATCTTCGTTTGCACAGAAAAGAAAGTATGGACCCGAAGATTAACGAAAGAAAGCAAACTTACAATCAGCCTTAGATCACTACTATAAGGTTCATAATCCACTGCAGCTGTTAGTTCCGTCTCACTCACAAGTCACGTGCATGCTACCGACGCGCGCTAACATGGCGGCAGCTGCCGACCAATAGCGTTACAGGAAAAAGAAGCGCGGTGCGTGGAGCGTGCCGATTGGTCAATAGCATTTCCCGCGCTTTGAAAATTCATCTCCTGCGCAGATACATCGGTAAGCCTCAGTTGGGTAGTACTGTAAGACTGATGTCTGATTTCTTGGCTTCTGGCAACCCATAACGACAGTCAAAGATCTTCAAATGTCAGCCGGGACCAACAGCTTAACGTGCTTTCCGAGGCACGGAAGAAACCCGGTATGTCACAGATGAGCACCCATCCACGCACCGACCTCGGCAAGTGTTGCTTAACCTTGAAGTTCGACCCGGGCGGTTATTATTAAGCCACGAGCTCCTCCCTCCTCCTATGATTTATAATAAAAAACCCTTCACTTGACATATTCGTTAAAATATTCACCTTGGGTAATAAAAAATATTCCTTAAAGTCATCGGGATAACGTTCTTTTTTGAGCAAATAAGAATGGCGAATGTTATCTCGTTTTCTGTATAAAGACAGTAGCATTCGATCTCGATTGGTCCTTAGTTCGACGACTGACAATAAATTTGTTAACATATTGTCATTTTTTGGTGTTGTGAATAATAAACTCTATCATTATTGGGACGGATGACTGGAATTTAACACTATTTATTTATAAAAATCTTAATAAATATAGGTTCAAATCAAATTAGCGGAAGGTACAAATCTGCCGTCATAAGAAAAAAGGACGTATGTACACAAAACGAAGTAACCGATTTCCGACGTTAAAAAAAAAACCATAAGGTCGGGAATCGGTACGTCCTTTTTATTCGTCTTATGACGGTAGTTATTCTAAGACAACGGATATCTGAACGTGACACTTTTTCGTGCGTGCAGCCGGCGTTCATTGATTTATAAGACGTTATCACGTTAAAATTTTTCCAATAAATGTGAAAACTAGTACAAAATAATTCTGATTCTATATGAAGTTTAATAGATTATTTATGAGAAAGATATTATCTTTATTGAATGTTATGTATTGAATGTATTTATTTTTTTAAATGTTGTAAAAAACAGAAATTACAACATTATGAAATAATGTTTCTTAAGCCCGGTTTCTGGAATGAAAATCATCGCAAAATTATCGATAGTCGCTGTGATTGTTTGAATGAATAGCCAATAGCCAATGGCATCACTTGATTTGCGTTAAATTTGTGCCTGGTCAATCAAATGCAGGAACTAAAATGGCGCACGCATTCCGGGATGGAATGGCAAAGGATTTAATTTTATGCCAAAGGACATTCAAACGTATCTAGTAGGAAAACGATATAAATGCCAATGTTATAAATTGATCGAAAGGGATTTCTTGATACGAAATTGGAGAGCGCGCTAAGGGATGCCGCCGAAATGCTTCAGTTAGCATTCCGGCGGTGCCGCGGCATCCCGCCGCGGGATCTAAGCGGCTATTGTACGCTGACCGGTAGCAAAATCCTCTACCGTTCCGTCCTGTTGTGCGTGCCTTAAGTGGCGGCACAGAAGTGTCAATGTCAAGTAATTATAACTTAAAAGTTTCGAATTTTTAACACTAGATGGCACTGTCTGCGGCCTGCACGTTGCCGATAATTTATTTCTGGAAAACGGGCTTTAATGAATTCAAGTACATATGGCTTCCATATTTTATTCGTATTTTTATATCTACATCATGATATCTTCCAATAGACGAATTAAGTACGATTTAAACAGAACGGCGCGAATCCGGCCGCATCGGATCGCATTCTACATTGAGTCATAGGAAATTGAAACGAATGTGAAGTACTTAAGTGTTATATTTACATGAAAGCCGGATGGCTGCCGCGGAGTGTGTGTACAATTCCGAAAGGGTTCATTTGTTATCTAAAGTATATGCAAAAATGGCATCTAAATACTTCAGATACGCTTCAATTTCCCTAAACACATTGCAAAATTCGATCCGATACGCTTTGACACGACCCAGTCGGTAGGTATCGTACATAACTCTTCGGTTATCCGTCCCAATATACCCAAAGAAAAACAAGAGAAATAAGCTTTTTACAAACAAAAATATAATAAGTTTAAAATAACAATTTACGTGCCTTGGTAACTAAATAAATTATTATTCATTTTTATTTCAAAATAGTGTTATATAAAGAGGAAAAAACCATAGAATTTGAACTGCCCCATTGATAGATTCATTATAGAATGTTTAGATACCATCTATAGTTTCATTGTAGTTGCGTCATTATTGGTTTAGGCGTTTCGTAGTAATGAATAGAGAACGCGTATTTTAATGTTGAGAGAAGAATGAATGAATGTGTTATAAGAAACAATCAATTTTTGGTCTTTAAATTAAGATAAATGAGACACTTAAACTGACATGTTTTACTTATTATAATAATGTGCTATTTATTCGACATCTAATAAATAATACGCCATCATTAATTTTTACTTGACATTTAATTCTGGGGGGCTACTCTCTAACGAAATCCGTAGTTTCGGGCTTAGTTTCGGGCGGGCATTTTCTACTTCGTATCACGTAACCACTGAGAACTAATGATAACACGATTTGACAGTTACTGTGAAATCGTGTTGTCATTCATTCTCAGTTCGGGTTCGGGACTAATCGTAAGTCTGTAGGTGATACGGAGTAGAATACGCCCCGCACGCAACTAAGCCCGAAACTACGGATTTCGTTAGAGAGTAGCCCCCCTGATCCCATTTAATAATACAATGATAAAATATAAATAGTAGTAAATCGTACAAACCACAAAGCAACGAAAATACCGAACAATTGATTGTTTCTTTAAAAATAAATATATATAAATTGTGCTATTATTATTATATGAAAATCGTTTAGAATAATCTTCTAATAGATAGATTGTCTCACATAACTTGAAGAAAAATAACTTTTTAATATGAGAATGACTTATGCCATGGTAGTATTATAGCTATCACCTGGGGGTCTTTAAGTCAAGAGTGAATAGGTTACTTCTAGGCAAGCGTGCTCCATCTTCGACCACATCATCGCTTACCATCAGGCGAGGTTGTGGTCTAACGCGAACCTATCAATAATAAAAAATATTATCAAGTTAGCAAAGTGGTAATAATGTATTTATCTATGTGAAGGAGTATTCTAAGACGTATTTTCTCCATTAAATCGGTTGAATACATCCTGAAAGATTCCAAAAATAATCTTGTAATTGTCGTAACGGTTTTGCTGTAGTTAAAGAGATTTTTCGTAATTTTCTTGTCACATAATTTATTTTAAACTTCTGGAGATTAATTTTACGGAGACGCGGGGCGTCGAGTGTCGCATGCGGCTTGGCGGACCGCACTAAATTCAAACATATGACGCTGTGTGAGAGCGTTTACGGAGAACCCGCCGCGTCCCCAAAATATTTCGTCAAAATATGGCTCATCAAGTCATCACGAAGTAAACAATATAATATTTGTAGACGCGATTAAAGTCCTGAAGCTAATAAATTCCGGATTTATTCGCCCGATTTAATGAATAAAAATAATTTTTAATTTCATGTAAGTACTCGAATCTTCATAGTTAACCAGACATTATTTATTGCGTCATTTTGGCTGGTACTTAATGTAAGTAGGCGTAGATTAACTTATTTTACTAACAAACAACCAGGGGCGTATTTAGGTTCGCTATGGGTGCAAAAAAGGTGTAAGGTCCGTAATGAGTGCTGGCGACTTTTAATTCATTCAAAAAAGTCACCCTTTAAAATGTTGTCAAACATTTTAAAGGGTGACTTTTTTCATAAAAATGAACTTTTTCTATGGATCAAATCGTGAGGTCACGAAAAAATAATTAGCTATTCCCTACATTTGTTTTCGTACAGAACAGCTGATATTTTTTTCAGATTGAATTGTACAGTAAAAGTTATTCATTTTCATGACCACGTTTACTTCCTGAAAGTTTGCTAATTAAATAAAAGTTCCACTGTATAGTATTGAGACTGCTATTTGCCGGAAATGAACGTATAGCTGATAACCATCAACAGTAATTAATAAACTTACTTTCATGATGCAATCGGAACAAAGTGCCAAACTAAGGAATTATTTATTTTATTCACCCATAATATGCACTTGCTAAAACATAAGCAATCTACTTATAAGAGGAGCAGAAAAATCACTTCCATAATATTTTCAATTTGCACCCATAAGCTAACTTAATTACGCCCCTGGCACAAATGCCTTCCAACTTCCACACGTTTAAGAACAAAAAAAGCATTACTAATAAGTCCTAAGGTACTGTATTGTGTGATTTATGAGCAGCGACAGAAAAAAAAACAAGCCTAAACCATAGAGCACCAAGACTACGACAGCCAGTGCTACTATTATCGACGGCCAATGCTAGACACGACAGTGTCAAAACTCTCCATACCAACCTAGCGTGTAATGGGCCGTCCACACGATACAGACTTTTGTTTGTTCAGACTTCGAACTCTGAATAAAAAAATCTTATGACCCGTGACAAAAAGGCATTAGATTGAATTTTATAAAATTATATTTCTCATAACCTAAAGACGCTATTTCAAAATCTCTGATAGAGACGGCACTAGTTGCTTGTGACGTCACTCTCAAGCCATGCCGTAGTGAATTTGCGGTATTCTGCACAAACCAATTTTTGCATGAGATGAGATAGAAGAATAACTGATATTACTATGATGTACTCTATTCTGTACTAATCTCTATTCTAGATTTTCTTGTCAAATATGAGGGTTTTTGACTGATATAAAATTCAACGATCCACCACTCACATTGTACACGAATACGATTGGAAATGTCATCTCTAGTCGCTAAAGTGCGGCATTTCGGTGCTCTATGGTTCAAGCAAATTATTGCGTCGCGAAACAAAGGCTTTTTAGCATTCGGGCCTTACATCTCACTGAGATAGGACATGTCTAGATTAAATTCAACCTATATAAATGGCCTTACAAGTCCTTGGTCAAAGAATCTGCGTATATTGGCCCAAAAATATCTGATTGCTTCATACCAATTTTTTTTAAACAGGAAATTGACTATGCAGGCCTTGAATTCTCAGATATTTTTGAAGAGCAATATGCAGTGTATTTGAATAAATAATTCAATTACTAAAAATTAAGCCATTACTTATTTTTCTTCTTTTTTTGATAACTTTTGTACAGTTTTTAAGAAAATTTATATTTTTTTTTCCTTTCTGTGACTTGGTAGGGGCTTTCGCTTGATTGTAAATTTAATTTGATTTACTTATGTGTTCAAACCAACTATTCCATTTATTTACTAACAGTACTAACGAAATTTATTTCTGATGATAACTTTGAATTTAGCGGTAAGTTAAAAAATAATATGAGTCGAACGACAATCTTTCAGCCAATTCTAGTAATTTTTAAGCAAAATTCAATACAACACTCACACGCATTTGTATGCGGACGTAGCTTCAAAAATAGTAAAAATGTCCTTATCTTTCACGAGTAAACTGTAAAGTAAAATGCTCTGCCACCAAAAGAAAAAAGGACGTATCGATACAAAACGAAATAATCGATTTCCGACCTTAAGGCTGCTCTTTCGAAAGAAGCTTAAAAACAGCGTTCAGATGAAGCAGCTTTTCGTCGGCACTAACAGAGAAATAACATCTGAAAAAAAATAGTAATCTACATGATATGATACGTAATTTGGTTTAGCCAGAATTTATCTATCAGTATCACATAATAAGAATAAGAAAAAAAAGAAACACCAAATCACCTTTAAATCGTTGAGATGAAACTCTTTAATGTTTTTATCAAAATAGTATAAAAATAATATTTACTGCTTTACAATACAAACCAAAATGATTTGGTTTTGTTACTTTTTTAAAACATGTATTATTTGTATTACAATAAATTAAAAATGCGGGTAGCGGAGTGGCGCATGGAGGGGTAGTTAGCTCCGCCACAATGCACAAGGTCATTGGCGTGAATACAAGCCTTAAGTTATTTTCTTAATATCGGAAATCGGTTATTTCGATTATCAGCATTACTTTAGTACTCCTTGATTTTCTTGGCAGTCGTGTTCATAGAAAGCGAGAGCGAGATGACACGAGACTCAATCTCGTCGGTGCCTCTCGCACATTGTATGAGTGCAACAGCTCTTGCGTGAAATTTATTCTACCATTTGAATACCGCTAAATTCGAAGATAACGACTTTTTCCCTGGAAGTGCATACTCAAAATGCTTTTTTTTCTAGTCAAAATACTAATTTGCTTTTCAAAATCAAAGATGATAGCATTTATACTTAAAGTTGTCGAACGCCATTCTTGTGACGTCACTGTTCGGTGGCGTAAGGTTTATGAGTTTGGATTTTAGAGTGATCTTAAACTGTTTTGCATCTTAAAATAATACCCTTTTTGTTTTGGGTAATTTTTCTGTATTTTATTGATGGCAACACCATGTGGTTTAAAAATGATAATGTTTGAATGTAATTTTTTATAACAAATCAGGTAGCACAGATTATGACATTCTTAAGATTTTGTTAAAAATTACTTTTTAATTTCTGAACTTTATAAATTACCTCTAGGGATGTTTTAAATGTGATTGCCCAAGATGTGTAAGTTTTCTTTAGTTCGTAATTATTTATTAATGTTTTTTTCAACCCTAGACATTCCCAAATTAACATTTTTGGCATTGATAGTGTTATTTCTAGCGTGTAATAGATTTTATCCATGGAGTTTTTATATTTTGTAAATTAGTCATATAAAAAATTGAAAATAACAATTATGAAATAAACAATTCTTTTAATTGATAATACAAATTTTTGCACGCATTAGAAATAGGAAACTTGCGTTTGGTAAATGGCTAGGTACTGTTCAAGAAAATAATCCTTTGTTTTTTATACAATCCAACATAAAAGCTTATTTTACAGAAAAATGTCATCATTAAACGTGCTTTTTATTGATTTATAATTCAATGAATAATACAGGATAACCTAAACCCAGTTTCTCTAGTGAAAATTATTGTGAAAAATTGTCAAACGCCCGCTATCTAGCTCTGATTGGTTAAAAGAGTTCTCACCAGCGAATCGCGTTACTTGCCTTGCATTCAGTTTGTAACGGTTAGATATTTTTCCCATAAACTGGGATTTAATTCGACGTCAATCTTTCTGGGGGTGAATCTCATGAATATTAACCAATTTTACTCATAAAATACAAAAAATAACTGCTGTTCAATACGAGAAAATGCAGGGAGCAGTTGATTTATTTTGTGCGGTTTAAGCATTTGTTGTTTACATTCATGATACTTTATTTCCCAGAAAGGTTTCGAATATAAACTTTAAAAAGTGGCTATTTACCAAACGCAGATATAAGTTGTTGATGAAAAATTTTGAATTCCTATTCTAACCACAAGTTTGACAATATAATGAGTATCAAACGTCCTTGGTTACCGGGACTTGGCGGGAAAATAAGTAAAAAAAAAGTATAGCGCGTTATGGTATGTGAAGAATTCTCATGATATTGTAAATAATGTGAGTCAGGTGAATAGTGTTGTTGAATTTGTTATTTATTGCTTGTAATGTTGATTAGCTATTTTATAATGGAACTAATATACAAGTACCCAGTTATCAGTTGTTTTATTTTTTTATCTTACTCCTATGGAAGCTTAGATGGATGTTTGTTAGTCAATCACGCCGGAACGGCTGAATGGATCTGGATAAAATTTGACACATTATAGTCTGGAACAACATAATTTTTTAATGCCGAGAGTAATTCTTTTGGGATGATTTCCGACGTGAAGCGGCTTGCAAAAGTTAGTGTTTTCTAAAGATTCTTAGGAAAAATAGTTTGTGGCAAAAGCTTGTTTTTTCTAAAAACTCTGAGATAAAATAGAACACAGCTTTATACCAGCAGCTTCACTCATTCGAAGTTCGAAAATTGCATTGAATATAGTTGATTTATGCCCGGTTTCTGAGGTACGACGCCAGCACACCATGGTAACCGAGATTGTCCAATTTTTCCAACCAACCTTGAACCTAATGCTGTGGCGATAAAGTTGAAAGTCTATTAAGAAATTTGACAGATACTTTATACTGTACTTTATCGGTCGTTTATCTGTTCGTTAACGCTATTTGTCATAACGCCATTGGATGGTTAGTGGTTAACGGAAACGGACGGATAAACGACTGATAAAATACCTCAGGTACCCTAGTCACCCATCGCTATTATGTTCTTTTTTTTTTTCAAATTGCGACGTACATTCTGCCATCTATCGGTAAGGTACTACTCTCAGACTACCAGGGACTCCTAACACTACATTACACGCGCACCGAAAAGCTACAATAATACAAGCGCTGGGCACTTGGGTGCCCCAAAGAAATTGATGGATATCTGGTTATTGACGTAGATCTTAGAAAATATTTTTGTTTTCTTGTAAATGTTCATAATTGAGCCAAAACGATAACAAATAATTGTAACTTAACAATAAAACCATCATTTGTAAGCCGCGCTTTATAAGCTTACAAAAATGTGATAACTCAAAATAGGAACATCTAATTGATAGTTTTGTACCGTAGGTACATACTTATAATTCATAGTGCACTGTACAACGAAGCCATAGCGACTTCTCAATCGATGACAATTCGACAACCGGGGAGAGAGCAGGAACATGACTAGCCTTTGAAACGCGCTGTGCGGAGCGGGAACGGGTGTCTGCAACAAGAGTACATGTGCGAGTTTTTACTAACGCCCAACAAGGTTGACATGTTGTAGAAAATTAATTTCGTGGAACCGAGGTTTTTACCGTTTTTGAACGAGACCACTTGACTGAGTGACAGCAAAAAACGTCATCTCATTTGACATAAGTCAAACTTTAAACTTTCAAAGTCAGTTCGGAGATTGTCTCGATTTCCTTGATGTGCGAAGAGTTGCGGAGCAACAAGATATCTATAAATAACACGATAACGTATCAACGTTCGTTTACACGAGAGCGAGAACTGGCTATTTAATCTAATCGCCACGCCTCTACATTTAATTAATAACAGAAATTCACGAAGACGTCACTCAGTACTTATTTGATTGCGATAGAGGAAGGCCGTTTTATGAATTGAGTGGTTTCTAAGTGATAAAGACGTTAATTCCTATCGAGATTCTCTCATTGGCTTGAAGAAAAACCGGCTGTAAGAAAAGTCAATAGATCATAAGTGTAACCTAACTTTTTATTAGCAAAAGTGAACTTTTTGAAATGTCTGTCCTGAACAATTTCACTGTGTCGGTCGCGAAAGGATTACGACGTAAGTATTTATTGTTTATTTATTTACGATTTGTACCGAAGTAATAGAGTTAATAATAAATACACAATATTTTTTTTGCTTTTGATAAACTCTATAATTAATTTTGCAAATACTGCACACTTTTCGCAACACAAATGAAACTTAGTTATTAATTACAAACTACTAGATATAAAATGAATTACAATTTATCTAAGTATACAAATTTTCAATATTTGGGATGTATATTTATTTCTCAAATTTTTTTAACTAGTACTTGAAAAAAAAATATCTGAACAGAATAAACAATTCCGTAATCTGTTGATTGCGAATTACTTACAGTTATTCAGATAAAGAAAACAATTCTAATTTTATTTTCAATCGCTATTCAGATTGGGAAGGTCTGGAAGCTTCTAGATTTGGTTATCAAATCTTTGTAAGTTTTTGTATTGATTCTTAAAATAAAAAAAAAAACATCTGTACCAGTTTATATAAGATTCTTTTTTATCTGCTCCTACCTGTCTTGATGTGAAAAAATACCAGTTTTATTTATCTATTCTACCTAACATTAAGGAAAAAAACCAGTTGTTTGTTGTATGGGTGTGTAATTTGGGCCTTTGAGGCCTGACGCTTTACCTGGGTTATTATTTATGAGAAAGTAAACAAATGCATGTTTTTTTTGTTTTGGTGTTGAATGGTCATTCAAAGCCTCAAGTATTATATAAAAAACTAGATTTTGCTCACGACTTTGTATAGCCCGTTTTTCCCCATTCCCACAGTGCAATTCTCCTAGTGCCAAATTTCAGCTTTAACATTTCTGTGTCGTCCGTCAGTGACTCATCATTAATGGAAGAATTTTATACGTATTGATGATCAGTAAAAGGTCTTAAAATTAAATCTTTAGTACTGAGATAATTTTCACCTTCGTATCACCGCTATCTGACCCCAGCATACCACCCGCAAACTGTTAAGAAATATGACAGTTTGCGGGTGGTATGCTGGGGTTTTATCACCTTCGTTTATCTGTTCAAGTAAACATTTGCAGAAATATTTCTTTAACAAGTTAGTCACCTTCATTAAAGTTTATATTTTTATAGATAGTGTTCTATAAATGGCTTATAAGCAGTTTGTTGGAAAAAGTAAAGGCATATTTATTTATCTTCACATTTCTGTTTTGTTGGTCATGAGGACAAGCACTACTTACTACTGGGTTTACTTGGCAACCTGGAGGTGTTTCTGGTGTCAGGCAATATGCTATTGAATTTATCCATCTGGAATTTCTCAGACTAAGCCTTTTTTAAGGATGGGAAATCATCAAATAGCTCCTTACGCTCTGGAGCGGAAGGGAGTGTCAGACTCCCTAGTGCCCTTTGCGTTCCAAGGCCTCGGTGACTGTTTCAAACAAATTCCGCAACCCTCACCCTGGCATTGTTTCCAGTGTCAGGCAGTATATTATTGGGTTGAGGTACGACTTTCCATTGACGTCCGTCGAATTGAGGGTCGGGGAGGGGGGGGCGGGAGGGGGGGGGGGGGTGGTTACTACCCCCCCTTAAAAGGAAAAGTCTCGATGCCCCCCCCTTTTCGAGTTTTTTTAATTTTTAAATTCTGATGGTAATTTCCTCATTTAATGGATTAAAATTAATAATGATTGTAAAAAAACCAGGGGGAGCCCTTGGGGGGGGTTGTCTATTGTTTACCCGAAGATTATATACCATAATCACCATATTCTCGAATTTCATTTAACGATTTTTGATGGTGGGCTCGGTCGACGGAGCCCCGCTTCGCGGGGCTCCTACTTCTGTGTGGTTTATAAAAAAATAACCACGAAGGGGATGGCGGGGTCTATTCGCTCGCTTCGCTCGCTCAGACGACCCCGCCATCCCCTTCTAACCTAACCTATCCGAGTCGGAGTGCCCTAAAGTCCCAATTGCATCCAGTTTCTCCTGATATAACAACAGTTACACGGTACTGGGAACGGTGGCACGGGAACTACCAGCTACTGGTTCCAATGGCAAAGTCATGGGCACAAGTGGCTCACTAGAGTCCAACACCTGCACACACGGGGGGCCTGCAGAAGAGCTCGCAACAAGTGGCTCATCAGAGTCCAACACTTGCACTACACTCAATTCTTCAGACGGCACAGCAGAACACGAAACCCGGGGCTTCGGAGACGCCATGGTGGTAGTCAAACGTTGTTTTCACCGACAGGAGTACGTAAACACTCTCAACTGCTGCTAGGGACACATACGATGAGATGACTGACGATGACAGTGACAATACAAAATAGCGTCAGTTTTACGTTTCGTTCTACAAGCCGGCAAAAGACGGTAAACACTACACATTTTCAATTATAATAGCTCGTAATGAAAATAATGCTGTGATTTAAATATAAACTGTTAAATATATGTGTACATGAAAAGTATTGAAATGAGTACAAAATATAATTATTTACATACATTTTTATAAAATAAAATGTTACCGAACGTATGAAACCTTAACCGTAGGTAAAACGAAACGTTCAATGGTGAGAATTCTATATAGTCTGTGGTAGGGATTGACATAAATATTGTAAAAATAATTGATTTTCAATATTTTTTTTCTCAAAAAGTACGCGTCTTCGAATGTCGAAACTTTGCGTGTGTGCTTATAATAATGTAACCTTTCTGTAAAAAAAATATCAACTCCCAACTCGCCGGACGGCAATGGAAAACTCACCCGATCGTCAAACTGAAGTGGCAGTGGGCAGAACACATTGCTCGCAAAACAGATGATCGATGCAGTGGCGACCGCGTGCCGGAAGACGCAGCGTTGGAAGGCCTCCCACAAGGTGGACCGATGACCTGGTGAGGGTCGCGGGTAGCCGATGGATGCGAGACGCACAGGACCGGTTGTTGTTTGTTGTGGTGACACTTAGGGAGGCCTATGGCCAGCAGCGGACGTCTTCTGGCTGAAATGACGATGAATGGCAATAGGCTCACTGCATCTAAGAGCTCGTTTACGGAGAAGGGATTTTACACGCGTTTGCTTGAAATGCAGGCGGAGCCCGCGCGCGGATAGCAACGCCGCGTCGCACGCGACGTTAGTCGCGGCGGCGCACGCAGCGTTGCAACCAGCTATTCCTGCAATTCTCCGTTCACGGTAAAATGTAGCGAATCAAATCAAATCAAATCAAATCAAATCGTATATTTCAAATAAACCATTTACAGGCACTTTTGAATTGTCAAGGTCGGTCAGTCCAACAAGATGAAGCTATTTGCACGTTCCAAAGCGTAGATCTCTATGGAGAAGAACGTGCAAGAAACTCCACGGACACTCTTTTAAAAAATAATAAATTGTTACAAATTTTTGTTTACATCAAGTTGAAATTATACAAACATGTGAGAACGATGTAAAAGACGAGCAGGATAAAAGCGTCCGGGAAAAAAAGGAACAATTCAAAGAAATATTTAAAATAAACCATGGCAACTGAGAAATGACCAGTCCCAACTGACAGCGCCCGTTCACGAACATGACGCATGCGCTAGCACCATTCGGCTCAACCATTTTGAAGGGAGCCAAATGATCCAACGCATACGCCACCATCAGCCAGACTTTTGTGTGAGCATGACACTCCCAACCGCCAGGGTACATTCAAGTCAAAAACAAACCTAAAACTGATAGCTATAGCTTAAGTTTAAGGTACACAGTACTCACACATGTGCCGTTAAAATGGATGAAATTATACATTGCTAAATAAAATTGAGTCTATACAATGCAAATATTGTTTTTTTTTTTTACAATCTTCAGCCGGTCCAACAATGTTTCCAAATGCTAACAGATTATTTTGTGCGCCCTAGTGGCTGTGGAGCCGGACCAGCATTCAGCCAAGCATTTTTATCTTCAATATAATCCCCCAACTTATAATATGCTTGCCTGCATAGTGTGCGTTTAATACAAAATTTAAATTTTGTCTCATTTAGTTCTAATATATGGGGAGGTATCTTATTATAACATTTTAAACAGTACCCCATAAAAGATGAGGCAACTTTAGCCAGTCTGAAACCTGGTTGAACTAATTGATCCCTATTTCTAGTACCATAATTATGTCTGTCGCCTCTTTTACTAAAAAGATGTAAATTCTTTCTGACATACATGATGTTCTCGTAAATGTATTGACAAGGTACCGTCATGATGTTAATATTCTTAAACAGTTCCCTTAGAGAATCGCGCCGGCGGAGATTGTAAATCGCTTTGATGGCTCTTTTCTGCAGAATAAAAATAGACTCAATGTCTGCAGCCCGTCCCCATAGTAAAATACCGTAAGACATGATACTGTGAAAGTAACTAAAATAGACCAGTCTCGCGGTATCGACATCCGTTAGTTGGCGGATTTTCCTAACAGCATAAGCTGCTGAACTTAGCCGTCCAGAAAGAGATGTTATATGAGGGCCCCATTGTAGCCTTGGGTCAAGCGTAATTCCCAGGAAAACCGTTTTATCGACAAATTCTAGTTTTTCCCTGTTCAATACTATGTCACAATCACTGCTTTTGACATTGGGTAAAGCAAATCTTATACATTTCGTTTTCTTTTCATTCAAAACCAAATTATTCGCCGTGAACCAATTTTGGACTTGCATTAGGGCATTATTTATGATATCAACATTGTCTGTCTGTCTATTTATCTTAAAAATTAAGGAGGTATCGTCGGCAAACAGCACCATATCAAGTTTTTGTTGCAATAAATAGGGTAAATCGTTGATATATACCAAAAACAAGAAAGGACCCAAAATCGAGCCCTGGGGAACGCCCATTATCACGTTTAATCCCGACGAATTGACACCGTTTATTTGAACCAATTGCCGTCTATCATTCAAATAAGATTTGACCAAGTTTAACGCTGTTTTGACCAGTCCGTAATGCCCGAGCTTCAGGAGTAATGTATCGTGATCAACGCAATCAAACGCCTTCGAGAGATCACAAAAGACACCTATGGCATCCTGTGCGTCCTCCCACGCATTAAAGATGTGCTTTAGTAAGGTAACACCAGCGTCAGTTGTACAACGTCCCTTGGTGAAACCATACTGTTTATCATGAAAGATGTTATTCGTGTTAAAATGATTAAGCATCTGATTTAGCATCACTTTTTCAAATACCTTACTAAACACTGGCAACACAGATACTGGTCTATAATTATTTGTGTCTTTACTATCCCCAGATTTAAAAAGTGGTATCACCTTACTGAATTTCATTAGTTCCGGAAAGACTCCTTGATCCACACACAAATTAAATATTACAGCTAAGTACGGCGCTACAGTCTCGATGATTGAGGTACAAACTTTGATAGACAATCCCCATAGATCTTCGGTCAATTTAATTTTGATTTGTTTAAAAGTTTTTATTACTACTATGGGGTTTATATGTTTAAAATTAAATTCAGTCGGGCTGGCTGAAACGTTCGCCTGTAATAAATCAAAAGCAAGTGAAGGCGAGGAATTTAAGGCTTCAGTAGTTTTAATAGGGATACTCGTAAAGAAATTTACAAATTCTTGAGCAACTTGTTTGTTATCGCTAATAAGTCCATGAGAAGTCTCCAATCCGTAATCAGTGTTATGTCTTTTGTTCCTATTTGTTTCATTGTTTATAATTTTCCAAACCGTCTTTATTTTATTGTCTGCTGTTTTTACCTTATTACTTATATATAAAGCCTTAGCTACCTTACAAGTGTTTTTATAAATCTTTGAGTAGGTAGCTACATACTTATTAAAAGTCTCAGTGTTAATAAAAGGCTTAAGGCCATACAACTCATAAAGTCTTTCCCTACTTTTTCGGAGTCCTTTAGTTGCCCAGTCACTAAATAAAAACTTAGGGCAGATAGTTTTAGTTTTCTTTTTAAAAGTATTATTGAATTCGGTTTGGACACCCGCTAACTCAGACATAACTGTTGATACATGGGTGTACTATACTAAGACACATCTCATCCTTACTCGTCATGCTTGATTTAATATTTTTTTTCCTCCTTTGGAAGAATTATTTAAAGAAACATAACTGCAATCAGTCAGACCCCCTGGGCATGAAGTGTTTCGTGACTCATTAGCTGAGCGTAGACACATAGGAGTAAAAAAATAATAACAAAGGTCATTGGCACCATTCAAATAAACCCATAGTTGATTAAGGTAGATCTGGTCATTGTTCATATCTTTTGTCATTTTGCCAATTTGTAGTGTACTAGAAACATCACTGACCTAGTTCTCTTAATTTACTATACAGTAATGGAAAATGCCAATTACTTATCATTGTTTCAATCAACTGTCTACATCTTTTTCCATGTTGAGTGTGTGTGTCACTGCCAATCTAACAGTCATTCCTACTTTTCGTTACTGGATCAGTACTTCCAGAGTCACCTCCTACAAGCAAACAATTTTACGTCCATTCAGTGGCGTAGCTAGCATGGGTGACACCCTGTGTGGATATTTGTGGTGTCACCCAGAAATATATCTTTTTGTGAATATTATTAGGTGCAGTCGCCGCCCATCGTTTCGGTACAGGGTAGGGGAGTCATCATTAGTGCTGCAGACTTTTTACTGGCCCTAGCTATGCCACCGAGTCTATAGTATTAGGTACTGAGTTTAATTTTGGCTCATAGTACCGGTCGAGGTAACCACTAGTTCATTAGTTGACAAAATCAAAAACATTGTTTCAGCAACACCTACATATTTTGCCAAATGGTGCAAATCACGTGCAGATTGCAAAGCATTCTTTAGGTACGAAGATAATTCTGACCAAGAACACATTACTGATTAAGCATCATGTTATTGTTATTGCAATCATGATTCATTACATTATTTTAATCTCATTTGGAAATTCTTATCTGATACCAGCATAAGTAGGTATTGTACCCCCTGCTAGGCACAGGTCTCATTTACACAGCAACGATTCGTTTTGCGTCTTTCGCATCAATTACATTTCACCAGTTTTGCCAAAGCTGTGACCCAGTTACTGGGTTGTGGAGATCATATAGTCAGAGGTACCTATAGTACCCATTTCGCCACTATATTTAAGTCCGTTGCAAGCCTGCACTAAACTGTTTGCATGCCTTAGTATAAGGCGTGGTCCTAGTTGGCTAGCGATCGTAGTCAGTTAACGATGCAATTTCGTCGCGCGATGATTGGCTAGCTTCAATTATAATAATAATAATAAGCCTTTTTATTCTGAACTTCTCATAAGTGTGAATACAATATGTTCTTGTTATAATATGTCCCGAAGCTCAGTTTGCCTCTTGGCATAGGCCTCCTCTAACAATTTCCACTGGGACCTTTCACTTGCTACTTCTCTCCAGTGAAGTCCAGCCGTGAGTTTCAGGTCATCTTTCCATCTTGTTTGTTAGCGTCTTCTGCTTCTCCTGGCATCTCTGGGATACCAGTTGGTAACAATTTTACACCATCTCTCTTGTGGTTCCCGTAGCGTGTGACCTGACCATCTCCACTTTGGTTGGTCTATCCGGGTTATTATATCAACAACTTTGGTTTTGGTCCTTATTATGCTACATCTCACTCTGTCTTGTTTCTTTATTCCTGTCAAGCTTCTCGTGTTGTAAAAATACTTAAAAATGTCCAAAAATACACGAAACCCGTTTGTCAATTGGCATTTTGACAGGCAGGTTATTGACCTAGGTCACTGACCTTCCTTAACTTGTTTTCCTTAACAATTGCTTATAGTTTGGATATTCCTATAAAAGTGACACTTTTTACACTAAATAAGTACCTAACCTTGTATCAAAAGACCAATTGTTTACTTGGCAAAATACCAGAGATATAGGGCGTTTGTGCACTCACTCCTTTTCGATTCGTCTTCGTAGTTTATTTTGGAAAACATTATTCGAATCGTTACGAACGATTCAACAACCGAATACAAGTGAGTGCAAAAACACCCTCAATCGTATAAGAATTGTATAATTCGTATTCTTAGTTTTATTGTTTACGTGTTCGCGATTATTCACGAACATTCTAAGAAAAGATCTAACATCCATACAAATATCTAATTACGAATACGAGCAAGTGCACAAATGCCTTCATTGCACAAACACCTGAAGTGCAAACAGGCCCCTCTTCACCCAGAAGTGCTATTCTGTAAAATTTTCGTGTCTCGACAGGAATTTGATACTCACCTCGGATTCTGCTGCAGCGGAATCGGAGGTCGGACCTTTATGTTGTGTGTAATAAAGCTCACTTTGTGAGTTTTGTTACTCAGTTGAAGCTCGATATCGAAATGGTTATTTACAGAATATCCTAGCAGGCCATGTGCCTAGGGCCCCGCGACCGATAGGGGCCCCTAGTTCTGCCAGATAACTTACCGACGTCTGATAAAAGTTAAAATTTAAAGAAAGTAAAAATATATATATTTACTAGCTTTTGCCTGCGACTTCGTACGCGCATATCCCGTTTTTCCCGTTCCCGTAGGAATTTCTTACTCCCCTATGGAGTGTAGGGAAACTACATGCCAAATTTCAGCATTCTACGATCACTAGTTTCGGCTGTGCGTTGCCTGTCAGTCACTCAGTCAATCAAGACAGTAACGGAAGAATTTTATATATTAGGATTTCATTCCATATAATCCTGTCTCTATAGACTTTTAAGCACTAACTTGTAATTGCCAATTGTGACTTTTTATAACTGTGAGTCGAATAAATCCTCTCTCGAAGAGGCCCTATAATCCTGTGCCCAGGGCCTCTAATAGGTAAAAGACGGCCCTAAGTGCACAAACGCAAACACCCTAAGCCCAAAGGCAAATGGCAAATGTCTTGTCGAATACGAGTGAGTGCGCAAACGTCTTAAGTAGGTAGTAGAATTGCAACAACCACGTGCGCTAAGTATCTACTTATCAACTCGGAAATTACTTCAAAATAGTATTCTTTAATTGCGTCAATTGTATTAACTCCAATAACCTTGTGCCCTCTTATTTGACGACCTTCAAGTCCGCAGTTTTTATCATTCTTATCACTGTACTTTAGTTAGTAATTTCGCTAATATTACTACTTATGTACGGTACATAATTATGTTTCATTTACCTATCTATGTTTTTCATGCGTAACATGCGTAGGTAAATGGAATTTAATTTCCTGAATAAATCCATCTCCCTAGTCTTTTCCCAACTATATTGGGGTCTGCTTCCAGTCTAACCGGGTGTAGCTGAGTAGTGAGTACCAGTGTTTTAAATGGAGCGACTGCCTGTCTGACCTCCAGAATACGGTAACTGGGTATCAAGATACCTTTTGGCAAGACTGATGTCAGACTTTCTGACTTCTGATTGTTAGTAACAACTGTCCCGGTTGTGTAAATACAAAGGTGGCTGCAACACAGACACCCATGGTCTGTGTTGCATTATGTTGCGGATGGCTTAGAGCAGTTATAGTCTGTCCAAACCCAGCTGCAATAAAGCGGTCTGTAGTGCAGCCGCATTTGTTTCAATAATTCAATGAAAAAAATGAAAAGGCGGCTGCAACACAGACACCCATACTCTGTACTGCATTATCTTGCGAATGGCTTAACGCAGTTATAGTCTGTCCGAACCCAGCTGCAACGCAGCGGATGGTCAACAGTTCACGAATCGACCTCAGTAAGCGTCGCTGAACCCGTCAGCCTTCAAAGCACGTGAGAATATTTCTGATCTCTCGTTCTATCATAGTCCTTATCCATCGCTTACCATCAGGCGAGAATGACGAGATTGAGGACAAAAGCGGTTTATGGAGAGTGAAAAGACTGTGTGTCATAGGACCCTTTAGATACTTACGGTTTTTTAGGGTTCCGAAAAAAAGGAACCCTTATAGGATCACTCGGGTGTCTGTCTGTCTGTCTGTCCGTCTGTCACAGCCAGTTTTCTCTGGATCCACTGGACCGATTCTGATGAAATTTTGTACACATATGGACTTCTATGACCCAAACACGGACGCGATACGTAAATGATTAAATTTTTAGTATGGGGTTCACTTTTGGGGGTCAAACTAGAAAATTAAATGAAAAAGTTTTTTGAACAATATCGTGTGACATATCGAATGAAAGGGCTTACTGCGAAGGTTTCAATTATATTTTTTTTCATAATTTTAAAATAAATAGTATTGAAGTTATTCAAGAAATTAGACGAAAATGACCATTCCCCCTTATCTCCGAAACTACTTAGCCTAAAATTTTGAAAAAAAATGGAGATAATAGATCTTTATCTAAAGATTACAGGAAAGAATCCTATTAGAAGTCTGTAGTGTTAAAATAACATGTTAAAAAAAAATCGTTCGGAACCCTTTGCACGCGAGTCCGACTCGCACTTGGCCAATTTTTTAAACACTAAGGGCTGCGTAAATAAATGTTTAAACTTGTAAAACCTATGACATAACAGTCACTACAAGGAAGTATGTTTACCTATTTCAAGCACCAGTCATTCAGAAACACTCGTGCAAATTGTTGTTTTCAATTGTTTGTTATTGTAATGCTCGACACAGTTACATAAGTGCCTGAATTGATGTAACTAACCTATCTCAACATTTTTCATACGTTGTGCAACTGCATCTGATAAGACTTAAGCACTTTTACGATATTTTGCTTCAGCACACTTAAGCAAAATATCGTAAAATGTTTCCCACAAGGGCTCACAACCTCATTATTATCATATCAGCCGAATGACGTCTACTGCTGGACATAGGCCTCCCCCAAGTCTCGCCACAACAGCCGGTCCTGTGCGTCTACCCGCGACCATCACCAGGTCATCGGTCCACCTTGTGAAAGGCGTTCCAACGCTGCCTCTTCCGGTACGCGGTCGCCACTCCAGAATTTTTCGGCCCCATCGACCGTCTGTTCTGCGAGCAATGTGCTCTGCCCACTGCCACTTCAGTTTGGCTATCCTTCGGGCTATGTCGGTAACCTTGGTTCTCTTGCAGATATCTTGTTTCTTGATTCGATCACGCAAGGAAACAACCTCTAAATTTAACTAACGATTAATCATGATGCCAGCGAAAAGTCTACACTAGTAGAGCCGATTTTACAACAACAAAATAACTTTTTGGACTTTGCCGCTGTCGGGTAAAAAAGGTCCTCTCGATTTTTTTATATATACGGTCCCTTTGGGACTAACTACGCCACTGATAATGCATGTGTTGTGAATAATCAAATCAATTTTATAACGATGTTTAAAAATAATTTATGAACGGGGATGTTTATGAGTAATGAATAAATTGTGTGAAAGACGATGTACAGGTGAATTTTTCAAGCGGGCGTGGATGGCCATATAGAAAATATGTAGCTGTGTCGTGCCCATTTTGTTGGGCGGTATTTTTTCGGGTTAATATACAGCCTATAACACTCACAAATAACGTGGCTTTATATTGGCAAAAGAATTTTCGAAAAAGGTTTAGTAGATCCAGAGATTACCCCCTCAACCTCACAAACTACCTCTTTTTAATATTAGTATAGAAGTATAGACGAGCACTTCGCCCGCGACTTCGTTCGCGCGGGTTTAGTTGGTACTCCACGAACTTCATCTCCCCTCTACTCTCTTAATAGGGTAATGTGTAAATTACTTATTAATAGACTAAATGTAGGGCAGTTCGCTCAAACCGCAACATTTTTCTTACTTAGTATTTTTCTTACTTACTAGAGTATTTTTATACCCGTCGTACTTTTAAACGAAAGGTCCGATTTGAATAATGTGTAATTTACATGTACATAACCAACCTTAATAATCAAACAGTTTTATATAATCAAAGGGTTTTATCACCTTCGTTTATCTGTTCAAGTAAACATTTGCAGAAATATTTCTTTAACAAGTTAGTCACCTTCATTAAAGTTTATATTTTTATAGATAGTGTTCTATAAATGGCTTATAAGCAGTTTGTTGGAAAAAGTAAAGGCATATTTATTTATCTTCACATTTCTGTTTTGTTGGTCATGAGGACAAGCACTACTTACTACTGGGTTTACTTGGCAACCTGGAGGTGTTTCTGGTGTCAGGCAATATGCTATTGAATTTATCCATCTGGAATTTCTCAGACTAAGCCTTTTTTAAGGATGGGAAATCATCAAATAGCTCCTTACGCTCTGGAGCGGAAGGGAGTGTCAGACTCCCTAGTGCCCTTTGCGTTCCAAGGCCTCGGTGACTGTTTCAAACAAATTCCGCAACCCTCACCCTGGCATTGTTTCCAGTGTCAGGCAGTATATTATTGGGTTGAGGTACGACTTTCCATTGACGTCCGTCGAATTGAGGGTCGGGGAGGGGGGGCGGGAGGGGGGGGGGGTGGTTACTACCCCCCCTTAAAAGGAAAAGTCTCGATGCCCCCCCCTTTTCGAGTTTTTTTAATTTTTAAATTCTGATGGTAATTTCCTCATTTAATGGATTAAAATTAATAATGATTGTAAAAAAACCAGGGGGAGCCCTTGGGGGGGGTTGTCTATTGTTTACCCGAAGATTATATACCATAATCACCATATTCTCGAATTTCATTTAACGATTTTTGATGGTGGGCTCGGTCGACGGAGCCCCGCTTCGCGGGGCTCCTACTTCTGTGTGGTTTATAAAAAAATAACCACGAAGGGGATGGCGGGGTCTATTCGCTCGCTTCGCTCGCTCAGACGACCCCGCCATCCCCTTCTAACCTAACCTATCCGAGTCGGAGTGCCCTAAAGTCCCAATTGCATCCAGTTTCTCCTGATATAACAACAGTTACACGGTACTGGGAACGGTGGCACGGGAACTACCAGCTACTGGTTCCAATGGCAAAGTCATGGGCACAAGTGGCTCACTAGAGTCCAACACCTGCACACACGGGGGGCCTGCAGAAGAGCTCGCAACAAGTGGCTCATCAGAGTCCAACACTTGCACTACACTCAATTCTTCAGACGGCACAGCAGAACACGAAACCCGGGGCTTCGGAGACGCCATGGTGGTAGTCAAACGTTGTTTTCACCGACAGGAGTACGTAAACACTCTCAACTGCTGCTAGGGACACATACGATGAGATGACTGACGATGACAGTGACAATACAAAATAGCGTCAGTTTTACGTTTCGTTCTACAAGCCGGCAAAAGACGGTAAACACTACACATTTTCAATTATAATAGCTCGTAATGAAAATAATGCTGTGATTTAAATATAAACTGTTAAATATATGTGTACATGAAAAGTATTGAAATGAGTACAAAATATAATTATTTACATACATTTTTATAAAATAAAATGTTACCGAACGTATGAAACCTTAACCGTAGGTAAAACGAAACGTTCAATGGTGAGAATTCTATATAGTCTGTGGTAGGGATTGACATAAATATTGTAAAAATAATTGATTTTCAATATTTTTTTTCTCAAAAAGTACGCGTCTTCGAATGTCGAAACTTTGCGTGTGTGCTTATAATAATGTAACCTTTCTGTAAAAAAAATATCAACTCCCAACTCGCCGGACGGCAATGGAAAACTCACCCGATCGTCAAACTGAAGTGGCAGTGGGCAGAACACATTGCTCGCAAAACAGATGATCGATGCAGTGGCGACCGCGTGCCGGAAGACGCAGCGTTGGAAGGCCTCCCACAAGGTGGACCGATGACCTGGTGAGGGTCGCGGGTAGCCGATGGATGCGAGACGCACAGGACCGGTTGTTGTTTGTTGTGGTGACACTTAGGGAGGCCTATGGCCAGCAGCGGACGTCTTCTGGCTGAAATGACGATGAATGGCAATAGGCTCACTGCATCTAAGAGCTCGTTTACGGAGAAGGGATTTTACACGCGTTTGCTTGAAATGCAGGCGGAGCCCGCGCGCGGATAGCAACGCCGCGTCGCACGCGACGTTAGTCGCGGCGGCGCACGCAGCGTTGCAACCAGCTATTCCTGCAATTCTCCGTTCACGGTAAAATGTAGCGACACCCGCTAACTCAGACATAACTGTTGATACATGGGTGTACTATACTAAGACACATCTCATCCTTACTCGTCATGCTTGATTTAATATTTTTTTTCCTCCTTTGGAAGAATTATTTAAAGAAACATAACTGCAATCAGTCAGACCCCCTGGGCATGAAGTGTTTCGTGACTCATTAGCTGAGCGTAGACACATAGGAGTAAAAAAATAATAACAAAGGTCATTGGCACCATTCAAATAAACCCATAGTTGATTAAGGTAGATCTGGTCATTGTTCATATCTTTTGTCATTTTGCCAATTTGTAGTGTACTAGAAACATCACTGACCTAGTTCTCTTAATTTACTATACAGTAATGGAAAATGCCAATTACTTATCATTGTTTCAATCAACTGTCTACATCTTTTTCCATGTTGAGTGTGTGTGTCACTGCCAATCTAACAGTCATTCCTACTTTTCGTTACTGGATCAGTACTTCCAGAGTCACCTCCTACAAGCAAACAATTTTACGTCCATTCAGTGGCGTAGCTAGCATGGGTGACACCCTGTGTGGATATTTGTGGTGTCACCCAGAAATATATCTTTTTGTGAATATTATTAGGTGCAGTCGCCGCCCATCGTTTCGGTACAGGGTAGGGGAGTCATCATTAGTGCTGCAGACTTTTTACTGGCCCTAGCTATGCCACCGAGTCTATAGTATTAGGTACTGAGTTTAATTTTGGCTCATAGTACCGGTCGAGGTAACCACTAGTTCATTAGTTGACAAAATCAAAAACATTGTTTCAGCAACACCTACATATTTTGCCAAATGGTGCAAATCACGTGCAGATTGCAAAGCATTCTTTAGGTACGAAGATAATTCTGACCAAGAACACATTACTGATTAAGCATCATGTTATTGTTATTGCAATCATGATTCATTACATTATTTTAATCTCATTTGGAAATTCTTATCTGATACCAGCATAAGTAGGTATTGTACCCCCTGCTAGGCACAGGTCTCATTTACACAGCAACGATTCGTTTTGCGTCTTTCGCATCAATTACATTTCACCAGTTTTGCCAAAGCTGTGACCCAGTTACTGGGTTGTGGAGATCATATAGTCAGAGGTACCTATAGTACCCATTTCGCCACTATATTTAAGTCCGTTGCAAGCCTGCACTAAACTGTTTGCATGCCTTAGTATAAGGCGTGGTCCTAGTTGGCTAGCGATCGTAGTCAGTTAACGATGCAATTTCGTCGCGCGATGATTGGCTAGCTTCAATTATAATAATAATAATAAGCCTTTTTATTCTGAACTTCTCATAAGTGTGAATACAATATGTTCTTGTTATAATATGTCCCGAAGCTCAGTTTGCCTCTTGGCATAGGCCTCCTCTAACAATTTCCACTGGGACCTTTCACTTGCTACTTCTCTCCAGTGAAGTCCAGCCGTGAGTTTCAGGTCATCTTTCCATCTTGTTTGTTAGCGTCTTCTGCTTCTCCTGGCATCTCTGGGATACCAGTTGGTAACAATTTTACACCATCTCTCTTGTGGTTCCCGTAGCGTGTGACCTGACCATCTCCACTTTGGTTGGTCTATCCGGGTTATTATATCAACAACTTTGGTTTTGGTCCTTATTATGCTACATCTCACTCTGTCTTGTTTCTTTATTCCTGTCAAGCTTCTCGTGTTGTAAAAATACTTAAAAATGTCCAAAAATACACGAAACCCGTTTGTCAATTGGCATTTTGACAGGCAGGTTATTGACCTAGGTCACTGACCTTCCTTAACTTGTTTTCCTTAACAATTGCTTATAGTTTGGATATTCCTATAAAAGTGACACTTTTTACACTAAATAAGTACCTAACCTTGTATCAAAAGACCAATTGTTTACTTGGCAAAATACCAGAGATATAGGGCGTTTGTGCACTCACTCCTTTTCGATTCGTCTTCGTAGTTTATTTTGGAAAACATTATTCGAATCGTTACGAACGATTCAACAACCGAATACAAGTGAGTGCAAAAACACCCTCAATCGTATAAGAATTGTATAATTCGTATTCTTAGTTTTATTGTTTACGTGTTCGCGATTATTCACGAACATTCTAAGAAAAGATCTAACATCCATACAAATATCTAATTACGAATACGAGCAAGTGCACAAATGCCTTCATTGCACAAACACCTGAAGTGCAAACAGGCCCCTCTTCACCCAGAAGTGCTATTCTGTAAAATTTTCGTGTCTCGACAGGAATTTGATACTCACCTCGGATTCTGCTGCAGCGGAATCGGAGGTCGGACCTTTATGTTGTGTGTAATAAAGCTCACTTTGTGAGTTTTGTTACTCAGTTGAAGCTCGATATCGAAATGGTTATTTACAGAATATCCTAGCAGGCCATGTGCCTAGGGCCCCGCGACCGATAGGGGCCCCTAGTTCTGCCAGATAACTTACCGACGTCTGATAAAAGTTAAAATTTAAAGAAAGTAAAAATATATATATTTACTAGCTTTTGCCTGCGACTTCGTACGCGCATATCCCGTTTTTCCCGTTCCCGTAGGAATTTCTTACTCCCCTATGGAGTGTAGGGAAACTACATGCCAAATTTCAGCATTCTACGATCACTAGTTTCGGCTGTGCGTTGCCTGTCAGTCACTCAGTCAATCAAGACAGTAACGGAAGAATTTTATATATTAGGATTTCATTCCATATAATCCTGTCTCTATAGACTTTTAAGCACTAACTTGTAATTGCCAATTGTGACTTTTTATAACTGTGAGTCGAATAAATCCTCTCTCGAAGAGGCCCTATAATCCTGTGCCCAGGGCCTCTAATAGGTAAAAGACGGCCCTAAGTGCACAAACGCAAACACCCTAAGCCCAAAGGCAAATGGCAAATGTCTTGTCGAATACGAGTGAGTGCGCAAACGTCTTAAGTAGGTAGTAGAATTGCAACAACCACGTGCGCTAAGTATCTACTTATCAACTCGGAAATTACTTCAAAATAGTATTCTTTAATTGCGTCAATTGTATTAACTCCAATAACCTTGTGCCCTCTTATTTGACGACCTTCAAGTCCGCAGTTTTTATCATTCTTATCACTGTACTTTAGTTAGTAATTTCGCTAATATTACTACTTATGTACGGTACATAATTATGTTTCATTTACCTATCTATGTTTTTCATGCGTAACATGCGTAGGTAAATGGAATTTAATTTCCTGAATAAATCCATCTCCCTAGTCTTTTCCCAACTATATTGGGGTCTGCTTCCAGTCTAACCGGGTGTAGCTGAGTAGTGAGTACCAGTGTTTTAAATGGAGCGACTGCCTGTCTGACCTCCAGAATACGGTAACTGGGTATCAAGATACCTTTTGGCAAGACTGATGTCAGACTTTCTGACTTCTGATTGTTAGTAACAACTGTCCCGGTTGTGTAAATACAAAGGTGGCTGCAACACAGACACCCATGGTCTGTGTTGCATTATGTTGCGGATGGCTTAGAGCAGTTATAGTCTGTCCAAACCCAGCTGCAATAAAGCGGTCTGTAGTGCAGCCGCATTTGTTTCAATAATTCAATGAAAAAAATGAAAAGGCGGCTGCAACACAGACACCCATACTCTGTACTGCATTATCTTGCGAATGGCTTAACGCAGTTATAGTCTGTCCGAACCCAGCTGCAACGCAGCGGATGGTCAACAGTTCACGAATCGACCTCAGTAAGCGTCGCTGAACCCGTCAGCCTTCAAAGCACGTGAGAATATTTCTGATCTCTCGTTCTATCATAGTCCTTATCCATCGCTTACCATCAGGCGAGAATGACGAGATTGAGGACAAAAGCGGTTTATGGAGAGTGAAAAGACTGTGTGTCATAGGACCCTTTAGATACTTACGGTTTTTTAGGGTTCCGAAAAAAAGGAACCCTTATAGGATCACTCGGGTGTCTGTCTGTCTGTCTGTCCGTCTGTCACAGCCAGTTTTCTCTGGATCCACTGGACCGATTCTGATGAAATTTTGTACACATATGGACTTCTATGACCCAAACACGGACGCGATACGTAAATGATTAAATTTTTAGTATGGGGTTCACTTTTGGGGGTCAAACTAGAAAATTAAATGAAAAAGTTTTTTGAACAATATCGTGTGACATATCGAATGAAAGGGCTTACTGCGAAGGTTTCAATTATATTTTTTTTCATAATTTTAAAATAAATAGTATTGAAGTTATTCAAGAAATTAGACGAAAATGACCATTCCCCCTTATCTCCGAAACTACTTAGCCTAAAATTTTGAAAAAAAATGGAGATAATAGATCTTTATCTAAAGATTACAGGAAAGAATCCTATTAGAAGTCTGTAGTGTTAAAATAACATGTTAAAAAAAAATCGTTCGGAACCCTTTGCACGCGAGTCCGACTCGCACTTGGCCAATTTTTTAAACACTAAGGGCTGCGTAAATAAATGTTTAAACTTGTAAAACCTATGACATAACAGTCACTACAAGGAAGTATGTTTACCTATTTCAAGCACCAGTCATTCAGAAACACTCGTGCAAATTGTTGTTTTCAATTGTTTGTTATTGTAATGCTCGACACAGTTACATAAGTGCCTGAATTGATGTAACTAACCTATCTCAACATTTTTCATACGTTGTGCAACTGCATCTGATAAGACTTAAGCACTTTTACGATATTTTGCTTCAGCACACTTAAGCAAAATATCGTAAAATGTTTCCCACAAGGGCTCACAACCTCATTATTATCATATCAGCCGAATGACGTCTACTGCTGGACATAGGCCTCCCCCAAGTCTCGCCACAACAGCCGGTCCTGTGCGTCTACCCGCGACCATCACCAGGTCATCGGTCCACCTTGTGAAAGGCGTTCCAACGCTGCCTCTTCCGGTACGCGGTCGCCACTCCAGAATTTTTCGGCCCCATCGACCGTCTGTTCTGCGAGCAATGTGCTCTGCCCACTGCCACTTCAGTTTGGCTATCCTTCGGGCTATGTCGGTAACCTTGGTTCTCTTGCAGATATCTTGTTTCTTGATTCGATCACGCAAGGAAACAACCTCTAAATTTAACTAACGATTAATCATGATGCCAGCGAAAAGTCTACACTAGTAGAGCCGATTTTACAACAACAAAATAACTTTTTGGACTTTGCCGCTGTCGGGTAAAAAAGGTCCTCTCGATTTTTTTATATATACGGTCCCTTTGGGACTAACTACGCCACTGATAATGCATGTGTTGTGAATAATCAAATCAATTTTATAACGATGTTTAAAAATAATTTATGAACGGGGATGTTTATGAGTAATGAATAAATTGTGTGAAAGACGATGTACAGGTGAATTTTTCAAGCGGGCGTGGATGGCCATATAGAAAATATGTAGCTGTGTCGTGCCCATTTTGTTGGGCGGTATTTTTTCGGGTTAATATACAGCCTATAACACTCACAAATAACGTGGCTTTATATTGGCAAAAGAATTTTCGAAAAAGGTTTAGTAGATCCAGAGATTACCCCCTCAACCTCACAAACTACCTCTTTTTAATATTAGTATAGAAGTATAGACGAGCACTTCGCCCGCGACTTCGTTCGCGCGGGTTTAGTTGGTACTCCACGAACTTCATCTCCCCTCTACTCTCTTAATAGGGTAATGTGTAAATTACTTATTAATAGACTAAATGTAGGGCAGTTCGCTCAAACCGCAACATTTTTCTTACTTAGTATTTTTCTTACTTACTAGAGTATTTTTATACCCGTCGTACTTTTAAACGAAAGGTCCGATTTGAATAATGTGTAATTTACATGTACATAACCAACCTTAATAATCAAACAGTTTAAATGGATAAGGATTAATATTATGATACCAAAATCACCACTATTCCATTCCACACGGGTTTTGATTGAATAATTTGAACAAAAAAGCGGTCATATATAATAGATTATTCCCTCGCGGACTTTTTTGTAGATATTGATGTCCTCCATAAAACTGAAATCAGTTTGCTCTATTGTCAATAGTTTCCGCAGCGTTCGCGGTATTAAGACTTTTTTTTTCACATCTTGGGTTACATTATCGAAGTTTTCATACGGATCCCTAACTTACCTATATTCATCAGGGATAATGTAGGATTCTAATGGTGAAAGAATTTTTCAAATCAGTCAAGTATTTTTGGAGTCTATTCAATTCAAACAAACAAACAAATCTTTCCTTTTTTATAATATTAGTGTAGATAGCGAAATATACTCAAAAGATATCTTACGCCTGAATTTGGCGAAAACAACTAAAATTGCAACATCTAAAAGTATAGTACTTACTAAAATAGATTTTTGCCTACAATCGACTTTCAAGGTCCAATCTGTCTCTGTACCAAAATTATTTGGATGAATTTCAGAGTTTTAGATGATGAAAAAAATGAAAGTGTAACGAACATACTCTCGTTGGCATTTATAATATTTGTTAGGATGTTAATTAAAGTTCTATTGGCGTCTAGATTTTACATGAAATATAAATCCCAAACTGTTACGATAATAAGACGACCGCCATTCTATAAAACTCTTTAAAATTACATCATAATAATGATAAAGACGACTAATATTGATGTTATTTAAACAGTTATTTAATCTTCTTAGTGCCATAAACAACATGTTTATAATTTTATCTAGTATGTACTTATATAAATAGTTTCTTTATGTACTTATGTCGTGTTTTTGCACTTGTGAAGAAATGGATACGTGATGTTAGTCATTCGTTTTGCCATCCCACTGCGAAACTAATTCATCCAGTGGCGGAGCCTTCATACAAGCCCAAAAGCCCGGCATGCCTTACTAAAATGCTCGATAGAGAATCAATATCAAACCCAAACTATTTAAAAGTTCGCGCGCTTAATTCTTATCAAAATAACACAAAGTATCTACCTATGCCACACTACACATCGCGATTGTTCGCGCGCAGAGTTTCGCATTTGCAGAATCTACATATAGCTATCTCGCTTACACGTACCGGCTTTTACCGGGCTTTCAAATACTAGCTCTGTCACTTTCGCACTTATAGCGATGTGCCATATAACGAGTCAGAAACTTTTGCGTATACAAATCGATCAGTATGAAAGAATTAAGCCCTGCATGCATATGAAGTTGCCCGCGTATGCGTGACCTTGTCACCTTGCCAACTCTGCAGTGTTGCCGTTTTAGCGACGTTGTGAGATCTTGGAGATTTTTAACGAGTTTGGAGACTTTTTTTAAGATTTAACAACAATAAAAACTAGCGACTTTTCAAAATAACGAAATTAAATATTCAAGCAATATCTTAAAAATAAAAAAATTGCGACATCTAGCTGGATTTTTCATATACCTGGGGACTTTTTTTGCCTAAATGACAACACTGCAACTCTGGTAAGTAGTTTCCGACACCCGAGTGCAACTAACTTCAGTTTCATTCGCTTGAGTGGAAAAGTTATGTTGTTAAAGTTATTTGTGTGTTTTCTTAGATTTTCTTAGTGATACAATTGTTTTAGTGACTTACCTACAACAATGGAGGTAATTGTACCTTGTGAGGATTAAAAATGTGTTCAAGTTTTGATTGGCGAAGATAAGGTAAAATCTTTAAGCTTTGCTCAGAAAAAACAGTTAATTTCTTCATTAAAACCGACGCCTAATCTGTGTATTTCTCAGACTAGTAAATCGCATAAACGAAAATTTAATAGATCAGTGTATAAAACTAGTTGGATTGTTGGCTGTTCGCACACGAATAAGCTGTATTGTTGGTGCTGCATATTTTTTTCGAATGAAGATTCCGTTTGGAATACATCTGGTTATAATGATTTAAATAACATATCTGGCGCCATTAAAAGGCACGCAAATTCCCATAAACACCTGTGTGCAATGGTTTCTTTCGGTAATTTTGGTAAACAACGAATTGAGACATCTATATCACGCCAGTTATCATTATTTGACATTTATGCAAACTATTTCGACAAACAAACATTAAAAAGCCAATTGATTTGCTTGTATTCTAGTCCTGATCTGAAAGACCGTAATGTTTTCGAATTAATTGATTTCATTAATGAGAATAACCTTGAAGATGCCTTTCCCGAGCTGTTAAAATTAGCGTATCTTGTTGTAACTATTCCAGCTACAAGTTCTTCCGCGGAACGTGCTTTTTCGTCTCTTAAACGTATCCATACCTATCTGAGAAATACACAAGGTCAAGAGCGTCTTTCCGAATTATCAATGATAGCTATTGAAAAACAGTTGTTGGTAGAATTAAAACGATCACCAACATTTTACTCTGATGTAATTAAATCATTTCTTAAGAAAGATAGACGATTCCAATTAGAATATAAATAATTTATTTAAATTCCTTATTACATTCTATCTAGCTATTTTTTAACTTTCGTTTTGTAACTTTGTTTTTTTTTTTTGTCTGTAACCTGTTAGTCCTGTTACGAAGCAAGCACCTACTTACCATAACTTTGTTCCCTCAAGCAATGAAGCAAACCAAACGGCTTTTTTCAAAGCCACCGGAGGTATGCAATTGCTGATATGTTTATTATATTCAATCTAGCACTAGCATGCCTTCAGTGTGCTTTGGTTAACTCATTCACCGCACGACAAGCAAGAGTGAAATTGAAGAAGAGGAAAGAAGAAGATGGATGAATTCACTTTTAATTTATTGTACCTAACCAGTAGTTTATGAGAAAATTGCGATGATACATACGTAGGTACCTATATACTCAGTCGAAAACTGAACTTTCTTTTTTTGAAATCGGTTAAAATTTTATTGGGCTTGCCTTATTTTGAAACCCTAGGCACGCCACTGAATTCATCGCATGCGCAATTTTGATAGAAAATTGAGTAAATAAAATATGTTCCTGAGTTTTGAGTGAATTATACATTACTAGCTTCTGCCAGCGGCTTCGCCCGCGTTGTCCATAGGGAACATACTCCCGGGATAAAAATAGCCTATGGTCCTTTCTCAGGCTCTAGATTATCTGTGTACCAAATTTCATTTAAATCGCTTCAGTAGTTTTGGCGTGAAAGCGCGACGGTCAGACAGAAAGAGTTACAGTTCGCATCACCGTTGTTTACCCCTCCGAAGTTAGGTTTTAGTGACGACCGCGCAGGTGCAATCGCGTAAACAAGTGTTACGTTCCTAGAATATTTTTTTGTGTATACGTATTATATTATAAATAAGTAACAATAACAATATCAAAAAGTAACACCACAAATACATACACCACAAAAACACACAAAAAACAAATCAAATAGTAAGAAATAACCAAAAAAATTAATTATAAAAAGTAACAACGTGTAACACTTTTCGAATCAACAGTCGTATTGCATTGAGCAAGCGGGTCAAACGTATGCATCGAACGTATACGAGCGAGTGAGATGCCATTACACCCGCCATCTTGCGCAAACACGCGCATGCGCGACCTGTCCGCGCATGCGCTGTATTATGTTTTTTGTCAAATTGACATTCTGCGCACTCGATTGCGACGTACTTCGGGGAGGTAAAGTTGCGTGACGCGAACTGTACTTTCGCATTTATAATATTAGTAAGGATAAGACCTAAATCCAAAAAATAAAAAGAAATAAAAGGGAAAGATTTAAACAATGCACTTAGTTATTTTAATTGCCGGCCAGTTAGTCAAAAAGTTGAAGCTATTTGCAGATCCAAAACGTAGCCCTCTATGAGAAACGGGCAAAACCACCAAATGGGTCCCAGTATAAATGCCAAATGGGTCCCATTATAAATGCCTAAAGGGTCCCATTGTAAATGCCAAATGGGTCCCATTATAAATGCCAAATTGGTCCCATTATAAATGTCAAATCGGTCCCATTATAAATGCCGAATGGGTCACATTATAAATGCCAAATGGGTCCCATTATGAATGCCAAATGGGTCCCATTACAAATGCCAAATGGGTCCCATTAAAATGCCAAATGGGTCCCATTATAAATGCCAAATGGGTCCCATTATAAATGCCAAATGGGTCCCAATATAAATGCCAAATGGATCCCAATATAAACGGCTTCACGGCAGAACAAGGCGAAGATAGCAGGACGAGCTCGACTCCTACTAACGAAAAGATTGGGACCAGCAAAGGATAGAGTTGTGTGTAAGAGGGAGAGGGAGGCCAGAAAGTCGATGAACACTCTTTAAATTAAGTTATTACAAAATCCTGGTTACATTTTTCTCTGAAATCCTGACTTATGAAGAAATCCCATATCTTTATATCTTGGTTATTCCATTAGCTATTTATGTTTTCACATATTCCTAGTTTATATTCTCATAAATAATTTCTATTAATATCTAGATAACCAGATGAAACCATACGATTGATTTGTTAACCTTACATGAAGTTGTAGAGATAGCAATAATATTATTAGAAAACTATCCGTAATAAGGTGATTAAGCTAATTATTTTGAAAACTAAAACCTAATTAGTGTCACTTACGCCCTCTTATTTATCTTTGTTAGCATTATTATTAATCGCACAAGGAAGTTATCAATAAAAACATGAGGTTTTAAAATGATAAGTTATCGACTTTTGCGTAAAATCAGTAAGATGGATCTGTAATTTGGTAGTGAAAACCCAGGTGTTTTGATTATTCTTGGCTGAAAAGTATAGCTACAGTCTACATTATATTTGTCAACATCATCTATGCATGGTGACTTTTAATTTGTCGGCAATGTTTCAGGGGTTGACAGAACTCATGAATGTGAACAACTCTCACTTATATAAAACTAAGCACTTCGTCCACGATGCAATTTTCTTAAGGATCTCTATTTTTTTCTTGTAATAAATATAGCCTATGTTAATCAGGGATAATGTAGCATTCTAATGGTGAAAGAATTTTCGAAATCGGTCCAGAAGTTTTTAAGTTTATTCGTTACAAACATACAAAAAATACAAATTTTTCCTCTTTATAATGTTAGTGGAGAAAAAACGGCTCTTCCTTGATTGCGAACATAAATGTACTAAACAGTAGTTTTTCCATATTTCAGTGTTGATCCCTTATGTAAATTACGAGATACTCGTACTCACTTGAATCCCCTGAAAGTTGACCAATGTATTGAAAATTCATCCTGTATTGTTTGCAACATTTTAGTATGGTTGTGAAAATGTTGACTGCGTAGTTTATACACGCGTTTGTCTTGTTCTACTCAGCCCCCATCAGCATGAGTCGTGATAAGGTCGTGGCCTATCATGCCTTTTTCATTAATTAATCGATAATTTATAATTGGTCGGTACGTGACTGGCAATTTATGATTTCGTCATAATTCGCAGAGGAAGGTAATCAAATCATATTAATCAGTTGTTTGTGTTTGTGCGTAATGGCTTAGCTCTGTTCTGCCTCCTGTTTAATGTGTTGGAAATTAGTTTTTTTTTGTCTCACTCCTCAGGGGATTCGTCTCTGATTAATTTCGTTGCGAGATCCAAGACAGTTAAATCGTTTCACCGGGACTCGTCTTAAAAAACTGGCCAAGTGCGAGTCGGACTCGCGTACAGAGGGTTCCGAACGAATTCGATTTTTGTAGCATGTTATTTTAACACTTTAGACTTCTTATAGGTTTTCCTGTAGTCTATAGGTAAAAATCTGTTATCTCCATTTCAAAATCTTAGGCTCTGTAGTTTCGGAAATAAGGGTGGGGGGAATGGTAATTTTTCGTGTAATTTCTTGAATAACTTCAAACATACTTATATTAAAATTATGAAAAAAGCATAATTAGAATTCTCACAATAAGCCATTTCATTTGATATGCCACACAATACAGTTTGAAAAACCTTTTTTTATTTTTCTATTTTGTCCCCCAAAAGCCCCCTTTTGGGAATCCCATACTCAAAATTTATTAATTTACGTAAAGCGTCCGTGTTTGGGTCACAGAACACCCTATAAGTACCAAATTTTAGCAGAATCGGTCCCGTACATCCGGAGAAAATTGGCTGTGACAGACGGATAGACAGACACCTGAGTGATCCTATAAGGGTTCCGTTTTTTACGGATGTTCGGGACCCTAAAAAGTGACAGTGCTTCAAAATTCTTCCAAATCGATAATTTTATACATACTGGCTTCAAAGAAAAAAAAAAATTAAGACAGACAAAAACATTAACATATAATCCGTGGTGCTTGACAACTGGGCTTAACCCAGTTGTATATGTCTCTTGGTGCCTATTGGCCTATCTCTATTCTGTCTCCTGCTTGATAAGGAGGGAAGTGGAAATTATATATATATCTTTTTCCTACTCCTTCGCTGTACTTTTCTGATTAAATTCGTTGCAGAATCCAAGACAGTTGAATCGTTTCTCCGGGACTCGTCGGGCTTCATTGGCTCGGCGTTTTTCTGGTGGTCGCGACTGTTGATTCTGGCTTTCAGGAGTTGCAGTGGTTGGGAATGTGTGGCGGGCTTGTCCCAAAAAAAAAGACAAAACATTTTATTAGGGATAACCCAAACCTGCCAGGGTAGCGAAATTTGTTCGAAAGAGTCACCGCGGCCCTGGAACGCAAAGAGCATTAGGAGGAACACGGATGGGTTTGAGTCAGTAAGAGTCCGACACTCTCTTCTGCTCCGCCCAGAGCGGGAGGAGTCATTTGATGGTTTCCCAACCTTAAAAAAAGGGATAACCCAAACAAACAATCCAAACCAAAGGAAGAAATGCTGGAAAAATCCAGTCACATGTTCATATTTACTTACAACTCTTATCTAATTAGGCATAATTTGGAGGTTTCTACGTCACCTCCTTATCACTGGAGAGATAACACACAAAGTTTATTGATTCTTGGATTAATCACACGACATTGTAGTATGAACTACATTGACTTGTTCACTGGGAACTACAAGTATATTGACATAGATATGTTTCCTGAATAGCATATTACTATTTTTAGAAATGACTTAAAATACAGGGTGACTCTTTAGGGTTCCGTACCTAAAAAGGGTAACCAACGGAACCCTATTACTAAGCCTCCGCCGTCCGTCCGTCCGTCTGTCCGTCTGTCAGCGGGCTGTATCTCAAGAACTGTAATAGGTAGACAGTTGAAATTTTCACAGATTGTGTATTTCTATTACCGCTATAACAATCCTTACTAATCCTTACTAATATTATAAATGCGAAAGTAACTCTGTCTGTCTGTCTGTCTCGCTTTCACGCCAAAACTAGTGGACCGATTTAAATGAAATTTGGTACAGAGATAGTCTAGAGCCTGAGAAAGGACATAGGCTACTTTTTATCACGGGAGTGTATTCCTAGGGACCACGCGGGCGAAAACGCTGACAGAAGCTAGTAAATAATAAATTTTAAAGTTTATGGTACGGAACCCTCCGTGTGCGAGTCCGACTCGCACTTGGTCGGTTCTTTTTAATTTTTTGGCAATATTTGGGGGTCGAAACTCCTCGTGATTGTAAAATAAATTTTACAATGTGAAACTAAATAAGATGTGGGGGAAAGATAAACAAAATCTGGCCAAGTCCAAGTCGGACTTGCGTGCAAAGGGTTCCGGACGAATTTAATTTTTTTAACATGTAATTTTAACACTACAGACTTCTTATAGGTTTTCCTTTAATCTTTAGGTAAAGATCTATTATCTCCATTTTTTCAAAATTTTAGGCTCAGCAGTTTCGGAGATAAGGGAATTTTTAAATTAAATTTACTGACATTTTGAATTTTAATTTATTGGCATTGATAAATTTAACTTATTAACTTATTGATGGGATTTTAATTTATTGTTCTTATTTTCATTTGTGATTTTATGATTTTATGTGTTGTAATGGGTTGTAATTACCTGAATAAATGAATTTATTATTTGTTTATTTATAACTTCAAAATCATCTATTTTAAAATTATGAAAAAAATATAATTAAAACCCTCACAGTAAGCCTTTTCATTTGATAATGTCACACGATATTGTTCAAAAATCTTTTTTTTTTTTATTAATATTTTGAACCCCAAAAGTGACCCCCATACTAAAAATTTAATGATTTACGTAACGCGTCCGTGTTTGGGTCATAGAAGTCCATATGTGTACTAAATTTCAACAGAATCGGTCCAGTGGATTCGGAGAAAACTGGCTGTGACAGACGGACAGACAAACAAACACCCGAGTGATCCTATAAGGGTTCCTTTTTTTTCGGAACCCTAAAAAGCGGAAAATAGCGAAGTTACACGTTTTTAAGGTTATTCTTCTATCATTGGCGTGCAAAACGTTGTTCATACTTGATGGCGCAAACGCAAACCCAAATACAGTATGGCGTGACTTGCGGGCGACGACACACGAGTTCACACAACATTAGTGCTGTCCCGGTTTTTCAAAAACTTGAAAATTGTCACAAATGCGTAATTTTTTGATGTTTTTAAACAATAATTTAATTCCGTCTCTTCTTTTCTCTAAGTTTTTCGATACTTATAAAAATAAATACCCTATTACAGAAAGTACTTATTACCAATTGTATTATTTAGTTTGATTTTTGTTTGATAAAAAATTTGATATTCTACAGTAATTGTTTCTTTGCAGCGTTTATATCTGTTATCAGCTGATGTGATAGATCTTTATAATTCGCATAAATGAACACTGTTCTTATCAATTTATCCTTTTGCGGAAGTATTCAAGTTATCTTAGGAGTGTCTTTGATGATCTTCTAATGTCAAATAAACAGTTGAAGGAAGTAATATTTCCAGAAAACACTGAACTACCTACTAAGTAAGACCTTAAGGTATTTAAAACTCGTTGCGCAATTTTTTCGAAAGAGTCACCGCGGCCCTGGAACGCGGTGGGCATTAGGAGGAACACGGATGGGTTTTAGTCAGTAAGAGTCTGACAATACCTTCTACTCCACCCAGAGCAGGGAAGTCATTTGATGATTTCACATCCAAAAAAAAATTGGCCAAGTGCGAGTCGACTCGCGCGCAAAGGGTTCCGAACGAAATTAATTTTTAACATGTTATTTTAACACTACAGACTTCTTGTAGGTTTTCCTGTTATCTATAGGTAAAGATCTATTATCTCCACTTTTTTCAAAATTTTAGGCTCAGTAGTTTCGGAGATAAGGGGGGGGAATGGTAATTTTTTTACCTAATTTCTTGAATAACTTCAAAGTCATTTGTTTTAAAATTATGAAAAAAATATAATTAAAATCCTCACAGTGAGCCCTTTCATTTGATATGTCACACGAAATTTTTCAAAAACTTTTTTTTTAATTTTTTAGTTTGACCTCCAAAAGTGACCCCCATACTAAAAATTTAATGACTTACTTAACTTGTCCGTGTTTGGGTCACAGAAGTCCATATGTATACCAAATTTCAACAGAATCGGTCCAGTGGATCCGGAGAAAACTGGCTGTGACAGACGGACAGACAGACACCTGAGTGATCCTATAAGGGTTCCGTTTTATGTTCGGAACCCTAAAAAGGTCATATCATGATAAGACTAAAAATAACAATCCGTTGACTTCAAACAATAACATTCTTGACTGATAAATATCTTGACCCATATTTTTACAAAAAAAAAAAAATCTTATCTATGATATGCCTTACTGCGTAAAACTGTCTTAATTTAGACCTAACTGCGTAATTCAAAGAGTTATCTTTGTACACATTTCCTCAATGAAATGGCTAAAACAACACTGTGACGTCATACTATGCGAAAACACTTTGAATTTGAGGACATTATCTTGATATGTATATTTTAATTAATGTGTTGGGTATTTTACAGAAAATCCTGATAAGTTTACAAAAAGGTCTCGAATCTAAAGCAATTGAGAGCATAATTAATTCATGTACGTAGATAGATTAGTATGGGAATGCCAATCAAAACCTTTTTATGTATATGTATTAGTGTAGTCGCGTTTTACTGCAATCTCACCTGAAGGTAAGCGGTTATGTTGTCGACGATAGAGCACGTTTGCCTAGAAGTAACCTATTCATTCCGGACTGACCACCAGGTTGTAGCTATCAGGATACACAGATTCCGGCAGGGGATTCCTGACCTTGCTCTACGTACAAATAAAGTATTCCCAAATCGTTTTGTGCGTATGGGGATGTCAATTTAATTAAATTAATTGAGTTTTAAATACCCTTATTTTTGTAAGGATGGGAAATCATCACATGACTCCTCCCGCTCTGGGCTGACCGGAAGGGAATGTCAGACTCTTACTGAATAAAACCCTTCCGTGTTCCTCCTAATGCCCTTTGCTTTCTAGGGTCACGATAATTATGAAATGGTCTTGGATTTTAAATTTCATCATCATATCAGCCGAAATAAGTTCACAGCTGGACATAGGCCTCCCTAAGTGTCGCCACAACAACCGGTCCTGTGCGTCTCGCATCTATCGGCTACCCGCGACCCTCACCAGGTCATCGGTCCACCTTGTGGGAGGCCTTAGATTTAGGATTAGTATTTAGTAGGATTTTAGATTTACTTAAAAAAAGAAACTATACAGGCTGACTTTTAAATCATGGGCATTTTTTTGGGGATTCATAAAAAGAAACAAATTGTATAATGTCACCCCATTATACAATTTGTGCATTTATTTTCACATAACTTGACGAAGAGTATCAGCAAAATCAAAAGTAGTTTATTGATATTTGGCTAAGAACACTTTTTTAACGTTTAAGTTTAACATAAACAGTCCCCCAAAACGCCCGCCCGTCACCACTTCCGAGCATTTTAGCCGGGAAAAAGAAGTGGTGGCACAAATTATACAAATCGCAATTTAAAAAAATACACAAACTATCGGATTATTAAAGATGGGCTCGAAATAAATAAATCTTTCATTTTGTTGTTTGTAATACTTCAATGGAAAATTATCGAAAACAGTTGAGTAATTTTCGGTCACAAATATACAAACTTTCCGCGCACGCACTCGAGGTAAACAACAACAAATATACGATTAACTGAATTAGTCACTTGTTTGGAAATATTATGCAAGGCAATATTATACATGATATATTTTTTTATTTAGTGACAACAAACAGCAGTGTAATAGTAAGTAAACATAGCGTAGAACTTAATAATAGAGGTAACAAATACACTGCTCACAACGTTATACACTTACTTATTACTAAACTGATATTAGAGGTATGTAGCGGCATCACTGCCGCCACAAGGAATACCAACGGAGCAAATCAACATCGCATCAAAAAGAACCGCAACGCCATCTATCCAACTACAACAGCTATCAAAATCCTGCATCGCGCAAGCAGAGTTTACCATGCGATTTGAACATATATATCAGCCCGATATCAACTATCGAGCAGTTGCCCGTCAGGCACAACAATCGTCTGGTTGGAGGATCCTCCCTTTACAATGGAGGTTTGCGGGATTTTACTCTCTGTACCGCATACCTCCAAAGGTATTATGACTGTGAAAAGTGGTTTCCAAGTGGATTCGGAATCTCATTTTTTAAAGGTTTTTTTTTTCACACGGTCCGTAGGTCACTTCTTTGGATATATGAGAAGGGGAAGGCACTTACTCATATAAATATCCATCATTCATAATTAAAACTGCACAACTTACAGCCTATCGAAAATATTATCATAACAGATAACTCGGTAAACATAACCTCTTGCATCAATCTGCCACAAACTGACTCGCACTAAAACCGGGCCATCTCCAGACCGTAAAGAAAACGCCCTTGGTGATAAAACGTTAATATTTCACTCCAGTTATCTGACAAAATATTCCATTCATTGCCTTCCAGTGTAATGTTTGTTATTATTGATACTTGCAAGATTTATTTTTATCGTTCTCTGACGGGTCAGGCAGTCCAGTGTTATCAATAATCCAGTTCATTATTTATATGAATGCAAAAAGGATTCCGCGTACCGGAAGATGCAGCGTTGGAAGGCCTCCCGAAAGGTGGACCGATGACCTGGTGAAGGTCGCGTGTAGCCGATGGATGCGAGACGCACAGGAACGGTTGTTGTGGCAGCACGCGCGGGGAGACTTATGTCTAGCAGCGGACGTCTTTCGGCTGATATGATGACGATGATGATGATGAAAAAGGACTATAAAAAGGCATATTGGATGCTAGCTTTTTTTTGCGGCTGGTTTACGGAAACCGGGCATTTTTGGCTAGCTAGTAACTAGCATGCAAGTTGCTTTTCATTGCGGGCTGTCGAAGTATTATGTGATCGTGCGTCGCAATGTAATCAAACTTGCAATGCGAGTGCCTTGCAGTTGGAAATACGGCCAAATATGGTCCTCAAAAAGTTTTGAAGACCATAAATATAAAATACACTAAGGACCATGTTCAATTCGAACTGATCGCGAAGAGTACATCTGAAGTGCGTTCAAGAGCTGTCAGTGTCAATATTCCACAGATAATAACGACACTGACAGCTCGTAAACGTGGTTTGTATGCTGATCGCGATCAGTTTCGTTGGTGAAATTCGCCCTTAGTTTATTTGTTTATGGTCTTCAAATTTTTTATTCCAACCTACACTGTTTTTAGGGTTCCTTACCCAAAGGGTAACCAACGGAAGCATCCACTGCCCTTCCGTTCTTCCGTCCGTCCGTCGGTCTGTGTATCTGACAGCTGGCTGTATGGCAGAGTTCAAATTTTCCACAGTGTGTATGTGTATTTCTATTGCCGCTATAACAACAAATAAAAATTATTAAAAATGAGTGGGGTCATACAAGAAACGTGGTTTTTCTTTTCGGTTTATGGTACGGAACCTGTCGTGTGAGAATCCTTGACTCGCACTTGGCCGGTATTTTTAAGGAATTTTGCGCCATGCTTTTCGAACCCTTTCATCTTAACTAGTGTTATAAGTAATCTCTCCTAATGTCTGTATTTCTCCTCAATTCCAGGTCTGAGACAGAAACAGGAGCTTCGCGAGCTGGTCCCTAGTGCTTCCAGAAGAAAAGGCAACGCAGCATCTCAAGAAGATGTTAAGTTGAACATGGAGAAGTGTCTCATCGTCTCCAAGGTTACGAGATATGAGTATGAGAAGTAAGTACCTTTATGTATCTTTTTCTTTTATCAAAGAAAGGGCTAAATTTCCAAGACCTGGCCTTTTTTTGAGAAACGTGTTGCCCTTTAGAGGAACTCGTGGCTAAATAATAACTGCTTCACGAGTTGGTCTTCAAGGTGAAGCAACGTTTGCTGAGGAAGGTCCGTAGATCGGTGACCACGAGATACCCGAGACACCTCCGTGCCTCGGAAAGTACGTTAAGTCCTTCAGCCTGGCATTTGAAGATCTTTGACAGTCGTTACGGATACTCAGAAGCCAGAAAATCTTGCCAAGGGGTGTCGCGTTACCCAGTTACTGGATTGACGAGGTCAGATAAGCAGTCGCTCCAGGTAAAATGCTGGTATTCAGGTGCATCCGGAAGCCGACCCCAATAAAGTTGGGAAAAGGCTAGGTAGATGATGAACAGAGTAGTATAGAAGAAAATACAGGTTGCGCCGACCTCAAATAAATTAGGATATTGTCAACAGAATGATAACGATCTTGACCCTACTGACCCCTATTACCCTTTGGATAGTCTTAAGGGCCCCAGTCTTTCTATCGTTTTTCTTCGTTCCGGTATGAAGCATATAGAATTATATCTACTCAATTTTCATGAATCATGAAACATCTGCACAAGCAGCTCACAGACAGAAAACAAACAAAAAACAGACTTTACTTTTTATAGAAATGTTTACAAATTTCTGGTTAGTTTATCCAAAATGTATTCTGTGTTACTACTAACATTTTTTTATTTGAGATATTTTTTGTAGGAAAGTAACTTGCTGTCTTTTAACACTTTCAGTGCCAACGACACTCATGTGGTGTTTTGAAATTTCGGTGTTGGTTGCCGCTGACACATACGTGTTATATTTCGCGAGTTATATGCGGTACCCACAACCACTTTATTTTTCATTTTTATTATTGATAGGCTCGCGTTTGCCCACTATCTAACGTGATTGAAAGCGATGACGTGGTCGACAATAAATTTAGCACGCATGCCTATAAGTAACCTATTCACTTAGGACCGCCAGGTTGTAGCTATCAAGAAACACTGACTCCGACAGGGAATTTTCACTCCTTAGCTGTACGCACAATTAAAGTATTCCTAAATACTTTAATAAAATATAAAAAACGTTTTGTTCTTAATGGAGGGATGCCACTTTATGAACATAGAGGTGAAATTAAATTCTTAGTAGATAAATGGGTATTTTCAATCCTCTACACGTGGCAAGAGCCGTTTATTTACGCAAAAACAACATTAATCCAGTCTTAAATACAACAGTCATGATAGATTCAGTTCAAAGTCTGAAAGGAACTAATTATACTAGACTCCTAATCACGCAATGGTCAATATTTTTGCGTTTTAAGAAATCTTTATCAGACATTGTCGGTGTTATCGGGTGTCGGGAGATGGGTCAAGTGCCCTAACTGGTAATATTTAGTTGAACATGTGTTTGAATCAGATTTATGTTAAGTAACATGTACGTTTATCGGTTATGTAAGCTGTTTTCCTTATTGTTGACGATTCTGAGTGAGACTGTAAAATGTCTTTTCTATCTAAAAGAATTAGTACACTGTTTGAGAGTAACTTTGAGATCTTTAAGTCAAGAGTGAATAGGTTACTTTTAGGCAAAAGTTAAGAGGGAACCGTTTGTCTTGATATGGTCATATGAAGTGGAGGGATGAAACGCATGTAACTAATGGAGTTATGAATATAAGTGTGGATTAATGGAGAGGTAGAGGGAGGCCAAAGAAAAGATGGATAGATTGTGTGAGGAGGGAGGGAGTTAGTGATAGCGTGACGGCTGATTGGACAGAATGGAAGAAAGAACGTGTTGCGCCGACTCCAAGGAACATGGAATAAGGGCAGGAAGATAAAGCAGGGATGGCCAACCGGTCGATCGCGGCAAGGCAAAAAATATAAATAGGTACGAATAACAGACTGCACAACTATGTATACCAAATAAGTTATGTTAATAAAATAAAAAATACTACATAATTGCATACTGAGCTTTACCTACTGTTTCATTTGTAATTTTAAGAAGTACCTATGAAATTAGTAGATCGCACAGGGTTTCGTCAATAAAAAGTCGATCTTGGGTCTGATCAAGTTGGCCACCCCTGATATATAGCATGCTCTTATCGTCCACATCATCGCTTACCATCAGGTGAGATTGTGGCCAATCGCGGGCCTATCAAACTTCCCAACTAATATTATAAATGCGAAAGTTACTTTATTTATTTGTTACCTCTTAAAGTCGTAACGCCTGAACGGATTTGAAAGAAACTTGGCACACAGGTAAACCATGTCCTGGAATAGAACATAAGATACTTTCATCCCAGGAGTAATTCTTCCTTTGCGATAATTTTCGACTATCACGCGGTCGTAGCAGCTAGCAGAAGCTAGTCAATAATAATATACTTAATAATAATTGATACATCGTTAGGTACTTTGGTGTTTTATAAGAATTATATTACTGTAATAAGTAACAACATTAAGAGACATGATAATATTAATGTGTTGTTGGAAGAAAAATACATGTGCCATATTATTATTAATAGTCGTAATCTGGGCTATTTTAAGCCTATCTAATAATAGTTTTGTTATTACTGTACACGTTGTTTGTGAGATATCTTTAGGGTCCCGTACCCGAAGAGTAGAACTAACGTAACCAACAGAACCATATTACAAAGTCCGCTGTCCGTCTGTTTGTCAGCAGACTGTATCTAATGATCCGTAATAGGTTGATAGTTGAAGCAATAATAACATAAAATGTAACGTTTGAACATGAGTGGAAAATTATGGATTTTTTATCACGGCATTAAAAAAGAAGCATTATCTGTGTAATGCAAAAAATTATAGATTATGACCTACATTTTGTTTTTTTTTCAACCAGAATATTGATAAGAAAGAGATAATAGAATCGCGTGTCGGTGTATGAAGAGTATGTTTGAGGTAGTTTCACATGGTTTTATAATTTACTAGATTCTTTCAGCGGCTTCGCACGAATGTTGAAAAATTTCCCAAGGGAACGTATTTTCGGGAACTTTTCTACATACGTGTTAACCCACTTACTACTCTACCGTCGTCGTTTTAAAACAACGCTTTGAAAAATAAGTTCTCATCTCAAATGAGGGTAGTTCTGAAATATGTCTTTAGTGTCATTCTGTAGCTAAATGTTCTGTAAACTTTTTTGAGATTTGTGAATCAGGCTAGGTATGCATTTGTTGTGTAATCTAGAAGTAAATCCAGCTATGAAAGCCAGAAGTAAATCCAGACAACAAAATATGTTTCAGTAACTTCTGGGTTCATCCAGGTTATAAGCTATTTTGTATGCAAAATTTCATCCAAAACCGTTCGGTAGTTTTTGCGTGAAAGAGTAATAACCATACATCCATTCTCACAAACTTTCACATTATACAATATGTGTAGTACAATATTTTTAGAATTCTCACCGATACCAACGGAATAAATAGTTTTTTTTAAGAATTTTCTCTATAAACAGAGCAGTATGGAAGAGCTTTTGGCTAAATAATAACAGCCGCACGGGTCGATATTCAAGGTTAAGCAACGCTTGCCGAGGTGGGTCTGTGGATGGGTGACCCTCTTAACATACCTAGAGGCACAGAGAGGCGTGCCTCGGAAAGCACGTTAAGCCGTTGGTACCAGCTGTCATTTGAAGATCTTCAGTCATTACGGATTATCAGAAGTCAGAAAATCTGACTCCAGTCTTGCCAAAACGTACCTTGTTATCCAGTTAACGGGTTGTAGAGATCTGGTAGGCAGCCGCTCCACGTAAAACACTGGTATTCAGCTGAATTCGGTTTGACTGGAAGCCGATCCCAATATCGTTGCTATGGGAAAAGGCTAGGCAAATGATAAACAAAGTAGTATGAAAGAAAAGACATGTTGGGCTGGTCCCAAATAAATTGGACATTGTCAACAGAATGATAACGATCTTGACCCTACTGACCCCTATTACCCTTTGGATAGTCTTAAGGGCATTCAGTGCAAATAAACCGATTTATTTACCAAGTTATCGAAGTAAATACTTGAATTCAATATTTGTATCACCTATCTTATTTATTTTGTAATGGCGATTGGAAAAATCGGACCGAATCCGGTTGCTTGCAGCTCTAGATAATATGTTGCTTATTAATGATAACTTTGTATTTAACTAGCTTTTGTCCGCGACTTCGTACGCAAATATCCTCTTTTTTCCCGTTCCCGTAGGAATGTGTTTTCCTACACTCCCTAAGGAACCTACGTGCCAAATTTCAGCTTTCTACGACCAGTAGTTTCGGCTGTGCGTTGTCTGTCATTTCTCTTGAGTCAATCAGTCAGTAACGGAAGAATTTTATATATTGGGATATTGATTTATTTTTTCCTTGAGGATTCAAGCCTCCCACAATGTGGACCGATGACCTGGTGAAGGTCGCGGGTAGCTGTTGGATGCAAGACGCGCAGGACCGGTCGTTGTGGCGACGCTTGGGGGAGGCCTATGTCCAGCAGTGGACGTCTTTCGGCTGATATGATGATGATGATGAGGATTCAAGAAGTCTGTTCTATGCTATCTGTCTGCACAATGGTATTTCTGATTAGCAAAAATGATTTATGTACTTCCATTGAAATTTTCGCTCCTTTGTAGCGACATCTATGCCGCCACATTTGAACTCAAATTCTGCATCGCGATATTAAAGTTCTCTGCGCGATTTGAGCACATACAACCGACAATCATCTTCAATAGAGCAATTATCATAAACATAATCGAATTAATTTTCAATGGAGGTTTCGGGACTTTTCACCCTGTTCCGCAACCTCTATATCCTGTTAATCCCGTTTCTGAGAAGAATTAAAAAAAAACCGTTAACATAATCTGTGTTCCTTACCAACTAAAACCCATTCGCCTTCAAAGCAAGATTGCCCGAGCATCTTCTGGTCTCGCTCATTGCATTGTGCTATTAATTAGTATCTTAGTTTTGACGTTCAAAAGTGCCTTTATTGGTCTAGTTGAAATAAATCATTTGACTTTGACTTACTGTAAGTGAATGAATGAGTAATAATGCTTAGTAAGCACTTTTTATTACCGTACAACATAAGGCTGCTCTCTCGAGAAATGCTTAAAAACAGCGTGCAGATGAAGAAAGTTTTCGTCAGCATTTACTAAGAAATTACATCTGAAAAAAATAGGTAGTAATCTACATGATAATATGGTACGTAATTTGGTTTAGCCAGAATTTGTGTATCGATACATAATAAGAACAAAAAATCACCAAATCATCTCCAAATCGTTGAGATGAAACCATTTTACTCCTTCATTTTTTAACAAAAGCAAAAAAAAAAAAATATGTACTGTTTTGCAATACAAACGGTAATAATTTGGTTTTGTTACTTTTTCAAAATATGTGTTATTTTTTTATAATAAATAAAAAATGCGGGTAGCGGAGTGGCGCGTAGAGGAGTAGTTAGCTCCATTTATATGCACAAGGTCATTGGCATGTATACAAGCCTTAATATTGAGCTGCACATTCCAAGAATTTAAGTATTTTCAGCGCTACCCTAGCGCCTAAGCTTTAAAATATGAACTCTATCCGTATATTGCATAATTTGTCTAAGCCTATTGACAGTTAATAAAACAATAACGACACTATCACACTGTTATCTGTAATGTTGTTTCAAATAAATCCGATGGCGCAGCTCAAACACTGCGCTGTGTGCTAACAAAACATTAGAACAGGAAAAACAAACGTTAGACGATACGCAATTGAAAGAGACAATTGATCATGCGCTATACATTTTATAGATGCATGTTGTTTGGACGTTGGCGGTGTGACGCCCTCGTGCCTTGGTTAGCACGTTCGGCCTTTGGTCCTGTGCTACTCCGTTAGTCTCACGGCCGTTATCACGACTGCTGAGCGTGTGGTTCTGGGTTCGATTCGATTGCTGTGACAGCCCGGAGTTCGGAAGTTGATGGTGCGCGAATGTATGCGGGTCAGTGACCGTTATTGCGCATTTATCTGGCGCCTACCATAATACAGTTTCACGGAGTTTAGAGCTTTTGAAAACTCACGGTCGGTTACTGGAAACTTTGAGAACCCTATTTTGATGACAATACAGGTTACCACTGTCATCAGTTTTATCATACATTTGGGATTCCCATCAAAAACTGCGTTGTGATAATGAATCTTCGTAATTACGTTTTATTTATAAATGACAGATAAGAAATGAGAAGATAAAAGATAGCCCAATAATACACACGCGTGGTTCAGTGAAAGTTAATACATCTGTACATAAAGTATGTAATTATCTTGTTATGTACGTTTTTATGTGTTTGTTTTAATGAAGTTTTCTTTCATATACACATGTATTTGTTGTTTTTTAAGGAAATGTGCGTTGTGGGTGTGAACATTACTTTTTCATCATCATCATACACATGATATTATGTCTTTTTTTCCATGACCAGCACAATTAACCGTCGTATGCTATAATTATTGAGTTAATTAATTAATTATCATGATGTATCTTTGCGTTTTACTTAGAGTCAGTCTTAGTCAGTCATGTAAATTGGCCGCTCCTACTAAACTAACAAGTTTACTATCGTTTCGTAATTTCGAATTACCTAAAAGATTTTGGACCTTCGAGCCGGATTATTATCTATCAGATTTACGACCCGCCACCTTCTAAACCTATCAAATCACTGACCAGTCTGGTCCTTCGAGCCGGATTACTATCATGTTAAGTACATTAACGGCCTGCCACTTTCCAAATCATTGACCAGACTCATCCAAATATTCTGGATCAAAACAGCTGGAAGTCATATGAAGGCTGGATTCAATGGTTTTTCAGCAATGGAATGATGAAGATGCAGTGTAACAGTAACTACTGCAGAGTGTGTATCTATTTCTATTGCTGCTATATCAACAAATAATAAAAACTATATTAAATCTATACTAATATAAAAAGCTGAAGAGTTTGTTTGTTTGTTTGCTTGAACGCGCTAATCTCAGGGCCTACTGGTCCGATTTGAAAAATTCTTTATTCTTTTTTTTTATATAGCCTTCCTCGATAAATGGGCTATCTAACACTGAAAGCGTGATGATATATATATATCATCACGCTAAGACCAATAGGAGCGGAGCAGTAATGAATATTGTGACGCAGACGAAGTTGCGCGGGTCAGCTAGTTAAAAATAAAGGGGGCTCCCATACATGAAACGTGTTTTTTTTTCGGATGTTATGTAGCCCTTCATGCGAGAGTCCGACTCGCACTTGACCAGTTTTCTTATTTTTTATTTAACCTGTATTATCCAACTGCTGTCCAAAGGCCTCCCCCATTGTTTTCCTACGTTCTTTATATTTTCCTAGTGTACTTTAAATGTTTTTGAATTTATTTATTGTCTGACAAAATTAAATGTACTAACACTAGTTTGTAAGTTGTGTATATCCTTACTAACAATATTGGATTGTACTGATCTGACAAATAAAAGAAATTAAATTAATTAAATATAATTACTAATCAGGACAATATTTTCGTATTTTTCCCAGACACAGCCACGAGAACATTTCAGAGCAAGAGCTGGAGAAAGTCCTCAGGAAGCGAGGGTCGGACTACGACTGCATGGTGGCCACTCACAGGAGACAGAAGACGTTTGAAGAGAACGTCGCCAAGAGCCTCACCGATATGGGGATGAAGGTTGAGATGGCTAGCAGGTATATACCAAATATATTTTTTAAAACACGTTTAAAATTAAATAACGTTTGTAATAACACATTTAATAAACAATAATTAATTATATTTAATAGCAAATACAACAACCTGAAAAAAAAGATATTTATGAGCATTTGAATTATTAAAAAAATATATATATTATTAATTATCATGACGTAGTTTGAAACCACGGAACTTTTCTGTTCCGTGTTTGAGACATATAGGGGCGGCCGCTGTCCCAGCCCCGTGTTCCAAGGACGGCGCGGAATAGAACGGCGACATTGTTTTGATACGTAAATATTATTAACTGGGTGTTTCATAATACTGATGCATGATTTGTTTTTTGTTGTTGTTTTATCGCTGTACGTGCCTATATCGAAAGGATTGCCATCGTTTGCTGGGCGTCAGACAAGGCACCTCGCAATGACACACAAAAATAAATGTTTAAACAAATACAAAATACGGAGTTGTGAGCGTTTTAAAATATTTTTGGTAAACATATTTTTTTTACTATGTATAGGCATACGTTTGACCACAATCTCACCTGATGGTAAGCGATGATGTGGTCTAAGATGGAGCACGTTTGCCTAGAAGCAACCTATTCACTCTTGTCTTAAAGACTCCCAGGTTGTAGCTATCTGGAAACACAGACTCTGGCAGGGAATTCCACACCTTAGCTGTACGCACTATGAATGTGTTCCCAAAACGTTTAGTGCGTGTGGGTGGGATGTCCACCATGTACCGGTGGCGCATCGCCGTTCGTCTTGTGGTCCGATGATGGAACGGGCTTGGCGGAATTAAATCATGCAATTCCGTCGCACACTCCCCAAAATGCAAGCGATGGAAAACTGACAGGCCAGCAACTCGGCGTCGATGCTCAAGGCTTTGGAGCTTCGACTCGACGAGCCTGTCATTACCGATGATCCTCTTGGCTCGTTTCTCAATTGACTCAAGGGCATCAAGCTGGTATTTGGCAGATCCGTCCCAAAGATGAGAGCAGTACTCCATACACGATCGAACTTGCGCTTGATAGAGCTTGAGCAGCTGTTCCGGCGTGAAGTACCATCTCACCTTTGCTAGGACCCCCAACTTTCTGGCAGCCACTTGAGCCTTTTGCCTCTATGAATGGGCCAAAATTGAGGGTAGATGTTAACGTAACACCAAGAAGCTCCAGTCGGTCGGTTATCGGCACGGTTACACCACGAAAAGATGGAGCTGGGTGGAATTGGCTCCTTTTAGCGGAAAAAAGACACGCTTGGGTCTTAGCAGCATTGAACTTCACCAGATTGGCATCGCCCCATTCTGAGACAGCCTGTAAGGACAAGTTCAAGCGCTCAACCATAGCCTCCCGGAGAGACCGGATCTGCGACCCACCAGCTCGTGCGTCGGACACGTATCTCTCAGCAACAGTGCTGTCGTCTGCATACCCAAAGGTACCGGGTTTTAGCAGATCATTAATATGCAGCAGGAACAATGTTGCCGAGAGCACCGACCCCTGAGGAACCCCGGCATTAATATCCAGTAGTCCAGACGAGCAGCCATCTATGACCACTCGGATAGACCGATCCCTCAGGAAATCTGCAATCCAATCACACATTCCGGCGGGCAGACCGAAGGAAGGAAGCTTACTAATAAGGCTATCGTGCCAGACCCTGTCGAAGGCCTTTGAGATATCGAGGGAGACCGCAAGTGCCTCCCCGTGCTTCTCTATGGCCTCACTCCAGATGTGAATGGCATACGCTAGAAGATCCCCAGTAGACCGATTTCGGCGGAACCCGTATTGTCGGTCGCTAAGGATATCGTTCGCTTCTAGGTATGCTAGGAGCTTACGATTCAGTCGACGTTACCGAGATGGGTCTATTATTCGACGGGTCAGCTCGACTACCCTTCTTGGGCACGGGCTGCACGTTAGCTTGCTTCCAAGCATTCGGTACTTTACCAGTCTCAAACGAAAGGCGAAATAGGCGTGTCAAGATTGGAGACAACTCAGGCGCACAAGTCCTCAAAACAATTGCCGGTATCCCGTCGGGGCCACTAGCCTTATTCACGTCTAGGTTACGCAATACCCGAAGAACGTCCTTCTGATGAATGCTAATGTTCGACATACTCGACTCGCATCCATCAGGAGAAGTAGGGGGCCTCGCGCCACCAGGATCTAGACGCGACGAATCCGCAAACATAGAAGCAAACAAGTTTGCTTTCTCCTCAGCGGAGTGGGCCAGTGACCCATCGGGTCTCAGCAGTGGTGGTAGTGAGGGGCGGCAGAAGTTCGATTCGACCGACTTAGCCAGGGACCAAAAAGCTTTACTACCTGCTGGGTATGAGGCAAGTTTGTTCCCTATTCGGCTAATGTGGTCAAACCGAGCCCTCCGCAACACCTTCTTGCAGGACTTGGCAGCCCTGTTAAGGGCTCTCTTCTTCTGAATCACGTCATTTGCTTTGCGCGCACGGGCGTCGACCCATGCTAGGTACGCCGCATGTTTTATCGCATTAGCGCGATTGCACTCGGCACAAAACCATGGGCGAGCTTCGCCAGACATTGCTACGTCTGAGAACGGAATATAGTACTCCATTCCCTTTCGCAACATATCCGTCACGGCGTCAGCGCACGACGAAGCATCAGTTGAAGGAAAGCAAGTAGGCTGCCAAGGGTAACATGCGAAAAATGATCGCATGCCATCCCAATCTGCTGACCTGTATCGCCATACCCGCCGGGTGCCTCTTGGGCTAGGATCGGGCGGGGAGTAGACGGACACAGACTTCACCAGACAGTGGTCGGAACTACCCAGTGGAGAAGAAATCGACACCGAGTAGCGGTCTGGATCTGTTGTCAGCAGAAGGTCCAAGCAATTGGCTGTGTGCGAATCAACATCCGGCACCCTCGTTGCCCCCTGGACCAGCTGGGTGAGATTTAACGCAAGCGCTAGCTTTCGCGCCTCTCGTCCAGCATGGTCTGTGTGCTGGTATGGGAAAAGCCACTACTGATGGTGGGCGTTGAAGTCCCCCAGCAACACCAGTTGGGCAGAAGGGTACCGCTGCTGAGCCGCATCCGCCGCCTCACTGAGGTGCTGCATTAGCCCAGTTGTCTCCAGATCACCGCCGTGCGAACGGTAGACACAAGCGTAGATAATTTTATCTAGGCCGGTGTCCACTAAAGCCCACATCGTTGAGAACCTGGAGTTCTCAAGATTACGGAGACGCCGATAGCAGATGTCGTCCCGGGTGTACATACATACGCCCGCGCGTGGTCTGAAGTGGTGCTCCAGGGTAAACCCTGGGTATGTAAGATACGACACGTCAGACGGACATCCGATCTGCGTCTCCGTCAGAAACAAGAGCGGTGGTTTCTCGGTCTCAAGGTGGTGATGGACTGCGGCGAGATTTGAGTGCAGACCTCGTATGTTGGAGAGGTGCACTTTATGCGAGAGGGAGTGCTGCCGCTGTACAGCTTTTCTCTTATTGTTCCTGGCCATATTGTTTCGAGTTAGTAGGTTAGAGGAGAAGGAAGTGAAATGAGGTTCCATGCTGCCAACCCTCAGGCACGCTCTGACAGGACGACATCATTGGGGGACTAGCCTGGAGACTGCGGGGACGCCCGAGCCCCCCCGGAAATGTCCATCGGGCCCTCTCGTCTGGTCGCCAACCAGCACGATGGTGCATTCCGGGATTTTTCGACAGTTGGCGGGGCAGCCTTTCATGTATGGCTAGTACACTACTTGGGCCCCCAACTACCTGCGGTCGGCCAGCGGCGCACCGTGCCTCGGATCCCGCTACCCTCCACGACTAGTCTCCCGATATGCCCATATCGACGCGAGCCTGGTCGATCTACCTGCATTGGAACAACTATTTCGACCCAACTCCTCTGAATTGGCTACACTGAGCTACATCGTACCGGAACGCGGCTAGGCCACTTGGCGGTACGTCTTTGCCCAGTGGGTGGTCACAAGCCATCGGCCGAAGCCTACCACCAGTTAGTGTCACCTGATTAGCACCACCCGGGGACCACGTGTAGGGACTAGCAATGGGTATTCTCCTACGGACGCGGGTGACTCGGCCCCCAAACACATATTTAGACACATACATAGACACAGACATATTCAGCACAAATGTTTTGTGACGTCATTGGCACGTCACGCCATCCAGTGCAAACAAATAAGTTTTCCGTTATAGTGTTACCAGACAGCGCTTTAACCTTTTGACCGCCACTGTCGGCTATAGCCGACAAATGAAAAAGTGCCCAACACGCCGCCGTCGGCTATAGCCGATAAATGAAAAAGTGCCCAACACGCCACCGTCGGCTATCGCCGACAAATGAAAAAGTTCCCAACACGCCACCGTCGACTATACCCGACAAGCAAACGACATTTTAAGTACAAAATAAATACACTAAATCAAATTTTCTGTGATAACGTTACTAGTCATATTTTATTTAAAAAATATGGAACGAAAAGCAATGATTCATTGGTTATCGATAAGATGTTGGAATCCGTATTTTTTTTAGATATTTGCGCTGAATTTGTGGCCTTTTGACCGCCGGTGCGTTTACGCTCTGGCGGTCAAAAGGTGACGTTTTCGATCGAATACGCTCAAGAATTCTTATTAAGGCCACAGTTTTAGAGATTCCAACTCGATTTCTAGTGAAATCAGCTAATATAATTAGATTTTATAATTTCCAGGTTAACATACAACGAAGATTTGATAAGCTGGTGCGACGTGGTGGTACCGTGTGGTGGTGATGGTACCTTCCTACTAGCAGCTTCTAGAGTTAGAGACGCCAAGTAAGTAAATTAACGTTTTGTTTATTACTGGATATGAATTGCATACATTTGAGTTCAGGGGGGCTACTCTCTAACGAAATTTTCTACTCCGTATCACCTAACCACTGAGAACTATATTTGACAGTTACTGTGAAATCGTGTTGTCATTCATTCTCAGTTCGGGTTCGGGACTAATCGTAAGTCTGTAGGTGATACGGAGTAGAATACGCCCGCCCGCAACTAAGCCCGAAACTACGGATTTCGTTAGAGAGTAGCCTCCCTGATTTCGAGCTAATCTGGGGGCACAGTAGTGTCCCCGCCAAGACGAGCCAAGCGAAGCGCAAGGGCATGTCGGCGTATGATCGCCTTCGTTGTCGAAGTCACACGCAAGTAGAACAGTAAATGCACAGGAAAACGTTGTATGATATAATAAAGAGATGCTTAAGTCCAGGGTGTTTAATTAGCATTAGGTACATCGGTTTTTATTAGCACTGATTTAAAGAGGCAGTTGTAAATAGCGGTTTTGGTAAGTTAAAAATTATAAATGGCACGTTTAATAACTAGTTCAGCAGTTAAAACTAAGCAGTAAAGTAAACAAAAATGAGTAATAAAAAATAATGAAATGGATCAGTGAAAATATAATTGCGCAGGAAAATAATTAAATGGGCGGTAAAAATTATTGAACGATTTATCCCGCGAAACGGGCTCGACGGAGCCTCGCTTCGCGGGGCTCCTATTTCTGTTTGCAAGGTTTAAAGTAACCTAACACGAAGGGGATCCCCTTCGAACCTAACCTGTCCGAGTCGGGGTGCCCCAAGTCCCGAACTCGCTTCGCTTGCTCTTGCATCCTTAGTCAAATTGCTGATTACCACCTGCCAAGGTATGATCTGCCGAACTATTTATCGAACCGCTCGTTCCATCATTTTTACCGCTCATCCAGTTATTGAACTGATCAATTATTTTTAGAATTGGCATTGTATGATAAAATAACCGACAAATTGATTTTTTTTTACTGTCCATGTTTTACTGTCACAATAATTAATCAACCGCCATTAAATTAAATAACTGCTCAATTTGTTTTTCAACTGATCATAATAACATCTCAAATATTTAAATAACAGCTCAAAAAATTAGTTCCCGTTTTTATACACAGAAAGTGACAAGTATGAAGTTGACAACGGATGTTAAAGTTACACAAATATGGCGGGAAACATTAAAGAGGAAGGTAACAGAATAAAACTTTAAAATTTTTACTCGGGCGGTAGTCAAGTAATTTCGTTATTTAAATATAACAGGATGCTAAAATGAAATAAAAAGAAGCTATCAAATTTAATCCTTGTTAAAATCTAACAGGAATTTACAATATTACTTTAAAGAATTAAAAAGTAACTTGTCAAATTAAATCTATATAATTTCAACAGGATATTGCAATATTTTAAATAAATAAAACGGAAGTTATCAAGTTACAGAAAATAAACAGGATGTTACAATATTTATTAAATAAGACGGAAACACTAACATTAATCCAATTCAACACGGAAGTCAAATTAAATCCTTACTATATATATAATACTAGTGGACGTCACGCGGTTTCACCCGCGTAGTTCCCGTTCCCGTGGGAGTACGGGGGATAATATATAGCCTATGTTACTCCCTGATAATGTAGCTATCCAATGCCAAAAGAATTTTTCAAATCGGTCCAGTAGTTTCAAACAAACAAATCTTTCCTCTTTATAATATTAGTGTAGATATATATATATTATATTTATATATGTATAATATTATAAATGCGAAAGTAACTCTGTCTGTCTGTCCCGCCACCAAAATTACTGAACCGATTTAAATGAAATTTGGTACAAAAATAGTCTAGAGTCTGAGAAAGGACATAGGCTACTTTTTCTCCCGGGAGTATGATCCCTGGGAGCCACGCGGGCGATGCTGCTGGCAGAAGCTAGTACAAGATAATCATTAAAACAAACAAAACCATACCAAATAATGGGTTTGCGCCCATAGGCACCACCTAACTTTTCTCGAAGAGCTTCGTCTTTTTATTATACCAGATAAACAAAATTACAAATAAAACAAAATATAAAGTTTCATTGTCAAATACTCGAACAACAAACTCTCAGGAAAAAGCTCAAATTCGTAAAACTGGTGGATGCTTGGCTCATCGCCGCAAGGTTGCCTGCTTGTCGGTCTTCTACAGATTGTGCCCTATGGTTGTGCCGTATGGTGTCGGCCGGTACCGTATGCTGCCGTAAAAGAATAATACCATCCCATCACTTCCCGTGGGTGTCGTAAGAGGCGACTAAGGGACTCACCAGAGAATGGGCAGCAGCGTTCTCTGTAAAACTCAACACCATACACTGCGATCGCCAACCCGCCTGCCAAACGTGGCGATTATGGCAAACAACTCCCATTGGGGGAGGCCTATGTCCAGCAGTGGACGTCTTTCGGCCGATATGATGATGATGATGATGATGAGTGTGCCCAAGAACTCCATGACCTCATCCCACAGGCCCCTTCTACTCTCGGACATCAGACGCACTGCAAGGTACTACCCCTTCCTTGTTGCTATTCCACCAATTCGCACTAAGCGTTTCCAAACGTTGGTACTTGTGGTCACGATGTTATTTTGTCAATTTGACCGACTTTGAATACTGGGCTTTTGGCTACATTTGTTAAGTCTGAATAAAAAAAAAAACTATACCCTTGCTTCATTTGTTCGTTTTTTATTATCATGCAGTGACTGATTTTTTTATCATGTTTTTTCAGTAAGCCAGTAATAGGCTTCAACAGTTCACCGAAGAAGTCAGTAGGACGCCTCTGCCTACCCACCTGGTGTTCAAACGACGTCAAGGGTGCGTTCCAAGCGCTAAAAGAGGTATGCTACTTACTTATTTATTCAGATTCATACAGACATTATTATTTTTATTGGGGCAAGCCCGCCATTCTATTCCCAACCGCTGCAACTCCTGAGAGCCAGAATCAAAGGTGCCGAGTGAGAATGGAAAATCGAATCTCGAAGAAACGATTATACTGTCTTGGATCCACAACGAATATCTATAAGAAGGGCCCGGTGGTCCCGGCCGCCAAATGGCGGTCGTCAAATAAAACCATGTCAGAGGCCCTTGAGGCGGTTTAGAAACTCTGACACTAGGGTGTGTGGGGTCGTTAGACCTTACTGCCCACACGATAAGAAGAAGAACGAAATTTATCAGAAACGAACAGCGAAAGAGCAAAAAAAAAAATTCACAGTCATGTTTCCAATAATCCACCAAACACGTTATTTGACGACACGGTTGGCGCAGTGGTTGAGCGATCGGCTGCTGCTCTGCGTGTCGCGGGTTCGATACCCGCACGGAACAAATATTTGTATGGCCTACAGATAGTTGTTCTGGGTCTGTCTGTTTGTGTATGTGAGTTTGTGTGTTTGTGAACGCACCCACGATACAGGAGAAATTGTTAGTGCCTCACACTAGCAATTTCTCTTGTATCGTGGGTGCCAAATTTTAAAAAAATATTGTGTTACCCAGCAACTGGATTGTGGATGTCAGAAAGAGCACGTTTGCCTAGAGGAAATCTATTCACTCTTGAATTAAATATCCCTTTGTTCTGTGTAAGCTTCTTCAGAAAAACAGGCATCTTCTGGGTAACCTCACTCCGTCGCCGACATTGTCTCTGTCACCTCTGACATAGACTAGAGTCAAGAGCAATCCATCTCAAATAAAAAAAAGTCATCAGGAATAGATACTCTGGCAGGGAATTCAACTCCTTAACTGTACGCAGAGTGAACCTGTTTACGGTGGGCCTATTATAATTTGACTGTGTTTTTTGCGTTAAATGGTCATCTTTGGCTTTTTATTCTAAGAAACTGGAATATTTAGACAACATTGGCTTATTGGGTAGTTGAGAATAGTTATTAGTATAGTTTATAGCGGCTTTCGCATTTTTCTCTTATCTGTTTGTAAAAAGTCAATATTCCGAAGTAAGATTCTCATAAAATGCGCGACGGCACTTTTTCAAAAATATGTCATAATATTCCTTATATAGTGGTTAAGTTAAAAGCGGCCTCAGAAATTTGAAATAAGAGAGGAACATCTGTAAATAAAATCCAATTGAAATCCATAACACTACAAAAAACGCTCAGAATTAACTGTAAATTTCTCCTTAATACATACGTAATTTGTATACCAAAATAAACCATACTTAGTTCATTAGAAATGAAATCCTTACTATATATATTTTTTTTTCATATATATTTTTTATATATTATATAATATTATAAATTTATAAATGCGAAAGTAACTACTGTCTTTCTGTCTGTCGCGCTTTCACGCCAAAACTACTGAACCGATTTAAATGAAATTTGGTACAGAGATAGTCTAGAGCCTGAGAAAGGACATAGGCTACTTTTTATCCCGGGAGTATGTTCCCTAGGGACCGCGCGGGCGAAGCCGCTGGCAGAAGCTAGTTTAATATATATTCACAAAAAAATTGATAAAAATCCTAAAAATAAACATAATTGCATCTGCCTAATTTCTACTTAAAGCGATGCGCACTTTTGTGAGCGAAAACGCTATTTTGTGATAGATCTGTTAAGTTAAAAATAAATATTCATGATTGCAGGGCAGATTCAGATGGATGCGTCGTTCGAGGATACGTACGACGATCACCAGCGAACCGAAACTGTTGGAGACCATCACACCTGTCGATCTACACACCTTGCATTATTGCAGGTTAGTCCACCATTGCCAGTTAGTACCTGGACCCCTCTATGACGTCTTAAAGGTCCACCCATATCAGGGCCTGTTGTATAATTTGTGACTTCTACGCGGGGGAAGCCTGTAAAACAAAGATGATTCCAAACCTCAGTAAAATCGACGTTAAAGCCTAAAATCGCAAAGCACGATGTAATTCTGCATTTTTGATATCTAACTAATATTATAAATGCGAAAGTTCGGGTTGATGTTTGTTATAGTTGTTTTATCTCACGAGTGCGGGCGAGCCATAGTTGTGTAGGTAAATGTACGTGCAGAACTATAGCTCGCCCGCACTCGTGAGATAAAACAACTACAGCAAACATCAACCCAAACTTTCGCACTGTACTCAATCACGCCAGAACGGCTGGACGGATCTGGATGAAATTTGGAACAAATATAGATTATAGTCTGGATTAGACATAGGCTACTTTTTATCCGGGGAGTATGTTCCCTAGGGATCACGCGGGCGAAGCTGATGGCAAAAGCTAGTGTTGTATAGATTAGTTATGGTGATGTGAATCCAAATTTGCAACTTCGAAAAGCTTGTGCTCGCTGCGCAGCACGCGATAAACTGGGGCTTTTATCACTTTTTGCTCTAAAAGTCAAAAACTATGCATTTTCAACAAGTAACATTCAGAATTTGTACAAAGACACCTAAATTTTCAACAATTTAAGCCCAACCGCAGCTCTATGAACCTTATAGGGACCAAGATGGCCCTTCAAAGATGGTCATTTCTCGAAAATTGATAGTTTTTAGTTTTGCTCCAGTCCGAAGTAAAATATTGGCAGCGATTTGCCAATATTTTACTTCGTCCTATGAATAATGAAGCAGTCAGACCAGCTATTGAAAGAGCACTTCAAATTCGAATTGGCTCCTTACTTCGGAAGGCTGAGAGTCAGCACTTTTAGAACGTTAGTTTCATGAAGTATAGAGATGAGGAGAACGATCCTATATGGGTGACAAGTTGAAACAGTGTCCAGCTGTGGGTAAGCTGTAAGTAACAGTTCAAAAACTTTTCAGAATGACGCTAGCGTAGCTGCAGGGTATGGTATGAATGTAGCAGTTGTAGACGAATTGAAGTGTGCAGAGTTTGATGAACTTCTGTTCTGTTTATTTTGAATATACGATTTTCTCATCTTATCATTTTTTTTTTTTATATTTTCTAAATAAGCGTTGAAAATAATACACAAAAATTAATTAGGTATCATTGTTTCTTACTTGCGCCATAACGAAATAATAATCAAGCGGAAGTTGTTATTTCCTTGTTTATTTTCTATCCTACTCTAATAACTTTTGGCTCTGTTTTTAGGGTTCCGAAAAAAAAAGGAACCCTTATAGGATCACTCGGGTGTCTGTCTGTCTGTCCGTCTGTCACAGCAAGTTTTCTCCGGATCCACCGGACCGATTCTGTTGAAATTTGGTACACATATGGACTTCTATGACCCAAACACGGACGCGTTACGTAAATTATTAAATTTTTAGTGTGGGGGTTTTGGGGGTTAAACTATAAAATTTAAAAAATAAGTTTTTTGAACAATATCGTGTGACACATCAAATGAAAGGACTTACTGTGAGGGTTTTAATTATATTTTTTTTCATAATTTTAAAATAATTGGTTTTGAAGTTATTCAAGAAATTAGACGAAAAATGACCATTACCCCCTTTTCTCCAAAACTACTGAGCCTAAAATTTTGAAAAAAAAAATGGAGATAATAGATCTTTACCTAAAGATTACAGTAAAACCTATTAGAAGTCTGTAGTGTTAAAATAACATGTTAAAAAAATTAAACTGGTTCGGAACCCTTTGCACGCGAGTCCGACTCGCACTTGGCCAGTTTTTTTAATTTATCCTGATGCGATTGTAGCGCCGACCTAATTTAACGCATTTCGACGGACACTTTTCATACACAGATATAGTCTTCCGTCTCTATACTCCATGATCAGTTTTACATAAAGACAGTCCGATAAAAACGCATCTAGAATATCTTCGCCAATCAGAATGGGTTGAACCCGATTGTTGAGTCAAATTGACATTTTATCAGCGACTATCTTTTGCCCGCGACTTCGTACGTGCATATCCTATTTTATCCGTTCCCGTAGGAATTTTGGGAAATCCTCTCTTAGTGCTCCCCTACACTCTCCAAGGAAGCTACATGCCAAATTTCAGCTTTCTACGACCACTACTTTGGGCTGTGCGTTGTCTGTCACTCACTCACTCATCGGTAACTGAAGAATCTATCTATACTATAATATATAAAGCTGAAGAGTTTGTTTGTTTGCTTGAACGCGCTAATCTCAGGAACTACTGGTCCGATTTGAAAAATTATTTCTGTGTTGGATAGCCCATTTATCGAGGAAGGCTATAGGCTATATATCATCACGCTAAGACCAATAGGAGCGGAGCAGACGAAGTTGTCTACACTAATATTATAAAGAGAAAAGATTTGTTTGTTTGTTTGAATTGAATAGGCTCCGAAACTACTGGACCGATTTGAAAAATTCTTTTAGCATTGGATAGCTACAATATCAGGGAGTAACATAGGCTGTATATTATCCCCGTACTCCCACGGGAACGGGAACTACGCGGGTGAAACCGCGTGACGTCTACTAGTTTTATATAAATTGATTGATGAAAGAAAGAAGAAAATACAATGTCTTTTAGGAACTCGCAAAGACAAACAAAAAGTAAAATGAATTAAAAACTAACTGTTTATAATTAAACTAGTTGACCCGCGCAACTTCGCCTGCTCCGCTCCTGTTGGTCTTAGCGTGATGATATATAGCCTATAGCCTTCCTCGATAAATGGGCTATCTAACACTGAAAGAATTTTTCAAATCGGACTAGTAGTTCCTGAGATTAGCGCGTTCAAGCCAACAAACAAACAAATAAACCCTTCAGCTTTATATATTACTAGTTGACCCTTGCAACTTCGTCTGCTCCGCTCCTGTTGGTCTTAGCGTGATGATATATAGCCTATAGCCTTCCTCGATAAATGGGCTATCCAACACTAAAATAATTTTTCAAATCGGACCAGTAGTTCCTGAGATTAGCGCGTTCAAGCCAACAAACAAACAAATAAACTCTTCAGCTTTATATATAAGTATAGATAGATAAGTATAGAGTATAGATAATATAAGCTAACAACATAATAATGTAATTTCTTCCACAGATACCCGCCAGTACGGAACACACATGAAACAGACTCGTACGATCTGAACTCTCGAAATGACTGTAAGGAACAAGAAAGCCCCACGCTCGCTACCAAAGTATTACCGTTCTTGGCGTTAAATGAGGTAAGATCATTCAGAACGTATCTTTTTCTTAATTAGTCTTGTCTAAATGCTATATGTACGTCTACCATGAGTTTTATCAAACTACACTCGCTAGCGACTGTAGTTAAAAAAATATATGAATACATACCTTTAAAAAACCAGTTTACTATTTTAGTTGTTAACTAAAGTTTTACTTGCAACTTGATTGTTTGTTAGTTATCAACTTAAACAAATAAATTAGAAACCTGTTTTTAAAAAGTTTTCATACATTTTTTTAACTACAGTCGCTAGCGAGTGTAGTTTGATAAAACTCATGGTAGACGTAATGGTAGGCGCCAGATAAACTTGCAATAAAGTACATTGACATTTCCCTAATATCCCTTCGTAGAATACCAGAAAAATAAATTATGACCCGTCTTTCATTACTAGAGAACTTAAACTTAAAGGATTACGATGGAAGTCGATCCAGGACAGCTTTATGACTTTACTAGCTTCTGCCAGCGGCTTCGCCCGCGTGGTCCCTAGGGAACATATTCCCGGGAAAAAAAGTAGCCTATGTCCTTTCTCAGGCTCTAGACTATCTGTGTACCAAATTTCATTTAAATCGGTTCAGTAGTTTTGGCGTGAAAGCGCGACAGACAGACAGACAGAGTTACTTTCGCATTTATAATATTAGTAAGGATTTCTGTTTTTGATATTAAGAAAATCAATAAATGTATGTGGGTCAGTGACCGTTATTGCACATATGGCGCCTACCATAGTTTTACCCAGCTATTGGGTTTATAAGGAGACTAGTGGACTTCACCCGCGTAGTTCCCGTTCCCGTGGGAGTACGGGGATAATATATAGCCTATGTTACTCCCTGATAATGTAGCTATCCAATGCTAAAAGAATTTTTCAAATCGGTCTAGTAGTTTCGGAGCCTATTCAATTCAAACAAACAAACAAATCTTTCTTCTTTATAATATAAGTATAGATGTATAGATTATACAATATGTGACACAAAATAAACGCATTACCTGATTAGGGGTCATTGTACTCATTATTTCAAACAACTTTAGATTTCAGGGTTGATCCCATAGTAAAAAAATTGGTTGTCTAAAAATGTAAAGTTGGTTTACGGACGATAATTTTACGTAATAACGTCATAAGAAAACAATTGCATTCTTAACAAACAAGCCGAACGCGTAGGCCGATCGTGCCTCTCTCGGTTGTTCCGCGCTCTCGCTTGCGGACCGTGACACTTTGTCGTGCGTGTAGTCGGCGTTCGTCGATTTATAAAACGTTATCACGTCAAAACGTTTCTTGTATTTGAGACCCTACTATTTTTATTAATTTAATTTCTTTTATTTGTAGTTATCGCGGCAATAGAAATACACACTGTGAACACTTTACGTTATCACGTCAATAATTGCCCATAATGATGAGTACTAGGACCCCTTTCCAGGTATTGCATATATATTTTTACACGTTGTGTAGGCAATCTTTCCATATAAATACTGTTATTCAGTTGTAACCAAAACGGGCATAACAGACGTGGGCAAAATGAATTTAATGAATGAATAAATAATAAAAAAACTGATTCTCCTCGACGACTGATGATTTTAAATGACCATAAAATAATATGAACAACCTAAAAGGTTTCTTATCAGAAATATTTATTATTCCCCACGTAAAATATTTTTTTGTTTTATGTTATCCAGGTTTTCATAGGCGAAAGCGTAACATCAAGAGTATCGCTCCTCCGACTTCAAATCGACAACGGCGAATGGTCGCACACGAAGAGTTCCGGGCTATGTGTCACTACCGGCACAGGCAGCACGTCCTGGCACTTTAGGTACCACTCCATAATACATTATACTAGCTGTAGCTACAAATCACAGTGAGAATGGTCGCACTCGAACAGTTCCGAGCTATGTGTCACTATCGGCACCGGCAGCACGTCCTGGCACTTTAGGTACCACTAAATAATACATCATACTAGTTGTAGCTACAGATACACAGTGAGAATAGTCGCACACGAAAAGTTCCGGGCTATGTGTCACTACCAGTACCGGCAGTACGTCCTTGCACTTTAGGTACCACTCCATAATACATTATACTGGCTGTAGCTACAGATACACAGTGAGAATGGTCACACACGAAGAGTTCCGGGCTATGTGTCACTACCGGCCCCGGCAGCACGTCCTGGCACTTTAGGTACCACTAAATAATACATCATACTAGTTGTAGCTACAGATACACAGTGAGAATAGTCGCACACGAAAAGTTCCGGGCTATGTGTCACTACCAGTACCGGCAGCACGTCCTTGCACTTTAGGTACCACTCCATAATACATTATACTGGCTGTAGCTACAGATACACAGTGAGAATGGTCACACACGAAGAGTTCCGGGCTATGTGTCACTACCGGCCCCGGCAGCACGTCCTTGCACTTTAGGTACCACTCCATAATACATTATACTGGCTGTAGCTACAGATACACAGTGAGAATGGTCACACACGAAGAGTTCCGGGCTATGTGTCACTACCGGCCCCGGCAGCACGTCCTGGCACTTTCGGTACCACTCCATAATACAGTATACTAGCTGTAGCTACAGATAAACAAAGACATAACTGAAAAACCAGTAGCAGTAAAAATTTAAGTAGTTTTTATTTAGGTACGAAAAGCTTTCTCCATAAAACTTGGTACTACAAAATCTTGAAAAGTACTCACTGGTAATAGATTATAGTTGACTTTATAAATATGGGATTTTATTAAATTTTACTGTTCCAAAAGTAAATAAATAAATACATAACTTATCTTTTTAAATATTAGTGATTTATTGGTAATAATATTTATTGGAGAACCAATAAATATTATTAGGTAGATAAGTAACAAAAGCAGTACATGTACAGGTACCCAATGCATGAATGATACAAACTTTCTTTAATTCGTTCAGAGTTTGTGGTCAAAAGCAAGCCCATTCCTCAATAAAAAAGTAAAATAATAAAGTTACGGTCAAAATTTCGTTGTGGGAGTGAGAGACGGATAGCGCTATCTTTTATTTACAACCGATTCAAGACGGTATTGAATCTTCGTAGAGGTAGGAGGTAGATAGGAAAATTTATTTATTTAAAGTTGTACGTACATAATTACATAGTATCGAAATCATAGAATTACAGCATTGTTATTGTTCAAACTTGAAATATGCCTAGAAAAACCCTTTTTTGAGGATTTTGCTATGCATATTTCTAAAGAAAAAAAGAAATAACTTATTCCTCTTGTGAGTTAACTTGACACCTGGCTCGAATGACGTTTTAATTAAAATTGAACAATTCGATCTCGAAGATTAAAATATCAACGCAACGGTAACAGCATCAGCGATGCTAATTCGTTTAAATATGATTTTCATCGAAATCGAATTGTTCAATATTGTCAAAAACTTCAAAACTCGCATGAGTATACTCAGTTTTGTTCCTGGCCTAAAATAGGGAATATGCATGAGATTTTTTTATTTGCAAAATGAAATACAAATTAGCTCTAATAAACAATTATGAAATTATTTTTTATATACCTTCATCAGCGATGAAGTTACAAAGCTTCAAAGCTTCAAAGTTTACAATTAGAAAGAGAAGTCCGATATGAATTGTGACGTCTAAGTTCTTGACGCCTATACAGCTGCCATAGAAAACAGCGTTTTCGCGAGAGGGACAGATATATTTGTTTAAAGTAATTATATCTCGTTAGTTTTTCGAGCAATTTTGATTCTATTTTCACTGTTAGTATTATATTTGTGAATAGTTTTAGATAAACTGTATAGATAATAAATATTTTTTTCGTGCATATTCCCTATTGCACTTTTGTTGAAGACAAAATAAATATTTTTATCACGACATAGTATAAAACAAAGTCTCTTTCTCTGTCCCTATATCCCTATGTATGCTTAAATCTTTAAAACTACGCAACGGATTTTGATGCGGTTTTTTTTAAAAGATAGAGTGATTGAAGAGGAAGGTTTATATGTGTAATAACATCCATTAAATAGTGGAGAAATACTGTTATTTTTGAGGTTACTAATGTGATGTCGTAAATAATTACATTTTATGACGCAGACGAAGTTGCGCGGGTCAGCTAGTTAATTTATAAAAATTAATAGGGATAAGAAAGTTTTCAATATTTACAATGTTATCTCAAACGGCCCCAATGAAGAAAAATGTAACCCAAAAGCATGTTGTCAATATTATGGATTTTCTTCCATGCTTCAATTTCGCGCCATCTTTGACCGGATATTACTGTTCGAAGTATCCCTAGCAAACACAAAATGGCTGCCATATTTCCACCAATCAGGATCATCGAAAGCACTAGAAATTATCTGTTTTGTTTGACAGCTGACAGTATTCGCCCGTTCGCCGGTTGTTTTTTTACTCGATATTTATTGATTTCTGCTTTCGGCAAATGGTGTTGTGTTTCTGTATTGTATAGTGCAGTTTTCGTTTCCTGATTGTAGTGTTAACGTGAATTCGTAAATTATTCGTACCTTTTCGTAAATACATTACGTCTTTCTCGTGAATACGCATCATGTGTAAAGTAAAACAACAAATCGAGATAGAAAAGCTCCCTGAACACCAAGAAACTGAGGAGAACCCTGATTCTGACGATGACTCTGATATTTCTCAAGAAGAGGATGATTCTGATGAAATGACGGACACAGACGAACCACACATTCCAGCTTTGACCCCGGAGAAGATAAGAAAAATCGATGTGAATTTGATGATGTTCATTATTAAGTCCTACCAATCCGTCGGGATCGTCGAACAGGAAGGCTTCACGCGATTGTCAAGAGCTATGAATGCTGGTTACGTGATGCCAAAACGCAAAGATATATCAAAGAGAATCCTTCCCGAAATGTTCAAAAAAAGTCTGGAGGAACAAAAAATATTCGTGCAGGAAAATGCTGAATCAATTTGCTTAACCCTCGATCGTTGGGAGTCACCAAACGGGGAGCCTCTTATGTCTATGAATGCTCATTTCATAACATCTGATTTCGAATTCAAATCTGTGTTACTAAAGGTTCATTACTGTGAATTAAATGCGGAAAGCCTGAAAACAGTTTTAACAGAAACATGTACAGAATGGGGGATATCTGACAAAATAAATTGCTGTGTTTCAAATGATATGACACAAATGGAAAATGATGAATGGACAGCCCCAGCAATAAATTCATTAGGCTGGGATCACATCCCCTGCATGGGATATAAATTTAATACTGCGTTATATAACTCCTTCCAATCATGCAGTAAGATCATCATAAAGGTAAAAAACATTATTCGTTATTTTGAAACTAGTTTGATATCTAGACAAAAGTTGGACGAGTATCAGGCAAAAGAAGGTGTAACAGAACCTTTGGATCTTTGTTATCTTGATGACACAAATTGGTCCTGCAGACATGAAATGCTTGATAGATTCGTACTCTTAAAGGAACCAGTTGAGGCAGTACTAGCAGAAGAAACTGACATCCATCTACCTGGCATAACAAATGAGGAATGGACTCAATTGGACCAGATCCTCAAGCTTTTGAAACCTTTTAGAGAAACAACGAGCGAAATGATTGCTGATAAATATGTAGCTGCCCCCAAAGTAATACCTATTTTGAATCGTCTTAAACAGGTAATACATGAAACACCCGAATGTTACTACCTCGTAAAACATTTGATTCAACGTGTAGACAGGGAAATGAATGAACAATTCAACGGCACTGAGAATAATCCTATTTTGGCTATGTGCACTATATTGGATCCTAGATACAAAACAAAAATGTTTCTTACTAAAGAAGCAGCAGATATGGCCAAATTTAATTTAGTGTCAGAAGTAGAAGCACTGATGAAAGCTGGTACTGGCCCTACGGGTCTCATAAAGACCGATGGTGAACTACACATGGCTATTGATGATGGAGTTGAATTAAACCATAGACTTGCACAAAAAGAAGTGGAATCTTACTTGCAGGAAGAATTATCAGATGAAGACAAGGGGATTCCACCTTGCACGTGGTGGCAGAACAACAAATCAAAGTATCCTCATGTGGCAAAATTATTTCAGACTAGATGCAATATCATAGCAACATCAATCCCAACTCCCTATATATTTACAGTAATTGGCATTGAAACATACCACAGAAGGAATACGCTATCTCCTAGAAAGGCTGCAATGATTATATTTTTAAATCATAATTTAAAAGAAGATGATTATTTTAGATTGATGCCAGAAAATTATCACAATGATAATAATAATTGATCAGTCATAATTATTTTTTATTTTTGGCTTTAATATTAAGATTCAAACTACATATTTGAAATACATACATTTCCAATAAATACTTATAAAGGGTGACACTCATTCGGTGACAATTTTGCAGGTTGTGAACTCATGAATATTAAGAACATTACAATGGGACTTCCTGTTCCGTCATATGTTGTCAAGCTTTGCAAACACAAATGTATTAAACAGCTGATGTTTTTAGGGTTCCGTACCTGAAAGGTAATCAATGTAACCCTATTACTAATGTTCCTCTGTCTGTCTTTTAGTCTTTTTTTTTTCATGAACATAAGAAGACAGTAAATATTTCACTTAGATAAGAAATAATTAAATTCAAAATGAAAGGAACAATAATGAATTCGTTTATGATACAAAACCCTTCATTTGCCAATCTGACTCACACTTGACTGGTTCTTAGAAAAAGTGGATTAGTTAGCACTATTTTCACACCCTGAAGTATTGGTAACGAAAATAAATGTCACCTTGTGGTTTTTACCTTTATGTGTATTCGTCAATCAATGTATAATCTAATAGAAATAACCAATTATTATGCATTTCTTAATCTCTGCTGTGTCTGTATAACCAATTACTATTAATAGTAGTAAGCAAGATAACATTCTTGTAATAATCTGTTCTGTATCTTTGGATAGTATTTTTTTGTCTACCTCCTTGCGTGTTGTCTGCGTGAGTCATACCAGGGATATACCAAAGACAATTTTTATCATGACTTTTTTTCATATCCATAAAATAATATTAAATGCAATTTCATGCAGCTGTCTTAAAGTTTTCACGCAAAATTACAATTGATGTCAGTTTAATGGTTATTATATTACTAAATAGGTACTACTTGTATGTTTATAAACATTTATCAATTCAAATGTTCTATGTAGAATTTGAATATTTTACAATCCTGTAATGGTAGTTCCCATTTGTTCTATAAAACATGATGTCATCAGACAAAATAGGTAATAATAATGGTAATATTTTGTCCGATAACATCGGGAACAATTTGGCCGTTATAATTATAAAATGATTAGAATTTTTTTAAGAATAAGAGTAGGTTTTTATTGCTACTATAGCAGTGATAGATATTTTGATGGATGGATTGTGTGAGGCTCAGGAGTGGAATGAAAGAAAAGGGAGTCAGTGATAGTGTGATGGCTGACAGTATTGAATGGAGGAAAAAGCGTGATGCGCCAACCCCAAGTAACATGGATTATTCCATGTTACTTGGGGTTGGTTGTAGGAAGATGAGTGATTATTTTGTATACTATTTTAGTGTTAGTTTTGTGTTATTACTGCACTAGTATCATAGTAGTCATCATTATTTTTCTGTGATTTCTGATACTAAGAAGTAGTATCCTTTTATATTTTTTGGAATTTCTCAATAATGTTCTTTTTGTTATCTATAGGTACCTATGTTTATTTCTAAATAAAGTTATAATTGTGATTATTTTCTAAAGTAATTACAAAAGTTTTGTGTTATTCATTCATTCCAGTAAATTATATTGTTTTTAGTGCATAAACCTAATATTTGTTAATTTCGTTCAAAATATTTTTCTTACATTCTTTAGGTATCTTGAAAAGTGATTTGAGTGTTTTTTGCTTTTAGAACATAACAATTTCATATTATATTCCCATATTTTTAAGGTAATTTTAATCCATTACTGGTAATGGTTTTTCAAAATATTATACCAAGTATTATAAAGGAAACTCTTTTCAAATATATACTCCCTTTTCACTCTAAATGGTCTTTTAATTATTTCCTTACTTAAATGGTGTAACCGTAGTGTTACACTATTTAATTAATTTTTAAAATTTTTCATTAATGCTCCGCTCCTATTGGTTGTATAATAATAATAATAATAATAATAGCCTTTTATTCCTAAACATAGGGTTACAAGAGGTCCCTAAGTTCGGTGTGCCTTTTGGCATAGGCCTCCTCCAATTCTTTCCAATGGGTCCTGTCCCTTGCCACTCTCAACCAAAATGGTCCCGCTGTCTGCTTCAAGTCATCTTCCCATCTTCTGACTTGACGTCCCCTTCCTCTTTTGCCGTCTCTTGGTTGCCAGAGGGTGACTTGCTTGCTCCATTTGTTAATGGGGTGGCGTAGCATATGTCCAGCCCATCTCCATTTTTGGGCGTCAATCCGGGTAAGAATGTTTATGAGTTTTGTTCTTGTTCTTATGTCTTCGTTTCTGACTCTGTCCTTGATTTTTAACCCTAGCATGCTTCTTTCCATGGCACGTTGGCATTTTGTTAGCCTCTCCCTGTGGTTGAGTGTTGTTGACCAAGTTTCGCAGCCATAAGTAAGAACAGGTAGAATACAGGTCTCGAATGTTTTCTTTTTTATGTGAATGCCAAGATCCTTACTCTTCACTATTTCCTTCAGTGACCAGTATTTTCTCCATCCTTGGGCTATTCGCCTGTTTATCTCCTTTGTCATTTCATCCGAAGGGGATATTATCTGTCCTAAGTAAATATATTCGTTGACATATTCGATCCTGTTGCCATCTACCGTAACGTCTATTTCCCTTGAGTTTGTCATCAGTTTTGTTTTACTGGCGTTGATCTCTAGACCAGCCTCTCTACTAATATTTGCTAGGCACAATATCACACTACAACCTATTGGTTGTAGTGTGATATTATATATAACCTATACTTCTATAGCCTTCCTCGATAAATGGCTTGCTATCCAACACAATTTTTTTTCTATTCGAACCAGTACTTCCTGAGATTAGCGCGTTCCACCAACCAAACAAACTTCATATTAGTACGGACACCAGCGCAGTCCTGGCTTTCATTTGAAGATCTTTGGCAGTTGTTGTGGATTGTCAGAAGCCAGAAAAACTGACATCAGTCTTGTCAAGGGGTTCTGTGTTATCCAGTTACCTACGGGGTTGTGGAGGCCACATAGGCAGTCACTCCATATAAATTACTAGTACTCGGCTACATCCGTTTTTACTGGGAGCTCACACCAATATAGTTGGGAAAAGTTAGGCAGATTTAGTATAGCTAGAGTGGATTCAACTCTAATCCTTATTTTTCCTGTACTTTAACATTTTTTTCTCTTAATTTCAGTATAAACTGCCTCCGCACCCAATCAGTGCAAGAACTAATGAAGATTCTATCACAACAATTCGGAGTCCCGATTGACACCGCGCTGGAGAAAGCGAGAGAAGTCACCGAGAAATACAACCAGAAACTAATGTTTGCAGCAGGTAGGTTTATGATTTGACTAGCTGATCCGCGCAGCTTCGTCACATTTTTCATTATTGCTCCGCTCCTATTGGTCTTAGCGTGATGATATATAGCCTATACCCTTCCCCGATAAATGGGCTATCTAACACTGAAAGGATTTTTCAAATCGGACCAGTTGTTCCTGAGATTAGCGCGTTCAAGCAAACAAACTCTTCATCTTTATATATTAGTACTAGCTGACCCGCGCAACTTCGTCTGCGTCACAATTTTCATTACTGCTCCGCTCCTATTGGATTTAGCGTGATGATATATAGCCTATAGCCTTCGTCGATAAATGGGCTACCTAACACTGAAAGAATTTTTCAAATCGGACCAGTAGTTCCTGAGATTAGCGCGTTCAAGCAAACAAACAAACTCTTCAGCTTTATATATTAGTATAGATATAGATAGATTGTTAAGGAAATAAATTGGCTAAATAATAACAGCAGCAAGAATCGATCTTTCAGGATAAACGACACTTTCGGATTTTTTTCGAAAGAGTCACCGCGGCCCTGGAACGCAGAGGGCATTAGGAGGAACACGGATGGGGTTTTGTCATTAAGAGTCTGACACTCCCTTCCGCTCCGCCCAGAGCGGGAGGAGTCATTTGAAGGTTAAGCGACACTTGCCGAGGTCGGTCGACCATCTTAACATACTGAGACTCCCACGTTACTCAGATAGCTTGCTAAGCCACTGGTACCGGCTGTCATTTGAAGATTTTGAGTAGTTATGAATAGTCAGAAGGCAGGAAGTCTGATTCTTGAGAGGTATGCGGTACAGAGAGTAAAGTCCCGCATACCCCCATTGAAAAGGGAGGATCCTCCGACCAGACAGTTGTTGTGTCTGGCGGGCAACTGCCCGATAGTTGATATTTGGGCTGATGTATATGTTCAAATCGCACGGTAAACTCTGCTTGCACGATGCAGGATTTCAACGTAGTAGTTCGCTACTAGTTGGATAGATGGCGTCGCGGTTCTTTTTGTTGCGATGTAGATTTGCTCCATTGGTTTTTCTAGTGGCGGCATTGATGCCGCTACAACCCAGTTACTGGGTGTGGAGGTCAGATAGACAGTCCTTCCATGTAAAATACTGGTATTCAGCTGCATCCGGTTTGCCTGCAGGTTGAGATCGACATAGTTTGGAAAAGTCAACGCAGATGATGGCGACTGATTCATCATACTATTTTCGCCCGACTACAGTAAAGCCAAAAAGAAGGGTTGTATATGGAAATTATTTTATTGTTTTTCATACTCCTCCACTGTACTTTTCTGATTAATTTCGTTGCAAGATCCAAAACAGTTGAATCGTTTCTCCGGGACTCGTCGGGCTTCATTGGCTCGGCGTTTTTCTGGTGGTCTCCACTGTTGATTCTGGCTTTCAGGAGTTGCAGTGGTTGGGAATGTGTGGCAGGCTTGTCCCAAAAAAAAAAAAAAAATTGTTGATCGGGCTGGTTTCCGTAACTCCACGACTAAGCGCATGTTTTGCGTGCAGATGGGACAAATGTGTCATTCGATCCACCCCAGCTCCCCAAAGAAAGCCAGCAACGCCTTGGTGTTACCAACTATCTCACCTGGGTCTCCGAAGTACTTGGCCCTGTAATCCGCGACTACCGGGCAGCTTAGAAGCAGGTGTGCTGCTGTGTCATTCTCCTCCATGCAGGCTCTGCATAGCGGGCTGTCAGTGACTCCTATAGCATAGAGGTGTTTATTTAAAGACTCGTGGCCAGTTGTTACGGCTGTGACTGTACGCAACTGTTGTTTAGTCAGTCTTAGGGCTTGTTTTGTGAATCGGCCATCTTTAGAGGGCAGTGCCTCTTTAGCCTGCTATCAGTCACCATGGTTAGCCCATAGCTTGAGACAATAGAAGGGTTATGCATTTTTATGTTCAGTAAATGTCCGCTATCTACGTCACCTTCTATAATGCTGATCTTAAATTAATTTTCACGTGTTTTATCTTCAGATTCCGACCAGCTAGCATACTCGGTCCGTGAGTACATCACATTCGAAGAGTGGCCCACACCGCGCGGCCTCAAGGTCAGGGATAAAGCCAGTTCCGTCAAGGTCAAGTCGCATTGCACTGATGCAGGTACGTACATCACATACATCATCAGCTGAACATAGGCCTCTTCCGAGTGTCAAAAACCATTTATTCACAACATGGCATCATTAGCAATAAATAGTTCATGATTTTATGTCCTCTAAATGGCGCCATATTTAATGTCTAATGATGACTTAGTAGTTTTCCAAGCTAACATAAATTTTAACCTATTAGAACGACCGAAGCAAGCTCAAAATTTTAGCATCGCGCAACGTGTAGGTATGATTACTATTCATGCAAATATTGAAGTTCCTTTATCAACAACATAAAGAAATATAATATTGTAAACCAAGGATGCAAGAACCAGTGAAATGAGCTCGAACACCAAGCATAGTTTAGAATGAAAAGAAAGAACAAGAGGCTATTTACGTCTAATTAAGGATTGAATCCTCAGTGGAACTTGTCAATAATTCCATGGTGAAAAATACTTTTTAACAAAAAAATTAAACCTCCGAAAAAAATGAAAAGCAAAAAATAATAAAGCTTTTTACAAAAAATAACTTTAGGTAATTTTGGAAGTCGGTGTTTTTTATTGTTTCTTCGTATTTTAACACCGACTTCCGAAATGAATGAAGAATGATCAAATTCGCACTACTCTGTAAAAAGTTATGCGTGTTCATAAATAAAAAAAAATATACGCATCTACTTGAGAACCTCCTCCGTTTTTTCGTCGGTTAAAACCTCTTTTTCAATTCAAGATAAGTCCAAACAAAACTAATCTTGTACAACATCCTTTTCAGGCTTGGTAATCGACGGCAGCGTATCATTTCCATTCAACGATGGAACAGAAGCAGTCCTTGAAATACACCCCGAAGATTCCCTGATGACGGTCCAAATGGACGACGATCGACCATAATGGTGATATTTTAGTACATTTTTGACTTTGAATATTGAAGTTCCATCAACCCGCACTGGGCTAGCGAGGTGGATCACAGCCCACTTCCTCTAAGGCACTAGTCTCACCGCCGACGATCAGCGAGAAGCGAGTAAAGCTAGTCACTATAAGCGAGTGGCCTTGGGCGACGGGCGATTATTCGCACCACTCGCTACGACCGCCCGAGAGATACATTCCTGCGCAAACCTGCAAAGGCTATGAAGCGCTGAATTCATATTATGTTAGCTAACACTCAGATTCGCACTATGGGTAGAAATGACTGCTGGTTGGTATCTCGGCGTGAGTTCTGACCGCCAAGCGAGCATCGCTGAGCGAGTATTATCTTTAATAACTCTTGTCACTGCGAAAAACTAGTGGTTAGAGAGTTCTCGCCGGCAATGTGAACAGCCAGCTATCGACTATACATATATGTCTCTTTTACTCACACGGAATTTATATCTTTTGTCCGTTTCTTCAGCGAGAAAATAGTCGATAGCTAGTCGCTTCCTCGTCGGCGGTGAGACAAGTGCCTTACAGAGGAAGAGGCTTATGTCCCAGCAGAGGGGACTATATAAGCTCATTTTGTAGCGAAAATTTTAAGTTACTCATAGGCCTGAGCTTAGTATCTACGCTGTTTATAAAATAGTTTAGATTGGCTTAGATTTGACCGCAATTTGCGTTGAGAGCAATTTATTACCCGACTTCAAAGCAAGGAGGTTACGAATTCCACACGTATGTATGTAATATTATTTCTATATGTAACTGCGTCTCTATAATTGAGTTATTTAAGAAGTACTACTCATATAATATGTAACCATGTGTACTTGGACTAATGATTCGAGATAATTTTAATCCATCGCCACCAAGTCGACTTTAGCGGCATTTCCATTTTGACACCCTATAAAATACACTCTAGGGTGGATACTCAGTAACGTATCTCCGAGAATCCACCCTGAACCAGGGTGGATAGATGAAATCTGTAAAATCGATATTATTTTTCCACCCTAGGCACAGTAGAGCACACATCAACCGACTACAATAATACCCCCAATCTACGAGAAAGTGTGATGATCATTTGTCAGGGTGGATTCTCGGACATACGTTTCCGAGTATCCACCCTAAGGTGGATTCTATGGGGCGTCAAAATGGGACTTCAGCGTCTAGTATTTAATTTGTATTAATAAGTCCCTACAAAAAGTATGGGTTGCAATGCAATTTGTTGTTTGTCTTGTAAGACATAGTTAAAAAAAATGCCAATTATCTATTCTATTTCATATGTATTTTTCTTATGTATAAAAATCGAATTTTCGATGTTATAAATTCAAAATAGCCAAGATACTATCAAGCTTCCTTGTAGATTATAATTTTATTGTAGTATGTAAGTAACTTCTATTACATACCACAACCAATTGTTTGACTATACCTTTGTACCTACCTCTTGTGTCCAACAAAATATTCCATTACTACATATCTTCCTTTTAAATATCTTGGAAAATAAATTAAATATTGAGGTAAGAAAGAAATAATACATTCTTACACAAAGCCTAATTTGAAGAATTGTGTGGAATTATTTTATTTTAAGTTCGTTTAGAGCCCTAGCTTTGTTAGTTAAAAGAAAAAAAACATGAAATGATATTTATTTTGCAAATAGGTTACAATTACCTTTAGACGTCAATACTTTTTTGGTCATATTAATCTAGATGAAGCCAGTGTTTCCTAGCTGACTATTAATGGACTAATACTAAATTGTAGTGACGAATTGCCTTCCCAAGAGCATTTTTAGCATGTATAAATAAATGATTTGAAATGTTTATTTTCCATGTCCTAGCTGTGCTTATGTATAAGTAGTCAAAAATTAGTAGGTATTACACATGATCGCTCACTATCATGTGATATAGTGGTGAAACGCGAGCTTATTTGTATGACATGATTTATGTATCACTATCCAATTTCAACTCCAGGTATTAGGCATCAATCAAAGACACCATTTTTATTTAAACCTACTAGCTGACCCGTGCCAACGTTCGTTGGGCGGTATTGTTCGGGTTAATATATATGACACTCACAAATAACGTGGCTTTCTATTGGTAAAAGAATTTTTTAAATCGGTTCTGTAGATCCAAAGATTACCCCCTACAACCTCACAAACTTTACCTCTATATAATATTAGTATAGATTTACATTTTATAAAATAAAAGAATCAGCGGTCCAAGCCGGGAAAAAATTGAATGGTATTAAAATAATCTTCCAGCATAATAAGTCTTTTGATCGGCACTCACTAAGACAGTCACAATTCTTACTGTGTGACTGGAAAAAATGCTAAAAGAAACCTGACGTGTCCGTCTTAAGACAGTATTAAAATTAGCACATTACTATTTTTACTTTTTAATTTATCATGCCGTAGACCTGCCTCACGGGGAGGGTCAAGTTTTTTACGCGCAACTGTAGTTTCACACTGATGCAGCATATTCGCATTTTTTAAGATTTAGCCTCACTCACTTTGGTGACGAGCTATTATATAATTCCTATCACAGAATACAGTTAGTTTTTACATGGATACACCTTGGTTACACATTGGATGCCAAAGGCATATATGCATAGGCTCTTATGCGGTAGAAGTGAATCTTAGCATCTGTAGCAGTGCTAGGACTCACTGCTACTGACGCAGTTGCCGCATTGCATGACCCAGCTAGCCTTCCCCAGACTGATCGTTCGCAACGCCATCTAGCCGTTTTACGTTACACTCTTTACGAAAGCTAAAGTCTAGGCTTTTTGGTTGTCTCGCCATATTCTAACGTCGAGCTATAGTCTATGGGTCGAACTTTCAAAAGCTTTGGTTTGCTGGTTCTCGAATGTTCTTTTTTCAATATTTGAGTAAACCCTTTTATAATGCCGATACTAAAAGCCCGTACAATAAGTAGAATAAATGTACCTTCATATTAGACTGAGCTACTGCGTTACTGTCTTCGTGTTCCGGTCACACAAAACGACGATCTTATGTTATTTGAATGAAAACAAAGGGAAATGCTCGCCACAATATCTCTTTCTTTTGCTAGCGTCAATTATGAGGCGGAATTTAAATGAAAATACGGTTAAAATGTTAGTAATTACATTTTATTACCTGTCAAAAAGATAATAGCTTACAATTATTTTATTCCATGAATTTAGTAAATACAATTAGCTAGATTTATTTCTTTATTGATACTGCAAATCATGTCACTGTTGTAGAAGTCTCTGATAGGGCGTTCTTATACGCGGATTATAGGGCCACATCCTATTTTCTTAAAATATAGTTGTATCTTATATATAAAGTTATTGAAGAATGATTATGCACCCTGTATTAGTGTCTTAATATTTATCCTTTTCCTGCTATTGCCAGGGTTTTAGGCTTACAAAATATAATGTAAATTAAGAAATTTATGTGAGTTTGCGCTAACGAACGTGGTTGTTCTGAATTTTGCGCAGATGGGGTCTAAAAAGCCAAGGTTCCAATGAGGCCAAAAGGCTTAGGTCCAAATAATATCAAAATTCTGTAGTCTAAATAATGTAAAAAAGTGACTTGACGGCCAGAGCAACCACAACTTTTAGCAAGAACTTAATAATGAAGTGTTAAATGTGTTGAAAAGTATTGCAAATGAAACTGAAATGCCTGAAAATTCTGTGATTATCCAATATGGCACTTAATTTTGTTATTTTCTCTTGTAATTTTGTAAGTTATAATCATAATAATTACGGTTAAGACTGAACGGTTTGTGTAGATTAATTAAGTTACTATTTAATTTTATTTGTGGTAGTTTATCCTATTCGATTTTTATTTAAATCCGATTATGACTCTATGGTAAAATTTTCTTTAAATATTAATGCCGTTATATTATATGTATAAATTTTAAAATAAAATGTGTGTAAATGCTTAACAAGTTTATGCATTTCGATGAAACGACACAAATAATTGTTCATTTCAATATTTATGTTTTAATAAACCATTTTTTTTTCACGTCAAAAGCTTGCATATTGAACTAGGTATATTGTTATTGGACGAATATTCTAAATACACACATACATTACATATTTCTTCACAGTTAGTTTCACCACAATCTGGGGCGCTACTGGTGAATTTTTCAACCCCTCTTCAAGTTAGAGTGAACAGGCTTCTTCCGGGTAAGCTCGCTCCATCGTTGACTTTGTCTTTGTCACCTCTGACCTACACAAAGACAAACCCTACTCAAGTAATAAAAAATAAACAAATCTGTGAACATTGCATTGTAAAAACAAGAAGAATTTGACTGTGGTAGGCGCCAAATAATTCTGTAGGTGAAAGCTAAAGGACCTTAAGTCACATTTTATAAATTATTCAGTAGGGCTCATTAAAGATGTCTATACCCAAAATTAGATATTTAAGTCGACCGTGTATAAAAAGTAAATGGTGTATCGTTGTAGAATAAAAAGTATGATTATAAAGTTTTATTAAGCTATTATATTGTGATATTTTTTTGACAAATATTGTTCACTAAGGCTGTATTAAGGGACTTAAGGTTCTTTAACTTTGAAGTTTTATTAAATATCTTATAGTATTACGGTAGTTACGTCTCTCCTGTATCAATAATGTATAGTAAATTTAATTATTTTATAACTTAGGTATGACACAAAATCATTGAAACATACGCTTATAAGTTTTAATGACCTGAGAAATGAAATAACTTTATACATTTTAATATTATTTATTGAATGAAACCTTTTAATGTTAACAAATCACCTAAATAAACTTTGAACTTCAAAATCTTTAGAAAAAATCAAAGAAATTATACAAAAAAAAAATATTCTGGTAAGTCACATACTGTGCCATCGTGGGCTAAGGTATAAGGTAATTTTTATAATAAGGTATATTATAAAAATTATGAAAAATGGGTGGAAGCCACTGCAGAGCTTTCTGTTAATCCTGAAACTTTTTAGTGCGTATAGATTCGGGGCCTAATCGAGAAGGCTGCAATATAGGTATGGCAAAGTCTTCTAGTGATCTTCTTCTATTTCTCCTAAATTCTTGCGGCGAGACTTTGTATGTAAAAAGTCATAATTCGAGGTTTGGCTCTCGACAGTTTTCTCCTCCAATATTGGACCGTTATAAGAGATATTTCACAAACTGAATAAAAAAGATGATGATTAATAGTTGCCATATTTGTACACTAGGGCTCTGTTGATAATTTTGAGCATTTTGTGAGAGTTTTAGTACTTATACGGTTAACAAATTATCAAAAAGGAAAACATAGGGACACAGTATATATCCTTCTTATTCAGTTTGTGAAATACTTCTTAAATCGGTCCAATATTGGAGGAGAAAACAGTCGAGAGCCAAACCTCGAATTATGACTTTTTACATACAAAGTCTCGCCGCCAGCATTTCCTCTTAAGGACACCTTTTCGAATTGTTGTTGATTAAAGGAGGTTTTATAACTCATTATGCCATACTTTTTTTTTTCAAATTTCGTCCATACTATTTCAGAGTAAAGCACTGACTGGCCCATTTCCACTTTTTTTTCGGTGGATAAATGGCGCTGTAGAACCTTCTTGGATGCTCAGAATGTTTTTAAAATCTTCATTTGCCATATCAATGACTTCAATTTGTGACTTGTCGGAGGAACAGGACCATATGAATTGCTACCAGTTTTCGTTCAATAATAGAATGTACACCATCTACCTCCATATGAGTATGACCTTTCATAAGGTATTTGTGGTTAATACATTGTAAGTTTGGTATTTAGCTGATATGGATTCGTCCCACATAATGCATGTACTTTTGTTTGTGACATTGTCTAATATTGTATGATTGAATATCCACAACTTGCGTAAATAGAAACTAAGGCTGTGTGTTAGTAGAGGAGTGGGTAAACATTTCTATAAGTCGACAGTGATCATCTTACAATCAGAATTTATTCCACATTGAAGTTTATCTAAAGCTTTTAAATCATATCGAGTCTTTGCTGCACGTGTTCTTCATATTTTGCCTCTAAAGTTTCCTTTTCAGTACCTTGAGAACTACGTATTTGAACGACAAAACGATCACAATCATCACACGTGTCAGTCTCTGGTGGCTTAAACCCTAAATTAAAATGAGTGTTGAAAATCTTTCTGTACGTCCAAATTTTAGCAATCAACTTATTATCTACATTATTCTTTCTGCACTCTTCTAAGTATAACTTATACATTAATTTTATATTAATGTATAAGTTATACTTAGAAGAGTGCAGAGTGAAGAGTGCTCCTAAATACTCACGTGCCGTCTTTTCTCTGCTATAGTGGCTTTCATGTTTAGGAAATGATTCTATGTGCTTTTAATTCCGTCAATGACTTCGTTTGCCGTCTTATTAGGTGGCTCTTTCTTGCCTCTTCTATCTTCTTCTACAGTGCCATAGTTATTAGATTTTTTGATAGAATTTCTGACCACCGTTTCTGATATCCCTAAAATTCCCAGGAAAAAAGGATTTGCAAACAATAACTTCGTTATTATTAACAGTAAAACCGTATTCTAAAATATGGTTTCTTTGTTTTGTACTTTCTTCATTACGTACTCTACGTCTTTCAATAGGTTTCTGTCGAACACATGCCAAGATGAATTGTCGTTTCATGTCCCAGGTTTTCTATTCATCCCAATAATTTTCAAATATAGCTTTTCGTTTTGTATCACCTATTTCGTCACCGCAAGTTTTCTTACATAAACATGAACTCTTCATAGTCTTAGCAGATATGAGCTTTCCTTTATGTGTTACATGTGATTTGCCACAATTTTATTTTAATTTATAATTTATTTCAAATTTACAATTACTAAACGGGAGAGAGTGCGTGTCCAACCGCGCCCTCGCCCCGCAGCGGGTCATCGGGGGTCGTAGGTACTATTGCACCCGCGCAAATGCAACTCGCGCGTAGTGGTAAAGAACCGTAAGTCCCACATACTGTCGTTTAACATTTTATCTAGATTTATTATTTAAAATAGTAAACAATATTAAGTGATCATACGATTGTTTACTTTTTCATGCTTAGGGACTTAATGTTATTTATAATTTGATATCCACGAAATTAGTGGCTGTAGGACTTAATGTCTTTTACCATTTGATCAATACGGGTATACTGAATTAGAATCATTGAAAATACAAAAATGACAAAAAATGGACTTAAGGTCCTTTAGCTTTCACCTACAGAATTTTGCAATGGCGGTCATTGCGTAACCTTCGTTTATGATGACATTCTTAATTTAAAAATCGGAAATAAAGACATAAAGCTAACCTGAATCGATATTCATCGTGATCATTTACATTTTCTAGTAGTGAAAACGTATCTGCGAAGATATAATAAGGAGAGGTCAATGTACTTTTTATAAATTTATTTGGCGCCTTCCCTACGTTCGAAAATATCCTTGTATATATATAAGTATAAGAATTTTACCTAATCCGGCTAACGCCGTTTTATTTATCGTCTTATGTATAAATTGTATTTTCTACGTTATTCTATACACGGAAAGATTGTTCGATTGGCGAAAATATACATACAGTTATCAAATATTTTTGTTTTATTTGAAAATTCAATCTATACACCAGAAACAAGAATAGACCCAGTATAGAACCTTGAGGCACACCTAAATGAACTGCAAGCGCGGAGGACTTCATACCATTGATATCTACACACTGAAACCTATTATGTAAATATGAATCAATTACGTTAAGAGCTTCGTTTTGGAGACCATAATGACGTAGTTTACGCAAAAGCGTATCATGGTGTACGCAATCAAAAGCTTTGGAGAGATCACAGAAAACTCCAATTGCATTTTGTTAGTTCTCCCATGCGTTAAAGATGTGTTTTAGGAGAGCAACCCCCGCATCTGTAGTTGAACGGCCTTTTGTAAAGCCATACTGCTCATTATGTAGGAGGCTATTGACATTAAAATGTTATAGCAGTCGCTTGAGTATTAACTTTTCAAATATTATGCTAAACGCAGGTAAGATAGAAATGGGCCGGAAGTTTCCCAGGTATATCATTTTTATTACCAGATTTAAATAATGGTATGACTTTACTACTTTTTATGAGGTCAGGGAAAGTTCCCAAATCCAAGCATTTATTAAAAGTAACAGCAAGGTAAGGGGCCACGATGTCTATTATGTTACTCGAAAGTTTAATGGAAATGCCCTAGTAATCACCAGTGTTTTTTGACTTAAGTGTGTTGAAAACATTAACCACGTCAGTAGGTGATACGTGCTCGAAACTAAATAATTGACTACATTTAGGCACACTACTATGTAAAAGTTTTTCAGCATTAGACGGGGACGAACTTAGGGAGCGAGTCGTAGTTATAGGTATGTTTGCAAAAAAGTCATTAAATACCTGAGCTACGTCAGCTGATTTACTTACTAATTTGTTGTCAAAAATTATTTCTACTTGATTTTCTTGTTTAACTGACTTGCCCGTATCATTTTTCATGATTTTCCAAGTTGCTTTTACTTTATTTTTAGAATTTTTAATAATTTCACTTAAAAATTTGGATTTGGCAGTAGCACAAATCTTTTTAAATAATCCTACTAATATTATAAATGTGAAAGTTTGTATGTTTGTGCCTCAATCAGGCAAAAATGGCTGAAGGGATTTGGATGAAATTTGGCACACATATAGTCCACATACTGGAATCAAACAGGCTACTTTTTATCCCGGTAAAAGGCATGGCTTTATGCTTTACAGAGGAGGAAGTGGAAACCCAGCGCTTCTGCTGCCTTAGTACTTTAGATTCACAAGTACCAGGAGAACAGAAACACGTCGTAATATTTCCGGGGCTGAAATTGGGAGCGTTAAAGATTCACAAGTACCAGGAGAACAGAACGATATTACAGTATTTTTGGGCTAGATTTTTTTTTACCGTCGAGCAGAAATATGTATTTTGAAGATTTTTCCGGGCTAGAATTGTAAACGCTATAGATTCACATGTGACAGGAGACCAGAAACATGTTGCAAACGTATTTCTTTCGCTGAAATTATAAGCGCTAAAGATTCAGAAGTACCAGGAGACCATAAACATGTCAAATTATTTTCGGCACTGGAATTGTAACCAGTTAGAATTCAAAAGTACCAGGACACCAGAAACATGTCGAAGTATTTTCGAAGCTAGGAATGTGAATGCTAAAGATTCATAAGTACCAGGAGGCCAGCAACATGTCAAAATATTTCCGCGCTAGATATATGAGCGGTAAGGATTCGAAATTACCAAAACAAAAGAGCGCTAAAGATTTACAAGAACCAGGAGACCATAAACATGTCGAAATATTTGCGGCGCTGGATTTGTGACCGGTTAGAATTCAAAGTACCAGGAGACCAGAAACATGTTGTATTTTCGGGGCTAGGATTGTGAATGCTAAAAATTTATGTTGATATGTTAGTAAAACAACCGTTCAACTTAAAGCAGACTTTTATTAAAATAGACGTTACCTTAGCAATCACATTAACACAAATAGACAATACAAACCAAAAAGCATAGAGACACAATACCAACTTAACAAAATAGAAAAGTATTACATTGCTACCAACACCCCCTCTCAATGTAATACACTCTTACAGTGGCATATGTATTTAATTTATTCATACAAACCACAGTTTTTAATAAATCTTAACAATAAATTTTTATTTAATGCCTTTGTAAACATATCTGCGGTTTGGTCTTCAGTTTTAATATATTTTAACATTACTTTGCCACTTTTAATCAACTCTTTTATGAAATGAAATCTGATGTCAATATGTTTTAATCTCTTGACACTTTCAGTATTCGCTACCATTATGGCACTCTGATTATCACAAAATATTGTGACAGGACACACTTTAACAATATTGAAATCTTTAAGCAAATTAATCAACCAACACGCTTCGCTAGTAGCCATACTTATAGCTATATACTCTGACTCGGTAGAAGATAGACTAACGCTGGCCTGTTTTTTAGAGGACCATGAAACTAAACAATCTGCAAACTTAAAACAGTAACCAGTTGTCGACCTTCTATCCTTCAAATCACCTCCCCAGTTTGCATCACAATATCCCACTAATAAGTTGCTATTACATTTGTAAACAAGTTTGTAATTTATTGTATGTTTAACATATCTTAGCACTCTTTTTAAGGCAGTTAATAAAATATTATTTGCATTATTTTGATATCTGCTCAAAATTGACACAGCAACACACAAATCAGGCCTTGTTCCTAACACAGCATAAGACAAGCAACCTATAATTCTTCTACATTTATTTTCAATGTTTTTATCAATCACAGAATCATTGTTATCTTCTAATATTTTAGTATTAAAGTTCAGATCCATTGGTGTACATATTTCTTTACAATTCTGCATATCAAATTTTTGTAATACACTTTCTAAATATTTCTTTTGATCAAGTTCAGTGATCCCTGTGACTAAATCTTGTTTTACATGAATACCTAAGAAATTGGAAACTAAGCCCAAATCCTTCATCTTGAATTCATTATTTAATAATGACTTAAGGTCACATATCTGCTTTTGGTTATTTCCAAATATTAATAAATCATCTACATACAGTAAAACATATGTTCTTGCATCACCCTCACATTTTGTGTACAGACAATAATCACTTTTTGAGTTTACAAAACCTTGTTTCATAATAACTGAATTAAATTTGTCATTCCAATACTTGGGTGATTTTTTTAACCCATACAAAGATTTATTTAATTTAACAATATTTTTATCACCGCAATATGCACCTTCAGGCAATTCTAGATACACTGTTTCATCCATTTCTCCATATAGGAAGGCACCTGTAACATCCATTTGACTAATCGGCAAGTTTAACTTTGATGCTACACAAACAAATAACCTGAAAGTTGTTAATTTAGCTACTGGTGCATATAAATCACATAGTTCCATTGTATCACACTGCTCAAAACCTCTTGCCACTAGTCTCGCTTTATATTGTACATTACTATTAGAGTTTTTAATTTTAAATACCCACTTACTACTAACAGTCTTATTAGTTATAGGTTCTTCACAAACAGTCCAAGTATTATTTTCCTTGAGAGTATTCAATTCTCTTTGCATTGCTTCTTTCCATTTACTCGCATCTTCCCTATGCATGGCATCTTGGTAATTCTTTGGTTCATTTCCCTCAACATAGACATGATGACACTTGTAAAATGAAGTCTGTTTCCTAATCCGAGTACTTTTATCACGTGTCTGTATCTCTCCATTATCATCATCACTGTATTCATCATCACTTGAACATGGTATGTAGACACTGTCACTTTCGCTAGTCATATTAAGGGTCTCCTCTACCTCTTCCTCTTCAGCCTGTGCTTCTTCTTTCTCCATCCTCCTTCCTTGATCTTCAGCCTTCTCTTTGTTTTTAGAATGTTCTTGACTAGTTTCCTCCTTCTCTTCCATTGTAGTGTCCAGCATAACTAATTGCTCCTTCTGTTTTCCTAGAAATATGATATCTCTTTTTACCTCAACAGTGTTCTTATCTGAGAAGAATACCCTGTAGCCTTTGACATTTTCCTCGTAGCCAACCATGACTGCTCTCTCCCCTTTAGGATCCCATTTTCTTCTCTTCTCTTTTGGAACATGGACATACACAGGATTTCCAAAGATTTTAAGGCCCGTTATATCAAATTGTTTGCCTGTCCACGTTTCATATGGGGTCTTTCCAGTTTCATTGCTTTTACTAGTTCTGTTTAGTACATATGCCGCAGTATGAACAGCTTCTGCCCACAGCTTCTTAGGTAAACCTGCTGCACACAACATTGTACGTGCTGATTCTATAAGAGTTCGATTCTCTCGTTCCGCCTTGCCATTTTGTTCGGGAGTATATGGAACCGTGGTTTGATGAGTTATTCCACGTTTCTCAAACAAATTTTTAACTTCTTTGTTCACGAACTCTAATCCATTATCACTTCTAAAACACAATACTTTGTTTTTGGTTACATTTTCAGCCTTGTTCAAAAAGTTCTCAATACACTTCTTAACTTCATCTTTGCCTTTAACAAAGTACACTGACCTGTAGTTAGAGAAGTCATCCTTTAGAATTACGAAGTATCTGGATCCTCCCACGGACGGCACCTCCATAGGTCCGCACGTATCTGCATGTATTAACTCACATGGCCTTCTCGTTTTATTTTCACTGGCACTGAAAGGCAAACGATGTATTTTGCCCTCCAAGCAACTCTCACACTCAAAGTTAGAGTCGTTCACTTTAATGTTGTTGTTTTTAAGCACCATTCTCACATACTGTAAGTTTTGATGAGCCAGTTTTTCGTGCCACTCTTTAAGTCCAGATTTCACTTCAGCCGCGTTCGCTATCTCACATTTGTAACGCACGTCCATATAGTACATATCTCCGTTACGACTCGCTACGGCACTCACATTATTTCCTTTGTAGAATTTACACAAGTTATTGTCCATTTTAACAACATAACCTCTCTCTGTAGCACATTTGACAGATAATAAGTTTGTTTTCAATTTCGGAACGAAGAGTACATTATCTATGGTTGTATGTACCCATCTATTGCCATTGTAGACCTGTAACGCCACCTGTCCACACCCGAGCGCACTAATCTCCTCGCCATTACCGACTATCACTGTTTTATTGTTCATCGATGAAAATGTTGCAAATAGGTTACGATCATGGCACATATGTTGGCTAGCGCCTGAGTCCACTAACCACTTAGATTCTTGAACGTTACTATTTGAGTTCATCAGCATAAATGCATTACTCGTACTGTCCTTTTCCCGATTCTTCTTGAAGTAGCACTCACTCTTATTATGTCCCATTTTCTTACAATAATAACATTTTTTAACCGGTCTATTGTCATGTCCCGAACCCTTGTTTTGGTTACACTCAATTTGATAGTGTCCCAGCTTATTGCACTTATAACACTTTACGTTTTCCTTAGCTACAAACGCTGATGCTGACGAGTTTGGAGGCTCCTTGTCGTTAATACGTTCTTCTTCAATCAGTAATCTCGCGACAAGATTTTCGAGCGTTTGTTTATCGTCAGGCGCGGACTCCCACGCCGACACAAAATGTTTATAAGCATCTGGAAGAGACATTAGCACTTTTGTTATTACGAATTTGTCTGAAATGTCTTCTCCCATCTGTTTGAGCTGGTTTCTTAGTTCTTCTATTTTAGATAAGAACGTTGACATCGCCGTGCCCTCCTCGTACTTGTATTGAAAGAAACGTTGTTGTACGATATGTATACTTGTTTGAGATTTTTGCTCATACACGCTCGCAAGTTTTCGCCACATTTCGGCTGACGTAGTGCATGTTATGATATGCATCATCACGCTTTCTGACATTCTTGTAACAATCCATGATTGAGCTTTCGCGTCTTTCTTTTCCCATACAGCCTTCTCAACGGCGTCCTCTGGTTTCACACTGCTTCCGTCTGTCACTTCCAGTAAGCCCTGACTCCGCAACAAAACGATGGTTTGGAATTTCCAAATATTCCAATTGGAAGTTCCCTCGAGCTTTATATACGTCTGGAGTTTTAAAGAATTGTCGTCCGCCATCTTCCTGTCTGTTCGTCCCGACCTTGCTACAATCACTCGCAAGTATTTTTCTCGTCCGCCGGTTTCTAACCACACGCGGACAATTTTACCTTTTTGACGAAAAAACAGTTTCTGTTGTTTTACTCTTTTTTCTTTAGGATTATGTGTCTGGGCCCATAACCTGTTGATATGTTAGTAAAACAACCGTTCAACTTAAAGCAGACTTTTATTAAAATAGACGTTACCTTAGCAATCACATTAACACAAATAGACAATACAAACCAAAAAGCATAGAGACACAATACCAACTTAACAAAATAGAAAAGTATTACATTGCTACCAACAATTTATAAGTATCAGGAGGCCAGAAACATATCGAAATATTTTCGGTGCTAGAATTATTAGCGGTAAGGATTCAAAAGTACCAAGACAACCGAAAAATGTGGAAGTTTTTCCCGGGCAGGAATAATGAGCGCTAAAGATTCATTATGTACCAGGAGACCAGAAACATATCAAATTATATTATCGGCAGGAATTGTAAGCGCTAAACATTTACAAGTACTAGGAGACCAGAGACATATTTTAATGTTTCCGGCGCTGGAATTTTGAATGGTAAGTATTCAAAAGTACCAGGGGAGCAGAAACATATAGCGGTGTTTTCCGGGCTGTAATTATGAGCGTAAAAGATTCACAAGTACCAGGATACCAGAAACATGTAGAAGTATTTTCAAGGCTGGAATAATGAGCGCTACAGATTCACAAGTACCAGGAGAACAACGATGTTAAAGTATTTTTGAGCAAGAATAATATTGTTTTTTTTTAACAGTCAAACAGAAATATGTATTTTCCGGGCTGTTATTGTAAATGCTATAGATTCACAAGTAACAGGAGACTAGAAACATGTCAAAGCATTTTTTGACTTAAATTGTGAGCGCTAAAGATTCACAAGTACCAGGAGACCCAGAAACATGTCGAAATATTTCCGGCGCTGGAATCGTGAGCGGCTAGGATTCAAAGGTATCAGGAGAACAGAAAAATGTCGAAGTATTTTCCGGGCTGGAATTATGAGCGCTAAAGATTCATTATGTACCAGGAGACCAAAAACATGTCGAAGTGTTTTCGTGGCTAAGATTGTGAATGCTAAAGATTCAAAAGTACCAGGAGACCAGACTCATGTCAAAGTAGTTCCGGAGCTGAAAGTACTGACAGTAAAGACTCACAAACACAGAACACATATTACCTAGCGGAAGAATGTCAACTCCATACAAAAAAATGTGAGACAGAATTCGATTGTACTGCCATCTAACTGTATCCCACCAAACTATTCAAAGCGGGAAGATTTAAATGCAATTTTTGATTAAGCTTAAAAAAATATTTTTAATTGGAAACTAGAAACGAATCTGCAATAGTACTACTGCGGAAAAGTAACATGCGCTACTTTTCCTTAGTATTATTGCAGATTCGTTTCTAGTTTCCAAAAATAAACCTTCATGTTAGAGTAAACGGGTTATAAAAATAACAAAAACAGTGGAATTTTCGATATTTATTAACAGTAACAAATCTGTACATTATCTAAATCTAGCTGATCCAGCGAACGTTGTTTTGCTATATAAATAAAAAAGGAATAGCCTTACTACCTATTCTCAGACCTACCAAATACAAAAATTTTCATAAGAATCGGTCAAGCCGTTACAGAGGAGAGATAACAAACACTGTGACACGAGATTTTTATATATTAGATTTCCTGATTATTTACACAAATATTGAATAACCATTTTACACAAATACTGTGAAAAATTTTAATGCATTCATGGACAAAATTGCGTTTACTTAGATAAACAAAAAAGGTCTAAAAAGACAAGTAATCTATCCACAGATAAGTAAACACAGTGTGTGGAGTTAGCAAAGGTAGGTAAGTAATAAAAATAATAAATTAAAGAAATAACGAAATATAAAATTAAAATAATAAATTAAGGAAATAACGTCAATAATTTAATAATAAACTAGACATTTTAGAACATAAGTGAAACTCATATCTTTTAAAATGTCTTGTTTCTAAAAATATTTAGTTATGTTCGTTATTTCCTTAATTTTATTAACTTAATTAACAGTTCACTTACGTTCGCCCACCCCACACTGTACTTTACATTTTAGAACATAAGCGAAACTCACTTATGTTTTAATATGTCTATCTTCTTTATTAAAGACCGGTTACTGGCGCCCTCTACATATTTTCGGTTTTGTAAGGTGCAGAATCTTTTGACACATATGTGAAAAACACTTATAAACTTAATTATTTTTTTTTGAGAATGTGTCTCACAGTTAGCTAAAAAACTAAAATTGACTTTATACATTTTTTGTATTATTGTTTTCTTTTAAATCTGGCTTTGATGATGACATCAAGAAGAAACAGTTACAAATTTTGGCGCATTCTTCAACGCACATGAATAAATTTTTAGACGCGTAAACAAATTTCTTTTTGATATCTTCATACTCTTTAAATTCTTTCACAATCTTTTCACAATCACCACAAGTAACTTTAAGATTTTTAAGGATAAACCCACATACATGCATATATATGTGGGTGTCTGTGGAAACACAAGCTTGTGCATACAAGCTTGCGTTTCCGCAGAATCCGAAAAACTTGCTTCAAATGTGTTGTCCATTGAAGCAAGCATGTCGGATATATGTGGATCGTCCCTATTTTTTTGGCTTGTGGTGTATGGTGCGGAAAATAGGTCTTTAAAATTAGAAATAATTGTACTATAATTGTCTTCTTCACAATTATTTTCTGATGTTATATGGGCCAGATTTGAAATTATGGTGGTTTTCAGCCCATCAATAAATTGTGAAGAAGTCGGGTTAGAATTTGCACCACAATTTGCAGGAATAGCGCCAAACAAATACTCCAATGGATCCTTCTGGAGACGTCGAGTTGCCAGTGATCTAACACTGCGTTTTTGTTTCAGCGCATGAAATATTTTTACAATGCCATTCAAGGGCCATATCTAGCCATTCTTCGAAGGCGGTGAGCTACGGCACCCTACAAATTCTAATTTTTCAAAGAACGATTTCATTTCCTCAAAATGTTTGATGTGAGGTGATGTTGCCGTCATATTTGTGGAGTGCGGTTTACCTCTTCGGAGATCAGCCGTATCGCTATTTATGGCGTCAAATAATTTGTCCATGTTTGATATCACTTCGGCGGTTGTCATTGCATCTGCAGACAATTCTCCTGAAAATTAAAAAAAAAAGAAAATTATATACTATACTTGAACATCTGTTTTTTATGGTACGAATTAAATGAAATGTACTGCATCTTGACCATTGCTCAATGTGTTTTCGCACCCTACGTGGGTTTTAGTAGGGACAAGGACTTCAGTCAAACCTATATATAAAAAAAAAACTGGTCCAGTACGAGTCGGACAGACTTATAGGTTTTCCTGCAATTTAGACTCAGTAGTTTCGGAGCTAAGCCCCCCCCCCCCTTAGCTTCACGATCATTTTTGGTCCATTTCTTGAATAACTTCAAAACCGTTTATTTTAAAATTATGAAAACCACATATAATAAAAACCCCTCGCAACTAGTTCTAGTGTTCTAGTTTAACCCCCAAAAGTGAACTCCATACTAAAAATCTATACTAATATATAAAGCTGAAGAGTTTGTTTGTTTGTTTGTTTGTTTGCTTGAACGCGCTAATCTCAGGAACTACTGGTCCGATTTGAAAAATTCTTTCAGTGTTAGATAGCCCATTTATCGAGGAAGGCTATATCATCACGCTAAGGCCAATAGGAGCGGAGCAGCTATGAAAATTGTGACGCAGACGAAGTTGCGCGGGTCAGCTATGTATTTATATACGTAAAGCGTCCGTGTTTAGACCACAGAAGTCCATATGAATACCAAATTTCAGCATAATCGGTTTAGTAGATCCGGAGAAAACTGACCGTGACAGACGGACGGACAGACAGACACCCGAGTGATCCTTTAAGGTTTTCGTTTTTTACGGATGTTCGGAAGAACCTTAATAGAAATATACATACCTTGTGATATTTTGGCAAACATGTCTGCTGCTACAGAGTGACTCAACACTTGAGCTGCTAGATTTACTTTCATTTTTTGTTTAGTGTTAGGGTTTAAATGGTCGTGGTCACGGGGTTCATGTTGTCGAGGTCGTAAAAGGCTTGAATGAGACTCCACTTAGCAACACCTGTAAGTAAATAAAGTTTGTTAGAAGATTTAGTTTTATTTACGCATAATATACTTGAAGATGACTCCACAGTATAATTTATTTTAAGTTCAATTGATCAAAACAGAACGACCTTTTATAGCTAAATAGAAGGCCAAACAGCTTTAGCTCATATCATCACTGGTTAGAATACTGTAAATTTAACATTAGTTGAATAGGCATACATACAATTACCTTTGCCTTTAGTGTTATCAGATGTAATATTAGTTTACAATTCATATTATATTTAAGAAATAAGTTTCTGAAACATTTGAATAAATGAAGAGGATCGAAAATAGCCACCACTTTATTGGTTCCTTCATTGGTTGGACTTTTGGAAGCACCCAAAATTGATAGGGCTCTTCTGTTCACTCCATCCATATCACACACAGTTGCGGTCTTGCGGTTATGCTCATTCCTGTTTCGAAGCATTTATTCAAAACCTAAAAGATTATGATAAGTAAACAGTTGAATATTAAGTACATCTGAAGCTTGCATGGTATGACAAAACTGTATAGTGCAGCAAATTTATCTGATCCGGAGGTTATAATTGGTACTACCGAAATCAGTGACAATTGAAAGGATCTATCATTTTTGTTCACCGATAGCACCGCCATAACCGGGTCAGATAAGTTTGCTGCACTAACTATATGCACCTTGATGTTTACAAAAAGGTAAAGCATTTTTAAGAATAACTAAATATCCTCCTAACTCTTCGTTGCTGCCGTCATGACGTGGCAGAATAGTCGGAACCGGCTCAGTTGCCATTAAGGAAGAAAAAAAAACTAAATATACGAACCTCTTTTATTAGGACTGCCAATCTATCTGAAGTCACATTGGACCCTGACAGATAAAATGCTACAGGTTGCTTCATTTATTTTTCATATGTCAGCTACCATAAACACAAGAGCATATGTGGCCTCTTGTTGGGTTGGTTCTTGTAATCCATGGTCCTGGTACCCCATAATTTTATCGTGTTTGCTGTTATACCTAATGGCCATCTCGTCGAACAAGCATTATCTGATGAATTTTGTCTTTTAATGTGTTTCGTTAAGCCATCGAAAATTTTGTTGTTGATACTTGTATTTAGGTTGAATTGGCTTAACAGCGATTTTAAACTGCTTGGTGCAGAAAGAAACCAGAGTCTTTGAAGGAGCAAGTGGCAGATCTTTTATATAGCCTAATGCTATATTTTTTTCTTCCAAAATCCACCTTCTGCCTGTTTGTTTCCTGTTCACATTTTCTTAATTGTGATTGCAACATCAATGCAAATGAAGGACTTAATTTTGTCATTAAAGATTGCACCGATTCGTTTTCAGTCAAGGCCTTCAACAAATCTCTTCGTTTTAATTGTTTTACTCTATTATGCAAGTAGCAGACTCTTTTCATGTGTTTTTTACAGTTTTTATATAAGGCTGTATAATTCATTTTCTGGATTTTTTTAGGTTCCGCCGGAGAAAGTAACTGGAATAAAAATAAATAATAATATTAAAAATAAATTAGTTAACAATATAAAAATTACATCCTACTAATATTATAAATGCGAAGTTTGTGAGGATGGGTGGATGAATGTATAGCCTATATGTATCCCGTGAGTACATTCCCTAGGGATCACGCGGACGAAGCCGCTGGCAGAAGCTAGTAAGTTATAAGTATTTATAATTATTTAATATTTCATGAAGGATTTAATTAACAATTTTACAACAAACGTTTACCTTTTGATGCTCCCTTTTACTGTCAATAAATAATTGTGATAAGCCTGGTTTAGGTGTCACAATAGAACTCCCACTTTAGCAACAGGAACCAACTAGAATTAAAAAAATAAAACATAAATAGTGTGTTTTGTGCCGGAGAAGGTAACAGATTGTTAGCTAGAAACTTTAGGAGGAGGCCTTTGCCCAACAGGGGGACAACACAGGCTATTTTTATAAAAAGTGTATTTTATTTTTTTCAAAAATGTAGGTAAGTACGTATTGAATGAAATAAAATAACTAAAAGTGAATGCATGTTTATCTACAACAACACGAGGCATTTAACTTAAGTATGAATTGAATAGGTAGGTACATCTCAGTGATCAGATCAAAATAGGGGAGGTAGGTATTTAGGTAACTAGCTTCTGCCCGCGACTTCGTCTGCGTAGACTTTATGCCTGGCGCGCAACTACATCCGTGAACATACATCTCCATGATTCTGGTAACCTGATAGTTTGTGAGTATTTGCTGTTTGTACTTACAGCCCTGGAATAACTTCGACATTTTCCTGGTCTCTTGTGAATCTTTAGCGTTCACAATTCCAGCCCCGAAAAAATTTCGACATATATGTATACTCCTGATAAAAAATATCTTGCTCAAAAATACTTCGACATGTTTCTGGTCTCCTGGAACTTGTGAATTTTTAGCGCTCACAATTCCGGCCCCGAAAATATTTCGACATGTGTCTGCTCTCTTGGTACTTATGAATCTATAGCGCTCATAATTCCAGCACAGAAAATACTTCGACATGTTTCTATTCTCCTAGTACTTGTGAATCTATAGCGTTCACAATTCCACCCCGAAAATATCTTCGATATGTATCGGCCGGTCGATTCTGAAACATGTCGAAGTGACCACTAAGTTAGCTGTCATTCCATCTTGACCTAGACTAAGACCCTCACAGTAACTTTCATTTGATATGTCACACGACGATGTTCTAAAAACTTTTTTTTGAAATTTTCTAGTTTGACCCCCGAAAGTGACCCCCATACTAAAAATTTAATAATTAACGTAACGCGTCCGTATTCGGGTCACAGAAGTCCAAGAAAATTGCAATAATGTAACCCAAAGTAGCAAAATTTTGTCTATAAAATTCAAAACAACACACCGATGACGTTTTGGGCGAACTGAATTGTTTACATGACGTGGTCATGCGCTGCACTTAGTGCGAGGGGCACGCAGGGTGCGTGGGGCGCGCGCCTTTTTGCATTGCCAATCAAATGAGTTTTGGGGGCGGAGGATTGGCCAATTTTTGTGAGTCCACGTTGACTGAGCTTACGCGTCATTGTTGTTAGTACCGAATGGTGACTACAAATGGTTCGCATTGCTTTTTCACTTAGGCGAGAATTAATTCGAGTTTATAAAAAAAAAAGTTCATTATTTTCTCTTTACAAATCGATAGTGTTTCATGCACCGGATCGATCCTCCACGGGATTAAAACGATCAAAATGTAACGCTGTATATATTAGCATACAAGTATAAATATAGATTTACACATTATCTTATAAAGAGGGAGGTATAGGAGATGAAGTTCGAGGAGTACCTACTAAACCCGCGCGAACGGAGTCACGGGCAAGCAAAGGGCTAGTATTTAATAATTATTTTGTTTTTTATTTACCTGGAGTTGAAGATATGTCTGTGTTCATTTCAACTGGTCTCTGCCAGATTAATTACCAGAGGTGGCAGTTTCCACTTGAATTAAAGTAGATGGCATTTCAATTCTTTACTGTAATCACATAAGAAAAACAAAATTAAACTTTGTATTGTGTTTAGCTTACCAACTGCACAAAATCTATCAGCAAGATGAGCACTATCTTTGGCCAACTGTATTATATTTACCTGGCTGTAGAGATATATCTATGTCCATTTGAACTGGTCTGGTAGAGACGGCTGTCTTTATTTGAACTGAAGTAGATGGCAGTTCAATATTCATGACTGTAAGAACATAATAAACACAAATTCAAACATTGGGTTATAAATAAAAAACCGGCCAAGTGCGTGTTAGACCAATCACAATGAAGGGTTCTGTAGTTGGGATGAATTTATACCAAGAACAAACCTAACTTAAACACATACACACACAAAACACTGACTCATACACAACACACACACATGCACTACAAATACACAACACACACGCACACATACACAACACACACACCATCACAACACACACATACACATAACACACTCATACACATAACACACTCATACACACTTACAAAACACACATACACAACAAACACAACACACACATTCATAACACATACACAACACACGCAACACAGCCATATTCACGACACGACCACATACACAACACACACATACACAACACACTCGCTCCACTCACATACACAACACACACATATACAAAACACACATTCAAAAAACACACATACCCAAAACTCACGTATACAATATACACAACACACACAAACACTACACAAACATACACCACACACACGTGCACAACACAAACACGCATACACAACACACACATACCCAACACTCTCATACACAACACACTCATACACAACACACTCATATACAACACACTCATACACAACACACTCATACACAACACATACATGATACATCCACTAATAAAGTTACAAATTAAATCTCGCAATAATTTGACTTACATGGCCTTGATAGTAGGGAACATAATCCCTGGATAAAGAGTAGCCTTTGTCCTTTCTCAGGCTCTAGACTATCTCTGTACCAAATTTCAACTAAATCGGTTCAGTAGTTTTGGCGTGAAAGCGAGAGAGAGAGACAGACAGATAGACAGACAGAGTTACTTTCGCATTTATAATATTAGTAAGGAAGTAAGGATTATTTACCTGAACTCGAAGATAAATCTGTTCCATGGTTTAGTAAAGGAAGCTGGCCTCATTTGAATTGGTGTAGATGGTAATTCAATTTGCCTACACTCACCAACTTGCACACCTGAAAGTAGGATGATTTTTAAATGGAATGAAGAACTTTACCATATGTGTTTAACGGATTTAGGTTGATTATCGTGTAAGAGGGGTTTTTGAACAGAAACAACGTCCTTTCTTTAAGCTCCATATATTGACACTAAAAATCATCTGTTTCTTTCTAACGAGTGGACTGTATATGTATAGACAACTAATTAGATGTAGACAGGTACACACTCATACATCAGTTCGCAATGATCGAACAGCGATATTTTAAAACTATTTGGACATTCCGCCCACCAAAGAACATAGTTCTTTATTTACTAAATAGAATCTAGATAACAAACCTCAAAATGATTGTATCTAGTAACAAAAAAAACAAATTAAATTCTTATAACAACAACTATTAAGTACCTATCTTCACACAATGTATAACCTACAACTTGTTAAGTAAATTAGTACACAAAAGAAAAACATAACCTCAGATTGAAGTAAAAAAACACACGTTAATGTTTTGACAAATATTAACTGTTCTGCGTTACTACTAAAAAAAAATGTAAGTATAGATGGTTGGACTTTGAACCGCCCACCATGATTCCCTGTATTTAGTAACAAGATGGCAGAATAACAGTAAAAGATATCAACAAATTGGTAGAATAAATTCAACTGAAACTTAATTCAATTTGTAGAACATATAAAAAGTAAATATTTTAACACAAAAATGTAAAAAATGTAACAACATAAAAAAACTTCAAATAAGCTTAAGCTAAGCTTAGGTACTAGAAACATAAAAATGTTATTTAGTCAAAACACAGATTTTACTAACGGGACGCTTAAATTCACCAGTCTTACATTTGACTGTCACGACACGGGTTACATTGTCCGGACCGGTATGTTTTTGCATAATTTTACCAAGAATCCATTTAGCAGGAGGAATGTTATCCTCTTTTAATAGAACAATATCACCAATTTCTAGTTCAGTACATTTCGAATTCCACTTATACCTTTGGCTAAGACTTACAAGATATTCTTTCGACCATCTACTCCAAAAATTGTTAACAATTTTTTGTGTAAGACGCCATCGGTCTAAACCTACTACATTACACTTTGAATAGTCTTCATCTACAATATTTAAAAGCGGCTCACCTACCAGAAAATGGCCTGGTGTCAAGGGTAGTGGGTCATTGGGATCGTCACTAAGTACGGTTATAGGTCGGGAATTCAAACACGCCTCTATTTGTGCTAAGACTGTCGCCATCTCCTCATAGGTAAGTGTAACATTACTGACAACCTTACGTAAATGTGTTTTAGTACTTCGAACTCCAGCCTCCCATAACCCGCCAAAATTAGGTGCGTGGGGAGGTATAAAGTGCCACGTGGTTCGTTCTAAAGTCAGCAACTCCGCTATTTCCTTAGGAAGGGCCGATTTGGCACTGTTGAACATATCTCTCAGTTGTTTGTCAGCACCAACAAAATTTGTGCCGTTATCGCTGAACAAGTCTTGACAGTGGCCTCGTCTAGCAGTAAAACGTTTGAACGCTGCGATGAAGCCTTTAGCAGTCAAGTCAGTTACGGCTTCCAGATGTACTGCTCGTGTTACCATACACACAAAAAGGCATATGTAGCCCTTGTATGATTTGGCTCCTCTGCCCGGTGAGAACCGAATACTCACAGGACCACAGTAATCCACGCCAGTAGATTTAAAAGGTTTACTGGGTTTTAATCTTGCCTCTGGAAGCAGTCCCATTAATGGTATCGACTTCTTCGCAGAATATCTTAAACAAACGACACATTCTCTAAAACATTTCTTGACACGTTCTTTCGCTCGTAGAATCCAGTATTTTGTTCTCAAAAGATTCAGCATAGCCTGTGGGCCTCCGTGTAACGTTTTGTGATGAGCATCGATAATAATAAGCATGCTAAAGTGATGTTTAGCGGGCATTATTATTGGATGTCTCGTATCATAACTCGCGTCTGCTTGTGTTATGCGACCACTTACTCTTAAAATCCCTGTTTTATCTAAAAACGGACAAAGAGTTCTTAACGGGCTCTTCTTAGCTACACATCCACGAGTCTTTAACTGGTTCATCTCAACTGAAAATTCACGTTCTTGAATTAATTTAATGAAAGCCATTAAAGTCTCCTTTAATTCATTTGCTGTAATAAATTTTGATAAACTCGGTCGTTCATTTTTAGGTAACTTTAAATTCAAGATTCTCCTGCAGTATGATATTACCTTTAATAATCTCAATAAAGATGAAAACCTTAACGAAACACATAACTCGTTGATATCAGATGAAACAATTAAAGACTTGATTTTCTCCTCTTCATGTGTTTCTTTAACAAGTGTATTGTCCTTTTGTATATTTGACTCTGCCAGCCATTGAGGTCCTCTCCACCACAGTGTATGGTTTTTTAACTCTTGTGGTTGCAAGCCTCGCGACGCACAGTCAGCTGGATTCTGATCTGATGAAACATGGCCCCACTGCTCTGAATCCAAAATGTCTAAAATCGTAGAAACTCTGTTACTGACAAAAGTCGTCCATCGACTTGATCCTCCCTTGAGCCATGCTAGGACCACAGTGGAGTCTGTCCAACCGTATAAATCCTTCTTGGGTATACCCATTACCTGAGACACTTCAAAAATCAGTTTAGCAGCCAAAGTTGACCCACATAACTCTAGTCGGGGAATCGAAACTTCCTTGTCAATTGGCGCAACTTTGGTCTTTGCAGTTACTAAATGCACGTATACATTATTAGACTCATCCGTAACTCTAATGTAAACTGCAGCTGCAAAAGCTAATTTTGAGGAATCTGAAAAAACATGTAATTCAGTTTTAGAAGCTCGCGCGACATTCAACCATCTAGGAATTGTGAGCTCCTTTAAATCAATTAATTTACTCCTATATATTAACCAATGTGTAAGTAGATCCTCTGATAAGCAGTCATCCCACTCAAGGCCTGATTTCCACAGTCTTTGTATGAAGATTTTAGCAACGACTACTACAGGGGCAATCCAACCTAACGGATCGTATAATCTAGCTATAACAGACAGTACTTGTCGTTTAGTAACTGGCTCTTTAGTGTCAGGTAAGTTCAGCACGTACTCGAAATGATCAGATTTTTGACACCAACTTACTCCCAGTACCTTAATCGAATTATTTACCTTAATAGGTGTTTTATGGTCACTGGCGCGCTCTCCATTCTTACCGATATGACTTAAAAATATTTCATTGTTACTGTTCCACTTTTGAAGTTCGAACCCACCTGATTTCATTAACTCATTCATCTCATGGTATATTTGTAAGGCTTCAGTTACAGTTTCAGCTCCAGACATCAAATCATCCATATAAAAATCTTGTTTTGTTACCTTAGCTGCTAACGAGTACTTTGGTTCCTCTAACTCAGCCAGTCTTTGTAAACACTTAACAGCTAAGTATGGCGCGCATGCAGTACCAAATGTAAGCCTCACAAGCTTATAATGCTGTATAGATTCAGATGGATCAAATCTCCATACAATCCTTTGGAAATCAGTGTCTTCATCTGCTACTCGAATCATTCTGTAAAATTTCGTTATATCTGCTACTAAACATATTTTATGGGTTCTCCATCTCATTAAAATATGCCTTAGATCTTGTTGCAATTTAGGTCCAACAAGAAGGTCATCATTTAATGACACGTTATTGTTTCCCTTACTTGACGCGTTGAAAACAACTCTTACCTTTGTAGTGTCCTTGTCTTCCCTCACCACCGCATGATGAGGAAGATAGACTGCACGATGATGTTCTATCTCTTTCTCACTCACTTCTATCATGTGATTTAAACTCAAATATTCTTCAAATACTTTATTATACTCTATTCTCAACTTCGGATCACGTGACAACCTCCTCTCTAAACTCTCTAACATTTTGATAGCTCTCTGTTTTGAACAACCGTACTGGCACTTTGGATCATTTGTTGCAAAAGGTAATCTCACAATAAATCTGCCGCCATTGTCTCTAGTTGTAGTCAAATTAAAGAATTCCTCACATACCTTCTCGCTTTTAGTCATCTCCTTTTGTAAAATATTAGGCTCATTTTCCATTTCCCAAAAGCGCGTAAGTAAATCATTATCTTCTAAATGTACATGCAAACTAGTAAGATTACTTTCCGCTAACGAGTTGTATCCACTTGACACTTTTCCTGAAATAATCCACCCAAAAACTGTGTTCTGTGCTATTAAATTACCTTCAGATTGTCTAATTATGCCGTCAAGCAATATATCTCCATACACTTCTGCACCTAACAGTATATCGATCTTACCTGGTTTTGCATATGTAGGGTCCGCTAAAGGTAAATGATTAATTTCAACCCACTCATGTGAGCTTAGGTTGGCTGTGGGAAGCATAGACGTCAAAGAATGCATTACGTAAGCGTTAACTTGAATTGAATTTGCTGAATTATGGCACGATTCTATTTGAAGTGAAACTCTGTATTTTATTCTCGTATGACCATCGCCCAGCCCTGACACAAAGCCATTTACTGGTATGCGTTTCAACCCAAGTAACTGAACAGTAGCCTCTGTAACTAACGAGGCTTGTGACCCTTGATCTAATAAAGCTCGAATATTTTGTTTACAACCATTTGAACTAAATACCTTAACTCTAGCCGTTGCAAGCAGCACCCTGGTAGGCTGCAGCTCCTCCCTAGTAAATGTAGTAGTGATGTGGGTATCACCTCGTGATGTGCTCTGCTTCTCATGTTGTTCACTCGGTGATGATGTTACCTCACTTGCTGGTTTGACGTTCTCGTTACTCTCTCGCTCGAAGTGAAGCATAGTGTGGTGTCTTCTACCACATTTCTTGCAACTCATTGAATGACGACACTTGATGACTGCATGTGTTGGTGACAGGCAATTGAAACACAATTTCTTATTTTGCACGAACTCTTGTCTTGCCTTCGGTGCCATAATTGCGAAACGTTTGCAGTTGTAAACATAATGCTTCTCATTACACATTGCACATTCAACCTCAGTAGACTTAGTTTTGTTTTCAACTGACGTGTGAAATGTTTTTGTCTTCTGTGCAGGCTTCACTGTTTGTGATGATCGCTGAGTGTTGGAATCAATCATTTCTAAGGACCTAAACCTGTACTCTAAATAGTCTCGCATCTGTGACCAAGTCGGGAGTTCATCGCTAGAAGAAGTATTAAGATACTGTTCCCACAGTTTTATTGATTCTGTGTCCAACTTTGCGACGGTTAGATAAACAATAATTTCATCCCAGTTTTCTGTTTTAATCCCTAAACTCTGCAGAGACTTCATACAAGTTGATGTGGTGTCTAGTAAATGTTTTATTCCACTAGCCGACTCGGTAGGTATTTTCTTAAGTCCAATCAGATTGTTCATAATAACATTGCAGTTATAACGTTTGTTGTTATACCGTTTCACTAATTGATTCCATGCCTCCTCATAATTCGCTTCAGTTGTTGTAAAATTCCGCAAAAGATTCAAAGCTTCACCCGACAAATTGCTTTTCAAATAATGAAATTTTTGAACTGACATAATGCTCTTATTGTTGTGAATTAGTGATGAAAACATATCGTAAAATGTTTGCCATTCCTCATATTTTCCTCCAAATGTAGGTAGCGTAATTCGCGGGAGCTTCACATCACCGTAACTGTTATCTACTCTGCTAGTACTTGCCGGCACCGCCGTACTAATTTGCGCGGGCGAAACTGACGGTACTAAAAATGGCTCCAAAGCTTCTTTTAAACTAGTTTTGTATTGCACGTACAGTTCCTCATATTGTTCGTAATAACCCGAAGAGAAATATGTTTCTTTCTTTTCTTTTGAAAGCTCCGAAAGAATATTCTTATGTCCCTCTTTAAATTCTTTATACTGTTGCTCAAGTACCTCCAGTCTTGTTTCTAAATAAGGTTTCTTAATTCTTTCTTTAGGCGTTTTCTTAAAATTCCGTTCGGCGGTTTTCAAATTGTTCATCAACTCTTCCTGTAATGCAATACACTTCTCCATTGTATTTGCTCGATCGGACGCGTTTCTAACGTAATGCTAACTCACTCACTATTATAGTTACCAAATAGGCCTTTAAACAGCACAAATTGTTCAAATTTGTATCTCACTCACGTAATGTCTCGTAATTAAAAGGCTACACTCGTAAATAACTATAGTTCTCACTTATTTTATTCGCTCAACTCTCACTTATTTTGGTCACCGTAATAACTTGCTTATAACACGTAATTAGTTTTGTTTGAAAGTGTCTTATGTTTTGCACATTACCGATCACCGGGCGAATCCTTATCTAAGGAATGCGGCCTTTTGTTCTCGCGGCGGCGGCTACGTTCGATCGTAGGTGACACAATCCGGCTCGTTATGGACCATATGTTTAACGGATTTAGGTTGATTATCGTGTAAGAGGGGTTTTTGAACAGAAACAACGTCCTTTCTTTAAGCTCCATATATTGACACTAAAAATCATCTGTTTCTTTCTAACGAGTGGACTGTATATGTATAGACAACTAATTAGATGTAGACAGGTACACACTCATACATCAGTTCGCAATGATCGAACAGCGATATTTTAAAACTATTTGGACAATATGGGATAAAATAATTTATTCTTAGGAAGCCATTTTCATCATGAATCAAGTTCAAAGAACTTTTGACTACTCACCATACCTAACCTGGTTACATTATTCACCTTTTTTTTTCCATCAATAAACAGCCAGTATTGCCACTGCAATGTTTCATATTTGGATATTTGTAAACATCTTCAAAATGTTTGACATACTTTTCTGTTCTCATGTATGAATTCATTATCTTCTCCTCCAATTTTCATAACCCAAGTTTGAAAACATCCTAATTAAGCAGGATTGTTTGGATTTGAAAACCGGTGCAACGGCAATGCTAAAACATGAAAATTAAAAACTTGTTACAAGATGTTCACCAAACATAAAAAAATCTTGGTTTGGTAATAAATAATGAGTGGTCTATAGTTATACACAATGAAGTGCTCAAATTTAAAAGTACTGACTTTTCAATATAACTTAATTAGATAATGTTAAGATATCTGGTACTCAATCACACTGCAACAGCCGAATAGGTTTGGGCGGGTTGGACTTTTTAGAAAAATTTCGAGCAAATATAGATATAGATTCAAATAGTTTAACGCTCTTAAACAAAAATAAACAACATTATCTACATTTCGTAGATGAACATGATAGGATGAAAAATGCGATAACATGATAGGATGAAAAATGCAATAATAATTCCAACATTCGGAATCAATTCATTTTATTTTTGCAAATGAGAATGTAAATGGAGAAGTTGTAGTGTGTAGTAGAGAGTTAGCGAATGATGTGTTTATATCAAAAGCAATAGCAAAGGTTAGTAATAAAAGAATTTTGGTCAAGATCCTTAATGTTAGGGACAAGGAAGTATGCTTGCCATCTTTTTACATCAGATTTGATAAATTTGGGAGACTATAATATTTGTCAATTTAATAAGATGAATATCGACATTACTAGGATTAAAACTTAGCTGTCTGAATTAAATGTAAATTATTTAGACGGAGAAGAAAAACAATCAGTTGAAGCAATTTGAGCAAAGTATTCTGATGTTTTTTTGTCAATTTAATAAGACGAATATCGACATTACTAGGATTAAAACTTAGCTGTCTGAATTAAATGTAAATTATTTAGACGGAGAAGAAAAACAATCAGTTGAAGCAATTTGAGCAAAGTATTCTGATGTTTTTCATTTAGAAAAAGATAAGTTACATTACACTGTATAGGTTACCACAGGGACTAAAACCAGAAATAGCCAAGCAAGTTAGAAAATTAAATAATAGAAGAGTAAAATAGTGAATGGTCCAGTCCAATTCAATTAGTAAGAAAGTTAAACGAGGTTATTTATGACGATAAATTTCCTTTACCAAATATTAATGAAATTTAGATATGCTTACTGGAGCCATTTATTTTACTCACCTAGACTATTATCGAGTAAGTGACCCTAGTAGTAATTAAATACTTAACAGATGTAGTTGTTTTCTTGAAATCATCTTTTAGGAACCCCAACATTACATGGCCAAAGTTGGGTTATCTCAGTAACAGGTTTCCATGGAATAATCTCTAATCTACTGCATATTGCTCAACTACATATTTTATCACTAAGAATTACAATTACCTGTGTTTCAGCATTGTATTTATTTAAAATAAAACAACTTTGAAGTAAGTAGGTACCAGGTACTTACGGAAGGCATAATATTATTCTAAACCGGAAAACGTCAATTCTTGGACATTTTATATGTCGAAATGCTACACATTGCCGGTGATACATATTACGTACATTTTTAAATATACTCATACATAAATTTAAATTAAACCAATTTAACACAATTACAAAAAAATAAATATTTTGTTGTGTTGCCCGTGAATTTATTAAAGTTACTACTATAAAATCTAACCTTAAAATTATATTTTATTATCAACCATTGTAAGTAACTAATACGGAGTAATTTGGATGTGTTTTGCTAGATTAAGTGATATTACTTTAAAGAAAGTCTATAATTCTCTGTAAATAATTTTATCGTCGATAATTATTTTCTACCAATAGTTTAATACATTCATTGTTTTTTTTTGAGGCAACATTTTTACTATCCCCTGTAGGTATGTCTCAAATTCGTAGAACATAGTTGACCAGTATAGATGGGCAATCCACCGGGTTTAAACCCGGTGCTTTGATAAAAACCCGATAAACACCCGTAAGCACCCATAAACACCCAGAAAATTGGGTGTTTACATGATTTGACGAAATTACATTAGTTATGTTAAAAAATGTGTTTTAAAAGTGATTTTCATTCATTTCATATATTTGTAGGCAACATTAGTCAGATCAGGGAGGGTAAAATAAATGGTACGAGATAAAAACGAAATTTGAAAAATTACCATTTACTTTTGAATTACTTATTTTATGTTGTAGTGTGTAATTAGCGTTGTATTAGTTGTCATATTCTTCATTAGTAAGTTGATTTACATGATACCCCTTAGCTTCCTGTAAATACTTTAAGATTTGTTCATAGCATTTGGTGCGCACACATGGCTTAATGTACTTAAATTCCTTGGAGTTCATCCGCGATTTTTTTTAATTTTTTTATTTGTGATGGGTTTGCTCTTGACTCTAGTCTAGGTCAGAGATGACAGAGACAAAGTCTACGATGGAGCGAGCTTACCCAGAAGGAGCCTGTTCACTCTAACTTTGAAGAGATTAGGGTTGTATGCGTTTGGAAACACAGACGCAGGCAGAGAGTTATAAAAGACGTTTGGAAACGCTTAGTGCGAATTGGTGGAATAGCAACAAGGTAGGGATGGTAAGATGCAGTGCGTCTGGATGTCCGATGGTAGAAGGGAGCCGGTGGAATGAGGTCGTGGAGTTCTTGGGCACACTCACCGAAGTACAATCTGTAGAAGACCGACAAGCAGGCAACCTTACGGCGATGAGCCAAGCTGTGTAGCTTGGTATCCACCAGTTTTTCGTCACCGATGATCCTCTTAGCTCTGCGTTCTACCGAGTCAAGCGCGGCAAGCTGATACTTAGCTGAGCCATCCCAAAGGTGGCTACAATACTCCATGCAGGATCGGACTTGCGCTTTATATAGAGTTAAAAGCTGTCCAGGCTTGAAGTATCGCTTCACCCTATTTAGGATGCCCAGCTTTTTGGCAGCGGTTTGGGCTTTGTACTCGATGGTGGCGCCGAAGTTGAGACTGGATGTCAACTCCATGCCTAGGAGCTCGAGCCGATCAATCACAGGAACAGATGCACCCCGAAAAGTAGGAGTTTGGTCAAAACGACTCCTTTTTGCGGTAAAAAGACACGCCTGTGTTTTGGTGGCGTTAAAAGTGACCACATTGTCATCACCCCACTGGGAGACAAGGCTTAAGGTCGAATTTGTCCGCTCTGCCATGGCCTCTCTCAAGGAACGAACTTCATCCCCGCTGGTTGTTGCTCTGGACAAGTATCTCTCTGAAACCGTACTGTCATCTGCGTACCCAACAAAACCAAGCTGAAGTAGGTCATTGATGTGCAGCAGGAAAAGAGTTGCAGAGAGAACGGACCCCTGAGGAACTCCGGCATCAATAGCCATGAGGTCAGAGGAGCAGCCGTCAACGACTACTCGGATCGACCGTTCACTCAGGAAGTCTGATATCCAGCTACAAAAACCAACTGGGATACCATAAGCAGGAAGCTTGCTGAGCAGACCTGCGTGCCAAACCCTGTCAAAGGCCTTCGAGATATCGAGCGACACGGCAAGTGCTTCGCCGTGTCTCTCGATGGCCTCGCCCCAGCAGTGCGTGACATACACAAGAAGATCGCCAGTTGACCGTCCCCGGCGAAAGCCATATTGACGGTCACTGAGGAGATCATTGTCTTCAAGGTAGGTCAGCAGCTTACTGTTAAGAATCCTTTCCATAACCTTGCATAGGATGGAGGTAATGGCGATCGGACGGTAATGTGCAGGATCAGCACGGTCTCCCTTTTTGGGCACCGGTTGCACATTCGCAAGCTTCCATGATTTCGGCACCGTTCTTTTCTCAAGAGAGAGGCGGTACAGGCGTGCTAACACAGGAGACAGTTCAGGTGCACATTGCCTCAACACTCTCGCTGGAATGCCGTCAGGCCCGCTGGCCTTATTCACGTCTAGACTGCACAATACTCTTCGGACCTCTTTAATGTGAACTGTGATCTTCGGCATCGAAGAGTCACGACGAGGTAAAGTTGGTGGTTGCTTGGAGCCAGCGTCCAGACGCGAATTGCTTGCAAAGAGAGTTGCAAATAAATTTGCTTTCTCACTTGCAGAGTGAGCCAGCGAGCCATCAGGTTTTAACATAGGAGGCAAAGTGGGTCGACAGAAATTCGTTTCAACCGCTTTCGACAGGGACCAAAACTGCTTACTACCAGGAGGGTGCAATGCTAATTTGGCCCCGATACGTCCGACATGGTCAAAACGTGCCCTACGTACAACCCGCTTGCAGAACTTAGCGGCAGAATTAAAGGCTCTTTTCCTCGCGTGAACCCTACGTGCTTTAACCTTTCGGTCGCGGGCCTTGATCCACGCTTGGTATGCAGTCTCTTTACGGGCCTCAGCGTGAGCGCATTCTGCATTATACCAAGGCCGGGATTTGTGACCGAGCGGGATGTCGGAGAATGGAATGAAATACTCCATCCCCTGCCGAATCACGTCCGCAATCAAGTCAGCACAGCACGAGGGGTCACCCGAGGAGAAGCACACTTGCCGCCATGGATAAGATGCAAAAAAGTGCCGCATCTCATCCCAATCTGCTGACTCGTATCGCCATACTCGTCTCGTGCCTCTAGGACTCTTATCTGGAGGAGAGCAGGTCAATACGGATTTCACCAGGCAATGGTCAGACGTTCCCAGCGGGGCTGAGACCGATACTGAATGACTGCCCGGATCAGTTGTCAGCAGAAGGTCCAAGCAATTGGGTGTATGGGCGTCAACATCCGGTACCCGCGTTGCCTCATTCACCAGCTGGGTTAGATCTAGCGTTAAAGCAAACTTGCGCGCCTCTAACCCGGCATGGTCAGTTTTCTGGTACGGGAACAACCACTCTTTATGGTCTCTCTCAACCACTATTTAGGCCAGCAACTAAATTTACATAATGTCATGGCCGAACTGGCTTCTTACAAAGCTAAAGAAAACTTTTGGGCCAGACAATTTATTTGGAATTCAGTGCGTAGCATTGAACCCATTGTGTGGTGGAAAGGAATCTGTAGTTCGACTGAGCTAAGCAAAGTAGCGGTACGCATCCTGTCAGCTCCGTGTACATCAGCAGCAACCGAGCGTTCCTTCAGTATTCAAGGATATATACATAATAACAAAAGAAATCGACTTTCAACGGAAAGAGCCGCAAAAATTTCATATATTTGTTACAACTGGAATCTTAAACATAAATTTAATAATGAGAACATTCAGTTAGATGAAGAAAATGAAGACGAAAACATAATAGAGAGTTTTATAGATGAACTTAATGAGAGCTACCAGTTAAACGAAGAAAATGAAACCGGAATAGAGAGTTCTATAGACCCAATAATGTCGGACAACGAACCTACCCCTTCAACGTCTGGGGAAGCCCGACAGCCTTTCCATTTTGTCGTCTATAACAATGTTAGTGGAGAATCCGATAGTGATTAATTGTTAAGTAGGTCATTTGTTTTTGATAAGTATCAGGAAAAAGTCTATAAAAAAAAAATAATAATAAAAAAAAAACACCTAATTATGTATAATTCAATAAAAGAATAATAATTAAAAACTCAATGTCATTTATGTATAAAAATCATTTACACCCGAAATTTGGGTGGAAATCGGGTGTTTATCGCAAAACACCCAAAACACCCGGTTTAAACCCACCTGGGTTTAAACCCGGGTGGGTGGATTGCCCATCTATATTGACCAGGCCTGCTCACAAACTATCAGAATAAAGAATCATGAAGATGAATTTCCGAGACTGAGAATGAAATTTCGGAAAAAATATTGAATTTTTTTTTTCAAATTTTTTAAAAAATCAATCCTTTTAATCAAAAAATAAAGATTTTAGTGAAAAAAAAAAATTATTTTCATTGAAAAAATTAATGAAAATCACAAAATTGCTCATAATGGTGATTTTTGCAAAAACAAAGAATTTGAAGCTTCGGGGCACAATGAAAAAAAAATCGCAGCGCTTTGAATTTTTGTGGGATTTTAGGGGACACTTTGAGGTTAAAAAATTACCGACGATATCCTTCGTTCATTCATTTTATCCATAGTTATACCAAGTTATCCAAATATCCTTAATTATGCAAATTTTTGTCTTTTTTTCAGTCCGAATGTTCAATTAAAAAAAAATTTTTTTCTAAAAGATGTCTACATTTTCTTATAGAGAATATCGTGCAATTTTCAAAACCCTCCTTCGATTTCCTGTACGATCATTATTTCCGGAGTTATTGAATATCAAAGTCAAAAAGAACTTTTTTGCTTTGATTGACGATAACTCCGCGGCAAATCGTCGTACAGGTTTTTTGAATACGCCAAATTAAAGAGTATTAAATTTTCTAAAAGAACTTTTGAACGAAACAATCAAAAAAAATTTTTTGAAGCCCGTGGACCTTTTTTTAGACGGGAAAAAAATTGTAAAATTTTTTTTTCGGTAGTTTTCTTAGTGTTTCTCCAAACCTGGACATGACAAAAATTTTTCATGGTCATATCTGAACACTTGCAATTGTAGCAAATTGTAGCTCCAAGTGTCAAAACTAGACACTTGGAGCTACAATTTGCTTTTTTTATTTTTTCTGTACGACCATTTTCCTCGGAGTTACAGCTTGTTGAAAATCACCCAAAAATTTGAATATCCCTTAATTTTTGTGACTAGATTAGTAGGTAAGGGATAACACAGGTATCGTTTATCCCCCTGGATCCAATTCGGAAGTCTACGCAGACGAAGTCACGGGTAGAAGCTAGTATATAATAAACTAGCTTAGTCCGGGTGAATGTCGTAATACGTGGATACTCGGAAACGTATGTCCCTAGGGTGGATACTCGGAAACGTATGTCCGAGAATTCACCCTGAGCCAGAGTGGATGGATGGAATCTGTGTCGAATCGATATTGTTTTTCCACCCTAGGTACAGTGGAGCACACATAACCGACTACAATAATTCCCCCAATTTACGAGCAAGTGTGATGATCATTTATCTAGTAATACCCTGGCTCAGGGTGGATTCTCGGACATACGTTTCCGAGTATCCACCCTAGGGTGGATTCTATGGGGTGTCAAAATGGAAATGCCGGAATATTCTTAACTAAAAATTAGCTCATGTCCTTCTCCAAGGTTTAATTTATCTGTACCAAATTTCATTAAAATCGGTTAAGACATGAAAGTGTTACAGACAGATGAGTTACTTTCGTATTTATAATATTAGTAGGGATTATTCATTCCAAGGAAAGATCATATACTTATAAATATTGTAGTCTTTGGGCAAGATATGAGATTTAACCGCAAAAAAGGAATGTTCTCGGAAAATAAAATAAAACAAAAAAAATCTTATCAAGTCAGTATATTTGTTAAAAAAAAATTCGTACACTGTCTTACCGCTCGGTATCGTTCCAGAACCCCATTGTATTAAACTAGTTAAGTACATAATAATAATTAGTGGAAAAAAAACTAAAAAAAATATATTGACAATGGGGTAGTATGAAACGTATATCGAATATATTCGTTGTTACTTTACATACATAGTATAGTAAAAACTAAAAAAAAACTTTATCCATTGATTGTGCACAACCCTTTATTTTTTACGACCTTAGTGAGTGCTGCCATCTAGCGGATAATTTTATAACTAGTGTGAAGTCAAATTATTATTTTTTATTTCGAATTGTAATGACATTTTAAAATAAAAAAAACTAAAATTTTCCCAGCTGTCTAAAATAAATCTGAAACATTTACTGAAGTTCTGCGTCGTAAAAATATTTATAAGTTTTTCTCAATGGACAATGGCGCAAGTAAAAAGATAAAAAGCAACTTAAAAAAGCCCAGATTAAATATTAAAATAGCACCGTTTGGACGGAATTACTGGCAGAAAGGAAACTTAAAATTAAAACTTAAAAAATATGGCATCCATCTTGTCCAATTATTCTTTTGAAAATTTTAGTTTACGACTCTTCAGTAACTAAACCAAGTTTTACCTACTTATATCGAAGTCAGTAAACTAAAATTTTGAATGAACCGCGTAGAAGAAAACTAGTTCCCGCCACCTATAGAAAAGACAAAGGCCTGTTTGAACTAGAAATTAATGTTTCAAGCAATGAGAAGCAAAAATTTAGAATATATTTGTCATAATAGAAAAATACCAAATTTTATTTTATTTAAGAAAAAAAGTTTAAATTCTGCTGTAAGCCAGAATTGCTATCAAAGAAGAAGTTGTCTTTAATTATGACTAAAATCTGAAGGAACTTAAAAAATACCTTAAAATCTAGTTTCACAGGCCTTTTCAACACCCCAAAAAATGACAATATTGCCATTAATTTATTTCTACATCTTTACGTAATGCAAGGCAACCAGTATATTTCTTAAATTACAGTGTTTTATATAAACAAATATTTCGAATCACGACGTATACGAACGAACGAATTATCACAAATTTATTATTATAAATATAGAAAATGTGGTTCTAAAACATGATTTAAAATGTATTTGTAGTAAGTACCTACCTACATAGATACTTAAAATGTTGTATTTTTAAACTTTTTTTTTGCTATTTTTAAAAGGCTGAAAATGACAATTGTATGTGACGTCACTTTTAAAACCACATTTTAGACTTATTTTTACATTTCTACTTTTCGTGGAGTGGATAAAAGTGTACATGTTTGTTATTAAAAGTATTATTATTATATCTGACACAGATGCACTCCTTCCTAGTTTATTGTAATGGTAAATTTAATACACATGGTAAAATAAACTAAAAATCCTAAATACTAAAATATGACTCAATCGTTGTGAAAAAGTACACAACTGTAAAAAAGTTTATTAATATTTTTTTCACACACTGACAAATTATTCGATGTCACCTCCAAATACCTAGGCATTTCGATTTTACAATTTATTATTAAAATAATATTTTAATTTAGGCACAACGCTTTAAATTTAATGGCGAAAATTGATTAAAAAAAATTTCAATTTCTACTCCTTATTCCGTCTATGAATAGTAAAAATTCGATGTTTTAGAAACCAATGCGTAATTATTATATAAAAAATATAATATGTCCAATACTTAGATGGCACTTAGCAAAATGACATACACACATTATAGTTTAGGAGCTAGAAAACACTCATTTTGTTGCGAAAAAAAAAACAAAAAGTAATTTAATTTATAGCTCAAGAGTCAGGCATATTTTTTTCATATTAAGTACAACTTTTTTGTACGAAAACCAAATCTCTCTTAGTTTTTTTTTTGGCAAAAATGAGAAACATTTTCCAATCTCCACAAAAAAACGTTATGTGTACATCACAAGCTTAAAAAACTGTACCAAATATCACTTTAACTGGTATGCGAGTACCCTGTGTTTGTGTATGGTCCACTGTACAAAGAGCTGCCGGTCCTGGAGTAAGTCTTGGGGTTCCTCCTTCTAGCCAGGATGAAGGCAATGGCTGCAATCACGCAAATCATGAGGATGACTCCCGCTATACAGATGCCGATCGCGAAGTTGCGCTGCGATATGCAGATTTCGTCTTCTTTCTGAAAAGAATAGTGGTTTACCGTGATTATTAAGTGATTTATAAGGTGCAATACTTTATAAGGAAGCAATATGGCATATCTTACGCCCGATAGCACTATTTTGAATGCGTTTGGAGAAACTTCGTTTTTATACGATGGTTTTTCTTTTTGAAAATTGTAATAGGTATGCTAATAAAACACGAACAACGCCTAGTTTACCGATGACTTCGAATCGGTAGTCATTCGGCAGAACATCCGCCGGTTACTTAGGTGGTGCAACGGCTTTTTGTAATAAAAGTGTCTATAACGTGTTTTCCCGACGGTTAATAAATTCTGAAATCACCAACCCGCCTTCAGAAAACCTGGTGTCTAATGCTTATGCCCTATCTGTCTGAGAACACCCAGGTATTATTATTTATTTATTGACTTCTTTGTGCCTGGAAAAGCCCATTAAGCTTTTGGTCCGGAATGCCATTTGTATATCTTTTATCGCTGCAGATAGTCAGACGTCTGAAAGTCTGACAACCAGTCTTGCCAAGGAGTTTGCTTTTATCGTTTCTCTGCTAGCTGAAAAGCTAAGCAGGTTGATATTCAATTATCATAATAATAATAAATGTCTCACTTTCTCGCTAGTAACCTCATCGTTGTCAGGTGAATCGAGTTCGTTGACGTACAGTCCCTTGAACAGCTCCACAGTGGCCGGAGATCCCTCGTCATCACGTCGCACGCGCCGCTTGTGGGCGCATGGCTCCTGCAAAGTAAAAAAAAAAAGTTGTAAACCTACAAACAGTTACAGGAGAGTGAAAAGTGCCTTTTTATTCGACTTGGCGAGGGATTGCCAAGGCGATCGAACGTTGGAAGGGGGGAGGGGAGGTGCAGCTTGTACCTACACTGAAGAGTCGATGTTAACGTTAAGGTGTAGGTGCTGGGTTTTAGTAATAAAAAAAGTTTTACAAAAAAATACAGCCGACTACCAAATAAAAAAAAAAACACTACAAAGTAAAAAATAAATAATTTCTTTTTGTAAAAAGTTTTTTTTTCACTTTTTAGTGGTGCCCCACCCCTAACAACACCACTGGAAAATCGCAGGAAAGCAAAATACGCAATTTTGAATTAAAAGCCAAACTTCCTAACCGATTTTACACAAACACATAAACAGGCTGAAGACCTTAGGCTGTAGAGAAACGGCCGCAATCAGCGATTACAATTGTCTGAAAATCGAAAGTATACAGAATCGACTATGTACGTAACATTTCGGTATTACATGTCAATCTCACAAAACTCGGACTTTCCGGCAATCGCTAACGCTAGTAGAATGTCACTTTGTCTAGTCTTGTTATGAATTCAGCGATGATAATTATGCTTTCAAAAATGTTTTAAAAGTTAAGAGTGTAGGTAGACACAATACAAATATAGACACATTTGATTTTACAAAAATTTGAACTGAGAGATTCAAATACAAGACCAGCGGCGGGTCTAAAAAGGCTACTTTAGCAGAATCAGAAAGCCAATCACGCTACCCGTCACTGTCAAATTTTCTCAATCAACCTTGAATCTGATTCGTTAGCGATAAAGATGAAAATTAAATTTGACTGACTGTAGCATGATTAATATTATGATTCTCCTAAAGTGGCCTTTTAAGCCCCCTGGTCTTAAAAAACCACTTTAGCAGAATCAGAAAGCAAATCACGCTACCTGTCACTGTCAAATTTTCCCAATCAACCTTGAACCTAACTTCTTTATCATTAACGCATTAATGATAAAGATGTATGATTAATATTATGATTCTAATATGATTGTCCTAAAGTGGCCTTTTTAGCTCCGCAGAATACAGGTAGGTAAAGCAATTCTCTTTTGTAATTAGAAAACGAAAAATAAATAAATGACAGTGCGATGCCTCCATCTATTCAAGGAATACATTCGTAGATGAAATGAAAAAAAAAGCTTTGACGGTATCTCCAGACACAAATTAACTACATGTCAAGACAAAATGCGTGTCTAATTAGTGTAAATCGTTGGTAGGTATCTTTACTGGAATTAATTAAACGGATAACTACCACTTAATTGAGATCATTACGATGCTTGAGACGAAGAATTTCCGACATTTTGATAAACCCTGGTGAAAAACCTGTTTTAGGTATCATTATAGTGGAAACAGGCCTGAAAGAATCCTATGCGATTCCCTGTTTCTGACTGTAATGCTCCATACAATACTTACGAGGATCAATACTTTCATAAAATCGTTTGAAAGCTGAAGTTTTTTTTTACATCATAAGTGGATAAAAGTATTTTTGGAAATCTCAACTTTAAGGGGGGAAATTGGAAAACTGCACGACTCTTTGTTCTTGCACGCCAACATCTACGCGGACGAACGACGACATTAGTAAGTTAATATTATGCAAAAACAATTTCAAAGGATTTTTTGATTCGTGAAACAATTCATGATTGTTTACGTTACATTAATAAACAAAAAGTTTGTCTAGCTCTTAAACTATACCGACCATAGACAGCAGGTAATTCAACATTAACAACAGGCATACAAGTACCTAATAATCTATACTAATATATAAAGCTGAAGAGTTTGTTTGTTTGTTTGCTTGAACGCGCTAATCTCAGGAACTACTGGTCCGATTTGAAAAATTCTATCAGTGTTGGATAGCCCATTTATCGAGGAAGGCTATAGGCTATATATCATCACGCTAAGACCAAGAGGAGCGGAGCAGTTATGAAAATTGTGACGCAAACGAAGTTGCGCGGGTCAGCTAGTTATGTTATAAGCAGGAAGTCATTTTGTATTACGATGTCTGCAACATGTAATAAGCTAATACATAGTTATATATGTAGACATTAGATAGGTATAGGTGCAGCTGATAGTTATCTACGAGGATTCTCTCATCTGTATTGATGAGGTACCTAATTAAATTTACACAAATGTACTTGTACATAAATTCAAGATTATCTACTAAGTAGTTTTTTCTCGAACTTACCTCCGGTTTCATGAAATAAATATAATATATGTAGGATCAGGAGTGCCGAGAGGTATATCGTCAGGGTTTGGAGTTCCCATTTTATTGCGATAAACAAGACTGTATAACCAATTACAGAGTTTTTATTTAATACAGGTAGGTACACAATAACACACAATACAAAAAGGTACACAATACACAGTCAAAAATGATAATTAGAAAAAGATAAAGCAGGTAAAAAGTTAGGCGAACAGACTTTTAAGGTCACAGTTCGTACAGTGGCCAAGCCACCCAATTACACAGTGTATCGGCAAGCCAAATACAGCTATGTCAATATACAGCAGCGCTGTACCAAGTAAACCGACAGTTTTGTCGGGAGCAGGGGAGCTCTGTATTGAGTCGAATCCGAAGACCGACTGACGAGCTTACCGAGTGCAAGCTGTTTTATAGGACGATGCTCCCACTTTGTAATCCCTCCACAACAACTCTGTCCGATGACGCACGGAAGTACGTCACGCGTTTATTTGATACAAAATGTACTAAATCTAATAATCACATTAGAAAGTAATCAAATAATACAAGAATAATTGTCGTAAATAAACAATAATGAAATCACAAAGTAAATCTTTTTAAAATTAAAGCAACATGTCATCATTCGTAATCCAAGAAAACAAACGGTTACTATTATTGCATTAAGTTGCTAAAAACCTATTCTTGTGTACACAGAGTACTCAATAAATCATGTTTTGATTTATTAGACAATAACTGATAGTTCAAATCACTTAAATTAACATTAAGATAATCAAAACAATTCTGTTTGCAGAATATAACGTTTTTTTTTAAAGTACCCACATCTTAAATTGATAACCAACTCCGACACGGCCAGAACTGACGTTCTACACGACCTCGTGTGGTACTGTAACAAAACAAATTTCTAGGTGGATCGATCGGCCTTTCTGAACAACAAAAGCCATAACTCAAAGTATGATGATAAGAAAAATTCTGAATTAGTCAAATAAAATTATTCTCAAAATAATCAATTGAGTCGTAATCACTCAAAATAACCATTCTGTTACTGACAATACATAGCTCAATTAAAGTAGAGACATAGTCTCCCAGCCGAAATCACACCATGGGATTCGACAAGCAACTTGGAGTCGATTAGACAACCCGCATAGGCGTCAACATAGACAACCCGCATAAGCGTCAACATAGACAACCCGCATAGGCGTCAACATAGACAACCCGCATAAGCGTCAAGATCAACATCCAAATCCAGGAGTCAACATAGACATCCGATTAAGCATCAGGCTAAACAAGTGTCATCATAGACATCTTGTCAATTCAGCTATATGTCAGTAGCAGATGAATCATCATCAGTGTCAGAATTGACATCATCACTAACAGTAACTGGACATTCAGGCATTTTTCGTACACGATCATGGGCATATTTGTAAATTCTATTGGTATTCAAAGCTTTTAACAAATATCTATCACCATACGAGACAGATTTATTTCTATCTCCTCATTATCAACAGTCATCAAAACTAAAGGTCTAGCAACTCGTCCAATCAATAAGTCTAAAGGACTAGATTTAGTAACTATTAACTGTGCAATTTAGAGCAATTTGAACGTCTTCAATGGCATCTTGCTATGAGCGCTCTTCACCCCATAAATGTTGACATGATAATCAGCTACTGCAGCCTGTCAACTGTTTGGCGACTGTCAACTGCTCAGAACTGCTCAGAAGTTGCAGCTGCTCAGCAGTTACAGCAGCATGCGAAACGCTAGCCTCCTGCTGGTCTCATCCACCGTGATACGATATCTGAAACTGAGAAAAACTACGAGAGTACAAGTCCAATCAAAGTAGTGATGGAAATAAAGGTTCCTGTTTAGAATAGTAGCCCAGTATGAAAGTCAATCAAAATCTAAACCTAATTAGAACATTAGCGCAACAAAGAGGCCTATTTCCAGCAGTGGACAAAGTCAAGTTATGGATGGTGATAATAAGTCAAAACATTGCTTTTGCAATTATCACACTTTCCGCAATTAAGTGTAAGGTAGGGTATTGTGATGATGTTGGTATTGTGACCATATCTCTATAATGTCCCAACAACAATAGCACTAAGCTCTTTAGTCTTATTTCTCTTCTAGCGATAGCAGAATAATATCGCTTCATCAGCATTATTTCAAACGCCATAACCGGCAACACCAAAGCTATAGCGCCTAAACTACTACTACACTAAGGAGCCATAAAGTGACAAGTCAATTATCAAACATCGATAATTGTCAATCATGAAACTGTAGCTCTTTGTGAGTCAGTCTCCACAGTATAAAACTGTTTTAACTAATGAATGCCTCAGCGCCACAGCAGTTACAAAATGAAAATAACTCACCAGATTGCTGTAGAACACCAGTGATAGGTCGTACATCACAAGCTTCAACTCGCTTCACGGATGGTTGGCTGCTCGAAGGCTGACTCCCGGTATCTTCACTTGAACCTCCCGGTCGCCTTTGGGCAGCGAGGAGCGACGTGTCCCGACTCCCCACAGCGGTAACAGACAATTTTCTTTGGTGTCGCTTTATGTGACGAGCTAGCTGGTCCAGGATGTTTGTTCGTTTTCTCGGCCTTCTTGCGACAGTTTGTAGATTTATGCCCCACTATACCACAAAAGTGGCATACTACTTTATCTGGTTTGAAATTTTTAGGCTGAGAACAATCTTGCTGGTCAGAGGAAATCTGAGACTTTCTTTTTAAGGTGGGACAAGACACTCAGTTCCTGTTGAAGTTTATGCCTAGTATGAACTTCGGTAGTGAATGCCAGTCGATGAGCACGGGAATCAAATTTGGAGACATGAGCCAGTACAGTAGAAACAGCAATGTTTTCTACACTCAGGCTATTCCATTTAGATGTCAGTGAAGTGACCTGTCGACTAGCATATGTGGCTAAAGATTCTCCTTCTTTTGGTTGACTATTATGAAGGTTAATGAGGGTAGCGGCAACAGTTTCCGAAACGGCATAACGAGAGAGGAAGAGACTCATTAAAGTCTGTCCAGGTCATACCTGCATACGATACTTGGGAAAGCCACACGTTAGCACTGCCTTTTAAGGCTTTAGTGAGGGCAATAATAAGAGTACCACCTTGAAGAGGATTTTCAGAAAGATTGAGCATCGGAATCGGGTAGGTCTGGGTTAAAATCGGGCAAAGGAATTATAGTAGACGAAGTGGACTTAGACTTAATCGCTTCAATTACTGAGTCATATTTTGATTCTGAAGCTCTAACATTACTCGCCATGGATCACCAATACCTTCCGATTCCTGGGCTAAACCTAATCCCACTTCTGATGTAGGATCAGGAGTGCCGAGGGGTATATCGTCAGGGTTTGGAGTTCCCATTTTATTGCGATAAACAAGACTGTATAACCAATTACAGAGTTTTTATTTAATACAGGTAGGTACACAATAACACACAATACAAAAAGGTACACAATACACAGTCAAAAATGATAATTAGAAAAAGATAAAGCAGGTAAAAAGTTAGGCGAACAGACTTTTAAGGTCACAGTTCGTACAGTGGCCAAGCCACCCAATTACACAGTGTATCGGCAAGCCAAATACAGCTATGTCAATATACAGCAGCGCTGTACCAAGTAAACCGACAGTTTTGTCGGGAGCAGGGGAGCTCTGTATTGAGTCGAATCCGAAGACCGACTGACGAGCTTACCGAGTGCAAGCTGTTTTATAGGACGATGCTCCCACTTTGTAATCCCTCCACAACAACTCTGTCCGATGACGCACGGAAGTACGTCACGCGTTTATTTGATACAAAATGTACTAAATCTAATAATCACATTAGAAAGTAATCAAATAATACAAGAATAATTGTCGTAAATAAACAATAATGAAATCACAAAGTAAATCTTTTTAAAATTAAAGCAACATGTCATCATTCGTAATCCAAGAAAACAAACGGTTACTATTATTGCATTAAGTTGCTAAAAACCTATTCTTGTGTACACAGAGTACTCAATAAATCATGTTTTGATTTATTAGACAATAACTGATAGTTCAAATCACTTAAATTAACATTAAGATAATCAAAACAATTCTGTTTGCAGAATATAACGTTTTTTTTTAAAGTACCCACATCTTAAATTGATAACCAACTCCGACATATATAAATATATATAATCCAATAATAAACCGTAATTTTGTGAAAATTTTCGTTCGACAAACTGGGTAAATTCCACAAAAAAGGTGCCTTTTCCTAAATAAAAAGAACCCTAAGATTATGGAGCTTTCTATCAGTAAAATAATTGTTACTTCTTATAAACCACGTAACGGATTTTGATAATGTTTTCAATAATAGAAAGAGCTATAAACGAGAAATGTTTCTGTATAGAGTGTAACAGAATATACGCAATACCTCTTAAAAGATTATTTAACTCATCATGATGAACAACCTTTACTATGGGATCAACCAGGGAAAAAATCAGCTGTTCAGCACATGTTGTAGAGTTAGACGGCACGGTTGGCGGCGTTGGCGCAGTAGTTGAGCGATTGGCTGCTGCATGCGTGTCGCGGGTTCGATTCCCGCACGGAACAAATATTTGTATGACCTACAGATAGTTGTTCCGGGTCTGTTTGTTTGTGTATGTGAGTTTTTATGTTTTTGAACGCACCCACCATTCCTAGTGTGGGGCAACGTTTTCTTAAAAAAAAAGAAGTTATGCGCACATAAATGTATGGGGGAGTCGATTTTTATTTCGCGATTTCAGTGTTGGTCCCATTGTGAAAGTTGTTCATAATAATGAGTACAATGACCCCTTAAGATATATTGCGTTTATTTTGTTACAATTTGTATATAATTTGCACCCATGAAAAGCTCCAGCGTGTCGCTAGATTTTCTATTAATATAATATCAAATAAACTCACGCAATCAGTAGGATGGTTCAGATCGCACAGCTTGACTTCACAGGTGTAGTACACACTAGCGGTGTAGGGGAACTTGTGCGCCGGGAAGGACACCCGCGCCGTCTGCCGGTCCGAGGAGTACTGGAACTGGCCCATGATCTCGCCGTCGAGGGGGCAGCTGGGGAGATAAGTTAATCATGAACGTCGAAGTTAAAGCAGGCATCAGGTTCTTAATGGTTCTTATTTATAGTTGCTCAAGAAATATTAATTTGATGCCATAAAAAATACATAATACTTATGAGCCTCTCCGTTGTGCCAAAACAATTAATTTCAGCAATCCTGCCAGACATGCTACCTGACGCTGGTCTTTCAATAAACCTTTAGTGACGAGTGGAAAAACGTTAGGTTCCCGATTTAGATCAGTAGTGCTATTCTGTAACAACGTTTTCGAGTCTCGACAGCGGAATCCGAGGTGAGTATAAACATAAGACCTTTATGTTGTGTGTAATAAAGCTCACTTTGTGAGTTGTGTCACTCAGGTGAAGCTCGATATCGAAATGGTTACATACAGAGTAGACTAGTTGGTCAGGGTTAAGGGTAGGGTGTTCGTAGTTAATAAGAACCTCAAAGAAGCCCAAGTCAACAAAGAGACGACCCAGGACCGAACTGGCTGGAGACGCATGATACGGAGGACCGATCCCAAATAAAATGGAAAAGGGCCAGGCAAAGATGGAGAAGAGGGTTAAGGGTAGACTCGACACAAACAGCACTCATTTTAGGCCCCTTCAAAGACCAGATCTTCTAAATATGGCCAATCGCAGTCAGCAAACACTAATCGAAATCCAGCTAAATCACAGAGCAAGAAACATCCGCGTCAGGATAGGCCGCCGCCAGGACGTCTCTTCGCTCTCCATGGCATTTATATCTGCATAGCCTTTTCTGTAAGACCAGTGTCAGAATTCTTGACTTCTGACTAACCGTAACGAGTGTCAAAGATCTACAACTGTTAACAGCTTAACATGGTTTCCGAGGATCAGAGGAATCTCGGCATGTCGAGATGGTCTCTAGTTCACGAACCTTTTTGATGACCCATGCGGCTATTATTTAACCACGAGCTCCTCTCCTGATCTCCTGAGCATAATAATCGCATAAAGAGCATAATAATCGGCACATCAGCGATGAGGCTCTGCTCAGCCCAGCCCAGTATGTCCCTGACAGAACACTCGAAGACCAGCAGTCCAAACTGCCGCTGCTCCTCCAGAGACACCACGAGGCGCAAGTATACTTCTCAACCAAATGAAAGTCTATCTACCCACCCATCAGAACTTTTGGCTTAACAAGCTGACCATCAACGTCATACCGAGACTTCTTCATGCCTCGGAAGCCCGAAGCTCGGAAGTCAGAAGCCAAAAAGTCAGATAGCAGTCTTGTCAAGGAGTATAAGTACTTGCTCCATGTAAAATATCTACTGGTGTTCAGCCGACTCCAACATAGTTGGGACAAGGCTAAGGAGAGAGACTAGATCATATGACGTTGTATCCACTTACCCATCATCAGCAATGAGGCTCTGCTCAGCCCAGCCTAGTCCGTCCCTGACAGAACACTCGGAGACCAGCAGACCGAACTGCCGCTGTTTCTCTAAGGACACGACGAGGCTCAGGGTGTCTCCTATACGTACGTTTGACGCCACCTGAAAATCGAGGAGTTTAGGATAAGTAGGAGAGAGACCGCGATTTCAGTGGTGGTCCCGTAGTAGCTCTACTATGGGACCAACACTGAACAACTTTGTTCATAATGAAAATTTGGCTCCCCCTTTTGGCTCTTATTCTGTTGTGAGTCGTGTATTTTGCGGAACTCTGAAAATTTTGACAGGTGATAGAATTGGTATATCTTGTTAGTTGTTAACTTCTTTTTAGCCTCCTTCCAATTTCGCATAATAGGTAAAATTGATAATAAAAAAACTTAATACAACGTACAAATACAAACAATGGATAAAAATACCATTACTAATGTAAATAAAAAATAACGTAACAGATTTGCAAGTCAGTGTCTTCAGCTTTGCCTCATTTTTTTTGCCACCGACTTCCAAAACTCGCCGAATGCACAACCTCTTTCTTTTACGAAGTCGATTAAAAACAACAATGTATTGGCGGGCTAGCAATCAAAACTTTTCTCAAAAATAAAACCACTAAGACCACATCCCGCCTGCCATGCATTTTGATATCATGCGATCATTATCTCGGCTCCATTATGAATTAATAAAAACTGGTTGAACGACAAACAACCCGTGGGCGCAATAAGTATGGAGAGCTTTAGAACTGGGCTTCCTTGGCTTTTACGAGCATTTTTCAAGGCTTACTGAGAAGTTTATTGTGTATTTAATTTGTTTTAAATCAGGATTTTTTGCGGTATCCTGGTATGGGTGCAAGATTCACTACAACGGTTGGTCCGGTAATGTGATCAGCGACTGCTCGCTCAATACTCTCGAAGTCAAAGTCTCTTGAAAATCCCTTCCAATCACATCACTCAGGTGTAACTTTTCAATAGTCCGGTAATTAAATATAGCGGTTTGACAGCTTTTCGATGGAAAATTTGTCAAACGCTCATATTTATATTTCAGGTAAAAGTTACAAGTATAACGATTGTAAACCGTCCCTTAGGTTTCCAAAACCTCGGATACTTTTATGCAGCTGTTACCAGCAACCCTGATAGAATGTTCGCTCCTACTGACCCAACATCTTACCCCACGATAGGCCATAACATGGTCTTCATTACAGAGACCTGAAACTCTCGGGAGACGTCATCGATCGAGCGCTTAGGCACAAGTGACACAGGTGGTCTAGCTTAGACCTGTCAAGGCATTAGTAATTTTGAGCTCTAAAGCTATACAAAAGGTTACTTACTTGTTTATCTTCGGGGTCTCCCTTATAAATCTTCATAGATACGGAAGGCAACAGTCCTGAGTCCTCGTCGAATTCGTCACTGAAACGCACAAACAACATTATATTTTAAGCCTGAAAATAAAAAATAAACTTTTCTTTTTCGTGACAAACATGGTTACTTCTTACTACGTTATTAAAAGGAGCCTGCTTTACTCCAATGAGCGTCGTTGAATGAGATTTGTATCAAAGGTAGACAGATCCAGAAATAGCTATCATCATTCCATCACATCACTCATCATCAATTCAGCCGATAGACGCTGGACAAGGGCCTCCCGTCACATCTCGCGGTCCTGTGCGTCTCGTATTCAGCCGATTTCTGCGGCTTTCACCATATCATGGGTCTACCTTGTGAGGGCGGCCTTCCAACGTTGGGAAATTAAGTTATTCTATTACATATATGAAACTGCCCCAACGCAGTAATCAATGAGTATAATGATCGATACTCTAAGCGAAAGACCGATCAAGGAATTTCAAGCTATTTCTTCTCCATGGGTATCTACGATTGTGAACAAGCAATTAGCCTCATGTTTCTGACTGACTCCTTGACAATTCAAGTGTGCCCGTAGATCGTTTAATGAGGGTTTTCTGAGGAGCACAGCACTGAGGCGTTAGGTCCAGGCTACTGTCAAAACGCTTATATTTTCCAACATTAGTTCAAATTGACGTCACGATTACTTACGTCATAAGTTTCGTTTTTAAAGAAGAGGAACCTCTCGCCTAAGTGGTGATGTGAATAATACTAAACCTACATCGAATTAAATGCTGTGAGTTGAACATACTTGCTGTGATCAGTAAAGTCATCGCTCAGCGAGTTAGTTAGTCTGTCAGCGCGGGGCCGGTACAGATGGAAGTGCGTGAGGTCCCGGCGCCGATAGCGACATCTGACGTGGTACCCTCGACCCTGGCCTGTCACCAGCCGGAGATGAGGCTGGACGATGATGTTGTTGTAGTATTCTACCGTGCCGTCCTCCTGGGGAAGAAAGAAAAGGAATACAAGTTTATAATAGGTATGTATTAAGGAGATGTTTTTGGGACACCCAGACTTACTGATCTCAATCATTGTAATCCTGAAAGTTTGATTCAAGAGTAGACACTAAACATTTCAAGAAACGCACGCAGGCCTCGGGAAACCAATCAAAATGTACGAATACTGGATGATTAAAATTAAAGTTGCTAAGGGAGAGAAGCAGAAGAAGTCAGCCAACAACCATCGTGCAGTTGCTCACCAGACACACTTGCCTGGTCGGAGGAACTTACACCCTGTTCCACAGACCACTATATTAGTAAGCAATGTAGGTTACTGCAGTTCTGTTTTGAATAGTTGATATATATCATTTCAGATTTCACCCGAAACTCCGAGCATAGTTCCATAGCACACTTTTGCATTTTTCACAGTTCTAAAATAGACATTTACCATATCTAGCTAAATAGTCTCCGCGCATAGCATACCACCACGGACACTGAAGCAACAAGCTGACAGATTGCAACAAAGTGCGTGTAATGGGAGACCGTGGCCCGCAGCACCATCATTATACATTTGTTAGGCTTCAGTGTTACTACTTTACTTGCTGATTAGTTTGTTGTTTAATTACTACACATAATATAACATTACGCTTGTATTTTCCATAAAGGGTTAGGTAGTCATAGATTTAAATAGTAATAAACATAGGACTGCCCGAATGTTTGCTCATACGTGTTCACCATACAAGAAACGAGGCGTTTTATGCGCGCTCCCGAAGATTCCTGATCGGGCGTCTCGTGGCGATTCCCTTCGGTTTAGACTAGCCAATTCCGGAACAGTTAGTAGATAGCATCAAAAAATCTCTTCTTAGTATGCTTTTTGCTTTGCTGTTTTTTTCTCTATTGCTTTTTCTCTCCTTATTTTTATTCTTTTTTCTTTTATCATTATTATTAGGTACTATGAATGTCTATATCAATTCCTAACACGTTTAGTCCCACTGTAAGGGGGCGAGCTTGTTGAGAACCAGACTCCAGGCTGCTACTGTAAAATGCCAAATGGAAAAACTGGATTACACTTGCCTGATCCAGGTATTGCACACAGGATCTCATGCTCAGCAGTCACAGTCGGTCTGGATTTATGCCTAGATGGCTCAATGTCGACCCCTATTATATAGGACTGAAATGTAGTTCACGAAACGTTTCAGTGATATAATTAATAATTTCAAGACATATTTCGGATATTTTTCAGTGTTTTCATGTCAATATGGATGAATTTTAATGATCCCATATTTTATGATTTGCTTAGCTAGGAGTTTTTATTTCAAGTGTATAGAAAAAATATTTGAAGTTTGTTTTAATACGCTACATAGCTTCTAAATGTATAATTATTACAAAAAACCGTTACACATTCTAAAAACGAAAGCTATAAACAGTGAACCAAATTCAAATAACCACAAATTAAAATTCGAACCCGAGTCGATTTCCTTCCCAAAATCGTGCGTCGGCGCAGTCTGGTTGTGCAGGAAGTGACGTCACATCCCCCTATTGTGTAGCCACGGTGGGCTCGCCTGTTTCGCTGACCCTACCTTAGACATGTATGGTAATTTCGAAATTCAACGTAAAAGCGTTCTTAGTATCTTTTTCTGTGCTTGTTTTCGATGGTATGTAGATTTTGTGATATGGATCTTTATAACGTAAATTACTGTGATGGAAATATTGAAAAAATAAGTTTAAATTGCTACTGGTAATTTGTTAGATCGCCACGCTTGGTAGAGGGTTCAACGACTTTAATGCAGTCAGAAAAATTAATAGTTTTTTTAAGTTTCCTTGAATGCGTTATTAGAACGGACTTTATATCAACAAAAGAAAAGAAATCTATTGAAAAAATGTATGAGAAACAGAAATTTTGTACCTTTGTGCTTTTTTATCTTTATACATAACTAGCTTCTGCCAGCGGCTTCGCCCGCGTGGTCTCTAGGGAACATATTTCCGGGATAAAAAGTAGCATAACATGTCCTTTCTCAGGCTCTAGACTGTATATACCAAATTTCATTTAAGTCGGTTCATTAGTTTTGGCGTGAAAGCGCGACAGACAGACAAAAAGAGTTACTTTCGCATTTATAATATTAGTAAGGATTATTTTTCTCTATTATGTGTGTACAGAAGTATATAAAAACAGAAAGATGTAGAAATTACTTAAGAATTTTGAGCTCTGAGAACTTTGTAGAATATACATAAGAATATATAGGTAACTATTCCTTACTTTCGTACAGTCTATCTAAAGGTTATCTCTAAGAGATTGTCTACGCTGTGTTTTTATAAATGTTTGTCCTGAGCGAAGTGTACCTACAGTAAAGTATACAATAAACAGGCAAAATAAAGTGAACAAGCGTTATGATAAAAACACATATTTTCAATATCGATCAATCCTGTGACTTTAAAGATGCGTTAAACTAACTAACTCGTTACTATCAAAATCTTACAAAATATTTACATAACAAATTAATAGTCAAACCGTATCCAACAGTGCTGTCGACAGAAGCATCGGTTAATACAACTCACATCGACAGTTACTGCAACCAATAATATGTCAAACTTTTACTATTCGATCGTCAATTGTTATTTTATTGGTTAGATTTTTGTTTGCGACATATTAATAAATACATCGTACATTTATATTTTCACATTCGTGATTTTTGGAAAGAAATAATCTTGGCGGTGCAAATTGAACGTCTTTTTTTATTCAACCTATATTGTCCCACAGCTGGGCAAACGCAAATTAAGTGATTTTAATTATTTTCAATTGCGAATTTTTTGAGCGAACAAGACCTCACTTATATGTATATACTTACAATACCTATATCTTGTTTCCTCAGGCTGTTTTACACAAAAAAATAAACCCGCTCGACAGAAATGTAAGTCTTGTTTAATAATTGGTGCTGATAACCGAAATACAGGCTTTTGCCTAGTTCGGCTACAGATGTCTAATTCTTTTGTATTGTTTAAATATAGCCTACAAATTTTGTTTAATAATGTAAAAGTAATTGAAATAAACTTATTATTATTAATTTTTGCTGGGTTATAAAATTATCCTTAACCAGCCGCCTGAATGTATTACTTTTCATTCTGTAAAAACTAAGGAAATAAATCGAGTAAGAACTCAATCGCCGCCCGCCATTTTGAAATGTCAAAAATAATTGACATATGAACATTACTTTATAGTGAATCTTTGACATTACGTTACATCAGACAAATTACACACATACAGATGTTCTGTGCATCAAAATGTGAACGGGTTAGCTTTAAATATGGAGAAGAAAGACTAGTGGCATTTTGCGTGACCTTGTAGCTTGGTCGAAAGGCGTGAGTGGACTCAAATGAGGCGAATTTAAAGTGTACAGATAGTGTGTTGTAGATGGCAGTAGGTGTCTGATTAAATTAAGATTTGGTTACATCTCGAAAAATACTAGGTTGATCAGAAAGTTATGATCATCGGTTATTTTTCTTTTTTTTCGGCGCTTACGGGTCCTAGCGTGATATTATCCTAGCCTCCCTCAAGAATATGGCTATCAAATGCAAAAAGATTTTGTCAAATCCGACTGGTAGTTCCAGAGATTAACACGTTCAAACACAAAAAAACTCTTCAGCTTTATTATTAGAATAGAAAACATGAACCGATTATTACTTCTTTTGAATCAGCGTGATAAACGGCATCATATCAGCCGAAAGACGTCCACTGCTGGACAAAGGCCTCCCCCAAATATCGCCACAACGATCGGTCTTGTGCGTCTCAAATCCGTCGGCTACCCGCGACCCTCACCAGGTCCACCTTGTGAGAGGCAATTACTCCGTCATAATCAGCGTGGAACGAACTTATGGTTAGAGCCAGGAGTGCGATTTTGTCAACGTGAAAGCCTCGGTGGAGTGAGCGCTGTGAGCATGAACAGTCATTCCATCTTGTTTGTATGGATTGACAGACGTTGACAGAATCGCAATGTTAGTCAGGTCGATGGCGTACGAGCCACAGATGGCAAAGAATCGTCAAACGACTTCACTTCGCTTGAGCACGACCTTCTGTTATGAGGAATATGCCGCAATCAGACGGAAATGCTAAGAATTTATCAAAAACCCTACGTGCTGAATTTGACATATTATTAAAGTAGTATGAGTCTAAACTGTCAAAATAAAGTAAGCAATTATCTTTATCAAAATCTATTTACTGTTTTAAAATCTACATAACTGCTACCCCACTTATGTATTCAACCGTTTTATAGAACCAGTTTTTTTAACCACAGGTTGGGAACCAATGTTCTAGGACCACCATAATATGGAAGGGACCCGTGACCTCTTAACAGACCACTTCGATACCCCTCTAGCTACTGCCCTGCTCTGCCCCTAATTGAACAGTCGTGAAGATATAACCTACTTTTTTATCTCATAACGCTACTTGTTTTGGCAGGGCGATTCACATTCACTTACAAACCAAAGAGGCGTAAATGCGTAATGATTGCAGAATCCTGCGAAGATGGCGGACCCCGTTTCTTTTAGTATTTCTTATGTAACACTCGAAAGGCAGACTTGGACTGAATTATCAGGTTTACTTTAGTTTATGGACTGTAAGAAGTTTATATGGGTAAGTTTTTATTAGTGCTGGTGGTTTTGTTTCAAGGCACTTCTTTTATATGCCTGTTGGAATATTTTAATTGCCTTTCAATTTGGTTTTCTTTGAATACTGAAATTTATCAATCCTGCACGCTGCCTGCACGCACTCGCACGTTATAAGATGACATCTGAAATACAATCTGTAAAAGAATAAACGCAATACCTCTTAAGGGGTCATTGAACTCATCATTATGAACAACTTTCACTATGGGACGAAAACTGAAATCGCGGAAAAAAATCGACTCCCCCATACATTTACGTGCGCATAACTCGACAAAAAATGTACTGAACAGCTGATTTTTTTTCGCGATTGTTCCCATAGTAAAAGTTGTTCATAATGATGAGTACAATGAACCCTTAAGAGGTATTGCGTTAATTCTGTTACACGTTGTATATTACCTGAATCACCAGTCGGATTTGGAAAATTCTTTTTGAATATGTTAGCCACATTCACACATGAGGAAGGCTATATGCTATAGGTACGGGAAAAGGAAAAAACGGGATACGCGCGTACGAAGTCGCGGGCTATAGCTAGTATCAACACTTTTAGTGCCAAATGCAAAAGTGTTTTTACATTTTTAGTGCCAAGCACTCAACACATGGGCCGAACAACAATTCGTTCGTGTGCCCACAACCCACGCATGATTTCAAGTCACATATAGCTACTTAAAACGACGACTGCGGGTTGTGGGCACACGAACGAATGACGCTCGACCCATAGGTATGCTGAGTTCTTGGCACTAAAAGTGTTAAATATTCGTGAAACTCAAGCTGTACAAGCTGAACAATGAAATAAGCTTTCGTTGCTGTTGTTGTCACAAATCTTCAAATCTATACTAATATTATAAAGAGGAAAGATTTGTTTGTTTGTTTGAATTGATTAGGCTCCGAAACTACTGGACCGATTTGAAAAATTCTTTTAGCATTGGATAGCTACATTATCAGGGAGTAACATAGGCTATATAATATCCCCGTACTCCCACGGGAACGGGAACTACGCGGGTGAAACCGCGTGACGTCCACTAGTACATAATATAGAGGAAAAATATCTCACAAATGCAGTCTTTAAAATTCAAGTTTACAAGCAATCCGTTCACAGTACCCGCCCACGTTAAGTCGGAGGTCACATTGGTCACAACAACTTTAATAAACTAGTGACGCGCCCCTACTTCGCACGACTTTTACAACTTTAAAGACACCAAGGTTTCTACTAACATCATTATCATCATCAGTCAAAAGACGTCCACTGCTGGACATACGGCTCCCCTAATTGTCGCCACATCGACCGGTCCTGTGCGCCTCGCGTTCACCGGGTTCCCGCGACCTTCACCAGCTCATCGGTCCGGCTTGAGGTAAGCGATCACCACTCCAGAACCTTTCGGTCTCATCGACCATCAGTTCTGCGACTAATGTGCCCTACCCATTGCCGCTTAAGTTAGACAACTAATCGGGCTATATCGGTAAAATTGGTTTTTCTGGAGATGTCTTCATTTCTTATGTAAATTTAATATGGATTTAGTGTGGGACGCTACTTTTGTCGATACTCTTGCGCCATCCCATCTTCCTAGCTCGCCGTGCTGTGCTGGTACTGCCGCTGCGGCTGCTGAGAACCTCAAGCGGCGAAAATATAATAACCTTGTGGGCAATTATATTTTTGAGCCGTTTGGGGTTGAAACTCTTGGACCGTGGGGTCCGAGTGCTCATGCTTTATTTAAAGATCTTTCTAAACGCTTAGTTGACACTTCGCGTGACCCAAGGGCTGCCTTTTACCTCGGACAGAGGATAAGCATTGCCATACAACGTGGCAATGCCGCCAGTCTTTTGGGCTCACTTCCAGTGGACAGCGATGTGGACGAATTTTTTGACGCCTTATTTTAGCTAGGATTTTTTATTTTAAGTGTATATATTTTGTTTTATTTTAAGTTTCTTTTTTTTGTATTATGGTGATTAATGTGACTAAAAAACTATATGGATTTTCCATACACACCTTCCAGAGTCAATCTATTTAGCTTTTTGCCAACTATATTGAGGTCGGATTCCAGTTGAGTACCAGTGTTTTATATGCAGTAACTAAGTAGGGAGCAATGGTGTAGGGAGAATGGTGTCACCCTAATAAAGAACATCTTTAACGCCTGGGAGGATTCGCAAGACGCCATTGGAATCTTTTGTGACCTCTCGAAAGCGTTTGATTGCGTTAACCATGAGACACTTTTGTTGAAACTTGAGCATTATGGGATTAGGAATACATCCCTTGATTTGATTGGATCATACTTGAAAGACAGACAGGTTAAAGTACAGGTAAACGGTGTAAACTCACTAGGGTCTGAAATGGCAATGGGCGTTCCGCAAGGTTCAATATTAGGTCCATTCCTCTTTTTAGCATACATAAACGATTTGCCCCAATTACTTCAAAATGAACCAAAGATGGTGTTATTTGCTGATGACACATCATTGATATTTAAAATAGACCGACGGTCACAAAACCTTGATGATGTCAATTACTCTATTCACCAGGTTCAAGATTGGTTTACGGCAAACAACTTAGTACTAAATGAAAAAAAAACTAAATGTATAAAATTTTCTTTACCTAATGTTAAAAGTAACGAATGTGACATCATATTGAATGGACAAAAACTGGAATTTATTGATCAGACGGTTTTCCTGGGAATCACTTTAGACGAGAAATTGCAATGGGGACCTCACATAACATCTCTTGCGGCGCGGCTAAGCTCAGCCGCTTATGCTGTTAGAAAGATAAGACAGCTAACAGATATAGAAACCGCGCGTTTGGTCTATTTTAGTTACTTTCACAGCATTATGTCGTATGGTATTTTGCTGTGGGGTCGAGCTGCTGACATTGAATCCATATTTATTCTACAAAAGCGTGCTGTCAGAGCCATTTATAATCTTCGTCGCCGCGATTCTCTTAGGGAACTCTTTAAAAAGATTAATATTATGACAGTCCCTTGTCAATTCATCTATGAAAATATTATGCATGTAAGGAAAAATCGACATCTATTTAGCAAAATTAGTGATAGACATAATTTTAATACTAGAAATAGAAATAAACTAGATCAACCATTTTTTAGATTATCCAAAGTACGAACATCTTTCATGGGGTACTGTATTAAATGTTACAACAAAATTCCTTCTGAAATATTAGAATTAAATGAAAGAAAATTTAAAACGTGTGTAAAAAAGACACTTTGTGAACAAGCATATTACAAATTAGATGATTATATTCAAGATAAGAATGCTTGGAAACATGCTAGTCCTGCTCCATAGGACAATCTAGGGTGTAGTAGACATTGTGAAACTGGTTGATATGTTTGTGTTTATTGTATTAATATTTACTATGTAAACAGGTGTATTTACTGATTTTCATATTTAATTTAACTCACACACTGATCATATAAATCAATAGTTGCAAAAATTTGTACGTATGTGAGTATTATGTTCCCTTACTAGCAAACTTATTAATTTTACCTCTGCTGGCATTTCTTTATTGTACCTACTAGTAGTACATAAGTGTTTTTTTGGGAGCATCGTCCTCACATATAATCAACTGATTAATGTATGCAAATATTGTAAAGCTTATTTTTGAAAAGAGTAACTATGGAGTTTCTTGTCCGTTCTTCTCCATAAGAATCTACCTTTTGCGAACGGACGACTAGAGTCACTATAATATTTTATTTTATTTTAATTTGACGTTCAAAAGTGCCTTTATTGGTCTAGTTGAAATAAATCGTTTGACTTTGACTTTGACTTTGACTTTGCTTACCTAACCTCCGTAACCAAGAAGTTGGGGAACACGATATCACTTGGCAACTGGTATCACATTTCCCGGATTCTGACTACTGGTAAAGCTTGTTATAGATCTTCATCAAAAATGGCACCTAGGATCAACGGCTTGACGTGCTTTTCGTAGGTATGTTAAGAGGAAATGCTGGCGGCGAGACTTTGTATGTAAAAAGTCATAATTCGAAGTTTGGCTCTCGACTGTTTTCTTGTCCAATATTGGACCGATTGAGGAGCTATTTCACAAACTGAATAAGATGGATATATACTGTGTCCCTATGTTTTCTTTTTTGATGATTTATTAACTGTATAAGTACTAGAACTCTCACAAAATGCTCAAAATTATCCGATAAATCGCTGTTAACAGAGCCATAGTGTACAAATTTGGAAACTATTAATCAAAAAAGGAAAGCATAGCGACACAGTACACATCCTTCTTATTCAGTTTGTGAAATATCTCTCATATCGGTCCAAAATTGGAGGAAAAAACAGTCGAGAGCCAAACCGCGAATTATGACTTTTTACATACAAAGTCCCACCGCCAGCATTTCCTCTTAAGATGGACACCCATCCACGGACCTTAGCAAACCTTTTTTTTAAGGATGGGAAATCATCAAATGACTCCTCCCGCTCTGAGTGAAGCAGGAGGGAGTGTCAGACTCCTACTGACTGAAACCCATCCGTTTTCCTCTTAGTGCCCTTTGCGTTCCAGGGCCGCGGTGACTCTTTCGAACAGATTCCGCAACCCTGGAATCTAACATAACCTGGATGCAAGTAGCAAATGCAGCACGGGACGATCTTCAACCTTAGCAAACCTTGAAGATCGTCCCGTGCATTTGTTATCCACAAGGTCTTCCAGAATATATTCTCACTAGCTGACCCGCGCAACTTTGTTTGTTCCGCTCCTATTGGTCTTAGCGTGATGATATATAGCCTATAGCCTTCCTCGATAAATGCTATCTAACAATGAAAGATTTTTTCAAATCGGACCAGTAGTTCCTGAGATTAGCGCATTCAAGCCAACAAACAAACAAACTCTTCAGCTTCTTGATGAAAACCGTATCAAAATCCGTCGCGTAGTTTAAAAGAACAGCGCAGTCATACAAACAGACAAAATCCGACTTTATTCTATAATACCTATGTGCAGATGAATAATAATTACTAAGAGATTATAGTAAATAGCTGCTGATAATCGTACAGTGAATGCCGTATTATTCTTATGTAGTTATTATTTAGCTATTGTGTTTTACGGTTCCTTGAGAAATTAAAAACTGTTAGGAGTTATTAATGTTTATTAACTGAACTTGTACTTTTGTAATTGTAAGTGGGTATCTTTAGAGCTCGTGGCTAAATAATTACAGCTCTGCGGTTTGATCTTCGAGGTTAAGCAACACTTGCCGAGGTCGATTCGTGGATGGGTGATCACCCATTGTCTTGTCTCGTCTGTGAGTCGGACAACACGTTAAACCGTTGGTGCCGGCGGTCATTTGATCGTCTTTGACATTCGTTACGATATTCAGAAGCTAAAAAATCGGACAAAATTTTCGTTGACAGCATTGATATATAAAAACCCAAGATACACACTAAGCATCTCAAAAACTTCCGCATAAAACAGTCTCGCATCGCTCGCCATACTGCACTGCTTTGTAAAAACAACTTTAAGCGATCCGTGTAAGGTTGAATTTGCAAAAAAATTGTTTATAGTATAACTACACACAACTCACACATGACACTTGATACATGTCAGTTTTTGACGACAGTTTCGAGTGTTGCATTTGTTCGAGACTGTGCATCTTGGGTTTTTTTATATATCAATGGTTGACAGTGATCAATATATATGTATAAAATTCTTCCGTTGCAGACTGATTGTTGAGTGACTGACAGACAACGCACAGCCGAAACTACTAGTCTTAGAAAGCTGAAAATTGACATGTAGGTAGAGGTACCTTGGGGACTGTAGGGGAACACTAAGAGAGGATTTCGCGAAATCCCTACGGGAACGGGAAAAAACGGGATTTGCGCGTACGAAGTCCCGGCCAAAAGCTATGGTATAAATAAAAATTAATCGCTGAAATGTCGAAATCGCACATAACTTCGTAACGTCTGACCAAAATTGGAAAATTGAGTTCGTAATGTCAGGGTGAGGTTTGTATGAAAGAAAATTATGCGTTATAGAATTTTAGTTGAAGTTATAATTTGTTGGTACCTATGTATGTCAGTTCCGCGACAATAAACGATTATTTTTCATTCATTCTTTTCTTTACATCCGACGTACCTCCGAAGTCCTGGGCGATTGCCCCGTTTGCCATCCTCTCAAACCACCACTGTAAAAGTCTTGATTTGGAGGGGTTGATGGCCATGGACTCACCCCCTATCCCATGGGGTTGGCTTTGTCTAAACCTTCGGTCATACAGGCGCGATATTTTGAAATATCATGTTATGTAGGCGTAAGTTGTAAGAACTTATACTAAACAGTTAGCATATCATTTTAGTGCTGCACAGTTTTGCAATAAACAGACTAACTCCTTTTGCGAAATGTCAATTTTTATTGCATATTTACTCTAAAAGGTTTTATGGATTAATCATTATTTTATGTTTGTTTATGCAATTTGAAATTATCATAATAAATCCGATTTCAATGTTTGACTATCCATATTAGAAAACCTATATTTATGTTTGGTAGTTTACCGGGTGGCTTAAGGCGGTTTAGAAACTCAGACACTAGGGTGTGTGGGGTCGTTAGACCTTACTGCCCACACGATTAGAAGAAGAAGACCGGGTGGCTTTAAATTCATTGGCCAAAATGCTTGTGTAAAAATCACTGAAAGTTGTTCTTATAAATTTCAAGACCGAAATCGCGAAAAAAAAAATCAGCTGTTCAGTACCTACATTTTGCCGAGTTATACGCACACTAGTGGACGTCACGCGGTTTCACCCGCGTAGGTCCCGTTCCCGTGGGAGTACGGGGATAATATATAGCCTATGTTACTCCCTGATAATGTAGCTATCCAATGCTAAAAGAATTTTTGAAATCGGTCCTGTAGTTTTGGAGCCTATTCAATTCAAACAAACAAACAAATCTTTCCTCTTTATAATATTAGTGTAGATAAATGTATGGGGGAGTCGACTTTTTTCGCGATTTCAGTGTTGATCCCGTAGTGAAAGTTGTTCATAATGATGAGTTCAATGACCCCTTAAGAGGTATTGCGTTTATTCTGTTACAGGTTGTATAGTCCATGTTAGTAATTTTACCCTTTCCTTTTCCTTATTTTGCTTTTTTTTAAATTAATGTAGTATATGAAATTTGTAATTGACATACTTACTAAATTAATTTAAAAAAATCACTAAGATTTTTTTAAAATTAATTTAGTATGTAAATTTTCTAATTTATTGGATTTATATAATCAATGGGAAATTAATAATATGTGTAAAAATTCAATTTAATGTCATAAAATACAATTTAATTTTTAAAATGTTTTGTAAATTGAGAAAGGAGAAAATGTTGATTGATTGATTTCTATGGGTTTATAATAAATAGCCTGAAATAAACGAATTTTAATTTTTAATTTTTTTTTGAGGAAGTATTTTGATAAGTATTTAAAAGGCACATTAAGAAGTGTGAAGTAATGCACGGAAGTTTGTTTAAATAATAATGAGTAGGTTCATTAGTATTTAAACAAACTTCCGTGCATAACCGACTCTAATCAATTACCAAAAATTAGTTATTAGTTAAATGCCACTTTTGATTCTCACGATTTCGAGATTATGACCTCGATTATAACTTATAGATACATATTTTGTCTCATCTATCAGCAGCCTTCTTTGTCTGATGCCATCTTTTGCTGGGTTATAGAATTTTTTCACAACAATCCTTTAATATAAAATTCTTCCGTTACTGTCTGAATTCGACTGATTCGGAGACGAGTAATTTCGGCTGTGCGTAGACAACGCACAGCCGAAATTACTCGTCGTAGGAAGCTGAACGCACGTAGTGGCAGTAGCTTCCCTACACTCCCTAGGGGTGCATTAAGAAAGCATTTCCCGAAATTCCTACGAGAACGGGAAAAATGGGATATGCGCGTACGAAGTCGCGGGTATAAGCTAGTCGTTTATAATTATTTTTAGTAGACTAGCTGCTGCCTGTGTCTCTGCCCGCGTAAAACATGGAAGTCATCTCAAGAGAACACTCCCGTAATCAGAGTGACAATTCTACTCAATTTTTAAGAAACTTTTGCATTCGTATCTCATGTGAAAAAAACCGAACAAGTGCGAGTCGGACTCGCCCACCGAGGATTCCGTACAAATTTGTAGGTAGATATAACTTTAAATAAAGACTATTTTTAGGGTTCCGAAAAAAAAAACGGAACTCTTATAGGATCACTCGGGTGTCTGTCTGTCTGTCACAGCCAGTTTTCTCCGGATCCCCTGGACCAATTCTCTTGAAATTTGGTACACATATGGACTACTGTGACCCAAAATTTAATGATTTACGTAATGCGTCCGTTACGTAAATCTTTAAATTTTTAGTATGGGGTTCATTTTTGGGGGTCAAACTAGAAAATTGAAAAAAAAAATTTTTTGAACAATATCGTGTGACATATCAAATGAAAGCACTTACTGTGAGGGTTTTAATTATATTTTTTTCATAATTTTAAAATAAGGATTTATTTAGATATGAACTAGGTACAGCATTAAAGTACTAAATATATACACTTAAAATAAAATATCCTAACTAAGATAAGGCGTCAAAAAATTCGTCCGCATCGCTGTCCACTGGAAGTGAGCCCAAAAGACTGGCGGCATTGCCACGTTGTATGGCAATGCTTATCCTCTGTCCGAGGTAAAAGCCAGCCCTTGGGTCACGCGAAGTGTCAACTAAGCGTTTAGAAAGATCTTTAAATAAGGCATGAGCACTCGGACCCCACGATCCAAGAGTTTCAACCCCAAACGGCTCAAAAATATAATTGCCAACAAGGTTATTATATTTCCACCGCTTGAGGTTCTCAGCAGCCGCAGCGGCAGTACCAGCACAGCACGACGAGCTGGGAAGATGGGATGGCGCAAGAGTATCGACACAAGTAGCGTCCCACACTAAAGGCCTACCCATCTAAAATAAGTGGTTTAGAAGTTATTCAAGAAATTAGACGAAAAATGACCATTCCCCCCCCTTATCTCCGTAACCACTGAATCTTAAATTTTGAAAAAAATGGAGATAATAGATCTTTACCTCAAGATTACAGGAAAACCTATAAGAAGTCTGTAGTGTTAAAATAACATGTTAAAAAAATTAAATTCGATCGGAACCCTTTGCACGCGAGTCCGACTCGCACTTTTCCAGTTTTTTATGATTAACTTATAAATGTATAGTTTTCAGACTTTTCCCTATACTTGCAGTATAAGACGGTATTACTTGTCAAATTTTAGTTAGTTCTTTGTCAACGGAAAATATCCAATAAATTTTGATTCCCTTAAGAGTGTCAAATATACGTGTTTTGCGGCATAAATGGCTTATCTTTTTTTACGTTAATTTAGAAGGTTGGTTTTTTCACAGCTTTAAGGGACCACAGAGTTGAGTATATGATTTTAATTTCAACTCGATACTGCACGCGTTCCCGAGATAAAGGGTCTTGAGAGACAGACGGACGGACAACAAAGTGATCGTGTAAGGTTTCCGTTTTTTCCTTTTGAGGTACGGAACCCTAATGAAAGAAAATTGAGCCCTTTTTAACAGATTGCGACTGAGATGCGAATGCGAACGTCACTAAAAATAAGTAGAATTGGGCTTCAGAAGTAAGTTCTATGTTTTAATCCAGAATAGAATAGAATATAACAGAACAGAACAGAACAGAAGCGAACAGAACGGAACGGAACAGAACAGAACAGAACAGAATAGAATAGAACAGAAAAGAATAGAATAGAATAGAATGATTTATATTTGCAAAGAATGTAGGTACATTATACATAAGATGTTACAAATATTGGGGTTCCTTGTACATTCTACCTTTAAGGCATGCAAAAATTCACGATAAGTAACTCAACATTAAAAAAAACAAAGTTTAAATTAATTTACAACTAAGTAATTTATCAGCTAAAAAGTTTGTTACAGAATAATAACATTTATCTACACTAATATGATAAAGAGGAAAGATTTGTTTGCTTGTTTGTATGTTTGTTTGAATTGAATAGGCTCCGAAACTACTGGACCGATTTGAAAAATTCTTTTAGCATTGGATAGCTACATTATCAGGGAGTAACATAGGCTATATATTATCCCAGTATTCCCACGGGAACGGGAACTACGCGGGTGAAACCGCGTGACGTCCACTAGTCTATTATATTCCAGATTGTAAACTATATTGTGCGCCTTCCATCCAAATCCCTTCAGTAGTTTTTGTGTGAAAGAGTAACAAACATCCGCCATGTCCTGGAATAGCACATAATTCTCATTCCGGGAGTATGTTCCTTTACGATTCCGACTTTCAAACGGGCGAAGTTGAAGTCGTTGGCAAAAACTAGAATCGGATAAAACTATTGTAGCTGGCCCGCGCAACTTCGTCTGCGTCGCATTTTTCATTAATGCTTGGCTCCTATTGGTCTTAGTGTGATGATATAAAATCTATAGCCTTCCTCGATAAATGTGCTATCCAACACTAAAATAAATGTTCAATTTGAACCAGTAGGTACTTCTTGGGAGTAGCGCGTTCAACCAAACAAACAAACAGATTTATTAGTAAACTAGTTGACCCACGCAACTTCGTCTGCTCCGCTCCTATTGGTTTTAGCGTGATGATATATAGCATATAGCCTTCCCCGATAAATGGGCTATCTAACACTGAAATAATTTTTCAAATCGGACTTGCAGTTCCTGAGATTAGCGTGTTCAAGGAAACTAACTTTTCAGCTTTATATATTAGTATAGATATAGGTTTCAGTTTTCAATTCCGACAAGACTCTAATACATATTCACGACATTCATCACTTAACCATGTGATGCCACGGTCTTTAAGTACTTAAGTACATAAACAGACACATTATATAAGATTATCAAACGAGGCCTCAACCAGTCGACATCCACCGCTAATGAGTATAGCCTTCTGTTTCCACGCGATAATGTTATGTATTTATACATAACTTATACATAAACATACTTATTATGTACGATTAGGTAAACGTACTTTTATGGCTATAAGTGTTAGACTAATATAAAACGCGATGGACCTTCTTTTTTAGGGTTCTGAACAAAAATCGGAACCCTTATAGGATCACTCGGGTGTCTGTCCATCTGTCTGTCTGTCCTTCTGTCACAGCCAGTTTTCTCCGGATCCACTGGACCGATTCTGTTGAAATTTGGTACACATATGGACTTTTGTGACCCAAACACGGAAGCGTTACGTAAATTATTCAATTTTTAGTATGGGTGTCACTTTTGGGGGTCTCTAGAAAAATTAAAAAAAAGTCTTTCGAACAATATCGTGTGATATATCAAATGAAAGGGCTTACTGTGAGTCTGACTCGCGTGCAAAGGGTTCCGAACGAATTTTATTTTTTTAACATGTTATTTTAATTCTGTCGACTTCTTATAGGTTTTTGTGTAATCTATAGGTAAAGATCTATTATCTCCATTTTTTTTCAAAATTTTAGGCTCAGTAGTTTCGGAGATAAGGGGAATGGTCATTTTTCGTTTAATTTCTTGAATAACTTCAAAAACTTAACTTTACTTACTTAACTTTATTTTAAAATTATGAAAAAAATATAATCAAAACCCTCACATTAAGCCCTTTCATTTGATATGTCACACGATATTGTCCAAAAAACTTTTATTTTTAATTTTCTAATTTGACCCGCAAATGTGACCTCATGCTAAAATTCAATAATTTACTTATTCAATAATTTGTGTTTGGATCACAGTAGTCTATATGTGTACCAAATTTCAACAGAAACGGTCCAGTGGATCCGGAGAAAACTGGCTGTGACAGACAGACAGACACCCGAGTGATCCTATAAGGGTTCCGTTTTTTGTTCGGAACCCTAAAAAGCAGTAAGAAAAAATCCTGGAGTTCCAACCCCAGGATTCTTATGAAGGCGTTTGGGAAAACCCCTTATTAAGCTTCTGCTCGATATTGATTAGTAATTTTCCTTAATTTGCTAAACTAACCCCATATTCATAAAATGTATGTATTTACCCTACTATTTGGGTACGGTTTTTGGTCGCAGAAGTACATTATGTGTACCATTAATTGTTATACATGAGCTACGCCCCTTTGAATAGACCATTACAAAAAACTTTTTTTTGTATCCTCTATTCGTAGGAGCGTAGTTCATGTGGTAAACCTGCAAGGTCTGTAACGCTTTGTAAGGTCAAAGAAAAATATAAAATAATAGTTTTAAATGAGGAATGTTAAAAGTAGATTTGTTTCATAAAATTAGTCATGTATTAGCTTTGAACTGGGCATGGAGCCTTTATCCCTTGAACCCAATCTTTGTTTGATTTCCAGTAGATAGTAAGGGATGCCGCAACGGTAGTTAGTACAAAGGAGATGTTTCAGAATGGGCCAGGTCTATGTACACTGCCTCAAAAAAAAGGAGAAAATCCGTAGGATTCGAGAAAAATACACATAATTCATTTAAATGTTTCCTGGTAGTTAATTGACGTTTATAAATTACTTTCGTCGCTTCTCAACATGGCGTCGCACCGATTTAGTTACTCTGTGCTTAAAAACAATGACAGTAAACCATAGATCATTGAAAGATAACCGTCAGCTGTCACAACAATGTTACTTCAGTCACTTTCGTCTAATTGTCGGTAAATAAACATGTCAGAAATAAATGTCAAACGTCATTAATTAATTAAAATGACAGCTTACCGCTATGACGGCTTTATGTTGTGTGTTGCAATTTCTTGTGTTTTACCAGCAAATAAAGCAATTTTAAACAAATTGAGCAGTTGAGAACTGTTTTAAATGTATTTTGCTATTTTTAAGTATAGTGTGCAAGGACCTGGCCTAGGCTCCATACATTTTGGAACATCTCCCTTCAACTTAATCGGTCCAGTAGGTTCGGAGAAAATTGTCTGTGACAGACAGAGACGAAGTATTTCCACTCAAGGGTTCCCATAAATAACGATATCAAAGGCAAACGTCGTCTGAGCCTAAGTAAACATAACACTTATACTCAAAGTTGATTTTAACATTTACTTATCCGTCGCAAAACAAAAGAGGGTGTGAAAAACAAACACAAACTTTGTTCTTTTGACAATAAGTAGACAAGATAGGACAGGGCCTGCAGTCTCGACAGAGGTAACGATCGCGTAGCGAAGCGACCGAATTTGGCCGGCCGACCGCACACAGTAAATTTCGAACGCGATCCACGGATCATGCCATTGATTTTGACCGTAGAATGCGTTCGAGATTGACTGTGTACGGGTGACTTTAACGAATTCGGTCGCTAGGCGATCAGTATGTCGACACTTCCCGGTCAGGGTCGTCATGCAGTGAGTGTTTGGACCAAGGCAGATCAGAGAGATGCAAAGATTAGTACTAGAATAATTCCCGTTAATCCTAACGAATGTAATAAATGCGAAAGTAAGTTTGTTTGTTGAGGCTTATCACGCCTAACGCTGTAATGCTTTTGATGAATTTTGGTACAGAGTTAGATGGAGAACTTAGAGGCAGATACCTATAGACTACTTATTTAGCGAAAATAAAACTTGAATGATAAGGAAGCGAAGCTGCGAGCAAAAGCTAGTTGATTATAATTTTGGGTCGAGGCGATTTCGGGACCGGGACCGCGGTCCCGGTCCGGTTAATTTTGGGTCACGGTCCCGGTCTACCTATATTATTTTTGAGTGGTACTTTGGCACCATGAGAAAAATGAAGTAAATTACAGTTAAAGAGAAAGCTCTAGATTTAAGGGATAATAAGCAGAAATGTTTTCAATTAAACTGTTGTAATTTAGTTTTTAAATACTCAAGACTAGCGATAAGGCCGCCAATGTTTCTCATCTATCTTTTCTGTAACTTATATGGTGTACATGATAAAGAGTATTCTATTCTATTCTATTCTTAAATATTTCGTAATTAATATTTTTTTTGGTTTAATACTGCCATTTTTGAAATAAAAGAATTGTTATGTTATTGTATAACTTCTAAATTTTTTGGCTGGCATACATTTGTTTATTTTATTTGTGGTTCCAAAGTACCATTCAAAAATATTATAGGTGGAGCCCGGGATCGGGGTCCTGGTCCCGAAATCCCCTCGATCCATAATTTGACCATGTCGCTAATATCTATAGCCGATTGAATGCCAATTTGACTTCGTGCTTGGGTCCAACTAATTCCAATTGGTGAAGAAGGGTGGGGCGTTTTGGCAGACTGTTTTCACGTAAAACTTTTTTTTTTACTATTGATAGGCACGCGTTTGCGCGCCACTATCTCACCTGTTGTTAAGCGATGATGTGGTCGAACATGAAGCACGCTTGCCTAGAAGTAACCTATTCACTCTTGAGTTAAAGACTCCCAGGTTGTAGCTATCAGGAAACACAGACTCCGGCAGGGAATTCCACTCTTTAGCTGTACGCACTATGAATGTGTTCCGAAAACGTTTTGTGCGTGTGGGTGGGATGTCCACCATGTAACGGTGGCGCATCGTTAAAACTGACGTTCAAATAGTGCTGGCTCACTACTGAATGTAACTTTAGAATTGTCTGCCATTTTAATTCGACATAAGCGCCATCTAGTTGTTTAGAAGGCAGTTAAAACAGGGGTAGTTTTAACTGCTTTCCGACTAACTAGATGGCGTTGGCGTCGAATTAGATCGCGCTATGGTTTCGTTACACGAGATTCCCTATAAAGTCTTCAGCAATTTCTCAAAGCATCAATTTACAATCAATCGCATAGTACACTCGTACCATTCCTCATCATATCAATCAAATTTTTGGGTTCAACATAGCAGTTGCATGCTATGTTGACTTTAATCTATGAACTTTAAAATCTGAAGACATTTATTAAAATAGTACAAAACATGCCTCCACTAGGAATCATCATTGTTTTTAGCGTTCCGAACATCCGTAAAAAAATGGAACCCTTATGGGATCACTCGGGTGTCCGTCTATCTGTCTGTCCGTCTGGTGAATCTGTCTGTCCAACTACTGGACCGATTTTGCTGAAATTTGAAATAAATTTGATGTAAATAAATAAATGTTGAGTATGGGGACCCCATACTCAAAATTTATTTTTCGAACGACGTTCCTTATCGCGCGTTGTGAAAGGGGGCTAGCTAGACGGAAAAAAATCATAAGTAAAGTTGTAACGACACTTTTTGCTTTAGTTGTAAGCCGAGCGGCGCACAGTGGTCCGGATTTTAAAAAAGGTGGACATAGGATCGAAAATGCATATTTAACTTAACAAAAAATTGTTTCGTATAGGAAATTTAACGCTGATTAATACTTATTACTACAACTTTTCAAAAAAACTGCTCCTTCACGTCAAAAAAAAATATTGAAAATAAAAATGTATGGGAGAAAATCTATTTTATTTTTTTTCTCCGTTCAGTATCAAAGTATAGCAAGTAAACCTTATATTCTGGTAAACACTTATTGTCCTTAACACGACGACATATAAATTGCTTGCGTATCCCTGCGGCCTTGGCGCCTACGATGCTTTAAAATTTAAAATTTTAATGTTGAATTATCTTAAAATTATTAACGAGTTTTTCTATTAAAATTAATCCAAAATATCATTTTTAATAAAACAAGCCCCCCGCGCGCCCCATCCGTGTTTTAGACTCGCACCCTATCACTTTGGACTTAAATATAACTGGCGAAATTACAGTGTACTATAGTGTGTAAACATGGGTATAGATGAACAAAGATCTCAGCTGTTTCTCTGCAATAAGTCCTGAATTTTTCAATATCACATGGCACATCCTGATGAAATCGTTTGAAGAATAACCGCAAAATGCAGGTCTTTGTCAACATTGGTTATTTCGGCAGATTTCTCATAATCTCTAAAAAACCTTCTGGCTGTGTTTCCGTCGTTTGTGGTTCCAAAGCCTTGCTTCACAAAATCCACAAGTATTCCCATTTGCTGTTTGAATTCTTCTTGTGTCGAATGTTTCTTCGCAGCTTTTAGTTGCTTGTTAGCACCTCGTGCAGTCCACATCTCAAAGTCCATGTTGTAAGATGTGTGTAGAATACACTCAATACAACGAATCCACATATGAAGAGTAGAAAGACCATATTTATAAACATCTTTTCGAACAGGTCTTGAAAATACTTCTGACAGCTTGTTCATCTCAGTCGGCTTAGCAAGGCAAATATTGCAGGCAGATGCAGATGAAGTATCCGTTATAATAGTGGCCACTTTTCCGTCGATCATTGTCATATGAAGCTTGTGACTAATCTCTAGCCCTGCCCATTTTGTAGAATCGATGTTTTTTATTTCTTCCTTCAATGCAGCTTCTTCTTGCTTGATGTATTCTGCGGTCTCTTTACAAAACTCGAACTTAATGGGTCTGCAATAATGTGTTGAAGAAGGTGTTGGGTTTTCCCATATGATGCTATTATTAGAAACTAATTTAAGAGGGACAAGACTTGACATGAAAACCGATGAATCACTGAAGTTTACATCTTCACTCCTTTGCTTGTAGGTACTTTGTGAAGAAGCTCCATCGAAACCCCATTTACTAATTAACTTCAATCCTTCAGTTGACGAATCAATGTGGGTACCGGTAATTTGAAGAATCTTCTGGACTGTCAGATCCAATAGGGCTTGAAGCTTCACTCTGGCTCCTCTCTCAGTAATTTCTAAATCATGTGGATAGCATCTCTTTTTAGCTTCAAGGAGTTTGTGATACGATGGTAACACTGGAACTTCACAATCTAACAGCTCTTTCCTTAAACACAAGTATTTCCATTTTGACAGGTTCAATGATGTATAAAGACCAAGAGCATGATCTTCATCAAAAGTTTTTTTCCTATTTTTCTTAAACAATGAGGCTTGAACGATAGCAACACTATCAGGGTTCTTCGTTACATGGTCTATAACACAAGCTAAGTCATTCTTCTTGTCGATCTTAAGTCTTTCGACTAATGCAAGAGTAAGTTCTTCCGGCGAATAGTCCAAAAGAGACTCTGAACGTCTTTTCTTCTGTTTGTTGCTGAGGTCAACAAAAGGCTTCCTAATCTGAACTTCGGTAGATGTGCCCACAGTCGTTGTACTAGATGTCGACGGAATCACAGCTGCTGTAGTATCGATGTCAACTGAAGTATTTTCTGACGATATGTTTTCGATAACTTCATCTTGGGCTTGAAAAATCTCGGATAAATTAACAGTAGTGCAATTTGGCCAACTAATATTTGATTGTAACCACGCAGCATGTCTATTCATGAAAGTTTTCTGATTTCTAGAAGCACTTGCCCATCTGCGATTGATATTACTGATGTAGTTCTTCAAAAAGGTCTTGATTATTTCTAAATCTTCTGAACATGTTTCAACTGGGATATGTTGAATAATAGCTTCATAGAGTCTTGCCCAATTTTTCATGTCTCCTTCAACACGGAGGAACATAAAGATGTCCAAGTTTGTTACAAATGCAGCCGTAACGTAACTCACTAAACTTTCACACAGCACGGATAATTAGATATGTTGCTTCCTCAAGGGTTGAGTAACAAGTGCCTTTAATTGTTCTTTTTATTTTGGACGGGGACCACTCGTAGTTCACCTCGCTAAGGGTGGTTACTACTCAACCGGGCTAGAGAGTGCCTTTAATTTTTTCATGCACCAAAATTAGTACACCACTTCTTAAACAGCCAATCAGCGTCGTCGATATCTCCGGTGGTGGGGGTAAATGATTCCTTTATCACAGGAGTCGTTTCAGTCAGTTACAAATAGACAACGAATCAGCGCGTGTCTGTTGTTAAAGACTTTTATTGCTATTTTTTATTAAAATAAATTAAACAAATACTTGCCAAATGCTTGAATGCGTATGTTTTAATTCTTATATAATTAAAAAATGATATTTTAAATTCAGCATAATTGAAAAACTCGATAATAATTAGAAAAAAATCGCAATTAAAATTTTAAACTTTGAAGCATCGTAGGCGTCAAGGCCGCAGGGATACGCAAACAATTTATATGTCGTCGTATTAAGGACAATAAGTGTTTACCAGAATATAAGGTTTGCTTGCTATACTTTGATACTGAACGGAGAAAAAAAATAAAATAGATTTTCTCCCATACATTTTTATTTTCAATATTTTTTTTGACGTGAAGGAGCAGTTTTTTTGAAAAGTTGTAGTAATAAGTATTAATCAGCGTTAAATTTCCTATACGAAACAATTTTTTGTTAAGTTAAATATGCATTTTCGATCCTATGTCCACCTTTTTTAAAATCCGGACCACTGTGCGGCGTGCGCGTGTTTCTCTGTCTGTCTCTCTCTCTCTCTCTCTCTCATAGAAAGCAAGCCAGTTATTTTCGTTTCGTCTTTCTGTTTCTGTTTTATTATATTTGTAAGGTAGGCAGGGTAGGCAGGATAGGCAGGGTAGGCAGGGTAGGCATGGTAGGCAGGGTAGGTTGAAAAAGGAAACATTGGGACACAGTATATATCCTTTTTATTCAGTTTGTGAAATATCTCTTAAATCGGTTCAATATTGGATGAGAAAACAGTCGAGAGTCAAACCTCGAATTATGACTTTTTACATACAAAGTCTCTCCACCAGCACTTCCTCTTAAAGGCTGAATTTCCAAAGATCCTTTACATCATAAATGGAAGCCTTGTGCAATGTTTCATGTTCCTAGTTCCAGAAGTTTCGGCTTTGCGCTGATATATCAGATTCTCTTTTGCATAATTATAACTGTACTAATTTTATAACGAGGAAAGTTTTTTGTTACTTTGTTTTTTTAACGAATTGGCTCCGAAACTACTGGATCGATGTTAATCATTTTTTCACCAAAAAAAGCTAAATAATCAAGCTATAATTTATTTTTAAAAAATTATGGATCCTTAAGAAAATTGCAGCGCGAACGAAGTCGCGGGCGAATTGCTAGTTCTAAAAAATATAACAACGGGATATACGCGTACGAAGTCGCGGGCAACAGCTATTAGATTTATCTATAATCTAATAATCTCGTGTCACGGTGTTTGTTACCGAACTCCTCCGAAACGGCTCGACTGACTTTCATGAAATTTTGTGTGTATATTCGGTAGGTATGAGAATAGATGGTAGGGTTTTTTTTGTATGGCGAAATAACGTTTGCCGAGTTAGCTAGTAGGACTATATTTTTTTGAAGAAAAACGTGTTAACTTGACTAAGTTATAAGCCTAACATAGTCGTGCCATTACCTCACTGACTCTGACTGAACTATGATGTCATAATCATATAGGTACAGTGCGCGAAACGGATATGTATGCGGCTAGTCTATTCTGTAAATAAATATTTGTATATCGAGCTTCACTTGAGTGATAAAACTCACAAAGTGAACTGTATTGCAAACAACATAAAGGTCTTAATTTATAACTCACT